>OZ025290.1:430646140-435446140 GCA_964019185.1 Maratus speculifer
GCATATGACATAATCATACATAATCGAAACTCAGTCTTTGAAACTGAGAAAGTTTTCCAGAATTTAATAATTTATGAAATAGAATGCATCTCTATAATTTATAATTTTCGATTTAAGGAACTTCCTAAGAATCCGAGAATTAATCAGCATGATTTGTAATGCTATATCGTTCATCTGAGAAATGTACAGTTTATCACATTTATGCTAGATTATCATTGAAAAAAATATTTCCCACAATAATTCATTTTAATACTTTTGCTTTATAATTGAAAATGGTAACAGAATAAGACAATCAAATTAATTTTTCGAATAAAATAGCACCCCATTTCCAAATTTTGTCTTATAAAAAATATAATTGTGTTTTAAAAATTTAGAGCAAGGTTATAATGTATGTTTCACAAATAATTTCATTTATTTTTCAGATCGCAAGGAACGTTATTTATACACTTAAAATTTTACTTTTCATTGTCTAAAGAACAATATTCATCAGAATGTGCAAAAGTTTTGCAAAAACTGGGAATACTTTGTTGAACTTGGCGACAGAAACTCTTATGCCAATTGCGCTTTTGTGACACAATTCCTCTTAAATAATCGGAATATAACCGTTTATAACAAACATTAATTTTTGGTTTAGACAAGCAATATCGTCCCTTTTTTATGACAGTCTTTTGACAGTCATAAATAAAGTAAATCTAAAAAAAAATATTTATTTTACGAAAAATTACAGATTATAAAGTCTGTGGACGTAACGCTAAAAATGCGATGCGATGCTTATGCCAAATGCGCTTTTGTGACACAATTCCTCTTAAACAAATCGAAATATAACCGTTTATAACAAACATTAATTTTTGGTTTAGACAAGCAATATCGTCCTTTATTTATGAGAGTCTTTTGACAGTCATAAATAAAGTAAATCTAAAAAAAAATATTTATTTTACGAAAAATTAGATTATAAAGTCTGTGGACGTAACGCTAAAAATGCGATGCGATGCTTATGCCAAATGCGCTTTTGTGACACAATTCCTCTTAAACAAATCGAAATATAACCGTTTATAACAAACATTAATTTTTGGTTTAGACAAGCAATATCGTCCTTTATTTATGACTGTCTTTTGACAATCATAAATAAAGTAAATCTAAAAAAATTATTTATTTTACGAAAAATTACAGATTATAAAGTCTGTGAACGTAACGCTAAAAATCACCTGCCGGTAACTGCTTTACACATTACGCACTATATACTATACAGTGTGACTCATACAAATAGAGTGAAATAGTTTATCTAGATTCTTGACACATGCTTACAATTGAAAATTTTCATAAACAAGGCGCGAAATTTGATGTGATAAGTTCTGACTTCATAAGAGGCCCATTTGAAAGAATATAGAAACTAAATTTTTATATTGTCCCCTTGTGCGTAAAAACTCCCAGTTACGAAAATTTATATAATCCATTCCTGAATTAAACGCAAAATATTCCAGCGTCATATATGCGAAACTCAAAAATATATGCCTGTAGCAATTCGTTGTGTTGTAGAGGATTCGACACAAATTAAAATGTGTGCAATTCAAGAAGCAATGCCACTGTAAGAGTTCCGGGAAGCATGCAAAAAATATATTTCTTTAGTTAAAATATTGATTTTTTGCGATGGTTTACTATAAAATTTGCAAACAAAGTCACAGTTTAATATTTCATATAAAGTTAGAACAAAAAAAAAAAAAAAAAAAAATTATCAATTTTTAAGGGAGGTAGTTTTTCGTTGCATACGCAATCCGCTGCTTGTATATAACATCTCTATTTCGACAAATGAGAATGCTCCATTATACAATCAAGTAACCGTTTTCTATACAAGCGGTGGACTGCGTATGCAACAAAATGCAGCAGATTTTTAACAGTGTATCATCAAATTCTGTAATAGAAAATGCCTAGCATTGGTATAGTTTGGACTAAAGCGGCTGTTCAATATATCATCGATGGGCATCGATGGGCATCGATTGAGTTTTGGTATCCTCATCTAATTATCACTGCTCATTTCCGGTGCCATTACTGACTTCATAGAAATTAGATTGTTGCTGTTTATCTATTGAAGCATTGCACCATTATTGCTAAAAATTTACTTTTTGCTTTTTCTGACTGAAGGGGGAGTACTTTTAACTACACTAGAATAGCATTTTATTATGCATTGATATATGGTGTCTTTTTGCTATGTAGATGTATATGGAAGCACTTTATCGCACTCGATGTGTAATGACACTGTACTTGATGGATTGTCAGCTTTTTTATACGCACATTTAATGTCATTAGGAATCGATGTGAACTTTAAAGTTTCATGAGGAGGTAACTTTTCGACGTGCCAGATCTTGCCTGAATAGAATAAGTTACCACATCCTGAAAACCTAAAAATTCCCATCGATACTAACCGACATTGTAAGTGGCTTTTAAAAAGTTGATAATCAAAGAGTGACCAGCAAAGTGCCTTCATAAGTCAATACTCTGCAAAGAGCCATCTTATATCAGTATACATAATTATGTATTACGATATAAATAACTAAAAAGTAGGAAATATATAAGCTTTTTTCAAAAAAAATATAACCGACTTCAAAAACGCGCTAAAAAGAATTAAATAATTTTTTTAAACTCCTACTGACGAATCATAATCTAATAACCATACTTTGGACACTCCAATCCCAAATCATTATTGTAACCCTTCGTAGGAGGCGCAATTTGTTACGTCATAGACAGCCGATGTCATTGCTGTCAGTTGTGTTACGTTCGTTCTGAAACAAACTTGTAAATAAAATGTTGTTATTGTGTTTTAACTATCGGCTAAGTTTATTTTCCCGGCCTTTGTGATTAATTTAAGTAATATTCGTAACATTATGGCATCCCTGCCGGGATACGTGTTAATTAGAGCACGTTCACGTTTTTTTTGCCGATAGTTTAAGTTTAAGTAAATTTTAAACATGGATTTGGAAGCTATACGACAACAAAGAAAATCAGCAAGAACGTCATTTACGAAGACTGCGAATAAACTTCAAGAATTGTTAAGTGAAGACGATCCTAATTCGGAAGATGTAGAAATACAGTTCGATTCATTGCAAGAGAAATGTAAAACATTACGAACAATAGATGAAAAATTTTTAGAAGAATTACAAAAACAGAAGTGTTCGCAAGAAGATTTTGACAAAGAATATGAAGCGGCCCAAGAATACTATGATAAAATATCGCATTTCAAAATCAAATGCAAGAAGATAAAATCGAAACTTAATCCAGTTAATACGAGTGATGTTTCATCTTCATCTCCAGTCGTGTCGATAATTACAAAACAAAAACTGCCTGAAATCGAACTAATTAAATTTGACGGGAACCCAAAAAACTGGCTGAGTTTTTGGACGCAATTCAGTAAAATAAATGAAGACCCTGGAATAGATGTGAGGGACAAGTTTCAATACCTTATACAGTCGACGAAACCTGACTCGCCGGCCCGACAGATTGTGGATAGTTTTCCTGCAACAGAAGCGAATTACGGTAAAGCGTTGGATTTTTTAAAAGAGCGTTTCGGTAAGGAAAATGTACTGATACAAATTTATGTGCGAGAACTATTAAAACTAGTGATTACAGATAAGAAGCAAGTCAATTTATTGGGAGTGTATGATAAGTTACAAACTCAGTTACGTGCGTTGCAATCTCTAGGTGTAACACAAGATAAATTTTCATATATGTTACTTCCACTTATAGAATCAGCCCTTCCCGACGATTTAATCAAAATATGGGAAAGGCAAAGGAACACAGGTGCTGAAACAGGTAAAACTGAATTAGATTTATTAATGATGTTTGTCAAAAATGAAGTAGATACTGAATTTCGATTAAAAATCACGCGAGATACTCTAAATTCTGAAAAACTTCCTGTTAAAAAAGGTAAGCATCCAGAAAATAAAAACAGTATTCCAACTGCTCATGAATTATTAAATGCAAATGGTAATAATTTTCAGGTAAATGCACCTAAATTTAAGAAATTTGATTGTATTTTCTGTAATAAGTTTCACAATTCAGAAAACTGTAAAGATGCTTTATCTATGAGTTTGGATTCTAAAAAAGATATTATTAAGAAAAAGAATGCTTGTTTTGTATGCTTAAAACGTTTTCACATGGCTAATTCTTGTAAATCAAAACATAGATGCCCGATTTGCAAAAATCGGCATTTTGTAATTTTGTGTCCGGATTTAACTTCTAACAAAATTGATAATATCTCGAATGGAGATAAAAGTGAAAACAAAACAAGCACTCTAAATAATTACATTAAGATTTCAGATGTAGTTTTGCAAACTTTAATTGTAATAAAATAAGCTTTTTAAGAAAAAAATATCAACCGACTTCAAAAAAGCGCTAAAAAGAATTAAATAATTCTTTAAAGTTCTCTAAGGCCAAAACGTTATCCAATAAGCACACATCGGATATTAGATACCGGCATAAAAAACGGTTAAATTTAATATGTATAATTTAATGTCCACCAAACATAGATTTTAGAGATAATATTATTTTACAAGAGATGAATTGACATATTTATGATTTATTTTATGAATATATACATATAAAAAGTAATGAATTACATTTTTAAGTTGGTGCCAAACAATCACAATCGATAATGATTATCCCCATTTTAATTATGGCACTAGGTATAATTTAGCTACAATTCTTAATATACATCAAATAGAGTTTGGCACCAACTTCAAAAAGTAATTCATTACTTTTTATATGTATATATTCATAAAATAAATCATAAATATGTCAATTCATCTCTTGTAAAATAATATTATCTCTAAAATCTATGTTTGGTGGACATTAAATTATACATATTAAATTTAACCGTTTTTTATGCCGGTATCTAATATCCGATGTGTGCTTATTGGATAACGTTTTGGCCTTAGAGAACTTTAAAGAATTATTTAATTCTTTTTAGCGCTTTTTTGAAGTCGGTTGATATTTTTTTCTTAAAAAGCTTATTTTATTTCCTACTTTTTAGTTATGCATACCGTAATACATAATTATGTGTACTGGCACACGATAGCTCTTTGCAATGCAATATTAATGTACGCACTTTGCTAAGTTCTGATGTATTAAGTTTACTTGTCACTGTTTGATTGTCAACTTTTCTGAAACCACTTACAATATCGGTTAGTATCGTTGTGAATCTTAAGATTTTTTTTGTATGGTAACTTCTTCGGACAAGATCTGCCACTTCGAAAAGCTACCGCATTTATGAAATCTTAGTCTGCATCGAATCCTACGGTCATCGAAAGTGGCTTTCAAAAGGTGACAATCCATCAAGTAAAGTGTCCTTATACATAAGAGCGCGACATAGTGCTTCCATATATGAGCAAAATGACTTCATATATTAATGTATAGTAAAATGCTTTTCTAGTGTAGTCAGTCAAAAGTACTCCCCCTTCACTCAGAAAAAGGAAAAAGAAAGATTTTAGCAAAAATCGCACTATGCTTCAATCGATAAAGAGCAACACTCTAATACCTATACAGGTAGTAATGGCATCAGAAATGAGCAGTGGCAATTCGACGAGGAATCTGAAACTCATAACCGATACCTGGCTGCCTCTATAAGAGAGTGACAGCATTTCATTCCCAAATATTTCTTTTACAGACGCTTTTGTCCCAACTACACTGTTAAAAATTTGAAACTTTTGCTGTACACTGTTAAAAATCTGCTGCATTTTGCTGCAACGCACTCCCCTGCTTGTATAGAAAACGGTTACTTGGCCGTGAAATGGCGCTTTCTCATTGGTTGGAATAGAGATATTATATACAAGTGGTGGAGGGCGTTGCAGCAAAATGCAGCAGATTTTTAACAGTGTACACTGTTAAAAATCTGCTGCATTTTTTTGCTACGCACTCCAGCGCTTGTATAGAAAACGGTTACTTGACTGTATTAAGGAGCATTCTCAAAGGTCGCAGTAGAGACATTATATACAAGCGGCGGAGTGCGTTGCAACAAAATGCAGCAGATTTTTAACAGTGTATCATCACTTCACCACTTATATAGAAAAAGATTAGTTAAATGCATTATGAAGGATTCTCATTGATAAAAGTAAAGATATTCTATAAAAGCGATGGAGTGATGATGCAGCAAAAGTTGCAAATTTTTAACAGTGCATTGCATTGCCAGGCATTTTTTCATTATGGAATTTGATGATGATGATTTCCTGGAAGAATTAGATTGTACTCGTATGAGAAGTTAACAAGGTTGACGAAAATTGCCCGCTCAACAAGATGCTTGGTGACTCGTTTTTGTCCAGAATCGTTTCAACCAATTATATACTGTGCTACATGTGTCATATTCATATCGAGGGAACCTACACTGTAAAAAATTTGATACTTTTGCTATATCATCACTCTATTGCTTTTATAGAAAACGATTACTTCACCCAATTACGAAGTATTCTCATGGGTCAAAAGAGAGATATTCTACAAAAGCAGGGCAGTGACGATGCAGCAAAAGGGTCACATTCTTTACAGTGACACTGTAATCGGAAATGAGCGGTGGCGTATTCGATGAGTAATCTGAAACTCATTACCTACATCTGGCTGCCTCTATAAGAGAGTGACAGCATTTGATTCGGAAATATTTCTTTTTACAAACGCTTTGGTCCCAATTACACTATAAAAACTTTGAGCCTTTTGCTGCATCATCAGTCCACCGCTTTTATAGAAAACGATTACTTCACTGTGTTACGGAGCATTCTTATTGGTCATAAAGACATATTCAATAAAAGTTGTTGTGTGACGCTGCAGCAAATGGGTCAAATTTTTAACAATGTATCATGGAGCATTCTCATGCGTCAAAGGAGAGATATTCTATAAAAGCGGGGGAGTGACGATACAACAAAAGGATCAAAATTTTTACAGTGTACACTGTAAAAAATTTGGCCCTTTTGCTGCATCGTCAATCCACCGCCTTTATAGAAAACGATTACTTCGGCCTATCGTGCAGAATATTCATGGGTCAAGAGAGAGATATTCTTTAAAAACGGGGGAGTGATTATGCAGCAAAAGGGTCAATTTTTTTACAGTGTACACTGTTAATAAATGTGAACCTTGTTCAGTTAGGATTTCACATTTTGAAAAGATCGTGTGTCTATGTAAGTGTAACTTAAAAACATGAAATATGAACGTTTCTAATTGGTCGATTGCTTCTAAAAGATATTGAATTTTAATGTTTTAATTTTTTTAAAAGTTCTAATCAACAGATTTTTATGAAATTTGAATGGGACCACATGAGTCCCATACGCTTTCAAACAAAAAAAGAATTATCAAAATCGGTTTATATTTACGAAAGTTATGCGTGAACAACAAATACATACAGGTCGAAATCATAACCTCCTCCTTGAAGTCGGTTAAAAAATAAAAAGGAAGATATTATCAAAATCACACCATGATTCAACATGCGTCTATATGAAAGTAGTAATATTTGAAGTTAAGAATGTTCTTTGATAAACGCGGTTTTTCAAAGAACAGAAAATTTAAGAATTTTTATTCCAGAACTTGGCGGTAGTCGCCTGAACGAATTTGTTTTATGGGTGAAAGAAGTTAACTCGCTTAACTTTAATGGTAAGCTTATCAAAATTTTTCGTCATTTATATTTGTCCAAATGTAAATCTAGCACATAGCAATGTACTTTAATCACTTTGTGAATCCGGCATAACAAGCACCCTGATTTACAGACACTCTTGCTTTAGCGTGTAAGGCTCTTTAGAGATGAATTTTCAGCTTTTCGATATCGAATTCTCATGTCTGGATCGATGTGGATCTTTCACTTTGGTGGATACGAGAATTGTTCCAGCTAAGATTTCGTACTTTGAAAAAAAAACTAGCATCTCTGCAACAGTGGTTAGGATCGAGAATGATTGTTCGCTGTTAAGCAAAACAAGATTGACCAATCATAAGCCTTTATTTTTAAGAACTTTTCATTGTTCGAAGGAGAGAGTCTGGATTACATGGAGTGAAAATTTGCTATCGACACTGTAAAAAATTTGACCCTTTTGCTGCATAGTTACTCCATCTCTTTTATAGAATTTCTTTGTTTTGACCAATGAGAATGCTCCATAATAGAGCGAAGTAATCGTTTCCTATAAAAGCGATGGAGTGACGATGCAGCAAAAGGGTTCAATTTTTTTACAATGCAAGCAGTGCTAAAAATTTGTATCCTTTAAATGTGCAACGATACTACTGAATTCCAAAGTGTCGATCACAGCGACATCTGCGGCATTTTCGTGATACATTATCTAGACTCGCAATAATTCTTGCATTTTTAGAAAATGTCCTGCAGATGTCGTTTCTATCTTTAAATTTCATTAGCATTGTTGCACATTTAACGAACAGAACATTTTAGCGCTTATTTTAAGTATTAAAGAGGGCGTGTTCACCACAACTTACCGGTTACTTACCGACCACTTACCGATTGTAGACAAATACGAAATGAAAATCAAAGCAAAGTGTGACGTCAGCTACAATTCAACAGAATAGTTTTCATTGCTGCCACAGTTTGCTTTTGTACTGCCCTACAATCGATCGGTAACATTGGTTACTTTTGTAAGTTGCTCTGAACACGCCCTGAGATAGCCGATTTCCACACTATATCCCCTAGATGCTATATTTCCGGTTTCTTGCATAAGAGAACTTGTCCGGAATCCAGGTAGAATTCGCGCTGTTAGCGAAACCAGATTAACGAATCAGAAGCCTGAATTTTAGCAAATTTTTCAATGTTTTAAATAAATTTTCTTGTTAATAAATCTCGTTTCGCAAACAGCGCAAAATTTATGTGAATCCTGGCCCTCGTCCAGTTAGGATTTTGCACTTTGAACACTGTTAAAAATTTGAAACTTTTACTTTATCGTCTATCCATCGCTTTTATAGAAAATGATTACTTCATTGTATTATGGTGAATTCTCATTGGTCAAAATGGAGATATTCCATAAAAGCGGTGGAGTGATGATGCAGCAAAAACTTCAAACTTTTAACAGTGAAAATATTGTGTGTCTATGTAAGTGTAATATGAAAGCATGCAAAAGGAACACTTCTAATTGGTCGATTGCTTCAAAATGAGTTTGAAATTTAAAGTTTTTATTTTTAAAAAAGTTCTAATTATCGGATTTTTATGAAATTCGAATGGGACCACATGGGCCTCATACGCTTTCAAACAAAAAAAGAATTATCAAAATCGGTTCATATTTGCAAAAGTTATGGGTGAACAACAAATACATACAGGTCGAAATCATAACCTCCTCTTTGAAGTCGGTTAAAAATTAAGAATGGTTCTAAAGAAATGTTTATTCGTGCTATCTATGATAATGGTAGTATGAAATCTTATATTTCTACAGATGTTGCTCAGAGTATGAAATTTAAGTGTATTGGTGAAACTAGAATTAAGCAATCTTTATTTGGTGGTGTTGAAACTCCTGAAAATGTATATCAAAATTATTTGATTGAATTAAGTGATATAAATGATGAATATAAATGTAAATTAGAAGTATTAAGTCAGAAACGTATTTGTTCTGAAATTAAGGAAATTCCGTCTGGCCCTTGGATAAATGAATTGAAGTTGCACGGAATTAAAATAAATGATTTAGAAAATAAGAATTTAGAGGTTGATAAGGAAATAAAATTGTTAATTGGTGCAGACATTGCTGGTAAACTTTTAACTGGAAATATATTTAATCTTAAATGTGGATTAACCGCGATAAACACGAAATTAGGATGGACTGTCATAGGAAAATTCAATTCTGGCATTAAGCCAACTTCTGAGAGCACTGCTTCTCTTATTATTTCTTCTATGTTAGTAAAAGATCAGTGCATTAGCGATCTTTGGAAATTAGATGTTTTGGGAATCACCGAACCTCCAATAAGTAAAACAAAAGCAGAACTGCAGGAGGATACGCAAAGATATTTTGAAGAAACTATTAATATAAATAGCGAGGGGCGGTATGAAGTCGCGTTGCCTTGGGTTTTGGATAACAAGCTTTTACCAAATAATAAAATAAATGCGGAAAAATCTATTTTAACCGCCAAAAGAAAATTGACAAATTCTGGAAAATTTAATGATTATTGTGATGTTTTTCAGAATTGGTTAAATCTTGGTATAATTGAAAAAACAACGACGGAAAAACTAACGAGTGTTCATTATTTGCCTCATAGGGCAGTAATAAAAGAAAATAGTACCACAAATATAAGGCCAGTATTTAACGCTAGTTCACATTTACCAGGTTTTCCCTCATTAAATGATTGTTTATCTACGGGTCCAAATCTAATTGAGATGATTCCCTCGATTCTAAACCGTTTCCGTATGAATTACGTAGGTGTTACCGCTGACATCGAAAAAGCCTTTTTGCAGATTGCTATAAGAGAAAAAGACAGAGATTTCTTGCGATTTCTATGGTTTGATAAAGAAAATCGGGAACAGGTAGAAGTTTATCGTCACAAAAGGGTAGTTTTTGGCATTACGTGCAGCCCTTATTTATTAGCCGCCACTTTATTGTATCATTTAGATAGGGTTCCAGAAAAATTAAAGAATACTGCAGACATTCTAAAAACAGCCTTTTACGTTGATAACTGCGTGACAAGTTTAAGCTCTGAAACAGAAATGAGAAAATTTTTTGTCGAAGCGAAATTAATTATGTCATTGGGTCATTTTAATTTAAGATGTTGGAAGTCTAACTTGAGTAATGAAATATTTGAGGAAGATTCCTCTACGGAAGAGGGTGTTTCCCTATTAGGTCTCATATGGCATACATCTACCGATACATTATCGTGTAAAATTGAACAGGTTTTAAATAAATTAGAGCCAATCACAAAAAGAACAGTTCTAGCCGTAGCACACCAAGTGTTTGATATTGTGGGCTATACGGCTCCGGTAATGCTAATTCCGAAACTAATTTTACAGGAAACATGGAATTTAAAACTTAAATGGGATGATGTACTACCGGATGATTTACAAAAAAAATTTAAGTCGTGGCAACAAAACTTATGTTTACTTTCACAGATAAGTATTCCTAGATGGTTTGGACTTAAACCAATTAATCAAGATATAAGTTTACATTTATTTTGTGATGGTAGTAAGAAGGCATACGGTACGTGCGTTTTCATAAGAATCGAAAACGAAGATGGGGTTAAAATTAATCTAGTACAAGCAAGATCTAGGGTAGCCCCTTTAAAACCCATTACGATTCCTCGCTTAGAACTTTTGGCTTGTAATATTGGTTCTAGATTGTTATCTAACATAATAAAGGATCTAAATTTATCAAGGGTTGATATTTATTGTTGGACTGATTCAACAACAGCTTTGTGTTGGATTCAGCGAAATCAAAATTGGGGGACGTTCATTCAAAATCGGGTTGCAGAAATACATTCACTGACCTCCCCTCACTGGTGGCATCATATCTCAGGCTCTCTTAACCCCGCCGATTTACTTTCAAGGGGGTGTTCTGCTGAACAATTAGTTGAAAGGAAATGGTGGGAGGGACCTGATTGGTTGCACGAAAAAAGGGAAAGTTGGCCTAAATCGAATGACGAGCCAAATGAAGATTTAGTCAATTCTGAGATTCGTAAAACAGTTATAGCCACATTAATTAGTAATGATGAAAATGGTAAGTGGTATTATAAGTATTTTTCTTCATTTAAGAAAATTGTAAGAATGTTATCTTGGATTTTTAGATTTTATAACAATTTAAGAAAAGTTGACAAAAATCTTTCAAAAGATTTATCTGTACAAGAAATAGAAAGGGGGGAAAAGGCTTTAATGTTACTCATTCAAAAATAATCTTTTAAGGGAGAAAATGATGAAAAATTAAGACAACTCAGACCAATAGTTGATTGTGACGGTCTTATAAGAGCTAGGTCAAATGTCGCTTATCGAGAAGACAAATACGATTTTAAGTTTCCTATTATATTGCCATCTGATCACCCTGTTGTAAAATTGTTAATAATGACTGTTCAGAATGATTTATTACATGCTGGTACTTTATTGTTAATGTCAACTTTAAGAGAAAAATATTGGATTTTAAAATCACGAAAGACAATACGAAATTGTATTGGAAAATGTATAAAATGTCAAAAATTCAAAGTTAAAAAATGTGAGGCAATCCCAGGAATTTTACCTAATGATAGGGTCCGCGATGCTTGTGTATTTGAAGTTATAGGATGTGATTTGGCTGGACCATTGTATTTGAAAGATGGTCGAAAAGCATATATTGTACTTTTCACTTGTGCAGTTTATCGTGCTGTCCACTTGGAATTAATCACTTCTCTATCAACTGAATCCTTTTTTCAGTCTTTAAGACGTTTTATTGCTAGCGTTGCAAAGGTTAGAAAAAACCCGGTTTAAACCCGGGAATAAACCGGGTTTTTAGGAATAAACCTGGAAAAACCCCGGGATTTTTTGGAATAATTCGGTTTTTTGGGAATAAACCTGGGAATAAACCTGGTCTATTGGAAATAAACCCGGGAATAAACCGACTTTTTGCAACTCTATTTATTGTTCGCCGTGGACGAGCTTCAACCATATATTCAGACAATGGAACAAATTTCATAGGCGCGGAGAACTTTTTGAAAACTATCGACTGGGATAGTCTCCGTTTTAAAGCTGCTGAACAAAAAATTGATTGGAAGTTTAACCCTCCTTCCGCACCATGGTGGGGCGGATGGTGGGAGCGCTTGATTCGGATTGTAAAACAAATCCTAAGGAAAATATTGGGTCGTGCTTCTCTTGATTACGAGGAATTACTCACTGTATTATGTGACTGTGAAAGAGTTATTAATTCAAGACCAATTACCTATGTGTCAGAGGACATTAATGAGGACTTTTCTATAACACCAGAGAAATTTTTACATGAAACTCCACAGTCAGGTGTTCCAGATATTGACAATGTAGACAAAGTGAAATTGAGTAAAAGAGCTAAATATTTGCAACGGATAAGAGAAACTTTAAGACTTAGGTTCCGTACAGAATATTTAGGACAGTTACGGCAGCAATCAATAAAATGCTATAAAAATGAATCACTTAAGGTAGGAGAAATTGTCCTACTGGAGGATACTAATAAAAAACGTTCCTACTGGAATTTAGCTCGCGTTCTGAAAGTCATACCTGGCAGAGATGGCCAAATTAGGCTTGCGCTCATAAAAACAAACAATTCTGAATTATTACGACCAGTTCAGAGATTATACAGATTGGAATTGGAAAATCCAATAAAAGAAGCAAATGATGAGGTTACGCCTTTAACCACTAGTAGTGGCAGAATTATCAAGACACCTGTTAGATAAATTTTCTATTTAGATTCATTTAAATACTCATTTTACTTAATTTCACTTCACTTCTTTATTTGTATTCAAGTGTTTATTATTATTATTTTGCATATACTATATATATTGTTATTGTAATTGATAAGATTGTGTTTCAATTGTATAAGAAATTTTTTTATAAGTATTATGAATAATGTTTATTTTGTGTCTACGTAAAGGTTTTGAGTGTTTGATTTCCCACTCAAAAGGAGGGAGGATATTAGGAAAAAAAGAAATAAATTCAAGGACACTCCAATCCCAAATCATTATTGTAACCCTTCGTAGGAGGCGCAATTTGTTACGTCATAGACAGCCGATGTCATTGCTGTCAGTTGTGTTACGTTCGTTCTGAAACAAACTTGTAAATAAAATGTTGTTATTGTGTTTTAACTATCGGCTAAGTTTATTTTCCCGGCCTTTGTGATTAATTTAAGTAATATTCGTAACACAAAGAGTGACCAGCAAAGTGCCTTCATAAGTCAATACTCTGCAAAGAGCCATCTTATATCAGTATACATAATTATGTATTACGATATAAATAACTAAAAAGTAGGAAATATATAAGCTTTTTTCAAAAAAAATATAACCGACTTCAAAAACGCGCTAAAAAGAATTAAATAATTTTTTTAAACTCCTACTGACGAATCATAATCTAATAACCATATTTTGGATATCATGTACTGCATAAAAACGGCTAAATTTAATACATAGTATTTAATATTCACCAAACATGGGTTTCGAGAGAATATTTTTTACAAGAGATTAATTTACATATTTTTGAGTTAATTTATGAATATATACATATAAAAAGAAATGAATTACTTTTTGAAGTTGGTGCCAAACTATCGTAAGTATTGTGGCTATATTATGCCTAATACCAAAAATAAAATGGTGATAGTCATTATCGATTGTGATTGTTTGGCACCGACTTCAAAAAGTAATTCATTACTTTTTATATGTATATATTCATAAATTAAATCAAAAATATGTAAATTAATCTCTTGTAAAAAATATTCTCTCGAAACCCATGTTTGGTGAACATTAAATACTATGTATTAAATTTAGCCGTTTTTATGCAGTACATGATATCCAATGTATGATTATTAGATTACGATTCGTCAGTAGGAGTTTAAAAAAATTATTTAATTCTTTTTAGCGCGTTTTTGAAGTCGGTTATATTTTTTTTTGAAAAAAGCTTATTTTTGATACATTTTAATTATTTAAATACGGTATTAATGCATATATTCATAAATAATAAAGGACTAATAAGATAAACTTAATCAACTTCAAGGATTAATATAATACTGTGGAACTAAATTCGTTGTCAGATTTAGTTTAAATGTAAATTTATAAAGTAAATATTGTGCCTTTTATATTTTGTAATTTTAACCCTTTTTCTACCGAATTATGAATTCATGACCATTTTACATTATTATAAATCATTTTACTTAAATTGTTTAAAATAAATTAAAAGATTAACATAATAATTTAATAAATTTTTGAAGTATTTTAGGGAATTTGAGCAATATTTATAACCCCACTGAAATCTTTTATTTAAAATTGTTTTCTTAGTATTTTGTAGATTTATAAAATGTACAAATATGATGTTCATACAATATAAATATAGAATTATTTGAAAATCATAATTTATTGAAAAATCCCCTCCCTCGCTCTGCGTCAAGAAAGCTGAAAAGATAGAAAGGCAAAAGAAATCATTCTTTTAAAAATATTTTTGTTTTGTTTAACCAATAATGCTTTAGGAACAAGATAAAGTAATGTATCTGTAACTCATTCTAAATAGTATTACAACTAAGTGATGTATTAAAAGAATTCTATAATAAGTAATTTAATGGTACTTATAAGTACCGTCGGTAGATAGAGGGTTAATCTCGTACATCAGTGAAATACCTCATAATCCATTTGGTGAATTTGCAATTGAAAGTTTCAAAATCACAAGAAAAATTTTTTAAATGTGAAAATGATATGCTATCTTTTTCGTCCAACTTCAAAATTATTAATACTTTCTATTAAAGCGAAAAAAAAAATCGCTTCTGTTTTATTTTTGCGAAATTTTAACGACTTAAGAGGATTATGTAACATATTTAAAACCTTGGTGTGCTAATTATAATATGTTATCTCGTTAATGAAATCAAGTTTTGAACGCTTAAGTGAATAATGGCATATTTAATTAAAAGTGCAATTGTTTTTAATTCAAAACATATAGGTGTAAAATTCTGAATTTCAAGCTGAGCAAATCTCAAAGTTTTCAGAAACCTCAATTAACTTATTATAAGGACCATAGTTTAAAAATATTAGATGCAAAATGTAAATAATATGGTAAAGAGAAATTTATTTAATTGATCTAATTATTCTTTTCTTTTCAATCTCTATATTATAAACACAATCATATGAGGAAATTTCACCGCTTAGAAAAAAAAAATACATGCGCATTTTTTTCTGTCACATGTATAATTTGAATTTCATTTCATACATAAAATAATGTTTGACTATAAAAATTCGACATCAGGGTGCCCCGTAATAAGTTACATATTGAAAACTCATGAATCAATTAAGGATTCGACCTGTAACTGTGCACTTTGAATAATAAAAAAAAGTTGAACTTTTGTGGGAAAAAATAAATTGCATAAAACTTTTATCAGAAATGTATTTTGAAAATTTATATTTTTATCGCCTTAAATATTGAAATTGAGGTAATGTACAGTGTTATGAAAATATCGTTAAGATTTTTTTAAATATTATTGTTCATAATTTTTCGATACATTTTAATTATTTAAATGTTATATAATGTATGGATTCTAATATGATATAGAGTGAGTAATATCAGGCTCGGACTGGCCCGCCGGCCCACCGGCCAGTGGGCCGGTGCGCCCTCGGTCAAGTAAATATGCGCCCTCATCTACGTGAAGTTAATAATTTAAAAAAGACAAATAAATAAATAAATAAATAAATAAAACAAAAAAAATATATAAATATGAGAAATACTAGAATAACTACAACATGGTTAAAAATATTCTTTATATATCTTTTTAAAAAACAATAATTTTTCAAGCATTAAAAAACCAATACAAAGAATTTATTCCCTTTGCAAAGGAATTTTATTCTTGACAGTTTCTTTGTTCAGGGCAACATCCAATCAAAATCTTTTAAAATCTAAAGTATATTTTATATGTTACCAATAGCGGCAACGAACATGCAGACTGTCTGGCACCAAAGATCATCACTTTCGCTTCGATTTCATTTATTATTATTATTATTTAGTTTGCAGTAAAATCATTCATTTCAAAAACGGGAGCTTTGTGTTTCCGTAAAGTTGAATGTTTTGATTTTAACTTATAGAACATAAGTGTTCTTATTAAAAGTATTTTTGTTATTAAATATGTATCTAAACAATTTTAGAAAGAATATTCTCTTCAAAAAAAGGTAATTCAAACTTTTTTTTTTTTTGCTAAAAATTTTATTTTAATATGAAAACAAAACTCAGGCCAAAAAATGAAGTCTTTAGTATAAATTTGGCGCCCTATTGAATAACCGCGCCCGGGGCGATCGATTCTTTCGCTCAGTGCTGTATATGGTAAAGTAGGGCTGATCAACACCGCACCGCACCCAGGGTGCTACGGCGATCTTTGAATGTTCTCTTTATATCTCTTTCATGTTCTATTCTATCCCGTTTATAATTTTTTTTCTATAAAAATGATTTTCAAGTTCCCCGTTATGATTTTTATTATACAATAAACTCTGTATACGGCAGAATATTGTCTACAGCGGAATATTTGATTTTGTCCGAATAGTTTTTACGTATAAAAATCTATTCCAAAGGTTTTAAAAGTTATTTTGTTCGTTACATCTTAATTCGATATATAATTTACTTTGCTATTCCGACGATTATTTTTATATAATTTACATGATTTCCCCTTCTAATCAGAAATTTATTCTTTCGTTTTATCGAACTAAATTAATATATTTTCGAATCGATCCTAATTTATAAAATGATTAAGCTATTTAATTGATTAAGCTATTGAATGATTAAGCTATAATAAGATAAAGAAAATAAACGTATCGACTTACCGATAAAAGACATTTCGGATTACAGCAGAACTCGCTAATCCGAAATTCCGGTTTATCCGGACGGATTTTATATTTGAACAAATTAATTGATAAGATTAACTTATGAAAATTTTCAGATTACAAGATGAATGTTGAGAAAGTCGTGTAGAAGTAAGAATTAAACAAAAAAAAAAAAAAAAAATTGCAGTAAAGCAACTTTTTTATTTTTTAAACAGCTTGAAAAGAGTAAAAATATACTCACTTATGGAAAAGTACAACATATATACACGAATATAAAATAAAAACATACACTATTGGCCTGCTCGTAAAAGCCATATTTTTTTTTTTTTTTTTTTTTTTTAAATCTTGTATCATTTTGTCTGTCAGTTGCTAAAAAACTCTTTCCTCAAACGCAAAAAATATTTAATTCAGATGATAAAAATTTAAATTTCCTTTCAGCAGTTTGATTTCACAAATTATAAATGGTTTTTCGTTCCCCCTTCCCTCCCCTCCTTGTAGACGCGGTGAATGAGCTATTTATAGATTCCCGATTTTTAGCACTTTCCAACAAAGTTGAAAAGTGCTTATGCATTCGGTTTGTCTGTCCGTCTGTCCGCGCTCTAACCAGGCCCGGACTGGCCAGGTCGGCTGGTCGGCGATCGCCGAGGGCCCCCGGCCCAAAGGGGCCCCGGAAGTGCAACTCAAAAAAGGAATATACGATTTTATAATTACTACTTACATAAGAAAAAAATGAGTATTTTCCAATAATAATATGCGTTTACAGTAAATTTTAAACAATTGATAGTTTTTTCATGGTAACTTATATAGTTTTGTCGTGTCATGTCGTTGGACAGACGGAATAGGGCTGGTGACTGATACATCGCCCTTTCTGCAGTACTCATAGAATCAGATTCAGAAGGCATCGCGACGCTCACTTGCCAATCTTGTATAGTATGGTTGTAACTAGTGCAATTTCACAGTGTGGTCAACATGAAACAGTTATACGAAAGCGACAGTACGAAAAGGAAAGAAAAAAAGGAGAAAATTTCTTAACATTGAAAAATGTTTAAAACTTTTAATACTTGGTTAAGTAGTAAGAACGACCCGATTCCACTCAATTTGCAAAAAAAAAAAAAAGAAAAAAAATAGATTTTTTTAACATACAATTAAGATCCTTTTAAAGAATACTACATACACATTTATGAAATATTTTATCTTTTAAATTATACTTTAAAATCATGATATTTTCTCAACATAGAAAATACACGATAATAACATTAATGATTACTTAGAAGCCTAGATTTCTAAACATTCAAATAAAGATTCATTATAAAATTAATGTAGTTTAGATTTAAAGAAAAAAAACGGTAAAAATATGATTAACTTTTGAAGATGTATTATAAAAAATATATTTGTGAAAATATTTTTTTGTCATTTATTAGAACTTCTTTCAAACCAAAAGGAGTTAGTTCCTGATACATTTCTAAATTCATTTTCTTCGGACATACATAAATTTTGCTGTTTTTTCTTATTCAGAACCTATGTAATCGAATGTTGTCTTTCATTTTTTGATAAAGACATTATATCTTTTAGAAATATTGTCAAAGTTAGCATTTTGAATTGAATTTTTGGAAGCGATATCATTGAAAAGGGGAAAAACCTGCAGTCACGCGACAAAAATCTCTTACTATTTGATAATTTATTTACCAAAAATGGAAAAAATATTCTATTGCCAAATCCTTTAATAGTCACGTATGTCAATTTTATGCATTTACAGTTAAAAATTAGTCAGAAAGAAGTTTCGCGTTATTGAGAAGTGGATTGAAAACCAATCTAACAAGGAAGGTCTCCATTGGGGGCATACTCAGAATTTTTTGAAAAAAATATGAATTAAACTACTCATGTAGGTAATAAAAGAACAGTGAAAATTACCGGCGGAATTACATTATTAGATATGTAAAAAAATAAAATAGTTTGGAATAATTGGCGTGAAAAGCTGAAAGCGACGCAGGATTTGGCAAGCAGTGCATTTCCTCGCCAAAAGCAGACGATTTTAACGAATCTGAAAATTGATTTTAATTGACTTCACTGTTAAAAATCTGCAGCATTTACTGCAACGTCACTCCACTACTTTTTTAGAATATCTCTTTTCTGACCAATGAGAATGCTCCATAGCGCGGCGAATTGACCGTGTCATACATTGTTAAAAATCTGCTGCATTTTGTTGCAACGCACTCCACCGCTTGTATATAATATCTCTATTCCAACCAATGAGAAAGCTCCATTTCACGGCCAAGTAATCGTTTTCTATACAAGCAAGGGAGTGAGTTGCAACAAAATGCAGTAGATTTTTAACAGTGTATTTTTCAATTTGGAACAATTTTAGTCAATTTAAATTGTGTTTTAAATGATAAAATATATTAATTTCATTTTGTTATAAGTACATATAAACGTATATGACAAAATTACACTTAAAGTAAAGTAAAGTAATTGGGTAGGTGCACGCGACCATTACTGGTCATCACACCGTGCTCTGATCGGGGCCGCCACGGCGCTCAAGAGCCCCACTTTGGCCGTCTATCAATGATCGGGGCCGCCACGGCGCTCGAGAGCCCCCCTTTGGCCGTCTATCAGATATGCACGTTTGCTGAAACTCTCGGACCGTGAGAGGCAAACTCCGGACTATCGGATCACCTCAACAAGGGGTCGCTACTTCCCCTAGAAAAGCCAACGAAGTTGGTTCTCATCGAGTTAAAGTAGATCAACTTCAGCTTGAAGTTCCTTACCTACACTCAGTCAACTTAGAGTTTCCGCGGGGAAACTGAAATCTGGCCCTGCGTTTGTTCTTCTCACCTCACACTTGGCACATTTAACGCCGCTGCACGTGCTCCCAGTTGCCGCTCGTGCTCCTAGGTCGAAGATGGAAGTCCGGATGTAGCACTATTCTCATCGTGAGCAGGAGGGCCTGCCAAGCCCCGTCGACCCCACCCTCAACATGGGCTATGTTCCCTGAAATAAAGACAACTCACACATTATTTCAAAACTCCTTTTATTAATAAAAACTACAAAACAGAGAACTGTTGATCAGGGTGGAACCGCGGGAGCGGTTTACATCTAGATTAATTGGTGTCTCCACACCGGTATTCGCATGTTAGACTAAATAGGAATGAATTAATGAATAAAGTAACTATTTACATATATACAATAAGGTACTTGCCCTCTTTTGCCAACACTTAAACCATTCCATTGAGCACAGAACATCCCCAGAAAGACGACCTTCAACTATGAGATTTCTCCACGAGGGAAAAGGTAGGCCTACCAAAGGTGAGGCTCTACCTCCTTCAAGAAGGACTCGAGAGCCTTCCTGAGCTTTGGAACCACAAAGTAGTTCCGCACCGAGAGTAAAGAGAGTCTCGGACAATGACGTTCCCTCAATGGCTGAGTTCCCACACACTCCAACAGAATGTGACGACTGGATGCTGGAGCAGGAGATGAACAGAACGGGCACGGACGAGGCAAGGGCTTGATCCGGAAACGTCTGTAGTAAGCCGGAAAAGGGCCGTGGCCGGTAACCACCCAGTTTATAAGTGGAGATGTCCAGGCGCGTCTCTCTGAAACTCGCGGTATGATTTCGAAGACGCTTCTGCCCAGAGCCTCGCCTTCCCACCGGTCTTGCCAGGTTCTAATAAATTCCTGGTGTACATAGTGTTTCACAACACTCGGTGGAAGGCAAACATGGGTGTCGGTAACATCAAGCTCAGTCCCTGCTTTTGCAAGTTTATCTGCAGCTTCGTTACCCCTGACGCCAACGTGCGCCTTAATCCAAAACCACTCAATCTCCAGACCCTCCCTCAGCTCGTGTATTTGCACCACAAGTGGATTCTGAGGATTCGCGAGCGAAAGCGCATACAGAGACGACATTGAGTCCGTGTAAATTGAAAAGCTCTCATACAGTGAGCCACACAGCTCGATGGCCTTAATTATTGCTGTAAGTTCCGCCTGAAAGACCGTGGCGTACGGTGGGAGGCTGTAAGACCTCTCCACCACCAATGCCCCATTTTCATAGACTGCGAACCCCGAACCGACACCTGATTCGGTTTTGGACCCATCAGTATACACCGATGTCCCCTGGTCCAATTCCACACTTTGTATTGAAGCTTCCCTCCAGTCGATGGATGGAGCCCTCGCCGGGTGGTATCTGAAATGAGACACTTTCCTTTCTACTTCGTCTGCTCTAAAGTGAATCGGACCGTAATCCAAATCACAATCTAATCGGAGGATGCGTGCGAGAATGCACTCCTTCTCGCATTGTAGATCCAATGGAAGGCACCCAGCCAGGACTTGTGTGGCTTCCGTGTTTGTGGTACGAAAGCACCTGGTTATTGACAAGAGGGCCGGTCTCTGCGCGGAGACCAGTTTTTCCCTCATGCGTTGTGTACCTGTCCACCAGAAACTACTTGCATACGTTGCTATCCTCTCGATTCCCAGTTTGTACAATCTCTTCAGAACACACCCGCTTAAGCCCCAGTCCCCCTGACTGAGGTAGCGTAGGGATCTAGTGTAGTTCGCAATCGTTGCCTTAATGTACGCCACATGTGCCATTCCATTGAGTTTTGCGTCTACCATAACACCGAGGTATCTGGCAGACTGTACTGACTGAACGTTTCGTCCCAGAAAACGTATACGTGGAGCAGTAGAGGGATTCCTCTTCTGTCCCATCCGTCTCATCAGGCGGAAATAGATGGAAGTGGTTTTCTCCGGAGAGAAAGCGAGCTTGTGTGCTTTTGCCCATTCTGCAATTCTGCTTAATGCTTGTTCTGCTGGTCTTCCGCATTGGTATGCGTTCGGACCTTCAATGAGAAGTGCAAAGTCATCCGCATACGCAATCAGCCGCGCAAACCTCCCCAACTCCAGCTCTAGGAGTGAGTTTGCGACCAAGTTCCAGAAGAAAGGTCCGGAATTAGAACCCTGCGGGCAACCCACATTATACTCAAAATGCAAAACTAAAATTACTTAAACTAAACGTATTTAAACAAATTGAACATAGAAAGTTTTTTCTTTAAAAAGTATTCGAAGCGTAAAAGCGTATTTTTCAAAATTTCGTTTTTTCGCCAACCGGAGATAAATCGTCAAATAAACGAAATTTTTATTATTTTTTTACGGACGTTATAAGGAGGTTCCGCCGAAATTTTTTTTATAAACATATATAACTATATGAGAAGAACATTCTGTAATTTTTTCAGATTTTTCTGAGTATGCCCGTATGGAGACCTTCCTTGTAAGTTATACTTCCAAAGATTTCATTAACAGAAGTTTATTATCGCTATTAATATTTTTAAAAACATAGTAACAGCCCTACATATTCTGAGAACATTTAAGTCCAGTTCTGGCCCGACTCTACTACATAGAAAAAAAGTGCACACCTGATCACGACCTCAGGTATGAGTCTGCTGAAAAAATTAAACCCTGCCTCTGATATCACATAACTGTCCGATGCCCGCGTTTTTGTTTGGATGGTGTCAAACTAGCATCGGCTCGTGAAGCACATTTATACTCATTCTCGCGAAAGTCATTCACTGAAAGCGGATCATATTTTATCGTCTTCATTTCAGTTTTTATATCGGATTGGCAAGTTACCTTTTTTTTTTTTTTTTTTTTTTTTTTTTTTTTTTATCGGCCCAGCACCCCCGCTAAATTTCTTTGCCGGACCGGGCTGGATACGGGTCTTGGGCCGAACCCGGGCCCATGCAAACCTCTACAACAAATAATAAATTCAATGTTCTGTAATATTACTTTAAAAGACCCATATGATAGCATAATATGCAGCATGATGGTAGGTAGCACTCCAGATATTGCTGCTACGAGTTGCAGTTGCTATAGTCCCACCAGTGGCTGAGAGGTTCTGACCTTCAAATTGGTAGATGGTAGGTGCTTTATCCGAACCATATCGCGACCGTCGGCCTAACCGTTCGGAGTTTTCCGTGGTTTTCTTCGAACCTTGCATTTCCTTGCGTAAATACGGATTAGGTTCCCTTACAAAGATGCCCAAGGAGGGCACCCCTCCCCTTAGGGCCTATGTCCCACGTGTAGATGATTGACCAGCATAAAACACAAACAAACAAACAAAGCGTCAGCTATGCCCGTCAAGGAAAGGTATGTGAAAGATTTTTAGGAAAACAGACTCTCTAGTAAGCAGAAGATTCACAGTTCGAATCGTGATGCTGGAATTTGAAGTTTTCATACTAACTAGGGAACTGCAAGAAGTGTAAGTCACCGATTTTAACGAAAGTGGTATCGTTGGAACGATCTCATTATAAGGAGTAAAAAATTCAATAGAACTACCCGTCGGAAACGAGTCATTTTCGAGATATCTGACAATTTATGTAATGTAGCTAGTGCATACTTACTGAGGAAGCTAAAAAAAATTAGTTTAGATTTTGACGAAAGTGGTATTGTTGGAAAGATCTTATCGTGAGGAGTAAAAAATTCAAAAGAACTACCCATCGGAAATGAGCCGTTTTTGAGATATCCGATAATTTAAGCCACGTAGCTAGTAAATACTGGGGTAGTGCACACCTAACAGAGGACCGCAAAAAATTGTTGTCCCGATTTTGACGAAAATGGTGCCGTTGGAAAGATATCATTTTGAGAAGTAAAAAACTCAATGAAGCTACCCTTCGGAAATGAGTCGTTTTCGAGATATCCGACAATTTATGTAACTTAATGCAGTTTCCCAGTAAATGTCCATTAGCTACGTGATACAAATTGTCGAATATCTTGAAAACGTTTCATTTCCGACAGGTAATTTCATTGAGTTTTTTAATCCGCCCAATAATATCTTTTCAGCGATACCACTTTCGTTAAAATCGAGACTAAAATTTTTTGCAGTTTCCCAGTAAGAGTTCACTAGCTACGTGACATAAATTGTCGGATATCTCGAAAACGGCTCATTTCCGACGGGCAGTACCATTGAGTTTTTTACTCATCACAATGAGATTTTTCCAACGATACCACTTTCGTCCAAATCGGTGACTTACACTTCTTGCAGTTCCTTAGTAATATAGAATAATAATTAAAAAAAAATCGTACTTTTTGCCGATTTAAGGGTTTATATTATTTTTTTATCACTAATATTCATATTATATATTTTTTAATTACAATTTTCTTTCTATTTTAAACACGAGCTGTTCATTAATGATTCAGTATTTTAAATTTCGTTTAAACAATCTTTTTCGTTTTTAAAAATTTTTAATTTTATTTATATTCCCGCTATTTTTCTTTTTATTTTGCGTTTTTAAAGGATTTTGCATTTCGAATTTTATTTAAATAATTTAATTTGAACATTTTTAATTTAATTGAAATAAATAACTTCCTTTTACTTTAAATTTATTGATGCTACCATCTATGTAAGAATTTAATAATTATAAATCAACAATTTGTATTTATTAATTAAAGGTTAAGTTGTTTTGAAAGATATATTAAAGGAAATACTCTGCGCTATCTGCTTTTTTTTTTTTTATTACTGTTATGTCACTTTTAATATTTACTTAGGTATCACAGTAGGATTTAGATTATTATGACTTCAACACAGTCATTTGATTGCCGAAAACTAAAAATATACCTCACGCTCATTTTTAAGTAATAACCACTTAAAATGATTAATTCTTATTTTTTTTCTAGCATGGAATTAGTTTAGGTATGGTGTGAAAGTAAGTTAACAACATTACAAAAAGCTTACATTTTATTCAACTATTTTCCAAATGACAAAACAGTCTAAATGAGTTTTTTTTTTTTTTTTTTTTTTTTTTTTTTTTTTTTTTTTTACCATCTAAGCCTAAATTTAAAAATAAAATATAATATTCTGTTTTCGCTAAATTTCCCGTAAGGGGCCCCTTTTCAGTCTCTAGCCGAGGGCCCCCAAAGGAGCCAGTCCGGGCCTGGCTCTAACTCCCGTAAATATACTCGGATTGCTATGAAATTTTTATACGTTATTGAGGTTTATCCTAGCACGAACCCTGTTGAAAATGAAGTATCTACCATGATTAGTTTATCTACAGGGCGAATCAAAAGTTTCCCATTACATTACGGCCTATGGGGAAAAATCGTTAATATACTCGGATTGCCATGAAATTTTAGGACGTTATTGACGTTTACCCTATCACAAGTCCTATTGAAAATGAAGTTTCTACCATGATTAGTTTATCTACAGGGCGAATCAAAAGTTTCCCATTACATTACGGCCTATGGGGAAAAATTGTTAATATACTCGGATTGCCATGGAATTTTAGGACGTTATTGAGGTTTACCCTAGCACCAGTGGCGTAGCTAGCGGGGGGCGGAGGGGGCGGTCCGTCCCGGGTGTCACCCTCTAAGGGGTGACACCCAACCTTTATTTGCAAATAAAAATATAATCTTATGGCATAGTCCATGTCAATTCAGGCAGCCAAAGAAAAAATCTTACCTTCATAATCTCAGAAGTTCTTTGATTGAACATATGTTAAAATTCAGGAAAATATAAAACTCCCGTATTTTTTTGTTTTCCCCAAAAAAATTTCTGGACCGAGATACAGGGTGCCAAAGATGGCATCCCGAGCACCTTTTTCCATTTGCGATTTCCGAAAAAAAAGTTTAAAGTGCTCTATCTCTGAAACGATGCAAGATATTTCGTTGCAGTTTATTTTATTTTAAAGATAATATTTTTTTTTGCTTAAAAAGATATACTCTATTTTGAAATATGTATTTAATTATTGTTACAGGAGCCTTCTAAAAAAAATTTTTTAACAAAAATAATTTTTTCTCAAAAATGCCAATTTTAAAAAATTTGATTTTTTTACTGTTAGTCAATACCATTGAGTATTACTTTCACATTAAAGGAGAACTTCCACTTTTGAGTTTAACGTGTTTTAAAAACATTTCAAGAATTTAGAGAATTTTACAGGAGCTGCATGTTAACAGTTCCAGTAAAAGTCTCTCAATTTTTGTTTATTTGTGTCATATGTAGCCTATTACATATCCTAAACAAGTTAGAAATCACTCGTCAAACGTGGTAAATGAGGTGCATCCGTACTATGACTAGTTTTATAAATATTTAGATCTTGGAGCAATAAGTGTTACACTCTTGGGAAATTTGGCATGAATACAAAATTTATTGTGTTTCTATATATTAAATTCAGTAATACGGAAGTAATATGAATCAATCTTAAAAAGAACGTAATCACCAGGGCAACCTAGAATCATTACCTATCATGGGATATGATTGAATTAATTATGCGTGATATGATTTAATAGGATGAATAAAACATTTATTAGTATCTTTTTTTTCAGTTTTGACTTTCATAACATTTGACAACATTTTCCAATTTGTTGCTTTTTTTTATTTTGAAGGTAATATTTTTCTGTTCGAAATGATATATTCAATTTTGAAAAATGTGTTCATATTTTTTAAGGCACCCTTCTGATTTTTTTAATTAAAAAAAAAATCAAAAATGCCAATCCTAAATTTATTATTATTATTATTATTATTATTATTTGCTGTTGATTAATACCATTGAGTACTTACTGCCTTCCTTATATCGAAAAACTTCCACTTTTGATTTTGACAAGTTATCGAAACACATATAGAATTTTGCCATATATTTTAACAGTTCCTGTATGACAATCATACACTGGTCTTAGGAAATCAAAATCTTAGTCTTGTTTGAATAGCATTTTATTTCTTAATAAGTATAAGAAACAGATAGCTTTAAAAATAGCTTATAAAAGAAAAAAACATACACTAAAGTTCACAAAATAAATGTATAAATTTCAAAACATCCTTCCACTATGCTCTGCTTAGAACTGAAATTAGAAGTTCATAGACTTTATAATTTGTTGAACTGCATCTGTATCTTCCTTTGATATTTAGTGATGCCTTCCTGTTTAACCAATAGGGACTGGGGCTTCCATATTCCTTAAAACATTGTGAATAGGAAGTGAATACTGGTGGTGGTGTTTCTGTCTTAGATATATAGAAACATAATAAATTTTGTATTCATGACAGTTTTCCCAAGAGTGTAACACTTATTGCACCAAGATCTAAATATTTATAAAACTAGTCATAGTACGAATGCACCTCATTTACTACGATTGACGTATGATTTCTAACTTGTTTAGGATATGTATGACACAAATAAACAAAAATTGAGAGACTTTTACTGGAACTGTTAACATGGAGTTCCTGTAAAATTCTCTAAATTCTTGAAATGTGTTTAAAACTTGTTAAACTCAAAAGTGGAAGTTCTCCTTTACAGTGAAAGTAGTACTCAATAGTATTGACTAACAGTAAAAAAAATCAAAATTTTTGAGATTGGCGTTTTTGAGGGAAAAAATTATTTTTTATAAAAAAATTTTTTTTGGAAGGCTGCTGTAAAAAAAATTAAATACATATTTCAAAATGTAGTATATCTTTTTAACCAGAAAAATATTATCTTTAAAATAAAATAAACTGCAACGAAATATCTTGCATCATTTCTGAGATAGAGCACTTTAAACTTTTTTTCGAAAATCGCAAATGGAAAAAGGTGCTCGGGATGCCATCTTTGGCGCTCTGTATCTCAGTCCAGAAAGTTTTTTGAGGAAAACAAAAAAATACGGGAGTTTTATTTTTTCCTGAATTTTAACATATGTTCAGTTAAAGAACTTCTGAGACTATGAAGGTAACCCCCCCCCCCCCCTTGCCTGAATCGACATGGATTCGACCCAATAAGATTTTGGATAGGAATTCTGAAATAAAATGAAAATTTTAGCGCACGACGCAATAGAGTTAGTTTTCTTTACTTTGAGAATGTGAAATTTTATATAGAATGGTATATCTAAATAAAACATCCTCCTGCGAATAAAAACCTATCTATCCAATGAGTGCGTAGCAAAAGCAAATTTTAAAAGAATTCTTTTCTACATTATAGACACCAAACAAACTTATGCGGACTATGGGTTGAGTGATGTGTCGCTCCTGTGGGTTTTTTCTTATGCAGGAGGACAAAAGGTAAATAAGGAATGGTATGGTCATTTAATATAAAAACGTAGAATTGTGATCGAAAAAATATGACGGGACGGAAGGGAGGATGACACTGTGATGGCTGGGGGTGACACCATTTACATCGCCCCGGGTGTCACCCATCCTAGCTACGCCACTGCCTAGCACGAACCCTATTGAAAATGAAGTTTCTATTATGATTAGTTTATCTACAGGGCGAATCAAAAGTTTTCCATTACATTACGGCCCATGGGGAAAAATCGTTAATATACTCGGATTGCCATGAAATTTTAGGACGTTATTGACATTTACCCTAGCACAAGTCCTATCGAAAATGAAGTTCCTACCATGATTAGTTTATCTACAGGGCGAATCAAAAGTTTCCTATTACATTACGGCCAATGGGGAAAAATAGTTTCAAAGGAATTTTAAAGATGTTATACCCTGTCAAACATATTAAAATATGCATTCTATAAAATATAAGGTGAAAATGTAGCTAATATTCATTTACAGGACCACACAAAAGAATTCCATTAGATAATGGTAAAAGGAGGAATTGTGTGTGACATATTTTAAATATATTAAGCTTTTTCATGTATAGTAAAGTTGATATATGCCACTGAAGCTTAATATAAATTATACGCTACTGTCTTGCATAATATGAAGTACATAGCATTTACAGGGCCATACAAAAGATTTCAAATAGTATATTCTTTCCGAAGTACCGTATATGTGTCCGATGATGGCTGATGGAGGGATGAAATGCATTTTAATTATGATATTCGCGTTTATATTTCGCTAAATATATGCACATTATATGGTGTGTATAAATGTTATATTTGATATACAGGGCTACCCAAAAGAGCTCACCAACGTTACTGAATATGAGCGTAAATTATTTAAACGTGGTTCTTAAATAAGCTATGCATTTTTACGCTGAGCTGCTTTCAATTTACTGAGAAATGTTTGCAGAATATAGATAAAGGGATATACAGGGCCACGCAAAGAATTCGGTACATGGACGCCTATGAACGATGATTTATGAGAATGTGATTTCAGTTGTTTTAAAAGTGTTTTAGATTACAACAAATTTTAGCCTAATGCTGACGTGTAATAAAGATACAATGTAAACTACAGGGTTGAACAAAAGTTTCCAAGTATGTTTCCATCTAATAGTATGAATTGCTGAAAAAGAAATTTCAAGCTACTAGGTATTTTCTTGCTAAGCTAAATTTTCCCATTATATGAACTGACATATGAAATACAGGGCTATTCTAATGTACTGGAATACATATTTGGGTATATTTGGCTATACACTATTATTTCCCGAAATAACAAAGTTTTGTTGAAGATTTCATTAAATGTTGGAAAGTGCTTCATAATCTATGCTTAACGCATGATTTTTCGTACTTGTTTAATTGGTAATGGGTTGTTATATAATTTCTCATTCTCAATTCCATTATATTATTATAAACATCAAATAATTAAACAAAACTGTAAAAAAAGGAAAAAAAAAGAGAAGACCGAAATTGGGTTGCAAGATTTCGTACAGCAAAGTGCTCCAAATTGGAAAGTTGACTTTGTAGCCTGAAATGGTTTTTATAAAAAAATGGCAGATCCTTAATAACATTAACAATCAAAACATCTTAGCTAATGTATACATTATATCAAAACGATTGTTTTAATGTTATTAAGGATCTGCACCGTTTTGAACCATTTTTGATTGACTACTTTGGGAATATTACTGTATTATTTTGAGAACAGTACTCTATGAAGAGATCTTACAACCCAGTTTGGGTCTATTAGGAAGGAATACTATTTTTTTTTCCCGAGAGTTGTGCCGGTTTATCCAGCAAGCCGAAAAAATCGGATTACGGACTAAAAGATCTTTTCTGTGCTACTGAGTACTTATAACTAACATTTTTTTTAAATCGAAATTTCGGATTTTCCGAATTTTTGTAACCAAAATAGGCATCGGTCCCAATTCAGATTAGCGAAGCTCTATTACATATTCTTACAGTCTGTTAGTTATTAATGAATATTATTGGCTTCCTATAAGATGATAAAATAATGAGTTTCGTTAAAAAAGTTGCGCCCTCCAAAAATTCAAGGTCTGCGCTCTTTACAATGACCCAGTCCGACCCTGAGTAATATGAAGCAAATAAAGTATTTAAAGATTAATTTAATGCTGTAAAAATGAATTAGCTGTCAGATTAAATATTTGATAGTAAATTTTTAAAATAAGTGTGGTCATGTTTCAATTTTTTAATTTTATTCTTAAATACTTAAAAATTCAATTAGCGGAACCGCAATTAAAATGTTCAAAAACGTAAGAAAAATCTTTTAAAAGTAAAAGTGATATTTTAACTTTTTCGTTGAATTTCAAAATTATTAATACTTTGAATTGCTGTGAAAAAAGCTCAGACATTGCTTCTCTCCTACATTTGCGAAACTTTAGCAAATTAAGAGGTTTATGCAACACAATTATTCCTTAATGTGCTAAGTAATGTTTTTAATCTCGTTAATGAAATTAAGATTTTCACGCTTTATGTGAATCGTGGCATATTTAATTAAAAGTTTAAATTTATAAGTTTAATTTTAAAACATATGAAGTTTTGAGCAAATCTAAAAGTTAACAGAAACCTTAATAACTTAACAAAAAGATATAATTTTAAAATTTTAGATGAAATGTATAAAATAGAGCAACTAAAAATTTATTCAATTTTGCTTTTTTAATCTCTACATTAAAAACACATTTAACCACTTGGGAAAAAATTGCATGTGTAAATTTAGTGTCACTTATGTAATTTGAATTCAATATTATAAATAAAATTATATTCGATCTTAAAAATATCGTCAACACTGTACCATGCAATAAGTTAATTTATACACTGAAAATTCACGAAAAACTTACAATTTGAAGTGACAGTGTACTGTTTACGGAATTAAAAAATCTGTTTTTTAGTGGAAAAAATAAACAGTTTCCTAAAAATCGACCAGAAATTTAAAACTTGAAACCGTCACCATAAATTAACAAGTTGCAGTGACGATGACATCACTTGACAAAAGGCGAAGTAATAATGATAATAAAATAATAATCAAAGAACATCATTACGTTTGCATTTTGAAATTTAATAACGCATTTACAATTTGGTTTGCGAAATAAGATTTTGTCAAGTTTTATAAAAAAAATCTAAAAAAAGAAAAGTGTTTTTTTTTTCTTTTCCACAATTATACATTTTGGCTAATTTTGTGGTTCAAGAAATATTCTAGTTTCTTTTTGGTGCGTTTGTAATTATGTAAATACCTAGCACATATATTTTTCGTTCGGTTCGTCTGTCTGACTGTCTGTCCGCATTTAACAGAGCAAAAACTACCCAACCGAATTATTTAAAATTTAAAATATATAATTTCTGCATAATTTTATTGAGTCATTTCAAATTTTATGAAAATAGTGTGTATAGTTTAAATACAAGGACAATCAAAAGTATTCTGTCACGTTAGTGAGAAAACACAGTTTCAAATGAATTTTACTGATGTCATACTGTTCGGAGCATAATGAAGTTGATATCAATCTATGCATACATACATAAAAGTACATTTTTTGCAATCTGTCGTGCAAAACAAAATTTGTTATTAATATATAGTGAAAAAAACGTATTACATTACATAATGGTATAGTGGGAAAAATTGTTTGAGATGCGTTTTAAATATTTAAACAATTTTACATTTTATGAAATTGATGCACTTTGCTGATGTTAATACAAATTACTTCCTCTATAATAAAAAGCACATAATATATACAGGAACACAGAAAAGATTTCAGATACTATACTGTATCTGATGTACAATTGTACAATCTGGTCTCAATATTCTTAAAACTTATTTATAGTACAAACGCAAGTCAATTGTTACATTTGGCGTGAAATTTCTGTCTTCTTAAATTATGTAAGGACTTTGAGCTGTAAAAGCAGTTCCATACTGCCACCAGAGATATTCTGGGTCACACAATTAACCTTGATCTGAGAAATGCTCTATTCACACTCACGAACTATAATAACACTACTAAATTCAATACGTGATTAACAAACATATTCAAATTCTTCTGCAAAAAACTATTTTACTGTTATTTTTTCGCTTTTTCATTTGTGTAATGTCGAGACAAATTCTACCAAACATAATAATAATAGTGGAAACATATACACTGAATAAAAAGAAAAATCTACGGCATGTTATTACCTATGTGCAACATAAACAGATTAACATATTATTAATTATATGGATAAACTGAATTAAAGTTATTGGACTTATTCTTATACTTTTTACTCGATTTTTCATAATGTATCAAACAATCGCATAGTAGGATTTTTTATCCAAAAAGAAACACCAACTGAAGTTACGCTATCACGCTATCGAGAATAAATGTCGCAAACAGTCATACTCCTTAACCCGCGAGACGCGCGCAGGGCCTAAAAGACCCGAAGTGCGTATGATTTTTACAATTGCAACCACTAATTTTTAAAAAGTAATCTTGAACTTATTTTATCGCAAAATTTGTGAGAATTTTCTCCGTCTAAATAAAAAGACTGTTTTAATTTGATTTTATTGATGACAAAGTTAAAAACATTAATACCCTGGGTAAGCGCGCGTTCTCCCGGGTTAACCCTTTCCGGCGCAGTGTGTCTGGTCTGAAAACACCTAATTTTAATTCCAAACTTGCAATTGGCACCAATAATATTTGAATGAAATTTTGCTTTTAAAATATAAGCTTCAATTAAGGAGTTCTTGATTTCTTAAAAAGTCGTTTGTAAATTCCGGTGGCAGTCGATAATTTCTCATTTTACTAAACAGAATTTGTCCGCACCGGAAAGAGTTAATGGTAAAACTTTCGAGGTTTATACTTATCAGAAATGGCCGTGTAAAATGAAATTTGAAAAGCAATCGCAGTATTCAATATTTTCTAAGCATGCTGGCATGTTTCCAATTTTAAAATGATATGATGATTACGTCACATTAGTATTGAAAATAGTTTTTTATGGTTAATAAAAAGCAATTACTTGCATTTAAATTGAAACACTTATGCATTGGAATCTTAGCTATCTTTATTTTACAAATAATATAAATGTTTTACTTCTTGACATACATTTTAATCAAAGGTCTAGATGTTAATGTAATCAGTTATCGAGATGTATCACCATTCAGTTTACACTTCACATTAAAATATGTATTTACGATTACAGAAGTAAATCAACTAAAACAAATTAAATGCTCCATGCCAACCCATAAAAGGATTTTTTGAATATTTACACCAACATTTATTGTATTAATGATAGATTTAATAAAGGATATTTGCATAGAAAAATAAATTTATTACATTTAAATTGATATACATTATTTACATGCTATTTCTTATTGTTTTTAATATTTCATTTATTTGCAAAAATAAGTAAACTTCATTCACTTATAAAATGATAATATCATCAAACTTATAACCGTGAAAAATTACGTTCAAATCAGAACACTATTTGCTTAATAAAGTATAAATCATAATAAGAATAATAAGTAAATGAATATTCCCTGGATGTCTAATAAATTGAACAAAATCGAAAAAATAAATATTCGTAGGTAGGTTTATGATTTTATACATCGGCTCATATCATAGACCGCATAAAAACATAACAAACACATTTCAGTCTCACAATAAGAATGAAATGCTAATATAAAGTAAACTTCTCAATCGTCAAAATAATAATAATCGCTGGCGAGTTACATTGCAATCGATAAAAATAATAATAATAAAAAAAAACTTTTTTTTTTTTATTTTTTTATTTTTTTTTTTAGTTTTTAAGGACGTTATATGAGCTACTTCACGTGAGGTTTGTGTGAAGAAGTGCTTCATTTGTTACAATAGAGATGTAATATTAAATGATTTGCATTATATTTATTTATCGTCTAGAAAAAAATTAATTTTGATGAAAATATTCAAAACATTCTGCACACATAAATGTACTTGACAACAGTCTCAAATTTGTCTCGTTTTACCCGAAAAGTTTTTGTTCAGAATTTTTTGGATAATGCCATTGTCATACTATTCAAAAGGCAGTTGCCATAGCCATTGTCATACCTTAATTCTCATGCAACTAAAAACGAAATCCAGAACTACTAAACCGATTTTTTTTCTTTGCTGGGCATTTAAAAGAAGGATTGCGTTAGATAAATGTGGACCCCTTTTCTTCAACTTTAATGATGAGGTTCCTGTATATATCAAGCTTGTTGCTATGCTACTTTTAAACTCTGATGAATCATTAACAGCGCTTCCATCTTTTCTCCAAAGAAGCCAGGCATTTACAACAGCAACATTTAAAAGATGAAAAACAATGCGCTTTTACTAACGTATATTTATTTGATAATGATGATACAGTGGCACAAGCAAATAGACCAGGAGGCGGCAGCACAGCCAATCACTCCATTGAGTTCAGGGATGAAAATTTAGGACCTAGCTAACTCTCGATTCGCATATTAAAACGCAACTGGTGTGCTGAGTCGTGATGGAAAATATCTGAAAACCCGATTTTAGCAGTTGGCTCATAAGTTTACCATTATAAGTTTTCCTGTTCCCAATTCTCCATGTTTTCATAGTTTTTTGTGTAAGAAATCACAATGGTAAAGCTAAGAATTAACTGCTTTTTTCCGCCACTGCAATTAATTCCCTCAAATGAGGTTTGCATCCAGAAACATCTGTAAATAAATATATACAGGACAGTTGCACCATAAAATTTAACTAATAAGAATGTATTTATTAAAATACAACACATTGCTCAGTGGTGCACAGAACAAGAATTTTAATATACACTTGTACAATTGAAATAAAATAAAACTATCAACGTTTCGCGCCGTCTTCTGCGGGCGTCTTCAGGAAATATGAAATGGAAGGACTATGTTTGCATCTTGTTCGAGAGATAATATTTCTACTAAATTAAAAACTAAATGAATTAAAATTTAAAAAAAAAATGTTGCCATTTACACGTGAGTAAAAATTAAAATATTGCAACGAAATAAAAATTTTAAGATTTTATGATGTTATGCCATATTTTTGGTATATTGTAGGATAAATTATCATTACATGGTTTATTTTCTCGTGCAATGATTTCGATAGATTCTCTTATTTTACCTTGAACTGGGTTATTGCACGGAACTATGATTTTGGCCTCATCAAAGTTAATACGGCAACATCTGTAAATGTTATAACTGCATGGAAGCCACATTTGAGATTTAAAATTATAACACCCTTCACTCCTTCATAAAAATATCTCAATCTCTTATTTTTTTTTCTTTCTTATAATCAAAATGATATAAGTAACATAAAAAATATTTTTACTTACTTGTTATGCTCACTTGGGTGGTGAAAAGGAGTTTCTAAATTCTTTGTTTTAACATGTTTGACCTTTTGTAAATAACGGAATCCAAAACTGTACAAGTAAAGTGAAAGACATGTGCTGACAGAACTTGATTCTTTTGAAAAGTTATTTTTTTATTTTTTTTCCTTTGTTCTATATTTACAAGACGAATGTATTGGATTGATGAGTTTTTTTTAAATTCCGGTATTCGATGATTTACTTCTTTTAGGGGCAGAGAACCCGAAAAACATGTTTTTACAAAATGTCTATTTGTGAATCTGTGACACTGTTTGTCTGTATGTGACGCAAAATTTGTGGGCTCTCTATCTCAAGAACTAAAGGAAGGAATTTAATAAAAGTTCATATTCCGTTAGTCCGTGATATAGATTGGTGATGATTAGGGTTTGGGTAAAATCACTCAACAGGTGGAACTGCTATGCAGAATTTTTCACGAATTTCACAATAGCTCTATCTCAAGAACTAATGAACGGGTTTTGATTAAATTTCAGATTCAGTTAATCAATGAGATGAATTGACATTTTCTACACTTTTGAGTAAATTGGTCAACTGCTGCCTGTGCTAAGCAGCATTTGTCAATGTTTCCTCAATAGCTCATTATCGAGAACTAATACACAGATTTTCTAAAAAAATCAGATTCAGTTAGTTCTTGACATGAATTGACATTTTCTGCATTTTGATGTAAATAAATTAACAGATGGTGCTGCTATGCTGCCTTTTCGCTATTACCGCAATAACACTATCTGTAGAAACAATGTCCCCCAGGGGGATACCTTCTTTAGGTATTCACGGGCTTCACAACCGCAGGGCACTTGAGTGATCTTTCTCCTTTCCTTTTCCTCTTACTCCTCTGGTCTTCCTTTTCTCTTTGTTTCACTCTCGTTGTGGTTTCCTTTTCGGAGGTGAGGGCAATTCTGTATGAGCCGATATCATCCTGTATATCGACTTATGGAGAATTGTAAACCACCCACGTGTTGGCCGTGCGTGGCGACCCGTGTCCCTGGAAAGGGGGATCCTGGCAGTTGAGGGAAACCAACACACTGCTTTGGCCTCTGCTTCAGGTAGACGGGAGGTGCATATTGGTCCCGTATGCACCAATCGGCTGGTCAGCTGACTTTGGTCACTGGCTTTAGGGATCAAGTGAGCGAGCAATTACTAGTCATCTCATTAAGGGTGGAGACTGACATAGGATTGTCTTGTGACCGTATAGGCCCTGGTTAGCACTGGTGCACGAATGTGCATCCCCTTGTTGGGCTCGGTAGTGGGTGGTGCGGCCGGGGTCTGAATTATTATATTTTTAATATGGATGGAAACACTTCATTTCCTTCTACTTCTCTCCCTAGCGGAGAGCAACAAAATGTACAGACTTCCTCTCTCACTCGCTTCTTTGTTGTTAAACGTACTGATAGCCACTCCGATAGCTCCTTCAAAAAAAAAAAAAAACATCCCTTTTCCTAATTGCTAAAACCTTCCAGTCTGTCTTAGGGGATGGTCATTCCCTCAAGAAACTACAAACTGGAGATTTACTAGTTGAGGTTTCTACCACCAAACAATCACAATTTCTCTCTAATTGCAATAGAATAGGCACCCTTTCTGTTTCAGTACAAGCACATAAAACTTTGAATACAAGTCATGGGGTAATATCCGAACCTGATCTGTTATTTTCTACAAAAGAAGAACTTCTCAGTAATTTGAAAGAGCAAAATATCATAGATGTACGCCGAATCACTATTCGTAAAAATGACCAGATAATTCCTACTAAGCACATTATTCTAACCTTCAATAGTCCAACATTACCAACAAGAATTAAAGCAGGATATCTAAGCTGTCGAGTCTGACCATACATACCAAACCTCATCCGTTGCTTTAAATGTCAGCGTTACGGACATACTAAAACAAACTGTCGTGGCTCCGTTACCTGTGCACGTTGTGCAGAGGTCCATGACAGTTCCTCATGTGAAAAATCCGAACACTGTGCAAACTGTAAAGGAGATCATACAGCCTATTCTCGTAGTTGTTCTAATTGGAACCGTGAAAAAGAAATAATCACTATAAAAATTACCCAGAATCTGTCTTATTCAGATGCCCGTAAACTCGTTGAATCCAGAACCCCATCCGTAGGAATTTCCTACTCCAGCTTACTTAAGCAGCAATCTAAACCTGTAACACACATAAGTATTCAGACTGACTCCTCTTTTCTACCAAGCTGTTCACCTGGAAAAACATCATCTAACATTACAAAGAAGACCGGTGATGCCCACGCTACCGCTGTTACCAGAGTTTTGCCAAAATTAGTGCTTTGGAAACCTTCATCAGAGCCTGTAAAAATAGAATATTGGACAAGTCAATCGCAGAAATCAAGTCAAGTAAAAAATTTAACCAAACCTGAAAATGGAAAAAAAACCTGATTCATCTGCATCAAATTCCCAGAAACCCAATAATACTAGTTCAATTAAAAGACCAATCCAAAATCCAAAAACCATTAAGACTGTTCGCGGTTCTTCACAGTGGTAAACTGTGAAGAAAAAAGAGAAAAAATCATATCTTAGCTCAAATGTTACTAATTTGAAGGATCCCAAACAAATGCACCAATATGTGGAGGAAGCGATGGAGTCAGAGGCATACGACTCTAATACAGATGATGAGAATGCTGTTTTCGAGGAGTATGTACCAGATTGATTATAGGTTTTAATTCTACGATCTTCAGCTTGTTTTTGTACATTCATCTTTTACATTCTTTATTTTTAACTTATTCTACTCTTTTAATCGTGTCTTGTGTGCAGCATCTTAAGCCTCTTTCATGTTTTTAGCAATGAATGTTTTTAACTTACCAGACATTTTAATCACAGTTTTAATATGTTGACATTACATTTTTCATTCTATGAAAGCCTTTTAATGTGATTTTTTTTATAATTTAATATTTTTCATTGCTTTGTACTCTTAAGTCGTATCCTCACCTTGTTCTTGGCGCAGCATGTCCCTGCAGGGAAACCCCCCCAGGGGGATACCTTCTTTAGGTATTCACGGGCTTCACAACCCCGGGGCACCCGAGTGATCTTTCTCTTTTCTATTTCCTTTTATTCCCCTTGTCTTCCTTTCATCTTTGTTTCACTCTCATTGTGGTTTCCTTTTCAGAGGTGAGGGCAATTCTGTATGAGCCGATATCATCCTGTATATCGACTCATGGAGAATTGTAAACCACCCACGTGTTGGCCGTGCGTGGCGACCCGTGTCCCTGGAAAAGGGGATCCTGGCAGTTGAGGGAAACCAACACACTGCTTTGGCCTCTGCTTCAGGTAGACGGGAGGTGCATTTGGTCCCGTATGCATCAATCGGCTGGTCAGCTGACGTTTGTCACTGGCTTTAGGGATCAAGTGATCGAGCAACTACTAGTCATCTCGTTAAGGGTGGAGACTGACATAGGGTTGTCTTGTGACCGTATGGGCCCTGGTTAGCACTGGTGTACGAATGTGCATCCCCTTGTAGGGCTCGGGAGAGGGTGGTGCGGCCGGGGTCTGAATTTCATTATTTTTAAATATGGATGGAAACAATTCTTTTCCTTCTATTTCTCTCCCTAGTGGAGAGCAACAAAGTGTTCAGAACAGTTCATTCACACGTTTCTTTTTAGTTAAACGTACTGATAGTCATTCTGATTGTTCATTCAAGAATACTTCACCAATTCTTATCGCAAAAACTTTTCAGTCTGTATTAGGTGGTGGTCATTTGCTTAAAAACTACAGTCTGGGGATCTGCTAGTGGAGGTAACTTCTGCCAAACAATCACAATTTATTTCTAATTGCACTACAATAGGACCATTTTCTGTTTCCGTTCAAGTACATAAAACTCTAAATACTAGTCGCGGTGTAATATCAGAACCAGAACTTTTATTCTCTACAAAGGAAGAATTATTAGAAAATTTAAAAGATCAAAATGTTATAGATGTACGCCGTATCACAATTCGTCGGAATGAGAAAATGCTTCCCACAAAGCACATCATTCTGACATTCAATAGCCCTAACCTACCTACTAGAATAAAAGCTGCTTATCTAAGCTGTCCTGTTCGACCTTACATACCTAACCCTCTCCGATGCTTTAAATGCCAGCGTTATGGCCATAATATTAACTGTCGTGGCACTGTTACCTGTGCCCGTTGTGCAGAAGTCGGCCACGACAATAAATCTTGTGAAAAAACTGAACGCTGTGCAAATTGTAAAGGAGACCATACTGCTTATTCTCGCACATGTCCAAGTTGGATACGTGAAAAGGAAATTCTTACAGTAAAAATTTCACAAAACCTCTCTTATCCAGATGCTCGGAAAGTTGTTGAATCCAGAACCCCGTCAGTTGGCATCTCTTATTCTAGCCTACTCAAACGTCAAACAAACTCTGTGAGGCACATAAGCATTCAGACTGATTCTGCCATTCCATATGACTCGCCCTCATCTAGCAATTTAAAGAAAAAAACCCGTAATGTATACTGTACCGCTAGTACAAGACTTATGCCAAAATTAGAGCTCTGGCCACCATCATCAGAACCTGCCGAAATAGAATACCTTTATAAAAGAACACAAAACTCATTAGCTAAATCTTCAAAACCTACCGAACATGAGTCGCAGGCTACTTCAGAATTAGATAAAAACAAATCACTCAACCCTAGTGTATGTCCAATTAAAAAATCAAACATAAAATCTAGCACACAGAAAGATCGAAATAAACCTTCAACCCAAGTCTCTTCACAGTGGAAAACTGTGAAGAGAAAGGGCAAAAAATCTTGTCTTAGCTCAGCGATTAGGAATATAAAGGATCCGAAACAGTTACTCAACTATGCTGAAGAAGAGGCTATGGACTCATCTAGTTATGAATCGGATGATGATGATGAAACAAATGTTGTTTATGAAGAATATGTGCCTTCATCATAACTCACCTAGTCTTTTTTTAGTGCTTTTTCTATTTTTAATTTAAATACTTATTCTTTTGACCATATTTTGGTTGTATTAATCATTATCGAAACCTTTATATTACTTAAATATTTGCACTGTTTTTTACAATTATGTCACTGTTTTTTTGTTCACTGTTTGTTTTACAGTTTTCATGATTCTTTAAAAGGTATTGACTATTATTGTATACCATTTTTATATTTTTGAGCCACTATTTTATTAGTTTTATTGCTATTAACTCTTATTTTTTCCTAATTGGTGTTTTACTTCTATGGACTTGTTTAATTTACTTTTATCATCTTATTGATTTCATCATTTAACTTGCTTTTGCTTTTGGTTTTATATGTTAGATTTTCTGTTGTATTTGGTCTTTTGTATTTTTTATGTTGTTGTTAATTACTTTAGAATTTTAACTATTTTTGGAATTTTAACCTTTTACCTGTTTAACTGTCTGTGACTGGTTTTAATTGTTTTTAATTTCATGTGTCACCGCATTTTCATTCTCTATTTAATTCATATCCATGAGAGGTTTTTAATGTGGTATTCACTCTTTAAGTTTTAACTACGCCTACCTTGTTCTTGGCGTGGCATGTCCCACAGGGGACCTTGCGCCATAAAACTCAATTCAATCAACCAACCAACCCTGAAGGGACCTTGCGCTATAAAACTCCAATCAACTAACCAACCTACCAACTGTAAAAACAATGCACGATTTTTCATAAAACTTCAGATTCACTTATTCCTTAATATGACTGGGTGTTGATTTCATTTTAATGTATATCGTCTTACAGGTCACTATGCTCAGGTCATATACAGGTATATACAAGTCACAGGGTTCTATGCTGCATTTTCCACGATTTTCCCTATCTGAAGTAGCCCTATCTCAAGAACTAATTCACGAATTTTCATCAAACTTCACATTCAGTTAAATATTGACATAACTTATTTTGCAGATTAGGTTTAGGCATAAATTACCCAACAAGTGGTGCTACTACGTTGAATTTTGCATTATTTACGTATTTTATCTATAATCATATCTCAATATCTAATGAAGAGATTTTCATATTATTAGAATTCCCATGATGGACATAGATTGCCATTTAATTTTGGCACAATGATAACAAATTTTGAAATATTAACATGGATAAGATAGAAGAAATTTTTGGGATTACCCATCTGAGTAGTTTATTTCATAACCTTATATGAGGTATTAATCCAGGAGAGGGATAAACGAAAATCACCCACATCGTTAGATCATCAGGTTTTGGCAATAAAGCGATTATTATTTTAATAACCCTAAATATTGCTCACGATTGATTTTGAATTATACAAACTTAAATAATGGCATTTTAAAAATAAATGTTATCATCATGCTGGCGGAGGTATCGTGTATCCTTTTATATCTTTACAGTCTAATCTTTATCTGTGCTTGGAGTTTTAACAGTAGAAAAAAACTATTTTTTTCTCTTCGTAAACTTTCACGATTAAAACGGATATTCGGAGAAGTGAAAATATTGACAATGAGTAATTACCATACAATAAGGTTTCTAATGATTATATACTCTAATAATCAAGAAATGAAAAATCTGAATCTCAGGCCTTTACATATTCCAGTTCGAATTTCTAGAATTTTATGTGCAATAAACGTTTTTAGTGATTGAAAAAAAAAACACGCGCGGAATTCATTCTTCTTTCTGTTATTTGTATAAATATAATTTTGAAAGGGCGTAAACCTTAACAAATACTTTCTATAAATAATATTTTAAAAATGTGTTATTGAGCATATTTTTTAATAAAATATTTTTAAAGAAATAATATTCTACTGGCCTCTAAAAAAATTTCCTATTATTTTTAATGTTGAGCTATTAAAAAATCTTAAACAAGATTTATTTATTGTGTAAGCAGTTTATTATTATTATTATTATTGTTATCTAAAATTGTTACTAAAAATAACACACATAAAAATACAAACAAATAATGATTAAATCTGAGAAGAGATAATTTAATGAGGTCGTAAAAGATAATCTTAAAAAAATTCAATTTTTCATGTTTTTATAACACTTTCAATAGGTTAGAAGTGTATTGAATCATTAAGAATCACGTTTTTAAATTAGAAGATAAGTGCCATTTTTAAAAATGATTTGATCAGATTAAAACTTTACGGTTTAAGATATATTTAATTACATATTTTCAGAAATTAATATATTTTGTTTCGTATTTCTGTCATTTGCTTTAATCACAAGGTAATATATAATTTCTATTCGTCTATAACATCTATGTTTCTTGCCTTTTTTATTCGAGTAAATATTCTGAAATCTCAACAAAGCTCAATGCATTAAAATAAAAAAACAGATATTTCGCATTGCTTTTAAAATATTACATATATATATTTCTTAAAAAAAAAAAAAAAAATTATGTATTCATGTATGCGGTATGGGGCAATATAGTCAAAAATACTTCTGTGATGTTTCTTTTGTGATGTATATCTCCAAAAGCTCACTTTTATTGGCTTGTTATTGCTCGTTATTGAAAATTCTGATTCGTTCAGTCATGTATTTTTGCTTCTATTGGGAATTTCTATGAAAAATCTTCGGATTCTGGAATCCAACATTTTACCCCAAATTCAGCAACATTTATTCATTTGCCGTCAAAAATGGGTTTTTTGCATTATCAATATGAAAATTTTCTTACCAAATCTCACCAAAGTAATCTAAACATCGCCAAGTACGGTCAAATTTTGAACTATTGAAAAATTTGCGATTGAAAAATTCATCCTACCCAGTAATAGAATTTTCTGGAACGTAACCCGATTGTATTTTCGTACATGAAAACTGTAGGGTACAAAATTTAATCAAACATATATATAAGTACAAATATAAATAAAATATGTAATTTTCAATATATTTAAAGTAACAATTCGTCGTAAATAAAAACACAACGTATAAATTATTACTTATTTTCTACCATATGCTTAAAATTATTTTAAAATTAATTATGCTTTTTGTAACATCAATCAAAATTCAATTTATTGGAATATTATTCATGTAAAATATTGTATAAAAAATATTTATTGCTGGATAAAGTTTATAAAGGAAGTAAAGATAAATTTCTATGAAAAAAGGACATTTTTATTGTGCGAATTTTGCATATACAGAGATTTAATTTTTTTTTCAAAAACTAATATGTCTTGAAGGAAAGTCGTTTGTTTTGAATAATAATAAAAAAAGGGATGATTTACAAGAATGAAATTTCAATTAATAGTAATAATTTTTAAAAGATTACATTTTAAAAAACATTTTTTTTTCAAATGTTGCATATAAAATTTCCCTTAAAAATAAAGATAGAATTATTTAATATTAAAATGACATGGCTCTCTAGAAAAACAATACTTGATGCGATTTTTACATTATTAAACTAAATAATAAAACTTTTAATATTACTCTTATAGCAAAAGTAAATTTAAGTCATATGAGAGTTTCTAAATTCACTGCTATTGAAACATTTATCTGATTTATATATATGCTAATTTATTCGCTGTTCAAAAGCAATTTATTTTACTGTGTTATCTTCGATTTAGCTATTACCGCATTTTACAGGAAACATACCGTTATCTAAATTGATGCATACTTCACCCGCAGTTTATTTTAGATCCGATTATTTGCTTTCGTAGCAATATATCAATAAATATATCGTATGAGAAATCACGTAATCAGAATTTTCTCTAAACATTTTTGTATATGTGTGAACGCCAAGAATGTTAAATCCAAAAACTATTATATTAAGAAATATATTTTTATAAAATTATGTAAAACTCGCAAGAGATGAAAATTTTATGATTCGAAAGATACGTGGGCGGTTTCCTAATTATTGTCCCTAATGTGTATAAAATATTTTTATTGCGACATTTGATGTAAAACATCGAAGTTTAATGTCTTAGATTCGTATGCTTATTTTCAGAACCGTTGATGCAATATTAACATTTTTTATGGTAGGGGCGAAAAGAGCGGGAGAATAGGTGTTTTAAAGGCTGGTTAGGAGGATATGGGGCTAGATGTGTGATAAGAAATGAGAAATAGCTACTATCGTTTGGACTCGGGTTCATAGTGATGTAGTTATGTCTCATCCACTGCTACAAATCTAGGAGTGTATTTTTAAAGCCAGTTTTTCATCCTCCCGCCCCTTAAAAAAGCCCTTTAAAAATATGCCTTTAAAATTTCACTCCTACCTCTAAATATATGTTAATATAGCAGGCAAGTTCTAAAATTGGCAAGTAGACTGTAAAAAAATTTCAGCTAACCAGTCTACTGACCGTTTCTATAGAAATCGGTTATACAACCGTAATTTAACTGTATTCGACCATAACATAGACAATAATATGGTAAAAATACGATTAGATTACGGTTTCATAACTATTTACTGTAAACACGGTTGATAAACCTGTTACTTTGCTACAAAAGTTTTTACAGTGTAGGAAAACAAGGTAGGTTATAAGACATTAAGCTTCAATATTATACATCAACTATATCAGTACAAATATTTTATTTGCACTAGGAACAATAATTAATGAACTGCCCATGTACTTTAAACGACAGCGTTTTCATAAAAAATACTGAAAGGTTTATGATTATTTTTTTCGAAAATTATTATAATCTGAATATTGATCATTCCGCCGACATTTTGAACTTTAGTGGTCTCCAAGCTGCTGTGCATAAATATATAAAGTATCATATGACAAAAAGTTTAGTAGAAACTCTTTTTGATTTTAAAGGGAATATCTTACGACTTCATGTAAACAGAATTTCTTACAAATGACACTTGTAAAATTCAATATCTTAAATTTTGCTACATTTGTAATTTCTCCTATTTTATAAACGCAGCATGTTCACGTTAAATATAATTCTGCAGGAAAAACAACGTTTCATTATTAACCCCTTGGGGACGAAAGATACGTATATGTGCCGGGAAAAATTATAAGAAAAAATTTTCATACCCACCAGGAATTTTTTACTGAAAAAATTGTCTTATTTAATCAGAGCATTTTCTCGATTCAACAAGGCACAAATTTTTTGTTTCTAAAATTCGGTGACAAAACATTAAAAATTTAGTAAAATGCTCTCGTCGCGAAGGAGTTAAAAAATCCCGTTTTATTATTCATGGTAAAGTAAAAATCGTACTGTTTTATTGTTTATAATTTACAAATTACTGATATTTTCACTGTGTAGTGCACATTCAAATGCGTATACAGAATGGCCCCACCAGTGGCCGAGAGGTTTAGACCTCTCAACTGGTAGACGGCAGGTGCTGGGTTCGAATCCAATCGCGGCTGTCGGCCTAACCGTTCGGAGTTTTCGTGGTTTTCTTCGAACCTTGCGTAAATACGGGTTAGGTTCCCTTAGAAAGACCCCCCACGAAGGGCACTCCCCCCTGGTCCCATATCCCTAGCGTAGATAATCGGACGACAAAAATAAACCAAACCTAAACCGTATACAGAATGATCCAGCTGAGACAATACAAACTTCGAGCGGAGATATGTTACATCTAGACGACTCGGAATCACGCAGGAATACCGGGTCGGAAGCAATTTCTTAACTCAGTAATGGCATTGACAATGTTGTAGGGGGGAAACTTTTTAGAATTCATGTTTATTGATTGGCACCACTTTTTTGAAATGGTAAAGTTCCCTTTCTTTTCGACTTTATTAACATGTCATTAAACAAGGGAATTTTTATCATTTCAAAATAGTGGTGCCAATCACGTAATCAAAATCAAGAAAAGGTAGACCACTGGCAACTTTGGCAGTATCAAAGATCATTTTTGTGTGATCCCAGTCTTTTCAATGCCCAATGACATATTGATTAAGGCGAAAAGAAGGGGACAGTTACCATTTCAGAAAAGCTGTACCAATAAAGAAATTGGATTCTTGTTGAAGAAATTGTGATTTCGAGTTGTCTATATGTACCCTACCTTTCCTTGAAATCTATAATGTCTTAACTGAAACACCCTGTATACACTATATGGCCAAAGGTGACCGGTCACTTGCGATTTTAGACATTTTGTAAAATATCTGGATAAATACACGAGGAATTATCCCGAAATTCTAAGTGCGTAAACTTAATAGTACAGGTCATACATTTCCGTGAAGATTTTTTCCCGAAACTCCACGGGAGACCCTCTCAAAACTAATGTTGTGAAAGGGTTCAAACTATAAATTGTGATTGAATGGCTTATTGTAGTAATCTGTGTTCATTGGGGATGCGGATTATATTCGTAGAGAAATAAAGGTTTTTATGGAAGCATTTCCAAATTATTCCAATTTTTTGCTTATAATTTACAGAGTTCTTAAATAAATTTTTTTTTCTGAAAATATGACAAACAGCATTTTACACAACAGCCTGTAAAGAGAATTAAAAAATAACAATAATTGTATTAAAAATGAGCAGGTTTACTAAATAATTTTTCATTGCGCATGCGTGAACTCTATCAAAATTTCATTTACATATTGTGTTAGCTAAATGTATGGAGTATTTTTTGTGAAAGTCTCAAAAACATAGCTTAAAAATTCTGAAAGCGTTCGCCGATAGAATAAGTTAAAAATTCATTATTCCCAAAATGAGGCAAAAAAAATGCGGGCTTGTATCCAAGTATAGTAGTACGTGCCATGTTACGTATTCTATATTGACACTAATCAATGAATAAATGTATACAGCCCCCCATTTTTTGCTTCATTTTAGAAATCACAGATTTGGAGCTTATTAAATTGACGATATCTTTTAGAGTTTTAAAGCTATGTTTTTGAGATTTTCACAAACGTTTCCTTATACATTTGTGACGTGTCGGTCGAATGAGAACATAGTCTAAGTACGAGGGCGGTCCAATAAATACCCGTGTTAGAAATGAAGGCACCTTTTTTTCAATTTTTTTTTATTTTTCAACATAGTCCCCTTTTAGAAAGATACACTTCTCCCAACGTTCCGGCCATTTTTCTAACCCCTCCAAAAAATAGGATTTGTCGAACTCTGCAAAATACGCCTCTGTCTCGGCGATGACTTCCTCGTTTGAGCTAAATTTTTTTCCCGCGAGCCATTTCTTCATGTTAGGGAACAAGAAAAAGTCACAGGGAGCCAGATCGGGTGAATAGGGGGGGCGGCAGCAATTCATAACGCAATCCACGCAGTTTGGCGGCGACAACTCCAGATGAATGTGCTGGTGCGTTATCGTGATCGCGGCACCCATCGGGCCGACAATTTTTTCATCCCCAACTTGTCATGTAAAATATGAATTGCCGTTCCGGTCGACACGCCTACGGCCTCTGCTACTTCGCGCATATTCGTTCGTCGATCTGCGAGAATCATGTCGTGGACTTTTTCAAGGATTTCCTCAGTAACCACATCTGGTCGCTCCTCATCGAAAACAGAAGTTCGCCCACGTTTAAATTCGTTGAACCAATATCTAACAGTGGTCATAGATGGCGACGTGTCCCCATAAACAGCACCCAACTTTGCTTTTATCTCCTCGCAGTTTTCCCATCCAAAAACAACAAGTTGGAAATTGCACGTGAACGTAGCAAATGAGGTGCGTTCGTACGATAACGAAGTTTTAAAAATATTCAGATCTTGCTGATATAGTAGAGCGTACTTCGGATACAGTATAGTAGTCGAAATCTTTGTGTTTCTGTAAATATGCAGGAAGTAATTTTTATTACACCTCAGCAAAGTATATCTTATTCATAAAATGTGAAATAGTTGAATATAATTAAAACACACCCCAAACAATGTTTCCCCGTATAGCATTATGTAGTGGGATACTTTTGTGTGGCCCTGTAATTTAATAATAAAAATTCTTTGCATCACAGATTGTATGGAATGTATATTTTAGTATATATTTCATAGATTCATGCCAATTCTATTATGTTCGAATGAGTGTAACATCATTAAAATGCATTCGAAACATTTTCCCCATTGACCGTAATGTAATGGAATACTTTTGATTGTCCCTGTAAATGATCTATGCATCCGACTTTCATAACATTTGAAATGAGTCGACAAAATTACGTAATAATTATATGTTTTAAATTTCAAACGATTAAAATGCATTTGAAACTTTTTTCCCCATTGACCGTAATGTAAAGGAATCCTTTTGATTGTCCCTGTAACTGATCTATCCATCCAATTTTCATAAAATTTGAAATGACTCGACAAAATTATGTTATAATTATGTATTTTAAATTTCAAACGATTCGGTTGGGTAGTTTTTGCGTTTTTACATGCGGACAGACAGACGGACAGACAGACGGACAGACAGACGGACAGACAGACGGACAGACAGACGGACAGACAGACGGACGGACATACAGACGGACTGAGCGACAACAATAGGTGCTACGTATTTACATAATTACGAACGCACCTAAAAAGCGGATTACCGAACGATATCCATCTTAGCGAAAATCACGAAACACGTCTTACTCGAATGGCTGCCAAATCCAAACTAACCTATCAATCAGTCTGAAATTTTTATAGATGTCGTTTTATAGATGTCGTTTTATAGATGGCTGAATACGATGATAACAGCAACTTCCCTGAGGAACGTCCTTTGTCTTCAAACACGGGTACGTTTTGAACCGCCCTTGTAAAGTTAAAATGCAAAACTTTTATTTACTGTAGTTGGAAAATGGGGAGTGGAGCCAAAGTTCTGTATTTCTGACTACTAAACACAATACTATGAGAATCAACTTTAGTTCATACTCACATTTACGGCTAAGTCCGGCTCAAAGCACTAACCAGGCTCTTCTCTTCAGGTCGCTGTCTACTTTTACTCTAACCTTTAAATAAACAACCCGTGGCTGCACAAATATCTTTATTCTCAAACAATCACAGTGCTGAACTAACTCTTACCCAACTCGATTCCGGAGGCTCTCAATTTTCACGCGGCAGCTCTGCTATTCTTAGCTGGAGGCTCCAGGCTCACTACGCCACACATTAAACACAACTTACAGCTTTTATACTTTGCAAACTGAAGACGGGGCAAGAAATTTGCATACAACTCATAACCGCAGTTAACTGTAGATCGAGGGGGCCACACACACTCCGAAAAGTTAGAGTTGCATAAAGGATAGATGTTGCTTTTGCGCCACACATGTTAGAACCTTGACGTCACGATCTCACTCAAAACACCAGAGTGCCTTTATTACAAAGGGACACTCCCTCACACATTTAGCTAACACAATATGCAAATGAAATTTTGATAGCCTTCACGCAAGCGCAATAAAAAATTATTTAGTAAAAATACTCATTTTTCATGCCTTTTTTATTCTTTTTTAATTCTGATTACAGGGTTTTGTGTGGAATGTTGTTTGTAATAATTTCAGGAAAGATCATTATTTTAAATTAAGAACTCTGCAAAATAAAGGCAAAAAACTTTGAAAAATTTGGAACTGTTTTTAGAAAAACCTTAATTTCTCTACAAGTATACATGCTATCCGTATAAAAACGAACACAATTTATTACAATAAACCTCTTAATCATAGTCTACAATTTGCATACTTTTGCTACTTTAGTTTTGACAGGGTTATCTAAAAGATATTCGTCCGTTTTCAATTTTTTGACGGTCCAATATGGAGTTTCGGGAAAAAATATTCACGGAAATGTATGACCTGTACTATTATATTTGCACAAAGTGAGTTTCAGGATAATTACTCATGTATTTCTTTAGACATTTCACAAAATGTCTAAAATTGCTTATGGCAAGTCACTTTTAGCCATATAGTGTATATTTAAAGTAAACTGTTTTTAAAACGCTTATCTACCTGTGTTTGTGCCGCAATAAATAGTAAAGAAAATGTCATTTTAAAATACATTTTTCATTTTATTATATTTTGGAATGAAATATGCGTTGTACTTACAAAATAAAGCAATAATATAAAAAAAATTTTCATTACTGTATAATTAAGTGTATGTTTAATTGACATTCTAGGCAAACAATAAAGAAATAATAGCATTATTTAAAATTATTAATGATATTGTGTATCAAGCATATCTAATTAGGCTAAAACAAGAAATATACAGGGTGATTCATAAAAGATGGGCAGAACTTTAAGGGGTTATAGTACACTTAAAGACAAATAATATTAAATAGGAGACTAAAAATAGTATAAAATAGTTGTTCGTTACTCCAAAGTCTAAAGCGCCCTCTATCGGAATTTTTTGAAAATTTTCTTTAAAATTTATTTTCAAGAAAATACTGACATAAAGAATAATTTTAGCAAAACGCGGCAGTAGTTAGAGCCTAATCTACGACACAAAGATCGGGAATAACTGATTTTTGTTCTGGGGGGAGAAGGGTTTCAAATTTCAAATTTCAGTTTACGCTACTTAACTACTCGTTAGGACTCAGATTTTTAGATCAAAATTTAAGTTTAAGTCTAAGCTTTCGAAATCATTTAAAGAAATACAAAAAATAACGTTAAAAAATAGTTGTTTGTTACTCCAAAGTCTAAAGCGCCCCCTATCGGCATTTTTTGAAATTGAACTTTAAAATTTTATTTCAAGAAAATACTGGCATAAAGAAAATTTTTTGCAAAAACCGCAAACGAATCGACCAATTTTTCCATTTTTTATAATCATTTGAAATTTCGGACCCTAAACTTTAATGCCCCCTATCTCCTTGGGAATACGTCTGGGACCCTTAGTCTCCTATTTAATATTATTTGTCTTTAAGTGTACTATAACCCCTTAAAGTTCTGCCCATCTTTTATGAATCACCCTGTATATGATTTAAGAAATATTTACATTGTAGACTAATTATTTAGAAAATTGCCATGCAGAAAATCGACGCACTGTTTTAAAGATATAAAACAAGGTCGTTAAATTTTAATAATCTTTTGTAAAGATAAATAATGGATATAGAATTCATTTTATTAAGAAATTAACAATAATAATATTTTTTTGTTTTTACTCATTTAGTTGCCCTTGAATATTTGGTTGTTTTATTAGATAAAATTGTCCGCATGAATACTTTGTACACTCGGTTTTATAATGCTTCTATTTTTTAACCTTCCTACCCTGTTGAAAATTACTCAAATTTGATTAAAAACACTAGACACCAGAATTTTTATTTAAAACTATTTTACCTATTTATTTAACCTAGTTGTCTGAATCTTTTATTTAACTTAATGTATAAAGAAATTTCTGGTTCAAATCCAGTAAAATGCATGTTAGAAACGGGTCGATTCGACCCATTCAGGGTAGGAAGGTTAAACAACATAAAATTTAATTGTCATGTCAATTTAATTGTCATTTACTTTTAATCAATGATGTAACTGGTTGTAAAATATATGGATTTTAACGCTTACAAATACACCGGCAAATGCACTTTGTAATTCAAGAAGATGATTACTTTTTCTATGCTAAACATATCTAAACGTACATATTTCAGTTCTTTTTAAAACATCTCAATAGTTCAGATTTATACATCCCACAAAAATTTCGAAACGTTCGAATGGGTGAAAATATTTAAAAAAAAAATAAAATGTGGAAGAATTTGATGAAATCAATAAAAATCAGATAATTTCCATTGTAGTTCTGATTCGGTATGGCGCAATCCTATAGGTACCGACAAACCAGAAGTATATTCTTAAAACCAAAGCATTCCAATATGCTAAAGTGTTATCAGTTAAAAAATATGAAATTTTACTCTTTCAAATACACTGGCAAAAAAAGGTCACTATGCGACTCATAGATAAAATATGGTTTCTGCTCTAAATATATCTAAACGCACTTATTTTGGCACAATCTTTTAAAAGCCTCCCAATAATCCAGATTTACATCCCCCACAAAAAATTCGAAACGTTCAGATGTGTAGAAATGTTTTTTACAAAATGAAGTGTGTGAAAAAATTGACAAAAACAATAAAAACCAGATCGTTTTATTGAGGTTTTGCTTCGTACCGACAGACGAAAAATTATTTGCAAAGCTAAAATTTTCATATAATATATGTTATAATTGGTTTAAAAAATATGAGATTTGACCCTTTCAAATATACCGGCAAACACAAATCACGTCTCAAAAGTACATTTTTTCTACGCTAAAGTAACTGATATTAGTACTTTAAAACAACCTTTTAAATTCTTTCCAATAAACAAAATTAACATCACTTAAAAATTTTTTATACTTTTGGTTGGATAGAATTACTTTTTACAAAATAAAGTATGTGATTTTTTCTCAAAAGCAGTGAAAACCAGAGTGTTCCGACACAGTGGTGTTCGTTTTTGGTAAGCATAATTTCCAAAAATCAAATTACGTACCAAATAATATACATATGGTTTCAATTCAATATCTTTTCGCAATTTTTCCATTTAAAAATACAAATTCTGATAAAATCGACCTAAATATATAAAATGATACATGTGTGAGTTTCCTTTAACTCTAATTTACAAAACAGATAACAAACTGACATAAACGAATTTAACAATCCAATCCTTATAGCTTGCAGATTATTTTTCAAAATTGAATTAGAAAATGCAGCTTTATGTTAATATAAATAAATTTTACGATAAAAACTGTTATAAAAATTTTTGTTTGTAAAAATAATTTAATTATAATTTTCGGTTTCTTAAATTCTAAAAAGAATTTTTCTTTCTAAGTCATGTTATGACACATTACTATTCAGGAATTTAAAGCAAAAGAACCATCGTAAGACATCCAAAAAACAAATATTTTGAATTCCGTAACTTAAAATAAAACATAAAACTGTTTAACGACGACATAAAAATGATAAAAGTAAATGCGTAACATTCTTTAACCTGGATGCCTTTTTTAAAGACTCTTTTATAAAGCTCTTTAATTTTTAACGCGAATTTTCATCCACTTCGAAATTCTCGAAATTGCCTAGATGTTATTTACATAAAAACTATGCCATTGAAAAAGATTAATAAAAAACCATAATATATTAAAGTCTTACAGTGTATTTTAATAAAGAAGTATTAAAACTTTATCTCCTCTATACGGAATTAATCTTCTTTAATTTTTATTATAAAAAGTTCAGAAAGTAATTTATCTGTTTTATCTACGTGAATTTGATAGAATTTTTTAATATTTAACCAATTTTCAACACAGGAGATTATGAAATTCTTGTTTATGTTTTTAGCATTCTTTAATATAGTTAAAAAATTACTATTATTTTAACCTTTCGCCGGGCGCACAAATTTTCATCACATGAGTGGTCGGCATTTTCAGAAAGAGAGCACCTTATCGCCAGAACAACGATTGGCGCGGAGATGAAGTCAATGCTTCGCACCTTTTTTTGTTTGTGACGTCAAACGCCTTGCGAGTAGCAACCCTTCCTTCTGCAAAGAGATCGCGCTTATTGTACATTTGTTTTTCCGTAAATGTTATCAAGCAAAGACTATAATATGAGGAGATGTTATTCACCGTTGTTTACGACTAAAATATAGTTTAAAACAAAGAGCTTTTTCAGATTAAAATGCTTTAAATTTCACAGAGCATCTAACCATAGTTTTTTTTCCTCAATTTAAAAATGTTATTTCCTTAACTCGCTATGTTCGAAGAAATTGAGAAGTTAACTAAAAACAGTAGCAAAGATTCTCTTGTAATAAATATAATTCTATTAATCATATGTTTTATGACACATTTGAACTTAGTTTATTTTGTGTTTGGCGATGCAGCTAGCTGAACGTTCTCGCTTTCGTCAACTCGCCAAGGCTGGTGCTCAAAACGTGATTCTTTCTGAAAATGCGAGCGGTCGCGCGTTGTAAATTGCACAATAGGCGAAAAACAAATAATTATTGCCGCTTTATTTTAATTTTACAAATAATTAAACTTACAAATATCATATAAGTTATCTCTGACCACAATTTATGAAAGTATTCCTCAAAACACTTATTTTGTTATAACATACGGAAGTAGAAACTTAGAAATATAAAAAGCAACGTACTACTACAATTACAAAGTTTAAAAATTAATAATGAATTACTAAATAATAATTAAGTAATTTCGTATTTACAGAATTAATCCTACATTTGATTTATACTAGTCGCTTACAATATCAATCGTAATATTTGATTTTTTGAAGGCGGTTAACAGATAAACCTTGAGCATTTCATGCACTGTTAACATATTAAAATGAAAGGTGCAGATAATTGCGCAATCTGAAGTAGAAATAACTTTTAGGAACCGGATAAAGAGATCCAATAAACGAATACAAACGGTTATTAACACCCACTACTGTTTGAATTTAGTTTTAAAGAAAAAAGAAAGTGAATGTTGTACTTTTTACGACGGCGCGCCCGACGGAATCAAGGAATTAACACAATCAAGCTGATTGAAAAACTTATCATGCGAGTTCAGTATTTCCAAATGAGAAAAAAATGGCCAAACCGGGAATCAAGAAAAGATGCTTGGCTTACAGGGTCAATTGTAACAGTAGAGCACTGGCCTTGTTAGAGTACCTTTATCTGCGGTGCATTCTGTTGAGCTGTATACATGAAACACGAGATGTTATTACCAATAAGGCTATATGAGGTAAATATGCTCCCCATTTTTCAGCTCAGGCAGCTTTATGTCCCCTGTCCCTGCCCGCGATGACATTCGCGAGCTAATGCTATTCCTATGGGGAGGCTTTTTTCTAATAACAGTTTTGCATTATTATTATTTTTTATTTTTATTTATTTTTTAATTTTTTCTTGCATTGCATTGCATTACATTGCATAGTTGATGTCCCTCTACAGATATTTTTTATAAAGTTACTTTCACTTTCAGAATCGATTCAGAAAGTGAAAGTAACTTTATAAAAAGTACTTGCGACCAAAATCGAAAAAAGTAATCAAGGAGTGATCTTAAAAGGAACCTCAACTATCTAATGCAAAAAACCGTCAATTAAAAATTTCAAGAGTTATTATAAAAATGCCTCCCCATAGGAATAGTATTAGCTCGTGAGTATCTTCGCGGGCAGGGTCAGGGACCTTAACTGGAGAACGTTGGGCCAAGAATCCGGCTTGATTCGCGACTTGGGTATTTTTTCCTTCAGTTAGAAATACTGAATTTGTTAAATAATTTTATTGATACGTTTGATTGTGTTAAAATGACAGTTTATCTGCGTACTGATCGTCTGTAAGGAAAACATTTTCTGCTGTTTGTTCTGTTAGGCAGTTTACATCACAAACGGCATGACAAACATGTGATTACCCCTAAAGTTTATCTGAACCAAATGTTACAGCCTAGGGAACTTTAATGGTAGAACTTTGATCTTGTAAATAAAGGATCTTGTTTCGATTCCCGGCTTTGACATTTCTTCGCTCAGTTAGAAATAATGAATTCGTATAGTTGAAAAGTGCTTATAAATTCAGTTTGTGTTGAATTTGTTTGTTTAAATGTATGGGCTGCAACGGAACAGGTGAAAAGAATCGGATTACTGTGCAATTTATATATGTGATTGATATTTCAAGAAGAATTCTTGGTATTGAAAATGAAATATAGCAAACATAGTTTATTTATAGAAACACTTAAAAGTATTCCATCACATTATGTTCCATGGGGAAATTGCTCTTGTATTTTTTTTTTTACTATTGTTACATTATTTCAAACAAACTGAAATTTACATATGAGGACCCCAGAAGCCAAGGGGTGTAAGTGACAAAATTGAAAAAAATAAACTAAATACACAGACGACCTAAAAATATGTTTTTTTCATTTCAGGTAAAGAAATATAAGTGATTTTCTTATTATTTGCTGAGTTATAGAGATAAACCACGTTTTTCGAAAAACAAACAATATTGATTAATTATACATTTAAAGAAAATTGTACTTTATTTTTTAACAGTTATTGAAATAACAGTTCAAAGACCAGAATGCAACAAGGAGAAATTTCCTCTTTCAATTCACTCAATTGTTATTGATGTTCGAATTTAATATTAATTATCTTTAAACTCAATTTCTCCAAATCGAAATTTTGTCACTTGTACCCCTTGGCTTCTGGGGTCCTCATATGTGATTGAGATTTCACGAAGAATTCTTGGTACTGAAAATGAAATATAGCAAACATAGCTTATTTATAGAAACTCTTAAAAGTATTCCATCACATTATGTTCTATGGGGAAATTGCGTTTGTATTTTTTTTTTACTACTGTTACATTATTTCAAACAAATTGAAATTTACGTATATCATTGAGATGCAAGTAAATATCATTATTTTTGAATATTGTAAGACAAATTCGACTACAGTACTGAATATGAGTAATAATTCTCAGAAGAGCACTTTTAATTGTGAAACGAATTTATTAATAAAACAAATTTTTCGCAGACTACAGCGCGATAAAATGTGACGATCATATGCATGCCTGAAGAGAAAAAATGCAGTACATTTCAGTTTATTGAAATCAGAAAATACTTAAAAGAGGATTTTCAGCCGTGTTAAGTTTATTCTAAATACTATTGAGTTTAATATGTTGTATATATATATTTATACATATACAAAGAATAAAAGGTAGAAAAAGATATAAAAAAAGGTATAAAAGAATTTTATTTCTTTTTCGACATTATTTGCCAAAATTGAGTCTTAAAACATTATAAGCCTTTTACAAATTGTTTATTTAGACATCAATCAATTTTTTTCATCTATCAAATTAAAAAGTGTTCAAAGTTACATTTCTATTACAGTCTTCTGAATGTTGAAAAATGCTTAAAGCATGATATTTGTTTCCTGTTTAATACATATTTACGTATAACATTCCAGATTACCCGCTATTTTGGAAAGCTTTTCTTTCTTTAGAAAAACCTGGAATCATTATACTTTCGCATTTAAATATGCATTTAATTTTTTTTTCTTTTGCTGCTGGCAATTTTCCGAAACATTTCAGACTAGATTTAACAATACCAGTTCAGTACAGCATCCGTCTATTCAAAATTAGTATGCTAAATCTCAGTCATTCCTCTGTACCCGGAAATGCAGTTTTTCGGAAACTGGGAATTCTCAAGTAAACATATTGAGATTCGTAATTAAATGTATATGTATAAGTAAAACTAATGCCAATTAAAATGCATCAGTTAATTTTATTGTTATTAGTAATGGTGTTAATTTTTTAGACTTGTTGGCCGTAAAAAAGTTTGCTTGAGAATTCATAGTCCATGAAAAAGCAATGTTCCCGATTGAGAAAGATGTTAAATCTACTGTACAAAATTCTCGTAAAATTTTCCAAAAATTATGAAAAGCAAAAAAAAATTTCATCTGAGAAAATTTTGTTAAAATGTAGTTTTTTTAAATGTTAATTCCTATTTCGTCTCATGTGCACTGAGCACATGTGATATTATACATTGATTAATTGTTCATCAATGCAAGGCAAATAAACTCAATTTTTTAAACTATGTAATAAAAGTTTTCGCTGCAATTTTTTTAAATCCTGTATTTATGCTACTCAATTCTTATTCAGTTTCTTTTTGTATTTCTTGTTTATTTCTTAAACAATGCGTTTCATTCCTTTTAATGTGTACTATTTTAAATATCCATCGACTTGAACATACTCTGCTTCGTTATACTCTGAAGCATGGTTATACATGTCTGGTTATTACTCTCATAATATTTTTAATAGATTTTGAGTTTTTCATTTTGCTTAAAATTGCGCTAGTTAGTTCAAGATCTGGTGGATTGAATATAGATGTAGAGAAATTAAGTTTTTCTCATAGTAAGAGATAGAAAACATTAGTTTATCTTAGTAAGGAAAATTTATGCATTAAAATATTTTGAAATGGCACGAAGAAATATTGTTAACTGAGCAAGTTAAATTATTAACGGATACAGTAGACTTGATGATAAGGAAGTGGAAGATTAGAAATTTACTTGATTATCATGAAGGAGCACTTAACTGTTTCCATAACGTAGAGGCTCTCTACTTTAACCCCTTCGCGATGGGAGCCTTATACAAAATTTTTAATGTTATGTCAGCGGCTTTTAAAAACATAAAGTTTGTGCCTTATTATACCGAGAGAATGCTCCGATAATACAAGGCCAATTTCACAGTAAAATTTTACTGCTGGGGATAAACAAGGATTCTTAAACCTTTTTGAGGTACGTATAAAGGTCGCTCGTCCCCAAGGCATTAGAATATTCATACATCTCGCTACTTCTGTGATTGTCTAGTTTGCTTCTAATCGCCTGATAGTTCGCCACTTCACAGATTTTTTTCAAATGATACTACGAAGTCATAACAAATCGTTTTCAGTCCTTACACACTGAACTTAAATTCTATTTGCAGAAATTCACTCTGATATTTACTTTGTGCAACACGTTTATTTCATTGTTGCGTGAATTAACGCCCTCATTTATTTATCAGAAACCGTTTGACTCACTGATAAAAAACTGTAATTTCTACAGAAAAGAGACGTGTTTTTTACAGAAAAAAACTGTTTTAAAGAAAAACATTTTGTTTTCTATAAAAGAAACTGAATTTCTTAATTTTTACTGAAAAAAGCTGCATTTTTTTACACTAAAAGCTGTTGTAATGAAAAATGAAAGATATTTTCTATAAGTTAAACGGTTTTAAACTGGTGCCAAAATTGACAGTTTTTTGCTGTCAATTAGATTTTTTTTGATTGAATAATGCTATTTAGGCTTGTATTTCACACATACCTTGAACAAATGGCTTACATCGATTGGATATTTCATGAAATATCATTAGTGTGTTTTGTGACAGAAAGTTACGAATTTTAACCAGAAGTGCATCATTTATACCTTCGCATTAGATGCGTTCATTTATATGGAAAAACGCAAAACCTATAACCGTTGTTCAGTCCGTCTGTCTGTTTGCATATAACAGAGCAAAAAAATACCTAACTGAATCGTTTGATATTGAAAATATATTATTTTTGGGATGATTTTGTCGAGTCATTTCAAATTTTATGAAAATCGAATGCATGGTTTAATTAGAGGGACAGTGCAAAGTATTCCGTTACATTACGGCTAATACGATAACAAATAGATTCAAGTGCATTTTATCGGTGATAAACTCTTTCGAACATGAAAAAATTGATATGCATCTATGAAGTACATAGCAAAATATACATTCTGTAAAATCTGTGGTGCAAAGAATATTTATTATTAATTTACAGGGCTACACAAAATATTCCATTACATAATTGTTGTGGCGGAAACATTGTTTGGAGCGCATTTTAATAATATTAAACTATTTCAGATTTTATGAAATTGATATACGTTGCTGAGGTGTACTACACGTAATTTCTTGTGTAATAGAAAGCAGATAATATTTACAGGGATACATAGTATATTTCGAATATTGTACTCTATCCGAAGCACTATATCATTACACCAAGATCTGAATATTTTTAAAACTTCCTTATAACACGAAAGTACATCATTTGCTACGCTTGACGTGAAATTTGCAACTTGTTTTTAAATTATATTAATAATATTATAAAATACAGCACACCAAATGTAATTTATGTATTTATCTCTCTTTTGTCGTGTACATATAGTGTTTTTAGTTTCAATATGAAGCAATTGTTACAATGACTTAATCTTGATAAGAGACAGATTGTCTCTTTATATTGGCAATTATTTCTTAAATGCTGGAAACTTATAAGATACAAAAGTGACATATTGTTAAAATTGATGCATTTTCTTAAATCATGAAATTAATTGCCTTATTTTTTAAGTGTTAAAATAATTTCCTTAAATCTTAAATTTATGTAATCAAAGCACATACTTTGGATAAGTGACGTAATTAGATTGCTCACGGCCGTACAATAGTAAATAAACCCTTTATCTAATCGACGGTACTTATAAGTACCATTAAAATTACTTATTATAAAATTCTTTTAATACATCAGTTAGTTGTAATACGGTTTAGAATGAGTCACAGATACATTACTTTATCTTGTTCCAAAAGCATTATTGGTTGCACAAAAAAAAAAAAAAAAAAAAAAAAAAAAAAAAAAAAAAAAAATTAAAGGATGATTTCTTTTGTCTTTGCATCTTTTTCGCTTTCTTGGCGCTGATGGGGGGATTTTTCAATGCGAAAATATTTTTATATTTATACTGTAAGAATATCATATTTGTACATTTTATAATTCTACAAAATACTAAGAAAGCAATTTAAAATAAAAGATTTGAGCGGGGTTATAAATGTTGTACAAAATCTCTGTAAATTCAAATTTAATTAATCCTTCTAAATCCTTCAATCCTTATAAAATCCTTCAAAAATTTATTAAATGGTTATGGAGATACTTTAATTTAATTTAAACAATTTACGTAAAAGGCATTAGAATGTAAAATTTTCATGAATTCATAATTCGGTAGATAAAGGGTTAAACGCTTGAAACATTGCTACAGATTTTTGAAATCTAAATCATGATTTATAATACGTAAAACCTTATGACTGGAATTTCACGCTACATTTTTTCAGCAAATGATTGATTAAAACATTTACTTACGAAAACTCAAACAAAAATGAATTAGTTGTATTTTAATTTGTTGATAATAAATCATTTTTATATTAAATAGTAAGTTAGTGATATTAAAATATTCTTTAATGTTAACTGAGTAATTAATTTATATTGTTATGAAATACTTTTTTTTTTCAATTTTAGAATAGAGCCATTTAAAAGGTGATTTTGAAATCTTTATTAGAAAAATGTCAGTGAACATTGTATATTTATATGTTACAAAGAGTGGCTATTTACGGCTAATTTCTTTATCAGGCATATTTGAAACATCATATGAAAAGAAAGTGCTATAAATCCGAAATATTCCGAAAAAAAAAAACCTGTCTCATATATTTATCGAAAGACATGTACAAAATATTCATCTTATGATCACTTACATCATATATTATAAAGGTTTATCATCTAAAAATCTGTACCATTTATATCAATGCTATGACTGTAATATTATTTTATAGGGATTATTATTGTATACTTAAAAAGAGAACCATGTTAAGATTTCTTATGTGTCTGCACTCTTAAAACGAAAGAGCTGATTTGGCTTCTCATGAAAAAGCTGTAATTTTTTCGATCATAAAAGAGTTGTTTTTCAAACGATTAAATCTTCTTGATCTATATTGGTTATTTAAATAGCTCAACTTCATTTAAATTGGTTAAAACTCGAGTTGTTTCAACTCTTTTTTGAGAAGCTGCCTTTCAACACTGAGATGAGTGGATTTCAGCTCAACTTGAGCTATTTTGTGGCTGACTTTTTAAGAGAGTATCTGTCTATTACAGCCATTTTACTCGTAAAATATGGAACGTGGAAAGTTCAAAGTTCAAATTAAGGAAGGAATAATTGATTATTGCCCGACTTGTTTACAGATTATAAAACATTTACAAATATATTTAGGAAAAATGCACAAGGGATAAATAGGTTGCTAGAAAAAAGAAATATTTCTTTGCATAGCGTGTGTTTTATTGTGTGAAAGTATCCGTAACGCTGAATACAAAAATTCATTTTTTTTTATTTTACGTATTACATTTTCAGACAATATCGTCGAATCCATAAATTAATCAGAAACTTTATGCTTGTCTGGCAACTTTTGCCTGCCAGTGTAACTTTTCTATCGAAGCAAATTCTTGGATAGTTTTTTTAATAAAAATTTTGTTAAGCTTTAAATGTTAATACACGATATTACATTTAAAATTGACTTTTGGAAACATTCAATGGTATATGATAAGTTTAATTCTAAATTAAATAAATGTAATAATAATTACACAATAAATAGTATCTGACGCAAATACTTATATCAAAATCACAACATTCTTATAAAAATATTATTATACTTACTGGGCTCTCAAAATAATTTGATGATTTTTTTGTTGTTATTTTTTAACGGTACTTAAGTTTTTAAGTTAATTAAAAAGATTTCCTTTAAAAAGCACTTTTAAGCATCTAAATAAGTAATTTATGCCATCACTTTCACAAAACCTTTTTAAGATATATTGTACTTAGTTTTTTATCATCTTTTCAAAGAAGAATATATTTTTTTAAATAACTTTGCTCTTAAGTTTATAGTAAAATACCATAAAAACAGTTTGACAGCATAAAAGTTATTTATTATGCTTAAGTTATTTTTTATTCTGAATGAATTATTTTACTTATTAATTCAATTATTCTTGTTACAAACAAGAAAAATTCTATTTCGAATTAATTATATATTTTTTTAACTGGATTAAATATTTAACAGTATATTGTAAATAAAATGAGTTTTTTAAGATAACGTCATTTAAAAAATATCGTACTTCTGCTATTAAATATTTGAATACGCTACACTATTTCTAAACATTTTGACAGTTTAGAAGATGAGATGAAATATCCAACAATAAAATTTTTTAAACTGTTGAAATGTTTAATATTGTAATTTTTTAAATATTTTCATTTTAACAAATGATTAAAGTGCAAAATATGAGTTATAATGCAATTGCGAAATAAAATAATTTAATAAAACTTTATATAACAATATATTTTCATTTAGGAAGCATAATTTAAATGAAAGTAGAAATATAAGTAAAAGTATAACTATAAAAGATCGATTGCTATTATTCAACGGCTTCCAACCTTTCGTACATGGCGGGCCTGCCTGGAATACGTTGAAATAATATCAGTAACTGCAAAAATTACAAAAATGATTAGTGAAATCCCAAATAAACATTAGAAATGGCGATGTGATTTGATTTGATTTATTATATGATTATGAAAAAGGATTTTTAATGAAAAAAACAGTAAGTTGAAGTTATCTAGCTGAGCAAGAGTTCAGTAGAGTGTGTAAAGGGGGGGGGGGGGCTATTTATGAGAAAAAGGGTACTCCGATATGAAAACAGGGTTCGTAAGGGTACCTTTAATTTCCCTAGTCAAATATCACAATGTAAAAAAAATCTGTAATCCTACAAATGTAAAGTGGCCGAAATCTTTATGCTTACTAACATTTTATCTGTGCACTATACAGGAAAAAATGTAAATCTACATGACTAATTTTTGTATACAGAAATCTGTAACTTTACAAACGAATCTACTAAAATTACAGTTATCTTAGAAAATTTTTATCTGTAACTTGGATTGTAGTTACATAAAAAAATCTAGGAATCACAGCTTCCTAAAAAATTCTTTGTAAACTTACAGATTTTTTAAATTTCAGTTCAAATCTGAATCTGTTACATGAACTTTTGCTGTTGCCGTTACATAAAATGCTCTAGGAATCCCAGTTTCCCAGAAAACTTTTAGTAATATTTCAGTTTTTTTAATACATAAAAACAAATCTACAGTGAAATCTTCCTGTGCGACCCACTCCATTAAGCGACCATCTCCCTGAATGATCACTTTTTCATAGAACAAAAACTATCATAGGTTCAATAACAGCGTCAACAGAGACCATCTCTATTGTCACCAACTCCCTACAATGTAAAAAAAACCCTGTAAAGTTACTAAAATTTTCTAGGAAACTGGGATTCCCAGAACTTTTTATGTAACGGCAACAGAAAAAAATCATGTAAGAGATACAGATTTGCACGGAAAATCAAAAAATCTTTAAGGTTACTAAGAATTTTTTAGGAAATTGGAATTCCAAGAAATTTGCATGTAACTGCAACCCAGGTTACAGATAAAATTTTAGTAAGATGATTGTAATTTTAGTAAACTCGTTTGTAAAATTACAGGTGTCTGTAGCTTTACAAAAATTAGTTTTGTACATTCACATTTTTTCTTGTACAATGTATAGATAAATTTTTAGTAACCATACAGATTTCGGAAAATTTACATATGTAGGATTACAGATTTTTTTTTTACAGTGTACACAAGAGAGTTTTCAATTTCCTTAAAGAAAATGCAACAAATTCTGTTTTTTACTCAACGATTAAAGAAAATTTTGTTCGAAAAATGATTCCGAAGAGCGCATTATTCATCAAACCTCTAAAATAAAGTTGGATTTATTTTTCTTTTTATTATTCCGGTAACTTTTAGGTGTTTAATCCCCACTGTATTAAATGTAACTGTGAGGATGAATTATGAACTACGGTCAACAAACTTTCCTGCCCTGTTCCGTCAGAAACTCTCAAAGAAATAGATAAAGTAATAAAATCGTTATTATTTTTTGCAATTCAAAAAGAAAAAATATATTTATTGACTGAAATTTGAAAGTGCTTGGAAATAAAATTTATAAAATTTAAAACAGTCAAGTCAAAGTAAACGTGAATGTGTATTTTTTAAACTGTGCAATAACTAACTTACGTAAGTAACTATTGTCTTTTGCTGATGTGAAATTTAAAGAAAGCATATGTTTTTCAAAAATATTATCTTTATATTGTCTATTAATATTGGCGCTAAATGTGTTTAAAATTTTGCGCAAAATATTTCTACGTTTTGAACATTTTTATGCTGAAGCAAAAAATAGAAACGGTGATTAGAAAGCATTACGGATTATCTTTCACAACAATCGTGCAAGTAATGTACCGATGATATTCAGAAGACGGCGGTCTGAAAGATGCAATTTATGCAACTAGCTGAGTGCTATTATTCGCGGTGTTATTTTTTTCTGGAGTTGCAGTTTTCGTTTTTTATGTAAATGGATGGTGATGTGGGGAAATTAAAGTGATAATAAAATTAGTGTTAAAGACTTTACAATAAACGTACTGATGAACTAAAATTTTAAAATTAATTCACAATTGACAGTCATAAAACCAACATTTATTGATCGACTGATTATTAATTTAAAAAAAAATCTGATTTGATGATTTTAGTAATTGGAAATAAAACATCATTAGATCAAGATCTTTTTTTCGATGACATAGAACGAGATAATTGTTTCTTCACTTAATGAGTGGGAATAATTTAGTAATGAGTGGAGACTGATAAGTAAACTAATTTCTCGTTGTTAGTATAACTATTTTCTTCTGCTATTAGTCACTTGATGCAGACAGCAGATAATTAGTTAATTGTCCTTAAATGTATGTTTGTAGTTTTTTTTTGTTGTTGTTGCAAAAGAGCATGAAGAAAAAGAACATGTTGTTGTACTAAAATCCTCTTATCAAAATTGATCAACATTCAGTGTGATCTGAAGTGCTTGCAATAAAATATCTGTTTTTAAAAATATTCTTTTCTTACACAAAATATGTATGAACTTTAAAATATTCAGGTTTACTTAAAAGGCGATTAAAATAATCAAATATAGAATATTCTAGCTCGATAGATGATAATTGCGTTTTTTTCGCTTTTTAGGTGCGTTCGTAATTATGCAAATACGTAGCACCTATTGTTGTCGTTCAGTCCGCCCGTCTGTCCGTCCGTCTGTCTGTCCATCTGTCTGTCTGTTTGTCCGTCTGTCTGTCCATCTGTCTGTCTGTTTGTCCGTCTGTCTGTCTGTCTGTCCATCTGTCTGTCTGTTTGTCCGTCTGTCTGCATATAACAACGCAAAAACTACCCAACTGAATCGTTTGAAATTTAAAATACACAATTATTACATAATTTTGTCGAGTCATTTCAAATTTTATGAAAATCGGATGCATAGATCAATTATAGGGACAATCAAAAGGATTCCGTTACATTACAATCAATAGGGAAAAAAAGTTTCAAATGCATTTTAATCGTTTGAAATTTTAAATACATAATTATTACATAATTTTGTCGAGTTATTTCAAATTTTATCAAAATCGGATGAATAGTTCAACCACAGGGACAATCAAAAGTGTTCCGTTACATTACGGTTAATGGGGAAAAATGTTTCAAATGCATTTTAATGGTGTTACACGCATTCGAATGTAATAAAACTCTCAATATAGGCTCTTAATTGTTTTTTTACGTGCGTTCGTAATTATGTAAATACGTAGCACCTGTTGTTGTCGTTCGAACGTAATGAAATTGATATGCATCTATAAAGTACATATTATAATATTCATTTTGCATAATCTGTGGTGCAAAGAATATTTGTTATTGATTTACAAGGCCACACAAAAGTATTCCATTGCATAATGGTATAGGGAGAACATTGTTTGGTGCGCATTTTAATTTTAATTATTTACAATTTTATGAGATTGATGTATGAGAGTCATATTTTTAAAACTTTGTTATCGTACAAACGCACCTCATTTGGTACGCTTTACGTGCAATTTCCAACTTGTTTTTTACTGTTTGAGATATTATTTTAAAATAAGAGTTAGTTGGAATTCTTTGTAATTTCACTAACTATACGGTTCATCCTATTGGATTTTGATCACGATAGAAAAATCATCTTTTATTAAATCGATAAATGTTATTTCTTACTAATGTTAATATCATATTTCACATATAAAACATTTAAAGGCGTAAAATGTTTTAATTTTCGTGCGTTAGCGTACAATGTATTTTAAACTCCATAATATTATTATGAAATAAATGTATCATAAAATCTCTCCATTAAAATATCTCGACATGAAATATGTGAATATAGTGCATGAAAATTGTTTCTTCAAAGAAAATTAATTTAAATTTTACTCCGCTAAATGTCTTAAAAAAAGATTTGCCTTTATAAAGCACTTTCTTTTATGGCGGCACAGAAACTATTAATGACAATAAAAAATAGTTAATAATCGAAGAATAAAACATTTTTTACAGTGCTATTAAGGATGAAGTATAAAAATCTCTTAATGGCACAATAAAAAGGATAAAATTAACTGCCTATCATGTTTTATTCTTGAAGTCTTCCTCTTTAATTTCAAACTACTGCTTTAAAACTTCTTTTATGGTCCTAATGTGTTGTTGTAAATCATAAATTTGCTGCTGTTTTTTACTTCTATCATCTTCAGAAGGTTGAAATTATTTATTCCCTAAATTTTAAAGTATACTAACATTGAAAGTTATTTAGTAACAACACCAAAGAATCCTTAAGGTTTATTTATTGCATAAACAATTTTTTGATATATTGCAAGCAGCAGTCAAATGTTGAGGAAATTTTGTTGTGACATTTTAATACCACGTTATAATTTGTTTATTTCCTTAGTTCAATCACATTTTTGTCCTGAACGTGATTTGATGTTTTTTGAAAATGTTTGTTGTGCTGTCACTCTGTGAGACTGCATGTTACAAAAATTTTGTGACCGTTCTAATGCACGGGATTTCTAAAAATTTTGTATTCAGCTAGAACTTGATATAAAGTGGAAATGATTAGTTTTTATTACACATCACTCAACAGGTGGGTTGTTATGCTACATTATTTATGATTTTCACAATAGCTCTATTTCAAGAACTAATGCAGGATATTTAATGAAACTTTAGATTAAGTTAGTTCTTCGTATAATTTGGTGTAAATCGCTCATCAGGTGGTGCTGCTACGCTATGTTATTCATGATTTTGGAAATAACACTATTTCAAGATATAAAGCATGTTTTTTTCATCAAACATCAGATTCAGTCCCTCATATAGATTAGTATTGTTTAATTTTTGATGTAAATAACACTAGAGATGGCGCTATTATGCTATATGTTTCAGATATTTTAATAGCTGTATCTTAAGAACTAATGCATTGATTTTTATCAAACTTCAGATTCAGATAGACACTGAACAAAATTACTCCTGATTTGTTTTTGGTGTACATTGCCAAAGGAATGGTGCGTTGAGTAATTTTTTTAAGTTTTTCTGCATTAGATATAATCTCAGAAACTACTGCAGGATTTTTTTTCCAATTGGTTCCAATCGATTTTTTTCAATTCATTTTGGCGTTAATCACCCAACCGCTGGCACTGCTATGATACATTTTGAGGAAGTATTAACATGAAGAAACTGAAGAAAGTTGTGCGACATCTGATTTTTTTCATAGGATAACTGAGGTCAATCATTAATATGGCTATTGTTTAATTTTTCGATATCTGTTTCAGATTTTTTTTAATAAAGGAGCCGGTTTCGAAATAAAGTACCATATTATAAAAAAAAGGATGCAATAAAAACCGAAAAATTAAAAAATGGTTATGATAAAGATTGACCTAAGCTATCTTATGCAAAAACTACCGTAAAATACCGTTAATCCGCCCTTCCCGATCAAACGCCCCCTCCCCACTTTATAAAGAATTTGAAATTTTCAAAAAATCCCGAGAAAGCGCCCTCCCTCCCGATTCTCAAAGGCGATTGAGAGTGAGATCAATCATTTTGAAATGAACGAATCATGAATCTTTGATGAAATGGCCGTTTTTTCAAGATTTTTTAATTGATTTCATGCTTGTTTTGGCTTTTTTTTTACTAATTTCTCCTTTTTTCTGCGTTTTTTTGACAGAATTTACGTTTAAAAAAGAAAAAACCCAAATTTTTTCAAGTATAAATATTTATGATTCATTCAACGATTCATTCATTTTATGATGATTCATTCCTGTAAATTTTGTTGAACGGTCGCGAAAAAATCCCGTGTAAGCGCCCTCCCCTAACTATTGTACGATTTTTCTTTTCGTTTTGGGGGGCGGATTAACGGTATTTTACGGTAGTTGGATGTGCCAATCCCAAAACTTTCTTCTATCTCATACGTACATTTTAATAGTTAAAAAAATAAGGTACCCTGGGGTAATAACGCCACGTTAAGGTTCTATTAATTTTCACGGCTTAGTTTTAGATTGTATTTTTCAAACAAATATAGGATCTAATACAGCAACTCATTGACTATCTATATAAAATAAAATAATTTAACAGATATGTATTCATAAAATGTAATAGCGTTTTTTCTTGACCAACGTTATTTGGCGTTAATACCCACCTATATGGGTAATAACGCCATGCAAACAAAACTATAAAATAAGATGGAATAATGGCATGTAGATTCCCCAATTCAAAAAATACAAACTCTACAGCTCTAGAAATTGACAAATTGCAATATAAGCTATTGAAAATGTACAACTTTTTTTGTGACTCTGAAAAAAAAAGAAAGCTGTGGTGGTGGCGGGGGGAGGAGGCAAAAGAATATCAGATTCTAAGCTACGTTTTGCTTAAAAATGACCATTTAAATAGAATTATTAGAAACATTGCACGGAATATTTGAATCAGTATTTATATTCCCATGTATGCATTCTATGCGATAGAAAATATTGATTTTTTGTGAAAGTAAAAGAAAAAGGAGTGAGGGGGAGTTTCAACAGAATATAATACCCTGTGTCTCTCTTTGCTTAAAAAGTCCCGCTTAAATATGATTATAAGAAACATTGCATGGTTTTAACCATTAATAATGTAATATTTTAATCATGTGAAGTTTTATTATAACTCGAGTTATATGTAATAAATATTTTTGTTAAACCTTAACTGCTGTTAGCGTCTCACATACAGCTGAGTTTTTCAAGTTTCAGAGTTTAACTTGCAATTTTTAGTTTAACTATAGATACCGGGAAAATTTTGTTTCATTTGGAGTCCTATTACTATCTCTAGAAACTTTTGAATAGTTGAATTTTATTTATAATAGTCCTGTATATAAGGTTCAATACAAAAATAATATTCTAAAAGTTAATTTAGCATTTTATTCATCGTTAGATTAACCCATTAGTGCCTAGCGAGCGTCCCTTTTTAGGGACGCTTCAAAAGGTGCATTTAGCACTGTTTTTGACACCGGTAAAAAAGAAAAGCAATAATTATTTTATTTAAATGATACATTTTCGTGATTAATGAATTAACTTAAATCTTCTAAAAATAGTGGTGCCAACCAAAAAAATTTACTCAAAAGGTGCTGGTCACGAATGGGTTAAGCGGTCTGACAGGCCGCTCACAGTAAGTTATGCGACAATTTTTGTCACAGCAGTTAAGGGTTAATACTATTATAGTAATCTAGTAAATAGTTTTTAACCCATAACTCCACACTAATGCGGATTCTCCAAACCTACAGTTAAATTGTCGACGTTTTAAAGAGGATGCTTCAATAAATTTTTAATAAATTGAATAAAATTTTTTGATTAAAAAATATCCCAAAGAGATCTCTTATTCAATTTTATACATAATTCATATGGTTATATTTCGTTATCTCTATATTAGCAACAAAATTAACCTTTAACTGCTGTTAGCAATCTGACTGAACACTGTACCCCCTCCCCCCCCAAAAAAATAGCGTTTAACTTGTATTTTCCAGTTTAACTATAGTTACAACTGAAATTCTCTTTCGTTTGGAGTTCTCGTAATATTGTTAGAAATATTTGAATAGATTAAATTTAATTAGAATTAATTCTGTACAAAAAGTTTAGCGCAGGAACAGTATTCTATGATTTTTAATCATGGATCGCATTTTAACCTTTAACTAATGTTACCGGTCTCGTAGACCACTATTTTTCTTTTATTTTTTTATTTTAACTTGTAATTTTCAGTTTAACTGCAAACACTACCGAAATTTTGTTTCATTTGGAATTTTAATACTATCACCAAAGACTAAATAGGTGAATATTAAGTATAATACTCTTGTATAAAAAGTTTAGTACAAAAACACAATCCTATGAGTTATTCCCGCCTTTTATTCATCTTTCAATTTTGTGGTCTCACAAACCGCATCACATTCATACGTTACAATTTCTGTCACATCAGTTAAAGATTAAATTTATAAAGTTTTAAAAAACCGAACGCTGAGAAAGCGGACAGTTAAAATTTCGAACTCAATTGAACAGTCCAGTGGGAATTTAATAGAAACCTAATTTTGAAGATGTTCGAAATTGAATCTCGAAAACATTTTGATATAGTTTTATTTACAAGAGTTAAAAATTATTTTTTACATTAGTTAAAAAAAAATAATATCTTAAAAAATAAAATAGAGAGATTATTTTTAAGTATTGGGCACCCTCCCCCCCCTTAATCTTACCATTTCAACAATGATAACAATGGTGTCCCATATTAATATATAAACCCCCTTCGGATATAGTTCGGCCACTGTTGGGAATCAACTGGGGTAATAACGCCAATCCCTGGCGTTATTACCCCGGGATACTTATTGCGCAGTAAATCCTAAACTACAAATTATCTCGAGAAGATATCCAAAATCTTCTACAACAATTTGAAAGTACATGAAATACACTACAAATTTATGTAATAAACAAAGTATTTCTGGATAAAAAATATAGTCTTCCGATCAAAAACCTTATCTCGCAAATTTTAGATCAAGCATTAATTTTAGTTGCTTGTAAAAACAATAAGACCTAAAAATGAAACAAATTAACTTGAAACTGTTTTTTGCGATTTATATGACTCAAAACCCTTCTGCGCAGAGCACATGGGTGTCATTTACCTGATTATTTCATAATTATGCAAAATATAAGCACTTGGCGTTATTACCCCGCCTGGCGTTATTACCCCAGGGTACCTTAGTTATTCATTTTAATGTTTTAATAATTTTAATTCAATACTATACGAACTTTGGTTTTCATCTTAAATTTCTGCTTCAATCAATTAATCGGAGTAAAAACGAATTTCCGTCTCTACACGAACCTGTGGGCAATAGAATGGTAGGCAGATTTTTTTTTCAAATTCAGGGAGGGCCTACTTGCCTTACCAAAAAATAATCATATACAAAAAAATTAGTTCGGTTCTAGGACTAACTTTTTACACTTTTAGGTGGTGCAGTATTGAAAATGGCATAAAATTGGCTATTACAGCGCCTCCTTCCGGTGGATTTTTTTCAAATTCAGGGAGGACCAACTAGCCATAGCCATACACCCCCCCAGGGGGATACCTTCTTTAGGTATTCACGGGCTTCACAAACCCGGGGCACCTGAGTGATCTTTCTCCTTTCCTTTTCCTCTTACTCCTCTTGTCTTCCTTTCATCTTTGTTTCACTCTCATTGTGGTTTCCTCTTCGGAGGTGAGAGCATTTCTGTATGGGCCGATATCATCCTGTATATCGACTCATGGAGAATTGTAAATCACCCACGTGTTGGCCGTTCGTGGCGACCCGTGTCCCTGGAAAGGGGGATCCTGGCAGTTGAGGGAAACCAACACACTGCTTTGGCCTCTGCTTCAGGTAGACGGGAGGTGCATATTGGTCCCGTGTGCATCAATCGGCTGGTCAGCTGACTTTTGTCACTGGCTTTAGGGATCAAGTGATCGAGCAACTACTAGTCATCTCGTTAAGGGTGGAGACTGACATAGGGTTGTTTTGTGACCGTATGGGCCCTGGTTAGCACTGGTGCACGAATGTGCATCCCCTTGTAGGGCTCGGGAGTGGGTGGTGCGGCCGGGGTCTGAATTTTATTTTATCTACTATGGATGGAAATACTTCACTTCCTCCTTCTCTCTCTTGTAGAGAGCAACAAATGTCACAGAATTCTGCTTTCACTCGATATTTCATAATTAAACGCACTGATAGCCACTCTGATAGTTCCTTTGGAAAAACATCGCCATTTCTCATTGCAAAAACGTTCCAGTCTGTCTTAGGGGATGGCCACACTCTCAAAAAATTACAATCAGGAGATTTATTAGTAGAAGTATCTACAGCTAAACAATCGCAGTTTCTCACTAATTGCTCTACAATAGGCACATTTTCCGTTTCTGTACAAATACATAAATCTCTAAATACAAGCCGAGGTGTCATCTCTGAACCAGACCTATTATTCTCTACAAAAGATGAACTCTTAGAAAATTTAAAAGATCAAAATGTCCTTGATGCACGTCGTATCACTATCCGTCGGAATGGACAAATCCTTCCTACAAAGCATGTCATTCTCACTTTCAATAGTCCTACTTTACCAACTAGAATCAAAGCCGCTTACCTGAATTGTCCTGTCAGACCTTACATTCCTAACCCTCTCCGTTGCTTTAAATGCCAACGTTACGGCCATACTAATGGTACATGTCGTGGATCTCTTACCTGCGCACGTTGTGCAGAAGTGGGCCATGACAATAAAGATTGTGAAAAAACCGAACGTTGTGCAAACTGTAAGGGAGATCATACTGCATATTCCCGTACTTGTATTAATTGGAACAGAGAAAAAGAAATTATCACAGTTAAAATTACTCAAAATTTGTCTTATCCTGAAGCTCGCAAACTTGTAGAAACCAGAACCCCATCTGTCGGAATTTCTTACTCCAGCTTACTTAAAAACCAATCAAAATCTGTAAGACATGTAAGCACCCAAACTGATTCCTCATATCCACCTAATAGATCTACTAAATCACAATCAACTAGCACACCAATTAAAGAAACACGTGATGTCTGTCTCCCTACTAAACTGTTTGGAACCCCTAAATTAGAACGCTGGCTACCTTCCACAGAACCGGTTAAAATAATTGACTTACAAAAAAGAGAACAGAAATTAAATTCTCCATCCAAAAAATCATCTGGTCCCCAAACTAATATCAAAGCTGGAACCTGTACAAAAATATCGCCTAAGTCCAACACGGTCCAACCCAACTCTAGTCAAATAGTGAAAACTGGTGTTCAGAAAGAAGGAACCAAGGCTGGGATCCAAACTGCTACAAAATCAAAAACATTACAAAAATCACATATGATTAAAAAACAAACAGAAACCATAAAAACCCCAACTCCAGCAACCCCACGGCGGAAGACTGTCGTCAAAAGATTGCAAAATTCATCGCTCAGCCCATGCAAAAGAAATTTTAAAGATCCCAGACAACTGCAGCATTATGTCCAAGAAGCTATGGAATCCGAGTCTTACGGCAGTGGCTCGGATTCAGACGAAAACACAATTTTTGAAGAGTATGTGCCTGGTTAAATTAATTTTTTTATTGGTCTTTGTTTTAGTTGTATTTTAGGTTTTCTGTAGTACTTTTCCAATTTGGTCATCGTGTCATTATCTTACTGTTTTAGAGTTTTAACTAGTTTTAGCATTTTATCTTTTTACAATTTTAAATATATTTGTCAGGTTTTAATTGGTTTTTAATTTCATGTATCACCGCCTTGCCTTTATCAACTTAACTCATATCTACAACATATTTTTATTTCAGCTTTCACTTTTTACATTTTATTTTAAAATTTAACCTTGTCTTATTCCTACCATGTTCTTGGCGCAGCATGTCCCACAGGGGACCTTGCGCCAGAAAACCCCATTCAACCAACCAACCATAGCCATACACTTACACAAAAAGTTTGGTTCAGTTCGATGCATAACTTCATGTACTTTTGGCCGGTACAATATTGAAAATTGCACAAAAATCGCGACTGCAGCGCCCCCTTCCGGCTGATTTTTTTCAAATTCAGGGAGGACCAATTAGCCATAGTCATACACTTACACAAAAAATTGGTTCAATTCGATGCATAACTTCATATACTTTTGGTCGGTACAATATTGAAAATGGCACAAAAATCGCGATTTTAGCAGCGCCCCCTTCCGGCGGATTATTTTCAAATTCAGGGGGGACCAACTAGCCATAGTCATACCTTTACACAAAAAATTTGGTTAAATTCGATGCTTAACTTCATGTACTTTTGGCCGGTACAATACTGAAAATGGCACAAAAATCGCGATTGCAGCGCCCCTTCCGGCTGATTATTTTCAAATTCAGGGAGGACCAATTAGCCATAGTCATACACTTACACAAAAATTTGGTTCAATTCGATGCATAACTTCATATACTTTTAGTCGGTACAATATTAAAAATGGCACAAAAATCGCGATAACTGCGCCCCCTTCCGACGGATATTTTTCAAATTCAGGGAGGACCAACTAGCCGTAGTCATACACATACACAAAAAAATTGGTTCAATTCGATGCATAACTTCATATACTTTTGGTCGGTACAATATTGAAAATGGCACAAAAATCGCGATTGCAGCGCTCCCTTCCGGCGGATTATTTTCAAATTCAAGGGGGATCAACTAGACATAGTCATACCCTTACACAAAAAATTTGGTTAAATTCGATGCATAACTTCATATACTTTTGGTCGGTACAGTATTGAAAATGGCACAAAAATCGCGATTGCAGCGCCCCCTTCCTGCGGAATATTTCAAAACTGGAGGAAGACCTGCTTACCACAGCCAAAAATATTCGAAAAAAATTTGGTTCAATTCTATGCATAACTTCATACACTTTTTGATAATAGAATGGCGACATACAGACACACAGACAGACGGACAGACAGACATTTTGTAAAAACATGTTTTTTGGAATCTCTGAGCCCTAAAACGTGCAAATCCGTCGTCCGGATTTGCACGGAAAGTCGAAAGGTTTTTCCGGAAGTCGAAAAAATTTCGATTACAATACTTTCTTCTATTGGAGGTAGAAGAAAGTAAAAATCGTTTAAAATAATTCAACCCTCTGAGCGTCTTGCAAATGGGTGAAATTGTAATGTTGTTTTACTGCATTTTATTTTAAATGTTCAGAAAATATGATTTTTTCAATGTTATTAAAAAAAACTTAAAAACAAATATGAATGTAATTGTAATCCTTGAGAATATTAATAACTTGAACATTCATTGAAAATTCATTAAATTTATAGAATTATATTATTATAAATATTGCTTATATTGCAGTGAAATCTCGAGATTAGTGAACGGAATATTATGTTCCAAACACTTAGAGGGTTACATTTAAACGATAAATTTGAAACGAACTTCCCCATTCATTTAAGATCAGGGAGTGGGTGTTTTCAAAGCTTAATTTTTTTCGCCAAGCACCTTCGTCGTTCCAAGCCCAAGCTCGCACTCTGATTGGATGTTGCTCTCGGCACTGTTTTCATGTAACTTGGCGATAATCATACTTGGCGTAGCGATAGATGCTTCCGTCCGTCGAGTTTGATTTCCTTCCGAACCGAGTACAAAGTAACTTTTCTCTTGCAGCATTGGATCGGATAGAACGTGTCTTACTGAAAGCTGTACTCTTTAAAAGTTTTTACACACAAGAGCACAAGACAACGAGGATAAGAACGAAGGAAGAATAAGAATGAGTAGGTTAGGTTTTAGGTTTACTCGTTCACTTACGAGCGAAGTATTTTTTGCCAAGTATGGTTATCGCCAAATTACGTGAAAACAGTGCCGAGAGCAACAACCTATCAGAGTGCGAGCTTGGGCTTCGAACGACGAAGGTGCTTGGGAAAAAATTTCGCGTTTTCAAGTGAGTGAAGAATCCCGTTTATATAACGAAATCTGCAGAAAATGGACATCATTTTTGGAAGAATGTAGATTAGCCTTTATTATATCCTAAAGATAGTGTACGGAGGTGTACTAAATTAAAAAGAAAAACTAAAAAGAAAAAGCAAGTAGACTGTAAATTTAATGGAATGTTTATTTTTTCTAAGAGTCGCTGCTTGTTGCAGTATTAGAGCTTGTTGCTAAGAGACCGTTTCTCTCAATCCACTGCGTCACACAACACGTGAGCAGGGTTACAGTAAATTGCCGATTGGCGTATAATTGGCGTGGGCTGTGTTTGTCGCCAAGGCGATGTTACAAGAACACAATACAGAAGCGGAACATCCCGCCCGGCGTTGAAATATTTTTATATTTCAAGATACATATGCAATACAAGTAATAATACAATATGATACAGATTATAAGCAAAAATAAATAAATAAAATAAATAAACACAAATAATACATGAAAAATTAATACATAATAAAGCACATTTAAAGTTTAGGATCTATGATGTTGTCCTCAATGGGTAATATACTTATTTTTGAAATAGGTCGTTTAAAATTACCCTTAGCGGTACGAACTTCAACTACCCTGACTATCCCGTCCGCGCCTGGGAAAACCTTATTAATGCGCCCTAGTGACCAAGTGCAAATGGGTAATTGTGAGTCCTTAAGCAAAACTAGCATTCCTGGCAGAATATTAGGCTTTTTAAATAGCCACTTGTTTCTTTCTTGTAACTGGCTCAGATAATTATTCTGCCAACGTTTCCATATTAACTGCGTTAATTTTTGAGTCCTTTGCCATTTATTTAGCAAATTATCTTTGACCTCACTTAAATTGGGTTCTGGAATTAAATTAAGAGGCTTTCCTATGAGGAAGTGACCAGGAGTCAACACCTGAAGATCGTCAGGATCTGTTGACAAAGGACAAAGCGGTCGCGAATTTAAAATAGCCTCTATCTGTGTGATAACTGTCAGGAATTCCTCGATCGTGAGATGAGCTGAACCCACAACTCTTTTTAAGTGGTATTTGAAAGATTTGACTCCTGCCTCCCAAAGGCCACCAAAATTTGGCGCCCTAGGAGGGGAGAACTTCCAGTTAATACCTTCAGAAGCTAAAAAGTTCGAAACTTCATCACTCGTAACAAATCTACGTAAATATTTTAGTTCTGCTGAAGCCCCAACGAAATTTGTAGCATTGTCGCTAAAGATTACAGAGCTTTTCCCACGACGAGCGAAGAATCTTTTTAGAGTCGCTATTATAGCCTCGGATGTCAAATCTGAGACAAAATCCAAGTGCACAGCTTTAGTGACCATACATACAAATATGGCAACATAGATTTTCTGAAAAGTACCCTTTCTTTGACCGTTATATTTTATTTCAAAAGGCCCACTTAAATCTAATCCCACATTTGAAAATGGGGAACTGGGCACTATTCTTTCAGGAGGGAGATCCCCCATCATTTGACTAGCCGTTATAGGTTTAATTTTAAAGCATTGTAAACACTCATGTACAATTTTACGCGCAATATTTCTGCCACCGAGAGGCCAATATTTTTGACGCACAGTGTTCAAAAGAGCTTGGGGTCCTACATGAAAATCTCGTTTATGATCAAAATTCAAATTTGATTTTGCTAGTCTTCCTCCCACCCTCAATAAGCTATCTCCATCTAAAAAGGGATTTAAGAATTTTAACTTACTTGCGCGATGAACCGAAGATCCCGCTTGGAGGGCCGAAATTTCATTTTTGAAATACTTTACCTGTTCATTTTTTATTAAATAAACCTCTGCCTTTCTTAATTCCTCCAGCAACAGAGGGCCGGTTGCAGATGTTGCTTTTTTACATTTATGTATGAATCTGAAAATATAAGCTAAAATTCTAATTAATTTTTGGAAATTATTGCTAAGATTAATTAAATTATCACAGAAATTAGAGTCAGTATGAATAGCGAATGTCAAGTTGCTGGGAACTTTAAGCTCACTAGAATAATGTTCATCTTTAATGTCACTTATATTAGAGTCAGTTTTTGCTATTGTTTCTTCAAGAATTGAAAGAGGCGGGCCATGCCACCACAACTGGTTAGAAGACAGGTTTTCCACACTTGCACCTCTTGATATCAAGTCAGCTGGATTGTGTTCTGACGGAATATGAAACCATGGAAAGTTCTTAGTTTGTTCCTTAATTTGCACAACGCGGTTTCCCACAAACGTTTTCAGGAGATGAGGAGCAGTGTCTATCCAAGCTAAAGCAATAGTTGAATCAGAAAACAAATTGACTGAAGCTACTTGTTTGTCTAATGAATTTAAGACCTTGTTAGTGAGTTTAGCCAGAAGAAGACATGCTGACAGTTCGAGACGTGGCACTGTTATTACTTTGGTTGGACACACGCGGGATTTACTACATAATAAGTGACTGATGGTTTCTCTAGAATTAGATGTTTGCATGTATATCACTGCGCCATAAGCCTTGGAAGACGCATCTGCGAAACCATTTAGCACCACTGATTGGTTCACAGCTAGGAAGCATCTTGGTACTTCAATGGATTCCAGTTCTTTAAGACTTTCGAGGAAGGTTTCCCATAGTTTGGCGACATGAGAGGGCAGCTTCTCATTCCACTCTATTTTAAGAAGCCATAGCTCCTGCATGAATATTTTTGCTTTAGCAATCACTGGCCCTAAGAGACCGAGAGGATCATAAATGCGGGCAATTTGCGAAAGTACATCTCTTTTTGTGAAATCACTCTTTGTGTTGATATTAACTTTATACCTAAACGTATCATTGAAACTGTTCCACAACATCCCTAATGTTTTAACAGTTATTTCTTCAGAATTTCTGTCCAGGGGAAACATGTGATTATCAGTAGATTGGACCTCATTGGTACACCATTTGTGTAAAACCATCCCTCCCTTTAGGAGGAGTTCAGTTAATTGCGATTTCATTAATCTGAATTCTTCTAAATTGGATGAGCCCGATAGGCAATCATCCATATAAAAGTCCTTCAAAACAATTTTCGATGCTAACGGGAATTCCTTTTTCTCATCTAGAGCTAATTGTTGTAATACTTTGGTGGCTAAGTAGGGAGCACAAGATGTTCCATACGAAACTGTTGTTAGCTGAAATACCTTAACCGGGGATGACATACTGTCTTTCCACAAAATTTTTAAATATTTGTACTGGGATGGATTTATTTCTATCATCCTAAACATTTGTTTAATATCCGCAGTAAAAGCATAAATATGCTTTCTAAATCTAATTAATATCGAAAAAAGATCATCTTGCAGAACTCCACCCTTACATAATAAATCGTTCAAAGATTTTCCGTTGGTTGACTTGGCACTAGCGTCAAAAACGACGCGTAGTTTTGTGGTTTTACTAGAGGGTCGTAAAACGCCGTGATGTGGTAAGTAATAGCCATCATTAAATTTCGTGTTTTCTTTTATTTCATGCATGTGATTTAAATCTCTATATTCTTTAATAAATTCTGTGTATAAATTTTTCATAACAGGATCTCGATCTAAACGTTGCCACAGAGAGTTTAATCTTTTCAAAGCAAGATTTTTGGAATTTCCCAAATCGGGTTCTAAAACCTGTGGTTTAAACGGCATCGTGACCACAAACCTACCATCCGGTTTTCTGAAGTGCGTTTTATCGAAGTGATCATTACAATATTCTAATTCTTTACTGTTACTGGGTTTTAAATTTTGTACTTCTTCAATTTCCCAAAAAGACTTCAAAGTGTCATTAAGTAAATCAAGATTTTTTGTTAAGAAACAATAATTAGTATTATTATTATTTACTGTTTTGTCATAAATACACCCAGATACTAAATATCCAAAAATACTTGATTGCAAATATAAATTATTGCCTAACTTTATTTTTTCTTCATTTAAAAGAGAAAAATACAGTTCAGCACCGATAATTATCTCCACACTGCTTGGAATGTTAAATTTTTTATCCGCTAAACAAATATTTGCTGGAATTTTTAAATCTGATATGTTTATCTTTTTCGAGGGCGTGAAGTCACAAATGTTTGGAACGATTAATAACTCAATATCATAACTGGCACTATTCATTTTATTTGACAACTTCGATTTGATTCTAGATTTAATGTAAATAGGCAATTTATTTATTCCACTTACAGGAATATTTATTTTCTCCTTTTTCAAGCCTAATATTTGTGCTGCTTTAAATGTACAAAAACAATTCTGAGATGCGGAATCTAATATTGCCCTGAAAGGAATTTTGATGCCATTTACATCTGTCAAATAAATTATTGCAGTGCTAATTAAAACAGATTTATTATTATCATTTTCATATGAAAAAAATGAATGAGCAGTAGTTTCGTTTTGTGATAAATCTTCCGAAACAAAATTGCTATTTATTGTTTCATGTATTGGGAGATTGTTTATAGGATTGTTTACTGGTGTTGTATAATTATGTAATGATGAATGATGGCTTGCGCTCTTGCAAACATGACAAGTGCCTTTTGAATTACAATAATTAATGAGGTGGGCTGAACTTAAACAATTGAAGCAAAGTTTATTTTTCTTAACAAGGTTAATTCGCTCACTTAACTTCATATTTTTATATTTAACACAATGATATAAGGGGTGGTTTTCGCTTTTACAAATTACGCAACATTTACTTTGAGGTTTGTTTGTTTTTATGAATAAGGATTTTGCAGTATATTTAGAGGATACATTAGAACTTATACTATTTAAGATTTGACATCTTCGCTCAAGAAATTCTAAAAATTCATCAAAATTAGGCACTTCATTATCCTTTAATGTTAGTTCATATTGTTTACGAGTTTCGTTATCTAGTTTATTTAGAATAATATTCAGCAAAATTGCGTTCGAGAAATTATCTCTATCATACTTTAAGATCTTTAAAGCCCTTAAATTTTTCTTCACGTTATCCAATAAAATGCGGAGATCCTTAGCGGATTCTTGTTTAATTACACAAAGATTTAAAATATTCTTTATATGACAATCTACCATAACTCTTTTATTCTCGTATCTTTGTTCTAACGCATTGAAAAGTGAAACATAATTTTCATCTGGTGTAAGCAAACTCCTCGCTTCACCAGTCAAAGCAGAACGCAAATAAAATAATTTTTCATTATCTTTTAAATTTGAATTATCATTAATAAGCTCGTTAAATGTACTTTTAAATACGGACCATTCTTCAATTCTGCCACTAAAAACCGGCAATATGACCCTAGGTAGCTTAATGCTAGACGTTTTAGCTTGGTCCTGTTCAATAGATTTTTTATTAGAATCAGTATTTTCATAATAAGCATTAATAGAGGATTTTAAGCTTACCTCTAGTTTTAGAATATCCTCGTCCAGTTGACTCAGTATTTTTTCAGTTTCTTCCAACTTTTCTTCCTCTATTATTCTATAATATTCCAGTTTAAGAGCTTCAAACTTTTCTTCAGTTTTCGACAGTAAATCCAGGTGGGCTTTCCATTCGGATAAATTAAATGTTTTTCCATCCGTTGCGTTAAATATCCTGGTGACTTGGGCCTTGATATTCCCTCGCCTTCTGTTCAATGCTTTTATCTCAGTTTCCGACATTATCTTGTTGACGAAATTCGATAAATTCAATATTTAATTCAATAGAAAAGACACTGATTCGTTCATACCTCCGGGTCGCTAGGACCAAATGTACGGAGGTGTACTAAATTAAAAAGAAAAACTAAAAAGAAAAAGCAAGTAGACTGTAAATTTAATGGAATGTTTATTTTTTCTAAGAGTCGCTGCTTGTTGCAGTATTAGAGCTTGTTGCTAAGAGACCGTTTCTCTCAATCCACTGCGTCACACAACACGTGAGCAGGGTTACAGTAAATTGCCGATTGGCGTATAATTGGCGTGGGCTGTGTTTGTCGCCAAGGCGATGTTACAAGAACACAATACAGAAGCGGAACAGATAGAATTACGAGAAGGAAAAAAAATGGAGAGACATAATAGACCTGGTAAATTATTTCCTCCTGTTAATCATGATTACTGTTAAAAATTGACAATTATTCGAAATGACGAGTGCTCACATACATCTGATGAAGAAGATATTTATATTGCTTAATGATGAATTAATCTCCAATAATATATTATAACACAGCTGTCATCATTCATTTTTATGAAAAATCTGTTATAAAAATACATAAAACTAACTTTTTGTGCAAAAAAGTTAAAAATTTAAACACTGAATTAAGCTTTATTAGTTTGTTCAATTCTCCAATGGGTTATCTCCAGCTGTTACATAAAAATTGCATCATATTTGACAATTATTCCTTGGCTAGACTTTTTTGTTGATTTAATGTGACTTTGAATAAAAGATATATTTGTAATTTTTCATTCTACGGTATATTTTTGAATTTATGTTATAAAGAGAATTTAAAAAGCAAAACAAATTACATTTTTCATAGCATTTCTCATTTTTTGTTTTTGTTTTAAAAAATTAGTTGATTTGTGTACTGACCAGCTCAATTGAAAATTAATAATATTCTAATAATATTCGAGTTTAAAAACCATTAGGGGTTTTTTAATGAATGCTCCATGAAATGGACGGTACACAAGACTGCTCGCATAATTTTCTCTTCATATGCATGCGTGCAACCACGCCAAATGGCCTAATCGTGACCCACAATGCCTCACTACGTTATCTAAAAGCGGCATTTTCAATTTTCAAGCAGTTTGGTGATTAGGATGTTTCATACCTTTTTACTTTTCGTACCTTATATATTTTTTTTTACCGTTGTATTCATATTCCTTGTTTTGGCGCAGCATGTCCCTCAATGGATTTTGCGCCATTAAAATCCATACAACTAACCATCCGTACCTTATATTCTGCTTATATTCGGCAAACAGGGTTAATACATTTGAATCTCCTATTGCGATAAAGAAACCCTAATAGCATGCCTGGTCACAGTGATGTCACTGTGAGTCACTTTCGTCACATCACATCTGTGCCCAAAATGCCACCACTCAGTGACGTCACATTGTGACTGAGATGTGACTTTCTTAAAAATCTTTAGAAATTTATAAATAACCTTCAAAGCATGTTATTTACTTTAAAAAACATGTTTCTGCCAATTTAAATATCGTCGCTTTTGTCACAGTTTCGTCACAATGTTAATGTCAAATTAGTCACAAATGACACATTTTTCACAAATTTGTCACATTGTGACCACTTTGTGAAACGTCGCAAAACAGCTCTAAAACGGCCATAACGACTTCACATTTTAGTCACTGTGACTTCACATCGACGTCACGTTACGTCACATCGACAATCGATGGTCAAAAAGTCACAATGTGACTTCACAACGACGTTGCAGTGACGTCACCATGCTTTACGGGAATAAGATATTGATTATTTGTCTGTATGCAGTACACTCTGTATACAGTCTGTATACAGTAGTAGCAGGTACTGTTACATTAATAACTTCTCAGTCAAAATTCCGAAACAAAACTAGCTTGTTTATAAAATAATTCCAAGAAAATCGCATATAGCTATTGAATTCTTAAAACTTTAGACCAGATCAAACGGATAAAAATGAACGGAAAGAATTGAAAAGAGTTCCTTTATCAATCATTCACAAATCTATTCAAAACTTTTCTGTGAATTCAAATAAAAGAGAAGCATAAATAAAGTAGATATACTTTATTTTCCTACATGTAAGAACACGAAGTATGTAACATAAACTTGTCTAAAGTGGGACAAAAGAATTCGGAGACTTCATCGAATATTCATCCATTTCGTTCTATATAATATATCGTTTGGAGAACTTAATACTTTTGGATAGAAGAAATTGAGTTATATAAAGTTTGCTATCCTTACATACTCAATAGTTTGAGATCTAAGATATTGTATATTGGGTGCTTATTTTTAAACTATACCTCTAAAAAGAAAATTATTAAATTTAGAGGTGAAAATTATAAACACATAAAAATTAAGTAGAAAAAAAGTCCTACCGGCAATGCCGGGAGGAAGAGGTAGCTTTCATATATTTATTTATTTATTTTAAATTAAGTTATATTATCCAAATATACGAAGCTCAAATTAATAGAACCCGATTTTATAAGATTGAATACTAGTTTTTGTCAATACTGAATAGTAATAAGAATTTTTAGAAATTAGTCATCTTTTATTCAACCTGGTTTTATTTTAAGCGATTTAGAGAGTCGCTAAATTCCATGATATCATGAAATGTATGCCATTTTAAAGCAACATGATGATAAAACAATCCAATGAGCTTGGTCGAAATCTTATGAGTGTGCACATGCACACTCATATTGAAATTGATTAATATGTACGAGTGCTGTCGCGGGCAAACTAATTTTTAAAAAAGTGTCACCCACATTAGAAATTCAAACTGTTATATCTCAGGCGTTTTTTAAGGTAAAGACAAAGCAAAAAATACTCCGGAATTTATTATTAAGATAAATACTTTAGAAAGAACCTTTTTTCAATTTCTAATTTTTTGTTTGTACATTATTATACATTTAAAAGATTTTTACCAAACTTAAATAGCCGCCTATTTGAAACAAGAGGGCGGATGAAGTTGGGCAGTGAACTCGGGCAAGACATTGGTATGTACTATGTACACACGGAGCTATATCCAAATCAGTTTAAATACCACTTCTTTCTATATTTGGTTGAAAATAACATACTGATTAAAATATTTTTGTCTGCAGTAGTTTTAGCATGATTTTTAAAAACGCAAAAAGCCGGGCCAGCCGGTTAACACTAAAACCATTGAAAATTTTACCCCAGTGTTATGAAAATATGACTCATCAGAATTTTTATTTTAAACATCTAAGATTATTTATTTAATTTATTTTGATGTGCTACATATTGAACTTAATTTTCAACGACATTACTGGTTCGAATCGAAATATTTTTATTTGGTAGCTATCAAAATTATCACTAAGGCGGTTCTAATGTTAAAAGGCTAAATGGGGGAAAAACAGTTGTGCTGATTAAAATTACTTATAAATCAACTCAAAATGCATTAATTTAAAAAAAAAGTTCTGTCAAAAATTACTGCAATATTTATTCATGCAAGTATTACATTAAAGGGAGTCAAAAAGTTTCAAGTTCTAAATTTTCGAAAATTTATTATTTTTATTTTTATTAGCAGAACCACCTTAAGAGAAACATCTCAATTTGTACCGAGTCCTTTTTAATAAACTGCATGGAGATATGATGAATTTCCCAATTACAAATATTTTAACTTTGTTCACAAATATTTTCTTTTGTGGACATTTAATATACTTTAAATCTGTTTTCCCCAAAACTTATTTTTCAACTCTTTTAGATTTTATTAATGTTCCATGCGTTTTAACTCATGATTGAAATTCACAAAATTGAAAAGGAAGACAAATCTCATTGCTTACAAAGAAACTGCTTACAAAGAAACATAACATTAACCTTATAACTATTCCCACATAAAAACATGCACTATGCCGAACAATGTATTGTAAGTAAATTAATGTAAACCAATTTTATACTTACAAAAGACTAAGCTGCTAATTATAAACATTAAAGCTTATTACTACTGTGATTGTCTGTCACAATTTAGAACCTGGAATAAGTTTAGTTTTGCCCCTTTTCCCTTTAGACCTAAACTATTGGAACACATGAATATGTTTTGAAAAATGATAAAACCTGAAATATTTCTAAATAAAAAAGAAAGTCCGAGTTTTAATAAATTATTTCCCTTTTCTATATAAAACTGTACCGTTCTATCTTTTTTTAGTGAGATAACTTTATATTACAATGACAAACAGAATGTTTAAAACTAGGATCAAAGAACATATTACAAACACAAAATTCAACAAGAAAACTACATCTTAAGCCATACTACATAAGAAAAAAAGCATTACAAATAATTAAAAAATGTATAAAAATAAATTATACATGGAGAATTTATGTGCCATCTATTCTAAGGTAGATGCAATGATTCGGCCTCCATGGAGCTACCTAAAATTCGAAACGAGATGTGCTCTACAGAATAATAGAACAACTTAAAAAAAAAAAAAAAATTAATATGGCTGTTAATTTCATTGTGCTTGAGTACGCTTCATTTTTGTTTACCAATTATTCAACTAAAAAAATTGCGAAAATATTTGTGTCATTTTATTTCTCGAGAATGTTGCCGACAGAGCAATGAATCATGTCGAATCTGAAGAATAAATATTTATATTTTTTCTTTTAAGAGCCCACACTACTTACTAAAAAATTCTGTGGAATACAATTTTACTAAAAAATTTTTAGTAACCTCTTGATTTTTTTTTACAGCGTATTCATGTACAAAATGTTTATCAATCATTCAAATCTTTTTGTTTGAATATATTTCCATGGACATAAATACGAGAAAAATATAAATAAATCCCCAATGTTGCCCTTTTTTTCTTCGAAAAATATGAAGAGTAATAGAAACTTATCTGAAGGAGAGATCAAATGTTCTCAAGAAACTTTGATTTGTGTGTTTCTATAATACAATAAGTTGTCGGAAAAAAGATAAAACATTTTAGATGTAAAAAACATAGAAGAATATAGTTACGTAGAGAATATAGATTATAATAGTTATAGAAGTTAAATAAGAACTGTAGAATAGTTTTAGAAGGATATAGTTTATAATAGGGGTATAATATTACAAAAAGTTTGTAGTTATAAAAGACATCAACATTTTTATAAAAAGTTCAACCATTAATTTAAGTTTGTACATAAAATTTAGTAAATAAATGTTTAAACATAGAAAATTTAAAACTATAAAAACATTAAAAATATTTAAAAATTTCTCACTACTTTTGTTCGCTACTTGCCTCGCAATCATCAGAGAATGTATTTTTAATTCATTGCTATTCATTCATACAAATATGTAACTTTGTTTGAATTAGGATAGTAGGTAATTTTTACGAAAATTGAAAGCAGAAGTAGCTATCCCTTGGATTGAACTTAAATACAGGGAAAATATACATTAACATACAGGGTGTCCAGCAAATAACACCCTAATTTCAAAATTAAATTTCTCAAAAAGAAAGATCGATAGAATTAAGCGGTAAACGGTTTGTTTATTAGGTGAGCTGTAAAAATCTTACACAGAAGTTTCGAACGGTGAATATTTTGAGAAGATAGTGTTCTGATTGCAAAGAATACTTGGCTTGACATTTTTCTTGCTGTAGATTGCTTGCAGAAAACAAGTTTTTCAGCATACAGTGCCATATTTTAACGATTTTTCGAACTAAATTTCTTGTAATTTTGAAATTTCAAAAATTTAATCCAAAAAATCATTAAAATATGGCATTGTAAGGCAAAAACCTCGTTCACTACAAGCAATCTAAAAAAGAAAAATGTCAAGCCAAGTATTCTTTGCAATCAGAACACTATCTTCTCAAAATATTCACCGTTCGAAACTTCTGTGTAAGATTTTTACAGCTCACCAAATAAACAAACCGTTGAGAAATTTAATTTTGAAATCAGGGTGTTATTTGCTAGACACACTGTACATTATTAAATATATAATTTTTTTTAATTACATTATTTTATTTTTATGCATAAAATTGTTTTCTAAATGCATAGCTGTACAGTAGAAATAGCGATGTTTGAGATTAAAACATTTATATTATTTATAACCATGGTAATTTTTAATATTTCATTATAAAAATTCAGATTAATTTCAGATTAAATGTTACCTTACAGAAAAACTGTATACACAGGTTGCCGGAATATTACTGTAAATTAAAAGAGACTTTTCTTTTTAATTTTTTTTAATTTTAATTTTATTATTATTTTTAAGGGATAATTTTAATATGTATATGTATATATATATATGTATAAATATATGTATATATATATATATGTATAGATATATGTATATACATATACTTGTATATAGATATATATATATACTTGAGTGTGTTTTCTTCCAAACTTAATATTCTAAAAAAGATATATTCTAAATCTTAAAATAATGTAATTTCTTTTTTTTTCTACTAAAACATAACATAGACAAACTATTAATCATTGTTGCGCGCGGCAGCGCGCAACAATAATATGATTGACCGATAATGCACACAGATTTTTCAATTTTTCTTTTTGCAATAACTAACTAAATACTTATCCAATTTTGATGATTTTTTTTTAAAATGTTCGTCCGACCAAGAAGCACCATAGCACAAAAATTATTTTTTTTATGGCATACTGTAGGTGTACTGTAGAGTATTCTGAAAATCGGACAAAAATTTTGTGTCACAGCACTTTTCTCGAAAACTGCTAAAGATAAAAACTTAATTTTTTTTTAAACAAAAGACAAACTTTTTATCCCGAGGTAGTCATCGAGAAAACGTTATTTCGCTGGGAGGTTTTTCTGAAATTGCGTATTTTCCAAACTTGGTCATAAATGGGAATATCTAACGTTCTATTGCAGATAGAATGTTGCGGTAAAGTTTATTTTAAAGATTTTGCGATGCTAATTAATCCTGCAAAAATTCATAGCTTTACGTTAAACAGTTTTTTTACAAGATGAAATAAAAGAATAGCAGTCATCAATCTAAGGTACTTGTGATCATCGGAGAGAAAAACCAGTTACACCATTCGATTAAGCATAAAAAATACAGAATGCTTTTTTTTCTCTTATTTTTAACTTAATTTTTTAACGAATTATGATTTTTTTGAAATTTTTGACATGCTGATTTTTGTCATTTTTAATGAATCATTTACTGAATAATTATGCACGGTGTCTAGCCCTGGTGGCTGTCAAATTTGATTTTTAATTTTAAATTAGGCAATTTTTTGCACCCTGCCAAATTTATATTTTATCCACTTTTTTCATTTATTTATATTTTGTTTTTAGCACAATGGCATCAATGGCAAAAATGCCTGGCATACCTGTCAAATATTGGGGCCCTGTACTTTAACAAAATGCATTTATTATAAGTATATACCGTATTTATTCTAATAGAATGCGCCCTCTAATAGAGCGCGTCTTCTAATAAAGTGCGCACCTTGGTGCTGATTGAAAAAATAAATATACGGAAACGATATAGCAGATAAGTAGAAAACGATTACTTAAATGCATTATCGAGGATTCTCATCGATCAAAATAGTGATATTCTATCAAAGCGATAGAGTGGCGATGCAGCAAAAGTTTCAAATTTTGAACAATGTACCACTCCTATAAACTATAGCGCCAAGGATATGCACACTGTTAAAAATCTTTTGCATTTTGCTGCAATGCACTCCCCTGCTTGTATAGAAAACGGTTACTTGGCCGTGAAATGGCGCTTTCTCATTGGTTGGAATAGAGATATTATATACAAGTGGTGGAGGGCGTTGCAGCAAAATGCAGCAGATTTTTAACAGTGCACTGTTAAAAATTTGACCCATTTGTTGCAGAGTCACTCCACAGCTTTTATAGAATGTCTCTTTATGGCCAATGAGAATGGTCCATAACACAGTAAAGCAATCGTTTCCTATAAAAGCGGTGGAGTACGTTTTTAATAAGTCCGTAATAAATACGGATTAAGAAAAAAAAGAAGCATGGTTTTTGTATCAAACTTTACTCTTGCATAAAAAAAGTTCCTGTTTTTGGCAAAAATAATGGATATTTGAATGAAAAATCTATTCTTTGAAAGGATTTATTATTTTATTCACTTTAGTAAAAAACTGATTATTATTATTTTTTTTTAAACCACCGTAGAATTTTGGTATAGAAAAACCTGTTTAAATTTTTTTTAATTTGTAACACCAGAGTATTAGAGTATGTAGCATTTTTTAATTTCAATACAAATAAGATTTTGTTTTCTATATATAAAATACAAAACAAGTTGTGCAGTATCCCTATGGAATATGGAAAAATAGATGGACTAGTGAAAAATGCTCCAAGGAGCAGTGCAAAAGCAGAATATGATTTTAATTGAGCATTAAAAAGTAATGGACAAGTGCTTCTGTTAATTACTGAGCATGAGGAAGGATAAGGGATCCCTTCTTGGCTACAACTCACTTCAATGCCAACTTTGAAAAAATCATATTTGCGCTTTTTCCGTGAAAACAAATCAGTCGCAGTTACTATAAAAATGTATAGTGTAAAGACGTAACCAGTAAAGATGCAGCTTAATTAGACATAAATGTAAAGGAAGGCGACATAATGCCAGATACCTAGTTCCTGCAGGTATCACATTCATGCACTGCCACCAAGCATACCCTAAGTGTATAATTGCACAGAAAATTGATTTGTAGTATAGTGCAGAGTGAACAGTGCAGTTAACATCAGAGATGTAGTACAGGCTATACGCCGTACACCTTCTGGACTTTTTAATAGAACACCATATACCCTCTGTTTTTCAAGAAAGCTTATAGTATACACATTCTAGAATATCCCTCTGCTTAGAGCATATATCTTATGTTATTTTTATGACTACACCCCTGGTTAACATCTAAAGCACGGTGGAAAATTCTACTAAAGAACTGCAAATTTCTTTTATATGGAAAAAGCGCAAATATGATTTTTTCAAAGTTGGCATTGAAGTGAGTTGTAGCCAAGAAGGGATCCCTTATCCTTCCTCATGCTCAGTAATTAACAGAAGCACTTGTCCATTACTTTTTAATGCTGAATTAAAATCATATTCTGCTTTTGCACTGCTCCTTGGAGCATTTTTCACTAGTTTCTTAATAGCATTGCTGAAAAAATAATCCATTGATAATTTTCTTTTATTGCTTATTGAACTTATTTGTAAATGCATGTTTAAACTTTTATATCATTTCAAATAATTTGAAATACAATGAAACAAAAAAGAAATTTCTGCTAAATATTTATACAGTGTGTCTATAAAATATAGAAACGTGCTTTAATTTCTGTGAGATAAATAGGCAAAGTAAATATATTTGATAACTATGTTTGTTAAAATGCTTTTTTTGCAATCTGCAGAAGGTAAAAATATTCAATAATGCAATAAAAAGTGACAATTTGAATGAAAAGCTTTTATCATATATATATAATGATTAATTAATTTGAATGCATAGAATGAACTAATTGAATGCATAGAATGAATTAATTTGCTGGTTGATTGAAACGTTAATTTCATAAAAGATTTTAATACATTAAGAACTATCAAATACATCTAAAAACATTATTAAAGGAAATAATTTAAATTTATTTATGTGGAACAGAAAATAATTATTTTAAAGTACTTTTTACGAAATGTGCGATGCATTTTCTGTCAGACCTTTCATTACATTTGACATTCATACATATTTTAATACATTTTCTCTATCTCGAATGAAATGTTTATTAATGTAACGAAATGTAAGCGAAAATCACAAGTGTCACTCCAAATCACAAGTATGACTGACAAGCGACAACATAACATTTTTTACTTCTTAGCAACCGTTTACATTGATGCCGTATGATTTATCAGAAGTAGTTTAATTTTAAATGTGTGTGCCAAAAGAAATCATGTATACATTAATTGTTCTTTATATACTGTATATATATGTATATATATATATATATATATATATATATATATATATATATATATATATATATATATATTTGAATACGCAAACATATACAGGGCGTTCCAATACTTCGATCAGGGAAATGAAGAGGGATGATTAGACGCGTCAAGTAGATAAAAGATTGCCATAGAACATGGAATAGCAAGCTATCCATTTAATCAAAATTACAGGGTATTCCACTCTGATTCAATTTTGGTTGACGGTAATAACTTTCAGACTGAAAAACTTCCAACTGAAATGCCATATAATGAGGCTTTTCATAAACATTATCAATTTTGTTACAAATATAAAAACAACAAAACAGAAAATGGTAACATGTCCCTTATTCGCCAGTTATATGCATTGCTTCTAGCATTGCTTCTAGCCAGTTATATGCATTGCTTCTTTTTATACCGTATCAATCATGAATTAAAAGAGAACCTTTTTTTTCAGAACATTTTGCGATGCCATCACGATTCGACGATTCGCGATTTGTCAAAAAATATACAAACTTATTAGGAGCCGTCTATACATGATGTCACTCTTGAAAGTGGGAAGGTGGGTTCCTTTCTTCCAAATCTTTTTTTTTTTTTGAATACATTTCCATGGACATAAATACAAGAAAAATATAAATAAATCCACAATGTTGCCCTTTTTTTCTTCGAAAAATATGAAGATTAATATAAACTTATCTGAAGGAGAGATCAAATGTTTTCAAGAAACTTTTATTTGTGTGTTTCTATGATACAATATGATGTCGGCAAAATGATAAAATATTTTAGATGTAAAAAAACAGGGAAATATAGTTACGGAGGGAATATAGTTTATAAAAGTTATAGAAGCTAAAGAATAGTTGAGGAATAGTTTTAGAATGATATAGTTTATAACCCTCATAAATTTATTAGTCTTTTTTTTACAGTGCAAATAAAAAATTCTTGAAAAACTATTTCATTTATATTTTTAATCTGATTACTATTTAAACTAAAAACCTTTCTTATTTAATAAAGAACACAATTACATACCGTTTCTCGAGAAAAAAAATGATTTTTTTTTTATCTTAAAATCAAAGAAAGAAATTTAAAGAAATTTAATAGAATGCTTTACAATTAAATTAAAAATCCCTGAATTGTTGCATATGAAAAACGCAGACTTCTTTTCAAAATAACACTTAATCAATAACTTAAAAAACTTTATATGCATATTTCGGTATTTTATTTTCCATTCAAAGTTTGATTCTCCATGCCTTAATTTCCTTACATGATTTATTATTGATTCTTGTTTAAGCTTTCAAAAGCTTTAAATTGTTAACCATCAATGATTTAAAGAAAGTTTTAAAAGATAGCAATCCTTGCATTTGGAAATATATAGTTATATGTACCATAAAAGAAAATAACAAAATGTAATTTTAGTTCGAAAATTATCATGAGTATTAAATGAGCCTTAAAAAATTTTCAAAAGTCTATTTGTTAAAGCATCACTATATTGATTAGAAATTCAAATGCTATAGATTGTCAAGTATGCTATAGGATTTTTATTTGTTTTAATTTAAATACAATACTGTAAAAGAAAGACAATTGTTTCTTTATCTATAAATAAATGAAACATTTAGAAAAGAAAGTATATAATATGTGAGTACCTAAATGAGAATTCCATGACGCGAAGCTCTTTTATTTACCCGCAGGTCAGAGGACTCGAGTGAGATGCAACCAGTTGACTATTTTTTAAAAATAATTTAAAATTTGACACTTTAAATTTATTAACCCTTTATCTACTGACGGTACTTATAAGTACCATTAAAATTACTTATTATAGAATTCTTTTAATATGTCAATTAGTTGTGATACTGTTTAGAATGAGTTGCAGATACATAAATTTATTTTGTTCCAAAAGCATTATTGGTTATACAAAACAAAAATATTTTTAAAAGGATGATTTCTTTTGTCTTTGCATTTTTTCAGCTTTCTTGGCGGGGGATGGGGATTTTTCACTGCGGAAATATTTCTATATTTATATTGTAAGAACATAAAATTTGCACATTTTATAATTCTACAAAATACTAAGAAAACAATTTAAAAGAAAAGATTTGAGAGGGGTTATAAATATTGCACAAAACCCCTGTAAATTCAAATTTAATCAATCCTTCTAAAATCTTTCAAAAATTAATTAAATGATGGTGTAAAACTTTTAATTTAGTTTAAACATTTTATGTAAAATGCTTTAGAATGTAAAATTTTCATGAATTCATACTTCGGTAGATAAAAGTTTAATGGTATAGTTTATCGTTTCAAGAACATTGTACAGGCCAATGTTCCCATTTGGGACATAGAATTAAAATTTAGTAAAAATTGAATTTTATCAAAATTGACTTGAAAAAAATAGCAGAAATTGTAAAAAGATGGCTTGATTCTTTGAAATAGAAATTACATTCTTATCATTGCCTGCGGAAATGTACAGAAAATCATAAAAATGACCAATCATAAAAATGATTTTTTGAAATAGATATTTTAAAAATAGATAACTATATTTTTTGAAATAGAAGTTACATTCCTATCATTAATGGAAAAAATTATAAAAAATGATACAAATGACCAACGAACAGCGGAAAATGACTGCTAGAAGTGACCAATGTTCCCAATCAGGAACATTCTGAAAATTATACATATTTTTTCCATCATATTAATAACCAATATCCCTTAATTAAAGCAATAGAAGTCATAATGTGCAAAAAAATAATTAAAAATATCGTAGGATCTGAATTCGGTCTGTAAAAGTTAAAATGGCCGCCATCTTAAAATAACATGGCGAGAAAAATGGCCAGCGAAGACCATAGAGGTCTTGATAAATTCTGTACATATGCTTAAGCACATCGAAATCGGTTAACTTAAAGAGTGAGATCGCATAAAAAAATATAGATTCTATTAAAGTGACAAACACCCTATAAACTGCTATGTCTTAGATATTTCTAAGGAGAAAAACAAATAAATATATACTATCATGTAACAGTACCAAGATTGAACATAAAAAAAAAAAAAACTTTTTCAAACAAAATAACAAAAAACATTTTCAAACAAAATAACAAAAAACATTTTCAAACAACATAGTTTTTTGGCAACATAAAAAATACTAAAAGTCTATTTTTTCATTAAATGCGCAAAATGAAACAATTCAAAACAGCACTTCGAAAAAATATATAATTTTCATTCCAAAACAAACATGGATTTTAAAAACAAATTTGATTTGTTCAAAAAGTGACTCATTAAAACACTTTAACGGACCTATCTGCGAGTATTCTTAAGCATTTTGTTTAATCAAAAACAACTGCCAACTTTAAGTTTTTTATTTGTAATGGTTGAAATTTATTTTAATATTTATATTTTTCACAATGATTATCATTTGTTTATTTTAATTTAAATCTGGCGCAAAAAGTGTTTTAATTAACATGAACTTTTTTATACAGTTTGCATTAAAAACTTTCCAGAGAATAAATAAATGGCTTTCCTACGATTAATAATCTACAAATTTATACTTATTATTTTAAAAGTTTACAAAGGGTCATTGTTTGTTATAGGGTCTGAATGTTTTTGTTGTTAATATAATTCTGAATCACTTGACTTTATTATAAAGAACAAGTTAAATTTAAAATTTTCGCGTTTCCTAGAGAGACATCTATTTTTTGTTTTCAATTAACTGTTTTTATGACTATTTTAATTATTTATTCTTTTTTTAATGTAATCAAGAATGTATAGTGATTCATAATTAGTTTATATTTGAATTCAGACATTTAAAAAAATGCATGTGTACATTTATAATATTTGTTGGAGTTTTTAAAGCTTGGTACAGTTCAAGATTTAGAGAGTTAAGTTTGCCGTAAAACGATATAAACTTTTTAGAAAACAAACGACAAAATTTTATATATATTTCTGAGTGTGTGTTTAAAAATTTGTAATAATTACATTAGCAAAAATTACTTGTTTTTGTTATCTGTTTGTATATAAAAATAGGTAAACGACTTTGTTATAAAAGATAAATTGGATAAATATTGAAGAAAACATATGATTTGAGCATCGTACGGCAAATTTATTAGGTTTCCAAAAAATGTGCATGCACATTTTCTTTCTCATGCCAAAGTCATTTTCTTAACTCGCGAGAATTTCTAGACACATAAAAATTCAAGCCTGTATATTTATAAGGTATGTCAGTATGATAAGAATATTCAGCTGTGGCAATGCCAAAACTTTCTTCCATTTCATATATAGTAATACTGCCTGAAAAATGTAGCATATCAGCGCCATCGATTAGGTGATTTAAACCAAAACAGGATTACAAGTCTGGCCTGCAATTTTATTCCGAAAATTTGCTTTCACGCCGGAACTTTTGGCCAAAATTTTAATTTAATTATTGAAGAAAACTCTGATATTAAATATACAAGGAACAACCTGTCAAATATCAACGATAGAAAATGTTTAAGAAGGAACTGCTTCATTCATACATTTTCATTGGATTGTATTCGCTGTAACGGCATTTGCAATAGGATGCGCGCGTTATCGCTCAAATTTAAATGCCTTTCTTAAACCAAAATAAAACAATCACGTGGAACAGAGACTGAATTCTATAACATCAGCCGTGCATTTTTCTCTAAATAAAAATGATCTCCTTATATTTAAGCATACTAAAGTACCATTTTATACCATTCTGAATTAAAATGTTTTTTGTGAATTAATGTGTTTTTTATTACTTTAAATGTTCGTCTCATTTTAGCACAATTGTGTTTGGGAATAATGTCGCGGATTTCAGGGTTACATTTTTGGCGTCACTCCCATCTATAATAATTCATCTCTACTCTTTATTTTTTACTCTATGGCTTTTTTCTTTTTTACTTTTAATAGAAAAAAAGAACTTCTGTTGCCACAATTACAAAAACGGCACTAAAAACTACAAAAAAAAAATATATATATAATTCAAATATAAATTAAGGTACAATTTTTAAACAAATTGCATTTAAAAGTACATATTTACGAGCATGTAAAAATTGAAAATGTGAGATGTTTAGAAATTTCAAAAATTTGCCGTAGCAAAAAATGCAAAACCGAAATTTTATTTCAAATTACAAAGTGTTCCCATTCGCAAAATGAAGCATGCGTTACACACAGATATGTTTGACCTTAATAATATAGATATGACAATACTTTTTGCATTTTCTGGTGTGAATCCGAATTTTTTAGTCTAAAGTGGAGGCTAAACTCCAATCTTACAGAAAATTTGAATCACCAACAACTTAAATAAACCTGCACATCAGTGCCCTCTTTCGGCCGATTTACTCTAAAAACTAATCAGTATCAATTTATATCAGGAGCTAATTGAATCTGAATTTTGATTTAACTTCATGCATTAGTTCTTGAGATATAGTTATTGCTCAAGTCATGAAAAGTATATCGTAACAGGACCACCTATCAGAAAGTTTACATCAAAAACTAAAAAAAAAAGCAATTTATGTCTGAGATTAACTGAATCTGAAATTTGATGAAAATCCCTACATTAGTTCTTCACAAAGAGCTATTGCGGAAGTTATGAAAAAGGTTACATAGCAACATCCCCCATTGCGATATACAGCAAAACATAATCAGCAGCAATTTATAATAGGGACTAATTGAATCTAAAGTTTTATTGAATTGGTTCATTAGTTCTTGCAATAGAGCGCTCACAAAATTTATGTCATACAGACAAACTCACACACAAAACATGTTCATTGGGATCTCTTACCTCTAAACGTGTAAATCTGTCGAAAATTGGCATTTGAAAGGATTCACGAATATAATATTTTCTTCTTGTACACATAGAAAAGAGGAAAAATTAGAAATCGATTTACTCTAAAAACTAATCAGTATCAATTTATATCAGGAGCTAATTGAATCTGAATTTTGATTTAACTTCATGCATTAGTTCTTGAGATATAGTTATTGCTCAAGTCATGAAAAGTATATCGTAACAGGACCACCTATCAGAAAGTTTACATCAAAAACTAAAAAAAAAGCAATTTATGTCTGAGATTAACTGAATCTGAAATTTGATGAAAATCCCTACATTAGTTCTTCACAAAGAGCTATTGCGGAAGTTATGAAAAAGGTTACATAGCAACATCCCCCATTGCGATATACAGCAAAACATAATCAGCAGCAATTTATAATAGGGACTAATTGAATCTAAAGTTTTATTGAATTGGTTCATTAGTTCTTGCAATAGAGCGCTCACAAAATTTATGTCATACAGACAAACTCACACACAAAACATGTTCATTGGGATCTCTTACCTCTAAACGTGTAAATCTGTCGAAAATTGGCATTTGAAAGGATTCACGAATATAATATTTTCTTCTTGTACACATAGAAAAGAGGAAAAATTAGAAATCGAATGCTTTGAAATTATAACATGCATTTTTAAATTAAGTGATATTAATAACTACAGTATGAGTTCACGGTAAACATCTAATGAATAATAAATACAAAATATATATTTATTTTTAAATATAATTTTTAATTATCTTCAAAAAGAAGTTTATTTTTAAACTTTACACTGAATTTGTAAATTCTGTTTAAAAATAATCACATATTTATGAAGACTGTTTTAAACTTCTTAATATTCCATGGTTATAACAAGGACAAAACTCAGATTAAACTTCTCGACTTGCTAAATTCGAAACTGGATCTTTTTCAAAAATTTATATTTTAAATTAATGTTATGATTATTAAAAGTTACCTACTTTTAGATATTAGTAATAGGTACTAACTTTTAAATAGCAGCCTGAATAACTGAAGTTTCATTGTACAGTCGAACTCCATTATAGCGAACCCGGTTTATAACGAACCCCCGGATATAACGAACGAAAGCTTTGGTCCCGCCGTTTTCCTATTGTATTTAATGCTATTTTACCCTTTTATAGCGAACCTCCGGAATCTTAAGAATCGGTTATTACGAACTTTTTTCTAGTCGACCATGATTTTTTTTCTTTTTTTTTTTTACTTTTCCGCTGATGGGAAAAAAAGGTTTTCGACACTAATTTTATAAGAAAATGCATGCCGGCTTGTAAAACAAGGCGCAAATTAACGATAAGTATTTTTATTAAAGAAGAGTAAGACCTGCATTCTTTCTCTTTTATGATAGCCTGATAAAAAGTAAAGAAACAGAATAAAAATAAAACAATTGTTAACGCGTCAATAATTAATGTTAGTCATCCTAAGCCATCATCATAACGGGAAAAGATTTTAGTATAGTCAGGATCATTCCTTAAATTATTTACTCGTTAATCATAACATTTATCCGAACAAGGCTTGGTCTCGAATGTTTAGATAATCGGCGCTTTACTGTATTTCTATTTGTCTTTCTTTTTAGTTAATTTATTTAGTATTGTGCCAGTTTAATATAATCCATTTTAGTCAATTTAATTCATTAATGATCATATCTAATAGAATTTTCGTTTTTTTTCTTAATACATCATTATTGAGCATATAGGTATCAGGTAATTATATACATATTTTGTAAAATGCAAATTTTTTTAATGATTCGGATATAGCGGAACAACCGGATAGCGAACAAAAACTTCGGTCCCTTGAAGTTCATTATAACGGGGTTCGACTGTACTATTAAAACTGTCGACTTAAAAAAAATTCGATATTAATTCTATGAGACGTTTAACCCTTTAACGCGCAGTGTTGCTGGGTCGGCAACACCTAACGTTCCCCCTGTTTCCGTGACTAAACTCCTCTAATGGCTAAACTACTCTAATGGCTATTTTAAATCTTTCTTATGAGTTCTAGATGGCAGCACCACAGAGATCAAACTCTACTGTTTTTAAATAAGGTAAAATGTTTTACTGTAATACGCGCTTTACAGCAATGCTCTTCTCACTGCGCTTATCAATGCTTTACTTATGGGAGGTTACCACTTCGGCAACAGTTGTATAATTAAAATGGTTAGTGCAATCTTTACAAAACAATACCTGTGTACTCCTCTAGGCCTAAATAGATTGCCTAATTTTTTTTCTTCTTTAAATTCCAACTTTAAAGAGTAGTGCGCCGGAAAGGGTTAAACAAACAAGAGCTCATTCAAATTTCATAAGGCTGCACGAATAAACATCGGAAGGTAAAGTCTAAACATTTAAAATCAATGCTTTTTCCAAACCGTATGAATAAAAGCCGTAATAAGCTTTTCGGTTATTTTCTAGGCTATTGATTAAATGTACTTCAAAAAGGCGTTATCTTATTTTTTCACGCAGAATTTTATAGGAAATAACATGTAGCCTTTAAATTCAATTTTAAAATATTCCATTAACTTTCATTTCTTCAAATGTATTTATAGTTAAGGCTGAGATGCATAAAGAAATTCAATTGATTCTTTCTTCATTTTATTTCAAACTTTAATTTAATTATTTTTTGAAGATTTTTTTTTTATCCTGATATGTCGATCTTATTGGAATTTTTGGAAAAAATATCAATACGTTTTTCTTGAATTATAGTTTGACCGTTTTCTTATAAACTGCAAAAACTAAAATTTAAATAAATGCAAGAGAAATTACTATAGAAATGCTGTTAATCTAGCTTCCCCCAGAGACATACACACTGTAAAAAAAAAGGGTCTATCTACTAAAAAAACTTTAGTGATCCTTGTAATTACTAAAAAATGTTTAGTAATCTTAGTCGGTTACTAGAAAATCTGTAAGAATTACTAGAAAAAAGTTAGCAATGGATAGAGTTAATAGTTTTACATTTTTAATAGCTATTACTAAAGCTCACTTGGTGTGGGCTTGATAGCATAGTGGTTATAGTAACGGATTCCAGGCTAAAAGGTCCCGGGTCCGATACCGGACGCCGTCAAATACGTCCCGATTGTATGTAGTGTAAGTACTCGTTAATAAAGGGGTTATGAAAATCCTGTCAGAGCAGGTAGCATTTTTGGTGCTGCCATCTATTGCGGTTTTGCCGAAAATCTATCGCTTCAGAAGTTTGGATGCAGCTCCTGTCCTTCCGGCGCATGTAAAGGTTATTAAAAACAATTTTGGAGCTATTACTAAAATTTTCTTGGTGGCTCATACTAAAAATTTTTAAGTTAGTTATACAAAAAATTATTTTGTTCAGTTTACAAAAGAAATGCTTGTTTCACTTGCAAAAAAAAAAAAAAAAAAAATTGTAATGGTTACTAAAAAATTTTGTGGAATACAAATTTACTAAAGAATTTTTAGTAACCTCTTGAATTTTTTTTTACAGTGCACACATAAAAATATTCCATAATATAAACTTTGCTTATATGTTTTAAGTACTTCAGATGATTTAAATTATAATGTAAATGAAATTTAAGATTAAAAAATATTATCGGGAAATAAACTTATTAGGGCTTTTTCTTATTTAAAATTAATATTTATTATAAAAAAAAAACTCTGAAAAATAGTAAAATTATGATATTTGGGTCGCTGAGATTAAAGTATTTATAAAAATATGAAATTATGTATTATTTATCTTTAAAAAATATTCCATGTATTGAAAAAACTTTGAAAAGTATCTGTGCAATATTCCTGAAAAAATAATAAATCAAGTCATGTAAAGAAAATTTCAATTGATGTCTAAGTAATACGTTAATAGACAAGTCGGACATTTCACGTCAAACGTAGCAAATAAGGTGCGTTTATACCATGTCTAAAATATTTAGACATGGTATAACAGTACACATCACTGCGGATACAGAATAGTAACCGAAATCTTTTATTTGTCTTGTAAATGCTAAATGCTTTTTATTATACAGTAAGTAACTTGTAGCAAACCTCAGCAACATATATCAATTTCATAAAATGTGAAATATTTTAATATAATTAAAACGTGCTCCAAACAATGTTTCCCTGTATACCAATATGCTAATACTTTTGTGTGGCCTTATAAATTAATAACGAATATTCTTTCCACCGCAGATTGTAGAGAATGTATAATTTAGTATATACTTCACAGATGCATATCAATTTCATTAAGTTTGGTAATGGTGAGTCACTGTATGGGACATTGCATTTTACTTATACAGGGGTTGGACAAAAATATGGAAACACCTTAAAAAAACACGTTTCCTTGCCTAGTATTGTGTACGGTACCCGTTGTTATTCAAAACAGCTTGCAGTCTTCTCGGAATGGATAAATACAGTTTTCTGTATGTTTGAAAAGGGAATATTGTACCATTATTCCTGCAAAACAGTGGCAAGTTCAGATAACGATGTTGGCGGTGGATAGCGCGAACGCACTTTCCGCTCCAATGTAGACCACAAAGGTTCGATAATATTCAAGTCTGATGAGTTTGGTGGCCTGGAGAGATGTGAAAATTCATCCTCGTGCTCAGAAAACCAGTCCTGGATAATGTGAGCTGTGTGAACGGGGACGTTGTCGTCTTGGATGATACCATCATCATTGGGGAACAAAGCTTGTACCATTGGATGGACTTGATCGGCCAAAATGTTTACATAAGTCTGAGCAGTAATGCGCCCTTACATAGTTATCATGGGGCCAGAAGAGAACCACGATATGGCTGCCCAAACCATCACCAAACCCCCGCCATGTTTCACTCTTGGCAACAAGCAGTCTGTATTATAGGCTTGAGATGGCGTTCTCCAGGCGTAAACTCGGCCAAAAGTGGGGAACAATGTGAAAGAAGACCATATTACGCTCTTCCACTGCTTTATAGTCCAGGCTTTATGACTTAAACACCACTTTTTCCTGTTACAAGCATTAGCATTACTGATGGATGGCTTTTCAATTGCAATACGGCCAGCAATTCCCTATTTATGAAGCTCCCTTCTAATTGTTTTGGTACTCACAGGATTTGGTAACACGACATTCATTTCAGCAGTAACTTTTGCAACTGTGGACTGCTTATTTTTCGCGATAATCCTCCGTAATGATCGTCTGTGACGATCACTCAGCACACACTTTCGTCCGCGCTGTGATTTAGCAGATGATGTTTTTTCCGCATTTCAAATATGCGGAATAAATCTTCGACACAGCACCTCTTGAAACACTAAAAACCTCGGCTACCTTGCTTACGGAAGCACCCACCATACGCGCGCCAACAATTTGTCCACGTTCGAAGTCTGTTAACTCTGACATAATGCAATGATAATCTCACATAACAGTGTTCCAACAACGACTGAACGGTGCAGCGATTTTACGAAGTTGTATAGGTGGCGTCAGTAGGCGAAAACTCCAGTGCCATCAACATAGTTCATTATAATCAATCTTTCTTTTCAAACATGCATTTCTCAAAGGTGTTTCCATATTTTTGTCCAACCCCTGTATGTAGATAAAAGTAATATAACATTGTGTTTAGATATTTATCACAACGTTTCTTACAAATTATATACAAGCGATTTTTTTCCTCTTTCTTTGATATAGCCATTTTTCATTCGACAAAAGAAATAATGATAAACGGTAGTGGTTTGTACACTACTGAAATAAGAAAAGCATTTTTTTGTATTGCTATTTATTATATTTTAAAGATAGGAAGTATAACAATTTATGAGGAATATAAGTGTTACTTTATCTATAATAAATTATACATTGTATTTCCAAAAAACGTGAAACTTTCAAACAGAAGGAAAGAATAATGTGGTACTTTTAGTTTGAATTATTCTTGTAATTCAAAAATTTTAAATCGTGAAAAAAAAATCTATAAATCTTACCAGAAAACTTTCAGAAATGCGATTGTTGCTCTTTTACGTTTAGAATACAGATATATAACAGCTATGAACCAAATTTTGCATTTCAGTGTCCCATGTTATTGATAACATGAAATCATGTTTCTAAACAATGGTTATCAAGGGCATGTTTGTAATAAAAACGGAGTTAAAAACATAAAATGTTTTTTGAAAAATATTTTTAGAATTAGATTAATATACTATCAGATATTTTGTTTCTAATTTCATAAATAAAACTAATAAAAATCAGGAGATTGAGTTTTTCCCCATCTTTTTCCAATAAATGATATTCCGAAAAAGCATTTAAAATTTTATAAAATGTAAAATATACTCAGGATGTATTAGTATCTCAATCATGAAAAAGCACATAATGTATAATAAAGCACTTAAATATTTGATAAATATTAAAATGAATTGTAGGCGTTTTAAAAATTTCCTTACCTGATTAAATTTGAATGAACACTTAAATCACATAAGGATACTTAAATCAAATGTTAGATTACAAAATAATGCTGAGTCTATCAAAATTAGTAATTGGTTCCCCTTTGATGCTTTAATGATTACATTAAACAAACAGTAAAAATATTTTGCAGACTTTCTTTTGTATTAGACAAGCTTGTACAATATGAAAATATGAGTTGAAAATTAATAGTTAACATAAGCTATAAGCAAAAACGTGCGAAAAATGAAAAAAAAAAAAAAACAAAAAAAAAAAAAAAAAAACTCTTAAATTAGTGTAAAATTCATGACAATAAACTGTTTAGAACGAAATACTTCAAAACATAATCAAAAAGTACAGTGAACAGGTAATGTGTTAGTAAATTACATATATTTTTTAGAATTCTCTTAAATTGTTTTCATGTTTTGCATTAAATACTTAAATTTTAATTGCCTGTTACACTTTGTTTTCATAACAAAGCTTTTAAATCTTTCTAAGGATTTTTATGAGTCATAACATCCTTGAAAATGTAAAGATACAATGTCGATAAAAATCCAGTCGAGTCTCTATATAACGAAATCCATTGTTCGAGTAAAAAATTCGTTATATAGCGAAATTCTTTGTATAGAGAATAACGTTAAAATTCTTATTTAATGTGTAAATTTTGAACAATTGTTATATTTGATATGTTTAATTAAGAATTTGAAATTGTTCATAACTCTGCTTAAAATATCCCTGTCAGTAAGTACTGTATCAGTACTGTGCAATAGTGAGATTGTAATCCACTTCGAAAAAAATCAGAGAGGTATTATTGACATCTCTGCATTCCTTAATTTATTTCAATTTCTTTTATTAAGTCCGCACATGTCTTATCCTCAGAATCCACATTATCCTCTAGTATATAAAATTCGGCCTTTTTGAAACAATTGTAAATTATTTTTTCTTTCATTACCCCCATTGATCCCGTTCTTTTATGTATAATAACTATGCATTTGACACTGTTTTGACAGAGAAAAATGTTGAAAGGTCTATGGGAGGAGGGAGGGGATGAAAAAGAACAAGGAGATTCAAGCAGAGAAGGAATATAAAAAAACTCAGCATTGAACTATAAATTAGGAATAGGTGATGGAAAATTAATTTCATGTGATTTCAAAGCTTTTTTACAACTGAATAAAGAACATTTTATGAAAATATTCGTTATATGGAGATAGATATTTCGATATATAGAGACTGTTTTTAATAAAGGGGAACGTTCCTACTAAAAATTTTTTATATAGAGAAATTCGATGTATGGAGTTCCGTTATAGAGAGACTCGACTGTATATTATTTTTTTTTCTTTCACGCTGAATTTATCCTAAATAAAAAAAAATGAATTTACTATTCTGTAATGTTTCAAAATGTAGATTTAAAATTATTTTTTCTATATGAGTTGAGCTACTTATTACATATGTCATATATTTTTAAAATAGTGTGGCTTTAATGTGAATTAAAAGTGGTTTATTAACATGCAGTACATGAAGATCTGAAATATTTCTCATCTCTTATTCTCTAACTACATTTCAAATAATAATAAAAAACATATACATTTTTATTATTATTTGAAATATTTATATACTAGCTGTTCTGCCCGGCGTTGCCCGTTTTCATAAAAAATAGCAAGAATTACGAAAATACTTTAAAAATCATAATAAAAACCTCGAAAAATTTAAAAAATGCTGCACGAATTTGGTCTAAACTTCGTTGAAAAGAGATGGGTTAGAAAATTGAAGTTGGATTATTTTTACTAATGTGGAAAAATCTTACAAATCGCAAAAAACATTAAAAATCTCATAAAAATATAAAACAAAATTCAAAAATTGTGTTTCAAAACTTTACTAACATACACTTTACTAACTACAATAAACTTTGAAGAAAAGAAATCAGAATTTAATAAATTCGGCCAAAAATTGAACCTCTAAAAAATCGAAGCGGGTCGCGAAGAAACGTAAACATCGCTTTAAAAATGGCAAAATTTTCAAAAATCACGGAATTCAAAATTTACTCTACTTGGATAAATGTTCTGAATCTAATTAATTTGATAATGTAAAAAGCATTGAAATACGAAAAAAAAAACTGCTAAAAAATCGCAATAAAAATCTTTTATCGCACAGGAGAAAATTTATCAAATTAGCGAAGAAATTAAAAACCGAATTCCTTTTCCGTATCTGAAAAAAACCGCCGTAAACTCAAAAAAAAAAAAAAAAAAAAAAAAAAGCATACTACATTAAAAAATGTTCTAGATCAAAATAAGAGAGCAAAACAATTGCCGTACAGGATAAAAGTTTGAAACCAAACTCCTATTAGTCTAGAAATTTAAAATCGAATTCCTTTGAAAAATGTTAAAAAAGAAAAAAAAGAAGAAGAAGACTGAGAAAGCCCAAAAATTGCATTGAAAATTGTAATGAAAATCGTAAAACATTAAAAAATCCTTAGGGTAAAAATTCACTGTATAATATAAAATATTGTAATCAAGAAATTAACAATATTAAACAAAAAGTTTGAAATCGAAATCGATTTCCGGATGTAAAAAAATCGCCACGGAATTTGAAGAATGGCTAAAAATTACATTGAAAATTGCATTAAAAATAGTTAAATATTTGGAAGTCAATGCTTAAAAAAATAATATTAAGGCAGGGCGGGGGGAGGGGGGGGGGTATGATCGAAATTATTAATAAATTACAAAATGTAGGCATGGAACGCCAAAATCATATTAAGAGATAAAACATTGCATTCGAAACATAACTACATTAAACAAAATGTTTGATATCAAAATTGGTTTCTGAATGGCAGAAAATCGCCAAGGAACTTTAAAAAATGGCTAAAAATCGTATCGAAAACTATATTAAAAATCGCTGAATATTTAAAAGTCATGGCTGTAAAAATTTAATATTCAGTCGAAAATATTGTAATCGGAAATCGTTCATGAATAAGGAAAAGTCAACACGGAACATCTAAAATCCCCCCAAACTAACTAAAAATTACAGTGAATATCGCATTAGAAAATGGCAAAATTCATAAAAGCGTGGAGAACAAACTGTACTATTTATGCTAAAAGTTAGAAACCGAAATTCTTTTACCGATGTCAATAACTGTCACAGAACTTGAAAAATCACTATAAAACAGATTAAAAATCAGTAAAATTAAAAAATCCGGACAAAATTTGCCATAGTAAGATAAACATTTATATTAAATTCCTGCGGACATAATTTACAATAATGGGACAAAACATTGAAATCGAACTCTTTCATTAGTTAAAAAATATCGACACAAAACTTGCTAAACATTTTATGAAAATACACAAAAAATCTGAATCATTGATGTCAAAATTTACTACATTAAGCTACAAATTATTTAGAAATTTCTCTTCCAATTGTGAAAAAATCGCCGTGGACTCTAAAACATCTAAAAATTATATTCAAAAATTCATTACAAATCGTTTCAAATTTAAAAATAGCGGGGGACAACATTTACATTAATAGAGTAAAATAGTGTAATCTGAATTATTTCTTAAATACCAAGGAAAAAATCGGCGCAAAGCGTGAGAAATAATGAAAACATTGCTAAAAATTGCATTAAAAAATCACTAAATTTCAAAATTCGTAAATGAAGTGTAAATGTTTGAAATTAATTTCCTTTTCGAAATTTCAAAAAATAGCCGCGAGATTAAAAAAACCAATGCAAAACCATTGCAAAATTCATTAAAAATCGCTAAATGTAAATACATCCCGTGAATAAAATAATATTCTAGTCGTGTAAAACGTAGCAACCATTCTTTTTTACATGAATTACAAAAAAATCGACGCAGAACACAAAATATATCAAAAATCACACTAAAAATCGACAAAATTAAAAAAAGGTAAATGGTGAAATTTACTATATTAGGCTAAAAGTTTGAAACCAAAATAATTTTTTAATTGTTAAAACACCACTGTGGTGGGGATAAAAAAAATTGTACTAAATCGCATTAAAAAGTTCATTAAAAACGCATTGAAAAATGCACTAAATATCGCTAGTTATTTTTTAAATCGCAGTAATCAGAATTTCATGAAACGGATAAAACATTCTAATCGGAAATCTGAACTATTTGATTATCCGGTTGACCAAGAAACTATCTGGGTCAAACCATCAGATTAAACTACAATAATGGCGGATCGTAATTTCCATATTCACTTGACATTAAACATGTTACATATGTTTGTTACGTCATCAAGTGGTTTTTACTTCTTATTTTTATATGTATTTGTATTAATGTTTTTCTAAATTAAAGTGTAAAACTACCTTAAAGTGTAAAACAGATCTGCTTGTTACATTTCCTAATTTTGTTCGCGCCCCTCCTGTCACGCACCCTGAAATGTGTTACACCATTCTTTGTTTACATTTTTTATCATGTATTATAAACCATTTTAAAATTTAAAATAAATCACATTGTTATATTTCCAAATTTTAACAAAATCGCGTTCTGTTAGTTCCATTTTTCACCACCAGCTAGCGCACTCTATTCTTCAAAAACTTTATCAAAACGATACTCTGTTAAACAGCCTATCAGGTGATATATTACTCGAGGGGGTAGCGACCTTAAGCAAGAATTTAAGATATTTTATGAAATCGCTATTCGAAAATAGTGGTAACTAATTTTTTGACATTTTAGTTAAATTTCGCAAAAAAAAATACTACTTATTGCATTCTCAACAGCTCAAGATTTTGATAGAACAACTATGAAAAATATAGATGCTAAATGCAAAAAATCTTGAAAAAACGTTAAAAATCACATTGAAAATCGCATTAAAAATCGTTAAAATCTAAAATTCGTAACAAACACAAAATTTAGGGCTAAATGTTTGAAACGGTTTTATTTTTATCAATCTAAAAAAAAACCGCAAAATGAGAAAAGACACTAAAAATCGCATTAAAAATTCGTTAAAAATTCAAAAATCGCTGTACAAATTCCGAATAAACTTTGCTGAAAAGAGAAAAAAAAATTGCTATATTGGGTTAAAAGAATGAAACCGTATTTCTTTCACTAATGGGATAAAACTGCAAAAATAACGCTAAAAATCGCCTAAAAAAATTATCAAAAAAATCTAATCAAAAAATTGAAAATCGGGCTTCGAGGTGCAAAACTACGTGTATAAAAGTACTTTCCCTCCACATTTTGTAACTCTACGTACAGCAGACTCTTCAGAACAGCGCTGACACACACAAACTTGTATCTTTATTATTATAGATTTAAAAAAATAGCGTTCTATTAGTTCCATTTTCCACCACCAGGTAGAGCACTCTATTCTTCAAAAACTTTATCAAAACCATACTCTGTTAAATAACCTATCAGGTGATATATAACTCGAGGGGGTAGCGGTCTTAAGCAAGAATTTAAGATACTTTATGAAATTGCTATTCGAAAATAGTGGTACCTAAATTTTTGACATTCTAGCTAGATTTTACAAAAAGATACTACTTATTGCATTCTCAACAGCTCAAGTTTTTGATAGAACAACTATGAAAAATATAGATGCTAAACGCAAAAATCTTTAAAAAACGTTAAAAATCGCATTGAAAATCGCATTAAAAATCGTTAAATCTAAAAATCGTAACAAACAAAAAATTTAGGGCATTAGGCTAAAAGTTTAAAACGACTTTTTTTATCAATCTCAAAAAATAGCCGCAAAATGAGAAAAAACACTAAAAATCGCATTAAAAATTCGTTAAAAATTCAAAAATCGCTGTACAAATTCCGAATAAACTTTGTTGAAAAGAGAAAAAAAATTGCTATTTTGGGTTAAAACAATGAAACTGTATTCCTTTCACTAATGGGATAAAACCGCAAAAATAACGCTAAAAATCGCCTAAAAAATTATTTTAAAAAATCTAAACAAAAAATCGAAAATAGGGCTTCGAGGTGCAAAACTACATGTAAAAAAGTACCTTCCCTCCAAATTTTGTAACTCTACATGCAGCAGTCTCTTCAGAACAGCGCTGACAGACAAACATCCTTCTCTCTTTATTATTATAGACTAGCTGTTCTGCCCGGCGTTGCCCGGGTTCATCAAAAAATAGCAAGAATTGCGAAAAAACTTTAAAAATCATAATAAAAACCTCGAAAAATTTAAAAAATGCTGCACGAATTTCGTCTAAACTTCGTTGAAAAGAGATGGGCTAGAAAATTGAAGTTGGATTATTTTTACTAATGTGGAAAAATCTTACAAATCGCAAAAAACATTAAAAATCTCATAAAAATATAAAACAAAATTCAAAAATTGTGTTTCAAAATTCGAATAAACTTTGAAGAAAAGAGATCAGAATTTAATAAATTCGGCCAAAAATTGAACCTCTAAAAAATCGAAGCGGGTAGCGAAGAAACGTAAACATCTTTTTAAAAATGGCAAAATTTTCAAAAATCACCTAACTCAAAATTTACTCTACTTGGTTAAAGGTATGAATCACATTAATTTGATAATGTAAAAAACATTGAAATACGAAAAAAACTGCTAAAAAATCGCAATAAAAATCTTTAATCGCACAGGAGAAAATTTATCATATTAGCGAAGAAATTAAAAACCGAATTCCTTTTCCGTATCTGAAAAAATCGCCGTGAACTCAAAAAAAAAAAAAAAAAAAAAAAAAAAAAAAAAAAAAAAAAAAAGCATACTGCATTAAAAATTGCTGTAGATCAAAATAAGAGAGCAAAACAATTACCGTAAAGGATAAAAGTTTGAAACCAAACTCTTATTGGTCTAGAAATTTAAAATCGAATTCCTTTGAAAAATGTTAAAAAATAAAAATAAAAATAAAAATAAATTAAAAAAAAAGACTGAGAAAGCCCAAAAATTGCATTGAAAATTGTAATGAAAGTCGTAAAACATTAAAAAATCCCTAGGGTAAAAATTCACTGTTATAATATAAAATATTGTAATCAAGAAATTAACCATATTAACCAAAAAGTTTGAAATCGAAATCGATTTCCGGATGTAAAAAATTCGCCACGGAACTTGAAGAATGGCTAAAAATTACATTGAAAATTGCATTAAAAATAGCTAAATATTTGGAAGTCAATGCTTAAAAAAATAATATTAAGGCAGGGCGGGGGGGGGGGGGGGATCTGAATTATTTCTTAAATACGAATGAAAAAATCGGCGCAAAGCGTGAGAAATAATGAAAACATTGCTAAAAATTGCATTAAAAAATCACTAAATTTCAAAATACGTAAATGAAGTGAAAATGTTTCGAAATTTCAAAAAATAGCCGTGAGATTCAAAAAACCAATACTAAACCATTGAAAAATTCATTAAAAATCGCTAAATGTAAATACATCCTGTGAATAAAAAAATATTCTAGTCGTGTAAAACGTAGCAACCATTCTTTTTTTACATGAATTACAAAAAAAATTGACGCAGAACACAAAATATTTCAAAAATCACAATGAAAATCGACAAAATTAAAAAAAGGTAAATGGTGAAATTTACTATATTAGGCTAAAAGTTTGAAACCAAAATAATTTTTTAATTGTTAAAACACCACTGTGGGGGGGGGGGATCGAAAAAAATAGTACTAAATCGCATTAAAAAGTTCATTAAAAACGCATTGAAAAATGCACTAAAATGCTAGTTATTTTTTAAATCGCAGTAATCAGAATTTCATCAAACGGATAAAACATTCTAATCGGAAATCTGAACTATTTGATTATCCGATTGACCAAGAAACTATCTGGGTCAAACCATAAGATTAAACTACAATAATGGTGGATCGTAAATTCCATATTCACTTGACATTAAACATGTTACATATGTTTGTTACGTCATCAAGTGGTTTTTACTTCTTATTTTTATATGTATTTGTATTAATGTTTTTCTAAATTATCTCTTCTTTCATTATTTAACATAAAAATTACATCTATTTTCATAATTTGGCTTGTTTCACGATTGATATAATTTGGCGAAATTGGTCGACAGGATAATAACGTAGTAAAAGGAAATCCTTTATAGATAATAAAAAATCGACACGGAACACAACAATTCTTGAAAAATCGCGTTAAAAATCTCTAAAATTATAATAGATTAAAAATTTGAAATCAATTTTTACTTCCAAATATCAAAAAATCCCCATAAAACTCGAAAAATTTCTAAAAATTGCATTGAAAAGTGCATTAAAAATCTTTAATATTAAAAAATCACAGGGGTCAAAATTTACTCTAATAGGGTAAAACGTTGTAATTGGAAATATCTCATGAATGACAAAAATCCGACATCAAACGAAAAAATCTCGAAAATTCGCATTAAAATTAGCTGAAATTCATAAATCTTAACAGCTAAAATTTAATACATAAGCCTGAAAGTTTTAAGCAAAATTCCTTTTACTAATGTCGAATAATAGCGGCAAAATTTACATTAAATAATTCACTAAAAATCCAAACATCGCTGCACGAAATCTAAATAAATTATATTGAAAAGAGAACAAAATTCACTAATTTAGGTCGAAAGAATGAAACCGCTTTCCTTTTCGCTAATGTGGAAAAATCGCCTCGAAACCCACTAAAATTCGCATATGAGTTAAATTAAAAAAACTGAAAATCGGCCTTCAAGGTGTAAAATTTCATGCATAACTTCGTGCAGCGGTCTCTCCAGAGCATCGCAAGTACTTTAAAAATTGTAACATGCGTTATAAACTACCTTAAAGTGTAAAACAGATCTCCTTATTACATTTCCTAATTTTGTTCGCGCCCCTCCTTTCACGCACCTTGAAATGTGTCACACCATTCTTTGTTTACATTTTTTATCATGTGTTATAAACCATTTTAAAATTTAAAATAAATCACATTGTTATACTTCCAAATTTTAACAAAATCGCGTTCTGTTAGTTCCATTTTTCACCATCAGCTAGCGCACTCTTTATTTCAAAAACTTTATCAAAACGATACTCTGTTAAACAACCTATCAGGTGATATATTACTCGAGGGGGTAGCGGTCTTAAGCAAGAATTTAAGATATTTTATGAAACTGCTATTCGAAAATAGTGGTAACTAAATTTTTGACATTTTAGGTAAATTTCGAAAAAAAAAAAAAAAAAAAAAAAAAAAAACTACTTATTGCATTCTCAACAGCTCAAGATTTTGATAGAACAACTATGAAAAAAATAGATGCTAAACGCAAAAAATCTTGAAAAAGCGTTAAAAGTCACATTGAAAATCGCATTAAAAATCGTTAAAATCTAAAATTCGTAACAAACACAAAATTTAGGGCTAAAAGTTTGAAATGGTTTTCTTTTTATCAATCTCAAAAAAAAAAAATAAATAAATAAATAAATAAAAAAAATAAACCGCAAAATGAGAAAAAACACTAAAAATCGCATTAAAAATTCGTTAAAAATTCAAAAATCACTGTACAAATTCCGAATAAACTTTGCTGAAAAGAGAAAAAAAATTGCTATATTGGGTTAAAACAATGAAACTGTATTTCTTTCACTAATGGGATAAAACTGCAAAAAGAACGCTAAAAATCGCTAAAAAAATTATCAAAAAAAATCTAATCAAAAAAATTGAAAATCGGGCTTCGAGGTGCAAAACTACATGTATAAAAGTACCTTCCCTCCACATTTTGTAACTTTACGTACAGCAGACTCTTCAGAACAGCGCTGACACACACACAAACTTGTCTCTTTATTATTATAGATTTAAAAAAATAGCGTTCTATTAGTTCCATTTTCCACCACCAGGTAGAGCACTCTATTCTTCAAAAACTTTGTCAAAACCATACTCTTTTAAATAACCTATCAGGTGATATATAACTCGAGAGGGTAGCGGTCTTAAGCAAGAATTTAAGATAGTTTATGAAATTGCTATTCGAAAATAGTGGTACATAAATTTTTGACATTTTAGGTAGATTTCACAAAAAATACTACTTATTGCATTCTCAACAGCTCAAGTTTTTGATAGAACAACTATGAAAAAAATAGATGCTAAACGCAAAAATCTTTAAAAAACGTTAAAAATCGCATTAAAAATCGCATTAAAAATCGCATTAAAAATCGTTAAAGTCTAAAAATCGTAACAAACACAAAATTTAGGGCATTAGGCTAAAAGTGTTAACGATTTTCTTTTTGTCAATCTCAAAAAATAGCCGCAAAATGAGAAAAAACACTAAAAATCGCATTAAAAATTCGTTAAAAATTCAAAAATCGCTGTACAAATTCCGAATAAACTTTTTTGAAAAGAGAAAAAAAATTGCTACTTTGGGTTAAAAGAATGAAACCGTATTCCTTTCACTAATGGGATAAAACCGCAAAAATAACGCTAAAAATCGCCTAAAAAATTATTAAAAAAAATCTAAACAAAAAATCGAAAATCGGGCTTCGAGGTGCAAAACTACATGTAAAAAAGTACCTTCCTTCCAAATTTTGTAACGCTACGTGCAGTAGTCTCTTCAGAACAGAGCTGACAGACAAACATCCTTCTCTCTTTATTATTATAGATTGTCTTATATTAAGCGATAACTTTTAAATATGATATGATATTAGATATAAATTAACAAACTTTTAATCGGAATGGAAGGCATTATGGAATAGGTAAAATACACACATATATATGTATATATATATATATATATATATATATATATATATATATATATATTTATATATATATAGAACCATTTGGTAATACTACAAATCAACATCAATTACTGTAAATATTTGTTAATGCCAAATTATATCATACAGAGGAGTTGTCAGAATTAGAATTAAAATTGGAAATGTGGTATTTAGCTCGTTATCAAGGGCAATACTAAATAGCCACATTAATTGCGATTAATTTCTGAGTGGAAATCAGGATAGACCTAAAAACAATTTCCACATTGCCCGATTAATCGCAAATGAGAACTCATTTCAAAGAAAAATATAAGAAAAATAACAAGACCATAATAGAATTATCAATATAAAACACGAAAAAGAAAATAATATTATAAATGAATTAACATTGATTAAATTAAATTGAAAATCATAATTGCAATAGAAAAAATATTTCAAAGAAAAAATATTAGAAAAATAATTAAACTTTAATTGAATATTGATAAAGATAACTTACAATTGTCAATCGCAACGAAAATTTCCATTGAGTGTCAAATGGAAATAATTAGACAAATTAAATTACATAATAGGTTAACTTACAAATAACAATTTGGACCATGTGATAGCAATACAATTTTGCATCCAGTCACATTAGACAGTTAATGTGCAAGAAGTAGTAAAATAGTTTTTATTAATATTATATGTGTGTGTGTGTGTGTGTGTCCATTTAATTCACTCAATCCTTGAATGAATATCTTATATTTTTGTGCATATCTCAAACTTCAGCTTAAACTTAAAAAAAAAAAAAACGGAAGTTTGAAAATTTCAGATAGTTAGAGAACATTCAACAGTCCTTTCTGATTGAATGGAACAATTACAGTGTAATTATCGCTGAATAATCACTACTATATAAAACAATCCATAGCAATGAATAATGCTAGTTAAAAATTGAAATGTTTAGAAAACGTTAATCGTTTCAGGCAGTATATTGAATTGGTTCGCGTACCCATTTGTTAATTTGACATTGTTGAAGCAGCAATGAAAATTTAATTTATGCAAAGTTGTGAAATTGTGTGTGCAAACATTTTTATGCAAGTCTTTTCGGTCTTCTCCGACGCGAATGTTAAAATAATGAGGGATCTTTGGAAAGTCTTTATATGCGAAAATAAAGGAAATTTTCAAAAGATTTGTGATGCATTTTAAATTATTATTCATATCAATGATTTTAAAAAATACAGCTCAAACTACTAAAAATAAATACATAATATATAGAAAATACACAATATTTTTATTTATTTGAAAAATAAAATGAGACTATTAAATAAAGATAAATATATTTAACTAAATAATCTTGCCCCATCTTTTGGAATCAATTAAGCATCTATATGTATTTCAGTATTGCACATGTATTGACTATTAATAAACTATTTTTTATTTGACGTTTAACGGATTTTTGAAATGTTGCTGATAATAAGAAATTTACAAAATCCGTGGTAATAACTCATTTTAATCATTCATTTTAATCTCATTTTAATTGAAATATTTGAGTGTAAAGATGTATTATAAAACGTACACTGTAAAAAAAAAAAAAGAAAAAAAAGAAAAAGTTAAATTTATGGCAAAAACTGCTGGCAGGAATGTTGCCACTAGTTTTTCCAGTAATAATTGTAGTAAAATTAGCCGTAAATTTTTTATTACAATTTTTACGGCAAAAACTACTAGCAACATTGCTGCTGCGCAAATTTCATAGATTTTTTTTTATTTTTTTTATTTTATTTATTTATTTTTTTTTTTTTTACAGTGTAAAATATATTGTATAATAACACATTGTTCTACACTTGCACATGTCTTAACTGACGTTATTTGAATACCTAGTGCCAGTTATATAGTACATAATTAAATTTTCATATTGAAAAAAAATAGATGTAAAATATTTGTATTTTCATGAATTTAAATAAGAATAATAAAACAATTGTTTTATTAAAAGACTTAATTAAACTCGGAATTATGTTAGTATAATGTATACAATTTCAGTTAAACAAAAAGCGAAACATATTATTTAAATCGAAAAATAATCATACGTAAACGCATTATATTTCCAAGTTCGATTAATATAAAAGAGAAAAATTACCATCAAAGTAGAAATACTTCTTCAAAAAAGATTCATATAGACTTATTAAAACATTACTAGGGGATGCACGATATTGATATTCTCATTTAAAATGGAAAGAACCGCAATTTTAGAAATATTCGTCAGAATCAATATCAAAATTGTTTTAAAATAAGGATTTATGTTGAACCAGAATACCATATTCACTTATTTTCACAGAAAGAGCCTGAATTCCAAAGTTTCATTCATTAGACTACATATTTATTCATAAAATTAGAAATATGGGTTATGAAATGTCGTAAATGTATTCTGATTAAAATGTTACTAAATGAAACATGATTTACATTCTTCAATAAAAGATTTAATAGAATACAAAGCTATAAATAGTCGGATGAATCGCATAATCGATATATTACAATAATTAAAAATACGAGCCACAGTTATATCTGTATCATTATTTAATATTACCCCGAATGAATATAATATGCTAAGTGTTCATTAAAAAAATTAGGTACTAGAATTTTACTACTAAAACTCTTTTAAGTTAAGGGGTCTCAAGAGTCTTACTTTTTACTTGGTAGTGCAATTTAGATACTTGTCACATTTAATTTTTTCTCAGTACCTACGAAACATCAATGTACAACATTTTTAGTATGACATCTTAATATCTGGACTGTTTCAAAAATATATTTTTTAATATTCTACATTGGAAATTCATTTTACTTTTTTAATGATTAATTTTGATTTAAAAAAATTATTTTTTTTAATTGCACCTACTGCACGCAAGACGGTAGCAAAACCATTGGTTCAAGATCCCCCTCCCCCCTTATTAATGTTGATAATAATGTAAAACTAACGAATCTTGACCTTATAATTAATTTGAAAGCAATTCATTTCTCTATTTATTTAAAATTTAAACTTAAATTATAAAACGTTGAAAAAAAAAATCATTTTTAGTTTAAAAAAATGGCACTTTTAAATAATCAATGGAACTATAATACTAAATTTGAAGTATAAGAGATTCTTCAACTTAAAGTGAAGATATTTAAGTTTCATGCTAAGTCCTTTATTAGTTTTAGAGAAATGTTGCGCCAGTGGATGAAAGTCAAAGAACATTTTTTTAAATCAAAACAAAACATGAAAAAAAAATAATTTAAAATTCCAATGTAGAGTATTAAAAAAACATTATTTTAAATAGAAGAGATATTAAGTTATATATATATATAACGTATGCATTTATGTTTCATTGGGACTGAGAACAAAAATTAAACGTCACATGTTGCTAAATTGTTTCACCGGGTAAAAAGTAAGACTCTTGAGACCCCTTAAAATATAACTGTTTACTTATTTTTTAATAAAAATTTATATTACTTGAGAGAGGTGTTACAAAAATTTAAAAATAACACTGACATGTTTCGGAACCGTCTAATAATTTTAGATCCTGGTCTATTGTAATTTACTTTTTTACAATAGAGCGAGTGGTTTTGGTGTTGTTTATATCTCATTGTCGCGTGTCATTTGTATTGACCGTGAAATGATCTGAATTTTATCATTTAAATTTCATCAATTTTATTTGAGTTTTAATAGTCCTGTATTTTCAATTTGTAATTCGAACAAAATTTTGTTGTTTTTCAAAATTTAAATTGGTTTGCAGTAGCCATAACTCTCTCACTTAATTTTGATTAATTGGCATATATAGGTATAAAGGATTAACATAATTTTTGGATAATAAAAACTTTTCAAATTGAGCCGGATTAATGACTTTATTATTACGTTATCATGCATTTCGGATGAAAATTGTAAACGGAAAATTGCAAAAAAAAAAATAAATAAATAAATAAATAAATAAAAATAAAAAAAAATAAAAAAATAAAGAAAATAAAAAAATCAATAATATGTTTTTGTTTAGTCAAACAAAATTTCCATTGACCCATATTTAAACGAAAAGATTTGCTGGACCAAACATATTTTTGTGGATTCAACAAATTTTTTTTCTCAGTGTAGCATTGTGTGTCCTGAAATCACTATGATCTTTCAAAACAGTGTCCTATGGAACAGTTGGTCATCCAAATCGCGGCATACCACATGTTTAACTAGCTTCTTGGATTTTTTTTACTAAATCCCACAGTGCTTGCGGATAGATGGGCCACATATTTGGCGATAGTTTTGATGGTAAATACGCAAGACTTCTGTAACATTAATCTCATTTGATAGTATCATTTAACCATTTCGCTACGCTGTTAAAAATCTTGTCTTAGTTTGAACCAAACTTTGGTGCTCAATATCTGCCACTGTAATATGGTAAAATTTTGAACCAATATTTGAAGATCATGTTGAAGCACAGCTTCAATATTTGGAACGACTTCGGAATAGGAAACTCCAAATGTTGGTACGAAATTTAACCATCTTATAGTGGCAGCTACGGAGCACTAAAATTTGGTTCAAACTAGGGCAAAATTTTTAACAAGAACTTTCACTGGTTACGTCATTTCGTTGGCAAGTGCGAGCACCCGACTGAAAAACGAACGTTACCATATTGCTTTCTATACGTTTTCTACAATTAAGATCAGGCGAAATGTGTTCTGTTATAAATTTCTTTTCTTTGACGCATGCAAAGTTCTTCCGTACGCCAAGGTCGTGTTTTATTCGCAGAGTTGTTAATCACTGAGTATTACATTAAAAATTAGAAAGAAGAACCTTTTTCGTAACAAGCTAAATTAATTATCGAGTTAATTTTCAAGATTACACAAAATTACTAAATGTCTATGAAAATGACACTTAAATTAATGACTTTTTCTTACAGTTCTTCTAAGTAAATGGTTTAATCATTAATTTGCCATATAAATACAGCGTGAAATTCACACTTAAATGTTTCACGTATCATTAACTACGTTTGATATTTTAAAAGTTCGTAGCAAGATTTTTAAAATTTAATTTATTCAGTACAGCATCTAATCAATTTTAAGAGCGTAGCTTATGTAATGTATATCTTTTATTAAAGAAATTAAACACTTAAGAAGACAGTTCAAATACTTGAAAAATCTGAGAAATTTAATTTTTCGATAAAATAAAGACTCATAAAATTTCTCAATATGTCTCTGACTTTATTTCATAATTTCTTTTGTTTCAGAATTAATTGAATGTTATGACACCATCTACCTTTATGAAGTGCAGGTATTTTTACATGTGCATTTATTATAGAAATTTTAAATGCTAAAAATAATGATAAAAATTTTATTAAATCCATTAGATTTTTTTAATCTCAAGATTTTTAAGAACTTGATATTAACATTTTAATAAAAAATTTATATCACTTGAGAGAAGTGTTACAAAAATACAAAAATGAAAAAAAAAATAACATTGGCATGTTTCGCATCCGTCTAATAAAGCTGTTATCAGATTCGCGAACTTTAAGCGCGACAAACTTTTCAGCCGACTTTAACCAGAAATTTTTCCCATTCAAAGAGAGAAAAAGGTTACAATTGCTTTCGAAAAAGTTGGAGGAAAAAGAGGAAAACCAGTTCTACTAGTACCAGACGTTAATATTATCGCCTATTCGTATCAATCGCTTATCTCTGATTCGTTGAAATGTTCGATGTTGGACAAAAAGTCTTGTCTAGTGAAGACTTTTTTGGACCTGCAGAGAAAAGTTGGGGGAACATTGCTGTTTGCTATTACACTGAGTTTTGGGCGGACATTTCGTAAAATGTTAGAGGAAATCATGTGTTGGCTCAAAAGTCTATCGAAATGTTGGTGGATCTGATAGCAGCTTTAAATCCATATTCTTAATAAAAATAAAAATAAAATTCAAATCGTTTCACTGTCAATACAAATGACACACGACAATGAGATATAAACAACAAAAAACTATGCTCTCTGTTGTAGAAAAATTAAATTAAAATAGACCATGATCTAAAAATAATTTACACTTGGCTCATCCCATTCAATCTTTCACGAGGAATTTATTCATTAATTCTAACCATAACTTAGGAATAATAAAAGAAATGTGTATTTTGTAATTTTTGTAACACCTCTCTCAAGTAACATATATTTAAAAAAAAAATGTTTATATAAAAGGTGAAGTTCTTAAAATCTATTGATTTAAAAAATCTAATAGATTTATTAAACTGTTTATTTTTGTTTTAAAATTCTGCATCTGCGGGATATCTAAGAACTTGACATTGTTAGGTGGTTCATATTATCCTGTTTTGTGCAACAATTATGTTTAAGTAAAGTCCAGACTGGGACGGATGCCCATTCACATTGCTTGATTTTAACATTTTATATTCATTTATTATATTTAACTAAATTTTATCGAAGCATTTACATATAAATTATTTCGTGTATTTAACAAAACTTTGCAAGAACTTCACATAAGTTAGAAGAGTTGAAATTTTATTGATCTCTGAAAAATCGTACTCTTTTAGATGAAAATCCCCATTATTTCCTAAAGTACTCTAGCGATTTCGATGAAAAAAATTGTGGTACATAATAAATATAAGATTACATGTGGCATACTGTTTTTCTAAAAAAAATATTAGTTTTAACAAAAAAAAATTCTCAAAAAAAATAAATTCTGAAAAATTTCCATTTTTCTAAAGTAAAGACTTTTAGTCGCAGAAAAAAATTGTCCCTCATAGTTTTTTGAGCTTAATCGAGCGAAATTCGGATACCAAATTTGTCAAAATCGATCGGGTAGTTTCCGATGAAATGGGTGTAAAAGCTCGTATGTTTTCCATAGGTTTGCATACTCTCTTGTCTTTCTCTAACATTATAACGAGAGCAAGTGATCATTTTGACCGTCATTATATGAATATATTTCGATTCAAACCAGAAATTTCATTATAAAATAAATGTGAATGATACAAAGAAGAAAAACTTTAAATACGAAAATTAACTGTTATAGATAAAAATTTCTGTTGTGAAATACTTTTATAAAACTTGGCAAAATTTCCGGCCTTTTTAGTGTTAAAGCAAAATATTTTGAATCTTTCAAAATTTATAAAAAAAAAACTTTTTTTAAAAATAACACCATCTTACATGATTATTTTTCCTTGGTGGCAAAGATATTTCATATGTGAATTATAGTGACAACATATCAAATTTATTTTATTATAGCGTAAGCATTCGGCTGTCCATAAATTATTGCAGGGATTCTTTTTAAAACTCATAACTGAGAACATGACGAAAATTATTCTTACACATTTTTAAAATATAAGGCAAAATGTTCCATAATGAGATAAAGTATATTACAAATAAGAAAAATGGAAATTCTAAACATTATTTAATAAATAATGGTTATAATAAAACAAAAATTCATATAATTTTGTCTCATGGTGTAACAAAAACTAAAAATCGGGTAACAAATTAATAGAATTTTTTTTAAATCTTCCGTTGGGCATGTGCTATAAAGTGTTTTGAAATGTTAAAAAATTCACATTACTACAAATTTTTTTAATTAACCTTTCACGAATGTAATAGCTGAAATTATTAAGTAATATAATAACAAAGTATATGCTAAAGTATTATTCAAATCCCTCAACACCTACCGGTTGCGCATGTACTCAAAAGTTGTAAGGGATTATTACACATGGACATTGACAAGCTAAGTAAAATGAAAAATTATCATAAAAATGTGATTCTTGCCAAACTTAACTGCAAATGCGCGACTGAAACATGCTGGTGGAATTAAGCATATGTTTTTTTAATATAAGGTACCCTGGGGTAATAACGCCAGACGGGGTAATAACGCCAAGTGCTTATATTTTGCATAATTATGAAATAGTCTGGTAAATGACACCCATGTGCTCTGCGCAGAAGGGTTTTGAGTCACATAAATCGCAAAAAACAGCTTCAAGTTAATTTGTTTCATTTTTAGGTCTTATTGTTTTTACAAACAACTAAAATTAACGCTTGATCTAAAATTTGCGAGATACGTTTTGTGATGTGAAGACTATCTTTTTATCCGGAAATACTTTGTTAATTACATAAATTTGTAGTGCATTTCATGTACTTTTAAAATGTTGTTGAAGATTTTGGATATCTTCTCGAGATAATTTGTAATTTAAAATATACAGCGCAATAACTATAACGGGGTAATAACGCCAATCCTTGACATTAAAACCCCGGTTTATTCCCTACAGTGGCCGAGCTATATCTTAAATACTGATTCAAATAAACACAGTTAAAACTGTGCAATGTTTCTCATATTTCTATTTAAGCGGTCCTTTTTAAGCAAAAAGAAGCTCACGGTCTGATATTCTTTTGCCTCATCCCCCCTCCCTCACCACACCTTTATTTTTCTTACACTTTCACGAAAATTGAACATTTTCAATAGCTTAGAATGCAATTTGTCAATTTCTAAGTTTGTAGAGTTTGTATTTTTAGAATTGGGCTACCTACATGCAATTATTCCATCTTATTTCATAGTTTTGTTTGCATGGCGTTATTACCCATATAGGTGGGTAATAACGCCAAATAGCATTGGTCAAGAAAAAACGCCATTACATTTTATGAATACATATCTTTTAAATTATTTTATTTTATATAGATAGTCAATGAATTGCTGTATCAGATCCTATATTTGTTTGAAAAATACAATCTAAAACTAAGCCGTGAAAATTGGTAGAACCTTAACGTGGCGTTATTACCCCAGGGTACCTTAATACATAAGAACTTCAGCTATTGCATTCGTGAAAAAGATAATTTAAATATTTTGTAACAATGTGAATTTTTTTACATTTGGGCAAACGTAATGCGTGACCAGAAGATTAAAGAATAAAATTCTAATTTTGTTTCGTTTTTTACCCAATTATCAGTTTTTCGAATTCGCATTTTTTACTTTGTATTGTGAATTAAAAAAAATGCACTTTTTCGGCCCACCTTAATACACATATACAAAGAAAATAGTTTTTTTAAATGCAAAAATCGATTCAAAGTACCCCAAAATGTCAAAAAATAATAAAAAAATCATTATTACTATACATTCTGAACATCATATGTATTAGGTAGCTAAGACAAACTTTAATTATTATTTATTTATTATTCTTTTTGAATTATTAAGTTACAATATTATAACAAAAGTCTTTTTAAACAATGAAAAAATGCATAAGTGCTCAAAAAATAATATTATCAAGAATGAAATATATATTTTCTTAATAAATGTCTTCCAAAATATAATGGGTTTAATAAAACTTTCATTCCATTCTTTTATTGCAATAATATTTTACGTTTAATCTTCAATGCTTTCTCTTGTGTGAAAATAAGACGTTTTTTTCTGAAAATGTAATTTTGGTTTGACAATATTTATTCTTATGCATTTTCATACCAATGAAAAAAGAAAGACTTAAAAAATGTACTCGAACTTATGTTAAGGTGATGTGTTAGTTCCAAAGAATTTAAGTAGATGCGAGAATTTAAATAAAACTTTGTATTATATTTTCTTTTCTGCATAAATTATATTAACACATAAATAAATATATATATTTTTATTTCAAATTGTTCTTAGAGGTAACTTTTAGAAGCAGTTATGAATGTTAATAATGAAACGTTTACAAGACGAAATAAATTAATTTTTAGAAGTTTTTCAGATTTCTTGATTTTTTCTAAAAAAATTATATTTTTATATTTATGATTTTAAAATAATTTTTAAATAAATTCAAATATATAATTGTGAATTTGCATAATTAATAATATACATAATATTTGCATCATAAGAAAAAATACCAGAAAGACATTAGAATAACAGCAACATAAAATTAGGGAAAAAATTTGCCTTCTTCAATAAAATTATTCATTTTTTTCCCTTCTCTTACTAAAGAAAAAGCTGTATAATATTTGTTGCACTATTTTACATAATTCTTTAATGATTGAAATAATAATTTGTAAGTTATAAAACAGTTTCTTCTTCTTGAATAAGTGACATTTCGTGTCTTTCGATTCATCAAAAGCGAATAACCTTTTTAAAGGAAAAGCAACAGAAATGGTGCAAAGTTTGAATAACTTTTGAAAAGAAATCTGTAAAAGCAATCGAAAGTTATCTGAAATTTATATGCATTTCCCTTTCAGAAATATAAATTGATTTTCGTACTTTCTGGTTAAGGTAAAAAAATGATTGATCTAGAAAAAAAAAGGGAAAAAAACTGCGTCGTAAAATAAAATATCATTGTGTGTTTTGAAAAACAAAAAATAGATAGTAACAACTTTTTATTTTGTTAAAGACAACATTTTTATTTTGTAAAAAAGTTAATAAATTATTATATACTATTTTTTACCTTTTTATTTGTTAAATACTTAAAATATAAAAAAAAAATGTTTGAACTATTTTCTATATATAAGATTTTTTTTAACATAATGGATTGATTCCTGATAGTTATGCAAAAATCGATATTTTACTTTGAAAAGATTTATTCGATGCAAAAGTCCAAATCAAGCTTTGCGTTATATTTTCTTTTCTACATAAATTATATTGAAACATAAATATTTTGTATTCAAATTATTTTTAGAGGTTACTTTTAAAAACAGTTATGAATATTAGAAATTAAAATGTGTACAAGACCAAATAAAAATTGTTTTATAGCAGTTTTACAGATTTCATGACAATTTTATCGTAGAAGAAAGATAATTGTTTTAAGATAATTTCCAAATAAATGCAAATGTGACATTATAAGTTTGAATAAATCAAAAATATACATAATATCTTTTATCATTAAAAAAATAATACACCAGAAAAACTTTTGGATGACAATAACTCAAACATATAATGAAACAAATTTGCTTTATTTAATAAAATATTTAACTTTTTTAAAAAAATTTCCTTTTTTCTAAAGAAAAATATGTTTTCTTTCTATAAAAAGAAACAGCTGTATTCTTTTTGTTGCACTTTAGTACATCATACTTCAGTGATGGAAATAATAATCATTAATAAATCATAAATGTGATAGTTAATCTTTAATAAGCGACATTTTGTGTTTTTCAATTCATAAAAAGAGAATAACGTGTAAAAAGAAAATCACAAAGTTTGAATTACTTTTGAAAAGAAATCTGAAAAAGTATTCTAAGAAAAGTTATCTAAAAGGTATCTAAGTTTTATATGTATTTCTCGGAACATTTCAGAAGCAAAATTACATTTTGTATTTTCTGATCCCGGGTAAAAAAATGATTGTTCACGAAGAAAAGTGCGTTCTGAAATCAAATGTTATTGTATGTTATGAGAAACTAGATAGTAAAAATTTTTTATTTTGTTAAAGCAACATTTTTTGGGAAAAAGCTAACAAGTTATTACACTTCCTTTTATTTGTTAAATACTTAGAATATCAAAATTTCATTTTTAAAAGCTATTTTCTTAATATAAGTTATTTTTTGACCTAATGAATTGATTCCTGATAGTTATGCAAAAGCTTTCACTGCTTCTAAAAACCCAGAGAAAAGAAAGTTTAAAAAATTCCTCCTTGGCAAAAGATAGTTCTGAAAAAGCACCAAAAATCCCAACTCAGTAGCTTTTTGAGTTGCATAAATTCTCAGATTCTGTCCTTTGGATATGGGAGATAATAATAATAATAATAATAATAATAATAATAATAATAATAATAATAATAATAAAAAAACCTGCATGTAAGATGTTTCCTCCAAAATTTCTATCGATCTTAATTGCTAGAACACATAAAAAGTGAAAATGATTCAATCTCAAAATTTCTTGCTGTAAGTGAGATTTAAATTATCCAAATGTCGTCGCTACTTCTAAAAATCAGCAGAAAAGAAAGTTTAGAAAAATCACACTTAGCAGTAGAAAGTTCTAAAAAAGCTTTTAAAATCTCTGACAAAGCGTACACTGTTAAAGATCAGAAGTTTGTGCTGCATTGTCACTCCACAGCTTTTATGGAATATCTCTATTTTGACCATATATAGAATGCTCCATAATATAAAGGAGTAATCCTTTTCTATAAAAGCAGTGGAATGACGATTCAGCTTTTAACAATGTAGTTCAGAAAAGCACCAAAAAACCCCTACTCAGTTGCTTTATGAGTCGCATGAATTCTAATATTCTATACTTTTGAAAGGTGAGGTTGTAATAAAAAGCAAAGAAGAACTGCATGTTCTGTTTTTCTTCCAATATTCTGATTAATCCCAACTCATAAAGTACATTGAAAGTTAAAAGTTCCAATCTCGAAAACGTCTTACCTTAACCGAGCTGAAAATGTATCAGTAATTATTCTATTAGTAGCGAATCTTATGTTATTTACACTCCTATATTTTATTTAAAATTTATTTATTTCTAATTTAAAGTGTATGGTCAAAGAAAAAAAGACTATTTCTTTTTTTTTATATATACAAATGGGCTTTGCTTAAATTTTTCAGCAATTGTAAACTAGTTAATCCCTTTGTTATCCGTTTTCTGTATGTATATATATATATGTGACGATTTCAGGAGAACTCGAATTATTTCCACTGGTTAAACAGAAACACGCAGTCATGGCAAGCGAGGGAAAAAACAAAAATAATAAATAAATGTAGAAGATCCAATAATTAGTCATGGGCTGCTGTAAATTCATTTATTAAATTCGTAATAATGAGGAAGGAAAAGCTCCTTTTTGCAAAAATTCCATCATTATTTCAGCGAGCTGTCCTCATCGAAGAAGCAACCCAAGAAATCTTCAGAATCTTCCTTTCATCTCGAGACTTCCCCCTTTTAAACTGAAAAGAAAGTTCTGGAACATTCGGTAACCTCAAACCATCATTCTTTCATGTAAACAGAATTCTTGTCCAGCTACGAGATTATTCTAAACAGACGATAAATTTATTTTAAAAAAAATATTATTTAACCAATTTATAATTGACTCAGAATTTTAAATATCTTAGGCAGACGATTTTTATACATGATTAATTTTAAGAGAAAAAGAAAAGAAATGAATTTATTAATATGCAAATTATCGTTGACGGCGGAAAAATAAATAAATAGATAAAATAAAATAATGATATTTTTTAAAAGGTATGGGTTTGGAATAAATTTAATAAGACTTTCTTAAAAAGGGTTGATAAAAACATAGAAGAAATCAGTTTTATTTGGAATATTAAGAAATAAAGTTTTAATTAAGAATATTTTTAATTTAGAGCCATCTTTTTAAATTTACGCATACTGGATTAATGTTTTTTAAGGCAAATTAAGAATTTATATCGTCTGCATAAGGATTAACAGATTAGATTTAGAAACAAGATTTTAATTTAATAATTTGAAGTAAGTACGAAATATTATTATAAGAAAATTAAGATAGTATAACGGTTCGTTTTGGCGAAAAAAATTTAAATTTGTAATATTATCCCCCCTCCCCAAGACTTTGTATGAAATTGATAGTTAAATAAAACTACAAGTTCAGACAACAGAAATATAATAATTTAGAAAAGTTAAATTTTGGAATAAAACTGTCAAACTCAGGAAGCCAAGAGATGGAAGAAAAGAAAATTAACGCAATATAAAAAATATTAGCAATTAAAATAAAATAGTTAAGAGAAAATAATTCTGAATTAAATTTAGGTAGGAGCATTTCCCTGAAAGAAATACAATAATGTTACAACATCACTTACCATTTGTAAGTGCAGAGGAGATAATACATATAATAACAGTAAATAAGTTATGAATATTAATAAGCAAGAGATAAAAATATAATAAAAACAATAAAAGTTCGTTCTCATGGAAGTTTAAATAACTACAATGACTTAATGCATAGTTTATTTTAAATAAGTCCTTTAAATGAAAAAAGTCTTTCAAGAATATATAAAAGAGTCTTTTTCAATGTCCAGTGAATACAGTCTCTTTAATTAAAAATCTTCAAACCTAGTTTAATCTTTGGTTTTAATGTTATGTTGGATCCAACATCTTTCAGTAATATATCAATTTTTCAATAATAAATAGCATCACTCTCAATATCAATAATAAATAATATAGAAAAATTTAAATAATAACAATAACAACAATAATAAGTAATAGTATAATAAGACTCCATATCCTAATATTTTTCAATAAGAGTATAATTAATACTAAACTTCATCATAGAAATCATAATAATAATAATAATAGTAAAACAAGAGTATAATCAAAAGAAAATATCACTATTTGTTTATTATTGATAGGGAAAATATTGGTTGAGGATAAAAATAATTACATAGCAACTAAATAATTTTCTTATCTTCTAATAGCATAAGAAAGTATTTTTTGCTAGCCGAAAGTATAAATAAAAAAAATCATAATAATTCCAAAATCCAAATAAAATTAAATCTAACTATTTAGAAAATGGACTCTCAACCAGTATTTCCTTACAATAATTCCTCTCTGATACTCTTTTACAAAATTGTCAAATTTGGTTATAAGTTCTCAAATGGCAAATGTAGAATAATGTTTTATCTACACATGGTTTATAAACTTCAATAATAGAATACAAATAGGAATAAAAGGTGTCATTCTTAATTGAGAAATGGAAATAAAAATAGTGTGCTTTTTTGAAAAACTTTTAATAGCTGTAGTTTTCACAATCACTGAAAATCACATATTATGTTATAGGTTTGAGTAGAATCATTAGATTTTATAACTGTTATAACATAAATATCTGCTGAATAAATAGAATAATACTAAGGTCAAATACATGAGTAAATATAGTTAGACTTAAACACCCTTAAATTTAATTTATCAACATCAATTTGAAAGCTTTTACAATCAAAGTGTTCACCTTATGCCTGCATAAGGTGTCCAATTTAACCCCAAAAACTCCCAAAAACAAGTAATATTCTTGTAGGCCCCCAAGAACATACCTGCTGATGTTGAAAATTATGGGTTTTTTATGGTAAATGGTTTTAATGGTTTAATGGTATTTGGTAAATGGTTACGGTACAAGTTTTTTTATGGTATTTTTTTTATGGTTGTTTATGGTAAATTTAATCTATTGTCTTGACTTTAGTTTGATCTAGTGATTGTATCTGAGGTTTTGTTTGTTTTTTGGGTTGCTCATGAAACAGTTTAAAATCTTCGGGTGAAAAATAGGGTCTTAATTTAGAAACATGCACAATAACGGAATTCTGTCCTGTCTCATAATTAAATTTATCTATTTCATAAGTTACATCAGAAAGTTTATTTATAATTTTATATGGTCCAGAGAAAGTAGGTTCTAATTTTCGAGTGTTAGGGTATTTAAATTCTTCATAAATTACAGAGTCTTGTATTTTTAATGGGCATTCGACAAAATGTCGATCATAGAGTCTTTTACTTTTAAGGTGAAATTCCTGAGTTCGCGCTTTCGTAATTTTGAGGGCTTTGTCTACTGGTGGGTAATAGTTTTGTTTTAAAGGAGATTCATAAGGCAATTGACCATAAAATAAATAGGCAGGTGGGAACTTGGTGATAGAATGGGGCGTATTGTTGTATTCTTCGATGACTTGGTTTAATAATCTAGTCCAAGGTATTTCAGAAGAAGTGGAATTAACTTTACATTTAAGCCTGGTAACTATAGTCTGATTAACTCGCTCTACTTTTCCATTGGTCTGAGGATGATGTGCGGATGTAAAACGCTGTTGAACATGATGATTTCTAAGGAATTTCTTAAATCTTGGAGATCTGAAAGATTTATGTCTGTCACTAAGTATTTTTTGAGGTGCTTTGATATTGAAAATTTGTTTTAAACAGTTAGTGTATGTTTCAGTGGTAACATTTTTGGAGGGAAAAGCCCAAACAAATCTAGTTGCATGATCTATTATTATGTGTAAGAATTTTTTTGTTGAGTTGTAATAGTTAAATCCACCAACAGTATCAATAGAAAGACATTCAAAAGGTTGATCTGTTGCTGGCATAGCTTGTAATAAGCCGAATCTTTTCTGTTTTGGTTTTTTATTTTTCTGACAGGTATCGCAATGTTTAACAAATTCGGTAATGTCTATTGTCATATTAGGCCAATAATAGTTGGGAGATATTAAATTAAGCATTTTTTGAATTCCTAAATGTCCAAAATTATCATGAGCAATATGGAGTAATTTTCTTCTTAAGGACATTGGTACAACAATTTTTTTGAATCCCTTTTTCTGAACTATAATAATTCCATTCTCTTTTTTATATTTTTTGTCACAAACATTGTCTTTGTCTTGCATCTCTATAATTTCTTTCCTATCTAGCAATAAACTAATATGTTGATTAAAATGACAAACAGGATTTCGTGACAACATGTCTGCTTCGACATTTGTTGAACCCTTTTCATATTTTATCTCATAATCAAACATACTAAGTTTGAGCGACCATCTAAAAAGCCTACCTCTTAAGTTTTTAACACTCTTTAACCATACTAGAGATGCGTGGTCCGTATGAATTGTAAACTTGACACCATGAAAGTAATGATAGAATTTGTCAAGAGTATCTATAATAGCTAAACATTCTAATTCAGTTATGAAATAATTTTGTTCATAACTCTTCAAAATTCTAGAATGATAAGCAATAGGATGTAAGAAATTATCTTTATCAGGTTGTTTTAGAACGGCACCTACTGCTATCTGAGAGGCATCTACAAACATATGTAAAGGTAATTTAGGATCATAAATTTTCAGGATGGGTTTTGCAATTAAAGAATTTTTTAATTTTTCAAAAGACTCCTGGCACTCTGAGTTCCATTCCCATATTGTATCTTTTTTAAGTAATCGATTTAGAGGATATCTAATTTCAGCATATTTATTTATGAATTTATGGTAAACATTAATGGAACCTAGAAATCGTTGTAACTCTTTCACATTGGAAGGAGGTTTTAAATTTTTGATGGTTTCAATATTGGCATTTGCTGGTGTTATAGTTCCATTAGTGATTTCATAACCTAAGAAATTTATTTTATTTTGGCCTAATTTACATTTAGAAAGTTTAAGTTTAATGTTTTCTTGTTTGCAAATGTCAAAAATTTGAGCTAAATGGTTTAAATGTTCTTCTAAAGAGGAAGAGAAAATTATAATATCATCAAAATAGTGGCACGCAAAGTCGATTTTATATTTATTAAGGATTCTTCGAATGGTTCTATTGAATATGGGAGGGCCCGTTTTTATGCCAAAAGGGAGCACGAGCCACTCAAAAAGTCCAAAATTGGTTGCAAATGCTAATTTTTCTGTATCGGATGGATGTATTGGTATGTGCCAGTAGCCAGAGGCTAAATCCAAAGTTGAAAAATACTGAGCACTACTCAATTTATCTAAAATTCCATCGATACGGGGCAAGGGTTCTGCATCATTTTTAATTATCGCGTTTAATTTTCTATAGTCTATACATAATCGCGTTTTTTTACCTTCCTCTCTTTTCATAACTAGTGTAACAGGGGCAGAATAGGGGCTATTACTTTCCTTTATCAGTCCGGCTGCTAACAATGATTGAATTTGGTTTTTTATTTCTATTTCTTCTAGAGGAGATGTTCGGTAGGGCCTCAAAGATATAGGTAGGTCTGAGTTTAGTATAACGCGTTGTGGTTCAATATTAATCCTACCCACATCATATTTATGCTTTGAAAAAATATCACTATAAATATGAACTAATTCCCTTAAATTTACATCTTGAATTAAATTTATTTCCCCAGTTAAATCTGAATCCGAATTATCGCGAAAATTTTGAAGAGTCATGGAACCTCTATAATCAGGATGCACATTAATTGCGTGATCATATTCAACACAGTCTTCATTTTTCATAATATTTCCATAAGTAGATTGTAACTCTATATCATGATTATTTACATTCACTGTTTCATTATCATAATTATCTATTGCTACAGTATTACCAGTATTTAATTTCATATCTTTTTTATATTCAGAGGTTACAAATTCATTAGATTGATCCCTGTTTTGTTGTACTTGGTCCATATTTACGGTATTGAAATGAAGGGATCTCTCATTATGTATGGATATACTGTTAGTTATAATTTTCCTTCCCTGCCTTACAATACAATTTTTACATTCTATGGTTAATTTAAATTTAGAACATTCTTTTAACCCCAAAATAGCATAATCCAAATTTGTATTGCATACTAAAAAGTTAACATATTTTTTAATTTTACCCACTTTTAGAAGAACACTACATTTTTTATTTATATGTAAAAATCCTTTTGCCTGACCAATGGTAACTGAGGGTATAGTCTCAATTTTAGCATTAAGTTTTTTAACAAATTTAAGTGGCAATAATGCAATAGTTGAACCAGTATCTACAACACATGGTAAATTATAATTATTTGTACATCCATACACAATTAATTGACAAACATTATGAGAATTATTTTGTGAGATATTTGGAAGAGTATCAGAGGATGGCAACTCATTCCTAAAAATACATTCTCTTTCCCAATGAAAAGCATTACTCACACCCCTATTTGTGCATATCCTACAAGGTCTTGAAGGGTATGAATTTTGAATATAATTATTTTGACAAACTCTAGGTCTTTGAAACTGAGATTGCCTTTGGGGAATCCAATTCCTAGGTGTAGTATTCGGCCTAACTGGCTGAATCCAGGGCCTAGTTGGTTGAAAAGGTTGAAAATTTTGTCTAGCTGATGGTTGATTTATTACTTGGTTTGAAACTAGTGGGGTGGAAACTTCCACGAATTGTTTGACAACCCGGTACCATTCGGTGGTACTACTAGGAGGATTTATAATAATACTGTTTTTGAATTCTGGTTTTAAACCATCAGTTAAACCTTGTAATAGTATATTTTCACTAAGATGTAATTTCCTACCAATTTCCACTTTCTTACGAAAATAAGTTTCTAAATTGTCTAAATTATCTAATTTCAGATTTGAAAAATCAGAAAAACTCGGGAAGTCTAATTCAATGAGTCTTTCTATCAAAATTTTCTTAATTTGTTCATAATCCGTACAATTTAAGCAGTCATTGATGTAAATTTTTTGCGCTTCACCTTTCAAATATTGCGCAATAGAATTAAATTTCCATTCTAGATTTTTCTGTTCCCTATCACATGTTTTATCAAAATAAGTTAACCAAGACAAAATGTTCATTCCAGAACTCGGGTCAAACGGTACGAACTTAGGATCTTCCATAATTTTTTGATTCTTACTCATTAGAATAAATGAAGCACTTCTATTTTCTTTATTAAATCCTGATCGTAAAATCATTCGCAATAAATTTCAAAGTTAATAATTTCTATCAATTACATATTTTTTCAAAATTACTATATTTAGCTGCTAACTTTAACCAGAAATTTTATCTAATAAAACAGAAATTGTAAATATCATAGATATACCTTAAATTGGGATCAACTTTTAATTCTATTATTTTATAGATCATTCAAAAATTTTAATTATAGGTAATTCCTTACTTAAAATCACAAAATTTACAAAAAAATTAATCATATTTATCAGTCAAAATTCTAGCAACAGCCTTGCACAGTTCCATATTCATACTGAATTTAAATAAATTATAAGAATCCGGGAACCAAAGCTCACTGTCACTAGAAATTCTAACAAATAAAGGAAAAAACATAAATGTTAACTTAATTTTCAGCTCAAATGTCTAGTTGTAGGAACATTATCATGAAAATACTGCATTCTGAGAATAGTTCTTGATAACAAACAAATATCAATAAAATAGAAAATGTACTTTTTAAAAGTAAACTTGAGCTACTAAGTTTTTTATATAATTCCTTATTATTACAAAATTGCCTTTAATCGTGCATAAAAATGTCATAATAGTCTTAATAAGTAACAGTAAATATCTTAAGAACATCATACTCCTCAATTAAATCCTTAAGAATAAAAATATTTCAATCTCCAACACATAATAATGATAATAATAATGCTCATAAATTGGTAAGTAAGTAAGATTCACAGATAAATAATCAAATAAATAAATAAATAATAAATACTTTCCATCAATCATAAATAGAATAGAAATAATAATCAAAACATTTAATAAAATAAACTTACAGTTCACGAAAAATCTTCAATAAAATCCATTCTTCATTAAATTCCTCATCAAATACCTTTCGCATACTCACCACTTTGAAGTTATTAATTTTCAAAAATTTGTCATTATGACCATGATTATCTTGAGTCATCAGTTACACATAAACAGCAAAAAGGTGGAATATCAGGCCTCAGGAATTCACGAAATATTTAGAAGAAATCTTTCAAACCACTCGCACAGAAAGCTGTTTAACATTAAAATCTCCTCTGTTACATTCACTCGAGGAATCAAAAGATAATGGCAATTCTTGCTTAATAACACTTTCAACCATGGCGAGAAAAATTTTCGGCGATTCATATTTTTGTCATCACTTCGTTTCAGTAGATTCATTTACATAGCATTTTACTTCTTCAGTAGATTCATTTTAAAATCCGAAACAGGCATTAGCACAGGCATTACCTATCCTGTGCGACTTTTCGATTAGTTGTGACGATTTCAGGAGAACTCGAATTATTTCCACTGGTTAAACAGAAACACGCAGTCATGGCAAGCGAGGGAAAAAACAAAAATAATAAATAAATGTAGAAGATCCAATAATTAGTCATGGGCTGCTGTAAATTCATTTATTAAATTCGTAATAATGAGGAAGGAAAAGCTCCTTTTTGCAAAAATTCCATCATTATTTCAGCGAGCTGTCCTCATCGAAGAAGCAACCCAAGAAATCTTCAGAATCTTCCTTTCATCTCGAGACTTCCCCCTTTTAAACTGAAAAGAAAGTTCTGGAACATTCGGTAACCTCAAACCATCATTCTTTCATGTAAACAGAATTCTTGTCCAGCTACGAGATTATTCTAAACAGACGATAAATTTATTTAAAAAAAAATATTTAACCAATTTATAATTGACTCAGAATTTTAAATATCTTAGGCAGACGATTTTTATACATGATTAATTTTAAGAGAAAAAGAAAAGAAATGAATTTATTAATATGCAAATTATCGTTGACGGCGGAAAAATAAATAAATAGATAAAATAAAATAATGATATTTTTTAAAAGGTATGGGTTTGGAATAAATTTAATAAGACTTTCTTAAAAAGGGTTGATAAAAACATAGAAGAAATCAGTTTTATTTGGAATATTAAGAAATAAAGTTTTAATTAAGAATATTTTTAATTTAGAGCCATCTTTTTAAATTTACGCATACTGGATTAATGTTTTTTAAGGCAAATTAAGAATTTATATCGTCTGCATAAGGATTAACAGATTAGATTTAGAAACAAGATTTTAATTTAATAATTTGAAGTAAGTACGAAATATTATTATAAGAAAATTAAGATAGTATAACGGTTCGTTTTGGCGAAAAAAATTTAAATTTGTAATATATATATATATATATTTGTTACTACTGAGGACTTTTTATTATTGGTTAAGCCTAGCCTTCTTTGTATTCACATTCCGGTCACCCAATTACATAGACATACATTTTCGATTTTCTACTCATTTCACTTCAATTCATATTAGTCAAATGACTCCAACCTGTTTACGAGTACCCCTGGGAATACCTGGCGGGCATACTTGCGAATAATATCTAGAATGGTGAAGTCACAAAAATTGTTTTGTTATGTCACAAAAGTATTAATAGTGACAATGTAATTTGTCTCGAATTATTATAAGGATAGAATAAGAAAATTACAAATGAAAAAACCATGTCTGCGTTATTAATTTGAGCGGAAGGGGGCGTGGTTTTGATAAATGAAAATACTCCAAAATAAAAAACCCTAACAAAAAGATAGCATAAAAAAAAATGGTTGGGAAGTGCTGTTCTAGATGTTCACATCATTTGTGTATTCTTCAGTGGAGACAGTCTCAAGAACCAATACTGTCTGCTACCGGCAATTTCGCGGCTTTAGGCGCTTGTAATTGAGTTTTGGATTTATTCTACTTTATATTCCTCGCTTTCCTTTTAAATTTCCACACCTTCTTGTTTTATTTCGTTGTATAAAGAACGACAGTTCTATTTTTTCTCTTCTTTTTTACCATATTATACACTTACACATCTTCAGGGCGTGGATTTAAAGTGTATTTTGTGATTGAATCAACCTGAAATATTGAATTTTGCGTTGCAATTTTTTTATTCGAGTTTAATTCCTTCAAGGCAAAACGTAATACACTAAATAAATTGTTCACAAATAAATCAGCTTCATAAAATACTTTTATTTAAAGAAGAAATATTATCTGACAAAACAATGTGTTATGGAGTCAAATACATCACTTTATTGAGTCATTACACTTTTTGATGATCTCCCTTTGAATGATGGAATTTAAAATGACAGTTATATTCTTTTGTAATTCTAGTGAGTTAAATTTTGTCGAAAGCTTTATGAATCATAAAATCTCTTGACAAAGCATGATATGAGGGATACAGATACATCTTAAAACTTTAAAACTACAAAAATTGTTCATTTCTTTCTCTGAAATTCTTTTATTTGAAATATTTCTCTCCTGAGTAAAAACATTTTTATTGTTATGCTTGATTTAAATAAAAGATATTTGAATACAAATTTTATGAAAATGTAAATACAGAAAATTACATATAAGGAAGCACGAGTCTCCATTAAAAGAAATTAAAATATTTAAACACGTTTTCACGAGAAATATGTTAACACTATTAATTTTAATACTTTCTTATAAGAAAATTTGGTGACCTAGTAATAGCTAAGATACTCACTGATACCTTTTAAATACAAATTTTATGGAGAAGGAAATTCTAGAAAAAATCTTATGAATTCAGGGTGTATTTTTATAAAAAGAAACATAGATTTCCAGAACTGTATGGAAATTATTATTATTAGTTATATATATATGTAATAAAGTGTTTTATTAGTAGAAACACCACCAGCTTTAAGATAATGCAAATTCATTAGATAAACGATGAGGTATTCTAAAACATTAAATTTACCTCAAATACACAAACTAAATCACTAGAAGTCGTAAACATATTTTCTAAAGCTTCCATCTGATTATACGCATGATTGATAACTTATATATTGCAGGAATTTAATCATGTTTTTTATTATGTAGTGTGGTCATAAAAATAATTTGTACCTTAAAAAGGGATTTTCTATCCGATGCTATATGGTAATTTTTCATCATTTTGATGCTTTATATCGCCGCTCTTATTTTTTTCGGTTGAATTTTCAACACACTCTGCACAGATGCAAATGAGATTTTTAAAAATAAAAATCTATTCAAGGTTCTTCAAAATTAAGGAAATAACAAAATTCCTTTATCTTTTTTTTCTTTTTTGAAAAAATCCATGATAGCAACACTTTCCCAAAATTATATAGCAACATGGACAGTTTTTTGTTTCATTTATTACTTCGCTTGCAATAATAACTTCTTATTTTACAAATATTTTTTTAACCACAAAAAATAACAAGTGCTCCAAAGAAAAAAAATAATAAAAAATGAAATAAATGATTTGATATTATGTTTTCGATAATTTAATGAGCTTAATAAAACGTTCCTTCCTTTCTTTTATTGCAATAATATTTCACGTTTTATCTGAAATGTTTTTTCTTCTACTAAAATAAAAATTTTCTTCTGTAAATGTAATTTCGATTTGGAATATTTATTCTTATGCACTACTGGCAAAAATATCTTAGATAAAAAGCAAATGCATTTATGTGACGCGATATTTTACTATCAAAAACTTCGGTTTGATGCAAAAATCCAAACTAAATTTAAATTAGACATAATATTCTACATAAATTAGATTAAACATAAATATTTTTTATTACAGATTGTTCTTAGATTTTACTATTAGAAGCAGTTATGAATGTTAGATATGAAAATTTTTACAAGAGCAATTAAGTTGTTTTACAGCCGTTTTCTAAATTTTTTTGGCGATTTTATCATAAAGAAATATATTGTTTTTTACTTTAAAATAATTTCAGATTAAATGCAAATCTTACATTATCAATTTCAAAAGATTAAAATTTAATACATATTTTACATGTATACATATTTATATACATATATAAATATTTTTAACATTAAAAAATAGAACACCAAAAAGCTTTAGAATGACAGTAATTGCTGTTGTTGTTGTTCTGTCCATGTAGTGCAAGAAACAAATAGCTCCGAAGGTATTCAAAACAGCCTTGGCAATGTCAAAGATCTTCGGTGAATACAGCAGATGACAGTCAGTAAGGTTTAGATCTATTGAGTAGAGTTTAGTCAATATGGAAGGACAGCTAAAAACGTGAGTCGGAGATATTTGGGTATGAGGGCAATGGCAGTAATTAAAAACTACAATAGAACAAATTAGTTTTCTACAATAAAATATTCCACTCTTTCTTAAATTTTCCTTTCCTGTAAAAAAGATTAAATTTTCATTTTATTTCTATAAAATGAAACAGCTGATCTATTTGTTGCCGTACTGTACATCATACTTCACTGATGGAAATAATAATGATTTGTAAGTGACAAATGTGTTATTTAATCTTTAAGAAGTGACATTTTGTGCTTTTCAATTCATCAAAAGAGAGTAGAGAGTAAAAGGAAAAGCAACAGACAAGGACCAACGCTTGAATCATTTTTGAAAAGAAATCTGTAAATGTAACAGAAAAGTTATCTTAGTTTCCGGGAAAATTTCAGAAGCGTAAGATGCATTCTGTACCTTTTTATTAGGGTTAAAAAATGATTCTTCGCAAAATAAATAAATAAATAAATAAATAAATAAATAAATAATAATAATAATGATGATAATAATAATAATGATAATAATAATAATAATAATAATAATAATAATAATAATGATAATAATAATAATGATAATAATAATAATAATAATAATAATAATAATAATAATAATAATAATAATAATAATGCGATCTGAAATCAATTAATATTGTATGTTTTGATAAACTAAAAATATATAATAATAACCTTTTGTTAACCCTTTATCTACCGACGGTACTTATAAGTACCATTAAAATTACTTATTATAAAATTATTTTAATACGTCAATTAGTTTTAATACTGTTTAGAGTGTGTTACAGATACATTACTTTATCTTGTTCCAAAAGTATTATTGGATACACAAAACAAAAATATTTTTTAAAGGATGATTTATTTTGCCTTTGTATCTTTTTAGTTTTCTTGGTGCTGAAAGAGAGGGATGGGGATTTTTCAATTGGGAAATATTTCTATATTTATATTGCAAGAACATTATATTTGTACGTTTTATAATTCTACGAAATACAAAGAAAACAATTAAAAATAAAATATTTGTGTGGGGTTGTAAATACTGAACAAAATCCCTGTAAATTCAAATGTAATTAATCCTTCTAAATCCTTCAATCCTTCCAAAAGCCTTCAAAAATTTATTAATTGATTATGTAAGTTTTTTAATTTAGTTTAAACGATTTACGTAAAATGCTATAGAGTTTAAAATTTTCATGAATTCATATTGCGGTAGATAAAGAGATAAAGACACTTTTCAAAGAAAAAATAATAGGTTATTGTATTTTCTATTTACTTTTCTGGTGGTTAATATACTTAAAATATTAAACTTTTATTATTATTTTTCTTAGTATAAGCCAATAATTTTTACTTAATGCATAGGTTCCTGAAAATTATGCAAAATCGCCGCTACTTCTAAAATTTAGGAAAAATAAAGTTCAGAAAAATCCTTTTAACAAAAGCACAAAAACTCCCTATTCGGTAGCTTTATAAGTTGCACGAATTCTCAGATTACATCATTTCGATTGGTGAGATTGTAATAAAAATCAAAGAAGAAATGCAAGTAAGATTTTTATTACTTGCATTTCTTGTCTTGATTCTTCTTGATTATTCACGATTATTAAATTGATTATTCTTCTTGATATTCTCATCAATCTCACCTGCTAGAATACATTAAACGTAAAAAAAAGATGCAATCTCGAAACTTCTTACCTTAAGCGAATTGGTGACCAGTACCAGTAATGATTAATTTAGCAGCGAATATTTAGTTCTTCATTCTATAAAAAATTTATTTGTTTAAATAGCAATTAAAAGAAGAAATACTAATTTTTAAGCTAATTAGACTTTAGTATAGGCTGTTTTAAGCTTTTCTGTTCAATAAGTGTAAAACTTTTTGACACATTTACGAATTAATTTCTTAATGGAAAGATATAAAACTGACTATGGAAGCGATTGGGAATCGAATTGCGTTTTCAATCTATCTATCGAGTTAGAAGCTATTTTGATCACGTTTTTAAGTGTTTATTAAATTGTAATTCTACTATTGCGAGGGAATTTGGTTTAAAACATCTACTTTATCACCATTTTCTGAAATAAATTCCGCGTGCAAAAATAGCAGAAAATAAAGTTCGATTACATAGTAGATTCTGAACAGTGACACCTGTTGGGTCAATCCATTTCAAGTGGTGCAGCACTGGTCGCTCGACCATTTTTTAAAAATGTGAAATTTTTTGTACAACAACCTTAATATGATGGAAGTTCAAAATGACCGTTATTTTTAATTGTATTATTTTTTGTTTGTGCATGGCGGCCATCTTTGTTTCATCGTGTGCAGTGATTTTCTCAGATACTAGGATACACAAAATTGTAAATATCTCGTCTTTTATCATCCCAATTGAAATGGGAATTGCATTATTTTGTTCAGAATAAAATGGGCTAAATGTACGGTGGTAGAATAATTTTGAAAAATAAATTTTTAGAGGTGAAATTTTAGCATAAAATTTAAGATTTTCTCCAAAATCTATCCGTTTGCAAGAGGAAATTTTTCATGCAAGGAAAACTGTCAATCTTACACAATTTTTTCTACGTATAGGTCAAAAGTGCGTGTACTCATATACCAAGCCCCAGATGTGGGAGTTGATTTCTCTTTGCGAAAAAAATTCCGAAATTTGTCAAAAATCTCACAAATCGCACTTTTTAGGCTTTGATATCTCTGGTGGGGCACAAGATAAAAATCTGAAATTCTGGCCTTTGAAAGTGTTGTGTAGTAGTGTTATGTACAAAAAATTTCAGGAAGGAGATTTGACTACAAGCTGAGATATGACAAGGACAATATGTGAAAACAATGCTGCCAAACTATTGTAACCTACTATGTAATTGTTCATACCTCCAAAATTTTAAATTAATAATTTATGGTACAAAGTTAAATGTTAATTACAAATATCTTCTTCAAATGCTTCTGTGTGATTTAAACAATTCAGAATGTATGCTAAGCCAATGCACTATTTGTCCAGGTGAACAAACCTACTAGAAATGCTATTGCAACAATTTTACTCGGAACACATTTCAGAAAAAGTAAATTACAAACAATGGGTTGCAACTGATCGAGTTGACGTGGTTTCAATTATTAAACCTAGAGAATTTCATCCAAGTTAACAAGGGATGACAAGACTTGGGTCGCTTCAAATAAAATTTTGAGAAGGAACAGCCTGATGGACTGACAACAGTAACTGGTCGAACTCATAACGTTTCTCGTAAATAGTGTTAAGCTCTTTCTTGAGCATATATAGTATCTTTGTAAATTAAACATTTATTATTAAACTGTTTTCAACAAACGATATTTTCTGTGCAAATATTGTAATAAAAGAGACTAATCTCATTTCTCCTAATGTACTCGTAATAGCATTTCTTAACATTTTTTAATCACCGTACCTCAGCTTATAGTCAAGTCTCCTTCTAGAAATTTTTTGTGCATAACACTACCATAAAATACTATCAAAAGCCAGAATTCCAGTTTTTTATCTCGCGCCACACAAGAGATATCAAACTTCAATGTGAGGAAATAGCTGCGCACTATGAAACAAAGATGGCCACCATGCTCAAACGAAAAATATTAAAATTAAAATATTAGTCATTTTGAACTTCCCTCATATTAGGGTTGTTGTACAAAAAATTTTCAGATTTTTTAAAAACGGTCAATCAACCCAAATATTTTCGGGGTCATTGAAATGGACAAATAGTATTTCTAGTAGGTTTTGTTCATCTGGACAAATAGTGCATTGACTTAGCATACAATCTGAATTATTTAAATCACGATTTAAACAGAATTTGAAGATGATCTTTGTAACTTTGCATCATCAACCATTAGTTTAACATTTTGTAGGTATGAACAAACACATAGTAGGTTACAATAGCTTAGAAGTATTGTTTTTACAAATTGACCATGCCATATCTCAGCTTGTAGTCAAATCTCCTTCTTGAAATTTTTTGTGGAATAACACTATTACAAAATACTATCAAAGGCCAGAACTTCAGATTTTTATTTTGTGCCCCACCAGAGATATCAAATCCTAAAAAGTGCGATTTTTGAAATTTTTGACGAATTTCGGAATTTTGTTTCGCAAAGAGAGATCAACTCTCAGATCTAGGACTTGGTGTATGAGTACACACACTTTTGACCTATACGTAGGAAAAATTGTGTAAGGTTGACACTTTTCCTTGCATGAAAAATTTCCTCTTGCAAACGGATAGATTTTGGAAAAAATCTTAAATTGTATGCTAAAATTTCACCTATGAAAATTTATTTTTTTAAATTATCCTACCACCGTACATTTAGCCCATTTTATTCTGAACAAAATGCTGCAAACCCCATTTCAATTGGGAAAATAAAAGACGAGATATTTACAGTTTTGTGTATCCTAGTATCTGAGAAAATCGCTGCACACGATGGAACAAAGATGGCCGCCATGCACAAACAAAAAATAGTAAAATTAAAATAACGGTCATTTTGAACTTCCATCATGTTAGAGTTGTTGTACAAAAAATTTCAGATTTTTTAAAAATGGTCTAGTGACCAAAACAAATATTTTCTGGACCACTTGAAATGGATTGACCCTGGTTTTAGTTTCATGTATTTCCGAAAAAAGAAAAACTACGAACATCTTCTACTGCGGTTATCCTAATATTTGTTAAGCCCAGCCTTCTCTGGTCTGACGCATGGTCGCCCACTTATATAGACTTGTAAATTCTTGATTTTCTACTCACCGCGTCTTCATTTCTCTTGCCGCATCATTCGCGTGTTTTTTGATGGAGAGGTTCCAAGAATTGGTACTGTCAACTACCAGTATTCGTGCTGTAGTCGCCACGTGGCTGAGTTTTCGATACATTCTGCTTTATATTCTTTGCTTTTTCTTCGGGTTTTTACACTTTTTTAAGGTAGATGCATAAAGCTCTACAGTGCTACTTTTTTTGTCTTTTTTTCATGATGTTCTATACAACCATTCTTCTACAGAGCTTGGAGTTCAAATTCATATTGTATATTTAAAAGAATAAACAACGGTATTATGAGGATGAACTAACGTGAAACATTGTATTTAGTTGTATGATTTTGTTTATTTGAGGCTAATTTATTGAAGACATAAAGAAATGCATTAAATGAACTGTTCGCAAATAAAGCAACTTCAAAAAATACTTTTTAAAAGAAGAAATATTATCTGACAAAACAATAGTGTTATGCAGTGAGTCATACATTTTATTGAGTAATTAAATTTTTTGACTATTTAATTTTGAATGGTGGTATTTAAAATGTCTGTTATGTTGTTGCGCGATGCTAGTGAATAAAATTTTTGTGGAAGGGTTTATGAGTCATAAAATGGCTGTAAAATGCAGCATGTGAGGGATAAAAATATCTTTTAAAACTTTAAAACTATAAAAAGCCTTGATTGTTTTCCTTGAAATAATTTTTATTTGAAATACTTTTTTCATGAGTAAAAGCACTTTTACGGCTATGCTTTAATATAATGAAAGGTATTTGAATACAAATTTCACAAAAGAGTAAGTAAAAGGAATTGCACAAGGCAGAGCGTATTTTCATGTATAGAAATGAAGATATTTTAACACGTTTTTTCTAGAAATATATTAAAACCATGCCTTTTGAAAATTTCTTATAGTAGAATTTGGTGATCTAATAATACAACTGATATCTTTAAAATGCAATTTTTGTAAAAAATGTAAAACTAAAAGAAATCTTATTGCTGTGTGAATTTTTATGAAAGTGTCATGGATTATTTAAACTGAAAAAGGTATTATTAAGTTGAAATATACATAACCATGAAATATATTAATAGAAAAAACACCACTGGTTTAAGATAATGCAAATTCGATAGAAATAAGGCAAGTCATTCTTATTTCAAATGGCAACTTTTAATGGCTCAATTAAACAAAATAAATTACTAGAAATCGTAAAAATATTTCTTAAAGCTTCTTTCTGATTATACGCATTTTCAATATATTGCGTTCATTTAATGATGCTATTGATTATACCGCGTAGTCATAAAAATATTATCCGATATATCAACCTCTAATGGCCGCTCTGTTCCACTGTTCGAGATGACATTTCAGATATAGTTAGAGATAAGCTCGGAATTATGTGAACAACGAAAAAATGGCGCTCACTGTTACGGATATAGGTATAGAATCTCGAAAATTTCGAAGGGCAATGTACATTGATTCCTATCGCAAAATGGTGAGCTTATACGAAAGCTCAAAACAGCTTTGGCGCGGTACGTGTATGCTTGCACAAAAAACTGCTCTTCGTATGAATAAAAACCCATCAGGATGCACAGAGGCAATATACATATGGCAGAGCCACGACACCGTTCATTAATTATAAAACAGATCGGAGAATAACGTGAGATGACGCGATTGCGAAAATGCTGTTCTAGTACTCCTGCGAACAGACATAATGTGTAACTAAATGTGGGGGCACTCGTGCCTTCCTCCTGTAGGAAGACTCCTGCGTCCTCAGTAACGGGGAGAGCATATCACTGAGGACATTTCAAACTACTCCGATGTTGTTTCCTAAAAGCAGTACGGATTAAGAAAAATTATGGCTATAATGCTACTCCATACATTACGTTTGGTGTCGTATATATGTAGTGTTGTCCCAGACTGTGGATTCGTGTTTGCCCAGTGCACATAAAATTTTATGTACATACTATTAGTTAAGTTGAAATGTGCCTCGTCCGTCCATGTTATGCGAAAAGGCAAACCGTTATCGTCATCTTAGAGCATAAAAGTTTAATTTTCAAAGACTATCCGTTATTGTTTTCCCCAGCGTGCATCTTCTGGGAGCGCTACTATCAGTATTGAAATATGCAGATTACAGGGTGCAATGTTTTAGTACCGTTGTTTTCGATATATCCAATACACGAATTGTAGCATTGTATGTCCTGAAATCAGTATGTAATTCTCTTTCATAACAGAATCCTCAAGAACAGTTTGTCTTCCAGATTGCGGTGTACCACAGGTTCAACCAGTTCTTGGAATTTTTGTACTGAATCACTTAGAGCTTGCGGATAAATGGATCACATATTTGCCGATGCTTTCAAAGGTAAATATGAAAGGCTTCTGTGGAGTTAATCACTTTTTAGCTCACAGGCTGTCATAGCCTGAGAGCTTATGTGCCCATCCGTTCTGTATGTATGTTCGTTCGTGAGTAACGCGATAACTCATGATAATAATATCCGATCCACTTGAAATTTTGTATATAGGTACATCCTGACAAGGCGCTTCCCTGATTAGTTTTTGGAGTTCATTCGATATGTATAAGAAGGGGAACGGGGTGGCTCATGCCCCTCCCCTTAATTGATATAAATGGGTTTTTCATGCAGAATTAAGGTTTCGTTCAAAATTTAGATATAGGATCATTCTGATGAGGCGATTCCGTAAGTGTTATTAGGTGTTCATTGAATAAGTACAAACAGGGGGAACAGGGGTTCTAATGCCCCTGCCCTTAATTTATATAAATGGGTTTTTGCAAGCAGAATTGTCAGATGTCGTTCAAATCTCCGAATAGTTTTGGAAGTTTAATGATTAAGTATGAAAGAGGGGGACAACTCCTCTTAAATTATATAAATGATAAATGGGTTTTTATCAAGAATTACCCGATTTGCTCTGAATTTTGAATATAGATTTTTTATATGATAAAGCATGTCCTTGATAGTTTAGGGGGTTCAATGATTAAGTATAAAAAGGGGGAAAGGGGAGAGCTGTTTCCCCTTCTTATTTTTTTTTCGAACGGAATTAACCTTTGAAAATAGAAGGCTGTAATGTACAATTAGTATGCGTAGCCTGTGAGCTCAATGCCATCAGTTTAACTGAGCAATATTCTTTTTATTAATATTATTTTACCAATTCACTAAGAACTTTCGCTGCATGAGTCATTTCATCAAAAAAGCGAACACCCGACTGAAGAACCAATATTGCCACACTACTTTTTGTACTTTTTGTACGTTTTCTACACTTGAGTTTCTGCGAAAGGTGTTCTCTGATCAGAGTCTTTCTGAGTTTTTTTTCTTTTTTAAAAATTTTTTCGAGTGCATTCAGTACTTTGTTGGTGTTCCCAAATTTGTGAGCTTATAGCTCTGAAAAACAGGATCTATAATCTCACATTGATGCTTGAAGGAAATCTATAGATCTTTTTTATGATGGAACTGTATGTTGTTATAATATAACAAAAAAGAAACCTGTTACGTTGGTACACATAACATAACATAATTTTTTTTCTTAAATGCAAGTTTTTTTCTGTTGTTGTTTATTTATTAAATTATACATAGTTAATCATTGAAAATCGCATTACAAATATTGGAAAGAAGCTAAATTTTCATAACAAGCTAAATTAAATATCGAGTTAATTTTCATGATTACACGAAATTACTGTCTATGAAAACGACACTTCAATTAATGACTTTTTGCTACAGTTCTGGTAAGTAAATAGTTTAACCATTAATTTGTGCAGTAAATGTAGCGTGACATTCACTCTTAAAAGTTTCAGGTATCATTAACTAGGTTTGATATTTTAAAAGTTTGTAGCAAGATTTTTAACATTTAATTTATTTAGTACAGTTTCTAATAAATTTTAAGAACGTAGATTATGTAAAGTATATACTTTGATTAAAGAAATTAAACATTTAAGAACACAGTTCAAGTACTTGAAAAATCTGAGAAATTTAAGCTTTCGATAAAATAAAGACTCACAAAATTTCTCAATGTGTCTCTGACTTTATTTTATACTTTATTTTGTTTCAGAATTAATTGAATATTATGTCACCATCTACCTTTATGAAATGCAGGTATTTTTACATGTGCATTCGTCATGAAAATTTTAAATGGTAAAAATTTATTTTACTGAATAGTGGCAAATATGTAGTGCATATTTGGGATGCTTCATAGATAATAAATATTCTGTATATTATGAATTATAAATATTATGTACATTATGAATAATAAATATTATGTATATTATGAATAATACCCCAGCAGCCAAACAATATTGGACCAATATTGGCTACATCTTGGAGCAATATTGACACATTGGCACAATATTGACATGAAATATTGCTCCATTATTGGGATGTTTACATTTTGCCCTTATTTAGCCAATATTTGCAGCCAATATTATGTCAATATTCGGGTTCCATTGGAAATATTGCCAATAAAACGCCAATATTGGTTAAATATTGGAATTTCATTGGAAATATTTCCAATGAAATGCCAACATTTGTACGATATTGGTGTTTTATTGGCAATATTTCCAATAAAACCCCAATATTGGGATAATATTGGCTGCAAATATTGGCTAAATAAGGGCAAAATGTAAACATCCCAATATTGGAGCAATATTGACGTTTTATTGGCAATATTTCCAATAGATGAAATATTGGCGCAACGTGGGACCAATATTGGTTTGCTACTAGGGTAAATTTAATATCTAAACTAGTAAACTGTGAAATTAATTTAGACATAGCGCAAATTTAGTTACTTCTGCAATCATCGCGGAATCATCATATAAGTTTAGCTGACATGTTATACTTTCTTCTTTGATTTTGTTACTTCGTTAATTATCTTAATGTTCAAACGCTCCGTAAAATGCAGCACTAAATTTACAGATTTGATTTTAATATTGATGCACTTAATTTTAAGAAGTTTTAAGAGTTGGTAAAAGGTTTAGGTGTAAAAGAAATCGGCGAGTTTTGAATGATTTTCCTAAGAATTAGGCGATTTTAAGGAGTTAAACTTTATTTACAACAGTTAATCTTCGTTTTCATTTTAAGATTTAAATATAAATTAAGTGTATTTTAGAATTATTTTATCAAATAAAAACGATAACATCTTTTAAGAAGAGCGTATAAAAAAAAGAAATTATTTTTCTTAATTTTTGAGAAGAAATTAGAAAATACGGATTCATTTCAGGTCCAAAGTTTTAACAGTAAATAGGTGAGTTTCCAGACAATCGGATAAGGATTCATAAGGTAATACAAAAATAAGTTTTTCAACCCCATATTTTTAGGAACTAACAAATACAGTTTTGTTAAATTAATATTAGTAACACGTTTAAAATTATGGAAAGAAAAAAAAAATATTAAAATGTATCATACTCATAAGTATTCACAAACTGTTTTGAACTGATTGTCATTGAAATATTCGAAGTCAAAAATATGCTTTCTAGGAAACATAAAAAATATTTTTGTTCTTCTTACTGTTTATGTATTTAAAATGATATTTTCTTAAACCTAATATTGCTATTTATAGTATAAAGTATCCTGTGAATATTATTGTTGCAGCGTATATAGGGTTCTTTCGATCTTATGGTTAGACAACTTCAAACTCTTTTCTCTTAGAAAAGTAGAAAATAATTTATTTACAGATCTTCAGAACAACAGAGTCTTCAAAACTCACAAATGTTACAAGATATTCCAAAATAACTGTTTAAATCTATCGAACAAGTACAAATATAGGTCGCAGAGACTCTTTATGCAATGTCTCAACACCATATCACATTCAAAACAACGTAGATAAAACTCAATACATCAAGCAAACTTGCTTGGACAATCTCTAGTAGCTCACTCAATGACTGACTGGTAAATAATAATAACAACAGCTCGTATCGCTCTCCTTATATATAGTCTCGTAGCATGTGCTAGAAATTTCTAGAAAAACCTGGAAAACCACGGAACAACAAACAATGTATCAGTAGACCTAAGGGGGGTTACCATAAATAGGGAAGGGTTACCATCGCCAACAATCGCCAAGTTTGTCGCCAACTTGGCGATATATCGCCAAATTTGACGACCAAAATTAGTCGCCAAAAGTGACGCCAACTTGGCGATATCTCAAATATTTCGCAAAGCTGCCATAGACATTCACTGAAAATAATAGACAAGTTTGCTTGATAACAGAGACAATGTAACAAAAACTAATATTAGTAAAGAAATGGAGCTTAATAAGATTATTTACATTATTTTACAGTACAAACACTATTTACAAAATTCGTAACACTACCCCCTCCTCAAAGACTGCACGTCCCGGGCAGTGCAATCCTTGAGTTAGAGGAAAACACTTAAAATAAATAAACAAATAAGTAAATAAATAAATAAATAATAACAATAATAATAAAATTTACATAAATAAGAACTAATTACTATTTACATATTTACAAAAAGTGACTTTCATGACCATGGTCTGAAATTCAAGTTTCGAATTTCTAATCACTTTGGCCAAAATAAGGGGCTAGCCGGTTATAGTGTACGACCTTCGGTTTGGCGTGTGGCGATTTTTGTATGCGTACAACGACGTCATTCAACCTGTTAACGACTGTATAAGGACCGTCCCAGTTTCTTTGTAATTTTGGCGACAGTCCCTTACGACGTATCGGATTCCACAACCAAACTTTGTCACCTTCGTTGAACTCATGTCCTGTTGCCTTTGTGTCGTACCGTGTCTTCATCTTTTCTGATGCCAGTCCAATTCGGTTCCTCGCTAGACAATGAATCTCCTCAATCCGCGCCTGGAGTTCATCGACATATTCCTCAGGCGATGAAGGAGCATCAGGAGGACGGCCAAACAAAAGATCCGCAGGTAGACGAAGATCACGACCAAAGATCATTTGAGAAGGGGAGTAACCAGTGGCCTCATGAGTGGCACTCCTGTAAGCAAGCAGGAAAAGAGGCAATTTTTTGTCCCAGTCCTGTTGGTCTCTAGACACCAGGAGAGAGAGGCTATTTAGGATGGTACGATTGAACCGCTCTACCATGCCGTCCGATTGAGGGTGTAGAGGTGTTGTTCGGGTTTTGTCCATGCCGAGTAGTTCACACATTTCCTTGAACACAGCCGAATCAAAATTTCTTCCTTGATCGGAATGGATTTGAAGAGGAACTCCGTATCTGGAAACCCAGTGTTGAATCAGTATGTCTGCTACGGTTACCGCCTCTTGATTAGGAATGGCATAGGCTTCAGGCCACTTAGTGAAGTAGTCCATGACAACGAGGATGTACTTATTGCCATCAGATGTTCTAGGAAGTGGACCCCGGATGTCTAGGGCAATTCGTTCGAAAGGAGCTCCTACATTATAACGTTGCAATCGTCCACGGGTGCGCCTCTTAGGACCTTTACGTGCTACACAGGTGTCACAAGCTCGACACCACTTCTCCACGTCACTGCGAACATTATTCCAGTAGAAACGCTCTCGAACCTTTTGCAGGGTCTTCATTACACCAAAATGACCTCCTGTGGGACTACCATGCAGTTCTTGAAGGACCATAGAAATTCTCGACTTAGGGAGTAGTAGTTGCCATCTACATGTCTTTCCATCGTCAGACTCCCATTTTCGGTACAAGATGCCGTTCTTCAAATGTAAGGAATCCCAGAGAGCCCAATAACGTTTAGTCGTAGGATGGTAATGGGCCATGTCTTGCCAGCTGGGCTTCCTGTTGGACTCCTCTTTCAGCTCTAGAATTGGCTTAATTTCAGGATCAGCAAGTTGATCTTTACGCAGGCTCTCGTCACTCCACGGATCTTGCGATGATGTAGACCCAGTTGTAACTTGTCTTACTATAGGACCTTTGACATTAAATTTCTTCTCAGCCCGGTCGCAGTATCTACAATTCTCTGAGCAGGGTCTTCTTGAGAGAGCATCTGCATTTCCATGTGATGAGCCTTTTCGATGGCATATCTCCATATCGTACTCTTGAAGCTTTTGTATCCACCTGGCTATCTGGCCTTCAGGGTTCTTAAAATTCAATAGCCAAGTTAGAGAAGCATGATCAGTTCGGATCAGGACCTTTCGACCGTAAAGATAGTGATGAAAGTGGTCTATGGCTTTCACTACAGCAAGAAGCTCTTTTCTTGTTACGCAGTAGTTTCGCTCGGCCTTTGACAAGCATTTGCTGAAATAGGCGATAACACGCTCCTGGCCGTCGATTTCCTGGGACAGTACAGCGCCAATGCTTTCGTTGCTTGCATCCGTATCAACTGTTTATCGATTTGAGGATACGACAGAATTGGAGTGGATGTCAAGGCCTCCTTAAGCTTTTCGAAAGCAGCGTCACATTCCTGTGTCCACATAAATTTTTGATTGGCTTCTGTTAATTTATGAAGTGGTCTTGCAATCATCGAGAAGCCTTTGACGAATTTTCTGTAATAGGTGCATAATCCTAGAAAACATCGAAGCTGGTGAACATCTGCTGGACGATTCCAATTTTTCACGGCCGATATCTTCTCCGGATCAGTCCTAACTCCTTCCGCCGAAATGATGTGTCCAAGGTAGGCGACTTCATTACGAAACAAACTGCACTTCGAAGGGCTTAACTTCAAATTAGCTTCCTTTAATTTTTGTAGCACCCGCCTGAGGTTGTTCAGATGTTCATCAAAAGATTTTCCTATGATTATGATATCGTCTAAATAAACAAGACATGCCTCATATGACAGTCCCCGAAGAACCGTTTCCATAAGGCGTTCAAAAGTTGCAGGTGCGTTACATAGACCAAAAGGCATTACCTTGAACTGCCATAATCCTTGTCCCGTTGTAAAGGCAGTCTTCTCGCGGTCGTCGGGATGGATCTCTACCTGCCAGTAACCACTCTTCAAGTCTAAAGTCGAGAACCAAGTGTTGCCCGCAAGTGTGTCAAGAGTGTCGTCAATCCTTGGCAGAGGGTAACTATCCTTTTTGGTGACGTCATTCAGTCGGCGGTAGTCTACACAAAATCTTGTAGAACCATCCTTCTTTCTTACTAATACAATGGGAGACGCCCATGGACTTGTTGATGGTTCGATGACGTCATTTTCTTCCATATCTTTAATTAAATTCTGCACCTCTTCTTGCTTGGCAAAAGGTAATCGTCTAGGGTGCTGTTTAATAGGAGAGTGATCTCCCGTGTCAATTCGGTGTTGTGCCATTTTAGTTCGTCCAAAGTCTTCAGATGTTTGGGAAAATAAACTTTGGAATTCTCTAATTAAATTTTCCGCAGCTTCCAACTGTTTTGGATTTAAGTCTGTATTTTGTAACAAATCCTTGACTAAATTATCTGAAGATTTCTCAGAGTGACTGGAATTTTGACTTATGCACGTCACAGGAGCACATGACGCTATCACCTCTCCTTTCTTGATAGTCCTCGTCTTATCACTGATGTTAGCAATTCTGACTGGAATGGTCTTTTTCGAGAGGTCTACCACAGAAGAAGCCACCATTACTCCTGCTTGTGTACTATTGTCTTCTGGATAATCTATATGGCCAAATCGATAATTAGTTTTATTTTTAATTACAGCAGGAACCAAACATTCTGTTCTTGCATCTAGATTAATGTCTTCTTTGGCTATTACTATTTGTTTACATTCAATTTCGTTATTTAATCCAAAAAGACTTATTTTTTCAAATTTTGAGATCATTTTGTTATTTTTGAAATCAAGTCTGAAGTCAAACTTCTTCAGAAAATCTAGTCCGATTAAGCAAGGATCTGTTATGTCAGCCACATATGCCGTATGGTAATATTTCGTTCCTCCAAAGTTGATAGTTAAATTGGCCTTTCCATATATGCCTATCTTGTCACCCGTCACAGTTTGCAGGGTAACGCATGGTGGAGTCCAGATGAGTTTACATTTCAATTTTCGAGCCAAATCTTCTCTTATTATTGTCACATTGGCTCTTGTATCGACAATCATACGACACTGAATTCCGTTAATAAAGCCTATCACATATAATTCGTTATCACCGCCGCTCAGTTTTGATATCTGGAGGATCTTCAGGTGGGGCTTTTCATTCTCTGGCAACCTCCGCCCCGCGAGATGGCCAAAATTTAGTTTCCCTGCTGACTGTTTGAATTTATCTCACGTTCGTGGATTTTGGGGCAATTTCTTCGGAGATGTCCTGTATCACCGCATCCCCAGCACGTGAGATTCTGTCTTCTTGAACTTGTTCTTCCGTATTTTAAAGCTTCAATTTCTTGATTTATTTTCCTAATTTCTTTCAAGACGTCGTTCTCAGTGTCTGAGCTTTTGTTCACCGTTGCCCCTCGGACTGAATGACGATCTCTTCGGCTGGCTTGTGTAGCTGCTTCCAACTTTAAGGCATATAGTAGTGCAGCCTTTAAATCCTGTACATCTGCCATTCGTACCGCTCTCTGCACTTCTGGATCTTTTATTCCGTCTACAAAATATTGCAGTGACAGCATTTCCCGTACATTTGTTGGACAGTCAATGAATGCTAAATTTGCAAGCCGTTCAATTTCCAAGGCAAACTCTTGAAGGGTTTCACTCGATTTTTGATGGCGGCTCTTCATTTGTATTCTCGTATAATCCTTGAAGAATTTTTCGCCGAATCTCATTTCAAGTGCACAACTTAAAGTCTCAAAATTGAGTTGCGTCATATCGGGCAATGTTTGCAGCACGTCGGCGGCTTCTCCTCTTAAAGATGCTGCCAGTTGACAAGCTTTCACCTCGTCACTCCATTTGTTCGCTTCAGCTACAATGGTGAATTGGGTCTTGTAAACTTGCCAGGAACTCTTTCCATCGTATGTCGACAGCTTAATGTGCACGGGAGAAGCAGGCGGATTCCTAAATTCTTCATAATTACCACTAGACGCTGAAAGTTTCTTCTCAAGATCTTGTACTTTTTTATTTAGCTTTTCATCTACTTCACCTAGTATTTTCTCTTCAACGTTATTGATTTTCTCTTCAACGTTACTGATTTTCTCTTCAACTTTACAAACTTTATTCTGAATTTTCTCTTCTACTTCCGCCATTTTCCGTTCCATTTTCTGTTCAACATTACTAACTTCATTCTGAATTTTCTATTCTACTTCCTCTATTTTCTCTTCTATCGAGCCTATTCTTCTCTCTACCGACGAGAACTTTTCTTCTAAAGTTTTCTTCATTTCTTCTTGGCCTTTATTAATCTTTTCAGTCACATCTTCTTGGCATTTGTTCATCTTTTCCGCCAACTCTTCTTGGCCTTTATTCATTTTTTCCGCCAACTCTTCTTGCCCTTTCGTCAATTCTGCCTTTATTCCATTAATAGCTTCTAACAGTTCTTTCAGTTGACCATCCATTGTTCTTGTTTTCGCCATAAGAACCCCACTTCTGACACCAAATGTTGCAGCGTATATAGGGTTCTTTCGATCTTATGGTTAGACAACTCTTTTCTCTTAGAAAAGTAGAAAATAATTTATTTACAGATCTTCAGAACAACAGAGTCTTCAAAACTCACAAATATTACAAGATATTCCAAAATAACTGTTTAAATCTATCGAACAAGTACAAATATAGGTCGCAGAGACTCTTTATACAATGTCTCAACACTATATCACATTCAAAACAACGTAGATAAAACTCAATACATCAAGCAAACTTGCTTGGACAATCTCTAGTAGCTCACTCAATGACTGACTGGTAAATAATAATAACAACAGCTCGTATCGCTCTCCTTATATATAGTCTCGTAGCATGTGCTAGAAATTTCTAGAAAAACCTGGAAAACCACGGAACAACAAACAATGTATCAGTAGACCTAAGGGGGGTTACCATAAATAGGGAAGGGTTACCATCGCCAACAATCGCCAAGTTTGTCGCCAACTTGGCGATATATCGCCAAATTTGGCGACCAAAATTAGTCGCCAACTTGGCGATATCTCAAATATTTCGCAAAGCTGCCATAGACATTCACTGAAAATAATAGACAAGTTTGCTTGATAACAGAGACAATGTAACAAAAACTAATATTAGTAAAGAAATGGAGCTTAATAAGATTATTTACATTATTTTACAGTACAAACACTAACTATTTACAAAATTCGTAACATTATTATTCTGTCTCTAAAATTATGGAACTCAATAAAGCAGAATATTATCTTTTCAAAATCAATGATTTTGTTAACGTATTGGAATGTTTCAGAAAACCGTTAAGTCGGAAACTGCTACGTGGCATAAAATCGTCTTGAATTACAGTCTGCACCATTTGAAATTTATAAAAATATTATATATTTTGATACACTGTGCAAGATAGAAATTATTTTGTTAGAAGGTTTTTTTTTTTTAACCTTACAAAAAGAGCAAATCATAAATTTTATCTGTTTATGAATTTTATCCATTATTATTGTTATTATTTTATCTTTGAAATTAAAATAAAATTAATTTGTAATGTTTTTTGTTAGGAAATTTGCCTGACACTTTTTTCAACATTGAATTGTCTTAAAACACTTATTACGTAGTTGTCCTCACTCATAAAATTAATATTTGTTAAGATATGCATTATTACGCAATATTCATCTCATTATTTCAATTATCTTATCATATTAATTTATCATCTATCATATTAATCTCAATATTTTTATCAATCAAGAAATATAAAGAATCACATCGTCGTTGGTCAATGGTTTCACATCTTAGCGACTTATACAACTTAATCTCGCTAATTTGAATATAAAATGCTATTTGTCGTATTTTCCGCTTTGTAAATATTTTTATTTGAAATATTTCTGAATGTATTCATAATCTTTTGTTGATCCCATTGTAATGGAGACTTAAATTTAAAAATAAAGTTCTCTTTGTCTACAGCCTCAACAGCAATCGAGAGACGCTGCTCTCGAATCTTGGTGGCCTGAAAATGGCTTAGTGAAAATATTATTTATCAGAATATATAATTGCTTATAATCTGTAGAAAATAAATTTCAGACAACCTTTATTTAGTTGCATGAGGACTTCGATTCTTGAAAATCAGGAAATCAAGCATCACAGGCAAGTTAGCTATTGACTTTTAGATCCAACTTACAGCAAACTTTAATACATACAATTTATATAACTGCCCTATTTTTAACAAACTGAATTCAATAGAAAAGTAATTTAACATAATTGAAAATAATAATAACAAAAATTCTCGATTTCGCAAAGTTCATCTGTCTTTATTAAGCAAATATAAAGGATCTTGGTATTTATTTTTACGTGAGATAAACACCATACAGAAATTAATCAGGAAATGTCACTCATTTGCACTAAAATATTAGTAATATATTATTTTTTTCCTTTATAAGGCTTATCAAATGAATAATTATCAGCAATTAAAAAACATTCTCGATTAATAAAAACCGAGGAAATAAATCCTTTCTTATTTATTGGTTTCATTTTTTTCAGACTTTTTTGTAACTAAAATTATTTCGATCAATGTTTTTTTTCTGTTTTTACATTTAGATTTTATTTAATTTAAGTAAATATATTTCCATCTCATTCTGTCATGAAATTCAGCAAGAATATGTAAATTCTTTTTCTCAGACTTAAGAAATAAAATAAAGAAATAAAAAATAAACAATTTGATTACGAATTAAAAAAAATGTATGACAAGTTATGTATAAATGCAACCATTTTATGAAAAAAAATTAATTTTGAAAGAATTACGTAATAATAGACATAGTCTTATTTTTTTCTATAGAAATATTTGTTATTTTTTTACATATTTCTCATCATTACACATTATTTCAAATTAGTTCTGTAAAAAAATCATTTTAGACCATAACTCCCTTTAAAATATTTATGCATCAAAACTTGTTTTATTTTACCACTTTCTGTTTTTCATTCACAAATTGTAGAAAACACTGGAATAATGAGATTTTTTTTTTCATTTTGTATGATAATTTTGTTTGTGATTTAATTAATTGACATTCGAATAACATTTTTTTTTAACATATGTTGGATATTTATAATACAGAAATTACTTTTACATAAAAAATACTTTCACAATGGCATTTTATTTTCTATTAAAAAAATTACAAATCTCTATATGCATTTTCTTTTTTTTTTTTATCTAAAATATCTCTAGACTCAATTCGATTAGAATAAAAACTTTTGACACTGATGACATTATGAATGAACCCAATTATTTTATTAAGCAATCCTCACTTTGTAAGAATTATATAAGAGATATAGTTACTTTTTTTGTTTCTACCATTACTTTTTTCTAAGCATGTCTCATTGTCACACAGCCAAGCTCATTATATAAAAAAATCTTTGACAGTTTATGAATGAACCCAATTATTTTATTAAGCAATCCTCATTTCGTAAGAATTATAAAATAAGATATATAGTTAACTTTTTTTGTTTCTACCATTACTTTTTTCTAAGCATGTCTCATTGTTACACAGTCAAGCTCATTATGTATAAAACGTATTTTAGTATGTGTCTGATCTAAATAATTTACATCAAAACTTGTTTCATTTTCTATTTGTTGATGTTTTTCTTGTTTTTATTGGTTTTTGTTTTTAACATTCACAAAATATGTCTTGAAGGTTTTTGTATTAGAATTCCAGTTCATTATTTATGCATTTTTTTTATAGTTTTAAAAAATTTCTCTGGTGTTCTTCCAGTTTTGGACACATTTTTACAGAGATAAAGCATGGATGTTATTACTGTGTAAGAAAACAATTTTATTTGATAAATACTCGTAATAAGGCAAATAAAGGATGCATTTTAATGTGAAAATTCCATAGATGCAAAGTTAAAGATGTTTTGCTTCACTTAACTCATTAATTTGCATATATTTTCCGAAAAATTCTTGTTCTTTTTTTCGCATTTTATTTTTAAACTAGCTGTTACCCGTTACTTCGTTCACATAACATTTAAAGAAGAATTAATTAATCAATCAAACAAAAGAATTCGTTGGATAAAAGCATGTGTAATTAACTTCTTATCGCGATTTACAGTAAAAATCTTCTGATGACTATTTTTGCCGATTTTATTGGTGGTTTAAGTTTTCCTTTCAGCGACTTATACTAATACACAGAAACATTCTTGAATACTTTTGTTCAGCCCTGTAGTTTACCTAGTACCTTTAATATATGAATTTATTTTTCTAAACTTTAGTTCAAATAAAAATATTCCGTATTACTACTTAAATTACATTCTCAGAAATTATCATCCGAAGACAACAATGTATCCAGTTCTTTGTGTGACCCTGTATATCATTTTATCTATATACTACAAACATTTCTTAGTTTATTGAATGCAGTTCAAAATAAAAATGCATATTTTATTTAAAAACCACCTTTAAGTAAATTACGCTCATATTCAGTAACCTTTCCAAGATCTTTTGTGTAACCCTGTATATCTAAATTGTGTAAATATCAGCACTTATACACACCATTTAATATACATTCATTTAGTGAAACTTAAAAGCACATATCATAATTCAAAATGCATTTCATCCATGTAACAGTCATCATCCATCATATACAGTACTCCGGATAGAATATATACTACTTAAAATCTTTTGTGTGTTCCTGTAAATGCTATGCACATTGTATTATGCATGAAATAACTCACATTAAGCCACAGCAACGTATATCAATTTGATTATACATGAAATTGTTTACCATAATTAAAATGTGTCGCAAAGTGTTCCTGCCTTTATTATTAAGCAATGGAATTCTTCTGCGTGAACCTGTAAATGAATAATAAGTGTCCTTTTCACTGCATATTTTACAAAATGCATAGTTTAGTGCACTTTGTTGATTCATATGAATTTGAATATGCTTCGCAGGGTGTAACATCGTTAAAATTCAATTGAAACGATTTTTCCAAATAATGCCGTAATTTAAAGAAATTTTTTAGCTATCCCTATAAATAAACTAATCATGGTAGAAACTTCATTTTCAATAGGTATTCGTGCTAAGGTAAATGTTAATAAAGTCAAAAAATTTCATGGCTACTAGGATTGCCGTTAAATTTACGAAAGTTAGAGGCGGCCAGACGGCCAGACAAACCGAAAGCATAATAACTTTTCAACTTTGTTGGAATGTGTTAAAAGATAGAGACAAAAATATATTAATCAGTAGTTTTATTTTCCTTCTTTTCTCCACAAAAAGTTTCTTCCATTGATAATTATGAATTTTGAATAAAAATTTTCATTTGTATCTAACTTATAACTTATGAATTAGTATACGTAAAAAATATTTCTCATTCATTTTAAATATGACGTCATTATTTATCTAGCTCGATTAGCTACTGATATTCATGCTTCTTGTATTTTTAACGACTACTATAAAGTACCTGTTTTATTTCAACTATGACGTCACATTTTTCCGAGTATAATATTTCACTGTAAATATTATTATTTTTTATTCTTTTCTTACTTCTAATTATGTCGCCATTTTTGACAGAAAAATTCTTGTTAATGAAACAAATGTACATGTTTGATATATAACAGAAAATACTCTCTTTATATCTATTTCAAATATGACGTCATATTTATTTTCTTTTAATATTTTTTATTTTTATTTTTTTTGCACGGAAATTGCTGAATTGAAAATTTATTGCCGCTGAGAAATTATCATTCCAGATTTCTATTTTATTAGCAACAGGAAAGGAAAATTGTTAAATTTTATCTAAAAAATGCCTGTTGATTCTGTATGAAAAATAATGAAATATTGAATTATTAAGGAAAATATTTGAATAAATCAATTAAAAATTAGCCAATGTTCATTTCCGGGCATTAACTTATCTGTATGCAAAGATTCAAAGACATTAATCCATCCGTTTAGAAGCCAATTTCATTCCAATATTCGGACACACTTTCGCATTTATAATATATATAAGATATAGTTTATCTAAAGTTTTATTTATGAAATATCTCCCAGAAAAAGGAAGATCAAGCTTGCTGCCACATTCCAGTAAAAGCCAATGTTTGCATAATTTTTATTTCAATTGAAATTAGCAATTCAAAATTAATTTTGGATTGAAAAACAAGAAGCTTTTTTTGCAAGAAGTTTTAATTTAATTTTTATTTATGTTGTTGTATTTAATAATAAAAGGATGATGCATTGTTAAGAATTGTTATTATTAATTGAAATTAAGATTGTATCCATCACAAATGAGGAAGAATAATATTCCCAATACAACCATGGTAATTAAATTGGTAGTCTTAAATATTTTCTAAATATTTATTCGTAAATGGAGGTAGTTTTTATTGTAGACAAACGATGTTAGTATACTTAGTATATTTAGCATACTATACACTGTACAGTGCATATATTCCTTAAAAAACACTATGATAGGGAAAAGATATTCTTTATCCCCATAGGAGATGCTGCATAGTTTTCTGCTTGATAAAAAGCAATCTTTTTTACAGTAATTATATTCCTTATTTTTTTTTAATGCAGGATTTCAACGATATTGACTGAATCTTGCCTTTAAAGCCATTCCATTTTTCTATGTGGTCTATTTGATCCGAACTACTCCAAGAAAGATTAATCATATGAATGGGACACATAAACCACAGTAAAAAAAAAAAAAAAAAAAAAAAAAAAAAAAAAAAAAAAAAAACTCATATAATATTAAATTTACGAAATTTTACTTTCATCACAGGTAAAGTGAATTAACTTAATTCTAATCCATTTATGTAAATAATTAATGTATAATTGATTTCAATTCATTCCCTTTGATCGAGTGACTCACGCTGACACCTTTTGTTTTCCTTATTGAGAGTGTCGGTTTTCGAAAAACTAATGATTGTAACTATTTATAACCAGCAGTTTTGGTGTTTTAATTAAAAATATAAGGTATCTGAATATTTCTGTCTAGTTCTAATGCCATTGACAGAATTTCTACAGGGTGTAAAAGTCCGGTTCCATAATTTATTTATATGAGCAACAATCTTTTTTTTTTTCGCTTTAGCAGCGCAATATAAGAGAAAAGCCTGAAAAATCTGTGGTAAAACATTCTGAAAATTTAAAAAATAATCCTTCACTATTTTAGATTCAGCTTTTAAAAAGCTGGATTTAATTTTGAAGTTTTTATGGCCCATTCTTCCCGACTGAAAATCTGGTTCATGTTTCACGTCTGGTGTTTTCTCCTGATTACTTCGGTGATCAGTATAACCTAAACGCCTCACCACAGTAGCTATTACATCGCCATTTTAGGTTTATTAGAGGTCCAATTGCTTACCGAAATTACACCTTTAAAACTAGACAGACAACAAATAAACCAAAACCATTATTGTCTAACTATAGTTGTACGAAAAAATTATTTGATTTTAGTACTATTTATTGATTTAATAAATATTTTTAACTGAAAAATTACTTTTTTTTTAACGAATGATACTTAAAGATAAAGCTTCCAAAATAACTTTAAATATACGACTTAGGTACATCCGTTATCTTTGGAATACCATCTTAAAAGCATGTTTGATTGGTCCAACTGACAGTGTGATCCATATCTACATTATTTACCGTATATGTATTCGAATTAATATTATTAATTGGTCTTCTACAGAATTACTTACATTGAATAGTGAGAAATTTCGCAGTAAAAAAAATTCTGAAGCCAACCCTATACCATAAAATGAGAGAGGATAATAAATACTACCCTAAAATAGAAAACGTAGGCAGGTGGTGCCTGCGGTTTTGGAAGCTTCTGCAAAAAAAGAGGTAATTTCTTACCTCATTAAAAAGAGGTGAATATATGAAAAAACATACATTGCAATATTATAGCTATAAAAATTTTTAAAACGTAAAACACAAAAAAGTAAAAGTGGTATTGTTATTTTTTATCACAAAACCTACTATAAGTGGTTTGTGTACAATATATTAATGTGTAAGAATCAGTGATAACTGACACTTAAAAATTTGTTCCCAATTCTTTGTTAATGAATGCGGGACATATACGACTAGTTTTATGTTCTACAGAATATATTATTTATTTTGCAACCCGCGTAATCGGGAAGCAAATTAACAATACGAGTGCAGGCGCTCACCGTTAGCACCGTTAGCCTAGAGTGCAGAAAAACGCGCATTTATTATTGAACATTATTTTCAAATGTCTTACACTGAAAAAAAAATCGGTAATTCTACAGATGTAAAGTTTCCAAAATATGTTTGGTTAATAACATTTTATCTGTACATTGAACAGGAAAAAAACATAAATCTGCAAAACTAAGTTTTGTAAAGTTACAGGAATCTGAAACTTTACAAACGAGTCTACTAAAATTACAGCTATCTTACTAAAATTTATCTGTAACCTGGGTTCCAGTTACATGAAAAATTCTTGGAATTCCATTTTCCTAAATAATTCTTTGTAACCTTACAGTTTTTTTTTTTCAGTGCAAATCTATATATGTTACATGATTTTTTGCTGTTGGCGTTACATAAAAAATCCTAGGAATCCCAGTTTCCTTAAAAACTTTTAGTAATTTTACACATTTTTTTTTTTTTTTTTTTTTTTTTTTTTTTTTTATAGTGTAGTAGTAAAAAGTCAAGGAACAATATGGAAACATGTTTCTAGATTCGGTTTTTCCGAATAAAAGCGCAACTAAGTGAGCCGTGAATAATTTTGAAACTTAATGGACTGTGGAACCGAAAAGAAAGAACAGTCCGTCGTTTATCGTAATTGATCACACAATCAATAAAATCTAAACGAAAATCAAAGAGAAACCACCTGCCCCGTTAGTAAACAAAAAAGTTTCGTTTGTATTGGTTTGAACAGAATGGCACTACTGCATATAGGACCAACTACACTCTGACCTTTCTCCAAAAATGCGTTGGTGATCGGCTAATTAAAAAAAATGGCCTTCACGCAGTCCAGACCTGTCACCGTCCGATTTTTTCTTTGGATATATTTGAATAATTGCGTGTTCCGTTTACTGGACTGAAAACTTGCGTTACGGAAGATGTAAACACTATCACACCAAAGACATTACCGAAGGTGTCTGGAAATCTCCGAAAACAGTTTCAGATATGTAAACATGAAGACGGCGTTCACTTCCAACAACTTTTGTAGTCATTTAAGCACTTGTGTAAGATAAAAATTAATCGTTGAACGTTGTTATGTTTTTTGTGAGGGAAAGATTGCAAAATAAGTGAGACACTCTGTATTTCTAACAGATTGTGAAAAAAAGAAAAATCTAAGAAATTTTTTAAGAGAAATCTACCACAATGAAATGAGAATCTGAGTGGAAGAAAATGTTGTGCTAAAGTATCTGATTCAAATATGGCCAATGCAGGCAATATGGCCAACATGCAATATTGTTATTAATTTCAGTAAATCTAAACGATGATGCTCGGATCTATTACCTAGATATCCCAATAACATAGTGCAGCACAGTGTTGGCCGCAAACTTTGATCATAAACACAGAGGGCAGTCATTGTTGATTAATTGTTAGTTGCGTTGACATTTTATAAAATTTTCTCAGGCAAGTTAATTATTTTTCTTATGTAAACAAAGTAATTGCATTTATTATTATGCATAATATTTTAGCTGGTTTAAAGTCCTTTTAAAATGTAAAAATGAATTTTAGTATCTGAGTGTTCGGGCAAATTTACGAACACTTTTCAAAAACTCATCACTGTTAGTAATATACTCATTGGGCACATAATTTATGCACCTAAGGCATACTACATTCATATAAATAAATTTAACTACTTTTTATATTTATTTATTTATGAAAATAACTGGGCTGAAACATTTAACGCACTATTAGCATTAAATACCAAAAAAATAAACTTTTAAAAATATATAATGCTAACAAGTAAACAGAAAAGAAATCAAATGTAATAATGTTAAAGTAAAATACTAAATTTTCTTCTTGTTTTTTGTTTTCATTATTTTTTGTAAAAACTCAAAAGAAAAAAATAAGTTTTCTGCGGTTTTTGTTTCAAATGCGTTAAATATAAATATTTTCATTATATTTCACCTATGGCCATATTACCTGCATATGGGCATATTATCAGAGAGTTGTTAGCATTTCATCCGCCCAATAGTCATCATCCATAATATACAGTACTTCGGATAGAATGTATTATTTGAAATATTTTGTGTGTTAATGTAAATGCTATGCACTTCGTACTATGCATGAAATAACTCTTATTAAGCCTCAGGGACGTATATCAATTTGGTTATCCATGAAATCGTTTATCATAATTAGAATATGTCGCAAACAATTCCCCCTTCCCCCTTTATTACTATATAATGGAATTCTTTCGTGTGGCCCTGTAAATGAATAATAACTATTCTTTTTACTGCATATTGTAAAAAATGCATATTAAAGTGCACTTCGTACATGCATATAAATTTGAATATGTTTCACAGGATATAACATTTGGAATAATTTAACGAATTTAACGAACATTTGGAATAATTTAACCATAATGTAACGGAATTTTTTATATTGTCCCTGTAAATAAACTGATCATGGGAGAAACTTCATTTTCAATAGGGTCCGTGCTAAGGTAAATGTCAATAACTTCCAAAAATTTCATGGCAATCCGGGTATATTTACGAGAGTTAGAACACGGATAGACATTTAGACGGCCATCCGGCCAGATACACAGACGGGCAGACAAACCGAAAGCATAAACTTTTTTCAACTTTGTTGGATAGTATTAAAAAGATGGTTGCATAAGAAAATGAATAATCAATGAACCATTTAAGACTACGAATAACAAATACTGGAATAAAGTTTTCTGTAGTAATTTGCATTTTTAAATTTAACTGTTTTTTCGATCTTACTTGGCGTGTATAAATTTTATATATTATTCACAGAAATAAAAAAAAAAATTCAAAATAACATTCGTGTTTTGGTTTAAATTGCTGAATGGAAATTTTCAACAGTGTTTAACTTAAATAAAATTTAGTAATCAGAGTTACCAAGCCTCCGGCTTTTAGATACAATCATTTTAAAATATATAATGTTTTTTTTAAATTTAATTTGCACAATTTAGGGAAATTTAGGGAACAACATTTTCTTTAAAATAATAGTGGTATTCAAAAAAGTATATTCTTCTTCACAACTCTGGGTAATATACATATGTATGAATATATCATTTACAGAACTGCACAAAAAAAATCGTATACTGTTCATGGTAATAGTATAAATCAAGTTTTCAAATGCATTATGCGGTTTAAAAATTATTAATTTAGACATCATCTTTTAATTGAGTAAACTGCGAAGTTTTGTTACAGAATTCTAAATGTGTTGGAAAGTAAACTTAAAACACACTATGCGTAAATTACTTAAAGATGACAAAAAATATTTTAAAAGGTGTTAAATTACTTTTAATCCTTAGTAATTTCAACTGTAAACAAAGCCATTGGTCGAGAATATAAAATAAAATAAAAATATAAATATTAACATCTTAATTTTCAAATACAGTCGGCTCTCGTTAATTCGAACTCGTCGGGACCACAAGAAATGTTCGAATTAACTGAAGTTCGAATTATGGAAAATATGAAACGAAAACATGCTTAATATGGTTTATTACAAAGCAATTAATGTTATAGCGTTTTTTTTAAGTTATTTTGTCTGTTATCATTAGAATATGATTTAATATTAAATTAGAATATATAAATACATAAACTAATTGAAAGATTAGAAACAAGCGCAATGAAAGAAAATTTTAAAGCGTCACTAATGGACAGACCGGACTCTAAGAAATTGGATATCAAGTGCATTGGATTATATGTATACTTGTTGGAACAATTTTCACAAAAATCAAAGAAAGAAAGTTATTCAACTGATCTGAAATCCCTGATAAAGAAAGGAAAAATGAAAAATCGGAATTCTCGTTAGTTCGAATTAAACGAAGTCAATAGAAAATGAGTTCGAATTAATGAAAATTTTTAACGTTATTCTGCCATTGAAAATTTCGGGACTTCATGTTTAGTTCGAATTAAGCGAAGATTCGAATTATCCGATTTCAAATTAACGAGAGCTGACTGTATCACGTAATTGGAGTGAAAGTGAAAGTCAAATTTTAGATCTAGAAAAAAAAAATATATATATATATACATATATTTATTTGGAGGTGTTGGAAAGTATTTCATAGTCAATACCATAAGTAATATATTTCGTTTTTTGTTTGTTAATAATTTCGTTATTCTCGAAAAACTACTATATTCAGGCTATTCAAACAAGAAAAAAAATTCAGAATCAGAGCAATTCTTTCATATCCACTGATTTACGTAAATAAAAGAGTATGTAGCCATTAGTCACCGGAAACCTCTTACCACGAAGTTAAAGTGGACTCATAACACCAATATCATATAATGCCACCCTTGGCCACCATGACTGTAGCAACTCTTCTAAAACCACTTTTTAAGTGCGTTCGCAATTATGTTACCTCTGAGCGTCTTGCAAAGGGGTAAAACTGTAATGTTGTTTTCTCTGCCTTTTGTTTTAAATGCTCAGAAAATATGATTTTTCAACATTATTAAAAAAGATTAATTATAAATATGAATGTAATCCTTGAGAGTTTTAATAATTTTAAAATTTATTGAAAATTCATTAAATATGAAAATTATATTATCTTAAATATTGCTTACATTGCAGTGAAATCTCGAGCTTAGTGAACGGAATATTACGTTCCAAACAATTAGACGGTTATACGTAGCACCAATAGTCGTTGTTTAATCCGTCCGTCCGTCCGCATATAACAGTGCAAAAAATACTTAACCGAATTATTTCAAATTTAAAATCTATGCTTGTTTTATAATTTTGCCGATTTATTCGAAATTTTATGAAAATCGGATGTTGAGTTTAAATACAGAGACGATTAAAAATATTCTTTTGCATTAAAGCTTGTGGGAAAAAAGTTTCAAGTGCATTTTAATAATGTTACTCTCTTTCGAATATAAGAAAACTGATATGTATCTATGAAGTATATATTTAAATATACATTCTGTACAATCTGTGGTTCTAAGAATATTTTTTATTAATGTACAGGGCTACACAAAAGTATTCCATTGCATGATGGTATGAGGGAGAGAACAATGTTTGAGGAACGTTTTAATTATAATAATTTACTTTACATTCTATGACACTGATATACATTGCTGAAGTTTACTATAAGTTTCTTCCTGTACAACAGAAATCAGAGCGTATTTACAAGGACACACAAAAGATCTTGTATATTGTACTGTATACTATTGCATCAAGATCTGAATATCTTAAAAACTTCGTTATAGTAAGAACACACCTTACTTGCTACGCTTCACGTGTAATTTCAAACTTATTAGCAATTTGCGATACCTTTCAGCTCCATTCTATCTTTAGCAGTAGCAAATGTACTTCACTTGTGTTTTCTGGCCGAGATAACATGGCTCTCAGGCGGTCTCAATCGCTTGTTTTGTTACATATTATTTCAAATTCTACAAATGCATAATTTTTTTCTTTTTATTGCATAAAATGATCTTTTAAATTACCCGATTTAAAATTATTTCTTAAATAACAAATTAATTGTTTTATTTCCTTGCGACGCATGCATTTTATCACATAGAACAGCGGTTCCCAAACTTTGGGTCGCGACCCACTGGTGGGTCGCGGCGGCTATTTTAGTGGGTCTTGAAAACAATCGAGATTTGTCACAAAACTGTATTTTGTATTTCATCTGTTAAAAAAATTAACAATTTCAATAGCAAATTATATTTTAAGGGAAATTCCTTAATTTCCATATGAAGAAATATACGAGCAGAAATATCCAGAAACATCTAAATGAGCTTTGAATTCCTTGATAGAGTTCAACACAACATACTCGTGTGAATATGCTTTTTGTACGTGGCTTTTTATTTATTTATTTATTGTATTTTTAACAAGTATAGAAAAAACTGTGCGTTGAAAGTGAATTAAGTTCTAAATTAACAAGTTTAAACTCTGATTTAGATGCTTTCATCAGTAAAAACCAGTGCCAGAAAACGCACTGATTATAAAGTTATATTTTGACTGAAGTAAATGTATTTTTAAATATTTTTCTAGTTTATGTGTTGTATTAATTATTATTCTGCTTACACACATTGTAATTACGAATTGTTGTTTTCTTTGATAAGCGTAACCTTATTCGTACGAAAATCTTACCTTTTTCATGGGATAGGACAAACGATAGCTTATAGATCGCACATAGCAATTTCCATTCTGATATACACCATTATATTAAGTGGGTCGCGATTTTTTTTTTTTAATTTAGAGGTGGGTCGCGTACCAATAAAGTTTGGGAACCGCTGACATAGAACATTTCTATTTATAAAATTGTTTAGTAAATGAATGTAAGTTAAACAAAATTATAATGCTATACAGTATCGTTACAGTTGCGAATAAAATAATAACAGCAAATGCAAAAATGTCAACTAGATTTATTATATATTTAATATCATAACAAGTATTACTTTAAAAAATATATTTATAGTTTAAACGTCTAAATCTGCTACTTGTAAATATAAAATTTTAAAATTAACAAGAACTAAAAATAACCTGAATTATGTTTTAAAAGCTAAAATATGAATGAAAAAAAGTTCCGATAAATAAAACATTTTTTAAATAATGAATTTTTTTTATTCACCAAAATTATGACAATCTAGAAGAGTGAGTTACTTTTATATTAATAAATTACTTTGTCACAAACTTAAATTAAGTTTTTGCTACTAATGGATAAATTAATTTTTTAGTACTCCCCTCCACCCAACCCTGTGAGAATATATAATTGTTAAAAAAAGTTTTTTTCCATTTTTTATTATTATTATTGCTATTTTTTTGAAGTTCATATGATCAGATTATAGAAATTTTCTCATATTATAATATTAACTACTCATGTAACATAAAATTCAAACACTCATTTAACTCATTTTCGCGGCCTGGGCAATTTTTCGCTCAGTTGGCATTATTTAATTCGTATGATATAATTTTAACGTTATTTATAATTAATCAGAATAAATTTTATTGAACAAGCTTTATTTTAAATTTAGCACATTTTTAAAATAATTTTTATTACATACTGTAAAATGTTTAATTGTTGAAGTTGTATTTATTGAAAAAAAAAAAAACCCTCTAAATGGTAGGCCACAGATTTATTTAATTATATAACTGGAAATGTGGTGTCTGTTTGTTGATAAATGTGTGTTTTAAATTTTAAATTCAAAAACACTTAATTTTAATTTCATTGAGAAATTTGATTTTTATGACAAAATAACAGATTTATTTTTTAATTTAAAAGAAAATGTTAAGTGGATTTCAATATCAGATATAAAATTTCATTTTAATCTAAAACGCATCAGATTTTCAAGAAAGGAAATAACTTAGATTTTTACATTTTAGTTATTGAAATCGGAACATAACTTTTCGTGAAAAAGGAAACTTTAATTTATTCTAAAAAATCAAACTGACATGTAATTGATATTGTAAGTAATATTTGTGAAAGTAATTGGAAATTTAAATGTAACTCTTTATTTTGCAAAAATCAAAGAATATGGCATTACTTTTCATTTTGTAACCAATAAAAATAAAATTTAGATAGCACACTACTGCTTTTGATATTTTGATTTTCAAATTAATTAAAAATATATACTTTTATTGAACTGCACGTATAATCTTGAAATATATCAACGGCTGTCAGTCAAAGAAAAATAATGGGATTAAGTCCCTGTTTTTTAAAAAATATATCAATTATCGAAATTCTTTAGTCTAATTGAAATAAATTCATATATATTATCGGAATATAATAAAATGCCAGAATCTGATTCCCAACTTATTGTTGTTGTATTTTTGGAATTCATTAAATTATAAACAGGTATATAAGTACTGTTTAAGCAGAAAAATATTTGTGTCTTTTCTAAAAAAGCTATATTTTAAAGCATTATTAATATTAGAAATTTCGTGGATTATTTTTTTTCCCGTTGATTAATTATATGACACTTAAAACGCATAAATTTGGGATGTTAGGTACTTAAATTTTCCTTAAGTATTGTTAAAAATAGTTTTAAAAGCCAAAATCTATTTTAAAAAATTGTCAGTGCAATTAAATATTTCGGAGATTTTAACTAAATTCAGTGAATATAATAACATATATATTTTTATTTTATAAAATACATACTTGAAAGAGTAATACAAAATACACACTATGACAATCAATTGTATATAATAAATAAAAATGATAATTACATCAGATGTAACTTACTGAAAGCTGTTTAAATAGCAGTGAAACACGAAACCAAAATACGATTGGATTTTTCTAAGAAAATAAACACACACGCATTTTTTCCACAGCGTTTGTAATGTACAATAAAATTCTATATAAAATTCAAAATGAAAAATTTTAGAACATAGCACTAATTTAAAACAATAAATATATAAGTTTTCCACCTAAAAATGTCTGATATTTTTCTAAAAACCAGGATTATCATGCTATAATTTTTCTTTACAGTTTCTGTATATTTGGAACATCAAATGATTATATTACACAAGTGATGCATTTTCATTGGTGAACGTAGCTTTCTCGTTCGATGTACGTTACATAAAATTTGATTTTAAAAGCGAAATTTATCATTATTAATAAATATTTTTTCTGACTATTTAAACAGTGCCATTTTTTAAAAAAATATATAAATTTTAATGAACAAATAGTTTGTTTAAAATATAACGAGTCAGGTGAATATAAAATTACTGCCTTTTTTTTATCTTATGAAATTTGTCAGCTTAAAAGTTTTCTTAATTATTTATTTTCTTTATAAAGCAGCAAAATTAAGGTACACTGTAAAAAAAAAAGGGTCGATCTACTAAAAAAAATTTTGTGATCCTTGTAATTGCTAAAAAATTTTTAGTAATCTTACTCGGCTACAAGGAATCTGTAAGAATTACTAGAAAAAAGCTAGCAACGAATAGAGTTAATAGTTTTACATTTTTAATAGCTATTACTAAAACTCACTTGGTGTGGCCGTGATAGCCTAGTGGTCATAGCACCGAACTCCAGGCTGAAAGTACCTGGGTTCGATGCTGGCCGCCACCAAATATGCAATGTATGCAATGTAAGTACTTGTTAAATAAAGGGATTATGAAAATCCTGTCGTAGCAGTTACCATGGGTAATGATCTCTGAACTTTCCCTCCCCTTTAGAAACATGTCAAAATAGAGCAGGTAGCAATGTCTGGTGCTGCCATCTATTGCGGCTTTGCCGAAAATCTTCCGTTTCAGAAGTCTGTCTTTTTACCCACTGGATGCAGCTCGAAGGAGGCTCCTTCCCTTCAGGCACACGGAATGGTTACTAAAAATAATTTTGGAGCTATTACTAAAATTTGCTTAATGGCTCATACTAAAAAGTTTTAAGTTAGTTATACAAAAAATTCTTTTGTTCAGTTTACAAAAGAAATGTTTGTTTCACTTGCAAAAAAAAAAGTTTGTAATGGTTACTAAAAAATTCTGTGGAATACAAATTTACTAAGAAATTCTTTTGTTCAGTTTACAAAAGAAATGTTTGTTTCACTTGCAAAATAAAAAGTTTGTAATGGTTACTAAAAAATTCTGTGGAATACAAATTTACTAAGAAATTTTTAGTAACCTCTTGAATTTTTTTTTTTTTTTTTTTTGCAGTGTACACGTAAACAACAGTTTTTGCGTTCAAAAATCTTTGCAATGTTCAGCTCTAAGAAGATTTATCATGTGCTTTTTTGAATTGTCTTGACATTTGCAAGGTTGTCCCGTTGATGTTGCGCAAACGCAAAACTAGACATTTTTTTTTTTTTTTTACTATATTTATGTATAATGCAAATGTTCAAATTATTAGCAATTATCATTTGCATAGAACACTTATTATCCCTTAATCTTTTGTCAGTTTACGAGTAAGATAAATAATTTGAACTTAATTGAGTTGTGTATAAAGTGTTTGTTTTCTAGGTTTACTCACTTTTTACATTCTAGAAGTTGATTCCATCTTTCGAAATAAAGTCATTAAATCAGTTCTAGTTAAATTTTCTATATACAATGGTCATAGCGACACATGTATTTTTTCTAGAGCATTGGGTTTTTTAAGTGTGTTTTTTTTAAGGATATCGAATATGGATAACTAAAAGCAGATAAATATATAATTATTGTCATTTTTTAAAACGTATTATAAGTTTTGGCAGCTTTTAATGTTTTTAAAATTATTAAACTTCTTAGGTGAGAAGTAATATTAAATTTTATTAATATTAAAAGTAATATTTAAATTAATTGCGATAACTAACTTAGACAAGAGTAATTAAAAAAAATTCGAGAGTGACTAAAATAACTTTTACCGTTTTATATTGTTAAAATTTGTTATAACTTTTACATGATTGATTTATCACAAATTTTTAAACTCAAAAACACTTTTATAATACATAAAAAGCACAAAACGAATGTAAGAAACTTTTAAAATGTTATCATGCAACATGACAAAACAAATACTAGCTTTTATGATGATTTTAAATATTTAGTCGTCACTAAATTAAAAAAAATGAAATTCAAATTTTGAATGAAAATAACTTGAAATAACTTCATTTCTTTTTTCGAAGCACAAGCAATCGTTGTCTTATACATTTTTTTTTCATTAGTTAACTTCTTAAATAACATTGTATTAAAATGATTTTATTTTTAAAAACTGTATCACAATAGAAAGATTTGTCTTATTAGAAAAAATATATTTCAAAAAAGGAAATCAAGATTTTTTTTATTTATGGTATCAAAATATATTTATATCCTTAAAAATACTTTTCTCAGAGATTTTATGACTCATAAACCACTAGAAAATAATTAACTCGATCGTATCACAAAACAATATAAGGTAGACATTTTAAATTCGAACATTCAAAGTGATATCACAAAAAAACATTAATGGCTCCATAAAACGGTATGAAAGACTGCCTAACAAATAATTTGGACAGAAAATTAATTTTTTTTAAAAGTATTTTTACACACTTATTTTACTTTTGAAACGGTTTTCTACGTATATTTCGTTAAATCTTCAATATCATTTTAACAACATAAACATTTCAAAACATTTTTTTTTTTTTTTTGTCAATGTTTCATATGACTGATTGATAAAAATATACTCCCTCTGTCCCAAATTAGTTGCGACATTTGAATACCTTTGTACTGATTATTGATATTTATGATTTTATGATTTTGTATGAACATTTTTTCAGAGAGCTATACCATCAATCAACAATATTTACGTACCTAACAATCCCTCCATAATTCCATAAATAAGTAATTAATTAGTTTAAAAAATCTCGGTTCAAACACTTTTAAACCACGCTCCATTTTGATATTTTTTTTTAAATCAGTAATTGCATAAAACTATTATTTATTTTTCTTTTACTTAAATTCGAGTTAGTATTGCTTCTGATATCTAGTATACAGCATTATATTCATTCTAATATAATTTTACTGGTGTCGATTTACTAAACTGCATCAGAAGTTATTTATGACTCCACCTACTTGAAATGTCGCAACTAATTTGGGACAAAAATTTTAACCTAAATGTCGCAACTAATTTGGGACAGAGGGAGTACTAATTAGTTGCATTTGGCATTCGAAATCATAATCGTTGATTACTTATGTGTTGTATTACACAAATCAAGATTCTCCTTTTTGCATGTGTGCTAAATAGTTGGGGAGAGTGGGGATACTTGAGCCACCCCTATTATCTCTACAGTTGGTTATTTCTTCTTTCTAAAATTGCAATATGGTAACATATTTATAGTTCTGAACATGTAAAAAAGAAATCACACACTTTGGTACCATTTTGAAAGTATAGTGATTAATAGTTGTTTTTTTCCCTATCTGAAGTAAATATTTAGGTGCGTGGTTTTTTTTATTTTTTTGTAATCAAAGTTTTGTTTAAAGTTGCAATTATATACATAAATTTAATAAGTATTATTTCAATTGTATTTTGAATCTAAAATAGTTCTAATAGCTGCAAGCTTTATTTAGTAAAACTCTGATAAACAAAAATGGTGGTAGTGGGGATACTTGAGCCAGTGAGGTTGGGGATACTTGAGCCATATGTAAAACCATCCCCACTTGGAAATTATACATGGGTGAAACAAACAAAAAATAAAATTACATCCTTATATTCACTAATAGATTTTTTTTCTGGATAAAAGAGAGAATAATTTTTCATTTTTTTTCTTAAAAAAATAACGACCTAAAATAATGTTTAAAAATGTATATTATTTTAATGAAAATATCCATTTTATTTTTCATTTTGACTAACAAAATAGCCTGTCTAGATAAATGTAAACATAGTTTTCAATTTAACTTTTATTAAATTAAAATACCTTTTTAAAACTCTTTTACAGGCTATAATCTCTAATACTTTAATTAGTTAGATCCAACATATTAAAATATTTATTTTTTAATATAACATATTAAGATTAATATTTTATATTGAAATTGTAACCTCTATTTCTGTAACCTTTTTTTTTTTTTTTTTTTTTTTTTTTAAAAATAAGAATTGGTAAAAAGAACGAACGAAAAAAGAAAAGCTTCAACAAAAATCAGAGTTCAAACTTACCTGCATGAAGCCAAATGATAAGATAAAATCTTTTCCTTTGAAATCCAAAAAGTGTTTGAAATACTAGAATGAAACATCTGGCTTAGATTCCGACAACTACTCAATTAAAAGCATGAGTTCGACAATATCATTAGAGGAAAATTCTGTCAATGATGGTGATGATATGAAAAGAAAACATTCAATTGATGATTGGTTACTGATAAAATATGCCGGAAAGAAAACTGTAAAAAGATTTGTTGGACAAGTGCTTATTATTTTGAAAATGAAATTTACCTTAAGAATTGCAGATTCCAAATTTAAATGGTTCTGAACTGAGGAGGTTTCAACCATCGACATAACTCAAGTTGAAATGATCCTTCGACCACCAGTTCTAACGACAAAAATGATCGTATTACTAGCCTTGGTTTATCATTTGCAGCGTTAGAATTCCTAAAAAAAAGTCACTGGTCCCAAGGACCAGTAAACATGAGAATTTACTGGTCCGCAGTAGGGATGGGACGAATATTCGGCCACTATTCGGTATTCGGCCTATTCGGCTCTTTTGCCGAATATTCGGTTGGCCGAATATTGAAGGCTTGTTGACCGAATACTTCGGCCGAATACCTGTAGCCGAATATTTTGCGATATCTCGCCGAATATTGTTAAAATCTTGCTGAATAGTGAAAGATATCTTGCCAAATAAATTTAAGATTTAAAGAATTTTATTTCTTGCATTTTTTTTTCTTTAATCCAAATTGGCTACTTTATTCATGAAGTCATTCTCATTCTTACTTACAAAATATACAGTTATTCAAATACTAAAAACTATACAGCCTTTCTGTATTTCCTATAAAAACTAGAGAATATTTTAGAAAATGCTGCCCAAGTTGGAGATTCAATTGTACATTAAATGTCTTACTTAGAGAATAATATTGCAATTCATGATGTAAAACACTTATAGGAAAAAATGGAAAAATAAATAAATAAAACACTGTTTTATTCCAAAATACTCCAATATTTATTAATGTCAGCAAATTCCATGGGCATATAAAAAAGGCTCTTATGAAATTCATAAATTATTTTCTATAAAGTAAGAAATGAAAAAATTCATTCACTAGGTATTTTAACGAAGATTCATTTTCAAAATTATATATCACTATTCCAAATACAACGGTTCATCTGAAAACAGAACTGGTGTCAAACTAGATACGCATTAGATGACACAACTTGCTTTATGAAAATAGTTTTATAAATGTTTAAACATAAATTCTAAATACCAAACAAAATATTTTTTTTAATTCTATAGTTTCCACTTTTAAGTAATAAATATGTAACATTATTATGTATATATTTTTAATTTACATCTTCCTTCATTTATGTTGTTATCAATTTATGTTTATCCTTTTAATGCTTATTGAATAGGTGAAATATTGAAGTTGAATATTGTATGAGCTGATTCAAATATCAAAGATTTTGTTTACATATGCATTCTATTTTAAGCATAACCTTTTGCTTTAACGTAATTTGTAATTTAAAGCTTGGAACTGATTTCAGAATAGTCTCATTCTTACGAATTTGCTTATCATTAGGGACACAAACGCTAAATGATCAAATTTACTTCACTAAAGGTTATTTCAGAAAATATCTCCTTGTGAGTTCTGAGAGAGAGAGATTAAGAATGTTGTTAATTTTGGATGGTAAAAAGGGTAAAAGTATCATTTGATAGTAAAAGTGAACTACATTCTTCATATTTCAATGGAAATATCTTACCATCCAGACTTACTGAAAATCAATTTGATGTACATTAGGATTAAAGAATATAATTCAACTTCATAATTTTTTTGAGTTAAAATAAGTTTTTCAAGTTTAAAAATACATTTAAAAGCACAATTAAGGGTAATAATTATTAATGAGCTCCTATTTTTTAAATTATATATAATCAAAATTTATTTTCTTTATTAGAAAAAAAAGTTGGTATTCGGCCGCCGAATATTCGGTATTCGGCCTAAAATTTGGCCGAATATTCGGTATTCGGCTATTCGGCCAAATCACTATTCGTCCCATCCCTAGTCCGCAGACATCAGCACTGGTATATTACATAAAACTCTATTAAATAATTTTAACACTTAGAGTGGTCTCCCCCCCCACACACACTCTCTGGAAAATAAATCAATATTACTGTGCATTTATCCAAAATTTTCAGCATAATAAAATGTAAAATATAATTTGCTAAAAAATAAATAAACAGTACGTAAAGAAAAACTATCAAATTACTTATTAGATATTTTATTTGCCATTACTTATTTCAACTGGCTGTAGGGTTTAATGTAATTTTTTTTTCGATTTTTCTCCAGATTCTAGCCAGAGTGGTGGAATTGTAGCTAGTGTCATTGATGCAGTTGGATTTTAAAAATCCTGGGTCCCCGGGACCCAGGACTTCTAAAATACTGGGTCCCTTTTCTACAAATGCGGGTCCCCACTAATAATAAGTCATATTTTTCGATGCAAAAATTGAACTTGTTCATTTGCACAAGAAAAAGAAAATGCAATAATTGTTTTAATAATAATAAATAATTAACACCAATATTAATTTAAGAGAAATTTTCTGTACTTTTTAAAGAATAAATGTGCAAGATACAAATTTAATTATAAAATAATGCTTGTTTAAGTGTTGAAGATAAGAAGTATCACTATTGTTTGCATTTCTTTTAAAATGGGGCAGTTCAAACAGTTTATTGAAAAAGACTTTTTTGCTGAAAAAAGGGATATTTTTGTTGAGTAAATGGGTACTTTGCTTAAATGAAATGGTGCTTTCAGGAGTCACATTCACTCAGAAAGATTTGGAGCAATAAAAAACCGATTGGGAAGCAGGAAAATCAGTTTTTGGAGCAGCAACAACAATTTTGAAGTTGGAAAATTAGGTTTTAAAACAGAAAAATTCTCTCCCGGCATTTATATATATTTTTTGTGCTTTTTTTTTTTTTTTTTTTTTTTTTTTTTTTTTTTGTCGAAATTTCCGTTTTTTTGCATTATTTTGACGAAATCTTTTTTTTTTCGGGATTTATTGACGAAATATACCGTTTTTCGCGATCTTTCGAAGAAATCTGCCGATTTTTCGGGTTTTAGGATGAAATAAGCCATTTTCTTGTGAATTTTTTTATAATATTTACCGGAAATTAGTCGTTATTGAGCACTTTTTAAATAAATTTGTCTTTTTTTCGCAATCTTTTGAAGAATTTTTTCGTTTTTCACGATTTTTTTTGACAAATTTTGCCGTTTTTTCGCAATTTTCGGACAAAATTTGTCGTTTTTTTGCACTTTTTTGAAAAGATCTGCCATTGTTTTGCAATATTTTTGAAAAATCTGCCTTTTTTTCGTAGTTTTTTGAAGAAATCTGCCATTTTTCCGCAATTTTTTGAAAAAATCTGCCGTTTTTCGCGATTTTTTTGAGCGAAATTTGCCGTTTTTTATCTTTAGAAGAAATCTGCCTTCTGTTTCGGGTTTTGGAATGAAATTAGCCATTTTTTCGAGAATTGTTTGACAAAATTTGCCGAAAATTAGTCGTTATTTCATGATTTTTTAACGAAATTTGCCGTTTTTTGCGATTTTTTAACGAAATTACGCGGCCCGTGGGACGCTTAAGAGCGATTTTTTTGCGTCCCATGGCCGATTTTTTGCGTAATTTACGCGCTATGGCGCGTTTGCGGCATCGCAGATAATAAAAAAAAATCATGAAACAAATAAAAAAAAATCATCTTCCTAATGGGGATACTTGAGCCACGATGTAAAACAAAATGTAATAATTTATTAGACATAGAAAAATAGTTCAAAATTAATTATTAAAAGTGGTTTTCAGTTGAAGAAAAACTATCAAATTTTCATTTTCAATATTTTATTTTATTCTAAGAAATTATAAAAAATTAAAAAAAATTAAAATTCAAAAAATGGCTCAAGTATCCCCATCTTCCCCTATATTACATTCTATTAAGCAGTATTTAATTAAAATAATCCGTTACACACTTTCGTTTGAAAAATGCTTTTTACATAAAAAATAAATTTGTCATATTTTATTTTAGTCACATTCATATTGTTATAAATTAGATTTTCAGAAATTGAAAATATTCATATATAATGTAATTTTTAATTCCTGAAATGAAAAAAGGTAAATGTTTTTAAATATTTCGAATTAAGTTTACTGCTTCCTTTTACATAATGTAAAATATCATCGCCTGCCTGGTGTGAAGTTTTACAGACATTTACTTAATGTAAATGTATGACATTAACACGGATTAACTAATTTTATTTTTAAGTATTGTATTTATCCATATATAATTAATGACGTACGTGAGCTATAGACAGATTCCTTCTTAAATTGAGTGACGTGTATAAAAAGAGATTCTAAAAGAATGGCTGAATCTAGTAACTCAGATTACCGTCATTTACTATAAATGATTCACACGGAATGAATTCAAACACTTGACTGCATTTGCAACACATAATTTGACAATCATGGGGAACTGGCGAATGCTGTTCAGTGGTGACAGTAAAGTTTCAGATGTTGATGATCATCTTCAGATATCTCACCGGAATTATGTACAATTATCGATTACGCATACTCACGTTCACGTCCATTTACCGAAGTTGTGGTAAACTATCACATCATCAGTTGCTTCGATTACACCTACTATAACGGATATTACCGTTCCGTAATAATATGGAAAATATATGTTAGTTTAAAAAATATATATTTTAAAAGTATGTGTATATTTTTTACTTTTTATAACATTTTCAGTAGGCCTAAAGTGCTGATAACTTTAACTCACGAAAATTTAGCTATTAATCCACGTCTTCGGTACGAAATAAAATTGAAAATTTTCTTTTGAATTGTAAAAACACGTATAATGTACCAATCAGTGAAATGAATCTTGAAATTCAAAAATATTCAAGGGATTATGACTTGCGTATTATTTATCGTATTCAAAGAACTTTCATTTTAAGCTAGTGATTAAAACTGAAATTTGCAATGTTTTGGATAAGGCATCACCAGTGTATGAGATAATTCAACATGCATTTGTGTATTTTATATAATTGTTTTTCTCAAGAAAATTCTGTTTTCTGAAATTTGATGTTTATTAAGTTTGCACTGCTGATAGACTTGTGACAATGACTTGATAAGAAATACGTAAGCATCAGTATTTGATATTTATTTTTTAAAGATGTTCCACACATAGCAATTTTAGTTTGCAGAAAGTTTGTAGCAGTCTTGCTTTGCAAACCTGATTAGTTGCAGGAAGTCAGAAAAGACTGCAATAAGAAAACGCAAGCGCTGAAGTCATCATACATTGAACTTACATCTAAATTAAATATAGCTAGCATCTAGCTGCGTCAAATTTATTGTAAATTAACGGCGAACAAGTAGCAAAATTAGTTTTATCATGACAGAAAGTACTAAATTTTTTTTTCAGTTAGTAGAGAATTTACCTTTGTTTTGTCAAAAATATTGCAAATTTACTGCAAAGTAGTAATCCAAATCCCCCCTAACAAGCAAAGTTAAACCCCTTCAGTTCTGTTGACGCTTACGCATATGCATCGTCACAGTGCACATGCATCATTTTTATCATCATTAACAATTAAAGATATTATTTATATTTTTATTTATATATTTTTTTATATTTGATAAATAAAGCGTTTAAAAAAGCAGTGCCATCCGAATAAAATTGCTGATTATCTACTTGATATTATCTACATATAGGAAACGGATTCTTTTTTACTTTTGTCACTTTCGTGAAATAAAGACAGCTTTGCATCACTTTCGCAACAAACTAATCTTGCAAGTGGGTGATTATCTTGCAGGCGATTCGCTGCGAATTTCCCAAATCAAATTTGTCACGACAAGAATATATCAGAAAAAAAAAAAACTTTACTGCTAATATGCATGCTACTTGGATTGGCAAGTGGAGTACGCTATCCGTGTTTTTCTCTTAATAGAAATCTTCTTTGTTATGTTATTAAAAAATAATGTATTTTTTAATGAATAATATGTTTATTACACTTGTAATAATAATGAACATTTTATTTAGCATTGTTATCTACTAAGATTGTTATTCAAGCTAAATGACTTGCCGAAAATAATGCGTAAATCGTGTTTTGATATTTCTGCAAACCATCCAATTGTTTTAATGGAATTTTTAATGGAAAAAATATGGTTACAGAAATTGAAAGTAATAAAAAACATAAAACTTTTTTTTATTTGTTTTTCTCATTGTAAAAAGTTGTTTCGTTCTAGATAAACTTGTCCAATGCAAAAAAAAAAAAAAAAAAAAAAAAAAAAAAAAAAAAAGTGTGTGAATTGCTCTTGTACGCAAATAATTAGTTTCCTGTGAGAAACAATAGAATTTTCGTAACAGAACATATTGTTCAGATTTATTTGATAAAAATCTTTATTCAGTTGTCCGATAATTGCTTTTTTTTTTAAATCAAAATAAGCATTTTTCTGAAAGGAGTAATGGATTATTCATAAAAGGTATGTTGTTCATATTTTTCGATAAAAATCTATATAAAAAGGGAGGAGTAATATATATACAAAACAGTGAAAATGTTGTAGATAGAAAAAGTATTTTAACTATAAAATGAAAATGTAAAATAAATTGTTAAAAATAAAAGGTATAAATACATAAAACGAAGAAGATAGCACATTACAAGAAAACTAAATAACATAATTAAAAACTTACGGTATGATATTTTTTCACTTTTGTGAGATTTTGTAGGGATTTGCGCATTTCACTGTTTAATAACACATTCGTATGTTTACAGATTGTGTTGACTTTTTCGACCGCACCTTTATGCACTTTGTATCAGGTATTAAGTTTCGCCGTTCGGCAGCAGTTAGTCTCTTTAGTCGTATTGCTGTTGTATATTCACGGTACTTTTTTTTAATAGAACAAATCGCATTTAGTGACATATTCATTAGCTAAATTGACACTAGAGTCATTACCGTAGAGTACGATCGTGTAAATCACTCGAAAATGATTTAAATACTTGTATTAATTAATTATATATATATTAACTTCTTTGGACCCCATGGCTTATTCATGCCCTTTTTAAAATTCCAGCGATAGATTTATATAAAAAAATTAGTAACTAAGAAATATTGAACAGCGAAAACAATTAAAATTTATTTTTTGCATATAAAATTCGATGATACATGGAGACTCAAAAAGTACATTTTTTGACAATTTCACTCAAAAAAGGGAATTGATTTAAACTACAAAACATGTTTTCTTGAGTACATTTTGGTTGTTTTAAGCGATTTTTTTTAGTTAAAGTAAAAAATCGTTTGGTTGCTCAGACAACAACAATAACAATATATATAAATATATTGTTAACAGTCTTATAAAATGTTAACCAAATTTCACCAATTTTATTTGAGTCTTAAATCTGATCTAGTCTTGTATTTTCATTTTGTAATTCCAACAAAATGCTGTTGTTTAAAATTTTGCAAAATTTTGCAAAATTTAAATTGGTGTGCAGTAGCCACAACTCTCTCACGTAATTTTGTTTCACTGACTTATTTAGCTATAAAAGATTAAGATAGTTTTTGGATAATAAAAACATTTCAAACTGAGACGGATTAATGATGTTATTATGACGTTAGCATGCATTTCGGATGAAAATTGTGAATGGAAAATTGCAAAAAAATCACCAATTTGTTTGTTGTTTATTGAAACAAAATTTCCATTGACCTATATTGGGGTCAATGGAAAAATACATTAAATATCTTAAAGGTTATCGACAAGTAAATCCTCGTGTTGTCTGTTAGATAGCAATAACAAATAAATTAGAAAACTGCACTAGCTGGATTTACATCCCTTACCCGTTTTTGTAACAATCTCCTCTACAAATTCAAATGATTAACATCAAATTAGGTACAAAATTAAAAAAAAGCCTAAAATTTGTTTGAAGCTATTTTCCGAATCATTATAGAATTGTGAAAATGAGTATTTTACAAAGCATAAAATGTTTCAGAAAAGGAATCAAATAGTGTATAATTATCGAATGCTGAGTGTCAATTGAAAAAAAAACTCTGTATTATTGTATAATAATGTATTTAAATTATGCATTAAGTACTTATTACTAGATATAACATAACATAATTTCTCTCATCAGAGTGAATGATATTCGTCAAAATGCGAAAGATATTCGGCATGCATAAAAAAAATCATGAATCATCAAGAAAAATCTTGCGAACAAAAATACGAATCATATATATATATTACCTCTTCTAATGTATGCGGATAACACAATAAAAATATTTGTACCTACAATTCAATATATTTTTTAAAAATATTAAAGATATTTTTTAGATCCAAATGACACATAATGTAATTTTCTTTTTGGAAGGGATACAAGTGTGTGTGTGTATGAAAGAAAAGAAAGACAGAAAGCTATTCTGATTCCTTTCCTGATTATTCTCAAAATCACAAAGAACTAAACACCATTTATTTCTATTTTCTCCACTTTACTTGTTAGTATCTCTAATCTATTGGAGAAAATAATATTATCGCATTGAAAGTTTTAAGCTTTTTATCATTTCAACGTAAATTATAGTAACATAATAAATCACATTTTTATGCATTGTTTAGCGAAATAAATGAAAAGTCCTATATTTATCGTAAAGAAAAGTGATAAATTAAACAAACTATTTATTTCGCGTAGCAAATCTTTCAAACTACAAATTATAGAAATAATGTATTGTCTTTTTAAAATAAATTATTATGATTAGTCGATATCGGAAATTACAGATTTTTACAAAGCGAGTAACATTTTTGCTACCTTTATGAAAATACTTTCTTTTATAATATTTTGTGCAATTTAACGTCATTCTTTTATAGTTTATCAAAAAATAAAAATAAAAAGAACGGAAGAAGATATGAACCTAGAACTCAATATATTTTTTAGAAATTTAAAAATGATTTAAAAATAATTTTAAATCCAAAATACACACAGTGTATTTGATTATTAGAAACTCTTATGAAACAGAGTTCGTACGGGTGATGGAGTTTTATGAACAGGAAATTTTTATGTACCAGTTTTTTCTTACATAAAATGTTTGATTAAATAAAACGGATTCCGCGCATTTGAACTAGATGTATTTTTCTGTATAAAACAGCTAGCAATTCACCTGGAAAAATCAGTACCCGTACGAACCATGTGAAAGAATAGATAGAAAAAAAGCTATTTTATGTCACTTCTGTATGTAATTTAAAAATTAACGTAATTTCCGGCTTATAATCCGCGGATGAAACAATTCTTTTTTGACCCAGAAACCTTATTTAGTGATTGAAGACAAATATTTACGGCTATCTAAAAAGTTACATTTCTTAAAAAAAAAAAAAAAAAAAAAAAAAAAAAAAAAAAAATATCTGGGTCGAAAAATAATTGTTTGATCCGCGAATTATACGCCAGAAATTACGGTACAAAGAGCTTCACCTTTTTTCACCTAAAAAAGTCCTTTTTTCATACAAAATTGAAAAATGGAAAATTTACTCTGTTATAATTAATTTACCGTTGAATAATCGTGTTTAAAAATTAATCTAATGTAATTTCTTATGCAGCGATTTTCTGCAGTTCCATAGATTGACCTTCGATTTATTCTGTTGAGCTGATCCAGAGTATCAGACCAGATATAGTGATCGTTGAGGTGTTAATTGGGTGAACCAGTCCTCCAGTGTTCGTGTCCGGGATGGCTCAGTTGGTAGAGCATTGTCGGCTTCATCCAATACATCCCTGGTTGGAATCCTGGCCCGGACTTTTTTCACCAAAAATTGAAAAATGAAAAATTTACATCTGATATAATTAATTTACCGATTGAATAATCGTGTTTAAAAATTAACTTTTAAATAGAGTCTGGATAATAAACATCATGCTTTATTCAGCATCATTTTCATCAGAAAAGATCCATCATATTTCATTGCCTATTTTTGTGAATGAATAAATGTATCTTCTTAAGAATAAACTTTGCGATTCAGAGTCTCTCCATAAAATATTTGACTATGATACTGTCGTGATACGTAAACCATTATTTGTGTATTGGGCGGTTTATCTAAAAGGTGTTCGTTAATTTTCTATTTACTGACGGTTCCCAATGGAGTTTTAAAATATTGCCGAAACACATTTCTTGTATGATTCTGTTATATATGTATAATTACGCATCTATAGAATTTCAATATAATTAATTCCTCATGTATGTTTCTAAATATTTAACAAAACGTCTACAATCGCAAGTGACTGGTCACATCTGACTATATGGTGTACATACAAATCAAAATTAAATCATCAAAATTAAAGTCTAATGAGCAAAATACGCTCACTAAGTTAATGTTGAAACCAATGCCCGTGGTTCAATTATTTATGTTAATTAAATGCAATTGAACACAAAATTTCACTTTCGAGTGTAAGATAGCGGAGAAAATATGCAAGCTCGGTGATTGACAATGTGGTGAACAATGGATGCATGTCGGAAATCTGGTCTGTAATGTCTTTTTTAATTGAATATGGTGTCTGGAAGTGATTAGCATCCATTTATTATGGTAAAAAGGCAACATTTAAGTAAAGGTCAAAAATGGCGAATAATTTGTAGAATCTATTACGTTCAAACGCGATTGAAGGGAGCACAATTTTTGAATATCCTCCAAAATGTCATATCAATTGCTCGATATCGCTTTTTAAGTACTGGATCCGTATTGGATCCGATTAAATACTGGATCAAAAGCTTAGTCAATTGCGACGAAAAGTAACAACTGCATCCGGAGATTGTTTTCTGTAATTGTCGGCAGTATCCTAAAATCGCAGAGTGACTGGAAAAATTCTAGTTTACTGTAAAAAAAAAAAAAAAAAAAAAAAAAAAAAAACTTGTAACTCTATAGAAATAAATTAACAGAAATCTGTATGTTTACTAAAATTTAATCTACATGCTGGACAGAAAATATGTAAATCTACAAAATAAGTCATTGTGAAGTTATAGATTTCTGTAACTTTTTCAAAAATAACTTAAAAAAAATACAGTAATCTTACTAAAATTTTCTCTATAATCTAAGTTGCAGTTGCATTAAAAGTTCTAGTCATCCCAGTTTTCTAAAAGAGTCTTAATAATTTTACAGATTATTTGATTGTCTGAGCTAATCTGTGTCTGTTACATGAAGTTTTGCTGTTACCGTTACATAAATAATTCTAGGAATCCCAGTTTCCTATAAAATGTTTTGTAACTTTACAGTATTTTTTTCAGTGTTTCAAACATTTTAGTTTCAAGAAATATCCTGAAAATGAAGCAGAAAAAAGTCAAGACAAATGGTCGCAACATGTTGAATATCTTTCAAAGAGGTTCTGTAACTATTCAGAGATATGAGATCGAAGTATTGAAACACCTGAGACACTTTTTAAAGCCTTTTTGGGCAATAAATTTTGCTAATGAATAACAGTGCTTGCCTACATCAATCATATGTTGTATCAGAATACTTGCAAACAGAATGTATCAATGGAATGGATGTCTTAATGGACGTCGACTTTCACCACGCTAATATATTCGACCTACCAATAACTGAAAAGTGCAATTTTAGAAGAGAGGGGTGCAAATCGATAAGACTTGATCAGCACCTTGTTAAAGTCTATACAATAAAGTTGTGAGGTATGTTTTTGCATCCGAGATGACTACATTAAAGGGAAAATTATGTTATTTTCCAATTTCTACAAATTTGATTTTAATTTTAATTTAAAAAAAATAATCAACTGCGAATTTATGTTAACAAATGTTTTTGTACAAATTCAAATAATAATTTTTTATTAAATATCAGTTACATTTTACTTCTCTCATTATCCCTTAATTTTGAAGATAAGTATATGTAAAGATACATGTATATATTTCCAACATTGTTGATGCATTTTATTTATATATACTATGTACTGACGAATCAGGGTATTCTTTTCACGATTTGCGATTTTCTGCTTATCTTGGTCGTGCAGCATTCGGACTATAAGTTAATTTAAAATGTATAGCTTTTGTTCTTTTCTTTTTTAGAGTAAGATATACGTGATAATTCAATAATACATGAAACTCCTGAAAATTGTTTAATTTTATAAGGAATATTTTTAATAATTCTAATTTATATTATAAAAATTTATTTTCCTTTAATATCTAAATCGCTAAGTTATAGATGATGTGAGTTTTATATGTTCACGAGAAAGTTATTTCTGATTATTGGACTATTTTCCGATGAGTTCATTTTTTGTTATTCCATGCTGTATTTTGTCACAAATATTATGCAAAGGTGGAAACAAAATTCAATTTCAACGGTGTATTTTTTTCAAAAGTTTCACAATCTTTAAGAAACTATAAATTCATAATAACTGCACCTATAAAATTCCTGTTACGGAAATTTTGTATGGTGTTAAATTTACAGTAAAATATCAAAAAAGAGAAAACTGAATTATAACTGTAAAATAGTAGCAGCAGACCTATTCGCAATTTATTTTTCTTCTGAATATTTGATTTTACAGTTATACATTATATTTTAAATCCTTTGAAACTCTAAAGTATAAAAACATGTATATCATGTGTTACTTAAAAAAATATAAATAAATTTACTAACATAAATTTAACATTTTTCTAAATTTCTGAAATTTTTAATTTGAAGTTTCGCGTGTAATTCCCCTCTACACATATATTTTACAGTTTTAGAAAAAAATATCTGATTTTAGTGAAACAAGTAATAGGGTAACATCCCCAGTAATTGGCAGGCACCAGTGATTGGCACATCCTACAAAAATGTCCTAAAATAAGATTTATATCCAGTCTTTTAAAAATGCAAGACCATATACCAGTTATATGCTCATTTATTTTAAAGATTATAACTTTGATTTATGCTACTAAATGACAATAGTGCCTAGGAAAGAGAAACAATTATGGCTTGTATCAAATTAGCCATTTCTGTTGCAAATGCTTCTTTTCTGGCTTAAGGAAGGCATGCATTTCAATTTATTATTATATGATTTGTAGTATATGTTAAATTTTAATTGACAACAGTTTTGTTTAGTTGAAAAGGGTTACTTTAATTGTGTAAAAAAAAGTCTAAGTGCCAATTATTGGTGATTACAGTAACTTTCTATAAATATATTTTTATAAAAATACTTTTTCAAATATTTTTGCTTTTAGTGGGCAAAATAGGTGCACAGATATGCACTCTTTGATTTAAAAATATTTTCAAGTAAATATTTTATTTCTTGGTAATGAAACTACAAGTAAGTTTAAAGACAAATCCTTAATGTGCCAATTACTGGGGATGTTACCCTATTTATGCTTTAAATAAAAATCTAATAAAATGAATGTTTATGTTTAATCAACATTTCTGAGAAAAATTATTAAAATGAAGTATTGGAAAAAAATAACGATAATTTAAGAATTAATCCTAATAGCTAAAAAATATATAGCTAAAAAATAAATTTAATTGAATGTTTTAAAATTTAATTTAAAAGTGACATGTTATTTTCTATTGAATTCGACGCGAAAAATGTGATAATACAATACATTTCTGGAAATGCCTGAATTCTAGAAATACATTTATCAATTATCGAAAGAACTACCGAAAAGATTTATTCGGGCTTTTAATGATATATCTCATGATTTTTTTTATTTCTCATAATAGCATTAATACAATGTTCCTAAAATAATATAAATAAATGTTATATAATGGAATTTTAACATTATCGTAAGTTAGAGAAAGGTTTGTTTTGGACATATCATAATGTTTTCCTCTACATTTAAATTTTACAATTTCTGAAAAAACATCATCTGGATTTAATCCAATAAGCAATATTTATATTTAAAATAAAAATCCAGTAAAATCAATATTTATGATTATATAACACTTCCGCGAAAAATAAATGAATTCAAGTATGGAATAAAATGAGCGGAAAAATTAATTGAATTTCTTTACAGATCAATCCTAATATCTAAAAATACATTTAAAGGAAAGAAATTTAATGGAATATTTTTAAATTGGATTTAACAGCTACATGTTATTTACTTTTAAATTCGGCGTGAAAAAATGTGATAACGCCTTTTGGAAATACATTTAATCAATAATATAAAGAATAACTAAAAATGTTTATGCTTGCTTTTGATGATACAGCTTATAAAATATATTGATTTGACCCGTTTAATATTTGAAACTGGGATGAGCTCTTCTTTATATAGATCTTTCGTTAAGTTTATATGCATAAGTATTAAATAAATAAAAAATAATCATATTTTTTCATGCATAAAATTTTAATAGAACTTTAGTCTTTCAGATAGTTATTGAAAAGAAAATACATTAAAAGAATATTGCATTCTCAAACTTTAGTCTTTCAGATAGTTATTGAAAAGAAAATACATTAAAAGAATATTGCATTCTCAATGTATTACTCCTCAAAACTGTTTTTTTTTTTTAAATTTTGTATTAAAGCTTACGTTAAAAATGTATTTCATTTAAATTTTCGATAATTACAAGTTCGCACTTCATTAGTTTCAGATGTACCACATTTTTTCTATTCTTAATAGTAAGATAATCCTAAGCATTCACTATAAACATGATTATTATAGGGAAAACAATATTGAAGCATTGTAAACATATGTTGCAAATATACAGGAAAAATATGATTTTTCTGCATGTTGAAAAGGATATGTTTGAGAATTTTATTGTTAAGCATTTTCCAATTATCAAACATTTAAAAAAAAAAAAAAAAAAAAAAAAAAAAAAAAAAAAAAACCGAGTGTTAGTTTGGTTGAACTGCTAGAAATAGTTTTTTTTTAATATCTCCAATTTATATTGTAAAAATTATTTACGAATATTTGTAGGCAGTATGCACATCCTGCTTAAAGTCAGCGTATTTTGTTTCCGAAATTATAAGTTTATTTTAATAAATTTCCAACAGCAAAGTATTTGTCTTTGTAACATTAATTTATATTATAATAAATATATATATAATAAAAATGTACATAATAAAAATGTACATAATAAAAAATATACATTTCTAAGCGATCATATAAACTTCTAACGTATTTTAATTTCTAAATTTCCAAGTCATTTGGTAGCTATGTTTAATTACTGAAAAGAATTAATCGGAAAATGTTTGGTTATCTCATTAAAAAGAAATATTTAGTTACTGAGATTTTTTCAAACTATTCTCGTTTTTACTATGAACAATTTCTGAAAAACCTAGCTAAAAAGCTAAAAAAAGTAGTTGTTAGAACCTAAAAAATAAGATGTAAGGGAGATTTGTTTTTATTTTTTGAATTTAAGAACAGATTTTGCGCTTATATTTATTGTTTTGGAAAAAGCGTTTTGTGTTTAAACGCTTTAAAAACTCCGAACTAAAATTTAAATATATTTCGAAACCTTATTGAAATTTTCGATTTCATAATGAGTTTTCATAGAATAATATTTTTTTTACATTAAATGTTAATTTTAAACAATATTTTCTGATCGTTTCTATCCGTCAATTTTCAATTTTGGGTGGAGGTTTAGAATATTCCACTATTTTCTCATCAGTTTGCCTGAGGAAAAATAACTTTAAAAGCGTTTTATTATAAAAAGAAATGACTCTGTTATAGCGTTATACATTTGAGATTTATTAAATTTATTTTATTTGTTATATTGCAAAGTAACTTTAAAAAAAAGCTTTCTTTTATTCATGTATGAATTTGCAAAAGTAATAAAAAATTCTTTATAGAAAACAAAACTTGTGTGTCACATTTTATTGCAAATAGCAAAAAATTACTTTTTTTTATATTTGGAGGGATTTTTCGTGCTAAAGGGGATGTAGAATTTCTTTTTAATAATTTAAACAGATAAGATCACACACACACAAAAAAAACGCTATATTAACAAAAAAATAGTAATAGTAGTTTTTACCATAGCGGGATATCTATATTAATAAAATAACTATTAAATCTAAAATTTACTATTTTGTTTGAGAATTATTAACTGTGTTTTTCAGATGAAAAAGTGGATATTCTAGAATCATGCGGAAAGACATATAAATCAGAGAATTTTTTTTTCTGTAACTTAAATACATTTTTCTAAATTTACTACAGACTGTACATGTTTTAATAATCATTCAATTCCATTTATTACATGTTTGTTTTTTTAATATTTGGTAAAATGAAAACACGCCACTTGTTAAAGAGGAAACATTGCTTTTATCCGTTATAATATTTTATTCTTTTTATCTTTTTTTTTTTTTTTTTTTTTTTTTTTTTTAGTGGTACTTCGAATTATGAAGAGTGTTTTCCGTTGAATAAAGGTAATAAAAAGTTATTATTTTGTATACATTTCATAGGAAAGTGAGAAAATGGAACGAAAGTGTAACAGTTTTGTGGAACAATTTTCTACAAAAGAAATACGAGGAATTAAATAAGATTATATTTGTGCAAATAAATCTTTATACATATTATGTATTCTAAATTGTTGTTTATTATGTGCAGAATGTATGTAGGCAGCAGATTTGAAGCAAAGTATATATACTTAACATTTTGGTCTCTTGTTTCTAAAGAGACATTTTCTTACAGCATACATGAAAATACTGCAGACAAATATTTAATGCTTTTGTTTTCTTTCACTGGAACTGATTAATATTAACTGCAATATAAGAGACAAATACTTAATGTATATTTACAGTTTCGTAGCATATTCACTAAAGTGGCTTAAAATAACGAGAAATTTTATTATACGAATAAATGGTTTTCAGGACAGTACAGATTGCGTTTCTCATATAAATATGTCACTTAAGATTGAATCAGACGTAGAAGATGGTTTTTCTTAAATGAATAATTGTGTTTTGATTTTAGCTGGATCATTGATCTGGTATTTTAATTTTAAATAATAAAATTTTATGACAGTTTAACGTATTTTTTAAATTATTTATGAGTCTTATTCTCCAAAGAAAAGCAATGTAAAAAACAATTAATCTTGCCACTTAGCTATACAGATTGCGTTACAATTACAATTTTATGTTTTAAAGTGAAATTTGAAATACCATCACTTAAAATATTTATATTGCTAAAATATAAACAAAGATCATACTACAATAATTTTTTAATAATTAGTAAAATGAATTAAAATTCATAAACTCATACAGTCATAACAATATTTTTATTTTGTAATATGTGTGCTTAGAAATGCTTTAAAAATTGTATCTTATTTATAAAAATAGTTTCAAAAAGGGTTTTAACGCTTCATTAAACAATTTTTTTCTATTTATATATAAAAAATATACATATTTGAAATTTATATATTGGTCTATTAATGAGAAAAATAGTAAAAAAAAAAGTAATTTTCAGCTAAACTTTTATATTTTATTACTTGTACCCTATATGCACACGCGAGGATTTTAAATATTCTATTGCTATATTTTCAATTAAGCGGGCTTAAATTAATTAATTTTATATTTTTAGCACTCTGAAAGTTCCTTTATAATAATATTTTAACTATTCAAGTAAAAATACTAAATGTAAATTTTGCTTTAACACTAGAACGCCTGGAAGGAGTCGATTCTATGCCGACCACGTAATTAAATTTTAATTCGTGAAAGAAATCGTTTCTTAAATGATCTTAAAACCCTCTGATTTACATTTAAAAAATCAATTACCGTATTTACTTGTGCATTACGCGCACATTTTTTTTTTGAAAAAATTAAGGCAAAACTCGTATGTGCGCGTTATACGCGGAATAATTTTTTACTACTTGAAGTAATCACACGATATACACTTGAATCAAGAAATGGATTAAAAAAAACAGTAACACTCGGAAAATTTTACTTTACAGAAGTATTGCTGCATCTTTATTTCACTCCTTGCACTTTTTTTTTTTTTTTTTTTTTTTTTTTTTTTACACAAAAATGCTAGTAAAATTATTTAAACGCTAACACGCAATTTTCATTGCTGTCACACATTCCTACCCCCAAACTGTCCTTACTCCCTACCCGAACTCTAAAAATGTAATTTTGTTTTGCTTTCTGGCCAAACGCAATGTTTGTTTCGACTTTCTTTACTTAAATTCCTTAGGTCATGCACTTACTTGCATATTAAATTTATGGTGCGCGTTATATACGTGATTTAAAAAAAAATCCTATTTTTTCTTGTAAAGTAAGGGATGCGCGGTAGGGTGGGCCGAAAAAAACTTTTTTTCGATTTTCGATTATGGCGGGTGCGGAAAAGTGGCCACTGATGGCACTTAGTTCACACAAAAAATTTGAGATTTTTTGGACATTTCCTTACCCTGCCGCAAACGGCTTGAACTTTTGCAAAAATGTTCATTTTTGAACTTTTTTCAAAAAAAATTAAAAAATGTTAAATTAAATTTATTTTGGTTGTATTTACTTGAAAAGGCATATTTAATGTACCAAATGTTTAAATAATATCTGGTCATGCATTATTTAATATTTATATGTATTATAACTTAGGCTATTTTTATAGCTTTTCCGCGTATAACAGGCAAAAGTTGTTTGAATCGATCTTTAGTTTCTATATTATTTATGCCCCTTGATCTTCTTTATATTTTTTCTATGTGTCAAACGTCATATATTTGGGGAAAAGACAGCAGTATACTTCAAAAACAAATCTGGAAGGTGAGAAAGTGGTGAAGCAGGACTCTAAGCGACCGCAATGACTCGTCGTAATACTCAGGGAGTGAAGGACGAAATAGCTGAGAGCCAAAATGCGATAAAGGAATCTTATTATTTATCCTTGCTCAGTAACCTGCGACATTTGTTCATTGTTAACGTGAAACCTTTTTGTAGTGATTATACAGTGCTTTTTGGGTCGTTTAATGTGCCATTATAGTGTTTTGTGCGTTTTATTACAACGAGTTTAGAAATGGCTAGTATAAAGGGCCATGACAATGCAAAGACATGCAATAGCGTGAAAAGTAACTTTTTGGGGCCGTCATGCATATTGAAAGAATTGCAATTACCAACTTATGCTGATAATCATGCGCCACTACTACTGGTTGCTTCACCATGTAGAAGTTGTGACAGCAGAGGATACGAATCTCGTCATCGATAAAAACAAAGTCAGAAGAGAGAAATAAAACTTGGAAAGAAGATACAGGCAGAAAAAGTTATTGAAAGAAGGAAAATTAAAAGCACATTTTTTGATGGTAGAAAGAATAAAAGTATATTAAGAGGAAGAAAAATAACAAGCGGCATCGTCGAGAGAAAGGCGAGGAACATATCACCGCGTTCCGGTCACGGAAAAGAAATAGCAAAAGCATTATACAATCTTCCAAGTCACCACAACTTAGACTTTTCTGAACTGACGAGGTATCAAGGTAACGGAACGTGGTATCAAGTGACCCGAGTATTCCTAACCAGGTTCAAACAACACGGTGATGTGTTCCTCGCCTTTCTCTCGACGGTGCCGCTTGTTATTTTTCTTCCTTTTAATATACTTTTATCCTTTCTACCATCAAAAAATATACTTTTAATTTTCCTTCTTTCAATAACTTCTGCCTGTATCTTCTTTCCAAGTTTCTATTTCTCTCTTCTGACTTTGTTTTCATCGATGACGAGATTCGTATCCTCTGCTGTCACAACTTCTACATGGTGAACCAACCAGTAGTAGTGGCGCATAAGTTGGCATAAGTTGGCAGTTGCAATTCTTTCAATATGCATGATGCCCCCCAAAAGTTACTTTTCACGGTATCGCGTGTCTTTGCATTGTCATGGCCCTTTATACTAGCCATTTCTAAGCTCGTCGTAATAAAACGCACAAAACACTATAATGGCACATTAAACGACCCAAAAAGCACTGTATAATCACTACAAAATGGTTTCACGTTAACACCGAACAAGTGTCGCAGGTTACTGAGCAAGGATAAATAATAAAAATCCTTTATTGCATTTTGGCTCTCAACTATTTCGTCCTTCACTCCCTGAGTATTACGCCGAGTCATTGCGCTCGCTTAGAGTGCTACTTCACCACTTTCTCACCTTCAAGATTTGTTTTTGAAGTATACTGCTGTCTTTTCCCCCAAATATATGACGTTTGACACATAGAAAAAATATAAAGAAGACCAAGGGACATAAATAATATAGAAACTAACGATCGATTCAAACAAATACAACTTTTGCCTATTATACGCGAAAAAGCTATAAAAATAGCCTAAGTTATAATACACATAGATATTAAATAATGCATGATCAGATCTTATTTAAACATTTGGTACATTAAATATGCCTTTCCAAGTAAATACAACCAAAATAAATTTAATTTAACATTTTTTAATTTTTTTCGAAAAAAGTTCAAAAATGAACATTTTTGCAAAATTTCAAGCCGTTTGCGGCAGGGTAAGAAAATGTCCAAAAAATCTCAAATTTTTTGTATGAACTGAGTGCCACCAGTGGCCACTTTTCCGCACCCGCCATAATCGAAAATCGAAAAAAAGTTTTTTTCGGCCCACCCTAATGCGCGGTATACACGAGTAAATACGATAAATAATTTTGAATAGTTTTTCTGGGATGAAATATTATTATAAATTTTGAATAAAATTTAACGGCGTTCTAGCGTTAATAGCTTGATCTAAAAAAAAAAAATCCGAAGAATAGTCAAGAGCAAGAAGTTTTTTGTCAAATACAGACATGTGTCAAGAACAAAGTAAGTGTTATTTCATTCTTTTAACTGATCTTGAGAAGTTACAGTGATCCAATTAATGAAATGCATGGCAAATAGAACACTGTAAAAAAAAATCTGTAAAGGTACTACACTTTATCTAGGAAACTGGGATTCCTAGAACTTTTCCTGTAACGGTAACAACAAAAACTCAAGTTTTAGAATCGGTTACATGGATTTTTCCTGTTTTCGTTACATGAAAAGTTCTTGGAATCCCAGTTTCCTAGAAAATGTTTAGTACCTTTACAGATTTTTTTTACAGTGTAATAGTTACAGTGTCTTTAGCTATATGCCAGATGTGGCACATGATGCAGTGAAGGATGACAACCATAATAATTTAATTTAAATACTTAAAAATGTTTAGATATTTTCTTCATTTTTATCATTATTTTATGTTTTACAATTCATAATGTGCTATTTTACTTTACTGTCTTATTAGTACATTCTACAAGCATTTTCATTTTATAATTTTTTAAAACCTTTTTTTCTTAATAATGTAAATATTTGACAATCTATGAATTTCTTCTCTGTCATGCCTATAATCTTATATTTTAATACATGAATGGAAAAGATTTTATTAAAACAAAAGCACGATTTTTACTCCATTTATATATAACTATGTTTCATTATAACCATTATTATTAAATGTGAAGAGATTTATGGTTATTAATGATATATATATTTTAAATAAAAATTCTTTCGTAACTATTATTTTTCTCTGTCCCGAACATAATGGAGCAATATTCACATTTCTGAACTCTTTCTGAGAAGATTTATAACTCATTTTTTTAAATCTTTTTTACTTCTTTAAAACTTTGTTTTTCAAGATTGTATGACAAACTGCAAGTAATAAATTCAGTTTTTTCTTCTTTTTTTATATAACATTTTGGCGTATTTTGAAAAGATAATGTTCATAAAATTTATTATTCACAATATTTAATCTCTTCGATTTCGATTTTTTTTTTCAATTTTTAGAAAAAATTACTTTTACGTTAATAAGATTAACACTAGCTATCCAAATAGATTGATTAGTGCTTAACGAATATTTTATTTTCTGAAAGATAGCAAATGTTAATCACATTTCGTACTATTCAATTAATATTGGTAAGATACTAGACTAAGGGTAAAAAAAAATTGAGATGTTTGTAAAATATTGCATTACAATAAGATTTACTCTACATTAAAACTTTTAAATTCTATTTGCGTTTTATTACTTTCTTTCTTTCTAACCGATGGCCAGGCCCCTGCCTGCCGAGTTACCTCAGCTTAACGGGTTAGATACCTGGTATCGGGGCGGTCGACCGCCTAATTGCCGCGTAGCGGCAATAAACCTGATTTCTTTGCTTCATTTCTGCAGTACTTGCTTGTCGTTGAGCATACTTTGTTTCGCCTGTTAATTAATGGTACATCCTGTTGTTTGAACTGCAAATGGCTTCGCAAGATGGTCTCGTAATTTAGAGCCTTGATCAGATGACGAGACCTTCACCTGACAAGGCACCTCCTGAGGTATAATTCACAGGTAAATTGGAGGACTTTGCACCCACGACGGATTTTACATGTACCAGGCGCCACTAGCGTACATGATGTAATTTTTGCCGGCAAAGTGGCGAACCACTAAGATAAGTACTCGGGTCGGCTGTTTAGGTTCAGTGCTTTGTTGGTAATCTTTGTGGTTTATTGCACATTGGGTTAACTATGTGATTTGTTGCCGCACACCTTGTACTCATCATACTAGACGAAATGGGACTGGATGTTTTTGGGCCTAAACAATGGTACTGAACTTAGCTGAATGTTGGGGAAATTTTGAAAGAATTAAAAAAAAAAAACAGAACATGGCCGAAAAGCTAAGTCGTACCGCTGATGGAGGAAAATTTTTGCGCCAAATAGCAAGGCAAACGAGGGCGTTGCAAAGGGAGAGACAAGAACCCACCTTTCTATCGTACCCCACCGAGAAAAACTGGCTCCCTGGGTTGCCCCATTAGAGCGGGTCCGGTATTTTGTGCGAACAGAGTCCTACTGCACCAAATAAAGAGGCGAGCTGTCAAAAATAAATAAATAAAAATTAGTAATAATAAATAATAAAATTAAAAAAATTAGTTAAATAAGGAATAAAAAAATAAAAAAAATAATAAATGAAAAAACTTAAAATAAAAGCAGTTTTTAATTTTTTTTTTTTTTTTTTTTTTTTTTTTTTTTTTGGCATTAGGGGATTCCTAGACCTTTTATATATAAATTTTAATTTTTTTTTTTATAACACAACACAATGGACAGACAAGCAGTGTCGGGGGCGTTTGAAGCTTCTTACAATATCATATTGCACAACTTGCTGAACCGTTGGTGATATTCGATATGCATGCAATTCATATGTTGCGGGGCTCCTATTGCGGGCCATGGTTACAGCTGATGTTGTGCGACTACCGCACACTGTTAAAGGAAATAAAACATATACAAACATTTTTTTTTTTTTTTTTTTTTTTTACATACAACAGATAACACATAACATACAGTATTATGTTTCTGCTGGGTTACCAAAATGAGAGGGCTTTCTGCTTTATATGTTTGTTTGCTTTAATGTTGTGATACTGTCGCAGTTTTCTTGGAGCCACCTGATTACTGTTTTTGCTTTATTTTGTACGTGTTTGTTTTTACCTAATTGTTCGTGCCACAGTTTATCATTATTTGCTGTTATGTTTACCAGGTGGTACTGTTGGGTGAGTGGGCAGTGGAGTAGATAATGTTTAGGCGTACCCTCCGTGCCGCATGCACAGTCCGGAGTATCCGCTTTGTTAAATCTGTGGAGATACGCTGAAAATGCTCCATGTGCTGTGTAGAGTTGTGAGAGTAAAAAGTCACTTATGAGTCTGCTTTCACCTACTGTTGGAAAATACTGATATGTTTCCCTGCCTGTATCCCCGTAATCCCACTCGAACTGCCATTGTTTCATTGTTAGCTCTTTGAGTGTCCGTTTCAGTTTTGAGATTGGCTTTTTCATATAGTATTTGTTTTTGTTATTTGTGTTTTCCGCTGCGGTTTTGGCTAACTTGTCTGCATCCTCGTTTCCTTGGATGCCGACGTGCGCCTTCACCCAGCTGATTTTAAACTTATTGTTGGATTCTTTAATTAAGTTTTGTATTTTATCTACTATTTCATTGACATTAAAAGGCTTTTTTAGTGATTCTATGGCTGATCTGCAATCCGAGAGTATGCTGTATGGCTCACCTGTTGTGTTGCCCCATTCCGCTGCTTTTTGTATTGCCAGTAGTTCGGCCTGGAAAACGCTGTTGCATTCTCTTAAGGGCACTGACCATGTCATTATTTTTTGGTTATTTTTGTATGCTACAAAGACCGAACCTGCAGCGCCTGATTCCAATTTGGATCCGTCCGTGTAGGTTACTACTTCGTGCATGTTATATCCAATCCTTGGTTCAATTATTTTGGCTGGGTGATTTGCCCATATATTGATTTTCTTTTCATATTCAAGTTGGTGCAGGACCTTGTTGTGTATTTTTGTGTTTTTTCTAAGTCTTGCGATTGTTCCATAGGCTGCCTCGTAATTGACTTTGAGGTGGATTGGAATCAGGCCCGCGTTTTATTACTCATGATTCATTTAGGAAAGAAATTTTTATTTTAAATTTGAAGAGTGAAATATGTGGTTAAAATAAAAGAATCGCAAACGGCGCCAAGAGAATTAGGAGAATAATAATAATTATTATTACTACTATCTGCCTAAACATAACTGAAGACATATAGTAAATGAAAAGACATATACTAACATACTACGTGTAAATTGAAGCAAAAGTATATCTCAAAACAAAACAATACTCCGATTTTTCTATTAGTCGAACGGCAACAAACTCTATTCATTCTTTTGTCTACAAGAGCTAAATTGAAAGAAATATATTTCATTTTGAGAAAACACTATTGAATGCAAGTTATGAAAAGAGTTATCAAACTTTTCCGAAAAGATTGCTACATTATTTTTTTAGATTCATATACATTTTTTTATATCTATACATAAAAGTTTGTTCAGCATTTTATGCTTTATTACTGTAAGTATATGAAATGACATGATTTTAAGTGTTATGAAAATTACATTTTCTCACAAAAATTTGCAATTTTATTTAAATTCTATTGTTTTATTTTTATTTTTATTTATTGATTTGTTTATTTATTATTGTCGTAAGAATAGGGATCTTTATCATTTTATTAAATATTGTTTCAAATCCAAAGGAGATACTTTCTAACACATTTCTGAATTCCTTTTTTTTTTCAGAAACGCATAATATTAGCAGTTGTTTTTATTTAGAAACTATTTAATCGAATGGAGTTATTCATTTTTAGGTGCCTTCGTAATTATGTAAATACGTACCACCTATAGTTGTCGTTCAGTCCGTCCGTCTGTCTGCGTATAACAACGCAAAAACTACCCAACAGCATTATTTGATATTTAAAATATATAATTATTAGATAATTTTGTCGAGTCATTTCAAATTTTATGAAAATTGGATGCATAGATCAATTACAAGGACAATCAAAAGTATTCCATTACATTACGATCAATGAGGGAAAAAGTTTCAAATGCATTTTAATCGTTTAAAATCTAAAATATATTATTATTACATAATTTTGTCAAGTCATTTCACATTTTATGAAAATTGCATGCATAGATCAATTACATGGACAATCAAAATTATTCCGTTACATTGCGATAAATGCATTATAATTGTATTATATTCCCTCAAACATAATAAAATTGATATGTATCTATGAAATATATATTAAAGTATACATTCTATACAATCTGTTGTGCAAAGAATATTTGTTGTTAACTTACAGGGCTGCACAAAAGTATTCCATTACATAATGCTATACGGTGAAACACTGTTTGGAGCGTGTTTAAATTGCGTTAAACTTTTTCAAATTTTATGAATATGATATTCGTTGCTGAGGTGTAATAAAAGTTACTGTATATTTACAGGAACACAAAAAAGATTTCGACCACTATACTGTATACAATAACAACAAGATCTAAATATTTTTAAAACTTCGTATCGTACGAACGCACCTCATTTTCTACGCTTCACGTGCAATTTCCAACTTGTTTTGACTGTGTTTTTACCTGACCGCTCGCTACCCTGATTATTAAACGTTTTATTTTTCATGGCTTATATTTTATTTAAACCTCATTCCGGCGTAATTAAATTTACTTGTTTGAAGCAGTTATAATATCATATCATTTACATGAAAACACCTTTTTTCACTTCAATGTATACTTACAGATTTATTTAGATTTGGGTACCAATATAGTTTTTTATTCTATAATATTATTAAAAAATCCTCTTTTTTGATTGGTTGCATTCCAGCTTTCGTTTTACACATACTTCAGGGCGAATTTTTTATTTAGAATGAAATTATTTAATCTGATGTTTTCTAGGTAAGATTCCTCATGTTTAATAGAATTTGTGTTTTGCTATCGTAAGCCGTATCTTAGAATTTCTAATCTGGTGTTGCTTCAAGTGAATAGTAAATTAGATAGTTATCGATTATGGGGATTTGCTGATTATATTTGATCAGAATAACAATCTGAATACATTTAGGAGTCAGATAATTGGAGAATTGTTATTAGCCGATGTTGCAGTATTGATGCTTATGAGACCTCACATAGTTTACGGTCTAAATTGTGCATTATTTATCACCTAATTCGTTCATATATTACTAGGTAATCAATCCCATATGCCAAAGATACTGCTGTTTAACGCATACCACAAAAAAGTACTGAATGTCTGGATTGTGTATTGATTATGATCAATTATATCTTTAATCGAATAGGAGACTGTGTTTATATAACGTTAACATTTTACAGGCAGAGGGGGGGGGGAGGGTCTAATAATTGAGATCGCACGGTATTTTGGGGAGAAAGGGTGCTTTTGATATCAGTCTCTTTTTTATATATTTATTTATTTTATTCAATCAATTCTGTAACTTTTTCTTTACATCCAAATAGTCTGCAAGTTTTATAATAATGATCATTTTTTATCATTATATGTTTTCAGTCTAATCTTTAAAATTTATTTTTATAGTCACTTTTTTAATATTCAATGGAATGTTTATAATTTTGTAAAGTGAAAATCAAGGACAATACAGAATGTTGGGGAAATATATTTAAATGACAAATTCCTTATTTAATTAGATTGAATATTTTCTATCTCTGTAATTATATGATTAATTTGTTAAATATTTATCTTATACGAATAAATGAAATGCCTGAATATTCATGAGCTGATTTCAATTTTTCAAAACAATAAAGGCATTTTAATGCAGTTTGATTGAAATGTCGTATTCCACATGAGAAGAAAAGGGAAAGCATTACATTTTGGAAATAAAAATAATTTTCTTTAGTATTTTATTCATTGTATGATTGTTTCATTTTTCTGAGTATCAAAGTACTGTAAGTTTGAAGTATAATTAAAATAACTTCCATTGTTCGTGTTTTAAAATCAAGAAACAGGTAAAATTCTCCTGACTAATGTTACGTATATTTTTTTAAGAAATCGATGCGCACATCCGAATTTTATATCTTATTTTCTGAAATACTGAGAATCACGTTTAAAATCACGTTTAAAAAGTTTACCTTTTATTTTTAGGTTCATCAGTCCATTTTTAGGTGCGTTCGTAATTATGTAAATACGTAGCACCTATTCCGTCCGTCCGTCTGTCCGTCTGTCTGTCTGTCCGTCTGTCCGTCCGCATATAACAACGCAAAAACTACCCAACCGAATCGTTTGAAATTTAAAATACATAATTATTACATAATTTTGTTGAGTCATTTCAAATTTTATGAAAATCGGATGGATAGATCAATTACAAGGACAATCAAAACGATTCCGTTACATTACGGTCAATGGGGAAAAAAAGTTTCAAATGCATTTTAATCGTTTGAAATTTAAAACGTATATTTATTACATAATTTTGTCGAGTCATTTCAAATTTTATGAAAATCGGATGCATTGATCAATTACAGGGACAATCAAAAGTATTCCGTTACATTACGGTCAATGGGGAAAAAAGTTTCAAATGCTTTTAATGGTGTTACACTCATTTGAATATAACAGAATTGACATGAATCTATGAAATATGTACTAAAAATACATTTTGTACAATCTGGGATGCAAAGAATATTTATTATTAAATTACAGGGCCACACAAATGTATTCCACTAAATAATGTTATACGGGGAAACATTGTTTGGGGGGTGTTTTAATTATAGTAAACTACTTCACATTTTATGAATAAGATATACGTTAATGAAGTATAATAAAAAATACTCCCTGCATATTTACAGGAACACAAAGATTTCGACCACTATACTGTATCCAAAGTACGCTCTACTATATCAGCAAGATCTGAATATTTTAAAACTTCGTTATCAACGAACGCACCTCATTTGCTACGCTTTACGTGCAATTTCCAACTTGTTTAATTTTTGTGTGCATAAATCAAAATGCGAAAACAGCCATATCCGCAAATTTGAAAAGACAGTTTGATAAATAATCGTTGAATTTATTATTTATAATACTATAACTTGCTTAGACGCCAGGAAATAATAAGATGTTGAAAGATGTTCAGTCACATATTTTATGTTACAAAAAAAAAGTAATTTTAATTCTACTTTCACATTTATTTTTGGCATTATACAATACAGAATGTTAAGTAGACAAAAATGATAAATCGTTAAATATATTTAAATATTGAAATAAAATGTTGAATAATGGTAGTTATGTAATGTGTAAATGAGATATAACTCACGATTTTTTCTCACGTCAAAAGCGATAAAACAAGGTATAATATTATTCTTGTTAAATTTCAATTTTAAGAGATAGTAGCAAAGATAAAGAAATATATCTCAAGGAAAACAAAAGAAAAGTTAGTTTGATAATTAACCATTGCATTAGTTAATTTTCATACAATGAATAACGTTTAGATGACAAACAATAATGAGATGCTACATATATTTATTATTTGGTCAGATATTTTACAAAAAATCTTTTGAATGACACTGTAACAGTATTTTCTGGTACATAAAATACAGAAGATTGGATAGAAATATAAGATGGTTTTATAAGGATTTATAATCATGCCAAACATTAAACGTTTAGATCATAATATTACTAAAAATTGGATTTGGAACCAAATCACATCCTCCTATACCACTGGCAATATCTATTACAGGGGTCTGTCCAGATTTTTTTACGAGGTCCTGTTTTTGTGAAAGTGTGAATTTTCTTCTTATATTTGTGAAAATTCTAGTCTGAATTTTAAATTATTGATGCCTTCAGGTGCTTTTTTTCATATATAAAAAGTTAAGTAATATGATCTTTGGTGAGTTCAACTGCTTATTTACAAGCCAGATTTTATTATTAAATGATTAAATTTGTAAAGAGCTCAATTTGAAGGTGAAAATAAATCTGTGAAAGGTCTATTTAAGAGACAAATAATTTTACGAAGGGTCCTGTTTTGGTATAAAACATTTTGTGAAGGATCCTGTTTTGGGATAAATTATTTTGTGAAGGGTCCTTTAACGGACCTAAAATTTTCCTAAACATATCGCTGTATTATGACTTGTTTCTCAAGCCAAGTAGTTAACACTACATGCTAAATAAATATACTGAATTTAAGCTGTGTTTCCAATCATCTTCAATATAATAATTCTAATCCCTCGCCATCTGTGTACATTGCTAATGTTGTTGTAATTTGGGAGATCTCGAAATGCATTTCTAAATTAACTACTGCTCATATGAAAGTTTTCGTGGGAAATTGAAAGGTTATATTATGCATGAATAATATTATAACCTTAACTTGGAAAAGTGTAACAACCTTTTGTAAAACAGATAAAAAATCCAAACAATGCATGAAACATGAAAAAAATAAATAAAATGTTAGATGTAGTATTCAATCATGTACATTATGTTACGGGAATCCTTTCAATTGTACATTTCCATTTCTTTAGATTATACAAAATTAAAAAGAAATATATACAAATTACAAAGCAATTATAAATAAATCAAACTGTTAAATTATATTTTACAGTTATTATATTACATACATATTTATTATATATATTATTATGTATATTATTTTACAGTTTATTATATTATAATGAGGTAACTATCTATCTCTGAATCTATTGTGATTTTTTCTGCAGGAGAATTGGTTAAATAAATGCATATGTTAAATTACAATTTGAAAACTTTAATGGGCATATTTATATGTATGCAAACATTAGTATTTCGAATTTAGTGAATTTTAGTTATTAGGATTTTTTAATTCATAAAAAAAAATCAAATTGCAATACTTGCTTTATTTAATGACAAACATTCTTTATTTAAATAAAACGAAATACATTCTAATTTTATTAAATATGATTCTTCTTTTATTTATACCAGAATTTGTCTGTTAGTCATAACTAGTTATAATTAACTTAGTGTAGCTGTTTCTCTTTAATATTTAAAAATATATATTTTCAGAATTGTTATAAATGTCATTCTCCCTTAAGCTTACTTTTCACTTTCACAAATGGATAAATATTTGGATATGTAAGAAACTTACTAATATCTATAGAAACCTATATCTAATTTCAATAACTGATATCTCTTAAAACTTCTCAAATATCCTTTAAAACCACTCTTCGAATTAAAAGTTGAATATGTTATGTTAACAAAAAATACTCTATATTTTTATATTTTTGTATGAAATAGTTTTTCCTACATTAAGGAAAAAAGACCTTAGGTCACAAAAAATGATCTAAAAGTACAATTGCACTGGATGGTTTAGTCACAACTTTTTTATTTCATAGAAACTAGAGATTAGTCGAAATTTCTCGCCATAGAAATTCTTTTGTCTAAAGTATAAGCAATTTTCAGTGACCTTACACAAATTACATTTTTCACATTTAGTTTTTAGTAGAAAGTAGTTAAATATACTTTTTAAATTTCTTAATTGACGTTTTATAAATGGTTTATTTTTAATAATGAATTAATTTATATGCTTTATCTCTGCCAAAATAATCTCTATCCGTGAACACTGAACAATAAAGAAAGAAAAGTGCAACAGATGAAAGTATACGCATTATAAAGTTTTTTTTTTCAAGATATAGTTAATATGCATTAATAATATTTTTTTAATGTACTTTCCAGTTTATTATTTCTGTTTGGACTTTGGCAAATCTTTCACTGTATAATCCCCGATCATCATAGTACATACAGTGAAGCGTCTCCGGATTAACAATGAAAATAACATTTTTTTTTCACAACATTGAATTATAAAAGGACTTATCACACTGTTTGATAATAGAACACACAATAAATTCGGCTCATCAGTGTATAATAGATGTTAAAAACTTTAATTAAAAATTAAATATTACTTATAATATAAAGTAAAATTAATTTCCAACAGTTTCGAACAATAAAACTTGTTCATCGTCAGGGAAACATTAAGAGACAAAACCACTATCAGATATCATGTGGATTTTGTGACGTGATGGTTTTGTCTCTTAATTTTTCCCTGATGATGAACAAGTTTTATTGTTCGAAACTGTTGTAAATTAATTCTGCTTTATATTGCAAGTAGTACGTAATTTTTAATTAAAGTTTTTAACATCTATTGTACACTGATGAGCCGAATTTATTGTGTGTTGGAATTTGTTCTTTAACACACCTTCCTAATAGAACAAAACACTTTTTTAAAAGCTCTTTAACACTCGAAAAAATTTCATGTAATACGATTTATATTGATTTCTAAGATGGATACAAGTTTCGTATTCATGTTGTTAAAAGTGAATGTCAATCTGCGATTCGAAAACCACCCCTTCAAAACAGGACACCCAGTTAGTCACTGGGATATGGATCTGGATATTGCAAAAGAAAGGTAGAGGAAGTTACTGTTACACAAAGGTAGAGGAAATTATAGTTATTACATCTAATTTTATTGAAATTTTTACGGCGAAAACTGCTCGCAACATTGCTACCAGCATTTTTTGCCGTAAATTTAATGGATTTCCTTTTTTTTCTTTTTTCTTTTACAGTGTTGTAAAATAACATTCGGATATTCAGATTATTCCAATTAGAGTTTTTAATACGTCTATGCTGTAGTAAGAAAATAGACATTCTTTACCCCTCTTAATAAATGTTAGTTTTTCCTTGTACTATGAAGATTTTAGTCATTTTTCAAATATTCCGTGGACCCGAGGATTCCCGGATTAAAAGAAGTATTTCAGAAAATATTTATTTCAATATTTGTGTCCTTAGAGAAGTTAGAACTCATATAACTTTTTAGGTTTAACTGATCACACATTTCAATAAATTTACATGATTCAATCTAAATATTTATTTTTTAATATTTAATAAAAAAAATCCTACTTAGCTTTGAAAAAAGATTAAGAATAGAGATTACTTTTTGATACATATTGATCAATTTGGGTTGAAGCATGTTTTTGCGTATGTAGAAAATTTGTTTTCTTTTTCTATCTCAAAACCAACATATTAAAAGTAGTTTAAATCTTTTAAGAAAAATGATATTAGAAAACTTTTCCGGCCAATTAAACAGATGACTGGATAAAATGTATTCCACATAAAATCTCTTCTTTTTCAGTAATGGAAAATATTTGAGAGATTTAACGGAACAGTATACAAGGAGTTTTTATATTTTGAGATTAGATTTATTGTAATTGGTCTGCCTCAATTTATAATTATTAGGACTTCTAAGTTTATGAGCTAAACGAGACTATTAGAGACACACACGAAAAATGAGAATTTTGATTAAAGCCTTTAACATCAGAATGTGTATTTGTTTATTTTCATAGTTTTCAGATAAAGTTTCTTTAAATTTATTTTAAAGAATAATTTTAAAGGAGGTCATTCGGACGTTAATGGTTCATCTTGCAGGAGATTCTATATTAAATAGAATGAGTCAGAATGCTATTCTCTTAAATTTTGCTTAAAAATGAGTCAAAAAATCGATTTTTCTTTTTTGACATTATATAACAGCCTGTTTAAGTTTTAAAACTTTGGCATCAAATTTTTACTTGTACATTAAATATATAGCAAGATATCACAAATCTTATTAATATATATTAAGAGCAGTTACTCATACACATTAAAACATTAAATGTCTTTTTCTCCATGTTCATATTTATTTAATTTCATATTTTAAAAATACTAAAGCTTTTTTTTTCAATTTGAGATAGATAATATATTTTTTGTACATGTTCTGTTACCTTTCAATGATGCATTTCATATTTTTGCGGTTTACAACTGTAGCACAATTTTTAAAAAGTAGTATGGATTTTTAAAATATAAAATTTTTGATAAAAAATTGTTTAAGTTGTAATTAAATATGTAATTATTTTTGTTTTCAAATGAACCTTTACTAATATTGCAATACCGCGAGTTCACCATTAAAACCATACTTTTTACACTAAAAATAATGATGAAAAAGTGCCGTTCATCGAGAAGAAAACGATAATTTTTCATCAAAATTAAAAGAAAAATTCTTTTAAAATTTAAATAGTTAACGTAATTTAATATTTTTTTGTGCCAATTAGAAATTTTTTTATGTATTTCGTTTCTCTCATAACACAATCACTCAATATAATATCACAATTAACAGAAATATTCAAAATCACAAAATTACCATTTATTCTAATGTCACAGTCAGAGCTATGAAATTATTATGACATAATCGTGATTTATTTTCAATTTATTCTTTCTATATAGAAATGCATTACAAATGTTTCCTTTAACTATTTCCAGGATAATTACAAAATGCATTACAAAAGTTTCAATTAGAAATATAGATCCAAATATAAAAAAATAATCCCATGGGAAAAGTAATTTATGTAATAAATGTATCATAATCGATTTCTTTTACTTCTTTATTATTGTATTCGAAATAAATTAGATTATATTAGAATATAAATGTATTAGATCTTTCTTAAACAAAACAGCACGGAGTTAAGTACTCCCTTAAAGATATCATTTTCAATTCAACGATCAGCATTATTCCTTCAAAGTCAATGGGTAGACTTCACATTATTGTGATTCCTCTTCATTTATCTAGAAAATGAAGTCTAAGAAACAGGAAGATTTCGATTCAAAGACGAAGAGGATGATAAATGAGTGCAAAAAGTCTGCAAGCTGAATATTCTGATGAATATTTTCTCCCCACATACTTGAACAGACATAGACAGTAGATGTATACGTACCTGCATTTTAATTTATACGAATTAAAAAAAAACTAAGCTACACAATTTATATTAAATGAAATAAATTTATTTCAGAACACAGTACTTTAATTTTCTTTTTTTTTTAATTTAATAAAAAAACATCAAATTTCAATTTTAATCATACTTCTAATTTAAACTTTTGTAATGAATGCAATACTGTTTTTTGTAAATGAATACATACATAATATATATATATATATATATATATATATTGTCGTCACATTCCAGTTGAAATTAAAATTTTATTTTTTAAATAAAACAGAAACAAATTTTAAAATACAAATTAAATGATAAAATGTAAAAAAATACATCAAGATATTATATTACCTTTAAAAAGTACGAAAGCTTTAAATTAATAAAGTACTTCCACGAAACGTATTCAAAACTGTTAATTACGTCGCACGTAAAATTCTAAAATATTAAATGTCATAATTGTTAAATTCTTAAAATAATTAAATTATTACGCGCGGAAATGTTTTAATGATTAATATTAGGTCATATTAAAATAATAATAATAATAATAATTATATTTCCAAACAATTCAAATTAAAAAATATGTATACTAGTTTTAAATACAACAAACTTATATCGAAGAAGACAGTTTCTTTTAATATGTAACATGTAACAAATTGAATAGAATAGTTCAATTTATTTTCTTCCTTTTGACTTTTATAATTTTTATTAAAATAAAATTAATTAATTAAAAAAACGTATTGATATTAGAGCTATAAATTCTCTTTGTTTGCAAATAATAGAGAAATTTTTTTAGATGATATAACTTTTTATTGGAAAAATTAATAATTACAGAAAAGAAGAAAAAATATAAAAACAGTCTACAAACATCTTTATTATTCCAAGAATTTAATTAAAACCTTATTATTTTGGAAGAGGTGTAAAAAGTCAAAAGAAAAATGGCAAACTAAAAAAAGAATTGATACATTTCTTTGCTCCTCATTATTCGTATTAATAAAGGAAGTAAAATGACTTCAGGAAACTATCGAAAAAAAGTTGCTTTTTATTATTATTATTATTATTACTATTGTTATTATAGGTACACGGATTGTGTTTTTAATTTGTGCTCAATTTTTCTGGCCATAATTAAAGCATTATTTTCTTTACTTTTTTATTTAACTTTATAAAATGTGTAATAAGCTCTGATAAGAAAATATGTTTTTAAGAAAATAACTTTTATTATATACCTTACTAGCTGTTACCCGTGACTTCGTTCACATAACATTTAAAGAAGAATTAATCAATCAAACAAAAGAATTCGTTGGTTAAAATCATGTGTAAATAACTTTTTATCGCGATTTATAATAAAAATCTTCTGATGATGCTTTTTTGCCGATTTTTTTGCTGGTTTTAATTTTCCTTTCAGCGGCTTGTACTAATAGATAGAAACATTCTTGATCGCTTTTGTTCAGCCTTGCAGTTTATCTAGTACCTTTAATATACGAAAGTATTTTTCTAAATTTTAGTTCAAACAAAAATATTCATTATTACTACTTAAATTACATTTTCAGAAATTATCATCCGAAGACAACCATGTATCCAGTTCTTTGCGTGACCCTGTATATTATTTTATCTATATACTAACACTAATTTGTTTACTGAATGCAGTTCAAAATAAAAATGCATATTTTATTTAAAAATCACCTTTAACTAAATAATTACGCTCATATTCAGTAACCTTTTAAAGATCGTTTGTATAACCCTGTAAATCTAAATTGTGTAAATATCAGCACCATTATACGCACCATTTAATATGCATTCATTTAGTGAAACTTAAAAGCACATATCATAATTCAAAATGCATTTCATTCATGCAACAGTCATCATCCATCATATGCACTACTTCGGATAGAATATATACTATTTATAATCTTTTGTGTGTCCCTGTAAATGGTATGCACTTCGTATTATGCACGAAGTAACTCACATTAAGCGTCAGCAACGTTTATCAATTTGATTATACATGAAATCGTTTACCATAATTAAAATGTGTCGCAAGCTGTTTCTGCCTTTATACTTATGCAATGGAATTCTTCTGTGTGACCCTGTAAATGAATAATAAGTGTCCTTTTCACTGCATATTTTAAAAAATGCATATTTTAGTGCACTTTGTTGATGAATATAAATTTGAATATTTTCACAGGGTGTAACATCGTTAAAATTGAATTGAAACGATTTTTCCACATAATGTCGCATCGTAATGTAAAGAAAAAATTTGACTATCCCTAAAAATACACTAATTATGGTAGAAACTTTATTTTCAATAGGTATTCGTGCTAAGGTAAGTGTTAATAAAGTCCAAAAATTTCATGGCTACTCGGATTGCAATGAAATTTACGAAAGTTAGAAAGCGGCCAGACGGACAGACAAACCGAAAGCATAATAACTTTTTAACATTGTTGGAAAGTGTTAAAAAATAGAGTCAAAAATATATTAATCAGTAGTTTTATTTTCCGTCTTTTCCCCACAAAAAATTTCTTCCATTGATAATTATGAGTTTTGAATAAATATTTTCATTTGTATGTAACTTATAACTCATAACTTATTAATTAGTATAAGTATAAAATATTTCTCATTCATTTTAAATATGACGTCATTATTTATCTAGTTCGATTAGCTACTCATATTCATGCCTTTTGTATTTTTAACGACTACTATGCAGTACCTGCTTTATTTCAACTATGACGTCACATTTTTCTGAGTGAAATATTTCATTGAAAATATTATTCTTTTTCATTCTTTTTTTACTTCGAATTATGTCGCCCTTTTTGACAGAAAAATTCTTGTAATGAAACAAATATACATGTGTAATATATAACAGAAAATACTCTCTTTATTTCTATTTTAAATATGACGTCATATTTATTTTCTTTTTGCACGGAAATTGCTCACTGAGAAATTATCATTTCAGATTTCTATTTTATTGGCAATAAAAAAGGATAATGGTTAAATTTTATCTAAAAAAATGCCTATTGATTCTGTATGAAAAATAATGAATTTTTGAATTATTAAGGAAAATATTTGAATAGATCAATTAAAAATTAGCCCATGTTCATTTCCGGGCTCTAACTGATCTATATGCAAAGATTCAAAGACATTTATCCATCCTTTTTGAAGCCAATTTCATTCCAATTTTTCGGACACACTTTCGCATTTATAATATATATAAGATCATATATCTATTATTATAAATTTTAAATTTGATTTCTAGTTATCTTATACTCTTTTTTCGTCCATCTTTTAACATTAGTAAATTATTCCATGCTTTATAACTCTGCTAAAAAGGGATAGTTAATCATCATAATATTAAAAAAATGGTTTTTAGCATTATTAATTTCTAATTAAATTGAAAACGTAATTGTAAAATTGAATTAATTATAAGGACAAACATTAAACTAGAAGTCGCTGCTGTAATCCGATAACTTCAGGTAGGGAAGCTCAAAAACGCCGTGCTCCGCGAATTCTGCGGTTTTCAGTTCATCCTCCCCTCCACTACCGCCATTGAGGAGAACATCAAGTTCGAACTCGACGCGGTCGTCGATAGCTTTAGGGGCACGAGCGACACCAATCTTACGCTTCGATCTCTTTTATGTAATCAATTTTCGTTTTCAATTTTTCCGGTTTCATTTATTTATTTATTATTATTTTTTTTTCTTATTTATTATTTCTGGCATCTAGACTAAACCCATGGGGTATACTTAGTAATTTCAGCGCTCCGACAAACTTACATGCAACATTATATCATTTTACACTGTGCAATATATAGATTTTTTAATGCAATAGTAATTGTTCGAACAACTGTAAAAAATGTATCCTTATTATTTATAATGCAAAATACATTTTACATAATGCATCAATTTTTATAACAGACAAATTATATTTTTGTATTTTTTTCTATTTAACCCTTTATCAACCGTCGGTACTTATGAGTACCATTACAATTACTTATTATAAAAACTCTTTTAATACATCAATTAGTTTGAATGCTGTTTAAATTGAGTTGCTGATTCATTATTTTAATTTGTTCCAAAGGAATTGTTGGTTACACAAAACAAAACTATTTTTATAAGGATGCCTTTGTAGCTTTTCAGCTCTCTTGGCGCTGAGGGAGAGGGATGGGGATTTTTCAGTTCGGAAATATTTCAATATTTATGTTGTAAGAACATCCTATTTGTACATTTTATAATTCTACAAAATACTAAGAAAACAATTTAAAACTAGTCGTTGGGGACCACCGTAATACTTACCCATCATGGATATGTATATGAAAATAAAACATGTGAAACTATACAATGCATTGCAATTCATTAACAAAACTTAAATATTGTTAACATACATAGTAATGCTATATTAAAGAACTGCTGATGTACCAATGTCGACAAATTATATAAAACGCCAAACTACTGAAATAGTACCGAACTGCGTAAAAGAAACATCCTTATAACTCCAAAAATAATAATTCTATTAACTAACAATTAACTGCGTCGGATTAAGCGTCTCATTTCCAATTAAAATATACTTCTGAATTGAAATTTGAATGAAATACAGGGTCATGAAAAATCGAAGAATGTGGAAAACAAGATTACAAATATCTCGACAACTAATAATCCGATCGACTTCGTTCTATATGCAAAATGTGTGTTATTTTATTGCCTTTTACATCCATTCCTTAGAACAAAAAAATTCAAAAAATTTTATATACCTTTCATCAGAACGAATTTTTCGAGAGTCCGAAAAAAATAGTTCCGGATAATCGAGGTTGCTGATATTAAATAGGGTTCGTCCCATTCTTACATACTAACTACATACAAAATTTCAAGTCTCTATCTCAATTTGTTCGGGAGATAGAGCGTTTACAGACAGACAGACTGACAGACAGACAGACAGACAGACAGACGGACGGCAAATTTTTTTTTCTAAAAATATGTGTTTTGGAATCTCCACTATCTAAAACGTGTAAATCCGTCAAAAATTTTTTTTCGATTTTCAAAACGATTGCAAGACTTACCCTATACTACGTATGATGGGTAAGTAATAAAAGATTTGAGTGAGGTTATATATATCGCAAAAAATCCCGGTAAATTCGAATTTTATTAATCCTTCTAAATCCTTTCAATCCTTCAAAAATTTATTAAATGATTATGTAAATCCTTTAAGTTTAAACAAGTTACGTAAAATGCTTTAGAATGTAAAATTTTCATGAATTCATAATTCAAAATGGTTAAAACAAATCTGTTAATTTGAAAGAAAATCAACCAAATATTTTATTTAAAAGGTTTTAGACCACTCAAAACATCGCAATAGGTTTCTAAAAATTATTCTATATTTTAAAGAGTATTTTAAAAATTAAATTTCAAATTGTGTCTTTTTCAATCCATTATAGTAAGATTTAACTTAGGATCTGGCCATGGATGTTACGATCAATTTAAGGTGGATTCATATCATTTCCGTATTACTGAATTTAAAATACATAATCTTAGTAAATTTTCTATTCATTTATTTTTATAAGAGCATGTATACATTTCTACATGTATATGTTAAAGAATGTATAAGTTATTGCACCAAGCTCTGAATATTTATAAAACAAGTCATAGTACGAACACAACACATATGTTGAATTTGTCTTGCAATTTTTGACTTGTTCTTAATAATACAAGCAACAAAGATTACATTTTAAAATTTTGTACTGTACAATTCTTTTTTTATGTCGTATTAATCGCTCACTGAACAACTTAAAAATTTATCTTAATTATTTATATTGCATAACACATTTTGTATACTTCGTATTATACGATGAAATGGTGAATACCATTTTATTATTTTTATATTTAAAACAAAATATTAATTTAAAAGAAAATCAATCAAATGTTTTATTTAAATTGTTTTACAACACAATACTTTTATATAAAAAAGTCTTTATTTTTAAGAATATTTAAAAAATTAAATCTCGCATAGTGTTTCGTTCAATCCTTCATAGTAAGAATTAAGTTAGGATTTCACTTTTAAATCTCAAGAAATTCTAGTTTAAAACATCTACGAGAGACAGGCAAGTTAAGTGTTAAAGAAATGACCATTAAAGTAACGTTTTACAAAAGTTGAATTCAGAGTTTCTGCATTCAAGAACTTTTTTTTAAGTTGAATTCTTTGAATGTTTCCATTGCTTTTTTTTACTTTCTTCGAGTTTATTTATTTTTCATTGTAGTAGTTTTTGTTAATTTACATTTTATAACAAGTATTTTTGAACTAAAATATTATTAACTAATTTTATTAACTAAATTGTATTAACTAAAATATTATGGAGCAACTATATGCAAATAAACAATTCTATCGCAAATGTACTCGCTTTTTTTTTAAGTATGTTATATTTTTGAAATGTGTTACGCAATTTGAGAAGGATTTTTTAATTTGTTTTATGTTTTATTTGTTTCAAATTACTGATTGTATAATTGGATCACTTAATTAAGGTGTGGAATAGTTTTTTCACACATATCTGCTATTTTAATTATTTTATAAAATCGTGAAAATAAAGCAACCATATTAATATAAAAATCTAGGTAGTTTGCTGTTTCTTTTTTAAAGCACAATTTATGTTATAGCCATTTGTAAATCAAAAGATTTATAATATATATTGTTACGAATTTTGTAAATAGTTAGTGTTTGTACTGTAAAATAATGTAAATAATCTTATTAAGCTCCATTTCTTTACTAATATTAGTTTTTGTTACATTGTCTCTGTTATCAAGCAAACTTGTCTATTATTTTCTGTGAATGTCTATGGCAGCTTCGCGAAACATTAGCGATATCGCCAAGTTGGCGTCACTTTTGGCGACTAATTTTGGTCGCCAAATTTGGCGATATATCGCCAAGTTGGCGACAAACTTGGCGATTGTTGGCGATGGTAACCCTTCCCTCTTAATGGTAACCCCCCTTTAGATATACTGATACATTGTTTGTTATTCCGTGGATTTTTCGAGTAGGTTCTAGAAATTTCTAGCACATGCTACGAGCCTATATAAGAAGAGAAGCGATGCGAGCTGTTGTTATTATTTACCAGTCAGTCATTGAGTGAACAAGGCGTAAGCAAGTTTGCTTGAGTTTCATCTATGTTGTTTTGAATGTTATTAAGTGTTGAGACGTTGTATAAAGAGTCTTTGGGGTCTAAAGCTGTAATTGTACGATAGATTTGAGCAGTTATTTTTGAATATCCAGTAATATTTGTGAGTTTCGAGGACTCTGTTGTTCTGAAGTCTGTAAATAAATTATTTTCTACTTTTCTAAGAGCAAGAGTTTGAAGTTGTCTAACCATAAGATCGAAAGAACCCAATATACGCTACAATATATTAGTTTTAAGTATAACAATCAGATATTGAAGAAGAAATTTTTTTAATATGCATTGTATAACAAATTGGATAAAATAGTTCAGTTTATATTCTTTTTTTTTACATTCATGATTTTCAATTAAAAAAATAGAATAAAGTAAAAAAAACATGTAGAGCTAAAAAATTCTCTCTGTATGGCAAATAATAAAGAAATATCTTTAATATTTTATGCACCAACGGTACTTTAGAGTACCGTTGAAGAAAACTTTCTATAAAGCTTATTTATTCTGTCTATTGATAAACGTTTTGTATTATTTCCACACAAAACACTCTTTTCGATCAAATTTCGACAGAATAGAGAAACAGTCGACGCTAAATATTTTCAAAAAGTGGTAGTTTTATAATTCATTTTTGAATGCATTTCTTTTCTTTCTTTAAATAAAATTATGTGAAACATATTCAATTGCAAAAGTGTTCCCATTTATAGAGAGGATCATGATAAGTTTAAACTCATTGCTTTTTTAAGAATTGTGATATTTTCAAAAGAGTAATTTTGGTTAATTAATCTCATTATTTTTGTAATTATTTCACAAAAAAATTATAACACAGATTTATATAATAAGTGTTAATAATAATAAAAAAACATGTCTAAATGCCACATTAGTATTATCTAAAACTTCCAGTATACTTTCAGATATTAAAGAAGGTTGACGTGGATCAATTTTTTGATAAATAACTCGTCAAATAAAGGGGTAAAGGATATAACATTTTTTTTTTTTTTTTGGAAAATTGATAATTTCACAAAAGAAAAGTTATAAGAAAAACTCCATTAACATCTTTAATATTCCAAGAATTTAATTAAAACCATATTATTTTGGAAGAGGTGTTAAAAATCTAAAGAAGAATGGCAAACTAAAAAAAAAAAATAATTAATACAATTCTTTGCTGCTGATTATTAGATAATAAACGAAATAAAAGGAATTCAAGAAACTATACAAATTTTTTTTTTCTTTTATATATATATAATTAAATCTACGCGGATTGTACCTATATTTGTATTTAATTTTCCCGGTCATAATTAACATATTATATTTTTAAATACTTTTATGTTTAAAAAATGTATAACAAGTAGTTACAGATGTTTATTAGAAAATAACTTTTATTATATAACCCATTTTGTTACATAACTTTTATGATGTAATGTTTCTTTGAATTTCTAGTTTTTCTATACTATTTTTAGCACATCCTTTAATATTTTAATAAATATTTCTATACTCCTTAATTCTGATAAGAAGGGAAAACATCAGCAGTTTATCTTAGATAATTTATCATGATAATATTTAAGAATTTGCGTTTTAAGCAGAATTAAATTGAAAACCTAAAACCTAACTAAATTTAAAACCTGTATCGTCAAAGTAAAACATTTAAGTCAATATAAAAATCTAAAGGTTTTTTTTATGTATAGTTTATGTTGTAGGAGCTTATATGTCAACAGATCGAGGTATTTATGTAAGTGTCGCGTTTGGGACGTTTTCTCAGTTTTTTAATAAATTGGGCGTCAAACGTGCAAATTTTTTAGGTTTATGATTTGAAGTATGAAAAATTTTATCATCTATTATTTTTACCGTTTACGTCTATTAAAAACGGAGGCATTTTTTCTCTAGCCAATTTGTCGAGAATTTTGCTTTTGAATATAAGTTTGCAATATAAAAATAAAATAACGCGAAAAATGAAAGAGATTCTAGTATTTTAAGAATAGAAATAATAAAAGTAAATGAATGATAGTTTGATATAAATAATTATTAATATGGTATATAATAAAAATAATTTAAAATATGAAAATAAAAAATAACAGTAAATAAACATAAATTTAATAAAAAAAGGAAACAATAAATAAACAATTATAAATAATTGTCTTAATAAGTATCAAAGCAGTAAATATAATTTTCCCATTGAATTGTAAATAGTAATACTTATGCGCATGCAGTTGTATCATTTAATCAGCACATTTTACTGAAATATTGGTACTTCTAGGTTATCCCGTCGACCAAAAAACTATCGCCAAACAATAAGATTAAATGCCAAAATGGATGACCGTGAATGTCTATACACGTGTTTAAAACGTCATTAAATAATTTTTATTTCCACTTTTTGTTTGTATTTTTATTAATATTCTACTAATATTTGTTTTTTCATTATTTAAATTAAAAATTATGCCAATGTATATAATTTGGCCATTAGTTTGGCGATTTGTGTAATTTGGCGAAATTGGTCGACGGCATAACCTAGTAGTGCCGAAATATTTAACTTTTCCCATTTTATTTTCCTAACAATTGTTATAGACTTGTATTTTTAACAAATACATTCTTAATTGTTATAAAGTTATTAAACGGATGTTCCCTTGCCACCAATGTGCAATGCCAAATTGGCGGGGGGAAAAGCACGTGCAAATGTGGTGCGTATATGACATCTGTGCCAAAACGGATATATGACTGTAAACTTGGGTTTCAAATCTGGCGTTTAAAATAAATCCTATTACACTGTTAAAAATATGCAGCATTTGCTGTAGATTCACTTCGCCGCACAGTGGGGCAAAAACCCAAAAAGCTGGCCAAAAGTCGAAAAATGAAGTTACGATTTAGGAAATTTTGATTATATAGTTGGCTAGAATAATGTTTGGAGAGTCAGAATCTGTATTTAAAAAAAGATTTTTGCTTCACCCTTACAAACAGCATTATTTCAAAAATGATGTTTGAAGGTGTATCATTTAGACCGAACAAAAACAGCAAATCAACAGTTCCTCTAAACGCGTGCTACATTTTATCATATTATCCGATTTTAATGATTTGACATGTACTCACACTATGATAATATGTAATTTATTTGCATGTATTACCAAATGTGTACTACGCACATAAAAATTAATAAATTCATATTCATTTTTGATAAAATATTGTAGAAAATATTTTATTTTTTTGCTTTCAAACATCAAAAAGTTTAAATGTTCCACAGTGTTCCGCAACGAAATTTAATGGAAATAATAACCTTGGCTATTGTCTAATGATTCATGAAAAACCAGCTGCCTAAAACTGCCTTTCTATATTTCACGCATATTTTAGTAATCCCAAGTACAAATGCCACTTTTTTGGGCGCTTCAAAAATTCTGAAATTCAGTACTTCTCACATTAATTTAGCTGATAAATATCTTTCAAATTTTTTGAATTATTCAATTGTGTAATAGTTTATTACCTATTATATTGTAAATAAGTACTATAATCATAAGTTTAAATTAATTTGATAAGTAAGCTTAGTAATGAAAAAAAAATGAAAATAATTCTCTATTATTGATCCGATAGAATAACATTTTCTTATCTTTATAGGTAGTAATTTTGTTTGTTCTATTGTAATTAGAAGAATTATTTTGTCAATGGCAATATTTGCTTGATCAAACTACTGAGAATATTATAATTCATTAATGCGAGTAAAAATCATTTTGAATATGACTTTTACCTACATTAGCAATTTCGATTTGGTTTGCAAATAAGGATGTGATTGCAAATTTATTCAAAGTATATTTAAACAAATATTTCTGCATGAAGACGGCAGGAGGTTTTAATATATTTTTCACTTCTCTCATGCTACTAGAATACATAAATATTGCGAATAAATCATGAATCGCCAATTTGAAAATTCCGAGATCTTCATTTCACTGATTTTATCGGGCCAATCAAGATCCATTTTCTTTTTCAAGAAATAAGGAAGCTAATGTCAATGAATGGGATTGTATTAAACACTAGGAGAATTAACTTACTTCTTTTAATACAATCATTGATACAGAAGAAATAGTCTCTTAACAACGAATTAGTATAATACTCAACGTTGCTACCTATGTCAGGCAATATCAAAATAACTTCTTACCGATATGACATTTTTTAATTAAATTGGATAGAGATAATTTGGAATTCAGAATAGCTACGTTACATCCTAAGATGTTCTGAGAGAGCTTCCACATGGCAGACAAACTGCATAGAAAAAAATGGAAAGCTCGTATGAAAAGAACACTGAAATCTCAAAATAAAATATGCAAAAAATATTTCATTTACAATTACGACTTCTCGTCGAGAAATCAAATCCCAGATTTGGAAGCACAAATGGTGGCAATAAAATTCAACCATTCTTTGAAACTCAACTATTTGTGCTTCTATAACAAGCGTATACGAAGATTTGATTAAACGATTCTATGTCATAAGTAATTTCTTGTTGCCATGTCATTTATTTGATATATTTCAAAGATTTTTCTATACAAACAGCTTGTAGATTTGAACTACATCCCTGGTTCTGTATGCCTACTTTAGTAGACAAACTACTTATTAATGAGAAATAACATTATCTTCATTACTGCTTATTTGTCAAATGCCATAAGATACTCAAGAATCATGCAACAAATTGATGAAAAGGCACCGAGAAGATTTATGACAAACATGCAATAGCGCCAAAAGAAAAAAAAGATATTTTTACGCCTTTTAATGTCATCAGATTCTTTCATTTCCAGTTTAGGTAAGTTATCACAAAACAAATTAAAATCATTTATCCTAAGAGTCACAGGATCTTCTAATACCGCCAACAAGTTCTGCTAACTATTTCGACACCTTGACGTCTGAAGAATCTTTTTATTATATTACAGTTGATTCTAAAGGTGAATCTCTGGAATATATTTCCATTTCTATTTTAATAATATATAAATTAAACAGTCTAATATTTTACTTTCCATTAATTAATTTCGATTAAATATGTCTTGGTTCCTTCAAAATTTCTTTTTAAGTTTAGCCTCGAAATTTTAAATATTATTTAAATCTAATTGTTTTTACTTTTAATTTGTCATTTTATTTATTTATTTAATTTTAAAGTTTAACTTTTGAATCCTAATTATCATCCTGAAAAGTTTAAGAAATTTTATACAAATTGAATAATTTTCGAGACATTTTCATTTTTGTTCCGCCATATTGTATCCGCCATTTTTTTTTATTTTAATTTTGTATTTTTACTTAGAATCCTCAAAAACACCTGTATACGAATTTTCGTACAATTTGAATAACATTTTCATATTTTGGCCAGCTTTTCGGGATTTTGCCCCACTGTGCGCCGCTTGTATAGAATAACTCTATTCCGAGCAATCCGAATGCTCCATAATATCTTCAAGTAACCGTTTTCTATATAAGCAGCGGAGTGAATATGCAGCAAATGCTGCAGATTTTTAACGGTGTAATGAGCCCTTCCATAACACCCGTGGACTAATTTTTCTACCATTTACTGCAGTTTTAACAATGACTTTGTATGCTCAAATTAAAACACTAATGCTCGTATGAAAATGTATATATTTTGTTTTAGTTGTTATTTTTAATGTATTTTTTTATATTTTAACACCTTATAAGCAAATGAATATGGTAATAGTTTTTAAAAGGTTTTAATTTACACCTTTAAGCAATTAAAATTACTATTTTATAACAAAGTTAACTAAATGTAAATTAAAAAAATACAGAATACCATATTTTTTAAATGCTTGATTTTTGAGATTATTTAACTTAACTGTATGAGAAAGTGTAAAATTTTTCTTAAGATTTAGAATTTTACACATTTTTATACTATTTATGTGCTACACGTGTTTACATTTAGTCTTTACAAAGTAACATATGTTAGAAATTCACATTTTTAAATCTCTTGAGGTTTAGTTGAACACATAGGCTAGAGACAGGTAACCAAATTGTGTAAGAAATGTCTATAAAACCCACCTTTTGAGATAAGAAAATGTCAGAGTATTTTTCTTAAAAAGTTTTGAAAAATAAAACTAAACAGACATTTTCTTTCAGAGTTTAAAAATAACATTTTAAATTCTTTTCATTATTATTATTTTTTAAATTTATATTATACGGTCTTAAAATTTGGATGATGTCTGTTTTTTTTTCACATTAAAAAACACTTATAACAGCTAAAATAAAAAGTTTCTGCGCACGAGATTGAAATAAGCTTGGAGCAAAATTTTTTAGATTATATTATTTTTTAAATAATTTATTTTTTTCAATAGTTTCTTCGATTCTCTAAATGTTGCATTTACTTAAAAAATATAAGCATTTATTGCTGTTTTTTTAAATAGATTTTAATGTACCCCTCATTTCTTTCTCATTTTCAAATGTATATTACAACAATCTGCACTTGATTTTTTAAATAATCTCAGGTTATATCTAATATAAAATTTTTACTAATGCAAATAGTCTGAAATGATTAAATTTAACATACCTTCAAAATTTTTTATTTAAACCTGAAGGGTAACTCCGTATCAAATTTACTATATTACATTTGTATATATAATGAAGAGTATGTAATTTATTTTTATCTCTATCTCAAAAAAAAACAAAAAAAAAAAAAACCATGTATAACTTTTTTGAAGCACATGTTTTGAAAACATTAAAACATGAAGTTGAAGAAAATATGAACATGTCGAAAACACTGTTTAAAGATTTCATTGGCCTTGTGGCCTAGTGGTCATAGCGCCGACCTTTAAAATCATTATTTTATTATTTTTAAATTGTTCTTTATATATTATCCAAGGTTATATAATATGCATTATAACATATATTTATCACAAAAAAATTTAAAAGAATTTTTTGAGAAAAAAAATTTTTGAGAAAAATATGGAATTTTTTTAGATTTAACGAGAACTTTTCAAAATTCGCCATGCGCATTCTATATCAATAAAAATCTCCAAAATGATTGAAACATGTTTGATTTATATATATAAATAAAACTATTGAATTTTATATATCTGAATGTAAAGGTTAAAAAAAAATATTTTCCTTTCTTTTTTTTTTTTTAATTTTGAGCATTTTTGAACTTATTTTTACAAATAATTTGCCTTTAAGTATTACAATTATATTTATCTTCAAAAAACCATGCAGAGTTTTATGACATATATAATGAAAAATAACTATAAAAAATTTCAAAGCATTCAGAGAAAAAATAATGCGCATGGAGCATTATGAAATGTTCTTGTTAAATCTAAAATATTACAAAAAATTCCTTTTTTTTCTCAATTTTTTTTTCTGATAAATATGTGCTATAATGCTTATTATATAACCTTGGATAATATTTAAAGAACAATTTAAAAAATATAAAATAATGATTTTAAAGGTCCCTTGTCATCTTAACGAATTTTAATAACTGAATATCTATCTAAGTCCAAGAAAAAAAAAAAAAAAAAAAAAAAAAAAAAAAAAAAAAAAAAGGTTGGAGACACATTACCCTTATCAATTTGAAAAACATCTATAAAGAACATAGTTGTATGTTAATGTGCTAAATATTGCTTTTTATCTCATTCATCTATAGACCTCCAACCACTATTTCGCTGGTGAATGCTATATACCAGGCTATGCAGTGTAAAATGTTTGTGTCGTAATACTCATTTTTGATCAGAGTCCTATTACATTATTTGCATATAACAGACCAATACCGATTTAAATATATAACCATTACTGTCACATTTTTTTGTGATAAATATATGCTATATTGCATATAATGTACGCATGAATAATATTTAAAGTGCAATTTTAAAAATGTAAAACAATGATTTTTCTTTTCTCTTGTCCTCTTAAAAAGCTAGGAGATTAAATTGTAAAAAAAAAGTGTTACAAATAAAAAGTGATATTTGACTTCCTTTATGAGTATAGATAAAAAAGGAAGGCCAATTCACACAATTAGTGAAATAGCACCAATAAGTAGATATTTATTTTTCTTAAAAAGCATTAGGTCACGCGAATCGACAATTGAAAACTTAAATGAAATTTATCTTTTAAATTACTTTGACAATTTTGAGTTTTAAGATTAGCGTTGCTTAAATAATATTACATAATTGATATGATTATCAAATTAAATATCCATTAAATATCTTCTGAGAATGGTAGGTTGCGTCCAAAACATTCCAATAACTATATATGGAAAAATAATTAACTTTTAAAAGACAAATGTAATAGACTTATATCAGGGAATATAATTAACATTTATTATACTGTAATATATCCCTTTAAAACTTGCAGATTTCTGGTAGAAATAAAATGTTTTAGTGGGTTTTACCCAACAAATAGAATCTTAACAAAATCGTATTTGTTAAAAAATGTTAAAAAAAAAAAAAAAACGAAGATAGGTTACGTCAATGAAGGAACCATACAATTGTGTAGATGCTGGCTAAACTTTTAAATTGCACAAAAAGAGGAAATTGATATTTTTTCTTTTTCCTTAGGATCACTTACACAAACATGTAGGTCAAGTTTTAAAGGGATAAATAAATTTAATCAAATAATATAAGTTTAAACTTTATATAAGCGCACACATAAAGATATGGATCACAAACCGACGATGAATTCAATTTCACATTAAGTTAAATTTATTTCACTCCAAAAGTAAATTGTCACCAAATATAATGCTAAAAATTTTTCGTCCGCTTCGTCTCTGGAGACTCTGGAGTATAGTACGTCTTAGATTTAAATCCCATTGAGATAAATATGATAATGTATAGCATCAGAAACAAGAATTAGGATTTTTTCTACGCAGATTATAAGTGTAAAAATAGGAGATACATTTCTGTTAAAAACTTTAACAGGTCACTAAGAACTATTTTTTTAATGAAATACAAAATTAGCAAACTATTTTCCTTCAAAGAAGATGAAATAAAGCCTCAAATGTTTCAAACGAAAAGTTGTTGCATTAAATGTTGTGTCTTTTGGCAAAAATAATATAAAGTAAATTAATATTTTTATAGAATTTAGATTGTTTACAGCGCCTAATTAGGTCGGACATTACAATTTCTAGTGATGTACCAGTGACCCCGGTAAACATGACAACAGCTATATACGACTAGGGTTGCCGGAAGCTCTACTTTTGAAAAAAAAAAAAAAAAAACGCCAACAAAATTGTGAATATAATACTGTTATTTTTCAGAATTGAATTTTTAACTTCTTGAATAAATTTTTAATTTTTTATTTACTTATTATTGACTAATTTGCATTTTAAAACATTTTTCGTCTTAAAAATTCCATTTTAGTAGTCCACTAAGTGGTTTCGAAAATTCCATTTTTAGAAAGTTGTGTTGCTGTAAAATCAAAAATTATGATTTTAACAGATTTTTTTTTATCGATTTTCAAATTTCCTAATATCGGGTTTTAAAATGCACCAGATCTCTCTGATAAGTGCAAACAACGAAAAAAGTGGTTCCTTTGTAAAAAAAAAAAAAAAAAAAAAAAATTCTGTGATAATATACACATTTATTAGTGTAAAAAGATTTTCCGTTATTCTCTTGGAAAATTATCAGCATCTGAGATAAAAGTACATTTGTACATATAGATTTACTAAAGTCTTAAAGTTCACAATACTGGCAGAAACATTCTACAGAAAATTACTTCTTTAGATAGCTATATAAAAACAGGGCAAAACTGAAAATTCCAGTTCATTTAAAGCGGATTGCATGGTCGTAAGATAAGAGATTGAAATCCCACAGAATTTTAAATCCTTGTGTCTTTTGGTCGGATTACCGTCAAATGCTGCGACATCCCGTGGGGATTTACAAACTTGCTCTTTTTTCCAAAATTCACTTGTAAACTACAGTATTTTTAAAATGGTTTTATACAAATTATGTAAACAAGTTGAATGTAAATTCTGCCATTGCAGAATTCAGTTCGCCTCCGATTCGAAAAAAAATCGATAGAGGTTTTTTATATACATTTCATCAGAACGAATTTTTCGAGAGTCCGAAAAAAATAGTTACGGATAATCGAGGTTACTGATATTAAATAGGCTTCGTTCTATTCTTACTTACTAAGTACATACAAAATTTTAAGTCTCTATCTTTATTTGCTTTTGAGATAGAGCGTTTACAGATGGACGGCAATTTTTTTTCAAAAATATGTTTTTCGAAATCTCCAGCAACTGAAACGTGTAAATCCGTCAAAAACTTTTTTCGAGAGTCTATAAAAAATAGTTCCGGATAATCGAGGTTGCTGATATTAAATAGGCTTAGTCCTATTCTTACTTACTAAGTACATACTAAATTTTAAGTCTCTATCTCCTTTTGTTCGTGAGATAGAGCGTTTACAGACAGACAGACAGATGGACGGCAAATTTTTTTTCTAAAAATATGTTTTTCGGGAATCTTTAGTATCTGATACGTGTAAATCCGTCAATTTTTTTTGAGAGTCTCAAAAAAATAGTTCCGTATAATCGAGGTTACTGATATTAAATAGGCTTCGTCCTATTCTTACTTACTAAGTACATACAAAATTTTAAGTCTCTATCTCCATTTGTTCGTGAGATAGAGCGTTTACCGACAGACGGACGGCATTTTTTTCTAAAAATATGTTTTTCGGAATCTTTAGTATATTAAAATAAAAAAAGAATTAAACATTTATATTTAGAAATCTGTTTTAATTGTTAATTTAAAAAGTCGTAAATTGTTCTCAGCCATAACTGTTATAGATTTGAAAATTACGCATTTAATCAATGCTATTCTCAAAATTGTTTTAACAAAAAAAGGTGTTATTTAGTTATTGTAAATATTTAATTTTAGGGAACATACTTAATCATTGAAACACATTAAAATGCTATATACTGCGAATAAGTACATCCCCTACTGTTTAACATTTTATTGCACATTATTTACTATTAATTTTTAAATAAATATTGTGAAATATGTTCTTTTTCCTTTTTAATACTTCCTTGCACATATACACTACAAAAAACAAATGTTTAGAAAAAAAAATCATTTTTAAAGTACTAGTAAAATATTGTAAGATTTTAAAAAGTTATAACTTTTATTTTATGCATTAGAAACATATCATGCATTTAAATATTCAGAAATTTAAAGGAATTATTTGCTAACATAATCATAACAAATCATAGTGATATTATCTTCAACCACAGAAATAGTAAAAATAGGCTATTACTGCGAAAAATATTTAGAGGGAAATTCATTTTTTATCTCATTTTTTTTTATGAACTAGCAATAGGATGAATATTACATCCAATAACTACGTTGTCACCGGGTAAAATTGTATCTTACTTGTAATAAATGACATTGTTTTTCAGAGTAAAAAATAAAAAGTAAGCTTCTTTTGTCTCATTATGGAAAATTGTGTCTTTATAGATGAATTAGGTCCAAAGAGACGAAATTGCACTAATTACTTTTTTTGTATCCAAACAAGTTTTTTTTACTAAATGAAAAAATGTAATTTTAATAAAACATTTGTTGCTCATGTTGTTTGATAATTAATTTAAAAAAGAATAAAACATTATATCTAAAAAGAATATTTATAAAACTGCGGATAATGGAAACTTAATAAGAAAAATAAACTAAAAAAAGAAAGAATAAAACTAGTTGATTATATTAAGTAGTATAAATAAAAATATTTATTATATAATAGAATGAAATTATAGAAAAAATATTTTTTTATGCCTAATGATAATTTATTTTTATATACTTTGAAAATTTTGGAACTTCTATCTACAGGCAGTCCCAGGATTATTGGGACAAACATTAAGGGGAGGTAGGGAACATCACAACGATTCAGATTTGCATAGCAATCCATGCAGTCTAAGGGCTTCTTTCGCCTTTAGTTAATGTTATCATCTGGAGAATCACATATCTCCAACATCTTTGTATTATCGCATCTTTTTGCAAGAGGTTGTATCAAGCTTATTTGATACTATGCCACAGCATGACAGACGTCATATGTGATTTCAACCTGATGAGACACCTCCCAGTTATGGCAGATGTGTTCATTTGAATCAGGTGTTTGGTCACCGGTACTTGACCGGCCGTGGTTGACCGGTTACTTAGCCATCATGCTCTCCTGATTTAAGTACCACAAATTTCTTTCTTTGTAATGCATTCAAAAGTGCTGTGTACGTAACGCTCGATGGTGATCTGGTTGCAAGAATCGTCTGTACTACTGCGGATATCCAACAAAATCCAAGTGTATTTGACTGAGTTCGCCAATCCAAGATTCGGCAATGTAATGCACGCATCGCTAATAATGGCGAAAAATTTGAACATATTTCGTTAGTTTTTCATAGTTTATCTACTACAGTAGATGTAATATCGTTGTACAATAAATTATTTCAGATTATCTCAGTCTTGTGTCGCTTTTTTTTTCTTTTTTGTATCTGTCATACTACGTTCCCATGACGACATGGGATGCTATGAAAACAAGAATCCTTGTAATGTCCCCTATTTCCCTTTAAAGTTTGTCACAAAAACTCTGGGACACCTTGTATAAAAGAAATGAGATATTTTTCATTGTAGTAACATATGGTAAACTATTTTTGTGATGATTTCTATTGGAGATTTTAGATATCTATTATTGTTTTTACTATTCATTAAGAACCACTGAATTTTTTGATATTTTATAAATATTCATTTGTGATTAGCCAAAGTCAAAATCAATCTATCTTGATAGACTTTAAATTGCAGTAAAGCGGGTTCTAATATTATAGAGGAAGTTAAGGTACATGTAATATAGCTGGTGCATGCAATATTGCAGACATGTATAAATCTGTCACATGATTACCTATATTGTAAAAAATCCGTAATACTACAGTTATAAAGTTAAAAACATTTGCATGCGTGGAAAAATTTTATCTGTACACTAGACAAAAAACATGTAAATCTACAAAACTAGTATTTCTAAAGCTACAGGAGCCTGGAGTTTTATAAAACAGTCTAAAATTAGAAGTAGTCTTACGAATATTTTATCTGTAACCCGGGCTGCAGTTAAATACAAGATCTAAGCATACACTGCGAAAAAACTGTAAAGTTACTAACAGCTTTCTAGGAAACTGGGATTCCTAGAACTTTTTATGTAACAATAACAACAAAAATACATGTAACACATACAGGTTTGCTTTAAAAATAAAAAAATATATAAAGTTACTACGAATTTTTTTCTTTTTTGGAAACTGGTATTCCCAGATTTTTTTTATGTAACAACAACCCAGGTTACAGATAAAATTTTAAGAAGATAACTGTAATAAGTTACAGATTTCCTTAACTTTACAAAAATTAATTTTGTTGATTTACATCATTTCTTGTACAATGCACAGATAACATGTTAGTATGCATACAGATTGCGGCAACTTTACATTTGTAGGATTACAGTTTTTTTACAGTGTACGAGTTGCCTAAACAGTTTTAGTAACCTTAATGATTTTTTATTTATAGTGCAAACGTGTATCTATTACTAGAAGTTTGGTTGTTGACGTTTCTAGGAATTTCAAGGAATCCAAATTTCCTAAAAAAATATTATTAACATAGCATTTTTTTTCTTTTTTTAACAGTGTAGTTTTCCCATGAGTCATGCTCAGTTCTGTTTCGGTACGTGTTGTTGGGCTTACGTGGTTTAGTAAATTCGCATTAGACTCCGGTATGTTAACCCTTTCGGGCAACAATTAACGCATTTTCTATTTTTTATAAAAATTACATCACATACACTGTAAAAAAATCTGTAATACTACAGATGTAAAGTTGTCGATATCTGTATGCTCACTAACATTTTATCTGTATATAGATAAAATGAACAAGAAAAAATATAAATCTACAAAACTAATTTTTGTAAAGCTACAGATATCTGCAAATTTACAAACGAATCTACTAAAATTACAGTTATCTTACTTAAATTTTATTTGTAACCTGGGTTGCAGTTACATAAAAAATTCTAGGAATCCCAATTTCCTAAAAAATTCTCAGTAATCTTACAGATTTTTTGATTTTCAGTGAAAACCTGTATCTGTTACATGAATTTTTGCTGTTGCCGTTACATAAAAATTTCTAGGAATCCCAGTTTCCTAGAAAACTTTTAATAAGTTTAAAGATTGTTTTAACAATGTAATGCAGTTGGAAATGTAGTAGACTTTTAAACATTCATTTTTTAAGATGATTATAGTTCTAATCAGATGGGAACCGAAACATGACAATGTTATTTGTTTTTAATTTCTTGTAACACCTCGCTCAAGTAATGTAAATTGTTTAATGAAATTTTTATATAAAAGGTCAAGTTCTTAAAATCGCGTGATTTAAAAATCCGATGGATTTAATAATATTTTTAATATTGATTCTGGCTAGAGCTGATAAAAATAATGACAAGCAAGTTAGAAGCGCGTACACTGTAAAATACTTTGTAAAGTTACTAAAAGCTTTCTAGGAACCTGGGATTCCTATATTTTTTATGTAACGGTAACAGCAAAAAGTCATGTAATAGATACAGATTTGCGCTGAAAATCAAAAAAATCTGTAAGGTTACTAAGAATTTTTTAAGAAACTGGAATTCCAAGAATATCTCATGTAACTACAACCTAGGTAACAGATAAAAGTTTAGTAAGATAACTGCAATTTTAGTAGACTCGTTTGTAAAGTTAAAAATTGCTGTAACTTTACAAAAATTAGTTTTGTAGATTTATATATTTTCTTGTACAGTGTACAGATGAAATGTTAGTAACCATAGAGATTTCGGCAATTTCACACCTGTTAGATTACAGATTCTTTTTTACAGTGTGGAGGGTTTAATGTGAATTGTTTCTATCACATCAAAACTCGTTTTTTGTTGAATCAATTCACAGGGAATGACGATCATTACATTGTAAAAAAAAATCTGTAAAATTTACTAAGATTTTTCTAGTAGATTTGTATTCCAAGAATTTTTCATGTAACAATAACACCAGAAACTCATGTAACCCATTAGGGTCACATGAGTTTTAGCTGTTACTGATATACATGAAAAGTTCTTGGAATACATGTCTACCAGAAACATCTTACTAACTTTACAATTTTTTTGCAGTGTAGAAAGCAGAGCACGAGCCTCCTAATAACTTTATAAAATAAATATTTAAGTAAAATTTTCGGGCTGAAAAATTTCAATGTTTGATTTGATAAAACTATAAGCTCAGAAATAAATATGAACCATAAAATAAAGAAGCCAAATAAAAGAAACATTTGCTTTAAGCCTCTTTAAAATATAATCCTAAAAAATACATGTGTTTTTAAAATAGAAAATCTAAAATATATTTGTTCGCTATGTATACAACTTTTGAATTTTGCATGTACCCTAAATGCATTATAGAAATAATTATTTGGTTTGCTTTAAAATGATATTTTACTGAAAAAAAAACCTAAGTAATTTGATATTTTTGCCAGTATGACTTATTAAAAAAAAAAAGTATTACAATATATTACAAGTTTATTCATAAAAAAAAAAAATCCTTAATCTAAAGTTCTCCTATGTTTTTTTTTTTTTTTTAATCGAAGCATAATATAGTATGTGATTTCAAGACACACAAAAAAGTGTCATTATATGTTTACTCATGTCTTATCATAAAGAAGAGGTAAGATAGCAAAAAAGAAAAATAGAAGAAAAAAATCTCAAAGACTTTTCACTATAATTTTTTACACTATCAAACTTTACAATGACATGAGGTTTTGGAACGCAGTTTTGTTCAAGGACTATTATTTTTTTCTGAACCAAAAAAGACATAATGCAATTGGCTCTTTTGAAAAGATTGGAGAAACACATATTAATGTTAGAAAAAAATGCTATCATATTTACACATTTCTTTCAAAACTAAATGACACTTTATGCCATTTATTTACTTTTTCCTCTATATGCTAGTACTTTTGTTGAAGTGAAAAACACAACGTCTCCTTTATTAAACATGAAAGAATGTTTTCATCACTTATAAATCAGGACTCTTTATTTTGCAAAATTTTGATTTAAAGCAATTCCGGAATTCCATGTACTGATTTTAACTTTATACTGAAAGAAAACGTAGATTTATTACATATGTTATTTAACGGGAAAGAAAAATGAAGGCTTGCACCATAGAGAAAAGAGAAATTAGTAGAGTGGAAGTACAATGTCTGGAGGTGACGCCAAAAATGTAACCCTAAAATCCACTACATTAGGTCCAATTAAGTCACAACAAAACCATGTGCTTTGACACGCGTAGCAATTCAAACCTGTTTAAACCAATAACACACGATCGGAAAATGTAAAAGCAACAAATCTATCGCCTCGCATGTAAGAATTGTTTGATTATTTTATCATATATTTTTTAAATATCAACATAGAGAAATATTTTAAGGTTATGCTTGAAGAGATAACATTCTTTTGTTAATGTCTTAAAATAGTTTGCAATCGGGAAATTTAGATTTTAGGTCAATATTTATTACTTAAATTTAATACATGATTTTAAAAGAATGTTTTCATCATTATATTTTAAATATTAATTTACATGCAATTATTCATATGTTGTTAAATTATAAACACTTTTCATCTATGTTAGAAAGTATTAAAAAATACTGTAAAAAATACAACTTTTTGTTCATGTGAAATGTTTTTAATATTTTGTTTAATTATTTTGACATTTAATTATTTATAATTTTCCAATTTCAATTTCTTTAAAAACAAACGTTATTTTAATAAATAATATTAGAACAAAGACCATTTAAAAATTTCACTATTTCTTCTTAAAAATATGCTTCAACTGTAATTCATTTCTTTCATTCGTCTTATTAAGAGCCCACAATAGTCACAGAAAAATTACTCAAAAAGACCCGGATGACCATGTAAAGTCTATGGGAGCGTTCTTTTCTATTATCTCGTTCAAATTTTAATATTTTGACATGATTTTTTTTTGCATAAAATAGTTCAGGACGATCCACAACCGGGCTAGTTTTTACTTTTTCGATTTTGGTTTTAGATTTTTTTTTAAAAATTACTTTAATTTTCAAAACCGGTTTAAACCGGTTTTGAAACTGAAACTATCATAATATAAAAAATATATAACCAAAATCGAAAAAGTGAAAACTAGCCCGGTTGTGGATCGTCCTGAACTATTTTATGCAAAAAAAATCATGTCAAAATATTAAAATTTGAACGAGATATTAGAAAAGAACGCTCCCATAGACTTTACATGGTCATCCGGGTCTTTTTCTGTAATTTTCCTGTGACTATTGTGGGCTCTTAATAGAAAATTCCTTGCACGTGCTTTTGCTTGGGACATTAAAATTTGAGCGATAAATGGTTTCATATTGCGAACCTTTTTTTGGGGCTTACTTCACCTCCACCTATCTCATTCCTCCATGGGCTTGGAATAGTCTCAAAATATATTTTTTTCTTGTGTTCACACACATTTAAGTAGTAATTATATAAATCTCTTTAAGTTGTTTATTACTTGAACTTATATATAATACTTCGATTACCTCCTTATACCGTCTTTTTTCAAAATTGTGACAATTTTTCAAATACTAGCCAGAATTTATCGATTAATCATTGCATATTTTTTAAAGAATAAAAAAAATTAAACTTCTAAATGGAATATGAAAACTATAATAATTTCTTAAGCTTGAAGCCATATTGAAAACCTTCTCCAGGAAATTTAATTGATCTACTTTTATTACTGTAAACATTGACTGTATATATACTAGAAAAAAAGAACTTATAAATAAAAAATATGCATATTCAGTTATTAGCATTAAATTTATTAGCATGAAAAAAAAACATAATGCTATGTTTAATTTCTATTTCGGCATGAAAAATAATAGGAAATAAAACATTTAAAGTGTTATCCTTCTACATAATTTATTATGGATTTTTTTTTATTCTGTCTAAATGCAAAAGAAAAAAATAATAATTTCAAAATACAGTCGACTCTCGTTAATTCAAACTCGTCGGGACCACAAGAAATGTTCGAATTATCCAGAGTTCGAATTATGGAAAGTATCAACAGAAAAAATATTTAAAGGGGTACTATTACAACGGAATTAATGGTATAGTACTTTTTTTTTAATTTATGTCGGCTCTTATGATAGGAATATGATTAGAATATGATTTAATATTAAATTAAAAGATATAAACACATAAACAAATTAAGAGATAGGAACACAAGCACAATGGAATAAGGAATAGAACTGGCAGTGATGGATAGACGTGGCACTATGAAAGCAGATATCAAATGCATGGGATTATATGTATACTAATTCAGAATACTGATTCTGACAAAAATGAAAGAAAAAAAGCTATTTTATAACCTTAAGTATGGAAAAATAAAAAATCGGAATTCTCGATAGTTTGAATTAAATTATGTCAAGAAAAAATGAGTTCGAATAAAAGAAAATTTTTAATATTATTCTGCCATTGAATATTTCGGGACTTCATGTTTAGTTCGAATTAAGCGAAGATTCGATTTATTCGATTTCGAATTAACGAGAGCCGAATGTATCACATTTTGAGATGAAACTTACATTAATTTCATAAGTGAATTTAAGTTAAAATAGTGCAAATAACTGTTTCCTTTCCGAGTAAGTATCTTAAAACTATAAGTGACATTAAATCATTGAGAATTCGACGCAACTTTGACACCACGTGTAGTAGCACTACAAAAGTGTTATAATTGAAATGACTGAAATTCCATTTCCGAGATTTTTGGATTATAAACAATTGAACTATTTAAGTTTCAAACAATCATCAAACGATTAATTAGAAACATATTTGTACACAGGGTTTTCGCTATCGTTCGCCATAACGCCAAATCACGACAAAATGCTTCATTTAGCGAGTAAACGGAGAATCAAATTCGCCAAATTGAATTTGCTAAATTTTAGTTATTTTTATATGTTTGTGTATTGTGGTGAGACAATGCAGTTGAGATTCTTACACGTCATACTGAACGATGAATCTCACTTTAACATGTTCAAAGCAACGATCAAACTAGTTTACTCTATATACGGAAATACTGACCCAATTCAATTTTCTAACAACCAAAGACATTGAAAGTATTATGCGATGGGTATTTCTGTATTGTCAATTAATCCTTATTTATGCACTGAGCCGAAAAAAAAAAACCGCAAATAAAATTACTCGCATCAAGTACCAAATAAAGAAAACTTTTGCTTGAATGTTACTTAGCTATTTAAAACGCTGTTTATTAGTTCTGTATCATTTTTCTGTCCATCTGTCTGTGTCATTTTACTATCGGATAAGAAACGGAATCTCATAATAATTTTTGTATATTTTCACAACGAAAAATCAAAGATTTATATATTTAAATTTTAATTAAATTGCAAAAAGAATGTCAGAAACATTTACACATTTAGAAGACACTTGGAATGCACTTATTTTAAATAGTTTATGTGGCGGATAGATGAATTTCAATTTTAAATTTTACTAGCAATTACAAAAAAGGATGTTATTTTAGAACATATTGACAAAAAAGATACAATAAAGGGTTACAGATAGATTTTTATGTGTTTCACACCAAATCTATTTTACTAACATTTATTCCCATATGGTTAGTGGTTTTTTTTCTTATTCTTCAAATCGCTAATTTTGGCCAAAAGCCAGCGAGATCTCTGCTTGTAAATTTATCTAATGTAATACGTAATACATTAATATTTTTTATCAGTTTAAACTCTGGAATGATAATTTAGACTTTATTTCTTACAAAAAGGCAATCCTTAAATAAAGAATTACATATTTTTCAACAAATTTTATGTTTCTAGTTCCACGTTTAGTTTTGAAAATGAAAGCTATGACGTTTTCATTTCACATTTTGACATTTTGAAGCTATGATGTTTTTATTTTGTCATCATATACAGGGACACTCAAAATAATTGCGTTTCATTACAATTCCTAGAAAAGTAACTTTTATAGTGAATTTTAAAGATGTTACACTGTTTAAAAACATAATAGATTTTTATGTTTCGCTACAATATTGCTTTATTTTTTTGTTCTACAATTTTTCGATTTTTATGCATTAAACGATGTGTATAAAATCTGTGAATCATATATGTAGGACTACTTAAAATTTTGAAGTTTTTTTCCATTTATTGTCAAAAATATGCTAAACAGAAGTTTTAAGCATACTGTGCATTTAATTAAACTAAATTTTCGCATGCTACATAGTATGCCCACAAATATCCATATTATATGCGAAGTTGTACAACAAATGCGTAAAATGTTTCAACTCTTAATAATAATTGATGTAATCGAGTTTCCAACATTTTCTAAATTGTTCATTTAGACATCTTTAGTCTTATAGAACTATGAAATTTTACTTCATTATTTAAAATTTCTTGGAAAATATTATTGGAGATTGAGGATTTTAATGTTGTTAGAAAATGTTACAATTTATGCTAGATGCATAATTTTATCTTGCTTGTTATAGATAAATCTTATGTTTATAAATCTCTAATGTGATAAATTCTGAAACAATTTGTTAGAACAAAAATCTACTTTAATAGAACTTTTTTCCTCGACATTTTTGATACAATTGGAAAAAGAAATTGAACGATCCATATGAAATTTGTTCAACAATTATTGGAATCTGAAATATCGAAGTCTAGTGTTTTAGACAGACATTTCAGATGAACAATTTTAGAACAATAGCTGCTTTATTAACATGTTTTTGGAAAAATGGATGAAGTTTTAAAGACTTATTTCTAAAATGTTTTTAAGGGAGAAGAGGGGTGAGGGTGAAAGCTGGTTTGTAGTTTATAGGGATAAATGTGTAACAGTGGATGAAATATGACTACATCACTATAATCCTGAGTCTAAGGCTCCGTTCAGATTACAGTACAATTCCCTTAAACCGAATTCTTGGGAAAAAGTGAGAAAGTCTTTTGTATAGGATCCATTTGCGATTTCTTCATAATAGAAACTAGGGGAATTAACAAAAGAATCGGGAGATAAACAATCCACCCTACTTGTCGGAAAGGTTTTTCTTTTGTCGGACAACCACCCCTTTCCCGCAAAACTCATTAAGATCAAAAACATCGCGTCACCACAACAAACTAGCCGACATCGAACTTCATAGTGGTCAAATGTGTTTGAGCCTTAAGAGCGTACACTAGTCATGCGGTAAAAGCCTAACGCTAATGTAAAGTCTATGGGAGCGTTCTTTTCAAATATCTCGTTCAAATTTTAATATTTTTAAATGATTTTTTTTTTACAGGATAGCTGAGGACGATCCACAACCGGCCTAGTTTTTATTTTTTCGATTTTGCTTTTAGATTTAAAAAAAAAAAATCTTTAATTTTCAAACCCGGTTTAAACCGGTTCTGAAACTAAAACTATCATAATATAAAAAATATATAAGCAAAATCGAAAAAGTAAAATCTAGGCCGGTTGTAGAGCGTCCTCAGCTATCCTATGCAAAAAAAATCATGTAAAAATATTAAAATTTGAGCGAGATATTTGAAAAGAACGCTCCCACAGACTTATCATTGGGGTCTTTTTGAGTACTTTTTCTGTGACTATTGTGGGGCCTTAAGAGCCCACAATAGTCACAGAAAAAGTACGCAAAAAGACCCGGATAATTATGTAAAGTCTATGGGAGCGTTCTTTTCTAATATCTCGCTCAAATTTTAATATTTTTACATGATTTTTTTTGCTTAGGCTAGCTTAGGACGCTCCACAACCGGGCTAGTTTTTACTTTTTCGATTTTGCTCATATATTTTTTATATTATGATAGTTTTAATTTCAGAACCGGTTTAAACCGGTTTTGAAAGTTAAAATATTTTTTTTTAAAAAATCTGAAACCAAAATCGAAAAAGTAAAAACTAGGCCGGTTGTGGATCGTCCTAAGCTATCCTATGCAAAAAAAATCATGTAAAAATATTAAAATTTGAGCGAGATATTTGAAAAGAACGCTCCCATAGACTTTACATAATCATCCGGGTCTTTTTGCGTACTTTTTCTGTGACAATTGTGGGCTCTTAAGCGACAGCAGCCACGTCTCATCCACTGTCATATATTTAGCCCTGTAAGCTACAAACCAGTCTTTCACCCACCAACCCCTCTTTCACTCCTCCCGAGAAAAAATATGTTAATATAGAAGCTATGATTCTGAAATTGAGCATATATTAGGCATCTAAGACATAAGGCTTCGATATTCAAAATCAACCATCGCAGTACAAATATTTTATATACGTTAAGGACAATATTTGTTGAACCACCCACGTATCTCATGACAAAATTCATATTTTATTGCACTGTAAAAAAATCTGTAAGAATACTACAGCTCATATTCAAAATATTAGAATAATTACCTTATTTTTAGAAATTGAAAATATCGTTTGGTAATTTAATGTCTTTTAATGAAAATATGCAAACGATACTTTTATTAAGAACTTATTGTTGATTAAACTTCCTTGTTATCTTAAATTTAATATCATTTTTGAAAAGATTAATTGCAAAAAAAATTATTTTGAAAAGTCAAAATATTAGAATATTTATTCAAGTGGTTCAAAATATTAGAATATTTCACATTAATTCTCCTTTAATTATTACCAATTCTTAACTGGTGGCATCATTGATTAAATTCAGACTATTTTATTTAAAATCAGTATTCTTTTTTGCAGTTTGTTTCTTTTTCGTCTTAAAATGGGCCGTGTGAGTGATATTCCTGAATCTACTAAACTTCGTATGGTTGATTTGTATCGGCACGGTAAAAATCAATGTTTTATAGCGAATTATTTACATTGTTCGCAATCGAGCGTTAGTAAAATACTAACACAATATTCAAAAATTGGAAAATTTCAAAATAATCGCCGAAATGGTGGCCGAAAACCAAAAACATCTGCTAGAGATGACAGGAAACTGAAGCGTATAGTTAAGAAAAACCGTTTTAAAAGTGTGCGATTCTTGCACCGAAAATGGAAAGAAGAAGGAGTTAAAGTTTCTACATCGACAACATTAAGACGTCTCTATAAATTTAAATTTGAATCTCGTGTACCGAAAACAAAACCTCTCATGACTGCAAGACAAAAGCGTATAAGATTGAATTGGTGTAAATCAAGACGTTTATGGAGCAATGAAGATTGGAAAAATATATTATTTAGTGATGAAAGTATGTTTTGTGTTTCATATGGTAATCAAGGTATTCGAGTTTGGAGAATGAAGCAAGAAGCCTTTGATAAAGAATGCCTTAAACGTTCTGTAAAATTTGCTGCTAGTGTCATGGTTTGGGGTTGTATGAGTGCAGAAGGACCTGGAAAGTTATGCATCGTCTACGAAAAGGTTAACTCTCTGATATATCAAGAAATTTTAGAATATTACATGATTCCATCATCAGAAGATTTATTTGAAGATGATTTCATCTTTCAACAAGATTTAGCGTCCCCGCATACCTCGGTGTCAACTAAGAATTGGTTCCGCCAACGCAACATTAAGGTACTTCCTTGGCCACCAAATTCACCAGATCTTAATCCCATCAAAAACTTATGGTGTATAATGAAGAAAAAACTTCAAGAAAATCCTCCTTCAAGTAAAACTGAGTTAGTGGCACGTATATAGTCTATTTGGGTTAATATTGATAGAAATGTTTGTAAACACCTTGTATATAGTATGCAAGATCGATTGTACGCTGTTATGAAAGCTAAAGGGGATGCTACAAAATATTAACTACCATTTACTTCATATTCATAAGGTAATATTGTTGCGTAAAATAAAATATTCTAATATTTTGAACCAATCTAAATTTTATTCTAATATTCTGGTGTGTTTAAGGAAGCTGTATACCTAATTTATTGTGCTGTATTTTATATTTTATAAATGTTAAAATCTTATCTAAACATTCCAGATTTAATTTATAAGAAATTTAATTGCATTTACTTAGTATAAAAAATAAATAAATGACAAATAATTTTTCTTATTAATTTTTCTCAATTATTCTAATATTTTGAATATGAGCTGCAAAAGCTTCCTTGGAAACTGGAATTCCTAGAACTTTTTATTTAACGGCAACAGCAAAAATTCCTGTAATAGATACAGACTTACAGTGAAAATTTAAAAAAAAAATCTGTAAAGTTACTAAGACTTTTTAGGAAACTGGGATTCCTAGATTTTTTATGTAACTGCAACCCAAGTTACAGTTAAAAATTTAGTAAGAAAACTGTAATTTTAGTAGTATTTTTTAGTAAACTTTCAGATTTTTGTAGCTTTACAAAAATTACTTTTGTAGATTTACATCTTTTACCGTACAGTACACAAATAAAATGTTAGTAAGCATACAGATTTCTGCAACTTTACATCTGTAGGATTACAATTTTTTTAATAGTGTGCACTGTTTATTATAAATAATTTTCTGAATAATAAGATTTCATCTCACATTAAATTATTAGTTTAATTCATTAAATAAGCAATTGAATTACTTAACCCATTTATGTTTCCTTAATTATAGAATCCATTTAATTAATTGAACAATGAACTTCATCTACTTTCCTTATTAAATATTAAGTAACTGCAAACAAATAAGAAAACTATAAAAAAAATTAGTAAAATAGAATTATATGAAGTAGAAATATACTGTCTAGACATTTAGCCTTCAGACATGTCGATAATATATTTATACCTTAAATATATGATACACTTCATCAAATATTAGATCGTATGTTCCGAGTTAAATCAACACAATTAAACATAATTATCAAACAAAAAGGTTCAATAGGAAAAAAATACTAGTAGTTTCTAAAACTGATTAAATAATATTTCAAATGATTTATATTATAAATAAATATATTAAAACATTTCACATTTTTCATTCTATATAAAACATAAAGGAATGAATCAATTAGGATAAATAGTTTTCAAATATCCTTTTAAATTCGTCAGATGCTCTATTTTTTTATCTATGTAAATAATAAATGCATTCCTTGCAATAAAGATTTCGTTTGATTTTATTTATAAAAATATAATCAGCAAGGACTATTTTAATTGCTTTCAAATTCCACTTATACATGTTTTTTTAAAGGAAGATTAAAAATAAAATTATTTAATAAAATATAATTACTACTATATCTTAAATACTTAAAATTTAATTTTCACATTTTTCATTCTATATAAAACATAAAGGAATGAATCAATTAGGATAAATAGTTTTCAAATATCCTTTTAAATTCGTCAGATGCTCTATTTTTTTATCTATGTAAATAATAAATGCATTCCTTGCAATAAAGATTTCGTTTGATTTTATTTATAAAAATATAATCAGCAAGGACTATTTTAATTGCTTTCAAATTCCACTTATACATGTTTTTTTAAAGGAAGATTAAAAATAAAATTATTTAATAAAATATAATTACTACTATATCTTAAATACTTAAAATTTAATTTTAATTTACCTAATTTACTACTACTTAATTACTAGCATTTGCTCCCTTCAATATTTATTAAAAATCATTTAATTACTTAATGATTTAATTGCTTATAGATTACTTAGATAGAAAAGTAATAAAAATAATCAAAACCTGAAGAACGTGCATCAATCATAGATTAACTTTTCAACACTATCAGTACGAGGTGGAACCCCTCAAATTCGACGAAAGAAAATCTTTAAGAAAGAACTTTTTCATTGATTTATAATAAATCTATTGAATTAGTTACAGTAAAAAATGCATCTTGCGATACAGCTTTCAAAAAAATTGCAAGTAAAAGTACATTTTTTTCTCTATACGATGATGTGAAAATTTAAAATGTGCAATCTTGAAAGGTGTAAAATTTGTAGTAGCTAAAGTTGCAAAACCGAAATTGCTGGGAAAAGTGTTGCCATTCGCAAAATGACGTATGCTTTACGCACAGATATGTTTGGCCTTTATAATATAGATATTGTAAAGACAATTTCTTTTTTTCTGTCATGGCACGAGATCCATATATCTGTTAGATTAATTAATTTGGGTGAAATAGTCCCTGTTCGTGTCCGGGATGGCTCAGTTGGTTGAACATTGGCATCTATTTCAGCCAATACATCCCTTTTTCGAATCCTGGCCCGGACTTTTTTCACCTATGTGGAGAATTTTCATCTGTTTTAATTGAGTTAACGATTGAAAAATCGTGTTATAAAATAGTCTAATGTAATTTCGTATGCAGCATTTTCTGCTGTTTCCATATATTGGACTTCGATTTGTTCTGTTGAGCTGATCCATAGTATCAGACGAGATTATATGATCATTAAGGTTATTTAGGTGAAATAGTCCTCCAGTGTTCGTGTCCGGAAGGGCTCAGTTGGTTGAGAATTGGCCGCTTCAGCTAATACATCCCTGGTTCGAATCCTGGCCGGGAGTTCTTGCACCCACATGGAAAATTTACATTGTTACATGTATATATTTTAGCAACTTCAAAAACATGCAGCTCAGTGGAAATCTATTTCCAGCAGTAACGGTTTATGTTCAGTAATATGTAACATTTAAAATTTATGCACACCTCCCAATCGCTTTAGAAATTAGACCAGTTTAAATATTTATACGACAGAGAATAGCACACTCCAAGAATTATCGCTTTTCGTCAGAAATTGGACGAAATTCTTTTGACTGTTTCTGTAAATGAACGATAAATGTTATGCATTCTTAATCTTTTGAAAAAAAAAAATAAATGCTATTCAGTGATTTCCTTATATTAGAGTTATCATTAAATTGCGTTGGCAAAGTACTTTTCTGAATCAATCACAATCTAATAGAAGCATTTGTGACTCCATATAATTAAATTAATAGTCGAAAATTACACGTCAAAGATGAGAAATGGGGTGCGTTCGCACAATAACGAAGTTCTAAAAATATGCAGATATTGGTGTAACAGTATACTGTTCTTCGGATACAGTATAGTAGCCGAAATCTTTAGAGTGTCCTTGTAAATAATGTCTGTGTTAGTGTCCGCGATTCACAGAGTAGTTCTTTAGTTCATTGTAAATAAAATTAACGCAGATTAATCTTTTGTCTTATATTAACCACTTAAAGTAAATTCACAAAACAAAACACAGGAATTCAGCTTCCTGCTGCGGTGTACACCATGGATTCACATATATTATCCAAGTAGTTGTGCGAAGACAGAAGAGTAATGTAAGCACCGTGTGTGCTTTTACAAGGCATAAGAGAAAACCGAAGTCTCTGGTTAGTTCATACACAGTAAAATTCAACGTCCTTGACGTAATCAAAAATGATTTCGCAATCAACTACTTATGAATTGCTTTATATAAACAATGATATTAAATTAATTTCATTAATGTCACTTCTGAGCTACTGTTCAATTTATCGTTTATAAATATTATGGTTTTAAAGTAAACAGTTAATGTAGTTAATTTCACTTCTGCAATATAGAGTCATTTAATGTTTATAGTGAAACCTCTGAATAAGGGACACCCTTGGGACCGGAACTTTTGTCCCTTAAATAGAGGTGTCCCTTATTCGGAGTTTTTACATTTTTTTAAAAATTAATCATTCATAAGGACATAAAAAATAACAAAATATTAAAATTGAAGTTTAAATGTACACGAAGGTTATAAATTACATTAATTAGGCACAAAAGTAATAGATAATTAATTATTTTTTTAATTGATTGCTTAATTAGTAATTGATTTGTTGAGTTATTGATTTGTAATTTTTACGTAAATGTTTCTGCAAAAAGCAAAATGCAAAAAGTGCAATAATATCTAAAAAAAATCTTTCTTGCGAAATAATTAATAAAAAAAGTGACTATTTTGCAGATTTCAATTTTTCTACTACTATACTTTTTAGATATTCATTTACCACACTTATAACTTTTAGTCCTTCATTATAAGCAGTATTTACTAAAAAGTATTAAGCTGCTTTGCATATTTTAAAGCATCTGTGAAGTTCTTTATTTCACAATTTTCCTTTCTCTTTCATTTTCAGAGTCATCCCTCACAATTTTCAGCATTCGTTTCAATATAAACTGCGAGGTGGCAGCATAGACAATCACCTCATCAAGTTCACGACAGAAATTCTAGAATTAGTTAAAACTCAATATGCATGTTAAAACTCAATCGGTCTACTAAAACACCTAAAAATCTGAACTCTAAAAATCTGAAATTTGACTCGTAGATTTACCATTATATTTTCTTGCACTCAAATCTATGAAAATATGGAGACTGACTGCAAGATACTTTAATGATAAACCTACGAAGCAACCACTAAAATCGGGTTTATATGTGTTTTCCACCTAGATATGACTTGACTGACCAATTGTATTTCAATATGTGAATCGAGTTTTAACCTATTCTGAAATTTCAGTTGTGAACTCTATGACTTATTGTCTGCACTGCCACCTGTGGCTCTAATAGGGATAAACGTATTTCGATGTCTTCATAATATCCTTGTGTATAAATAAATACTCATCAGTTGAGTTGCATACTTCTGTACCAACATAATTGCCTATCTGATAAGTTCTCAAAATTCTGTATTTTCATTTTCATCGCAGACTACTTCATTATCTCAAATGCAAAAATCAACCGCTTTAACATTTTGCACTCGTATGTCCAGCAACCACTAAAATCGGGTTTATATGTGTTTTCCACCTAGATATGACTTGACTGACCAGTTGTATTTCAATATGTGAATAGAGTTTTAACCTATTCTGAAATTTCAGTTGTGAACTCTATGACTTATTGTCTGCTCTGCCACCTGTGGCTCTAATAGGGATAAACGTATTTCGATGTCTTCATAATATCCTTGTATCATAATATCATTGTGTATAAATAAATACTCATCAGTTGAGTTCCATACCTCTGTACCAACATAATTGCCTATCTGATAAGTTCTCAAAATTCTGTATTTTCATTTTCATCGCAGACTACTTCATTATCTCAAATGCAAAAATCAACCGCTTTAACATTTTGCACTCGTATGTCCAGTATGACTGGGCAGCATTTTTCTTTGCAAAATTTATTTTTGTCGTACCAGTAACAAAAGAAAATAAAATTTGTTATTTAATTAAATCATTTTTTGAAAAAAAATTATGTATTTGAAGGAAACTTTTAGAGTCAAAAGGGTTAATCTCATTTTCAAGTGTCCCTTAAATCGAGTGTCCCTTATTCAGAGGTAAATACATTACACTTCCTATACGAAGGTACTGGGACCGGAACTTTTGTCCCTTAAATAGAGGTGTCCCTTATTCGGAGTGTCTCTTATTTGGAGGTTTCACTGTATTAATGTTTTAGAATAAATACTTTAAGCACGCAAACACACTCCCACCCTATCAGGCCTTAGTCCTGATATATAGGGAGGAGGGCAACTTTGTGGACTGGTCGTCTCAAAAACGATCTTCTACACTGTACAGTTACCACACGGACATTCCGTCTTTTCCTGGATGCACTTCTGTTACCCGGCCCAATGGCCAAGAGTCTGGTGGCTGGGCATCATCAAGGAGTAGCACAACTTGTCCAATTTGCAGATTGGGTTGCTCGGCTCTCCACTTGCCTCTCTTTTGGAGCGAGCACAAGTATTCCTTCTTAAATCGCTGGGAGAATCCTCTTTTTAAATTTTGCAGCAGCTCCCAGCGATTTCTAGGGTTGCACGTGATGGATGAGGTCTCCTCCGGTATAGAGAAGATTACATCACCTGTAAGAAAATGTGAGGGTGTGAGAACATTTATGCAGTCGCTATCATTGTCATTTAAATGTATAAGAGGTCGCGAATTCAATAATGCTTCGACTTGGCTAAGTAGGGTGGCAAGCTCTTCAAACGTTAGGAGTGTCTCTCCTATTACTCTTTTGAGATGGTATTTGGCGGATTTTATAGCAGCCTCCCAAATTCCGCCAAAGTGAGGGGAAAAAGGAGGGATAAAATTCCATTCAATGTATTTTTCAGTTAAATATTGAGACATGATTTCATTTTTGGGAAATGGCAACCATGCCCTCTGTATTTGGTCTATTTTTCTTGATGCACCGACAAAGTTCTTCCCATTGTCATTATAAAGGTCACGTGGGGTACCTCTTCTTGCACTGAAACGTCGAAGAGCTGCTATAAATGCTTCAGTTGTTAGGTCACTTACAGCTTCTATATGGACCGCTTTAGTAGCAAGACAAATAAATAAGGCAATGTAACCCTTAGTTGTTTTTGCACCCCTACCCTTGCTAAATTTAATGGATATGGGGCCTGCGTAATCAATTCCGCTGGCGAAAAAGGGGCGTTCAAGATTTACTCGAGGTTTAGGTAAATTCCCCATTAATTGAGAAGTTATAATAGTTTTCTTATATCTGAAACATTTTAAACATCTATTAATGCATTTGTTGATAAGCTTTTTTCCACCAACTATCCGAAAAGATTGTTTTATGATGCGCGATAGTAGAGAAGGTCCAGCATGTAAAGTGGCAATATGCTGTTGTATTATCAATAGTTCACTCATTTTATGTTGTGATGGAAGTATTACCGGATGCTTGTGGTTAAATGCTAACTGTGAATTTTGCAAGCGTCCTCCCACCCGTAAGATACCCTTAGCATCAATAAACGGATATAGGGAGTGTAATTTGCTTTTCTTAGCTAGAGGTTTTTTTTCTTTCATACATTTTAACTCTTCTTTAAAGTAAGAATTTTGAATCCATAGAACGATCATTTCTTCAGCAGATTTTGTTTCGTTAAATGTAAGTACTGTTGAAGGGATTTGATATTCATTAGCATTTTTGCAATTTTTAATGAACCTTAGGCAATATGCCAGAATGCGGATAATTCTTGAAGGTGAAGAGTGCTTTTGAAACAAATTATCTAGTACATCATTTGAAGGATGCGTGTGAAATGAAAAAGTGGGATCCGACCTTTGTTCAGATTTGATTTGTTCATCGAATTCATCAACATTTAAGTCCTCTTTCGGCCAATTTGATGAGTCTAGAAGTAGCCAGCTTGGCCCTTCCCACCATAGCTCGCATTCTGGCAAACACTTTGGGTCAATACCGCGAGAAGCGATATCTGCGGGATTTTCTTTTGAGGGAACGTGTCCCCAGTTCTTAGTAGGTAAAACTTCTGTTATTTGAGAGGTTCTGTTCGCAACAAATGTTTTCCATTTGCGGGGGTGTGCGGAGAACCATGAAAGGACTACTTTAGAATCAGTCCATGCAAAAATATCGAACTTGTAATTCTTTAGTGTGCCCATAACTGTGCGGAATGATTTAGATAATAAGTGAGCACCACAAAGTTCTAATTTAGGGACAGAAATTTTCTTGATTGGTGCAACTTTTGTTTTAGAAACCAAACGAAACGCATTGGTTTTTCCATTGCAAGTTTGTCGGCAATAAATTGCGGCAGCATAAGCTAGTGTTGACGCATCGGAGAATCCGTGTAATTCAAAGGAATTCTCGGATGAAAGCGTAACACATCTTGGTATCGAAAATTGATTGATTTCATTGAACGAATTTTGAAATTTGAATAATTCCTCGGTTAGATGTTCTGGAATAATAGTGTCCCAGTCCCCTTTTGCCAACCACAGTTTTTGATAAAATATTTTAAAAGTTACAGTACATGGTGAAATTAGACCCAGTGGGTCAAAGATTCTAGCAGATTCTGCTAAAATTTGCCTCTTTGTAAGAGGTGGAGTGAGATTTAATGAAACCTTGAAAATAAAAGTATCTGAAGAAGAGTTCCAGCTTAATCCTAGAACTTTAGAGCTTCCGTTATTACTGGGAATTATTTCAAAATTCGATTCGGTATTGGAATCATCTTTAAACTCTCTAAGAAATTTTTTTGAATTTGAATTCCATTTTCTTAAGTGGAAACCATGTGCGTGCAAAACATCGGTAATTTTTTTACAAGCTTCTATTGCCTTGCTAACAGTATTCGAGCCTGAAATTAGATCATCCATATAAAAATCTTTCTCTAATGTTTGAGAAATAACAGCATTTTTTGTATAATCATCTGCAATTTGTTTGAGACATTTAGTGGCTAGATAAGACGCTGGAGCTAGTCCATAAGTAACCGTTTTTAATTTGAAATTTTTTATTTCCTCATTAGAATTAAACCTCCAAACTATTTTCTGATAATTTTGATCTTCTTCAGAAACTAAAATCTAGCAGTACATCTTTTCTATGACAGCGCAAAAAACAATTTTCTGAAATCGAAAATTAAGTAAAATTTCAAATATGTCCCGTTGTAATTTAGGACCTACTCCCAAAATTGAATTCAAGGAGTTACCTTTTGAAGTATTACATGATGCATCAAACACAACTCTCAATATGGTAGAAGTGCTAGAAGGTTTAATAACCGCATGATGAGGAAGAACATATTGTTCATTTTCAGAATCGTTAATGTCATTTTGTGTTATTAATTCCATATGGCCTAACTGTATATATTCGCGCATAAAATCCTTGTATTGCTTTTCGAATTCTGGGTTTTCTTTAAATTTCCTTTCCATCGCCAACAAGCGAGAAATTGCGGCAGGTCTAGAGTTACCTAATTCTGTCTTAGGTTTAATAAAAGGTAATTTTACCACAAAACGACCCTCGGAATTGATTGAGTAAGTTTTCTGAAAATGTGATTCAACAAATTGTTCATCTGGAGACAGAATTTGAGCATTATTATTGAATACTTCTTCCATTTCCCAAAACCGTTTTAATTCCTTATCAATATTCAGTTCATAAATATGCAAATTATGCATTGAATTAGGAGTTGTGTTAATATGTGGCATTTTTCCGATACGAAAAAGCCAAAGATGAAATTTTGCGCAATTAAACTGCTCTGTGAACATGTTATTTGACCAGGAAACAAAATAGAAAAAAAATAATAATCTGATCCTAAAATAATATCGATTTTATTTGGAGTCCCAAAATGCGGATCTGCCAAGTTTACATTTTTTAAGTGTGAATAATGCTCTTCACTTATTTTCTCAGAAGGTAATGAAGCTGTTAATTCGTCTAAAATAAAAGCTTTCACTGACAACTTACTGTCAACATTATGAATTGATATAAGATCAGTCATTACGTAACCCTTTGTTACTGCGATCTTTGAATTAGAGAGACCTTTCACGGGAAATCTGGCATTTTTTCTTTTGAATCCTAACACTTTCATGCATGATTCTGAGACGAATGTAGATTCTGAGCCACTGTCACACATAATTCTTAACGTGTGCTTTTGACCCATGCAATCATAAATATATACCGTAGCAGTGGGCAAAAGTGCGAAAGATGTTTGAACAGAATTTATTGAAGGAGAAACTTCTTTTTTATTATCATCTGGAATCGAAAGGTCCTCTGAATCAGATTTGCTTTTCCGACTCTGTTTTTCATTCGAACGTGAAGTTGACATCGCATAATTTTGTAGTTTATTCTCGCATAACAGCGTATGGTGTTTGAGCTGACAATGATGACAGCTAAATGTAGAATTACATTGATATGTGTAGTGTTTGTCAGACAAACAATTGCTACATAATTTGTTTTTTCTCACAAATTGTTTTCTGTCTCTTACGTTTAATTCCTTAAATTTAATACATTTGTACAGTAAGTGATTAGCTTTACAAAATAAACATTTCATAACGTTACTGGCGGGAGCTTTGTGAAAATTAAATTGCTTCTCTTTTTTTATATAACCATGTATAATCATTATTATACAGTTCTAAAGATAAACATCTGTCATTAATGAACTGAATAAATTGATCAAAAGAAGGAAAATCATCCTTTGATGAATATTGAGCCCATTCTTTACGTGTTTTATAATCAACTTTTTGAAGCAGAATATGAATTAACCAAATGTCTCTCACTGATGCTTTAACATCGATTGATTTGAGAGCACGAATTACCTCGTCAGAGATATCTGATATATTGCGTAAGTTAAGTGCATTAGCATGAATAATGGGATTTATGTCCATAAATGTTTTGATAAGAGCTGCGACAATTTTTTTTTTTGTCGTATCTTGACAATAATTTTTCCCATGCTTCTGCATAACGGGTTTCAGAAATGGGATTATGTTTTATAATTGAAGATGGCTCTTCACCGATCAAACCTCTTAAGTATTGAAATTTTTGAATATTTGTTATGCTGGCATTATTATGCACTAACGATAAGTCTTTAAATGACATCCAGTTTTTGAAATTACCACCAAATTGCTCAATATTCAATCTGGGTAATTTAAAATTATTAGTTGTATTAACTATAGGTAATTGTTCATTAACAACTTGAGAATGTGCATTCATACTATTTATAGAAAATTTTTGAAGTTCTGATTGCAGCTTGGCTTTGGTTTCATAATATTTTGTTTCAAATTCCTCCATTTCCGAGGATTCTCCTGGTAATTGTGCATCATATTTATCAAAATCGAAATAAGCACTTTTTAGCTTTTTCAATTTATTCAATAAATCATTCTTTTGAAAAACTTGATCTGCGTCAATGAAGTTCGTGATACGTGTCAATGCAGATTTAGATCTGCCACGTAAATTTATTGCTGCCTTTTCTAAATCTTTTTGACTCATTATTAAAATAATGAGGGAACCAAATTAAAAACAAAGCCAAACTGATAATAAACCAAAATGTACTTATCTGAAACAGCTGGGATGAAGGGTACTCCTTTATGGCAACTTTGTACCGTTGTAATCTACAAAAGGCGATGTGCGCAGGTACTCCTTTTATCTCGAATAGCTGGGATGAAGGGTACTCCTTTATGTCGACTTTGAAACGTTGTAATCCACAAAAAGCGATGTGCACAGGTACTCCTTTTATCCTTTTGTCTGGCCGGTGCCTCCAGTCTGTTTTTTATTACACAAGAAATAACTTGTAGTAAACTTCAGCAACATATATCAATTTCATAAAATATGAAACAGTTTATTATAAATAAAATGCGTTCCAAACAATGTTTTCGTTTATACCATTATATAATGGAATAACTTTGTGTGGCCCTGTAAACTAATAACAATTAGTCTTTGCACTACAGTTTGTACAGAATGTAAATTTCAATATGTACTCCAGAGATGAATATCATTTTCCTTGTATCCAAAAGAGTGTAACATAATTAAAATGCTTGAAAAATATTTTTTCTATTAGGTGTAACATTATGGAATATTTTTTATTTTCCCTGTATATAAACTACACATCCGGTTTCCATAAAATTTGAAATATCTCGAAAACATTTTGGAACAATTACATATTTTAAATTTCAAAGGTTTCGGTTCATAGTTTTTGCTCTGTTATATGCGGACGGATTGAACGACGACTGTAGTTGCTACATATTTTTATTGCAGTAATTATACTTTAATATACTTTAGTAATTATGTGCACACATTATTACTAAAGCACCTAAAATGTCACATATACGATTTTTCTAAGAAATTGTTGCAAGTCATTTTAGTATACTAAGTTTATGTTTCTATGTTTCTTATTGTATTGTTATTCTTATATTCGTATCGTGCGATACATGATATTTCATAAAACCTCCAATAACTAATACCTTAATATTTTTTTCTAGCTTTCATATCACTTTAGGAAATTATTTTAAAATTACTTAAACATGGTATTAATTTCTATGTATTAAATATTTATAACTTTCAATTTTTAATTTTGTAAGAAAATATAAAACTTAGGCATTCTGTACAGATTAACTTCATTTCATAATTGTATTCCTAGTTTCACGATTATAATATTTTCACTGGGAATGAAACTTTTAAATACATTCGCTTTACAAGCAATTCGCGAAATGAACATGTTTGCATGGTACTCAAAGTTTGATTTCTTACTAGGTGAATATTTTTAAATTTTCAGATTTTTAAATCTTTGTAGCAGCATATAACTTAAATAACTTTTAAATAATCAGCCCAGATGGACCACAATATAATTCATTACATATTCTTAAGAAGTATATGAATAAAGATCCCTTCTATGTGAATAAATTTTCAAATATAGAATTCTTTACTGACTTCGTTATTAAATTCTAGAACTATATATATTTTTATTGTAAATGAATAAAAAAGATTTTAACGAGATTTTTTTAAAATGACATTAAGTTCCTCCATCAGCTTAACAAAGTATGTAGACATACATGAAATTAAAAAAGGGACTAAGATTTGCATGCATCGGCAGAAAATAAACACATAAATATAAATCTTCAATTTCTAAAGATATACAGTGAAACTAAATGTAACTGTGAAAAATGGTGAAAAAATGTAATTATTTCACTTATAATATTACGCTAGAAGGAGCCAAAAAACTGCGTCGGCAATATTTACTAGATTAATGTCAAGAACCCTGGCGGCACTGCAGCTAGTGTATTAAAAAATTACTTGTTTCAGTTATGCATGTTCCAACTGAACCAACCTTTCTCCCCACATATATTTAGTATACCGGCAGTCGTTTGTAAAATATAAGTAAATTCAAATACGGAGCTGCACAAAGAACCGGTTACATTGCAATCTAAAGATGGTATTTTTTAAATATAATTTTTACTTCGTTATCTGTTTTTGTATTAAATTAAATTTAGTTATAATATTAAGGCATGTTTAAAAATCTGTAAATCATATACAGGACTGTACTATATTATTTCCATGCATTTATGCCTATTGTTTGAAATTATTAAAAGTTGAATTTTTAATTTTTGATTAATTTACGCATTTTGAATAATGCTAAACTCTAGCATATTATGTAGTAAAATATATAAAATGCTAAATTTTACATTCAGATTTTGAGTTAATTTTATATACAGACTTAAAAATAATATATATTATTTCACAAAAGGAATCTCGACTAAGAAAGTAATTGCTTTCTTAATCGACACATCCGAAATGTAGTTTTCGGATGTGTAATGCATTAAAAAAATATTTAGTTATTTAAATTACCGTTTTAAATATCGAACTTTGGTTAAAGTATGCTGACAGTGCTTTAAAATGTTTCATAATCAAATTAAGGCATGCATTTTCTTTCGTCGTAGTTCAGTTCTATAATTTTCGATGTCGTCAATTTTCATTTCAAATATTCTTTTTGCGTAAATTTTGAATTGAAAAAAATATTAAATTAAATAATTTCGCCTTACGATTTATTTATTTTTTATTAAAAGGTTCTTTTTCTTCAAAAGTAAAACGCTATATAGTTTTAACGAATCTCAAAATGCTTCAAGTAAGCAATGTTTTGCAGTATATTCATTGTGAACAACATATGTTAATCAAAGTACTAGTAGAATTGAGTCTGATTACATCTTCGTATCAAATCATTAGAGAATTGTTAGCAATATCGTACTGGTTAGCTTTAGTCTCAAGATTGGGATTGTGTAATGTTTATTACCTACATAACTAGATTTCATGCAATTCAAAATCCATTCCTATCTTTCATAACTATTGTAATAAAGGAAGCTATGCATTTTATTTTTATGCAGGTACAAATGATTCGCATAATGGGGGATTTCAAAATGGGCCTAAAACCAACTTATGCAAGGAAATAATGTATCTCAATGTCAAATAACATAATTGTTTTTGTTCGTTTCATTATGCAAGGGAATAATGTATCTCAATGTCAAATAACATAATTGTTTTTGTTCGTTATTTTTTTGTATTAAAAATTAACATTGAATTATTAAATTTTTATTCAGCACTATTATTGCATATCAAAAAGATTTTTCAACTAAAAATATTTTGAATTTTTTTATATCTTTTTAATTCTATACCGCAGAAAGTAGTAAAAAAAAAAAATAAAATAAAATAAATAGATTCAAAACACTATAATAAAACTAATGTCGGGAAGGAATTGTCATCTTGAATAAACGTTAAAATATACATATAATTACTTAAAAGATGTTCCGGACATCTAAATAAAGTAGAAACCCGATATAACGCGGTTAAAAGGTAACTGCAGTATATCGGAATGGTGTCAAAGAAATGGTACAAAATGATGAAAACACCCGCTTTGTGAAATGTAATAAACTTTATCATTCATTGAACACTAACTTAATCTTACACTATCTTAAAAATGTCCAAAAGTGTTGTTTGGCGAACTGAGGCATTTCGTTTCTTTTCTGCATATTATTTTACACTAGCAAGAGGGAGTAGATTAATACAATCTTGTACTTCTTGCCTCTCCATCCACGAAATTACCTTCGTTAAGGATGAAATGACTTCACTAACATGTGCATCGTCATCTATCATTACCACATTCAATTTCATCATCATCATCTTGCTCAGTGCAATTTTTATGCATTGCAGAATGAGTGATATCCTGATTTTTAATAACCTCTGAAATTGGTTCGCTGTAGTCAATTTCTATCCAGCCATTTAAATCGTCAACAGACATATCAAGAACTAATCGCAGTCTGCAAGTTCCTCATCGTGTTTCGCTGAAATTTTAAACGCAAAACTTATCCTAAAATTGATCTTTTTTTTCGGGAGACATACTTTTTCCCTCGTTAAATCGAATTCGCGGTATATCGAACCGCGTTATTTTGAGCATTTACTGTAAGTTAGTTAAAATAACCCTGAGGTCTTTTTATGCATCACGAATTTATTTTTACGCATGTTTTACCTATTTCCGCCAGTCATCATTTCCGTATAAAAATAAAGTCGTGTATGTTCAAAAAATCTCTGAGTTATTTAAATTTAAAAAAACTTTTAAGTAATTATATGTATGTTTTAAAATTTATAAAGACAATTGGTTATTTTTTTTTGGTCTGGATATGTTAAAATATAAATATATTTTCTCCATTTTTATCACTTTCCAACAAATTTGAAAAGTGTTTCTGCATTCGGTTTGTCCGTCCCGTCTGTTCGTCATTCCGTCTGTCCACGGACGCGTAAATATACATGGATTTTCATGCAATTGATAAAGCTTATTTAGAATTATTAAAAGTATGCTTGGTATTGCATATGATGTATGTACGGTTTGTGGTTTATTTACAAGGAACTCAAAAGGATTACATCACATTTTGTTATTTGAGGAAAACAATTTGGAGATTTTTTTAATGACAATATGCTATTTAAAACGTATTCAAACTGACATAAATTATTGAATTTCACTATGTTCACGTTAAAACATTCATAGCATTCTTTAATAATTTATATATACACACAAAAGAAATTTGTTACCGTACTGTCTTTGCGTATAGTCTGCTGGCTAGTTCATTTTAAAATTCAGAATGCGTTTTTAAATTTAATTAGTTTTTTGCATATTATTCTTTATATATAAATTGTATACCTCATATACAGGGCTGCACAAAAGTATTCCCATACCATTCTCCTTATTAGGAGAAATCGCTGAAGGGGAATTTGAAACTGAATATGTGTATCTCTTAAATAAACTAAATGTTGGAATGCATGTTGATATAGATACAAATTTCTATATCATATACACGGCTGCTGAGAAATTCGGATAATTTTAGATGGGAACAGCGCTAATTCGATTTTGAAATGCGTTATACACTTGTATGCAACGAAATGCAATACAATATTTTTAAACGATACAGTTATGTTATATTATTTTGTATATGTTGAAAAGTGACGCAAAAGCTGGATGCATGATTTTATCATTCTTGTTCTGTTAATGGGAAATTTTCCGGTGCAAGTTTTTAAAGTTATATACAAGCTTATAGTTTGACACGTCTGATATTAAATATATTTTTAATCGAAGCAAAACATATTACAGTAGAAGTACATTTATAAACTTAAACCTAAAAATGCTTGCCAGAAAAACTATTTTTCGACCAATCTGATTGAAATTTCTGAAAAAAAATTTCACATTTTTGTTACGAAAAAATATATTTTGAAATTGAAAAAATATTTTAATAAAAAAGCGTAAAGTTTTATATTTGTAAAAATATGTATTTATTTTTAACTGACTTCAAAAAAGGAGAGAAGGTTATCAATTCAACGCGTATGTATTTTTTTATGTATGTTCACTGATTACACCGAAACTATCCAACCGATTAATTTGGTTTTGGTGTTAAATGAAAGAACTTGCTCTCGAATTGGTGCCACTTCCGTTTCATAGAAATTGGTTCAATACTTTTTTAGTAATTAGGCAAAAACTAATACAATTAGTGATTTTTCTCTATTTAAAAGTGTTGAATAAGTTCGGTGAATGGAGTGCAGACAAAATGGCCGAGCAGTCTAAGGCTCCAGATTTAAGCTCTAGTTCTAAAAACAGAGAGAGTGGGTTCGTACCCCACTCCTGACATACATGTATAAAATAATCTTTTCCGTATTATAATTTTTACATATATATTTTACAAACTAAATACTAATTTTGCTGTTAAGAATATTTTGTATTTAACCGTTAGCAAAGACTATCAGAGATCTTTTATCGATTCAATACTTTATCAGTGAAAGAGTACTAAAATAATAGACTTGCGAAAAGTAACATTACCTTGAATAAGCTCGCCGAGTCGGGATAGCCTAGCGGTCTAAGGCGGCTGATTTAAGCTTCGGTTCTCGAAAAACTGGGTTCGAACCCCACTCCTAACATACGTGTATAATATACAGTGTTTTTTTCGTAGTATAATTCTTTTAAACTGACTTAAAAAAAGAAGAGGATGCTATCATCAATTCGACGCATATGTATTTTTTTATGCATGTTCACCCATTACACCGAAACTAGCCAACCGATTAAATATTTATTTAAGTTAAATCACAGATGTTACTCTCGAATTGGTACCACTTCCATTTCATCGAAATTGGTTAAGTACGTTTTTAGTAATTAGGTAAAAACTGATAAAATTAGTGATTTCTAGCAAATTAAAAGTAACATGGGCTTTGAATAAGCTCGCCGACTGGAGCGCAGTGAGAATGGCCGAGTGGTCTAAGGCGCTTGATTTAAACTCTCTTTCTCGAATGAAAGCGTGGTTTCGAGCCCCACTCCTGACGTACGTGTGTACAATAATATTTTGCACATTATAATTTTTAACCGATTTCTTAAAAGGAGGAGGAGGTTATCAATTCGACGAGTATATATATATTTTTTCTATGTATGTTCACTGATTACTCCGAAACTATCCAAACAAATAATTTGGTTTTTATGTTAATTGAAAAAGGGTATTGTTGAGTTTGTATCACTTCCATATCGTCGAAATTGTTTCAATACTTTTTTAATAATTAGGCAAAAACTAATAAAATTAGTCGTTTCTCGCAAATTAAAAATAACATGCACGTTGAATAACCTCGCAGAATGGAGTGCAATCAGGATGGCCGAGCGGTCTAACGTGCCAAATTTAAGCTCTGGTTCTCGAAAGAGATCGTGGGTTCAATCCACACTCCTGGCATAGGTGTATATTTTGCAATATTTTTTCCGTATTATAATTTTTGTTAACCGACTTCAAAAGAGGACGAGGAGGTTATCAATTCGACGCGTATGTATTTCTTTTCTATGTATGTTCACCAATTGTTGCGAAACTTTCCAACCGATTAATTTAATTTTTGTGTTAAATGAAAGAAGTTACTCTCGAATCGGTAACACTTTCATTCTTCGAAATTGGTTCAGTACTTTTTCAGTAATTAGGCAAAAAAATAAAAATAGTGATTTCTCGCAAATTAAAAGTAACACGGGCGTTGAATAAGCTCGCCGTATGGAGTGAAATCAGGAAGGCGGAGCGGTCTAATGTGCCAGATTTAACCTGTGGATCTCAAAAGGGGGCGTGGGTTCGAACCCCACTCCTGACATAATTTACATCCGTGTACAATTTACAATATTTTTTTCGTATTATAATATTTATTAACAAACTTCAAAAAAGAAGAAGGAGGTTATCAATTCGACGCGTATGCATATATTTTTTATGTATGTACACTAATTACTCCGAAACTATCCAACCGATTAATTTGGTTTTTGTGTTCAATTAAAGAGGTTATTCGAATTGGTACCACTTCCATTTCATTGAAATTGGTTCAGTACTTTTCTAGTAATTAGGCAAAAATTAATAAAATCAGGAATTTCTTGCAAATTAAAAATAACATGGACGTTGAATAAGCTCGCCGAGTGGAGTGCAATCATGATGGTATACATGCAGTCAGATGGCCATGAGGTCTAAGGCGCAAGATTTAAGCTCTGGTTCTCGAAAGAGAGCGTGCATTCGAACCCCCCCTCCTGACATACGTGTATAATTTACAATTTTTTTCCGTATTATAATTTTTACTAACCGACTTCAAAAAAAGATTAACTTTTAACTAAAAAGAGAAAAATAAACTTTTCTACCAAAAATTGAACCGACTTCAAAAACTACTGTAAAGTGAAAAATAATTTTTTAGATAATAGTAATAAGAAATTAAATTAAGAGCGTAGTATTTACCATGCGTATTATTATATTTATGCACATTAATTTGATTTTTTGGAGACGGTACCAGCCAAGCCAATTTCAAAGTTAAAATTAAGTATCAATGCAAATAGTAAAAGAATAAGGTTAAATGTTTTAACTAAATATTAAATCGTAAAAAAAAAAACTCGTAGATACATGGATGTGTGGCTATTGTAAGTTACATGTAACTTGGCTCGGCTGGCACCGACTCCAAAAAATCAAATTAATGTACATAAATATAATACGCATCGCTCTTTATTTAATTTCTCATTAGTATTATCTAAAAAATTATTTTTCACTTTACAGTAGTATTTGAAGTCTGTTCAATTTTTGGTAGAAAAGTTTAATTATGTAACACTGAATTGCTATTTGAATTTGTATCCAATAATGGATACAAATTCATCATTTAATAGAAAATATCTGTGTTTTTATTAATATCAGTTTTTTTATTAATATCAGGAAAACAATTATTTCATTTCACTAATTGTCAAGAATGACATTGAATAAAAGTTGAAATATACTTACTTTTCTGACTTTAAAATGATATTCGTATTTTAGAATAATTAAAATGTTAAAGAAATTTATTATTGATCAACTTGTTCCTACATTAAATTTGTTTTCTTTTATACATATTACTTTATACGTTAACTGATATATTAGAAAATATAAGTGGCATATTGAGAGGGATTGTTAACCATATTTGCAATTTATAGAGATAGCAAAATATAGTATGTATAAATAATTACTTATATGAAATTAATAACATTTTGTACATAAATAGTTTTCGAATTTATCAACTATGTCATGTTAAGTTATGTTTGGAAGTAAAAAAGAATTGCTATTTGAAAATAAAAATAATATTTATATGCAAAACTCAATATTTCCTCCTTTTCTATTACATTTCATTGTAGAATCTAGAATACTGTATTTCAAAATATGGAAATTAATTAGTTATAGGAAATAAAATACACTCAGCATAGAAATTTCGCCTCTCTTTTCTTTTTTTTACATTTGATTGGAAATTAAATAGAATTATTCTAAACTACTATAAATATCTGTTATGATTTGTTGCATAAGCCAAAATCATCAAGACAAGTAGATATTATTGCGCATTAAATCAATATACAGATGCTTGTTTGTGTGTTTAATCATCCTCAATATAATTACTATGGTCTAACGCTGTCTATGTATAAAGTTAATACCTGTGTAATCAGAGAACTCGCCAAATACACTCCTGAATTAACAGCTCTGTTTATACAAATATTATGGTTTGACCAATATACTGAGATGCTTAAATTATGCATAATGTATTATACCTATTTTTTGTTATTGTGAACAGAATTAAACTAGATTATATAAAATACCTAAAGTAAAAAATAAATGACGCTGAACAGGTTAAACGAAATTAATGAAGGGGAAAAAATAAATGATGAATAATCATATATAATAGATATTAACAATGGGAAAATAAACTTCAATGGATGATATAGAAGAAATGGGAAAAGTCAGTGCATGTAAAAATATCTGCCTGTTTATATAGAAACACTTAGTGTTATTATATATTTCAAAAATAAGAACAGTTGTATAAAAATATATCACATACAAATTTAGCATTAACGTCATTATTTTATTAATCGTTCTGTATTTAAACCACAATTTTAGAACATTAAACATCATTTTGCTTTAAACTTTATTCTTTCAGGATGCTTTTTGAAATATTATGGATACACTTCACTACCCATTTAAAGTTCTTCTGTAAGTTTTGCTGCGTTGGAAAAATTGTTCAAGCGAATATTTCAGACCTTGTCTATTTATCGAACTTTTTTCCCAACTCTAGATTGTTTTTCACTGAAGAAACTTTTTTTCAATATTATGCATTTCGTATATTCCATTCCTGCACACTTTAATCTAAACACACATGTTCTTTAAAATGATTTGGCCTTCGTGTAAAAACTATAAAAGTACTTCGTGCGTGATAAATTCATGCAATTCATTTTCCCAAAAATTTCGGCGAAATTCGCCAATTTGCAGATCATGTCTTCACCAACTAAATAAAAATCTTTGCCAATTAATCAAACACTGTAAAAAAAATCGTTCAATTTACGGCAAAAACCGCTGGTAGTAATGTAGCCAGCAGTTTTTGCCATAAAATTAGCAGTTAACTTAGACGTAATAAAAAAACTTTACATCTAATTTTGCCGTAAATTGAACGATTTTTTTACAGTAAAATATTCAAATAAAACCTACCTCTGCTACCTCTGCACGCATTTTATTCAAACGTTCAAATGAGCGTCCTTTGGATTTTATACTACTCCATTATATAGCAGTAAGATACCAAATCATGGTTTTCCACATCTTTGTATATATATATATATATATATATATACTAGCAGACCAGACAGACGTTGTCCTGTCACCGACAAAAGTTGTCCTTCCTGGCACCGAAACCAGAAAATCAAATAAATGTACTTAAATATAGTAATACGCACGATAAACACTACGCTCTTAGTTTAATTTCTTATTACAATTATGTAAGGAAATTATTTTTCACTCTTCAGTATTTTTTGAAGTCGGTTCAATTTTTGATAGAAAAGTTTATTTTTCTCTTTTTTCTTAAAAGTTAACGATTTTCTGTAGTCAGTTAATCAAGATTACAGGCTATATTACTGTAAAGCATACACGTTTGACAGGAGCGGGGTTTGAACACGCGATCTCTTTCTTCGAGAAGCAGAGCTTATATCTGGCGCCTTAGACCGCTCGGGCATTCCGTCCGCACTCTATTCATCGAACTTATTCAACACTTTTAATTAGCGAAAAATCACTAACTATTAGTTTTTCCCTAATTACTAAAAAAGTACTGAATTAATTTTGACGAAATGTGAATCTAAACCATTCTCGAATCTACTGGAATGCACACACAAAATTTCATCAAAATCGGTCCAGTCGTTTAGGAGGAGTTCAATTACATACACACGCACAGAAGATTTTTATATATAAAGATATTTAAATAGGACATGATTTCTGAATAAATTCATGATTTCTGACAGACATATATATATATATATATATTTAAATAGGACATGATTTCTGAATAAATTCATGATTTCTGACAGACATATATATATATATATATATATTTAAATAGGACATGATTTTATACAGTTGATTATTTTGGTGAAGTCATCCCACACTTTCATAATTTCAAAAGCCTTTTCTTATGGTTAAGGAGTGTCGTTGAGGAAATTAAAGGTTGCCGTATTTATATTTTTGTCTTATATTTCATTTTAGCAATAGTTTCAGAATTATGATTCACCAATGTCTTCTTATCATCAGTTCATATATCTGCGCAGTTTTCGATTGTGTTTCATTTTTATGTTTCATATCCAATTCATTTTAATTAGTACTACTCAGAAATTATCATTGTTTTTCATAAAATAGAAAAAAAAAACATTTTATTGATTTTAGATTTTTACCATTAGATATTTTGCGAAATTCTATTTGTGCCGGAATCATAAATTCTTGTCCGTATCACACTTGTGAACTTGGGGGACTACAGTTGACAACTGATTCGGCTTTCAGTAACTCTTGTGTTGTAGCTTTCGACTCATATCTTCATCTTCATATCTTCATAGAGATGATAGAAATCGTGTTTGCCTCATGGAATGCATTCTTGGGTTAGTCGACGCCGAACGTACATGTATGTTGCTTCTGTCACCGATTCTGTAAGTAAGCTTCCGGCGCGACCTTCCCCTAGGACCTCGAATTCTTGTTATTTCGTCCTCAACAGATGTAGGGAAGTCCTAACATGGTATATAAGTTTGATATAAAAATGTACTTAATAGCTCAATAGAATAAACTTTTTCTGGCTAAATAATGGCACAATTGTTTATAACCGAATTCACAAAAATAACAGAGCTATCGACGATTTTAGTTCAATTTAAAAAAATCACAATTTTTATGACTAACTACGTTGCATCAATCCTGGAAATGTTATTCATGGTTGCAAATATTTTAATCGCCCCATAAATTGCATAAGCTTAATCTAATAAAATATCACATGGATTTATAACATCTCGAGTGTTATAAACTGACTGTCTCTATGTGTTTGTGTTGTTTATGACGGCGAATTATCTATAAGAGAAATAAGATACCAAAGTGGGAATACCCACCGAGAGGGGGAAGGGTGCTTTCAAAGGGAACCTCACTCGTATTTGAGTCGAAGGAAATCAAGGTCCGAAGAAAAACCACGAAAAATGCCGAAGGATTAGACTGAGTGGAGCGATTGGGTTCAGGCTCAGTGGTTCTCGTGTATCTGCTTTGATCGCAAAACTTCACCACCAGCAGTAACTGACCGAATTATTGGTGTTGCAGGAGAATGTGAAAGTTGCATTGAAATTCACATCAAAAACAATTAGTTTGGTGAAATATGCAGTCTCCTTAATAAAAAAAGAAATATCGTCAGAAAAAGAGCAGAATTGCAATGTTGTTTTAGTGTTGATTTTTTAAAAATGCTATTAAAAGTATAATTTTTCCAACATCATGTGAAAAAACTTAATTACAGATATGAATATAACCCTTGAGCGTACTTACCAATGCGTAATATTTTAAAACTGAATTATATATCTAGAATTATATTAATTTAAATAATGCTTTTATTGCAAGGAAACCTTCTACTTTGTATACAAATACATCATTTAACGATCGCGAGCGTGCTTAAAATAATGTTTGTGGATTTATTAATCTACTTTTTTAGCACTTTCCAACAAAGTTGAAAAGTGCTTATGCATTCGGTTTGTCTGTCCGTATGGACGTCTGTCCGCGCTCTAACTCTCGTAAATATACTCCGATTGTCATGAAATTTTTGGACGTTAATGACGTTTAAGCAAACACGAATCCTATTGAAAATGAAGTTTCTGCCATGATTAGTTTATTTACAGGAGCAGTCAAAAGTTTTCCATTACATTGCGGCCTTAGGGGAAAAATTGTTTCAAATGAATTTTAAAGGTGTTACACCCTGTCAAACATGCTCAAATTCATATGCATCTCCGATGTGCACTAAAATATGTATTTTGTAAAGTATGCAGCGAAAAGAATTGTTATTATTCATTTACAGGGCCACACAAAAGAATCCCAATACATAATAGTAAAGGGGGAATTGTTTGCGACATATCTTAATTATGGTAAACGATTTCATATATAATCAAATTGATATATTTTGCATTGGAATAATATGAGTTATTTCATACATAATACGTAGTGCATAGCATTTACAGGGACATACAAAAGATTTCAAACCGTATATTCTATCCGAAGTCCTGGCTGTTAGATGAGCAAAATGCATTTTTTTAATTATGATATACGCTTTTAAGTTTCACTAGATGAATGCATATTATGTGATTCATATAAATACTGATTGTTACACAATTTAGTTATACAGGATTTCACAAAAGATCTCGGAAAAGTTACTGAATATGAGCGTAATTTACTTAAAGGTGGTTTTTAAATATGTTATGCCTTTTTATGTTAAACTTCATTTAGTTTACTAAGATATGTTTGTAGATATACAGGGATAATATATTATTTATAATATTAGAGTTTACTAAGATATGTTTGTAGATATAAGATATACAGGGTCACATAAAGAACTGGATACATCTTCGCCTTTGAAGGATAATTTCTGGAAATTTGATTTAAGTACTTTAAAGTGATTTTTTTAACTAAATTTTAGCAAAATACTTTCGTGCATTAAAGGTACTATGTATTTTACAGGGCTAAACAAAAGTATTCAAGTATGTTTCCAATATTAGTATAAATTGGTGAATGGAAAATTTCAAACAGTTAGACGTTTTCTTGCAAAACTAAATTTTATCATTATATACTCTATATATCAATCAACAGATCAAATACAGGGCCTTTCAAAAGTATTGGAATACATATTTAGATATGGGCAATAATACGTTATTTCGCTGCATAACGAAGTTTTCTTAAAGATTTCAAGAAGTCTTGGAAAGTGCTTCATAATCTATACTTAACGCATATTTTTCTTACTTGTTTTATTTATGGAATAAAAGAAACTATAAATTTTCTTTATGAATAATATTTTTATAATATAAAGTCATTTTAATGAATTTTCAGAAGTTCTTAAATGAGAAGCAATAAGTTTAAAAGCACCTTTCTAAATGAACTAGTTTATTGTAATGAAATTGATCATCTCTCACGACAGAAAATTTCCATGATGTAGAAAATTTTTCCTTTTTATGTATAAAACCAACTTATCAAACATAGCTCAAAACGTTGAAGAAAATTTATTCGTGAAAACTTTTCCTCTTCAATTATGCAAATGGCTTGCCAATATATACTTACCGCATCATCTACAACAGAAAATAAGAGATTTAAATTTCTCAGCGACCGAAATATTTTAAAAGTTTGAGAAAAAGTATAAAACATAATTTTCATAATTTATAATAAACATTTACTTTAATCATGTAAACTTCTAATTGATAGGAATTCCATATTTATGAGAAAAGATTAACTCATAAGAGGAAAAGATCTTAACTCATAAACGCATTTAAATACACTGTTATTATAAAATGGTATAATTATTAATTGGATAATTATTGATAAAATTGTAATAAAAAAATAAAAATAAAAAATAAAATCTAATTTTAAATTAAACTGGGAAAAAGTCAGATTATTTTTCAATATGTAGCTTAGTAACCTAAGTTATTTGTATATATATATATATATATGTACAATTGTTATTATATTACTATTATATTACTTATTTTAAATTATGGATAATATACAGTATAATGTTCCATAAATAGGGAAACAAATGCATGTATGCATAAACAAGTAATAATTATACCAAAAGCATGAAAAAAGTAAATGAAACTGTGGTGGTTACTCGATAACCCCCCCATAATTTTTGTTTTAATTCAATTTTATTAACTATTTTATTTCCTATCATCTCCTTTTTATTCATGTTCTCAATTTAAACATTATTTCGATTTCGTTTCTTTTGATATCATCGCCTGTAAATTTTTCTTCCTTACGTAGCTTATCGAATGTTCTAATCCGGTAAAATCTTGTTTCAATTCAATTCTTCCGGTTTAGAAAGCTTCTAGAATTATCTCGATCGTTCTATGGGTGGTATTTCCGGTTAATCTGGCCCTCCCCTTGGCCTATCAAATTAAATTCCGCAGGTGACGTGGTTTAGGCAGTTAAGTGCCTGGCCACCTGCTTTGGCCTTCCTTCTTTAAGAGTTTATCATTTTTTCTCCTTATTAAATTCATATTTCACCATACTTTGAAACGTAGCTTGGCCTCTGTTTCCTCGCTTTCCTTATTCGAACGTTGCCAACTTGGCGTATTCCGGGTTTACAGTAACCCTTGTTCGCTCCTCTCCTCTCTCTCTGCGTCGCCAGTTCAGTGGAGCGGAACCGATTGAGTTGAGCAGGTGCCGGGGAGGTTGAGCGGAAGATCCACCGTAAGATGGAACGAAAACCGCCGAATTGTCGTAATGCTGCGAGGAGCAAGGCTTCTCTTCCCCCGCAACAGAGTCTGTTTTTCTTTGGCCGTTGTTCTATGCCGGCCACTCAATATGTTCTCACGGATTGTTTTTGAGAATCAGTTAAATATATCTTCATAAGGCTCTCGTCAAATTCATTATCAAGTTCACCAAGTTTGTTCCATATCATCTTTATCAATTGAATCATTTTTCCTCCGAAGATTATGTGCAAAGTATTCTTCGTGAGTAAAACATCACAGCCTCTTCTTTCTCAATTTCATAAAATCGCACATACGTGTAAAATGATTATTTATTGCATAAAACGGGATCCCACAGGAAGGTATTAAAATTTGTTTTTGTGATTTCAAATGTATTCTCTATTGAGTTGAAATAGTTTCATAATGCTTAAAAATATTTATTCTTCGCATCTTTAAAAGAATGATTGAGCAAGAATAGTTGTCAAAGAGAATATGTACGTATAAAGATAAATTATGTGAAATGAATATGTTTATTCCTGTGTGTCATCCATGTGAAGTATTTTCTTTATGAAGTGAATAGTAATATACTTATATAAAGGTGCATGAAAGAAATATATATATATATATTGAAATATAAAAGTTACGTCATATTGCACAAGTGATGAATAAATAAAAATGTTCTTTTCTTCAAATTTTCTCTTGATTTTTAATGTGTCAAAAGTCAATTTATTCATCGTCTGGAATATATCGTCATAAGCCAAGAATTCCAGGTAACTTTCTTCTTATTATTTTTATATTTTTATAATTTCACTTTGAGTTATCATTATCATAGTTAAGGATTCACTATTAAGAACTATAATGGTTGCCTTTTGGGTCTTTTGCTGGCATTCATCCAACGCAATGTCCTTTACCCATTATTACGATCACATAGCCTATATTTGAGATGAAACAAAAAAATAAGTGTTCTCATCTCTCTTCTTCTCCCCAAACACCACAGAAACTGATTTAACTTTTTTTCTTGAAATAATATTTTCCTTTATACAATTGCAAACTTATACATACCAATTTTTTTCAACTGAAGATTGGGCTGAAATTGTTGCATCTTGAGTGCGATTGATGAAATGTTTAAAATAAGAAATAAAGAGAAAATCCCACTGTCCCACTCCAACCCAAACTCCCCTGTGTATTACTTTGTGCATCTAAATTTCAGATGGTTGTTTTAGTTCGACATATTATTTATATGACTGATGTTTAAAAATACTAATAAATGATGATTTTTTAACCATGAAAGTGATTATTTGTAAAAACAATAGCTTTTAGCAAAATTTTGTATTAATCAATACAATTACATTTATTTATCTTAAAATAAAAATTCTTCTTCAACACTTATCTTGAATATTTTATTTTTTTTACTATAATTATATGACGTGTATGAAATAAAAAAACCACAAAAAATATTCTTACAGTTTAAAAGTGAATTTGCAGTTACAGGTTGGCGAGTGGTCAGGGAAAACCGGGAAAAATACGGTGAAGAAAAAAGAAAACTACCAGTATTTTCTTACAGAAAATACTTGAAATAATATAAAGAGATTATATAAACTGAATTTAACTTTAACAAAATACTGGTATTTATCATCTATATTGCTGTGTTTTTATCTATATAACTCGCCATCCTGAGTTAATCCATAAAAAAGGAAAAATAAATATACTACACCGTTGAATTCTGACACTTTTCTCTGCGATGTATTTCTCTGGGTCCGAAATGGGGGGCTGGAGATTCCTGGGAATTGCACTTTTTGACCTTTAAAAACACAAAAGCTGAAATCTTCTGGAGCAGACATTTCACTGTTGTTCGAGAGAATGCCCCCTTCCGGCCACCCCCTGAATTCAACACCAATATATGCAAAATCACTCGGAAAGGGCCAATTCAATATAAATTTTGATACATATTTTATGTTTGCCTCCAAAAGATATTTTCAAAATTGTTGTTAAAATCTATATTATAAAGGCCAAACGTATCTGTGCGCAACGCATACGTCATTCTGCGTATGGCAACACTTTCCCAAATAGTCGGTTTTGCAATTTTAGCTACTGCAATTTTTATACATCTAAACGTCGTATATTCTCAATTTTTACATCGGCGTATAGAGAAAAAAAATGTACTTTTAAATGCAATTTGTTTAAAAGCTGTATCTCATTTTTTTTTTTTTTTAGATATTAATTTTTTTATAGTATTTGTGCGAATTTTGTAATTGTGGCAACAGAAATGCGTCACTTTCTCTTAAAATTAAAAAAAAATGTAATTAAAACTTCGTTTGTAGATTTTGAGAAGATGAAAATGATGACTGGTTTAGATTTCACGTGAAATTTTATGATCGTGTCAATTGATTTTTTTTCATCTTTACCAAACATAAGAACCTCAACTGATAACTTCATTATATAATAACTTATCTTTATTATGTTATACTTATTATATATGCGATTGAAGTTTAATTTTAATAAATTGGACAACTGACATTTGTAAGAATGGTATTTTGTTAATTTTAACTTAAAATAATATTTCTTTTAAAGTTAAACTGACCAATATATGATGCATTTTTTACTCAGCTAATTTTGTACGTTGCTATAAATCAATGAAACGGTTCCTTCTAAAACATTTTCTTTCGTCGAAGTTCGTCGGGTTCCACCTCGTATCTTTAAAAGTGACTAAAACATTAGATTAGTTTTATTTTTTGCAATTGGTGTTATAAATTATTTCTGTCTACAAATCGGAAGAATCAATTGTAACTTGTGAACCTTAGAATTAGTCATCTTAAAACTATTTCACAATAACCATTTTGATTATATATATAATTAAAGATCTCACACAGTTTCCTAACTCCATTATTTTTAAACGTGAAGGGAAAACAGAATAAGCAATGGTTTTCAGTAGACCTCAAGCGTAATAACTGCAATTAAGAATTTTTATTCAAACCAAGGTTTATTTAGAACGCTTATAATATTCATCATATGAAGTTTTAAAATAAAATTGAATAATTTACCTCTTTTGCGTACGTCAAATTCAGTCTTCAAAGTAATTAATATAAGCAATACATGCTTTGCGTTTCAGTTTACAGCCTTCAAGCGAACTTGTTTATGTACGCTGGAATACAGATTAATATTACCCTCGACCTAAAGCATTTCGCCGGAGCGCGGAGCTTTTCTGTTCTACTTGCCTGAACGGAAACTTTCAATTAGTCGATGGTCCTAGAATAAAAATTTCCGGTAATTCCAGGAAGCGATACAGTTTTTCCCAAAACAGAAATCATTCAGAAATTCAAGGAAAATTCAGAGAATAACACCTGTAAAATTCAGGGCATATTTTTACAGTGTATGAAACACGAATAAACGTGTTGAAAAATGATTTCGTTTATGTTTGTTACATTGTTGAAAATCTTCTCCTAGTTTGAACTAATTTGTGGTACTCATTAGGAGCTCCTGTTCAAGAAGAGTTCCAATAGTTTAAACAAGGTAGAAATAGAAAGCTCTAAATGTTGACTCGAGATTTCACCATCTTATGGTATCTGCTAGTGAGCACCAAAATTTGGTTCAAATTTGAACAAAAATTTTAACAAAGTAACTGTAATTAAAACCGCAACATTGTTTAGTTAAAGTTTCGGAAAACGATTATTGCACCGCCTAAATAATTGCTACAATCTGAAAAGTAGTTTTTTGCAAGTGATACCAAAGATATATAATTTCAATGAAGATAGGTTTAACTAAAAGGATTATTGTCAAGAAATATTTTATAAACAAATATTTTTCCACGTTATTGTCAAAATATAAGTGCTTATTGCTAGAAAAAATTAAAAGAATTATAAGTTTCGTGACAGTGTATACTTTTGGCTAAATATTGCTGTATTTTGTTTTGAATTTTAAAATTACATACATATTAATTGTTATAATTGTTGTTAATAATTTAAAGATCTGAATTACTTTTGTAGTGTGATTTTAAAAGTTTGCCGATGCGACATTTTTTTTGCAAATTTTAATTTATAGCCTTCTTTAAAACAATAAGCTTACCAATGCATAAAAAATAAATGATAGAAACTACTACAAACGTTAAATTACATTTATAAAACAATGTTATTATAATTCCTGATACAACACACATATAACATTTTTAATTGATTCAGTTAATATATTAATTTTCACTGCAGTTCCTCATTCATACAGTTGAACTAGACTTGTAAAAAATGTATCGTCTCCACTCTTTTAATAATTTCAAAATCAATAATCTCTTTATCCTAAAGATGACTGCAGAAGTAGTTTGAAACGCCGATATAATAATTTATCATTATTTTTATTTGTACAAGTCTATGTAGATGTTTTTGTTTATGATTACATTGAGAAAGTTTATGTGGTTTTAACTTATGCATCTTATTTATTATATTTTATGATGCGCTTCCTCTAGTCATGATGACGTATTTTTCGTCTCTAGACTTATTTCAATAACATATTCATCCTAAAGATGATTGCAGAAGCAACTTGAAACATAGATATTATGATTTATCGTTATTATAGTTGCACAAATACATATAAATTTTACTGTTAATATTTACATTGAGCATGTTTATTTTTTTTAACATATACATCTTATGTATTATGTTTTATGATTCCCCTACACAGGATAATATTTTTAAAAAACTAAGGGTTTTTACTTCTAACGTAATGTTATTACAATTTGTTCATTGTAAAATGCACATTCCGAAGACAATTAATATCGGATTACTATTTTAATTACATTACGCAACTTATTACCCATATATTTAAGCTTATTACACATCTCACAGAATCGAATATAGCAACTGTATAAGTTTGAAAAATCTTTTTTTTATACATTCCTATGAAAACTACATTACAAATGGTTTTAAAAAATGTTTGCTTTTTAATACATGTGAAACCTAAAATCTTGTAAGAGATTGCATTAAACTTTGAAAATAGCATTAAGTTAGAAACTCATATTCAAATCTCTTCGGATGCTGTTTAAAACATTTGCAAGAGCCAGGTAAATAAATGTTCTAAGATACGTCCATTAAGGTAATAGTTACAAAGTGTTTCTGACCGATGATATTTATTTGTTTTGCCTGAATGTTTTAAAGTGACACAATTTTCAAAAAATCAATTTTTATATTATAATATCGAGTGAAATCCTGTTTAATTTTGAATATTTTACACGTCATTTTGACACTTATGGTAATTATATTGCGAGATATTTTAAATTGTGTTAATACAAAGCATTCCCCCATGAAAATTAAAACTTTAAAAAGTTTTTGCTTCATGTTCATTTTTTCTTCCCTTTCATGTTTTAAAAGTACTAATGTTTTTTTGTATTTCAGATAGAGATTTAAACTTTATTTTGTATTTTTTCTTTATTGACTATGTCACAAATTTGCCCATCGGATTAACCTTCTAGCTTATTTTTATTTTAAAAAAAAGGAAAAATTCTTGAAGGTGTGTTAGATTTTATCGTTTTAGTCTATATATACCAGCAAATACATACATATATATATATATATATATATATATATATATATATATATAATAACTGTAATATTAGATTATCTAAGATACATGCGCAGTGTAATGTAAAACATATTCAAAAAATTTGGACAATATATAAAATTTTATTAAAGTAGAGATTTAAACAAATTCAAATTTTTATTAACGTTTCAAAAATTTTAATTAAATATGCAGTTAATTTTTTTTGAAAATCTTTTTAGATGAATTTCAAATTGCAGTGAGTTCAAGATTTGAATGATATTTTTAAAAAATGTTGAAAAGGTAAACTGACCTGTTAAGTAAACTTTAACTCCATGTCTTTAGAATTAAAATTGCCTTTTAATCTGCTTATGTTTCCAAGCACTGTTAATAAAATAAAAGCATTTTGCAGTTTACAATATCAAACATAGCATTTATACATGCTGAGAAAATCCATTCTTTATTCCAGTTTAGTAAAAAACGCATTACGTAAGATCGCAAGAATTTTTTTAATTTTTTTAATATATATAAAATCTAACCTTGTAAGAGTTTACATTAAACCCTTAGAAAATATTGTGATAGAAGTTTACATTCAAATCTCTTTGGGATCGGCTTAAAACATTTGCAAGATTCAGGTAAGTAAATATTTCAAGAAACGTCCATTAAAGTGACATTTAAAAAACCTTTCTGCCCCATGTTATTTATTTGTTTTGCCCGAACGTCTTTAAGTGAATGTTTTTTTTTTTTTTTTTTTTTTTTTTTTTTTTTTTTTTTTACATCTTTAGAACTAAAAAGGGATTTAAGCAAATTATTTTTGGATGCATAGTAAACAAAATAGAAGCATTTATTTTCAAATTTTGATATACACATAATTTCAGGTTGACCAAATGCAAAAAATTGTATAACAGTTAAATAAAAAAATGTTTGTTTTTAGTAAAGATAAAAATGGAATAAAAATACACATTTTCATTCTTTATGGTTGTTAAGGAACAATCATAGGCACTTTCATTTTAAACATGCTTACTCCAACGATATTTTAATTTGCTATCAAAATAACTTGTTATAAAGTTAATTTATAACAAGTAGTTCAATTTATAGTACTTCAATTCAGAAAAAGTAGTAGGTTCCTTACTTTATATTGATACAAAAGCATTATAGGTTGTACAAAACAAACATACACTGAAAATTCTCAAATACAAAATAAACACATTTGAGAACACTTCTCAACAAATTAACAACACATTAATGCGTTGTGAGTTAGAAAACTTCATATACAAAATCTTTTTTTATGTTGTGATTGTGTTCTTAAATCTGTCGCAAAAAAAGTTCTAGAAGAGTGTTCTAAAAATAGTAGTATTGTTAATTAACATCTAATTAACAACACATTGTAAACATCACACAGTTTAGAAAATTTTAAAACAACGCATGTAAAACAATTTCAAATCGATTTGTACATAATGTCTTTAAAATGACACATTTTTTTAAAGGAAATAAAAGACTTTGCTCTATAGAAAATAAATGCAGGCTAACTAATTTTACAAAACAAATATCAATAACTGCATTTCTGAAAAAAAAAAAAATATGTAATATTTAACAACTTTTTGCATAATTTTTTTCCAAGCACAACACAATCACAAGACAATCAAAAATGATTTAAGACAAAGCGTTAATTATTATGTTCAGTTTGTGTTCTTAAAATGTTTCATGAATTTTCAGTTTTCAAACGATTTATAAACATTATTTATTCTTATTTCTACGCTGGAACATGTATATGCACATTTGCATACTGTATGTTTGTGCATTTTCTATTTCAATAAAAAAAAGTGTAATTTAAAATATTACATCGATCATCATTTAGAAAATATTATTTTCAAAGACTAAAATTTTAAACTTATAAATAAATTATTCATTTAAAAAAATAATAATAATAACGGGGCTTACGTAATAACAGCGTCCTATATTACGTAAACCACGAATTAAACATTAATATTTCTGGACAAATCATATGCAAATTTTAAATGAATTTCAATTTTACAATTTGTATTACTACAAAGTTTTAAATTTTTAAACATTGCACTTTTTAAATTTTTACACCGTCGTATAGAGGGAAAAATGCAGCTTTAAATGTAATGTGTTTGAAAGCTGTATCTCATTTCGTTTCTAAATTGTTAATTTTCTTGTAGCTTTGAATACTTTTTTTGTCATCGTGGCAACAGAAGAATTTTATTTCTGGACATCAAACTTGAACCAATCAGAAAACGAATAAAATCCGGACATCAAAAACATTCAGATATGACTGGGATATTCTCTATTCTCGACTGACAGAATTAGATATTTTCCAAATGGTCGAAAAAAGATTTGTATGGAGCTATAAATAACGCACAAATCCTCTATACATTCAGATGTATTTCATGGATTTTAATTTTAAAAATCCTTTTATTTTTTAAAAAGAATTTTCAATTAATATAATGTAGTTCCAAAAATTCACAAAAAATATTTTAGAAGGTGAAATTTTTATGAATTCCTAATTTGGGGCTTTAAGGTTTTATTGCAACCGATACAATAATGATCTTTGATCGAATCACTCTTTTACTTCTTAGTTTTATAAAATGTAAGGATTATGATTAAAAAAATATTTGTAAATACAATTACACATTATTTTGAACGCTAAACATGAGTGTTTTATTTTATAATAAAATAGTATAACATAATATTTGTATTATATGCAAATTATATGCAAAATTATAAAAAATGATTATGATATTCATCATAAAAATAAATCACATATAAGAAATTATATAAAAAAAACGGAATTTAAAAACATTTAATTTATGCTTTAAAACATACTGAAAGAAAATATTTTATAATGTTTATAAGAAATTTATAATATAAATGAAGAGATTCTTCAAGAAATGAATATTAGGGTCATTGTGCATGTGCATCCCCGAGATGATGCATCTTTGAATTCAGCAGTATTTACAATACATTTTCTTGAATGAAACATCTTAAAGCGATAAAATTGCGATGAGCTCTGTATTCTCATACTTGTTGTGAATGATTTGTAAAAATCAGACCAACATAGTGTTATTTGATACTTCGTAAGTAACTCAAATCTTAGGAGCATGTTATCATAAAATTCACTAGAAACATTATTTATTGATATTTATGATATCGAGTATGATTTCATGGGGTCTTCTGATACTTCGCCTCGCACTGTTATGCATCATTCTATTCAGGAAAATTGACAAACCAATTTCTTCAACAAAACACATTATAGCGATAGTACATTCATCTTTTTTTTATACTTGCTTTGAGTGACTTAAAAGAAATCATATATTAGCATACACCCAGAGAAAAGTTTTGTTGAATCAACAAAAATTTCTTTGGTGTGGGTCAATGGAAATTTCGTTTGAATAAACAAAAAAATATTGTTGATTTTTTTTTTTTCAATTTTTCGTCCACAATTTTCATCAGAAATTCATAATGACGTAATAATAACGTTACTAATCCGTCTGAATTTGAAAAGTTTTTATTATCCAAAGATTATGTTAATTTTTTATAGCTGTATAAGTCAATTAAACAAAATTACGGGAGAGAGTTATGGTTACTGCACACAAATTTAAATTTTGCGAAAATAACAAATATTTGTTGGAATTACAAATTTAAAATACAAGAATTTAGTAAGACTCCAATAAAAATTGTTGAAAGTTCGTTAAAATTTTATAACAGTGTTAACAATATTTTTTTTTCTGAGAAACAAAATCGATTTTTTTACTTTAACTAAAAAAATCGCTTAAAAGAACCAAAATGTACTCAACAAAACATATTTTGTAGTTTCAATGAATTCCTTTTTCTGTTTGCATAAAGACAGTAAAACAGAAGTTCAGAAATGCACAAATAACTCAAGAAAAAGTAGCAAGTATCCGTTTTCAATCTGCATTCCAGATTCTTCATAAGTGAAAAACACAGCACACTAGAAAAAGAAAAGCTGAATAAAGCGACAGAGAGGTCCAGTCTCATATATCCGTTACGGTAGCTACCCCGCCAAAAGACAAACAATACGGGATTGTTAGCTCCCGCAACGGGTATTTAAGTCTTGCTTTTCTATCGCTTTCACAGCTTTGCTTTTTCTAACATTAGCATTCTTTTTCTGGGACCGATGAAGAATCTCGGTAGTTGAATTGGAAACGGCTGTTTGCTTCTATTTCATGCATTATTTGTACATTTCTAAACATTGGTTTTCGATCTTTATACATTTTGTCACAAAGGGCTCTTTTGTATTTTAACATAATAGATATTTTTGTTTTTGTGTAAAGAAATTAAATCTTTTAAATATATTTTTAAAAATTTTTAATTGATATTTATGATGTAGGGAATGTTTTCACGATGTCATTTTACACTGAAATACCTTGTTCAGTTCAGAAATACTGACATTTTAAATTTCTTGGAGAAAAAGATTAAAACGATAGAACAAGATTAACTAAGACTCGTGAAATAATGCCTCATAATTTTCATGTACAGAATTCGTCGGAGCGGCAGTTCATATCTTCTATATCAAAATATTTCATTTTTTTTTCTTTTTTTGCTAAACCAATTTCTACATATTTTTTTCTGTCAGAGTATGGTAGCTTTACATTTCAACATGGATTCCAACAGTTTTTATTTATTTATTTATTTTGCGCACTCAAACTTTAAGCCCTCAATCAGTTCTGGAGAAACAATCTTTTGAAAAATAGAGAAAACCTACTCGGCTTCTAAATAATGCAATGTAATTTTTTAATTAATCAATGCTTTAAAGTTACTTGTACATAGTAAAGTGTAGTAGAAAAACAAAGGCATTAAAATTTTCACTTTTTAAAAATTTAAAATAGCAATACAGTTGAAGGTGACGATCAATGAGTTATATTATAGTCCATTAATTTCTACCCATAATCCAATTTTACTGCTCAAAAAACATTCTACTTTCGTGGACTTTAAAAGCTTTTTCTTTTAATTTCTTTTACCCATTTTTCTACTAAATTCGTTTTGTCATACTATTATGTATATTTCTAGACTCTTTGTTTACTATTATTGCCAATTTTTATAGTAAGATAAAGAAAATATCTTTTCCTAGGACAAATTTTCAAGAAAGACAAGTATTTAAGATTACGCTAATTCACAGATAGTTACCCAAATATAAGAATCCCATCGTAAAAAGTTAAAATAAAATATTCTTTGAAAAACAAATTTTATAAAATTAAAGTTCTACTTTGAAATATAGTATAATATAACACGATTTAATTTAATATATTATATATACAGTGTGTCCCACACAAATAAAGCCACCATGATTTTGTAAGTAATCGGAGACGAAACAAAACCACGGGAACTAAAGAAATATATTAAGAAAGACTATATAGAAATGCATATTTTTCAAAAAATAACTCACTGTCTGTCTCACTTTATCAGGTTAAAGAAAGATGAATGTAGAAACAAAGAGGGGGATGTCCCGCGGAAATAAATCCACTACTGTTAATAGCAATTATGTCCTCCATGCTTACATATGACTTGCAATATACGATGTGACATACCATTTACCAATCCCTGGAATACATTAGCATCGATATTATACCAGGCCTCAATTTCAGTTATATCACAGACTGTAGTCAACAAGGTGGGGAGGTCTACCGTGAGGCTTTAGCTCAACAAGCCCCACCTAGTTCTGCCACAGACTTGAACTGTGTGCCATTGGCATTTAAAGTTCAACTGACGACACTCCATACATTTTCTTTTGGATTGAGATGAAGGTATAGAGCAGGCCATTAAATAACATGCCCCCAATTGTCCAAAAAACATTCCTAGGAGGTTTTGGAAAGGTTATGGGGGCGTTTTCCTGCTGAAAAATATAACTTAGCCCTCTAATTCTCTATTCAGAGTGCAATAAATGAGTTTCTAGCAATTCTTGCTAATTGGTAGCTAACATGTGGTCTGAGGGAAGATACGATATAAAAATGCTATATTTTATTAGATTGAGAACTGTGCAATTTCATCCCCTTTCTTTCAGATTAATTGAGATATTGTGAAAATATTAGACGTGAATATTGTGTGTATCTTATTAGATGTGAATTTTTATTAAAATGACAGTTTTACATTTCTAAATGAAAAATTCGTCTAGTTATGTATGTTTTGAAAACATCATTTTAACTTATTTTGTCTTGTAGATTAAGTCAACTTTTGTTGTTATAATACTTTCGTATTTTGTGCGAAATCGATGTGAACGGAAGTATAATGTTATATTTGATGAGTAAATTTTACGGGTGTTCATAAAGTTTGAATAATGATTTTTTTTACTAATAAATATGGAAAGAGTTTGAATACAGCAATTTGGTAGCTCCAACTCTTATCCAGTTTTTTCCTGTTATTGCGGATTACTAACTTATAAGTTAAAGATGCTAACATTTTAGTTAAAAATATGAACATAAAAGTTTAAAATGTTAACTTATAAGTTAAAAATGTTAAAAATGCAGTCTTCTTGTTGGAAAATTCTAAACATCCATATCATTTATTCATCAGATTGTCTAAATAATGTGAAAACATGTATAGCAACAAGAGTGTTTAGAGTAATTATTATTTTTTATAGAAATTCTACTATTCTAAGTAAATGAAATTCAATCATTTGAAAACTTATACCAGAAATTATTTATGTTATAAGATTATCAATATAATTAAACAAATGAATATTATGTAATTTACAGACTTTAAATATAATTAAACCAAGGAAATAGATATCCTGAAGGAAAGAAATATTAGAATATTAAATAAATTTCACAAATGTGCTGCTTCTTTAACAAAAACGACATAATTGTTTTATTTTCATATTTAATAAACCGAAATTCTTATGTTTTTTGATAAATTTCTAGTATTTAAGAAAAAACTTTCTTTAATTATTCAAACTATGAAATAGTCCGAGAAGTAATAGATATAAAGTTTAATTATAGAGTTTTTATTCACATCTATGAGTATTAATTGATGTAATGAAAATTGAGATTCACGTTTTCTTTTATACATAATAAAAACAAAGGAAGTTGACTTATTATAGTTTATTATTAATTTTGCTGTCTAGTGCTGTAATGCACTTTAAAAAAAAGGGGGCTTTTCTTTCCAATATTAAAAAATAGATAAAAAATACTTATAATGGATAACATATATTTGGATAATGAAAAAAAAACATTACTTAGAAGGAAATAAAAATTATAAAAACATTCTGAAAATATTTCTAATATATCGAGAATTTGATTAAAATTTTTTTATTCCGGATTAAGGTATGAAAGTCATGCGAAAGATGACAAACTGAAAAAATCCAAACAATCTTTTGCTGGTTATGATTTTTTGCTTTAAGAAAGCGAAATAAAATAACTTGATAAAAATGGACAGTTTCTAAAACTAGCAAAAGTCGTGCTTTGTTTGGATTCGCGAAGCATTATTTCATAAGATAAATATTTGAAAGTAACATTATTATTTTATATTATTTTTGCATCTGTATTAAGCAAAAACTTTATCTTATGTTTTGGCGTATTTAAATTTTAGAAATGTAAATTCAGCCAAATAATTGAGAATTTCCTCGGAATTTTTTATCTATGATATAAGACTATTATAAATAAAATATTTTCGAAGCAAAATTTTACAAAATATTTTTTAATTTTTAACTAAAAGTTTTAAAGATGTTTTTACATTTTCCAATAGCCTCTGGTGTTATCTCAAATGATGGTATGTTTTCAATCTTTGTAATTACATCAAATAATCTTTGATAGCAATCTTAGAATAATACATTCAAAGAAAGTTATTTTTTCAAAATATGTTTTTTTTTTGGAAAAACATTTGAAATCTGCTGTCGTTGATACTAAGAACTATTAAATGTAATTTTTTTTCATTCTAATTTCTTCTTTTTTTCTGCATACCAGCATATGAAAATTTTTTATATTGTAGAATCTCTCGTAAGGAAATTTTCTATTAAATGCTAAACCTTGAACGGTTTGCACTCTCGACAACGCTACGTGCGTTAAGCAAACTGGTGTCTCTTTATTCCCAATATCTACTACTGCTTTATCTAATGTCAAACCTTGGGATTTATGAATTATAACTGCAAAAACTGATTGCAAAGGAAATTGTTTTCTTGAGCAATTTATGCTTCCATTTTTCCAGAATTTAATTATTGGGGGAATTGGTACGCACCAATTCTTATAAGTTAAATTATTGTAGTATTCAAATTTATCCATGTTTATTCGCGATATCTAGTCTGGTGGCTTGCGATTTTTTTTTAGTACGCGCAACAAAGTCTAAAGTACCGTTCACTAAACCTTTTTCGGTCCACAAATAAGAACGTAACATTACTATAAATCCAAATGATAAAGTAAGAAATGATTAAAGTCCATTTGTCGTTTCTGAATCGGCCAACTTTGCTTTAGTACATTTGTAAAGAGCTTGAATCGAGGCAACAACTTTAAGCAGTTCTTTTATTTTTTCATTTATATCACAAATTTAAAAATTAATTTTATTTGTTTACAATAATTTTGTTTCCCCTTTACAAAAAAAAAAAAAAAAAAAATTCTATAATACAATTTTTTTTAAATGTTTAAGTGTCATCTGTACAAACGATTTTGCGGAATGATGAAAACATATTTTATTTATTAAATTAATCATGATTCTATCTATAAATACTTACTCCATGATTTATATTTTTTTTCTGAAAATATACCCGTTTCCTTTTTTATTTATTTGCTAAAATGCGTCCGCATTGGAAATGCATGTAAAATAAATTAATTAAAATAATAATTTTTTTTAACGTTTTACTGTAAAAAAATTATATTGTGCAAATCTATAGATCATAATTTATTTTTGTGTTTAATTTGAAGTTCAAATATTGAATAGTTTTTTTGTAAAGTGTACGACAAAATGTAATTTGAGTGGCCTAGTAGAGGATTCGCTTCGCTCATCCTAATTAAAGTTACACCGTTAGTGTGTTTAATTTATTCATAACATTTTTGATCCCAATTAAGACATTAAAACATTTAATATTTTTATATAATCTTTAAAATAAAAAAATATAAACAAAGGTGTGGTAATATTTCTTAATAACTATAATGTAATTGCTATGTCACAAAAAATACTCTGTTTCGTATATATCTTTTAGATTTTTTAATTTTGATTGTTTATTGTTATATTATTTCTGTAAACAAGACAAACCTTCCAATTAATCCATTTTAGCACGAAAATTGTATGTTGTATAATTTTGTATACATTTATATCTATCATGTTTCAGGTAAAGATGATAACTCACAAACAAATCAAACTGTAGCACAAAAAATTGGGAAAAAAATTATATTTAAAAAAATATTTTTATTAGACTAATTAATATTATTTGGAAATTTTCATTCATTAATTAATTGCAAGTGAATATTTTTATTAAAAATATTAATCCATACAAAGCAAAGTAACTATTTTAATTTTATTTAAAAATGTATTAAAACTTATAGGTTTTAAAAGCTTAGAAACATCGTAAATATCAAAGCAATGATAAATGACTATTTGAGCCTTTTCGACTATTATTACACTCATAACCAGGATATAAAGCAATTTTCAAAGCTTTGACCTTTGACTTTTATTTTTTTGAGTCATTTACTTTTTTTAGCTTTTAAAACCTGTATGAGATAATCAAAAGTCAAAAGACAAAAATGTGATTTCGAGTAAGTCGATCTCAAAGTTGAACATCAATAACAATTGACAGAATTAAAATGTAGACTATTGCTTATTCCTATTATTATTTCATGTATATTTTATTTCAATATCATTTTTATTATTTCATAAAGTTTCTTGAAGCCTTAGCTTCAATAAATGTGAAAGGAAAAGGGAGTACAATATTAATAATAATTAACTTAAATAGAGATTAAAAAGGTTGGGGGGGGGGGGGTTAAAGAGCTTAAGCAAATGACCTCTTGAACGCAACAGATAATAAGATAATTGCTTTTATCTATTTATCCCCAAATTTAAATTTTTATTTAAGAAAAGTACTAAAACATATAGGTTTTCAAATCTTAAAACTATCGTAAATACCAAAACGAGGATAAAATGAATATTTGAGCACTTTCCACTATTATTATATTCATAATCTGGAGATGAAGAGATCTTCTAAACGTTGACTTTTATTTTTTTTAGCTATTTACTTTATTAAGCTTTTAAAACCTATATGATTACCTCAGAAATTGAGTGACAAGTAAACTGGGATCAAAGTTGAATATTAAAAGCAATTTACTGAATTAAAATGAAAACTACCACTTATATCATAGCGGTTTTGAACTCTTAGGTTAGCTGCGCCAGAAAACGGGATTATAATATTCTTTTAATTAAGTAGATATTAGAGAATTTAAGTAGTTTAAAGAACTAAAGTATATGACCTCGAGAACAAGGTACATAAAAAAATTCCTATCTCTTTTTCCCAAACAAATAATGTTATTTCCATATTACCTGCACACCTAGTTAGTTTTTTTAAGTTTTATTACTTATACCTTTTAGATCCTGGAGTCTTTATGTGGAATAACCTCTAAGACACTTTAATAAAACTTAAATATTTACAAAATATATAGCATGAATTTTTAAAAGCTCACTGTGTCACTTAAAATGATAATAGATAATAACAGTATATATGTTATAAGTTAAAAATATACAGTTTATTTAAATTTCCTAGAATTTTCTGTTTTCAATGCTGCGGCCATTGTTGGGGAACATTTTTAATTAATTGCTGTTCGAATATTTAAAAATCGTGTGATCTTTTAATATTAGAACCGCGGTAGCGGGTCATTTTTACCCGAATCAAATGAAAATATGACGATTCGAACCAGAAAACTCCTTATAAAATATTATAAGTATACGCAAAACAATAATAATTAAAATAAATAAGTTAAGTATTATTCTATAAAAATTCTGATGCGAAATATTTTGATAAAACTTAAGTAAAATTTCCCGCGGTTCTAGTGTTAAATACAATGAAGTCTGATTTAAGTTATTTTGTTCAACAAAACCTTTTTCATTTTGATGAAGAAGAAATATAATTTTTCTATAAACTGTAAGTAAGAAAAATAAATTTTACAGGTGTATAGCATTATCTTTTAACTTTCTTTAATACATTAATAATATTTGATGAAAATTCATTTTTTTATTCAAAGTATTTAAAATGTGCAAAAAATTTTACATATGCGCATTTGTAAAATACAGATAAGTTAGTTAATATCTGTGTTATCGCTGTAATTTTTTTTATAACTGTCGGTTTAAAAAAAAATCAATCAAGTATTTTATTTAAGCTACTAATACTAATATACTGATACTAATATACCACTCTTTATCTTATAATAGTTAATAATAGCATAATCTTAATAATATTTTTATATACAATATACATAATAGTATTCGTAATATATAATGCATAATTATGCAATATTATGAAACGATTTCTTTTTCTATTTATTAATGAGAAAAATTCGAAATTACTCAAATTATTTAAAGTGCATAAAAAGTTTTACATATGCGTTATTGTAAAGTGCAGATATTTTTTAATATCCGTATTCTTTAAAAAAACGTCGATTTAAAATAAAAAAGATACATATTTTATTTTAACTAGACTCATACTAATATATTATTATTTATTTTGCTTATTTTATTAAGGTATACACTTTAAATATTAAATCTAATAAGGTTTTTTTCTTTTAATCTTTTATTGTAAGAATGAAGTTAAAGACACTCATTCAAATCTCTTGTGGCTTCTGCGTAATGCATCTGCAGGAGACAGGTAAATAAATTGTTGCAGAAATGTCCATTAAACTACTATTTCATAACAGCGTAGCTAAAAAGTTTTAGCGTTCACTAATGTTTCACTTGAACTGCTCAAATGTTTCTCTCTGTCTCTCTCTTTTTTTTTCAAGTTTGGATTTTTTAAAGTAATGTGTACATGTTTTGCTGGAATAGATTTATAATTTCACTTTTCTTTATCATAACGTTGCATGCGATTGCTTTTCTTTATGCATAGTTTTATATTTATGTCTAGTTTAATATATTAATGTTAATAATATTTTGCTGAAAACTGAAAGTTTTTATTAAAATTATTTAAATCGCGTAAAATGTTTTACATTTACGCATTTGTAAAATACAGATATATATTTTTTCATTTACGTATCTTTTTAAAAAAAACTGTCGATTAATAACTAGTCTATTATTTGATTTTAACTAGATTCGTACATAGGAATTACTTTTTATTCCTGTTTTTCTAAAGCTATTATTTTTAAATATTAAATGTAGCATTTTTTTTCTCGTAATCTTTAATAGTAAGATTTTAGGAAATGATTTACCTTTTTAACAACATATATGAACAGTATGGACTTGTGAATGGACAATTTTGTGGGTTCGGAAAACGAGCATATAGGCATCTAAGACATTAGGCTTAATTTTTCATCAGCGGGCTCAAGGCCATGGCCTAGCTGGCCTGTGCGGTAATCAGGCCCTGACCGTCGCAGTGCAAATATTTTATGTACATTAGGGACGATAAACAATTAACTATGCTCGTATGTCTGTAAGTATTCTTTAACAGCTCCTAACAAAATTACTCTTTTCTGGTACCATAAAAACTATTAAAAAGGTAGCTGCAATTAAATATCACTTTCTAGATAAATAATTAAAATATGTCTTGTTAAATTTTTATGTGTTTTTCTCATTTGATTCCTTTAGTCAGAATGTTTATATTAACCCTTTTCCGGATCGAATTTTTTTTCAAATTTTAGAAAACACAATTTTTACGAGAATAACATTAACACTAGCTATCCGAATAGAATAATTAGATACCTATGAATATTTCATTGTCTGAAACATAATGAATGTTGATCTTTTGTGTACTATTCAAATAATATTCATATGAAATAAGGCTAAGGAAGTATTTTTGATGTGTTTAGAAAATGTTGTATTACATAGAGATTTAACTAATACAGTCGAGTCTCTCTATAACGAAACTCCATACATCGAATTTCTCTATATAACGAATTTTTAGTAGGAACGGTCCCCTTTTCGTATGATTACATTAAAAACAGTCTCTATGTAGCAAAATATCTATCTCCATCTAACGAATTTTTTCATAAATTGGTCTGAATTTATTCAGTTTTTAAAAGCTTCGAAATCATATGGAATCAATTTTCCATTACTTATGTTTGATTTATCGTCAGTGCTGAATTTTTTTTTATATTACTTCTTTCTTTGTTCTTTAAAGCTAAAGAATTCATCCCACCTCCCACACACCTTTCCACATCCTTCTCAAAACTGAGTCAATTGGATTGATACACACGTAAGAGAGGAATCAATGAGAGGCACATAAGAAAAGCCTTCAAAGGGAGGAAATGTTAACTACAATTTTTCATTCCTTGCTAAAATTTGAGCCCTTTTTTTGAGAGTGTAACAATTTTAAAATCAAAATAACAAAAAATTACAGATTTCTTCGTCTGAAATTAATGCAAGCCTTCTTTATTCGATTTTCATCAAGCTTTCAAATAAATGTCTGTTCTTTTTTTTTAAACAACTTAAATAATATTTACTTTTAAATATTTCAAATTCTTAATTCAAAAGATCAAAAGTAATATTTGTTCAAATTTCACACATTAAATATGATTTTTAACATCATTCTCTTATACATCGAATTTCTCTATATAACGAATTTTTTACTGGAACGCTAGATTTCGTTATATAGAGACTCGACTGTATTTCGGTTTTCTAATACTTATTAATTATTATTATGCATAATTGTGTCAAGAAAATAATCTTTATTTTAAATTTAAAGAGATAAATATACGCTCAGAATAAAATAATCGCAAATGGACAAGGAGAATTAAGGAAATATTTATTAATTTTATTATTATTAAATGCCTAAACATAAATGAAGTCATATAGTATATGCATAGACATATACTATTGTTACTACATGTAAATAGTAATAAAATTATTTCTTAAAATAAAATAAAACTCTATTAAATGACATGTTCAGTACACCAGATCCGAAAGAGTTAAAAAATTTTTTAATTTATTTATTATAGAAAGTATTTGATTCAAGATTAGACTATGATTTTCTTAGACTTTTGTTCAATTTTTAAACCAATTGCTATATATTTAAAGAAAATAAACAACATATACATTTATTTACAAGATATCCGTTTGAATTCGAACAGTAACATGTAATTTAATCAAAATTTAAAACAATCTAAAACAACGAATTTAATATATGCAGCTACTTTCCTGTATACTGGAGAGTATGTCATTAAAACGAATGTCACTTTAAGTAAGTGACGCAATTTACAAAATGTCAATACATTGTTTAATTTTGGAATTATCACGTTCTGCGGAAATGTCCATTTTAAACATAATTTTAACCTTTTTTTTTTTTTTTTTTTTTTTTTTTTTGAGTAATTACTAAAATTTTTATAATTTTTTTTCAAAGTTTTAATGTAAAAGTCGTTATAACAAAAAATGGATAACAAGAGAAAAGTTTAAAAATTTCAAAAAATTGCTTCCGAAGCTGCTCGAATATCTTAAGGATTCTCAGTACTGAAGCATTTTATAATTTATCAATACTTTTCCTTTTGTAACGTAAACGTATTGATAAATTATCAATACCTATCTTTTTTTAATGTAAAGGTATTGATAAATTATCAATGCCACTTTTTCTTTTTTTCTATGCAAGTGTGAAACGTCTTTTCTAAACCTGATGTAAACATTACTTCGAAAATAGTCGAACATAAGTAAACTAAAAAAAAAAAAAAAAAATCTGTAAATAAGTTATGATAAGTACTATCAACGTATCAATTATTGGTATCAATAGATGAACAATTACTCATATGCTAATGATCTTTAAAATGTTTTTATCATTACAAAAGACTAAAACAGTCTTAAAAATTTATGTACCTTTTAATTTGAAACTTACACCAGAAATATTCTAAAGTAAAATAATGAATAAAAATAATTTAGCTTCTGAAAGTATGCGAGCAGTAGATATCTTTTAATATTCAATAAGCCGGCGGTTGATATTATCAACTTGCCGTTTGCATAATAAAATAAGACCCGACTGTTTCAAGAAAATGAAGCAATTTATCTGAAAATCTAAAAAAAAAAATTATTACAGGGTACAGTTAATCATTTTCATAATGAGTCTAGTCCAACAATACTCAATCTGCGATGCGCGGTTCTCATGTGGCCCAACAACAAATCATTCGCCATCCGAGACACTTAGCTAGTAATCCGTTTCTTAAAAATTAAATGAGATGGTTTTTAAGAAATTCGCTGTTCTTTCATATATTTTCATAGAACACAATCTGTGTATTGTTATTTACAATAACTAATTCAAAATTAAATTAAGATATCTTATGTGCATTAGTCAAAAATTATTTTTACCAAAAAAAGAAAGAAAGAAAAGAAAAGAAAAAATCTGCTTAAAACGGAAAATTGTATCGGATCTCATTTTGATGCGATAGAGAACTAGCTCCCCGCCCCCACTGAACCACACCGTAGGCTATGCCACTTCCCTCGAAGAAAATTTGGAAAAGCTCCCGTGTTCTAAGATACAAATATTGCGTATATTTGCCTGTAGAACACAAATCATCATGGGCGTAGGAAGGGGGGGTCCAGGGGGGTCCTGGACCCCCCTAGAATTCTGGCTGAACCCCCTAGAAATATTTTATAGTGAAAATAAGACTATTTTTTGAAAAAATATTTAAAAGAGCAGTAGTACTAAAAATGACAAATAATAATAACAAAACCGAATAAAACGCAACTATTAGTTTTCTATGCCATTATTTAAGAGTGGGGGGGGGGGGGCACACTTAGTGTCTCATAAATGATAAACAACAACAGATATGCCAGATATGAGATTTATAGCTTTTTGCTCTGGAACACAGAACGTCTCGATACTTTCATGCCTGAAGCTATAGCAGAGGAAGCGGGACGTAGCTACGATAAGGCAATTCTGGCTTTTCTTTTGTGCGGATTGTCCTTGATCTTGTTGGTGCCAAAGAAAGTCTAGCTTTCCCCTATTCTGTCTAAATTCTAGGAAGTTACGAATAGAAATCAGATCCTCTCTACAAATCTCAAAGTCCTGTAGTCTCAAACACAGAGGAAGGAAGGTTATATTCCCTCCTCTGTAGTATCAAAGATAGTAATCTAACTACACCGTTTTGCGTTGGTTAAAACATTCTCTGTGAATTATTTGTACTTAGAACGGGTGGGCTACCTGCTACCATCAGCCATATAAAGAGCATATAATTTTCAAGGGTATGATGCTTTTTCATTAATTCTGTTCAAAGATTTTATTTTATATGAAGGAAACTTTTATTGTTATTGTATACTTTTACCTAATCTTCATAAATATTTATCTAATTTTTCACTCCTAAATATGTTTTCGAAAGAGACGGGTGATTGATAGATATCACTATCATAATTCCAATATATCTGCTTATCATTATTCTATCACTTCAGTTTTAGTCCCATACACGCATATTATGGTGCCGTTTGTGAGCTGTTAAGAGATATCTCGTGACAGATTGTTCTGTATATACCTTTTAAAAATATTTTATAATTTTATTGATATTAGATCATTTCTAAGTTGAATTAAATTATTCCTTTACGCTCTTGTTATTTCCGAATTCTGCATATTCCGGCCTAGTTGGCTCGGATTTCTGGTTTCCGAGCCATGTAAGAAAGATTTTTGGTGGCAATTTTTTCCTAAGTGGAGGAAGAAAACAAAAAATATTCCTTTGTTTTATTATCTTTTTTATTTTATTATTATTTTTTTTAAATAAAGTAAAACTTTTCTAATGCTCCTAAAAAACGGAAATTTCTATTGAGAGAACTTTTTCAACCCCCCCCCCCCCAATACTTCTGTAATATTTGTATGTTTTAATTTTTTCCTCTGAATTGCGTACCCTCCGAATAGTATCCGAATTCCAGAGTCTCAATGTGTTTGCTATTCAGAGGTTGTATTATATATATGCAAAATAGCACAGCCAAAAGCTTCGTCTGGAGTAGCTTATAAGCCGTTGTTATTCATAAAATGAACAGTGTTGTTATGTTACATGTTCATACAGCATTATTTAGTAAATGTATGATGCATAAAAGCCGACGTAATGTAAAATACAAATAATCATAATAAATTTAGCATTTATGGTATTTATCGTTTTCATAAAAACACCTCTCCTTCAGCCCCCCCCCCTCCCTCCTTTCCTCACCCTCCAAGAAGAAGAAAAAACAGAGAAATAGCACTAGCAGTAATACAGGTATTGCATTTCTCCTATTTTTTTCTTTCGTTAATTTTGCGTTCAAATAGAGGCTCTTGTTATGCAGAATTGAAACAGTTGAATGGGAAACATTTTATGATGTTTATACTTTACGTTGCTTTTTACATACATTACTATTTTACATCATATCTTAATATTTTTATGCATCTTCTAAACTTTTAAATGGCTGTTGGCGTGTTTGTGTGTGCGAGGGGAAGAGGGAGGGGTTAAACCTGAAATCCCACCCATGTTTTTACATGTCATATAAGACGCTGCCCTTATCCTCATCCCCGAGAATCGTAGGGGCCGGCACCCCTAAATTTCTTACCTTCTTAGTGCAAAATTTTAAAGTTGAGTCTATGACTCTTCCTCTTAAACCAACAACCTCATATTTTTCTTGGCATCCTAGGGACCTTTTTTAAGCATTTACCCAATCTTTTGTGCAGTTCTTTAGCATATTATTCTGACGAATAATTCATACACTATGCTTAATTTTAACAAATTGTAGATCTAAAGCGCTATGCATTGCGACATTTAATGTTTTCATGTTGAGGTCGTGTTTTTAACTATCAAATCTGTATTATTTTTGGGCTCCCATTATTAATAATTTAGCCCCCTTATTTTTTTTAAACCTCCCTTAAAAATGGTCCGATTCATCATCTTTTTTTTTACTATCAATTTCTTAGGCCCTGCAGCTACTGCATAAATGACAAAAAAAAAAAAAAAAAAAAAAAAAAATCAGATTTCAGCTACTATCAATTTTGAATATTAATCACCTTCTTTAAAAATGATCTGCATTGCTGTCAATTTTTTTAAACAAAGTTTTAGTGTATTACTTTAATAATTACTGAAAACATTTTTATATCCAAAACTATACGCAAAATAAATCCCTGGCCCCTTCAGGCCCGTTACAGGGCCTCTTAAAGTTTTTGCACCATAAGTTGTTATTAAATTGTCCACTCTTAATCCAATCTTCATTTTTGGAACTTTTTTTTTTTCTCCCACGTTCTACATTCCAGTTAAAGTCCTGGACTACCTGTAGTCCTATAGGGTCCAGTTAAGGGACTTTGAATTTTTTATTCTCCATGCACTCCTTCATTTTCTCACCTTCTCAGAGCATTATTTTAAGTTGCACTTTTGACTTTTCTTCCAGGACAAACACCCTCATATTTATATTGGGGCCCTAGGGGCTTTTTCAAAGCATTTACTCATTTTTTATATATTTCTTTAAAATAATATTTTAACGAATAATTCAAATTCCATACTTAATTTTGATTAATTGTGGATCTAAAGAGTAAAATACGGAGATATTTTAATAGGTTTCCATGTTAGAGACCTGCTTTTAACTATCAGGTGGCTCCTTTTGGGTTCCTTGTTTTAGCTCCCTTAAAAATGGTCCGATTGACATCCGATATCATTTTTTTTCAATATTTTTTTAGGTCATCCAGCTACTACATGAAAGTCAAGAAAAAATTGAAGGTAATTTTAATTAAGAGATTTCAGTCGTTTATTAAATATATTGTTAATGTTAAAAGAAATTAGTGAAAAATAGCAAGAAGGAAAACCTTCAACCGTTTTGAGGAGCATTCATTAATTTAGTTCTAAAGGTCTAATTTCAATGGAATTTGGCTCATTCAACTTGGATAACAATTCGGCAGATGACAATTATGAAATTTTATGTTAGCTTCAGTTAATAGCTTTTTCGAACATTAATGGGGCATTTTTTTTTCGTATTTTACGGGCTTGATTTTTATGAAACACAAGCCGAGCACTTCCAGTGCAGTCCGCTTTCGGTTGTGGGGTTCCAAATCCTATAGTTTCGTTCCTTTTGGGAACACACTAGTCGCTGTGGAAATTAATAAGATGCCTGAATCCTGAATTTAAGTTCATTTTAAAGATTTTCAAAAGATAAAAAAACATTCAAAATTGATTTTTGTTTAAGATCATTATAACAGGCCCCGCTCAACGCTGGGCGGATCAGCTAGTCTATATTATAAAGCAGAAATGTGTCTATACGTAAGTGGCAACAGCAGGCAATTAAATTCCAATTTTACTGTAATTTTTTTTAACTTTTAAACACTGCATATTTTCAATTTTTATGCCGTTTAATGAGAAAAAAAAATTTACAATAAACTCCTGTCTAAGGCTGAATCCATCGAAATCGAGAAACTTTTCCGCAGTAGACAGTATTCCGCCTAAGACAAATTTAAGTCTATGTATATAGATTCGCAGGGCTTAAAAATCTTTCCAAGTTAGACAAATTTCTTTCTTACACAGAGTCGGAATTACAGAGTGTTTACTGTACTTACAAATGTAATTTATTTCAAAACTGTATTGTAATTTATTCAAAAATTGCATTGCAATTAACTTTTTTCTTATCCATTTGAAAAATGGTTGTTGTTATCAGCCGAGTACACTCAATATATATATCTATATATCTATATATATATATGAATCCTTATGATGTCCGCATTTATGGTATACTTACGGTGGCAAAAAAAAAAAGTATTAAAAACTACAAAAAAATAATAACTCAAAAACAAATTAAGATACAACTTTCGAACAAATAGCATTTAAAAGTAATTTTTTTTCCTCTTCGACGGTGTAAAAATTGAAAAATGTACGATATTTCTAAGTTTACAAATTTGCAATACAGAAAATTGTAAAACTGAAATTTCATTTAAAATTTGTAAGTGTTACCATTTGCAGAAGGAGATAAAACAAAATTTTTCAACAAAATTTACAATTCAGATGTATGTAACGTTTATTTTATTTAAAAATTTTATGCAATAAGTATTGGTAAAATTTTTGGAGAAAAATCAGTTTGCAAGTGTCGTTGTCATAATGAATTTTATACAATTTCCAGGCAGGGGGGGGGGGGGGGCATGAGAGCAGTTGAAGAAAAAAAGCATAATTGAATCATTTAATTATTCTATTTCGGTTTAATTTTCAGATTTGTAATAAGTCAAACATTTTTACTATTTTGGGCATATTAAAGAACGATTAGATTTCAGTGATTTTTTTTTTCTTTCTCCTCCATTTGAAAGATTTATAAAAAAAAAAAAAAAAAAAAAAAACTTTATGTGTAGTAATAAAAAAAAAGTATAAAATAGAAGAAAGTTCTGTCTGACTAGTTTCATTGATCGACAATACGTGTGAAAAAGCCAGTACCCACAGGAATGTATCAATAGGGGAGTTTTCTGTTGAGTGTTATTAGTTTTAATTAGGGATGCACCGAATAGTGATTTTTACCAAATACCGAACCGAATATTCTGTTAGCCGAATAGTAATTGTTGGACCGAATACCGAACATTCGGCTTCAAAATATTTTTATATTTCAAAGTTTAAAAGTATTAAAATGTTGTTTTTTAAAACAATTTTACATAATAAAAGAAACTTTCATTTTGATAAATAAGAGCTTTTTATAAGAGCATTTAGTATTAAAAAAAACCTGCTTGAGTCATTTAAGAAGCACAATTATGAGACTTTTATAATTAATAAAATTTTTAATTTCATGGTTTCTTCTATGAATTAAAACAAACATTTTAAAATCAGAAGAAATGATGAAAAAATGGTCGAAGAAAATCTTTACAGCCTCATAATTGTCCTTTTTAAATAACTCAAGGCAGATTTTTTTTTCAATACAAAGTACAAATACTTTCAACTTAATTCTGAATAAAGGAATGTTTAGCTCATAGTTCTTTTGTTGTGAATGGTGGCATTTTCCATCCTTCCCATCAAATCATATTTTGCAGAAATCAAAGCATGCGAGTTGAAAATATAGTTATAGTATCATATTTATTGTTAAAACAACAAACGAAAACACAAGTTTGACCTAGAGTGAGATGGAATACAATGTACTTATGACTCTATAAGTTGATTATGATTATGGTTTCATGAACAAAAATTGTTTGCCTTGATAGCTATTGCTAATCTCAAAAGTTTTTCTTTCTTGTTGAAGGACTTTTATTAGGGAAAAGCAAGAAACAGATTATTTACTAAACAAAATTTAGGAACTTGCATCTGCACAACATTTATTCCTAAGCAGAATCCTCATAAATCATTATTTTAATCCTTCTCATGGTTAATTTTCTTAAGTTATACTTTCCAACTAGCAAATAAATAATGTAAAAACATTCTATTTTATTCAAATATGATTTTCTTTCTAATTATTTTAAATATATATATATATATATAAATTGACAGTTAAAAGTAGAAATTGCGGTAAGTTTTTAAAAATGTATTTTAAAAGATTTTATATGGATTTTTATTGGATTCAGCCGAATACTTTGATATTCGGCCAAACTGAATATTCGGCAGGCCGAATAGTTTCATATTCTGCTTAACCGAATAGTTTGATATTCGGCCTTACCGAATATTCGGTAACATGACCGAATACCGAATAGATGCCGAATATTCGGTGCATCCCTAGTTTTAGTAAAAATGTTTACTTTTATCATTTGGAAATTATCAAAGACTTGACACCATGGCCCCCCCTAGAAAAATTATGTAGTTACGCCCATGCAAATCATCAATATAAAATAGGGTTGTCATTCAAAATTTCAAAAAGATTGAGTCCGTCTGTCTCCCAGATGTCAGAAGGTGGGGGGTGTCAACTTTGATCTCATTGAATAACTTTTTAAAAAGAATATAAAACGTATTTTTCCTTTTTAAAATCTAATATGAATTTTCCGAATTATTTCACCTTTTCCAAGCTTTTTGGACACCCTGTATTTTGTCACACTTGTTATTTTAATTTTATAATGAACAAACAGATAAATAATTTTCTATATTATCCTTCCGTTATGAAAATTAAACGTTCGTCTCCCCCTGAAATAATCATTACAGATTAAACTTTTCGACACCGCATCGCTTACAAAAATTTTGCTTGGAGTGCACTGTGTTTTTTAAACAGTTTCCTTTACTTGTGAAGTACCTATATGTTCTAATAGAAAAAGTTAAATGTTAGTTATTCATCAGTCAGTTATTTATTTATTAATTGTGTCAAAAAAAAAAAAATTCACATGCAACTTTTGACGATGCATATATGCATCAGGAATAAATATAAATAGGCACGAATAAATATGAGCATATAATAACTTTTAAGCTTAGACTCCGTTGAACTTCCATCCAAATACTTATGAAATTTAATGCTTATTTCATGAACACTCAAATGAGAAAAAGTAGAGAATATTCAGTCGAATGTATGTCCAATCCCTTAATCCTGCTGATCCTCCAAAATGAAATTTATAATTAAGGTCGTGGACTTTTGTTAAACCTTTCAGGGGCCAGTAATTGCGTTCAGAATCTACGAAAAATCATTATACCATTGCAAAATAGGGAAAACAATTTCACAATTTTTCCCCCTATCAAAATTTTATGGGAAGTTAAACATTAATGTAGTAAATAAAAAAAATAAGTTAAAAAAATTCTGGTGCGACTCTTCATTTATAGTAGTCCCTCAAAGGCTTTTAATGAGCAAATCACTAAACCGATGCAATTAATTACAAAGTATTATTTTTGTAAGAGTATTTTTTTTAACCTTTTTTGGCACGGGAAAATTCTGTTAGTAAAATTAGAAATTATCGACTGAGACAGGAATTTACAAACAACATTTTTAAAGAATTCCTTAATTAAAGTTTTGATTTTAAAAGCTAATTTTTATTAAATATTATTTGTGTTACCAAGTTTGTAATTAAAATTAGGTGCGTTCGGGGGACTGAGTGCAATGTGCTGGAAATAGTAGCGTAGCTATGTTTTTTGGCGCCCGGGGCCAGCAAGAAACTTTGCGCCCCCACTCCAATATAGATATATAACAATTTCTTTCATTTTGGCGCCCTTATGCCTCGGCGCCCGGGGCGGACGCCCCCCTTAGCTACGCCACTGCTGGAAATGATTAAATGTATGATATCTGAAACATTTTTTACTGTGATTTCGGAATTGCAGCAAATTTTGGGTGGAGCTAGTTGAGCTGAAACCAATTGGTAGGCCTCCCCACCTGGCTGAATCTATGATTTCGGAATATATATATTTTTTAAATGAATATTTGCTCTATTTAACTGTTTTAAAATTTGTGTATTTACCATTTTCAAAGTATAAACTCCTCCTGTACCTTCCCCTATTTTTGTTTATGTTTCGTTATAACAAATAATGTCTGGTGCTGATTTTCAGTTTAAAGATTTTTTGTTTTTCATGTTTAATTTCTGAATTGTTCAAAAACTAAGTATAAAGTGGTCATTAGTAACAACAAAGAAAAAAAAATAACAAGATGGCAGACACCGGGTTCGTACTATATCTGCTATAAGATATAAATAAATGGAAATTATTGTGAAAGTTCTATCCAATTTATTAAAAGCGTTCTAAAATATTGTAAAGATTTTATTTCGTTATTAATTTAGCAGCATTTTTAATTTGGAGCCATTTGATTATTTATGAATGAAATTTTAATTTACTTTATTCTGAAAATGTGGAACGCCTTTCGAAAACTGCTGAAACTATTACTTTGAAAAATGGGGCGGAGCTATCCAGTCTAACCACCTACTGACGAGAAAAAGACTAGTCGATCAACTGGAACTGCTAGAATTTTTGAATTCCAATTCTTATGTTTTATAATTATTTTAATATGGTTTATTTCGATAAAAATATTTCAAATCCCTTGGTAATGATTGTAAATTTTATACATGTACATACATTTTATGATTGCTTGCAAACTCCAGAATATTACATGTTGCAGGTTTTGTGTGGTGCTTAAAGTGCTTTTGAATGAAATAATTTTTAATAAATTCTAGAAAGATAAACTTATATACATGCATGCTCCATACAAAACGCAGAGAAAATATCCTTTAATCTGTCAAAAACAGTGTTATGAATACAAGTGCGGCAGTTCATTGACTACTAAAATATTGCATAGTTTAAACGAAAACTTACACCACAAAATACTTTAAAAATAACTTATTTGAACTTAACTTTATTTGATATTAACTTACTAGCCTTAAAAATAATTCATTGAAAAGAGGTATTGTGGTATTATTTGGAACTAGCTTACACTTGCTTAAAACCTTTTACACGCCAATGTTCCATAAATGGAACATCAATTTCAAAATTCTGCGAAAAATATATTTTTATTCGTATTGCTTTGTAAAAATTAGTATTTGTAAAGAAAGTATGGATTAATTTTTCGGCGTCGGTATTTCATTGATACAATTAACCATGTCTGAGGGAAAAAATCGTAATTTAGGCCTTTTTTTTAGACTTTTCGTTGGGCAAAATTAAAAAATTCTTATAAAATTCAAAATTGAACAAATATTTTTATAACTAAGTTTGATCAAGTAAAAATAGTCATTTTATTAGTAGAACACAAGTTTTTTTTAAAAAAAGATGGATTTATATTGTTTCTTCTGGATAAGAAATTCGCATGTTCCAAAAATGGAACATTGGCGTGTAAAGGTATATTTTTTAACATGGTTTAGTTCTTTGATTGCAGTACATGTAACTATTCATCAAAAGATTCCGAATACGAGGTGGTTTAGTAAGTGTCAACAAAAGATGTTAATTACTTTGATATACTTTCTTTTGACCCCACTCCACACCCTTTCCCTTACCCCCCCCCCCCCTTGTCTCTAACACACACTCGTTCTCTTGAAGTGGATCTGAAGTGGATTACTGACAACTGACGGGGTAAATATGTAAACACGCCTGTTTATTGATAGTTAGTCATTGTTTATGACTCAAATAAGCTAAAATGTAAAAGGTGACTCTGGAAAATAGCATAAGGATTTTTTTATTATTTCACTTTATTCTATGAATTTCTTCAGTTAGTTAAGATACGTCTGACAGACGAGTTGTCTCTTTCAAATCCGATTCGAACAGTAGAAGAGGCACAAGAATTTTTTTATGAATTATCAGATGATTTTGAAGAGGAATGCATTAGCATTTGTCAATTAAACTATCATGCCATCAACACAAGAACGCTGTGCTGTTTGCCAAAAGAACACTGTAAAAAATGTTCTGGATGTGAAAAAAGACTACATGCGAAATGCTTTCCTAACTACAATCGATAATAGATCAAATGTAGGACACAAAAATTAAAGACAATGTATATTTTAAAAGTTTTTGGTAAGATTTTTTCTCTTTTATGTTTTTAAGATTTTTATTTATTTGATTATTTTGCTGTGAATTGGAGTACAGACATTTATATTATTGTTATTATTTTCATATATCGTTTTTGTACATATTTCTTTCTTTTTTTTTTTTTTTTACTTTGATAAATAATTATGAAGCTGCTTTCATATAGTAATTACTGTCCATCATATATATAATAATTTTTTTAAGTAAGTGGGAAAGCTTTTTTTAAAAGCTTCGTAAGGCTTCTTGAGCATTTTTGATGGTTCACTTGTTGGAATCCTAAGGCAAACGAAGGCTAGGTGGGCGAAGCCCGGCTATTTACTTGCTTAACCTGTTTCATTATTCACAAATGTTTATAGATTACCTATAATCATGAAAAAAATGTTCACAGAAATAAAGTTTTTAATTTAAATGTCGCTAATCAAATTTTATGAAAACATCTAAAAAAACTAAGTGTTTCCCGCCAATGTTCCATTTTTGGAACATGTTAGAAATCATACACAAATTTTTTTTTTGAGAAAAAAAAGTTACTCACAGTGCTTATGTTTGAGTTTTAATAGGATTTTTACCAATAAATAGTTTATGTTACCTTTCGATCATAGTGCGGCGTTTAAAAGGTTTTAATGTTACTGACAATTATCTCGTAAATTTGCACAGATTAAATGTATTAATGCAATTCAATGTAGCAAATTTTGTGATAAAAGAATTTATTTTATTATAATTATTTTTTTATATAATTACATATTGTTATACTATTACATTATCAATCACATTAAGTATCTTTTTTCCCTCGGTAGATTTCTTGTATTTTATAAAAATTATTAAATTTTCATAAATTTCATTGTAAACAGAAATTGATTTTAAGACTTGTAAATTTCTCCCATTACACAAATTTCATTAACAATTCAATTGCAAATTTGTTTCAAAATTATTATTGACAAACATTTCGTCTAATCACATCACTTATAATTATTTTTAAAATCTTCTTTGATTAGCCGAATTTAGATATGTTTAATGAAGCAGAAGTATTTAATATTTCGTATTATATTTGTAAAGATATATTCTATCTTATAAAAAAAGAAAAAGAATGAAAGAAAATCATTATGAGCTTACCATTATAAACATTAGAATTGGATTAACAATTTTTTTTATTAGATGTGCTAAAAACTTTTTTTTTTCATATTTTTTTCTAGATTTCTTAAAACAAATATATAATAATAACTAACATTTATAAAATTATTTTTCTAAAAAGTATCCTCACTTTTTGACTATTTTTATTTGAAACAGCAGATTTTTATGAACAAAACTTATTGAAAACTGAGCATATATTATTTTATGAAAATTATTATTTATCATTTAAAAATATCAATATTTATCATTTAAAATTTATGTAATGTCATTATTTTAATTAATTTTATTTTCGACTTTCGAATGTTCACACTAGTATTTTTTGCATATTTTAGATTGATATTTTGCGGCCTTACAAATTTTAAAACAAGTTATTTTTTTCTAGAGTGAGAATTTGTAAAATTTTCATTTACTTTAATTAGTTAATTAATATAAATATTTATTAATAAATAATTATTAATATAAATATTTAATAATAAATATTTATTTTCCAATTAAATCCATCTTCTCTCGCACGACGCAAGCTTAAAAACTTTTTTTATTAAAAAAAGTTCCTGATCAGTTCCAGAAAGTTGATAATCTCAAATGTAAAATTTGAGCGGAACTGTATGTGGAATGTCTTGCCATACAGTTTAGTTTATAGCCAATTCAGAAGATAAGCTATAGACCCCCCCAGCCTCCTCTTTTCGTCCTTACCCACGTTCTTTATTGAGGGTTCTAAATGGACCGTTTCGTTCCATTACATAGTGCGCCACTCTCCCAAAGAACCGCTAGACCACATGGCGGGTACGCGTATGATAATCAAATTTATAATCGCTCAACCGTATGGGAGCGATTTTCATGACAAAACAAGGTCCTTCATGGGCTCATTCTGAGTAGAAAGCAGTTAAATATTCATTAAAGAATATTTTTAATAACAAAATGTGGTGTGGATTGTTTTAAATAAAAACAGCTGATTGATGTTTGAAACATGAATACATATAAGATGTCGTAACTCCTAAGAGCTGCGATAAGAACATTACAAATGACCTAGTATTTTTCTTCATACGACTAATTACAATTCTTTTAATTAAAAATCATTTATGTAATCATTCAAAAAATATAAAAAAGGGAAAAGTAATAATATTAGGGATCACTCAAATATTTGGCAATTACTACTTTAAATAAATTACAAATAACGCTTTTTAACCCTGCTGTTCTGTTCGGGTCTATTTGACCCGAAAATTTTTTTGTTCACTTATAAAAAGAATTAGCGCAGAGATATTTCCATGAAACTTTTTGACTTTGTTCATTAGTAATATAACTATATATTCCTAGAAGTATTTACGTTTATTTATATTTCCAAGAGATATTTTTTAACTTAGTCCTAATGTACTGTTCGGGTCATATTGACCCGAGTTAAAAATTAATTTTATCATGCACTTTTAATTTTGTTTGGAATCATTTAATAAAAATAATTACTGAAACGTATCTATTTCGAAATCTGTTTCGTTGCACAGGTGTTAGATCACGTGACAGGAGAGCAAAGTCAAGTGTTGATATCATTGGCGGAAGGGAAAAAATGCACCTGTTAGTAGCGTTTCTTTTTTCTTGCTGTATTTCATTTCTAATAATCTGAAGAACAGTTGTATCTCTGAGTATTAGTGAAAAAATGGCGAATCGTAAAAATTTGAGCGACGCTGATATTGCTAAATTAATGGAAGCCTCTCACAGCGAAGAGGAAAATGCGTCTGAGTATGAAAATCATACAAGTGAGGAAATTGAAAGTGAAAGTTCTGACAACGATTTTGATATTGATATTCAAAAGACGCACAATATACAGAGTATTCAGTCTAAGAATCGTGAAATAGTATGGAAATTGAATCCCCTTCTTCATTCTGGTCGATTAATGTCTGCTAATATTATAAAAACTACTCCAAGTGTCACAAGATATGCAACGACAAGGATAACTGACATAAAAAGCGCATTTGCGACGGTATTCAATTCTACAATCGAGAACGAAATCATAAAAATGACTAATATAGAAGGAAGAAAAGTGTATGAAAAAGAGTGGAAAGATATTAGTACTGAAACTTTTCAAGCATACATCGGATTAATATTATTAGCTGGTGTGTACAAATCAGATGGAGAATAAACAAAAAGTTTGTGGAATCAAGAAACAGGCAAAAATATATTTCGTGCTACAATGTCCCTCGAAACCTTTCATATGATATCGAGAGTTATTTGTTTTGACAATAAATCTACCAGGCAAGAAAGAAAGTCTGTTGATAAATTAGCTGCTGTTCGAGATATTTGTGAAAAGTGGATAGAAATTCAACCTAAATTGTATAATCCAAGTGAAAATGTTACTGTAGATGAACAATTAGTAGGATTTCGTGGATGATGCCCTTTCAAACAATATATACCTAGTAAACCCTCCAAGCATGGGATAAAAATATGGACTTTATGTGATAGCAAAACTTCGTATGTACTGAATGCCTAAATTTATACTGGAAAAAATCAAGGATCAAAGCCAGAGAAAAGTCAGGGTAAGCGGGTAGTGAGTAACCTTACTTATGGGTATTCGGTTATGTTACATGTGATAACTTTTTCACATCTTATAACTTGGGAAAACTTCTTCTAAAACGGAAAATAACTATGTTTGGCACCATTAGAAAAAATAAGCCCGAACTTCCTGAGAAAATGCTAAACAAAGAAGTGCACAGCTCATCATTTTATTTTACGGAAGATACAACAGTTGTAAACTACATCCCTAAAAAGAACAAAAATGTTATTCTTATGAGCATTTTCCATCGTGAAAATGAAGTTAGTGACAGACCTGATAAAAAACCACAAATGATATTAGATTATAATGCAACTAAAGGGGCGGTGGATAGTCTTGATCAACTTTTGAGTACATACACTTGTAAGAGAAAAACAAATCGCTGACCTATGATAGTATTCTATAATATGCTTGATACATCTGCTTACAATGCATTTATTCTGTGGATTTCAATAAACAACAAATGGAATGAAAATAAATTAACCAAACGAAGGCTCTTTTTAGAAGAATTGGGGAAATCTATTTTTTCCACACATTGACGTAAGACAGCATCTTCCCACAAGCGAAGATTCAGTCAAAATTGTGAAGAGAATGCGTAGTAAAAGTGCAAACGTACCTTCGGAATCAGATGAGAACCCTTCATAGTGTACTAAACATGCAAAATGCAAGTTCTGTCCATCAACCAATGTCAACAAAACTAATATATTATGTTACAATTGCAAAAAACACACTTGCAAATTTCACGTAAGCTATTTTTGTCCAAATTGTAAATAAAAGTAAGTATTCAAATATTTTAAGTTATTTTACTGGTGTTTTGTATTATTTGATATATATTTAAGGTTATTTTACTATTTTTTTAATTATTTCTAAAATAGTTATTTTTATTTACTACTAGAAAAGGTAATATTCTAAATCGGGTCACATTGACCCGAACACTACATACGTATAGTAAATGCGAACAGAACAGCAGGGTTAAAAATAATCAATAGAAATATTTTTGTATATTCAAATGAGCATTAACCATAAAAGAAAAAAAATACTAATTAACGTTTCGCAATAATACTAGTGCTTTGCTCATGTGTTAATGATCTGAAATAGTCCCCCCCCTCCCCTTAAAAATATTTTTATTATTGTTACTTAAACTTTACTGTGGTTATCACATTTTGTTTCGATAATATCTAAAAATTAATTAAAAAAAAAACAAACCTGATACTTATGACAGAATATAATTTATACAAGATATAATATATACACGGGTAATTCCATGAGCACATGTCGTGTAAGTTACATATTACAATTTTGGATACCAGTATTTTAGAACGGAAAAATATGACTCATTTTATCAGAGATATTTAATTAATTGAATAAGGCCATGCAAACCTTTAAAAAATAACGAAAAATAACGGTGGCCAGCAATTTAGCCGTTACTAGAAATGTGACTTGCATGACAAATGCTCATGGAAATACCCACACATAAATACAAATAATACAAATACAATACAGTAATACAAATATAATAATACAAATAAATACAATATAATAAATACGATATTTTTTTTACAAAAACAATTTATAGAGAATATAATTTATAGAAAATTTTACAAAAGGAAGCTTGATACATCAATTAAAATGGAAAAAATATATTTCTGGCACAAAATATATTATTAATTGTCTAAAAGGCTTTTTATTGACTGAATTTAAAACATTTTATGTTGCTATTTAACAGGAATTCAAGACAGAGCCCAGAAAAAGTTACAAATGTAAAACAGTTGCATTTATGTTTACATTACGAATGGAGATTATAATACGTGTAGTGGGCGGAATTTAATACATAAAAGGAGTGAAGGAAGGATTAATACAATAAAAATCTTGTAAAATATTTCTGGCACACAATTTAGAAAAATTGCATCTAGATGAAACAAAAAGAAAAAGAAAAGAAAAGAAAAAAACGATTACTTAAAATACTAAACATTCCGGCTCATAAACTTAAAAAAAAAAAAAAAAAAAAAAAGGAATTTTTAAAAAATATTGAGTAACTAAAATTTATAAAAACGATGTTATCGAAGGAAAATACTGTAGAATTGTGAACAAGTGATCTTTAAGGGTTTATTCGAAAAAATAATTTTCCACCTTCAACAGCTCGAAAGTTTTCTTTACATTTTCAGATTCATTTTTAAAGGTAAAGACATGAAACTTGCGGAGAGAATTTTTGAAGAGACGTATAAGATGCTGAGTGATGCCATTTTTCGTTCAATTAGTTTTATTTATAAACAACTACTTTTTTCAGCATGACTTTTTTCCTTTTCGTTCACAGATCTCTCGCTTCAAAATGTTCGGTTCAAAACGCCATTTTTGACAGTATTTTTTTTTTTCAATATTTTTCACATTTGTCAAAACATCGACAAGCATGGCACTTTGTGTAGTTTCTAAATAAGAGAATTTTCAAATTTGATGCTTTTAGAAGCAAAATGAATATAAAAATAAGTAAATAAATTTGCAGTTTCGATTGGAATACTCCCTTAAATGTATATATTGGTACACAAATAGTATATATTTGGCTGTTATTTTTCATTCTAATTTGGATATCCTGTTAGGCAAAGATTTCTATTCTATTTTAAGCGAGTTAAACTTAGACAGAAGCCTTTTATATTTAAGAATTTTAAATATGTAAACTAAACAAAATTTCTTTAAAAAAGTAAATGAGTATATAAATAAAACAAAATTAAATAAAAATTTTAAAAAATACATTTTGGTCCATTTTGTAGTCTGTTAAATATTTAAAAAATACGAAAACGCAATATAATATATAGCAAATATTCGCAATTTATTATATCGCAACACGCGAAAATACGTAATTTCATACGAGAATACAATATTAGTTTCTCAACTTTAGAGCTAATTAATTAATAATCTTAATAGATAATGACTGAAATAAGAAAAAATATTAAATCTTGCAAAATTTTAAATTTTGACGTTATTTATGAATCAGCAATTTTAACATTTTTTTGCTATTTATTTTAATTAATAAATAGCAGAAAATTGTTAAATCGATGCTTTTTTTGTATTTTTTTAAAGGTTTTGTTTGAAGTTACTATCCGTTTTCTGTTATGTCACAGATTGGACCAATATTATATTATTAGAATTTATTTTATTAGAAAAAATAAGGAAATATTATTGTGTGAATTAGATTACTAAAAAAGAGATTGAATTCCTTTGATACGCTGACTTGATCAGCGACAATAGATAATGCTCATGTTTGTAAACGAACTGTTTTTTTTTTTTTTTTTTCGCGACAGCTCAACTTGCTGTTGGCAAAAATTCGAATTAAACTGCATTAGAAAATTCTAAACTAAATTTCATTTTCACGTCGATATAATAAACTTCATTTTATTGTATTATACGCAGGAAATAATTCGTTATAAATTACTAACTCTCCAGGAATTATTATTTTTGCCAACCACAATTTGAGAAGTACATTCTTTTTCGGCTGCGTGACGTCACATGCACATTATCTATTAGAAATGGCTAAATAATCGAAGAATCACCGTGAATATGGCTGTTAATTCCGTAAAATTGTCCGCGCATAATTATTAAGCGACCAAGACTATAAAAAAATTGAACTTCGATGAATATAAAAAACATATAACGGAACGCAATTTTCGCCTTGTTTCAAAACAAATATATATAAAATATGAACTTTGAAACATTCAGGTTACTTAGAAGGCGATTTCAGTAATCAACTACTGCATGGAATTATGAATCATAGTTCCATGAAATAACCCAGTTTAAGGTAAAATAAGAGGAATCCATCGAAATCATAGCACGAGAAAATAAACCATGTAATGATAATTTATCCTACAATATACCAAAAATATGGCATAACATGATAAAATCTTAAAATTTTTTATTTCCTTGCAATATTTTAATTTTTACTGATGTGTAAATGGCAACATTTTTTAAAATTTTAATTCATTTAGATTTTAATTTAGTAGAAATATTATCTCTCGATCAAGATGCAAACGTAGTCCTTCCATTATCATATTTTCCTGAAGACGCCCGCCGAAGACGGCGCGAAACGTTGAAAGTTTTATTTTATTTTAATATGTACAAATGTATATTAAAATTCCTGTTTTGTGCACCACTGAGCAATGTGTTATTATTAGTTAAATTTTATGGTGCAACTGTCCTATATATATTTATGAAATATGAATACTTTAACTAATAGATAGTTTTTGAAAAATATTTTTTTTTACATTTTATTCTACTTTGAAATAGAAAATCTCTACTTTCTTTAACTTTATATTCGAATTTAACATACAAAAACATTATAAATGAGCAACAGAGTCTTAAGATTAGTCTGAAAAATACAAGACAAAAAACGAAAAAATCTTTTTGTAATGGCCTGACCACGCTGTTCACGAAACTGTTGCTAGCAGATATTTTAAGCTAAACTCTCAAGAGATTTGAATGCATTTTTTTACTCATTTCTCTTTGCTAAGGATTAAAGTAAATGCATTCAAAAAATTTTAAACCTTTATATACATAGCTGCATTTTTATTGAATATTTTATGTTTTAAAACTATCTAAATAACTAATTTAAATAAAGAAATGAAAAAAAAAACATTTTTATTAAGAAAATAATTACAAAAAATAATTATTTATGTGTGTTTAAAGTATGAGAGATTAATTGAAGCATTTGTGTTGAATAATTTATATGGTTTAAAAACATTAAATAATTTAATGAACAAAGAAAAAAAAAATTTTTTTTATTATAAAAACAAACATAAAAAATAGTTTTTAATGTGAGTATAGTTCATAATACCATTTTTTCAGTATTATAAGTAGAAATAACAACTAATTTTAAGCATGTGTATATTGAAAATAATATAATGTAATAAAACTTTTGTAAATTTGTAAAATTTAATTTTTCTAATTGAAAGCATAAGAAATCTTAATTATTAAGGTCAATGTTATGCAACTAAAAAAATCTTGGAAATGTTATAATTGTATAAATAACTGCATAACTAATATGAAACATGATTCATTTCCCTTTTAATTAATTTATATTTTTTGCTTGAATTTCCACAGTTAAATATAGCTACACGATTTTTTCAGTGCTGAAACGTACGGAAATTTGCAAAATGCATTAGAATAATTGAGAAATAACCAGGTGAGTTTTGGTCAATGAAGAACCAAATTTTTACTGTTGTATTTTTCAGTGAATAGAAATTGTTATTCAAATAGAAAATATAGGATATGGTGACCCTATAAGAATGCAAAAAACATGTAAATATATATATATACTACAAATTTCAGGATTATTTCACCAATTTAATCTAAATCTGCACCTTATTTTGAACAATTTTGTATTTTTACAATGCTTCAATATATTAATTAATAAAGCGCGTTTCATTCTTTTTGGGACACCCTGTATAAGCGTGAAAATGCGAGCTTCTATTGTAAAAAAAGAAGCAAATACTCAGGATAACAAGCCTCAAGATACGCATTTTTACATTTATTTTTTCACGGTTGTAAACCATATTAAAACAAGTGGGTAAGCGTGATTGCAGATCGCACAGAGGGTTTCATTTCATATCTTCTTCAAAACACTTTATCATTGAATTAACAAACGAAAATTGTCAATTGAAAATTAATCACTCCTTGCATAAATGGCAGCATCATCATATTTTGGAATGCGCCTCCTGGAAATTATCCACTATCCTATTTCAAATTTTTATATTTAACTGATAATATTTTAAGCATGTTTCTCATGTGATTTCTTTAATCCATTAATTTATGTTCCATACATAATAATTTTTATGTCTATTTAAACTTGCATGCAACAATTAGAAGAAAAAAAATGAAGTGAGGATGTAAAAAATATATTATAAAGTAATAGTTTTTTTTTCAAATTATTATGATTTGTTGTGTGACAAGAAGTATTCAGCTGTAAGTACACAAAATTTGAACTTGCTGACTTATATAATATTTGTATACAGATTCTGTGACAGAAAAACAGAGTACAGAGACGAATAGGGTTTCGTCAGATGAACAAAATCCTTAAAAGAGAGAAATTTATGTGAATGGAGCCTAACAGATAGCAAAACTAAATAAATTACCAATTTTCTTCTTACAGAGATTTTGAAGCGAGCTACACGTGTTACGTGCTTAAAAATGACTAGCAGAAAAAATGTACGAACTGTGCAAAATGAAAGCTTAAATTATTTTAATGTGCATGAAGATACCATTTGTAGAAATAAGTCTTAATAGTAAAATTATTAATTATGCACCGTATATATCCCGTAATAAAAAGGACATGTTATTTTATTTTAATTTCAATTAAGCTTCTGTCCGTCGCAATAGACCTGAAAGGCACAATTTAGTATTTTCGATCTCATCTTCGCCACTAGATTGCGCAGGGTTTACCAGAGGGCAGAGGTTGCAGGGGTCCTACCAGATACTCCTGTTTTTTTAGGGATATTTGTATTACACCTAGCCATTTTAAAAGCCGAGTGCACCTAGTGGCCTATTAGGCCAATTGCAACCAAACTAGTCCGTCTTTTGAAAGTTCTTATTTTATATTATTTATCAATACAAATTTTTCATTTGCTCATTTCATGAATGAAAATTATAAAACTTTTGGATATTTTGTGAAAATATGTAGGTTTGAATTAATTTCCGTGTTCAATAATGGAAATGTATAGGTTTTCTACATTCCCCGTGACAATATAACCGTTATTCTTATATTTTCTCCTCATAACAATGTAACAGGTGTAATTAATTTCAATAACATTGCCAGAAGTGCTGCATATGAAATATACGCTGCATGTACGTGAAGGAAAAACCCAGTTATGCCGCTTATAGGGTAAGGCCGAAACATCAAGTGTTTTCGAATGGCTATTTCTTTATATTGCTCAATGATGGTAGAATCGACACCCGAATCATTTACCTTGGTAATCAACTCCAACCACCGCGAAGAAGAGTGTACCTGAAAAGATTATCCCATGATCTGATAATCTGAAAGCTATCTCGAAGAAATTTGTAAATAACTAAAATTCCAAGCAGTCTGCAAGTCTATTTGAAAAGATATCGTCCTATCGTGAATTAGGAAAGATAATCCCTTTTTCCCTATCCAACTGATGTAGGTGCATCACCTGTATTGCAGAAACAGATCACAGAAGGATGTCGAACTAGAAATCTAGAAATGCTTCATTTTATTATTACGTAATAATTTTATTATTACGAAGCGCAGTTTTCCTTTTCCATGCATGTAGAAAGTGGCTAGTGGTCAGGGAAAACACAGTCAAAAAAGAGGGAACTTTCAGTATTTTATTATACAAAATTCTTGAAATAATATAAATGGATTGAAGAAGATGAAGTTCTCACTAATACTGCTATTTACCACCTTCTTTACTTTGTTTTTCCCTGACTGCTTGCCATCCTCATATATGATCTACGAAAGCCTCAGATAAATGGTTCAACGCAGCTCTATTGTTGAATCCGAAAAAGGCTGACATTACTCTCCCTATATTTTCCGTTTTGTTCATAATTGTAATATTTTAGTTTATTTTTATTGAAAAAAAAAAAAAAAAAAAAAAAAAAAAAAAAAAAAAAAACTAAAGACAATTTGACAATGTCATTTTTGCATTGCATTCTTTTAGTGTATTAAATAAGATTTTTTTCATTTAAATATAGAATATTCACACTTTATATATCTTAATGAATATCACTGATAACTTTAAGACAATGCTGCATCAATGAATTGTTGACGACGAGTTTTTAACAGGCGCCTGACAGGCACATTGTGACCGAACTGAGGAATCTGAGAGTTGCGGCCGATGGAGAGTTAATAAAATATTCGTAATATTGTTTCATTTCTGAGACGTTTTTATAGTAGTTGATGATGGGCTGTTATTTTAAAAGTCGAAACACATATTGTGTATTGTTTTGATTTTATGGTTATTTATATATATATTTTTACTTTAACTGTGATCCATCTCCCGTATTTTGGTGCTTTTTAAAATGTTCTTTTATTTCCTATATTTGTCGCTGTAATATTAAAAGTAAAATTCTTGTCTTCTAAAATTATGTCTAAACATACTTAAACTTTTTTTTTCAAGTTTTCATTTTCAGTTATTTCATAATTGCTTAAAAGAAAACCAATACATTAAATAGTACTTTCTGCTGTTTTGGTTTTTCCATTAATTTCAAATGAAGATATTCTGTTAATCGCATTGACATACAAAAGAGGGTTAGAAAAAATGTGCTTGAATTAAGAAACTTAAATTCTTAAAACATTACATATAAAGCAATATTCCCTAATATCACGAAAGTTAAATGTATTAAACCTGAATGTTTTATTATTTGATATATTTATATTTTCGTCTGCATTTTCTCACTGTCATATTACTACATTATTTAATACATGCCTTTTGTTTTGCGAATTTAACAGTTTTAAAAATACAGCTAATTTTTTTAAGAAATTATTTTTAAAAATGCTGAAAAACTATTTCGATTTGCCATATCAAGAAAAATATATAACCCTAATTACTTTTTATTGAAGGTATATTAATCATTATAATTTTCCATGTCACTAATACAATAAGAATAAATTTCTAAAAAACTAAACTAACTACTTTCTATATGTGCATGTTCTTTTTAACGACTACATTTATCATCGCGAGATAAAAAAGTGAAAGCTAATAAAAAATCTGTGTTTTTCGTAGCTAATGTACCATCAGTCTCAGATTTTTTTTGTTCCCTTTCTATGTTTTTCTTTTATTTTTAAATGACAGAGACTTAATAATCTCATTCACTTAGAAAAAATGAAAACTACTAAACATTTCTACGGATAATTTTCAAAAAAATAAAAAAAATTGAAACATATTTTTTCGTTTAGTTAAAAACAGCGATTTCTTTTCTTTTAGGCATCTAAAATATTGTTTCTCGCTGTGAATATAAGATTTTGATTCTATGACAAAAAAAATATTATAAATAATTAGATAATTATATAATTAAATGTATTTCTTAAGGAAAGTTGAAAGAGAAATTTCAGAGAGAATTTTTGAGAGAGAAAAGAAGATTTTAAAGAACTATATCAATAAAAGAAACATGAAATTCCCCCAAAATCATTACACAAGAAAATAAACTTTTCAATGACAGTTTATCCTATAATATACCAAAAATATAACATAACATTATAAAACCTCAAATTTGTATCTGTTCGCAGTATTTAAAATTTTCAAAAGTCATAGATGGCAACATATTTAAACTTTTGATTCATTTCGATTTTATTTTTTTAGAAATATTATCTCTCGATCAGGAAGCAAACTTTTAGTCATTTCAATATCATATTTTCCTGAAGACGGCCGCAGCAGACAGCTCGAAACGTTGATATTTTATTATATTTTATTTTAATTGTTCTTATAAAATTTCTTGTTTTTGTGCACCACTGAGCTATATTTCGTATTTTTAACAAATACATTCATAGTAGTTAATGAAATTTCCCATTTTTTAGTTTAATATAAATATTTTAAAACGTTGAATTAGTATTTGTTAACACAGACTGCAATTGAAATACCATCTTTCACATAATGGTTACAATCCATTTCTGTTACATATAAAAGTGTGAGTAGCTAGACTAAATGAAGAAATGAATGGGCGTGATGATATTACCTGATAAGCATAAGAACAACGATTTAGAGATAGCTGCATTCTTAAAACTAGCCCTTTCATTTGTCTTAAAAATAAGGAGGGAATTATAGACTGTCAAGTTTGATGTGGCATTTTACATAGAAGTAACATTGATGGTGATAGGTCATTATCAAGACGTCGGGTGCGTCTTCTTGGCGATGAAGATCTGAGGAAATTGATGAAGGCACAACTAAAGAGCTACAGGTTTATGTGCTATTCGTGATGATCTCGTTAGAGATCGTACATGGTGATGAGAGAATAGTTGCTGTCCGAGAGAGGCGGGGATACACCTCTTGACAAAGCCAAATGTCTCCTTAAGAAGCTGAAATATGAAGATATTCCAGGAATACAGTTGTTTTTCTCAATTGAGAAAGGTTTGTCGGGTTGCGTCTTCTTGGCGATGAAGATCTGAGGAAATTGATGAGCCAGTAAGATTCATGAGCCAGTAATTGATGTCCAGTAAGTGGACCCAAAAATATCGTTTCTGTAATAATGTACCCGAAGATCTTCCGACTGTCATGTATTTAAAACGTCCGATTTCACTTATGATTTAGGAATGTCGCCGACTGTGAAGACCCCCGTCATCTCTTTACATGCCTATTTTAATTTGTCAGAGTCGATAATTTTGCTTGTACCGAGATGCTAATTCATTCGATTTCATCTGTTACACATAGAAGGTGGTATATTTTTCAACAAGACTATACACTACCCTTTAAAGTCAATGAAACTCAATAATGGGTAGCAAAAAACTGTCAACAACTTATTCCCGTTTTCTTCCCTCTCTCACCTCTCCATATATTAACCCGAAAGGAAATTACGTACGTGGCGTGGTTAAAAGCGACTCTAATAGGCTATCACACAACACTGTTGCAAAGCTCAGAGACGTTATTTGCATTCAATGGCATACATTGGAAAGGGGGGTATTGCAGCTGGCGGCAATTTTAGTGCTTGGCGCTATTAGTCCAATAGCTGTTAGCACTAAAACCTAAGGTATCATGCGCAAGAAAAATCTTTATTTTATGGAAGAGTAGTCATAGGGGAATTTAATAAACCATGACTTCCAGAAGTGAAGTGATTCATTAGCTAAAAATTAATACCACTAGTGGTTCCTCCGTAGGTTTATCATTGTGTGTCCTTGCTCCCATTGCTTCCTGCTGTTTGATTCTAGGACAAACATATTGATAAACTTACGGATGAACTACTGGTGGTATTAATTTTTGGCTTATGTATCACTTCACTTCCGATTGACATGCAAGATTAGATTCCCCTATTTCTACTCTTAAAATGAATGTTTGTTTTCTTGTGCTGGATACCTTAGATTTTTGAGCTATTGACTCTTAGAATATATCAACTGTACATGGTAATCACCAGTACCAAATAATAAAAATGTAAAAAATACTCCATCACTACTGTCTATTTAGATTAGGTGGCAAGCGTGAATTTGGTGTCAAATAACTGTCGCATTCTGCATACATGATTTTGTTTGTTTATAAAAAATATATAAATCATGGAACAATGGGCGAGATATAATTACGACAATAAAGATTTTGTGTTTAGAAAATTTTAGATTTATGAGCAATCTTATTCCATTTACATTAATTTGCTGATTATAAATGAACTGTCGTAATGAGAACAAGTTTATATTTTTAATGAATTTTATCTTTAAAATATTGAAGTCGGTATTTTATCTGTTATTTAAAAAGATAGAGTTTTGACCATCGCTCGGTAAAATATTAACTTGCTGTGTCATATTATGGTTAGTAATATATGTTAAATCTTCAGAAAATGACACTAGTTATTATTTCTGAAAGAAGATATTAGATGGAAGCACTAAACATTTTTCCTGACAAAACGAGACTATTTTGATTTTAATTAATTATTTTATTTCATTATTTCTAACTTATTTGTAATTTAAGATTCCTAATATGTTTTTTCATTTATATATTTTGCATTTAATCATCTGTATTTCATCTTTGTAGATATATTGTATTTTTATCCTGCTATTTTGTTGCTGACTGCGGGATGATTGGTGAGAACGAAATGTTTTGATTCTAAGGATGTTTAAAAAAATCTCAATTCTATTGTTATGTTATTAAATCTCTCTTCAAATCCCAACCAATTATTATTATTTTTTTTTGTGTGTGTGAAAACCTCATCATTAAAAGCTATACAGGGTGAGTCATAAATATCGAAACAATAGGCTATCTCCTTAAATATTGCCCTTAGACCCATACTTCCAATTGCAAAAATTAATAAAAAAATGTGAAATTTTTGATAAGATAAAGTGCGACTCCATGGGGGGGTCTAGTTGAAAAGTTACGATAATTAAATTTTTATACGGCCCCCGTATGACAAAAATTCCAATTAGGAAAACTTTCCTTATTCAGTCCTGAATAAGACACAAAAAGTTGCATCTTCATATCTCCAAAATTCGCAAAGTTATAGCCGTTTAAAAAATTCGTCAGGTTTTAAGGGATTAGACACAAATTGAAATGCGCGCAATTCAAAAAACAATGTTACTTTAACAGTTCTAGAAAACGCGTAAAAAATCTATTTCTTGAGTTAGAATTTTGATATTTTCTTTTTTTTATGGTTAGCCTTATAATTTGCTAAGAAAATCACATTCTAAAACTTCTCATACAATTTATAAAAGTTTCATGTGGTTAGTACTGGTTTAAATGGGACAATCAAAAATCGTTATAACTCGTAGCATTATTTATCGGATTTCAATTTCTTTGCATTTAATTAAAGATGAAAATCTGATTTTAGCTTTGTTTCAAGGTTTTTTTATATTAATTTTAACACTATTAAAAATGTTTATGGAAAAAATAATATAATTTTAAAAAATCATATTTTCAAAAGCTAACACTTTTTCAAAAGTAAACATTTTTTCAAATTGCCGAGACAAAACTAATGTAAAAAAATAAAAAAAATGACGTGTTAAGTTCTTTTTTCTTTTAAAAATTCTTAATATTTAATAATTTAAAGACAAGAAATAGAGGATAAAAAATTCATTATGCAGAAAAACGAAGTGTATTGTTTAAATGTCCGTCAGTTATTTTAAAAAACGCTTTTTCTAAGATGCAGATTAAGTCTTTTTTTTTCTTTTTAAATTTACCTCTGACAACTTAAGGCCTCCAGAGGATGTTAAAAATCTGTATTCTGGTCCCAGGTAGGGCCAGGACCGAGATGTTACTTTTTTCTGACTTTTTTAAGACCCGCCAGGCCGGGCCTAGGGTACTTTTCATAAAGGAGGGGACTACTTCCTTCAACTTAGGTGCACTCTGGATGAAATTTTCAAACCCGGTCTATTCAAGACTTACTCGCAAGGATCAGCAGCTCATTAAACTGCTAAAATACAGTACTTTTTTTGTATTGTAAGACTTTTATAAGAAATTCTAAAAGCATTCTCAAATTGAACTCTTTTAAAAAGAGGAATAAAATGTTGAAAGGTATGCCCTTGTACTGAAGAAAATAATATCTGAACAGAAAATGCGCCCAGAACAATTGCAAGCACATTATTTTTGAGCTTTTTTTTGTCAATCACATGGAAATGTCCATTGTTTATCTCTCTCATTCTCTCTGACGTAGACCAATATGTGATTACTTAAAAAACTTGCCCACTCGCCATTTTTCTATGAAAATTTTATTTTTTTTACTAACTCGTGTATAAAAGTCTACCTCTCATTTTCAACTCCGAAATTTTTGTCTAAAATTCTTCGACATATATGCAAGTATGTAAGGTATTCATTTTTTTATTATATAAAAATATTAATGTTGTTATATTTATTGTATTTCTTTCTAATGTAACACACAACACTTATTACAATATAATTTTTTGAAAATATATTTTTTGTTTCAAGTCTGTATCTTTTGAATATAACACACAATGAAAAGCAATTTATTCCGCATTGTCAGCTCGAATTAGACGTCTGTTCAAGATCATAAACCTTTAAAAGTAAAAGACTGAAAGAACCTTCTAGAGCAGTAATTAACATCCTTTGTAGCAGTGTAAACCAAACTTTCGTTACGATTTCAGCAGTGCATATATACATATAAAATAAATTATCGAAGACTTTCAAAGTTACTTCATTGAAACATTTGAAAGAATAATTACGGGCCTTTGAATATCTCTTCTAGAATTTCGGTCTCTACTTGAACCTAAACATTTATCTTCAGAAAAGAGTGAAAATAGCAATCAGCTACCGGATAATTTGAAGACTGTTATTTCAATAACGTTTTAAATGCATTACAATTTTTGTCCATTTAAAACATGTAGTTTTTAATACTTCGGCCAATTTGAATTATTGAATTTTACGAAAGTCATACATTTAGAATAAATATTAGGAAAAGTTCTGAAATATGCACTACTTTGTACATTTCATTTTCTTTTATACAAAAGTTTGCTTTGTTTAAATTCTTTTTCATTCGAAATTACTGTCATAAAAAAGCGGAAAAAACTATTCTTTTTTTTTTTTTTTTTTTTTTTTACTGGTGTGAGTGGTCCGTTGATAATCAGGCTCTAGAAACAAGCACAAACGAAAATGAACTGGAAATGTCATTAATGGACAGACGGGGCACTAAAAAAGCGTATATCAAGTGCAAAGGAAATATGTATTCTTGTTTAGAAGAATTCTGGCTGAAATGAAAGGAAAAAAATATTTCAAAGATCTGAAGTCCGGGAAAAAATAAAGAAAAATTAAAAATCGGAGTTTTGTTAGTTCGAATTAAACGAAGTCAAGATAAATTAGTTCGAACAAACAAATATTTTTAACGTTATTCAGCTATTGAAAATCTCGGGGCTTCGTGTTTAACACGAATTTAGCGAAGATTCGATTTATCCAATTTCGAATTAACGAGAGCCGACTGTAGTTTTGTGTCTCAAAGAATCGAAGAAAATTTCCAAAGGCAAAAAGAAATTAAATAACTTTACATGTGCTTATTCTTTTTGCGCGTATATTTGCCACTGTGAAAATATCAGTAAAAGCACAAAAAAGGCTATAACTTCTTCAAAAGTACAATCAAATTGAAGTTAGATTTCTGGTTTTTTTTAGTTTTTAATATTCCATCACTGAGTATCTTATATTAGTGAATGTATCCTGCCACACAATATTTTTTTCCTTAATATCGAATCATAATAAAAATCCCTTGACATGTAAAATTTGTAGGACTGAATAAAATAAATTTTTCATTCACAAAACTAAGAATATTTAAAATTTACATTAAAAATTATTGTCTTCTATCCTCATAACGAAATATATTTCTAAATTAAAATTGAATTTCTAGTTTTATTTGGCATTTTTGGCATCCTTGGTTGGTCTTTATGCATTTTCTATTTATTTATATTATTCTATACATCTATTTATCATTTTTATTGCTAAATTAATAGCTTTTAACATATAGTGCACTTTACTGAATTACGAACTTCTTAAAAGAGGAAATAGAATACATTTCCTAATTGCTTTTACGTAAGGTATATTAATCTCTGCAGTTTTCTATACCTAAAATGCACCGAGAAACAGTTACAGAGGACAAACAAATTGACAAGATTCTACATGTGCATGTTCTTTTTTATGACTATATTAGCCATTTAATGATAAAAACTGAAAGTTAATAAAACAATCTTCATTCTTCAAAGCTAATGGCCTACTTGTATACGAATTTTTAAATTTTATTTCTGTGTTTTTTACTTTTTAAATTTTAAACGAAAGAATCTTAAAAACCTCGTTTCAAAAAGTGCAAAGTACTAAAATAATCTACACGTAGTTTAAAAAAATCAAAAACCTTAAAAAACTGTTATTTTATTTATTTAATAAGTAATTTATTTACTTTCAAACATCTAAAATTAGCAAATAAGATTATTTTTTATTAATGTACACACTGCAGTTTTTCATTCTATACTTAATCAAGGTCTCGGAAATAAACCTTTATTACCTGAATTGTAAGTATTTCAATAACATATTTATCCTGAAAATGACTGAAGAAGCAATTGAAAACACTCGATATTATGCTTTATCGTTATTTATATTTGTACAACTTTACATAAAATTTTTGTTGATCTCTATCACAGAGAAAGATTATGTCTCTTAAAGTATGCATTTTATTTACTGTATTTTATGGTGTAATTATCATTTATATGTTAATCTAAAAAGAGTTTCTTTTCTCATTTGTTGATATATTGAAGTACGGTATTCTGGAATAATAATACCACATTAATGTTCTATAAATTACCACGGTTTAGTTTTAGATTCTTTTTTCAAACAAATATAGGATTTGATTTAGCAATGTATTGTCTTTGTATACAAGAAAGAACATTTTCGATGGTATGTATTCACAGTATAAATGATTTCTTAGCCAACGCTATTTTTCGTTATCACCCACCTGGTACTCTGTATAATAAAGCTATGCAAAGAAAACTGTAAAATAAGATGGAATAATGGCATGAATATTGACCAAATCTAAAGATTAAACTCTGCACTCATAGAAATTGACAAATTTCTCTTACTTATCATTTACTTTGATTATAGGATGGAGGATGTACAAATAATCCCTTCATATATTTTTCTTCTGCATGAAAATCAAAAAGGACATATACCATGCAAATTTCCCTTCACCTTTTTCTCTTTTCAACAATGGCAATAATGCTTTCTCGTGCATAAAATAAAGCATTCAGGCATTGGAAAGAATCAACCAGAGTAATAACGCCAGTGAATTGCAGTAACTTGCACTGACAGTAGTAACGGTGAGAAATATAAAACATTTTAATAAAAATGAAACAATATTTTGTTATTTGTGTAACGTTATAACATCACGAAAGATTCTGGTCACTCAAGGTTAAAAGTAACATAATTTTTCCAAACAGAATTATTACTGATATTTATTAGTAAAATTGGTCAACTCACTCAGTAATCCCATACAATTTTTTTAAGGAAATTGTCTTTTAATTCTATTTTAAAATAATCCCGAAAAACACATTTTGTCATAAAATGTCTCTCAGTGAGTCTATAATTTTGTGTGTCCGTATGGGGCACAAATATTGGCGACACTCTATCTCAAGAACTAATGCACAGTATTTAATAAAGAAATATTTTCAGTTTTAGATCCAATTAGTAACTAACATAAATTGAGCCTGATTACTTTCTGGTGTAAATCATTCAACAAGTTGTAATGCTATTGCACCTTTTTCTCAATTTCTGCTTTAGCAGTATGTCAAGAAATAATGCACGGACTTTCACAAAACTTAATTAAATATTATAAACTTAGATTCAATTAGTACATGATAGAATTTAGGATGAAAATCTTTTTGGTGCATATCGCTCAATAGTTGGCACATCTATATTGTATTATTCATGTTTATTGCAATAGCGGTATCTCAAAAACTAAAGAATGAACTCTCATCAAACTTCCGATTCACTTTGTTCCCGATATAAATTAATATTTGTTGTTGTTGTTTTTGGTGTAAATTGCCCGAAAATGGCGTTGCTGTGTCCCACTTTTCATGATTTTCACAATAGCTGTATTTCAAGAGCTAATGCATGAATTTTAATCAAAATTCAGATTCAGTTAGTTCCTGATATAAAATGGTTCTGGTTCGTTTTTTGCAGAAAATCACGTAACAGATGGCACTGATATACGAATTGTTTCAAGATCTCACCAGTGACACTTTTTTAAAAACTGATTCACGGATTTTACTCATACTTGTGATTGAGATGAAATTTTAAATAGGTTGTTGCAAATTAGACTTAGATTGTGCAAATCACCTAACCAGTTTCGGTGATATACTGCATTTGTTACGAAGCAATAACACGTATGAGTTCGAAGGAACTTTTGGAATTGCTATATCTGATTAGTTTTCATTTTTTATTTATTTTATTTTTATTTATTTTTGTTGTTGTTTTTACTATAATTTTTTTGTTAAGCTTTTTTAAATTAATTTTTTTTAAATCAAATATCCAAATTAGAAAAGATAGACTTGAATGCATCAAATTTATTTTAAATAAAATTTACATTGCAAAGTTTTTGACTTTATTAGTTTAAAAACACAATACCTCTCTTTGGTTATAAAATTTTGTTGCTATTAAGCACTTAATGCGTCCTGGATTCAACATACAGAACAGAAAATGAATCGAAAGAGGAACCGAGAAAATAAAATGCAAATGTCAAAGATAGAATTTATAAAGCAGATGCTAGTGAAGACAATGCGGAAAAACATTTCTCTGAGATTTCTTCAAGCATTTTTCAAATGTGTAATTCGGAAGTTTTATAAAAATCTAAATATTAGGGGATGATTTCAATAAGTGAGAAATAGTTTGTATGTTTCAAGAATTATGTAGACATACGGTAGACATACAAAAAATAAAAATGCTACGAATTAACTGCTAAGCAATGTAATGGAGTAAGTAAGTAATCAAGTATTAAGAAATGTTACATTTTATTAAATAAATGATTTTTGTTTTGTTTTTTCACTTTATAATATTCTAATTGTAAAAAAGAGAAAAATATTTTAGAGATTTATAGAACTAAAATAAATGTAGAGGTAAGAAGAAAGATTGAGATATTTTATTTCTATAAAGTTTATATATAATTTACATAAAATATGCATAACAATCGAAAAGATATTTTTTTAATAAATATTTTCATATTGATTATTTTATATTTATTATGCTAATTGTAAAATTATTAAACATTTTTATTTACGAAAAAGAGCTGTAATATGTATGAAAATATTCTGAATGTAAACAGATGCTTACTAACTTCAAATTTCATCTCTGTTTTATTCGATAGCATTTCATTTTCTTCATTCTGTTATTAATAACATCCCACTTGCTTTTATTCATATATGACGTTTATCAAGAATTTTTATATTCTACATTTATGTAGTCTATGACCTAAAATCATCTTTGTAAAGTTTCTGCTATTTTGGTAAAAAAATGTTGTATTCCCCAGTTACTTTTTGTTTAAAAAGACGTATCTATCATTACAGTTTTCAGTATCCCAATAAAATAAAAAAACTGCAAAACGAAAAATGTTTTAATATGTATATGTCCGTTTCATTGATATTGTTAATCATTGTAAGGTAAAAACTGAAAGTAATAAAAAAAAAAAAAATCTCAAGATGTATGTAGCTATTAAATTGTCTGACTTCTTTTTTTCGCTAAGATTTTTTTCTTTACTTTAACAGAATCCTAAAATTTGATTGAATTAGAATTCTGTAATATAAAATACCTACGTATAATGACATGAAAAAAAAAGTTGTTTTTAAATGCTCTTTTATTATTTTAAATATCAATATAAATTTTTCAAAATTAGGAAAATTAATTTCCCACTAATGCAATGGAATATTTACTATGTCCTCTAAAATTTTCTTTGTAAACTTTCTGACATCTTAAAATAAAGATGCATCTTTCAGTTACTTTTTGCATATAAATGAATCTATCCTTACAATTTTCAATACTTCAATAAACTGAGAAAAGGTGCAAAACCAAAATAATTTTAATAGGTAAAGTTCGTTTCATTGATAGCATTCTTTATTGTAAGGTATAAAAATATGTCTCAATATATACATACCTATCGAATTGTCTAACAATTTTTTACTAAGAGTTTATTATTATTATTATTATTATTATTATTATTATTATTATTATTATTATTATTATTATTATTATTATTATTATTATTATTATTATTATTATTTAACAGAATCTTAAAAACTGATTGGATTAGAATTTTTAAATATTTAAAATACCTATGTATAATGACAGGATGTAAAAAACTTTTCTAATTTGCTCTTCTAATCCTTTGAATAACAATATACTTATTTTTAAAATTCGGAAAATTAATTTCCCACGGATGCAATGAAATATATAATATTTTCTGTTCTCAGGAAACAAAATGGAATTTTACTGTAACTGCAAACTGAAAATAGCATATGTGAATGTGATTTTAGAGAAGACCTTTTTAAAACAGAAGTGCAAACACAATTCCTTTTGATTTGTTTAGAACTTTGAAGTATTTACTTTGTATGTCCCATATAATCCGGAATTACTCAGAATTCGTTTCATAAATGTAATATTCATTGATCATGAGAAAAAATATACTAGTCTTGCATATATATAATTATACGGTTAGGAACAGATGTTTTTGAATGAAATTTTCTAATTGATATTCAAATCTAGTAAAGTTAAAGCTATTTTAATTAATAACATTAATCAACAATGTTTTACCTTCTTTTTTTATGTCTTATACTTAAATGGTTGTTTTTATTTAATTTTAGGGTTCCAAGTAGAATTGTTAGTGGATTTTCCATTTAAAAACAATAAGTTTAGAAGCAACAAGCAACTTTAAATAGAAGTTTTATTTTACTTCATTTGTGGAATTTCTGACATCTCATAATGTAAAAAATACTATTAAAAATTACTGGTGAAAATTTGAATTGCATAAATGAAAAATGAGCCGGAAACGACTACATGGGTGCTAAATTAAGCGAAATAAACAGATTATCTCAGTCACGTCATATTTGTGAGGTACAAGGATGATCCATAAAAAATGTAAATTATTCAACAAAAACTGATACTTGAAATGCAAACAAAACGTAATGTTTATTAGTAAAAATATTTGTTATTATTTAAAACTAAGTATGAACTGAAACAAATACAAAATTATTGCACAAAAGACCATAATATTAACAATGTTAGTTTTCAAAACAGATTTATGTCTTTCTTGATGACAGTGCTGAATATTTTGATAGTTACTTTTCGCAGTAGATTGATCCAAATAAATATTTCCACCTACCTTCTTTTCCTTACTAATTAACCACGATGTAAATTATAAATTCTTTTCTTCAAGTATTTTACCATGTACATAAATATTTAATTGTAAATCTTTGCAAAACCTCTACGTAATAGAAAATTTCTGATAGCAGATTCGGATTATATATTAAGAAATACATGAAAAAAATGTTTATTAGAAATCAGACAAATAATGGTTGTCGATTAGCATAATTTACTTTTATATGTACTGTTGTATGATTTTTACTGTCAAAATTATAATCACAATTTTTTTTCATTCAATTAATCGGTTTAACGTTAGATTGCTTCCTTTTTCGTTATCAGCTCACATTTCGTTATCGGTGAGCTTGATATCCAAATTTTTTTCTTTTTCTTTTTTTTTTCTATAGAAGACGATTTTTCATACTAAGTTTTTCTTTTAATTCATTTTTTTCTATAGCTGATAATTTGAGTCTACCTATTTTATAACTTTTTCAATTTCTTCTTTATCAACAACGACATTACTACTTCTTATTCAAATAAAAATTCTTCTAAATGTAAAGAATTCTGTAAAAGAAAAATTATAATAAATAAAATGCGTCCATCCATTGTTCGAAGCAAAATGTTTGACAGTTCCCCATTGAGTTAATAGTAACCAGTAAAAACATTATTTTTATGATGATCAAAACGCAACTTACGTACAGAGTTATACATTACATACGCCATGGATTAAACTTCGATACTCTTGACCAATAATGAAAAAGTATAAATAAAATACATACACCAAAAGCAAAGTTGTTGTTGCTGGAAAAAAGGCAGAGAGTATATGGTAAAGGTAGAAGGTATGAGCTGACGTCAAGATCGTTCAAGTTAGGGAATACGCTAATGCTTTAATTCAGAAACAAAGGGCATACGGATTTTCTTTTAAAAATTCAGAAAGTATTCACCGTATACCCCGTATACCTTCCACTACCTTCCAGTACGTAGTCAATTCTCGACATAAACAAAAACTATTTTTCAAATGATAAAAAAAAGTCTTGGAAAACTCCAAGAAAAAGAGAATAGCCAGAAAAAAGAAACTGAATATAAATTGATAAAAGTATAGGAATCCAAATTATTTTCTTTTTAGATTTTAGTGTTGCGTTAAAACTCGTTCATTTAAAAATTGTCTATAAAAGATCTTTTCTCTACTTAGCGAACTAATTTTTCATGTGAAATTAAATTAAGGCAAAAGCACAAAATTATTAATAAAATGATATTTCTCCCTTTTTTTTTCATATAGCTAATTTTATAGATCGGTTCGTCTGTTTAAGAAAGAACTTTTAAGTAAATTAAACTCTTTTAAAAAATGAAGATTTAATTTATACATAACTTGCTGTTTAAACGTAATTCAAAGAATTTCAAACAGAAATTCGGAAAGTGGCTTTTAAATCTTAATGCATTTAAATATTTAATGTGCACTCATAAGCTGAAATTTAATACGGAATGATTCTGAAAGCAAATTGGGAAAATAAAATCAAATTTCAAAAAGATATTTTTTAAAGGAGTCGCCGGTGAAAGAAAGATTTCTTCTTACAGGAGAAAATGTACAACAGTGCTTTTTATAACTGGCAGAGTAAATTAAAAACAAGCGAGACTGTGTGCAAAATGATAAGGAACATGTAAGACATAAAAAGCATTTAAAAAAGTGTAAGATTTAATTCGTTTTAATTTGAAGAGGATAAAACATTGTAGAGTATTTTAAGTATCGTTTTGTTTGAATTTTGTTTTTATTTGTCAATGTTCAATCTATGTAATTTTTTTTCTTACAAAATTTGAACATTAAACAAAGAAAAAACTGAATGAAGTTAATTAATAATGCCTCGTTTTGGGCTTAAAAAGTGTAAGAAATAAACTGATTTGTTTTGCAAATTACTTTTATGTTTAAAGCTTTTTTTCACATTTGATATTTTATTGCAATAGTAAATAATTAATTAAACAATTATTTACACCAGCCATCCTCTATGAAAATTTATGAAACTTGACACGTCGTCTCCTTTTGACAATGGCCAATAGAGCTAAATTATTTTTTGAATGAAAAAATTCAAAGGATCAAAAATTTTCAGATAATTAAAGTTATTGAATTTAAAATTATGAAAAAAATGTAAAATTGAAAAAAATGTTTTAAATTACAGAAAATATTACATTTACTAGAACTGTTGTTAATTGTTTTGCCGACATTATCTTTTGAAGTTGCAGTAATTATATTAAAATGAAATCTGTAATCTCAACCCCACCTGAAATTTACGGCACTTTCTTATCCTTTGCTCAGTCAGAATAAATAACTTAATATTATTATTGTTTTAATAATTTGCCTTATATGTTATTCTACTCTGTAGAAATTATTTTAAAAACTCCATACACGCCCATCCGCATCCCGGAATTAAATGATTAAAAAAAGGGAAAGGCAGAACTCATCAAAACGCAGAATATCCACATACCCCAACCCAGAAACTGAAGATATCCTCTTTGTGTTCGGGAGAGGAAATTCATATTTACACATTAAAACATCAAACAAGTAGGTCATTATTTAGAAACGATTTAGTGGATAAAATAACAATCCCAATAAAAAACTAATTTAATATATTTCAATGAATTTTTGTAGAGAAAAACATATAAAACCCTATAGCACCATCGAAATTATCGCCACGGACGGTTTTCGAGAAACGCTATTTTTGCAAAAGATGGGGAATTGGACATGAAAAGTTCTTTCCAATCAGATATCGAGATGGTAAACATAGTTGGGAAAACCTAAATATGTATCTATTTAATATGCTCGATTACACCGTGATGTAAAAGGATCCGAAATAAACATCAAATGCAAAAGTTACGTATTTTTGTCCATAGAATCCGAATCTGTAATAAAAAATGGGGGGTTATAATGTAAGATTTCAAAGTTGGACCCCCTCTGATCCCCAGTGGGACGGTTGCGGAGGTCAAATTTGGTATCACTGAGTAGCTTATTTAAAAATATTTAAACCGAATTTTTTTGTTTTTCAATCTGATATGTATTTATCGAGTTATTCGACCGTTTCCAGAGTTTTCGGACACCCTGTATATATACAGGAGACTTTAAAAATGTCAGATGAATTTAAAAGATGAAATACAGAAAAATGGAAAGCGATAGAATGAAGCGAACTGCTTTCTGCAGTTTTCTGAGAAAAACAGGAAATTTTTAGCCCTGTAGAATTTCAAATGTAATTTCGAGAATTTCCAACAGATGGCATTAATAAGTGAGGAAACCTTTTTTAAATGTCTAAATTTAGTGTTCAAATTCTTCAAAAGTTCTAAATTACGATATTACAAATATATACATCATTAGTAGACACAGTAAATTTCAGTCTGTGAAAATAATGTGTATAAATCTTTGCTAATGTTATAACCAGGATGGTTTCCGCTGCAGAAGAAATGTTTAAGTTCAACAGTCTTTGTGGAAAGTTGGTGGTACAACATAGCTTTTACATCCTCTTCTCAGTTAAAAGTCACAATGAGTTACAACTGATGAATAAGGAGGCAACCATTTACATTTGGTGAATGCTTGGAAACATCTAATAGAATGAAACGATCATTGAAATGTCAATAGAAATAATAAAAGTTTGCCGCTGCTCGATGTACTACATATCATTTTGTACTGCACAGCTTCAGGAAAAAATATGCAGATAATTAGCAGCAATAATTTTCGTGAGTCCAAAAATAGTCCTGCTAATCCCATTCAGGAAATGTTGATCCTTACTAAAACTTTTGAGAAGATAAGGGGATACGTGAAAATCGGGGTACAATCAATGTATAAATGGCAGTCTTTAACAAAAAAATACAAAGATGGCCTAGTCTAAATAATAGAAAACAATTTCAACTTATGATCCATATTGGAGACGACTGGGCTAAACAGCAAGTAATTTTGCAATAGCTAATAAAGCATACCTCAAAAAAAGAAAAAAAAATCACAGCTCAGATTTTTATTTCACTAATTAGAGCGGCCAGTCTCTTTTTTAAATTAACAAAATGTAAGAGTTTTATCTGATCTATTTTAATACTAAATTCATATTTATGTTTATCACTTATACACAATATTAGTATATTCATAGTTAAGTATTTTTATGTATGTATGGAAATAAAATTCATTCTATATTTTTTTATAAAAGCTTTTATATTTTTAAGTCATTATTGTGAATAACTAATCTTTATTTTAATCTACATTAAATTAATGCCCTAAATTTACATTTATGTTTATCACATGTACACAACATTAGTATATTCTTAGTTATGTATTTTTATGTATGTATGGAAATAAAATTCATTCTATATTTTTTTATAAAAGCTTTTATATTTTTAAGTCATTATTATGAATAATTAATCTTTATTTTAATCTACATTAAATTAATGCCCTATTTTAATTTGTCAAAACCTTAGAGCTTAGAATTTTAGGCTTACTATTTTACAGTACTGGGTTAAAGTTTTAAATACAATTTAAATATTTTCCTTCATTTTTTTAATAAATATATTTCTTTATGTAAGTGGTTATTACGTAGATAAATCTTATTACGTAATTATTTTTAAAAATAATTGCTTAATATACGTTTCAGAAACTTTTGTTCATATAATTTTATAACTGAATAAGTAAATTATACTTAATTGAGGAAAATCCCTAAAATTTTTTCAAGCCACAAAGTATTGTTTTAATTTAAAGCGATGATTTTGCAACATTATTTATCATCTTTCTTAGTTACAGTCTCAGTCTTTTTATTTTTTCAGAACATTTAATCACATTATTTTAAATAAAAATGTGATAGCTTTTCTTACGTTATACTTAAAATTATGCTTTTTTTCAGAAACATTTGTTTAAACGCACTTGCACTTAATAAATTTAAAAGCAGGAAAAATTAAGAGGCTCACCTCATAAAATTAGTTTTTTCTTTCTTTTTTTCATTTTTTTAATACACTATTAAAAGTGCCTTGCATATTCCTTTTTATGAAAATTAAAAGTATTAACTTTGAATGTAAGATTTAATTAGACAAAGAAACTTAATCTCATCATCTGTCTTATTTTAGGTAATATCTGCGTATGTGAAATTCAATTTTGCATTTTGCATTTAGTTTTTTTACATTTATTTTTAGGAAATTATTAAAATAAATAGATAAAAAATTACTGAATTTTTTCCTACTACAAGTATCAGAAACCATTACACAATAGTAAATTTATTTGTGCAATATAAATAACTTGAAAACTTTTTTGCTGATATAACATTTGTTTTAAAGTTTTTTTTTTAAGTAATCGAATCTTTATTCTAGCAATATTATTTAACTTTAAACAACAACACAAAAAAATTCTTCCAGTATAAAATTTGTTGTAAAAATATTGAAGGATGTTGTTAGAGTAAAAACATAATTTTCATTTTCCTGGTGTTACTGCACTACCTGGTATTGGCTGCAACACCATTGGCGTTGAAGTTGCATGTAAAATCTAAATGGACTTGCCGGGCAATTTTGTCTGGAATTCTGTTTTATGAGACAAAAATAAGATGTTGTAACAGCCGTTCTTACTTCTTTTATCATCACGCTCCTCCCTAAGGTATAGTGAACAGATCTGAAATTTCATTGGTTGTTCTCCCTATCCTGATTATATTAGAAAGTTGCAGACGAAATCCGTCTACACTTTTGTGCTGTTTAGTACTTTTTAATGGTTTTCTAACTGCTTTAATTATTGTATTATTTTTATTACTATATAAGCCTTCAGGGGTGCCCTTTTTTATGAATTTCCTCATAATACTTGCTTTTTTGCTGCCAAGGCTGTACATTTTAGGTATATTTGTCATCTATATGCTGATTTCTACACGAATATTTATATACTGGAGGTAAGGGACTATTTTTTCTAGGAACCCTTTAAGTTATCATGTCCAAGATACAAGATCATTTTTATAAGACATCCGCTTTCTTCGAAATTCATTCCTATCACTTCAGAAACTTTCCATCAGATTGATTTGTCGTATTCAGTAACCTCAAATGTTTGAGAAATTAGTTTCGAAATTCTGGCCGATTATTTTTAAATTCCGATTTTCTTTCAGTAAGTTGGTTATTTTAGACTTTTTTAACCTTTTTATTTTATTTTTCTAATTTATTACTGTTGAGATTTTACATAGATTAATAATCTATATAATTCCTTACCTCCTGTTTTCTCCAACCAGACAAATGCTCAGGAATTTACGTGAAAATTCAGAAAATATGCATAACCTCTATGAATCAATACAGATCTTTTAGACTCTTTCGACTGAAACTAAACTAAAAAAATTAAATAAAAAAATTAAAAAAAAAAAAACATCAGGAATAGCCAACAAAAACTCATGTAACAGATGAACATTTGCAATGTAAATCAAAAAAATCTGTAAGTTATTAAGAATTTTTTTTTTTAAACTAAGATGCCTCGAAGTTTTTATGTAACTGAAACCCGAGTTACAGATATCATTTTAATAAGATTGTTGTAATTTTAATTGATTTATTAGTAAAGCAACATATTCCTGCTGCTTTACAAACAATAGTTTTGTAAATTTACGTCTATTTTTGTACAGCGGACAGATATTAAGGATACAAATTTCTGTATCTTTATGTCTGTTGAATTACAGATTTTTTTTACAGTGTAGTGACTGACTGAAACTTCATAAAAAGCAGTGTATTCGATAAGTATTACTAGTTATTTCCAAGAGTTTTCGTTCTTGTCTGGATTTAAATTTCAAAAGTTTTATATCGATGATTTCGTAAATGTTTGGTTTCGTTTATTTATGAGAACAGTTAAAAAAAGCAGCAAAACCACAAACGATGTTTTTTATTTCCGTTAATATAACTCTGCTCCAGTCTTACAAATAAACATTTGAATAATCATTTTATAGACTACATGAAGTAGTGCATATAATCTGCTAATAATTGAGTGCAGGAATAAAGAAGCTTCTTCTAAACGAAGTTAAAAAATAATCTACTGATAATGGATTCAGACTATGGAATGTGAAAAAAAAAATCAGAACATGAAGAAAATACATTTTCTTTTAAATTTATGCCTTCGAAGTTGATTAAAAGTTTTAATGGTAATTTGTTGTACTTTGACCATAATTTTATGTGCTTTGAGAATTTTTTTTTAATATCATGCTAAATAAATTCCAATAATATTAAAAGTATGTTCTGAACGATGATACATATAGGTAATACAAAAACTATCAACATAACGATGCAAAATTTTGTACTAGTATTTTATTTTCAAATTTTTTTTTGAATTAATAAGTTATTATTAGGTATAATAATTTTCTTTTACTTCTAACATTATAAAAACAATAATAAAAATTAGTCACCACCATAATTAGGGACCACCATAATACTTACCCATCATGGATATGCATAATATAAAATATGAAAATAAGACATGTGTAAACTATTTATAAAATGCATCGCTATTCCAAAATAAAATTTAAACGTATATTGAAATACTTTTAATACATAGTAATGCTCTATTAATGAATTGCTGATGAACCAATTACGAGAAATTATATAAAACGCCAAATTTCTCAAATAATACCGAAATGCATAAAATAAACACCCTTATAACTCCAAAAGAAATAATTATATTAACTAAAAGTTTATCTCGTCAGATTAAGCGTCTTATATCCAATTAAAATATACCTTTGAATTGAAATTTGAATGTAATACAGGGTTATGAAAAACGGAAGAGTGTGGATAATAGCATTACAAATATGTCAGCAACTAATTACCTGATTGACATGGTTCTTTATGCAAAATTTGTGTTATTTTATTTTATTTTAAATTCATTCCTTAAAATAAACAAAACTGTAAAAATTTTACATACGTTTCATTAGAACGAATATTTCGTGAGTCCGAAAAGAAATATTTTCGGATAATCGAGAATACTGATATTCAATAAGCTTCTTTCCACTATTACATTCTAAGTACACACCAAATTTCAAATTTTATCTCAATTTGTTTGAGAAATAGAGCATTTATAGAGTGACAGACAAACACATAAACAGACTCACGGCAATTTTTTTTTCTAAATTTATTTTTCGGAATCTCCAGTGTCTGAAATTTGTAAATCCGTCATTTTTTTTTCGATTTTCAAAACGATTGCAAGATTTACCCTATACCACGTATGATGAGTAAGTAATAGTAGATGAGTTTCAATCAAGTTAAAGAATAAAATTTTTGCCTATTAGGCGTATGGTGTTAAATTTTAGATTTCATTCATCTTTATATTATAATAAATATATTATCATTATGTAAAAAGAATTTAAATTGATAAAATGCGTTCCTCAATTATTTTAAATAGAAATAGTATAATATATAATGCAAAAATTTTTTGTTTATAATTTTTCTTAATTAAAGAGTGAATATCCTTAGTTGAAGCAAAATCCTAAAAAATATTCAAACTGAAAGATTTAGATAAATTTAAAGAGTTGTTTTCGCATCCTTTTTATATTTCCAATTTTCACTTTACGTCGTTTATTTTTCCCAGATCATTTAAAAAATTATCTTTAACAAAAAGCATATTTTTTTTTACGATTTACTTGTAATTAGATTTTGTTTCATATTTTGATCCATAATCATATAATGGAATTAGCAGAAAGCTTTAAGAGTTTCATAGATTAAAATTAGTTTATGCTTTTTTTTCCTAGATGTTTTACTAGAAATAACGTGAATACCTTGCATTATAAGCATTTGACTTATGAAAAGCTTAAATTTAGATGTATGCTTAAATTAGATAAAGTTTAATATTGAAAATTTTATGTTTTATTTATTTTCGGTAACATTTGCGTGGGTCAGATTAAGTTCTTAAATTGGATTAATGTAAATTTTTAAATTTCTGTTTACCTATAATATTAAAATAAATATAGAATAATCTAAAAAAAAAGTACTTTTAACGTAACAAGTTTTTACACACTATTAACTTTACATGGAAAGATAAACTACTTTCTCAACATTTTGTAAATCCTACAATTGTTTTAAAGTTTACTGTTTCTTTAATGTAAATGAATGTTTTTAATGCCAATATTATTTAATTTTAAATTTGAAAAAATGTTTGATAAATGTGTTATAACTGTTTATTGTACATTATTAGAGTAAACGATAATTTGTTTTCATCGAATTTATAGCTATATATATACATATATAAGGCAAATAAAACGTAGTGTAATGATTCCGGTGCAAACTCATCTGTCACGTCCTTTTGCATTTAAATGTTTGCATGCTTTTTGTAGAGGTTTTCTATCCAACATCGATTCAAAACTGGTGGTTCTAAGGCATTTGTGCCAGTACTTTTAGAAATTATTTATTGTAAAAACCACGATTTTTGCTTACTGTCACACGACGAGCATTTATGCAAATATATACACTAAATGATCATTAATGGCTGGACACTTTCACCTTTAGACATTTTGTCAATTATTGAAAAATATACTTTTCAGATCAGGAACTTTAAGGATAAAAATAATAAGTTTCACCTCATATTTATCAACGTCGATTTGATGAGTAGGACAATTTGGGACGAATAAAAAGTCAAAGAAAAAATATTTGGGATTAACCTGTAAATTAAAATGCACAAAATGATTTATCGCTTAAGAATATAAATTTGTGGATACTGTACAACATAATTGCTGATCCAAGTTAGAATAGTACGTATATTCATGAAAAAATAACGATTTTTTAAATCTCTTATTAACTTTTCATTGATTTTAGCTTATATTATGCAAGGTTTTCCATCAAATGAAAAAAAAAGTGTCGTAGAAAAGTGTTGTATAAAGTATTAATTGAGGAGCTGTAAACCATAAATGACCAAGTCCATTTTGAAAAAAAAAAGAGATAGTGCATTTTCAAGGCAATTAAAATCTAATTTATCCACTTCCACATCTTTCCAGCATTGTTGGTAATGTTTCGTATTTAAACATCAGACAACTGACGACGGTACGCTAAATGCTACCGAAATCGGTCTGCTTCTTTTATAATATATTTGGTGCTTTTTAACGTTGCTTATTTTTGTATTCATTGCATTGCACCAAGCTCTATCTGAATATTAATTGAATTCACAATTAATAATATTATACTATATATATATACATAGATAGATATGAAATGCTTCAAGAAAGTAAAAATTTTAGTTAGAAAATTAAAAAGTTGTTTTTAAATTTATATTATATTGCTTCATGTAGTATCTTGATAATTTGACATTAAATTGTAAAAGTCAATTATATACGTAACATATGTAGTATTTGAGATTAATATTCATAACTGTATTACGAATTTCAATAATTTAAAAATGCTTCTGTTGTAGCAAAAAATATAGCTAAGTGAACTGATGGCTGTGAGATAATAGCGGTGAGAAGGGTGAGGCGTTTATCAGGCGGTGAGTTCATCTATTAACAATACGAGGTGGAACCTGTCAAAATACAACGAAAGATAATCTTCAAGAAGGGACAGTTTCATTGATTTATCATAAACCTACAAAATTTGTTACAATAAAAAATGTATGTTATATTGGTAAGTCTAACTCTCAAACAAATTAACAAAATACTATTTTTATAAAACTCAGTTGTAGAAATTGTTAAAATTAAACTGTAATCCTGCATGTAAGCAGCAAAAAAAAAAAAAAAAAAAAAAAAAAAAAAAAAAAAAGATCTGTTATTATGAAAAAGTTATCAAATAAGGCTCTTATGCTAAAAAAAAAAAAAAAAAAGCTAAATTTATTCCATTTTGACTCATTTATGAAATTTTTTCCTCGTGAAACCTAAATCCGACATCATTTTTATCATATCCAAATTTACAAATGCACATTTCATATCTATATTCACCTTAAAAAAAATTGGTATTTTAATTTGATCATTTTGATTCAAATCTTGAAGTGTGGATGCTATTAGCTGAAACATATATTAAACAATTTATATTCTTTTAAGTGTAAATGAAACCAAAATTAATCGTGTTTTATATCCATCGATATTCGAGACACAATACATATTCAAATTTAAATTATTTTCACTTTTAATGTGAAAATGGCAACATAAAGATGCAGTAATATATATATTTTTTCTTTTTACCTTTGCTTTTATTAGAAATGGAGTACTTCTGTTGCCACAATTAGACATATGCTATTAAAAACTAAGAAAAATTAATATTTCGAAAAAAAAAATTAAAATACAGTTATTCAAATAAGAGTTCTTTAACTGTACATTTTTTCTCTATACGCTGGTGGAAAAATAAAAAATTTGCGATGTTTAGAAGTTTAAAAATTTGCAGTTGAAAAAATGCAAAACCGAAATTGCATTGCAAATTTCAAAGTGTTGCCATTCGCAAAATGACGTATGCGTTACGCACAGATACATTTGGCGTTTATAATATAGATAGATACATAACAGACGATATAATTTTCTGTATTTGAATAATAAAAACAACAAAATATTTTTTCTTCATTCTCAATCTCTATAAATAAAAGGAATTCTGAGGATAATTAATTGGATAATTAATTAATTAATTGAGGCACAGATAGGCTCTCATCCTCTATTCCTTTTATTTATAGAGATTTTACACAGCTTAGGTAAACGCAGAAGAAATATAAAACAGATAATGTATTTATCACAAAAAATCGTCTGCTAAGAAAATCTTTTTTCATTTTGAACTCTATAAATAAAAGGAATAAAGCAGAAGAAATATAAAACAGATAATGTATTTATCACAAAAAATCGTCTGCTAAGAAAATCTTTTTTCATTTTGAACTTCTATAAATAAAAGGACAGATAGGCTCTCAAACAGTGAATCGTCGAATATAATTGAAGAACAAATGGAAGAACAAATGGAAGAACAAATGGAAGAACAAATGGAAGAACAAATGGAAGAACAGATGGAAGAACAAATGGAAGACCTCTTCATTAACAATAAAAAAAGATATGCAAACGAAACCCCAGAACACCGAGAAGAAAGACTGGCGAAGAAAAGAAAGCAGAATAGAAAAAGAAGAGAAAATGAGACTGAAGAAAAGAGAAGAGAAAGATTAAGTAAGCAAAGATTAATAAATCGAAAGATTCTCAGCGATGAGACTGAAGAAAAGAGAAGAGAAAGATTAAGTAAGCAAAGATTAATAAATCGAAAGATTCTCAGCGAAGAATCAGAAGAAAAGCGTCGAGAGCGATTGTCCAGAAATGATGAGTATAAGAAAAGAAAATTATATGAAGAGAACGAAGAACAGAGACTTCACAGATTGAATGAAAAGAAATGTTATGATTACAACAGAAAATACATCGTCGTTGGATCTTGTTACAACAGAGCCTTCTTGCTATTTTTTGATGAACCCGGGCAACGCCGGGCAGAACAGCTAGTCTCTATAAATAAAAGGAATTCTGAGGATAATTAATTGGATAATTAATTAATTAATTGAGGCACAGATAGGCTCTCATCCTCTATTCCTTTTATTTATAGAGATTTTACACAGCTTAGGTAAACGCAGAAGAAATATAAAACAGATAATGTATTTATCACAAAAAATCGTCTGCTAAGAAAATCTTTTTTCATTTTGAACTCTATAAATAAAAGGAATAAAGCAGAAGAAATATAAAACAGATAATGTATTTATCACAAAAAATCGTCTGCTAAGAAAATCTTTTTTCATTTTGAACTTCTATAAATAAAAGGACAGATAGGCTCTCAAACAGTGAATCGTCGAATATAATTGAAGAACAAATGGAAGAACAAATGGAAGAACAAATGGAAGAACAAATGGAAGAACAAATGGAAGAACAGATGGAAGAACAAATGGAAGACCTCTTCATTAACAATAAAAAAAGATATGCAAACGAAACCCCAGAACACCGAGAAGAAAGACTGGCGAAGAAAAGAGAGCAGAATAGAAAAAGAAGAGAAAATGAGACTGAAGAAAAGAGAAGAGAAAGATTAAGTAAGCAAAGATTAATAAATCGAAAGATTCTCAGCGATGAGACTGAAGAAAAGAGAAGAGAAAGATTAAGTAAGCAAAGATTAATAAATCGAAAGATTCTCAGCGAAGAATCAGAAGAAAAGCGTCGAGAGCGATTGTCCAGAAATGATGAGTATAAGAAAAGAAAATTATATGAAGAGAACGAAGAACAGAGACTTCACAGATTGAATGAAAAGAAATGTTATGATTACAACAGAAAATACATCGTCGTTGGATCTTGTTACAACAGAGCCTTCTTGCTATTTTTTGATGAACCCGGGCAACGCCGGGCAGAACAGCTAGTAGCTATTTTATAAAAATGTTTCTATGCTTCCAGAAATTTAATTTTAAATGAGTACATAAGCCATTTATGTTTATATGTTTATGTTTCAAATATAAATAGATTTTTTATTTTATTACACGTTTAAAACTTTAATTATCGTTGAACAAAATAAACAATATAAATGTCCAAGTATTTTCAGATACAATTATTCCAAATTCTATCATAAAAGTTTGTAAATAAAAATAATATATGGTTGAACAATATAAAAGCCATGTGACAAGCTACTTTAATGCTAAGTATATCCATAAATATGTTCGAATTATATATATCTACATTCGTATAGATAAATTCTTATTTTTCAGAAGATCTGATGAAATATACTGAGGTACCCTGGGGTAATAACGCCAGGCGGGGTAATAACGCCAAGTGCTTATATTTTGCATAATTATGAAATAATCAGGTAAATGACACCCATGTGCTCTGCGCAGAAGGGTTTTGAGTCATATAAATCGCAAAAAACAGCTTCAAGTTAATTTGTTTCATTTTTAGGTCTTATTGTTTTTACAAACAACTAAAATTAACGCTTGATCTAAAATTTGCGAGATACGTTTTGTATATGTAAAGACTATCTTTTTATCCGGAAATACTTTGTTAATTACATAAATTTGTAGTACATTTCATGTACTTTTAAAATGTTGTTGAAGATTTTGGATATCTTCTCGAGATAATTTGTAATTTAAAATGTACTGCGCAATAACTATACCGGGGTAATAACGCCAATCCTTGACATTAACACCCCGGTTGATTGCCTACAGTGGCCCAGCTACATCCTAAATACTGATTCAAATAAACACAGTTAAAACTGTGCAATGTTTCTCATATTTCTATTTAAACGATCCTTTTTAAGCAAAAAGAAACTCACGGTCTGATATTCATTTGCCTCATCCCTCCCTCCCACACCACACCTTTATATTTCTTAAACTTTCACAAAAATTGAACATTTTCAATATCTTAGAATGCAATTTGTCAATTTCTAAGTTTGTAGAATTTGTATTTTTAGAATTGGGCTATCTACATGCAATTATCCCATCTTATTTTATAGTTTTGTTTGCATGGCATTATTACCCATATAGGTGGGTAATAACGCCAAATAGCATTGGTCAAGTAAAAACGCCATTACATTTTATGAATACATATCTGTTAAATTATTTTATTTTATATAGATAGTCAATGAGTTGCTGTATCAGATCCTATATTTGTTTGAAAAATACAATCTAAAACTAAGCCGTGAAAATTGGTAGAACCTTAACGTGGTGTTATTACCCCAGGGTACCTTATTATATATTTAAATTAATTTAATGCATATACATATAATTTCGTAAATAATGTTTGCTGATTCACTAATCTGACTATTTACATTACAAACCTTTGATTGGGGACTGTTTGATCGAAAACATGACATTAATTAGGATGGATGTTTGTTTGGTAACACTGTATCGTAAGCTAAAACAGGAATATTCAAATGGAAAATGCAAATCTGAATCCAAATCCATTCAGTAATCCTTCCTCCTATCATTAATTTTATATGTTATTTTTAATTTTAAACTTTTATTTAACTGTTTGGAAAATAGACATTGTCCTTGGTAGAGATTGGGAAATCTAAAGTATACCTGAATGATTTCATTGGTTGAATTCCGCAACTTTATCTAACTCATTTTATTCGCTTTCTGATTAGTCTATGTTTCATGTCTAAAAATGAAATGCTTCTGTTTTTTTTAATTCGTTTTCTGATAGGTTCATGCTTAATGTCTAAAAATGAAATACTTTTGTTGCCACGATGACAAAAAAAAGTATTAAACACTACAAAAAATTTAATAACTCAATAAAAAAATTAGATGCAGGTTTCAAACAAGTTGCATTTAAAAGTAATTTTTTTCTGTATACGACGGTGTAAAAATTAAAAATGTGCGATGTTTAGAAATTTCAAAATTTACAGCGCACGAAAATTGTTGAACTGAAAATTCATTCAATATTTGTTTATGACTGGCCCAGGAATATTAATGTGACACTAAATGTCCAGGCATATTAATATGACTCTATTATTACGTAAGCTACATTTTGATTATCATAAAAATTACGTTATTAATGTTTTTTTTAAATATAGAAATCATTAATAAGTCTAAAATTATAGTCATTGAAAATATTATTTTCCAAATATTCGTTGTAATTTGTTATTTTTTTCTTCATGTCTATGCATAAACATTTTATTTGTAGGATAAATATAACTTCTGCAGCGTTAGTTTTTTAACTTTGGTAACATAAGAAATAACTTTTTTGTTTTAGAAACCCTTGTAACTCCACATGTAACCTGTTAAAACCAAAACACGACAAAATGTAATAAAATAGCTTGTTTTCTTTTAGGATTTATTCTATTTTTTTTTCTTTCACAATTATGTATTTGAAATTTATTTACTTGTAAAACAGATATTTTGTGTAACTTACGTGGAGGATTGAGGACAATTTGTGTAATATTTCATACAAAAAATTTCTTCTATAAAATTAACACAATTATACAATAGTTTTAGATAATTAAATAAAAAAGGGGTTATAAAACATAATTTTTTCCCTAGTATTTAGAGAAATTTCAATAAATTATAATATTTGTCTTTATTTAAAAAAATAATCCTTAAATTTAAAGTACAGTAAAACGCCGATAATTCGGATTAATTGGGACCAGACCCAATCCGGATTATCCGGAGAATTAGAAAAAAATTAAATAAAATAGGACATTCTTAGAGAAAATCACCTTTATGTTAAACTCATTGAATATTTATAGACAATAAAAATATTTACTTTGTTTAATTATTCCGGAAAGATTTCAAAAAAAGTTTTTTTTTTTTTTTTTTTTTTTTTTTTTTTTTTTTTTTTTTTTTTAAATTTAGAATACGACGATGAAAAAAGTTAATGTTATGGAAATTAGCCATCTCAAACTTGAAAAAAAAGGACCAAACCGATCCGGATTATACGGAGATCCGGATTAACGGGGTCAGAGTTAGCGGGGTTCTGCTGTATATTATTCTGTAACACATAGAACATATACAACAGTTTGCTATTTGAAAATACAAATTTCCATTTTAAACATCTTTAGAAATATTCATATATACAATTTATAAGCTTTTTATTTTTATGTAATGTTCTGTCAAAAATATTTAAAAAAAACCAAATAAATAACAAAAAAAAATAACATATTTATATATAAAAAAAATTAGATTATAAATATTATCAAAGCATATTTTATTTTTCCTTGAAAGGAATACTTATGAGATTTAGCTTATAAATCAGTGCAATGTCATTTTAACGACCCCATTAGTATTTTGCCATTAAAATAACGTTCCAGTGTTGCTATATTTTTTCAATGCATCCTATGTGATAGCGAAGTCCTAAAAAATCAAATAAATAATAACAAAGCAATATGCATATCAAAAAATAAAATAGAATATAAAAATTACCAAAAGATATTTTATTTTTCTTTCGAAGTAACATATATATATATTGATAAAAAATATGACTTATTAAAGAAGTAAAGTTTTTAACCATATTTTAACAAACCAATCATAGCACACCATCAAACAGTACAATGTCCATTAGCAGCACGCGAAATTTTTTTTTCCGAGCACCTTCGTCGTTTCAAGCCCAAGCTCGCACTCTGATTGGTTGTTGCTCTCGGCACTGTTTTCACGTAACTTGGCGATAACCATACTTGGCGAAAAATACTTCGCTCGTAAGTGAACGAGTAAACCTAAAACCTAACCTACTAATTCTTATTCTTCCTTCACATTCTTATCCTGGTGGTCTGGTGCTCTTGTGTGTAAAAACTTTTAAAGAGTACAGCTTTCAGTAAGACACGTTCCATCCAATCCAATGCTACAAGAGAAAAGTTACTTTGTATTCGGTTCAGAAGGAAATCAAACTCGACGGAAGCATCTATCGCTACGCCAAGTATGATTATCGCCAAGTTACATGAAAACAGTGCCGAGAGCAACAACCAAGCAGAGTGCGAGCTTGGGCTTGGAACGACGAAGGTGCTCGGAAAAAAATTACGCTAGCAGCACACATTTACTCTACGGTTAAACAAAAATCAAAACAAAATTTCCAAAAATCCTTTTTTTAAACTGTTTTCGATACAATGATCCATTGTCGGGACCATCTACTTTTAATTCCAAACTTATGAACGGCACCAAGAATGTTTTAATAAAATTTTGCTTTTATAGTGAAATTTTAAAGTAACAAGTTTTTAATTTCTAAAAAAATCGTTTGTAAATCCTGGTGTCAGTCAATCATTAATTTTATTATTTTACGAACAGAATTCTGTACTAGGTTCTGTATAAGGGTTAAAAATGTGTCTTTTTTGTTCAATTGAAGTGACATTTTTTATAGGAGCACCCTGCCTTTATTTTATTCGGCGGAAACACTACTTATTACTTTGTAAGTGTGAAACACTTCAATGTCATTTTATAGCCCTATCGAGGTATTTGCCATAACAGTAATATTCCAGGATTGATTATATTTTTTTCTGCATCTAAGGCTTCGAAAGGACGAACTTTCTAACAATTATCAGTATCGGCTTTTTTCATTGCAACGATGCGGTGTTTTTATCTTTAATGACTTTTAAAGGAAGGGGACTGATGTTCTGCAAAACAGAAACATTTCCCTCAAGTAATTATGAACTGCTTATCTCCTGATATATTGAGTATTCTCCTCATTCTATTGTGAATAAACTGCAAAAGGTTCTTGATCAAAGATTTTCTAAAATACGGTTGAAGAGTGACAAAATAAGCGTGTGCTTGCAGCTTTATATCATGCATATTTATATTTGACGTTTCTAAAGATCCATTCAAAAAGAAAATTCAGCATCCTTTTATTGTTTTCTGTGATATATTTCCGTCTAGTTCTTTTAGCAGTTTATTCAGAAGAAGATGTTAGGAATCAATAAAGTATAAAGAGATAATGCGTTTAGCTCTACTTGATGGGAAGTTTCTTCTCTTGCCGGGCATCCCCAAATTTCTTTTCAACTCTTTAAACGTTTTAAACTTCCGGCGGATGCGCCGTTGTAAAAATTACAATATTCACATTCTTTTTTCTTTAAAACAAGATTCAAACAATAGTGGGTGTTATTAACAGTTTGTATTCGTTCATTGCATCTCTTTACCAAGTTCCTTAACCCCTTAACGCGCAGTGTTAAGGGGTTAAGTTTCTAAAGTTCCCCCTATTTAGAGACACAATAACTCCGTGAATATTTCAAAAACTACTCTAATGGCTACTTTAAATCTTTCTTATGAGTTCTAGATGGCAGCACCACAGAGATCAAACTCTACTGTTTTTAAATAATAGGTAAAATGTTTTACTGTAATACGCGCTTCACGGCAATGCTCTTCTCACTGCGCTTTTCAATGCTTTACTTATAGGAGGTTACCACTTCGGCAACAGCTGTATAATTAAAATAGTTAGTGCAGTCTTTACAAAACAGTACCTGTGTACTCCTGTAGGCCTAAATAGATTGCCTAATTTTTTTTCTTTAAATTCCAACTTTAAAGAATAGTGCGCCGGAAAGGGTTAAAGTTATTCGTATTTCAGATTGCTGCACCTGTCATTCCAATCTGTTAACAGTGCCTGGAATGCGCACGATTTATCTGTAAACAGCTTTAAATAAGCAAATACTATGCTTGAAATGGGTAATGACTAACATAGATGAAATGTAGGACTAATTTAGTAAATTCAAAATTACTTAATTATTGTTTAGTAATTCATTATTAATTTTTATTCTTTGTGATTGTTGTGGTAAGTAGCTTTTTATACATCTAAACTTCTGCTTTAGTATGTTATAATAAAATAAGTGCATTGCGGAATACTTTTATAAATTGTGATCACACATAACTTATATGATATATTTAAGTTAAATTATTTGTAAAATTAAAATAAAGCAGTAGAAATTGATTATTTTTCGCCTGTTGTACAATTTACAACGCGCGCCCGCTCATGTGATGAAAATTTGTGCGCCCGCAGAAAGTTTAACTATTTTTTTTCTTTTTTTTTTCACTTTAGTTGATTTAATGCAAAATTCATACTAAAATAATAATAATTATTATTTAATATTGTTATTATTATTATTTTGCAGCAATGATTAAAATAATCAAATGTGTATACAAATCATAAATCAAATTCTTCTACAATTACTTTTCGCAACTGTTATTTTATGAATCGTTAAACATACATGAAAAATTTTGCAGGAAGCTTAAAGGGTTAAAGCCATAAAAGATTAAAAACACCGCTTGAACACAAAAAGCGATGCAGATATTTATAGCAGGAAAATGATGTTTACATGCTCACTTAATACTAGTTGTCCCTCGACTCACCAAGATTGTTAGAAATGTAAGCAATGATGGCAGCGGAAAAAATGTATTTTTATGATAATCATCACACATATGTGTGTTTAAAGGTTTATAAATATCCCCCTCCCCTAGTATAGTAAAATACTTGAAATTTCAATTAAAAAACATGAACAATTTCTTTAGCACGTTCGCTGCTGCTTACACGAAGATGTGATAATAGTTAATGCCGCACTGTAGAAGTGGGTTTTGCCCAGGAGCCGATTTATTTTTTATAACAGAGAATCAGTGAAAGATTTTCCCGCGCCACTGCGTGACTGACTATTGGACATCACCCCATATCACGCGCTGGCGCATGAGCGGCCCCTTCGCGTTGTCGCCTTATCACGCGCTGGCGCGTGAGCGGCAGCGAACATGTTAAAACTAACCCATGATTTATAACAGAGAATCTAAATAGATTGTTTTTTTCCTACTTTTTTCCACATGTACTTCCTTATATACTTATATTAATGTAAAATATATGAATCTTTTTTCTTTTTTTCCACTGAGCGTTTTTTTTTTTTTTTTGACTGGATCAAAGACATACTTTCCTAAAAAGTATCTAAAACACGAATTTAATGACAAAATCTATCACTATTTATATGCAAAGCTTTAATAAATTTTTCTATGAACCTTAAATTTGGATTTACTTGATTACTTTTGATTTGGGTATTCTTATACTTCTGGATTCTATTAAATAAGCATTGATCTCAAATCGTTAGTCAATGCATGGGAAATTTTCATTTCATTCCAATTAAAGAGATTTCGCATTCTATATATAGTGTGAAAATAATTCAAATTTATGTATAAAAGGGCTTAAATATAATGATAAATTCTGTTTATTTCTATTTTTAGATGTTTGTCACGCATCTCAATTGTTTATTATTTGAAATAATGAGTCCCAGTTAGAACTTTTGTCAGCAGATGGTAATATAAAATGGGAATTTTCATTTGATCAGTGCAATATTCCAGTTTCGGCAACGTAAAAATAATTAAATGAAAAAGAATATAAATAATAAACATTTAAATAAATAAATTTTGAGAAGTGTTGTATCCATTTATTCTGATCTCAAACATTTTCCAGATAAATATATTTATTCTTTTTAGATTTTTCAGGATTTATCAGTTGCAATCGAGCTTAAACATGCATTTGTTTAACTGTCTAGATTCCTTTTGAATAAACAATTTTATATTACTTGAGAGAGGTGTAACAAAAAATTAAAACCAAATATTTTTGACATGTTTCGATTCCAATCTAATAAGAACCATAATGATAGTAAAAAGAAAAATACAAATCGTTTCACGGTCAATACACACTTCGCACGCGACAATGAGATTAAACAAAAAATGACGACAGATACAGGATGATTCTAATTTTTTTTACAATAAAACAGGGGAGATAGTACACATGAAGACAAACAATATTAAATAGGAGACCAAGGGTCCCAAACGTTTTCCAAAGGAGACAGCCGTCATTAAAGTTTAGGGACCAAAATTTCAAATAAACATAAAAAACGGAAAAATCGGTCGATTGATTTGCGGTTTTCACTAAAAATATTCTTTATGTCGGTATTTTCTTGAATTTAAATTATAAAGATAAATTTCAAAAAATGCCGATAGAGGGCACGCTAGAATTTGGAGTAACGAACAACTCTTTTTTGGCGTTATTTTTTGCATCTTATTAAATGAGCTTTCGTAAGCTTAGACTTAAACTTAAATTTTGAGCTCAAAATCTGAATAGTTGGGAGTGGTTAAGTAGACAAACTGAACTGTGTTCAGAGGTTTCAAATTTCAAATGATTATAAAAGACGAAAAAATTGGTCGATTCGTTTGCGGTTTTCGCTAAAACTAATTTTTAAATCCGCATTTTCTTGAAAATAAATTTTAAAGATATATTTCACAAATTGCCGATAGAGGGCGCCTTAGACTTTGGAGTAGCGTACAACTATTTTTAACTGTTATTTTTTTAATTCTCATTAAATGCTTTAAAATGCATAGACTTTTAAATTTTGTGCTCAAATTCAGAATCGTTGGGAGTGTTTTAGTAGCGAAAAATTGAATTGTGTTCGAGGAGGAAGGAGGGTTAAATTTCAACTCCTGAACACACTTCAGTTTGCGCTTCTTAAGGCCCCTGTCCTTGCTCGAGGAAACGCTCGCGAGCTAATGCTATTCCTATGGGGAAGCATTTTTCTAATAACTCTTTCGCATTTTGACACTTTTGAATAATTTTTTTTGCATTGGATAGCTGAGGTGCATGCCGACAGCGCACCTTTTTTACTTTTTCGATTTTGGTTGCAGATATTTTTAACAAAGTTAATTTCATTTTCAAAACCGGTTTTGAAACTGAAAGTGCTTTTTAAAAAATATATCTGCAACCAAAAATTATTCAAAAATGTCAAAATGCGAAAGAGTTATTAGAAAAATGCTTCCCCATAGGAATAGCATAAGCTCGCGAGCGTTCCCTGGAGCGAGGACAGGGGGCTTAACTCCTCTCAACGATTCAGAATTTGAGTTCAAAATTTAAGTTTAAATCTAAGCTTCCGAAAACATTTAATAAGCTTTTGCAAACATTTAGTTAGAACCAAACAATAATGGTTAAAATTAATTGTTGGTTACTCTGAAGTTTAACAAGCCCTCTAACGGAATTTTTTGAAATTTATCTTTAAAATTTATTTTCAAGAAGATACTGACTTAAAGAATAGTTTTATTTTAAATCGCAAACGAAACGACCAATTTTTCCATTTTCTATCATTATTTTAAATTTGAAGCTCCCGCCCCCCCCCCCCTTAAACACAGTTCCCTTTGTGCTACCTAACCATTCCCTACTATTGAGATTTTGAGCTCAAAATTTAAGTTTAAGTCTAAGCTTCCGAAAACATTTAATGAAATGCAAAAAATAGTTGTTCGCTACTCCGCAAATGAATGAACCAATTTTTCCGTTTTTTCTAATCATTTGAAATTTGAACCCTCTGAACGCAGTTAAATTTGTGCTACTTAACTACTCCCAACTTTTCAGATTTTGAGCTCAAAATTTAAGTTTGAGTCTAAGCTTACGAAAACATTTAATGAGATGCAAAAAATAAAGGCAAAAAATAGTTGTTCGTTACTCCAAAGTCTAAAACGCTCTCTATCGGCATTTTTTGAAAATTATCTTTATAATTTAATTTCAAGAAAATGCCGACCTAAAGAATAATTTTAGTGAAAATCGCAAATCAATCGACCGATTTTTCCATTTTTTATGTTTATTTGAAATTTTGGTCCTTAAACTTTAATGGCGGCTATCTCCTTTGGAAAACGTTTGGGACCCTTGGTCTCCTATTAATATTATTTGTCTTAATGTGTACTATCACTCCTCTTTTATTGTAAAAAATATTTAGAATCACCCTGCATATTAGGGATGTAGGTTGGGAGCAATCGCTGATTTCATCGCCCCGCCACACCCACTTAAAGCTTTTCAGTGTCTTTAATTTGTGTACTTTGTCTTTTAAATTTGTCCGGTTTCAATTTCTCTCCCTTTTTATCCTTCACTATTTCCAAGACATGCAGGTCGTAAGTGAAGACTTTTGACGTAATTCGTGGTCGCTTGACAGCGACAGTTCTTCGCACAAAATAGCCGTACTGTTTGGGACGTAGGTAGCGATCGTGGACGAAGATAGGCCACTCACCGCGGCGGTTTCGTTTTGATTTTCATAAGTTTGTCTTAACCATGAAACGATTTTTATTTTTATTTTGATTTTGATTATGGTTCTTATTAGATTGGAATCGAAACATGTCAATAATATTTGTTTTTAATTTTTCGTTACACCTCTCTCAAGTAATATTAAATTGTTTATTTAAATGTTTATATAAAAGGTGACGCTCTTAAAATCTTATGATTTAAAAATCTAATAGATTTAATAACTTTTTTATACCTTGATTCCCTCAATCTAAGTTAATAAAAATTTTCTAAAATATCATCCAGTTTCAGTTGCAAAAATCTATACTATAATAATACCAGGGCTGTCCAACGCGGCGCCCTTTGACGATTTTTTTGGCGCCCTTTTGAAATTTTTGAATTATTAGACTTTTGAAAAGCAAAATAAAAAAAAAATTTCTTTATTGTTTATAAAGTCTAATTATGATGGTTAAATTTGGTAATAATTAGGAAAAGCTTTTTTTTAATATTTAAGAAGTAAAAGAAAATAAATGTTTTTAATCTTCGCCTGCTCCTTTGTAGATACATGCGTATGAAACTTCACATATTTAGTTTTTGCTATTGCCACACTGTCCTTTGGCTGCTGAATACGGACGGGAAATTAAAAAGCTGGATTTTTCCTTCTTAGATTTTGAAATTTTAGGTTTTTTTCTCAATTTTTTTTAATTAACAAAACAGTGCAGAATAATTTCCATCTACGAAAGAACTTACAGACTGTCTCTCTGGAATCATCCATATGGATTGGCCACTAACATGCCTAGTCTTATTTTTGTATGTTTTTATAAAACTGAAACCCGCCTTCAAAACAAATCAAAGTGATTTTCACACGACAAATGTCTCTGATTTCCATTTGTTGCAGTTGTTATTATAGACGTAAATAAAGTTTCTGACATCTTACCCTACAAACTTTACGAAGATAATTTAGTTATATATAATTTAGCGGTTCCCAATCTATGGGTCGAGACCCACTTATGGGCCGCGGCTGTTGTTTTGGTGGGTCGCGGAACAATCGAGGTTTGCCATCAAAATATATCTTTTATCTCATCTGTTTAAAAAGATATGACACTTTCAACAGGAAATTATATTTCTAGAGAAAATCCTTAATTTCCTTTCAGATGAATATACGAAGTGAATATCCAGAAATATTTAAATCAGCTTTGAGGTCCTTGATGAAATTTAGCACTTTGTGCTTATGAAAACATGCTTTTTTTACTTTGCTAGACAAGTACGCAGACAAACTGCGTGTTAATATATGTTCCCACATTGGTAAACACCAGTACCAGAAATCTCAATGATTGGTACCGCATGTATTCATTCATGTGAATAACGGCGCCCTTCATTGAGTGCCAAGAGCTACGTTGCGCCCCTGCTTTCTAAAAGGTTGGACAGGCCTGATAATACTATCATTTATTAATCCCTTCGAGTCTGATTTATTTTTTCTATTTAAAAAAAAATACTTTTAGGTTAATAACATTTACAAAGGATTTACAAGTTCATTTGTCTGAAACATAATGCTTGTTGCTGTTTTGCATACAATTCAATTTATAGTCATATAACAATAGTATAAAAAGAGGTTTTTGCGATATTTAGTAAATATTATATAATTTAAAGAGTATATTTTAAATTTAAACAATGAAATAAAATTTAAAAAAATTTTAAAAATGGTGCGAAGAGAATTAATCAAATAATAATTATTATTCTTATTACGAAATACCGAAACATTAAATAAAGTCATGTAACAAATGCATTGACACATACTAACATTACTAGATATAAACAGTAACAAAAGTAATTGTTTTAAACAAAATAATACTCAATTAAAGCACATGATCTATTATTACTACACCACACTCGAAATGCTTAAACAATACGCTATTAAAAGTTTACATGAATTTGAAAATTTTGAAGCATCCATTTGCTTAAATTTCTTATTTCATAATACAATGTGTGTAGAACATTTTTCCAAAATTTGAATTCAATCGGAATAAAAAGCAATGAGTGAGAACCATTGGAAATCCTATTAATTAGACTATATCGGTTGAAAGCGACGCAGGTATATTGCTTCTTTCTTAAAACATTATTTTTGAAATTGATCGACACGATTTCTCAAAAACTGATGTACCGATCTTGCTGAAATTTTGAGCACTTCTTCAAAATAGGATTGACTACACTGTTAAAACTAATGGTGACACATTGCACCTTTTAGGGGTGAAAGGCTTGTCTCACTGGTGACAACCCTAAAGGAGCCAGAACGACATTTTTAATTAGTGTGAAAAGATGGCACCCTGAATCCAGAGTGTCCAATAATAAAAAATTAAAAAATATACAAACCGACTTTTGGCCGTCGAAAGATTCGAACTCACAACGTCTGATTACAAGCTCAGCGTTCTAACCGCTCGGCCATCGAGTTCATCTTCATTCACTCATAGCCATAGATTTTACTTGCCGTCACAGAAAACAGAAAGACACACGTCACATGGTTCCAGTCACCCGATGAGGTGCCACATTGCTGATAATACGAAGTGTATGGCACCTTATTTAGCTCCAATCACCCAGTAAGAGACCTGTCGGCACTGCACCCACATATCCAAGCCCCTATGGCACCCTAGGGTTCCAAATGCCCCGGGTTCCAATGGACCCTAGGGTCTTTTCACCTCAGGGTCCCAAATGGCACCGGTTTGTCACCTTCACTTTTAACAGTGTAGTAACAAAGTGAATTTCCTTTTTTTCGATTACAACTAATTTTAAAAGGCAACACTTATTATAAATTGTACCAAAAATTGTATGTTTTACGTAAAACTATTTCCAAAACTGAAATTTTAATCTTTTTTAAAATCCTTCGTCCAATCTATAGCTATACATATATATTAACATAAAAAATAGTTTTTTAAATTTCAGATAAAGGTATCGTTAGTTATCCTGACCACCACGAGGAGACATATTTTTGATTGGTCTCCCGAAATCACATCCCACCGACTAAAATTTTAAAAAAATAATAATAAAAATTTCATAAAGTAATTTTTTTTCATAAAATTGCTTCTTTATATCATTAAAATTTTTTAATTTATGACTTGATAATTATATATGTAAATCTTTTCTCTTTATAATTTATTAATTGATAGGGAAAGTTTTCTTAGTTTGAGAAAAACTCCTAAAAATGTTCATTTTAAAAGATTTGTTAAATTCAATAAGATAATTTTGCAGGCCTATTATATTTCCAAGTTTTAAGGAAGTCATTTAATTTTTCATGCCCATTTACTAACATTATTTTAAAAAATTATAGTTATAAAATTTTAAAATACTAAATTATAAATTACAAATTATAAAATTCTTTTCGTTCGACACACATACAATTAGATTTTTTCCCTCATAAACCTGTGTTTGAATCCACCTGCGCGTAGTTAATTTAAATAAGGAAAAAAATTAAGAGGCTCGTAGCATAAAGATAGTTTTTTTAAAGATGCATAAAAGGTCTTGTTTTCTTCGCTTTAAGCTATTTATACTATTAAGAATTGAAATTTGGACACAGACTTAAATAAAGTAAGGAGGTTTAATATTGTTATTTTTGGTAACATCAGCGTAATTTACATTTCGTTTTTCAATTCTAATTTAATATGTATTTTTTACTAAAATAATCTTTTACTAAAAATTTTGTCCTAATCCCAGATGCACTTAGTTAATTTAAAATGATAAATATTTGAAAGAATGTTTTGAAAAAAGTCATTTTAAATATTCTTTTTAATTTAACAGAAAGGGTCTTACTAATTTTGCTTTCTATGAATAACAAGGATGAATTTGAAATTGAATTCTAGAAAATTGCATGATAAAAAAATTTTTCTGGGTAATTTTAGTATTAAGATATAATGGATGTAATTAAAATTTTGTAATAAAGTAGTATTTAGAGTAAAACGTAGAAAACGTAATTTGATTTATAATGCTTTTCAACATGGTTGAAATTGATTATGAATAAGGATGTCTGAATGTCTGTCCGTCTGTCCATCTATCGACGCTCTAACTGTAAATTCGTGAAACACGTTACCAGACATAACAATTTGGGACATAATAATTAAAGCTTCTGGTTAAAATGATTTCGATTGTGTTGAGAATGTTTTGTACCAGGAATAAAATTGTGCTGAAACTGTTGTTGAAATTTACATATTTTCTCCAGAAATAATGTTACTGATATTTATTAGTAAAAATTAGTCAACTCACTAATTTCATGCAATTTATTTTCCATAAAAAACTGTCTCTTATTTCCTTTTTAAATTTGTGTAATTTTAAAGTCAACGTGTAAAAAGTGTTTTAAAGTGTTTTACATGTGTTGTTTCATAGCGTTCCAGATTGCGTATTTACAACGTGGTGTTAATTTGGTGACAAAGTGTGCAGTACAACACTATTGTAAGAGAATATTTTTATCATAACTATTTACAACACCATTTCAACACAATTAACAACACTATTTCTAGAACGCGTTTCTAGATAGCAACACTGTTGCAATAAATAAAGAACAGTTACAACACAAAAAAAAAAAAAAAAAAAAAAACGTTTTGTATATAAAGTTTTCAAATTCACAACACACTAATGACTAATGTGTTGTGAATTTGGTGAAAAAAAATTGTTCTAAAATATGTTTATTATTATGTATTGAGACCTTCTAGTGTATACAGATTTACAAGCAACGGATGTAGATTAAGAGAACACTATGAAAAAGACCCGGATGATAATATTAAATCTATTGGGGTTTTCTTTTAAATATCTCGCTCAAATTTTAATATTTTTACATGATTATTTTGCATAGAATAGCTGAGAACGATCTACAACCGGCCTAATTTTTACCTTTTCAATTTTAATTTCAGATTTGTTTTAAATTACTTAAACTTTCGAAATCGGTTACAACCAGTATCCAAAATTGAAAATATGTTAATATAAAATATATATAACAAAAAAAAGTAAGAACTACCTCGATTGTAGATCTTCCTCAGCCATCCTATGCAAAAAAAACCATGTAAAAATATTAAAAATTGAGCGTAAAATTGAAAAAGAACTCCACCCATAGTCTTAACATTATCATCCGGGTCTTTTTCAATGATTAGTGCGGTCTCTTAATGCTGTTTATTTTGGATTTTTTGGCATTCCATGTCATTTGTGTTGCGTTCACAATTTACTTAAAAAACACTAAAACATAATTCAATTTTATTATGCTCTTCAAAGATAATCTTTTGTAGTGTATGTTAGTAACGTTTAACTACTACAAATGTATTGAAAGAGATATAAATCTCTCAATTTCAGTACACGATGAATACAATAGAATCCGTAGCAATTACTGTCCATATAGAGACACACGCAAAGAAACTCGGTTACAGATTTCTTTCGAAAAATAAAGGCTCAAAGTAAGCTTTAAATTTCGGTATGTACTGTTATATTTAACAACTTTTTGTAAGTTACACTTTGTATATAAATTCTATATTTGGTATATACACTAAAAATTCGTGAAACCCTTTTACAACAACTACACTGAAAAAAAATCTGTAAAGTTAGTTAACTTTTCATAGAAAACTTTTATTTCTATAACTTTTTATGTAATGGTAACAGCAAAAATTCAAGTAACACAATAGGTTATATTAATTTTTGCTGATACCATTATATGAAAAGTTCTAGGATTCTCAGTTTCCCAGAAAAAGTTTCGTAATTTTACAGATTTTTTTTTCAGCGTAATTGAACATACTAACTAACACTTCTATCTAAAACCGTTTTTAATAATATTGCGAACGTGTTGTGCCCGGAAAAAAATTGTGCAAAAAGTGTAGTCAAACATTACATATTCTTTCTAGAAATGCAGTTATTGTTATTTATTAGCAAAATTAGTCAACTCACTCAGCATTCTCCTGCAATTTTTTTTTCTATAAAGCAAACTGTCTCTTATTTTCTTTTTAAAATTGTGTAATTTTAAAGGCAGGCTGTGTAAATGTGTTCTGAAAAAAGAACATATTTCTAGATGCAACGCTTTTGCAACATATTAAGAACGCAATAACAACTCAAAAATGCTTTTTACAGGGTGTCCAGCAAATAACACCCTGATTTGAAAATTAAATTTCTCAAAAAACAGAGATCAATAGAATTATGCAGTAAACGGTTTGTTTATCAGGTAAGCTGTAAAAATCTTATACAAAAGTTTCGAACGGTAAATATTTTGAAAAGATTGTGTTCTGATTGCAAATAATGCTTTGATTTGACATTTTTCTTGCTTTAGATTGCTGCCAGAGAATGTGTTTTTCGGCTTAAAGTGCCATATTTCATAGTTTTTTGAAATTAAATTTTTGAAATTTCGAAATTCTAAAAATTTACTTCGGAAAATCTTTAAAATATTGCATTGTAAGCTGAAAAATTATTTCTCTTCAGGCAATCTAAAACAAGAAAAATGTCAAATCAAAGCATTCTATGCGTTCAGAACGCATTTATTTCAAAATATTCACTGTTTGAAATTTCTGTATAAGATTTTTAGAGCTTACCTAATGAAAAATCCGTTTACCGCATATTACTGTCGATTTTTGAAATCAGGGTGTTATTTGCTGGACGTTTTATAACTGCGAAGTTTTATAACTGCGACACATTATTCACAACGCAATAATCTGCTGTAAATTTGATGAGAAAAACTGTCCTAAAGTTTATTTTTGAAGAGTATTTGTAGTGTACAGATATACCAAAGGATTCACATACCATTCTCATTACTAGCAAAATTTACTGAAGGATATATTTAAATGTGGTAAATACCCCTCAACTTACGTAAATTTGTGAATGTATGTAGTTCATGCACTGTAAAAAGTTTCACGTAAATTCCTAAAAAAAAGGATAAAACACCAGTCAAGATGCCATCTTCACGCGACACTGGATGCTCTTATGAGATACTAGTCAACATATTGGAATTTGCACCTCAAATACGTATTATAAAGAAGTTTAATGAAAAATTCAGATCTTGCTATAATACCATATAGTACTTCGGAATATGGCATAGTACATAAAATATTTCGTGTGTCCCTTTTTATACTTTTTGCTTCTATTACATAGAACCTAACTTGTGGAATCTAAGAATTACTACTTGTGGAATCTACTTGTGGAAATCTACTTGTGGAATTTTCTTGCTTTAGATTGCTGCCAGAGAATGTGTTTTTCGGCTTAAAGTGCCATATTTCATAGCTTTTTTTTTTTTTTTTAAATTTTCTTCATTCACCGTAATGTAACGAAATACTTTTGGTTGTCCTTGTAATCAAACTATGCATCCAATTTTTATAAGATTTTATATGAATAGACCAAATTCAGATATAATTGTATATTTTAAATTTCAAATCATTCGGTTATATAGTTTTTTCGGTTACATGGTTTTTATTTTTTGTGACATGAAAAATTTCCAAATTAGTATATTGTACGACTATCCAAATAGCAATATTGTACGACGTCCAAATTAGCAATATTGTAGTAATATTTTTCGACTAGTAGTAAGATTTTTTGAGGCTAATTCAAGGAAAATTTTGGCTCGGAGAACCCTCAGAAATATCATTTTCAGAAAATGGGAAACAGTTTAATATAATAAAAAAGCACCCCAAATACTGTTTCCTGCATACCATTATGTAATAGAATACCCATGTGTGGACCAGTAAATTAATAATAAAAAATATTTGCATCGCAGATTGTACAAAATGTATATTTTGTATATATTTCATAAATGCATATCGATTTTATTATGTTGAAAAAACTGTAACATCACTAAAATGCACTTGAAACTATTTTTTCCCATTCATCGTAATGTAACGGAATACTTTTGGTTGTCCTTGTAATCAAACTATGCATCCAATTTTCATAAGATTTTATATGAATAGACCAAATTCAGAAATAATTGTATGTTTTAAATTTCAAACCATTAGGTTATATAGTTTAGACTCTATTTTATGCGGACGGACAGACAGGCGGACAGAAAGAAGGACAGAGAGTCTGAAGGACGCACTGAAAAGTGACTATACGTGCTAGGTATTTACATAACGACGAACGCACTTCAAAAGACGACTCTCCGTCCAAATGTTAATTTATATCTATATCACATATACAGATATGGATATTTTTTGTGACATGAAAAATTTCCAAATTAGCATATTGTACGACTATCCAAATAGCAATATTGTACGACGCGTCGTACAATATTGTCCAATATTGACGTCCAAATTAGCAATATTGTAGTAATATTTTTCGACTAGTAGTAAGATTTTTTGTGGCTAATTCAAGGAAAATTTTGGCTCGAAATGTATAAAAATGTAGCAACATGGCGATATTTAATACTAACCATGTAAAAAGCTAATTAATCAATATCAATGTACATAATAACTGCTTATAAACAAAGATAAGGCCAAAAAAGTCTTAGTTTATAAAAGAAGATGTAAAGTATATGATGTGCATAATTGACGTTTGAAAGAACGTTCCACATATATGGATTAGATATTTCCCAAAAACTAAAAATGTAATTGATATGCATAATATACGAAATTCGTTTGATTTAAGATTTAGAGATTCTACACGAATCTAGAGTAAACAGTTCAGCGACAACTGTCATAATAAAAATTTAGTAGATTTATATTAAGTTTTTTAAAGTTGTTCAGCTTGCTTCAATCAAAAATACTTGCAAAAAATTTGGTATTACTACTGAAATTTTGTATGGCATGTAACATGTAAATAGACGATTATGGCAAAAAAAAATGAAATACACAGATTACGTTCCTTTTATTGCTATATGAAAAAAAATTATTTTCTGCTAATTCGTGAATTTTTCATAGTATAAATATTTTAATAAAGTATCTTTGGTCATCACTTCTTTAAATACGTATTATAAGTAATTCTTTTTCACTGAACTTTATTGTTAGTTTTCGATAAAGAATCAAATAAATTATTTAGTTAAACATAGAACTAAAACATTCAACAAATATATACTAAAATATTTTTTCCTTCAGCAGAAATCTGCTATATAAATAGCAGTCATAAAATATTATATTAAATAGTTTCTATAATTTCACAAGATAAAATATTTTTCATTGACTCTAATGAAATTTTCTTATTTTTGCAATATGAGGAAGAACTGTAATTTATGCATTTTAATTAAAACTTAGATTATGTTCTTTAAGAATGTAGAAATACTTTTATCCGAAAATATCAAACTGTTCAGAATTTATGTAAAATAATAGAGAGTAGGTTAGAATTATGTTTAGTTGTTACAGATATTTTATTTTATTTACTTCCTTTTACAATAATTTTTTTATAGTATGACAACATGTTTTTTGAGAATAATATGTCATATAAAAAATTGTATGTTTTAGAGTACTTCTTTTTTTGAAGAAGTAATATAATTTTTGTAGAACTGCATTTTTCTAGAGTAAATGCGTGAGATGCGGTTATGCTTATAACGTTTTAACAATAAATTAATACCTTTTTCTTGAAGTACTCAATCATTGCATGCTTTAATAGTAAGTTTATATATATATTATGTGTGTTCCAGAAGTAATGGGACAAACTTTAAGGGGAGGTAGGGGATATCAAAAGAATTCAGAATTGCATAGCAACGCATGGTCGGAAACGTCATGGGAAGGTAGTATGAGAGATAAAAGGGACGAAGAGACACAAGATTGATATAATCTGAAATAACATATTGGTCAACGATATTACATTTACTGTGATAGATAATATGTGAAAATGTTACAAAAGATGTTCCATCATTGCTGGCCATGCATGCATTAAACCGTCGAACCATGGATTGGCGGAGTCGCTCAAATACACCCGGATTTTGTTGGATATCCGCAGCACAACAGATGAGATGACATGAGTCTTGCAACCAGACCCATTTGAGATACCACAGACATTGTGTACGCAATGTTTTTCAGTGCACCCCAAAGAAAACAAGTTGGAAATTGCATATGAAGCGTAGCAAATGAGGTGCGTTCGTACGATAACGAAGTTTTAAAAATATTCAGATCTTGGTGATATAGTAGAGCGTACTTCGGATACAGTATAGTAGTCGAAATCTTTACGTTTCTGTAAATATGCAGGAAGTAAATGACACCTCAGCAACGTATATCTTATTCATAAAATGTGAAATAGTTGAATATAATTAAGACACGCCCCAAACAATGTTTCCCCGTATAGCATTAAGTAGTGGAATACTTTGTGTGGCCCTGTAATTTAATAATAAAAATTCTTTGTATCACAGATTGTACAGAATGCATATTTTAGTATATACTTCATAGATTCATGCCAATTCTATTATGTTCGAATGAGTGTAACATCATTAAAATGCATTTGAAACTTTTTTCCCATTGACCGTAATGTAATGGAATACTTTTGATTGTCCCTGTAAATGATCTATGCATCCGACATTCATAACATTTGAAATGACTCGACAAAATTACGTAATAATTATATGTTTTAAATTTCAGACGATTAAAATGCATTTGAAACTTATTTCCTCATTGACCGTATAATGCAACGCAATTCTTTTGATTGTCCCTGTAATTGGTCTATACATCCGATTGTCATAACATTTGAAATGTCTGGATAAAATTACGCAATGATTATATGTTTTAAATTTCAAACGATTAAAATGCATTTGAAACTTTTTTCCCCATTGACCGTAATGTAACGGAATCCTTTTGATTGTCCCTGTAATTGATCTATTCATCCAATTGTCATAAAATTTGAAATAACTCGACAAAATAATGTTATAATTATGTATTTTAAATTTCAAATGATTCGGTTGGGTAGTTTTTGCGTTGTTATATGCGGGCAGACAGACGGACGGACGGACAGACAGACAGACAGACAGACGGACAGACGGACGGACTGAGCGACAACAATAGGTGCTACGTATTTACATAATTACGAACGCACCCAAAATGGCTATGTACAATTTCTGGTATGAATTAAGAATTTAAATATTCTCGAATCTAAGAAAATTGTTTTACTCCAATGCTCTTGTGAACAACACAACCTACCGACGAACGAAGACGTTTCCGACCATGGGTTGCTATGCAATTCTGAATCCTTGTGATGTCCTCTACCTGTCCTTTAAGTTTATCCCATTACGTCGGGAACATCCTGTATATATAATCAGTATCTTGTAAAGCATTTTTTAAACCTTAAAACCCCTTTAAAACTATGTACTGTACGTCCTGTGACTGTTTCATTTCCCACTACAAGTTTTTGTTCATTGTAAAAAACATTTAATGCGTTGTAGTCACAATACGACTTTACAGAATCTGCTCAATTGTGTATAGTCGGAACTTATTGAAGAGTGGTAAACTTGTCACTGACAATAACTGTTTTATCTTCTTTCTAGGTGCGTTCGAACCTTTAGTTGTCGTTCAGTCCGTCCGTCTGTCCGTCTGTCTGTCCGCATATAACAGCGCAAAAACTACCCAACGAAATCGTTTGAAATTAAAAATACATAATTATTACATAATTTTGTCCAGTCATTTCAAATTTTATGAAAATCGGATGGATAAATAAATTACAGTTACAATCAAAATTATTCCGTTACATTACGGTCAATGGGGAAAAAAGTTTCATAATAATAAAATTTTCATTTTAATCGTTTGAAATTTAAAATATATAATTATTATATAATTTTGTCATTTCAAATTTTATGAAAATCGGCAGCATAGATCAATTACAGGGACAATCAAAATTATTCCGTTATATTACGGTCAATGGGGAAAAAGTTTCAAATGCGTTTTAATGGTGTTACACTCATTCAAACATAATAAAATTGATTTGCATCTATGAAATATATACTATAATATACAATTTGCACAATCTGTGTTTCAAAGAACATTTGTTATTGCTTTACAAGGCCGCACAAAAGTATTCCATTCCATAAAGGTATAGGGAGAATATTGTTTGGTGAGCGTTTTAATTGTAATTAGCAATTTAACATTTTATCAAATTGATATACGTTGCTGAGGAATACTACAAGATATTTTCTTTATAAAATAAAGCAGATAGTATTTACAGGGACACACAAAAGATTTGGGGTACTATAGTGTATTCGAAGTATTATCTACTATAACAGTAAGATCTGAATATTTTTAAAACTTCGTTATCGTACGAACGATACGTTATTTGCTACGTTTCACGTGCAATTTCCAACTTGTTTCTATACAAATACAGTGAAATCTCCAAAAAAGGGACACCCTTGGGACCGAAACTTTTGTCTTTTAAATAGAGGTGTGCTTTATTTAGAGTTTTTGCTTTAAAAAAATTAATCTTTCAAATAACATTACATTAAAGGTGAAATTTAAATGTACCCGAAGACTATAAACTACGATAATCAGAAGCAACAGGAATACAGAATTAATTAAAAGTTTCAATCGATTACTTCATTAAAAGATTTGTAAAATTATTGATTTGCATTTTTTACATAAATATTTCATACATGCAAAAAGTGCATTAACATTTCAAAGAATCTTCCTTGAGTATTCAGTCAAAAGTAATTCTTTGGCAGATTTCAATTTTTCACTACAAAACTTTCAAGATCTCGTTTATCATACTTATAAATTTTAGTCCTTCATTATCAGCAGTATTTACGAAAAAAGTATTCAGCTTTATATATTGTAAATCATCTGTAAAGTTCTTTCTTTCACAATTTTAATTTATCCTTTACTTTTATAGTCATCCTTACAATTTTCAGTATTACTTTTGATAGGAATAAACGCACTGAATCTGGGTAAATAAATGCGCGTGAGTTATGTCAGATGCCTTTCTATCAACATAAACGCCTGTGTGTTTGATGAGTTCGCAAAATCTATATTTTTATTTTTATGTCAGATTACTTCATTACCTGAAATGTAAAAAAACCAGCTACTTTAATTTCATTTTCAAGTAGCCCTTATTTAGAGGTAAATAAATTACATGTCCTATGCCAAGGGACTGGGACCGGAACTTTTGTCCCTTAAATAGAGGTGTCCCTTATTTGGAGGTTACACTGCATATTCTGCAATTTATACATTTTACACGATATTTTAAATGAGAAATAATTTTTTTTTATTGTTATCTCATAAATGTATTTTCTTACAAATGCATAAATCATACATTTAAAATTGTTATTCATGAAAAATAATAAAATAATTTACTTCAAAAAATTACGGTGCATTTGATTTAATTATTCAAAGGATAAATTGCCTTAGCGGAAAGAATGCCATGTTAATGTTTATTTTAAATTGAAGACTTACATTTTCTGCATAATTTTGTTTCTAAACATTGTTTTAAGGCAGTTTAGTTTTTACAGACAATATAATTACGTTAGTTTTAAGAACTTGTTTTGTATGAAAATTTGTTAATGCTAGAATCTTTTATTAGAATTTCTGCCTCTAATCCTACATGTACATGGTTAATTTAAAATGATAAATATTTTAAGGATTGTTTTTATAAAATCTCATTTTAACAGGTAATTTGGAAGATCTTGCTTATTTCACCTTAGGATTTTTTTTTTGTATTAATAAAAGATTTTTTGGGGCATATGAAATTGAAATCCCGAATGCTGCATAATGGAAATTGAAGATATTCTTGGTATTAAGCTACAATGTGTGTTTTAGGTTTAATTTTTGTTTTTTCTACTTTTATAATTTAGCATAAAAAAAAAGTTTATTATACATTCAGTTTTGCACGAAGTTTGATTTTTTAATGTTCTTCTGAAAGTATTATTAACAACATTTGTAATATTTTTCATTTTATATTTGTTTTTGAAATTTAACTTTCTACATACTTTCCAAACAACATTTATACATCAAGATTTTTTTTTTTTTTTTGAGGTATATTTTTTATGGCTAGAAAATTAAGTTCTATTTTTATTTTTTGTTGTTGTTGTTTAGAACACATAAATCTGATTTGTGTGCTTTTCATAAAAACCTGCTCATCATCAATATACATCATCATCGTCAATATACAGGTACGAGATAGCATAAGGCAATTTTACAACAAGAAACAAATAAAGAAGGGAGCTCCGCACAAATAGCGCAATTGTGTCAGCCGTAATCGAACCCACAAGAGATTAGTGGCGTGGTTCTTTAACTATGGGTGTCCCGATTGAGTTCTATAAATTTTTCACATTCAATGCAATTTAATTAAACTAAAATATATTGTACGAAAATTCCCTTATCAATAAAGAATAAATTTAAAAAATAGTTGTAGTAGTTTTAGTGAAATTTGCATTTGCCGTAGACGGGTTTCCATTGACTTTGTTAATGGGTTTCGAAAAAAATATGCCTCGTTTTTCATCGGCGACGTGAGAAATCTTTTTGAAATACAATCATTTAAAAAAATCTCTTTGTAAAAAGGAAAGTTGATGTGAAAGCTATAATTCTTCTAACGTTAGCATGCAAATAGCCTTTTTACTCTTTCAGGGACAAGTAAGATTCAGGTACACTTTCGCCCCCAAAAATGTTTAAATAAGGAATTCACACTGCGATTTGTAAAAAAAAATCTTTGATACTAATCAAATACTCTCCATCAAGTTTGCTATAAAATCGAAAATGTACTAAAAGCTAATGTCAGTTGGAGCATTAAAACAAAATGTTCATAGGCTTTAACCGGAGCATCTAAAAGAATTAATAATATTATACTTAACTATTTATTAAGTGATAATTGTTTGCAGCAGTTAATTTACTTTAATAATTCTAGTTAAATGCACGGAAAATGTATGCACATATTAACCCTTTATCTACCGAATTATGAATACCTGAAAATTTTACATTTTAAAGCATTTTACGTAAATTGTTTAAACTAAATTAAAACATTTACATAATCATTTAATAAATTTTTAGAGGATTGTAGAAGAATCGAAGGATTTAGAAGGAATAATTAAATCTGAATTTACAGGGAGTTTTTTCAATATTTATAACCGCACTCAAATCGTTTATTTTAAATTGTTTTCTTAGTACACTATATTGCCATTGATTATGGGACACTTGCGATTTTAGACATTTTACTAAATATCTAGAAAAATACATGAGGAATCATCTCGAAACTCTTAGTGTATAAATATAATAATATACGTCATACATCTTCGTGAAGATTTTTTACCGAAACTCCATAGGGGACCGTCAACAAATTAAAAAAGAATGAATATCTTTTGAATAACCCTGTCAAAACTAATGTAGCAAAAGCGCTCAAACTCTAGATTATGATTGAATGCCTTATTGTAATACACTGTGTTCATTTTTATGCAAATAGCATGCATACTCGCAGAGTAATTAAGGTTTTTATAAAAATGGCCCCAAATTTTTCTAAGTTTTTCCCTTATAATTTTCAGAGTTCTTAATATAAAATAATATTTTTTTCAGAAAATATGACAAACAACATTGCACACAGTACTCTGTAATCAGAATTAAAAAATAATAAAAATTGTATGAAAAATGAGTAGGTTTACTAAATAATTTTTTACTGCGCATGCGTCAAAGATATCAAAATTTCATTTGAATATTATGTTAGCTAAATGTATAGAGCAACTTTTGTGAAAGTCTCAAAATCATAACTTGAAAATTCTGAAAATAATCGTCAATTGCATAAGTTGAAAATCCGTTATTCTCAAAATGAAGCAAAAACAAGAGGGGTTGTATCCATATATTCATTGATTAGTGTCAATGTAGAATACATAATACGGGATGTTACGACTACTTCTGGATAAAATCCCTCATTTTTTTACTTCATTTTGGAAACAACGGATTTTGTCCTTTTTCTATAGACGATTACTTTCAGAATTTTCAAGCTATAATTTTGAGACTTTTACAATAGTTGCTCTATACATTTAGCTAACATAATATGCAAATGAAATTTTGATATCTTTGACGCATGCGCAGTAAAAAATTATTTAGTAAACCTACTCATTTTTCATACAATTTTTATTATTTTTTAATTCTGATTACAGGGTACTGTGTGCAATGTTGTTTGTCATATTTTCTGAAAAAAATATTATTTTATATTAAGAACTCTGAAAATTATAAGGGAAAAACTTAGAAAAATTTGGGGCCATTTTTATAAAAACCTTAATTACTCTGCGAGTATGCATGCTATTTGCATAAAAATGAACACAGTGTATTACAATAAGGCATTCAATCATAATCTAGAGTTTGAGCGCTTTTGCTACATTAGTTTTGACAGGGTTATTCAAAAGATATTCATTATTTTTTAATTTGTTGACGGTCCCCTATGGAGTTTCGGTAAAAAATCTTCACGGATATGTATGACGTATACTATTATATTTATGCACTAAGAATTTCGAGATGATTCCTCATGTATTTTTCTAGATATTTAGTAAAATGTCTAAAATCGCAAGTGTCCCATAATCAATGGCAATATAGTGTATTTTGTAGAATTATAAAATGTACAAATATGATGTTTTTACAGCGTAAATATAGAAAAAATTCCGATTTGAAAAATCCCCATTCGCCTCCCTCAGCGCCAAGAAAGCCGAAAAGATACAAAGGCTAAAGAAATCATATTAAAAGATTTTATAATATAAATTAAGACATACTTGAATACATTTTTTAAAAATAAATATAATTTATATACAAAAAATTAAAACACTAAAAAACATTTAAAAATACAAAACGTTTCGCCATGCTACATGCAAGGCCTCCTCAGAACAAATACTAATTCATTGCAAAACAAACATTGGAAAAAAATCAAGACAGTTACAGTTTGTTATTATTCTTTTTAAAAAGATAACATTCATTTGGGACAGCACGACCCTCATTCAGAGTTGGCGATCATGAAAAAAGTGAACCAGCCTTCGAGGAGAATTCTGTCGTGATAATTCTTGAAACCTGATTTTACGATACTAGCCTTCGTAACTGCGGGATGTGTTTCGTTTGAACGAAAAAAAACCCCGCAAAGTAAAGTGCGAAGGCCAGTATCTTAAAATCAGGTTTCAAGAATTATCACGGCAGAATTCTCCTCAAAGGTTGGTTCACTTGTTTGCTATCGCCAACTCTGAATGAGGCTCGTGCTGTTCCAAATGGATATTATCTTTTTAAAAAGAATAATAACAAACTTGATTTGTTCCAATGTTTGTTTTGCAATGAGTTATTATTTGTACTGACCATACCTTGCATGTAGTTTGACGAAGCTTTTACTTTTATATTTTTAAATGTTTTTTAGTGTTTTAATTTTTGTATATAAATTTTATTTATTTAAAAAATGTATTCAAGTCTGTTTTAATTTATATTATCCAATCTTTTAATAGTTTTTAAAATTCAGACGTTAAATGTACGTGTATAGCAAAATAAAGAAATCATACTTTTAAAAATATTTTTGTTTTGTGTGACCAATAATGCTTTCCGAACAAAAATAATGTATCTGTAATTTATTCTAAACAGTATTACTACAACTAATCCACGTATTAAAAGAATTTTATAGTAAGTAACTTTAATGATACTTTTAAGTACCGTCTGCAGATAAAGAGGCCTTGCATTTTTTAAATTCCATCGTTAAATGTGTGCGTATTGCAAAATAAAGAAATCATCCTTTTAAAAATATTTTTGTTTAGTGTGACCAATAATGCTTTTGAAACAACATAAAATAATGTACCTGTAACTCATTCTAAATAGTATTACAGCTAATCCACTATCCATATTAGATACGTATGTCACTTGGTCGATGATGATAGTTGCATTTTGGTCCAACACCGATTACACAACGATACATTTATGCGAGTGTGTATTATTGTGGTTCACATTGCACACAAAATGTCAAATATTTCCAAAAATTTTTAGCACACGAAGTTTCGTTTAAAACACAAAATTTAAGTCAAACTGTAAGTGGAAGTAATTTTTCTATTGTCAAAATCTCCAGATCACAAAAAGTACGAGAAAGTAATCAACTACTTTCAACTCACTAAACCACAGATTGTGCTCAAACTGTGTGCTGTAACTCTGTGCAGCGGAACGAAAAATAGAGAAAAAAATTGTCGTAATACACTTTAGGGTTTTTTTTAAAACCAGGCACATAGTTGATATAATAAGATATTTTAAAGTTAAGTGTAAAATATTGTCATATATATTATATGAGGACCCCAGAAGCCAAGGGGTATAAGTGACAAAATTGAAAAAATTGCGTTAAGTGCACAGGGTATCTGGAAATACGCTTTTTTCATTTCAGGTAAAGAAATATAGGCCATTTTCTGATTATTTGGGGAGTTATAGAGACAAACCACTTTTTTCGAAAAACAAACAATATTGATTAATTATACATTTAAAGAAAATTGTACCCTATTTTTTTAACAGTTATTGAAATGAGAGTTCAAAGATTAGAATGCAACAAGCAGATGTTTCCTATTTCAATTCACTAAATTGTTATTGATGTTCCAATTTAACATCAATTATCTATAAACTCGATTTACTCCAAATCGACATTTTGTCACTTGTACCCCTTGGCTTTTGAGGTCGTCATATATATTTCGACTTAAAATGTATAGATGAGAGAGCTAAACAAATCCTCCCCGGATTCATGATAATTAAGTTACCAATGTAAATAGAACAATTTAGAATGTGTATTCTTCGTGTAATGAGTTTTTTTTTATTAAATGTAAAGAATTTGAACTCTGGTGGGTAATTTTCTTCAAAATTTCAAGTGGTACGTTGGTACCAGTATTTTGCAAAGAAAAAAACTATTTTTACCATATACGTGGAAAAATGACTGAAACTTTTTTCAAATAAATTTAGTCGAAAATTCCAGTGTCATTGTGATGTTTAAGAATTAAAATTAAGTGGTAGAAAATTCAACCATCAGAGCTCGATATATTTTGAATAAATGTTTTCCATGGCATTTCTCATCTTTGTTTTACTGTCGTTATTTATCAGCTAGTTTAAAATATGTTATAATAATCATAAAAATAAATAATTAAACATGCTATTTTCATCCGGAACTAAATGAAAAAATCTCCTGTCTGATTAATTGCATTCTATAAAACATGTTGAATACTCTAAGCATAATAATTTTACAGTGATACACTTATGTTATCGTGGTTCAAAATGCACAAAAAAATTCGAATATATACAAAATTTTACACATACGAAATTTAAACCAATCCCGATGTAAAAGTAATTTCACCACAGTCAAAAATCTCAGAGCAAAAAAATGTATGATTATAAAATCAACTACTGTCAACTCAATCAACGAACGGGTGGTGCTTAAACTATGTGTTGTAACTTAGTACATTGGAACGAACAAAGAGACAAATTGTCGTTATATACTTTCTGACCTTCTTTGAAAGGATTTCGAGTATACAGACGATATAATATGACATTTTGAAATTATATATATAAATAGTGGTGAAATTTTTCGAAGCTTCTTTTCTAGGTTTTAAGTTAAACAGACAATACAATATGACATTTTGTATAAAATATTAAAATTTGGTATAAATGTAAAATATATATTTGTATTTAAAATGTACAGATAACAATACTAAACAAAACTTTACCGAATTCCTGATAAATAACTAACTTATGTAAATAGAACAATGTAGAATATGTATTGTTTTCGTGAAATGAGTGTTTTTTATTAAGTGTTAATTGAATATTTACATGGCCTCCTCATCTTTTTGTTACTGTCGGTATTAACACAATTTATAACTATGTTTATTTCTGATCTGCAACATAATTAAAAATCAATAGTTCTTACACTGTAAGTTTTAAAACATGATTTTATTTGTTGTTTCTAAATCTCAATACACCATCCACATATACACATACCACAAAATGAGCATTGGAATTCTAAACAGACGATGATATTGAGATACTTTCTCATACCAAAATTTTGATTATCCTCTAAGAAGCTTCAGAACGATATCGCAAAAAATTAACTTTGTAAATTTTTGCAAATAATAACAATAATAAACTAGTCGTTAGGGGCCACCGTAATACTTACCCATCATGGATATGTATATGAAAATAAAACATGTGAAACTATTTATACAATGCATTGCAATTCATAAACAAAATTTAAATATTGTTAATATACATAGTAATGCTATATTAAAAAACTGCTGATGTACCAATTTCGACAAATTATATAAAACGCCAAACTACTCAAGTAGAACCGAACTGCGTAAAAGAAACATCCTTATAGCTCCAAAAATAATAATTTTATTAACTAACAATTAACTGTGTCGGATTAAGCGTTTCATTTCCAATTAAAATATACTTCTGATTTGAAATTTGAATGAAATACAGGGTCATGAAAAATCGAAAAATGTGGAAAACAAGATTACAAATATCTCGGCAACTAATAATCCGATCGACTTCGTTCTATATGTAAAATGTGTGTTATTTTATTGCCCTTTACGTCCATTCCTTAGAACAAAAAAAATTCGAAAATTTTTATGTACCTTTCATCAGATCGAATTTTTCGAGAGTCCGAAAAATATAGTTCCGGATAATCGAGGTTGCTGATATTAAATAGGGTTCGTCACATTCTTACATACTAACTACATACAAAATTTCAAGTCTCTATCTCAATTTGTTCGGGAGATAGAGCGTTTACAGACAGACAGACAGACGGACGGCAAAATTTTTTTTCTAAAAATATGTTTTTCGGAATCTCCACTATCTAAAACGTGTAAATCCGTCAAAAAAAATTTTTTTTTTCTATTTTCAAAACGATTGCAAGACTTACCCTATACTACGTATGATGGGTAAGTAAAACTGGAGAAATCTGTTAAAATACATTTTTTAAAGGTAGTTTTGTGTACTTTAAAATTTTCTATCAGAAAATGGACAATGGAAATTTCTATTTATTGTAGATTTGAAAGAAATACGTTTTAATCTATAATTAATTTGGTTTTACGTTAAAATTTTTAAATTGTGTTTTACATGCTTTTTCAAGTCGGAGTTATTGAGTCACAAAGGGTTAATTAGCTACTTTAAAATGCTTTATAATATTCATGTAAAGTAATTAATTAAAGATGTTCTTTTCAATCCCGAAGCTAAAATAAAAATCCCGCTTATTAATAATTAGATACTATAAAACAAGTTGACAAAGCTAAACATAAAAATTTATCATTCATTTTTATAAATTGTGTTATTTCTACCTGTTGTTGTCTTATATATTTTCTAAAGGTCAAATGCTAAAATTAATTTTAATAATGAAAAAAAAAATTTGATACTTTCAAATACTCACAACATTTTTTTTGTCACTTTTCATTTCATTCCAATTATGGAGATTTTTCATTTTATATGTACCGAGAAAGTTATTTGAATTTATCTTTCAACAGAATTAAATATAATGAGAAATTTTGCAAATAATTTCTATTTTTAGATATATATCATGCCCTTCACCTGTTAAATATATGAAATAACGACGTCCTGATTAGATGTTCAAGCCTTAGATAGAATATGAAATGAAAACTTTCTTTTGATCAATAGAATTTTGTTGCTTTGTTCCTCGGTAAATATAAATAAATGAAAAAATTACTTGATTGCTATAATAAAATAATTTCGGAGATACTGATGTTTTCTGTTTTGATTTGGCTAATGTACGGATTTCAAATAACATCGTCACATACTTTAAAAATATAATTTTAATGTCTGTTTGTTTCCAATATCAGATATTTTAAATACATTTTACTTATATACAGTTAAATTTTTTCAATATACTTAGATGTTGTTTGGTGTTATTAAATGAAAAATCGATCTGAATATATATATATATATAAAGAAAGTCTGGATTTCGTATTAATCGCAGCACAAAAAAATCTACCGAATCAAAAATCTTGAAAATTGGGGTACAAATACTTCTTATAACATCGAGTGTCGCTAAGAAGGGAATTTCGAAGATTCCACCCCCAAGGGAGGTAAAAAAAGAGCGAACTTAAAAAAAAATCCTTAAAAATTGGCTTTTGTAGTTATTTTTCAACTGATGACATATTTTAGTGCATTTTTTTCATGTTGAATCGAATGGTACTAAGCAAATTCTTTTAAATACTGTAGTTCGTGAGATACTTCACATTTTGCTAATTTGGCGCAAAAAATCAGATATTTTCAATCCTTCTCTATATGTGTAAAAGAAAGTCTGGATTTCGTATTAATCACAGCACAAAAAAAATCTACCAAACCAAAAATCTTGAAAATTGTGGTAAAAGTACTTCTTTTAACATCGAGTGCCGCTAAGAAGTGATTTTCGAAAATTCCACCCCTAAGGGGGGGGGGGGGTGGTAAAAAAAAGAACAAACTTAAAAAAATTTCCTTAAAAATCGGCTTTTGTATTTATTTTCCAATTGATAACATAGTTTAGTGCATTTTTTCATGCTGAATCGAATGGTACTTTGCAAATTCTTTTAAATCCAGTAGTTCGTGAGATACTTTACATTTTCCTAATTTGGCGATGTCTTCGGCACAAAACCCGGAAATTTTCATTCATATCTATATATATATATATATAAATCTCTCCATTAGGAAGTTCAACCGATCGTCTAAAATAATAACATGTTTCAATATATATCAGAAGTAAATTCAGGTAGAAGCAATTTAAGTAGAATTGAAGATAAAAAAATTATAAAAAAAATTGTTAAATACTTTAGTACTTTTGTAATTTGACAGTTATTTAGTAAATTTAGAGGTATTTTGTCGCCAACAGGAACTGTGAACTGAACAATGTAAGATTACATAAATCAGACAAAAATTGTGGGTATTTGATTAGATATTTAGGTTGTTTATTTAAATATATTTCGTTTGATTAAAGATTTTTTTAGAGAAACTGACCAGCATAGCGGGCGAAGGCTGCTAGTCTATTATAAAGTATTAAGACATTTGTTTCCGAAATATAACAAGTTTTTTAATGTATCATCAAAATTGTAATACGGGTACATTTTATATATTATGTTCCTGCGTATTAAGTGCAGGAAGATATATTTTTATTAAGATATTTTTTTTCATGCTATGTTATAAAACGGTACAATAAATCGTACATAAAGGATAGTTTAAATATTCTTTATATTGTAAATAAAAAGGAACTATGATTGTTTCAGTGTTGTTACTATTTTCATATGGGATTCAGAGAAATTTTTGTTTATTACGAACGAAAAAGTCACATAAACTATATTTTAATTTGCTTCAAACAAGAACAATCTAAAAATAAATTGAAGAGATTAGTGCTTTATGGGTTCTTGAACACATTGTGCGTCTAATTAAAGGGAGGCATTTATTATTCATTTTTAGGTTCGTTCGTAATTATGTAAATACGTATCATCTATAGTTGTCGTTCAGCCCGTCCCTCTGTCCGTCTGTCCGCATATAACAACGCAAAAACTACTAAACCGAATTGCTTGACATTTAAAATACAGGGTGGTCATAAAAAAAAACTTTTGCCGATATATGGAGCTCTTAGCGGCTAGTCCACTAAACTGATCGAGGTGAAATTTCAGTTATAGCTATTTAGAGGTATGAGCTCGAGATTCTGTGAACGACAACAAAATGGCGCTCACGGTTACGGTTATAGTTAGAGAAACTCGAAAATTTCCAATGGCAACACCCATTTTTTTTTCATCGCAAAATGCTCAGCGCATGCGAAAACCCTAAAGAGCGCTGGAATCGTACGTGTATCGCTAGAAACGGAAATGTTGTGCACGCACAAAAAACCGTTCTGGGAATCCTCCTCCCCATAGAAAAATCTCGATTGGGGCGCAAGGAGGAAATTTGTATAAGACACAGAGTCAGTACACTAATCTTTGATTACAATACAGATCATTTCACAGCACATTTTCCACATGGGTGCCATCCCCATGCAATGTGTAATTGCCTGTGATGGCACCCATGTGGAAAATGTGTAATCAAAATAAAAGTTTTAGTTTCTCCGATCTGTATTGTAATCAAAGATTAGTGTACTGACTCTGTGTCATTTGCAAATTTCCTCCTTGCGCCCCAATCGAGATTTTTCTATGGGGAGGAGGATTCCCAGAACGGTTTTTTGTGCGTGCATAACATGTCCGTTTCATGCGATACACGTACGATTCCAGCGCTCTTTAGGGTTTTCGCATGTGCTGAGCATTTTGCGATGAAAAAAACGGGTGTTGCCATTGGAAATTTTCGAATTTCCGTAATTATAACCGTAACCGTGAGCGCCATTTTGTTGTCGTTCACAGAATCTTGAGCACATACCTCTGAATAGCTATATCTGAAATTTCATTTTGATCGGTTGACCGGACTGGCCGCTAGAGCTCCGTATATCGGCAAAGTTTTTTATGACCACCCTGTATATAATTATTACATAATTTTGTCGAGTCATTTCAAATTTTATGAAAATCGGATGTACAGATCAATTACAGGGACAATTGAGAAGGTATTCCCTTACATTACGGTCAATTGGGAAAAAAGTTTCAAATGCCTTTTAATCGTTTGAAATTTAAAATACATAAATATTACACAATTCTACCAAGTCATTTCAAAATGTTTCAAAATCTTATGCATAGTTCAATTACAGGGACAATCAAAATTATTCCGTTACATTACGGTCAATGGGAAAAAATGTTTCAAATTCATTTTAATTGTGTTACACTCATTCGAACATTGATATGCCTTTACAAAGTACGCATTTTAATATACATCATTTTGCATAATCTGTACTGCAAATAACATTTGTTATTGATTTACAAAGTCACGCAAAAGTATTCCATTACATAATGGTAAAGGGTGAACATTGTTTGGTGCGCATTTTAATTGTAATTAACTATTTACAATTTTATGAGATTGATATATGAGAAGGATATTTTTAAAACTACGTTATCGTACGAACGCACCTCATTTTCTACGATTCACATGCAATTTCCAACTTGTTCTTAATTGTAAACGATTATGTGGTAATATACTTTTGAAATCAAAATTGATTTTAAGAGTTTTCTCTAAAGTACTACGAGTGTCCTCGTACAATTATTGAATTTGTATATTTTCCTTTACAGCATAATATCAGATAAAAACTGCGTGGAGATAAGAACAAAATTATTGTTAAATTCTTATAGTGATAAAATAATTAAAATTCTTGAATTTATGAATAAATTAAGCTCTACAGAATACTATAACTTGTAACAAAATGCACTTTTATGCACTTTAAAATTACTTTTAATAACTGACTTTAAACACTACTTTAAGAAACCAGTAAAAAACTGACATTAAGTAATAATTTTAGTCATCTTATCCTTTATTACTTAACATCAGTTTTCACTGATATCTTAAAGGAGTTTTTCAAATCAGTTACAATTTAAAATTATTTTAAAGTGCAGCAAAGTGGATATTTTAACGAAATTTAATACTCTATCATAAAACGAAATTATCCATTATTATTTGTCCAAATTAAGTTCAGAAAAGATTTTTTTTATTCAGTACAGATTTCCTTGTGTAATTTGAAAGTTTCTATCCCCGCAACATAACAAAAAACAAGAAAATTATTTTACACATTTTTCCAATTTAAGTGCAGGCCAATCTGAAACAATCTATATTAAAAATCTCAGGTCTGACCTGAAAATAGTGCTGATCGTAATCCAAGTCAAACGATTGAATTCTCAAATTTGAATTCAATCGACTTTTTTATGTTTCATAACTTTGTATACTTATAGAAAATATCCACTTTTACAAAATACAAACTTTTATGTGTCATTTTATACAGAAGAAACATTAAAATGCATTTTAAATAGTCATATAGTGTAAGTTAAAAACGTAGGACATTTTAAAGGCAAAATTAGAAAACATAAAATTTTCCAAATCCTCCATAATTGTGGACGTATATATCGCATTTAGTGATTTTTTTATTGTCCCTGCAGATGAAACATCAATTCTACACACTCCAATTTCAATGTCCAGAAATTATCATGAATATTCTATATGAATCTATGCTTTATTCTGTCCTGTATAGGATCGATGTAGTATGATAGTGCCAGAAAGAAAAAAAAATCTTAACATTCAAGCCGCAATCTAAATGTTCGAATGTTTTATTTTATATATAAATTTTTTTAGTTTTAAATAGAAGAAGTGAAGAGAGTATCTACCACGTGCTGGTTACGTGGAGCGGTGGCCTTTGCAGATTAATATTATTTGGAATTTTTCCTTTATATTTTTCAGTTCTGTAATCGTTTAAAAATTAGGAATTTTTAAATTATTGACTCTACAAAAAGATACTCATTTAGTACTCATAATCGAGGTAATAAGCTTACAATTGTTGAAGAACATTGTGTTTTGTCTTTATAAGAAAGAAATGTACCTGTAAGTCGTAGAACCTTAGATTTACATGCATTAGGACAAATTATCTATGTTTTAAAATAAACAAGGCCTATTAACCATATGGCAGTACACCAAACAAAAAAATCGGTTCAAAAAGACTGAGAAAGATGTCAGCCAGGTCTGATAAATTTTAAAAAGATAGCATACTGTTAACACTAACTATACCAACTGCATAAAAACCCCATTACTACAGAATGTATCAATAAGAGCCATCTGTTACAAACTTAATCATTTTTCAATGACTGTCAAGATTTATTTTACTATCACCGTAAATTACATAGAATTCTAGAGTTAAACGCTTGGCACAATTAAAAAATCCCGCCAATAAATGGATGTTGTTGGAAAAGTTTGTGTGGCCTTTATATGACCGATATAAATCATAAATACAAAGTATTATCTAAACAATTGTTCAATTTAGAAACGTATATTACAAATGAATATCTACTTGCAAAAAATATTGTACATATATTGGCCAAGTTATAATTGTAAAAGGAAAAATCACGCATAAATCAGAATAAAAGTTAGTTTATTGTGCTACAATTAATACTGGTTGAATATATGCGCATTAAGTACGAGCACATACTTACATATGTCCACACATGTTTTTTACTGCTTCATATATTTATCATTAGCAACTATTACTGCCTTTACACATCTTGCTATTCCTTTTATTTATTTCTAAATCAATCATTCATTTTCATTACTATGATGCCTTGCACTAATTAATATCTCTACTCGTGTAATAAAAGTCATGAAAGCAGGTATAATTATTTTGACTGAGATTTTTGAATCAACAGAAGTGCAGCAACATACACGGTTCAACTAATTGAGCGATAAATCCTTACAAGGAAGGTCTCCATACTGGGCATACTCAGATTTTTTTGAAAAAAAAATACTAATTAAACTACTCATGTATGTAATAAAAAATCAGTGAAAATTAGCGGCGGAATTACATTAGAAAACATGTAAAAAATAAAATACTTTCGAATATTTGGCATGAAAAGACGAAAGTGTCACACGATTTGGCGAAGAGCACATTTCTCCGCCAAAAGCAAACGATTTTAATGCAACTGAAACCTCTTGGATTTTTAGAATCCGTGTAAATGAATTTAAACATAAACAATGAGCAAGTTTAATATATTATATACATATATATATATAAATATGTTAAATTGCATGTATATATATTATTTTTTGCTGAAGTTATTTAATTTACCTCTATAAAAATATTTTCATATATAAAAAATTCTTATTCAATAAAATTACTTTCATACAATATAGCGCATTGAAAAATAAAAGCCAGGTTTCCATAGCAACAAAATCGAATTGACAATGCTCAACTGGACTTTGAACTTGAATTGAAGCAATTTTTATTAATTTAAATTTGAATTTCGTTTTAAATCTGAAATTTTGATGGTTAAATATGAATATAAATACATATAAATATTAATATAACGAAATTATACTTAAAAGAAACTAAATTTGAGAAAATATATTTAATTTATCTAAACACGCTGAACATGAAACTTTGTTCCTTTAAAATGCATTTGATATGAAAACATTTTTTGAATTTGCTTTTCATTGCCAACAGATGATAAATCGCCAAATAACGAAATTTTCATTATTTTTTTACGGACAGGGTTCAGAGGTTCCGCCGAAATTTTTTTATAAATATATATATCCTCATGAGAAGAACATTCTGTAATTTTTTCAGATTTTTCGGAGTATGCCCGTATGGAGAACTTTCTTGTTAGCGCTCCGCACATTTTTGTACTTTATGACGGACAGCTCCGTAGCGGAGCCAACAGAGCGTCAAGGGTTAATTCATGTGTAGCATCATACTGATGAAGTGGAAGGACAAAAAAAAAAAAAAAGAAATAATGTCAAGATGTACAAAGGTAGCCATAACTGCTAAAGTTGGATATATGAGGAACTAAAAGTCATAAGTGGACATCAACAGACTATGTTCATTGTGAGTAATGCTCATAAAATAAGCTGTCTCACACTCTCACTCAATCAAGGTTAAATTTAATAGGCTATTCCCATGGAGTTTTTTCAATGTAATTCATATGGATGAAAATTGCTATGCTAGTTGGCCAATGATAATTTCGAAAAGATTGATTGTTCTTATTCAATTAACACTCCATTTTCGATAAAATCTCTGATAAAATAAGTCAAGTTTTTCCGTTCCAAAATGTTGGTAGTTAAAAAATCGTAGCATGTAACTTTCCTGAATCTCAGTTTCCTAGAAAATTTTTAGTAACTTTACAGATTTTTTTTACAGCGCGGTGGCGTTTCTAAACTGTATTTTTTAGGAATTACTAACATGGATGTAACAAAAGAAAGTTTTGGGAATTCCACATCTGATTAGTTTAATAACTTGGAAAGTATTAAAATGTAGACACATTTAAACGCTATTTAAACACAAGACATCGATAGACAAAAGGAAATGTATATCTAAAAATCAATTTCAGAAAAACATCTAACATACATTTAATATCTATTTTTTTTTTATTATTATGAAATTCGAACATTCTTGAAACATTACCTAATTTGAAATGTGATAAAATTAAAATGCGATAATAATGTAACAATATATATACATAGTTTGCAACTTTAGAAACTCATTCCCTACTTTCACTATATAGTACATACGAAAGTGTGAGTGTATGTTTCATTGCATACGTTATAAATATGAAATATGTAAGTAATATTTCTAATGTAATTATTCTAATCGGAATTCATACAGTGGCTTGAAATGTAAGTGTTGGGGAATTATTCGGGACGCCCAAATGCATCCACACTTCATTGAAAGTTTATGTCTTGAAGATGTTAATAAGAGATATAATATTATTACTATAATTAAACAAGATGTTTGGTGTATTATTTATCATAAATTACCATTTCGACTGTATAATATTGTATGTAATGGATATGTCAATTGGACATGTTCATCTGAATATGTGAGTGAGAATGATTTATAGAACTTAGATTAATTTCAGTTTACTCTATAATTTAACTTTCAGTTTAACGTACATATGAGATTGTTAATATACATCTGTAAAGTACAAACTAAAATATACATTCTGTACAATCGGTAATTTGTTATTAATTTACAGTCTCACACAAAAGTATTCTTTTACACAATGATTACGCGGAAACTTTGTTTGGAATGCGTTTTAATTTTAATAAAGGATTTGACATTTTGTGAAATTAATACACATTATTGAGGTTAACAGATGTTACAGCTTGTAAAATAAAAATTACATTTACAGTATTTACAGGGACACACAAAAAATTTCGGCTATTATACTGCATCCGATGTACTGTATAGTGCAAAGGAAAACGCCTATATGTAAAGGCGTTTTCCTTTACATATTAGTTAATAATTGTTTCCCTCCCTTAGTTAAAATTAAAATATTCCCTTAATTTGTAACTTTAGTTAATAAGCTAGATTTTTAACCCCTTTAATTCTTTTCAGTTGCTAACGGCCATTTTCCCTTTAAAATATAATTTCAGTTATCTCTAATTCTTTCTTTAAAGCCACAACATATATCCGTTTGTTCATGTAACTGTAAGTATTTTCCCATAGCAACAACCATTTAAAGAGTTATTTATAGCCTGTATTTATTCATAGTTAAACGCTATTCGATTAAGAAGCAGATGCGCTAAGTTTGTCTTTTATTTTATTTCATTAGAATTCATTTCCTTTCGGAGCCCGTGAGACTCTTGTTAACCCTAGGTAAAGAATTCAATCCTTGTGGTTTTCCGGTGCCATATACACCCTTTTATCGTTTGGCATTAACTATTTCAAATTTTACACTTTGAGCATTCTCATTGCACTCTATGTAACGGAAATCAAATGCATGTCTCCTATCATCAAAAATGTACATCTGGTGTTCGTTATTGGCGATAAATACCAATGTAATTCGTCAAAGACTGTGGTTTCAAAAATTGTATCTTTATCATTCGGCTCTCATCCTTGGTACTGTTATGTGATACACTATTCTCCTACGTTCCTGCGGTCGACGGGACTGACTACCCGTCGACCGGAGCCTTGTTACCTGCCTAATTCTCTTCAATAAAAGGATTTTGTGTCAAGAATAACCCATCTCATCTTGGAGTTTTTTTTGTCTTTTCTTGAACCCGTGCTTACATCACCGATGCGGAGTGAATCGCCCCTATATATACTATTACAGCCAGGTCTGAATATAATACTTCGCTATAGCACGAACGCAACTTATTTTCTACGTTTGCCGTGCAATTTCCGAGTTGTATTTATAAAGAATATTTATTAAGAAATAAGAATATAACATCAAATACAGTGATCGAATTCATTAATTAAATTTTACAGTAAATTCTCTTAATCTTAAAAACATTGGAAGCTGGTGTTCGATAGTATTAAAAGATTCGATAGTATGATATTGCTTTGTACTATGTTTAAAAATAGTTTTAAATAAACGTTCTTTTGTTTACCTCTCAACTTTTTATATTGAATAAAGTTTCTGTAGGATCTTTTAATATATGTTTCATACGAGTTTATCACATAATATCGCTATTGAAATTGTTTATTCAGCTTTTATGGTTCATCTCCATATTCGATGTAAGGAAGATATTTTTTTCTTTATGACAAGATTTTTTTTTTATCAGCAATGTTTAATTTTTACTGAACTTGAAAATGTTATAAAATTAAAGTTCTTCTTGATACTTCTTAAAGGATTTATGTTGAGGAAAGTTTCTGAATCAGCTTTTAATATATGTTCCATAGGGGTTTAGAATATAATATTGCTACTAAAATTATTAATTCAGCTTTAATAGTTCGTCACCAAATTCGACAAGAATACTAAACACATGTATGGCAACTTTGAGTTGCTAGTTATGAAGCTATAATAATCTTTAAAGTTTTGAAGAAAATTACACAAAATGATAAAACTGAACATGAAAAAAAAGATTGTAATCAGCCAGTAAATTTACCAGCGTGACTTCCAGGATTCTAGTCTTTATAAACATGTGAATGAATGGATCCTGTATTAAATGAATGAATACATTTTTCTATGGCTCTGGCATGTTTTTTAGGTGCGTTCGTAATTATGTAAATACGTAGAACCTATTGTTGTCGTTCTGTCCGTCTGTCAGTCCGCATATAACAACGCAAAAACTACCCAACTGAATCGTTTGAAATTTTAAATACATAGTTATTAGATAATTTTATAGAGTTATTTAAAATTTTATCAAAATCGGATACATAGTTCAACTACAGGGACAATCAAAATTGTTCCGTTACATTACGGTTAATGGGGAAAATGTTTCAAATGCATTTTAATGGTGTTACACTCATTCTAACGTAATAAAATTGATATGCATCTATAAAGACATATTATAATATACATTTTGCATAATATGTGGTGCAAAGAATATTTGTTATTGATTTACAAGGCCACACAAAAGTATTCCATTGCATAATGGTATTGGGAGAACATTGTTTGGTGCGCATTTTAATTGTAATCATTTACAATTTTATGAGAGTGATATTTTCGAAACTTCGATATCGTACGAACGCACCTCTTTTGTTACGCTTCACGTGCAATTTCCAACTTGTTATTATTATACTAAATATGATTTATGTAAATGACAATGACATTAACATTTTCTATATTAAAATCTGTAGTTTATTTATATTTATTAACATTTATTAACATTATTTATTACATATTATTAACATTTTCTATATTAATTGCAGTTTATTTATCCTAATGGTTCAATTCTTTGCAAAATGTAATTGATTTTATTGTAACGTTAGTGTTTTTTATGTAAAAAATTTGAATATTTTGCTACAAAAAATTTTAAAAATTTAGTTTCACACAGTGTAAATTGGTATATTTTACGAATGTTAAATACTCGATACAAGTGTTATCACGAATTACTTTTCAGGGTCGTTTTAAGCATCATTTTATTTATTTATTACTTTTTAAAAATGCATTTACAATCTTTTTTTTTATAATTATGAAATAAATACACTATCTTACTCATGCTTAATTCTTATTTTTAAAAGACTTAGTTATAAATTTAATAATAATGTCTTTCTCGAAATTTCTGCAATATCTGGATTTTAAATATTCAAAATGTAATTTTCTTGAATAAAAATAATCCCGCGTAAACATTTTCAACCTAGAAGATTTGATTACTGTTAAAGACATAATTTTACTATGTAATTTTATCTGTATGTTTCCTTTGTAGGTCTTTTAAAATTTCTTGATAATTTAATTTGGTTATATTTTAGAAAAAGGTATATTTGATGACATCTGAGATAAAATAAAAAATAGTTTCCGAAAAATATTCCATTAAATTTACATTTACGTATATAATTTAACATTGCAATTACTATTTTTGAAGATTACATTGCAAACACTTCTATAAAAATGGCTTTTTCTAAAAATAGAATTTTAAATGTCTTGATTATGTTAGTCTAAAATTTTTTACCTAATAAAAAACTTAAGGTGGAAAAGGAATTTAAATTGAATGAACTTAGTAATGGAATATTGATGTGAGATATCGTTTTTCAGTTATTCTTTGTATTAAGTACGCTTGCTGGTTTTAAATTTTGAATAATAAATTAAGTTTTCTGTATTTTCTTATTTGTCTGGATTTTTAGATAACTGAAAAATAAAAGTACTTTTTATTTTAGTATACGAAATAATGAACCTGTAAGTTCTTGTGCCGTATGGTGTGTTTGGTGGAATTCGGAATTTTCTTCATTAAGAGTATGTTGCCGAGATCATCCGAAATATTAATAACATTTCACTAACATTTTCATATATGTTGCATTATATATTTGAATATCAATTTAAGGGGTAAAGTATGCTGTTTGCACATGTCCAGTTACATTTTTCTTTTCATTTAAATATCTCATTAAATGTGAAATAAATTTATTTTATAATTACAGTATAACGTTACACATGCGTTATGTTACACCACACTGATATGTTTCTTGATAGTGGTGTTACATTTAGTTAAATGCCCTGTAATAAAATAAAAACATTCTGAAAATGTCTTTAATTTCTAAGGAAACAGCTATATCCGCTTGGTTATATGTGTTATTCTTTCACGAATACACAAAGTATTCTCTGTAAAAAACGAACAAGTTTAGCGAAATTGTACTAGCAATCAAAACGCCAATTTTTTTTCTTTTTTTTACTGTGTTGTATAGTCATTTGTTGCACTGGTAAAGACATTTTTTTTTTCTTTAATTAAAAGTTGCTCACCAACTTTCCTCAGTTACTAACCTTCATTTAATTTTCATACGTGCAATGTATGAATATTGAATATATATTAGCATAAATTATCAAACTTGTATAAATTAATATGCAGAATATTAAAAAAAGGTTCCAATATTTACTTTAAATATTTAATTACGTAATTTAATTAAAACGGTTTTCTTAATGTAAAATTATGCGAAAGTTTAATGATAACCATTAAAAATACTTCAAAATACAAACAGAAACCGTCTGTACTATTTTTTAAATAAATACATTAATTGCATATCTTTAAAATATTAACTAACTTTCTTGCAAATTACTATCATTAACTGAGCGTTTACTTCACTTTTGTATTTTCTGTAAATATTATTCTATTTTTAAATAACTTTTTGTCATAATCAATATTAAAAGCTATTCTCTGAAATTTTCGAAGACATTTTCAAAATTGATAAGACAGTATTATCTTTCTTTATATGTTTGTTTGAATGTAACGTTTTATCTGTATACTCAATATATTTTTTACCGTTATATTACTAAAGACCGTCATCTGACATCGAAAAATATATTTGGCACTAAAACGGTTAATAAAAATGATATAAAATACAAAAAATATATACATTTATATACGTGTTAATTTCCAAATCCATTCTTTAATTATATTTTCTGCTGATTCAATGGGCTGATCAAAAGTCCATTACTTAGATTTATAGAAAAAAATACTCTAAATAAAGAACTAAAAAATCTATTTCGAAATATGAAAAATATATAAGAGGAAGAAATTGTTAATTTTTGCCAATAATTAAGATTGTTAATTAAAAAAACATTTATTTTAAAGAAGCGATTGTTATTTAGGGATGTAATACTTTTTTATAATACATTATGATTAAGCTTTATTTCGATATAAACATAAAAATAATATAGGTTATAGTTGCAATATATGTATATAAAATTTTTGTATCGAGTCTCCATGAAATCTATCGTTTTATAAATAATATTTTTTGATATTATTCTTGTAATAATCTGGGTTCTAAAATTCAAAGATGAATTATTTCTCTAAATGAATAACAAAGGTATCACGCGTATCTATCTGATTTATATGCACTGCAAAATAAAATCTGTAAAGTTACTAAACATTTTCTTGAAAACTGGGATTCATAGAATTTTTTATGTAGCGATGACTGCAAAAAATCATCTAACAGAATCGGTTACATAAATTTTTGCTGTTACCGTTGCATAAAAAGTTCTAGAAATCCCAACTTCCAAGGAAAAAAAATTACTAATTTTACATTTTTTTTCAGTTTAAGTAGATCTGTATCTTTTCTATGTTTGAATGATTTGCCAGTTTTGCGGAAATGTTTTATTCAAAAATTCCTATTTCATACGAAAGCTTTTCAAAGAAGAATTGTTTTTACGTAACTGTTTAATATTTTCCTTAAATTAAGGTGAAAACTAGTATAGGGATTTGCTCGTATGAACAAGATATTTTGAAATAAGAAAGGGTCAAATTAGCCCCGTGATGTTCATACTCTTACACTTCACATTCCTATACAATAAAGGATTTTTACAGCGTCCTGTAATAACTCTTAAAGTTTGCACCATGAACTTTGAAACACCCCGTATATTGAGATTAAAGTAGAATGAGTAACGTTTCGTAAGTACAAACTTTTCATTAGTGCTAATTTCCAGTTGGAGCAAAAAAAAACAAAAAAAAAAAAAAAAAAACAAAAAAAAAAAAAAAAAACATAATAGTAATTAGGAGTCTAATACAAATACAGCATTAAAAGCCACGTAATTTTATTATGATTTAATCTCACCTTATGCATATCTATTAAATCTCACCTGTATAGAATAATATTATTTTATAACAGAAGTTCAAACCACTTTTTAACGTTAAAAGTTTGACAATAAAATTTAGACATTCTTATTTCGCAATTATAATCTAAATTAAATGCTTTTTATTTAATATTTGTTGAGTAGTAAATACAAAATTTTATATAAAAAGCAATTAATATATTTTCAATACAATTGCCAATAGGAAAAAAAAACTGCAACAATAGTAATAACAAGTTGGAAATTGCACATGAACGTAGCAAATGAGGTGCGTTCGTACGATAACGAAATTTTAAAAATATTCAGATCTTGCTGATATAGTAGAGCGTACTCCGGATACAGTATAGTAGTCGAAATCTTTACGTTTCTGTAAATATGCAGGAAGTAATTTTTACTACACCTCACTCAGCAACGTATATCTTATTCATAAAATGTGAAATAGTTGAATATAATTAAAACACTTCCCAAACAATGTTTCCCCGTATAGCATTATGTAGTGGAATACTTTTGTGTGGCCCTGTAATTTAATAATAAAAATTCTTTGCATCACAGATTGTACAGAATGCATATTTTAGTATATATTTCATAGATTCATGCCAATTCTATTATGTTCGAATGAATGTAACATCATTAAAATGCATTTGGAACTTTTTCCCCATTGACCGTCATGTAACGGAATCCTTTTGATTGTCCCTGTAATTGATCTATGCATCCGATTTTCATAACATTTGAAATGACTCGACAAAATTACGAATAATTATATCTTTTAAATTTCAAACGATTAAAATGCATTAAAAACTTTTTCCCTATTGACCGTAATGTAACGGAATCCTTTTGAATGCCCCTGTAATTGATCTATCCATCCGATTTTCATAAAATTTGAAATGACTCGACAAAATTATGTTATAATTATGTATTTTAAATTTCAAACGATTCGGTTGGGTAGTTTTTGCGTTGTTATATGCGGACAGACATACAGACGGAGGACAGACGGACTGAACGACAACATAGGTGCTACGTATTTGCATAATTACGAACGCACCTAAAAAGAATGAAAAAATTCCTTTCCAGGTATTGAATGAGGGATGTATTCGCTGAAGCCTTCAGTGCTCTTCCAATCGAGTTATCCCGGATGATCCTGGAGGACTAGATCATCCAGCTAATTTTCAGAAACCATACCAAATACATAAATAGAATGTTAAAATCATCTTCAAAAAGTCAAACTTAAAATTACACTATGATCAAAATACTTAAAATGTGTCAAAAAATATTAAAAAACTAAATTACTAAATTAATTTATTAATATTTTCGACTAGAAACGCAGCCTTCATCAGAGAAAACAAAATCACAGTTATCAGCGTCTTACTTTTCAAATTTCGTGTAACTGGTGTTGAAAATAGCGAAATTAAAATTCAAATTTTAGATTGGGAAAACAATGTCAAAATAATCGATGGATGTAGAGCGAAGTAAAATATTACTTTTTTTATAATTATTTAAGTAAATTTAGAGAAAATCTGGATATGTTGTAGGGTTAAACACCATTACAAAAAGTATTTTTGTTTATATAAATATTGAAATTGAAGAAAATTGAACTAAATATATCAAAACTGAAGCAGAACCTGCTTGCCACAACCAAAAACATTCACAAAAACTTTGGTTCAATTCTATGCATAACTTCATACACTTTTTATGGCGACATACGGGCACACATACACAGACATACACACAGACATACACGCAAACAAACAGACATTTTGTAAAAACATGTTTTTTTCGACTCTCTGACCCCTGAAACGTTTAAATCCGTCGAAAACGGGAAGTCGAAAAAATTTCGATATCAATATTTTCTTCTATTGAAGATAGAAGAGAGTAAAAAAGAGACGAAAAAAAGAATAATCTCGCACCAGCGAGAGTAATATTTATGATTAAAAAAAATAAGTCTTACTTATGAGATAAAGAACGAGTTAGTGTTTTTTTTAAATCAAGCTTCGGTGCTAACTTCTTTTTATAGATCAAACCTTATTGGTTTATAGAAAGAAATCACTTAATGTGTTTTTAATGCTGTTTAAACTGTTATACCCAATTTATATGCAAAGAAAATAAATGGCCAAGTACATTAAACTTAATATTTCATAATGTTTTTTTAATTTTTGAAGTTCAATTTAATGTCCCTGAAAATTTAAGTAAATTTCTACCGAAACTTTATATGATAATGATGACTTTAATTATGAAAGATAGCAATTATGTAACTTAAAATTTTGATTTTTTTAAAGCGTACTTTACATATTGAGCTTTAATTAACAATCTAAGAAATCGAAAGATTATTAGACTTTTTCATTCTCCCAATTTACGTTTTATAAGCAAGTTTCGATTACATGTCTTTAATTTCTCTTTTTGTTATTATCTTTTATTTTATAAACTTATAAAATTTGAATTGTTTTTTTTATATGCAATTAGTTTCAGATTTTCTAATCATCTGTAAACAAGGATTAGAAATAGGTTTAAAAAATCAGATTTGAAACAATAACAATTGAATAAATAGCATGTATTTGTAAACAAATCGTTACATTGTTTTAAAACCAACGGCATTTGAAATATGTTATTTTCTCTATTCATTTCTTTAAAAACCGAAAATATTTAGATATTTGCGATATTTAGAAATTGAAAAAAATTGCAATAAAATTAAATAAAAATTAAATTAAAATAGAAAAAAGCAATTAGAATTGCATCTGTTGTTGAAATTCGCAAACTTACGTCAGAGTTGCGAACAGAGTCATTTGTCTTTTATAATAGGGATAACAAAATGTTATTTTTTTTTAGTTTTTGCCCGAGGCTGGAATATTTTAAGGAATCCTTACAAAATTTTGACAGATAAATCCGAAATTAAATTCTGTTTCTCTCCATCACGTTTAGTTTCTTCTTTTTTTTTTATACTTGTATCTATTTAGCTTCATTACATTCCAAAAACATATTTCTAAGTGTGTACTTGGGTGACTGACAGAAGTATGTTATAGGTAAATAAAAAAAATCTTTTTATCAAATGTTGATAAAATTTTACTAATGCAAAGTCTTTGTAGTTTTCAATTTTATGTTTCCTAAAAAAGATTTCCGCTACTTCTTAAATTTTGAGCCAAGCTAATGCTGCGTTTTTGTGCATCTTTTTTCATGAAAATTGTGTCCTTATAAGTTTACGAATTAGTGATTAATCAAAAATAAATACCTTAAATTTTAAGACACACACTTATATGCATCATGCTAGATACATCATGCGTCATAACAGAAATATTTCTCCTATTTTAAAACTTAGCGCTGATAAGTAAAAACCATGGCTATATTCACATTTAGGAAGTCCATTTTGTATGAAAATGGTATTCTTTTCTAAACACCAAGATCATTACACTCTAGTGAATCATTAAAAAAATATATATTGAATACATTTTCTTTGAAATAAAGTGTGATAAATTAAAATATTTATTTTTCTTTCACCTAATATGTGTTTTTCTATTTTAATTTAAATTACAGAATAATGCACATTACTAATTAAATATTGTAGTATTTGCATTAAGGGTGTATTAAAAAAAACGCTTTTCCACCTTCAAGAGCTAGGAAATTTCTGATACAATTTCAGACACATTTTAATTTAAATTACAGAATAATGCACATTACTAATTAAATATTGTAGTATTTGCATTAAGGGTGTATTTAAAAAACGCTTTTCCACCTTCAAGAGCTAGGAAATTTCTGATACAATTTCAGACACATTTTAAAAGTAGAAACATGAGACTTGGTGAGGGGATTTTTGAAGAGACGTATAAGGTGCCGTGTGATCTCATTTTCCGCTCAATTCATTAAAATCTGATTTATAAGCATTTACCTTCTTAGTACGACCCTTTTTTTCGTTCCCAGATCTCTCGCTTTGGAAAAATCAGTTCAAAATGCCTTTTCTAATTGCTTTTTTTGCAATATTTTCTGCATTTATACTTCGCTCATTCTACTAACTATTTAATCGACAATCACGGCACCTTGTGTACTTTCTAAATAAGACAATTTGCCAGTTTGATGCATTTGATTGCAAAAATGAATTTAAAAGTAAATCGGAAAATAATCAGCTTGAATCGAAATACACCCTTAAGTGAAATTAATTTGTAAAATGTATTACTCCAGACTTTTTAATACTTCGCTCATTCTACTAGCTATTTAATCATATTTTTAATGTCAAGATAAAATTAAAAGGCGAAAAATCGCGTGATACATTAGAACTTCGTTGCACACTCTGCTAATAAATAAGTATAATTTCATTAAAAGTTAATTAAAAGTTTAATAAAAGGTGTTTTTGAAAAGATCTCGGAGATATTTAAGGAATGATTAGAATTATTAGCTTCGTAAAGGCCATTACATTAATGGAATAGTCTATTTCAAAAGATAATATCTTATGAATCGTTAATTATTAAAATAATTTTTACTTACAGTGTCAGAAAATTGTTTCTTTTTAAACCCCTGACCGCCGATAAAAAAGGCAAAAATATAACGTTGTTTTCCGTGTAATCTTTTTTTTTTTTTGGTAAAAAAATACATTTTTTACATAATGATATAAAATATTTAATGACGTAACAGCATATAAACACAGATAGAATTGATCATAACTTAATTTTTCAAAACTGGATTATATCTGTAGATTTATTTGCATTTTAAAAAAAGCCTGTATTGCTGTGAAACATATAGCCAAGTAAAATGATATATTAGTTCGCGGCGGTAAATAGTGAATTGGTGTATTTTGATTCAAACTGCTTATTTTCCGATTTATTTTTAAATTCATTTTTGCTCTCATATGCATCAAACTGGTAAATTGTCTTATTTAGGAAGTACAAAAGGTGCCGTAATTGTCGATTCTTTGATTAATGTCGAAAATATTGCAAAAAAAAAAAGCAATCAAAAACGGCATTTTGAACAGATTTTTCCGAAGCGGGTGCTATGTGAACGTAAAAATGGGTCATGCTGAGAAGATAATTGTTTATAAATCAAATTCTAATGAATTGAGCGTAAAATGACATCACACGGCACCTTATACGTCTCTTCAAAAATCCCCTCAGCAAGTTGCATGTTTCTACTTTTAAAAATTTGTCTGAAATTGTATAGGCAAATTTCGAGCGGTTGAAGGTGGAAAAGCGTTTTTTCGAATACACCCTTAAACGAAATTATTTTAAAAATTATTATCTGGTTGTGAAAAGAAAAGATGTCCTGAAAGGGAATTACCGTATTTATACCTGCATGTCAATAGCCATTTTATATCAATATAATGGTTAAAAATTGAAAGTAAAAGGTATATTAGACGTTAATGACAGCGATAGTTAGGTCGAGAGAGACAGAATCGCTCTGTTTGAGAGTTTTAAGAGAATGTTTTTAATGATTATCACACCAAACAGATTTTTGTGGGTAGGCACTTTTAAAATACCTACAGAGCTGAAATGTTATATACAATTACATAAATAATTCAATACTTAAAATATGATTAAAAATTTAAAAAGATGTTAAAAATTATTTTTAGTTAATACTGAGTCATCCTTAGAATTTAATATTTAAACAGTTCTTACGAATTACCGTTGTCTATGACTTAGTTGTAAGTCTTTTACAGCAAGTAATGGACAACTAGCGTTCATAAGACCTGTTAAAATTTTAAACTCCTTATAACGGTTTACATTAGCAAACAATCTCGGACAACTCACACTCATAATAAGGTTTCAAATTTTAAAGTCCTGATGATCCTTATGATGACTTATTATTGGCAAAAATTCTCGATTTTTTAACATATATTTAAATGTTTTATAATCTTTATGATATTGAAGAAATATGTAATTTATACTCTATTGTTAATATTAATTTTAGTATTCATAACTAGTTGATTTCAGAAATTGGAATGTACCATCGATTTTGAGGAATTTTGAACTTTTGAAAAGCATAAACATTTCAAAACTTACACAAATATGTCAAAAGTCAGTCAATAAAAATCATGCAAGCTCAAAATATTGTTCATAAAACGCAAAATATTACAACAATATAAAAAAATAGGTTTAAATTTTACAGTGAACATGTTTGCTAATATTTTTACAGTTTATATTACTGTGTAAATGAGGATATTTACAATAAATAAACAAACAAATAAAATAAAAAAGATTTAACACAATCAATTGCTCCAAACATTCTTCTCGAATGCTTCTCAAAATTACGTTGGTTTTTGTGCTTCCCAAACGTAAAGGAAGCTTTTCGGAGCAACTAGTTACTCGCAAAAGGTTACTATATAATTTCCTTGTGGTTGTATTATATTTTCGTAGATTTAGAAACCTTTGCCTATTTTACATTATTGATTAATAGCTTGAAATTTAATATGAAATGCACATTATTTTATAAATATAAAATATTATCTAGAGGGAAAGGAAGAATTAGTATTAAAACAATAAGTAATGTTTCTTAAAATTCTTCTACAGCCATGCCTATAGAAAATAAGACTAGACTACACGATCTTCTATTTTCGTTTAAAAAGAACTTCATGCGTGTGAACGTGAAGTCATGTGACACGTTCATACATGACACGTTCACAACGCTCTCATACTGTTACAAACTTTTTATATATATAAAACGTTTATATATATATAGTCATGTGTTGAAACGTGATTTTACCAGAAACATGTCATGAATATGAAAGTTTGGAAAAAGAAATTTAAAGTTTTCAAATTCACTCTTCTAGAAAGTATAACTATGTTATTTTTTGAAAAGAGTTTCATGAGTTTTCTTAATCAAGAAACACATATCATCTCCACAAACATCTTAACTTCAACGAGTGATTTTAATGAATAACAAAATGAAATATATGTATACACCTTAAAATAGGATTCCATAATATCATTGAAACATCCTTATCTTAAAAGGTTAAAGCTAATTAAATGTTACAGTTGTATAGTTTCTTAGTATAAATGTTAAACTAATAAATTACTTCGTTGATTTAATACGCTTGTGTTAGCACTAACAACAAACTATGGAGGAACGCTCTCATACTGTTACAAACTTTTTATATATATAAAACGTCTATATAATTTAAATATGAACTCTGAGACATGACTTAAAATTTTTTAATCTTGATGAAATATGAAGAAAAGCAAGATTTTAGGATTTTAAACAAGCATTTAAGAAATGTACAGACGTTGACTAAAATTATACATAACCTACTAAATCTGCATCGAATTATCATAGACGAAATTTATTGATACCACACGTAAGGAAATAATTACTACTTCTAAATGATGTACATAAAATTTATTTATGTGGTAATCCGGATCTATAAAAAAACTAAATTTTATTTTTTTTCTTTTCATCAATATCCAAATTTGACACCATAGATAAATGTTTCGCAGTTTAATTAGCCTAAATAAAATTTTTGATGAAATTCGTACGAATAGTTTCAGAGAAAATAATTACTTTAAGATTAGCGAATTTTGTGAATTGTATCGAAATTTAAGTTCGATAACCGATTGTGTAAATGCAACAGAAATTTATCATTACTAATAATGTATTATTTCTCATTAATTTTACCATTATACTCATTATATTTTGATTAATGTTTCAGTAAAATCAATAAAATATGTTTTTCCAAACTATTATTTTTTGTACATCATAGACGGTAACATTAGCCAATATTTTGGCGTTTTTCAATCATACTTCGCAAACTGCTTGAATGGAATATTTTAAATGGAGAATTGAAAAATATTTTAATTGAGAGTTTCTTCATTTCTTTCATTTTTTGATATACAGGAGAAAAATAACATCAAATGTAAACTCCCATACATTTAAGAATTCATGCCCAGTTTTATGTAGTATATTCTTTTTATGTAGTATATTCTAATGAATGTGGAAAAAATCGAAACCAAAATATTCATATTTATAAAAGAGTAGGGATTTTTAAAAAGTTATTTTTTTAAAATCAAAATTTTAGTAAAATAGTCTGCTTTACAAAAAAGATAATTTTGTTTAATTTTTAGTATGAAGTATTGTATCACCACATATATTAATAATTTTATTAATAATAAATAATATATTAATTAACAATATTATTAATATTATTAATTATTATTAATTATATTATTAATTATTAATTAATTAATAATATTATTGATTATAATATTATTAATAATTTCGAAGGTACTGTTTCCCCTTAATTCAGTTTTATCAATTGAAATATTGCGGTTAAGTTGTTAAACTATTCACTATTTCTTCATAAAAATTTTGTAAAATTATTAAATTTGAAAATTATTGAAATTATTAAAAACAGGTTAATTCATAAAACTAATTATTTTTAAACTATGAATTTAAAAATATATGTATTGTGTGATACAAAAAGTACTGCTTAAAATATGTAAATAGGGATTTTTAAAAAGTTATTTTTTTAAAATCAAAATTTTAGTAAAATAGTCTGTTTTACAAAAAAGATAATTTTGTTTAATTTTTAGTATGAAGTATTGTATCACCACATATATTAATAATTTTATTAATAATAAATAACATATTAATTAACAATATTATTAATATTATTAATTATTATTAATTATATTATTAATTATTAATTATTATTAATTATATTATTAATTATTAATTAATTAATAATATTATTGATTATAATATTATTAATAATTTCGAAGGTACTGTTTCCCCTTAATTCAGTTTTATCAATTGAAATATTGCGGTTAAGTTGTTAAACTATTCACTATTTCTTCATAAAAATTTTGTAAAATTATTAAATTTGAAAATTATTGAAATTATTAAAAACAGGTTAATTCATAAAACTAATTATTTTTAAACTATGAATTTAAAAATATATGTATTGTGTGATACAAAAAGTACTGCTTAAAATATGTAAATAGACTTTTCGAAACAGCATTTATTATGGAAATGTCCTTCTTTAGATAAAAATTTAAATATAAATATCTTGACTTTTGAAGTTAATTTCTTTTTCTATTTGAAATTTCAGAGAATTTAAATCTTCTAATGTATTTTCGGTTTTAGTAAGTAGAATAACTTGAAATTTAACTTGAAATTTCCCAAAATTAAACTGTTAAAGCAATTGATTTTAAAGATGAAACGGAGAAAGATTTCTCTTTAATTCGTTTAAGACTTTTAAAATATTTGCCTTGGATTATCAACAAAATTATAATATTCTAGATAAAGACTCTGCAAAGAAACTTACTAATCAGATGAATGTAATTTGTGTAAATAAATTAAAAAATTATTGATATCAGTTCCGTTTTCTTTAAATGAACAGGGATTATTTACAGGATCTATAAGCATAATTTCATTTTTACTCTTTTTTTTAAAGATTACTTTTTGTTCATTTTAAGCTAAAATAATAAGACATGGTGCTCATAATTTCAAACAAACTGTATTAATTATTTTAAGTAAATATATATCTATTTATTATTTTTTACGATACAATAAATCATACAGACTTTACATATTTTTTCTTTTGTTAGTCATTAAAAAATGATTTCCATTTTATTTCTTAAATACGTCCTTATTTTAAAATATTTTAGTATAATTAAGTAAATACATCCGTTATAACCTGCAATCTATGCCAAATAAGTATAACTATAAAGTTATTTATTTAAATTATTAAATATGATTTATTCACAGAAATTTCAAAGCAAATAATATAATTACTCTCTAAAAAAATTTCAAACCAAAATTAATTTCCCATAAATTATTAGAAGCAAAATTATTAGAAGCATTTGTTTAATCTTACAGCGATAATTTTACTGCGTAATTGTATGTCACATGTAATTTTATATTAACTTGATTTCGTTTCTATATTTTTCAAAGAAAAAAATATTTCTTTATCATTTTCAAAAATGCATATTGCAACGGAACTAAATATTCTAAAAATTTGTTTTAAAACCACATACACGTAGTGACGTTAAAATGTAAAATATTCCAGAGTATGTCTTCAGAAATATAATGTGTTTTAAATATGCAGTTTAAAAAAAATTGGTTTAGGAGTTGTTTTGTTCTTAAAAGTTTAATTTCAAATGTAAACGTACGTGAGGTTAAGTTAAAAATTAAGATGATTTACTGTACTAGGGGGCTCCGCCCCCCTGCTCGCTGCGCTCGTCAACCTCCCGCGTAATCGCTTCGCGATTCCAAGTTGTAGGCTACCCCTGCTTGCTGCGCTCGCCAATACCCCATGGAATCGCTTCGCGATTCCGTTCGGTATTACTTTGCAATCCCGGTTTGAATCGCTTCGCGATACCTTATTTTCCATACACTCAATTTTGGAATATTTCCTGATTGGTTTATTCAACTCATGGAAGGCGTGGTCCACCCGGACGCGTTATTTCCGGAAACCTTACACATCAGCATCATTCCAGGAGTCATTTCTGGAGATTTGTTTAAAACTAGTTTTTTTTTTACTATAGAAGGAGATTAAACGAGTGCATATAAATATAGTATTTCAATAATATTCGATTAAGCAGGAAGCATATAAAGATAGTATTTCAATAACATTCGATTAAACGGAAAAGCATTTAAATGTAGTATTCCAATAATATTTGATTAAGCGGGAGCAAATAAATGTGGTAATCAATAATATTCGATTAAGCGGGAAGCAGATAAAAATAATCTTTCAATAATATTCGATTAAACGGAAAAGCATATAAATGTAGTATTCCAATAATATTTGATTAAGCGGGTAAGCATATAAATGTAATATTTCAATAATATTCGATTAAGCGGGTAAGCATATAAATGTAGTATTTCAATAATATTCTTTTAAACGGGAAGCTTTTAAATGTAGTATTTCAATAATATTCGAATAAACGGGTAAGCATATAACTGTAGTATTTCAATAATATTCGATTAAACGGTTGGCATATAAATGTAACGTTTCAGTAATATTCGGTTAAGCGGGTAAGCATATAAATGTAGTACTTTAATAATATTCGATTAAATGGGTAAGCATGTAACACTCTGCTGCGGTATTGCCTTGCAATCCCGGTTGGAATCGCTTCGCGATGGCATAGACGGAGCCCTTTCCTGATTGGTCTATTCGACTCATGGAAGGAGTGGTCCACCCGGAACCGTTATTTCCGGAAACCTTACACATCAGCATCATTTCGGGGGTCATTCCTTTTAAGGCTACTTTTTTCCTATAGAAGGACATTTTTGTGGCTAATTTATTTTATTAACATGGGGCATTTAACTTCATTTCAACATGAGTTTAATATTTTTTCCTTGTTTATATTTTTTAACATCTGTTCTGAAGAATGAAGTAAATGCACATCCAATTTTTACACTTCCGAGAATAGAAAAAAAATGTTCCACCCTTTTTATTACAAAATTTATATATATATATATAAAAAAAAAAACATATAATTATTTTAATATGACTGTGTTCTACGCGCGTAAAATGTATCTATTTTATAGTAAAAAAGCATTTTACTTGTCAAAATTGTATAAATAAATTTTTAGTGTCACTCAATGTTCGTTACTTTAGTTATAAAAATTTGTATTAATAAATAGAAAAGTAAAATGGAGTTTCTAAACATTGTTTTTTATATAAGGTGTCCTAAGATGGGTGCCAGTGTGGGTAATAAAGCCATGTGCTAATATTCCGCATAATTATGAATGAATCCAGGAAATGGTACATGCGGGTTCTGCGCAGAGAGGCTATAAGTCATCAGAATAACAAAGAATTGCTAAAATTAATTTGATCTCTTTGTAGATCTTATCGCTGTAAGAAACACGTAAACGCCAGTTCTAAAATTTGCGAGTTAAGGTCTGTGATATGAAGGTTATATATTTATTAGGATTTTTTTTTATTTATTACATAAATTTGTAGTGTATTTCACGTACTTTAAAATATTGTGCATGGTTTAGGATAAATTCGCGAGCAGTTTGTAGTTTAATATATATTGCCCAATAAGAATAGCTGGGTAATAACGTAACGTACTGGTGTAATTACTCTGGTCGATTCTTTTTAGTTCTGAAATACACCCGAAGAGGGTTTATTTTCTATTTTATACTTGAAAGAGCATTCCTCTCATTGTTGAAACCAAAAAGGATAAAGGGAAATTCGTATCCACTAAGTGCTGATAATTTTTTTTATATTTTGCAATTTATAGGGCTGTGGAGTTTGTACCTTTAAAACTGGACAATTTACATATCGTTAATTTATCTTATTTTAAAGTTTAATTTGCATGGCGTTATTACCCAACTATGTGGGTAATAATGCCAAATAACATTGGTTCAGAAAATACACCATTACATTTTATGAATATATATCTTCTAAAATATTCTTTCCTGTAAACATAGTCAATAAGTTGCTGTTTCAGATTCTATATTTGTTTGAAAAAACAAAATAAAAACTAAGTAATAATAATTCGTAGAACCTCAACATGCCGATATTATCCCAAGATACCTTATTTGTAGTTTTAACTTATAACGCACGTTCACTCTATAACGATGGATATCAAATTAAAGTGTCAGAAATGAAATTTTAAATACATTCGATCAATTATTTAGATATTTCATATGGATACGTAATGTCAGATCTATTTTGAAATTTTGTAAGTTATTAAAGTAAGAAGTTGATTTAATTTTGATGGCATTTTAGAAACATTTTTAAAGATATTTTTGTTTCTTTCAAGCTATAATTAATCCTCACAGTAGAAAGATCAAAATATTACTTAAAATATAAATATAAAATATTAATTACTCTATAAAAAACTTTCATGCCAAAATTAAACTCGCATAAAATTTTTGAAACAAGAAGATTCATTTAATTATAAAGCGATAAATTTGCTGCGTAATTTTATGTCACAGTTTAACTTGATTTCGTTTTCCTATTTTTCCCAGAAAAATTTATACCTTTATCTTTTTTCAAAACACCACATTGCAACGGAATGAGATCTTTTAAAAATTTCCTTTAAAAACCACATGCACGTAGTGAGGTTAAAATGGGAATTTTTCTAGAATATGTCTTCATAAATATAGTTTATGTTTTAAAATATATGCAGTTTAAAATATCTTTTCTTCACTTTAGGAGTAGATTTATTTTTAAAACCTTAATATCTAATGCGAATATAAATTATAGGAAGTTAAAAATTAGGACAATTTAATTTCAATTTTTGTTGCTAATTTTGTTATTAACCATTCGCATTTAACTTAGTATTCAAAAAATATTTTATTCTTTTGCTACTTTGCTGTTTTGTATTTTTGAAATAATTACTGAAAAAAGAAGTGCACTTTCGATTTTAATATTTTTATGCCATTTATACATTTAGAAAATCTGTTGTTTTAATCAATGCTTTTTTAAAAATCTGTTGATAAAAATCACGATTTATTTACAATTTTTAGTCACTGATTAAAATCGTTAACAAATTAATGCTAGAGGAATTTTAATCAATAAAGATACAACCAGTCATTTGATAGCAAAGGAAAATAACCGATATCTTATCCAAGTAAAAATAAGTGATATCTTACTCCAAAGGGAAAAATCGGCATCCCAAAACTTACTCAATATACTCATTAAAAAGTATTGGACATTGGTCCCGTGCGCTGCAATGTAAAAAAGCTGCAGCAGAGATTCCAGCAATATACGTAAAAAAAAAACGGACTTCGTATATTAATGGACTTTGCCATTATATTAACGGTTTTTGCCCGTAAAACACAAAAAATACGGAAGTTGACCATTTATGTGGAAAAAGTGACATATTCCGTAAATTTACTGAATAATTCACGGTAAAGTACCGTAAATCTACAATTTTTTACAGTGTGATTAGAAGAAGTGTAAATTGCCAGCCATTATTTATTGTAATATTTATTATATTTTTTTTAATATAGAAGTTATCTAAAGAAAAAAAAATGTCCAAATAATTTTGATGTATTATTTTGCTTCATTTAAATAAACACATTTATTAAAAGCGGTTGAATAATAATTTATTATACTTCGCAGTAAGGCCATTGCATACTTTGCTTCTTAAATCATTTTAACTTTGGCATATACTAACAAAATACTTTGGTAAATTTAACGACAAAGACATACTACTAAGGCTATTTATTCAAGCATTTATACTTTGCAGGAATGTAAAATACCAATATTCGTTAAATACATCAGATTTATTTCCCTGGTGTTATAGGCAAAAAAGAAAGTCCATAAAAGAGTTTGGACACTTACTAGAAGCTTTACGACAAAAAAAGCAATCAAAAAATACTATTTAAAATTAAGAAAAACGCCGACAGATTTTAAAGTATCAGTAGGGAACTATCTTACTTACAATTGAGCGACTTCCCCCTACATTGTTTGTGCATATAAAAAATACACGACACGACACTTTTTACAACACGGCATCTTACCTGAAATTATTCTATAATAAAAAGTTAAATGCTTCAATTATGTATTTTATTTTAAACAATAATGTTACTGTTTGCGCACAAACGTATGCATCACACACTAAAGCGGCTATAACAAATAGATCATTCATAAAATACTTGATAATATTGACAATAATTTATAGCTTCTTCATGTATTATCTATATTACATTAAATAAACTAAAATTGAAAACATTTTGATTTTGATTTTGTTTTTATGCAAAATATATTTTTTTTTTTTTTTGTAAATTTTGCTTTTACCTTAAAAAAATTAAAAATTACAATTATCTCTGTGTCTAACAATTCTAAATGTGTCTAACAAATTTATGAAATAAAAGTCAATAAAAATAATATTTTATCAGCCCTATTCTGTAAATAAATATTTTCTTTAAAAAATTTACATTTTCTCTATATAATAAACTTTAAATTTAAATCGTAGGCATTATTTTTGTAAAGTTATAACTCGTCTTCTGTGGTTTTAAAATGCAAATGACATTTTTGATTTTTTTTTTTTTTTCAAGGAAAACCATTTTATCATACAAACAATAGAGTAAGTATTAAAAATAAGCATAGCGAGTTACAACTGTTGCTAAATTTTGCGTTATACATTTAACATACTATTAAATATAATTACTTATTTCTATCAAGTTTATGAAATGAAAAGCAATAACAACAATAGTTTATCAGCAACAGTCTGTTATAATCTAGTTATAACGCGTCCTGTTTAATTTTTCTTTTTATGGTGATTTAACAAAGTTTTTATATTTATTGATAATTAATGTTATAGAACACTTTAAATTTATTTTGGCTATTATGATTATAATATGACTTAATGTTAAAATAAAAGGATAAATACATGAACAAATTAAGAGATTAGGAACAAGCACAATGGATGAAGGGGTAGAAGTATCACTGATGGGAAGACGGGATACTAAGAAAGAGGATATTAAATTCACATGATTATATGTATACTAGTTCAGAACAATTCTGACAAAGAATGAAAGAGGGAAAGCTGTCTCAAGGATCTAAAGTCCATCGGAAATTAAGGAAAAATAAAAAATCGGAATTTTCGTTAGTTCGAATTAAACGTTGTCAAGAGAAAATGAGTTCGAATAAATGAAAAATTTTAATGTTATTCTACCACTAAAAATTTTAGGACTTCATGTTTAGTTCGAATTAAGCTAAGATTCGATTTATCCGATTTCGAATTAACGAGAGTCGACTGTATTTCAAACATTACTGTTTCCAGTGGTAATTTTTGAAGATGCAGTGGAACATAATGTCCCACTTGGACTCTAATGGCTAACAGAACTTAAAGAAACATTTCAAAAATTATAAATTATGACTTAAAATGTGAATTAAAATAATATAATTTTTAACTGCATGAGTAAAGACTTAGATAATATCTTAATAATAAATTTATTTATTTATAAACTGGATTTAAATAAAGAGATTAGTGTTTGACTTATTTTCATATGTAGTTGTGGAATGAATTACTTATATTTTCATCTTTTTTATTTGACTCATTTGTAGTGCTTTATGTTACTGCTGTGTACTTAATAAGCATAGATTATTCTCCCCTTACAGATTCAGTAAACAATATAAAATGAATAAATAAAACCTAAAGATTTTTAAGTAAACAGTTATAATTTTTAACTCTAATTCTGCAAAAAGAACTTGGATTTAGCTCACTATATCATAGATATTTTCTATAATTTTTCGATATGCCATTTGCTTTTTTATACGATTAACTACATATAGATAACTACAAAACCATGTAAAAGACATATATATGTATCATCTAAATTTATTGCATTATGTCAAAAATTACTTTATTGATAAATTTTTACAAGTTTTCTGAAAATGTTATTATTCGTTGAAAAGCCTGTGTGTCATAAACAGAAAACATGCAGAAGTTTTAAACTTTTCTTAAAGAAGTCTTTGTATTGTCATGATTATGTGCGGTGATTAATCTATCACAATTATTATAGAAGCCAATAGAAATCTATTATTGTAGACATCTATGTTTTTCGTCTTCAAATCATTTCAATATTTCATTTTACAGGGTGATTGAAATTATTATTTTTTTAAACTTAATTTTCTGTTCGCCTTCTAGCTGCTCTCGAGATAAAACATGCACTAAAAAAATGTAGCCAAACATTTTCCTTATATGTTTCAAAGTTCCAGAAGAATTTGAAAAGTATTTCTCTACCTATTAAATTAATTTAATTAATTAAAAAATATCCTATAGTGTATATTTATTACTTAACATTAGCATTCGATTTGAGTTTAGTTTGAGTTTTAAAACATTTGTGCTTTAGGAATTTTTGAACAGCAAATAAATTCTCAACTTCCGAAATTTCATAATTTATTGTTTTAAACATTACAATAACTGTTGGAAAATTATTTATATTTGTTTATTTATTACATGCTGTAAAAAATTCATTATAAAATTTTTTCATACACTACATCGCCAAAGGTGACCGGTCACTTGCGATTTTAGACGTTTTGTTAAATATCTAGAAAAATACCTGAGGAATTATCCTGAAAATCTAGGCCTGTAGATAGAGCAGTGCAGATCATATATTTTCATGACATTTCCCCCCCCTTTCCCCCCTTAGGAGACCGTAAACAAATCAAAAAATAATGAATATCCTTTGGCTAATCCTGTCTAAAATATTGTAGCAAAAGTATTTAGACTGTAAATTATGCTTTAGTGACTGTTGTAATAAACTGTGTTCATCTTTATGAGATTAGCATGAAAACTCGTAGAGAAATTAAAGTTTTCATAAAAACAGTCCGTAATTTTGCAAAGATTTTTGTCTGTAATTTGTAGAGTTCATAATAAAAGAAAAATATTCTTTTTGGAAAATATGACAAACAAAATTGTACACAATACCCTATAATCATAATTAAAAAACAAGAAAAATTATATGAAAATATGAGAAGGCTCACTAAATAATGTTTCACTGTGCATCGCCAAACTCAATGAAAGTACAACATGCATAATGCATTAGATAATGCATAGAACAACGTTTATAAATATCTCAAGAATATAGCTTGAAAATTCGGAAAAATATCAATCAGAGTATGACTATAACAAAATTAGTTTTTCCCCAAAAAGAAAGCTAAAATATGAAGTGCTGTATCCATATATAGTAGTACGCGTATTTTTTGTATGCTATATTGGCATAAATCACTGGATATATGGATACATCCTCTCATCTTTTATCTTCATCCTGGAAACAAAGGATTTTGAGCTGATTCTATAGACGATCACTTTCAGAATTTTCAAGATATGTTTTTGAATATTATACAAATGTTGCTCAATACATAGTGCTAAGACATTATGTATTTTATATTAAGATTGCACTGGCGCATGAGCCCTGAAACATTATTTAGTTAACCTTCTCATTTTTCAGAAAATTTTATTTATTTACTTTTTAATTCTGATTACAGAGTATTATGTACAATGTTGTTTGCCAAATTTTCTGAAAAGAATACAAGAGCTCTGCAAATTATACGCAAAAATCTTTGAAACTGTTTTTATAAAAAACAATTATTGGAATGAGCAACTTAATCATAATCTACTGTTTCAATGCTTTTGTTTCTTTAATTTTTACTGTTATCCAAAAGATATTCGTGCTTGTTCAATTTGTTGACGCCCCACTCCCCTTCTGGTGTGTCTTAAAAATAACGTTGCGAAGATATATGACCTGTATTGTTTTGTTTACAAACCTCGAATTTCAGGATAAATACTCATTCATTTTTCTGTATGTTTAACAAAACTACTAAAATAGCAAATGACCGGTCACCTTTCGCCATATATAGTTTATTACACAATTTACTGAGCAAATCCCATTTTACAAAGAGAAATGGCACATTAGGTGACAAAGAATTAGAAAGAAAAAATATCTCTGATTACATGCACACTGCAAATTGTAAACAAAAAAAACTTATCAAAATTTGGAACTGTTTTTATAAAAAAACACAATTGCCCTATGTGTATGCATGACATCCTCATACAAATGAACGCAAATTATTACAATGAGCAACTTAATCATAATATACTGTTTGAATGCTTTTGTTACATTAGTTTTTACAGGGTTATCCAAAAGATATTCGTTCTTGTTAAATTTTGTGACACTCTCTCCTTTTCATTATGGAGTTTCATAAAAATAATTTTGTGAAGGTAGATGACCTGTATTGTTCTGTTTACAAACCTGGAATTTCATGCAATTTTCTGCATAATTAACAAAAACTACTAAAATCTCAAATGATCGGTCACCATTCGCTATACAGTATATTGCACAATCTTCTGAGTAAATCCCATTTTACAAAGATAAATGACACATTAGATGACAAAGAATTCGGAGGAAAAATCTCTCTCAATTATCTGTACACTATTAAATTGCTAAAAACAGAGTACTCGCATAAAAAACACAAACGTTTTTTAAGCATGCTGTTCCATCTTTACAAGTAGAAAGTATTGGATTCGTGAAAATTTTAGAATTCTGGATTTTTGACAAATTTGCACGGTTTAGGGATCGAAGATCCCGAAAAAGATGTTTTTACAAAATTTCTGCTTTGAGTCTGTGATTCTGTCAGCCTGTATATTAGGGTGGGCCGAAAAAAACTTTTTTTCGATTTTCGATTATGGCGGGTGCGGAACAGTGGCCACTGATGGCACTCAGTTCATACAAAAAAATTGAGATTTTTTGGACATTTCCTTACCCTGCCGCAAACGGTTTGAAATTTTGCAAAAATGTTCATTTTTGAACTTTTTTCGAAAAAAATTAAAAAATGTTAAATTAAATTTATGTTGGTTGTATTTACTTGAAAAGGCATATTTAATGTACAAAATGTTTAAATAACATCTGATCATGCATTATTTAATATCTATGTGTGTTATAACTTAGGCTATTTTTATAGCTTTTTCGCGTATAATAGGCAAAAGTTGTGTTTGTTTGAATCGATCGTTAGTTTCTGTATTATTTATGTCCCTTGGTCTTCTTTATATATTTTCTATATGTCAAACGTCATATATTTGGGGAAAAGACAGCAGTATACTTCAAAAACACATCTGGAAGGTGAGAAAGTGATAAAGCAGGACTCTAAGCGCGCGCAATAATTCGTCTAATACTCAGGGAGTGAAGGACGAAATAGTTGAGAGCCAAAATGCGATAAAAGAATCTTATTATTTATTCTTGCTCAGTTACCTGCGACATTTGTTCAGTGTTAACGTGAAACCCTTTTGTATTGATATGCAGTGCTTTTTGGGTCGTTTAATGTGCCATTATAGTTTTTTGTGCGTTTTATTACAACGAGCTTAGAAATGGCTAGTATAAAGGGCCACGACAATGCAAAGACACGCGATAGCGTGAAAAGTAACTCTTTGGGGGCATCATGCATATTGAAAGAATTGCATTTGCCAACGTATGCTGATAATCAAGCGCCACTATTACTGGTTGCTTTACCATGTAGAAGTTGTGACAGCAGAGGATACGAATCTCGTCATGGATAAAAACAAAGTCAGAAGAGAGAAATAGAAACTTGGAAAGAAGATACAGGCAGAAGAAGTTATTGAAAGAAGGAAAATTAAAAGCATATTTTTTGATGGTAGAAAGGATAAAAGTATATTCAGAGGAAGAAAAATAACAAGCAGCACCATCGAGAGAAAGGCGAGGAACACATCACCGTGTTATTTGAACCTGGTTAGGAATACTTGTGTCACTTGATACCTCGTTCCGTTACCTCGATACCTCATCAGTTCAGAAAAGTCTAACTTGTGGTGACTTGGAAGATTGTATCTAGATTTTGCTATTTCTTTTCCGTAACTGGATTAAGGTATCAAGTGACCCGAGTATTCCTAACCAGGTTCAAACATCACGGTGATATGTTCCTCGCCTTTCCTTCGACAGTGCCCTTGTTCTTTTTTTCCTCTGAATATACTTTTATCCTTTCCACCATCAAAAAATATGCTTTTAATTTTCCTTCTTTCAATAACTTCTTCTGCCTGTATCTTCTTTTCAAGTTTCTATTTCTCTCTTCTGACTTTGTTTTTATCAATGACGAGATTCGTATCCTATGCTATCACAAATTCTACATGGTGAAGCAACCAATAATAGTGGCGCATGATTATCAGCATAAGTTGGCAATTGCAATTATTTCAATATGCATGATGTCCCCAAAGAGTTACTTTTCACGCTATCGCGTGTCTTTGCATTGTCATGGCCCTTTATACTAGCCATTTCTAAGCTCGTTGTAATAGAACGCACAAAACACTATAATGGCACATTAAACGACCCAAAAAGCACTGTATATCACCACAAAAGGTTTTCACGTAAGCACTGAACAAATGTCGCAGGTAACTTAGCAAGGATAAATAATAAGAATCCTTTATCGCATTTTGGCTCTCAACTATTTCGTCTTTCACTCCCTGAGTATTAGACGAATCATTGCGCTCGCTTAGAAGCCTGCTTCACCACTTTCCCACCTTCCAGATTTTTTTTGAAGTATAATGCTGTCTTTTTCTCAAATATATGACGTTTGACACATAGAAAATATATAAAGAAGACCAAGGAACATAAATAATACAGAAACTAATGATCGATTCAAACAAATACAACTTTTGCCTATTATACGCGAAAAAGCTATTAAAATAGCCTAAGTTATAATACACATAGATATTAAATAACGCATGATCAGATCTTATTTAAACATTTGGTACTCTAAATATGCCTTTTCAAGTAAATACAACCAAAATAAATTTAATGTAACATTTTTTAATTTTTTTCGAAAACAGTTCAAAAATGAACATTTTTGCAAAACTTCAAGCCGTTTGCGGCAGTGTAAGGAAATGTCCAAAAAATCTCAAATTTTTTGTATGAACTGAGTGCCACCAGTGGCCACTTTTCCGCACCCGCCATAATTGGAAATCGAAAAAAAAGCTTTTTTCGGCCCACCCTACTGTATATGATACAATTTTTGTAGGCGCTCTATTTCAAAAACTGATGAATTGAATTTATTAAACTTTAAATTCTGTTACTCCCTATTTTAAATTAGTGCTGATTATTTCTTGCTTTACATGAGATACAGCTATGCTGCATTTAGTAAGATGACTGTAATAGCTATATGTAAAAACTACCGCACGTATGTTCATAAAAATTCAGATTCTCATTGTCCATGATATGATTACTAGACGAATTTTTTTGGTGTAAAACGCCGAACAGAGAGCACTGCTATGCTTAGAAGATGACAAAATTATGCTAATCAGTTAGAGGATGACATAAGTTGATGCTTATTAGATTTTGATGTAAATCACTTATTTGGTCACACTGTTTTGCTGCATTTTACAGGATGTAGTAACATTACATTAAGATGACCGTAATAGCTATATCTAAAAAACTAACGCACGTATGTTCATAAAGATTCAGATTATCATTATCCATGATATGATTAGGAGACGAATTTTTTTGGTGTAAAACGCCGAACAGGGGGCACTGCTATGCTTAGAAGATGACAAAATTATGCTAATCAGTTAGAAGATGACATAAGTTGATGCTTATTAGATTTTGATGTAAATCACTTATTTGGTCACACTGTTTTGCTGCTGTAGCCTCCATGAACTTGTAAAAATTCCGTTCATTTGTTATGACAACAAAAAGGCAGACGATATCGTTGTTATTAAAAGAATAAAAATGTTGTTTGTTGTTGAAAAAAAAAACTAACTAAAATAATTTTACTATATTAAATTACTTGTAAAATAACAATAAATAGAACGCCTTCAGCATATCAACAACAAACAACATTTTTATTCTTTTAATAACAACAATATCGTCTGCCTTTTTGTTGCCATAACAAATGAACGGAATTTTTACAAGTTCATGGAGGCGACACTGCATTTTACAGGATGTATTAACATGAATAATATAGAAGAAAGTTTCTGCAAAGCCATATTCGATTAGTTTATTTAATGCATAAAGATCCTGTAATTATGTACATTTACCATTATTATTATTCAATTAATAATCGTTTACTTCAGTATTTGATACAAATTTATTTTTTATAAATTTATTACTGTTACTCATTACTTATTATTACTTATTATTGCTACACATTACTCTTATTATTTATTAGTAAATTGTCAAATTAAAATTTCTATTTTCTCGAAAAAAATACATGGGCCTAATTAATTCATACTATAATAAATCAAAGTGAAATTTAAAAGAATACGTTTATAACACAAAGTTGTGTCCGGCAAGAAAATGAAGAAAATTTCATTTTTTAAAAAAGCTATTGCATTGATTAAATAACTCTAATAAAAACTTGAACATATCATATTCAAACTATCACCGAATAATATTAAGTAATTTTATAGGTAGTTGAAATAATATAATAATACAGAACATTGTCCCCATAGTACAGAGATCTAAAACTAACACGTTTGAAATATTTTATATATACAAATCATAAATTTATCAATGATTATCTACATTTGTCATGTTTTGAAATACAACATAAAGGTTTGATGAAAACGGCATGAGTTTCACTATATTAGTTGTGTTGAAATATCTTAATTAAACAAGTTGTTTGGTTTAACCTTTAGGATAAACAGCTATTTCAATAATTCAACACAGCGCAAAATTTCTCATTTCATTGCCTAATGACATATGCGTATATAGATATATAATAAAAAATCTATTGCAGATCACTTTCATATTTATTTAAATTTAACATACAAATTTCATTAAAAAGTATTGAAATGCAAATTATTTACAAAAAATGTGGATGTATTTAATCAACACATGCATTATATAAAATTTTGAAATCACTTATATCAATTTAAAAGTTAGGAAAAAAGCATTTTCTCTCTCTTTTTTTTTTCTTTTTTAGACGTAGGATATCAAAAAAATCACTTTTGAAATCACTTATATCAATTTAAAAGTTAGGAAAAAAGCATTTTCTCTCTCTTTTTTTTTCCTTTTTTAGACGTAGGATATTTAAAAACATAATTAAAAGAATACATTTGTAAAAATTATTTGTGACAGAGAAAAAACTGTAGAAAGTCACAAAACAGTTTTAAAAAAATCATAAAATATGTAGCATTAATTAAATAATTTTAATATAAGCTTCAGCTTATCACATTCAATCACTCACATAATTATATTAAATAAGTAAATATATAGCTTGTTATATATATATATATATATATATATATATATATATATACAGTAAAACCTCCGAATAAGGGACACCTACACTGTAAAAAAAAATTTGGATAATTACAAAATTTTTTCTAGTAGAATTGTATTCCAAGAGCTTTTTATGTAACGGCAACAATAAAAATTCATGTAACAGATACAGATTTGCACTTTGAATCAAACAAATTTTAAGGTTACTAAGAATTCTTTTGGGAAATCGTATTCCAAGAACTTTTTAAGTGACGATAACGAGCATTATAGATAAAATTTTAGTAAAGTTACCAAAATTTTAGTAAATTTTTTTGTAAAGTTACAGATGGTTTTAGTTTTGCTTACAAGTTTTGTAGATTGACATCATTTTCTTGTACAGTGTACACATAAAATTTTAGTAAGCATAAGAGATTTCGGTTAATTTAGATTACTAAGGTTACAGATTTTTTTTACAGTGTATGGGACCGGAACTTTTGTCCCTTAAATAGAGGTGTCCCTTATTCGGAGTTTTTATCATTTTTTTTATTAATTGTCCTGAAGGATATGAAAATAACAATGCATTAAAGGTGAAGTGTAAAATGTACTCAAAGTGTATAAATTATGTTAATCAGACACAAAAAGTATAGAGAATTAATTAAAACTTTTAATTGATTACTAAATCATTAAATGATTTGTATTTTTTATGCAAAATGTATGCATGCAAAAAGTATAAAACATTTAAAAGAATCATACTTGAAATAATCAATCAAAAATGATTGTTTTGCAAATTTCAAATTTTCACTATAAATTTTTCAAGTGTTAATTTACCATACTTATAGATAGATTTTAGTTCTTCCTTATCAGCAGTATTTACAAAAAAAAAAAAAAAAAAAAAAAAAAAAAAAAAAAAAAAATGTTTTTACACATTTGCAAATTCCTTTTTTAGTATAAGTAGGAAAAGTATAATATTGGAGCTTCTGACTACGGAAGCGATTTGGAATCAAACTGTATTTTTAAGTTTTGAATAAATTACACATTGAGTTATAAGTAATTTTGATCATGTGACAGACATTTTCCACCTCTTCTTGAATACTTATTCTTCTTTTGCATATAAATTCAGTGCAAAACACCTATGTTGACAATATCGCCTAAAAAATTTATTGCGTTTTTTTTTTTTTTTTTTTTTTTTTTTTTTTTTTTTTTAAACGAAAAATAAAAAAAACTGTTCGATTACATAGTTGACATTGAACAATAACGCCTGCTAGTTTCATGCATTTCTGAAGAAAAATTAATTAAAACTTTTGTCATAAAATTTGCCCTTTTGGATTTGAGAATAGCCTTAAAGCATCTGTAAAGTTCTTTATTTTACAATTTTCTTTTATTCTTTACTTTCAGAATCATCCTCATAACTTTCAGCCTTACTTTCAATGGGCATAAACGCACTGAAGTCGAATCAAAATTGTGGGTAAATAAATGATTGTCAATTGTGTTGTATGCCTTTGTTTCAACATGACTGTCTGTCTGTTTAATAAATTCACAAAATCTGTTTTTTCATTTTCATCTCTGACTACTTCAGTAACTGAAATTCAAAAGCCAATCCTTTTAATCTCATCTTCAAGTGTCCCTTAAATCGAGTGTCCCTTATTCAGAGGTAAATACATTACACGTCCTATATAAAGGGACTGGGACCGGAAGTTTTGTCCCTTAAATAGAGGTGTCCCTTATTCGGAGTGTCCCTTATTTGGAGGTTTCACTGTATATACATATATATATATATATATATATATATATACGCGGTGTCCCAAAAATGACTGATGGATTTTAAAATTCAATAACTTGCAAACGGTGATAGCTATTTAAAAGATTTTAGCAGGAGGGTTATGTATAATGTCAGGAATTTTTTTTTTTACCGTAATTTTCTATTTTAGTTCGAATTTTAAGCAATAGGTGGCACTGACGGCGATTGAAAGCCAGGTGATCAGTGCTGAGTGAAGCGTCGACCTGGCCTTCAATCGCCGTCAGCGCCACCTATTGTTTGAAATTCGAACTAAAATAAAAAATTACGGTAAAAATACTCCTGACATTATACATAACCCTCCTGCAAAATTTTTTTAAATAGCTGTCAATAGCTGCAAGTTACCGAATTTTAAAATCCATCAGTCATTTTTAGGACACCCGGTATATATAGATATATATACCGTATTTACTCGTGTTTACTCGCACTTTTTTTTCAAAAAATTAGGGCAAAACTCCTAGGTGCTCCTTATACACGGAATAACTTTTTACTGTTGGATGCAGTCGAACTATATACATATGAAACAAGAAATTATTCAAAGAAGCTATTAAAACTCGGAAAATGTTACTTAATTGAAGTATTACTGCATATTTATTTCACTCCTTGCAGTTTTTATACAACAGAGCTAGCGACATTATCTAAACGCTAATTAGCAATTCTTTTTACCGTCACTCATTCCTATTTCCCGTCATTCTTTTACAACCCGAAGTCTAAAAATGCATTTTCGTCTTCTTTTCTGGTCTGGTGTAATGTTTGTTTCGACTTTTTTAAATTTTTTTTATTGGAATTCATTTGGTCATTCTTCATTAGCGTATCAAATTTATGGTGCGCGTTATACACGAGATTTTAAGAAATCACCATTTTCACTTGTAAAGTAGAGGTGCGCCTTATACACGAGTAAATACGGTATATATATATATATATATATATATCACCATTATATAATACTACAATTCAACAACTACATTCTACAACTCAATATATAACAAACTTATACGAGACAAGAAGAGTTAGCAATAATGGAACAATAATGAATAATAATAAAGATTACGGTACATGGCTCGTTCTCAAGGGTAATACTATGTAGACACAACAATTACGATTAATTTTTGATTGGAAAACAGGAAAAATCCTAAATATGATTTCCAGATTACTCGATTAATCGTACCCTTAAATGTGAGTCAAAGAAAAAATAGGGTACATATTAAAAAATAAAAATAGAAATAGAAAAGATAAAAACTTACAGTATACAATCGCCAACGTGTGGGGAATTTTTTTTAAATGTGCAAGCTCCTTTAAATAACAGTTAAGAGTTGGGATACAGTTAAGAATATTGTAAAGAGAATAATAGTAGAAACCAATATATATATATATAATTATTATTTTAATTAAAATAGCTATTTTTAATAATATTAAATTATTAAAATAACTTTAAACAACAAATTTTATACAAATTAATGAAAATAATGTAATTTTATTAAAATGATAAAAAGTTTCAAATTGATTTAGGTTAAAAGTAGTTAAAAAGAAGGATTTTTAAAAAATATTTAATGGTGCAATCTACGGAAAGTTTCGATTAATAATAGTTAGATAAAAGGATGAATACTGCTTTACGTGAAAATTGTATTCATTAAAAATTTAAAATAACAAGTTATCATTACACTTTAATCTTAATCAACTAAATGCTATATATATATATATATATAATGTTATAAATATTATAATAATGTAAAAGCTTTTCCCCACAGTACAGCCATTTAGATTTCTTATTATATCATATGCAAGCTTTTAAAAAATAGTAAAAGAATCTTGTGGGTGCATCTGTGTAAGCGTTATGTATAAAACATGCATGCAATATTTGATATAGGCACGCTTCTAACGTTGTCAGAAAAGTATCAATGACGAAAATATCAATTTTGAATGATTATCTATATACTATCATGTTTTGAATTGCATTATGAAAATTTAAACAAAACGCCTTGAGTTTCACAGTAACAGTTTGCGTTGATTTATCTTAATTAAATAGGTTGTTTGACTTAACCTTTCGGATAAACAGCTGTTTCAATAATTGAATACAGTGCGAATTTTCTCATTACAGTACCTAATGTAATACGAATGAAAATGTATTGCAGAATGCCCTTTGAACATTATTGTATATTAACATAAAAAAATTACATAGTAAAGGTCGATTATTTACAAAGATGTGGATTATTTTATTTAGCCATGTATTTTACAATATTTTGAAATGAATTACAATAATATAAAAATAAAGAGTTTTTTTTTAAAGAAGAGTTTCTCTTTTTTTGAATGGGGGATTATATTTAAAAGGACAGATTTATTAAATACGCTCACTTAACCTCTTCAGACCTGATTATAAAATAACTCTACATATATATATTTATTGCTTTTGCATAATCGAAATGACGCCATAGATGACAGAATGACTTATTTTTATGAAATCAGTACATTAGAGGACTGGTAATTTAGGTTTACAAATATGGATATAAAAGTACTAATCCCCTTAAAACTATCAGTAAAATAAATTTACGCAATGACAAAATTAAGGTCAAGTAAATGATCTGCAAATTCTCAAAATTTTTTATTGTAACACATTTAAGTTAAATAATCATGAATATTTCTTACTTTCTACGCCACAATGTCTAGAATATAAGGTACCCTGGGGTAATAACGCCACGTTAAGATTCTACCAATTTTCACGGCTTAGTTTTCGATTGTATTTTTCAAACAAATATAGGATTTGATACAGCAACTCATTGACTATCTATATAAAAAAATTAATTTAACAGATATGTATTCATAAAATGTAATGGCGTGATTTCTTGACCAATGCTATTTGGCGTTATTACCCACCTATATGGATAATAACGCCTTGCAGACAAAACTATGAAACAAGATGGAACAATGGCATATAGATTGCCCAATTCTAAAAATACAAACTCTACAAACTTAGAAATTGACAAATTGCATTCTAAGCTATTGAAAATGTTCAATTTTTTTTGTGAAAATGTAAGAAAAATAAAGGTGTGGTGTGTGGGGGGGAGGAGGCAAAAGAATATTAGACCTTGAGCTTCTTTTTGCTTAAAAAGGACCGTTTAAATAGAATTATTAGAAACATTGCACGGTTTTAACTGTGTTTATTTGAATCAGTATTTAGAATGTAGTTCGGCCACTGTGTGGAATCAACAGGGGTAATGCCAAGGATTGGCGTAATTACCCCGGTATAGTTAATGCGCAGTACATTTTAAACTACAAATTATCTCGAGAAGATATCCGAAATATTCTACAACATTTTGAAAGTACATGAAATGCACTACAAATTTATGTAATAAACAAAGTATTTCCGGATAAAAAAATAGTCTTCACATCACAAAACGTACCTCGCAAATTTTAGATCAAGTGTAAATTTTAATTGCTTGTAGAAGCAATAAGACCTAGAAATGGAACAAATGAACTTAAAGCTGTTTTTTTCGCGATTTATATGATTTAAAACCCTTCTGCGCAGAGCACATGGGTGTCAATTACCGGATCAATTTATAATTATGCATAACATTAGCACTTGGCGTTATTACCCCGCCTGGCGTTATTACACCAGACCACCTTATTTTCGAAACTATGATGAAAATAATATTTATTTTATGAGGTAATATTCATCAGTGCTGACATTTATTGGCTTTGTTTTAATGCAAAAAATATTCAGCTGTATAGAAGTAAAGTAAAAATGCAAAAAATTCCAACAGTTTAATTTTTATGAAGAGGTATAAGTTTGTGTACCTCAGGTCTGAAGAGGTCAATTTAGCTGCACATAATCTTATGTATGTTATAATATTAAACATTTTCTAATAAATATTAAATAAATTTTTTCTTTTAAAACAAGTGCGCTAAATCATAATATTTGTTTTTCTTTAACTAATGTATTTTTCTATATTATTAATGGAAGTTTTAAAGTCATATATGATTTATTATTAATTAAATTTTTATGGTATTTGAGAAAGTATATTATTCGAGATTTTTAAGTAATTTGTTCATTCAACATAATTTATCACATTTTTAATGCAAAGATAATTTTGAAAGACGGAAATACGCGTGATACGTTAGAAATTCTTTATGTATATCCTTAATAAGTAAGTTTAATATCATTAAAAGTTAATTAAAAGTTTCTGAAAAGGTACCTCGGAAAAATATCTCGGAGTCATTTAAGAAATGATTAGACTTATTAATTTCGCAAAAGACACTACTTTAAAGGAATAGTCTATTACAAAGAATGGAATATTCTAAATTGTTAATTAGTAAAATTACTTAAAGTAACTGTGTTAGGATTTTTTTAAATACATTAAAGAAAATTAGTTTTAATGTTATTATAACAGTATGTAAGGAAAAGATGTTTTGAAAGGAACTACCATATTTACTACTATATGTTAATCAGATTTTACAACAAGAAAGTACTTAAACATGAGAGGTACGATGCATTAGTTATATGAAGTAGATGTATATTAACCTTTCAGACCATCGCAGGGAATAGTGAAAGTGAAAGCGACATTAAAAGTTATTTTTAGTGATTACCGATGCAAAGAGGATTGTATGCGCAAGTATTTCAAATATTTCTCCTTGTTGAAATGTTATCAGAAGTGGAGTCCACCATCGATTTTTCCTGATCTTGAAAAAACATGAGACATGCGACAATTTCACTCTGATAACAAAGAAAAAACCGGTTTGACTGCGTCATGTTGCACGATTTTTGACGCATGTCTCCCTAGTGTGTGGCGAGCCGAACAAGTGCAAAAAATGCATACCTCTATCTAAATTAGCAAAAAAGCCTTATTATTTTCCGAACAAGAAAGTTATAAAAATATGAACACGGTGAGTCTTAAATCTAAAGTTTTCATTTGTAAAAGTAATTGCTTTGAATCTGTTAACAAAATTTATAATATTTCGTGATATAATTATCGTATAGGTAAAAATGACAGTGTCAAAACATTCATAATTAAAGAAGCGTTCAGTTAATATTAAGAAAATGAAATCGATATTTTGTCCAGTTTCAAGATACTGTGCCTTATTAAATAATTATAAATTAACCGTTTGGTTTTAATAATAAAAAAAGGATAAAGTTTTGTTTTAAATTGTTGAAATGTTATCAGAAGTGGAGTCCACCATCGATTTTTCCTGATCTTGAACCTAACCCTTTCGGATCCCATTTTTTTTCAGTTTTTAGAAAAAATTACTTTTACATCAATAACATTAATACTAGTTAGCCACATAGATTAATTAGCGTTTTACGAATTATTCATTGTCTGAAAGATTACGAATATTATTGTTTTGCGTATTATTCAATTAATTTCCATATGACAATAGGCTAAGGAAGAATTTTTAGACATGTTTAGAAAATGTTGTGTTACAATAAGATTTAACTTATATTATGACCGTACTTATAACATATTTTCCCTAAATTCAAGAAAAAAATCTGCAAAACAAAAATCAACTCTTAGCATCTTTTCACCTATTTTTTGTCTTTCTGTCGTCAAGGGGACCCTATTGAAAAAAAATGCAAACTTGAAATTTAATCTATGATATGCCATGTAATATCTCAAATTGCAAGAACATATAACAGATGTAAATTTTACGAGTGGGTGAAAACAGTTCAGGCCAGGATTCGAACCATTTGCTGAAGTCGCCAATGCTCTAGCAACTGAGCCATCCTGGACGAATGCTGGAGGACTGTTTCACCTTAATGATCTTAACGATCATATAATCTGATCTGATATTTTGGATCAGATGAACAGAATACTTTTCACCCACTTGGAAAAGTTACATCTGCCATCATTGATTTACAGATTGAATAATCGTGTTAGTAATTAATCTGAAGCTAGAACATATGTTCAAAAAAAGTTTTATTTTTCATACTCTCCCTACCTCCTTCCTCGCTCGGTAAAGGCTTTTCCCTTTACATATTTTTTAATAATGGTTTCCCCCCCTTAGTTAAAATTACAATATTCCTTTAATTTGTAACTTTATTTAATAAGCTAGATTTTTAATCCCCTTAATTCTATTCAGTTAATAACGGCCGTTTTTCCTTTAAAATATGACTTCACTTATCTCTAATTCTTTCTTTAAAGCCACAACATAGATCCGTTTGTTCATGTAACTGTAAGTATTTTCCCATAGCAACAACTTTTTAAAGAGTTATTTCTAGCCTGTATTTATTCATAGTTAAACGCTACTCGCTTAAGAAACAGATGTATTATGTTTGTCTTTTATTTTATTTCATTAGAATTCATTTCCTTTCTGAGCCCGTGGGACCTTATTAACCCTACGTAAAGAATTCAATCCTTGTGGTTTTCTGCGCCATATGCTATCTTTTATCATTTGGCGTTAATTATTTCAAATCATGCACTTTGGTTTCTATCATTGAATGTCTATGTAACGGAAACTCTCCACGTGCCTTCTCTCATCGCAGTTTGTGAGTATCAGTCGTTTTTTGGCTATTTTATGTACATGTATCGCGCCAACACTTGACGATGTAAGAAATTTATTTGTGACTACTCCTTATCTGTAACTACTAGCGATCGGACCTATCTTTGCGATGGTCCCTCTCTGGCACGGCAACCATTCTTGGAACTGTGAATTTAATAAAGACTTGTCTCCAGACAATAGCTTTCTGTGTTGCCTTTCTCAATATTCATGAATTATGTACGAACTCGGGATACCAACTACAGCTTAACGGCGCAATGTTGCGCTTACGACTTTAAAAATCGACTTCATAAAATAGCTGCGATGTTGCTATACGATAGTGAAGCCATCGTCGACACACGCTCCTCTATGTCATTTCGATACTTGTGAGGATTAAGGAAACACAGTACCTTTGAAACCTACAGTACTATTCAATTTTGAATAGTTCAGTTCTATTTAATTTTGAATAATACTATAATATATGTTATGTATGTAAAAAATAAAAACGAAATCTTGTAGAGCAACCTATTTTTCTAAAATTATATTTTCTTTAATTATTTTTGTGAAATCCTTACTACTTTTACAAATAGGATATTTTTGCTTCAATTTCTTCCTCATTCATTAGAATATGCTACAAAAAACTGTGTCTGGGTTTTTAGATATATGAGATTTTATATTAAATATGATTTATTTTTTTCTCCTGTATATCATAAAATGAAGAAAATTCCGCAAATTCGTAATTTAAATATTAAAAAAAAAATAACTATAAACTTGAATTCGAAATTTATACACAAAAATATTAAATACACCAATTAGAAGGCTCGCCACACACCTGTGAAACATTGAGCGAAAAAACATGAGACATGCGACAATTTCACTCTGATAACAAAGAAAAAACCGGTTTGACTGCGTCATGTTGCACGATTTTTGACGCATGTCTCCCTAGTGTGTGGCGAGCCGAACAAGTGCAAAAAATGCATACCTCTATCTAAATTAGCAAAAAAGCCTTATTTTCCGAACAAGAAAGTTATAAAAATATGAACACGGTGAGTCTTAAATCTAAAGTTTTCATTTGTAAAAGTAATTGCTTTGAATCTGTTAACAAAATTTATAATATTTCGTGATATAATTATCGTATAGGTAAAAATGACAGTGTCAAAACATTCATAATTAAAGAAGCGTTCAGTTAATATTAAGAAAATGAAATCGATATTTTGTCCAGTTTCAAGATACTGTGCCTTATTAAATAATTATAAATTAACCGTTTGGTTTTAATAATAAAAAAAGGATAAAGTTTTGTTTTAAAAGAAATATTAATCGAAACTCTCTGCGCGATCTGTGATCACACTTACCCACTTGCTTTTAATTATTAACACGCACTCTTTTATGACACCCATATTTTTATTTATTATTATTATTTGTTGCTTGTTAAATAATTTCTTATATAACATTTTAAATTTTACAACATGCTAAATTAATTTCTTGTACAACATTATAAATTTTACAACATGTTAAATTAATCTCTTATGCAACCTTACAAATTTTACAATTAAAAAGTTTAGATCCATAGATTACACATAAATGTTCATTTTATTTATTTTAATCTTATCTGATATATGTTTATATTTATCACATATCACATACAAGGTACCCTGGGGTAATAACGCCACGTTAAGGTTCTACCAATTTTCACGGCTTAGTTTTAGATTGTATTTTTCAAACAAATATAGGATCTGACACAGCAACTCATTGACTATCTATATAGAATAAAATAATTTAACAGATATGTATTCATAAAATGTAATGGCGTTTTTTCTTGACCAATGCTATTTGGCGTTAATACCCACCTATATAGGTAATAACGCCATGCAAACAAAACTATAAAATAAGATGAAATAATGGCATGTAGATTGCCCAATTCTAAAAATACAAACTCTACAGCTCTAGAAATTGACAAATTGCAATCTAAGCTATTGAAAATGTACAATTTTTTTGTGACTCTGAAAGAAAAAGAAAGCTGCGGTGGTGGCGGGGGGAGTAGGCAAAAGAATATCAGATTCTAAGCTACGTTTTGCTTAAAAATGACCATTTAAATAGAATTATTAGAAACATTGCACGGATTATTTGAATCAGTATTTGTATTCCCTTGTATGCATTCTATGCGATAGAAAATATTGATTTTTTTTTGTGAAAGTGAAAGAAAAAGGAGTGAGGGGGAGCTTCAACAGAATATAACACCCTGTGTCTATCTTTGCTTAAAAAGTCCTGCTTAAATATGGTTATAAGAAACATTGCATGGTTTTAACCATTCATATTGTAATATTTTAATCATGTGAAGTTTTATAACAACTAGAGTTATATGTAATAAATATTTTTGTTAAACCTTAACTGCTGTTAGCGTCTCACATACCGCTGAGTTTGTCAAGTTTCAGAGTTTAACTTGCAATTTTTAGTTTAACTATCGATACCGGGAAAATTTTGTTCCATTTGGAGTCCTATTACTATCTCTAGAAACTTTTGAATAGCTGAATTTTATTTATAATAGTCCTGTATATAAGGTTCAATACAAAAATAATATTCTAAAAGTTAATTTAACATTTTATTCATCCGACAGGCCGCTCACAGCAAGTTATGCGACAATTTTTGTCACAGCAGTTAAGGGTTAATACTATTATAGTAATCTAGTAAATAGTTTTTTACCCATAACTCCACACTAATGCGGATTTTCCAAACCTACAGTTAATTGTCGACGTTTTAAAGAGCATGCTTTAATAAACTTTTAATAAATTGAATAAAATATTTGATTAAAAAATATTATCCGAAAGAGATCTCTTATTCAATTTTATACATAATTCATATGGTTATATATCGTTATCTTTGTATTAGCAACAAAATTAACCTTTAACTGCTGTTTGCAATCTGACTGAACACTGTACCCCCTCCCCCCCCAAAAAAAAGCGTTTAACTTGTATTTTCCAGTTTAACTATAGTTACAACTGAAATTGCCTTTTGTTTGGATTTCTCGTAATATTATTAGAAATATTTGAATAGATTAAATTTAATTAGAATTAATTCTGTACAAAAAGTTTAGCGCAGGAACAGTATTCTATGATTTTTAATCATGGATCGCATTTTAACCTTTAACTAATGTTACCGGTCTCGTAGACCACTATTTTAATTTTATTTTTTTACTTTAACTTGTAATTTTCAGTTTAACTGCAAACACTACCGAAATTTTGTTTCATTTGGAATTTTAGTACTATCACCAGAGACTAAATAGGTGAATATTAAGTATAATACTCTTGTATAAAAAGTTTAGTACAAAAACACAATCCTATGAGTTATTCCCGCCTTTTATTCATCCTTCAATTTTGTGGTCTCACAAACCGCATCACATTCATACGTTACAATTTCTGTCATATCAGTTAAAGATTAAATTTATAAAGTTTTGAAAAACCGAACGCTGAGAAAGCGGACAGTTAAAATTTCGAACTCAATTGAACAATCCAGTTCAGGTTCTTCAAAATCAGGTTTTTAATAGAAACCTGATTTTGAAGATGTTCGAATTTGAATCTCGAAAACATTTTGATGTAGTTTTATTTACAAGAGTTAAAAACTATTTTTTACATTAGTAAATAAATAAAATAAAATTATAATAAAAAATAAAATAGAGAGATTATTTTTAAGTATTGGGCACCCCCCCCCCCTTAATCTTACCATTTCAACAATGATGATAATGCTGTCCGATATTAATATATAAACCCCCTTCGGATTTAGTTCGGCCACTGTTGGGAATCAACCGGGTAATAACGCCAATCCCTGGCGTTATTACCCCGGGATACTTATTGCGCAATAAATCATAAACTACAAATTATCTCGAGAAGATATCCAAAATCTTCTACAACAGTTTGAAAGTACATGAAATACACTACAAATTTATGTAAGAAACAAAGTATTTCCGGATAAAAAATATGGTCTTCAGATCAAAAACCTTATCTCGCAAATTTTAGATCAAGCGTTAATTTTAGTTGCTTGTAAAAACAATAAGACCTAAAAATGAAACAAATTAACTTGAAGCTGTTTTTTTGCGATTTATATGACTCAAAATCCTTCTGCGCAGAGCACATGGGTGTCATTTACCTGATTATTTCATAATTATGCAAAATATAAGCACTTGGCGTTATTACCCCGCCTGGCGTTATTACCCCAGGGTACTTTATAAGAAAAAAATCAGGACTGTTGATTTACATTTGACATTTACCAAGGGAACATCAGTAAAATATCTGATATTCAGATATCGGTTTTGGATATAACGTACTTCACATAAAATATATATGATCCATTTCAGATAAGGCATGACATTTCTTTTGTGAAAATGAATTCGCTTCTTTTACATTTTGTGCAAATAGCTTCGGGTTTTACAAATTTCATGAAATGTAGATAGAAGTCTTCTTTTGAAATTCAGATGATATATGGAGTTATTTCACACACGTCATTTATGTAAAAAAAATACTTTTGCTGCATCACACAAAATCTGTATACGATGTTCACATGTAGAATGTGCCAATAAAAACAATATAAAATCTAATATTGTATAAAATTTTGTTTTGCAAATCTTTATGAATAAAACATTGCTTTTTTTTCTGATCAATCTTTTGATAGTATAATTTTGTGAACTTTATGGAAACTTCAATCAACATTGTATCTATAATATTAGAAACCAAATTATGTATGATACTTTCGAATTTTTATTTTCGTTTTCTGATAGCTTATTGTGTCATAATCCATATACAATGATTCGAATAATTAACAAAGCTACTTTGAAAAATATGCCGTTGCAATTATGTGTCGCTATACCAAACTTTAAACTTTTAGCACATTTTTCTTATAACATATCTTTACATAATATTTGAATAATCTAATATATAACAATATCATTTCATCTTTTTACATATTCTGTTGCATTGTTCAAGAATTCCTTGAGTAGATTCCTTCAAGTTTTAATGTAAAACAAGTTGTAAATTGCACGTGAAGCGTAGCAAATGAGGTGCGTTCGTACTATAAGTTTTAAAATATTCAGATCTTGCTGATATAGTAGAGCGTAGTTTGGATACAGTATAGTATTTGGATACATCTTTGTGTTCCTGTAATGCAGGGAGTAATTTTTATTATACTCCATTAACGTATATCTTATTCATAAAATGTGAAGTAGGTTAATATAATTAAAACACGCCCCGAACAATGTTGCCCCATATAACATAATTTAGTGGAATACATTTGTGTGGCCCTGTAATTTAATAATAAATATTCTCTGCATCCCAGATTGTACAGAATGTAGATTTTAGTACATACATAATAGATTCATGTCAATTATATTATGTTCAAATGAGTGTAATACCATTAAAATGCATTTGAAACATTTTTTTTCCCATTGATCGTAATGTAACGGAATACTTTTGATTGTCCCTGTAATTGATCTATGCATCCGATTTTCATAACTTTTGAAATGATTCGACAAAATTATGTAATAATTAAACGTTTTAAATTTCAAACGATTAAAATGCATTTGAAACTTTTTTCCCCATTGATTGTAATGTAACGGAATACTTTTGATTGTCCCTGTAACTGATCTATGCATCCGATTTTCATAACATTTGAAATGACTCTAGAGAATTATGTAATAAATATACGTTTTAAATTTAAAACGATTAAAATGCGTTTGAAACTTTTTTCCCCATTGACGTAATGTAACGGAATCCTTTTGATTGTCCCTGTAATTGATCTATCCATCCGATTTTCATAAAATTTGAAATGACTCGACAAAATTATGTAATAATTATATATTTTAAATTTCAAACGATTCTGTTGGATAGTTTTTGCGTTGTTATATGCGGACGGACAGACGGACGGACTGAGCGACAACAATAGGTGCTACGTATTTATATAATTACGAATGCACCTAAAAAAGAAAAAAAAAATAAGAAAATTAGGAATCAGTTCTGCATAAGATTTTTATTTTTATCATTTTATGATTTTTTACAAACATATCTAAGAAATACATGGGGATAAATTATTTTGTTTTTTAAATCCCTTTATTTCTATAAATATTTCAATTTTTTAAAAATGCCAAACTTCGCAATCAACTTTAACCGCGGGGTATTTTGGCATACTTGAAAATTATATGAAACCATTTGGCATACTCATACCTGAAAATATTCATCACATGGTTTTCTTCATAAACCGAAGTGGTTAGGTCCATCAGTATACCTAATCCAAGGTTACCATATGTGCGTTGAGTATGAAAATAACGAATTCAGTCTTTTTTAAGGGGTGTTCTTAAATCAAAGAGGGCAGTTTTTTGACATAAGTTTTAATTTATTTTTGTTCGGAAATGCCTGAAACTAGCAGGTGTTGTTATTCCGAAACTGACTATTTGCAATCAGTTTTCTATTTTTATTTACACATTGTACGTAGTGTAGGGTAAATCTTGCAATCGTTTTGAAAATCGAAAATGTTTTTTTGACGGATTTACACGTTTCAGATACTGGAGATTCCGAAAAACATATTTGTAGAAAAAAAATTGCCCCGAATCTCCCGAATAAATTGAGGTAGAGACTTGAAATTTTGTAAATGCTTAGTATGTAAGTATATAACGAAGCCTATTTAATATGAGTAACCTCGATTATCCGGAACTACTTTTTTCGGCATCTCGAAAAATTCGTTCTGATGAAAGGTATATAAAAATTTCGAATATTTTATTTAAGGTATAGACGTAAACGGCAGTAAAATAACACAAATTTTACATCAAGAACGAACTCGATCGGATTATTAGTTGTTGAGATATTTCTAATCCTGTTTTCCACATTCTTCGAATTTTCATGACCCTGCATTTTATTCAAATTTCAATTCAATGACATATTTTAATTGGAAATGAAATGCTTAATCCGAAGTATCAAACAATTAGTGAATATGATTATCATTTTTAAAGTTATAAGGACGTTTCCTTTATGCAATTCAGTACTACTCGAATAGTTTGGCGTGTTATATAATTTGTCGAAATTGATACATCAGCAATTCATTAATAGAGCATGACTATGTGTTAAAAATACTGAAATATACATTTAAATTTTGTTTTGAAATAGCAATGCATTTTATAAATAATTTACACATGTTTTGATTTCATATATTATAGTATGCATATCCATGATAGGTAAGTATTACGGTGGTCCCCGACGACTAGTTTACAAACGCAATATAACTTTCACAAAAAGTCTTCAAAGTTGACCTTTTTTACCCCATTTTCCGACGAAAGCAGAAAAACAGGAGTAAAACAGGCGATTACGTGATCGAAATAGTTTAGATATGGATAGGTAACTTAATTATCATAAAATGGAAAATTGAGTTCGATTCGAAATCGTTTCCGTAGTCAGATCTTTCAATTTTATATCTTTCCGTTAAAAAACGAATTTGTAAATGTGTCAAAACATTTTGCGCATTTTGAGCAAAGCAGTCGAGAACACCCTTAAGTCTTATAGCGATTTTGTGTGTACAAACACTCAAAAAATCTAATTTTTTTTCCATGTACAGCTTATTTTTTATGAAAATTTATAAATCCCAATATTCTTATCCGCCATAAGACATAACATAATTATAAAAAAAAAATTAAGTGAAGATTATTGACGTTACAGAAATTACCAAATTCGTAAAGATTAAATTATAGAAAATTAATATGTGTATGTGTGAATTATAAATTATATTCACGAATGACATTTTCTTCTATATTTAGAAACACACGCAGATAAGGCCTACAAAGCAACTATGGTTCGAGGAAGCGGCATTTTACTTACCCATCATATGTAGTACAGGGTTAGTCTTGCAATCGTTTTGAAACATCGAATTTTTTTTTTTTTTGACGGATTTACATGTTTCAGATACTGGAGATATCGAAAAACATATTTTTAGAAAAAAAATTCCGTCCATACGTCTGTGTGTCTGTCTGTCAACTCTCAATCTCCCGAACAAATTGAGATGGAAATTTGGAATTTTCTATATGCTTGGTATGTAAGAATGGGACAAAGATTATTTGATATTAGTAACCTCGATTATCCGGAACTGTTTTTTTCGGACTCTCGAAAAATTCGTTCTGATGAAAGGTATATAAAATTTCCGAATTTTTTAATTTTAAGGAATGCAGATAAAAGGCAATACAATAGCATACATTTTGCATCAAGAACGGAGTCAACCGAATTATTAGTTGTCGAGATATTTGTAATCCTGTTTTCTATATTCTTCATGACCCTGTATTTCATTCAAATTTCAATTCAAAATATGTTTTAATTGGAAATGAGACGCTTAATAAGACGCAGTAAACTGTTAGTTAATATGATTATTATTTTTGGAGCTATAAAGATGTTTCTTTTACGAAATTCGGTACTATTTCAGTAGTTTGGCGTTTCATATAATTTGTCGAAATGGGCTCATCAGCAATTCATTAATAGAGCATTACTATGTATATCAAAATATTTAATATACACTTTTAGTTTTGGAATTGCAATGCATTTTATAAATATTTTACACATGTTTTATCTTCATATACCATATTACTCACACCTATGATGGATAACTATTATGGTGGCCCCCAATGACTAGTTTTTTTTTTCGCATACATCACCTTCTAGATAGCTTCTGATTACAAAAATACTGCATGTCTGGGTTTTGGCACGCACCGAAGTGGCGCCTCACCTCTCCCCATGTGACTTGCAATATTAAGTTCTAAATGGTAAAAATTAAAATTTCGACTAAGGAAAATAAAGGTGAGAAATTTTATTATTTTATTAATTTTTTAAATTAACGAATATTTAACATTTAATTTACCATTTTTCATGATCAAATAGTAATTATCATGAATTTCATTAACAGATCGAATTCTAATTTTTTTTCTTCTTTATGCCATTTAATATGTTCGGGGTGTGCTGACACCCCGTGTTTCTTTTTGGTGTTACATTTAACGGCGTACCTCCTGCCGGGTTAAGCTTGTGATTAATTGTATTAAAACTTTATGCAAAATGATTCTCACTGCCAGCTGAAAACTATCATTGTATTTCCAAGACAATGGTTTTCATAGATACTAAGAATGAAATATAAATTTTGTTAAAAGACAAAATTACAAAACCCCCTAGAAAAATTTCTTAAAAATATTTCCAAGGTCATATTTATAAAGATATTTATATGGTCAAGAAAAAAGGTTTTTTCGGGAAAAAAAGTTTCTATCTTGTTTATTTAAATTGAGAAATTTCAACATTTTTTTCAGCACATTAATATGAAGGTTCGTTATCCCTCCCTAAGTTCCAAATTTTTATATATTTTTCCAATCCAAAGTTACTATCAAATAAAGAATACTTTATACATTTTTTTTTGAAACTTTAAAATAAATTTCGAAATACTCATAATTATATTTAAAATATTTTAATTTTACAAAAGGATAAAGAACCTTTCTATCTATGTACTGAAAAAAAAATTGTTAAAATTTCCATTTTTGAATGAATTATTCCTTTTCCTTCAAAAATAACAATCTTTTCCAACAGATAATTTCCTTTGATAAATTACAAACACCTCCCTCTCAACGTTATTATTAGATTCCTGCATCAGATCAAATAGCCCTTTATCCAGATCAAATCGGGTCAATAATCGGATCAAATCGGATTCACGCTATTTTTTATTGTGATGGCTCGGGCTTGAAACAGATTGACGAGTTCGGTTTTCACTCTTCCGGGTTTAACAATGAGGTACGTGTTACCAATGAAACTGTTATTTTAGTCGCGAAACTATTGATCACCAAGCAAACAAATAAAACATAACAAGGAAACATCACGTGGTCCAGTATTTTTTTTAGGGCAGCAGGCGAAAAGATGATATCTAAGTAAAATTGTTTCCAAAATAAGCAAAACGACTGAGATCCTTTTTCTCCATCTTAAGAGCCCTGTAAAGTTGGGTTATTCATTCATTTACAACCAGTACAAACCACGCCTTTTTTCGATTTGTTTGATCGAAGAAATCCACAAAAATATTATAAACGGTTTTACCAGTTAAAACATGAAAGTTGATTACATTTTTCATAAACATAATACCTTTTTAAAAAAAATTTCATACATATTATAACAAAAGAGGCAATTGCACATCGAATAATACCTCTCGAATTTCTTAGAGATAATTTAGAGTTAAGGTAGCACAGGATTGTTTTTATTTTATATTTTTATATACTGAACTTAAATGTGGATAAAACTCGCTAAAATCTTGTAAATTAGTAAATTAATAAACATCGTCCTGGCTATGTGGTTCATAATAATAATTTTATTAATTTAGAATTTTAATGCTTCGAGATTATACAATATCCACGTTTTGACCCAATAAAATTTATTTCAGGTAGTGAATATTTAAAAAAAAGGTTATAGACGTTTAACTTTCCTTTAGAATTAATTTTTACTAAACCTTGATTTATTGTTAGATAAAATGTGCATTTGACATTTTTTTTATAAAGATGCATTTTCTAAGTCGGTTACAGCATACAATATGATGGATTTATTATGCTCCATGCATGAACTATTTCAATATATCGATTAATCAAATAAGTATAAAATTCATAATGACTGAACGTACTCCCCTATTTACGCAATTCTTAATGTGACTTATGCGAAAATACTAAAATACTTATTAATATCTAAAAAGATCTATATATAGTAAAATTAAATATATTCCAAATTGTTCCATAATTCATTTAATTGTCTAACATTTAGACAATTTCAGATGAAAATTATTAGAACAGATTAACTTAACCACTATGTCATAACATTGCTAAATAATCTTCTTTTCTAAATATGAAATTGATAGTGCATTGATTTTGATGAAAGTATCGTTAAGTAATTTAGATAATTTTATCAAATCTTTTAATACTAATTGATGGATAATTAAGATTAAATAATATTATCATTTTATCAAAAGTAAAATACTTCTAAAAGTTGCACATATTGATGAAAATACTTGTTGAGTTTGAATAAAAATATATGTACAAATTATGTTTCTGGATGTCATACATTTTCTGAAAAATAATTAAAAAATAAACCAGTTTGTAATAATAACACATTATTATAAACATTTACACTATAAAACATTTAAATATTGTTACTCTATAAACATGATATCAATATTATAACGAACTGTCGAATGTTGCGAGTATATTTAATACTCATTAGGTCGCTGGTTCAATTAATACTACTAATAATACTTAAAATTTCTTTATATACAAATTATTTACACATTATTTACATTTCGAATAAAGAAAAAAGTTCCAGCGTACACACGATAGGCCCGCTAAGATCGCCGAAAAAAAAAAAAAATAACAAACGATATTCCAATGTTGCCAAAACTGCAAACCTAAAGTACAGTAGAATGCGCCAAGGAGACGCACGGATCCGAGGTTATGGTGAAGCCGTTACAAAAGAATGCGCCATGGAGACGCGATATACAAGACTGCGGTGAAGCCGTAACATACCGGCCCCCGTTGATATGTGCCAACATTCAACAATAATACTAAATGTAACAACAAACAATTGCAAATAATAGAAATTTTAATTCTACAATCAATAAACAGTATTTTCGATAAAATACAATATACTTCTTCAATATTATTACTTCATATATTACTTAATATAAGTTTACCAAATGCAAATAGATAAGTTATAATACAAACAATAATTACACTTGAATAGTATGCAAGATAGCTATCAAATTAATACTCAATAAATGTAACAATCTAATAAATTTAACAAATTAATAATAGTTAATCAAGAATATATACAGACGAAGACACGTAAATTTACACTTATGTTATAAAGTTAAGCTACACAAATTATGAAGCTAAGAATTGAAATATTTTTAAATCTCAAATGAAATTGCTATACATAATAAACAGTTCAATACAAATACAATAATGATAACTATAATATAGTTACTTGAATCTTTCAAAATAATAGAATTCATCAGTTCTCTAAAGGAAGTGGGCAAACTTTAGAGACACATCTCCTAACTATACCTGTTGCTGTTTTTATTTCTAATACTCTAACTTTCTTATCAGATCCATATATTAATTTAATGACACGACCTAATGCCCATTTGCCAGGAGGTAAATTGTCCTCCTTTAGGATAACCATACACCCTTTCTTTTAGGTTGTCCTTCTCAATATACCACCTATTCCGTTGCTGTAAATTAACTAAATATTCAGTGTTCCATTTTTTCCATAAAATTTGGGTCATTTTTGTTAATTTTTGCCAATGTGATAATTTATTATCATTAATTTTTGTCAAATTCGGTTCAGGAATTGAAGTTATGGGTCGACCTACCAAAAAATGGGCAGGGGTCAAGACTTGTAGAGAGGTACTAAGGGACGAGAATTTAGAACCCCTTCGATTTCGGTGATTAATGTCCAAAATTCTTCGAGCGTGACTCGAGAATTGCCCAAAGTTCTTTTGAGATGATGTTTAAAGGATTTCACCCCAGCCTCCCATAATCCACCAAAATTTGGTGCACGAGGAGGGATGAATTTCCAATCGACAGCTTCGGAAGCCAAAAAATTTGACAAAGCTTCATCGTGTTTGCATACAAGAGCATGTAATTTCTTTAACTCTTTATTTGTACCCACAAAAGTAGTCCCATTATCCGACATTATGGTTGAGCTTTTACCTCTTCTAGCGAAAAATCGTTTCAGTGTGGCAATAAATGATTCAGATTTTAAATCTGTCACTATATCTAAATGGATTGCCTTTGTGGCAAGACAAACAAAAATCGCGACGTAAATTTTATTATATATCCCCTTTCTCTGATTTTTATACTTAATCATAAAGGGTCCACAAACGTCAACAGAACATTTTTGAAATGGCGGGCTAGGATTTACTCGTTCAGCTGGCAAATTTCCCATAATTTGATTTGCCCCTATTGGTTTGTTTTTAAAACACGTTACACATTTGTGAACTATTTTACGAGCCAAGGATCGCCCATTTATTACCCAATATTTTTGCCGGACATGATGTAACAATGATTGTGGCCCTAAATGGAAAAATTTGGATTGAAAATATTCAAAAATCATTTCACTTATTTTATGATTATGTGGTAACACTTTAGGGTGTTTCCTCTCATAGGTCAGACTGGAATTGTCTAAACGACCTCCAACTCTAATTAAATTATCAGAATCTATATAAGGATTTAGAAATTTGAGTTTACTGTTACCTGAAAGGCTCCTCTGGTTTTTCATATGCTTAAGCTCTTCAGAGAAGGCTGAATACTGTACCTGTTTAATCAGAAAAATTTCTCCAAATCTCAATTCACTTGCAGATAAGGCACCACTTTTTTTCTCCTTACCCTTTCGACAATTATTTAGAAATCTAAAAATATAACTAGTAATACGAATTAATTTCAAAAAATTATTAGTTAAAGAGAATAAACAATTATGAAAATAGTTTTCAGTTCTAAGTGAAAAGTTACTGTTGATTTCAGTTCTAAATTCGGACTCATAGTCAGTGTTGTTTTCCAGTTTTACTGGATAATCTTCTGCATACTGAATTCTGTCCCGAAGAAAATTTGGTCCACTAAACCAAAATTTGCAGTTAGTCAGTTCTTTAGCATCTAGACCTCGAGATAGGACGTCAGCAGGATTATTTTCCGATGATACGTGTTGCCACTGATAAGAGTCCGTGAGGTCTTGTATAGCAGCCACTCTATTAGTCACAAATGTTTTCAATTGGTGGGGAGATTTTCTAATCCATGCCAGTGATATTGTGGAGTCGCTCCAGAGAAGAACAGATTCTAATGGAATGTCAAGTGACGGTATAACTTTATGCATTAATTTTGCTAAGAGAAGACATGAGCACAATTCAAGACGAGGGATTGTCATTGTTTTTATGGGGGATACTCTAGACTTGCTACAGAGTGAATGTGCATCAGGAGAACCTTCAGTTGGTATATTCTGGATGTATATGGCGGCTCCATATGCCAAAGAAGAGGCATCTGCGAAGCCATGTACGACTATGCGCTCTTCCGAAAAACAAATCTAGGAATTTTTAAATTTTCTAATTCTGAAAGAGTGGAAACAAAATCACTCCATTCTTTCGCTATGGAATCTGATAATGGCTCATTCCAATCTATCTTAGCTAGCCACGTTTTCTGCATGAAGATCTTAGCCCTTGTTACTACAGGGCCAATTAATCCGAGTGGATCGAAGATTTTTGAAATCAAAGAGAGAACATCTCGTTTGCTATAAAATTCCTTGTTATGAATCTTTAATTTATACAGAAAACAGTCACTTAAAGGTTCCCAGAGAACACCCAAAGTTTTTAATGAACTACAATCTGTTTGATCATCGAAATTATATTCGGTGGCAGCCATAGTATTAGGTTCAAGTAATTCTCGGTGGTTTGCACACTATTTGTGCAATTTCATATTTCCACGCTTCAAAAGTTCAATCAATTGGGACTTTAAAATTTTCGCCTTTTCGAGAGTCGATTCCCCGGAAAGAAGGTCGTCTACATAAAAATCTTTTAAAACGACTGACGATGCTAGAGGTAAGTTTGGTTGCTCATCAAGAGCTAATTGTTTAAGAGCACGAGTTGCTAAATAAGGAGCATTAGATGTCTTATAAGTAACTGTATTAAGTTTGTAAGTTTTCACTGGCGCGTTAATATTGTCCTTCCACAAGATTCTAAGAAAGTCTCGTTGGGATGGATCAATTAATACCATTCTATACATTTTCTCTACATCCGCTGTGAATGCATATCGATGTTTTCGGAAACGTATCATAATTAAAAATAATTCTTGTTGAGGAATTTTTCCTTTTAAAAGAATATCATTCAATGACAAACCAGATGTCGTTGTCGTTGAAGTGTTAAAAACGACTCGCAAGCGTGTTGTACTTTTTTCTGGCCTGTAGACCCCATGATGTGGTATATAATAAAGGTTCTTTACGGGTTTTGATTCTTCTACTGATTCCATATGATTTAAGTTTTTGTATTCTTCCATAAGTTCCGAATAGAGAGGTTGTAAATTCGAATCCCTATCTAATCGGTGCCAAACTTGATCGAGCCTTTTTTCGGCTAGTTTTTTAGATTCTCCTAAGAGTGTAGCATCCTCCATAGGCATTCTAACAACATACTGACCATTGGAAGTTCGATAATGAGTTGTTTCAAAATGATTTTCGCAAAATTTCTCTTCATTACTAAGTAAAGAACTAGAATCATTAATATTTTCGATTTCCCAAAATTTTCTTAAGGATTCGTCTATTTTTTCATTGGTTAATAAACCGCAATATTGAGAATCATCTGAGGAATTATTCACGACACCGTAGCAACAAATCCGAACACTGTTTCTTGAAATAACAAATTTTGAGATGAGCTGCGAATTTTACCAGATTTTAATAAATCGAAGAAACATTGCGCGCCGACCAACAGGTCTATTCTCCCAGGAATATAAAATTCAGCATCTGCTAACGAAATATTTGTAGGAATATCAGCAATTTCTATACGAATAGGTGTAAGTGGGGTTATTTCTGTAATTTTTGGCACTACAAGAAATTCCAGTTCCCTTGTGAAATCTCTATTTTTATTTGAAATCACATTTTTAATTTTATAATTTAATGTTGTGGTTGTGTTATTCAAACATGATATTGAAGCAAAAACCTTTGATTTCTTTAAGCCCAATTTCTTTGCAAATTCAAGCGACACACAATTTATTTGGCTACAAGAATCTAAGAGAGTTCTTGCCTGGATAAAATTTCCTTTATTTGTTTTTATGTCAATAACTGCAGTTGACAAGATAACAGTTTTATTTGAAGCGAATAAGCAATTAGAAAGATTTTGTGAGACTGAAGGCGTCGGACTTGATTCTGGGCGACGTACTGTCTGATCAACACTTGGTTTTTGGAAATGAGTTTCATTACTGGAACCGATTTCGTTATCTCTATGTAATAAAGTGTTGTGAGGGGATTTGCAGTGTTTACATAAATGTTTCGAAACACAGTTAGCTGCTAAATGTGATTTGTTAAAGCATATGAGACAAAGTTTATTTTTTTTTAACGATAGCAAATCTTTCACCAAAATTCATATTTAAGAATTTGTTACATTTATATAGGGGATGAAATGAATCACAAATAATACACTGTTTTTCAGAACTTGTATTTACTAAAAGAGATTTTGATTTTATTTCACTAGAAATTTTTGGTCTAGCTAAATTACTTCTATTTATGTTTTCGAGAGATTGGCTTCTTTTTTCTAAAAAGTCCATTAAACTGTCAAAACTAGGAACTTCAGATGTGTTTATTGACAATTCAAATTGTTTTCTTGTTTCCTTATCTAGTTTTTCTAAAATTATAGTTGTAAACAAAATGTCAGAGAGGTTATTTCTCTCAAATCCTAAATTATTTAGAGCCCTGATATTTTTGTTTATAACATCTAATAAACGCCTTAATTCTTTAGATGATTCATGTGTAATTTTTTCAAAATCTAACACAGCCTTTAAATTTATACTGACCACAATTCTTTTGTTCTGAAATCTATTTTCTAACGCTTTAAATAACGAATCAAATGTATCATCTGGAGTTTCTAATAATTTAGCCTCATTTCTTAATGCGGAATGCAAATAATGTAATTTTTGTACATCAGTCAATTCTTCATTATTCGTAACAATATTATTAAACTCTATTTTAAACATGTTCCAGTCTTCATATTTTCCACTAAATAGCGAAAGAGGTATATCAGGAAGTTTTATTTTACAGTTATTTATCTTTAATTCTGAATTTTTAGTTTCTAATTTATTAGAATATAATAATTGATTGAAACTTACCTCTAGCTGTTCTACTCGCTCTTCCATTTCGACCAATGAAGCATCAATTTCCGATAAATCCTGATCTTCAGGTGCTGTTGTATAATAATCGCGACGTAGTATATCGATGTTTGTAGATAGTTTTTGAAGATTCTTGATTTTCGTTTCAATTTGAATTCTGGACAATTCATCGGTTTTTTCATTTACAGAATTTTCTAATCTTGTTAACTGGGCTTTTAAAGAGCCTCTAGTCCTATTCAAGCTAATTAACGAAGCCATTTTAATTCAAATAGAACAAGGAGAACAAGTTCGAATTAAAAACGAAAGTCCTACCGGCGAGCGGACCAATGTTACGAACTGTCGAATGTTGCGAGTATATTTAATACTCATTAGGTCGCTGGTTCAATTAATACTACTAATAATACTTAAAAATTTCTTTATATACAAATTATTTACACTTTATTTACATTTCGAATAAAGAAAAAAGATCCAGCGAGCACACGATAGGCCCGCTAAGATCGCCGAAAAAAAAAACAATAACAAACGATATTCCAATGTTGCCAAAACTGCAAACCTAAAGTATAGTAGAATGCGCCAAGGAGACGCACGGCATCCGAGGTTATGGTGAAGCCGTTACAAAAGAATGCGCCATGGAGACGCGATATACAAGACTGTGGCGAAGCCGTAACAAATATTTTGCCTCCAATTTTATGAAGTAATTTAGGTCATATAATAGTGTAACTTTAACTGATATAACTAGTGTAATGTTAAATGATAGTGTAACGCAACACCAGTTATATAGGATAAATTACTTAATAAAATGGATACATCAAAGATGACACCAATTTTATAAAGTAACATAACATATTATTTTACAGTGAATTCGACAAAATGTAATAAAATTGTGTTATGAATATATTATTGATTTTGTATTTATTAATTACAGATAAAATGGGATCACATTTGCCAGTTTGTTAATTTATTTATAATCATATTGCTTTAATTATTCTTTTATTTATGTGCGTTCTTAATTATTCGAATGCGTAGCACATATACAGTTGGCAAAAAAAGTATTTGTACACTTCATTTTTTAAAATTATAATGAAATTAAACAAAATATTTAAGCAAAAAATACTATAATACATTAATTTAATGCACTATAATATTATAGAAGCAAAAACAAAATTAAATGAATCGATTTTTTACATTATAATAAACAAATATACAAAAATATAATGCAAAAAAAGTATTTGAACACTATATTAATGTAATATAATTAATGAAAATTTAGTAAAATGATACAAATTATTATTTTGTGCGAATTCATTTAGCGTTTATGACTACCTCTAGATGGTGTGACATAGATTCCACTAACTTTTTTGTAGTGATCTGGTTAATGTTATTGCATGACACAATAAGAGCTTCTTTAAAACTGTTTTTTACTGATACATATTTTTTTTCGGATTTTTGCATCCAATAGCATCTGAAAATTTTCTATTGGATTCAAGTCTAGAGATTTTAGAGGAGTTACCAATCCTCTTCGAGTATTGTCATAAGCATGTGCTGGTGATCACAGCAGTATGCTTTGGTCGTTATCCTGCAGAAAGTGAATAGCTTTTTCTATGCATAATTTCTTGGTACAGTTTAATAAATTATGGCGCGACACATCAATGTATGTTAAACCTGTCCTTCCATTGTCAATAAATTTTAAATGTTCTGCTCCATTAGAAGCTATACACCCCAAAACTTTAATATTACCCCCAAAATGCTTGATAGTTTGAAGTATACGTTTTGGATCTAGAACAGTTTTATTTTTCGCCAATTTTTTCGAATGCTTGCTGGTAAGAAAATTCCGAATTTTCCCTCATCAGAAAAAGTTACTGTTTTCCAAAAATCCAATGATTTACTTCTGTATGCGAAAGCGAATACAATGCGTTTTCGCCTATTTGTTTCGCTGATGAATGGATTTTTCCTTGAGGTTCTTCCTTTTAAATCTGCATTGAGAAGAATATTTTTTATTGTTTGAGGTATTACTCTGATGCGAGAAGATGTTGCAAGGTCTTCAGTAAATTTTTTAACCGAACGCATAGGATTTTTTAAAGCTTTTTTAACAACACTCCCTTTTTCCCTCATTGTTAGTTTGCTAAGAAGTCCCGGTTTTCATTGAATTTCGATGCTTTTAATTTATTCATAGTTTCTCACTATACATCCAATAGTTGTAAATGATAATTTAATAGCTTTTACAAATTCTTGTTGCGAATTTAAATTTGTATTATGCTCGATCATAGGATTTCATATATCTAGAGATGCCTCTCTAGTTTTAGGTTCTATACTCAATTACTTCAAGAGCAAATTAGATTAAATGTCAGACAAATATAATATGATCTTAAAAATTATTAACAGCTTCTGTAAAAGTAGTCCTTTGAACCATAAACACAATAAAACACAGTACATATCAGGATGGAGAAATGTACAAATACTTTTTTTGCAAGAAATTTTTAAACTTTTCCTATTAGAAAATTATTTTACATCTTTATCGAAATTTTCTGTTGTGTAATTTAAAATGGACGGTAAGCAGACTGTATTAAAACTATTTTTGACAAAATATCTGTTTTTATTTAGTTAAAAATTAAAAATTTTAGAGTGTACAATTACTTTTTTTACCAACTGTATAATACGTCTGGTCCGTCCGTCTGTCTGTCCGTTTATTCGTACATAAAATCGGGAAAACTACCTCATCAAACAGTTTGAAATTTAATATATCATTAAAGAATTTTCTCGAGTTGTTTGAAATTTTATGAAAATTGAATCAAAACTTAAACATTTAGTTTAAAAAGTATTCATTCTATTAAATCCTTTAATAAGTAATTAATTCAATTATATCCAATAACAGCTAACGATTTTTTGTTGCCATGGTGACTATTCTAGTAAATCCTGTCGTCCATAATTCATTGATATCTGATTATAGGTAATGATTTTGAGTTGCCATTGTAGTTGCATCCTATTTAACATCGAGTATTATCATTCGTATTACTGAAATTTGATTTCGTGCACTTTTGCATCAGGATTTAAATATTTATAAAACTAGTTATATAACAAACACATCTAATTTGCCACGTTTTAATTGCAATTTCAAACTCTTTTAAACTGTATTTTCCACTTTAGTTAATCAGGTATAAAGTAAGGTAAAAAGGATTACATTCATAAAATTGGTATTAATCAAGTGACTTGGATTTAAATGAAAACTGATAAGCATTATTTTTTCAATTTTGAACTAAATATAGTTTCAAACGAGTAGTGTAATTACATAATTAATGCAAATAAACGGTGAAAATATCTTACAATAACAATTTGCACTATTTTTGAGAAAAAAAAATGATAATTTTCAATAGATAAAAATAAGCATTTTACATTAACATAGAAATTAATAACGAACAAAATTATCACGGCTTCAAGTTATGAGAAATACGGATTCGTTATAAGTTATAGACATATAAGTTATACTATAAATAGACAAAAAAGCAACAATTTCAATATAATTTCTTGTAATTCTTCCTTCTTAGGATTATTCAACATTAATTATACGCTTGACCGCAATTAAAATAATTTTAATCTACACTTCGTAATAAACTTTGCTTTATTTATTAAAGGTAACCAGATGGTATGAAATAAAAATAAAGAATACTATAAAAATACACTACAAACATAAATGTGTAAAATAGTCACTTTTACATACGTATATGCGTAAAGTTGTAAAATTACTCAGTTGTCATAAAACTTATGCACTTGTCGTCAAACATTTTCTGTATTTATGTGTGTTTATTGGCTTAATAAAAGTACGGCATCTGATATCTTTACAGAAAATCAAACAAGTGCGTAAATGGCAGAAAATGTTGCGGATTCAGACGAATTTGTGAGGTAATGTAATTTATATATTTTTCATATTACGCAAGAATATTGTGTATTTTGAATATTACCCCTTCTCCATTCATTGATAATAAGATTGCTTCAAGTAGAATTTTCCCGATAATTAAGGAAATGGATGATTGTAGTGATTACAAGAAGGCTTCAGTAAAATCAGCACTTACTCTTATGGATAAAAATACTGTTTTTGTCTTTAAGATTATATTTTATCAGCAGTAAAAGGGGAACATAATGGCTCTCTAACATCGGGACTGAAATTTAAACTGAATTTATAAAGAAAATTAAATAAAAATAATAAAAGTAAAATTTGCCTTGATAGCTTAATTGGTTTTTTGTTGCTTTGTTTCTAAAGAATAAATTCTAATTTTATTGTGAAATGCAGAGATCTGACATGGGAAAAATATATGTTATTCCATTCTCCAGTTGCTTTTGATCAGTTACAGCAATCATATTGGCCAAATTCGTGGCACATAATCAGAATTATTGAGTTTTTAGTTATGTGCCAAAGTGAACATTTCCGATGATAACTTTAATAAACGCTTATCATCACATCTGACGTCTGCTTTTTGTTGGTGAAACCGGTATTTTAATAATTATATTAGGTAGTGAGTCTCAAGCTTTAAAATTTTGAAATAGGTTCAAATGTAATTTCTGAAAACAGGAGTTTCAGTACAACGGCTCCTTAAATGTCATTTATTTGTGTTTCAGAGTTGTAATTCATTATTTTAACAAGGATTCGGAAGCATAGATAAACATGTTTTGAAAAATGAGTTGCTTTGAATTTTACTAAACCTTATTAAATTTCAGGAAATCTTAAAAAAAGAAGAAAGATTTTCTTTTATTCATTTTTATACAGTTTTGATATTTTATATTTGAAATTAATTTCAGGAACAAGTGTTAAATATTAACCCAAAAAATAGAGTCATTTATAGTAATAAGAATCAATAATTGTATTTGCTAAAAGTACCAAAGTGCAAACAAGATTTTAGTATACTTTGTGTAACTTTAAATTGCATGAAGCATTTAATTTTGGACTCTAAATGTTGGAAGAAAACTGTTCAAAATTAAAAAAAAGATATTTTAATTTTTTACACTTGATTCAATTTAAAAACTTCGTTCTTCAGGGAAAATGAACTTTAAAAACCTCCGATATCAGCATTTTTTATTTTGTATAATCCATATTTCAAAGTCAATATTTTTCATCAAAGTACATCAAAGTTTTACAATACTTCTATCGGGTAATGGATCTTCCAAATATTTATACTTTCAAAGAAAGCCAAATGTTTTTCATAAAGTAAATACGTACCAGATTTTAAAATATACAAAGCTTTTATACTTTTTAGGCTTTATATATTTTACATAAATTTTATTTATTCAGCCAATAAAATTACATATTTAAACTATATTTTCAGTTTCACATTTTAAGCAAAAAAAAATCTCATATTCAAATGACATTTCTTGCTATTATTCTAAACTAAAAAATACTGGCAAGCTATAAATTCTACAACCCTTCTCACTTGAAAAAACAACAATATTTAAAAGAAAACAGGCACTTTTGGATTTAAAGTTGAAATATTTCATCACTGTTGCATCACTATGACATCATTTCCACGAACTTGTCACCTTCAGTCACCTGTCAGGCACTATTATAGCATGTTCGTGCTAAGATACATTTCTGTATACACACACACAGACGCACACTCACAAAATTTAAATTTAAACTACATGGTTATTCTAATATTGAGCAATTATATACAGATATTTCTCATATTTTATGAAAAAAATGCGATACTTAAATTTTCATACACTTTTATCAGTATAAGAAAGCCACTGTAACCGAATTGGATGAACGTTTGTGTATCGATAGAGTACAGTTAGTATATAAATATATGACAGCTATAAAGCGCAATACCCATGGGGTCTTGAGAAAATAAGCCTTAAAGTTCATGCTATAGTTTATAATTGGATAAATTTCCATCATCAGCAAGCGCCTCCGTGGCTTGTCCTTTAGCACGCTGTATTCGAGTTTTTTCTACCTGAGATTTAACCCCGCGGGAACTTTTTTTTTTAACGAAAATTTTCATGGATTAGTTTTGAACCGCAATTGAGATAATATGCATGACAATTGAAATTTACGAAAAATATAAATTTAAACAAAAAGGATTACAGTTCTTGCGAAAGTGATCTAAAGCATAGCAATTCAATTTAATAAAAAGTTGGACACTACAAGGTGGTATGAGGATTTATCGTAAATTTTTCATTGAGTAGAAAATAGAATCATAGACAATCTCACATAGAAATGTATGTATGAAAGCAAGCTCATGATGTTGTGCCAGACGCTATGTATTCACAATTTCTGATCATACGCACATCTCTCTGTCAAGTCCAACCTGTCGTCAACTGACAACGTGGATTTCCAGAAGTAACATGAATCATCACGTGTTTCTCGCCAGTTCAGTGTTTCGTACTCAACAGTGTGGCGGATACAGAGGGAGGATAATTTGCATTTCTTTTCAGCTACTGATGACCGCATGGAATTTTTTTTTCTAAGGTTTGTATTAGCTAGGGTTGTGCAGACATTCTCGCAGCTCTCCAGTCGTTTTCCATATCGCATTGTAAGATAGATGAATATCTGTATACCCATTTAACATATACTGTTCCTTCAACAACGTCATCCGCTAGAAAAATGACTGGCTACAATTGTCATTTGCTAATAGTCCAAGAGCCTACAGCAGAAAAACCTGTGTCATCGAGCACAAGAAAACCTTTTATTTTATGGAAGAGTTGTAATAGGGGAAACTAATGATCCATGCCTGCCGGAAGTGAAATGGTGCGTAAGCCAAAAAATAATACCACTAGTGGTTCGCTCGTAGGTTAGTCTTCCAGAAAATAAAGTTTTCTTTTCTTGTGCACTATGACAAGTGTTTTTGTGCTGTCGGCTCTTGGATTATAAATTGAGGATACACATTGCCCTCTACATCTTCATATTTTTTTGCGCCAAAACTCTCGTATATTGAATTGTCTTATTTTTCTATTTTCTACTAATAAAAAAAATTTGAATGATCAATCCTTACGCATCCTGTATCTATTCAATAAATCTTATGAGTCGAAAGTTATACATATGTATCTGCAAGCGAATGACAAATAGTTATTCTTATACTTCTTTAAATTTGGTGATTTTTTTTTATTTAAGTTGAATAGGAGTAAGTTACATGTTTTAAAATAAATGTTATAATTGTTTTCTTAAATTCAAACATTTTTCTTCTCCTCATAATTAAAAATCGGCCAATACGGGCATTTTCTTTTAAATTTATATTTCTGTTTTAAATTTTATGCCTTCCTAAAAATGCTGAAAGGCAAATCTTCCTGTAAGTTCAAAATATATTTATATTCATTGATGATTGATGTTTAATTAAACCCAAAGCAAAATAAAAGTTATCTTTTTGTTTATCTTTTTCTACTAACATATTTCATTAAGTAAATACTATATACTGCTCACTAAATAGTTATGTCATAATAAATATTATAGAAATATCCATAATGTTTTTTTATTCAGATATCGATACAGCTATCTATATCGATTTTTTTTGTTTTCTCTTTTCATATTTCTCGCTTTCTTTATCAATTGCATAAAAAAATCATGCAAGTCTGATATTCAATAAAAAATTCAATAGAAAAGATAAAAAAAATCGAGGGGGAAAAAAAGGATTATTTGTTGAGTTTACTTTTTTGAGCACTAAACATGTTCGACAATTTAAATCTGAAGAATTGTTACTGATAATAGAAGACACATTTTAAACAAGATTTAATTAAATTAAATGTTTAAAGAAAAAAAAACTAAAAGATCTTCTTAAAATAGAAAAAAACGTTTGATATCACTAAGCGTTTCAAAAGATCTAAGTTAGGTCTTTCTTCGTCAAGCGCAAAGAATATTTGTTTATACTATGAAATCAGTCTAAACTGAAAGGTAAGCACAAAGGAAACAATTTGAAAAAAAAAATAGGAAAGTATAAATAGGAAATCAGTAGACAACGACCAATCACAGAAGAGTATAATTTAAAAAAAGAGTGATGTTTTCTCCTTTTTTATTGACAGTTTCTTCAGCTTGTTTTTTTTTCTGTATCTTTCATTTCAGTCTTACTGATGATTTAATAGTAGTAGATCGTTTTCTTTGCTCCTCAAGAAAAACTCAGATCTCTCGAAAGGCCAAGCGCATGGAAAATATTTCGTTGGTATATAAATATCCTTTAGCTCTTATGGATTCACACCAGTTTCATCTTATTTTCTTTGTTTACATATAACGTTTTAGTAATTGTTTACGTTTACACATAACTGTTTAAATTTATAATTGTTTAACCCTTTATGCACTGTCGGTACTTTTAAGTACTGTTGAAGAATATTTAATATGAAATTTATTTACTCAGTCTATTAATGAAAAATAATTTTTTTCCCACACAATAAACTCTGATAGATCAAATTTAGATAGTGTCCAGAAACAGTCGAAACTAGATGTTTTCTAAAAGTGGTAATATTCTTATTCATTTTTTACAGGTATAGCTTTTCTTTTTAAGAAAAAATTATAAAACATTTTCAACTGCAAAAGCCTTTCAATTTACAGAGAGGATCATAGTGCATTTAAATTCATTACTTTTATAAGATTTGTGATTTTTTTCCATAAGAGTATTTTTGGTTAATTAGTCTGATTATTTTTGTAAATATTTTAAAATAAAAGTTATAACTATCAATATATTTAATCAGTTTTACAGGAAAAACGTATCTTAATTTCACATTATTATAATTTAAAAAGTGTAGTATATCTTCAGATGTTATGGAAGATAATTAATGATGTGAAGCAATTTCTTGATAAATAATTCCGTAGATAAAGGGTTAACTCCTTTTTAAAAGATACTTAAAATTAATTACTTTACTAATGCAATGAAAAATAGTTTTACCATAAAATCTCAAAAATCGACTATTTTTTGTCAAATTTCCAAATTTTTGATGTAATGAATAAAATGCTTAAGTTTTTGAGAAATATATTTAGAGAATTAAAATAAGCTGACTACACTCTGAATGAAGGGAACAATTGCTGTATAAAAATCAAATTTAAAGCAATCAAATTTTTTCCAGTAACGAAAATTAAACGTTGCATACATTAGGGCATCTTAATTTATGAAGTAACTGTGAATAACATTGCAAGAAAATTATGTGCAGAATAAGAAATAGCGAGTGTAGAACATGCTGTAGAAAAAGAGAATAAAATATTTGATACAGCACATAGTTTCAAAATTAAATTTTGTTACATTTCGAAAGAATTCAATGCTCTTGAAATGTAAATGAAAACTGGCAGAACACAATAAGTCTCTTTGCATTTTTTTATATTTCCTTCTAGAAGAGAAACTGTTATTATTATTATTATAGAATTTCTGCAGATATATAACTTTAAACATGTCCATCTGATCATTTGTATGATTAGGTTGATTTCTTTACCCTTTTTCGACCCGTATTTTAAGATACATACACCAGCTTAAAAAATATTTAACCTTTTACAGGCCAATGTTCCCAATTGGGAACATAAGTTTAAAAATTTATTACAAATTAAATTTAATCAAACTTGACTCGAAAAAATTAGCCGAAAGAGTAAAAAGAAGCCTTGATTTTTTGAAATAGAAGTTACATTCCTATCATTAATGAGGAAATGTACAGAAAATCATAAAAAATGATCAATGCCCACTATAAAATAATCAGCCATAAGAATGATTTTTTTGAAACAGATTTTTCGAATTAGATAACAAGATTTTTTAAAACAGAAGTTATATTCCTATCATTTATGGAGAAATGTACGGAAAATAATAAAAATGACCAATGAACACTGGAAAATGACCGCCGGAAGTGACCAATGTTCCCAATTGGGAACATTCTGAAAATTACATATAAAAAATTTTTTCATCATATTAAATGACTAATATCCCTTAACTAAAGCATTATAAGGCATAATGTGCAAAAAAATAATTTAAAATAAGCCTGCATCTGAATTTGGCCTGTAAAAGGTTAAACAAATTGGACTCACTTCTTCTTTGCAAAATGCTCTTTTTGTTGTATTTGTTTTCCAAATTATTTTAGAAGAAAAAAGTTTTTTATTATTAATATTTTAGAACTTCTATAAATATATAACTTTAAACATGATTTCCTAGTCATTTGTATGAATAAATTTTATTTTTAGATACATACATCAACTTTAGTAAAAATTAAACACATCGGTCTCACTTCTTCGATGCAAAACCTTCTTTTCTATTGTTCATCTAAATTATATTAGAAGTTTCTTTTGATATTGTAATATTTTAGGTCTTCTGTAAATGAATAACTTTAAACATAACCTCTTAGTAATTTGTATAAATAGGTTGATTTCTTTACTTTTTATTTAAAAATACATACATCAACTTTTACAAAAAGTGAAACAAATTGATCTCCCTTCTTCTTCGAAAAACATTCTTTTCTATTTTCACTAAATTCTTTTAGAAGAAAAGTAGTTTTTATTATTAATATTTTAGAACTTCTTAAATGAATAACTTTAAACATGTTCTCCTTGTACATTTTATGAAAAGGTTGGTAACTTTATTTTTATTTTATTTTATTTTAATAAAAAGCTTTAATAAAAAAATAAACAAATTGATCTGACTTGATCTTTAAAAAATGTTTTTTTCTACTGAAAATTAAAAATTTTTAAATAAATTTTAGAAGGAAAATGTTTTTTCTTACTAAATTAATTTTGGAAATTCTGTAAATGTATAGCCTTAAACACATCCTTTAGGCAAAAAATAAGCTAATTTATTTTCTTTTTTTTTAAATATTACATATATTAGATTTAATAAAAACAAAACAAATAATCTCAGTTGTTTTAAGTTCAAAATATTTGTAATTAGTTAGTTAATTTTCAAGGAGACGTTTAAGATGACCAAATGTAATTGAATTGGGTGTAAGAAGATTAAGGTACCCTGGGGTAATAACGCCACGTTAAGGTTCTACCAATTTTCACGGCTTAGTTTTAGATTGTATTTTTCAAACAAATATAGGATCTGATACAGCAACTCATTGACTGTCTATATAAAATAAAATAATTTAACAAATATGTATTCATAAAATGTAATGGCGTTTTTTCTTGACCCATGCTATTTGGCGTTATTACCCACCTATATGGGTAATAACGCCATGCAAACAAAACTATGAAATAAGATGGAATAATTGCATGTAGATAGCCCAATTCTAAAAGTACAAACTCTACAAACTTAGAAATTGAAAAATTGCATTCTAAGCTATTGAAAATGTTAAATTTTTTGTGAAAGTGTAAAAAAATTAAGGTGTGGTGTGGGAGGGGGGGGATGAGGCAAAAGAATATCAGACAGTGAGCTTCTTTTTGCTTAAAAAGGACCGTTTAAATAGGAATATGAGGAACATTGCACAAGTTTTAACTGTGTTTATTTGAATCAGTATTTAGGATGTAGCTCGGCCACTGTAGGGAATCATCCGGGGTATTAATGTCAAGGATTGGCGTTATTACCCCGGTATAGTTATTGCGCAGTACATTTTAAATTACAAATTATCTCGAGAAGATATCCAAAATCTTCAACAACATTTTAAAAGTACATGAAATGCACTACAAATTTATGTAATTAACAAAGTATTTCCGGATAAAAACATAGTCTTCATATCACAAAACGTGTCTCGCAAATTTTAGATCAAGCGTTAATTTTAGTTGTTTGTAAAAACAATAAGACCTACAAATGAAACAAATTAACTTGAAGCTGTTTTTTGCGATTTATATGACTCAAAACCCTTCTGCGCAGAGCACATGGGTGTAATTTACCTGATTATTTCATAATTATGCAAAATATAAGCAATTGGCGTTATTACCCCGCCTGGCGTTATTACCCCAGGGTACCTTATATCAAATAGGTAAACAAGTTTAACTGGGCTTTTAAACATAATTTAAAAACGTCTCGTAGGTTGTAAGCTGTAAAAAATACGGATGTTTCTAAAACTACAAAAATTTAGGATAATAACGAATGAAAATATTCGATAACCTTTTTAAAGTTAACCAATATTTCGAAAAGTGTTCCTTTACATTTACAAACTTCACAAAACTATTTATTTCCGAAATTTAAAGAAGAGTTATAAAAATATTTTTTTATTATCTGTATGTAATTTTTGGAACAGTTTTCGAGTAGCTTTTACATTGTATAAATCAATTAATTCTGCCTACCCAAAAAATCAGTTTTTCGATTTTGTCATCTACCAAATATTTTTAGCTGCATAACTGAAATTGTGCTTGCAATTATAACAGAAAGTTTTAATTTAAATGTTAATGTTAATGCTGTTAATTCTACATGTTTTTCAATTAAACATTTCTACAGAATATTAAAAGATTTACTTGATAACTTATAGCATCCAAAAGAAACGGTTTTCTGGGCAGATATAGTTGGCTAATGTTAGAAATAGGTATCATTAGAATCTTATTGCGTGAGTAAGAAAGTTTCTGTTTTCTTTATTTTGTAAATTCAATCAATATAAGAAAACAGGTAAGTAAAATTGACTTACCTTCATATTCTTTCACATCGGCGTAATCCATGTGTAGCTTCATTTTTTGAATTACCTTTTTTGACAAATTCTAAAATGTAAGGTTCTTCATTGACACGTACACAAATAAAAATAACACCATTTGAAAAACGAAATAGACTGTAATATTAGTTATACAAGTGGAGCACATATAAAAAGTTCCTTTGTACATGATTATACATTCATATCTGTAAAATTTACAAGAAAAATATTATTATTAATATCAAAAGAAAAAATTATGAGTTAAAAGTCTATATAAAAAAACAGATAATCTATTTCAGTTATACGTTGTTCTTTTAATGAGAATTCGACAGTCCTCTTTTCATTAATGGCATTAAAATGCATATTTATGATCTGTAGATTATAATTATTTAAACATGTGATTATTTGTTTGCATTATATATTTCACTTTTGATCGTAAATTCTACTGTTCAAAATTATTACTTCTTTCTTAATTGCTATTTAAAATTATGTTGACAGATGAATGTAAGCTTGATTTATTTTATTATATTCATTTGGAGACTATATTGCGTAACATCTTACAGCAGCAAATGCATTCTTAAAGCTACTCGAAAACGTTTCCGAGAACTGCGGACTGCTAACAAATTTTATTTTTAAACTTACTTTTATAAATTTCAAAGACAAATAGTTTTTTGAGGTTTATAAAAAGTAAAAGAAAGCTTTTTGGTATCTTGCATGATTAATTATACTACATTTTTGTAAACTAAGAAACATCTGTCTTTTTTACAGTGTAGAATAATTCAAACCATTCCATAAATACCGTAAAAAACGTACCATTCAATAAAAAATTTTTTGTATATCCCTGTAAATAAAGTATAAGAACAATGTGCTTGATTATTGAATTCACACAAGATACTTTCAAAGCAATACAGCGTCGAATTTATAATGTTTTTATATGGTAAATTTTGCAGATTTTGCATTTTATGCGTTCTCGCAAATGAGCTGATATAACTACATACCTGATTTGCTAACTCCATCAAGATATTTATACGGTCAATAAACAACACAAATAGACCGTGAGGCAGCAGAAAAATAATTGCCTTGTTGAGTTCATGTCTGAAGTTCCAGAATTGGTTAAAACTCGATTCGCATATTAAAACGCAATTGGTCTGTAAATACATGTTATTGTGGAAAACACTTAAAAACTCGTTTTTAGTGGTTGACTCGTAGGTTTATCGTTTTATTTCCTGCGCCGAAAGCTATGATAACATGGAGCACTAGGTGAAGGTAAAAATAATGGCAAACCTACGAGTCAACCGCTAAAATAGGATTTTAAGGTTTTTCCATCAAGATATGACTTAGTAAACCGATTGTGTTTTAATATGCTAATCAAGTATCAACTACTTTATACAGATTCATGTATATATAGATATAAATAGATAGATAAATAGATACGGTAAGGAAGTGATTCAGTTGGTCGATTTTTAAAGAAGCCGTTTTAAAAAAATTAATGTTTTGTGCATAGTACTGCAGGTAATAAACCTCGTACTAATATACCCACACACATCTGAAACATTTAATGTATTAATCTTTACTGAAATTTTGATTCATTTATTAGACACACAAATATATATATAATTACAAAAATTACAAGAACCTTTACACTATTAACAAATTATATTAACACCAGAACACCTGAAGTCGTAAAAACCTGAAATGATTAATTACGAAAAGTAAACGTTACATATATATATATATATATGTATATAATACATATATATTTAAAATAAGAAAACTAATTAAAATTGCTGCAAGGTTAAACGTCTAAAAATAGACACTGATCTTAATGGTTATGAATCTCATTTTCAATTCTCTAATGCACTCCTCTTCAATTAAGTGAAAGAAAAAGTGAAATACATTTATATTTTTTAAAACCAATTTACTTTTATGAGTTAATAACTAAATTAGAATGTCATAGGCTTTTTGTCTATTTCGATAGCTTTTTTGTCTTTAATTCTTATTACCTTAAACTTTTAAAATGAAACCTCAATTACGTGATAAAAAAATATACTTTTTCATGCTTTATAGAAATCAAATTTCTTTAGTATTGCTGTTTTATTTCTTTATCCTAAAGGTATTTAAATTTTTCTTTAACGAAAAATTTAATAGGATTACTTTTATCGAAAATGTATATCGAAAACTACGAATTAATAACTTGCTTTTAAAATATCAGTTGTAATTTCTAAAGAGAAAAGAAAATGTTTCATGTCTTTATCCTTAAAAGCTTAGTTTATAGTTGTTTATTTCTCTGAAAAAAAAAGATTTTTTAATGTTCTTCTCAATTATTTCTCCCAGTATTTTTTTTTACTTATAGAAGACATTCAAATAATTATAAATGGTTTCTCCTTTAAATGTTAAAACCTAACCCTTAAGCGGTAACCATGGGTCACTAGTGCCTCGGTGAAATTTTCTTTCCTTGCTAGCTTAGAGGAGAGAGTGGGGAACGGGACTAAACTACCCTGAAAAAAATAGTACACTAGTAGGCTATTATCTCCCGAAAGCCGATGTTTTAGTGCGTTCACAGCCGACGTAAGAGCCAGTCAAAATTTCGAAAAGGCACGAATGACCCAGGGTTACCATTTACGTTGACGAAAAGTGTAAGGTAAGAAAAAATTTGTTTGGTTAGGAATTGATTTTTTTTTTCATAAAAAATCGATACATTACACTCATTTGGGTTCCCGAACCTTTATTTGCTGCAGCAAGTATCACAGACCTGTGTGCGAGGAACACAGACATCAAATCTGTTTCGATTGGCCCCACCAGTGGCCGAGAGGGTCTGACCTCTCAACTGGTAGACGGCAGGTGCTGGGTTCGAACCCAATCGCGGCCATCGGCCTAACCGTTCGGAGTTTTCGTGGTTTTCTTCGAACCTTGCGTAAATACGGGTTAGGTTCCCTTAGAAAGACCCCCACGAAGGGCATCCCTCCCTCTGGGCCTATATCCCTAGCGTAGATAAACGGCTGTCACAAAATACACCACCACCACCTGTTTCGATTGTTTATAAATGATGATATCAGTGTTGCTGTAATTTTTCATTATTATATTTTTTGTTTAATTAAATAAAGTTTGATAATTAACATCATTTTCATAAATAAAATTGATTAAAAACTAATAAAATTTCTATTTCATTGTAAATTGTACCTATTTATAAGTAAAAAAAAAAGTCATTTTTATGCTCAAAAATTAAACTTTTTTTTTATTCATACAGGCTATTTTTATTTTTTTGTGAAAGTACCGTTCTTGATCTTCAATTTCCCGTTTCAAACAGCAAAAAATGTCAATTCTATCCAAAGTTATGATTTTTTAAAAAAAATGTGCATTTTTCACATTTTTATTTGTTTATTTAAACATACTGTTTAAACCAATTAATAAATCAGCAATATTGTGACTGATTCTTGTTCAAGGGTAGTTGATGTAATATCATGAATTTTTTTAGAATTTTTAAAGCACTTTAAACTACTTTTTACAGCGCTAAGCACGAGTGATTACCGTTTAAAGGTGCCGAAAAACACGTTACCGTTTAAGGATTAATTTGAATGACTCTTTAATCCCTTGGGTACGAGCTACCTTTGGGTAAGTGCCAATTAAAGGTTCTCAGAATACTTCATTTTCCTCACCAATTATACTTTTTACCATGAACTTTTCTTACTTAGAGAGTTTTATTACTTATTTAGAGCATTTTCGAGATTCGGCTAAAGAAAATTTTCTGCTTTGAAAAACTGGTGATAAAATATCAAAATTAAAGTGCTCTCGTCACGAAGGAGTTGGCTTAAATTTTTGTTATGCACTATTAAAAATATGTAGCTTTGGCTACATATTCACTGCACCAATTTTATAGAAAATGATTACTTAACTACACTACGGAAACTTCTCATTGGTCAGAATAGAGATATTATATAAAAAGATGGAGCGACTATGCATCTAAAACTGCAGATTTTTAACAGTGTATTTTTTTTACAGTGCATACATGTATAATATTAATACAAGGTGCGTTAAAGTGACCTACAAATTGAGAGGGATGATGGAAAATTACCATAGAACATAGCGTCTCAAACCATGTCTTTAATAAAAATGCAGATGGTATGCCCTAATTTAATTTTTGTTGACGGAAATAACTTTCATAAAGTAGTAGTATACAACAATAAATATTTATTAGGTGTTCTCACCTTTGTTCTATATGTGATACTATCGAAAAAAATGAAAAAAAATCATTTTGCTCACCAGCAGTTTGATATTGATATTGCGCATTTTGGACTGCGATAGCTAGTTCGTATGGTTTCATCAATTGCTAGAGCACCCTATTTTTCCAGGACTTTTCGTGATACTATAACATTTCACACTACATTATGTATATATCGTCGCATTTTAATTGATATACTATTTTGGTTTTTCTCATAATTATTATCATCAACACAAGTTTAATTAGCATATTTGACTCTGTATTTGTGACTATATTTGATTCCATGTTCTATGGTATTTTTTTCTTTTTCTTGCTGCTTTGTACCACCCCTCGTAATTTGTTGGTCGAATCTTTTTAAACTCCGAACATTCTTAAGATGTAAAACTGAGAAAGAACTATATAAGAGCTCCCCTCAATGTCTGTTTCTGGTACTTTTAATAATTCCATGCACGTCCAGTATCTGGCACAATTTGGATAGTTATTCACATTTCAAGCATACAAAATCCTGATAATATCGATAGGAATATAGGTAAATTTATGATGTAGATAGGATAAATATAATTATAAAAGAAATTGAATGAATTCATATAGGAAGAAACACTGCCACTTATTTATTTAATTTTTTTAAATAATAAATCCTTCAGAAGGAAAATGATTATGTAAATTATAATCTCTTCGAGATGTTTCATCTTTACTTCACTTTAACTGTAAAATGAACATGTATTGTTTACAAAAGATGAGGAAAAAATATAATTTTATTTTAAATATAGAATTTATTTATAAGTCTAAAATTTTAATATTTGAAAAATATTTTCCATATGGTTGTAGTACTTTTTAAAATTATTTTATTTCATTTTCTTTTTTCATTTCAATGGCGCTTTAACCCTTTATGTCCCGAATTATAAATGAGAAAGTTGCTCCTCTTCAATATTTATCTTCGTCAATATCTTCGCCTGAAGGTATCCAAAAAACGTATATAATAACAATTTGATTCTTAAATAGATTTTTAAACAAAGCTAATTTAACAAATCTGTAGTTATAAATTATTTTGTAAAAAATATACAAGGGGGAGTTAGATTAATTATCAAAAACACTACTATGGAAACTTCATAACTGTTAAAAGGACAATGTATATAATTGTATTTTGATCTTATGTATAAGTATAACGGAGGAGTAATTTGTAGTTGCAAATGTTTCGTAGAAAAAATATTAATAGGAGAAAAGCTTAATCTATGTAAATGATAGAGAGAAAATCATATTAAAAAACATATAGCTTTGATTGTTTCACTGTACATATTGAGTATGACAGAGTAAAAAATTTTGTATAAAATGTTCCATATACATTTCTTAGTATATGCATAAATATATTTTACATTGCGTTTCATTTAATGAGACTTAAAATTCACGTAGTAATGTAAAGTGTTAAATATATATATTTTTTTCTTTTGCATTTTATTTTAGAATATCTGGTTTATAAATTTTGTTTGTAAAAAAAAATCATAGTAAAATAATTATTTTTTAAATGAATTTTCTTAAAATCGTTCTACAAAATAGTTTTTTCACAAAAATTAAAATCATTTCAGACCATAGGCATGAACAATTTAATTTAATTTCACCCTATACGGGCGACTAATTTCTTCCAACGTCAGACTGTTTGATACAAGAAGATTTTTAAACGTATTCGCAAAGCTGCGCAGAATTATAACTCACGCGCTTATCAAGCTCTGTAACAGAAATTTAATTCTGATTTCCACTGCTACGCCTTTGTTTTCAATTGCAGCTTCTAATTAAATCTTCAACTCTGCAAGCGTTATGTAATCCTTCGTGTTTTAAATGCATCATGCTTTATTAAGATTTTGAAATGAAAATAAGACTTAGCTATTAAGATAAAAAAATTATAATAAATAAGAAAGTATAAAATAATTATTTTTTTCAGTACATTTTCTTTTACTTTATTTTCTTTATAACTTAACATTTTTGTGAAAAAAAGCTTTTATTCATTGTAAAAAATTCATATTTCTTAAATATTTTTTTCTGATAGCATTCTTATTCTAAATTGCTTTTCATCCACAAATTAAAATCATTTCAAATCATAGTACGATCTGACAGTTTCATTTAATTTCGTACCCAAACCCAAGAATAATTTCTTACAGACCTGAGCTATTTAATACACGAAGATTAGGAAATTTATTGGCAAACCTTTACAGAATGATATTTCAACGTCTGTAACAATAATTTGTTTTTGATTTCAACTGATATGCTTCTTTTTTAATTGCACACTTGTAATTAAGTCTTCAACTGTGCACGCGTGACGTGGTTCTTTGTGTTTTAAATGCGTTATGCTTTATTAGGATTTTGAAATGAAAATAAGGCTTAGCTATTACGATAAAACAAATAAAAAATGTATAAATATTTTTTTGACTATTGAAATAAATATTAAACATTATTGAAATGTAGATCATTGAACATATTAAACATTATTTTATGTGACATTTAACATATTTATAAATATATTTTTATGACATATGATTTTTACAGGTGTTTGAAATTTAAAATTTATTCCGAATGAAAACAAGTTACGTACAGAAAACAAAATATTGAGATATATCTTATAAGAGAAAAAAAATGCTAGTTTAAGGAAAAAAGTTATATGGAGCAAAATATATGTATTATTATGCAAAACTTTGTTTTAATAATGGTAATGATGTAAAACTAGCAAAAGCCATGCTTTGTTTGGATTCGCGAAGCATTATTTTATAAAGCATATATTTGAAAGTAACAATATTTTTTAATATTATTTTTGCATCTTTATTAAACAAAAACGTTATTTTATGTTTTGGCGCATTTTAATTCTACAAATGTAAGTTCAGCCAAATAACTATCAATTTCCTAGGAATTTTTTATTTATGATGTAAGACTGGCATTAAAAAATATTTTCAAAGCAAACTTTTACAAAATATTTTTAAATTTCCAACTAAAAATTCTTTTAAAGATTTTTTTACAATTTCTAGTAGTCACTGTTGTTTTTTAAAGTTGTTTGAAATATGCATGTTTCCAATCTTTGTAATTAACATCAAATAATCTTTGATAGCTATTTTAGAATAATATATTTGAAGAGAGCTTGAAGAAAGTTACTTCTTCAAAATCCTATTTTCTGGAAAAACATTTGAAATCTGCTCTCGTCGATACTATGAATTTTTAACTGTAAAACTTTTTATTCTAATTTCTTCGTTTTTATACTTGTTAGTGCATGAGAACTTTTGATATTGTAGAATTTTTCGTAAGGAAAATTTCTATTGAATGCTTAATTTTGAAGGATTTTCACTCTTGACAACGTTACGTACGTTTTTAAGCCAACTGGTGCCTATATATCCTCAATATCTACAACTGCTTCATCTAATGTTAAACCTTGGGATTTATGAATTGTAACAGCAAAAGCTAACTGCAGAAGAAACTCCTTCCTCGAGCAATTCATGCTTCAATTTTTCCAGAATTCAATTATTGGGGGAATTGGTACGCACCAATTCTTATAAGTTAAATTACTGTAGTATTCAAATTTATCCATGATTATTCGCGATATCTGGTCTGGTGGCTTGTGATTTTCTTTCATACGTGCAACAAAGTCTAAAGTCCCGTTCACTAAACCCTTCTCGGTCCACAAATAAGAACGTAACATTACTTTCGATACAAATGATAAAGTAAGAAATGGTTGAAGTCCATTTGTCATTTCTGAATCGGGTAACTTTTCCTTTAGTACATTTATAAAGAGCTTGAATCGAAGCAACACGTTCACGCAATTCTTTTAATTTTTCATTTATATAACAAATTTAACAATTAATTTTATTTGTTTACAATTCTTTTGTTGCCACTTTACAAAAAAAAAATATCCATAGTACAATTCTTTTAAAATGTTTAAGTGTCATCTGTGCAAACGATTTTGCTGAATAATGAAAACATATTTTATTTATTAAATTAATCACGATTCTATCTATAATTACTTACTCAATGATTTATAATTTTTTTTTCTGAAAATATACGCGTTTCATTTTTTATTTATTTGCTAAAATGCGTCCGTATTGGAAATGCATGTAAAATAAATTAATTAAAATAATATTTTTTTAACGTTTTACTGTAAAAAAAATTATGTTCTGCAAATCTACAGATCATATTTTATTTTTGTGTTTAATTTGAAGTGAAAATATTGAATAGTTTTTTTGTAAAGTGTACGACAAATTGTAATTTGAGTGGCCTAGTAGAGGATTCGCTTCGCTCATCCTAATAATAGAAGGAAAAATTTTCAATTTTAATCATTTGTTTTTCCTAAGCATTCGAACACATTTACATAGATAATTTGATTAATTACGAACACTCTTACTGTATCACAGTGCCGACATTCCTGTATTAGTGTATCGACAATGAACTGTATCATTGTCACTTGTTTCGTGTTAATAAAGAATTTGGAGATTATTTTAAAATAATGTTCTATTCGTAAAAAATAAACTTTCAAAGGAAAGAGGATACTATTTTTTTCAATCATATTTTTATTTGTGAATTTATCCCAAATTAATTTTCTTCTATTATAAGTATGGAAATAAAAATACCTGGATAAGCCTTATTATGTAAGCAATTTCTCATTCAAGTGTCAATCAATTTTCGAACTTTTATGAAGTTTCGTGAAGTGATATTTCACAATTGCATCAAAGCTTAAAACAGTAAATTTATTCACATTACGTCTCTGTTAAGCATCTCTTTTTTTACACTTATTTTATTCAAAGTTTCTATAACTGACATGATTTGTTACGTTTCAAATGTTTTTTTTTTATGCTTGGTATCAAAGAGAAAAACAATTGAATAACCAAATGCCAAATTATGAAACACTTTCGAAAATGCCTAGAATTTAGTTTTACACCTTCACCTTTTAATACGCGAAAGAATATACCGGGTGTCCCAAAAATGTCTGATGGATTTTAAAATTCAATAACTTGCAAATGGTGACAGCTATTTTAAAAAATTTTACAGGAGGGTTATGTATAATGTCAGGAGTTTTTTTACCGTAATTTTTTATTTTAGTTCGCACCTCAAACAATAGGTGGCGCTGACGGCGATTGAAGGCCAGGACGACGCTTCACTCAGCACTGGTCACCTGGCCTTCAATCGCCGTCAGCGCCACCTATTGTTTGAGATGCGAACTAAAATAAAAAATTACGGTAAAAAAACTCCGGACATTATGCATAATTCTCCTGCAAAATTTTTTTAAATAGCTGTCACTATTTGCAAGTTATTGAATTTTAAAATCCATCAGTCATTTTTGGGACACCGGAAAGAACGCAAGTGAAAAAACAAGTATTGCAATTCAAGACCACTTTCAGCAGCGTATAGACATATAGTCGTCAAAAATATAAATATATTTTATAGGATGCCGTATAAAAATTAAAATTTCATATTACTTTAAGAAATGTTACTAATTATGTAAATAGGTTTTTAGCTCACAGGCTATCATAGACTGAGAGCTTATGTGTCCGTCCGTTCTGTATGCACGTGCGTTCGTGCGTAACGCGATAACTCATGATAAAAATATCCGATCCACTTGAAATTTTGTATGTAGGTATATCCTGACAAGGCGCTTCCCTGATTAGTTTTTGGAGTTCATTCGATATGTATAAGAGGAAGAACGGGGGGCTGATGCCCCCCGTTAGTTGATATTAATGGGATTTTCATGCAGAATTAAGTTTTTGTTCAAAATTTAGATTAGGATCATTCTGATGAGGTGATTCCGTGACTGTTATTAGGTGTTCATTGAATAAGTATAAATAGGGGAACAGGGGTTCTAATGCCCCCCTTAATTTATATAAATGGGTTTTTCAAGCAGAATTTTCAGATTTCGTTCAAATCTCTGAATAGTTTTGGAAGTTTAATGGTTAAGTATGAAAGAGGGGGATAACTCCTTTTAAATTATATAAATGCTAAATGGGTTTTAATTAAGAATTATCTCATTTGCTCTGAATTTTGGATACAGATTTTTTATATGATAAAGCATGTCTTTGATAATATAGGAGGTTCAATGATTAAGTATAAAAAAAGAGGAAAGGAGAGAGCTGTTTCCCTTTCTTAATTTTTTTTCGAACGGAATTAACCCTTGAAAATATAAGGCTTTAATGTACAATTAGTATGCATAGTCTGTGAGCTCAATGCCATCAGTTTAACTGGGCAGTATTCTTTTTAAATATTTCTTTACCCTATTTAAAACAATTTTGTATATGAAACTCAACGTTTTTACCTAACGGACCTTGCGTACTAACCTGTCTCAAGAATTCCCTAGACACAATAATCTAAAAGTTTTAGATCAGAAAAAAAGGGTGGCCAATAGTTTTGCATTATAAAGTTCGCTCAATTGACTGGAACCAAGCCTGTGTTGATTTAGCTTTGTGGGAAGATGCAGAATCCTGCTGAAACATCCAATTCCTTTTTTAATACAAGCTGTCAGATTGTGGTAATAAAGGTATAATCAATATGTCCTGTTTGTTATGTTTTCCCTTGATTTTTATCCATTTATCGATTGATTTCAAAGACAATTTTCCATTCTTTGACACTGCGTCCCAGACTATAACAGAAATTTTGGTGTGAGAGCGTTTCGAATGGTTTCAGGTATATATCCTCAAAGATTACTGAATATACGAGAAAATTTTTAGCATTTTAACGCTGTTCATTGCAAAATAGCTCCATAGGAAGTATTATTGGAACATTTTTCTTACCCTGCCGCTTCACCAATTTTTTACTTCTTTATAATCTTTTTATCCATTATGCAGCAGTAAAACCTTGAGACCTTAAGATCGAAAACTCATGTCTTGTTTTATAATGCGACTCGTGTTTTCTTCTTCTGCTGTTTTATTTGTAGATCGTTGTGGATTTCGTGAATTCTTTTGATGCGTGCTTTTCTACGAACTGATTGTGGACGACCAGACCTTCGTCGATCTATACATCTATTAGTATCCAATAACACATTTACAGTTTTTTTATATAAATGTTCTATAAAAACCAAGGCATTTTAATTGTTTATTGCTTTTACCTGCAGAAAAACCGCGGTCAAAGAGTTGTTTGCTCATCATTATTTTGATTCCCATCTTTAAATAATTTTAAATATTTGCTGGATACAAAAATCATTTACACTGATAAAAAATTGTCAAAGCCTGAAATAGAGAGAAAAAATTGTTTTACCAAACAATTAAAATTATTTTATATTTTCTGAAGTGTAACTGTACTTAGTCGCCACCCTGTAAATTCTAATCTATAGTTACAAAATATTATAAAAATGTAAAAATTGTGTACATAATTTTATGGAAAATATTTTCTTATACGTCTGAAAAAAATATTCAGTTATAAACTGTTGATATTATAATTGTCAAAATTCAAATTTGATGTCAGATGTAGGAATTTGCGATAAATATTTTAGAATTGAGAACGCTCTGTGTCAACGACCTCTTGAACAAATTTTAACGATATCATTATTTAGTAGAATATCGATTTTTTTCTTATTTAAAAAAAAATAATTTATATATAGTAAGATTATTTTCTTCTGGAAATCAATGAAATAATCTGTTTTTATCAGTTTTTTGAACATTTTGCTTTTTTCCTTCGTAGATGAAAAAAAAAAAAATCTAAGAAACTCATAATCGAAATTCAATAATGTAACAACTATTAAAAAAATAGTTGAAAGTATTTGTTTTTAGTTCATGAAAAAAATTTCTAAGCTATCATATTGACGATATTGTGAGTTTTATAAAATTGAAAACTAGATAAATTACATTATTTTTATAATGCAGATATCTTATAAAACACATTATTTATAATTTGATATTTTATTGCATTTTCACATTTTTCTCATCTCATTTATGTTTAAAATTCATAAATGAATATCCAACTAAGAAAAATAATTTTTTAATGTAAATGTTAAAGTTTTTATGCAAAAAGTAATTAATAAATAATAAAAATATAGTGATTTCAAATAGATTACAATAAAACAAATCTAATAAACACATTTTTAGATAGTTTAAAAAAGAAGGATTTTCAAGATATTTAAAAATGCAGGATATTTAACTTATTTATGAATGATTATTTATGAATGATTAAAAAAGCGAATGTCATGATGTTCATAAAGTTTTTCCCTGATTACAAATAATTATTATGAAATAGGCATTGAATGTAATATTGTAAAATTTTTATTAGGGAAAAGTCATATTTGTTTTAGTCCCATACACCACCTCACTAGTTTCAATCGTTTGTTCCTTAAAGACAAATTTCCTAGAAAAGGGATCGGTCGTGATAGACCAACACTATCACCTCCTCACTTACGATATTACTCGTGCTGATTGGTACATAAAGGACAGAGTGTTTACAGTACCAGTTAAAGATATTTAAACTCTGAAGGTCAGGATCGCAGATATTGTGTCTCATCCCTAGTCTCATCATGTTGGTGAATACCTGAGGAGAAATGGGATAATAAGAAAATATAGTTCGAGGATTGTTAAAAGTAAAGATCACTTCGAGACAAAAAAACCTAAGCAAAATATCGCAGTATTACAAACACCAACAACGACATATACCTATCAAAGTTTCGCAACATGTCAACTACGACTATGGTAAAATTACGACATGTAGTCAAATGATGCCTGGTATATGTAAATTTCGTTGTGGGTGCTAAGTCCTCGATGTTCCCTGTGAATTATACCTCTCGAGGAGCCTAGTCAGGTGAACGTCTCATTACCTGATCAAGCCTTCAAATTTCAAAACAAACTCGAGTAAGGAGAGTTGGCCTTCGGGTGTTCTGTTTGATGTATAGGTATGCAATGCAGCACGGAATTAAATAAGTAAATCTTCTCTATATAATTAGCCAACATATGACCAAAACAAAATTAAACAGTGCTGCTTTAAAACGTCATAAGTTTTCCCCCAATTAAACTGCCACTATGGGGCGATCAGGCAATTTCGTCGCATTTCCTGGCACTCAATCCCATACATAATACTGAGTTACAGCCCTTTTAGGGCCTAGCCAATGGATAGAAAAAAAAGAAAGAATAACCATGTTGCTCACATCGAAATTTACTAATTTAAGTACGCTTAAAAATTCCACAAATGTCTTTCCTATGTACTGAAACAAGCATACGCCTAAATATTTTACTTATTCTGCAATAAGTTATTTTAATCAGAAATAGATTTCATGATCACCATGTTTTATTGCAATGATAAGAATTCTTATTAAATTCGGAACATTTCACACTTTCTCGATAAACATAAAGTAACATTATCCTTCAAAATATTCTTTTCAGAAAAACCTCTTATAAAAAAATAATAAACTATTCACATGTTTTATAAATTGATGTCATACATTTAGAAACAAATATTTTGTGTACAAATTGGCAGAATTTATAGATTATATTATATAAATATCGATAACAGAATGAATTATTCCTGTAACATTTTCCGGAAGATGATAATTCATTCAATTAAATTGATATTTTAATACCAAACATTTTTCTGCATTTCACAAACAGACCTTTTTGTTGTTGTTGCTGTTTTCGGGCATTAATAAACTATTATTATAGCACTGGTAAAATATTTTTTAGGAGACAACTAAGGCATTTACAAATATTTAAAAAGCAATGCCTTTACACTAGAAAGGAAGATCACATAATTTTCACAATAATAATGTTGTTTTATCATGCTTTGTGGCTGTGGGTATAGGGGGGGGGCATTCTAATTCAGAGAGAGAAGGAATTAATTTATTATATAAGTCAAGTGGAACACTATTAATACGTATTATTTAATTCAGAATTGAAAGACTACGTCTCCAAGTCAATAACCTCATCCCTTAAAAAAATTACTGCAGGCTTTAGGAATTCAAAACCGAAAATCATACATTATTGCATCTAAATACCTTTTACCAGAAACAGCTGATAACATTTTACGAAAATTTGGTAGAATCTCGTTTCGGCACTAGAAATGACGATACGATAAGGCTTCCCAAAATAAAATTGGTTTACTATGTTTCTAGGGGAAAGTTAACTGAAGAGAACTCATTTTTTAATATATCAGGAGAGTATCGATTATAGTGTATTTAAATTGAATATATTCTGAATTGAATGACATCATCGAATCAATACAATAATTACAAAAAAAGGTATTTTTTTATTGTTGAAAATTGTATTTCAGGAACCCAATTTTTACACTTACACGTAATAAAACAAGAATACTTTTAAGAGACAAATGGTGTCTTCAATGGACTTTCAAATGGTATCTTTCTAGTATGAAAAATGCAGTACTTATGAAAATTTCATGAATCATTTGGTACTGTAGAAACCTATATTGAATGCAAAAAAGTGGGATTTTCAAATTTGTATTCATTAACATGTATAACTTTTCACCAAATGTTTATATCAACTTTTAGATGGTGTCATTCGATTTAGAATTTGAAAATGCACAATAAATAATATTCCACATAATCATATTCATTATTTTAGAGATTTTTCCCTGATTTTTAGCCTCTGAAAATGCTTCCATTTAGTTCACGAAAAATACTTACGGGATTACTTTATTTTACAACACTTATCGGATCTTCATTTCTAGTGGTAGAGCGAATTTTTTCTCAAATTTTTCTAAATGGCCTTTTTTCTCAGTTTCTTTTGCCTGTCTTAACTGTACTACTAATGTAAAATAAAAAAATCGTTCAATAGCTTCAAGGCGCCGAATACAACCTTTCTCCGTTTTCGATGTCTTTTATTAAATCAATTTTCTATTTAAATTTTTCGGTTTCATTCTTTGATTTTTTTTAAACATGACTTTATTAGAGTCTCGACATTTAGGCCGTAAGGAAGTACGACGGACGGACACGCGAACATTACGCTCAGCGCATTCTGCAGCATTCGCAAATAAATAAATAAATAAATAAATAATAAAAAAAGAATTCATTTATCTAAAAACATAAAATAAAATAAAATAAAAAAGTGTTTGTCAATTTTTCATAATATTTTCACCTTCTGTATATATACTAGCAGTCTTCCCCCACTACGCTGATTGGTTTCTTCAAAGGAATCTTGAATCAAAGAAATAAGTCTAGTAAAGATAAAAAACTTAATATCAAATCAAATATCCATAATTGTTGTCTTATTCCATTAATCTTATATTATTCTGTTCAAAGTCAACGACATAGCAGACAAAATAGCTCGAAAATGACTGAAGTACCTATATTTAATTATTTTTTAGTAGGTGTGTTATCTATTTTATCTATCCTACTTTTACCTAAACCTACTGCTGATATATGGCGAAATATCTCGGAGGCGTTGGAGGTGTATAATTTGAAATAATGGTCAGAGAGCTTTGCAATCAATCATATGTACCATGAGTGGTGTAGGCCAAATTTAGAAACTTTCTTCTCCCCCAGAGTTCCAACAATAAGTTTCCCAGGTATAAAACCTTCCCCGCTCTTTAAAATTTTCAAATATTATAACTAATATTTTTCAGAGGGCCCCGTTAAAAAATCCGATCTGTAATGGTAAAACGCTACAATAATAATAATAATAATAATAATAATAACAATAATAATAATAATAAAAAAAATCGAAAATTTTTATAGAGGGGGGGGGGGGGTGCGGGGAAAAACTTCGCAATATGAAAGAGCGGTCGGAGGGCTTTCCAATGATATGGCGCATGACGGTCCAAAAATCTCTGGAATTTTTTACCCCCACTTTAACACCCTCCGAGATCGAAATTTTTAAATCGCTGAAGCATGTCTTTAATATTTTTTTAAATAGATATAATTTTCTGCCTTTTCAAGCTTCTACTTTAAACGACTGCTGCGATGTGCCAAATTTTCTAAATCGTTCGACCTTCCTTTTAGCCCCTCAGAGCTACAATTTCAAAAATCGCTGAAATGTGTTTAATTATTTCTTTAGTATATTTATTTTCTGGAATTTCACGATGCTACCTTAAAAGGCAGTTGAAATATAGTAAGATGTTCCAGAATTTTCAACCTCCTGTTTGCAAACATTTAGAGAGGGAATTTTCAACTTAGTGCACACTTACATCATACGATGTATAATTTTTCCAATTTTCACGTTTCTACGGATCGTAGTTTGGACTGTGCATATGTAACATCCGTGTATCCTGTGGATATCAGTCAATCAGGACAAACTATTTTATATATATGTCATGATACGACGACGATGTTCTATAATAGTGTATAAGCTCTAGTATAATACCATGTCGGCTGTAGAATACTATTATTCTCTAAGAATCAATAGCGGGATGAGCAGAGCAGTCGTTCTGGTAAGTGGATAAGCCATGGATTTGTTCTCGTAGGAGTTTCTCCAATAACAATGCAAGAAAATCAGTTTCAGTTCTTTATTATTTAGAGCACGAACTTAAGTTACTCCACAGATCACCGTTCAACACATCTATCACTACGGCCTTCGTTCACTAAGCTGCAACATTTCGGCGTTCTACATTCTCGGGAAAAAAATGACATGGCTTCCGAGCAGTTTAAAGGAAAGATGCATTCTAACGCTCCTAAAAAACCAAATGAAAAAAGAACATTTTCACGACAAAACTAGCTCCCTCCTACTCTGCGTCAATCAATTTAAAAATCCAATTAGGATTAACTCGAGCTTAAACATCAAAAGATGATCAGCTCTGATTGGATTAAGGAGGCTTTATCTTCGGGCAGGATCTATTTTTTACCTCGCAAATAACAAGCCCTTTAACGACGCCAATAACACCGATCACGCGATGTTAAATAAAAGATTAAATTAAAAACCCGGGAATATTCCAGAAAGTAAAAAGGTTACGAAGTACATCCCGCCTTTTTTGAGAAGCAAGCAATAATTTATTAGTAAATAAAATAAGAAAAAGAATTTTAGCTGTTACAAGTTAATACATTACGAAACTAAGATAGAAATATGTTCCACAAATTTTAGAATTGAAGTTAAGAGAGAACAAAATGGCGCAATTTTTTTTTATTTTATTACATATACATAGATATGTAGTTTAGATCTGCTGAGCGTATTTAAAGATATTAAATTAATTGCCTCTACATTACGTATTTGTTCATTTAGAAAAGTATGAATCATTAGAAAAGTATGAACGAAGAATGATAATAAATGTAATATCTCCCCGCTAGATCAGAAATTCTAGAATTTTAAAAAGAATTAATGCCGGAGAGCATTGTATTCGTAAGGAGTAATACCAGAGACAGTAAAATGTCTAAAAATCTGACGCATAGAAATAAAATTTTTATCTTTGTATGCATTTTTCAATTTCCACGGTCTAAAATTACATTTAATATAATGAACACGTACATTATTCATCAATGTATATAAAAATGTGGCTGAATAAAAATGCATACTCATTTTTAAAAATGCAATAGTAGGCAAATATTAACCCCCTGACTGCCCAGCAAAAAGGCAAACTTGTAATGTTGTTTTCTCTGTAATTTATTAAAAATATTTAAAAAAGATGTTTTTTCCAACCTGATACAAAATGTGTTATTATATATAGGTATATAATCTTTGAGACTATTAATCCTAACTTAATTTTTTAAAACTGGATTTATTTGTAGAATTATATTAATTTAAATATTGCTTATGTTGCAGTGAAACCTGCAGCTTAGTGTGCTAAAAAACCCGGTCACGGCAGTCAGGAGGTTAAACAAAAAAATAACATCATTAATGTAAGAAAACCAATATTTCAGCAGTAGTACCGTAAAATGAGGTGAATAGGAACAGCGGGGTGAATAGGAACGAAACTTCCCGGTCATACATATAAATTCATTATAAATATATGTGATGATATTTTTAGTTGCCAATTTTTTTATAATAAGCTAATAACATTAAGAATTGGGAAAATCAGTTTTGACGTGTTGGCACCACAACTAGGGTATATAAAAAAAAACTTCAAGAGGATCCTCAAAAACCTAATTTTTTCAACGTCTTCAAAACTTTGTATGTAACTACAGTATTTTTCGTATTCTAAACCTAAGAGAGTGGATTTTTAATTAATGATACACCTGTAAACGATATGATGCATTAAATTTTACTTATTTCTAAATTACATAATGAAAAAACAAAAAATAGCTTGTAACATTAGAGGTTAAAGATTAACGGGGTGAATCGGATCACGTTTTCTCTCATGGTTTATTTTTCTGTACTGTAAAAGTTTCATGTAATATATGAAAACATATGTATGAATATGCATTGTAACAATTTTTGTTTGTTCTAATTAGTTGAAGAGTTTAAAGGTGCCAAGAAATTACTTGGTTAAACAAAAGAGTCAACGCCTAATCCAACAGACATAGAACACATATTAAAAGAATTTAAAAATAGCAAATTAGTTAGAAAAACTGCACAGAATTATTCTCTGACATCCACAACATTACACAAACATCTCAAAATGATAAACCTATTAAAAAAGAAAGGGATGCAAACAGTACTAAGGGCTGGGAATGAGGGCGTATTAATAGATGCTATTAATATATGCAGCGATTGGGGCTACTCAATATATTCACTTACCCAATGACTAAGGGTAAAGGATAACACAGAACAGGGCTGAATTTGTATTAAATTTTACTTCTTTAATTCGAATATAATTTCTTAAAATAAATTCTAATTTTTCTTGATTTCAAAGTTGTTTTCTAATTTTCAAAAAGGCATATCTTTACTTATATGTAAAATAAAGGCTTGGTTTCACAGTAACTACGTGTTCCTATTCCTTCCTTATCATTATTATCTGTTTTTATTAACCATACTAAAGTTTGAATCGGAATAAAAAAGATTATAACATTTATTACGATTCACCCCTTCCTGCGGGGTGAATCGGAACACCATAAAAAAATAAATAATATATATATATATATATAAATTGTAAAAAATGTTTCGTTTTTGCTTAAAAAGTAAAGAACAAAACAAGACCGAAGTTTCTAGTAGAAAAAATAAAACAATTAAACAATCAGTTGTTACTTTTTTTAATGTTAAAGTTAAAAAGTGTTCCGATTCACCCCATTTTACGGTAGTGTTTTATAATAAGTGTTTTCAACACAAAATAAATATATCTGAAAAAGATAATTATTAACCGTTTTATCGCGTGATTATTTGTTATTGGATTTAAATTTAAATTTAAATTAATAATTATTATTTTGAAAATTATGAAAAGCAATATTTTGGTATATAATACTTTATTATATCTTCAACAAAAAAGTAAATATATTATAAATAAATATTGATGTTTACCTTTATGTCACCGGGGATCATTTTTGTATTGCATTCGTATAAATTTAAAACTAAAATAATAATAAATACTATAATTATTATTATTATACTATACACAGTAAAACAATATTATTTTACGACTTCTTAAGACAAACATCCCACAAAGGAAAACATTTGTGAATAAGGCTGGAATTAAAAAAAAATCCTCTTTAGCAACTCTGAATTTATATTCTTATATTTCCACTGTGAAACTAATATATAATGCATTATTTTCATTTCACTGGAAATATTTGCATTGAATAAAATCTTGGTGTCATATTGCATTGTTACCGAAATCTTTTTTATATTCAACTCACTTAAAATAAAAAATATTTGCTTATGTATGTTATATTACTTTTAGAATAGAATACCAGTGTAAATCTCCAAATATCGAATATAAACAAAACTTGAATATATTTTTGAATAATAATGATCCATTGGAGAGACAAAATGACATTTCTTATGTGAAAATGGATTCACTTCTCCAATATTTTCTCCAAAGGGCTTTGCACACAATCCGTGAAAATGTACGTACAAACGATCTTGAATTTTAGATGATGTGTGAATATGATATTCTGTAATTTTTGTGGATCATTTTCTGTGTGATATCATAAAAATAAATAAAATCTGAATACAGAAATCTCACAAGTGATGATTCCATAAACTTTGAAATTTTTTGAAACAGAATGAAATAAGTTGTAGAAATATTTCTTTTTCGATTTATTATATTGATTACATTTTATGATTATATAGTGTGCATGTTTCGCATATTACTTGACGTAATCTTTTTTTTATATTAGATTTACATTAAACAAATGAATTGTTTATTTACATTACACTTTTTTAAATAAACATAACATGACAAAATAAACTGCTGAGTGCGTACAATTCTACCAGAATTTTTAGAGGTTTAAATACTGTAAACATATTCATCTTCTACGATGAGATGTGAGGATTACAAAATTTGCGATTTATATAAGAGATAAAATTTTCAAATTTTAACCTATTTCTGTCTAGCGTCTCTTTTTTCGGACGCCTTAAATTTTAATAAATGTGTATAATTTTCTTTTTTTTATAACATAGAAATTCAGTCAAACCTCGTTAAAATGAACACGCTTAACGTGAATTACTTTTAACATGAACTGTTTTCAAAGTCCCCTAAAAAAATTAAACATAAAGATTTGATCTGATAACATGAATTACTGTTAGCATGACCAAAATTTTGATTCCCCTTGAGGTTTATGTTAATGAGGTTCGACTGTAGTATGAAATACTTATTTATAAATGTCTTTACCTGTTACCGAGAGATGACAATATAAGAGTGATATTTATTTGATTAAATGAAGGCTTTTGTTGGTGTAAATAAATTATTAATTTTTGTAGGCGGTAAAATGTTTAAAATGTAAGTTTATTTGTATTTCTTCTTTAAGGATCCAAATATATAAGTCATAATCTTAGCTTGTAGGCTTTTTTGCATTTTTTTAATTGTAAAATTATATGATAAGTGTAAAATTATCTGTGAAATTATATGTAAGCCAAATTTGATGCATTTTTGTAATCTACAAAACATAAAACACTAGACGCGAATAACTACATATTTTTATTTGCATATGAGATACTATAATTTACTACATTACGTAAATTTACAAAAAGAATAACATTATGTTTAACATAAAATAATAATTGCAGAATATATTTTGCAGCCTTATTTAACTCTAAGCTATATTAAAAACGTGTATTTCTTTTACTTATTTTATATAGAAATGATAATGACTTTCTAATGCAAAAGTTATGATTTTCCTTTTAGAAATGAAAATACAACGACAACATTTTTTACTTTTTTCTTCAAAAGGTCACAACTTACAATAAACTTATAATTTATTGTTGATATTGATTATTCGATTATCCTTAAGTATAAAAAGCAAAACAAAATTATTATACATAGATCAATTTTAATTTGTGAAAGTCTTCGAATGTTTTTTATTGATAGCAGCGAATTTATCTCTTCAAAAATAATTTTAAAATATTTTAATAAAAGGAAAGTGTATTTATTCCTTATTGAAAATAATTAAAAGTCAAAGAAGTATCCCTTTAAACTTTCAAACATTTTTTTTATTTTTAACGATCTCCTTATTGCAATTTTTTTTCAAATAACTTTAATTTTTACCCTAAATTTAACAGACACATTCTGAATTAAGAATATCATTAATCCGTCTTATTTTAACTTTCTAATTTTGAGTTTAAATGAAAATTGAGAATTCTACTCACTATTTTATTTTCGGAATGCATGAAAAAATGCTTCCTGGAAATATTACTTTTTAATGTTGCAACATACTAACATTATTAACTTCGGATATGTATCTTTTTAAAATAATTTAATGTCATAGGAAATACCCTCAGTTTTTATATAGCATTTGCCTTTCTTGTAATGAAATAAAGTGCTTTCGATTTCTTTTAATAAAAGTTTACTTAATTAATATTCTAATTTTTTTCTGAAATGGAGCTAGTTTTAATAAAAGTAGAATGTATTTCTAGATTAGATTTTATCAAAATATTTAAAATATTTTGCATCCGTATATATTATGCTAATATGATTTTAGATTAAAACATTTCTTTTCAAAATTTTTAAAATAAGTTTGTTTTTGTAACGGATGAATTAAAACAAGGTTTTTGAAGGCGTAGTTTAAGAAAAAGTGTTAAATATCACAATTTTCTAGCAAAAAAATATTAACCTAGGCTATTGTATAACCTATCAAGTTTAAGACTTCGAGCAAGTTTAAGACTTCGAGCAAATTTAACGCAAAATTTCTATACGGTGTTTTTTTATAGCTAAAAGTTAAAGCATTGCCTTAGATCGATTTCTAATATAAAGTACAAATTTATGGTCGATCCCTAAACTGCATTTCAAATAAACTGATGTCGCGTCACTCAGAGGTATGCTTACATGGTCTAAATCACGAATTTGGGATTTTAATATTATTACTAGCGAGCTTCGCCCGCTAGCGGCCCCTTTCTGAAAAGAATAATCTCTCTAAGGCCCGGTGCACACTTGCGTTTTCTAACCGCTGACCACAAACCATCAATCATCCTGTGGCTGTCTTGATTCAGTGCACACTAGGCGATCGTTACCTCATTAAAAGTGGATTACCAAGAATGGTATTAGCCGATTTTAAGGAAATATTGAAATTAAGTAAAAGTTGTTCCTAAAAATATGAAAAAAAAAAAAAAAAAAAAAAAAGAAGTTCGTTCTTTCCCCGTAATTTCGCGGTTTTTATTTATTTAAAAATACTTCTAACTGTTGTATCGTTTCAAAATAGTGATGCAACTTGTACCACGGTATTCTCTAACTGCTTTTATGAAGATTTTAAAGAAATGTCAAATTTTAAAATGTATTTATTTGCAATAATGTTCTCTAACGATATTTTAAAAATATACGGATTACCGAGTGTCGGATTAGTGAGGTCGCAATGTATTACTATTACACACTTTGAAAAAAACCTCGAGTATAATTTTCGTGTAAAAATATGCATATTTTGTAGAAAAATTTTAATTTTTAGTTTTTTCCTTTTTCACATTTAATAATTTAAATTAAAAAATTCGCCTATTATATTATTTAAAATACAGTTACGGCCTCCCGATTTTTTCAAAAATTTTATGCAAGGTGTAAAACCAGTACCCCAAACACACACATAAAGATCATTGAAGAATACAGGATTTAAGGGCTACTTTTACCTAAAAATATGGCAGAAAAAAAAAATCGCCCGTTTTACGCCGTAATTTCGCGGTTTTTACAGATTTAAAAATACTTCTAACCGTTGTATCTTTTTGAAATTTTGACACAACTCAAAACGATGTATTCACTAAGAGGTGTATAAAGATGGAAAAGAAATATTGAAAATTAGGGATTTTATTCATATAAATATAAGCGGAAAAAGTGTCGAAAAAGCAAACAAAATTGTACGATCGGAGACTCTTTTTCTCGATTTTTTTTCAAAGGGTTAATATTAGAATATTTCGAAAATAAACACACCGTTGGAAATTAGACAGAAGCGTCTTTGAGGGGGTATTTTTTTTCTTTGTCGTGCCTCCAAAATTAAAAAGGATGGAATCGTTTTAAAATTCGATAGTTTTCGGTCGAAAATTCATCGGAGAAAAATGGAAAATAAAAGCTTTCGGGAAAACGTTTTTTTCAAAAGGTTAATGTTCGTATTTCTTGAAACCGAATAGACCGTCAGAAAGGTCTTTAAATTTCCTTCAAGAATATCTAATATGTTTTAAAATCCGTGAATTTGCAGCGCGGATGCGACGTTATATAAAACTCCTTAATTTTCGTATTTTCGACACCTACGTGGTTCTTCATCCGCGGAAAGCTAGTTTCGACCGGAGAGCTCCGTCAGAGAACCGTCTCGGAACTTGGATTTTTTGTCACGTTTCCCGGGTAGTTTTTAATTAATATCTCGGGTAATTACCGGGCGATTTTCTCGAAATTCATTATCACTAAAGGCCGAATCGTCCCGAGTCGATAGGCACCCAGAGCGCCACTCCACTCGGCCGTTGAGAAAAGTTTTTAGCGGTACAGACAGACAGACAGACAGACGTTTACTGCGGTTAATAGTATAGATATTTTGGATTTCATGCATCCCACAATTTTGATTCATTTAGTCATGTCATAGGATAGCAGGATATAATCTATTAGGTGCGTTCGTAATTATGTAAATACGTAGCACCTACAGTTGTCGTTCACCTCGTCCTACTGTCTGTCTGTCCATCCGCATATAACAAATTAAAAACTACCCAACCGAATCGCTTGCAATTTAAAATATATAATTACTAGATAATTTTGAAGAGTCATTTCAAATTTCATGAAAATCAAATATATAGTGCAATTACAGGGGCAATCAAAAGGATTCCAATACATTACGGTCAATGGGAAAAAGTTTAAAGTGCACTCTAATGGTCTTACATTCTTTCGAACGTAAAAAAGTTTATATTTATCTATGAAGTATATACTATAATATACATTCTGTACAATCTGTGGTATTTACCTGATATTTATAACAGTTTTAAAAAGAGTGTTTATTATATATAAGTTAATTTATTATAAAATTTCGCATAATAAATATATTAGATTTAAAACCGTTAAAACCGTGCAATGTTTTCGAATAATTCCATTTAAGCGGGCATTTCTAAGTAAAAAGAAGTTCAATGTCTGATATTTTGTTCCCCCCCCCCCTCTTTTTTCTTATGCTTTCACAAAAAAAATCCGTCTTTTCTATAGCTTAGAATACATATATAGAAACTTAAATACGGATTTAGTTAAACGCAGTTAAAATCTTGCATTCTGTAGCCTGCCGGACTTCCTCCCCCTACACCACGACACTTCTTTTAACTTACACTTTCACAAAAATGAGCATTTTCTACCGAATGCAATTTGTCAATTTCTATGGCTGCAGTGTTTCGGTTTTTAGAATTGGACGATTTAAATACCATTATTCAATCTTATCTTTTTTTTTTGTTTGTTTGCATGGCATTACTACTCACCTATGTGGGTACTAATGCCAAGCAGCATTGGTTAAAAAAATCACGCTACTACATTTTATGAATACATATCTATTAAATATTTTTATTCATATATAATAAGTTCAATAAGTTTTTGCATCAAATCCTATGTTTGTTTCTAATAAAATCTAAAACTAAGCCGTGAAGATTGGTCAAACCTTAAAATGACGTTATTATCCCAGTAGTTTTCATATGAAACGATATTTTGGCCTTTCCCATGAATAATCGAGCTAAGACGAATCCGACCACAAGAATCAAAAATCAATCTGACAACGATCAAACTTTAAAGTACTACTAAAATTGTTATAAAATTAAATATATACATTGATTAATAGCAACACAGTTTAGAATGAGCTATAGATAATTTACTTTATCTTTTTCCAAATGTATTATTAATTGCACAAAACAAAAATATTTTTAGTACAATGATTTCTTTTTCATTTGCCTTTTTTCCGCTTTCGTTGTCTTGAAAAGGTGTGGGGAAAAAGTTTTAGTTAGTAAATATTTCTGCATTTCTACTGTAAGAACATAATAGTGGAAAGCATAATTTCAAAAACTAGCTTTATCTGCACTTTTAAAAGTAGAATTTTTTGTATGAAACTTTTTTATTGTTGAACCTTCAACGAAAAAAAGAAAAGGAAAAGAAAAATTCTTTAAAGTGTATTTCTGGTATTGTAAAGCCTTGGTTAACAATGAAAACAAGTTGACGCTTACGTTATTCGCGTTTTCCTAAAAATTGGATTTTTGTATAAGACAAATTTTGAAACTCACGTCCTTATTTTTACATTTCCAAATGCTGTAAAATAAAATAACTATTTTAAATAAAATAATTGAGTAATATTATTAACACTGGCCAATTTAATTTGCTATGTGGAAAATTCCTTTTAAAATTTTGTCGCTGAAAAACAAGAACTACTCAAAAATGAGTACATCGGTGCACTCAATATCGAATTTAAATATCTGAATTAAAAATGAATCTATACTTTTTCAATTTTGAAGCATCATACATTATTAAACAAAAATGAAAGGATGATTCTGCAATATTTAGTAGTTTATTTCATGCATTTGCAGTATAAACTATGAACATGAATACGAATATTAAATTACGTACAATATTTTAAAATAATTTAAAAGTGCTTGAAAGTAATGAACTAGTGAAAGAGGTACACTTATTTGGATATCTTCATAATAATTTTGCTATTTTTTCATGATAAATAATCCATTAAATGCTTGTTGTAATAATTTTGAGCCAGAAATAAATGTCAGTATTTATTTTTAATTTGATCTCTCGTTAACGAAGTTTCAGATGGTAGTAAATGTTTATTTGTGAAGACATCCATGCAATCAATAATGAAAACATGCGTTGCTCGTTTTTGAGAACGTTTCGATCGGAGCTAATTTTTATATTTAACTCATTTAAAATCAAATACTATTTTCTCAGTTTTGGGCGCTATTTTTTTCCAATGGTTTTAAAATTTTACGCAAAACGCTTTAGAATATGATGTTTTAATAAAATCATAATATGAGGTATAAAAGGCTAAAATTAATCCTATGTGAAAAAAAAAGATACCAACCACAAATTGACCCGATTCGTAAGTTAGGTGTGTGTTACATCGTGTTACCTGGCAAAAAAACTAGATTTTAATGGCAGTAAATCACGACATTTTGGAACCAATAAAGGAACAATGAGCATAATCAGATCCATTAGCAGCATCTGTATGTTGCTCTAACATATTTTCCACTGCTACTCAGGGTTTCTGTACTTTCAGCTGAAATATTTTTTCAATTGTGAACCCATTAAAAAATCCATAATTCTGCAGATGTAAAGTTACAAACATCTGTATGTTTACTAAAATTTTATTTTCACACTGTACAAAAAAAAAAAAGAAAAATGTAAATTTGCTAAACTAGTTTTTGTAAAGCTCCAGAATTCTCTAGCTCTAAAGCAGAAGCTACTAAAAATGCAGAAACACGGGCTGTAGTTACTTAAAAAGTTCCATGCATCCCAGTTTTCTAAAACATTATTAATAGTATAAAAAAGAGAAGAAGAATCCGTTAAATTTACAACAAAAACTGCTTTCAGCAATGTTGCATGCAGTCTTTGCCGTAAAAATTGCAGTAAAATTAGATGTAATAAAAATTATATATAATTTTACTGCAATTTTTGCAGCTGATTTCTGGCAACATTTCTGCCAGCAGGTTCTGCCTTTTTTTTACAGTGTTGTAAACTTGTATCTACTACTTGAATGTTCGTTGTTGTCGTTACATAAAATGGTCAAGAAATGTCAGTTTCCAAAAAAGAATTTAGAAAGTTTGCAGATTTTCTTAAGTGTAGAAAAATTTCAATTATATGATCCCGCGATCGTAAAAGACAACTTTATTCATAAAAAATACAGATGTTCATCTTACCTAAATTCAGGGAAACTTCGTGCATTATCATAATCATATAATCTGCATTATTCTAATCATGCTCTTAGAACTGTCCAACGCGGCGTCCGTGGCACACTTTAGTGATTTTCATGACACCTTTTTGAATTATTTCTATTGCTAGTTTTTTTAAATAAAAACCCATTTTAAAAGATGCTTATTTAAAACTATTTAATTTTTGTGAGATTTTGAGTTATTTTGTCAGCTTCGTTACTTTGATAGGCTTTTCTCTCAGGAAACTATCATTCTAAATTGACTATGATTTACGGGTGTTATTTGAATTATTTTCATACACTGTAAAAAAAAGAAACGGTTCTGAATATATGGGGCAGCTACGGTGTATGAAATTTTCAAAAACATTTCCGAGTATTTAAGAAACCTTCTTCTGCAAGATTTAGAAAGATTGTTGACTATTTTAAAAATTTTAATGTTTGTCTGAAATTTCTAAAATAGACAATAACGTTTCTGAATATTGCAGAAAGAATTTTTCAAAATACTCAGGAATGTTTTTCAAAATTACATCCACCGTAGCTGCCCCATATATTCAAAAACGTTTCTGAAATTTTTTACAGTGTATAAAATTTTATATAGTGGAAGCTACAGAAATTTGTATATTGATAGCATAATCTATAAAAATTACTATTGTCATACAAAAATTTTACCTATAACCCGGGTTGCATTTACGTTAAAAGTTCCACACTGTAAAAAATTTCTTGCAAGCTTTCCAGCCATTTGACCCTTTTTATAAAAAAAAGGTTACATACGAATATTGTAATTGCGTTCTGATCATAAGATGAACAATAATATGGTCAAAATTGACTTACATTACGGTTTTTTAACTATTTTTGATAAAAACGGTCAAATGACTCGACAGTTTGCAGTAAATTCTCAACACTGTATAGGCATTCCAGTTCCCTAAAAAATTCTTACAAGGAAGGTCTCCATATGGGCATACCCCGAAAAATCTGAAAAAATTACAGAATGTTCTTCTCGTGTGGTTATATACGTTTATAAAAAATTTTTTGGCGGAATCTCCATTCAGTAACCGTAAAAAAATAATGAAAATTTCTTTATTTGGCGGTTTATCGCCGGTTGGCGATGGAATGTAATTTCAAAAAATACTTTATATAAAATACACTTCAAGGAAAAGAAAAGCTTCATGTTGAACTTGTTTTGAGAAATTTAATTTAAATAACTTTTGTTTTGTAAGTTTTAGTTTGCTTTGAATATAATTTTGTTATATCGATATTTATATGTATATATATTCACATTTAATCATCAACATTTGAGATTTAAAAGGAAATTCATAATTTCAATTAATTACATTTGTTTCAATCTCAAAGTCCAATTTAGAATTGTCGATTAAATTTTGTTGCTATGGAAACCTGACTTTTATTTTTCAATACGCTTAAATGTATGAAGATAATTTTTCTCAATATGATTTTTTTTTATCTATGAAAACATTTTTTTCCAGTGATTAATTAAATAACTACTTCAACAAGTAATATATATATATATGTAATACAATATGCATATATATGTATATAATATATTAAAGTCTCTCAATGTTTATGTTTAAATTCATTAAGTACCATCTACACGCATTCTAAATATCCAACAATTTTGAGTTGCATTATAATCGTTTGCTTTTGGCTAGGAAAAGGGCTGCTCGCCAAATCGAGTGACTCTTTCGTCTTTTCCCGCCAAATATTCGAAAATATTTTATTTTTTTTACTGAGTTTCTTTTGTTATTCCGCCGCTAATTTTGACTGATCCTTTATTACATATATAAGTACTTTAATTAGGATTTTTTTCATAAAATTCTGAGTATGCCCAGTATGGAGACCTTCCTTGTTAGTAAACTTACAGATTTTTTTTATTTTATTTACAGTACGTACATGTATCTGTTACATGAATTTTTGTTGTTGCCGTTGCGTAAATGTTTTAGAAGTCCAAGTTTTCTAGATAACTTTTAATATATATATATATATATATATATATATATATATATTTTACAGTGCATATTATAAAAGTTTCTGGACGTGTAAGATTCTCTTAAATAATCCAAAACTCACCAGAGACGTTTTGCACCTTTAAACTAGGACATTGTTTTACCTGTTTATCTATCAGAGCATTCAAATACAATTGTTTAACCTTTTAGGATCCAATTTGTTTCCATTTTGAGAAAAAATTACTTTCATTTTAATAACAATAAAACATACTGAATACCAAATCAACTTACTGAAGTTTAAAAATCATCTCATAATCTAAAATCCAATGAATGTAGTGTTTTGTTTTCTATTAAAGCATTTTAATATGAGAATAGCCTAAGGAAGAAATTTTGGAGACGTTTAGAAAATAATGTATTATAACAGGATTTGAGAAGGTATTACCACTTTCTATTTTTTTTTTTTTTTTTTTTTTTTTTTTTTTTTTTGCGTTTTATCATACATTATTCGTTTAGAAAAGTAATTTATATTTTAAATTTAAAGCCTGAGATATGTGTATATAAGAAAGAAATCGTTTACTGTGCAAATAGAATTAAGAAAAAAAATTATTATTATATTTATTACTAAACATCAAAACATAAATGAAGTCATAAGAAAAAAAAAGGCATAGCCAAATTCTGTCAGTTCTATATGTAGAAAGTATCTAAGCATCTGTTAAGACAAAATAATAGCCGATGAAAAGACATGTACTATTAATAGCGCACCAGGCCCAAAAGTGTTAATCTGTCGTCTTCTTCTCAGGGCAACAATAGGACCTATAGCAATAAAAAAAATCCCTGTCGGCTTGGCCTATAAGCGGAGGTAGATTTCGAAGAGTGTTCATTTCAACAACCAAAAATAAATTGATTACTGATAAACCCAGTTTAACAACTTTGTTTGTCCTCTTTTGAAAAATTTTTAATTTCATTTTTCTGTAAGGACTGGTTTTATCAGAATCATCTTAAGTTAAATTCGGATCAAATGCCCATTTCGACAACATATTTTGAAATAATTCCCACTTTATTAAAAAAAATCGACTAATGCGGTACATTATATAGTTCCTAAATAACAAAAGACTGTCAATTGAATGTGTTTGAGAACAAAATTGAATTTAAAAATGAGTTATAAAATAAACAATTTTGAATACAACCTCAATTCTTAATCATGATAGCTTCGGGAAATTTTGCGCGAAGTGCCCACTTTGACAGCATTTTTAAAAATATACTCAGCCTTTATCAAAAAACTGACCAATACGGGACATTATGCAGCTCCTATATAAGAGAAACTGTCAATTGGATGCGTTTGAGAGCAAAATTGAATTTAAAAATGAGTCAGAAAAAACGCAATTTGTTACTTCAATGGTTCCTCAAATTTTCAATCCCGATAACTTCTCGAAAATCTGTTCAAAATATCCTTTTTGGCAGCCTTTTTTGAAATATATTCTGTCTTTATCAAAAAAAAAAAAAAAAAAAAAAAAAAAAAGACCAATGCGTCACATTATACAGTTCCAAAATAAGAGGACATGTAAATTGGATGCGTTTGAGAGTAAAAATAGATTTAAAAATGAGTCAGAAAAAACGCGATTTGTTATTTGAATACTTCCTCAAATTTCCTATCACGGTCACTTCGGGAAATTCTGTTCAAAATACCCTTTTTGGCAGCCTTTTTTGAAATATATTCTATTTTTATCAAAAAACTGGCCAATGTTTCACATTATATAGTTCCTAAATAAGAGGATCTGCCATTTGGATGCGTTTAAAATAAAAAATGAATTTAAAAACGATTCAGAATGTAAGCAGTTTGGATTAGAGATTTTTTCTCCAACTCCAATTTTTGTTTAATTTATTTTTGCTATACGAATTGGTCCTATGAAAAACTTGTCAATATAAAAGTTGTAGATATTATTGAGAAAATGTAAAATAAATTTAATTGGATTTGATAGTTTAAGAATTGACAAAGTTATGGATGCTTTTCTTTTTCCAAACCCCCCCTTTTTTTTTCATTTTTAATTTTTTTACCGGTAAGAGTCAGTCCTATCAAAAACTTGCAAATAGAAAAGTTTTAGAAAATTTTGGGAATATTTATAAAAAATTTATATGGATTGGGTATCTGGAGAGTTGACAAAGTTATGATTTTTTTTTCTCCCTCAAACCCTATTTTTTTCGCCCCTTGAGCCCATTTTTAACTTTATCAAAAATTTGTCATGCATAAACTTTTGGCCCGTTATTTAGAAGTAATATAAACTTTAAACTGATTCGATATCTATTTTTACTAAGAAGTTATGGGTTTTTTTCTGTTTTCACAAAAACGCCCCCTATTTCGACCCCCTTGGTCCGATTTTGTCCATTAACGAACTTAGCCGAGATTTTATCCTCTTTGATTTTATGTACCAGTTTGGTGGAGATTGGTGAAAATTTATAGAAGTTATCGTGTCCATAAAAAAGTGAGATATATATATATATATATATAGATAGATAGATAGATAGATAAACTAGTACGAATGCAATAGGTAGTATTTCATACGAAATCTACTTAAAATGAGTTGTCTGACTATGACAAATTCTATGACAAACATTGTTTTCTGCTATATTTCTACTATATGTCAATTTTTTTTTTTTTTTTTTTTTATAAAAATGCTGCATTGTTCCACTAGATGCAGCCACAGTTTTTTATAGGAGTACGCCAGACGTATCATTTTAAATTATTGATAGATGCCCTATTGTTTCTCTGAGGCTATATTATGTTATGAAAACATTGAAGAAATATACAGAATTCAATGAATTTCAATAAGTTATCAAAGAAATCAATAATTAATCTAAAGGAGTTAACTTTGCTCTTGTGTATTAAATATAAATAAATAAAAGTGAGTTAAAAGGACCAAGCGCATAGAAGCAAAAAAAAAAATGCATATTGAAATCAATTAAAAAGAGTAATTTTTTTCGTTTAAAAATTAAAAAAATGTAATTTGAAAAAGACTAAGTCAAAGTTCAATAGTAAATTTCCTTTTACACTTATTTATGTGGTAATATTTCTGATATCGTTACCTTGTTCCATTTTTGCATACTTAAGTGTAAATAACGAAAACTTTTAATAAATAATATTTATGAAATTTTAAAGTAGAAAATCTGTTTGCTATGCATTATTAAGGAATTCACTGCGTTTTCATCATATATTCAGTAACTGAGTTAAAATTTATATTTTAACTTACGTAGACTTAATTAAAATTCTTATGAGTATATTCAGATTTCGCATCCGCATACATTTAAAATTACCATCAAATGTATATTCATCTAAAACATCCTCGCTAACTTAAATAAAATATTTTACTTACATTTAATTTGTAGTAATCAACCTTTTATGTAGAGAATATATCCGATATTACTCGCATTTTTGAATAAATTGTAAACTGATATTATAAGCTATGCAAATATTTCAAAAATTTAATGAAAAAATAAAAAAAGATTATTTTTGAAAATTAATACCCTAATAATAACAACTTTGAGTATTCACATTCAGACGGAATTCTGCCATAAAGCATAAATTTTTGGCCTATTTGTAAAAATAATAAAGAAATGGTCGGTATAGCCCCAGTACAATTTTAAAAATACCTGATCAAATAAAAATTGTATCATTGAAGGGCCATTGTTAAGAGATGACCCGCTATAACTAAATAAATAAACAACGTTAAAGAGCACAAATATTTAAAAATAAAAGATGTTAAAAGAATACAGCCGTTTCGGGACTTCTAAAGTCCCATCATCAGTGCTAAAAAGTGTAAAACGTAAAAGAAAGTCACATCGTTAGATAAAATAAAATAAACCGTGCATCTGAGCTCACCGCTAAGGCGAACTGACTCCAACTTTAGAAGTCCCGAAACGGCTGTATGCTTTTAACATCTTTTATTTTTAAATATTATATATTCTAAATTGATGGACCGCAAAGATTTTCGTACGCAATGATTGTCTTTAGTGAAAGGATTACAGCATGTTCGCTGAAGAAACTCAAATTTATGCAAAAGCAATGTTTCGTGATGAAAGCATATTTCAGAATTTTCTTCAAGATGCAATAAACTTCGGCGATTAATTAACTCCTATTCCTCAGAGGAAAATTCTTTAAAAAGCTTAAAACTTTTATGTGCGCAATAAGCCGTCAAATGGCACTGAGAATTATCAGCACAGCCAATGCTGCATTGACTCTGATCATAATCATGAGAATCCATAGAGCTAAAATCTTGATACAGAAAGTTTTACCAGTAATGTAAAGCATAAACTGAAAGACAAAAGGAATATTTTTGTATTATTCTTGTTAAACATGCAATACCCAAACAGGAGCTAGTCTTGCCTGGTTATTGGATATAACTCATTGGCAAGGCGGTTACAAATCACCCATAATGGTAAATGGGAAGTAACTCTGACCAGAAAAAGTGATAATTATTATATGCATTAATCGTTGAAATAAAAAAGAATGGTTCAAAATATATTGAAAGACCCTGTTGTAATATATACCATTGTTGTATGTATCTGAATTATCTCGTACAACAGATTTTTGAATTTTTTTTTTTTTTTTCTGAATCTAAGAGGCCCAAAATGAAATAAAGTTTTTTTTTATAAATTAAGATATGCTCTTTCCAGTGGTACTAATTATAACCAAATCAAAAGTGTCCCTTTTGAGATATACGCTTCTGAATATGGGACAAAATCGACGATTTAAATTTTTTATTAGATTTTGAACGTCAATAATTTAATGAATATTTAAGCAATCAAAAAACAACTATAGCGGCTTTATGATATATCCATAGATAATTAGTTTGTAAAGCGAGAAATTTTTAAAATAATATTTGCAGTAGTTACAGCATGTTAAAGTAAGGGTAAAATTCAACCCCATTGGCCGTATGGCCTACTTTGAGGCCTAGTAATCACGATAGTTTTGATTTGTAATTTTTAACATTGCAATTACATTTTTTAGCACAAAAAGTTGTACTAGATAACCTATTTTCAATAAGTAAAATTTCATATATCATGAGCAATATGATGCCAAACTTCATGATTTGGCCGTTTTTTCTACAAGCATGAAATAGTGATTGGTACAAATGGACCCCTGGTGCTCCAACTATACAACTTTTTGCACTAAACAGTTTCCAAATGTTCATCATATACCTACATGTACATTCTGTATCAATTTCATAAAAATCGAAGGGGGTCGAGCGGGAACCATGCCAAAATTTAGGACACTTGACATGGAATGACCCATGTTTAAAAGTATTCATCCCTCAGTTATTTCTTTTATATCTCGATTTTTACTTCTTGTAACAAATTTATGAAATCTGCTAACTTAAAAAGTATATTTACTACGCAAACAACCAATATAGAAAGAAATATTTAATGATACACATTCTGAACAAGAAAAAGATATTTACTAATTATTTAGTTTAACATAATAGCTGCATTCTTTATTGTATGTTGCTGACCATTTAATATCCTCTTACTGTTTAATATCAATAAAAAGAACGTTAATTATAAAGGATTGAAATACTGTGAAAAATATTTTTTTAACTAATGACAGCGTGCTTACAATAATGATAAATGCTCACAATTTAAAAAGTATCACATAAAAGTGAAAAAACTTTTTCCAATCAAATTAAAGCGCTTTATAAAAAAAAATACTTACATTTTTAATTGACACGGCACTTAAACATTAAATACTTCTTTCTCTTTTTATATGTAAAACCAAAAAAAAAAAAAAAACATTAAATATCATTTTCTTTTTTTGCATGTGAAAAAAATAGTGAGATTTTGTCGAACATTTCTTTTTATGACTTAATAACTATAATTGCCGCTTTATGGATTTTATTTTAAAGACATTTTGATTTTTATAAATTGATTTTACATAACGGAAAAAAGAGATTTTTTTCTGAATAAAGAAAGGATTTTCTGGTTGTGAAAAATAAAGTGTTTTAGTACGTTTAGTTTTCTAATAATTTTTCATTCTATTAAATTTATTATAACAAATACATTTCTATTCAGAAAAATATATTTGGTATTTTTTTACACCTAAAGCGCCTGAAAAGTTAAAAGCTAATGCTTATTTTATTGCATCTTTTAACTTTAAATTTTGCAGTAAAGTGCATAAAAATAGTTTAAAATATGTAATGCATTTTATTTAGTTTTATTATAATTGTCACATGAATGTGTTATATATCGATTCCGGATTAATTTGCTGATATTTTGAATATTTATAAAGGCTATTATTTAGCTATGTCTAACAGGGCACTGTTTCAAATGATGCATAGAATTTCTGATTTTTTTTTAAGTCCTAATACAAAAAGGGGAATTTTATGAATTAAGAGTCATTAATAACAACATTTTTCTAATTGATTGTCAATGCAATGAAAAGCGTTTGAATCAATACATTCATGAAATTTGAAATTTTATAAAAAATCTGCCAAACAAAGGATTATATTTTTTTAAAAATAACATTATGAAACATAAACCTACATTACAGGTTTGACTCTTTTAAGAGAGGGAGGCGGTTAAAAAAATCGATTCGATAGAACTCGGTGAGCATATTAAAATGTATCTGATATGACAAGTCATGGAGTCTTGGAGGAATGTAATCCGGTAGGTAGCTTCAGAAACAATCACCTTATCTTGTTGACTGCTGATATTCCCGGTTTAGATACATTTTGGTAAGCATATTAAAATGTATCTGATCTGGAAATAATTGTTGATGACTCCTAGATCAAATGCTAGATCAGAAAGATGCTATATCAAACATTAGATCAAAAAGATGATAGATCATAAAGATTCAAGATTAGGAGTTACATCTAGGGGGAAAGTTCTTGCAAACCCGATTTTAGTGGTTGACTGATAGGTTTATCTTTGTATTTTCCTGCTCCCTCTTCTCCACCCTCTTCTTCACAATTTTTCTTACCTTTGAGTGCAGCTAAACACAACGATAAACATTTGAATAAAAAATTTATTTTACTTCAGAGAGGTGATACAAAAATTAAAAAGAAACAGCATTGACATGTTTCGGATCTGACTAATAAGATCCATAATTATAATAAAAATAAAAATAAAATCGTTTCACTATCAATACAAATGACACGCGACAATGAGATATAAACAACACAAAAACCACTTGCTCTATTGTAAAAAAGTAAATTATAATGGACCAGGATCTAAAATTATTAGACGGATCCGAAACATGACAATGTTATTTATTTTTAATTTTGTAACATCTCTCTAAAGTAATATAAAATTTTTATGAAAATGTTTATATAAAAGGAAGTTCTTAAAATCTTGTGATTTAAAAAATCTAATGGATTTTATAAACTTTAAATTTATCAATTTAAATTTATTTTAAATTACTTTATTTTATTATTTTTATTTATTATTTTATTATATTTATTAATTTATTTTATTTTATTATTTATTGATTTTATTAAATTTATCACAACGATAAATTTACTGATCGATCACAAAAACTGGGTCTGCTAATAGTTTACATCAAGATATGATTTGGGAGACCACATGCATTTTATTGCACCCATTGACCCCTTCGCAAGAGGAGCCTTTTACAAAATTTTTAAACTTTTGTTACCGGTTTTTAAAAACAGAAATTTGTGCCTTTTTAAATCGAGAAAATCCTCCGATTAAATAAGGTAAATTGTGCAATAAAATTTTACTGGTGGGAATAAACAAGGATTCTTAACCCTTAAATACATATTGTATCATTTTCTATACCATAAGTGTTCCCGATTTATTGGGGGTTTTATTCACATATTGCGTATTCTCATCAGAAATTTAAAAGAGCAATTTTCACTTTACTTAATGACAGACCATTCGTAATTAAATGAAGAAAAATTTACTATTTAGATTTTTCTGGTATTTCACGCATTTTTTGGAACGCGTTCTATCCTATGCATTTAAGGGTTAATCCTTTTCGCGACACGCATACATATCGTCCCCAAGTATTTAATTTCAGAATAATCTAGGAATTTCAGCTGTCAAATCGATGAGGCGATGATCTGTGTGGCCGCATCCGGGTCTCTTTGTAATGAATACTTAGATTTTTTAGAAAATTTCACAAAAACCATTCATTCAAAACTTTACAAAACTTTACAAAACTTCATAAATCCATTTTCTTCATGTTCAATTTAAATATGGAATATAATTATAGTGTCATCACTAAATCTGAGAAAGTTTCATTCGGTTTAAAGAAAAATAACTATACATTTATTAACCCATTGTGTCTCAAATTATAAAGTTATGAAAATTTCATAGTTTAAAATACTTGTTGTGAATTTTGTAAATTAGGGTGATCTCGACAATAGTTGATATCTCTCCAGTATTTTATTAAATTTTTGAAATACGGCGCCATTTCAAGCGGAAATATATAGATACAGCTTTCATACATAGTACCAGCTATGTTACTTTTGACTGAGTTTTAGTGCATCTGTTGTTTGCTGTCTGCTGAAAGGAAAGCCGTTTTATGTTTTGTTTTTTTTTAATTTGAAGATATAAATATTTATTTTTTAATTAATTGGAAACAATTATGTTAAGTGAAAATAATCCACCTCCATATTGTTTTTGTATTTTTATTTTCAAATAATATTTTTATAAAAATAGTGTTAATCACAGCCCAAGGATGATTTTAGGCTTTCGGTTGACTTGTTTTGTCTGATTAGCCACCACGAAAAAAGCAATTAAAAAACTATTTATTTATAATTTAATTTAGGTTTAATTTTACCAGATTTCATTTTTTCCATTATGGAACATTCATTAAGTGTTCAGAAATCATATTAGTTTACTTCTTATTATAATCTTATTGCAGAATGATAGAAGTATTTCAGAACTGAAACTTTTCTACTTGTATTTGTAGTGCTTCTGCGACTATAACATTTGTGACAAATTTTTTTTTCTATTTTCCCTTTGGGTAAATTATTATTCTAGAATTAATTTACACTGTTAAAATCTATATCCAACGAACGTACTTGGAGCCAGCAATAAACATATTTATGTATCTAATAGTGCTGTTTGATTTTCGAAGCTTCATATTTCACGCATGAATGCTAGTTGAATAGATTTATGTTTAGAATCGGATATCAACTACTTTTTATAAACCATTACTTTATACCAACAATTTAACCCCAAACACTTTCCTTATATATTTGTGAATTTTGATACAAATAATACCTTTAATTTAATTGAAAATTTCGATATTTTACTAAAAATTACGATAATTTCATATCATTTTAGTAAGGAAAGTGGCTGCACAATTCATCACGTCATGTAGTTGACACGTTAAATTGCAGAATTAGTTACATGTCGATTCACATACTAAAATGAAACTAGTCTGTCAAGTCATATCTTATTAGAAAAAGAACCTCGAAACTCAATTTTAGCGGTTGAAAGATAGATTTACCGTTGTATTTACCGTTGCTGCTGCCAATACTCCAAGTTTCCATTTCTTTTATATGCAGGAAAAACAATGATAAACCTACCGACCAACCAGTTAAATTGGATATGCAGGCGATTTCTATCAAGATATGGATTATTGCATTTTAATACGTTGAATTCTGTCTAATACTGGAATTTAAACCACCAATTCCAAGAGATGGCGGGCTGTGCAACCACCTCCATGATATGTATTACAATTAGACAGATACTGCAGATAGACAATAAATATTTGACAAATGCTATCATTATGTATAATTTATGTACAGGGTGGTCATAAAAAGACTTTGCCGATATATGGAGCTCTAGCGGCCAGTCCGTTAAACCACTCGAGGTAAGCTTTCAGATATAGCTATTCAGTGGTATGAGCACGGGATTCTGTGAACGGGTGGTGCCCAAGGTTACAGTTATAGTTACAGAAACTTGAAAATTTCCAATGGCCATTTTTTTTCATCGCAAAATGCTCAGCGCATGTCAAAACCCCAAAGACAGTTGGAACCGTACGTGTATCGCAATAAACGGACGCGTTATGCTCGCACAAAAACAGCTCTGCAAGTGACCCCCCAAAAAACACGACCAGGGCGCACGATGAAAATTTGAATATGACAGAGACAAAATACCAATCACGGAACGTCATTTGCAAGATAGTAAGCGTAGAAAACGGATAAAAAACTGGAGTGGGAATGTCAATTCTACAGTCGGGAACTCGCATATTCCAACAAAATGACTTTGTTCTTAGTGAATTGCTTAAACTATATTATAAAATAGGACGAATGCTGCGAAAACCTGGCGTGTGTACCGTGGAAACCATTGCCAAATCCGTGGCCTATGCAGTCTACCAGCTCTTCGTGATTTAGTAATGAAATTCGAAGAAACTGGCTGCACATGTGATAGACAGCGACCCGGACGATCAACTGTTCCTGGGAATACTGTTATGGAAGTGACCACAGGATACATGAAAAATACAAGAGGTGCATCTCGTGTATTTGATATACCGAAATCAATGGTCCTAAAGTTACTGCGCTCTGTAATCCGCATGCTTCCTTACTGGTACCAGAGCGCCCAGATGTTGGAAGTGAGAGACCATCAACAACATATAGACCGTATTAATGAATTTCTTATCCAATATGATGGAGATAACGACTGGCCTCATCGCATATTTTGGACGAACGAGGTGCATTTCACCTTAATTAGTAACGTCAACGTCAACACCAATAAATGTGTGCATTGGGCGGACATGATTCCGAACGATGTGGCACCAGTAGCTTTACACGACGTGAAATTTATTGTGTGGTGCGGCATTGCACATTGTGATGCAGGCAGCAGTTCTTTGAAGAAGTGACACCAACGCGATTTGTAACTTGCTATGTAACACGCTTCCGCTATGCGGCAATGTTGCAAAATTACGTCATACCAGAATTTTTGCAGCGAAATGCATTCAATGACTTCGTTTCGATGCAAGATGATGCACCACCGCATAGAACGAAGTCTGTTCGCAGAATTCCTGGAACAGCATATTGGCGACCGTATCATCTCATGCCATTTTCCATTTCAGGGGCCTCCGCGATCCCCCGACCTCACTTCTAAGGATTTCTGATTCTGGGGATATTTAAAATCAAGAGTGTACATGTGCAATCCGCAAACTTTGCCAGATTTGAAAGATTCTATCAAACGTGAGATTGAAAATATCCCTCATGCGATGTAAAGTGCGGCTGTATTGTGCAGAGTCACCAACATGCAATGTGTAATTGCCTGTGATGGCACCCATGTGGAAAATGTGTAATCAAAATAAAAGTTTTCTTTTCTCCTATCTGTGTTGTAATCAGTAATTGGTGTACTGACTCTGTGTCATAAAAAAATTTCCTCCGTGCGCCGCAATCGTGCTTTTTTATGGAGGAGGGGGGATTCGCAGAGCTGTTTTTTTTGCGTACATAATGCGTCCGTTTCTTGTGCTATACGTACGGTTCCAACGCTCTTTAGGGTTTTCGCATGCCCTGAGTATTTTGCCATGAAAAAAATGGCGTTGCCATTCGAAAATTTCGAAGTTCTGTAACTATAACCATAACCGTGAATACCATTTTGTTGCCGATCACAGAATCTCATGCTCATAACTCTGAATAGATACATCTGAAATCTCACCTAGGTCGGTTGAACGGACTGGCCGCTAGAGATCCATATATCGGCAAGTGATGGTAAGGTTTTTATCACCACCCTGTGTATGAAAAGTAATTCATTCACTTGCATTGCGTATAGGATTTTATTGCAGATATGTATTAGTTTAGTCGTATTTCAATACAGACCAGAATTAATTACCAAAGTTAAAGATCGCGATATCCAAAGAATAAATTTAAAGGAAAATTATTAAATATAAATTTCTCCGAGATATTCAAAAGAATTTTTGTTGATCCTTCCTAGATATTCTATTCTTTTTTAACGGAGCCCTTTATGATTGTAATTTCCAGTTACGTAACTAATTTAAAGTACTTAAAAGGCAATATGTTATATTAAATATTACTATACAAACACTTATAAGAATCGTATATATTTAATTAGAATTTATATACACGTAAGAGATCCTTATTCTAGTGTAACTGCATTTGAATTGTAAAACAAATTTAAGTCTTTTGGAAGATTTTTAGCATTTTTTAAACGATAAATAAAACAATAATTCATCTTTTATCTCGAAAAATTCTGTTTAAAGTGTAAAATTAATATGAGTGAATATTGTTTATGTTTTTTTATTGGCAGCTCTCATATTATTTTCCATTCAAAATTAAAGCAAAAATTAATTAGCCTGTTACATGATGAAAATATCAATAAAGGTCGATTTAAAAGTATTTTAAGTGTCTTTAATGTAACTTTTAGGATGTGTAAGTTTTTTTTTAATTTTTCAAGAAATCGATTTTTTTTATTTCGACAACTGCAAAATAATAAAGTATATTCATTTAAATTTTTCTCCTATGTGTAATTTTATCATTTTTTAAAAGAATAATAATTTAAAGATTTCTAAATATTTAAGAAAAAACTCATTAAATACTTACATATTTTATTTGAAATACCTATCGATTTTTTATACTTTGATGTTCAAACAAAATCTATTAACTGTATTTTTATTTGTCTTCATTTAAAAAAAATGATTTATAGATTTTTAAATAGTAAAAGAAAAAGCTTCATTAAATATCCGCATATTTTATGAAGTAAACTATAGATGTATTTATTTGAAATCGATATAAGAATAGTTTTTCAAAACTTTTTTAAACTATAGCAAGTGTATTTTTTAATACTTTCTAGAGGAGGTTTTAATAGCTTGAGGTCTTCGTTATTTCAATCACATATCTTCTTTTTGACTGAGGAAGTTTTATACTTTTCATATTTTTTTAAAAACTACTTGGAAGATATATATTTCAATTATTAATTTGTTATAAACTTTCAACTGTTCTTATTAATAATCAAGGAACTATTTAAATGTACACTATGTTACAGCCACTTGAATAAAAGCTTTTCCAATTGTTTTACAAATTTCTGAAAATAAGAAATATTTGAATATTTGTATAAGAAATATTTCTCTGGGCTCCAAAATACTTCGGAAATGGGACATGGAATTTTTAACAAGACTCCGCACCTTCTCATCGAGTAAAATCCACACAGAACTGTTATCGGGCCAATTTTCCAGACTTCATCTAGGCTCAAGAATGGCCTCCTACTGGTGTGACCTTAATCCCTTGGATTACTGTTTGTGGTCGATCTTAGAGGCAAGAGCTGGCCTAAAACTTCACAACAATTTGGAATCTCTGAAGCTTTCGTTGATTCGGGAATGGAAGCTAATCACACCAGCAGAGCTGCGGCCAATTGCTGAAAATTCCACCAAACATTTGCGTCTCTGTATCAAAGCAAAATGAGGACAGTTTGAGAAAGAGTGATTTTTTATTTTTTAATACATTGCTGTTAATAAATAAAACATTATTTAATAACATTTTCTTTTCTTGATACATTTCAAAGCTCGGATTTGCACAAAGAGCGAAGCCATAACGTTCACAATAAATTCGAACAAAAATATGATACTAGACATTTTCATATATTTACTTCTGCTTATTGTTGCCATCTATTTATCATTTTTTAAAAGAAAAGTTCATAGATAATACGCTAAAAACTCTGCCGTCCTTCATAGTAGGTATTTTTGTTGCTCAGTGAATTCAAAGTCGACACCAAAAGCCTATCGGGTTTAGTTCGCTTCAGCCCAAAACAGGTGACACGAGTGATCCCCGAGATTAGGTCTCAAACTGGTTTCCACAGGAATTTTCGGATAACCGGAGTTCCATAAGAATTTTTGAATAGCCGGATGGCTTATGGTGAAAACTTGTTTGATGAAAAGCTGTGATTTTAATTTAGAACATCGTTGTAATAAAAATGTTATCGTACCGTACTCAAAGCACCTTGAAATTGAAAGCAAAAGAAAATTAAAACGTATTTTGTAAAAAAAAAAAAAAAAAAAAATTGAAGTGTCTTATGCATCTATCTAATAAAGTGCCTGAAATTACGCAATTCATCAAATAAGCAAGTTGACTTTGTTTATTTCATAAAGAATATGTTTTTAACACTATTTATCACGGTCTTCAATAATATTTTTCAAAATTTTGATTTTATTTATTTTGCTTCTAATTTTTAAGGCTAATATGTATTAAAACAGCTCTTCAACGTATTAAAAAAAATCAGAATTGTTTCGATCTAATTCTTACTAATAAAATAGTAATCGTAAATCAAAATATGTTGAAAAATGTCTTTTGACACCGGCAAAAAATAGCATTAAGAATAATTTTCTTTCACATTTAAAGTAGACTTTAAGGGACTTTAAGGTCTTTCCGTTAAGCCGATTTTCGGATAACCGAGATTTGGATAATCGAGCTTTTACTGTACTTTAATTGAAATGAAATAATATAAACATGGGAATATTATTTATATTTTTGGAAAATCATAGTATATGTGTATTCACAACTGACACTTAAAATATTTGGAATAAACGAAAATATTTTGGTTTTTCATTTTCACATTTTTCAAATTTTTAATTATATTATACCTTTTCAGAAATCTGTATAAACAAACAGTACACTATACTTAGGAGAGATACTATTTGTAACGATGTCTTTTCTTATAATATTCCCTACGAGTTTGTTTAATATTCAAGGTATATTTAGAGCTCCTGAAACTATGACTTGATCTTTTGCACCCTTTTTGTGGACTTAACTTCGTTTGTCTAGGCGTAATATTGTGTTTTCATTTTATGCATATATTCTATTCCAGTTTGTCATATTTTCCGTAATATAAGTGCGCTCAAAAGATCTCAGGATTACATTAACTAATATCCGTATATGTTTTAACACATATTAAAAAATTATCTACATTTTAACGTTTATATTATAACCGTTTAAAATTGCTTCAAAAAACTGCAGCTTTAGTACAGTGTTTGATATGACGCGACGGTCTGATATTTCATCATATTTCATATGATATATACCACCAAAATTGACAATGTGAACTAAATTTTCGGCGCAACAACTCCAGAAAAATTGCAATGGGAAACAATTGCTAAGTTCTCAACATTTACATTTATTGAAAAAGTAAAAAATAAATAAATATTCAATCCCCGATATTCACTTGAATATCCACACCTGAAAATTTCATCACTTTGATGCTTGAGAGTACATATGTTTTCAGATAGCTTCGTGATGCTGAGAGGCAATAAACACATATTTTTTTTTCTAATACACCTTAAGTTAAGTCGTTTTCTATATATAGATAAAAATTAATGATGATTTAAGTAGATAATGTAGAAAATAAATTTATTGGGAACATAGAATAAAACTTAAAGGTTATTGTATACTTTATCATTGAATAAATAATAAAATAAATCGGTTATTGCACGTCAAGCATAGAAAATGAGGTGCTTTCATATTATAACGAGGTTTTATATATATTTAGATCTTGGTATAATAGTATATAGTATGTCCAATATAGTGTGGTTTCCGAAATCTTTTGTGTGTCCCTGTAAATAATATCTACTTCCTATTATACAGGAATAAATTGGTAGTAAGCCTCAATAAAGTTTTAGGAACATATATCAATTTCACAAAATTTAAGATGGTTTATCATAATTAAAACGGGCCCCAAAAAAAGTTTTAACCTTTCTTTTATACAGATATGTAATGGAATATTTTTGTGCGATTCTGTAAATTGATAATAAATATTCTTTGCACACCATGCTGTCCAAAATGTATATTTTAATATATACTTCATAGATATTTATTAATTTTTGAATGCACTTGAATTAAAATGTACTTGAAACTATTTTTCCCCTTTGGACGTAATGTAATGGAAAACTCTTAATTGTCCCTGTATTTGAACCACGCATCCAATTTCATAAAATTAAAAAAAGACTCTACAAAATTGTGGAAGAATTATAAATTTTTTATTTGAAACGTTTGAGCTGGGTAGTTTGTGCTCTGTTTTATGCGGACGGATGGATAGACAGACGATAGGTGCTACGTATTTACATAATTACAATCGCGCATAAAAACACTGTGTGGTGAGATTTTACCACAAGTTTAATTCTTCGTCCTTATTATTTTAGGAGTTATGGTCAAGAGTCCCTATGCCATGTTCTGGTATAGCACAAAGATGCCTACTCACTGTGCAAACTTTCATAATTACTCAACAGCAGCAAAGACGATGCCTTTCTGAAACACTTTTTATACGAGATGGACCTTTCCCATATTGGGTGATCAGTAAAAAAGTTCTTACTGTAAAATTTCACAGATGATGTAATAATAAGCCCTTTATTTATTTATTTATTTGTTTATTTTTGAATGGCCTGGCCTCCTCGATCTCCGAATCAGATACCATGCAATTTTTTGCTTTGAGGGTAACTTAAAATGATGCATGGAGTGCATGGAGTGGTCGCAAACCTGAATGACATAAGATTGCATATCACAGCATAACTGAAAATCATTTGCCATAAGTTGCATTCCACAATTGAGCATGTCATGCAATTCTCCTGTAGAATGGCCAGGTGGAACCTGATATTAATCGTCACCTCCATACGAATACATAACACCATTCAGTGCGACATTTTGCAATAAACTGGATATGACATTCGGTTTTATGACTTTTTTTTCTTCTTATATTACATATAACATTTCATACTTAAAAGCACCATCTGTCGGTGACTACGCTATACGTTTCAGCTACACGTTTATTGTACCATTTTTCTTTCCCCTTATCGAATAACATATTTACTGTTTTGGTTTCATTCTGGATAAATATTTCTATAATGTAACATTTAATAAAATAAAAATTCCATTTATAATCTAATATTCCATTATACTTAAAATACATCCGCTCTATTCTAATTTAATAAATTGCACCTACAATGATTATTTTACCAACAAAAGGAAAATATAAGTTTTTTCTTGTCAGTTATGAAAACTGAGACAAAATGTTATTATTACAGCAATTTAAAATTTATCACTTAATATTACTACATTTTCCGGTATGTAACGATTATGTTATCTTAAACAGTAAGTGAAGAGGTTTATAAAATATGCTCCATATATTAATTTAAATACTGTGTCAGATAAAGCACCCAGCCAGAAATTCCCGCTTACTCATTAATTCCATGCCTATTCACATTAAAATTTGATTACATCGCATTTCCTCTTGAAAGCTTTAAAGTTCATTAAAATAATCACAGTTTTGAAATCAAACAGATAAACTCTCCGCTGGAATTAATGTTAATAAGCAATTTCTACTAAATTTGCTTCTTATCATCAGCATATGGTTTTAATAAATGGGATTTATAATTATGAAATATTAATTAAATTATGTTCCACAATAAATAAAATCTTACTTTTGAATTCATGAATAAATAAGTAACAAATTTAAAAAACGTACGAATATGATGCTGTGAAATATAATTTCTTGCATTTAATTGGAGCAAGCAGGCATAGTTTTAGAATCAGTTAAATACACATAAGTTTTATGTTTAATTTTCTTAACAAATATTATTTTCAAAAATTTTTATAGTGTTAATATTAAAATTAGATACATTTTGATCAATTCTTTTTCTCGAAAACCAATAGCTTTTTAATTAACCAATAGCTGTTTAAAAAATGTTTTTGTTGTTTAGGATATTTTTTTGTTATTGCTTTTTTTCGATTGAGCAAATAATGTATTTTATTTTAAGAAAAAAAAATGTAAAACAAAAGTAAAAAAGTAAAAATAATTTTAAATAAAATACAAACAATTTTAATCTAAAAAGTAAAAAAAAATAATAAAAACATTATTTGATATTACATTATTCGATATTTTCGTAAAATTCACGTCTAATTTCACGAACAAATTTCATGTTTCTCCTAAAATAAAGAAAGATATAAAAAAGAAATCCGTTGCAATACATTAGCTTATGTATTATGAATCTTAATTATGAAAAATAATTCAACGTGCGTTACTGATTAATGCATCTACCTATTATTGGCTCCTAAAATGGTTTTAGAGTATAATGAGAATTAATCATTAATTTGTTAAAATGCATCTTTTAATTATAGAATTCTTTTTTTTTAATATTTTCTATTTTTTAATGTTTAAAATATTTTGCTTTCGCAGTTTCACATGCATTTGGCATATTTTCCAAAGTATAGTCTGTGGCATAATCAAATCCATTGCCGTAGTAACTGCGTAACAATTGTAACATAACAAATATTTGGCAAGTTATAACACAAGGCCAGTAATTGGGAAACTGCTTAAAATTAGTCGACTCGCATTAATTGATAATTATGTTATAAAAAAATATTAAAAGATTCAACTGATAACAGAAATATACTGGTATACTCAAATGTTAATACTTTCCAACATAGTTAAAAATAGTTTAATGTTTCTGTTTCTCTGCCCGTCTATCAGACCATGCTCTAAATATCGTACAAACTCTATGAAATGGTTATTGGAATTTACAATGAAATGATCGGTATTTCGAAAGAAATGTGTAAAATATTCATGTCATTTACAGGCCGCTCAAGAGAATTTCCATTCATGGGGGAAAATCGTTTGTCATGTATTTTAATGATATTACATTATTTTAAACATATTGAAATTGATAAACATCAATGAGTAAATTCTATACATCATATTCAGGGTTGCGCAAAAGTTTCAACAACAATCGTTTATGGGCGGGCATTGTTGCATGGAAATTTTCATCTATAATTTTCACCTATTCACACCTCGCACTTATCTGAAGTATCATTTACTTAAAATATCCTTATTTCTTTGTAAAAAAAAAATTCACATTTTCAATTTTTATAATTGATTCCTGAAAGTCTGTTCCATTAAATAATGTTAAATGAAATATTGGATGGATAGAGAGTCAAATAGGTAACTATTTACAAAGAAAAAGAAAAAAAAAGACTCTTTTTATTTTTGAAATGGAGTCTAAGAAAATCGCTCTGGGAAATCAAATAAAAGTTACTGAAAATATCATTTGATCACACAATCATGAAGATTCGTTTTACGAGCAGGTCCGAATTAACGGTTCAAAGAAATACGCAAATCATCATACAATTAAAAAATATCTCGTTAAGAAGTATAAAATCCAAAATAAAAGGAGCATTTGGACATGTTTATATCTATTCGGAACCAAATATGTAGACCCCTACATGTGCAACAGATTTCCCTTGCCAACATCAACAAGCTAAAAGACACACACAAACATACGATGTGAAAAGCTTTCTCCTATCTATATTATAAAGGCCAAACGTATCTGTGCGTAACACATACGTCATTTTGAGAAAGGCAACACTTTCCCCTGTAATTTCGGTTTTGCAATTTTTGCTACTGCAATTTTTACACTTCTAATTATCGTACATTTTAAATTTTTTTACCGTCGTATAAGAGAAAAAAATGTACTTTTAAATGCAATTTGTTTGAAAGTTATAGCGCAATTTTTTTTAGATATTAATTTTTTTTTAATTTTTAGTAACAATTTTGTAACTGTGGCAACAGAATTACTCCATTTTCTCTTAAAATAAAAAAACATGTATATAAAAATGCTTATATTATTTCAAAAGTATCGTCTGTAATAAAATCCGGTGAATTTCAGTTTTATTTTGTTTAATAATTGGGATACTTGGGTTTTATAGTATTTTCTTAATTTTAGCTTTGAATAATATTTGTTTGAGAGCTAAACTGAATAATATATGATGTATTTTTTATTGTAACTAATTATGTCGATTTATTATAAATCAATAAAACAGTTCTTTCTTAATGATTTTCTTTCGTCTAATTTCGACGATTCCACATCGTTAATGTAAATCCACAAATAGAAAAACAAAGCTTTTATACGATTATCTAAAAAAAAAATATCTTCTTGATATTTTTCTTCATATAAGAAAATTACCCGAGGCTTAACTTCTTATGATGTACAAATCACATAATCTCCAGACATAATTTTTTTTATATTTACTTACATCTAATTAGAAAAAGATTCTTGTAAACATAAACTGTCTATCGTTTGTTTTAAATAATAAAATAAAAAAATGTTTGAGATTATCTTTCGGTCTCTCGGATAAAAATACAGACAAACATAATAAAAATAAAACGAATGGTTTAATTTTTAACGCATGGTTGAGGATCTAAAGTGGATAATGTTCTTAAAAGTATTTTTATGCGCATTTTAATGAATAAGCTTTTTTGTAATAGTAGAAATTTCAGGTAATTTTTAGTTTTTGTTATTGATGATTTCCAACACAGTTGTAAAGTGTTTACAAATTCAGTTTGTCTGCTTGTCTATCTATTTGCCTTTCTGTCTGTTTGTTCATGCTGCACTACAAATTATAAGGTACCCTGGGGTAATAACGCCAGACGGGGTAATAACGCCAAGTGCTAATATTTCGCATAATTATGAAATAATTTGGTAAATGACACCCATGTGTTCTGCGCAGAAGGGTTTTGAGTCATATAAATCGCAAAAAATAGCTTCAAGTTAATTTGTTTCATTTTTAGGTCTTATTGTTTTAACAAGCAGCTAAAATTAACGCTTGATCTAAAATTTGCGAGATACGTTTTGTGATGTGAAGACTATTTTTTTAATCCGGAAATACTTTGTTAATTGCATAAATTTGTAATACATGTCATGGCCTTTCAAAATGTTGTTGAAGATTTTGGATATCTTCTCGAGATAATTTGTAATTTAAAATATACAGCACAATAACTATAACGGGGTAATAACGCCAATCCTTGCAATTTTTACCCCGATTGATTCCCTACAGTGGCCGAGCTATATCCTAAATACTGATTCAAATAAACACAGTTAAAACTGTGCAATGTTTCTAATAATTCTATTTAAGCGGTTTTTTAAGCAAAAAGAAGCTCACGGTCTGATATTCTTTTGCCTCATCCCCCCTCCCCACATCAAGCCTTTATTTTTCTTACACTTTCACAAAAAAATGAACATTTTGAATAGCTTAGGATGCAATTTGTCAATTCCTAGAGCTGAGAGTTTGTATTTTTAGAATTGAGCAATCTACATGCAATTATTCCAACTTATTTCATAGTTTTGTTTGCACGGCGTTATTACCCATATAGGTGGGTAATAACGCCAAATAGCATTGGTCAAGAAATCACGCCATTACATTTTATGTATTCATATCTGTTAAATTATTTTTTTTTATATAGATAGTCAATGAGTTGCTGTATCAAATCATATATTTGTTTGAAAAATACAAACTAAAACTGAGCCGTGAAAATTGCTAGAACCTTAACGTGGCGTTATTACCCCAGGGTACCTTATTTACTTCTGTAAGTATAGTTCAATGGTTATCGTATGGTATAAGTATGGTTCGATCATTATATATTATTGTGATTTATTATGACGTGTTCGGACAGTCCGGAGACAAATATTATAAGGGACAGCAAAAAAAAATCTTAAAGCTACTATAAAAATCTCGAAAGATGAATCAGCCAAATAAATCGATGATTACGATATGTAAGCATTTATGTAAAAGGTCTGGAAGTAATTTTAAAATTCGAGAAAAATTTAAATTAATTAAAAGAGTGTTATTTAATATCTCCTACAAGCGAAACCAGAACTGAGGAGGTTAATCCAACGCATTAAATGTTTTTAATATGATTAAAATTTTTGGAGTTATAAGAGTGCTTCTTGTACACAATTCGGTCTCACTTGATTATCCTGTCGATCAAAAAACTATCGCAAAACTGTAAGATTAGATGCTAATAATGCCTTATTGTAAATGTCACATTCACTTGACATTAAACAGGTTACACGTGTTTGTTACGTCATAATGTGACTTTTAATTATATGTTTTATTTGTAGTATTATTTGTAAGCAATTAATCTTTTAATAATCTATTTGTTTTTTCGTTATTTTAAAAAAATATATAAATTTACATAATTTACTAATAGTTTGACGATTTATATTAAATGTCGAAATGATGTCGATGGGATAATCAAGTAGCACCCGCAATTCCGTAATAGAACATTGTTATGTATATTAAAAAGTTTATAAGTTTAAATTTTATTTTAGAAATGCGATGCCTGTAATAGATAGATTTCACATGTTTTATTTTCATATTTTATAGTATGCATTGCATATCCATGACGGGTATGTAATATGGTGGTCCCGAACGACTAATTTAGATAAGTATTACAGTACAGAACCATTTATCCGAAATGGTTGGGAGTCAGATGTATTCCGGATAACTGGTTTTTCCAGTTAACTGGTTGGGCATTAAAGCAGCATCCATTTGATAAGTTTTGTGAAACATATGTAGTTGTGGTAATTTAAATTGTCTTCTAATTTTAAACTGATTATTAGATTACTTGAACCAAGAATCTGATGCAAGTAAGATCAATTGTTAGAGTTCGGAAGAAAATAATTTATGGGAACTCCTTGGGAATAAAAATTCTTCTGTTTTCTCGGCATAAAAATGAAAACATCTATAATATTATATTATTTATTAATCTATAATATGATTATATGCTTCTATTTCAAATACTAGATGCTGTTATCAATTTGCTTTAAGCAATGTATATGTCAAACTGATTGTGTATGACATTTTTTTCTAAAAATATTCTAACACCAGTCTGTTAGAAGTATCATTCCGATTAGCTGGTTTTCCGGTAAACTGGTTTCCGGATAAAAGGTTTCATACTGTAATAAGTTTGTAAGTCATCGTAATTATGTTTAAATATATGTATATATAATTTATGAAATGGAAAAAAATAATTATGATACCTAAAGTTATTTTTAATTTGGTGCAATTTAAATATGAAAAGAATTAAATCATTTTAATTTAAGAATTTCCCAAAGAATCTGTATCAATGATTTTATAATAATAAGACAAATATATTTTATTCATATAATTTTTTATAGTATAAATATAATTTTATTTAGATATGTACATTTGAACTATTAGAAAATTGTAAAGTAAATTATTCATATCTGCATTAAAAATCTGAATAAAATATACCTTTATTTATGGAAACATTATCATCAAACCTACAATACTTCTTTATGCATTATCGAGAATATAATAAAACAAATGCTTTTTGCAAAAACTATGAATACCCAGATAAATCCCTATTTTCTGTCAAACAAAGAATTTATTTACATGAAATGAGCAAGAAAATCCTTTAATGTATTAGTTCTTCACATTTCTTGCATGAAATATTTAAAAAAATAGCGCTCTAATGCATTTTATTTCTAAATTATTTTTTCAATGCTTTGTGCTGATAACTTGGATTTTAAAGAAAGTAATGACGCACTTAACTATAATTTAAATCGTGGACAATAAAGAAAAATAATGCACCTAGATAGATTTTAAAACGCATTCCAAAATATTGAAAATACTTTTGCAAAATTTCCCCATTTAATAAGGACAAAAATAAAATCCCTCTTCAATATTTTCAGTCAATAAAGGTAAATGTACTCGATATAGATTGTACAACTCTCTTTATAGTTTATAGAGTTTATACACAGCAAGAGAAGCGCAAATTTTAGTTAATTTCAAAGACGTATACCACAGCATAAAACACACTTCCTGCAATTATGCCTCACGTATTGCACAGAAATCCAATTATTTTGCTTATTCGTGTAAATGCTAGAATAATGGGAATAAACTAACTTTACAATAAGGTTCTTTTAGAGCTACTCAGTAACATATATCAATTTCGGTAACTTTGAATAAGAATACAATAATTAAAGTACACTGTTAAAAAAATCTGTGAATTAATTGTAAAACTACTGGCAGCAAAATTGATAGACATTTCCCGTTCCGTTAGTAGATTTTCCGTTTTGGGAAAGAAAAGAAGGAAACTCCGTTTGAAGAAGTGGTGACTTTTCGTTACAAGGTTTGATTTTTAATGATAATAATGTAATTTAATGAATCGTCAAAGAATTTCAACTTTCCGAGTTATATGGAGCTGCTGTATTATTTAATACAATTTATTTTTTTGCACAATTTACTTCAAGCTGGCATGAGGATCGAACTCGAGATCTTTTCACAACGGGATAAGCCCTTACTTACAGAGCCAAAGCTGCTGACGCCAGCTTATACAAAGTATGTCTTTTATGAGTTAGTGGGAAAATCTTGTGCAAATATATTCGTTAGAAACTTCGTAAACGGTTTATTTTATTTTATTTTAGACCGATGCATAATACTCATTATTTTTTTAAATCAATTTTAATTTTTTAACTAATTTAATTTTTTTTTGAGTGAATGAAAAAAAAATATTTTCTGCAAAAATAATGTTAAAGACAATTTTTTTAAATTGTCACACGCTATTCATTTTTTTATGGGCTAATTAGTTAAAAGATTTTTTTTAATAAGAAATATGAGAAAATGAAAAAGAAAAAATGCAATTCAAATAGGATTTTTATGTTTTCATTATTGTTGGCGCCTGTGGGATTCAAACCTACAATCTACGATCGCAGGCGATTACTGGCGAGGCGCTTTGACCACTCGGCCACGGAGGCCCCCTAGACAGCCGTGTGACAACGGTTTTTTCTTTCGATTTGCATCCGTTTCGTTATTTTCAGGAAATATGGTTGAGTTTTCTGAATTTTAACGGAAAATGCCCTGTTGTTGTAAAAAGGGACTTTTCTGTGAAATTCACTAAAAATATAGATTTTTTTTAACAGTGTACATTGTAGACGATTTTTCTTTGTAGGTCACAAAGTAACGGAATTCTCTTGAATATCCTTGAAAGCTAATTGTAATTTCTATATACTTCATTTTTAATACCGAACATTCCATAATATATCTCAATAAGCTTGGTGTACGAACTTACCAATTACATCGAAATGCAAGTAAATTTACCCAAATTATAGCTTAGATAGACAGATAATCAGGCATATCAAATTCATAACCACATTTGAACAATGTTGTAATGTCGTGATAAAAAGCATGCCCAAATATATATTTTCCCTTTTTAAAATATCAAATATTTTAATTATCTTCTTTATAGAAAAATAAAGTTTAATATTTCTATAAGCTTCAATACATTTTGTTTTAATCTAACGAAACTAAGTAGAAACAATCGTTTGATTTCACTTATTTAGAACAAAAATAAATACAATTTCACAAACAAAGCTACACATTACAGAGGATGATACAACAAAAAATCTTGAAATATAGAAAATGTCGCATTAGATAACGAAACTTTCTCCACAGAAGATAAATTATAATAAAACATATTTTATAGACACGCTTTTATCATAAAGAACTTTAAATGGATATATATAGGACAGTTGCACCATAAACTTTAACTAATAATAACACATTGCTCAGTGGTGCACAAAACAGAAATTTTAATATACATTAGTACATATTAAAATAAAATAACATTTTCAACGTTTCGCGCCGTCTTCAGGAAAATATGAAATGGAAGGACTACGTTTGCATCTTGTTCGAGAGATATTTCTACTAAATTAAAAATTAAATGAATTAAAATTTAAAAATGTTGCCAATTACACGTGAGTAAAAATTAAAATATTGCAAGGAAATAAAAATTTTAAGGTTTTATGATGTTATGCCATATTTTTGGTATATTGTAGGATAAATTATCATTACATGGTTTATTTTCACGTGCTATGATTTCGATGGATTCTATTATTTTACCTTGAACTGGGTTATTGCATGGAACTATGATTTTGGTTTCCTCAAAATTAATATGGCAACCCTTGTTCGCCAAATAGAAGCGAGCAAGGGCAGTATTCTGTTTATATTGTTTACATACATTAGATACTGCACGGCGCATTAACACACTATGTCTTTGTTTAATCCCAGAACACCAGCTTATTTTTTCATCAAGCAATAACGTGATCATAAACATCATAATACCTACATACGGTCGGGGAAAAAATAAACACACCAATTAACTCCTCAACAACTTATTGTAGAAGAAAATTACTGATACCAAACGATTGGAAATAAAGTCTTCTTTTACATGATGTATATAAAATCTGACCATCTACATATTAAAAATAACCCAAAGATCTTTTTTTTTCAAAAGCAATACCCAATTTTAACACGTTCGCTGCCACTTACATGAAGATGTAATGATAGTTAATGCCGCACTGTAGAAGTGGGTTTTTCCCTGAAGCCGATTTACTTTTTATAACAAAGAATCGGTGAAAGATTTTCCCGCGCCAGCGCGTGACTCACTTTTGGACATCACCTACATTACACTGTAAAAAAAAATTCAAGAGGTTACTAAAAATTTTTTAGTAAATTTGTATTCCACAGAATTTTTTAGTAACCATTACAAACTTTTTTTTTTGCAAGTGAAACAAGCATTTCTTTTGTAAACTGAACAAAAGAATTTTTTGTATAACTAACTTAAAAATTTTTAGTATAAGCCACCAAGCAAATTTTAGTAATAGCTCCAAAATTACTTTTAATAACCATTACGTGCAACCGAAGCAGAGGAGCTTCCTTCGAGCTGCATCCAGACTTCTAAAGCGGAAGATTTTCGGCAAAACCGCAACAGATGGCAGCACTAAACATTCTTAACTGCTCCGACAGGATTTTCATAATCCCTTTATTAACGAGACACTACAGACATTCGGGGCGTATTTGGCGGTGGCAAGTTTCAAACCCGGGACCTTTTAGCCTGGAGTCCGTTACTATAACCACTATTCTATCAAGGCCACACTAACTGAGTTTTAGTAAGAGCTATTAAAAATATAAAACTATTAACTGTATTCGTTGCTAACTTTTTTCTAGTAATTCTTACAGATTTTCTAGTAACCGACTAAGATTACTAAAAATTTTTTAGTAATTACAAGGATCACTAAAGTTTTTTTAGTAGATCGACCTTTTTTTTTTTACAATGTACTCGCTGACGCGGGAGTGGCTTTTTAACGTTGGCGCCATAATTCGCGCTATCGCATGAGCGGCAGCGATCTTGTCAACAAGATATTTCAAATATTTGATTCAAACTATGCCTAGGTACCAAACTTTAAATCATTTGATTGATAAGTTTTTGAATTATAAACATACAAAAATTAGTGCTTCTAATGTTAAATTACATTTTCATATTTTTACCATATCGTGATTTATCTTGTATTTGACATTTTTTTTTCTCCTGAAATTATACTGCTATTTTGCTATTTTTTATATAGCAATAATACTAAAATATTCAAAAATAAATACGTTCAATTTGAAATTTTTATAATTTTGTGATATGAGTTATAAATTAAGAAATTAATGTTCGAAAAAAATACGAATTACAATCTACAATTTTTTATATGAATTTAAATTTCTCAAGTCATGCTGTATGGAAAGTATAGTACTTTTTGTTAGAAAGTATAGTGCTGTATAGTACTTTTCAAATTATGCTTAAAAAAAGGACAAAGTGATAGTTTAAGGGGTTAGGTATTTTGCTATCTTTTTCATATCCATTCCATCTTATGTTAACCTGTAATCTAGCGGTCTGCAATGACTGCTAGAGTGGCACCAAAATTGCCTTGATCGAGAAAACGGCTCTCACGGTCAACAATAATGTATCGAACTTCAGTTTGGATATAGCCCCTAATGTATGCTCGCTTTAAAATAATTAATTTCTCGGAAACTTATTGTACGAATTGAATAACAGGTAAGAAAAATCATGCATTAAGCATTATGAAACACTTTCCACCACTTCCTGAAATCTTTTTAAAAACTTTGTTAGTTAGGGAAATAAGATGCTACTGTCCATAGCCAAATATTTATCCCATTACTTTTAAACAGCCCTGTATTCGATCCGTCGGTTGATACATATATACAATATAATAAGAAAATTTGATTTTTCAAAAAAATGCCTAACTGGGTGAAATTTTTCTTTCAGCACATTATTCTAATAGATGGAAAATACTTGAATACTTTGTTCAGCCCTGTAATTTACCTAGTACCTTTATTACATGCGAGTATTTTGTTAAAATTTAGTTTAAAGAAAATCACTCTTAAAACTAATTAAATCACTTTTCCAGGAATTATCATTTATGCGTGACCATGTAGATAAATCTTTGTGTGACCCTGTATATCATTTTATCTATATTCTACAAACATTTCTTAGTAAACTGAAAGCAGTTGAACGCAAAAATGCATAACGTATTTAAAAAATACCTTTAAGTCAACTACTCTCACTTTCAGTAACCTTTATTAGCTCTTTTGTATAACCCTGTATATCAACTATAACATTCATATAATCCATGTAATTTGCAGACATTTAGTAAAACTTAAAAACGCATATCATAATTCAAAATGTATTTCTTCCATTCATAAGCTATCATCGACAATATACAGTACTTCAGATAAGAATATAAGATTTGAAATATTTTGTGTGTCCTTGTAAAAGCTATGCACTTCATAGTACGCGTTAAATATTAAGTCTCAGCGGCTTATATCAATTTTATGATTCTTGAAATCGTTTAACATAATTAAAATATGTCGCAAACAATTCCTTCTTTATTATTTTGCAATGGATTTCTTTTGAGTGGCCCTGTAAATGAATAGTAACTATTATTTTCACTGCATATTTTACAGAATGCATATTTTAGTAGACTTTACGAATCCATGCAAATCTGAATAGGTTTGACAGGGTGTAATAACTTTAAAATTCATTTGAAACGATTTTTTCCCATAGGCCGGTCTGTATCGGAAAACTTTTGATTATCCCTGTAAATAAACTAATCATGGTAGAAACTTCATTTTTAATAGGATTTGTGCTAGTGTAAACATCAATAACATATAAAAATTTCATAGCAATCCGAGTATATTTACGGGAGTCAGAGCGCGAACAGACGGCCAGACGAACTGACAAACCGAATGCATAAGCACGTTTCAACTTTGTTGGAAAATGTTAAACATTTATGTTTAGTCTAATTATAGTATGGTGAGTTCATTTATGCTGTTAGAATTGGGTACTGCTATTAAAAAATCAAAAGTTGGGGTTCAATATGTAGATGACCCCTTAAACAAATTTTATATGTATCATTTAAAAGTATATTTTATGTCCAATCGTTTGGTACAAGTAATTTTTTTCTACAATAATTGTTTGTAGAGTTAGTAGCGAGTCTTTGCATTTTTCCTATATAGTAAAATTAACCACATATATTTAAATATTAGTTATAGGTAAAACATTCTTTTAAAAATTACTTTGCTGTTATAAACTGTAGAAAATTTTATAATTTTTTTTAGTATTTCTTCTTTTATTTTGTAAAAATACATATTTTATGTATATATGTGTATTTACTGATTGTAAGTATGATTTTAACAGGAACGATTTTAAGGGGACGGCGGACGTTAATTTTTTGCTTATATTTTTATCATAGAATTATGAAATTTTGTTCATATATACATTTCAACAAAAGCATATAGAACATTTTCAATAAAATTTCCAATCTTATTAAAATTTTTAAATTAAAAAAAATTAAGTTTTTAAACGAAATTTTAAAATACTCATCGTGTCCATTTTTGAGATATTTTCTTGCTTTTGAATTTTTATCACTTAAAACTCTATTATAAATAAATTTGTGTATGATTTTTTAAATCTCATGAATAGTTAATATTTTACAGATTTTTTTTCTAAATTCCATATAAATTTTCATCAAAAATTTGCCTTTTAATGAAGACAAATTTTTAAAAGCATACACAATTTCTTTCTAAACAATATCAGGGTATTTCCCTATCAATTTCATAAATATTGAGCAAACATTACGTCGTAAGAAGCATTTCAAAAATCTAAAAACGCTGAAAAATTAGTTTTTAGAAAAACAGTTTTAAAGTATATAAATACAGATACCTTTATTATTTACTTCTTAAAACCTTCAGAAATGATATTTTAATAAGAAAAAACTGTTTCGGTACTATTATACCACAGAAATAGAGCTTTTTTGTGACGATTTTGCTATAGACGATTTTTTTCAAATAAAGGTCCAATGTCCCCTTAACAGTGAAGAGTTTGAAAAATAATTTTCCCCAGGATTTTGCTTCAAATTATTCAATGTGTGTGGGGTTGAATAACGATAAAATTTTATTTAATTCAAGCAATTTCAAAAATAGAAATAAGAATAATCATCTTTATGAGTTTTGAATTTGTTAGATACGCTGTCTCAGCACCAATCCATTGCATACATTAAAAATAATTTGAAATAATATCTGGATGTTCCAAAATTATCCCCTTTATATTTTTCTGCTGCAAAAATCTTTCAGATTAAAAATGCAGAAAAATGAATATAGGTAAATTCATGCTAATGCATTTAAAAAAATCTGAGTATGTATAACCCTTTTTTTGTAGAAAAATAAATTGACATAAAAACATTCATTTACATAAATAAAAAAAAAATTCTAATCCAATCTTCACCATCAAACAACCCAGTAGCTTGACACTTAGCATTTGAAAGTTGATGAAAACTTTTTTAATAGCGCTTTTTGACAAATAAATAATCCTAATTTCCGTCTCTTCACTTTCCTGTAGTTTCTAATTGAACAGATGTATATGCCAATATTACTGAATTACCTTCGTTGCATTTGAAAACAAACCTGAGGCCAAAAAGGTGTTAGTAAAAATTACATGAATAATTGAAACCTGAATCACCGAAGTTTGCTGATTATTTATGTACTTGAGCATCAAAGTTGTGTAATCTGTGACCCATACATAATAAATGCCTGTGTTATATTTATAAACTTTGGATAATTGTAAAAGTTTAGTGTCTGTTTTGATTTAACAACGGAACATTCTTAAAGCTTAATGAAAATTAAGAATGTACGTACATTATACATATACACACAAAGAGAAATAAATACTTACCATTTTCAGATATGATGGATCCTATATGATACGCATCTTTACAATATTTTTTTATTTATATAAATAATGTTAAACAAGTAAGACAAATCATGCGTTAAACATAGATTATGAAATACTTTCCAACACTTCTTGAAATATTTATCAAAACTTCGTTATTTTGGAAAATAAGGTTACTTTATGTAGCCAAACATGTATTCCAATACTTTTGAACAGCCCTGTATTTGATTTGTCGGTTGATATATATATTTTAAAAAAGAGAAAATTAGTTTAACAAGAAAATGTCTAGCAGATTGAAATTTTTATTTTCGCAATTTATATTATTAGATAAAAATATACTTGAATACTTTTGTTGAGTCCTTTAGTTTACACCGTGCCTTTATTACATGACAGTATTTAGCTAAAATTTATTTTAAACTAAAACTCTCTTAAAACTATTTAAATGATATTCTAAGAAATTATCAATCATAAGCGCCCATGTATCCAAATCTTAGCGTAGCGCTGTACATCATTTTTTCTATATTCTACATTTTTTAATAAAATGAATGCAGTTCATCGAAAAAATGCATAACTTATTTAAAAACCACATTTAATTTACTCTCATATTCAGTTATGTTTGCGAGCTCTTTTGTGTAGCTTTCTAGAACAACTATAGTATTTATACACACCATATGCTATGCATAGATTACGTAAAACTTAAAAAGGCATAACATAATTAAAATGAATTTCATCCATCCATCAGTCATCATCGGATAAGTATACAGTACTTCGGAAAGAATATACCGTTGACCCTGTAAACAATAACATGACAATATCAAACATAACCATGACAATATCATAGAACTTATATTAAGCCTCATGATAACGTTTATCAAATTTATTATTTCTAAAATAGTTTAATATAAATAAAATATGTCGCACACAAATTCCCTCCGTTACCATTATTTAATAGAATTTTTTTGTATGGCCTTCTAAATGGATAATAGTTATTTTTTCAAAACTCATATTTTACAGAATGCATATTTTAGTGCACTTCGTAAATGCATATAAAGTTGACTATGTTTGACAGGATATCATATCTTTAAAATTCATTTGAAGAGATTTTTTCCCATAAGCCGTAATGTAACGGTAAAATTTTGACAGATTCTGTAAATGAAGTTATCATGCTAGAAACTTCATTTAAAATAGGGTCTGTGCGTCACTAAGTACGTGTGACGTCAATAAGGTACTAAAATTTCAGGATAATCCAAGTACATTTACGGGAGTTATAGAGCACACAGACGGCCAAACGGCCAGACAAACCAAGTGCATAACCACTTTTCAATTTTGTTGGGAAGTGTTAAAAAATAAAAGAATGGTGTGCATAGAACCTAACACATAGCAGAAATAAACTATATAATATTATGTTTCCTATAACATTTCTTGTGAGCTACGTGTTATATAAAAATGGCTTGCAGCAGAAATGTATGAAATGTACAAAACTTAAAACGTCAATAATTTTACTGTGCATTAAGATACAATTTATAGAATCCATTAGTAATTAAAATTTTGAAATACATATTTATTTTATGTTTTCAATGTACTTGCAATGTAAAATTAAAAAAAGTACTTTCTTAGTTATCAGTTTGTTAATATATATCACAATTTAAATTGAAAAAAGTATATAAATAAACACTGGGGTCTGAAGAGGATATGTTAACTGTATACTTGTATATATAAGTATGTATGCTCAATTTTAGATAATAAATATATTTCAGTCTAATATTAACATAAACATTTTTATTAATTAATGCTATAACATGTTTAGGTGCGTTCATAATTATATAAATACGTACCTCCAACATCCATTCAAAAAATATAATAAAGTATAGTAACACTACTGTTCTATTGATGAAATCCTTTCAATTCGTAACTGAATTGAATTGTAGTTTTCTCCATTCTACTAAATGCTATTACATTTATTAAATTCAATTTTATTCGATGAAAGGTAATGATTCTAGATTGCTACGATGATTAAGTTCTATTTAAGATGGAGTCAAATTATTTCCGTACTATTGATTTTAATATATACTGTAATAATAATAAATTTTACATCTATGCATCCGTGTATAAGAGTGCAACAGCTGTTGCACCAAGTTCTGAATATTTGTAATTCCAATTCAAGTACGAACTTACCACATTTGTCACATTTGACATACAATTTTTAACTTTTTTTTATTGGAAATAAAAAATTCTATTATTTTAGCAGCATTTCAAACTGGAGTTATCTCGATTAAAATGAGAAATTAAAAGTTTAATTTTTATCATATCTTAACTCTTCCCCTTCCCCTTCATAGCTTTTTTGGAACGTGCTGCAATTGGAAGCTGGGTTGTCAATTTGAATTTTGACGTCTTACCAATTGATTATGTATTTGCCTTAATGTATCTTTAATATAGATATAATTACAAATTATGTGATTTAAAACGTGAAGTGACGTTCATGATTGCAGAGAAGATTTTTACTACGAGAAGGAATTAAAGAGCAGAAATAATCTAACAAAAGTGAAATCGAAATGCATTGAGTCTTTCAGATTATCCAGTAAAAAGATGGGAAAAGGAATTCGTTAATGAACAAGGATTCTCTAAGGAGGTGATTCTACTATAAGAGGTTAAAAAACATAGAGAATTCGGCCAAAGGGAAAAGTTTGAGTTTGATCAAAATCCTTTAAATTATGATTTTTGTCCCGTTTATTTACTTTTTCATATAAGGGCAAGTCACTTTATACATATTTTATAACTTTTTCTGGCCAGTGACTCGCTTCCCTGGCAGTTACCTTGCCAGGGGAAATACGGCAGGGGAGAGACATTTTCATGTAAATTCAAATTTTTTAACTGACTGAATTAGTTTTTGGGTTAATTTCGCATTTCACTTTAATTATTACCGTATTGTTTAATTAGGGCAGTAAATGCAACTAAATTAAATGAATATTATAAGTTTTATGACTTACCAGGGGAGATACACGACCACCGTGCGCGGCCGCGACGGAACATCTAAAAATGGCGACGCTTAAATGGCTTGCGCGTTTATAATGCTAACTTCAAGCCAATAGATGTCCTTAAGTGCTACTTCCGATATAGCCATCCTTGTATATATATTTGTTTCAGCGGAACGAAATTCGACAGGGTAGATACACAAAAAAGCGGGACAAAAGTTAATTTTAAAAATTATTTGAAATTAACAAAATTACTTTATTTTTTATTTTATAATACGTAAGTATAATTACTAAAATTCCAATTAAACATACTTCAGCTAAGCATCTGAGGGAAAAAATATATGTATTGTTTGAAAGTTAAATTGAAACCGGCAAGGGGACATGCCAAGGGAGAGACTTTATTAGACTTTGTAAGAAATTTCAGAAAAATGTGTTTTAATTAGGCATTCAATCGGGATGTTATTTAATAAAGTATATTAAGATGATGCGATTCATTGAAAAAAATAGCAACATATAGAATAATATGACAATCCTTGATAAAGTTAATCGACTTCTTTAAAAATCACGATAATGAGTGGTGTCGTGCCATAATTCACAAACTAGATCATGTAACTTCCTTATTTCATGTAGATAGGCAGTGTTATTTGAAATGTATGAAAAAACTGTATCGGTACTTAAAACCCATAGATTCGCAAAAAATGAGGTCCATTTACCTCTGACATAGAGACAGCCATGCAAGTAATTTCTTTTATCTCGAGAAAAATGGAGAATGGCAGTTTTCAAAGGAAGAATTAAAAGACCAGATAAAAACAGGTGAATACTGTCCTATAATAAAAACAAATAAAGCACCTCTTCTAAAAAAAGTATGAAAATGTGTTGTCATATTACCCACTTCAAACAAGTTAACTGTTGTTTACTTAAAAAAAACACTTGTCATAATATTTCAACTGAGATTTTGTATCAACTACTATGTTCATTTCCCCAGGAAGAATACCGTCGTATGGTCCAGACGTGGCGAAGATTGTGACTGAAGATATTCGGTCTCAGGTTTACGAAAATTACTCGATAATTTGAAAGAAAATCAGTCACTTATTCCTGAAACCCTAAAGATTTTCTCAGAGAGGTCGCATTTTAGAAAGAGATCTTGATAAATTGAAGAATTGGAATATTACACAACATTATTACTGTGGTAAGATCAAGATCCAATGAGTCAAGCCATTGTATTTATACCAGTGTCGTTAATGGAAATTTACACCTTGTTATTAAACTCAAAATATACAAATAAATATATAAAAGGTATTGTAAATATATATATATTATTTAATTATTATTGTACCTGAGATATTTCGAATCCAACGCATTCATTTTCAAAGGAATGTAAAAGAAAATAATTGATTAGAAATAGAAAACGCTAAAATTTTTTTTTAATTAAAAAAGTATTTATTTATTTTTACGTTTTCTATTTCTAATTAATTATCTTCTTTTACATTCCTTTGAAAAGGAATGCGTGGGTATTCGAAAGATCTCATGTAAAATAATAAATAAATAATATGTATATTTCTGCAACGCCTTTTAAGTATCTATTTTTATATTTTGAGATCAAGATCCCTCGTTTCATCACTACAAGTTTAATTGGTAGCCCATCTGTGTAAGAAGTTTTCTTATCATAAGCTGATCTGTCGTCACAGGACATCATACCATAAAGCAGCATACTTTGAAGTATCAGAAATAATTATGCAATACTTCAAAATCGAATTAGAGTCCTTTTCGCAATTTTTATGTGAGAACACCGATTTCAACACACATTCTTGACGTTTACAATGTTTTCCATGTTATGGGTGGCATTCAGTGTATAGCCCCAAGATATGTAACCACGTCAAACCGAATTATACTTCGAGTTTAAAAGATACCTGCTGCACAAATGGGTGGTAGCTTCGGTGCTATACAGCTCAAATATTTTGACTACTTGGGTTATCGCATGGCCAACCTTTTGTTGTTCCATGTTCCCACGAAGCCTATGTAAAATGTCGATGTCCCACCCTTTCTCACACATATATTCTGTTTCTATATCTTATTACTTGAAGAGTGAACGCAATTCACTTGTAGAAAGCCTAATGCAGTTGCATAAAAAAGTATACATTTTATATTTCTTAAATTATGATAGAAGTAAATCTTCTGCCACAAATTTGTTTTGGGATAATTTTATAAATGCAATAAGTTAACTAGTTGGATGTGTCAATCCCAAAACTTTCTTCTATCTCATAAGTACATTTTAATATTTTAATATTTAAAAAAAAAAAAAAAAAAAAAAAAAAAAAAAAAAAAAAAACATGGTGACCCCAAAGTTACCCACTATCGAATTTCCTCGAACATTTGACCTAGCCTAATGAGATTCTGGTATCCGAAAAGCCTAAAACGCAAATTTTAATTAATATTCTGAGAAAATGAGATTAGTAGTGCCTCATGTTGGGTAATTTATACTAAAGCCTAATAAGCATCTATTTATGTCAAGACCTAACAGAATCTGAAATTTGATGAAATTTCGTCCATTAGTTCTTGAGATATAGTTATAAGAAATTTCGCAAAACGTAGCACAGCAACACCATATCTCGGACAATTTATGCTAAAACGTAAAAAAGCGTCTAATTATGTTATGGTATAAAAGAATTTGAAGTTTGATGAAATTCTGTGCATTAGCTCTTGAGATATAGCTAGTTTAAAAAAAAAAAACGTGTAAAATATAGCACAGCAGCACCATCAGTTGCAGGATTTATAACAAAGCGTAATAATCGTGTAATTATGTTATATGTCATTTTGTAACAAAATCTGAAGTTTGATGAAATTCTGTGCGTTGGTTGTTGTGATATAGCTATCGGAAAAATCGTGCAAAATGCAGCATAGTTACACCACTTGTTGCAAGTTTAATACCAAAATGTAATCAGCGTCTAATTATATTATATATTCTAGTGTAACAGAATCTAAAATTCGATGAAATTCTCTGCATTAGTTCTTGAGATATAGCTATCGCAAAAATCGTGCAAAATGTAGCATAGCAGCGCCACCTATAGGGCAGTTCACACCAAAACCTTATCAGCGGCTATGTATCTCAAGGTATCGCGGAATCTGAAGTTTGGGGAAGTTCTGTGCATTAGTTCTTGAGATATAGCTATCATGAAAATCATGGAAAACGTAGCATAGCAATGCCACCTGCTGGTCAATTTACACCAAAACTTAATCAGCGTCTATGTATATCAAGGGATCCCAGAATCTGAAGTTTGGTGAAATTCTGTGCATTAGTTCTTGAGATATAGCAATCTTGAAAATCATGAAAAACGTAGTATAGCAGCGCCACCAGGCCAATTTTCACCGAAAACCAATAGGTGCTAATTCATATCAAGGTCTAACAGAATATACAATTTTATTAAATTTCGAGCATTAGTTCTTGAGATAGAGCGCCCACAAATTTTTTATCACATACAGACAGACAGACAGACAGACAGACGGACAGACTCACAGACAGACATTTTCTAAAAATAGTCAAAGCGTGTTCAGGACCTTCTAAAACGCATAAATCCGTCGAAAACCGGAAGTCAAAAATTTTCATAAATCCAATACTTTCTTCTTGTAAAGATAGAAGACAATAAAAATCATAACACACATACCAAAAGAGTTTTTTTCCCTTCCCAATTTACCTTTACGTTAAACAAATGTGTTACAAGATCTGCGTTTTTAATTCCACAAAATATTTAAAGAGACTCTTACATTTATCATTACATTTTAGACTATTGACACATATTCTAATAGGTTTTAGCAACTCATGAAGAGTTATCGCATAAACTTTAGGCACAAAATTTCTTTCCATGAATAACAAAATACAGAAAAAACATTTCAAGTTTCTAAACTTTATCAATTGTAGCAATTATTCCCAAACAAAACACATTTATGTTTTACTCTTTCCAGTTATCGTTAATCAACTGTCATGTACTATAAAATATTTAAATTGTGTAGGTTATATATTCATTTACCATATAGGATTACTTTAATACAGTCGTAGATATTTACAATTTATTCACTTATTTTCGTAATGCTCTTAAAGATAATTGAATAACGTTGGTAAATCCACGTTCATTTTTAATATTTTTTAAGTTTAAATATGCTAAAAACAATAAATTTTGAATACAATTTTAAGTTATTTCATGGTAAAAAGTTCTTCATGTTACACACAACTAATGGAAAAGATATTTAAAAAAAGCTCATTCCATAAATAACTGAGAAAAAAATGATAAAATATATTAAAAAAAAGAAAAAGAGGCTAGTAAAATATTTTAAAGGTTGTTTCTATGATTATTTTGCTGTAAATATAATTTTAAACAATTTGATTTTAAACTTTTTAAAAATGTAACCAAAAAAAGCATAAATTTTGTAAGTACTACTTTTATTTTTAATCTAAAATTTTACTTTTCTTTAGTACTAACTTACTAAATAGTGTTTTACTTTTGTAAGTTTCTGTTTACAAAAAAGGGGGAGGCAGTAACAAATTTAAAATTCCCCTTCTAAGCAGTCGAATTAACTTCCGGTGCGGCTTACGTTCAACGTTGGGAAACACTGAATTAGACTAACCAATATATTAGTGATTATTTATTGCATTATTATTAATAATTTATTATAAATTAAAAATATAAGAAATTCAGTTACTTAAATTCAAATATAGCATTACATAAACTAGTTTTTTCTTCAAAAAATAAAAATGAAATACTAAAGAAATATAAAAGAATTCTAATTTTTTTTAATAACTACTCTTTTTTCCTCTTTTCATTCAAAAAAGCAAAAATCAATTTCCTGAAACATTTTATATTTAATAAAGTGTTTGCAGAAAGACCATTTATAAGTTTTTGATAAGTGTAACATAAAAAAATGGAAATAAAAATATACTTTTATAAAGAATAAAGATGATATTTACAATGCTTTTTCAGAAACGTGAAAAAAAAATGAAATCATTCAATTTGAAATGTTTAGCTGTAGGTTCAGTGATACTTAAAAGGTCAACACAACAGCACTTACATAAAAAAAAATACTCAAATCATTTTTTAGAACATTATTGTTATTCAGGTTTATTTATTTATTTTTCTTTCTAAACAAAAGTTTGCAATTCTTTAAACGTGTTAACAGGGGAAAATAACAACTGCATTTTTTTTTCTCAAATGGTTGTAAAAATAGAAACTTTAGGCCTCATTCATGATAGCACATAAAAAAGTCGATAAAAATATAGGACGCAAGGAACAGAGTGTTTAGACGATTTTTATTTCTCGAATTTAAAGTAATAGATAAAAAAATAGAAAATATGCCTTAATAAAAAGTTTACTTTTCAGTAAAGTGTTTTATGTGACATTTGCATTTTTGTGTATAACTTATTTGAATATAATTAAATATTATATGATCTTATGACTATATATTTATATGATCATATATTATACTAGCTGAGCCGCCTGGTGTTGCCCATGCCCGTAATAATATATTCTTAAATGAACTTGTTATCTGTTCTTCAAAATCTCATAAAAAGACCCAATCTCGAACCGAATAACCAGTTCCTACGGTACCGTTTAGCAGGCGTGCTGTGAATAAATTGCAAGGTCTTTTTTCGTTTCCATTCCACCACCAGGGGCGAACACTATTCTTAAAAAAACTGTTTCTGGACTTAAGAAAGATATTTGTTGAAATTATTGTTCGAAAATATTGTAAGTACACTTTTGAAATTTTAAATAAGTGTTATTTATCTCAAACATCTAATGAATCGGCATCTAAATCGGTACGGTTTAAAATATTTGATCGCACTACGGTTTAAAATAATTATTGCTACCCCCGCTATCTTATACTTTGATATTCCCTACTCTTTAAAACCTATACTATATCTTATAAACTATGTGAAAGTTTCATGTTAAATAAGTAGTATTTATTCCAGGCTTTGTCAAATGTCCGCATTTGAAATAATAGAAAATTTATTTACTATTTTATTTATATTTGACCACTCCCCCTAAAAAATCCCTCCGCCAGGAATTCAATGTTCACTATTCTTTAAAATATTTATTATGTGTTAGAGTTTATCTGAAGCTTGGAATCGCTCATTATGAGAATTTTCTTAGTTTTAATTGCTTCGATTTTAAGCTTTACTTTTCCCTTTTTTTTTAAATCGACTTTTTTATCTAAAAAAACAAGATTTTTTATAAATTTGGATGTTATTAACGAGCGTTAAAAGATATTGCTAGTTTCATTGCTTTAAAATATCTAAATGCGTTTTTTTAATTTGACAGCGTGCCTAAGAATCCTAGTATAAATATCAATTGTGGTTTCTAAAAACTTGCTTTTAAATAGAGCAAGTCATCCAAAAAACGAATTAATAATTAAATTCTAAGGTTGTAACTGAGCGACTGTAAAGATATTTATACGAAATCAACCAAAAATTTTTCATCTGGAAGCATAAAAATTAAATTTATAAATTTTATATTTAAAAAAAATACAGAATGTCTATAAATGTCAGAACCCGCCAGCGCCCAGCTGTCTGCGTTGAAAAACACCTGCTCTCGTTATGAAAGATTTTTCAAAAATCTGTTTCTTTGAACGTAAATAAAATCAGCTTTTATAAATGGCTTTGTAATGCAATTTTTAAGGGATTTTTCAACTATTTACAGGAATAGAAAAATAATGAGAATTTCTGAAGGGTGACATTTTTCTTCACTTAGCTGTCTAATGCTTGATTTCATAGGCTCAGTAGAATTTAAAATACAGCCCTTTATAAAAAAATACCGAGTACATTTATTGAAATAGAGGCCCTCTATCTACATTAACACCGCGGTTTGATAAAATTATATGTTTTTATTGAATTATGAATACTTTTCCATTCTTCTAAACTAAGGTATTATAATTAATTTCTCAACTAATTATAAGAATTTTAAAATTCTGGCACTCATTTACATTAAGATATACCTTGGACAATATACACAAAAAAGTGAGCCTCGTACGTGCCGTAGTTTTCGCTAGCCATCCCAGACATACACACAGACAGATAGCACGATTTGTTATTTTATTATTATAAGATACTATATGATTATATATTATATGTTTTATGATTAAATTAGTACACCTTGTATGATTATTTATTTTTTAAATAAATTTATTTAAAAAGTAGCTATAGAACAAAAACCTTAATTTTTTATTCAAAGTTTTATATTACTTTTATTTGAATAGCTTAATAGTTTTAAGATATATCTTTTCTATATATTGCTCCAGTTGTAAAAAATCATTGTTGTAAATTAAAAATCTAAAACAACTGGAAGAAGTGTTGTTTTTTTTAGGGTTATCCTGGTGGGGGGGGGACATTTCCTCCGGAGGAATGAAATGATCCCCCTCCCAGGAAATTTGAGATTTCGTATTTTCAATGCTCAAAAAGTGCAATTTTTCCTACGGAGCTCTAGAATTCCACCCCCCCCCCCGGAGCCACATACGTGCTTCCCAGGGAAATGTTTATACATTTAACACTCACTGGAACCGTAACCGACATTTCCAGCGTGGTATCATGATGTTGTTCACTGACGATTCTAGGCGTATGTGGAAAGTATGGAAATCAGAGAAATAAATTAAAATGGCATAGGCAGAAATTTAGGAATACAGTTGAACCTCGTTAACATGAACTTAAAAGGGAATCAAAATATTGTTCATATTAATAGTAATTCATGTTATCAGTATCAAATCTCCCAATTCCTGCTTATAGGAGATTGCGGAAACAGTTCATGTTAAAAATAATTCACGTTTTAAGCGTGTTCATGTAAACGAAGTTTGACTGTATTTAAAGTTTAGATATTTGAGCACCGCAGGTTTAGTATCTGATATTAAATACTAATATTTTAGTTATCAATGCATTGATGTATTTAATGTATTAAATATCGGCGGCATTCAATTCATTTATGTACGAAATTTATATATATTTTAAATATATACATATAGAAATGGTATTATTTTTCGAAGAAAATATCGTTAAAATATGAAAGGACGGAACATTTTATTTCATCAATAATCACTAAAATAAAAGAAGTAGTATAAACATTTTTAAAAATTGATATCAAAATTCGCTGGAAATTCTATTCATCGGCATAGGTAAAATTTTTATTTCAAATATGATAATCAACTTAACCCTTTCGAGTCCAATTTTTTAAAGAAAAAACTTCATTTAAGTAAATAACATAAACACTAACTTAGTACACTAACTTAATAGTACGTAGTACGTACTAACGTAATACTAAATAGTACGTACTAACGTAAATAGATTAAATAGAGTTTAATAAATATTTCATTGTCTGAAACGTAACGAACGCTGTTGTTTTGCGTAACATTCAAATTTATATTCATATGACCATAGCTAAAGAAAAGAATTTGGAATGTTTAGAAAATATTATATTGCAACAAGATTTAATTGAAATTACAACACTCTAATATTTTTTTGCGCTTTATTACATATGATTCTTTTACGAAAGTAACCCATATATATAAATTTTAAGAGTGAAATATATGTTCAAATATAAGAATTGCAAACGTTGCACAGAGAATTAAGCAAATATTTATCATTTTTATTATTACTACTAAATGCCTAAACGTAAATAAAGTCATAAAGCAGATGCAAAGGCACATACTAACATTACTACACATAAACTGTAACAAAAGTATATGCTAAAACAAAATAATACTCATTTAAAAGACATATACTATTAATAAAATAATAGAAACGAAATGGAAATGATAAACATAGAGTATTAAAGAGATTTTTTCTTCAAAAAATTCAATTCTAAAGAAATATAAACATTTATAGTTATTTTTAATAACTATACCTTTATTCCTTTTTGAATAAAAGATTTTTCAAAAAATCATTTTCTTGATTTTTTTAAAAAATCTTATTTCATTGATAAGCTTTTGCTAAGTGTAATACAAAAATAGTACAGAAAAAAAATAAAGTTTTATAAAGATTAAAGAGAATATTTTCAATGCTTTTTCAGAAACGTGAGAAAAATGTCATGATTCAACTTCAAATGTTTTGCTCAATGTTCACTGATACTTAAAAGGTCAGCATAGAAGCACTTACATAAAAAAGAGAAAATAAAAACTCAAAACGTTTTTGAAGCATTATTGTTTTTGAGTGCAGTTTTTTTTCTTAATCGTAAAAGAGATTGTTTGGAACTCTTTAAACGTGTTCATATAGGGAAATAACAAGTGCATTTTTTTCATTTAAATGCTATGAAAAATATAATTCCTTAAATATATATAAGCCTTATTCATGATAATAATTAAAAAACAAAATCGATAAAAGTATAGGACAGAAATAATATTCCTTTTCAACGATTTTTTCTTTGAAATTTAAATAATCAGAAAAGTATAGAAAATTTATGTTAGTCAAAACATTGATTTTCAATAAAATGTTTTATGTAAAATTTATATTTTTTATTTATTACTAATATGGATCTGATTATGATAAGGGTGCAGTGAAAAAATACACTTTTTTTTTTACCAAGAACGTGTAATGACCAAACGTTTACGTTCTACTATTACATTTACTTCGTGCAATATTACCCTTCTCTGAGGGCTTTTTATCCAAATGTTAAAATTTTGGGTAAAACTTAACAACTTTAACACATAAAAGTTAAAAATTCCTATAGAACTGGTTTTTATTTAAAAGTGTCATATAAATCTTTGTCACATAAGTCTTTTATTATAAAAACGTTAATGTATTTAAACAGTAAAATAATATTTTTATTCTGAATAATTGGAGCAAACCTGACAACTTCAGTAAAAAAGGGACATTGCTGTATGCTAGTGAGACGTATAACGAATTGCTTCTTTTAAAAACAGCTTTTACTTAGTAGCTTTTAAAATTACCTACGAATATCTCGGGAAGTGGCATATTATGTTCCATTTCTGCACGCAGTCTTTTATTTATACATTGAATTATGAACATATACATTGAAAAATCTCGTCAATAGTTAAGATTTTTTAAAATCTAAAATCAACATAAATTTTGCTAAGTATAAATCTAGTCCATCTTTACTTTGTATCTTTAGAGTTCGATGATACTGCTGTAACTTCCTTCAAGAATCCTTCAACTGATTGTGTAAGAAAAGGCAACCATTGTAAGGTATTGGGGATATTATTAATTGAATCTATTCACATGTCTATTTTCTTCGCCAAAATTTTATCCGATAAATGTATAATGATTGGAAATATTTTTACTAAAATTATTTTCTATCAACAACATTTATATAATTGGGTCATTTTCTCTAAAGAGCGATATTTTTGTTCCTGCTTCATAAATAATGAATAAACTTGTATGGAAATTAAATACATGCTAGAATACTTTAATTACATGTTTTTATGTATGTCTAACAGGATAAAACATACTATTAATAAATAAAAGCCAGTTGAATAATTTTATATGTTGTAAAAATGTCACTTTGTGTGTCCCTGTCACCACCTTAACATAAAAGTAGTTCCCAAAATTCACCATCCGATAATATTTGTAATTTTTTTGTTGGTTAAATTATTAAACAATATCATAGAATACTAAAATTTGAAAAAAAAACTTTTCATTTTTTGTATTTAAAAAAAATAATAAATAAAAATGTCCTTCGGTTTTGTTGTCATTCCCCTGTCATAAAATGAAAATGTAATGATTCTCAGTGAGGCAACACTTATATTACTCCAGAATTTCATCCGTGAACAATGACATCATCAGAGAAGAATCTTAGATTTTTCTTTTTTGCAGCATTAAGTCTGGACAAGTAAAACTTGGTGATTTCCAATTACATATTGGTAAGTATTTTTATTGATTGTCATTACCCTGTTATTTACTTAAATTTTGTAAAAAAAAAAAAAAAAAAAAAAAAAAAAAAAAACCTTAATTAAAGATTAAGATTTATTTGTATTAAGTTTTTAAAGTTTTTTTTCAGTGCAATTTAATTTTGTGTACATAGTTAAGATAATATACAAGCTAACCTTAATGTTTGTCATTCCCCTGTGGTCATTCCCTTGTCGTATGTAAGGCAGGGGAATGACTACAGTCTCTAACTTTCACAAATTATGAATATTTATTAGAAAGTTAATTAGAAAGTTAAATATTTTATCTAATTGTCACACACCATTTTCTGTTTTAAAAGTAAAAAATGCATGTTTTTGTTAGTTCTATTCATCGAAAGTTGAAAATTTGCTCTTTAAAAAGTTGGATTTTATTTATTTTCTTTTTTCTTTTTTTAAGTATATAATTTGAGTAAAAATAAGCACTCACTGCTCTATAAAAGCGAATGAATCTGAAAAAGCAGGGTGATTACATGGTTGCCGAGCATAAACTCAATAAGATGGTTTGTGCTTATCATAATTTATCAGTTTTAAAAACTTATTCGCCGGTTTAGTAAAAACATTGTTAGCTCATTAAAATATAATTTTTTATGGTTTTTATGAATGTTCTTAATAAAAATACCTGTTAGATTTAAAATGGCCTCTAAAAAGTGAACAAATGACCAGAAAATATTGCATGAGAAAGCAGCTAGAAACATTAAATCAGTATCCAAATTATTACCTAGAGGTTAGATAATTCAAAGTAAACTATAGTAGATATATCAAAGAAATAGTCGTGCAAAACAGAAAAATATCACTGAAGACTAAGATTTCTACCTTAGTGAGGATATTGTCTCAGTTGAACATGATGAAATCTACTGGTTATAGCTATCAAAAAGCAAAGCTCTAGTCAAATAAGCCAAAAGAACAGTCTTACTACTAGGCAAAACTTGGGAAAAGGAGATAAAGTTACTAAAGCTACTTTAGTTGCATCTAAGTTATTCCAAGAGACACACTGTAAAAAAGCGTCCTGAATTTTACAGGTGTTATTCTTTGAATTTTAACTTTTTTAATTGAGAAATTCCGTTTTAGAAAAAATCTTAGTTTTCTAGGAATTCCAGTAAGTTTTTCATTTTTTGTTGACTTTATAATTGAGCGTTTCCGTTTGTGACAACAGACGCACCAAAATCAGAACATCTCCGGCGACAGCCATGTTGATTTTATGTTATGTTGGTTATGAATGTTTAAGCTATGTTTAGAAAAGATTTCTGCGATCATTTTAGCTGATGCTGACATTTAGATGCAGCATATATCTTAAAACTACACGAATAATAAAACGTTGTTTCGATTTCGTCATCTTTTTTACTTGGATTCTTTCGTTACATTTGTAACAAAAGGTAAGTTATTCAGATTCGTTTTGTAATTATTTTTTTAATGAAAATATTGTACTTATTTTAAATGAGTGTTATACATTCTGATCTTGTTATGTTTATTTCTAATATTGCACGTTTGACTTACATGCAGGGTCTGGTTTAAGCCATCAAAATTTTTTTTTGACGTCATATAAGTTTAAATTACGTTTAAAGTGATTTTAACCATTAAAAACATCAATATGTATTTTTTTAAGTATACTCAGAAAAACAATAACTAAAGAGAAAATGTTGTTAGTATAGCAAGATGCAACATTGCTTCTATTTAATGATAATGCATTTTACTTTTGAAGTTTACTTTACTGTAATCAATTATTAAATTATAATTTTTTTTCTTTTTTATGTCTTTCTTTTTTTCTTATATGTATGAGAGAGGGGGAAGGAGCAGAACTGACTTTTTGTAATGAACCATTTTAAGAAATGAAATCAATCACTATATCACAAAAATAAGTTATATGCGTATACAGTCTTTAACAGAAATACTCTCTGGAGCACAAAAAAACTCTTTTTGAGAGGCGGAGGACAGATCCAAAGAAATAAATAAAAATACAATTTATTTGTTATTGAGAAATGAATTTAGTGATGGGTTACCACAAAATCAAATTAAGATGCTAGGAGCTTTTGAAAAAATAAATTTAAAGTACCATGAATTACACAATATGTAGATAAGATTTTCTAAGTTATATGGTTTTCGAATGTAACTTGTTTTGCATACTTGATTTATATATAACACTTAAACAATATTTCCTTTGCAGCATGTCCCTTTTTAATTCAATAGAAACACAGAACAATATAAATGACATTTATTTTACAACTGGGAAAGGAATGAATAAATGTTAGGATTTAAAAAGAATGTTAAGATAAAATTATAAAATATGAAATTGTAATTCTTTTATCCCAAGATTAATTTTGTTAGTGACTAACAATCATTTCTTACTGATGATGTTATTTTATATATAGAATACAACTTTACCTAGACTCCTGTTAGGAATAAATGACTAATTTATCATATCAGTAAGGGAAAAAAATTGTTTAACTTGGTTTGTAAGATGATCCAAAAATGAAAGTATCCTAATCTTTTCGTTCTTTGACAAAAAAAAAAAAAAAAAGTTCTTTTTTTTATGAGTCTGGAGCACATGTGAACAGTTCACATGAATATAGCTTACGCTAAATTACAAAATGAAAATAAGTAGATTGGGGGGGGGCAGGGAGAGGGGAATCAGATGACTGATTTATTGTTAAAATAAAAAAAAGAATACAGCTTTTAAATTTTGCTTAGTGGTTTGTGTTTCGGGGAAATTTTAGACAGGGGCATTTAGATAGTATTTATAAAAAATCTGACGAAATACGAAAGGTTCTCACTCATGTATTTGTCTTATTTACTTCTAAATTAATGATAAAGAAGGGTTTTAAATGATTGTTGAAAAAATCTCAATTATAATCTCTCCCCTAAATTTAACTTCCTTTGCTTTTGAAAGAGAGAGAAGAAGGAGGGGGGAGAAAACGCTAATAATTGGCATTTTATGGCAGTTATTAGTTTTAAAATGTTACTTTCTTAAGATATTACTGATATCTATCTCCATTAAAGCATGATATACATAGCTATTTTAGAGACAAAAGTAAGCCATCATTTCAGGGTTGGAAAAATTAAATAGAACAATTAGCAAAGTTGTTTAACGCAATACTTTTTGTATTAACAATGCATAAAAAATAATATAGTAAATCGTTTATTAAAATATTGTATAATATTATAACATTTTAGAAAACATTAAATTTATTTAAATTACACTTGAAAGTAAACGAGATTGTTGCTCTTTATGTAACTGTTGACAGATGTTTTTGTGGAAGTTTCAATACAAAATCAAATATTCTACGACAGTCTTCTATTGCAGGTAAATTATAGATATAGAAGCTGACATTATTTCTCATGAAGTTAACTGAAGGAACAGAATCACAAAATTGTTATTAGGGCATTTATGAACTGTTCATGTCTGTCAGAAGTAGTCTGTTCACAAGTGTCCCCCAAATGGTCACTTCAGTTAAAGTGACAAATCATTAACAGTTCTTCATTTTTGAAGATTTTTTTTACAAAAAATATTTTTTAGTATTCATAGTATATGTTAAAACGCTAACATTCAAATGAAAGGATAAATAGTTATTTGCTTAGCAAGTTGGAACTGAGATTTTACTTTTGAGATCTATAAACAAGGTTTTGGCTGCCGAGGACAAATAAAATGTCAAAGAGCCTCAAGAAATTTTTACCATATGTCTACAAGCCCTGTCATCATTGATATTTTAATTCAACTAAAAAATCATATAATAACTCGTGAAAAAATGCGATGTTCACATCTGCCCCATTCTTCCCTGCATGTTTAAAGTTTAACACAAGTATGAAATAGTCTCTCATGTACATTTTCTTAATTGGATTATCATTAACAATTTTTACCAGTCATGAAGCATGAAATGTTAGTGATAATTTTATTGAGAATTTGTTTTACTTAACTCTTTTATATCTTTATTTACTTGTAATATTTTTGTTTTTATAATAGTAGACTAAAAATTTAATATGAAGATAGCAAGTTTAATCTTTAACTGATGTATCAGAAATTGAAACGCAACTAGTGTGAAGCGGTTTGTGTGACTGCAAGTTCGAAAGATGAATAAAAACAATAATAAACTCATACGATGGTGTTTTTGTGCTAAACATTTTGTACAAGACATTATATTGTCATTAACATTCACCTATTTAAAAATCTCCGGTGATAGTATTAAAGTTCCAAATGAAATGAAATTTAATCAGTATTTGTAGTTGAATTGAAAAATTGAAAGTTAAACTATAACAATTAAAATAGAAGTGGTCTGTGAAATCAGTAATATTAGTTAAATGTTAAGGAAAAGTGGGACACGTGTTTTATGCTTTATATGAAAAACTTTTTTTTCTCCCTAACCGAAAAATCATTTTTCCTAATTTTTGCAGTAAGCACTAAAACTTTTTTTTTAAACAGCTTAAGTTTATTGAATTTTTAAAAACTATCTTTTAAATAATGTTATAATCAACATATTCCAGTTTTTTTTCTATATTAATCTACAAACTTAGCCAATCTCAGTCTCCTTTTCCATTAATACATCAAATAATCACACATATCCAGAAATACATCAAAATGGAACAAAACACCCCATGAAAAGTACTGCCGAATTGTGCTTTTATTTTATTTATTATCATAATTTTAAAAGTATACTACTAAAGTTATTTTCAAATAAATTTAACAGGACTCGTTAATTTTAATCAGCTTGATTTAAATCACGATTTAAATAAATTAAAAAATCATTTATTTAAATCAGTTTTCCCCAGACATTACTTTAAAATAAATTTGCGATGAAAATAAACATATTACATTAATACATACTATGATAGTGCATTAATATAGTTTAATTTTACGCCACAGATAATAAAAAAAACTTTTAAGAAGATAAAACTTAACATTTGTCAAAAAGTAAAATACTATGTAAATAAAGAAAAGTGTTTTAGAGTTCGATTTGAATCACAATTATAAAACTTTGCCACAGTAAGGAAATCTAAGCAGAAATATATTAAATATTGTAATTACTCATTAATATTTAGAGAAACTTCTGCAAGTTGAAGTAAAATAGAACTATGTGAACATCGCATTTTTTCACTAGTTATTATATGATTTTTTAGTTGAAAAAAATACTAATGATGACAACAACTGTAGACATATGGTAAAAAGAAAAAAAAAATTGAAGCTCTTTGACATTTTGCTTAGCCTCGGTAGGCAAAACACCGTTTATAGATCTCAAAAGTAAAATTTTAGTTCCCACTTGGTAAGCTAATAATTTTATTTATTCTATCATTTGAATTTTAGTGTTTTAACATATACTATGAATACTAATAAATATTTTTTTAATACAAAAAAAGTATTCAAAAATTGAAAAATGTTAATGATTTGTTATTTTAACTGTATTGGACAAGTGGAGCATTTATGAAATAATTTGTTGGGGGCAAATATGAACAATTCATATGAGCCCCAATAATCATTCTTAGATTCTGATCGTTTCAGTTAACTTCATGAGAAATGATGTCCGTTTCTATAAGTTTCCTGCAATAGAAGACTGTTTGTCATAGAACATTTGATTTCGTATTCAAACTTCCACAAAAACATCTGTCAATAGATACATAAAGAACAACAATCTCGTTTAATTTTAATTTAAAATAATTAATAAACTTAAATAATGTTATACTACATTTTAATAAACGGTGTTTTATGCATTGTTAATACAAAAAGTTTCGCGTTAAACAGTTTAGCAAATATTTCTATTTATTTTTTTCCAAACTTGAAATGATTGCTTACTTTTCTCTAAAATAGTTATACATGTGATGCTTTAAACGGTGATAGATATCAGTAATATCTTAAGAAAGTAAAATTTTTAAGCTAATAACTATCATAAAATTACGATTTTATGCAGCTCCCCCCTTCTCTCTTTCAAAAGTGAAAGAAGTTAAATTTAGGGGAGATATTATAATCGAGTTTTTTTTAACAATCATTAAAAATCCTTCTTTATCATTAATTTAGAAGTAAATAAGACAAATACATGGATGGGAATCATTCATATTTTGTTAGATTTCTGATGAGAATTATCTAATTACCTCCCCCCCCCCAAAAAAAAAAAAATCCAGATATACAAACCCCAAAGCAAAATTTAAAAGTTTTATATTTTCTTTTTCAAATTTACTTCTTTTTATTTTAACAATTAAACCAATCATCTAATCCTCCCTCTCTTTCATAAATCTACTTATTTCAATTTTATAATGCAGTGCTTAAACATATCACCCAGAAACTAGCGATATTTATAGGTATTTTTCCGTTATAAATTCTCTTTTTTCGTCACCCCAATAGTAGGACAGTTGTGATACAATTATTTTTAATTTATAAAACTATCAAAAGAAAGAAACTATAAAAGTGATTTTTAAAAAATTACCATATACAAAATTGCTCTGTTTAATATATTGAGTAGTTTTTGTTTATAGAAATTAATCCATTTATGAAAAAAAGCTATATTTACCCCAGTCTCCCCTATAGCTTTGTGTGTTCTGCTTTTGAAGAAAATCTGAACCATTCAGTATTTTTCTTTAAATCAGATTTTGTGGATTACAACCCTTTATAATGGTGGAAGTTAAGGTATTTGTTATAGTTCTCTGGATCGATGCTAAAGGGAGGGGGGGCAGAGGGGACACGTTCCCCGGACACCATAACGAAAGGGCAGCAGTAGAAGTAGACGTCCATCCTGGGGACCAGCTTTCGGCTTATGGCCAGGATGAATTTCTGAGCCGAAGGGGGAGGGGGGAGAACGAAAAGGCATCAAATATTTTTTTCTTTGATATCGATCGTTCTCATGTCTGTTTTAAAACCATGATATTGTTAAAATTATCTTATGTAAGGCCATAAATTGCTGTAAGTTATCTTAGAACTTTTTTCTCGTATTTCCTGCAACTTTTTTATATAAAAAAAAGTATTGCAAAATAAAAGGAAAGTGTGGTATTTTTTTATAATATACCATGTTACATCTTTTAACTTTATAAGTGTCTTTTATTACTAATTTTTTTATTTTCATTTTCCAGAATCTTTGCCACTATTAACCCAAATAAAGGTATCAAAGCACCTAGGATGAAAGGAAGAAGAATTAATAAGATTACCAAGCCAATTTTATAGTTAGTTAATGGACGTAGAGATTTTGAAAGTCATTTTAATTTGGGATGCAACAATCGATAATTTTATTGTTTTATTTAGTGTTCTGATTTTTTGCATATTTATTCCTCTTAATTTTTTAACCCAATTTTCTCAGTCTTATTTATTGTCACTGTGTTTATTAGAACTATTTGATGTGATAGAAGTTATCAGCAATCACATATGATTGCTTTTTAAAACTTCATGATTGTTTCTATGAATACATTTTCAATTTTCACTCTCAAATGCAAAATATTATACAAAGAATTCTATTTGTTAGAATGAAAGAATTATAGCATTACACTGAAAACTGCAGATTTCTTTTTTAATGTGATCACCATGTATTATTTTATTTTGTTAATATTTTATATATTAATAAAGAATTATTGATGAATACTTTTGAAGTTTCTGACTTTTTTTTTACTTCCTGATTTTTATGGTTTAAAACTTGACAACACAGCAAAGAAAATTCTTGTATCCAGTTCAATACATTATATATAAACACAAAAAAAGACAGTTAACATATTTAAAACTTTTGGTAGCAAGTAATAGTAATTCTGCAGAGTTGATTTTACACCAGAAATCACCAGGGATGTCAGAATGTGTGAAAATGGAAATCAGTTGATATATATGCACATTTTTTTCTCCAATTTAAATATTGCCAAAAAAGTAAAATAGTTAGTTTTTGAGTAAATATGTACATAAATACATTCTGTAATGTCTATTTTATCTTTAAGATTAAACCAAAGAACGTCTATCGTAAAATTGATATTGCATTCCTTTTTCTCTGCATTTTAATTTTAACACATCCAGTTTATCACAATATTTTGAAAACTAAAAGAAAATTTTTTCCTTAAGAAAAGCATACAGGAAGAGTTAGTTACAAATAATTACTGACATAAATTATCTGTAATCTATTATAGGCCAATAAGTTTCGATCAATAAGGAGAAATGTCAAAATGCCAGTTTGTAATATGAAAAATTCTTTGGAAAAATTCTTAAGTTTATTCAGAGTATATTTCGAAACTTTTAGATAATTCGATGCAGTTTTCAAGTTAATTTAAAATATTTGGTACCACTTGGTAATCCTGTCGGCGAAAAATTTAATGCCAAGATTAAATGCCAATAATGGATTACCGTAAATTTCGCATTCACTTGCATTAAACGCAATGCACGTATTTGTTCCGTCATCAAGGGACTTTTGATTCGACATTTTTTTTAATTTATGTTCTACTAATTTATTTGTACTCTTGTTATATAAAAAAAAATGTGCATCAATTTGAGTAATTTGGATAATAATTGGACGATTCGTATAATTTGGCGAAATTGGTCGACGGGATAACCAAGGAGTAGAAAATTTTCAAGCAAATTGCAGAAAAAAGCATTTTTAAGAATTCTTTTTTAAATTATTTTGGTTCTCCATCAGCAATGGGCCTAAGGCTGACCTTTTCAGAAATCAGGCCCTGTACAATGTAAATATACAAGGCCTGATTATTATAATTGATATTGTTTGATGTATTTCCTTAATACTTTAACACATGCAATCATTATTTTTGAAATACTTCAACAACTAAAAAAAAAAAAAAAAAAAAAAAAAAAAAAAAAAAAAAAAAAGAAGAAGAAAAATACACCGAAAAAATTATTCACAAAAAAATATTTACCGACATAAATACGAAACTAATTATATGCCAATAAGTTTTTATCAGTAAGGTAAAATTTGAAAACATAAATTAGTACAACGGAAACTAATCATGCGTTAATTTGAAATTTCTTTCTGAAATGGAAAATTTTAGTCTGAAAAACAATATTCTGTTTCTAAACCATAGCGTTTCAGTTTCCCAGTTGGAGTATTTCAGTTTCCCAATTGGAGTACTTCAGTTTCCTAGTTGGAGTACTTCAGTTTCGAAAACGGAACTGCTCCAGTTTCGAAAGCGGAACCACTCCAGTTTCGAAAACGGAGACGCTCCAGTTTCGAAAACGGAAACTCTCCAGTTTCGAAAACGGAGACGCTCCAGTTTCAAAAACGGAAACTCTCCAGTTTCGAAAACGGAAACTCTACAGTTTCGAAAACGAAAACGCTTCAGTTTCAAAAACGAAAATGCTCTGGTTTCGAAAACGGACAATCTCCAGTCTCAAACGGAACACTTCAGTCTTGGAAACGGAAAAGTAATGAAAAAGAATTTCTATGATTTAACGGATCAGATACGGCAACTCTGCTGCCAGCAACTTTTCCGTTTTTTTACTGGAGTTTAAGTTTACAGTGCAGAAAAAAATCCAAAATTCCAAAACATAGTCAGATGGAAGAAAAAAAGTTGGTCATAGTTGACGAGTAAGAGGGGATCGAGCAAAATTAACTAAACAAATTGGAAATGTTGAGAAAGAAACTGTTTAGACTCGTCAAACTTCTCAAAAGTACAAGAAGAAGTTATATAGACTTGACAAATATTCCAATCAAAAATCAATTGGAAAATTCATTAGAAATATATCAAAAAAGATTAACGCAGCGCCTGATGGAAAAAAAATTGGTGTTTGGAGAAATATTGAAAAAGGAATTGGCAAACGAAAATAGCAATAGTAATTTGAAAAAAAGAAAAAGCAAAACAATTTTTTAAAGGAATGATGCAAGGAGACATTTTTTAAAAATGCAAGCTAGTAAGTGAAACAAAGTTCTTACATTCCAAAATACACATAACACACAAGTTAAGAGTTTTATAGTTTGGAATATGGGCGAAAACAACTGGATTCGTTGTTATAATTCTAAAGGTCCGTATAGATCTATATATGTTTGAAGATATAAGAGCCAAAATCTCTTAATCCAAACCATATGGATCTCAAGAAAATACATTTTATTTTACTGACTTTCTCCATAAAAAAATTTCAACATAAAATTGGTTTTGAGCTCTTGTTTATAATAATGTTTTCTTATTTACTATAAAATTTTGTGAAAAAATTAATAGTTTATAGTTATACCTGTTTGTCATTTTCCAGTGCCTGTTTGTCATTCCCCAGTCTAGTTGAAATCTAAAAATTTATTTTTGTGTATTTAACATAGTAAAAGATTTTTGCTGACTCTATTTTGTTAGTTAGAGACATTGTCTAAACACAATGGAAATCAATTTTAAAGAAAAAATTAACATTTTTTTTTAAAAATATATGATGTTCAAATTCATCTGTTAAGAGAAAATGACACAATTATACGCTTCGGAAATGATTTATGATATTTAAAATTTGCTTATCCCATCAATTAATTTCCTCTTCCATCTTTTCTATGAACATCTAGATGTTTAATGTTATGGCGTTCAACAAAGAGCATTGCAATCTCAGAATTGTTCTGTGTGTGCAAAGTAACTATTTTCTCAAATAACTTTTTCAAATTATTTGTTTTATGATGTTTTATGAGTTGTTTCGTAGCCGGATAATTTCGCATGAGTTTTTCAATCCATTTATTGAATATGGATTACATTTAATTGTAAACTATCTTTCAGCAGAAAATTATATTGCGTGAGTGAATGTACAGACTGTGATAGGCAGTGAGTACCTATATAAAGGCAGAGAATTCTATTCGCCGCTGATGGATCACGATCAGAATGAATCATTAGAATGAATCACACGCCCCCTCCAATCCATTGAATGTCATCTGCGTCATTTATTAGACAAGATCGATGGAGGGGAATTCTGACACAGACGGACTGACCCGACCAATGGGAGAATGCTTTTCTACCAGAAATTATCATCACTGATGATCAATCAGTCCAGCAGGTGCATATGCCTAATCGTGCTTAACCATAAAAGCAATATGCAGTAGGCATTTCTGGTCTGTGCTGGATGGGATGTCTTTTTCTCAATTTTAGGAAACTAATATCCAAAATTACACTCAACGAGTAAAACAAGTCAGATATTGCACATCGAACATAGCAAAAAAGGTGCGTTCATATATAACGAAGTTATAAAAATGTTTAGATTTTGGTGTAACAATATACAATAGTTCGGCTACAGGATAGTATGCGAAATCTGCTACTATCTACTTTCTGCTAACAGGAAGTAACTCATAGTAAACCTCAGAAACGTACACCATTTTCATAAAATGAGAAATAGTTTAATATAATTGAAATGCGTCCCAAACAATGTTTCACCTTGTACCATTATGTGATGGAATACTTTTGTGTGGCACTGTACATGAAGAAAAAATATTATTTTCACCACAGATTGTACGGAATATGTATTTTAGAATATATTCATAGATGCATATTACATCATTACAGTGCACATGAAACATTTTTCTTTTCAATGACCATAATGTAATGGAATAATTTTTAATGTTTGTAATTAAAATATGCATCCGATTTTCATAAAACTTGAAATGACTCGACAAAATTATGCAACAATTCTACATTTTAAATTTCAAAGGATTTGGTTCGGCAGTTTTTTGTTATAAGTGGACAAACAGGCTGACGGACACACACAAGGGCAGACTGATCACCGATTATTGGTGCTACGTATTTACATAATTACGAACACATCTAAAATTTTAAATAGGGACACAATATCTCAAAAGCAAAGACATTCCTTTTTATCTTATCAATCTGTATGAGTCAGAAGTTTTTCTATGAATCTTATGTAATAAACGATGCAAAGGAAATTTTCTGGAGTGGAGGTGGCATATGATCCATTTCAATTGTCCATTCTAAACTTATCCCATCAACGACGAATAAAATTCTACATATTTGTATGATCACTCACTGCTCTTCAGAGTCTCTACATTTGGTCTAAAGGTACTATATAACGTAAATTTGTGCTCCATAATATTGTACCATCAAATGTAATCCACATTTAAAGAATGGGAATTTAAGAGAATTAAATAAAGGATACTAAAAATTTAAGGGAAATTACTGTGCTACTAACTAACAGTGAAAATGTCATAAAACAAACAGCAAAGAAAGTTATTTATGACAACAGTTACTTTGCTCATCCAGAACAAGCTCTGATTGCAATGCTCTCTGACAATTGCTATCACATTAAAGATCTAGCTGCTCAGCATATAACAGATGCAACAGGAGAATAAAAGATTGCAAACGCAAATCCTAAGTAACGAAAATCATTTTTGAAGCTTATAATTATACAAACCTAATTGATTAGAAAATTGTTGTGGTAATAAAGCTCCTAGTCACAATGATTTATCGGATGAAATTTTGGTGAAGATTAGACGATTGAATAAATTCCATTAGTAACTACCCCACTGCATTACATTGAGCGCGTTCAGCAGACCTAACCAAAGCGACAATGTGACCAATCACATGACGTCACGAAAAATGACTGGCTTCAAACCGGTTGGTAGATTCACTGGACTTCATTAGTATTGTTTACTAGTAGCTTCAGCAATCGTTTTTGTAATTATTCTTTTATCGTTATGGTCAAAAATGTTTATGTAACTGATCACGTGATTCCACTAACCAATACTTTTTTCAATTAGCTTGGTCCCTAACAAGTCACTTCGATTGCTTTCGCTAAACGACATTGGGTGTGTATCGGTTATCAGCACTGAACGCTTTGGTAACTAAACAATCATACCGGTACGTAACCGGTGACTCCACTGAACGCGCCCTTTGTTTGCCCATGTGTAAGGAAATCGCAGCAGCATCACCCAAAGTGTAAAAATAAAAAAAAGGGACTAGGTTGATTCAAAAAAAGAAAAAAAAATTGCGCGATTTTGATTTAAAAAAAACAATAAAACATTATGCTCAGATGGCATGGATGTTCAACTGGGCACCGTTGGGACATGATATGCAGCCATATCCATGCAGTATGACCTCAGTAAATTCGAAAAGAACTTGGTATGGGCTGCATTAAAAACAACAATTCGTAATATATCAAAACAGTATGTAGAAACGCCTTTTTTTACCGGAAGTTAAAACTCCAGTTAAAAACAGTTTTACTCCAGTTACACCGAATTAAAATGTCGCTTTATCGTTTAAATATGTTAACCAAATGGCTAACCACTATAGTCATGTTAATCACTATGCACTGCCGTATAAATAATTTGTAACGTAACAACCATCTTCAATTCTAAACAAGTTGAAAATTGCACGTCAATCGGAGAAAATGAGGTGCATTCTTACAATACCGAAGTTTTTAAAATATTCATATTTTATGTAAATTTATACAATATGATAACCGAAATGTTTTGTGTGTTCTTGTAAATACTATTTGATTTCTATTTTACAGGAAAGAGCTTATAGTAAACTTCAGCAGCATATATCAATTTCACAAAATGTGAAGTACATTAATATAGTTAAAACGCGACTCAAACATTGCTTCTCCACATCATTATGCAATGGAATACATTTGTGTGGACCTGTAAATTAATAGCAAATATTATTTGTACCACAGATTGTACAGAATGTATATTTTAGTACATACTTCATAGATGCATATCAATTGTTCGAAAGAGTGTAACAGTATTAAAATGCATTACAAATTTTTTTCCTATTGGCCGTAATGTGAAGAAATACTTTTGATTATCCCTGTAATAAAACTATGCATCCGATTTTCATAAACTTTGAAATGACTTGACAAAACTATACAAAAATTATATATTTAAAACGATTTGGTTGGGTAGTTTTGGCTCTGTTATATGCCGAAAAACGGACGGACAGACGGACGAATTGAACGACGATTATATGTGTTACGTATATACGTAACTAAGAACGCAAATAAAAAATGATATTGTTGTGACAATTTATTAATATACTTTTTATTACAGTATGTTCCACCTCGAATAATTACTTTTGTTTTACTTATTGATTCTTTCAACATAGTTTTAAAATATTGATGAATTCAGTTTGTGTGTTTGTTTGGTCGACCATATGACCGTGCAATGTTTCTCATAGATACGCTAGAATTGTCATGTAATTTTTATATATTATTGATGCTTAACTATAGAATATTAAGAAAATGAAATGTGTATAATTTTGGTTCATTTACAGGAGCATCAAATAATATTTCGTTACATTATTGTCCGTGGGGGGAAAAACCATTTAAGATGTATTTTAATAATGTTATAATACTTTAAATATAATGAAGTGAGATTGAATGTAACGTAAATGTGATGATCAATAGAATGAAAATTGATTGATCTCTCAGAGATATATGCATTCTCTAGAGAATAAAATAAGTAGCATTTATAATTCTTTTACAAAGTTGCACAACAGAATTTGGTAACGGAACAAACTATGATTGATTTCAATGATTGTAGAAATAAAATTCTCTAACATGGTTTTCTTAGTTTTGGAAAATGTTTGATGATCTAACTCTGAAACATGATTTTCCGGATTTTTTAATATATAAAATCAATTTTATTTAAAGATCTAGCTGAAAATCAATTATTATTATACAAGTATCAAAAAATGCTCTGGTGAGCAACAAAAAAGGGTAATATGTTTTTAAGTATGAAAAAGTGTTTGACAAGTGCTTTTAATTGAGCATGAGAGAGAACAAGGAAACCCTTCTTGGTTGCAGCTCATTGTCAATGCCATACTTGAAAAAGTCATATTTGTGCTTTTTCCGTGTAAAAGAAATCAATCACAATTACGATAAAAATGTGTAGCGCAAAGACACAGTCAGAATAAACGCAGCGTAATTAAACATGAATGTAAGTAGAAATAGTACCAGAAACCTTACTTCCTGTAGCGTATCATACTCATGCAGTGCCACCAAGCATGCCCTCATCATAGAACTGCAGAGAAAACTGATTTGTAATGCAGTTGCAATGCAGAGTCAACAGTTCAGTTTACATGTAAAGTATGATTGAAAATTTTGCTAAAAAGAAAAACGGAAATTTTTACGCAAATTTCTTGGATGTGGAAAAAGCGCAAATATGATTTTTTTTCAAATTTGATATGGACAGTGAGCTGCTTCCAAGAAGAGACCCCTTGTCCTCTCTCATGCTCAATTAGAAGCACTTGTCAAACACTTTTCCATACTTAAAAACATGTTACCCTTTTTTGTTGTTCACCAGAGCATTTTTTGATACTTGTCATTCAAATTTTTTGATAAAAACTGAAGATTTTTCTTATTATCTTTAAAAGAAAAATATTTGCTGCCAAAATTTTTTTCTTGTATTGGAATAATTAAGAAAGTTATTGCATTGTAATATAAAATGCATGAAGCCTGAGAAATAAACCAAGGAGTCGAACGAAAATAATTACAGTATGCTCACAACTTTATTCAAAGAACTTAGAGTAAATGCTTCGCAATAAAAACAAATAATTATGTTTTTCACGTGATTTATTTAATTTGAATGAATTATGTTACATGCATACAATACTTATATTTATATAAACTTGGTGGCAAAGAATAAAAGAAACTACAACAGCAACAATAAGAAACAATGTTCAACTGGAGCTTTAAGACACAAATTCGATTTCCTCAGCGGTCGTCAAACATACAAAGATGAAAAAAAATCGTTTCTAAATTTTACCAAAAGGATTAAAATAAACTAAACATAAAGTTAATCTATCCATATCGTTAGCTATCTCTTGTTGAATTTTAGGTCTTTCGTTAAAAGTTAAATAAAAAACTGTAGTAAATAATTTTTTAAATGCTGTCATTTTATTCGTCTCGTCGAGTTCTATCTTTTGAAAAAAAACACTGTCGTACGTCAGCTGGTTCACCAGAAATTCCAAAAAGACGTTTGCACTTCCCATTTCTTAAACATATTATACGAAACGCTACCGCGTGCTATGATAAGTTATTTTGGCTATCTATGGACATAAACGATAATAATTGTTGGAGAAGAACAAATTCATGATTTATTCTTTGGGACATAAAGGGTTAACACATTCGAGGCGGCTTACTTGAAGAGATAATGACGGTTAATGCCGCACTGTAGAAGTGGGTTTTTCCCGGAAGCCGATTTTCTTTTTATAACAAAGAATCAGTGAAAGATTTTCCCGCGCCAGCGCGTGACGGGCTATTGGACTCACCCACATCACGCGCTGGCGAGTGAATTGCCCGTTAAACGTCGTTCCAATATCACGCGCTTTCGCGTGAGCGGCAGCGAATGTGTTAAATATAAAAAGAAGCAGTTTACCTTTTGATATTTTAATAATTTTGTTTATTTTAAAAAAATGGTTCAAATGCTGAACTCACTGCATTTCAGTGTTCAAATAAATGCACATTTAAGGGTGTATTCGAAAAAAAGCTTTTCCGCCTTCAACAGCTCGAGATTTTCTGATACAATTTCAGACATATTTTTTTAAAGTATAAACATGAAACTTGCTGAGGGGATTTTGGAAGAGACGTATAAGGTGCCGTGTGATGTCATTTTACGCTCAATTCATTAGAATTTGATACATAAACAATTATCTTCTCCTATGACCCTTTTTTCGTTCCCAGATCTCCCGTTTCGGAGAAATCGGTTCAAAATGCCGTTTTCGATTGCTTTTTTTGCAATATTTTCTGCATTTATCCAAGAATCGACCATCACAGCAACATGTGTACTTTCTAAATAAGACAATTTGCCAGTTTGAGGGATTTGAGAGCAAAAATGAATTTGAAAATAATTCGGAAAAAGAAGTTTGAATCGAAATACACCCTTAAAAAATAAACCTGTATATTTAATGAAATTTTTTTTAAAATATTTTTTTTATTTTTTTAATATTTACTACTTTTTTAAAAGTTATATTTTAGGCCGATATTTTTTAAAGAATTTTAAAGGTATTATTGGGTATTATAGGTATAACTATGAAAGACTCTACATGGATTTTAGATATATGTGATGATACATTTAATATAATTTTTATACTGATACATACAGTGTCAAATGATATAATCCAACACATCTTCATATATTTACATTAAAAAAATTATCAAAAACACCTTAAGGCTAATTCCATGCTCAGATTTAACACATATATAATAAATAATGTGTACAAAAAAGTTTATATCTCTGTCTCAAATTAAAAAAAAAAACCTTAGCATTTTTAAAACGTGAAATTTAAAAAACAGGAATATGTAGAAGTCATTAAAAATTTTAATTTCCATGGGTGTTGGTTGCATTATGTTGGTTGCATTAACAAAATTTACAATATCTTGCGACAAAATTACCATATGAGTAAAAATGAAGCGTGAAAAACTTTTCATTTAATATTTTTTTTAAAATAATTTTTTGACAAATTTTAAGGTAAACTGTTCCTTTACATACTAATTTATTGAAAAACACTAAAGATATTTTATAACTATGGATACTGTATCATTTAAGTGTTTCCGAAATACATTTTGGTACGAAAAATACCCATTTTCAAAATATTATTTAAATTAAGTTTGTTACTTATCCGCGCAATTCCAAGCATTTTAATTCACGAAATACATAACACAATCGTTATGACTTCCTGTGTAGAATAAAGATTAAAGATACAAATACGGTTGTTTAATTAAGTACTTCTCTACAATGCTAATGTTCATCTAAAGCATATAATAGCTTAATTAATTTTAAGGGATTCAACAGTTTAATTAAGAGCTTAACAGCCTAATTAGGCTCGCAAAATAATGTACTTTGTTATATTTTATGAAATCTAGCAAAATAAGCTTTGAACTTATTCTGTTGACAAGCTGAAGTATATTTTTTAATTTTAAGGGAGATTTTCAGATTTACAATTTACATATTTCATTAATTAGCTAAATAAATTGTTAATATAATTTAAAATGTCATTTTTTCAATATGAGACTATTTAAAGTAATCTGATATTAGAATTCTACGTTCGACGTTTTATATATATTACTATCAGGCTCGAAATCTCGTCGGTATCTAAAAATGAATTTTGAATCAAGCGAAATATATCGGTGGATTTTAACTTTGCCTTTTCAAGTAATACAGACCTTCATCTGGAATATCCATCCGCATTGCTGAGCACAATGCAAATTCCATTATGCTATTATTATTTTTTTAACATGCCGGACTTAAGCTGTTAAGGACAAATTCTTTTAGTTAATATTTTATAGAAGGATTTCCTACAGAACGATAGAAGATAGAACGAAATGCAGTATACTAAAATCATTCCTAAACAAATTTTGATGTAATATTAAAAGAGGCATCAAAATTCGCCGAGTAGTACTTTTTTACCAGTGAGTCCCTTATAATGAAATTCTCCAGACTATACATTTTTCCCTATAATTCTACAATTAAATGACGTAGAACGATATGTTATATACATTATAACTAAGGCCTTCCTTTAAAAGTTATCTAACTAACAGTGAAATTCCATCTAAATCTGTATAGCAAACAGATTTTATGAAGGCTAATCTTTCATAAACATTTCAGCTGATTATAGAAATTACTCCGATAAATCTATAACTAAGCAATGTAAAAAAATCTATTAATTAATATCAAACGCAATTCATCAGAACTCAGTGTAGTTGGATACGAATTTTGCTAAATTAGTCAGCTGTATCTAAATTGGCTTCATTTAGAACGCAGTATGTTTGGCCACAAAATTTGGCAATGCATTGAAGTGGATGCTATTTTAAAACAACGTAACAGAAGAAGGAAACCAATAAACCACATCGCGAACTTTTGGCAAGTTCAGCACAAATTCTCAGTCATATCAAAATTGATTAAAATATACTAGTGCTAACTCATGCCAAAATAAAATTGTTCCAAAATGACAGACACATTAGAATTCCAAACTTACTATATTAGATAGCTTCTAATACAAAATATAAGAGCTATCTCTTGCAGATGTCCGGAAATTAGCAATTTGAGACAATTTTTGCATATTTTCACCAATCATATATGCACATTTATATCAAAGCGATGTGCAGAATATTAAAGAAATGTGCAAAGAATATTAAAATTAAAAACGATATGTTCAGATGCTAGAAAGTTCTCATTTTTTTATTTTTGTAGAAAAATGGTAAAGAAGGTTGGAGGCTAGCTGGCATTTTATTATTTTTAAATAAAATCCGTTTGATATTTTTTAGAAATACATTGCACGAACTACTTATTGATTTTTGAATTACAGAAATATGTAAATTCAAAATTTGAATAATTATTAAAATCATTTTATTTCTCTATAATGCCAAGAGCATTACTAATTTTTATATTATTACTTTTCACACATTTTCGTGTCATGCATCATATTATAATTCATATTAATTTTGTTCTGAAACTATTCATAAACAAACATGTTTATATTTTTCTAATGTAGAAAATTTTAACTTGAATAAGTTAAATATTGATATTTAAAATGCAATCTCTACTCACATTCTGTTTTAAACATTAAAACTCGGAGACATATCTATTAATTACTTCTTTTCTCGAATAACATTTTATTTGTTTGAAAATGTAATTATTTGATATATGCATTACTCCAGAAATATTTCCTGGATTTTTAAGGTAGTTTCCTTTTAAGTTAGTGGATGTATTTAATTAATAAATAAAAATATGCAAAATATTAAGGATTTAAAAATATACCTTATAAAATTCATTTATTATAGTTCTGCTATTCAAGGCAAAATTTCAAAAGCTCAAATAGTTTGAGATGCTTAAATTTCAAAAGTAAATTATACGTTTTGTACTATATTAATGCCTTTGCTTCTTGTATGATAACTTCAATATATTCAATGTAAATCTCGGGTGTTTTATAGATAGCATAAAATATGTAATGCATACATAATGCATGCGTATATAAATACACATATAGATGTATTCGTAGATAAATAGATTGATAGAAAGATATGTGTGTATGCCTAGAATAAACTAAATGTGTAAACAAGTTTTAAAAGTTAAATTTATTCTTTTATGATTTGCATTGGATAAGTTATTTTACATTTGAACTTGGCTTGGCTGGCGCCGACTCCAAAAAATCAAGTTAATGTACATAAATATAATAATACGCATGATAAGTACTATGCCCTTAATGTAATTTCTAATTACTATTATGCAAAAAATTATTTTTCCCTTTACAGTAGTTTTTGAAGTCGATTCAATTTTTGGTAGAAAAGTTTATTTTTCTATTTCTAGTTAAAAGTTAACGATTGTTGCATTTTTTTTGATGGAAATTGCTGACTTTCTCGCATGAAAAAAAATTAGTCTTATAATATCTATCTATCTATCTATCTATCTATCTATCTATTTATCTATCTATCTATCTATCTATCTATCTATCTATATATATATATATATATACATACACTTCTATAAATACATCCAAAGTTATTCAGACAGTACCATTAAATTAACCAATGAAACCAGTATTTTTACAATCATATTATTGAAAACAGTTGAAGTTTGAAGCGAAATAGAAGGCAGATTACCAAATTAAAAAAAAATATATGGATAAATGGACATTATACAACCAGAGTAATTCATATATTACCATACAATAAACCAATGAAACCAGTATTTTTAAAAATACATCCAAAGTTATTCAGACAATACCATTAAATAAACCAATGAAACCAGTATTTTTACAGTCATCTTATTGAAAACAGTTGATGTTTGAAATGAAATAGAAGGCAGATTACCAAAATAATGAAAGGTAAATGGATAAAAGGACAGTAGAAGGCTTTTTTTTGTAAACCACTCTTCAGGGGTGCATAGTTTAACAAAAAAGAAAAACATCCAACCAGTTTCTGTTATGAGTCGTGCTAAAAGCTAAGAATTCGACTCACAATGCACCCGATTGGCTGAAAGCTATTTACTATTACAAATTAGTAAAAAGATACTCATTGAAGAAAATAAAAACAATATGACAAAATAACAATAATATAATATCCCTTAAAAAAGTATATATATACTAAAATAGTTACCATACCCAAATCCTAGCATGATTTGTAGTTCAAGTGAATCTACATTAGTATATATATATATATCTAAAATACATACGCCTCGAATTAATAACCACCTCTTTCTTTGAAGTCGGAGATAAAAATACATACGCGTCGAATTGATAACCTCCTCCTCCTTCTTTGAAGTCGGTTAGTAAAAATTATAATACGAAAAAAACGATATTGTAAATTAGACACATATGCCAAGAGTGGGTTTCGAACCCCCCCCCCCTCTTCTAAGAGCCAGAGCTTAAATCTGGCGCCTTAGACCGCTCGGCCATTCTGACTGCCCACCAGTCGGAGACCTTATTCAACGTCCATGTTACTTTTAATGTGCGAGAAATCACTAATTTTATTAGTTTTTGCTTAGTTACCAAAAAAAAAAGTACTGAACCAATTTCGATGAAATGGAAGTGGTACAAATTCGAGAGTAACCTCTTTCATTTAACACGAAATCCAAATTAATCGGTTGGATAGTTTCGGAGTAATCGGTGAACATTCATAAAAAATAAATACATACCGCGTCGAATTAATAACCATTTTCTTCTTTTTTTGGAAGTCGGTTAAAAATGATTAAATAATAGAAATTTTACAGTAAAAATTCACTGGTGAGAATACTAAATCATTAATAGAATTTTGATGTCCGCATGTGGTACAGGCAAATCCTAATTGGTAAAAACATGTTGTTCGTATGACGGACGAAAAAATCAGGGAAGCTGTTAACCAACAAACAATATATTTTTTCTTTTTTTTACCGAAATACTTGACCTGTCATAAAATAAACACATAGTTAAAATTCAAAACAATAACAAAACAAACTAAATATTAAGTTGTAATTAACCATTATTGTCACTTACTTAGATATTTTTGTCCAAATATATACAATAAGTTAATAAACCTAGAGTATTTTCAAATATTTTATACTATTACATTTTAATTCAATAATAACATAATGAATTAACATACGAATATTCGGTTAATTTATTAATCAACCATTTAATGGTAGGCTTATCATATTTGCATCAAATATAAGTCATATGTTGATAAATGTAGAAGATTAATTAACAGTAAAATGATTAATAAATTTTATCTACTTTAATATCCTCTTAAAAATAAATTAAATGCACAACAATTAATTGAACTTTCGCAGTAATTTATAATTTAAGTTTATGCAGTGGTTCCTTAAATTTTCGATAAACTGTTATTGTTTACATATAAATCATTCACTAATGAAGAATGGGTTAAGAAAATACTTTCATCTTAATTTAGTTTTAAATTTAGTTGATCAATGACTGTAATAAAATATTTAATATTTTAAGCTTAATAAATTCATCAACTAATAGAATTCTATTTTAACAGCTGGGTAATTTAGCCATAATTTATTTTAGATTAAATATTTTCTTTTAAATACATAAAAAAATAAAAGAAGAATAATATTACCCACAGAATAATTATCAGATAACTCTGAACACAAAATTAAAGAAGTAGAAGTATCAAACAAACAACTAGTTACTTTTATTGGAATTTTTAATGATAGGTGACGTTATAAAGTACTTTGTCATTGTTTTCAATACGAAATTCAACTAATTTTATGTGGGCATGTTTAAGCAGACCAATAGAAATCAGCCGATATAGTATAACAATAGATTGCGATGCATGATGAAAAAAATATGATTATTAAAAAAAAAATAACTGGAATCCATCATAAACGTTAAAGGATAGCTTATACTGTAGATGTGAAAGTTGCAATAATTTTCTTAATCGTAATACTAATAATATATATTCTACATAAAAATATAAGAATTTACATTATAAAAAAACATTTTGCTTCTAAGACGTTGTAAATTAACAAAAACATTAAAATATATTAAAACATTTTTATTTACATGTTTCAACTCAAAAATTAATAGAGTCATCCTCAGAATGTAAATAGAAAAATAAAAATTACAAATACAGTAGAACCCCGTAAATTCGGACCCCGTTAATCCGGATCTCCGGATAAACCGGATTGATCTGGTCATTTTTTTTCCAAGTTTGAGAAGCGATTGGCTAATTTCCATAACATTAATTTGTTTTATCATCATATTCTGAATTAAAAAAAAACTTTTTCTGAAATCTTTTCGAAAGAATTAAGCAAAGTAAACATTTTTACTGTCTGTAATCATTCTATAAGTGTAATATAAAGGTGATTTCTGTAAGTATGTTTCATTTTATTCCATTCTTTTCTTATTCTCCGGATAATCCGGATTGGGTCTGGTCCCAGTTAATCCGAATTTTCGGGGTTCTACTGTACAATGAACGTGAAAATCGGAATAATGAGTTATTGAAAATAAATAAATTAAATGTATCACGCGCTTTTTAATTTGATATTGTTCTTGGTCTAGTTAAATATTTACCATGTAAATTATCTAACCATTCAATCCATAATATAATATAATTTATAATATAAATTCTTATATTTTTATGTAGAATATATGTTATTAGTATTACGATTTAGTTACTAGTGGACGTACTCAAGACTTATTTAGTGTTATTTTTCACATTCATAATAATTTTCTTGTTTGCCATATAAGAACGCAGAAAAATAGCTACGGATACAGTAAGAATAAAAATGCGAGAACGAAAATACCTTCTTTTAAATTCAGCGTACTTCACGCAATACAAGTGTTCGTAAGCGAAAACGAAATGTTTTATTTTTATTTTTCCATACGCGATTATACTATATGTCTACATTGTACTTTTCATGATAGAAGTGTTTTCGTAAAGTATCTAGAGGTAAATATTATCATTCCTATTTCATTAATTTTCAGAGTGTATGAGTCGGGGTAGATTTATGCTTTTGAAAGACCAAACACTGTTCGTTGTTGAAACATCAAGAGATTTAACATAACTACGGTGAAAATATACAAAGTAGTTCAGAACTATATGTCAAAAATGTAAAAGCAAATAGTGGTGAGGTAAATAAGCAGATTTCCTATCGGAATATGGATGCAGCAATGCAGTGTTGAACCAATAGAAAGCACTGTTAAGTTCGGCGAATGAAAGCCCATAGCGGACATGAAATATCTATACCTACACGGATTTCCTAACCACTTGCAATTTTTTGTTCAAATAAGTTTTTGTTAATTTTTTCACTTTATTTTCTTATATTAAACTAGTTATAGAACCTTATATAAAATATTGGTGTCTTAATGTAAGAGACCATACTTGCATTACATAAAAAATTCGCCTTCGGCAGCCCTTATTTCTGTATCAGTGCTCAAGAATAGTATTTGGGTGGCTGTGTACTGCGACTGACATTTAGCAAGATCATCAAAATTCAATACATAAACGGAAAATTGTCTTGCAGTTACTGTAAAATAGTTTACTTTCTTAAATTATTGTAAAATAAACAAAAAGAGTAAATGCACATGCTTTGAAAATTTTGTTGTTGTTGTTGTTGTTGCCAGGATTGTATGTGTGTCCTTTTCTCCGAATTCACTCAATGCCCATGAAAAAGTTGAAATAGTGCAATTTTATTAATCTGTGTGGAGTAATATTTTCCGAGTATTTCCAAAAATATAAATGACTGATTTTTGATAAAAAGTGGAGCTATTACAAACTATATTTAATTTTCAATATTCATAATAAAGTTACAAATGAAAGTTTACGAATCTTTAAATAGCCCATATTTATGTCAAGTTTCTTGAATGATAACATCGCTATTTTGCTGAGTTTATGTATTATTCCGCTGTAATTTCACCCTAGGCATACTTTTCTATAGATGTTGTTTAAGACATGATTGTAAATATGGAATTCTTAAGAGGTTATAACTGACGCCTTTTATGTAAAATAAAATCGTGCATTTCTTAAAAAAAATTTATATCTTAAAACTGAAATACGTTTCATTGTCATACAATAAATAAATTCTAATAAAAGCAGAATTCTGGTTTTCTAGTTTCTTTTTTTTGTTGTTGCTCAGATGACTGTGCGCCTAATGCTGCTGAATCTAATACGCAATACTAAGTATTTTTTTTTTATTAAAAACTATTTTACTTTCCTTTTTGTTATTTATTTTTTTATTTAACATAAAACATTATTTGCTCCGTTATTTAAATGAAAAAAAAAAAAAAAAAAAACATTCTGAAAAACGTAAAAACCGGGAAGGTGATTAGTTTAATAACATTAGAAACCATAAAATATGATTAGTTTAATAAAGTCATAGAATTGATTATAAAACATCACGCTGTTCTGGAATCATTAAATACTTTCTTTCGATATATATCAGGAAATCTATTTAGGGTCACCCTGTTTAAAGATGCCAAACTACCCGGGGTATAACCTCTAGACTTTGATTAAAATCTTTTTTCATTGAAAACTTTAATAGATTTATTACACGTACATTTTCAGTTGCTTTCGTAATTACATAGCTATGTAGCACAATAAACGTAGTACAGTTGGTCCATCTTTAAGCATATAACAACGCAAAAACTACTCAACTTTGCAAAAAATTTGAAATTTGAAATATATAATTAACATAAATTTGCCGAATCATTTCCTATTTTTTTTAAATCGGATGTATAGTTTTATTATAAGGACAATATAAATAATCCGTTACATTACGGTGAATGGGGGAAAATAGTTTTAAGTGTATTTTAATGAAGTTATACGTTTTCGAATATAATAAAATTCAATTGCATCGGTGAAATGTATACTAAAATATACATTCTGTACAATCTGCGGTGCAAGGAAGTTTTCTATTAGTTTACAGCGCCACGCAAAAGTATTCTATTAGCAAAAGTATAGAAAATGTTATCGAGGGTGGGAATATCGTTTAGGGTGGTTTTTAATTATATTAAAATACTTCCCATTTTGTGAAATTTATAAACGTTGCAGAAGTTTACAACAATTTACTTCCTATATAGTAGAAAGCATATGGTATTTACAGTAGCACAAGCAAGATTTTGGTTACTGCATTCTATTCGAATTACTGTACATTGTTTAAACTTCGTTATTGTACGAACACACCACATTTCCTACGTTTGACATGCAGTATTTCTTATATATTTTCTTAGATTGCCCACTAAGAAAACCGAAAAAGAATTTTTGTACTTTCACATTGGTCACATGTGAGAACTAAATTACGATATTTTTAAGAACTTATAGCAGCATTTGTAATTCTTATTATTTTAATGTTTACGCTCTTAATTCGATTGCATATCGTTAAATTCATGTTTATTTATTTATTATCTTATTTATAACATTTCTATTTCATTTGACAGTCTAATTACAGAATATAACACAGAAATAATCAAATGAAGAGATATTTATATCATTACCTTAAATTCAAAAGGATCAATCTTCCATAATTCGGTTTTACACAGATTTAAATTTGAAACATATATTTTAATTATAAATACTAGCTAAATAGTTGTACAAGTTTCAAACAAATTGCATACGAAAGTATTTTTTTCTTTCTTTTATTTAACTATTTCGGAAAATAGTTGTTGCCTCGGTAGTGAATTGGGAAATGTGAAGTATATCTGGATCTTTTCTATTGGTTGAATTCCGCAACTTAATTTATTTTATTCGTTTCCTGATTGTCCGAGTTTAATATCCAAAAATGGAATACTTCGGTTTTTTATTTTATTCGTTTTGTGATTGGTCTCCAAGTTTAATGTCCTAAAACGGAATACTTCTGATGCCACAATGACAAAAAGATTAAAATAAACTTCTTAAAAAATTAATAATTTAAAAACAAATTGTGATAGAAATTTCAAACAAGTTGCATTTAAAAGGGCATTTTTTTTCTACGCAACGGTGTAAAAATGTAAAATGTGCGATGTTTAGAAGTTTAAAAATTTACAGTTCCGAGAACTGTAAAACTGAAATTTTATTTAAAATTTGTTCGTGATGGGTCCAGGAATATTAATATGTAATCCATATGAGGACTGCAGAAGTCAGTCTGATTAACTCCTTTCAATAAAAATGCATACTTTAAACATTTAAAGTTGTATATCTATAAACTACTGTTTTTTTAAACCTTTTGTCTTGGAATATTAATGTTTAGTGCATAGTATATGTAATATCTGACTCGTTATAATCATCCTGAATTAGTATTATTAATTTAAATATCGAATTTCTTTGAAAATATCATTTTCCAGACAGTGGTTGTAATTTGTTAAATTACAATTTTGTTATCTTTGTTCTTTTTTTCTTTCATTTGGATGGTTTAAATACTGATTTTGTGTGATAATGACAAGTTTTTAAAAAAATATAGTGAAAACAAAATTTATTGTTGCTCAAGTCGGCGTCACCGTCAGTTTCATGCCAACATTACTTACGGACATATTTTTGAATTATAATTAATAGAACATTCGGAAAAAAGTAAAATTTTATAAAACAATTGTATTTAAAAGTATTATTTCCTTAAAGATTTTTTTAAAAATCAATACACTGAACACATTAAAAAAATGTATATGTCCTTAGATGAAATTATTAATTTAGTTTTATTAAATCTTTAAATTTTCTACTGAAGAAAAAAATTATATTAAGAAAATTCAATTATGTTCTGTTTACGTTTAACAAATTTGACTTATTTATTCATAAATAATTTCTTTAGAAATAGTGTATTGCTGGTAATTTTATTGATGTAAATACCCAAAATTTATACACATAGAAAATGTAATTGAGTTAAAAACGTTTTTATAAAATCAAATTTATTACAATACCAGTTGCTACCAATTAATGGATGTCCCAAGAATAGTAACTAATAGAATCATGAGAAAATATATTAAAAGGTTTGATTTTTTTTTTACATTTCTATTACATTTGGCAGTTTAATTACAGAATATGACACGGAAATAATCAAATGAGGAGATATTTATCCCATCAAAAACATAAATGTGAAAGAATGCCAAGTTCGTTAAGTGTTTCGATCATAAAAGAAGTGAAATCTAACTGGAAACCAAGTTATTTCGAAGCTCCTTAAATCATATCTCCTGCCATGCGTAATGTTCTTCGATTGCTTAAAATGATTTATTATGTTACTTGATATTCAATAGAGCAACTTGGCAAGTTCTCTCTTATTCAAATTTCTCTATTTAGTTTATCATAATTTAAATTTAATCTCTTCCTTAACTTATCAATATTTTAACTTTGATATACTTATTCGAATACTTGATTGACTAGATCTTTGCTATTGACATACTAGACTTAATTGTACTGAGACTCAAAGATAACACTTGGTGGCTGAAAACTTTCCAAAAGTCGCTCTATTGAATAGCAAGTAACATAACAAATCATTTAAAGCAATCGAAGAACATTAAGCATGACAGGAGAAATGATTTAAGGAGCTTCAAAGGAACTTTATTTCCAGTTAGATGTCACTTTTTTTAATTAGCGAAACCCTTAATGAACTTGATTATCTTTCACATATATGTTTTTGATGGGATATCATTATTTTTTGTCAAATAAGTAGGTATTTGTTTCCTTTTTGAAATAAATAGGCTTACTATTAAATTACTTTTATTTAATATTAATCTTACAGATTTCATTTATTCACTGTTTTTAGCTCTCAGGCTATCATAGCCTGAGAGCTTATGTGCCTTTCCGTTCTGTATGTATGTTCGTTCGTGCGTAACGCGATAACTCATGATAAAAATATCGGATCCACTTGAAATTTTGTATATAGGTATATCCTGATAAAGCGCTTCCCTGATTAGTTTTTGGAGTTCATTCGATATGTATAAGAGGGGGAACGGGGGGCTCATGCCCCTCCCCTTAATTGATATAAATGGGTTTTTCATGCAAGATAATAGTTTTTGTTCAAAATTTACACATAGGATCTTTCTGATGAAGCACTTCCGTGATTGGTATTAGGTGTTCATTGGATAAATATAAACAGGGGAAATGGGGGGTATAATGCCCCTCCCCTTAATTTATATAAATGGGTTTTTCATGAAGAAATAATAGTTTTTGTTCAAAATTTACACATTGGATCTTTCTGATGAAGCACTTCCGTGATTGGTATTAGGTGTTCATTGGGTAAATATAAACAGGGGGAATGGGGGGGGTCTAATGCCCCTCCCCTTAATTTATATAAATGGGTTTTTCATGCAGAATTGTCAGATTTCGTTCAAATCTCCGAATAGTTTTAGAAGTTTAATGGTTAAGTATATAAAAGAGGGGGATAACTCCTCTTAAATTATATAAATGGGTTTTTATTAAGAATTATCCGATTTGCTCTGAATTTTGGATATGGATTTTTTTATGATAAAGTATGTCCTGATCAGTTTAGAGGGTTCAATGATTAAGCATAAATAAGGGAAAGGGAGGAGCTGTCCCCCCTCCTTAATTTTTCTGCGAACGGAATTAACCCTTGAAAACTTAAGGGTGTAATGCATAATTAGTATGCGTGGACTGTGAGTTCAATGCCATCAGTTTAACTGGGCAATATTCTTTTTTTTTATTTTATTTTTATTTTTTTGCTATCATTTTCTATAATTTCTTCACATTTGTAACGTCATAGTGTACTGCTCATTCAGCCTTATACAGGAATATTTTGGAAAAATTTCATTCATACTTAAAAATATTAATATTAGGGCTGCTTATGTTCTTTTAAAGCACACTAATAAGGATATTTCTTTTACGCAATTCGGTACTACTTGATTATCCTGTCGATCAAAAATGTTTGTCACGAACTATGGGAAATATCGCCAAATTGGCGACAAAAATTACTTGCTAAAAGTGGTGCTAATTTGGCGCTATTTCTGGTACATCGCCAAATTCCTATAGACTCTCATTGTAATCTAATAATTTTGTTGGAGGAAGGACTGTCCCGATCATTTTGACATCATTATTTTTTAAATCGATTCGTTAACTTACCAAGATTGTTTAAAAATCGCTATTTAGAAGTTTTTAAAACGCTTTTCGTGCATTTTCATCCCCTTTTTAAATTTCGTATATGTTAACAAGTATTTGTACATATAATGACCTTATATGATGTAAGACATACGTTTTTAGTGATCATTTATATCTTATAAATTATTAACATGCCAAATTTTGTTTCTAGGGCTTTGTAACACAGATGTCGCATTTTTAGAATGAGCCCACTTTGGGTTAGTTGCACCGACAAAGTAACGTGAAAGTAAAGTTTTTCAGAAACGTGAGAAAAATGACTCGATTCAACTGGAAATGTTTAGCTCTATGTTCAATGATACTTTAAGATTCGACAAAGTATAAATAGGGGGAACAGGGGTTCTAATGTACCCCCCTTAATTTATATAAATGGGTTTTCAAGCAGAATTTTCAGATTTCGTTCAAATCTCTGAATAGTTTTGGAAGTTTAATGGTTAAGTATAAAAGAGGGGGATAACGCCTTTTAAATTATATAAATTCTAAATGCGTTTTTATTAAGAATTATCTCAATTGCTCTGAATTTTGGATATAGATTTTTTATATGATAAAGCATGTCTTTGATAGTATAGGAGGTTCAATGATTAAGTATAAAAAAGAGGAAAGGGGAGAGCTGTTTCCCCTTCTTATTTTTTTTCGAACGGAATTAACCCTTGAAAATATAAGGCTTTAATGTTCAATTAGTATTTGTAGCCTGTGAGCTCAATGCCATGAGTTTAACTGGGCAGTATTCTTTATTTATTACTTTGTGAACTTGGCTGGCACACTGCCGTCTGTCTAGATATTATTACCTCAAATTCAAGTGGATCAATATCCCATAATTAATTTTCACACAGATATAAAATTGAAAAATATTTTAAATTATAAATACTGGCTAAATTGATGTACAAGTTTCAAAGAAATTGCATATGAAAGTATTTGTTTTTCCTTCCTTTTTTTTAACTATTTGGAAAAATAGTTGTTGTTTTCGGTAGAGAATTAAACCTCTCATCATCGATTCAGGTTTTTTTGGCAACTCTCCCTCCCTAACACAAATCATGACGTCATGCGTGTCTGGCAGTTGAGGAACAATAACGGCCCTCTTGAAGATCCCATGAGAGTAACTCTGCAAAAATTTTTGTCAAAAGGAGCATAAGACCAAGAGAAGTAAAAAATATCCCAGCGAGCAAAAGATTCGTAATAAAAAGAGTAAAAAAAAAAATAATAATAAATGGTTTTTTTTTTAAAGATTCGAAAAAATACTAGATAATAGAAATTGGTCAAAAACGATAATGATTTTTAGGAATAAACTAAAAGCTTTATATTTAAATAAATTGAGGAAAGTTATAATAAATTTAAGAAACATTTAATAGGAATAGTGATAGATATTTTAAAAGAATACGAAATTAGTGTATGTGTCAATAATTTAGTGTCATATCAAGTTGGAAATTGCACGTGAAGCGTAGCGAATTAATTATGTTCGTACTATATCGAAATTAAAAAAATATGGGGATTTTGCTCTTATAGTATACTTCGTGGTAGAAATCTGTAGTGGTCGAAGTCTTTTGTGTGTTTCTGTAATTTTTTTAACACAATCAAACTGATTGGTAAATTTATCATACGAATTGAATATTTCCAATTCAGCGAAAAATTGCCCAGGCCGGGAAACGTACCCAGATACTTGGCTTTGTAAATACTGTCTGCTTTGTATTATACAGGGAGCAACTTCTATTAAACTTCAGCCACGTATATCACTTTTAGAAAATGTGAAAAAGTTTAATAAAAATAAAACAATTCCCAAGCAATGTTTCCCCTATACCATTATGTAGTGGTATATTTTTGTGTGGCCCTATAAATTAATAATTAATATTTTGTGCATCACAGATAGTCCAGAATGTATATTTTAGTATATACCTCATAGATTCATGTCAATTCTATTATATTCTAAAGAGTTGAACTTCATTTAAAAGTACTTGAAACTATTTCCTCCTATTATCCGTAATGTAATAAAGGGAGTACTTGAATGATTGTCCTTATAATGAAAATACGCATCTGATTTGCATAAAATTTAAAATGATTCGTGAAAATTATGCAACAATTACATATTTTAAATCTCAAACTATTTGGTTAAGTAGTTTTTGCTCTGTTATATACATGGAGACAGATAGACTGAAGAAGACTATAGGTAGTATATATTTATGTAATTACGAGCGCACTTATAAATATTCAGATATTGATGTAATAGTATACAGCATTTCAAATACAGAATGCTTGCCAAAATTTTTTATGTGTCTCTGTAAATACTATCTGCTTTCTACTATACAGGAAATAACTTGTAGTATTCCTCAGAAACATATATTAATTTCATAAAATATTAAATAGTTTAATACAATTAAAACGCGCACCAAAGAATGTTATCCCGCTGCCATTATGTAATGGAATACTATTGTGTGGCCCTGTAAATGAATAACAAATGTTGTTTGAGCACACATTGCACATCATGTTTATTACAGTACGTATTTCATAGATGCATATCAATTTTATTATGCTCGAAAGAGTTCGGAAGAAACACCATTAAAATGCACTTGAAACTTCTTTCTCATTGACCGTAATGTAATGAAATAGTTTTTTTTGTCCGTATAATTGATCTATGTGTCCGATAGTCATAAAAATTGAAATGACTCGATAAAATTATATATTTTAATTTTCAAACGAATCAGTTGGGTAGTTTTTGTGTTTTTTATATATGAGACCAGACGGACATACAGACAGAGGGATAGATGAAGAGACAACCGTAGATGCTCGTATTTACATAATTACGAACGCACCTAAAAAGAAAATAAAAGGCAATATCGCGAAGAAACAGCTAATAATATAACACATCTATAAAATCATAGAATTATTTTTCGAAGGAAATATCATTAAAGTATGAAAGAACAGGTCAGATTATTACAACAGCAATCATTAAAGTAAAAAAAAAATAGCGTGGACATTTTTAGAAATTCATATTAATTAAAATGTTACATATGTTACATTTCAGATTAGATACTAAGTTCGCATATGACAAATATAGTAGTAAATAGACAGGGGTTTTTTTTCTAAAAAAATAAAGTTCTAAGAAAGTATAAACATGTATAGTTATTTTTTAATAACTAATCCTTTATTTCATTTTCAATCAAAATTAAAAAATCATTTTCCTGAAAGATTTTGTGTTTAATAAACTGTTATCAGAAAACCAATCAAAAGTTTTTGATAAGTTTACATAAGAAAAAGTTCACAAAAAATAAAGTTCTATAAAGAATAAAGAGGATTTTTACAATGATTTTTCAGAAACGTGAGAAAAATGACATGATTCAACTGGAAATGTTTAGCTCTATGTTCAATGATACTTAAAATTTCAGCACAACAGAACTTGCATAAAAAAGGCAAAACAAAAACACAAAGCATTTTTTTGGTGTATTATTGCTGTTGAGTGTGGTTTTTAGGTGCGTTCGTAATTATGTAAATACATAGCACCTACACTGTTAAAACTAATGGTGACACATTTCACCTTTTAGGGGTGAAAGGCTTGTCTCACTGGTGACACCCCTAGAGGAGCTAAAATGGCACCCTTAACTAGGGTGAAAGGATGGCACCCCTAATCCAGGGTGTTTCAGGGGCTGAAAGGAAGGCACTTTAGGGAAGAATAATGGCACCCCTTATCCACAGTGTTCAATAGGGTGAAACGATGGCACCACAGGGGAGAATAATCTCTCCCCTTATCCAGGGTACCCCAGGGGGTGAAAAAATGGCGCCTCAGGGGAGAGTAATGGCCCCCCTTTATCCAGAGAGCCCCAGAGGGTGAAGGATCGCATCTGAGGGGAGAGTAATGGCACCCCTCATCCAGGGTACCTTAAGGGGTGAAAGAATGGCATCTCAGGGGAGAATAATGATACCACTTATCCAGGGTGCCCCAGAGAGTGAACGGATGAAACACATAATCCAGTGCGCCTTGTGGCATCCTACAAGAAATAGCACTCACAATCTATGGCCCACAGTTGCAACCCCCCCTCCCCCATCCTGCTTATAAAGAAATTTTATTGGTTTGAAACATGAAATACAAAGTGTTTACCCATTTTTAAATTGAATTCTGCAGAGAAAATTATCATGATCAGTCAATATTTTGAGTCTTTTTTTTTTCTTTTAGATTGATGGAATATTATATTTTTAAACTCATTATCAGGTGTCCAAAGAAAAATTGTAGCATATTTTTGTAACTCAGAGAGGGATAATATGAACTACAAAAATAATCATAGAAAGGCAGAGAATTCAAATTGAACTTTCATTTACATGGAGAGTATTTTAAGAAAAATTCAAAGTTTTAACTTTTATACAGTCTTTGCATTTCAAAATCACCAATCATAAGTTATCACTATTGCATTGTTAGTCATACCCAAAAGGTTTTGTTAGAATAAATCGCAAAATTTACACAACCTCTACACCTATTTTCTGCCTCTAAAAATTACTGAGTTAGAGTCAAATATTGTGATTTTGTCATGCAATTTGAAGCCTGATTTTCAATTTTATGTTTTGAAGTTCTTGTAAAATGAAATAAATCCTGATTTTTGACTGTCTCTAACTCATATGTTTGGATCAAACTTTTTGGGTATGTTTAAGAAAGGGCTAGTAACTATTTTAGTGATTGGGCATTTTTAGATGCAGGAACATTATAAAAATTTGATGTTTTTTTACTCCAAAATAAGAGAAAGTACAAATTGAATTATCTATCTTCATATGAATATTTTTATAATTTTCTTATAGTTTCAGAAGTAATCCGTAACCATCTTTTTTGACACATAGTATATTGCTTGACATGTATTTTCATTATTTTATATACAGGGCAACTGAAAAGTATGGGGACACAAAAAATGCTATATCCTGTAAAATATATGCCATAATTTAATAATAAAAAAAATAAAAAAATAACAATATTTTAACAAATTGTTCACTGGCTTGATATTGATTTTTTACACATGTTTGAAAACGAAATACCACTGTATTGACAGTCCGCTGCAGATAATTCTGATTTAAATCATTCTATGCCTTGATAATTTCGCTTCACATACAATGCAAACTGGGGATTTTTTATTTCTAGCTTTTCTACAGATGTCAAGTGAGTTAAGATCTGATTGTTCGAAGGCAATACACCTGTTATTAAATATCCACGCAGATGGGTGTTGAAGGTCAATGTTGTTTTTGCTCCATGGCAAGGCCCCAATACTGCTGGAAGTTCCATTAAAATTATTTTGCTTTCATGAGGCGAACACTTCGTTGAACATATTAGTTGCTGATCATTTTGACGGTTGTGAACTTTTCGGAGGATTAAGATTCTCATATAATAGAAGAAATGCTACAAGATTTTAAAATAAGCATTTCTCAGATTTTAGTTGTGAAATATCAATGTCAAACAACGCACCAATATTTTTTCAGCTACCCTGCTGTATCTAATTAAAAAATGTAAAACACAAAATAAAAAAGAATATGTAATAAATGCTGTGTAACTTTTAAATTAGTAAGAATATTTCATATTCTTTAAAATTCTTCCAGAAAGTTAGCCATCAAGCTATGAAATGAATTATAAAAAATAGGTTCATTTTATAGTTGTGGTAAAATCACAAATAAAATTGAGTAAAAAAATCATTTTTACAATATATGTAGTACTAACCTTTATAGTGAACTTATGCAAATCCATATTTTATAGCATATATCCACACAGGATTAGAAATTAAGAACTGTATGTAAGGTGTCAAAATAATGCCTACAATTTTTTTTCGATGTGCCAATTGCATTTCATATTTTCTTACTTCTTTTCAAAACCATGTTAATAGTAATAATATTGCATTGCATATTTAATTTTAGTGTATTGAAGGGAAGTGGAGAGGAAACTTTATATATTAAAAACTTTTTCTTACTAAACAAAATAAAAACTGACTTTCCATAAGAATGAAACCTGATTAAACTACAATATTTGGATTCTGGAAAAACTTATTCTTTTTATAAAGCTATTATGCATACAAAACAGATAATTAAGCAAATATGTACACAGAGAGAAAATATGGGCTTTAGATACAACTAGGGATAAGTTAATTTTTAAAAAATCTGAGACTAACAGTACGTCAGAAAATAAAAAGTTAGCAAATAAATGAATCTTTTATGGTGTGGCATTTAAAACATTTCCAAATCACACATATACTTTTTTTGTTTGTTTGAGGAAGGGAATACAAAAATTTTAAAACAATTTTAATACAGTTTCTTATTTTAGGAACATATAAGGATGCAGAAATGCCTCATAATAAAAGAAAATCTTGTTTACAGGGGTATAATATCCAAGGACCAGTTTTATCAGTCATTGGTGAAAGTGAAGTTAACTTAGAGGTTATTGAAATGTTCAAAATTCTTAAGACTCGTGCTGATGTCATGGTGTAGAGGGGGGAGATGTGTATGCTAAAATACAAATGAAAGCATTTGCTCAACAAAAATTAAAGTTCAAGAAAGCTAGCTATCAAGATTTGACGACTAGGAATAATTTTTCTATAATTTAGTTTCATTTGACGAGTAACGACTGCTGATTTCTAGCCCTGTATCCACATCAAAACACTTTCTGCCAAATTGTTTTTGTGTTTTGACTTATTGCATCTGAAATTTTAATCGAAAGAGTAATTATAATGAGATGAATAAAACATTGAATTACAAAACAACCTTTTAGTTCAAATAATCTTTTTATTGTAAACACCAAGAATGTATTAAATATTATTAAACAAAGACGTAACACAATGTGGAACTGATGACACTGAGAAAATTTTGAAGACATAAGTATCTAATAAAAATGATAAAAATGTAAATTAGCTTTCGCTATAGTTGACGTTAAACAACCAAAATAATGCATATCACAAAGTAACTAAGCTTATAAAATTATCAGTTTTTGTAATTAACTGTTTATATAAAATTAATACACAGCATGAGTAATTTAACAAGTTGCTTGAGTTGCGGAACACAGTAACAGGTTGAAACACAGAAATGTCTGTACCTTCTTCATGATAAAGAGTCGGAAACTTTTCTTGTATCAAGCATGGTAATGTAAGTACTGTAAATGTAAGTTCACTATCTGAAATAATAATAATAACACATTAAGGAAAACACACAACAAGACAGTCCAATTAAAATCTATCATCAAAGTACAGCAAAAATGGTACATGAACAAAAAAAGAAAGAATAAAATTTAAATAAAATTTAAATTATAGCTCACAAAGCTGTTAAAGCTTGACAGCTAATGTGCCCGCATGTTCTGTATGTAACGTGATAACTCTTTATATAAATATCAGATTTGCTTCAAATTTTATATGTAGGTTCATTCTGATAAGGTTCTTCACTGATTAGCATTGGAGGTTCATTGGTTAAATATGATGGGGGGGGAGAAGAGAGTGCTACCCTCCTTAATTTATATAAATATGCAGAAATCATGCAGAATTATTACATTTTCTTCAAATGTTGTTAATAGGTTCACTCTGATATGGCACTTCCCTGATTAGTTTTAGGGGCTCATTGGTTAAGTATAAAGAGGGATGGCAGTTAATCCACTGTCCAATAACTTACAGTTGATTTCTTTTATTTTTGGAAGGGCATTATACTTTGAAATAAGAGTATAATACACAGTTGTATGTATAGCCTGGGAGCTCAATGCCATCAGTTTAACTGGGCACTCTCCTCTTTATTGCCTATTTTCGGACAGCACGAGAAAATTACATGACCAACTCATACTTGTCATTCAGATATTGTTTTCCTGTATTATCATTAAGAGTTACAAACTATTTACATTATTAACCATATTTACAAAACATATCTTGCAACAAAGTGTCTATTCCAGATTAGCAACGAATTTCCCTAACATGTACAGGTATTCCATACCAGTAATAATAATAAAAAAATAAGGAATTTTATTCAAATTTATTAGTACGCCCCTATTATGTATGCTATATTGACACTAATCAATGAATATATGGATACAACCCCTCGTGTTTTTCCTTCATTTTGGGAATAACGAACTTTCAACGTATTCTATTGACGATTATTTTCAAAATTTTCAAGATGTGATTTTGCGACTTTCACAAAATTTGCTCTATACATTTGGCTAACATAATATGCAAATGAAATTTCGATATCTTTGACGCATGCGCAGTGAAAAATTATTTAGTAAATCTACTCTATATTCGAACAATTTTTATTATTTTTAATTCTGATTACAGGGTATTGTGTGCAATGTTGTTTGTCACATTTTCTGAAAAGAATGTTACTTTATATTAAGAACTCTTCAAATTATAAGCAAAAATCTTGGGTAATTTTCAGACTGTTTTTCGGATTCGTAGAAAACCTTAATTTTTCTACGAATATACATGCTATCGACATAAAAATGAACACAGTTTATTACAATAAGCCACTTAATCATAATCTACAGTTTGAGCGCTTTTGCTACATTAGTTTTGACATGGTTATCCAAAAGATGTCCAAAAGGTATTCATTCTTTTTTAATTTGTTGACGGTCCCCTATTGGAGTTTCGGAATAAAACCTTCAGGGAAATATATGACTTGTACTACACTACCTGGCCATTGATTATCGTCCACTTACGATCTTAGACATTTTGTTAAATATCTAGAAAAATACATGAGGAATTATCCTGAAACTCTCAGTGTATACACATAATAGTACAGGTCATATATTTCCGTGAAGATTTTTTCCAGAAACCTTATAGGAGACCGTCAATAAATTAAAAAATAATGAATATTGTTTGGATAACCCTGTCAAAACTAATGCAGCAGAAGCGCTTAAACTGTAGATTGTGATTAAGTGGCTTATTGTTATAAACTGTGTTCATTTTTATGTCGATAGCATGTATACTCGTAGAGAAATTAAGGTTTTTATAAAAATACTCCCAAATTTTTCCAAGATTTTTGCTTATGATTTGCAGAGTTCTTAATATAAAATAATAATATTTTCTGAAAATCTGACAAACAACATTGCACATAATACCCTGTAATCAAAATTAAAAAATAATAAAAATTGTATGAAAGATGAGTAGGTTTACTAAATAATTTTTCCCTGCGCATGCGTCAACGATATCAAAATTTCATTTGCATATTATGTTAGCTAAATGTATAGAGCAAATTTTGTGAAAGTCGCAAAATCATAGCTTGAAAATTCTAAAAATAATTGTCAATATAATAAGTTGAAAATCCACTGTTCCCAAAATGAAGGAAAAAATGAGGGATTGTATCCAAATGTACTAGTAAGTTCCGTATTGTGTATTCTATATTGACACTAATCAATGAATATATGGATACAACCCTTCTTGTTTTTGCTTCATTTTGAAAATAACGGATTTTTATGTGATTCTATTGACGATTATTTTCAGAATTTTCAAGCTATGATTTTGCAACTTTCACAAAAGTTGCTCTATACATTTAGCTAACATAATATGCAAATGAAATTTTGATATCGTTCACGCATGCGCAGTGAAAAATTATTTAGTAAACCTACTCATTTTTAATACAATTTTTATTATTTTTTAATTTTGATTACAGGGTATTATGTGCAATGTTGTTTGTCACATTTTCAGAAAATATTATTGTTTTATATTAAGAACTCTGCAAATTATAAGCAAAAAATCTTGGGAAAATTTGGGAGTATTTTTCTAAAAACCTTCATTTCTCTACGAGTATACATGCTATCGATATAAAAATGAACACAGTTTATAACAATAAGCCACTTAATCATAATCTACAGTTTGAACGCTTTTGATGCATTAGTTTTGACAGGGTAGTTAAAAGATATTCATACATTTTTTTAATTTTTTGGCGGTCCCCTTTAAAGTTCCTGGAAAGAATCTTCACGGAAATAGATGACCTGTACTATATTGTTTATACACTGAGAGTTTCAGGATAATTCCTCATGTATTTTTCTAGATATTTTGCAAAATGTCTAAAATCGCGAGTGGACGATAATCAATTGCCAGGTAGTGTATTACATTTATACACTAAGATTTTTAGGATAATTCCTCATACATTTTTCTAGATATTTAACAAATTGTCTAAAATCGCAAGTGGACGGTCATCTCTGGCCATATAGCGTATATCAGGAGCTTTAGGGAACTGGCTAATTCTTTATTTCCCCTTTTGCTATATGGGGGAAAGTCGGGTGGAATAGGACTGTAGGTTTTTCTCTTTGTGCATTATTCTAAACATTTCATCGATCGCATACAAGATGAAGCAATGGTAATCCATTCTTCAGTTTACAAAAAATATTGATATGCATAGACTTTCAAATGCATGAAAGAAAAATTATTTCAAAAATCCAGTTTAAATTTGATTTATTTGCTCACAATATATTAAAGGCTTGTTTATGTATAAATGTAATAGTTTCCCTATTTATGGAACATTATACTGCATATTATCCATAGTTTAAACTAAGCCTAAAGCAGCATTTTTGTTTGAACAAGAAGCTTAACAAAAACAAGGAAGTGGCGAGGAATGGGACATGCCAGAAAAGGGATGAATGGGACGCGCCCAGTTCCTTTTTTAATTAATAATGATGCGAATTGCTAACATGCAAATTTTTTATAGGTTAATATATTATTTATAACATTGATAATATATGCATTCATACTTCAAAATGTAAATAAATTGATGATTATTTAAAGCGCTACGCTAGGCACAGAAAAAGACCCGGATGATAATGCAAAGTCGATGGGGGCGTTCTTTTCAAATATTTCGCCGAAATTTTAATATTTTTATGTGATTGTTTTGCACAAGATTGCTGAGGGCGATCCGCAACCGGCGTAGTTTTTACTTTTTCAGTCTTGGTTTCAGATTTTTTTTAAAAAATTACTTTAACTTATGAAATTGGTTTAAACCGATTCTGAAATTGAAACTATCGTTATACAAAAAATATAAAAGCCAAATCGAAAAAATAAAAACTACGCAAGTTATGGATCATCCTCAGCTGTTTTGTTCAAAAGAATCATGTAAAAATATTAAAATTTGAGTTAGGTATTTCAAAAGAACGCTCCTAAAAACTTTTACATTATCATCTTTACATTCTGAGCCGAGTTAGGGGCCTTAATGACTCCTATGACAGAGAATTCTGAATTTTCATTCCAGTCATGAAGATACTGGAATTTTATATTGTGGCATATACATTATCAACTTATAACCTTTGTTTGATTGTTTATCTTACCGACACTATAGGTTATTTTGTGCCTAATAGCTTTTCTTTTATTATTGCTGTCCCATAACTCTTAATGAGGAGGTATGAGACACATTTTGAAACTTATGTTCTCTTTAAAATAAAATAGTATTTGCACGTTATGTTTCTATATTGTTCAGGGGGATTAAAAAATGTTTTACCTTGCATGCTATAAATTGAATTTTTTCTTTTTGTATATATATATATATATACATATATATATATATATATATATATATACATATATATATAAAAAAAATCTTATTTTTGTAAAAAAAGTCCCACACCACCCCACTCTCTCCTATATAGATATTATATATTAATACACAAATTACAGGAAAATAGAATTTTTATCAATAGTATTAAAATACAGTTTAAGGGCTAACAGTTTATTCTATATCCTTATGTTTTTACTACCTTCTCTCCAGGTTTTTACTGGTAAAAAGCGAACCCTGTTTATTGGTCTTGTTTCAGAACGGGTGGAGTGAAAGATTGTTAAAAATTATGTCATTAGAAAAATGTTTAAGATTTATAAATGACAGTGCAAAAATCGCCTTTAAAACACGAGATCTTCATAACCTGCGGAAATTTTTCACATTTGTGTAAAATTACGATACAAGTTTTTATTCATTGTTATATTTTTTGAACTCACACTATTTCTGTAAACTATTCTGAAAGTCCAGTGGAGTAAATACAGATTGTTTTCCTTTTATAATTTGAATGTTCATGACTACAAATTTATTATATCGGTTGATGTTGATGATTGAGAAAGGGGGGGGGGACTGATTACGGTCTAATCAAACTTAAATTACTATTATTGAAAAAAATATTTTATTTTATTTAACCATAAAATTCTGCTACTAAATAAGGTTTAATGCGAAATAATACTTTCGGGAAAAAATGGGTGTAAATCTGCATAGCCAATAATCAGATCATAAGGTTTATTCAATTCAATACCCAAACATTTTCTCACCTTTTTGAAAGAAAATGAAACCAAAAGTATGAAAATATGAAGAATTGGGAGTAAGAAAACATAATGGTAAACCCAAGATACCGCTAAATTCGGGTTTTTAGGCATTTCCTCCCAAGGTATGACTTGGCTTACTAATAACGTTTTAATATGCAAATCAAGGTTTTATCCGTGATTTTTATCCTTAAATGAGACTAAATGATTGTCCGTGCTACCGCCTCCCGATCTTATCTTATTATGAAGATTATTTTGGAAATAACGGTGGTTAATAATGAAAATATTAATGATGAAAACCCTGTAAATAAGTTTTGATTACTTTAAGATTTGCAAGTATTCAATTTTCTTAAATGAAAAAGTTACCCCCCCCCCTCTCAAATAAAGACAAATCAGGTATACTGAAACAATATTAGAGAAGTTACGTGAGGCTGCAATATGGTGTGAATTAGCCTTTACAGGAGGGGTTCGGATAGCATTTATCTGACAATATATGCAAAGCCGGCCAGATGCTATCCGAGATCCCGAGTAAAGGTTAAAATTAAAACTTCGCGAATAAAATTAATTGCTTTTAACTGTATATAGACGCAAAAACATATTTTAACCTTAACTGCTCTGACAAAAATTGTTACATAACTACTGTGAGCTGTCTGTCAGACCATTTAAACTGAAGATGAATAAAATGTTACATTAATTCTCAGAATACTATTTATGTATTAAACTTTATGTACAAGAATATTATAAATCAAATTCAGCTATTCAAAAGTATTTAGAGGTAGTAATAAGGCTCCAAACTAAACAAAATTGACCAGTACCTATAGTTAAACTAAAAATTACAAGTTAAACTGTGAAACTTGAAAAACGCACGGTGTCTGAGACCACTAACAGCAGTTAAAGGTTACATCTAAACAGTTGAGTTTAAACACAAGGTAAAATGGTCATAGAATATTCCGATTGAAACAAGATTCGTCTATAATAACTGATTTGTAATGAAAAAATATGTAAATATTTTTACAATCTTTCATTTCGCACTTTCTAATTCTGCGCCCTTAGGATTCCCGTGCCTAGAGCAGTTTGCTCCAATTGCTCCTCGGTAGCTAAGGCCTCGATAAATCATTTAAAAATATTGACATGTAAACGAGAAATCGTAAAATAACTACCTCATAGTTTAATATTAGCAAGCGTGTATTTTGGTGAGAGGTTAGCTTATAGCTTCACATAATAAACTTAACAATCAACCATACTAACAAAAAAATCTAATTTACTGTTTTTTTATGACATTACTTATAAGGATGTACGATAAATTAACGTAACAATAAAATAAAGTTAAATAAAGTTAAATCTTACCTTTAATCAGACTTTGCCCGGTTCACTGGTCGCGCAAATCGGATCGTTAAGTCCTCATTGTTGTTTCATTGTAGCTCAGTGGTTAGTCCTCAATTAATATCGCCAATTCACACACTGCCATGTTTTGATTTGCTCACACTCGTAAACTTTACTTGCCGACAACGAAAGCAGAAAGACACGCGTCATAGCGCATGCGCAAGTTGCCAGTCACCCGGTGAGGTGGTTACGAAGTGCATGGCACCTTATTTAGCTCCCATCATCCAGTAACAGATCTGTCGTCACCCAAACCGCATATTCAAGCTCCTATGACACCCTAGGGTTCCAAATGGCACCGCCTTTTCACCTCCGGGTCCCAAATGGCACCGGTTTGTCACCTTTATTTTTAACAGTGTATTGTTGTCGCTCAGTCCGTCCGTCTGTCTGTCTGACTGTCCGTCCGCATATAACAACGCCAAAACTACCCAACCGAATCGTTTGAAATTTAAAATACATAATGATACCATAATTTTGTCGAGTCATTTCAAATTTTATGAAAATCGGATGGATAGATCAATTACAGGGACAATCAAAAGGATTCCGTTACATTAGGGTCAATGGGGAAAAAAGTTTCAAATGCATTTTAATCGTTTGAAATTTAAAATATATAATTATTGCGTAATTTTGTCGAGTCATTTCAAATGTTATGAAAATCGGATGCATAGATCAATTACAGGGACAATCAAAAGTATTCCGTTACATTACGATCAATGGGAAAAAATGTTTCAAATGCGTTTTTATGATGTTACACTCATTCGAACATAATAGAATTGGCATGAATCTATGAAATATACTCTAAAGTAAGCATTCTGTACAATCTGTGATGCAAAGAATTTTTATTATTAAATTACAGAGTCACATAAAAGTATTCCACTACATAATGCTACACAGGGAAACATTGTTTGGGGCGTGTTTTAATTATATTCAACTATTTCACATTTTATGAATAAGATATACGTTGCTGAGGTGTAATAAAAATTACTTTCTGCATGTTTAGAGAAACACAAAGATTTCGACTACTATACTGTATCCGAAGTACGCTCTACTATATCAGCAAGATCTGAATATTTTTAAAACTTCGTTATCGTACGAAAGCACCTTATTTGCTACGTTCACGTGCAATTTCCAACTTGTTCTTTTGTGTAAACTGTGTAATTTTACATAAGATTTAGTAGTGAATTATGAGTAGATTTTTTATACTTTCACAGAAATTTTTTAACACTATATGATACATAATGCGTTCAATATTTAAGTTATTTAAGTGTAAATATAAAAATACTGACACAGAAAAACGCAATATTTGCTTACTTGTACATAAGAAACATTTATATTTCTAATACATCCAAATAAATACTTAGATTCATCTCTAAGCGTAGAATTAAAAACTTTATGAATAACAATTTTCGACTGATAGATGGAACTCATTTCAGTCCTTTTACTTTCGTACGAAATTTAATTGAACACATGTGTGTATTAATATCATTGTATTTCATCTCATTGCATTCGAAAACTAACCTCAGGCATTGCGACATGTTAGAGAAAATTTCATGGGAATGACTGGAATCTAATTCACTAGAGTTTACAGATTGCTTATGTGCATGTAAGTATAGTAAGTATAAAACCGAGTAATTTAGGATTTGTATATTATAATATCTTTAAACATATTAATTTAAGGTATATAACAGTACTCAATAAATCGAGGTGGACGAACTTAAGGACAGAACATATTTAATAAAACTGACGGCACTACAGACGACATATATACATTTAACACAATAGAACAATGGACCACAAGCATATCTGACGTCAAAGAACGTCACGATGGATTAAAGCTAATCAGCTTCTCGCTTTATCCCACAAGAGTTCACCAAAAGCCAATCAAATACCGCATCGCTTGTGGGAAACATTGCAAACCCCGCCCCGTGCTAATGGTCAATTAATCTGGAACTCAAGTACATTTGTGTTTCTTACAATAATTCCATGGAATGGACAAGGGGCGCCATCTACAGTTTTACCTGAAAAGTAAAAGTGTTAAATACCACATATATAATGAAAAATTCCGTTCGATTAATAAATCTTGAAAGATAGTAAAAAATAGCATTTATTTTAAATTAGGAAATGTATATTTAGAAAATATAATAGAAATTAAAAATGTATGTTATGGACAAGTTAACCGATTTGGGCATACAAACCCTGCGCGGCACACTAGTTTCTGAATCTTAAAATGTTTTTGAGATTAATCACAAAAAGCGGAAAGAGGCCGTTTTTAAGAGGGAAACTCGATAAATTTGCATAATTAGGAGTTTTAAAACTCGAAAAGGTTTAATCATACAGATTTTAATGAATTATCATAATATAAGTTTCACTTTCAAACCACTGTGTAATGAAAACTCCCGGAACAAAAGTACAAAGATTGGAAAATATTACAGAAGAGGTCTCGGAAATATATATCTTGAGGTAATAATAATAACAATTAATTAGGAAATCGCCATAGTAAAAAACAAGTTTAGTAGCAGGTATTAACATAAAAGCAGACATTTTCCAAAAAATGAATTATGGCAGTACATGTATAATTTTTTCCGATTTTTTATAAGATTACAGCATAAGTTGTTTTCCGGATAAACAAAACGAAATGTCACAGACGCTGTTTTAGTCGCCAGAAGTGTCGTTGAAAAGCTTTGGATTAGATTTGAAGAAACAGAGAATGTTAGATGTCAACCAACGCAAGGAACGCCACGACGGGCACGCGCCACTACAGCAACTGATGACCGGTATATATTGTTAACAGCTCGTGAAAACAGAAGAGACAATGCTATTCAGCTGCAAAGAGACAACAGGAGGAAGGGTGTCCAGCCAAACATTACGCAATAGGCTTCATCAAGGAGGTGTCTATGCACGTAGGCTTGTGGTCTGCAACATCGAGAATGGGGGCAGCATGATTGGAGCTATGTGCTATTTACAGAGAGTCTCGATTCAGTCATTGACATTCAACGTGTTTTGGTATGAAGGGAAAGAGGCACTCGAAAGGCCTCGTCTTATATTGCGACCCACATTTGTTCATGATGGTCGCAATACAAACGAGGTGGTTTGATGGATGGAGTGGAATCAGCATAGACCTACATATCATTAAAAATGGTACTTTAACGCATACGTATGCAGATGAGATACTGAGACCTCATGTCATACCTTACGCTGCAGCCATTGGAGATCCCTTTGTTTTCCCTCATGGTAATGCCAGACCGCATACAACTCGTCTTGTGGAGAAAATGCTTGAAACTCAAACAATACAGCGTACGAAATGGCCAGCGTGCTCTCCTGACCTTATAAGATCGAGCATGTTTCGGACATGCTTGGACCACGAATTGCTGGGAAAATTAGAGACTTAGGGACTTGGAGACTTGAAGATTTTCCTTTTACTGTGCGAGACTTTGAGACTGCAGACCTTGAGATCTTACAGTGTTCCCTAAAGACTTTATCGATAACATCATTGCATCCATGCAAAATAGGTGTTTAGTGGTCTTAACTGTTCGAGGAAACCACACGCCATATTAAAAATATTGATCTTTTCTAAACAATGCTATTTTTAACATATTTTAACAATTCATTTTATAAACAATTCTTTTTTTACATGTAACCAAATTACGGTCCTATATCATCTTTTCATGTTTTTTCATGTAAAATTAAAGCTCAATTATAAAATGTTTGTGCGTCTTTTTTTCTGTATTGCGCATTGTTACGGTTGTACTATCCATTGTATGCCAATACATGTCTGTCTCCCAAGGTTTTCTTAACTTCTTCGCTTGCTCTTCTAATTTTTTTAGCAGTGTTGCTGAAAGATTGAGAAGATAAATTGCAGTTAAAATATATTTTGTTGTTGTTATTTTTGTTTAATTTTTGTTTATTCTCTAAAATTTTGATTTGTAAAGCAGAAACAAATTTTAATCTTCTAGTGTCATTGCAAGTAGAAACTTGAAAATTTTCGATTTATGGATTTGCACGTTTTAGGATCCCAAACAATCTGTTTTTACAAAATGCTTCTTTGCCACTCTTTGATTCTGTCTATCTGATACAATGACCTACACAAATATGTCTGAAACACAAAGTCTGTGGGCATTCTACCTCAAGAACACCCGACTCGCACCTCACGCGCAAGCGCACCTCATCGCTCATCCGCAAGAAAAGTGACATATCTTGCAAAAATAAAATTCGAACATTTTTTAAAATTTTTTAAATAATTATAAAATGTGTTTATATGAAGTAAAAAACATTATAGTAATAGCAAAATTTTTCTTACCTTCTTTGAATAAATATATTTATAGTTGTAATCTTTTTTATAAATTAATGCAATTAAATAAAATAATTACATGCTTTTCTTTTTTACAATAATGTTTCTGTGTAGCAGTGCAATCTTGTGACTCTTTTTCATTCACTTTCTGTTGACATAGAACTTTGAATTTTTGAATATTTGTGTAGTTTTTAATCCAATATATTATTTATACATTTATTTTTAAAATTTGATCTCTAAGAAGAATTACAATGATAGTGCAAATTTATTCAATCATTGCATTCGATTTCATATGGAGAAATAAGCAACAGCCTCAACAATATGTATTTGTTGAAAATCTCAAATGACAGGATAATTAACAGGAAGTTGGCGAAATATCGCCAAATTCAGTCCAACTTGAAAAATAATTGCCAAATTTGGCGACAAATGTAAATTGCCATGTATGAAGTCAACCTGGCGATTGATAGCTAATTTGGAAAAAAAAAATTCCATTTAAATCAATTAATCTTCCGTAATCGAGCGCATCACAATTTAGTTTAAAATTCGTGTATTTAATGATTTTTTTTAATACTTTTTTACTTAATAGTGCATTTAATATACATATTTTTATTCTTTCTGTAAATTTTAATAAAAGCATTTTTTCAAGAAAAAATTACATTTATATTTATTATAAATAACTTCCTTTAATTAATAAATCATACATACTTTAAACGTTAAGCATCCTTTATCGATCTTTATATTAAAACTTTATTGAAACCTTTACCGAAACAATCAATCCAGCAAGTAATCGATTATATATTCTAAACACCGCATCATTCAGGATATAATTAATGTTTAATCATTGTCCAGACATGCAAAATAGAATGTCCAAATCTCCAGTAATTTGTGTAAAGTTCAAACTCTGGTAGAATATTACACGGCAAGTTAGACAAAACTAATAGAAAAGTTTTAGTGCAAGTAATTGTACTTTTACGCTATGACTGCTTTATATCTGTAATATATCTGATATTCTCAATCGTGCATTGAAGATATTAAAATACGTGAAAATGTAACTATAATGAAAACTCGTCCTTCAATATCAATTCATTATTACATAAAATTCAATTCAAATTGAACAATTCATTATTACATTTATCAATAGCTCATTGAGAATTTTAAGAATTAACAATACAGGATAAAACATGATTGGCCTGATCATAAATATTATGGTGCTCCAGCTATTTTAGTGAGATATGTGTTTCCTTGGATACATGTCATGTACTGTTATAATTTTTTTATAAGAACGCAAACCTAAGTAAATTTTAACTTGTGCTCTCTTGGTAAATCGGTTAATCTATAAATGATATTGTAATATCCGTGAAGTGTTTTATAACTTTTTCAGGGCAAGCTATTCTGCAACAAAAATAGTTAAATAATTAATCCACACCGCAATTTATGGACAAATTTATTTGAAAATGGTCAAAGGCTCTTTTTTACGCATATTATTAGTTTGATAGTGTACTAAAAAATTACTGGTACTGTTTGGAATGTTAGGTAATAAAATTAACCGTTTGCAGACAGCAAACGGTGCCCTTGAAACGGTTAACCTGTCTTCTGTTACAGTACACACAACAGCTTGTATTCTAATCTTGAATTCTTTAACGCCAGAATTTGGTGGGCAAAGAATATGTCCTTCATATAGCCCCAAAAGAAAATACCTAGAGGAGTAATATCTGGAGAGCATGGGGGCTATTGTGTTATCCATCTCTTCCAATCCACTGATCCGGAAATGCTTCGTTTAGGAAATCACGTATCCCCATTGTCGGTTAAAAACTATTAAAACCAGCCTGTCAAATTCTACACAAATTATCATGTAATATAGTCATATCAGTCGTATTGGCTCACCCTATATTATTCATAATAATTTACATAGTATAGATCATTAATTTTTAAAGAAAGAGCAGAAATTTTAATAATGCGTAACATAAATAACAGATAAAATTATATTTTATTTTAGAAATTATAATAAAGTAAATGTTTCCATTAAAAAAATGAAATGATATTGAGTAGGGAAAAATGAATTGCAAAATATACATTTTTACAAAATATAGTATAATGTTAAGCGTTTCATAAGGCCATGATACAATTTATAACGTCACGAGTAATAAAAATACTTCGGGAAAGATATGATTAGAAGTGGATAACACGACGTGACTTTTTAGTAATTGCCTAGCATTCAACGAAACCCATTAGAAAACCTTATAAACTACGAAATCAAAATAAACAAAGTTTGTACCATATTTTCGTCCGGAAAATGTTATAACAAATGACAATTTGGTCATCCAAAACAGATAAGTCTTCATTAAATGTGTTCATTTTGGAAAGAGAACCCTTCTTTTAAAACCACAGAAGGTTATCGCATTAAGTATCAACCTCTTCAGTTTGTTAAAAATTATGATTTATTATATTAATATAAACAAAAGATTAAATTATTTCATAAAATTTCATATGCTATTATAATATGACACACAAATTACAATAATATTCAATAAAATTGTTGTTCATATTATTGTCATATATTTTAAGTAATATTAAGAATATATTAAAAAATAGTTATTTAGGTTAATTTATCATCTATGCAATAATGAATATAAAATTTATTGAAACATTTTAGAAGTATTTTCATAAGGGACTGTCCACTCAAAAAAATTCTGAACCAAAGCATAAGTGTCATCATACATCACATTAAGCCTATCTGAGATAGAGTATATGAATTTGTAAGTTGAAACTTCTTGCTAAAAACGATTGAATTAATATTAAATTACACTTCAGCTTAAAATATCATTTATTGAATTATATGCTTTTTTACTTTTGTTAAATAAGAGAAAGTATTACATTTTTAAAATAACAAATTCTTATCAGATCTCTCATTTGTATATTGTTGAAATGATTTAGATAAAGTATTAAATATAATTTTGACTGGAATTAAGTTAATGCATAAATGAGAAAAAAAATAACATAGTACACATAATATTTCAATTATGTGTACTGTGTTGTTTTTTTTAAAATATTTTAATTATTTTATATACACAATAATAAAAGTTTTATTCAAACTTTCGCTCTGATTTGGTGGAATAAGACATATTTTACATTACATATTTAAATTTATACTGTACGAAGAGACACAGTATAATCTGCGCTGTTGACCGAAAAGTAACAAATGTAAATGTCATAAAAGTAATACATAAGATTTTTCTCAATAGTTTAATATAAACTTGTGTTCAAAACAAAATTCTTAAAATTGTTTACATTCTTATAGTTCTTTATAAAACCATAGTTATTTTGAAATTTTCAAGCAAAATAAATTTTATTTAAATCGCATAACAAAGAATTTCTGGGAACCACCGATGAAGTTTGTTAGTTCAAAAATTCGTTATTCTAAAATTCCAATATGTCCGATTAAAGAATAATTGATATACTTTAAATTATATTTTATTACAAAAGCTAGATTGAAATTATGCAAACATTTCCATAAATAGTAAATGTGCAGTACATTGTTATGAAATTATTTGTCAACAGAAAATAACATAATTATTAAATATGAAAATTTTAGTTGTACCTACAAACTATTTCTAATTTAACTTTCCTTAAAGCAGTTGTATATTTTGAAATATAAGTACTGTTAATGTATCTTTTATTAATTTTATAATTATTATTATTCAAAAGTCAGAAATATTCTGTTTCCTAAAGTTGACTACACCTTTTTCAAAACCAAATATCAATAAAAATCAACATTGCATAAAATATTTCTACACTGTAAAAAAATACATGTAAAGGTACTAAAAGTTTCCTAGAAATTTTTACGTAACGGCAAAAGCAAACATTTATGTAACAGATATTTATTTGCACTAAAAATAAAAAAAATCTGTAAGGTTACTAAGAAATTTTAGGAAACTGGAATTGATAGACTTTTTTATGTAACTTCAACCCAGGTTAGAGATAAAATTATAGTAAGAAAACGGTAATTTTAGTAGATTCGTTTGTAAAGTTACAGATTTTTGTAGCTTTAAAAAGATTTGTTTTGTAGATTTACATATTTTCTAGTACACTGTAAAAAAATGAAGAGTTACTAAGATTTTTCAAGTAGATTTGTATTCCAATAACTTTTCATGTAACGGTAAATGGAAAAACTCACGTAATCTTACAGTGTTCCCTAAAGACTTTATCGATAACATCATTGCATCCATGCAAAATAGGTGTTCAGTGGTCTTAACTGTTCGAGGAAACCACACGCCTTATTAAAAATATTGCATCCTTTCTAAATAAAGCTATTTTTAACATATTTTAACAATTCATTTTATAAACAATTCTTTTTTTACATGTAACCAAATTACGGCCCTATATCATCTTTTCATGTATTTTCATGTAAAATTAAAGCTTAATTACAAAATTTTTGTGCGTCTTTTTTTCTGTATTGAGCATTGTTACGGTTGTACTATCCATTTTATGCCAATACATGTCTGTCTCGCACGGTTTTCTTAACTTCCTTGTTTGCTCTCCTAATTTTTTTAGCAGTGTTGCTGGAAGATTGAGAAGATAAATTGCATTTAAAATATATTTTGTTGTTGTTATTTTTGTTTAATTTTTGTTTATTCTTTACAATTTTAATTTGTAAAGCAGAAACAAATTTTAATCTTCTACTGTCATTGCAAGTAGAGACATGAAAATTTTCAACTTCTGGATTTGCACGTTTTAGGATCCTAAACAACCTGTTTTTACAAAATGCTTCTCTGCCACTCTTTGATTCTGTCTGTCTGGTACAATGACCAACACAATTATGTCTGAAACGCAAAGTTTGTGGGCATTCTACCTCAAGAACACGCGCACTTCATCGTGCACCCGCAAGAAAAGTGACATATCTTGCAAAAATAAAATTCAAACATATTTTAATTTTTTTTAAATAATTATAAAATGTGTTTACATGACGTAAAACACATTATAGTAATAGCAAAAGTTTTCTTACCTTCTTTGAATAAATATATTCATAGTTGTAATCTTTGTTATAAATTAATGCATTACATATATAAAATAATTACATGCTTTTCTATTTTACAATGATGTTTCTGTGTAGCAATTCAATCTTGTGACTCATTTTCATTCGCCTCCTGTTGACATAGAATTTTGAATTTTTGAATATTTATGTAGTTTCTAATCCAATATATTATTTATACATTTATTTTTAAAATTTGATCTCTAAGAAGAATATAATGATAGTGCAAATTTATTCGGTCATTGCATTCGATTTCATATGGAGAAATAAGCAAAAGCCTCAACAATATGTATTTGTTGAAAATCTCAAATGACAGAATAATTAACAGGAAGTCGGAGAAATATCACCAAATTGACTCCAACTTGAGAAATAATTGCCAAATTTGGCGACAAATATAAATTGCCTTGTATGAAGTCGACCTGGCGATTGATAGCTAATTTGGAAAAACAAAATTCCATTTAAATCAATTAATCTTCCGTAATCGAGCGCATCACAATTTAGTTTAAAATTCGTGTATTTAATGATTTTTTTTAATACTTTTTTACTTAATAGTGCATTTAATATACATATTTTTATTCTTTCTGTAAATTTTAATAAAAGCATTTTTTCAAGAAAAAATTACATTTATATTTATTATAAATAACTTCCTTTAATTAATAAATCATACATACTTTAAACGTTAAGCATCCTTTATCGATCTTTATATTAAAACTTTATTGAAACCTTTACCGAAACAATCAATCCAGCAAGTAATCGATTATATATTCTAAACACCGCATCATTCAGGATATAATTAATGTTTAATCATTGTCCAGACATGCAAAATAGAATGTCCAAATCTCCAGTAATTCGTGTAAAGTTCAAACTCTGGTAGAATATTACACGGCAAGTTAGACAAAACTAATAGAAAAGTTTTAGTGCAAGTAATTGTACTTTTACGCTATGACTGCTTTATATCTGTAATATATCTGATATTCTCAATCGTGCATTGAAGATATTAAAATACGTGAAAATGTAACTATAATGAAAACTCGTCCTTCAATATCAATTCATTGTTACATAAAATTCAATTCAAATTGAACAATTCATTATTACATTTATCAATAGCTCATTGAGAATTTTAAGAATTAACAATACAGGATAAAACATGATTGGCCTGATCATAAATATTATGGTGCTCCAGCTATTATAGTGAGACATGTGTTTCCTTGGATACATGTCATGTACTGTTATAATTTTTTTATAAGAACGCAAACCTAAGTAAATTTTAACTTGTGCTCTCTTGGTAAATCGGTTAATCTATAAATGATATTGTAATATCCGTGAAGTGTTTTATAACTTTTTCATGGCAAGCTATTCTGCAACAAAAATAGTTAAATAATTAATTCACACCGCAATTTATGGACAAATTTATTTGAAAATGGTCAAAGGCTCTTTTTTACGCATATTATTAGTTTGATAGTGTACTAAAAAATTACTGGTACTGTTTGGAATGTTAGGTAATAAAATTAACCGTTTGCAGACAACAAACGGTGCCCTTGAATCGGTTATCCTGTGTTCTATTACAGTACACACAACAGCTTGTATCCTAATCTTGAATTCTTTAACGCCAGAATTTGATGGGCAAAGAATATGTCTTTTATATAGCTCCAAAAGAAAATACCTAGAGAAGTAATATCTTGAGAGCATGGGGGCTATTGTGTTAATGCATCTCTTCCAATCCACTGATCCGGAAATGCTTCGTTTAGGAAATTACGTAAACCCATTGCCGGTTAAAAACTATTAAAACTGGCCTGTCAAATTCTACACAAGTTATCATGTAATATAGTCATGTCTGTTTGATAAAATGCTATTTAATTTTCTACTGGCTTTGTCACCTAGCAACCAAGATATACCTAATTATTTCAAAATGTAAAAAGTTTTCTGTGCAAACGACAATTTGTGATAAATAGATTATCTGTTTATTTCTTCAGTTTTTACCTAAGCTGTGTGAAACAATATTCATTTTGTTTTTGAGTTTTGATTAGAATGTTTTTTTTATGAGTATATGTGAAAAAAAATGTTACGGTTTTTATTGGAGTTGTGTTTTGTTAAATTATTAATGTTCGAAAGAACCTGAGTTGAGTTTACTCATCAGAATAAACTGTTTAAAATGAGAGAAGCGTATTTAATTTTGAGTTGAGTAAAATATTAATAAAATAAACTTTCGAACAATTGGAATATTCAATGTCAGTCGTATTGGCTCACCCTATATTAGTCATAATAATCTACATAGTACAGACCATTAATATTTAAAGAAAAAGCAGAAATTTTAATAATGCGTAACATAAATAACAGATAAAATTATATTTTATTTTAGAAAATATAATAAAGTAAATGTTTCCATTGAAAAAATGAAATGATATTGAGTAGGGAAAAAGGAAATGAAAAATATACATTTTTACAAAATATAGTATAATGTTAAGCGTTTTGTATGCCATGATACAATTTATAACGTCACGAGTAATAAAAATACTTCGGGAAAAATATGATTAGAAGTGGATAACACGACGTGACTTTTTAGTAATTGCCTATCACTCAACAAAACCCACTAGAAATCTTTATAAATTACGAAATCAAAATAAACAAAGTATGTCCCATATCATCGTGTGTTATAACATCGAATGTTATAACAAATGACAAATTCGGTCATCTAAAATAGATAAGTCTTCATTAAATTTTTTCGTTTAGGAAAGGGAATACTTCGTTTAAAACCACAGAATATGATCTCATTAAGCATAAACCTCTTCATTTTGTTAAAAATTATGTATTTATTGCATTAATATAAATAAAAGATTAAATTATTTCATAAAATTTCATATGCTATTATATATGCCACACAAATTACAATAATATTCAATAAAATTATTGTTCATGTTATTGTCATATATTTTAAGATAGCGGTATAACGGGTGAAGAAAATAGATATTTAGGTTAATTTATTATCTATGCAATAATAAATAGAAAATTTATTGAAACATTTTAGAAGTATTTTCATAAGGGACTGTCCACTCAAAAAAATTCTGAACGAAAGCATAATTGTCATCATACATCTCATTAAGCCTATCTGAGTTAGTATATATGAATTTCTAAGTTGAAACCTCTTGCTAAAAACGACTGAATTAATATTAAATTACACTTCAGCTTAAAATATCATTTATTGAATTATATGCTTTTTTACTTTTGTCAAATAAGAGAAAGTATTACATTTTTAAAATAACACATTCTTATCATATCTCTCATCTGTATATTGTTGAAATGATTTAGATAAGGTATTAAATATAATTTTGACTGGAATACATAAATGTTAAAAAAAATAACATAGTACACATAATATTTCAATTATGTGTACTGTGTTTTTTTTTTAAATATTTTAATTATTTTATATACACAATAATAAAAGTTTTATTCAAACTTTCGCTCTGATTTGATGGAATAAGACATATTTTATATTACATATTTAAATTTATACTGTACGAAGAGACACAGTATAATCTGCGCTGTTAACCGAAAAGTAACAAATGCAAATGTCATAAAAGCAATGCATAAGATTTTTCTCAATAGTTTAATATAAACTTGTGTTCAAAACAAAATTCTTAAAATTGTTTACTTTCTTATAGTTCTTTATAAAACCATAGTTATTTTGAAAATTTCAAGCAAAATAAATTTTATTTAAATCGCATAACAAAGAATTTCTGGGAACCACCGATGAAGTTCGTTAGTTCAAAAATTCGTTATTCTAAAATTTCCAATACGTCCGATTAAAAAGTAGTTGATGTACTTTAAATTATATTTTATTACAAAAGTTACATTGAAATTATGCAAACATTTTCATAAATAGTAAATGTACAGTACATTGTTATGAAACTATTTGTCAAGAGAAAATAACATCGTTATTAAATATGAAGATTTTTTTTGTACCTACAAACTATTTCTAATTTAGCTTTCCTTAAAGCAGTTGTATATTTTGAAATATAAGTACTGTTAATGTATCTTTTATTAATTTTATAATTATTATTATTCAAAAGTCAGAAATATTCTGTTTCCTAAAGTTGACTACACCTTTTTCAAAACCAAATATCAATAAAAATCAACATTGCATAAAATATTTCTACACTGTAAAAAAATACATGTAAAGGTACTAAAAGTTTCCTAGAAATTTTTACGTAACGGCAAAAGCAAACATTCATGTAACAGATATTTATTTGCTCTAAAAAAAAAAAATCTGTAAGGTTACTAAGAAATTTTAGGAAACTGGAATTGATAGACTTTTTTATGTAACTTCAACCCAGGTTAGAGATAAAATTATAGTAAGAAAACGGTAATTTTAGTAGATTCGTTTGTAAAGTTACAGATTTTTGTAGCTTTAAAAAGATTTGTTTTGTAGATTTACATATTTTCTAGTACACTGTAAAAAAATGAAGAGTTACTAAGATTTTTCAAGTAGATTTGTATTCCAATAACTTTTCATGTAACGGTAAATGGAAAAACTCACGTAATCTTACAGTGTTCCCTAAAGACTTTATCGATAACATCATTGCATCCTTGCAAAATAGGTGTTCAGTGGTCTTAACTGTTCGAGGAAACCACACGCCATATTAAAAATATTGCATCCTTTCTAAAGAACGCTATTTTTAACATATTTTAACAATTCATTTTATAAACAATTCTTTTTTTACATGTAACCAAATTACGGTCCTATATCATCTTTTCATGTTTTTTCATGTAAAATTAAAGCTTAATTAAAAAATTTTTGTGCGTCTTTTTTTCTGTATTGCGCATTGTTACGGTTGTACTATCCATTTTATGCCAATACATGTCTGTCTCGCACGGTTTTCTTAACTTCCTTGCTTGCTCTCCTAATTTTTTTAGCAGTGTTGCTGAAAGATTGAGAAGATAAATTGCATTTAAAATATATTTTGTTGTTGTTATTTTTGTTTAATTTTTGTTTATTCTTTACAATTTTGATTTGTAAAGCAGAAACAAATTTTAATCTTCTACTGTCATTGCAAGTAGAAACATGAAAATTTTCAACTTCTGGATTTGCACGTTTTAGGATCCTACACAACCTGTTTTTACAAAATGCTTCTCTGCCACTCTTTGATTCTGTCTATCTGATACAATGACCTACACAATTATGTCAGAAACACAAAGTTTGTGGGCATTCTATCTCAAGAACACGCGCACTTCATCGTCACCCGCAAGAAAAGTGACATATCTTGCAAAAATAAAATTCAAGCATTTTTAAAATTTTTTAAAATAATTATAAAATGTGTTTACATGAAGTAAAAAACATTATAGTAATAGCAAAATTTTTCTTACCTTCTTTGAATAAATATATTCATAGTTGTAATCTTTGTTATAAATTAATGCACATATATAAAATAATTACATGCTTTTCTATTTTACAATGATGTTTCTGTGTAGCAGTTCAATCTTGTGACTCATTTTCATTCGCTTCCTGTTGACATAGAACTTTGAATTTTTGAATATTTATGTAGTTTTTAATCCAATATATTATTTATACATTTATTTTTAAAATTTGATCTCTAAGAAGAATATAATGATAGTGCAAATTTATTCGGTCATTGCCTTCGATTTCATATGGAGAAATAAGCAACAGCCTCAATAATATGCATTTGTTGAAAATCTCAAATGACAGAATAATTAACAAGAAGTTGGAGAAATATCACCAAATTGACTCCAACTTGAGAAATAATTGCCAAATTTGGTGACAAATATAAATTGCCTTGTATGAATTCAACCTGGCGATTGATAGCTAATTTGGAAAAACAAAATTCCATTTAAATCAATTAATCTTCCACAATCGAGCTCATCACAATTTAGTTTAAAATTCGTGTATTTAATGATTTTTCTAAGACTTTTTTACTTAATAGTGCATTTAATATACATATTTTTATTCTTTCTGTAAATTTTAATAAAAGCATTTTTTCAAGAAAAAATTACATTTATATTTATTATAAATACCTTCTTTTAATTAATAAATTATACATACTTTAAACGTTAAGCTTCCTTTATCGATCTTTATATTAAAACTTTATTGAAAACTTTACCGAAATAATCAGTCCATCAAGTAATCGATTATATATTCTAAACACCGCATCATTCAGAATATAATTAATGTTTAATCATTGTCTATACATGTTAGAATGTCCAAATCTCCAATAATTCGTGTAAAGTTCAAACTCTGGTAGAATATTACATGGCAAGTTAGACAAAACTAATAGAAAAGTTTTAGTGCAAGTAATTGTACTTTTACGTTATGACTGCTTTATATCTGTAATATATCTGATATTCTCATTTGTGCATTGAAAATATTTTTTTTCACGTTAGATATTATTTTCACTTCTTTTTCACGTATTTACGTGAAAGTGTAGCTACAATGAAAACTCGTCCTTCAATATAAATTCATTATTACATAAAATTCAATACAAATTCAACAATTCATTATTACATTTATCAATAGCCCTTTGAGAATTTTAAGAATTAACGATATAGGGTAAAACCTGATTGGCCTGATTATAAATATTATTGTACTCCAGCTTTTATAGTGAGACATGTGTTTCCTTGGATACATCACATGTACTGTTATAATTTTTTTATAAGAACACAAACCTAAGTAAATTTTAACTTGTGCTCTCTTGGTAAATCAGCAAATCTATAAATAATATTGCAATATCCGTGAAGTGTTTTATAACTTTTTCAGGGCAAGCTATATTGCACCAAAAATAGTTAAATAATTAATTCACGCCGCAATTTATGGATAAATTTATTTGAAAATGGTCAAAGGATCTATTTTACGCATATTATTAGTTTGATATTGTACTAAAAAATTACTGGTGCTGTTTGGAATGTTAGGTAATAAAATTAATCGTTTGCAAACAGCAAACGGTGAACTTGAAACGGTTAACCTGTGTTCTATTACAGTACACACAACAGCTTGTATCCTAATCTTGAATTCTTTAACGCCAGAATTTGATGGGCAAAGAATATGTCCTTCATATAGCCCCAAAAGAAAATACCTAGAGGAGTAATATCTGGAGAGCATGGGGGCTATTGTGTTAATTCATCTCTTCCAATCCATTGATCCGGAAATGCTTCGTTTAGGAAATCACGTAACCCCATTGTTGGTTAAAAACTATTAAAACTGGCCTGTCAAATTCTACACAAGTTATCATGTAATATAGTCATGAGTGTTTGATAAAATGCTATTTAATTTTCTACTGGCTTTGTCACCTAGCAACCAAGATATTCCTAATTATTTCAAAATGTAAAAAGTTTTCTGTGCAAACGATAATTTGTGATAAATACATTATCTGTTTATTTCTTCAGTTTTTACCTAAGCTGTGTGAAACAATATTCATTTTGTTTTTGAGTTTTGATTAGAATGTTTTTTTTTATGAGTATATGTGAAAAAATGTTACGGTTTTTATTGGAGTTGTGTTTTGTTAAATTATTAATGTTCGAAAGAACCTGAGTTGTGTTTACTCATCAGAATAAACTGTTTAAAATGAGAGATGCGTATTTAATTTTGAGTTGAGTAAAATAGTAATAAAATAAACTTTCGAACAATTGGAATATTCAATGTCAGTCGTATTGGCTCACCCTATATTAGTCACAATAATCTACATAGTATAGACCATTAATATTTAAAGAAAAAGCAGAAATTTTAATAATGCGTAACATAAATAACAAAAAAAATTATATTTTCTTTTAGAAATTATAAAAAATAAATGTTTCCATAAAAAAATGAAATGATATTGAGAAGGGAAAAAGGAAATGAAAAATATACATTTTTACAAAATATAGTATAATGTTAAGCGTTTTGTATGCCATGATACAATTTATAACGTCACGAGTAATAAAAATACTTCTGGAAAAATATGATTAGAAGTGGATAACACGACGTGACATTTCAGTAATTGCCTAGCACTCAACGAAACCCACTAGAAAACTTTATAAACTACGAAATCAAAATAATCAAAGTTTGTATCATATTATCGTACGATAAATGTTATAACAAATGACAATTTGGTCATCCAAAATAGATAAGTCTTCATTAAATGTGTTCGTTTTGGAAAGAGAACACTTCTTTTAAAGCCACAGAAGGTTATCTCATTAAGTATGAACCTCTTCAGTTTGTTAAAAATTATGAATTATTATATTAATATAAATAAAATATTAAATTATTTCATAAAATTTCATATGCTATTATAATATGACACACAAATCACAATATTATTCAATAAAATTATTGTTCATATTATTGTCATATATTTTAAGATAGCGGTTTCACGTATAAAAAATAGATGTTTAAGTTAATTTATTATCTATGCAATAATAAATAGAAAATTTATTGAAACATTTTAGAAGTATTTTCATAAGGGACTGTCCACTCAGAAAAATTCTGAACCAAAGCATAAGTGTCATCATACATCTAATTAAGCCTATCTGAGCTAGCGTATATGAATTTTAATAACAATTTTAATTTTTCTTAAGAAAGGTGTTATAGTAAAAATAAAATACATTGACATGTTTCGGAACCGTCAAATAAGTTCCATAGTCATAATATAAATAAAACAAAATTTCAAAATATTTCTCGGACAATACAAATGACACGCGACAATGATATATAAATAACAAAAAACACGCACTCTATTGCAAAAAATTAAATTAAAATATAGACGATGATCTAAAACTTAACTAAAAATAAAAATTTTCAAACTATTTCACGGTCAATACAAATGACACGCGACAAAGATATATATATATATATATATATATATATATATATATATACATATATAACCAAAAAACACGCGCGCTATTGTAAAAAATTAAATAAAAATAAAAATAGACCATGATCAAAAGAAATTCCAACTTGGTTCATCCCATTCAAGCCCCCACGAGAAATTTATTCATTAATTCTAACCATAACTTAGGAATAATAAAAGAAACGGTATCATTGCAAACCAGATTATTACGCATATAAATTTCTATGGACTCTCTTATAATAGATTTACGGTTACAATTAGATATGAAACATAATTTACTTTGATTAAACAATATTTTTATCTCCTCATTTAAATATGTTCTTGATAAGGCAGTGTTAGTACGTCCAAATTTGATATCAGATTCGTGCTCCCCTTTTCTAATTCCAAACTTTCTCCCAGTCATGCCTATGTAATAATTTAAGTCACCATTTTCAGTAATATAAGGTATTTCATAAACTCCAGCAAGATCATCATGTCCAGTAGGATCCACTTGCTTATTAAGTAAACATCTTAATTTTGGTGGAGGAGTTGCAATCAAATCAATATTAAACTTTTTTAATTTAAATTTTAATTTCTCAAAACTGCCTTTCAGATATGGAAAAGAAACTCTTTTAAAATTTTTAGAATCACCCCCTTTATTGAATCTTTCAGTTAACCCTGGATATTGTTGTTTAGGCTTCCCTTTTCTATAATAATTAAATAATTTATTGATGCTACTTATTTTATACCCATTAGAACCTGCAATCTCACGGATCTTACGCAATTCTTCGTTTAAAAATTCATCAGAACAGACTTTAAACGCTCTATCAACCATGAAACGGAAAGTAGAGAATTTATAAGAAAAAAGGTGAACAAGCGGAATTTGGAATAATGTATTTTATATTAATTTTCTTTCTATAAATTGATCTTTTCAAAGAATCACCCTCCCTAATTAAAAAAGTGTCTAAAAACGGTAAACTACAATTCGCTTCTAATTCATAGATAAATTGAATATTTTTATCTAATTTATTAACATTATCAACAAAATTAAGGAAAGAATCTACCCCCCATTCCCAAACCAAAAAAACATCATCAACATACCTTTTCCAAAACATAGGAACTTTTTCAAAATTTTCAAAAATTCTTTTTTCATAAGGTCTCATTTTGAATTCCGAGAGGAAACCCGAAATGGGAGAACCAATTGGAGCCCCCAACTTTTTCTCATAAATTTTTCCATCAAACATAAAGAAATTATTATTTGTGATTAACTGTAAGCCAATTTTCAGTGTCTTTTTATGATATCACTATACTTTTCTGAACTATCTATCAACTCACTAATATAAGAATTAACTTCACTAATGTCTATTGATGGAAACATTGACTTGACATCCATACTTGCCAAAATACAATCATGAGAAATCTTAAGTATTTCGATATATTCTACAAATTCTGCTGTGGAATTAACAACCAAGTCCGAAGGAGGTAATAAGTCTTTCAACAATAAGACAAATGCTTTTTCCAAAAAATGTTTTGGCGCTTGACATCTCATTACTATGGGGAGCAATGGATATCCTTCTTTATGATCTTTTACTCTACCAACAAGACGTGGAATGACACCTTGCTTATTAATTCTTAATTTTACTTTCATATTATCTGGCCAGTAGCCTTTCTCTATAATATCTTTTAACTTACTGTTAATTTTATTCAATGGGCATTTCATGATTAAAGTACATTTCATCTCACCAATAGCTTTAAGCATTTTACCACAATAATCCTTACGATCCATTACTGCAATCCTGTTAGATTTATCCGTCTGTACGAACAGAATATCATTTTCTTTTTTCAGCTTTTTAACTATTTTAAAATCATTATTGATAATCTTTGAAGGTCTTTTTAGGTACTTATCAACTTCTGTAAAAATAACATTTCTAGTTTCTTCTCTATTTTCACTATTAACTTTTTCTGTTAAATATTCTGCTTCCATCACTAAGTTTTTCACATCATGTCTCTGTTCAAACATAAATTTCGGACCTTTATGTAAAACTTCCAATTCTTTCTTACTAAACTGTCTGCTTGACAAGTTAATAATATCAATCTTTTGTACTTCTTTTACTGTAGAAGGCTTCGATATCACAGGCACTTGATACATTAATAAAGTATTAATTTTCTTCTTAAGATTTTTAACCTTGATTTGATTTTGTGATTCTCTCCATCTTTCTAACCTTCTATTCAGCACATCGAATTTTCTTGTCAAACAACCATAATTCAATACATCAAAACACTTAAGTTCATAATTTTTAACTGCTTCCATATACGCGTTATAGGTTTTTAAATTCAATTTATTAATAATCGAATACTTTTTTCTGATACATAAAGTCAAATATTTCAATTCAAACTCATGTGATAAATTTCCAAATAACTGTTTAATTGTTTTATTTTTAATAGACAAAAACTTCGGAACAATATTAAGTTTTTTACAAATTTTCAGAAATCTTAAATTCAAAATTTCACCGTCAAGGGCCATTCGTAAATTCTTGTACCGATTAAGTATAAAATGTCATCTTCGTCCAGAATCGACAAAAAACTATGATAAAAAGTTAATTAAATCCAATTGATTTTTTCAATCATCAGATTTTAAAATATTCACCTTTTATATAAACACTTTAATAACAATTTTAATTTTTCTTAAGAAAGGTGTTATAGTAAAAATAAAATACATTGACATGTTTCGGAACCGTCAAATAAGTTCCATAGTCATAATATAAATAAAACAAAATTTCAAAATATTTCTCGGACAATACAAATGACACGCGACAATGAGATATAAATAACAAAAAACACGCGCTCTATTGCAAAAAATTAAATTAAAATATAGACCATGATCTAAAACTTAACTAAAAATAAAAATTTTCAAACTATTTCACGGTTAATACAAATGACACGCGACAAAGATATATATATATATATATATATATATATATATATATAAAAAACCAAAAAACACGCGCGCCTTGATGATGATCTAGCTGGAGTTTATGAAATACCTTATATTACTGAAAATGGTGACTTAAATTATTACATAGGCATGACTGGGAGAAAGTTTGGAATTAGAAAAGGGGAGCACGAATCTGATATTAAATTTGGACGTACTAACACTGCCTTATCAAGAACATATTTAAATGAGGAGATAAAAATATTGTTTAATCAAAGTAAATTATGTTTCATATCTAATTGTAAACGTAAATCTATTATAAGAGAGTCCATAGAAATTTATACGCGTAATAATCTGGTTTGCTATGTTAGCGTTTCTTCTTTATTCCTAACAAGGAAGGTCTCCATACGGGCATACTCGGAAAAATCTGAAAAAATTACAGAATGTTCTTCTCATATAGTTATATATGTTTATAAAAAAATTTCGGCGGAACCTCCTTATAACGTCCTTAAAAAAATAATAAAAATTTCGTTTATTTGGCGATTTATCTCCGGTTGGCGAAAAAACGAAATTTTGAAAAATACGCTTTTACGCTTCGAATACTTTTTAAAGAAAAAACTTTTTATGTACAATTTATTTAAATAAGTTTAGTTTAAGTAATTTTAGTTTTGCATTTTTATTTTACTTTAAGTGTAATTTTGTCATATTTATATGTACTTATAATAAAATGAAATTAATATATTTTATCATTTAAAACACAATTTAAATTGATTAAAATTGTTCCAAATTGAAAAATACACTGTTAAAAATCTGCTGCATTTTGTTGCAACGCACTCCCTTGCTTGTATAGAAAACGGTTACTTGACCGTGAAACGGAGCTTTCTCATTGGTTGGAATAGAGATATTATATACAAGCGGTGGAGTGCGTTGCAACAAAATGCAGCAGATTTTTAACAGTGTATGACACGGTCAATTCACCGTGCTATGGAGCATTCTCATTGGTCAGAAGAGAGAAGGGTCTGGAGTAAATGCTGCAGATTTTTAACAGTGAAGTTAATTAAAATCAATTTTCAGATTCGTTAAAATCGTCTGTTTTTGGCGAGGAAATGCACTCTCGCCAAATCCCGCGTCGCTTTCAGCTTTCCACGCCAATTATTCCAAACTTTTTTTTTTTTTTTACATATCTAATAATGTAATTCCGCCGCTAATTTTCACTGATCCTTTATTACCTACATGAGTAGTTTAATTCGTATTTTTTTCAAAAAATTCTGAGTATGCCCCCAATGGAGACCTTCCTTGTAAGTTATGGTTAGAATTAATGAATAAATTCCTCATGGGGGCTTGAATGGGATGAACCAAGTTGGAATTTCTTTTGATCATAGTCTATTTTTATTTTTATTTAATTTTTTACAATAGCGCGCGTGTTTTTTGGTTATATATATATATATATCTTTGTCGCGTGTCATTTGTATTAATCGTGAAATAGTTTGAAAATTTTTAATTTTAGTTAAGTTTTAGATCATGGTCTATATTTTAATTTAATTTTTTGCAATATAGCGCGTGTTTTTTGTTATTTATATCTCATTGTCGCGTGTCATTTGTATTGTCCGAGAAATATTTTTAAAATTTTGTTTTATTTATATTATGACTATGGAACTTATTTGACGGTTCCGAAACATGTCAATGTATTTTATTTTTACTATAACACCTTTCTTAAGAAAAATTAAAATTGTTATTAAAATGTTTGTATAAAAGGTGAATATTTTAAAATCTGATGATTTAAAAAATCAATTGGATTTAATTAACTTTTTATCATAGTATATGAATTTGTAAGTTGAAACCTCTTGCTAAAAACGATTGAATTAATATTAAATTACCTTCAGCTTCAAATATCATTTATTGAATTATATGCTTTTTTACTTTTGTTAAATAAGAGAAAGTATTACATTTTTAAAATAACAAATTCTTATCATATCTCTCATCTGTATATTGTTGAAATGATTTAGATAAAGTATTAAATATAATTTTGACTGAATTAAATTAGTACATAAATGAAAAAAAAATAACATAGTACACACAATATTTCAATTATGTGTATTATGTTGTTGTTTTTCAAATATTTTAATTATTTTATATATACAATAATAAAAGTTTTATTCAAACTTTCGCTCTGATTTGGTGGAATAAGGCATATTTTACATTACATATTTAAATTTATACTGTACGAAGAGACACAGCATAATCTGCGCTGTTGACCGAAAAGTAACAAATGTAAATGTCATAAAAGTAATACATAAGATTTTTCTCAATAGTTTAATATAAACCTGTGTTCAAAACAAAATTCTTAAAATTGTTTACATTCTTATAGTTCTTTATAAAACCATAGTTATTTTGAAAATTTCAAGCAAAATAAATTTTATTTAAATCGCATAACAAATAATTTCTGGGAACCACCGATGAAGTTCATTAGTTCAAAAATTCGTTATTCTAAAATTCCAATATGTCTGATTAAAGAATATTTGGTGTACTTTAAATTATACTTTATTACAAAAGTTACATTGAAATTAAGCAAACATTTTCATAAATAGTAAATGTACTGTACATTGTTATGAAACTATTTGTCAAGAGAAAATAACATCGTTATTAAATATGAAGATTTTTTTTGTACCTACAAACTATTTCTAATTTAGCTTTCCTTAAAGCAGTTGTATATTTTGAAATATAAGTACTGTTAATGTATCTTTTATTAATTTTATAATTATTATTCTTCAAAAGTCAGAAATATTCTGTTCCTAAAGTTGACTACACATTTTTCAAAACCAAATATCAATATAAATCAACATTGCATAAAATATTTCTACACTGTAAAAAAATATATGTGAAGATACTAATGTTGATGTTTCCTTGAAATTTTTACGTAACAGCAATAGCAAACATTCATGTAACAGATATTTATTTGCACTAAAAATCAAAAAATCTGTAAGGTTACTAAGAAATTTTAGGAAACTGGAATTGATAGACTTTTTTATGTAACTTCAACCCAGGTCAGAGATAAAATTATAGTAAGAAAACAATAATTTTAGTAGATTCGTTTTTAAAGTTACAGATTTTTGTAGCTTTAAAAAAATTGTTTTGTAGATTTATATATTTTCTAGTACACTGTAAAAAAATGAAGAGTTACTAAGATTTTTTAAGTAGATTTGTATTCCAATAACTTTTCATGTAACGGTAAATGGAAAAACTTATGTAACCTTCCTCGGTTACATACAATTTTGATATTATTGTTATATGAAAAATTCTTGGAATACAAATCTATTGGAAAAATGTTAGTAACTTTCGAGATTTTTTTATAGTGTACAGTGCACAGATAAAATGTTAGTAAGCATACAGATTTCGGCAACTTTACATCAATAGGAATACATTTTTTTTCAATGTAGCACTTTTTATTGCTTGTATAATAGATTTTTCTGAGACTATTTTGATCGTACACTGTAAAAAACAAATTTGTAAAGTTACTAAGATTTTTCTAGTAGGCTTGTATTCCAAGAACTTTTCATGTAACGGTAACAGGAGAAATTCATGTAACTTTCCTCGGTTACAAGAAATTTTGCTGTTATCATTATATGAAAATTCTTGGAATACAAGTTTACAAGAAAAAATTTAGTAACTTTACAGATTTTCTTTTACAGTGTAGAATACAATTTTCGGTATTGAATAAAGAATCACCATGTTCCATTATATTTGATTTCGATTCTTTTATTAAAATTTGAAGAAACTGATTTGTATAGGCTAGTCTTTAAAACATGGACTATAGACGTGGTTAAAGACATGGATAATAGTTTGTAGACGTGATATAGAAATCATCCATAAATTCAATGAAATAAATAAACTTGTCTACAGTTTTATATTTCGTTTTTCAAAATTACAGTTTTCGAATTTCGCTAATCTTTTTTTCTTTCAATTATGGCAGCCTGTATTCGGTTTCATACGAATTTTGCATTTTAAAAAGTTTTATTATGTAATATGTACTGGAAGACATGGAATGATATATACTGCATTTTTATGAAACAGCAACTCATAAAAAAATTAATGGGGCCCAATTAAAACATAATTTCGGAGAGTGCATTTTTGTTCTTCTCTGTTACATACAAAATTGTTTTAACTTTTCGCTTGCAGAAATTTTCCTCACAACTTTATAACGTAGGGGTCATTCCACACCAAATGAGCAAATCAGGTGTGGCTGACATGTCACATATATTATTGAAAATCATCATATAAGTAGATCACAATCATTTACGAGGAAACGCAAAGTAGTAGAGTTCAGACTAGTTTATTTGAGTATAAAAATTTACATTAAAGTTGAGACGAAATCAAAATCTTGTGTACATGCTTGAAATTTCAAGTTTATTTTCCGTAGGAATGGAAAGATTGTAATAAAAATTATTTACACGTAAGAATGAACTATAAGTAACAGATTAGCATAATTTGGTAATTGTATTTTTATTTTATAATTTAAAAATAAATAAATAATAAAAAAAATCGTGGAAAAAGTAAAATATTTCAGTTATATGTTTTAAAATGAAGGACACTTTTTCCAAATTCAAATTTTTTTGCCATTATAGCTAATTGAATATATTTAATACATCTATAATTTAATTCTTGCCTTTTTCATTCCTTTATGAGAAAAAAAATAAATAGTGAAAACTGTTGATTAAAAAGTCAACATTTTTTTCATTTTTTTGGAGACGAATAAAAGCTTTTAAAAGTTTTAAACTCTTTGATATTACACATAAAAGTGTATATTTTAAGTATACGGAGTTTTATTCTTGCTTTCAGTTTATTTTTGCCTCAAGAATATTTTTAATTTGTGTAGAAGAAAAACGACTTTCTTCATAAAATAACTGTATTTTAATCTTAAAATCATAGATGGCAGCACACGTCTATTTTTAACAAGAAACTTTAAAAAAAGCGCGTGTTTTCAAAGAAAGATAGTCTTTAGAATGTATCGAATATTAGTTTTTTGAACCCATTTTTGTTATGTTAGAAATTAAAAAGGCAGTATTGAAACTTTTTTAATGTGTCATGGACTTATTGATTCTTATATATGTGCAATATTGTTGATGTCGGAGCTGTCCTTTAATTATTTTTTTAGGTTAAATAAGAGGAATAATTGTGATTTTGTCATTTTTTTAAAAGTTTCTAAGTTTTTTTTTTTAAGATGAAGGAAATAAATAAAAACTTTGAAACTTGGAGAATTCGATCTTCATATATAATACTACATCTTGCATGAATTTCAAAGATGTTTCTCAAATCCTTTAATTTTTATAGCGTTTAAAATTTTTAAAAAAATTACGAAATTTCAATATTTACAACCAATTTATGATTAGTTATGGTATTACCAGATTATTTTTAATCATTAAATATAAAGATTGATTTCCAGAGATTTCAATATTATAAAAAAACTTCATTTTTGTTAAATAGTTTTCAAGATATAGAACATGAAACTTGCAACTTTCGACGATTATCCGCAAGCCATTCTATATCACAAGTTTTTTAAATGTCCAAAATTCATAAAATAATTTATTTTTCGTCAAAATATTGTGCAGACATACATTTGAATATGAAATGAACATGTATCTCAAATTTTATTAAAATCGGATTCTATACAGCCACGGCTTTTTTTACATTTTTGCTCATTTGACATGGAATGACCCTTAAATGAAAATATGCTGTTAAAATCTTAGAAAACGTTTAAGATTTAGCCTCAAACAGAGTTTTAATACAAATACACTGAAAAACAAAGCTGCAATGTTACTAAATTTTTTCTAGTAAATTGTCATGAAGAACTTTTTGTGTAACAATAAAAATTCCCGTATATATATCCAATATTATGAAAGTAAGTCCATTCTATTTCCAGTTTGGAGCTGCGTACAATGCAATTATTTGATTTCTACTTCCACTCTCAAAATACCTTGTTTTGTAACAGACACACGTTCACAATGTAAAAAAAGTCTGCTATATTCCTAAATTCCCTTTTAGGAAACTGGGATTCCTATAACTTTTAATTTAACTGCAATCCGGACTGCAGCGGATATTTTTTTTGTAATATTACTGTAACTTTAATACATACTTCTGTAAAGCCACACATTGTTGTAGCTTTGCAAAGAATAATTTTGTATATATACATATTTTTATTGTACAGTGTATAAATAAAATTTAAGTTAGCATATTGATTACGTAATTTTACATCTAAAAAATTATATTTTATTTACACTGTACAAGTTTAAATTTTTCTATTACCAAGAAACAATTTTTAAGGCATTCTTTAAATGTATTATTTTATATTTTCGTGTTAAAAAAGCACATTCATAGAAGATGTAAAAACTCGGACTTTTATTGATTATTAATTTGTGATTGTCTTTTTTTAGGAAAATGTTTACATATTTTACTTGTCATGTTTTATTCAAAAATATACGTTCCTTTAAGAGCAATTTGTAAACTGTTTAAAAGCATAAGATACATCATGCTGTTACTTTCCATCTTACGCTGCTCATTTTTCATTGTTAAAGCGTCTGACTATCATGGAAGCTGTGTCTTCTCATGTCATGATACATATTCTTCAAACAGTGTAAATTTAAAATTATTGAAAATTAAAGATTTCAGAAAATTAGAATTGTTTTATTGCTGTAGAAGCATTTCATCTATATTTAAAAAGTTTATGTACCTTAACTAAACAAAAAGAAATCTTCAATAATCATAAAAATTACTATAATTGCGATTTTGTTTATTGATTCCTTTCTTTGCATAGAGCAAAATATAACGATTAGCATTTTACAATTATGAAATTCCATGCATCGTAACTCAGGACTCGTAGAATCCTTATTATTTCCGAATTGCAATTTCCATGATATTCAATCAAATGTAGAGTACTGGATTTCTTTTTTAAAGATAACAAACTTTCGAATTTTTTTAAGTTAAATGTTTTACGAAGTATCTTAAAACATGATTTGTTATGAGTTTCACGAACAATAACGGCACTTGATACTTCAATTGCATTAAATTATTTATATCAGGTGTACGTAGTTAATGAATTTTTGTAGTATTACCCCCTCCCTTTTTTTCTTCTAAACAAATTAGGACATCTTTCGAAAATTCATATACTATTTAAACCATTTTACACATGAAAATGTATGCATATACATGCAGTTGCAAAGTTTCATTTACAGGCAAAAACCTTTACCTCGCCCGACTTTTCAAAGCAAAAATCTTTACTCATGCTTTAAGAACATTTGCAAGAGAAATACATTGCAGAATGTATTTTTTTAAAAATAGTGGAACGAATAGAAAATTAAAATATTTGCCATTAACCTCTACATTTTTATCGAGATAGTTTTCATAAAGCAAATTGTTGTCATTATTAGAATTCGCTTCGCTCATCCTCTAGTAGACTGCGCAAATTAAATTCTGTCGTATTGCACAAATTATACTATTACATCACAGTCACAAATTGCACTATTACGTTGTATAGTACATCACGTACTACACAAATCACATTAGAGTAAATCACACAAATTACATTTTGTCGTACACTTTACAAAAAAAAAAAAAAAAAAAAAATCCATATTTTGAGTTGAAATTAAACATAAAAATAAATTATGAACTGCACATTTGCGCAATTCACAGATTTTTTTATACAGAATAAACTAAAAAATTATTATTTTAATTAATTTATCTTACATGTTTTTCCATTACGGATGCATTTTTGCAAATAAAAAATGAAACACATACATTTTCAGAAGTAAAAATAAATCATGGAGTCAGTAATTACAGATAGAATCATGTTTAATTGAATAAATAAAATATATTTTCATTATTCTGCCAAAATATCTCAAAAACTGCTTTCAGATTTTCAAACTATGCTCATTCCTTTTAACCATATAATAGTTTCACGATTTCTTTTATGAAATTTTTCAAATACTTTTCTTTAGGGGAATAGCATAATTTTAATGAATTTAAATTTGTGAAATTACAATTATTTACATTCAATTATGAAAGTATTTTTCAGTGTTAAGAAGACAAATACGCAATTTATTTTCATTTTGTAAAATCATCTATGCAGAAGATACTTAACCATTTAAAAAATTATATTATAATTTTTTTCTTTTTTGTGACATGGTTGTAAAAAAATTGTAAACAAACAAAATTAATTAATATTTAGTATAATTTTGATTCGAAAATTTTTGAAAATATCTTTATTTATACCAGTCTTATATCATAAATAAAAAAATCTGAATTGTTTGGCTGAATATACATTTCTGAAATTAAAATGTGCCGAAACATACAGTAACATTATTGTTTAATAAAGGTGCAAATGTAGTTAGAAAAATATATTGTATGAAATAATGCTTCGCGAATCAAAACAAAGCATGGCTTTTGCTAGTATGTATATATATATATATATATATATATATATATACTATGCAATATTAATACATATATATATATATATATATATATATATATAAGGCAAGTAGAATTGGCATATCCGCCATCTTCCTGTGCTTCCAGAAGAATGGCTAGCAAATATTTTATCGCACCAGACTCTGCTCTCAAAGTTTACAAACATTTTCAACTTCTTATGTGGTCTTTCAGTTTTACTCCATTACTGTGAGAGGGGCTTAGATTAATCCTTATTCAGTACCCAATGTGGAGTCACAGTAGCTTTCTATAACATTGGCTTGCTTTGTATATTATAGTATTACTTAGTGTACTTATTGTCTTTTTCAAATTTCGCTACTACAATATTTATTTACATCTTAGCATATATCACTCGGCTCTCTGTCGTGTGTTTTGGAGGGTCAGCTTCGACTAAAATTTGTACTTTTTAAACTCTATGAAGGAGAACGGGAGGAACATTTATGCTCTACAGACTCAATTCCCAGTCTGCGCAGTCTCTCTTGGGCAGTAAAAGTGAAAGCCAATCATAAAACCTTCTCATGCATCTCTTGACGCACGCCAATGTGTCAATCAAGTTCATCTAACATACACGCGGAACAGCTCAGTCTGTTTTTGCCAAATTTTGACGCTATCGAAGAATTCCTGCAATGGAAGAAGCAGTATTACACCAGTAGAGGATAGTCTTTCGACAAGCCGGAGAACGTACGTTGGGTGTTAGCCATTTCCTTGCTTATCCCCTTACATGAAACATCAGTAAGCTCTGTTGTAACGATGCATGTCTGTCCAAATCTATGAAAGAATGACGAATCAACTTAAGGGTGTATTCGAAAAAATGCTTATCCATCTTCGAGAGCTCGAAATTTCCTAATAGAATTTCAGACACATTTTTAAAAGTAGAAACATGAAACTTGCTGAGGGGATTTTTGAAGAGACGTATAAGGTGTTATGTGATGTCTTTTTTACGCTCAAATCATTAGAATTCCATTCATAAGCAATTACCTTCTCAGTACACTGTTAAAAATAAAGGTGACAAACCGGTGCCATTTGGGACCCGGAGGTGAAAAGGCGGTGCCATTTGGAACCCTAGGGTGTCATAGGAGCTTGAATATGTGGTTGGGGTGACGACAGATCTGTTCCTGGATGATGGGAGCTAAAAAAGGTGCCATGCACTTCGTATTGGTAGCAATTTACCACCTCATCGGGTGACTGGCAACTTGCGCATGCGCTATGACGTGTGTCTTTCTGCTTTCGGTGTCGGCAAGTAAAGTTTATGTGTGTGAGCAAAGTAAAACATGGCGGTGTGTAAATTGGCTATATTAATTGAGGACTAACCACTGAGCTACAATAAAACAACAATGATGACTTAATGATCCGATTTGCGCGACCAGTGACCCCGGGCAGTCTGATTAAAGGTAAGATTTAACTTTATTTTATTTTATTTTATTGTTACGTTAATTTATCGTACATCCCTATATGTAATGTCATATGAAAACAGTAAATCATATTTTTTTGTTAGTGTGATTGATTGGTAAGTTTATTATGTGAAGCTACAAGCTACACTCTCACCAAAATACCCGCTTGCTAATGTTAAACGTATGAGGCAGTTATTTTACAATTTCTCGTTTACATGTCAATATTTTTAAATGATTTATCGAGTCCTTAGCTACCGAAGAGCAATTGGAGCAAACTGCTCTAGGCACGGGAATCCTAAGGACGCACAATTAGAAAGAGGGAAATGAAAGATTGTAAAAATATTTACATATTTTTTCATTACAAATCAGTTATTTTAGACGAATCTTGTTGCAATCGGAACATTCTATGACCATTTTACCTTGTGTTTAAACTCACCTGTTTAGATTTAACCCTTAACTGCTGTTAGTGGTCTCAGACACCGTGAGTTTTTCATGTTTAACAGTTTAACTTGTAATTTTTAGTTTAAATATAGATACTGGTCAACTGTTTTTAGTTTGGAGTCTTATTACTACCTCTAAATACTTTTGAATAGCTGAATCTGATTTATAATATTCTTGTACATAAAGTTTAATGCATAAATAGTATTCTGAGAATTAATGAAACATTTTATTCATCTTCAGATTAAATGGTCTGACAGACAGGTTACAGTAGTTATATAACAATTTTTGTCAGAGCAGTTAAGGTTAAAATATGTTTTTGCGTCTATATACAGTTAAAAGCAATTAATTTTATTCGCGAAGTTTTAATTTTAACCTTTACACGGGATCTCGGACAGCATCTGGCCGGCTTTGTATATATTGTCGGATAGATGCTATCCGAACCCCTCCTGTAAAGGCTAATTCACACCATATTGCAGCCTCGCGTAACTTCTCTAATATTGTTTCAGTATACCTGATTTGTCTTTATTTGAGAGGGGGGGGGGGTAACTTTTTCATTTAAGACAATTGAATACTTGCAAATCTTAAAGTAATCAAAACTTATTTACAGGGTTTTCATTATTAATATTTTCCTTATTAACCACCATTATTTCCAAAATAATCTTCATAATAAGATTAGATCGGGGGGGGGGCGGTAGCACGGACAATCATTTAGTCTCATTTAAGGATAAAAATCACGGATAAAACCTCGATTTGCATATTAAAGCGTTATTAGTCAGCCAAGTCATACCTTGGTGGGAAATGCCTAAAAACCCGAATTTAGCGGTATCTTCGGTTTACCATTATGTTTTCTTACTCCCAATTCTTCATATTTTCATACTTTTGGTTTCATTTTCTTTCAAAAAGGTGAGAAAATGTTAGGGAATTGAAATGAATATACCTTATGATCTGATTATCGGCTATGCAGATTTACACCCATTTTTTTTCGAAAGTATTCTTTCGCATTAAACCTTATTTAGTAGCAGAATTTTATGGTTAAATAAAATAAAATATTTTTTTTTCAATAATAGTAATTTAAGTTTGATTAGACCGTAATCAGTCCCCCCCCTTTCTCAATCATCAACATCATCCGATATGACAAATTTTTAGTCATGAACATTCAAATTATAAAAGGAAAACAATCTGTATTTACTCCACTGAACTTTCAGAATAGTTTACAGAAATAGTGTGTGTTCAAAAAATATAACAATGAATAAAAACTTATATCGTAATTTTACACAAATGTGAAATTTTCCCGCTGGTGATGAAGATCTCGTGTTTTGAAGGTGATTTTTGCATTGTCATTTATAAATCTTAAACGTTTTTCTAATGATATAATTTTTAACAATCTTTTATTCCACCCGTTCTGAAACAAGACCAATAAACAGGGTTGGCTTTTTACCGGTAAAAACCTGGGGAGAAGGTGGTAAAAACCTAAGGATATACAATAAACTGTTAGCCCTTAAACTGTATTTTAATACTATTGATAAAAATTCTATTTTCATGTAAATGGTGTATTAATATATAATAACTATATAGGGGAGAGTGGGGTGGTGTGGGACTTTTTTTTACAAAAGTAAGTTTTTTTTTATATACAAAAAGAAAAATTTCAATTTATAGGATGCAAGGTAAAACACTTTTTAATCCCCCTGAACAATATAGAAACATAACGTGCAAATACTATTTTATTTTAAAGAGAACGTAAGTTTCAAAATGTGTCTCATACCTCCTCATCAAGAGTTATGGGACAGCAATAATAAAAAAAAGCTATAAGGCACAAAATAACCTATAGTGTCGGTAAGATAAACAATCAACCAAAGGTTGTAAGTTGATAATGTATGTGCCACAATATAAAATACCAGTATCTTCATGACTAGAATGAAAATTCAGGATTCTCTGTCATAGGTGTCATTAAGGCCCCACACTAGGCACAGAAAGAGACCCGGATGATAATGTAAAAGTCTATAGGAGCGTTGTTTTCAAATAGCTAACTAAAATTTTATATTTTTACATAGTTTTTTTTAACAAGACAGCTGAGGATGATCCATAACCGGCCTAGTTTTTATTATTTTTTCGATTTTGCTTTTATATTTTTTGTATAACGATAGTTTCAATTTCAGAATCAGTTTAAACCGATTTCGTAAGTTAACCCGTCAGTAGTCGCGTGTCGGTCTTTTCGCCGCCCGTATAACTTATTTTCTCTTAACTTATATCACATTACAAATACAACGAAGATCTACCATGTAGCTGACTTTGAAGCTTTCTCGACCACCTTAGCGAAGTAACAGGACACCTCTGTTTTTTTTTTCAGGTACATTTTTAGAGACAAATTTGAAATCGGCGAAAAAGTCTACGTAAAAATTACTAATGTGAGCTCATTTTTCTCATTCATTCATCATTTCCAATTACTCCAGATCTCATGGATAAAATGCATAATTTAAGAAAACTGCAAATTTATATCTTCGTTGTAATGTTATTTTCGTATATTAGGGGAAAAATATTTTTATTTTACATATTTGGTATACGGGGGGGGGGGGCAGCGGCGAAAAGACCGAGCGCGACTAATGACGTTGTGAAAAAAGTCGCGACTACGCGGTTAAAGTAATTTTTTAAAAAAATCTGAAACCAAAACTGAAAAAGTAAAAACTACGCCGGTTGCGGATCGCCCTCAGCAATCTTGTGCAAAACAACCACGTAAAAATATTAAAATTTGGGCGAAATATTTGAAAAAAACGCCCCCATAGACTTTGCATTATCATCCGGCTCTTTTTCTGTGCCTAGCGTTGCGCCTTAAATAATCACCAATTTACATTTTGAAGTATGAATATATATATTATCAATGTTATAATTAATATATTATCCTCTAAAAATATTTGCATGTTAGCAATTTGCATTATTATTAATTTGAAAAAGGAACTGGGCGCGTCCCATTCCTCGCCACTTCCTTATTTGTGTTAAACTTCTTGTTCAAACAAAAATGCTGCTTTAGGCTTAGTTTAAATTATGGATAATATACAGTATAATGTTCCATAAATAGGAAAAATATTACATTTATACATAAACAAGTCTTTAACATATTGAAAGCAAATAAATCAAATTTAAATTGGATTTTTGAAATAATTTTTTCTTTCATACATTTGCAAATCTATGCATAACAATATTTTTTGTAAACTGAAGAATGGATTACCATTGCTTCATCTTGTGTGCGATTGATGAAGTGTTTAGAATAATGCACAAAAAGAAAAACCTACTGTCCCATTCCACCCGACTTTCCCCCATATAGCAAAAGGGGAAATAAAGAATTAGCCAGTTCCCTTAAGCTCCTGATATACACTATATGACCAGAGATGACCGTCCACTTGCGATTTTAGACATTTTGTTAAATATCTAGAAAAATGTATGAGGAATTATCCTGAAAATCTTAGTGTATAAATATAATACACTACCTGGCCATTGATTATCGTCCACTTGCGATTTTAGACATTTTGCAAAATATCTAGAAAAATACATGAGGAATTATCCTGAAACTATCAGTGTATAAACAATATACTACAGGTCATATATTTCCGTGAAGATTTTTTCCAGAAACTTTATAGGGGACCGCCAACAAATTAAACAAAGTATGAATGCAACTCTGTCAAAGTAACTCTGTCAAAACCAATGCATCAAAAGCGCTCAAACTGTAGATTGTAATTAAGTGGCTTATTGTTATATACTGTGTCCATTTTTATGTCGATGGCATGTATACTCGTAGAGAAATTAAGGTTTTTATAAAAATTCTCCCCAATTTTCCCAAGATTTTTGCTTATAATTTGCAGAGTTCTTAATATAAAATAATAATATTTTCTGAAAATGTGACGAACAACATTGCACATAAAACCCTGTAATTAGAATTAAAAAATAATAAAAATTGTATGAAAAATGAGTAGGTGTACTAAATAATTTTTCACTGCGCATGCGTCAACGATATCAAAATTTCATTTGCATATTATGTTGGCCAAATATATAGAGCAACTTTTGTGAAAGTTGCAAAATCATAGCTTGAAAATTCTGAAAATAATCGTCAATAGAATCATTTAAAAATCCGTTATTTCCAAAATGAAACAAAAAAAGAGCGGTTGTATCCATATATTCATTGATTAGTATCAATATAGAATACACAATATGGAACTTACTACTACATTTAGAAAAAATCCATCTTTTTTTTTTTTTTTTTTTTTTTTTGGGGAACAACGGATTTTCAACTTTTTATATTGACCATTATTTTTAGAATTTTCAAGCTATGATTTTGCGACTTTCACAAAAGTTGCTCTATACATTTAGCCAACATAACATGCAAATGAAATTTTGATATCGTTGACACATGCGTAGTGAAAAATTATTTTGTAAACCTACTCATCTTTCATACAATTTATATTATTTTTTAATTCTGATTACAGGGTATTATGTGCAATGTTGTTTGTCAGATGTTCAGAAAATATTATTATTTTATATTAAGAACTCTGCAAATTATAAGCAAAAATCTTGGAAAAATTTGGGACTATTTATATAAAAACCTTAATTTCTCTACGAGTATACATGCTATCGACATAAAAATGAACACAGTTTATAACAATAAGCCACTTAATCACAATCTACAGTTTGAGCGTTTCTGCTGCATTTGTTTTGACAGGGTTATCCGAAAGATATTCATTTTTTTTAATTTGTTGACGGTCTCCTGTAAGGTTTCTGGGAAAAATCTTCACGGATATATATGACCTGTCCTATTATGTTTATACACTGTGAGTTTCAGGATAATTCCTCATGTATTTTTCTAGATATTTAACAAAATGTCTAAAATCGCAAGTGGGCGATAATCAATGGTCAGGTACTGTAGTACAAGTCATATATTTCCCTGAAGGTTTTATTCCGAAACTCTAATAGGGGACCGTCAACAAATTAAAAAAGAATGAATGCATTTTGAATATCTTTTGGATAACCCTGTCAAAACTAATGTAGCAAAAGCGCTCAAACTGTAGATTATGATTAAGTGGTTTATTGTAATAAACTGTGTTCATTTTTATGTCGATAGCATGTATAGTCGTAGAAAAATTAAGGTTTTCTACTAATCCAAAAAACAGTCTCAAATTTACCCAAGATCTTTGTTTATAATTTGAAGAGTTCTTAATATAAAGTAACATTCTTTTCAGAAAATGCGACAAACAACATTGCACATAATACCCTGTAATCAGATTTAAAAAATAATAAAGATTGTTCGAATATTGCGTAGGTTTACTAAATAATTTTTCACTGCGCATGCGTCAAAGATATCAAAATTTCATTTGCATATTATGTTAGCCAAATGCATAGAGCAATTTTTGTGAAAGTCGCAAAATCACATCTTGAAAATTTTGAAAATAATTGTCAATAGAATACGTTGAAAATTCGTTATTCCCAAAATGAAGGGAAAACACGAGGGGTTGTGCCCATATATTCATTGATTAGTGCCAATATAGGATACATAATAGGGGCGTACTAATAAATTTGAATAAAATTCCTTATTTTTTTATTATTATTACTGCTATGGGATACCTGGACATGTTAGGGAAATTTGTTGCTAATCTGGAATAGACACTTTGTTGCAAAGTATGTTTTGTAAATATGGTTAATAATGTAAATAGTTTGTAACTCTTAATGATTACACAGGAAAAGAATAACTGAATGACAAGTATGAGTTACTCAAGTAATTTTCCCGTGCTGTCCGAAAATAGGCAATAAAGAGGAAAGTGCCCAGTTAAACTGATGGCATTGAGCTCGCAGGCTATACATACAACTGTATATTATACTCTTATTTCACAGAATAATACCCTTCCAAAAATAAAAGAAATCAACTGTAAGTTATTGGACAGTGGATTAACTACCAACCCTCTTTATACTTAACGAATGAGCCCCTAAAACTAATCAGGGAAGTGCCTTATCAGAGTGAACCTATTAACAAAATTTGAAATAAATTTGATAATTCTGCATGATTTCTGCATATTTATATAAATTAAGGGGGGTAGCACTCTCTTCTCCCCCCTTCATATTTAACCAATGAACCTCCAATGCTAATAAGTGAAGAACCTTATCAAAGTGAACCTACATATAAAATTTGAACCAAATCTGATATTTATATAAAGAGTTATCACGTTACATACAGAACCTGCGGGCACATTAGCTGCCAGGCTTTGATAGCCTTGTGAGCTATAATTTAAATTTTATTTAAATTGTATTTATTCTTTTTTTATTCATCTACCATTTTTGCTGTACTTTGATGATACATTTTAATTAGACTGTCTTGTTATGTGTTTTCCTTAATGTGTTATTATTGTTATTACAGATAGTGAACTTACATTTACAGTACTTACATCACCATGTTTGATACAAGAAAAGTTTCCGACTCTTTATCATGAAGAAGATGCAGAAATTTCTGTGTTTTAACCTTTTATTGTGCTCCACAACTCAAGCAACTTGTTAAATTACTCATGCTATGTATTAATTTTATATAAACAGTTAATTACAAAAACTGATAATTTTATAAGCTTAGTTACTTTGTGGCATGCATTATTTCGGTTGTTTAACGTTAAATATAGCAAAAGCCAATTTAAATTTTTATAATTTTTATTAGATACTTATGTCTTCAAAACTTTCTTAGTGGTATCAGTTCCACATAGTGTCACATCTTTGTTTAATAATAATTAATACATTCTTGGTGTTTACAATAAAAAGATTATTTGAACTAAAAGGTTGTTTTTTTAATTCAGTGTTTTATTCCTTTCATTATAATTACTCTTTGGATTAAAATTTCAGATGCAATAAGTCAAAACATAAAACAATTTCGCAGAAAGTGTTTTGATGTGGATACAGGACTAGAAATCAGCAGTCGTTAGTCGTCAAATGAAACTAAATTATAGAAAAATTATTCCTAGTCGTCAAATCTTGATAGCTAGCTTTCTTTAATTTTTGTTTAGCAAATGCTTTCATTTGTATTTTAGCATACACCCCCCCCCCTCTGAACCATGACATCAGCACGTGTCTTAAGAATTTTGAACCTGTCAATAACCTCTAAGTTAACTTCACTTTAACCAATGACTGATAAAACTGGTCCTTGGATATTACACCCCTGTAAACAAGATTTTCTTTTATTATGAGATATTTCTGCATCCTTATATGTTCCTAAAATAAGAAACTGTATTAAAATTGTTTTAAAATTTTTGTACTCCTTTCCTCAAACAAACAAAAAAAATATGTGTGATTTGGAAATGTTTTAAATGCCACACCATAATTGACAATCAAAGATTCATTTATTTGCTAACTTTTTATTTTCTGATGTACTGTTAGTCTCAGATTTTTTAAAAATTAGCTTATCCCTAGTTATATCTAAAGCTCATATTTTCTTTCTGTGGACATATTTACTTGATTATCTGTTTTGTATGCATATTAGCTTTATAAAAATAATAAGTTTTTCCAGAATCCAAATATTGTAGTTTAATCAGGTTTCATACTTATGCAAAGTCAGTTTTTATTTTGTTTAGTAAGAAAAAGTGTTTAATATATAAAGTTTCCTCTCCACTTCCCTTCAATACATTAAAATTAAATATGCAATGCAATATTATTACTATTAACATGGTTGTGAAAAGAAATAAGAAAATATGAAATGCAGTTGGCACATCGAAAAAAATTTGTAGGCATTATTTTGACACCTTACCTACAGTTCTTAATTTCCAATCCTGTATGGATATATGCTATAAAATATGGATTTGCATAAGTTCACTATAAAGGTAAGTATACATATAATGTAAAAATGATTTTTTTTTTTTACTCAATTTCATCTATTATTTTACCACAACTATAAAATGAACTTATTTTCTATAATTCATTTCATAGCTTGATGGCTAACTTTCTGTAAGAATTTTAAAGAATATGAAATATTCTTACTAATTTAAGAGTTACACAGCATTTATTACATATTCTTTTCTAATTTGTGTTTTACATTTTTTTAATTAGATACAGCAGGATAGCTGAAAAAATATTGGTGCGTTGTTTGACATTGATATTTCACAACTAAAATCTGAAAAATGCTTATTTTAAAATTTGTAGCATTTCTTCTATTATATGAAAATCTTAATCCTCCGAAAAGTTCACAACCGTCAAAATGATCAGCAACTAATATGTTCAACGAAGTGTTGGCCTCATGGAAGCAAAATAATTTTAATGGAACTTCCAGCAGTATTGGGGCCTTCACATGGAGCAAAAACAACATTGAACTTCAACACCCATCTGTGTGGATATTTAATAACAGGTGTATTGCCTTCGAACAATCAGATCTTAACTCACTTGACTTCTGTAGAAAAGTTAGAAATAGAAAATCCCCAGTTTGCATTGTATGTGATGCGAAATTATCAAGGCATAGAATGATTTAAATCAGAATTATCTGCAGCGGACTGTCAATTCTGTGATCTTTCGTTTTCAAACTTGTGTAAAAAACAAATATCAAGCCAGTGAACAATTTGTTGAAATATTGTTATTTCTTTTATTTTTTTTTTATTAAAATATGGCATATATTTTACAGGATATAGCATTTTTCTGTGTCCCCATAATTTTCAGTTGCCCTGTATATAAAATAATGAAAATACATGTCCAGCAATATACTATGCGTCAAAAAAGATGGTTACGGATTACTTCTGAAACTATAAGAAAATTATAAAGATATTCATATGAAGATAGATATTGAACGAACTGATATAACTTGTACTTTCTCTTATTTTGGAGTCAAAAAACATAAAATTTTTATAATGTTCCTGCATCTAAAAATCCCCAATCACAAAAATTGTTACTGGCCTTTTCTTAAACATACCCAAAAAGTTTGATCCAAACATCTGAGTTAGAGTCAGTCAAAAATCATGATTTATTTCACTTTACAAGAAATTCAAAACATAAAATTGAAAATCGGACTTGAAATTGCATGACAAAGTCACAATATTTGACTCTAACTCAGTGATTTTAGAGGCAGAAAATAAGTGTAGGGGTTGTGTAAATTTTGCGATTTATGCTAACAAAACCTTTTGGGTATGACTAACAATGCAATAGTGATGACTTATGATTGGTGATTTTGAAATGCAAAGACTGTATAAAAGTTAAAATTTTGAATTTTTCTTAAAATAATCTCCATGTAAATGAAAGTACAATTTGAATTCTCTGCCTTTCTATGATTATTTTTGTAGTTCATATTATCCCTCTCTGAGTTACAAAAACATGCTACAATTTTTCTTTGGACACCTGATAATGAGTTTAAAAATATAATATCCCATCAATCTAAAAGAAAAAAAAAAGACTCAAAATATTGACTGATCATGATAATTTTCTCTGCAGACTTCAATTTAAAAATGGGTAAACACTTTGTATTTCATGATTCAAACCAATACAATTTCTTGACAAGGGGGGTGGGGGAGGGGGATTGCAACTGTGGGCCATAGATTGTGAGTGATATTTCTTGTAGGATGCCACAGGGCACACTGGATTATGTGTGTCATCCGTTCACCCTCTGGGGCACGCTGGATAAGTGGTATCATTATTCTCCCCTGAGATGCCATTCTTGCACCCCTTAAGGTAACCTGGATGAGGGATACCATTACTCTCCCCTCAGATGACATCCTTTCACCCTCTGGGACACCCTGGATAAGGGGTGTCATTACTCTTCCCTGAGGCGCCATCCTTTCACCCCCTGGGACACCCTGGTTAAGGGGTGCCATTACTCTCCCCTGAGATGCCATCCTTTCACCTCCTGGGGCACCCTGGATAAGGGGTGCCATTATTCTCCCATGTGGTGCCATCTTTTCACCCTATTGAACACTGTGGATAAGGGGTGCCATTATTCTTCCCTGAGGTGCCGTCCTTTCACCCCCTGAAACACCCTGGTTTAGGGGTGCCATCCTTTCACCCTAGTTAAGGGTGCCATTTTAGCTCCTCTAGGGGTGTCACCAGTGAGACAAGCTTTTCACCCCTAAAAGGTGCAATGTGTCACCATTAGTTTTAACAGTGTATGACCCTTTTTTTCGCCCCACTTCTGAAAAAAAATGGTTCAAAATGCCGTTTTTGTTTGCTTTTTTGCAATATTTTCTGCATTTATCAAAGAATTCACAATCACGACACCCTGTGTCCTTTCTAAATACGACAATTTGCTAGTTTGATGCATGTGAGAGCAAAACTGAATTTAAAAATAATTCGAAAAGTAGGCAGTTTGAATCGAAATACACCCTTAAACGGAGGGCTTTTAACAACCGACTTAACAGTGTCCTCTACTGCCTCAATATTGCATTTCTGCACCGGCATTCCTATACGAATTCTGCGTATTTAGATTCCATCTAACTGCTTTTATATTTCTAAAATTGAATCTTGAACAATCTTCATAATAGTATATAAAAATGTTATATTATCGGGATTTCCATAAAGAATGAATTTTAAAATGTTGTTTTAAATTGTTCGATTTCATTTTAAATTTGTATGAAATGCTTAAAAAAGTGGAATTTTTCATTAAAAAATATACGGTTTTAACAATGTAACATTATATAAGCTTATTTTCTTAAATTTCATAAAGTATGACTCTTTATATTATTTCATGAACATAACTAGGTCGTTAAATTCTTAATTAAGGCGTTGAGTCTCGCAAACTGAATTAAACTATTATATTCTGAAATAGAACTTCAACACTGTGAAGAAATGCTTAATTAAACAAACACTTCATTTTGAGTAGTTTATATTACAGTAGAAGATATACGATTTTTCTTCTATTTCATGCTATCAAATACACAGTATTAAGAGAATTATTAATGAACTAAATTTAAAGACCATTCTTGAAAGCTTCATATTTTTCACTTTTAAATAATTCTTTGTACATATAAATAATAGAAAAAAAAAACATACTGGCGTACATGAGTATCTTTGCAATGTCAAAATTTAAAAACTGTTATTTTAATATTTTAAATATTGAAAAATGAACGTATCGCAATAATGTTTTATTTCTTAAAGTGCAAAATTATTAACAAAGAAAAAGAGCGGTATAACTTCAATATTTAACTTAAGAGCTATAGTAGCTAAGAATAACAAGCATTTTCTATTTTAAAATTACCTTTGTATTTTATGATTTTTTTTCTTCATAATTATTTATTACACGTTATATAATACCTCAATACTTACATGTAGATTTACGTACTTAATCGTGTTTCCAAAGAATGTGTGCAAAAATTTCATTATTAGAAAGCATTACATTATTTTAAAGCATTTTCATTATTTAAAAATTAAAAAAAGATAAAGAGCAACAATCGGCATTGTAAGGCAACTTTCATAACCACATTGGGCCATAAAATTGCTCTCGGGATTTAATTGAATAGTTTTTTAGTGCATTATCGATTTAACTTTGTGTTGTACTTGGTACTTTTCAGAGGTTGTATAAAATCTACAGTGACTGAAAAAATAATTGCATCACCTGTGAAAAAAAAGGAAAAGTGTGCAAATATCATGTTTACAGTTTGTGTTTAAAAAGAGATGATGCTATTACATGAGAATATACTTGTAGTATTAATTTACAATAAAAATTAGTTTATTTTGAAAGGCAAATAATAAAAAACTTCTAAAAGAGAAAAGTGCTTTTTTTTAAAATCAAAATATGGTCGACTACATTTAAGCACAAATTTAGTAGATAATAATATTGATAAACGATTGTTTGTTGATAAAGGATTTTCTTTAGTAATTTACAAGTTTTGATAATCACAATAAATTACTAAATTTATTTTCCACCGTTTTTGCAACTTTAGGTGCCAACCTGTCTGAAAAAATCTGTTATTAAAGCTATGGACCGACCTACGCATAGTCATACGCATCTTAATCCAATTCAAACTTTTTGGCTTGTAAACAGCACCATAATTGTTAAAAAGGAACAACTGACTACCAATATTAGACTACAAGAAATTACTATTAGAATTTTGCACATTGAAGTCGGACACCATTATATCTAAAATGTGATTTTAAATGCGCCTCTCACGGAAACTCTAAAAAATATTAAAGCTATCCTTTTATGTATGTCCAAATCAACATTCATGTAACACGACTGAGTTATGTGAAATTTAATATTAGCTACTGAAATTGTGGTTAAATATGTTTTTCCGTGTTTTGATATAATAATGTATACTTCCCTTTCGGAAGGTATTTAATAATATCATGCATTTAAAAAATGAATTTTTATGGTAAATTGATAGAACCAGTATATTTTAATGTAATAATATCATCATTACAAAAAACAGAAACATAAAACGTGATATTTTCAGACTTTTTAGTTTTTCACAGTCGACGCAATTTTTTTACGCCACTGTAGGTCCATAATTTTTACACAATATCTGATTCGATTAATACATTTCTGATGTTATCTGCGTTTCAGCTTTTAGCATACACTTTTTACCTAAGATACGCTCGGAACAGCTCAAGTTATGGAATTTTGGGAAAAATAGCCAAGTTTTTGGACTTATTTACGGAAGTGATATACGCTGATGGAAGTAGTTCAAAATGATTTTGCACTAATAATTGCTGGTTAATCTCGTCCTAAGACATAATCGCATGTTTTTCATTAATATTTTTTTAAAGAATATTTTTTCAAAACAGTTGCGATGCGTTATTTTAAAATATAAAATAAGTTTCCATCTCAATAATATTTGATATGTAAATATTCTATATTTTAATTTTTCAGAAAAAATACTTTCAATAAAATTTGGAGACTGTAAAATCTAATAACTGAGATATGTTAATAACCAAAAACTAATTTCTTTAAAAAAATGCTTAATCGCATTCTCTTAAATTTTTACTTTCTGTTATTTTTAGATAGGCTTTATTTGAACTCTTTCGGGTAATTTTTACATTAATTTTTAATTGCCTTGTTAGAAATTTTATTACTAATATTGGCACTAGAATTTAATTTTTCTAATTAGACTTTCTCCATTTTTTTCTAAACCTTAATTCTTTTCTTTTAAAAAATCGATATTTTTAAGAACACATTTTTAACGAATAAGAAAACAAATAAAAACACTAAAAATAAGCTGACAGGAAGCAAACATTTTATTACTAAAACGCAAACATTGATTTTAGAGTTAAACAATTTCTGTCAATTTCATTTGAACAAAAAGTCTTTTCTTAGCTATTCATATTTAATATCATCGAAGAAAGGAAGTAAAAACAAATATTTGCACAGCAAAAATCAATATGTTGTTAGCTTTCTTCCAAATCTTTTACTTGTCTGATATTTTTATACTGTTATGTGAAAATTAAAAGAATTGCATGATATACATTCCTTTTTTTAAGTTAATGTATTAATTTTTCAATGTTTCAATATTGAATTTTAGATTTAACTATATGCATTTATTTCATGAATGTATTTTACATTATTTTTCGTTTTTCATTTTGAACTGTGATTTAAAATTTTTACTATGAATATCAATTTAAACATCTATTTCTCTCATTTGTCAAAAATTCAGTGCTCCAAAAATATTTCTGAACATTTCAATTACAGAACATTTATCAATTACAATAACAATAAAGAAATATCATCATCATTAGCCCAGACTAATGGCAAATACCTTTAATTGTTAAAAAAGTTTTAATATGTGTATGTCATGTATTTTAAAGATGTACAACATCTGCATCATTAACCGTACATAATAAAATTATGCTCAATCTTTTATTAAGTGAATCCTTATATATATTATAAATGTGAAAGTGTGTTCGAAAAGTTGGAATGAAATTGGCTTCAAAACGCATGGATTAATGTCTTTGAATTTTTGTATATAGATAAATTATTGGCTTGAAATGAACATAGGATAATTTTTATTTTTTTTATTCAAATATTTTTCTTAATAATTCAACATTTCACTATTTTTCATACAGAATAAATTGAAAAATTTTCCATAATATTTAATCATCTTTCTTTTTTCGTTGCCAAAAAATAAAAAAACGGAATCATTATTTGTGTTTTGTAATTAATTTTCAACTGAAAGATTTTCACGTGATAAAACAAAATGAAATAAATAAATAAGACACTATTCTGTTTTTCGGTACCAGGTTAAAAACCGCAATTTTACTAATTGTGATGTCAGAGTAATACTGTTTTTCTTCTTATATTACGCAAACGATTATATAAAATTTCTTTTACACTTAGGAGACTTCACAAGAATGTAATTTCACACTTTACAAGAATATAAATATTTTAGTAGTTTTTCCAGATATTAATCCGCAATCAAAATTAATCTTTTTCTTTTTTTCGGTTCGAGGCTACAAATTTCAACTTTCCTTTAAGAATTTTAAAAATATCAATGTAACGTCATATCTGAAACAAAGTATAAGTTTTCAAGTTTTCATTTTTAATAACACAATGTCATTTTGAGTAAGTGCTAAAAAGAGAAGACTGTGACGTCACATATTAAAAATAAAATAAATATGCTCTGGTGTTGCTATGAAATGACATTGAATTATGATATCAAAAGTTATTATTCAAAGAAAATTAAGTTTATCGTCTGAGCGTGGTTAATATAAAAAGTTAATTTTAAAATGAAATAAGTTTTTTTAAAGGTTAAATATTAAATGACTAGAAAATGTTAATAATTTATACATATCGTAAATAACATAATGATTAATGAAAAATACTTTTTATCATTCTTAGAAAGTAAGATAAGCTCAACTAATTAAAAAAATATTTTTGTGTGTTAATTCTTAAAATTGTTCGTTTCTGAAAATTATTAAAAATCACTTTAAAAATGCACTTTCGGGCTTAAAATCTAAAGATTTAATGTAATTGTGGGAAAATCCATTCTCTCAGTCAATATCTCAATTTCGCATAATGTGGTCGAAGTGTACTGGAAACAGGTTTGTAAATGGATATTAATTCCACATTTTTTAGCTCTTAAAAAGTAAAAATATTTTGTCACTTTTAAGAATATTTTTTATAATAAATTTCTATAAATTTTTATGGTATTCAAAGCATATATGTACAAATTATACAAAAATGCCACCTAAAACACATTTTTGTACTAGATTTTTCCTAACACTGTTTTTTTTTCGTTTTACGGAAACTACCCCCTTTTTGACACTTTCTAACATGGTCTAAAAGTGTTTACGACTTCAACCTGTCTGTATACCGGATGCCGAGTGCCTGGGGTCTGCCGTCTATTTCTCAGTGTTTCAACTTGAGTAAATATAGTGGGATTCATACGAAAATAACATACGTTATTGAGATTTGCCATAGCATGTGTGGCATTAAAAATGAACCAGGTAGCAATTATAGCTGAATCACAGGAGCACTCAAAAGGAGACTTTACATTATGGTTTAAGGCGAAAAAATCATTTGTGGTGTATTTTGAAAATGTTACATAATTTTAAATATAATGAAATTTACATGCATTTTTAAGCTTCACAAGAACATGGCTACTATCGAATATGTTAAGTGTAGTACTTATAGTGTGCGTACAGGGAGCTCAAAAGTATTTCAATATATCATAGTCTGTGAAGAAAAAACATTTGCAGCGTATTTTAACAATGTTATTTTATTAAGGCTATTTTAATAATATTGAAATTGATATCAGTTTCTGAAGTGCACTAAAACAGGATTTCTGTAGAAAATAGGGTGAAAAGATTTAACATTCATTTACAAGATCACAAAAATTTTCGGTAATATTATAGTCTACGGGGAAAAATATTCCCAGCGTATTTTAATTGCGTTGCACTATTTCAATCATGATGAAATTAATATACTGAGATAATCAATACAATGATAAATACTGAAATTTACTACAACATGCTTGCAGTTAAGTATGATTTGCATTACATTTGTTGTTTATTTACAGAGACACATAAAAGATTTTGGACCTGAGTCCAGATCTCAGATATGGTATCCAAAGTATGGTCTATTAGAAAAGATTGCTGAAGAGCTATTTCAAATATCGTATGTATTTTACGAAAAACAAATGCATCCTTAAGTTAAGCTACATTTGGTATAATAAGAGATGTTTGTGAAATTTAAATAAATCATGTATCGGACTATACAATAAACTGGATATATAGTCACCTGTGCAATAGCGATTCCCGGAAATATGAATTCAATAATTTGAATCGTTTTTTTTGCTTGAATAATTTAAGCTAAATATGTGGTCGTATAAATATTTGCACGTAATATAGAGGACTATAAAAAAGAATTCAAGTAAGTTTCTGTCTATTATTAGAAATTGCTAAAGGTGAATTTTAATCTTCGTTATTCTTTTTCTAACTAAGCAAAATTTTAACATTGTATTTAGAATATTTACAAACACATAGATCATATTCACAGCTGCAGAAAAGAATGGGCCGGCGAAGTTATGTATTATAGAAATGTTGGATATTTTTTATTACCTAGGTTTAACACATGATTTTTCTTCCTTTGATATGGAATTCTGAAATGCACTACAACATGATTTCTGTACAATTGGGGTGCGTTACAATTGTTCTACAGTATAAGTGGTTGCAATTTCATTTTCGCGATTGTTCATATTATCTAACACATTTCCCTTTTATTTGACTGAGTTCTTTAAGACCCCAATATAAAAAAAAAACTACTGCATAGCCTCCTATAAGATATGTGTTATACATATTTTAAATTATTGTTAATGAAACGTTTTGTTTAATTAAAGCGTTTATCTTTTTTTTAATCGTACGTGAACGACGTCACGGGTAACAGCTAGTAATGATATAAATCGTTTCAAGTTTCTTAAAATCCTAAATTCTCCATGAATCGTGTAAACGTTTTGTAAAAATAACATATTATTTTAAATTACTTAAAGGTTCTTTTATTTATAATTAAAAAACTCTAAAACAAAGTACTATTCAGGATGTACATACTCAGGGTTAAAAAAAAGGGTTGGTAACACTGATGAGGAAGATTTTCATGCTGAAAAGTACATGCTTTTAGATGTATTTTATTATGAGTAAAAAGACCCTTTAAGTAATTTAAATATTATTATGTTTTAGCGAAATTTGTATGTGAGTTGACCTTTTCTTTAGGGACCAGGACTGTAGACAAATTTTATATTTAACCCTTTATTGTATCACGTGCCGTATCTGGTACATACTTAAAAACATTATAATTTTTACTACGTTCGATAAATTTGAGCAGTATGATCGTTGTCAATGATTCAGAAACAGTTCAAAGAAAGGTATAACATTCATTTTGTCAAATTGCTGCACTAGCCAAATAATTTCTTTTTTCTTTAGAAAGAAAAGAAATTTCGATGAAGCTATTAAGATAAAATTTACTTTCATTATTTTTATTGAATACCTTAAAATATTAATATTTAAAAATATGCAAAGATGCAAATTAGATAGTTTAAGCTTATTGTGTTTTGCCATATATAGCAATACAATATTTTAAAACATTAATTGTGTACATAATGTACAGAATTATGGCAGAGACCATAAAATATTAAATTTTACCTAAACATTTCAAATTATTTTTTTTTACATTTTTATTCAATTATCAGAAGAATATATAGAATTAAAAAAAAATAATAATTTCTAAAAAAAAAAAGAAAGAAAAATTCGTGCATTGAAGGGTTAAGCTTTATAAGTGTATAACAGGGGTTATTTTTCAAAAAATCGTGCGAATATATCTTGATCCCTTAACCAACGTGTTAATGTAATATTATGATGAGTATTATAACAGAAAGCGACAGTAAATTGTTGTGTGTAAATATACATTCTGTATGCATAACTAAGCTGTATGTACGTAAAGGTACGTGTAATTATTAAAACAATATATTACAAACAACACTTAAATAACAATGTGTAAATAATTAATTTTGAAGGTAAAAATTCATAAAATACAATGATAATTAGAAAATAGAAATATCTGTTATTCATAGCCACTATGGCACTTTAAGAACAATCTGGAAGTATCAGTATCTTTTCACATTGTTATTTATTTATTTTTTACACATTTTGTAAAAGAAAACATTTTTCCTCAAAATATTATTGTTAAAAAGAGGTAGCACCCAAGTCAAAATTTATGCTTGTACCAGCAACAAAAATATGCTAGTTATTGCTAGGTATTGCTATGTCTGCTAGATTTCCAGCAAAGGAGGCCAATACACACCATGAATTGCTGGAAATTCTATGCTATCATATGCTAGCTAGCATCACAGGCTATATCGCTAGCTTGCACAATAAAAGCATGACAAGCTACATGCAAGCATCTCATGCTTATTTCCAGCAAAGTGGGCCAATACACACCATGAATTGCTGGAAATTCTGCTGGAACCAGCAACGTGTAATGCTAGTTCATGATATTTTACTTGTTGGGTTATAGCACTTGGTGCTTGTCTAGCAAACAAAGACCAGCATGAATTTCGACCTGGGCACCATAGTTTGAGTATAATTTTAAATGATATATAGTAGTGTGGGCCGAAAAAATCTTTTTTTCGATTTTCGATTATGGCGGGTGCGGAAAAGTGGCCACTGGTGGCACTCAGTTCACACAAAAAAATTGAGATTTCTTGGACTTTTCCTTACCCTGCCGCAAATGGCTTGAAAATGTGCGAAAATGCTGATTCTTGAACTTTTTTAGTTAAAAAGTTAAAAATGTTAAATTAAATTTATTTTGGTTGTATTTTCTTGAAAAGGCATCTTTAGTGGTCCAAATGCTTAAGTAAGTTCTGATAATGCATTATTTAATTGCTAAGTGTATTTTAAATAAGCTTATTTCCATAGCTTTTTCACGTATAACAGGCAAAAATTGTATTGGTTTGAATTGTTCGTTAATTTCCCTCTTATTTATGTTCCTTGGTCTTTAAATTTTTTCTATGCATCAAAGATCATATATTTGGGCAGCGGACAGCAGTATAACTCAAAAACACGTCTGGAATTTGAGAAGTGGTGAAGCAGGACTCTAAGAGTGCGCAATGTCTCATCGTAATCTTGAAGGACTTAAGGAGGAAATAAAATAGAATAGAAAATTGCGATAATTGATTCTTATTATTTTACAATGCTCAAAACCTGCGACACATGTTCAGTATGCACGTGAAATCTTTTCCTAGCGAGATTCGGTACTTTTTGGATCATTTGATGTACTATTACAGTGTTTTGTGCGTTTTAATACGACGAGCTTAGAAATGGCTATTATGAAGGTCCATGGCATTGTAAAAGACACGCGACAGCATGAAAAGTATTCTTTTTCGGCACCATGCTAGTTGAAAGACATGCAATCGCCAACTTATACTGATATCATGCGCCACTACTACTGGTTGCGAAGCGATATGGAAGAAAATCGAAAAATTCAATATTAGGCAATAGATGATGTTATTAAAATGGTAGACGAAAAAGTTACCGAAATCTGAATAAAAGCCAGTGTTTTCCCAACGATCAATTTACAAAAAGATTAAAAACTATTAAAAGAAGTGTAGATCATTGAAGAAATCCTGAAATCGTATGGGCTTGAAAGTAAAGACAACCCGCGAAGAATTCGTACGAAATGGTAAAACCTTTTAGTAGTTTTTAATCTTTTTGTAAATTGATCGTTAAGAAACACTGGTGTGGTAGCTTTTTTCAGATTTCGGGGACTTTTTCACCTACCATTAAACTATCATTCTGTAGATCATTGGGGAAATCCTGTAATCGTATGGGCTTGAAATTAAAGACAAACCGCGAAGAATTCATACGATATGGTGCAACCTTTTAGTAGTTTTTAATCTTTTTTGTAAATTGATCGTTGGGAAAACACTGGTATGGAAGCTTTTTTTCAGATTTCGGTAACTTTTTCACTTGCATTTTAATAACATCATCTATTGACTAATATTGGATTTCTCGATTTTCTGCCATATAGCTTCGCAACCAGTAGTAGTGGCGCATGATATCAGTATAAGTTAGCAATTGCAAGTCTTTCAAAAAGCATGGTGTCCCATAAAGGATACTTTTCATGCTGTCGCGTGTCTTTTACATTGCCACAGACCTTCATACTAGCCATTTCTAAGCTCGTCGTATTAAAACGCACAAAACACTGTAATAGTACATCAAATGATCCAAAAAGTACCGAATCTCGCTAGGAAAAGATTTCACGTGCATACTGAACATGTGTCGCAGGTTTTGAGCATTGTAAAATAATAAGAATCAATTATCGCAATTTTCTATTCTATTTTATTTCCTCCTTAAGTCCTTCAAGATTACGATGAGACATTGCGCACTCTTAGAGTCCTGCTTCACCACTTCTCAAATTCCAGACGTGTTTTTGAGTTATACTGCTGTCCGTTGCCCGAATATATGACCTTTGACGCATAGAAAAAATTTAAAGACCAGTTAAGTAAGAGAAAAATTAACAAACGATTCAAACCAATACAATTTCTGCCTGTTATACGTGAAAAAGCTATGAAAATTGACTTATTTAAAATACACTTAGCAATTAAATAATGCATTATCAGAACTTATTTAAGCATTTGGTACGTTAAAGCTGCCTTTTCAAGTAAATGCAGCCAAAATAAATTTAATTTAACATTTTTAACTTTTTAGCTAAAAAAGTTCAAAAATCAGCATTTTTGCAAATTTTTAAGCCATTTGCGGCAGGGTAAGGAAAAGTGCAAAAAATCTCACATTTTTTTGTGTGAGCTGCGTGCCACCAGTGGCCTCTTTTCCGCAACCGCCATAACCGAAAATCGAAAAAAAGTTTTTTTTCGGCCCACCTTAATGTATAGTGTCTTGCCGATTTTTGCTTTTGGAACATGTTACACTAAGGTTTTAAAGGATAATTGAAACATTGTGTTTTACTTTATTCAGGGGGTTTTATTTTTACAACATCTTTAAATTTATGATAAAATATACGTAAAATAGCAACCTGTATTTTTTTGCATATTTCTGTGTCTCGTATTTTTTACAGCAATATCTTAAATTGATACAAAAAAAACAAAAAAAAAAAACAAAAAAAAACAAAAAAAAAACATATATGATAAAGTTATAAACGCGTTAAACATATTTTTTAGGAAATAGGTCATGTATTTCATAAAATATTGCTACTATAACTGATATTAATAGAGCTAATTCAAAGACAAGTATTATTAATATTTTCTGTATATTTTGCATTTTTAGCTTTGAACTTTATTCCACTGTTATAAGTTAATGTTTTTCAATATAAACCTTTCAAGATTATTTTCTTATTATAAATTTAATATAGTTTTTGCATCAATGAAACATTTAAAACAAGAAATATTGATTTATATAAGTTTTCAATAATTTTATCTCAGTGAAAACGGATTTTTTACGATATGTCAAGTATTATGCTATAAAGTATTATATTTTTTTCATAATTATTATCATTACTGCTATCATTATTTTAGTTATTATTTATAAATATAATTCAAAAAAGAAATGTTATTATTATTTTCTAAACAATTAAAATTTTTAGCTTTCTGCTTTGTTGTATTGTCATAAATTAATATTTTTTTAATATAAACATATTAAGATTTTTAAGATTATATTTGTATTACAAATTAAAAACAATTTTGTATTAAAGAAATATTTTAAACAAGAAATATTTATTTATATACAGTGGGTTGCCAAATTATTAGGGACAGTTGTGAAAAATAGTTTTTTTGTGCAATATTAGGATATAATTTGAAAATAAGCACCTTTTTTTAAGTTTAAAAAGCTTTATTATTATAATTTAAGTATTCACACAACATTATATGAAAAAAAACCCAACAAAAATATCATATAGTCAATTTACTAATGTTAAGTAAAGAATATTAATATTTGGTGACATTTTCTTTAGCTTCGAGGAGTGCTTCAATGCGTCTCGGTATACTTTCTATGCAATTTCTGGCATTTTCCTTTATTTAAGGATTGTGATGCCATACATTTATTAGATTTTCGTTGAGTTGTACCTTATTTGTAATCATATCTTTGGTAATTTCCGTCTTGGTGATTTTCCATAAGTTTTCTATGGGTTCATGTCAAGTGAATTGCCACGCCAAATTATAACTGGGATATTGTGGTCTTAGAAAATATTTTTAACGCTCATAGCTTTATAGCAAGACGCATAATTCTGCATAAACATGAACTTTTCACCACCTGGAAGCCATTCTTTAATTGCAACAGTAGCCGAATTTTCAGAATTTGCCTGTACTGGTCTTTTCTCATGGTTCCCTGGACAATGTAGAGACATCCTACCCCTTTAGCGCTTATGACAGAGAACACCATTATATTATCAGTGTGTTTAACACTCTCCATGATTCATTCAGGGTGGTATTTTTCACCTGGGCTGCTCCTGACAAAGTTGCTTTAATCGGCTGAAATCTCACAGATTGATTCATCTGAGAAACACGTCTGAAAATAAATTAAATATGCTAATAATTTAATAACAAATGATTTTAAATGACATAAATAATAATTATCTTAACAACTGACCTTACGCCAGTCATCCAGTGTCTTCCGGCGGTGTTCACGAGCCCAGGTCTTCTTCATCGCTGTTGTCAACCGGGGTTTCTTAATTAGACAATGACCTGTCAACCCTTCCTCTGCTAATATCCGTTGCACAGCTTTCATATAAACTGGTATTCCAGATTCTTGAATGATCTGAGTAACGAATCCCACACTTTTCTTTCTGTTTCCCAAACAGATATCCCGGATTTTTTAATGGGTACGTGGATTTGTTATGCATTTTCTCTCACTTTTACCATTTCGTTTGGGATAAAGTGGCTGATTTTTGCCCAAATTTATTTTTATCATGATGATTACTGACTTGTAAACTTCAGCAAAGTCTGCTATCTTCCTTCGAGATTGACTTTGGGACAGAAGAAGTATTTTTAACTCGATTTTTTCCCTGAGGGACAAATCAACCCCTCGACCCATATTGAAATAAACAAAAATACAAAAATAAATTAAAATCATAAATAATTTTGCAAAAAAACAAATATTTAATCAATAAAAGAAGGATAATACACGCATATAATTCTTAACTCTTCCAAAAAACTCTAAAGAATTTTGTTTAAATTAAAGAAAAGTGTCTTCCACTATTGCGTATATGAAATTCTCAGCGTCTCTCCCGTTGCTAAAATATTTATAGAAAGCGAACAAACCTTTTAACATACCAAAATTACTTAAAAGTTGAATTATCGAGATATTGAGAACGGTAAAATACATTGCTGCAACACTTAAACCACTTAGAGCCGCAGTAAAGTGTACCCAAAGTATAAAACTAGCAAAAAATGTGACTGTCCCTAATAATTTGGCAACCCACTGTAAGTTTCCAGAAATTTTATCTTAGTAAAAATTAATTTTTGATTCAGATTTCAAGCATCCTGATATATAATATATATATTTTTATATTTTTATATTTAAATAACGGAGGTTTTCGCGCTCCTAAATTTAACGAATAAGATCTATTTTCGACTTGCTACGTATTACATAAAACTGTTAAACCTTTTCAAGTATGTCAGGCATGAAAAATTAGTTAGAGCATCGTAAATGAAAAGAAGTACAACAGTGGAAACGGAAATTTAATTAGAGTTACATAACTTGATATGGCCTGCGGTATGTGATTTTGTGAAACTGTCGTATTAAAAATGTTGATAATGGATGATTTGGTTTTTTTTAACTAAAACGAAATAAATATGATTGAACTTTGAGTTTAAATTTTTAATATTACTGTTTAATTCTATATCTGATGCATATATTCGTGCGCATTTACATGAATTTGTGCACTGAAACTGAAAGTTTAAAAATTTTTATTCATAATTTGTATGTTTCATAAGTTTCCTAGAAAATTGATTTATTTCTAAAATATATAGCTGGATGTTTTATTGCTATTTTTCATTCTTTCCAAAATTTCTTAGAACTTGTTAGTACTTGTATCAACTCTTAGAAGTATATCAAAAATGAGTACATGACAGGCTCATTAATGCAGAGCATACATACTTGAAAAATAAACTTACATAAATATGAGCATAATTACATATTATGACTTTAAAACAATTGTGCTAATATTTTCTCCTATCAGACTTCGGTTAACTATAACTTTTATTTATGTATAATACATTATATAAATACAAAATTATCTTAAAACACCAATTGCGGAAACAAAATAGTATGGGTCTATAGTCCAGCATTGTCTCGCTATTTTTGCAGCACTAAGAATAATAAACATGTTTTCTTTCACTGTTAGTGTCCTTTGTTTCTTGATTTTGTGTCATAAGTACCGCGCCAGGAAAACGTTTCCAACCATGGGTTGTTATGCAAAACTTAATCCTTGTGATGTCCCGTACTTCCCCTTAAAGTTTGTCCCATTACTGCTGGGACACAGAGTATAATACATTATATAAATTCAAGATTACCTAAAAACTCCAGGTGTATAAGTCATACACTTCCATGAAAAGGTTCTCTGGAAATCCAGTAGGAGACCGTAAATTTGTTTATACTGTTAAAAAAAAATGTAATTTTACAGCTCTAAAGTTGCAGTATTATGTACGCTTAATAAAATAGTTATCTGTATATTGAACAGAAAAAAAGTTGTAAATCACCAAAATTAATTTTTGTAGAGCTACAGAAATTTGTAGCTTTACAAACTAATCTACAAAAATTACAGTATTTTAGTAAAATTTATGTAACCCGTATTGCTGTTACATAAAAAGTTCTAAGTGTCCAGTTTCCAATAAGATTCTTAGTAACATTGAGGATTTTTCCATTTACAGTTTTTAAAATGAATGTATGTTGTGGCGTTACATGAAATGCTCTATGAATCCAAGTCCCCCCCCCCCAAAAAAAAAAAAAATTAATTTTTCAGATTTTTTTTCCATTTTACACTGTACAATATTCTGAATTGTTTTGTAATCCATTAATCATTTTTGTTTTTGATTTCTTTTCTGAAATGATTATAATATGTATTGGCTAAGAACTCCATCATACAGTAGAAAAATTACATAATATCAAACTTTTCGTTTTTTCTTCCTCCTAGAGTGATAACGTTATTCCTAAAAGTGTAGTTATACAATAGCAAAATTACATAAATACCAAATACGAATTACATAAATACGAATTTTTCGATCCTGTGTTCTTCTCGTAAAGTGATTATAAGATGTATTCCTAAAAGTGCAATTACACAGTAAGGCATTATATAAAAATGAACGTATTCTTTTGAAGCGATTACAATGTATCTCAATGTACAATTACACAATAGCGAAATTACACACATTTGAAATTTTCTATCTTCTTTTTTTCTACTAGAGTGATTACAAGATGTAATCCCAAAAATGTAGCTGCAGAATACAGAAATTATATAAAACCAAATTTTTTCATTCTCTATTCTTTCTGCTGAAGTGATTATAAAATGTATTTCTAAAACTGCAGTTACATAATAGCTAAATTACATAAAATTGAATTTTTTGCCCTTGTTTTATTCTGAAGTAAATATTAGATGTATTTCTGAAAGAGTAGTTACACAAGAACTAATTTACATAAAAGTCGAATTTTTCGCCCTTGTTTTCTTTCGCTGAGGTAATTACGAGACATATTCCTAAAAAAGCAATTATATTACATAAAATCGAATTTTTTGTTCTTGTTTACCCGTTGAAGTTGTTAAAAATGCAATCCTTAATGTACACTTACAGAAGAGAATGAACACATAATGAACATTCAATGAACACATAATAACAGCCACGGACTCGCCTCATCAGAATGATCCTATATCTAAATTTTGAACGAAAACTGTTAATTCTGCATGAAAATCCCGTTTATATCAATTAAGGGGAGGGGCATGAGCCCCCCGTTCCCCCTGTTTATACTTATTCAATGAACACCTAATAACAGCCACGGTATCGCCTCATCCGAATGATCCTATATCTAAATTTTGAACGAAAACTGTTAATTCTGCATGAAAATCCCGTTTATATCAATTAAGGGGAGGGGCATGAGCCCCCCGTTCCCCCTGTTTATACTTATTCAATGAACACCTAATAACAGCCACGGTATCGCCTCATCCGAATGATCCTATATCTAAATTTTGAACGAAAACTGTTAATTCTGCATGAAAAACCCATTTATATCCATTAAGGGGAGGAGCATGAGCCCCCCGTTTCCCCTCTTATACATATCGAATGAACTCCAAAAACTAATCAGTGAAGCGCCTTATCAGGATGTACCTATATACAAAATTTCAAGTGGATCCGATATTTTTATCATGAGTTATCGCGTTACGCACGAACGCACATACATACAGAGCGGACGGGCACATAAGCTCTCAGGCTATGATAGCCTGTGAGCTAAAAATTAACCGTTATTACTATAAAGTTTTGTCTTTTATTTAACAAGCTATTTACTGCACGCTATTATATAAACATTTAATTAAATTAACTTCAATCGACAAAAAAATATGTATATTGTAATTTCGAAGTACAAACATTTATAAGAAGATTTTAACCGAAACTTTTGCTGTAATTCCACACACAAGGAGCACTTTAAAATAATTTTTGATGTTCCCAAAACGTAATTAAATCATGGCTGCTTATTGGATTTATTTATCATCTATCCATTTTATAACAAGTTTTAATAATCTTATCATATTTGCATTAAAAATTAGTAACGCAATTTATTTTTTATTCTTCAGATAAGAAGAAGATTAGCGCTAACTTATTTATTGCAGGGTGATTAATATGATTAATCTTGTCTAATATTTTCTTTAATGATAAAATATATGCATCACTATTAATGGAATTATCGACGTTCATACTATCTTAATTAGAGAAAGCAATAATCTTTCATTTTGTTGATAAACATTTAAAAATTTACACATAAATCATTGTAATAAACAATTATTTTAGTGGAAGTATTTTAATCTTAATAAAATTTTAAACTCAGTTGATGAATTATTTATTAAAACACTTAATACTTTGATCTTAACAAATTCATCAAGTTGGATAAAGTGTTATTTTATCAGATTGCATTAGGTCGATTAATCCCAAATTGTTTTAAAACTATATTTTTCGAATGATGCATAGGAAATAATATTCATTTCAAATATTATAGGTTTAATCAAATAACAATAGTATTTTATTCGTATTTAAAAATGTAAGTAGCTTTTGTTTGTTTGTTTGTTTATTACACAACATACATCTGACTTGTGTGCTCGACATGAAGCCTGCTTATAAGCCATCGTCAATATACAGGGACGAGATAGCACACAAGGAAATATTACAACACAAGAGAAGTACAACCAGGAGCTCCACACAAAGAGTGTGTGCAAGGGAGCCAGTGGGATTCGAACCCACAACCTCACGATCAGCGGCGTGATGTCTTAACCACTCAGCCACGGAGGCCCATGTAAGTAGCTAAAAAATATTGACGGAAGAATAAACAATGATAGAAAACTTACACACTACTTAATACTTTAACATTATTGTCATCCTTACAATAGTCATCATTCGGTGATGATTCTCCTGTCAGGAGATACCAAAGCAGAAATATTTTTGCAGTGTAAGTTGTGCAGTAATGGCTATGTACTATTGTTTAAAATACGGTTTATTTCTAAGTAATGATAAATTTGAATTAAACTTATTATATTTTATATGTTATTGTATCTGTTTTTTTCCTTTACACAAATTTATAAGGATTGTAAAATTTTAAGAGTATACAGTCGAGTCTCTATATAACGAAATCCACCGTTCCAGTAAAAAAATTCGTTATATAGAGAAATTCGATGTATAAAGAATGATGTTAAAAATCGTATTTAGTGTGTGAAATTTGAACAAATATTATTTTTGATCTTTTGAATTAAGAATTTGAAGTGTTTAAAAGTAAATATTAACCTAACATTTTATTTTTTAATTATTTAAGCTGTTTAAAAAAAGAGAACAGACATTTATTTTAAAACTTAATGAAAATCAAATAAGAAAGACTTGCATTAATTTCAGACGAAGAAATCTGTAATTTTTTGTTGTTTTGATTTAAAAATTGTTACGCTCGCAAAAAAATGCTGAAATTTTACCAAGGAATGAAAAATTGTAGTCCTCCAACTGTAGTCGTAATTTTCCTCCATTTGAAGGCCTCTCTTATGTGCCTCTCATTGACTCCTCTCTTACATGTGTGTCAATCCAAATGACACGGTTTTGAGAAAGATGTGGAAAGGTGTGTGGGAGGTGTGATGAATTCGTTGGATTTAAAGAACAAGTTGAGAAATTATAATAATAATAATAATAATAATAAAACTCAGAACTGACGATAAATCAAAAATAAGTGATGAAAAATTGGTTCCATATAATTTCGAAGCTTTTTAAAACTGTTTTTTATGACCAATTTATGAAAAAATTCGTTATATGGAGATAAAATTTTCGCTATATAGAGACTGTTTTTAATGTAATCATGCGAAAAGGGGACCGTTCCTACTAAAAATTCGTTATATAGAGAAATTCGATGTATGGAGTTTCGTTATAGAGAGACTCGACTGTATATATATTTATATATTTTGGAAGAAATATTTGTTTATGATAATTTATTGTTTATTTTGTAATACAACATTAAAAATTAATAAAAACCGGAATAAATTTTACGACGCACAATGCACTTTAGATTTTACCTGCATTATTTCTAGAAGACATTGTTATTTAAATGAGATATCATTGAAAAAAATTGTTTTATTTAGTAAATTAAAAGTGAAGACATAGTTTTATAAGAGTGAATTTACGAAACAATTCTAAATGAAATATGCTGTATAAATAATGAATGCATTTTTTGTTTAAAACAATCTATTTGATCTATGTAAACAAAATGCAAGACTTATACTTTTTCCCAAAAGGTGCATTATATAAAAAAAAAATAAACCAGCATTGTATGATAAAAGTCTCAATTCATTATTGTTAATTTTTTAACAGTCGTTTAACTTGAATTTATTTTTCTATTTAGAAACAAATTTGAATAAATATTTTTCCGAATAAACACCGAGGCTGTTTAAGCAAAGTTATTAATTGGAGTAATAGTCATTATTATAAAAAATATGAATGTGTTCTTGACGGTGCTTGTTTGTCATTAAATTCTTGTGTATCACAAAAGGATAAAATAGTAGTGTACGAAATATACATTTATAATTTTTTGTTACATTTAAATATTGACACTACAATATAAATAAAAGAAATAGAAGCGTTTAAAATATATTTTTTTAATTGTCAATGGAGATCCAAAAGTCTGGAATTTTCTAAGACCTGTTCTAAGTAAATAAATATGAAATGTTTTTTATACGTGAAGTATCAGTTTCTACATTTCGAAAGCTTAAATCGAAAATACGTACTGACCCCTGAAGTAGAGATACTTTAAGAATTTATTATTGACAACTTTAGACAATGCATATCAATGAATCAATACGATAACAAAAATCATTTTACTTAAAGTAACAAATTTCATCTAACAAACATTTAACAGCTACATGTAAATATACAACTAAGTGCGTAACTTTTTAAAACCAGAAAATTTTTGATGGAAATTAAAACTGTTGGTAGTTTTTCTTAAATATTAGGATAAAGTGTTAATGATTTTTTTAATGGTATGTCAGGTTATATCAAGGGAGGTTCGGCTTTAAGTTGCACAGAAAGTGGAAATACTTTTTTTTTTCCTTCCACATTTGTGTACACTGTAAAAAAAATCTGTTACATTTACGGATAAACTGCTGACAGCAATGTTGCCACCAGTTTTTGCAGCAAAAATAGCACTAAAATTAGATGTAATAAAAAAAGTGTACATCTAATTTTACTGCAATTTTCTACGGCAACATTGCTGCCAGCAGTTTTTGCCGTACATGTAAAAGTTTTTTTTTTTTTTTTTTTTGACCGTGCCGGCAAAGTCTTAAAAAAATACATTAATGCATTTTAAATATAAATTCCATCCATTACCACATATATTCCATACGAGTAAAAAAATTAGCATTGTTCTACGAGCAATTTTATATCGAAACATATTTTTTTAATCTTTAGTGAAAAAAAAATATATTAAGCATAAAAATAAGAGTCTAACTTTTGAATTTTAGAATGCAATTCTTCATATCTTCCTGCAGTTTATCTGGTATTTTAAAGATTTTATAATATACAAATGTATCGGTCTAGTATTAGAGGTAATATTCCTGAAAATAAATTTTTATTAGGTTGTGGGGTTTTAAAATATTTACAGTGGAGTGGGGATAAAAGTTTAAGACCAGCAGCCAAATTTCGGCATTTTAAAACAATAATATTAATAATAATACAGAATATTACGTCATCCTATGAATCCATCGCGTCAGACTCATTTCTCTATCTACATAACTTCCCCTTTCTAAATCCTCGTTATTTGTTTGCGGATTTTTCTGTAAATGGTGTTGTTTTTCAATTTTTTGAATTGGTAAAAACCATCGCTTGCAGTTGTTAAAAACAGAAATAGTTGCCTTCCATAACATTTTCTTTTCTGAACGTTAAATATCTAAGAAAATGTATGTGAGCATGATTGTTGTTCACCAAGCTGTCAGTATCTTGAATATTTCGGGAAATCACGTTAAACTAAAGAGATGAAGTCGACTATGATAATCTAATGTTCATCATGATCATGTTTTCCGAAAGATGGTAATGTGACCTCCAACAGCCTCTTTTAAGCTCGATTAAACATACTTTGACACCAAAGGGCACAGAGGTGAGTTTGAGAACAATTACAAAACGTTTTACCAAATATTTTGATTTATTATCCTTTAACATAGAAGGAAACCTCTGCATATCTCGAATATGCAAAAGAAATATCCTACTTTTGCCTGAAATGGTGGAGTGTGGTGTTATTTATTGATGAGTCAAATATCCAGCAATTTTCTGCTTGTGATAGAAATGTTCGCCGTCGAATGGGAAAGATAATGTCGAATTAAGTAATGAGACTTTGTACAACGGAACAGTTTTATTGAGATAATTGGTACAATTACCTAGTACTCTTTAAAATAGGTACCTCCTGCATCAATACACTTTTGTTGGCGGCATTTCGATGAATCGAAGGCGTCCAAGTAGGCCTGTTCCGGGATGGTTTCAAGCGCTGTCTTCACATTTTCTTGGATGTCCTGGATCAAGTTAAAGAGTTTACCTTTCAGTACTGATTTTAACCGTGGAAACAAGAAGAAGTCAAGGGGAGACATGATCGGAATATAAGGAGGATGTTGACAATTAGAACGTTCAGCCCAGCGAAATAAGCGCTCACGATGAAGGAGATGTGACTTGGCGTGTTATCGTGGTGAATCTTCCAGACATCCTTGATGTATCTTCGATTGCGCGCGACGCATTTTTTTCATCCGTTATATGTCAATATATGACTCAATGACACTAACCATCGTCCCTAGCATCAGGTGCGTTCGCCAATGTATGTTAGTCGCAAAATTAAGTGAGGCTCATTACTTATGAATCCGACCATGTATATGAGGAAAGATACACAAGTCCATCAGTGAAATATCTTGCAATTTACATGATATAGAGTGCAATGTTTGTCTCAGGTACTCCTATTCTATATTTCTTGTAACATAAAGCTTCCATGAATGGAAGTCATTATTTTAATTTGATATGTGTTAAGTTGGAATTTTACATATAAATTCACCGATACTCCTTTTTAGGTGCGTTCGTAATTATGTAAATACGTAGCACATATTGTTGTCGCTCAGTCCGTCAGTCTGTCTGTCTGTCCGTCTGTCTGTCTGTCTGTCCGTCCGCATATAACAGCGCAAAAACTACCCAACCGAATCGTTTGAAATTTTAAATACATAATTATTACATAATTTTGTCGAGTCATTTCAAATTTTATGAAAATCGGATGCATAGATCAATTACAGGGGCAATCAAAAGTATTCCGTTACATTACGGTCAATGGGGAAAAAAGTTTCAAATGCATTTTAATCGTTTGAAATTTAAAATACATAGTTATTACATAATTTTGTCGAGTTATTTCAAATTTTTTGATAATCGGGTGCATAGATCAATTACAGGGGCAATCAAAAGTATTCAATTACATTATAGTCAATGGGGAAAAAGTTTCAAATGTATTTTATACGTTTGAAATTTAAAATACATAGTTATTACATAATTTTGTCGAGTTACTTCAAATTTTATGAAAATCGGATGCATAGATCAATTACAGGGACAATCAAAAGTATTCCGTTACATTACGGTCAATGGGGGAAAATGTTTCAAATGCATTTTAATCGTTTGAAATTTAAAATACATAGTTATTACATAATTTTGTCGAGTCATTTCAAATTTTTTGATAATCGGGTGCATAGATCAATTACAGGGGCAATCAAAAGTATTCAATTACATTATAGTCAATGGGGAAAAAGTTTCAAATGTATTTTATACGTTTGAAATTTAAAATACATAGTTATTAAATAATTTTGTCGAGTTATTTCAAATTTTATGAAAATCGGATGCATAGATCAATTACAGGGACAATCAAAAGTATTCCGTTACATTACGGTCAATGGGGGAAAATGTTTCAAATGCATTTTAATGGTGTTGCACTCATTCGAACTTAATAAAATTTATATGCAACTATAAAGTACATATTATAATATACATTTTACATAATCTGTGATGCAAAGAACATTTGTTATTGATTTACAAGGCCACACAAAAGTATTCCATTACATAATGGTATAGAGAGAACATTGCTTGATGAGCGTTTTAATTGTAATTCAGTATTTACAATTTTATGAGATTGAGATATAAGAGTAATATTTTTAAAACTTCGTTATCGTACGAACGCACCTCGTTTGCTACGCTTCACGTGCAATTTCCAACTTGTTCAAAAATGATTGTGCTCCGTCTCACATGTGAAAGGCAATCATGGACTTTCTGACTTCAAAGCAAATTCAGGTGCTTTCTTGGACTGGTAACATATGAGATTTCAATTCCAATAGAAAATCTGTGATATAATTTCAAAAATAAAGTGACGAAAAAGCAACCATCAAGTGCTATGGAACATATTTAAGTCATACAAAATGTCTGGTGTACAGAAATTTCTCAAGCATACTGCATACCTCTGATCTTATAGTAAGTCAAACAGGATTTCATTAGTGATTAAAAACAAAGCAATTGATACACTATACTGAGTTTAATTTCAATTCTTTATAAAAAATTAAATATAAGTCATTTTTGTATTTTTTTAACTAACTTTTATTTAAGATTTCTATTAAATCTAATAGTTTTGTGGTTAGTTTTGAAATTTTGCACACGGATGTATATAGTCTTTGCATTTCATTCCATAAATAAAGTAAAAAATTCTTTACTGTACACTGATACTATTGGAGGGTATTTACAATTCTATCCTCTAGTACATATTTTTCTTTCTTGTGTATATATAAACTTTTTTAACAAGCTTTATTTAAATCTTTTCAAGGTTTTTATGACATAAACGTTGAAGCAGAAACTGAAGATAGATTTATTAGTGCCGTGCAAAGATAAATATATATGTTATCCTTTAGGACATTAATTTCATTTGAAATGGAATGCTGTTAATGCAACAAAGCGAAGATAAAGTCTAGAGAACGTTGAAAGAAAAACGATTTCAATTTTTTCGATAACACAATAGTTGCATTAATATGTGATTTAAATTCTAAATGCCAGCTGTAAATAAAGGAATATATATTTTATACTTCAAGTTTGCCTCAACAACCATTTTGTATGCAAATTGGTGCATAAAACATAGAAAGAGAAATGATTATTAATTGGAAATGAATGCTAATTTTTATAGAGATTCTTACGTTTTTAAAACTGAAAAAAAAATGTATTTTTATAATTCATTTAATGAGGAAAAATGAAGTAATGATTGATTTATTTTTGGTTAAGTTTTTTGAGCCGTTATAAGTTTTGTTTCTTTTTTCTTTTTGTTGATATATTATTTTTCTATATTTGAATACAGTACAACAAAAATACAATATTTTACAATCAAATGAATTTTGAAAGATTCATTATCGAGTATTCTTTATAAAGTTGTTTTTTTAAACACAACATTTAACATTCCGTTTAAAAAAAAATATTAATAAATTTAATCAATATTATACTTAAAATAATATTTAACACTCCGTGACTTTCACTGTTTATCGAAAAAAAAAATCCCTTCCAAAATACCATTTACTTTGATGAACAAAAAACTCTTTTCTGCTATTTTTCATACATAAATTTGTTTAAAATCTCAAAAATAGCTTATAAAAATTTATAAGTAAAACTTTTAACAGGTTAAAAAATCAATAAATGTTGGTTATTACAAACGATCTACTGTATTGTCTAGATTATATCAAGAAAGCATAAATTTATCATACGCTCTCCTGTAATATATGTTTCATGCAAAAAATGCTAATAAAATATCTTTCGGAAAATTACTAAATCTCCTAAGCATCAATATGTTTTAATAATAACATATCTTAAAAATAAATCGTTAAATGATGCAAATATATCAACTGGAAAGGTTTGGTAGTTGTATTTCATATTCTTAAAAATTTTTCATATTCAGTTAAGAATATGTTTCTTTTAAAAAGTAAATAAACAACAAGTTTTAAAATAAATTGAAATATCAAGGAGTAAATAAATGGTTAGATAAATATTAAGAATGTTTTTAATTTTAGAACATCGATTAACATTAATCAAATTTCATTTGTTTATTAGTAAATAGATGCTTTAAAAATGTAATATTACACAGACTGTACTACAGAAAAGAGGGTTTTTAAATTGAATTTGCCTAAATTAAACAGAATTAACATAATTGAAATAAAACTATCATTACTCGGTAATAGAAAAATGCATTAGATTTAATTATAGCCAATTACCAAAAATTATTAGATGACTTTCAAATCTCAATTCATGAAATTATACCATTAATGTAAATGTAATTTACATGATAAATTAATATATTTTTTCTAAAAATTTATAATACGTTCATTTTGAAATGGACAGTTTATAATTATTATGTACAAGCCGATCTTGGCGACCAGTTTGGTCTCCCTTAAATGTATGCTAAGCAGTACACCCTGTAACTTTTGCTCATAAATCAATTTACTTGCTCAATCTTTCTCCAAATTGGAAGATTCTGATACAGATCTCTTTATGTTAGTGCGATGCAGGTGATAAATTGCCAAACATTGCTTAAATCTCATTTTATTGTATGTGTGTGTCTCATTAAAAATGTAATGTTTTCACTCACTTCCTTTAAAAGTACGATACTTTCATTTAAAACTGAAACACCTAAAATTCTTGGCTTTCGCATCATTTTTTCTCTTTTCTTTCCCTTATGATTGATACTACTTGGTTATCCCGTCACACAGTTCCTCCAAATTATACAAATCGCCAAACTAATAGCCAAATTAATTATATTGGCATAATTTTTATTTTAAATACCGAAAAAACACAAAGAATTAGTAGAATATTAATAAAAATACAAATAAAAAGTTGAAATAAAATCACTTAATGACGTTTTAAACATCTTTGTCGTATTTAATATCATTGAATGTGACATTGACCGTCATCCATTATTGGCATTTAATTTGATGGTTTGGCGATATTTTAAACTCGACGGGATAACCAGGTAGTACCTATGTTTCTAAACTACATAGCATTTTAAAAATTTGTTTCACTAAATGCACAGGTGAAACTTTCTAGTGAGTAATTTTCATCAATATACGGAAATGCACTTGAATTCATTTGTGTGTCCCATATAGGATCTGTATAATTTATACATACTCAGTAATATAAAAAATAATAATTTGGGAATTAATAGTAAATTTGAGAATATATTAATAAGATATTGCATATTGAAATATTTTTAAAATAGCTAATATGAGAAGTATCCATGCGACCGACGCACAGTGGGGCAAAATCCCGAAAAGCTGGCCAAAATGTGAAAATGTTAATCAAATTGTACGAAAATTCGTATACAGGTGTTTTTGAAGATGCTAAGTAAAAATACAAAATTATAATTGAAAAAAAAATGGCGGATACAATATGGAGGAATAAAAATTAAAATGTCTCGAAAGTTATTCAATTTATATGCAATTTTGTAAACTTTTCAAGATGCTAATTAGGATTCAAAAGTTAAATTTTAAAAATAAATAAATAAATAAACTTACAGATTAAGAGTAAAAACAATAAGATTTAAATAAAATTTAAAATTTCGAGGTAAACTTAAAAGGGAATTTTCAAAAAACCACGACATATTTAAACGAAATTTAAGTACGTTAATGAAAAGTAAAACATTAGACTATTTAATTTTTATATTATTAAAATAAAAACGAAAATATATTCCAGAAATTAACCTTTAGAATCAACTGTAGCACAATAAAAAGATTCTTCAGAGGTCAAGGTGTCGAAATAGTTAGCAGAACTTGTTGGCGGTATTGGAAGATCCTGTGACTCTTAGGATCAATTATTTTAATTTCTTCTACGATAATTTACCTAAACTGGAAAGAAAAGAATCTGATGACATTAAAAGACGTAAAAATAGCTTTTTTTCTCGCTACTGCATCTTTACGATAAATCTTCTCGATGCCTTTTGATCAGTTTGTTGCATGATTCTTGAGTATCTTATGGCATTTGACAAGTTGGCAGAAATGAAGATAATGTTATTTCTTTGTCATTAATAAGTAGTTTGTGTACTGAAGTAAGCATATAGAACCAGGGATGGCTGCTCAAATCTACGAGCTATTTGTAAGGGAAATTTTTCGAAGTTTATCAAATAAATAACATGGCTATAAGAAATTACTTATAGCATAGAAGCGTTTAATCAAATCTTCGTATATGCTCGTTTAGAAACAAATAGTTGCGTTTTCAAAGAATCTTTGAATTGTATTTCCATCATTTGTGCTTCCAAATCAGGGATTTAGTTTCTCGACGAGAAGTCTTGATTGTAAACGAAATATTTTTTGCATATTTTATTTTGCAATTTCAGTGTTCTTCTTTTCATGCAGAGTACGAGCTTTTCATTTTTCTATCCAGTTGTCTGCCAGGTGTAAGGCCTCTCTAAACATCTTTGCATGTAACTTAGATATTCTGAATTCTAAATTATCTCAATCCACTTTTAATAAAAAATGTCAGATCGGTAAGATGCTGTTTTGATGCTGTCTGACATAGGTAGCAACAATCAGTATTACACTAATTCGTTTTTAACGACTTTTTCTACTGTATCAATGATTGTATTAAACGAAACAAGTTGATTCTGCTAGTATTTAATGCAATCCCATTCTTTTACAGTTGTTTCCGTATTTCTTGAAAAAGAAAAATGGATCTTGATTGGCCCGATAAAATCAGTAAAATGAAAATCTCGATATTTTCAAATTGACGATTCATGAATTATTCGCAATATTTATGTATTCTAGTAGCACGGAAGAAAAGAAAAATATATTAGACTTCCTGCCATCTTCATAGGTAAATATTTGTTTAAATGTACTCAGAATAGATGTGCCTCACTTGCAAATCAAATCCAAATTACTAATATAAGCGAAAGTGATATTCATAGTGATTTTTACTCGTATTAATGAAATACGCTCAGTAGTTTGATCTAGCAAATATAGCCATTGACAAAATAATTCTTCTAATTATAATAGAACAAACAAAATTACTACCTATAAAGATAAGAAAATGTCATTCTACCGGATCAGTAATAGAGAATTATTTTCATTTTTTTCATTACTAAGCTTACTTATCAAATTAATGTAATCTTATGATTATAGTACTTATTTACAATATAATAGGAAATAAACTATTATAAAATTGAATAATTCAAAATTTTGAAAAATATTTATCAGCTAAATTATGTAAAAAGTAGTCAATTTCAAAATTTTTGAGGCGGCCGAAAAAGTGGCATTTTTACTTGCGGTTACTAAAATATGCGTGAAATGCAGAAAGGCAGTTTTAGGCAGCTGGTTTTTTATAAATCACTAGACAATAGCCCAAGTTATTATTTCCATTAAATTTCGTTGCGAAACACTGTGGAACATTTAAACTTTTTGATGTTTAAAAGCAAAAAAATTTTAAAAATTCTAAAATTTTTTATTAAAAATGACAATGAATTTATTAAATTTTACGTGTTTAATATAAATTTTGTAATACATGCAAATAAAGTACATACTATCATAGTGTGAATCTATTTCAAATCATTAAAATCGGATAATATTATAAAATATAGCACGCGTTTAGAAGAACTGTTGTTTTGCTGTTTTTGTTCGCTCTAAATGATACTCCTACAAGCATTATTTTTGAAATGATGCTGCTTGTAAGGGCAAAGCAAAAATCTTTTTTTAAATACAGATTCTGACCCTCCAAAGATTATTCTAGCCAACTGTGCAATCGAAATTCCCTAAATCGTAACTTCATTTTTCGACTTTTGGCCAGCTTTTTGGGTTTTTGCCCCACTGTGCGACGGTTGAAAAAGTGTTATTTTCAGACTTCGTTAAAAACAAAAATTATAAATGTACCATATTGGCACATTTTGCGTTGATTTTTTATTGCGTTAAACTCATTTAATAGCTTCATAATTAATTATCTGCATTATATGTTAATGATCACTTTTAGTAACAATGTTCAATTTTTTACTAATTTGAAAAATTTCAAGTTCAGTTTCAAATAATATTTGTTTTTTGGGTTGTTCCAGCCAATATAAGATTAACAATTTATTACAAATATTTTGTTATAATTTCAATCTAGCAGTTCTTTTAAATTCTTTATTTGGTGAATTCGATGGGTTTCGACTCCTTATCTATTAATTAGTCGTCAGGATAATATTGCATATCATGTGATTTTTGTCAAACATTTTACATATTCGCTAAGGGGGGGGGGATGTCTTCCTAATAAAACCGATTTTGACAATGAATTCAACATATTCATAATGTACTGCTAGTACAATTTTTTGAAATAACTGAAAAAGTATTGCATAAGTGTATAAAACTGTTTAATACCATAGTGAAATTTATATTTATCTGGTATGAAACTTATCTAAGAAGAAAACAAATAAAAAACACTTCTAACTTTCCATAAGAAAGATTTATTTTGCTTTTTGTTTCTGTATTTGCATATTTTAAGATAAATGTCATGTACTCAGAATCATATTCTAAGAAGTACTTTATATCCAAAGTTTGTGCTTCAAAAACCTACTATGTCAGACAAATTTATATCGAAACAAGAAAGTGCTGAAATAAGATTTTCTCTATATAATATATAATTTAATGTTTCAGTTTTATTATTTTTATTTTTACACCAATTAAAGCTAAATAAACGATTTTCGTTAATAACGATTTTACAATTAATTATAAAAAACTGCCGCAAAGTATATTCATAAAAATTGTGAAGAAAGAATAATTACCAAACAAAAGTATTGGTAAGATTTTTTTTTATGCATACAAAATCCGAATTTACATCTGATTATTACATCTCGCTTTATTACAATAATAAAAATAGAATTATTGGTTTTTTTCAGTATGTTATAACAGACAATCTTTTGTAAAAGAAATATATTAACTATAAGAAAAAATTAATACTTTTCAAAACAAATCAGCTACAAATTGTTTGTTTTCGAAAAGAAATCAGCTTTCTGAAGTTTTTCTTTGTACAATTATTCAACTAAAATAGCCTGTTATTGACATTAACAACTTAATTATTAATTAATTATTTTCTTGATCGTTCACAAGTAAATTAATTAATCATTAATTTACTGGAAATGAGCACCGATGAATAGTTTGTAAAAAGTTGTATGCATCATTAACAATGTACACTTTTTAGATAATCTCTGTAAAAGTTTTTACATACAATTTAATACCTTCAAACGTTTTGCTTTTTTGTTCTGTCTCCGCTTTTTGTAAGTTCTTTTAAGAGCCCACACTATCTCAGTGAAAAAGACCCGGATGATAATGTTAAGTCTATGGGGGCGTTCTATTTAAATATATCTTGCTCAAATTTTAATATTTTTGCATGATCTTTTTCGCATAGGATAGCTGAGGACGATTTAAAACCGGGCTAGTTTTTACTTTTTCGATTTTTCTTGTATATTTTTTATATTATATTAATTTCAATTTCAGAACCGGATCAAACCGGTTTCGAAAGTTAAAGCAATTTTTAAAAAATCTAAAATCAAAATTGAAAAAGTAAAAACTAGCTCGGTTGTAGTATTCTTATCTATCCTATGCAAAAAAAAAAAAAAAAAAAAAAAAAAAAAAAAAAAAAAAATAATAATAATAATAATAATAATAATAATAAAACAAAAACAAATCATGGAAAAATAGTAATATTTGAGCGAGATATTTGAAAAGAATGCTTCCGTAGACTTAACATTATGATCCGGGACTTTTCAACTCAGTAGTGTGGGTCTTTTAAGCTCATGGAAAACTCCGCACGTGGCATGCTTAGAGTATTTTAGTTACTGTGATACCTTTTCGAGCACTAGTCGTAGGATTATGCCATACTATCCCTTACTTTCCTTTCAATTTTTGAAAATTTACAACTCAAGACCAATCTTATTTATATTGCTATATTTAAAGGAAAAAAGTATTTATCATTAAAACATTTGAGTACGTTTGGAGCTATTAGAATATCAATAGTAATCCCTTAACCCCTTCGGGCCTGACGGAATATTAATATGACATACATTTTATTGAGTATTGTCAGGTTTGGATAAGAAATTATTATCTAAAACTATTCTTATGTGATACTATTCTTTTATTTACTAATGTGTTCTGTGCACTGTAAACTCCTTCTTTTTCTGGGGTCTTAATCCGAGTAATGAGAGGACGTAATTCCTGTTGGAAGAATTTAGGATACAATAGGTGGTCTTTAGCTTGACAATCAAAATTCATTAGTAAGACAAGCGAACAGGGTGTGAAGAGAAAGATATGTCTTGAAAGCGTGACCTTTCTTTTAGAGGACGGATCCGTGCGAGGAAAGGAATGAATCCTGCTTGCAGACGGCTCGCTGGAGGGTGAGAGCTGAGGGTTAGTCACGACCTGGCGATAAAAGAGTGGAATGGTTCAGAGAAAAGCTCTGGTCAAAGGGAAAAGGTGCGCTGAGTAAAGCTCTAAGAGGACTGAGCCTGGATTTGTGGAGAGGTAAATAGCTATCTATGAGTTAATTAACGTGCGTAAGAAAGAGTAGCTTAACAGTGCGCAGAACGTGTGCTCATCTGAACCTGATCATCTTTATCTGAATTCGTAATTGGAAATATTGACTTATTTGTAAATATCGTGTAAATAAATTATTCATTAAGTTTAATTGAAAGCGTTTCTTTACTACGTACCTCTTATGAGTGCCCAGATATCACGTAATTATATCTGTGGTGGCAGCATACTAAAGTAAAGGATTATTCTTCAAAGTTTTGTGGACTTAGAGGGTAATTCGACAAGTATAATTTTGTCTAAAAAGTTATTTTTGTTGGTCCCAGCACCTAATTGTGATAGAATATGTACATACATTTACTATTATGACTGCATTTATTTTCGGCATTCATAAATTATTAGCAAACTGTTGGTGTTTCTTTTAATTTAGATATATGTTTTACTCTTTAAATTCAAATTAGGGATTTCTTTTCCAAATTAGTGATTTGTGATAAATGATAATGTGTTTGTTCAATCTGGCTGCAATGCCACATTTTTCAAACATCTTAAAAAATTTTTCCTTACGATATCGTTACATGAAAAACACACAAATTAAGTGCATTCGCTAAACAACACATTCGTTAAATTTCAGTAAACCGTAACGTTTGTTTCTTCAATGGCTACTTTTAATTTTGTCAGCGTAAAAGTAATTTTTTTCCAAAATAATGAAAAAAAATTCTTGTTTAATTTTATTATATTTAAAGAAATAACTTTTATTACATTTTTTCGTATGTGGTAAAAATGTAGTTTTAACATTTTCCATTCTTTTTCTTTTCTTTTTCTATTATCTCTTCTTTTTTGTTGCATTTTAATATATGAATTTTGATTATTCAGTACTTTTTCGAATTAATTAAACACATAAATTATTTGCTAAACTAAAAATATTCCAAAGAAATGTTTAAACAGATTAAATTTACTTGATTTTGCTTCACAAAATAAAATATCCTAATTAACATCACACATTTTCTTTTTCAAAGGAAGAACAAAGGCTTTATTGCTTGCATTTTTGCTCAAAGCTTTACTTACATAATTTTCTTCAATAAACATTAGAAAAAAGTAATCGTTTCATTTCAGACTCAAAAATGCTTAAAGTTAATAAACTAAAATCAATATTTATCCTGTAACAGCAAATATTTTAAAATCTTTTATTCTTCCTTATTTTTCTTATTATTCATTTAATTTTCAATTTGAGCTACTCAAAAAAATACTTTAAATGAATAATTGTACTCCTATAAAAAAATCTTTAAAAAATCCCTTTTTTAACAAGTAAGAAATTGCACATGAAGAGTAGCAAATGAGATGCGTTCATACGAAAACGAAGTTTTAAAACTCTCACTCTCATATATCAATCTCATAAATTTTAAATATTTAATTACAATTAAAATGCGCACCAAACAATGTTCTCCCTATACCATTAAGTAATGGAATATTTTTGTGTGGCCTTGTAACAAATGTTCTTTGCACCACAGATTATGCAAAATGTATATTATAATATGTACGTTATAGATGCATATCAATTTTATTATGTTCGAATGAGTGTAATACCATTAAAATACATTTGAAACATTTTCTCCCATTGACTGTAATGTAACGGAATACTTTTGATTGTCCCTGTAATTGAACTATTCATCCGATTTTGTTAAAATTTGAAATAACTCAGCAAAATTATGTAATAATTGTGCATTTTAAATTTCAAATGATTAAAATGCATTTGAAACTTTTTTCCACATTGACAGTAATGTAATGGAATACTTTTGATTGTCCCTGTAATTGATCTATGCATGCGATTTTCATGAAATTTGAAATGACTCGACAAAATCTATACTAATAAAATCCGTGCGCCTCTGTCTGTCTGTCTGTCTGCTTGAAGCCGATTACAGTTCGCAACGCGGGCGAGTTGGAAATCGCGAGAGGTGTCTTTCGATTCGAAAAATTCCGGGAAAGTCATTTCGGGCATTTTCGAGACCGTGAGACCAAAATTAAAAAAGTTATGAATTAAAAACCGGTCGGGAATCGGAACGGAAAACGTCTAATTTCCCAAACGGAGCTCAAACGGAGCTTTGAGGCAGAACACTGCGCCACCTTGCGGTGAACGACCTGAAATTTTCCCCTTTGGCTAAAAGAAGAAGCAGCCGAAAACCTCTTTTTTCTCCCGGGAAAACGACTTTTTCTTTCGTTTCGGTTCTTTGAAAAAGAACTAATTGGTAAAAAATGTTAAACACGGTTTATTTTCATACTTTTTCTTTTTGGTAGCATACACGAATATTGTGTAACCTAAGATTTACGCGATTAATACTAATTTTTGTTAGTACAAACGGAAAACGAGCTGCCAAAATTATTTGTTAGTTATGTTGTTTGTGATATTAATGAAATTACTTTTTTTTTAATAGCAGTCTTTTGCAGTTTTTAATACCGAAACTTTTTTTGCGCGTTTTTTCTTAAACCATCATACAAACAGTTTTTAAAGTAGATAAAACTGATTAAATAGTCAGAATCTGCGTAAAAGTCTGCTTCTGATGAACCAAAAAATACGAGAAAATGTCTTATGGGCGCGCAGCGCCAACCGTGCAAAACCAAATATTTTTAATGGGACGATGGTGACCATGGCGCGTAGCGCCGGTGGGTGGTAGGCCGGTGGGCCGCCTTTGCACGGTGGGCACGTAGCGCCCACTGTGCGAAATCACATATTTTTAACGGAATAATGGGCGCATAACAACCATAGCTCTTTAATTTACTTTTTTGTGCTTGAGGATTCGAACTCCAAGATTTGCTTATTAAATGAATTTTTTGCTTATTATATACTGCTTAAAATCGAGGTTCGTTTGGAAAAAGTGGCCCAGCTAGCGGGCGTAGCTCTCTACTTATGTAATAATTACATATTTTAAATTTCAAATAATTTGGTCGGGTAGTTTTTGTGTTGTTATATGCGGACAGACGGACGGGCTGAACGACAACTGTAGGTGCTACACGTATTTACATAATTACGAACGCACCTTATAAAGGAAACCCAGGTCAAAATTCATGCTGGTATTTGTTTGCTGGACAAACATTAATTGTTATATCCCAGCTAGTAAAGTAGCATAAACTACCATAATATATTTGCTGGTTCTACCAGAATCACCAGCAAATCATGGTGTGTATTGGCTCACTTTACTGCTTGGCCAGCAAACATATTCCTGCATGTGTTGCTTATATTTGTTGCTGGCCTAGCAGGCAACCAACACCATCACTTGGTTGTATTTTTTGCTAGTCTAGCATTAAATTTCTAGCATCAGTTGTTAATTAAAAGGAATAAAAAACGACATTGGTGCTGCCATCTATTGACGATACCAGAAGCGACTGTAGATATTGTTGGGAGAAACTGTTAGGGATTCTTCTTTTTCTGCTAATGGTCGAACTCATAACCTGCTGTTTAGGACCCGCGCGCTTTCCTAATCGTGCCACAGGGAACACGCTTTTGAATACCTATAATTGCGAGTGATGGTTGACCAAACTGATACAACTGTGCGTTAATTTTTTATTAAGGTAAAGAATCAATTTATCGATGCAATTATAATTCTCATAAAATATAAATTAATAAAGTTAATTTATTGTCACAGTTTTATTAATGCTTAATGGATAATAAAAATATGATTTGATTAATATAATTCATCATCATTATTAAAAGAATTTTCTTTGCTTAATGCATAAATTGAAATTTTCTGAATTATTTTTTGAAGAGAAATAAGTAATTTTGAAATGTATTTTTGATAGAATAAATTTCAGGTAAATTCAGTTTAATACGGGGGATTTTAAAACTATAATGTTTATTGGAAAGAGAGGGAATGAATTATACATATTTTTGAATCGATTGTTATAAACATATTTCTTAAATGAGTGCCTCTTCAATATTGAAAATTAAATGAGTAAATTTCCTTTTTTACCGATTTTGAAAAACGCTTTTTATTTAGTTTTTTACTAACTTAAATTAATTAAGCACTAGGAAAATTGGCAACTAAGATTTTTCTAATAGGGAAAACTTCATTCCAGAACTTCATTCATATTCTTCAAAATCCTTCATGGAAATTAATTTTCATTTTATTTTAGATTTATGCGTTAAAATTTTATCTCAAACGGGTGGATGCAGGAAGTTTTGAATTTACGTTGTAGTAGCCCGAAGAAAACATCTACCACCCCTTGATTTTGAAATTAAAAAAAAACATATTTTACCCTTATTTTAATAAACACATAAAATGTTACTTTTGGAGTAAATTAAAAGAATTGAAAACTAAGAGAAACTGGCGGTGATTTTTTTCCATTTCATGAAGGGGGGGGGGGTGGCTATAAAAATTAATTGTTATTATTTTTTGTTAAGTTTGTGTGTTAAAGCATTATCTCAAGGAGTTCTATTCACATGGTGGTGCATAGCTATTCTCCTCCTTACGCAGCTTTATAAATTCAATAAACAAAATTTTTCTTTCTCATCCTATTCTTAAAGAATTAGTAAATTTATAATTTTCATGTAAGTTAAAATAATTCAACACTAAGAAAAATATCAGTTAAAAGGTCAGTTAATTTTCCCTTAGAGAAGGAGAAGAGTTACTCTTATAAATCCGCTATGGAAATAAATTTTTATAGCATGAAAAAATATATATATTATAGCATGTTAAGGTACCTAACGGTGCATGCTTGGAAGTAGTTTAAAAAGTAAATAAGCAAAAAATGCTTGTACATAGCTTGTCATCCTATTTCTTCTTAAACTGACTGCATAGCATATTATGCTGGCAAGTAAAAAAAGCATATTATAGCATGTTAAGGTACCTAACTGTGCATGCTTGGATGTAGCTTAAACAACAATTAAGCAAAAGATGTTTATATATAGCTAGCCATGCTATTTCTCTCTAAACTGGCTACTTTTACTTTTTCGACTTTGGTTATATATTTTTTACATTATTATAGTTTCAATTTCAAAACCGTTTCTTAACCGGATTCGACTTTTTTTTTTTTTAAATCTGAAACCAAAATTAAAAAAGTAAAAACTAGCCCGGTTGTATGTCGTCCTCAGCTATCCTATGTAAAAAGAGTCATTATAATTATTCAAATTATTTCACACGAAACAAGGTACATATCGTAACCTTTTCATTGCAAAGTTTTATTCTTCTGAAAATTATTAGCGTCAAACTAACATGGAGAGGATACGAGGATTGTGTCACCGAATCCAGCGAGCCTTTGGGAATTTATAGAGTGTAGTTAGTATATAAACATATCACAAGGATAAAGTGCAATATTCAAGGGGGCCTTAAAAAACGACCCCCAAAGATCACCCATTATTGACGCAAAACATATAATCAAATAAACTGGTCTTGCTGGATTCGGTGACACAAGTCTCGTATCCTCTCCTTGTAACTTCCTTTAGGATGAATTTTATCTTCTTAATGTCTTGTTTTGTCTCTTTAATTTGTTGTACGAATTTGGGAAACCCTGTTTATTATCAGTAGTCATTTAAAGTGGCGTGACTTATCTATTGCTCTACACATTTCAAAAAAGAAATTTTTAAAAATTGAAAAGCTTCGTTGCTTTCTTTTAAAATATCTTTCATATTTTTCTTCTCTTATGAATTATTTACGAAATAATAAATTTTGACTCAAGTATACATCATGTCGGAGAAGATTTATATTGATTTTAAAGAATCAAAGTTTTTCTTTGTTTAAAAACTTTTAGAGTTGCAAATATATTTATTTATATTTCAGTTCTCTCACATAAAAATCTAAGCATGTTTTTGCAAAAGGCCTGTTTTTTTTCTTCACTGTTCAGAGCCAGATAATTAATTTTCATATTTCAGTGACATATATTTCCTATTAAAATAGATCAGCACAATGCACTTTTTTAACTTTGATTTGTAGAGTTTTTGCAGAAAGTTAATTATTTCTCGTCTTGAAAATGATTGACAATCACCTTTTTTCTAGGATTTTCAATCAGAGTGTATCCGAATATAATGTCTTTTATATGATTATTTTTGAGTTATAAGAATTTTTTTCCTTTCGATAAAAATAAAAGAATAAGGTTTTTTAATAAGACAAAAGTATTTTTCTGTAATATTTGTTCCAAATCATATATAAAAGTTCTTATTAGCACGTCAATAATATGCACACATACTACATTGACTACTATACATTACTTTGATGTATAAAGTTTAAGTTTTTGAAGAAAATTAATAATTTCTGGTATTGAAAATGATTGCGGATCATATTTTTTAGGAATATAAATCAGAGTTTATCAGTATATAATGTCTTCCATTAATGTAAGTTTTCTTTCTTTGATAAAACTAAATTATTGTATTAATTTTTTATAAGAAGATAAAAGGATTTATATGTAATGTATATTCAAAAACCCAAATAAAAGTTCTTATTAGTACGTGCAATTTTGTGTGCGTGCAATAGTATGTACAGATACTATATCCGAATATTGTCTCTCGTCGTTTTGCTTTCTTTGGGAACAACGGATTTCAAGATTATTCTACCAAAGATCATTTTCAAGATTTTTAAGGTGTGTTTCAAGACTTTCACAAAAAATGCTCTACACATTTTGTTGAATGTGGGAACAGTGATAGAAGAAATTATTGTTAATTTCAGTATTATTCCACAATGTCACTAAGTATAAAATTGGATAGATCCTACCTGATCACAGTAGATAGTAAACAGAAGGCAATAATGGAAGACACATTGTACTTGTGTAGAAGGTGGAACAAGAAAATCCAGTTGACACGCATATAACACACTTGAAAAATTTATTTCTTGATTATTATACTAAAACAAACAAAATAAAATGTAGTTAGATTAATGTTAAGAACAGTAATATTGAATTTTTAAGACAGATCCTCTCAGTGTATTTTTTTCAGGAAGCTGGATTAGCTTTCCTTTGTTACATAAAGGTAAAACACAGAAAGGGAAGGCATGTCTTTCCCTCTGAGGACCTATTTCAAAACTAAGGGTCCTTCAAAAGTATCTGAAAGTTCTCAACCTCTTGAAACAAAGGCAATCAGCTGAGCTTGCATTTATGTTCATATGTATGGAGATTTTAAATGTTTGGTGCTGCCATCTGGCGCTAGTCTCCATACTTACTTGCTTAAAGTTCACTATCATAGTTGGATGTACAGTTGCATGGGACAGCTCTAGTGCTGCCCTCTAGTGAGATGACTCTGAAGGAAAATGGATCAGTGCAAAATTCACATACCTCACAATGTTTGTGTATTTGCTGAGAAATCTCATGTTGCCCTATAATCTTACATTCCTCCTTTTCGAAGCAAATCTACAACATCTTTAATTGGAACTGAAGCCTAAGCTTCTCCAGTTTAATTTTAGAGATGGGCTTGGTGAGAACATCAGCTAGCATTTTTTCCGTAGGACAGTAAATAATTTTAATTATGCCACATTCGTGCTGGTGTTTGATGTGATGAAATTTCACGTCAATGTGCTTTGACTTGGTATGTGCCTTTTCGATTTTAGTCAATCTAATGGCAGGCAAATTGTCCTCATATACGGTTATGGGTAATTCTTGGTTAAGTTCCAAGTCACTGAGTATTGTGAGTAGCCATTTTATTTCTTGTGTTGCAGTGGAAAGTGCAACATATTCGCTTTCAGTGGAAGACAGTGCGACGCTGGATTGTTTCTTAGAGGCCCAGGCTAGCACATTATTGCCCAACATGAATAGGTTCCCCGTCGTTGACTTCCTGTCGTCCCGATCATTCGCCCAGTCTGAGTCGCTATAGACTGTCAACACTGGCGGTTTCGACTTATCAATAACGAATTTTATTCGTCTGGTAGTCAATAGATACCTAATGACTTTTTCAACAGCTTCCCAGTCAGTTTGTCTTGGAGATTCATTCCTCCTTCCCAATATGTTTACTGCTGCCGATATGTCGGGCCTAGTCAGTGTTGCGATGTATAGTAACCCCCCAATTGCCTGTCTATATTTTTTATTATCATCTAATAGTGTTCCGTCGGGATCTAAACTGAAATAATTTGTGCACATCGGTGTGTAAGTGGGTTTACTTAGGGTTAAATTGAATTTTTCTCCGATTTCAATTATCTTATGTTCCTGATCAAGTTCGAAATTCCCATTTTCTGTTCTTTTTATATTGATACCCAAGTATTGATTAACCGGTCCTAAATTTTTAATCTCATATTCCTTAGATAATTGGGTGTAAATCTCGTGTGTGTCATCTTTATTTCCCGCTACAAGAATGTCATCCACGTACACAATTACGTAAGCGATTTTTCCGTTTTTAGTCCTTTTGAACAGGCATTGGTCTGATTCACATTCCGTAAATTTTAAATTTCTTAACGACTGACTAATTTTCAAATTCCATGCCCTAGCTGCCTGCTTAAGGCCATAAATTGCTTTGTTTAGCTTACATACTTTCTCTTCCTCCCCAACTTGTACATATCCCTCCGGTTGATGCATAAATACTTCCTCCTCAAGATCGCCGTGTAGAAATGCAGTTTTCACGTCTAAATGTGTCACTTCTAGATTCTTATAAACAGCTGCATTTAAAAACGCTCTGAGTGTGGTATGTGACACGACTGGAGCGTAAGTTTCGTCGTAATCGCATCCATATTTTTGAGAGTATCCCTTAGCGACCCATCTCGCTTTATATCTCTCTATGGTTCCATCTGCCCCTCTTTTTGCCTTAAAGGTCCACCTCGAACCTATGATGCGTTTACCGGGTACGGCTTTAATTAATTTCCAAGTTTTGTTTCTGTGCAATGATTTTATTTCTTCATCGGTCGCCTCCAACCATTTATTTTTAATTTCAGTGTCCTCAATATTTTGTAAATCAGCCCACGACCTGGGTTCTTCAATTTTGCATAGGTTAGCTGTTATTCCAAAACGGTTCGGTGGTATACCTTTATTTTCTCTTAGCGACCTTCTAGGTTCGGGATCATTTTGCGTTGGATTTACGATTTTCTCTTCGTTCTCATTCGTTAAATCAAATTCGATACTTTCGGTAGGTAATCGCGCACTGTTTTCGATTTCTGTCGTGTCATTAATTTCTTCCCGATCAATGCCCTCTTCAAGGAATTTAACGGTTCTCGAGATCATTATGTTATTATTTCCGGTATGAATTCTATACTCTTTACTACGAAAATCATAACCCATAAATACTCCTTCAATAGCCTTCTCGTCAAATTTGGTTCTTTTTGATTTATCTATGTAGGCGAATGCCTTACATCCGAATGTTTTGATATTAGATAGGTCGGGCTTTCGGTTATTCCATAACTCGTATGGTGTTGCGCGATTCTCGTTTGCATTAGTAGGTAGTCGGTTAATTAGGTATGTGGCCGTCATTACTGCTTCGCCCCAGAATTGCCTAGGTAATTTCGCGTCAGAAAGCATAGTACGTGCCATTTCCACAATTGTCCTATTTTTACGCTCTGAGACGCCGTTCTGAGGGCTTGAATAAGGTACGCTTAATTCCCGTTCAATGCCATTTTCAGCTAAGTATTTTTCGAAATTTTCACCAAGGTATTCTTTGGCATTATCCGATCTTATAGATTTAATTGTTTTTCCAAATTTATTCTTCGTAAGGGCTACATATTGCTTTAGCTTTTCTACCGCTTCAGATTTATGTGCTAACAAATATGTTACAGTAAATCTACTATAATCATCTGTGAATGTTATGAAATAGCGCTTCCCGCCAGGGGTCATTGTTTCCATGGGTCCACAAATATCCGAATGTGTTCGGGAACAGATTTCTACACTTCTGTTTTTAGCCGATTTAGGGTAAGGCGAAACTGATAGTTTACCTTCGATACACTTAGTGCAGTATGTTTTGTGTTTGCAATTGTTTATGGTTATCCCTTCTGCTAGCTTATGGTTAACTAAATGTCTAATTGCTTCAAAATTTTTATGACCTAATCTGCGATGCCAAATGTAAATGCAATTTTCATTATCGCATGATGTTTGTGTACTTAAAATGTAACCATATTCGTCCGTTGGGTTTATCTCATAAAGATTATTATTCAATTTTGCGGTCAAGATAGTGTTGTTGTCTTTGACAAATAAACATGTTTCTCCTTCAAAAATTACTTTTATATCATTATCAATTGCCTTTTTAACTGACAAAAGATTACCCTTTAATTCCGGTCAATAAAGAACATCCTTGAGAGTTATGCTATTTTTTAGACCTGAGTTAAGTGTTACATCGCCCATACCTTGAGAGTTTAATCTTTTCCCATTAGCAATGGTAATGTTACCGAAATTTCCGGGTTTAAATGTTGTGAAGTGCTCTGTTGTGGACGTAACATGTCTAGTACAACCTGAGTCGATTATGTATGAATGAGGGTTAGTTTCATGTAATTTGTTTACTAGTACCAGTTCATTTTTAAGTGTGTGTTCTATCGGGGAAGGAGGAAGATCCGATTCGTTTTTCTCATCCATAATTTCTATCTTACTGTTGAAACAGTAGTTGGATGAGTGGTCTTTATTGTCTTGGCCTTTATTGTTATTATTGTAAGTTTTATTTTTGTTGAATTCGTTTTTATAAGCATTCTTCTGTGAATTCTGTTTTTCTTTATTTTTCAATTGGAAGCATTCGCTTCTGATGTGGCCGTTACGGGAGCAAAAGTTACAGAATTTTTTAGATCTGTTTGAATTATTATTTTTGTATGCAGTACCTTTGGGACGGGAACCCATATATCTGGTTTCAGCGTTGTACGCTGTGTCTCTGGGGTGCAAATTTGCATTTTTAGCTTCAACCCGATGCGTAAATTCTCCAATTAATTTATTTTTAATGAGATCAATTGTTAAATCCTCTTGATCTCTGCTTTCGAGTGCAGTTATCAATGGTGCGTAAGACTGTGGGAGTGAGCACAAGAGGATAGCAACAATGTGAGACTCCTTAATATCCTCTCCTATTGCAGAGAGACGATCTTTGATCGTGAGTATTTCGTTGATATGATCTATCATGTTGCCATTCTCAGGTAATTTCTGAGAATAAAATTTTCTCAGTAAGAAGAGCTTGGAGCTCAAATTAGCACGTAAATGAATTTCTTTTAATTTGTCCCAAATTTGTTTGGGGTTTTCTAAGTGCTTTACGTGAATTATCTGGTTGTCCTCGATACTTAAGTTAATAATGGCCTTTGCTTTCGCGCTGTCACGTATGTATGTTTCGTCTGGTGTCTCAGGTGGATCATTAAGGACAAATTTAAATAAATCATCTTTGATGAGCAAATTTTGAATCTTAAAGGACCAATTTGAATAATTAGAATTATTTAGTTTCTCAATGGAGGTGAGATCCCTACTCATGGCCATTGTGTATATATATATTAAACAATGTATCTTGATAAATCAATAATAAATCAGTTACTCAGCAATTTATACACTTTAGCATATAATTAATATATAAATATATAATATAAATTGATTGCTCTTGTAAGGAAGTTCCGTGACTTTCCTTATTTATTTATTTTATATAATATCAGTTCAGTATTTTTCAGTATTAATCATATAACTTATATATAATATATCATACATGAAAATAAAATGTTAATCAGTTTTTTTTTTTTTATTACTGGGTTTGTTTTGTTTATTTATTAAAGGTAAAAAGGTCTATCACGTTCCCTTTTCAGTCTCATAATCTGTTGAATGTGGGAACAGTGATAGAAGAAATTATTGTTAATTTCAGTATTATTCCACAATGTCACTAAGTATAAAATTGGATAGATCCTACCTGATCACAGTAGATAGTAAACAGAAGGCAATAATGGAAGACACATTGTACTTGTGTAGAAGGTGGAACAAGAAAATCCAGTTGACACGCATATAACACACTTGAAAAATTTATTTCTTGATTATTATACTAAAACAAACAAAATAAAATGTAGTTAGATTAATGTTAAGAACAGTAATATTGAATTTTTAAGACAGATCCTCTCAGTGTATTTTTTTCAGGAAGCTGGATTAGCTTTCCTTTGTTACATAAAGGTAAAACACAGAAAGGGAAGGCATGTCTTTCCCTCTGAGGACCTATTTCAAAACTAAGGGTCCTTCAAAAGTATCTGAAAGTTCTCAACCTCTTGAAACAAAGGCAATCAGCTGAGCTTGCATTTATGTTCATATGTATGGAGATTTTAAATGTTTGGTGCTGCCATCTGGCGCTAGTCTCCATACTTACTTGCTTAAAGTTCACTATCATAGTTGGATGTACAGTTGCATGGGACAGCTCTAGTGCTGCCCTCTAGTGAGATGACTCTGAAGGAAAATGGATCAGTGCAAATTTCACATACCTCACAATGTTTGTGTATTTGCTGAGAAATCTCATGTTGCCCTATAATCCTACACATTTAGTATCTACAGTATGCCCATTATATTTTTAATGCATTCGCTCATCCACAGTGAAATATTATTCTGTGAACATACTCATTTTTCATGCAATTTTCATTATTTTCTTAAAAATTGAAAATTTTCCATTGTTTTCTTTTAAAATATCTTTGATATTTTCCTTTTCTTATGAATTATTTTCGAAATAATAAATTTTGACTTACCTATAGTTCATGTCGGAGAAAAATTAATTCAATTGATTTTAAAGAATCAAAGTTTTTCTTTGTTTAAAAACTTTTAGAGATTCAATTACATTTATTTGTTTTTCAATTCTCTGACATAAAAATCTAAGCATGTTCTTCAAAATCGCTAGTTTCTTTTCATTGGGTGAAAGTCTTATAAATTACAGTTGACAGCCAGATAATTAATTTTCATATTTCGGTGACATATATTTCCTATTAAAATAGATCAGCACAATGCACATTTTTACTTTTATTTGTAAAGTTTTTGAAGAAAGTTAATAATTTTTGGTCTTGAAAATGATTGAGGATCATATTTTTTTGGAATATAAATCAGAGTTTATCAGCATATAATATCTTCCAATAATGTAAGTTTTCTTTCTTTGATAAAACTGAATTATTGTATTAATTTTTTATAAGAACATTATAACTTTTTATAAGGATTTTTCTGTAATATTTGTTCAAAAACACAAATAAAAGATCTTTTTAGTACGTGCATTAGTATGTACAGGTACTATATTCGAATACAGTTCCTCGTCGTTTTGCTTTTTTTGGGAACAACGGATTTCAAACTTACTCTATCAAAGATCATTTTGAAGATTTTCTAGATGTGTTTTTAAGACTTTCACAAAAGATGCTCGACACATTTAATATCTACGTTATGCCTATTATATTTCTAATGCATTCGCGCATGCACAGTGAAATATTATTTACTGAACATACACATTTTTCATGCATTTTATATTATTTTTCAATTCTGATTGCAGCGTATTACGTACAATGCGTTTGTCATGGTTCCTGAAAATTACATTCTTTTATTTTAAGAACAAAGCAAATTATAAATAAAACACTTGGTAAAATTTGGAATTTTCTTTTCATAAAACACTTAAATTCTCCACGAAGATACGTGCTATCCTTATAAAAATAAACAAAATTTATAAAAAGAAGTTTATTAACCCTGTGCTACAATTTCAACCCTTTTCCGACACTAGTTTTTACAAAATAATCCTAATGATATTATGTGTTTCTTCAGTTTGTTTAGGTCTCCTATGGTATGGATGCAGAACCTGAGGCCCGCGGGCCACAAAGATACCATTATTTTTATGCAGAAAAATTTTCTTTATAATAATGACAGAAACTTTTCTATTAAATAAAACAAACGTAACTTTTCAAATATTCTGGCAGCAAACAATTTTCTGGTAAAACGGTTGCGCATCACTATCCTATGGGGTTTTGGAAAAATATCTTAGCTGAAATATGTGACATCTACTATTCTGTTTACACACCAGATATTTCAGAATAATCCGCCGTGTAATTTATTATTTATTTAACAATATTTCAAAAATCGCAAGTAATCAGTCATCATTGGATCATCATTGGGACCTATCAACCCGGGTTCGATTCCTGACTCTAGCTAATTTTTCAATCCAGTGGGGTTTATTGTATTTATTTTATGTATGCCTGTCATATATTTGTCTATACCTTAGTTTACTAGGAAACTGGAATTCATATAACTTTTTATGCAACGGCAAAAATGTATGTAACAGACACAGATTTGTAACGAAAATCAAAAAATCTGTAATATTTTTTAGGAAACTGGGATTCCAAGAGTTTTTCATGTAACTGCTACCAGGGTTAGAGATAAAATTTTAGTAAAATAACTATAATTTTACTAGATTTCTTTCTATAGTTAGAGATTTTTGTAGCTTTACAAAAACTAGTTTTGTAGATTTACAGTTTTTCTTGTACAATTTACAAGTAAAATATTAGTAAACATACAGATATCGGCAACTTTTCTTCTGCAAGGTTACTTTTTTTTTTACAGTGTAAATGGCTGTTTACTTCCCTTAATTTGATTTATTAATGAAAAATTATAGACCCAGGTATTGTTTGGAGTAGCTCAGTAGTAAAGCAACATCCTCGTACGCTGTGGTCATAGGTTCCATTTCTGGCTCGAATTTTTCACTCCAGTTGTATTTATCCCTTTTGTGTCTATAAAAGATCTGTGTATCTTTATAAAAAAATATTTTACTTTCTGAAACGCATTAAATTGGAACAGAAACGCAATTTTTAAATAAACTTGGCATAATGCTATAAGAAATTTCTTAGAAAAAGTCTTTTTTTAAAGTTTTCTTTCTATTTTTGATTAAGCTATGCATCAATTAATTCTTAGATAAGTAATTCTTTATTCCAGTTTAAGGAAAGAACGCGTAAGAAAATCGGTGTATGCTGTTTATTATTTGCAAATATGCTGATGACATCATCAATTCTTCTGTCAAGAGATTGTATCTTTACTCGAATTAAGAAGACAGTTGTTGAATCGTGCAAGGATTTCCGTAACAAACGTGTCATTTTACCATTTTTTCTTCATTTCTTTTGTAGCGGATAAATGGTTGCACTAATTACAAACGCATTGTAAACTATCAATTAGATTTATGAGAACTAAAAAAGAAAATTCTGGATTAGTCAATTTTACATGTATCAGTTAAGATAATGAAATGAAAAAACTTCTTTAAAACACCATAAAATAAATTAAATTGCACATATATCTTTCTTCGTCAGACTCGAAAAGACGTGCATCTACTATGAATGTAGCGGCACAACTGCACTGTAAAAAAAAAAATCTGTGAAGGTACTAAACATTTTCTAGGAAACTGGGATTCCAAGAACTTTTCATGTAACGATAACAGGAAAAATTCATGTAATCGATTCTGAAACTTCAATTTTTGCTGTTACCGTTACAGGAAAAGTTCTTGGAATCCCAGTTTCCTAGAAAAGGTTTAGTACCTTTGCAGATTTTTTTTTTTTTACAGTGTAAAGTGAAAAGGCGGGAAGGGAGTAAGCTGATGGAACAGCTGATAGGAAAGTAGAAGGCAGCAGCCAATCACGGAAGAATATAATCAAAACGTACGAGAGATACAATGAAGGAGGGGAAGGAAAAAGAAAAATGGTAACAAAAGTTAAAAAAAAGTAAAAAGTATTAAGTAAAAGGACAGATTATAATGAAAGTAAATACACAAAATAATAATAATAATAATAATAATAATAATAATAATAATAATAATAATAATAATAATAATAATAATAATAATAAAATAATAAGTTTAAAATAATTTTTACAGTTATAAACACACACATATATATATACACAGTGTTCCAGATATTTTGGGACAAACCCCAAGGATAGGTAGGCGGCTTATTATCATTTAAGATACATTAGAAATATTTCTTTAAAAACGACCTCAGTTTATCACTATAAATGATGTGAATTATATAAGGTACCTGTTCTCATTATGGCCCTTCTAAAGTTTGATTGAAATTTCCATCATGTTAATATTATGTTTTCCAGAAACGTTTTATGCTGTTGCTTATAGGGATAAATATGATAAATGTGATAAATGTGATGATTAAGAAAAGACATTATACTTATTATTACACTTTTAAAAATTATATACGCTGAAATGTAAACAGTGCCATATGGGCCATATTGGGAACACTCCGTTTTCAATATAATTCACTTTGCAAGATTTTAAAAAATTGCAAAATAAAATTAAAAAATTACGAGAAAAAATGTAAATTATTATTTATTATAATATATATATACAGAGATAGATAGATAGATAGATAGATAGATAGATATAGATAGATACATGTTATATATATATATATATATATATATGTATATATATATATATATATATATATATATTTATATATATATATATATATATATATATATATTTATATATATATAACAATTGCAATCTTTTGAAAGCCAAGTAAATAAAAAAATAATAATAAAATAAAATAAGCAAAAATATTTATTTTTACCAAGAAGTGTATTATTTGAAGTGAAACAAAATTATGTTCGTAAAAAATATATATAAGGATGCACAGGGCAGCTGTGCAATGATTATACAATGTCACACTGGAGATTCTGTCAATTCAGCTTTCAAAAGCTAATGTTAATTCTTAATTCATTTTTAATTTACATTAAATGCTAACAAATTTTAATAATACGAAATATCCTGTCAGGTTTGAATAAGTGATTATTACCTAAAACTGTTCTTATGCGATACTATTCTTTTATTTTCTAATGTATTCTGTATACTGTAAGCTCTAAAATAGCATTCGTTTCTTATCTGGATTCTTAATCCGAGTAGTGGAGTGACATAGTTCTGTTTGAAAGAATGCAGCATACAATAGTTGACTTTTCTCTTGTCAGACAAAGTTCATAGAGAAGACAGGCAAACATTAGCTAAAGAGAAATATATGTCTTGAAATAGTGACTTTCTTGTACGAGATGGAATCCGTGCGGAGAAAGAAATGAACCCCATTTGCCGATGGCTCGCTGGGGGATGAGAGCTGAGAGTTTAGTGCATACGTTGCGAGGGTATAGGTAGGTTGTTCCAGAGAAAAGCTCTGGTCAAAGAAGCTTACGCTGAGCGAGGCTCGAAGTGGACGGAGCCTGGGTGTTTGGAGAGATTGATAGTGATCTCTGAGTTGAGTTAATTAACGTGCATAACAGAGGTAAAGAGTAGCTTAACAGTGCGCAGAACGCGTTTCCTGTATTTAATTTAATGTTTAACTGAGTTCTATATCCGAGTTCGTAATTGTAAATAATGAGTTGCAAGTTGCTATTTGTAAATAATGTGAAATAAATTGTTCATTAAATTTAACTGAAATTTAGTCTTCTAGGAAAATAGGGGTATTACCCCTTTGCTATAGTATGGTATTGAAACATTTTATCCCCCCCCCAAAAAAACTATGCGCTCAGCCTCCTAAAATCCCCTCATACTATAACATAATCTCTCTTTTACACACTTCTCCTACAGTACGATCTCAACAGCAACAGGATCCTGTTGTGCCTGCTTTTGCTGGATCCTCGATACTCAGCTCCTCAGCTTTTTACTGCTGCTGACGCGAAATTGTCCTTTTTATACTACTATTTACGTCTAGTTTGTATTGAGTGGATTGAGGGATACAAGCTTTGCGCCAAAAATGGCTGATTTTAAACAGTAAAATTTAATAATATTACTTGGTTTATTAAATCTTAGAAATCCTGTAATTTAACAAGCTGAGGAGATTTTAAAAAATTTAGTCGTATTAGTTGATTTTTTCTGGCCCATCACTTGCATCCTTGAGTGGATTTCAAAATATGCTTTTAATACTTCACCCCTTCGGTACGAAAGTTTTTTACAGATGTTTTAATCTTTTATCACCCGTTTTCAAAACAAAAATTTTTGCCGAAAGGAATCGGGAAAGTACTCAAAGTATTCAAATTCAAAATTTCAAAATTTACCATAAAAAATTATTAGTGAGAATAATGAAGGATTCTGAGCCCCTTATGCGGCACATAGCGGCATCTAGTGGCTCGACCCCAAAGAGTTGATTAAGAATAGAATGACCATGAGCTGTCATTTTGACTGCGACCATTTCAATGTATTTCGGTTCAAACGAGAAATCTTGTGATAAAAGTAAAAAAGTTACAAGAGGTGAAACGTTATATAAAAAAATTTATCTTTTTTAACTCAAAGTTCTGGTGTGATATTTTTATAAAGCTCTAAAATTTCCGGCCTTTCTAATGTTAAAACCTATCTAGAAAAACGTCGCACGGGCCATAAATTGGCAATAGACTTTAAAAGCGTTCTTAGAACAATGCCAAGTTTAAATTTTAATCCAGGATTTTATTTTAGCTACGCTGTAAAAACTAAAGATTATTAGTATGATGATTTTTTTTATGAAATGCGAAATGACGTTTAAATATGCACTTTTTTAGTGTCACTAACGAATTATGTTTATTAAAAAATAGATTAATATAAGATTGAAAAAAGAGTTATGCAGAATACTAATATATTATATTATTTAGGTTACATAGCTCTTCGAAATTTTATTACATCGACATTCACACTTTCCTAGTACATACAGCTATACCCGTAGATGCCATCATCTTTTAATGATTCTGAGGTCTGATCGTAGACAAACGTATTTCCAAACGGAAATTTTATTTAATAAACATTTTAAAACGAAATCTAGTAAGTACCATATTGAAAGAAAACACATTTTCTTGTAACTTTCCGATTTTAAATTTGTTTGCCTTATATCAGACTCTGGAATAATTAAGATATATTGGTATATATGCTCTATTCAATTCTATGTTGTGTAGTTTTCGACAAAGTCTCATTAATATTTTATCAAAGATTTCTCTCAATAATATAATATAGTTAATAATTTTTATATTTCTTGTACGGAATCCTCTGAGCGCGAGTAATTCACGCTCTTGACCGCTTATTTATATTAAAATAGCAAATAAAGCCTTTGTGCAAAAATGTTTAAAGATAGAAAAACAACGATTATAAATGCACAAATAATGTATAAAAAGCTAGCAAACAGCTGTTTTGAATCTCCTATTGAGATTCTTCATCAATACAAAACTCAGCGAGCTAGAACAAGCAAGTTCAGTCTTGCTCAGTTTTGATTGTTCTAGCTCGCTGAGTTTTGCACATATGATGAATCTCGATAGTAGATTCGTAACAGCTGTTTGCTACTTTTTTATGTATTATTTGTGCTCTTATAATCGATGGTTTTCTATCTTTAAACGCTTATTTATATTTTTATATACTGAACTTAGTTACGGATGAAAGTCGCTGAAATCTTGTAAATTAGTAAATTAACAAACATCGTCCTGTCCTTGTGGTACATAAAAACATTTTTATTTTGTTTAAAATTTTATTATTACAAGATTACAAAATATCCACGTTTTGACACAATAAAATTTATTTTAGGGGGGGGGGATATTTAAAAAAGAATAGGCATTTAATGTATCAACATACCTTCTAAACTAAATCTGATGTATTACGTAAATTTTATTTAAAAACTTATTGTCACTAAATTTTGATTTATAGATAGATAAAATTTTCATTTGACATTTATTTATAACGATGCATTTTCTAAGTCGATAGCAGCATCCAATATGATGAATTTGTTACGCTCCAAGTATGAATCATTTTAATGAATCGATTAATCAAATAAGTATAAAATTCATAAAGATGAAAGTACTTACCTAATGATGCTACTCTTAATAATGATTTATGCGCTAATACTAAAATACTTATCAAGATCTTAAAAGATCAGTATACAGCAAAATTAAATATATTCACACTTCTGCTGTATTTTATTTAATTGTCTACTATTTATTTTAATTTCAGATGAAATTTATTAGAATAGATTAACTTTATTAATCACTGTGTCATAACGTTGCTAAATAATCTTCTTTTCTAAATATAAAATTCGTAGTACATTAATTTTAATGCAAATATCATTAAGCAGATTAGATAATTTTATTAAATCTGCTAATGTTAAATGATTTTGATGAATCATTTCCATTAATTGATATTATCATTTTATCGAAAGTAAGATGCTTTTAAAAGTTGTATATATTGATTAAAATACTTGATGAATTTGAATAAAAAGTTATGTTGAAAATACATTACTCGCTTTAATACAATTGACCAGTGAACCAGTATGCATGAACAATGAACCAGTTTGCATTAATATAAAATTTTTTATAAACATATACATTGTAAAATATACCGGGTGATCCAAAATTCATGACCAACTTTTAAAATGAATAATTCGAAAATGAATCAAGATACAAAGATACGGTTTGCACCGAAAGGATGGAGAAGAAACCGGGTTTTGTGTAACAACGAAAAAAAAAATAGTTTTTTTGATGATCAACAAATGGCGCTTTAGTGTTTCATTGCACCAAAAGATAATTTACAAAAAAACCCTTATAAATCAGCTTAATTACAGTTAATTAGTACTACAGTGATTGTTATAATGTGCTGTCCATCATTCATAAATACAGCTGTGAGATTAGGCATCACACCATTCACAGCATTTAGCAGCATTTCTTGCGTTGCGAATGGCATCTTTCAGTGCTGCTAGTGATGCCGTTGGTCGCCAACAGAACTATATTTTTTCGTTCTCACACAAAACCCGGCTTCTTTTCCATCCGTTTGGTGCAAACTGTATCTTTATATCTTGATTTATTTTCAAATTATTAATTTTTAAAGTTCGTCCTGACTTTTGGATCACCCGGTATATCTGACGTTACACATTAAACATGAGTATACATAGATTGTGGTTATTTTTTTTTTTTAACAGAAAGTGACTCAAAATTTAAAGAGGTCTGACGCATGTTATTGACTTAAATAAATCTATTTTATTTTTGTTTTTTTATTTTTCAGACAGATTTATTTAGACTGTTGGATTGTAGTTGTACAATGGTGACGCGTTCAACAATGTGTGGTTACTTTTGATTTTTACAAACTAAAAACTATTTCTCATGGATTGAATTAAGATCCCAATGTTGAGCACAGTTGGTTTCAGACTTTTAAATTTTTATATAGTTCTTCGTCATTTTATCTTTCGTATGTATTATGCATCTTTAGTATTTTTTATTATACATGTGATGTTAATTTCAAGACGTTACGTTCCTTTAATTTATTTACCAATGTAATTTAATAAACGAATTCATCTTATATGCCTTTTGCTTATAGTTTATCATAATTGAATTGTCACAGTGAGCCCAAAATGTTTTAATGAGTAGCGATAAAATATTTGTCTACTTGTATATATAGTTACACTGGGGGAAAAATAATGATTAGTTCTTGATAAAATAACTGCAAAATAACAAATCTCAAAATTTTTAATTTTTTCTGTCTAAAAGTGGCCACGATTTTTAAATGACTTATTTGATGATCGTAATAATTTGCCATTTTGTGTATTTGTAACATTTATACCTTTAGAAAAATTCTTTTTATAATTATATCCAGCTATTTCTTAGAAATCATGCGCCAAAGACAGAAATCAACGTTCTGAAAAAAATTGACATTGCAAATCAAATAATTTCTTAATAACATAAAAAACACTTAAGAGTCCACACTACTGAGTGAAAAAGACCCGGATGATAATGTTAAGTCTGTGGGGGCGTTCTTTTCATATATATCACTCAAATTTTTATATTTTCACATATTTTTTATGCACAGGGTAGTTGAGGACGATCAACAACCGGACTAGTTTTTACTTTTTCGATTTTCGTTACATATTTTTTATATTATGATAGTTTTAATTTCAGAAACGGATCAAACCGGTTTCGAAAGTTAAAATATTTATTTTTTTAAATCTGAAACCAAAATTGAAAAAGTAGAAAATAACCCAGTCGTAGATCGTCCTAAGCTATCCTATGCAAAAGAAATCATGTAAAATATTAAAAAGTCCCCCAAAGACTTAACATTATCATTCGGGTCTTTTTCACTTAAAAGTGTGGGCTCTTAAGCTGTTTTAGACATATTTTCCCTCTTAAAGCGAATTTTGGCATGGAATTCCTTTTAACATATTCCTTAAGATTAAATATTTAAAGTAAACTATTACCAAAAAAAAATAAAATAAAATAAAAAAAAAAATAAAAATAAAAACTGTGCGTAAATTAATAAACACTCAACCTGTGTGAAACCTCTAAAAGTTTAAACGAGACATAAAATATTTTTTTCTTATTTTATACTATTTGTTCATATAAAATGGTTTTCTAAAATATACAATAGTTAAGAATAAGGGGAACTGGGGCACATTGATACATCACCTCTACAGTTCACAAGGTCATTATAGGAAGTTTCACAACAGCTCCAAAAGATGATGCTACTGTACACATCTACATACATTCTTGGTATGATTTAGTAGTTTGATGAAATGGGACGGTGATTTATTGTTTTTGTAGGTCAAAAGTAAATTTGAGCTGTACAATTGCAATGGTACTATACAACTGTTCCAGCATTACTCTCCCTGGCAAATAAAACTACTCTTTATCAGTTCCTCATTCTTTATTGTTAGGTAAAATTTTGAAGTGTTGAATTTGAGATTCATGTTATTCAAAATGGCTGCATGGGGCACATTGAAACAGTCTGTGTCGGGGTAAATCACTGTGCCCCATGGTAGCTACAGACAACCTAAATCTTTTCTAATTCACTTTTTCATTACCTTTTATTATTTTCTTTTCCAAACACTCTTTAATCCAACCATTTCCCGCCAAAAAAAATTTAATATTAGTTTTTATTGAAGTGAAATAGCTTCATTTTTTATATTAGAACATTTTATAAACAGAAGACATACGAACTTACCCAACATCTAGTGCAAGTAGAACTAACAACAGACAATAACAGAATAAAAAACAGAAAAGAATGGCAGACTGATAAATCTCGAATTTTTATCTATTCTCCAGAGAAAAAAGTATTTTCGACATGATAAATGTTAAATAAGAGAAACATATTTATGCCATAATAAATATAATAGAAATATCGATAATGGGTTTTTATTCAGATATCGATACTGCTATCTATATCGATTTTCTTGTTTTCTCTTTTCACATTTCTCGCTTTCTTTATCAGTTGCATACAAAATACATGTAAGTTTGATGTTCAATAAAATATTCAATAGAAAATATAAAAAATCGAGGAAAAAAAGTTTATTTGTTGATTTTACCTTTTAACACACGAAACAGATTTGACAAATCTGAAGAACTATTACTGATAATAGAAAACGCATTTTTAAAAAGATTTAATCAAATGAAATGTTTGCACATAAAAATAACTAAAAGATTTTCTTAAAAGAGAAAAAATATTTGAATGCGCTCAGTCTTTCGAAAGATCTAAGTCTTCGTCATGCGCAAAGAAGATGTGTTTCTACTATGAAATCAGCGACCAAACTAAACTGAAAGATAAGCACAAAGGAAACAATCTGGAAAAACAACCAATAAGAAAGTATAAATAAACAGCCAATAGGAAACCAGTAAACAACAACCAATCACTGGCGAGTATAATTAAAACAAGAGAGTGGTGTCTTCTCCTTTTTTATTGACTGTTTCTTCAACTTGTTTCTTTTTCTTGTATTTTTCATTTCAGTATTACTGCTCCTTTAATAGTAGAAGAACGTTTTTCTTTGTTCTTAATGAAGAAAGACTCAAATCTATCGAAAAGCCGAGCGTATTGAAATTATTTTATTGGTGTTGAATTTTTCTTTTTTTAGCTCTTATAGATTCACATCAGTTTAATCTTATTTTCTTTTTTCACGCATAACGTCAAAGGAATTATACTATTATTTTAAACACAATCTAACTGATTGGTAAAGTAATCATACGAATTCATTATTTCCAGCTGAAAGAAAAATTGACCAGGCTGGGAATCGAACCCAGATACTTGGCTTACAAGGCCAATTCTTTACCTGTTAAGCTACCCATCGGCATATGGAGTTCCGTTACCTGCGGCGTATTCTGGTGAGCTGTCTAAATGATAGACCAGATGTTATGACCAATAAGGTTATCTGAGCGAAAAATCTCAGCTGGCTATCGCCCCAGTAGCTTAACAGGTAAATTGCATTGACAAGCATTGACCTTTTAATCCAAGTATCCGGGTTCGATTCCCAGCCTGGTCAATTTTTCGCTCAGCTGGAAATAATGAATTCGTATGTCAAAGTAATTGTTTACATTTATACATAACTGTTTAAATTCATAATTGTTTAACCCTTTATGCATTAACGGTACTTTTAAGTACCATTGAAGAATATTTAATGTAAAATTTATGTACTTAGTCTATTAATAAAAGTTTTTTTCCCACACAACAAACTCTGATCTATCAAATTTAGATAGTGTCCGGAAGTAGTCGAAACTAAATATTTTTAAAAACTGGTAACATTATTATTCATTTTTATTGGTATAGTTTTTCTTTTTAAGCAAAACGTTATATGAAACATTTTCAACCGCAAAAGCCTTTCAATTTACAGAGAGGATCATATCACATTTAAAAGCATTAGTTTTATAAGATTTGTGATTTTTCCATAAGAGTATTTTTGGTTAGTTATTCTGCTTACTTTTGTATTTTACAAAAAGCGTTATAATTATCAATATATTTAATCAGTTTTAAAGGAAAAATATATCTTAATTTCACATTATTATAATTTCAAAATTGCAGTATATCTTCAGATGTTATGGAAGATAATTATAGAGGTGAGGCAATTTCTTGATAAATAATTCCGTAGATAAAACTTTAAGTCCTTTATAAAAGATACTTAAAATTAATTACATTACTAATGCAATGAAAAACTTTTGACATAAAATCTCAAAATCGATTATTTTTTGTGAAATTTCCAAATTTTTGATGTAATGAATAAAACGTATAAGTTTTTGAGAAATATATTTTGCGAATTAGCATAACCTGAACATACTCAAAACGAAGAGAACGATTACTGTATTTTAAATGGAATTTAAAGCAATCAGTTTTTTCCAGTAACGAAAACTAAGCATTGCATGCCACAAAGCATTTTAATTTATGAATAAGCTTTGAATAATATCGCAAGAAAATCATGTACCGAGTAAGAAATAGAGAGAGTAGAACATGCTGTTGAAAAAAAGAGTAAAACATTTGATGCAGCATATCATTTCAAAACTAGATTTTGTTTCATTTCGTAAACGACGTTATGCTCTTGAAATGTAAATGAAATCCGGTAGAACACAATATTTTCTGATGACAGAAAATAAATCTTCTTGCTAAACTTTCTTTTCTATTTTTTTCTGTTTCTTTTTAGAATACGAATAGTTTCTATTATTATTATTGTTGTTATTATTTTATAGAATTTCTGCAAATGTTTAACTTTAAACATGTCCACCTGGTCCTATATATGAATATGTTAATTTTATTACTTTTTTTTAATTTTAAGATACATACATCAGCTTAACTCTTTCGGGTCTTGTGTATTATTAATAATACATGTCTTTTAATGGAGTATTATTTTGTTTTAAGAAATATTTTTACTACTGCTTATATGTAGTAATGTTACACATGTGTATGCATTTACTACATGACTTCATTTATGTTTAGGCATTTAGTAATAATATTTATTATTATTATTCGCTTAATTCTCTTTGCGCGGTTTGCGATTCTTATATACATATATATATATATATATATATATATATATATATGTGTATATTTCACTCTGAATTTATAATAAAAGTTACTTTCCTGAAATAATGATGCGTAATAACGCTCAAAAAGTATTAGAAAGTTGCAACATAATTTAAATTTTATTGTAATACCATATTTCTGTAGTAGCAAACGAATATTGGTCCAACGTTTCGCCAATATTACATTAATTGGAAATATTGCCAATAAAACGTCGATATTGCTCCAACATTGGGATGTTTACATTTTGCTCCTATTTAGCCAATATTTGCAGCCAATATTATGCCAATATTGGAGTTTAATTGGAAATATTGCCGATAAAACGCCGATATTGTACAAATGTTGACGTTACATTGGAAATATTTCCAATGAGATCCCAATATTTAACCAAGATTGGCTTTTTTTGGGCAATATTACCAATGAAACCCCAATATTGGCATAATATTGGCTGCAAATATTGGCTAAATAAGAGCAAAATGTAAATACTCCAATATTGGAGCAATATTTCATGCCAGTGTTGCGCCAATGTGCCAGTATTGCTCCAACATGTAGCCAAAATTGGTCCAATATTGTTTGGCTACTGGGGTTTCTAAACATCTCCAAGCATTCTTCTTTAGCCTATTGTCATCTGAATATGAATTGTAGAGTACGGAAAACAACAACATTCGCTATCTCTCAGATGCCAATAAATATTCGCTAAATACTAATTAATTTATATGGATAGCTAATGTTAATTTTATAAACTTACAAGTAATTTTTTCTAAAAATGGAAAAAAATTTCGGACCCGAAAGAGTTAAAAAAAAGTTAAACAAAATGGTCTTACTTCTTCTTTGCAAAACGTTATTTTCTATTTGTTTTCAAATTACATTAGAAAGTTTTTTTAAAACTATAATATTTTAGAACTTCTGTAAATGTATAATTTTAAAAATCGCATTGTCATTTGTATGAAAGATTGATTTCTTTACTTTCATTATTTTAAGATACATACATCAACTTAAAAAATAAACAAATTGGTCTAACTTCTCTTTACAAAGCATTATTTTCCTTTTTTCTTCTAAATTATTTTGGAAGAAAAATATGTTTTTATTATTAATATTTTAGAACTTCTTAAATGAATAGCCTTAAACATGTCCTCCTGGTTCATTTGTATGAATAGGTTGATAACTTTATTTATTTTTATTTTATTTTATTTTAAGGTCATCTTTAATAAAAAAATATAAACAAATTGGTCTGACTTCTTCTTTGATAAACGTTCTTTTCTATTGAAAATTAAAATTTTCTAAATTATTTTACAAGGAAAATATTTTTGATTATTAAATTAATTTGGAACTTCTGTAAATGTGTAAATTTAAACACAACCTTCTGGTTCATTCGAAAGAATAGGCTAATTTCTTTACTTTTTTAATTACATACATTAGACTTAATAAAAACTATACAAATACTCTCACTTGTTTTGAGTTCAAAATATTTGTAATTAATAAGTTCATTTGCATTGACACTTTTAAGATAACCAAATGTAATTGAATTGGATGTAAAAAGATTATGTCAAATAGGTGGCAAGTTTAACTGGGCTTGAAAACATAATTTAACAAGTTGGAAATTGCACGTGAAGCGTAGCAAATGAGGTGCGTACGTACGATAACGAAGTTTTAAAATATTCAGATCTTGCTGATATAGTAGAGCGTACTTTGGATACAGGATAGTGGTCGAAATCTTTGTGTTCCTGTACATATGCAGGGAGTAATTTTTATTATACTTCATTAACGTATATCTTATTCAAAAAATGTGAAGTAGTTTAATGTAATTAAAACACGCCCCAAACAATGTTTTCCCGTATAACATTATTTAGTGGAATACATTTGTGTGGCCCTGTAATTTGATAATAAATATTCTTTGCATCACAGATTGTACAAAATGCATATTTTAGTACATACTTTAAAGATTCATGCCAATTCTACTATGTTCAAATGTGTGTAACACCATTAAAATGCATTTGAAACATTTTTTCGCATTGATCGTAATGTAACGGAATAGTTATGATTGTCCCTGTAATTGATCTATGCATCCGATTTTCATAACATTTAAAATGACTTGACAAAATTATGTAATAATTATACGTTTTAAATTTAAAACGATTAAAATGCATTTGAAACATTTTCCCCATTGACCGTAAAGTAACGGAATACTTTTGATTGTCCCTGTAATTGATCTATTTATCCGATTTTCATAAAATTTGAAATGACTCGACAAAATTATGTAACAATTATGTATTTTAAATTTCAAACGATTCGGTTGGGTAGTTTTAGCGTTGTTATATGCGGACAGACGGACCGACGGGCAGACAGACAGACAGACAGACGGACAGACGAACGGACTGAGCGATAACAATAGGTGCTACGTATTTACATAATTACGAACGCACCTAAAAACCGCTCGTAGGCTGTAAACTGTAAAAAAGACGGATGTTTCTAAAACTACAAAAATTTTCGATATTAACGAATGAAAATATTCGATAACCACTTCAAAGTTAACCAATGTTCCGAAAAGTGTTCTTTTACCTTTACAAACCTCATAAAACTATTTATTTCCATAATTTAAAGAATAATTATAAAAATATTTTTTTTTATTGTCTGTACGTAATTTTTGGTACCGTTTAAGGGGACAGTGGACTTTTATTTGAGCATAATCCTTTATAGCAAAATCGTCGCGAAACAGGTCTATTTATGTGGTATAATAGTACAAAAATAGCTTTTTCTTATTAAGATATTGTTTATGAAGGTTTTAAGAGTAAATAATAAAGGTAAGTATTTATATACTTTAAATCTGTTTTTCTCAAAACTAATTTATGAATTGGAGTAAGGAACTGGATAAGGAAGTATCCTGGTATTGTTGAAATTGTGTAAGCTTGTTAAAATTCGTTTTCATTAAGGTAGTCAAATTTGATTTTTTTACTTATTAAAAAGCAAAATTTTGATGAAAATCGGAAGGAATTTAAAAAAAAATCTGTAAGATATTAACTATTCAAGAGATAATAAAGTCTTACATAAATTTGTTTATAATAGAGTTTTAAGTGATGAAAATTCAAAAGTAAGAAAATATCTCAAAAATTAAGACACGAGGAGCATTTTTAAATTTCGTCTAAAATTTTTAATTTTTTTGTAATTAAAAAAAAATTAATAAGATTGGAAAATGTTTTGAAGGTATTCTATACGCTTTTAGAGAAATGCACATATGCACAAAATTTCATATTATGATGAAAAAAAAGTAACATCCACCGTCATTTTAAGAGTAGCTTTCAAATTACATTAATCAATTCTGTCTACCCGAAAAATCAATTTTCTGGATGCTATAAGACATCTACCAAACATTTTCAGCTGCATAAGTGAAACTGAGCTTTCTTTTGTAATAGAATATTGTGTATTTAAATATTAATGTTGATGCTGTTAATTCTATATGTTTTTTAGTTAAACTTCTGCAGAATATTAAAATATTTACTTGAGACCTTATAGCATTTAAATAACCAGTTTTCTAGGAAGATATAGTTGGCTAATGCTAGAAATATGTCTCATTAGAATCTTATTGTGTAAGAGAGTTTCCCTTTTGTTTATTTTGTAAATTCAAACAATATAAGAAGATAGGTAAGTAAGATTGACTACCTTCATATTCTTTACTGTCTGTGTAATCCATGTGTGGCTTTATTTTTTAAATTACTTTTTTTAAAAATTCTAAAATGTAAAGTTTTTCATCGCACGTATACAAATAAAAGTAACACCATTTGAAAAAACAAGTAGACTTGTAATCTTGGTTAAACAAGCGGAGCACATATAAAAAGTTCCTTTGTACATCACTACATATTCATATCTGTGAAATATACAGTAAAAACTTTATTATTAATATTAAAAAAATATGCGTTAAATGTCTATACAAAAAACAGTTTATGATAATCTATTTCAGTTATGAATTTTTCTTTTGATGAGAATTTCACAGTAATCTTTCATTAATGTCATTAAAATGCATATTTATCATCTGTAGATTATAATTAGATAAACATGTGATGATTTGTTTACATTATATATTTCACTTTTCATCGTAAATTATATTGTTAAAATTTATTACTTCTTTCCTAATCGTTATTTAAAATTATGTTGACAGATGAAAGTAAGCTTGAATTATTTTATTATCTTCATTTCGAGGTTATATTGCGTAACATCTGACATTGATTAATACATTGTTAGAGCTACACGAAAACGTTTCCGAGAACTGCGGGATGCTGATAAAATTTTATTTTTATAAATTCTTTTTTAAATTCCAAAAATGAAATATTTTTTTTGAGATCTATAAAAAGTAAAAGAGCGTTTTTCGGAATATTGCGGGATTCGGAAGAGATTATTGTATATTTTCCTTCATAATTATACTACATTTTTATAAACTAACAAACATGTGCCTTTTTTAACACTGCAGAATAATTCAAACTATTCAATAAATACCACAAAAAACGTACCATTCAAAAAAGAAAAAAAAAACTCTTGTATGACCCTGTAAATAAACTATACGAGCAACGTGCTTGATTATTGAATTCATACCAGATACTTTTAAATCAATACAGCGTCCTATTTATAATAAAGTTTCTATTAATTATGAATTGGACAATTGCACCATAAATTATACTAAAAATATGTACTAAAATATATGATGAATTATTAAAATTAATATTTAATTATAATAATAAATGTTGATTATTATTTTTATTTAATTAATTTTTGAATTATTATAAATTAATATTTATATTTTAATTAACATTAATATATTTAATTAATAATAATTGATGAATGTAAAATCCTATTTACATGCAAAAATTCATATCTCAATAAACTTTAAGAGTCCATTACGATCATTAAGCTCGCGCCACGAGCTTGTAACGATCATTTATCGTATTCCATTCATAAAAAATCTGGAATAATATGCTATAATCAATTAAAAAGCAGGTTTACGCACTCTCAACTCAACTACGCCCGTGGACGTATGTGTTCATATTTTGAAAAATTAAATTGCATTTAACATCTTTCTATTGTATCCTGACGACGTTCGCAGAAGCGAAAGAAACGTTGATAAATTTATAAGTGTATTTTAAATATATATTTTTATATAAGTGTACCATATAGTAATATGTATTTATTTTAGTACATATTTTAGTAAAATTTATATTGTTTTTATATGGAAATTTTGCATATTTTGCATTTTATGCGTCCTCGCAAATAAGCTAATAAACCACACACCGGATTTACTGACACCATCAAAGTATTTATACGATCAATAAACAACACAAATAGACCGCAAGGCAGCGGAACAATCACCTTGTCGAGTTCATGGCTAAAAATCCAGAATTAGTTAAAAATCGATTCGCATATTAAAACGGAATCGGTTTGCAAATTCATACCATGGTGAAAAAACACTTACAAGGAAGGTCTCCATACGGGCATACTCAGAAAAATCTGAAAAAAATTACAGAATGTTCTTCTCATATAGTTATATATGTTTATAAAAAAAATTTCGGCGGAACCTCCTTATAACGTCCGTAAAAAAAATAATAAAAATTTCGTTTATTTGGCGATTTATCTCCGGTTGGCGAAAAAACGGAATTTTGAAAAATACCCTTTTACGCTTCGAATATTTTTTAAAGAAAAAACTTCCTATGTTCAATTTATTTAAATAAGTTTAGTGTAAGTAATTTTAGTTTTGCATTTTTATTTTACTTTAAGTGTAATTTTGTCATATACGTTTATATGTACTTTTAACAAAATGAAATTAATATGTTTTATCATTTAAAACACAATTTAAATTGATTAAAATTGTTCCAAATTGAAAAATACACTGTTAAAAATCTGCTTCATTTTGTTGCAACGCATTCTCTTGCTTGTATAGAGAACGGTTACTTGGCCGTGAAATGGAGCTTTCTCATTGGTTGGAATAGAGATTTTATATACAAGCGGTGGAGTGCGTTGCAACAAAATGCAGCAGATTTTTAACAGTGTATGAGACGGTCAATTCGCCGTGCTATGGAGCATTCTCATTGGTCAGAAGAGAGATATTCTATAAAAGTAGTGGAGTGACGTTGCAGTAAATGCTGCAAACTTTTAGCAGTTAAGTCAATTAAAATCAATTTTCAGATTCGTTAAAATCGTCTGCTTTTGGCGAGGAAATGCACTGCTTGCCAAATCCCGCGTCGCTTTCAGCTTTTCACGCCAATTATTCCAAACTATTTTATTTTTTTACATATCTAATAATGTAATTCCGCCGCTAATTTTCACTGATCCTTTATTACCTACATGAGTAGTTTAATTCGAATTTTTTTCAAAAAATTCTGAGTATGCCCCCATTGGAGACCTTCCTTGTTAGATGTGTAAAACTCGTATATATGTATATATTTAAAATAAGAAAACTAATTAAAATTGCTGAAAGGTTAAACGTTTAAAATTAGTTTTTATCTTAATGTTTATGAATGTCGTTTTTAATTCTCTAATGGACTTCTCCTCAATTAAATGAAGTAAAAAGTGAAATACATTTATATTTTTTTTAACCTATTTACTTTTATGACTTAACAACTAAATTAGAATGTCATAGATTTTTTTTTTGTCTATTTCGATAGCTTTTTATGTCTTTAATTGTTATTGCCTTAAACTTTTAAAATGAAACCTCAATTACTTGATAAAAGATTATACCTTTTCGTGATTTAAAAAATCAAACTTCTTTAGTATTTGCCAGTTTTATTTCTTAATCCTAATGCTAGTAATTAAACTTTTTTTTTTTGAAGAAAAATTTAATCGGATTCATTTTGTTGAAAATGTTTATCGAAAACTGAATTAATAACTTACTTTTAAAATATCATTTGTAATGTCCAAAGAGAAATAAAAATGCTTAATGTTCCTTTCCTTAAAAGCTTAGTTTATAGTTGTTTAATTTTCTGAAAAACTTATCTTTAATGTTCTTCTCATTTTTTTCCTAGTGTTAATTTTTTAAAAGAACAGAAGGCATTCGAATAATTATAAATGGTTTCTTTTTTAAAAGTCAAAAGTTCATTTGAATAATTCTTTAATCCTTCGGGGATGTACCACTTAAGGTACTCAGAGTCCTTCGTTTTTCACAAGGATTATTTTAATTGTAAACTTTACCTTTTTTAATCAAAATAGTTTTGAGAGTTGACTACAGAAAATTTTCTGCTTTGAAAAATCGGTGATAAAATGTTAAGTGTAGAGTGCTCCCGTCGCGAAGGGGTTAATTTTCATTTTTATTATTCACTGTTAAAAATATGTAGTTTTGGCTGCATATTCACTCCACCGATTTTATAGAAAGCGATTACTTAACTATATTATGGAACATTCTCATTAGTCAGAATAGATATACATTATATAAAAAGGTGGAGTGACTATGCACCTAAAGCTGCAGATTTTTAACAGCGTATTGTTTTACAGTGCATATATGTATAATACTAATACAAGGTGATTAAAAAGTTTGACCTACAAATAGAGAGAGAAGATGGAAAATTACCATAGAACATGGCGTCTCAAACCACCTTTTTAATCAAAAATGCAGATGTTATGCACTAATTTAATCGGTTGTGACAGACATAACTTTCAGAAAATAAAAGTATATTATAATAAAAATTTTAAAAGGCATTCTCACCATTGTTTTAAAAGTGATACTATAAAAGAAATTGGTACGAATTCCCATTATGCTCGCCAGCAGTTTGCACTTGACGTTGCACATTTTGCTCTGCGATTGCTAGTTCGTATGGTTTCATCGTTTGCTCAGCATACTGTTTTTCCAGGACTTTTCATGATACTATAACATTTCACACTACATCATGTACATATCGTCGCATTTTAGCTATAATTTGTTTGGTTTTTCTCAAAATTAATATCATCAACTCAAATTCTATTAGGGTGAATGACCCTGTATATGTAGTTTTCGATTCCATGTTCTATGGCAATTTTTATTTCTATTGCTGCTTAGTACCACCCCTCTTAATTTTATGGTCAATTTTTTCATACAACATTCATAAGATGTAAGAACTATAAAAGTGAGAAAGAACTATAAAAAAGCACATATCAATGTCTGTTTGTGATACTTTAGACAACCAAGTCCATGTGGGTCCAGTATCTCAAATTATTTGGATAGATATTCACTGTTTAAGCATGCAAAATCATGATAATATAGATATGGATACAGGTAGATTAATAATGTAGATAGGTAGCATAAATATAACTATATAGAAAAATGAATATGTTCAGAAAGGAAGGAACACTAACACCTCTTCATTTTGTTTTAAAAGATAATAATAAATCCTTCAGGAGGAAAATGACTGTATAAATTATACTCTCATCGAGATGTTTCATCTTTATTTGACTTTAACTGTAAAATAAACATGTATTGTTTACAAAAATATGAGAAAAATTATTTTTTTCTTAAATGTAGAATTTATAACTCTTAAACATTTTTTTTTATCTTTTAAAAACATTTTCCAAATGGTTGTTGTAATTTATTATTTTATTTTATTTATTATATTTTATTTTTTCATTTCAATGGCGCTTTATCCCTTTATGTCCCGAATTTTAAATCAGAAAGTTGCTCCTCTTCAAAAGTAATCTTCATTAAAATCTTCACCTAAAAATATCCATAAAACGTATATAATAAAAAATTGATATTTAAGTAAATTTTTAAACGAAACTAATTTAATAAACCTGTAGTTAGAAATTATTTTGTAAAAAATAAACAAGAAGATTTAGATTAATTATTGTATATACTACTTTGGAAACTTCACAATTCTTACAAGAAGAATATACATCATTATATTGTGATCTTATGTATAACGGGGAAGTATTTTGTTGTTGCAAATATTTCGTAAAAAATTATTAATAGGATTAAAGTTAAATCCATGTAAATGGTCATGAAAATAACCATATTAAAAATCAATTAGCTTCGAATGTTTCACTTTACATATTGAGTGTGGCACAGTAAAAACTTTTGTATGAAATGTACCACATAGATTTATTAGTATAGTAATAAATTAATTTTATATTGCGTTTTCTTTAGTGGGACTTAAAATTCACGTAGTAATGAATTTTTTTTTCTTTTGTACTTTCTTTTACAATATCTGGTTTATAAATTTTATTTGTGAAAAAAAAGAAAAAAATGTCAAAGAAAAATATTTATTTATTTCAAATGAATGTTTCTAATATCGTTCGTATTAATCATGAAACTCTGTCATTTAATTTCACCCTATATTCACCTTATTTGGAAGAATAACTTATTCCAAAGTCAGGCTGTTTAATACAAGAAGATTTTGAAACGTATTCGCAAAACTTCACAAAATGACAACGTACAGACGTTGTGTAAATTATCACAATAATTTAATAGTGATTTACAACATTGCTATGCCCTCTCTTTCAATTGCACACTTTTAATTAAATCTTCCTGTCTGCACGTGTAACATAATCCTTCGTGTTTTAAAAGCATTATGCTTTATTAAGATTCTGAAAGGAAAATAGGATTTAGTCCATACTTGTATATCCAGTCCATATTTGTTTACTTCATTTTATTTATAATTTTTTTGTGTTAAAAAATATTTATATCATTGTAAAATATTCATTTTCCTTAATTTGATTTTCAGATAGCTTTCTTGTTTTAAATTGTTTTTCTCCCGCAAATTAAAGTCGTTTTAAACGCTAGTATACAATCTAAAATTTTATTTAATTTCGTACCCAAACCCAAGAATAATTTCTTACAGAGTTAAACGATTTAATAAAAGAAGATTATGAAATGTCTTCGTAAAGCTTCATAGAATTATAACTTACACGCATATCAACGTCTGTAACAATAATTTAATTCTGATTTCCGCTGTTATGCCTCCCTTTTCACTGCTAATTAAATCTTCAAATCTGCACGCATGCCGTAATCCTTCGTGTTTTAAATGCGTTACCCATTATTAAGATTTTGAAATGAAAACAAGTCTAAGCTATGTACCCCATTAAAAATAATCTTAAGAATATCTGAAGAAATCTCCACTTTCTCCGGAATTTTTATAGAAATCTGAAGAAATTTTACAAGCTTAATTTTATATATATATATATATATATATATATATATATATATATATATATATATATATATATATATATATATATATATATATATATATATATATATATATATATATATATATATATATATATATATATATATACATATATATATATATATATATATACATATATATATATATATGTATATATACATATATATATATACATGTATATATATATATATATATATACATATATATATATATATACATATATATATATATATATATATATATATATATATATATGTATATATATATATATATATATATATATATATATATATATATATATATATATATATATATATATATATACTAAATAAGAGAGTATAAATTAATATTTATTTTCTTTTACTTTATTTTCTTTATAACTTTTTGTGGAAAAAAACCTTTTGTCAACGCAACATAAAATCATATTCCTTAAATAATTTTTTCTGTTAGCTTTCTTGCTCTAAAGTGTTTTTCTTCCACAAATTAAAATCATTTTAAAACATAGTAAAATCTAATGCCTTCATTTAATTTCGTACCATACTCAAGAGTAATTTCTTATAAAGCCGAGCGATTTAATCCAAGAAGATTTTCTTACGTATTCTCAAAACTTCATAGAATGATAAATCAACGTGTGTAACAGTAATTTAATTCTGATTCTAACAGTTATGCTTCTCTTTTAATAGCACACTTGTAATTAAGTCTTCAGCTATGTACGCGAGATGCAGTTCGTGTTTTAAATACGTTATGCTTTATTGAAATTTTGAAATGAAAATAAGGTTTAGCTATTACGATAAGACCAATAAAAAAATAGTAAATAAAAAATGTACAAATATTTGTTTCGGGTTATTGAAATTAATATTAAACATTATTGAAATATACATCATTGAAATAAATATTAAACATTATTTTATGTGACTGTTAACATACTTATAAATATATTTTTATGACATATGATATTTATAAACGTTTTAAATTTTAAATTCATTCCGAATGAAAATATGTTACAATCAGAAAAAAAATATATATTAAGATTTTTCTTATATCAGGATAAAAATTGCTATTTTAATGAAAAAAAATTATTTAGCAAAATGTATATATTATTATTCAAAATTATGTTTTAGTAATGTTAGTGATACAAAATATTAGAAGAAGAGATTTTGCGCTTTTCTCATATAACTTTCCTAAGAATTCGGATATATTTACATAAATACTTATGCAAATTACGAACACTCTTTATAAAAAGGAAATATTTTATAACTGTACCATTGTCATTTGACTAATGCTAATAAAGATTTTGAGGAATATTTTAAAAGAATTTTTTAACTGTAAACAATAAACTGTCAAACTCAAGTGGTTAATTTTTTTTATTATATTTTTATTCGTGAATTTATTCAAAATTACTTTCTTCTATTATACACTGTAAGTTCTCAAACACTAAATTAGACTCGTTTTAGAATTTGTTTTACAAAATTAACATAAATTTTTTAAAATACATGTGTTTTGAATCAGGAAATTTCAGATACAAAGCATATTTTATTTTGTGATTGTGGTCTTAATATGTTTCAAAAGTGTTGCTGTCTGGAAATGTGCTCTTAATATGACGCAAAAGTGTTGCTATCCATAAATGTGTTCTAAAATGGTGTGTTGTTAAATGTGTTGAGAAAGTAATGAAAACAGTGTTAATTAAAATATGTTCTTACAATCGTATTGTGCTGCACAACACTTTGTCATCTAATTAGTAACACATTGTAAACACTACAGCACAGAGTACGGAACAGAGAATCAACTTTCATACACTGTAATGGTAACTTGTTTAACATGGGATTACGCATAGACAGTAGCGATACGAGCGGATCACTCTGAAACTACATTCATAACATAAGAGAGGTTGCTAATTCGGCGAAACATCGCTTCCTTGGTGACAAATGACAAGGGAAAAAAAGAAAAAAAATACAGCGACGGCTTGCTGCTTCTTGTTTTGAAATTTATGAAAGAATTATTTTAATATGAAATAACTTTGACGTATTCGTCTTGCAAACAATACATATGTCTCTTCTTAACATAACGATCTAATAATTTAAACTTGAAAATTCAAGAACAATAACAGTAATAATTACGAATTAATATAAGCGCGGAAATCTAAGATCAAATAGCATAAGCACGTGTGCAAAGATAATCAAATCAGCATTGAAGCAGCAGCAATCATGATATGGTTACAGTTAAACAGAAATCACGAGGATAAAAATCGCAAACGCGATGGTTTAGTTTTTAGGTGATCCACTGAGGGCGTTCTTTTCAAGCCGAGTTGAGGTTCTGTCCGTACTCTGTGCACTACAGAACACTGTAAAACACATTCAAAACACTTTATACAGTGGTGCGTTTAAAATTATACAATTTTATTGTCTTGTGACTCTGTCTGTCTCTATGTAATGTAAATTTTGTGGGCGCTCTATCTCAAGAACTAATGCATGGAATTTGATTAAAAAACATTCAGATAGTACCTGATATAAATAGATACTGATTAGATTTTGCTGGAAATCACTCAACAAGCGAAGCAGCTATGCTGCATTTTTTACGAATAATGCAACAGCTATAACCAATGCTTGGATTTCTATCAAAAATCAGATTCAATTATTCCTAGACATGAATTGATGCTGTTTATATTTTGGACCACATCACTCATCAAGTGGGGTTGCTATTCTATATATTTCACGATCATTGCAATAATTCTACCTCAACAGCTAATGTACGGAATTTAATAAAAAATTATATTCAGGTGGTTCCTGATATAGATTGATACTGATTAGTTTTTGGTGTAAATCACTCAATAGGTAGCACTGATGTGCTGCATATTACAACTTATGCAACAGCTCTATCTCAATAATTAATGCAAAGATTTTTATGAAACTTCAGGTTCAATTAATCCTTGACATGGATTGATGTTGTTTACATTTTGCTGAAAATCGCTCAACAGATGATATGCCCCATTTTTCACGATATCCGCAATAGCTCTATTTTCAGAATTAATGCATGGATTTTGATCAAACTTCAGATTCAATAAATCATGATATGAACTAGATCTGTCTGAATTTTGGTATCAATCGCTCAACAGGTGACGTTGCTATGCTGATTTTTACCCGATCCCTGCAATAGCTCTTTCTCAAGAACTATTACACGAATTATTTCATCAAACTTCAGATTCAGGTATAGCTTCATTATTGCTGTTTATGTTTTGGTATGTTTGGTGTTCAAAAAGTGGCGCTTTTATGGTGCAATTTTCCTGATATTCACAATAGTCCTAGTTTAAGAACTAATACACGGAATTGCATGCCTTTCGAATCCTCAAAAGGATCATAGGGTGTCATTTAATTTTGACACTATGGTAGTGAATTTTAAGTATTAACATGCATGGAACAGAAAAAAAATTTGAGATTTCCACACCCGACTTGTTTAATTATATGAAATTCATATAATTGAAAATCATTCTGTTTTGTGCATGAATTAATTACATTTTATTTACCTGAAAAAAAATATATATACATATATATGTTAGAAATACAGAGAGCGAATCGGGCACGGGAGATGAAATTTTCAAACCTTCTTTGGGATTTGAAAGGGAGAGTGTTGGGGAAGGGGGGGGGGTACGTTTTGATTTTATTTGAACCTTATACATACACGTGCATGTATATGTATGTCTATTTGTGTGTTAGAAATACGATTCTATATGTCAATAATTATTTTATAACAAGGTGGAAATTGCACGTCAAGCGTAGCAAGTGAGATGCGTTCGTGCTATTAAAAATATTCAGATTTTGGTGTACTGCATACAGTATTTCGGATACAATATGGTGGCCGAAATCTTCCGTGTGTCCCTGTAAATATTAGCTGCATTCTACTATACAGGCAATAACTTGTAATAAACCTCAACAACGTATATAAATTTTATAAAATGTGAAACAGTTTAATATTATTAAAACACGCCCTAAACAGTATTTCCCCTATAATATTATGTAATGGAATACTTGTGTGTGGCCATGTAAATTAATGAGGTAGATAATGCAAGTATTATTACTTTGTTAATATGAAATTCTTAAAAGTTATCGAACAAATGTTGAAATTTTATTTCTAATAACGTTGAATTGCAATTGAAAAAAATATGATGAATTTTTTCTTTCTTTTTTGGGGGGGGGAGGGGGGTGTGACACTATTTATATTGTCAGCCAAGCCCGGACTTTGACCAAAACTTTTTATTTTCATATAAAATAAAATGTAATTAATTCATCAACGATATAGGATCTTAGAACTTTTTAAAAATAGCATTCGAAACACCTGCGGTTACTGTTAAGCGTGCAGTTTTTAATGAGCAGGTGAAAGGCGTCTTATGTACGAGCATGTTTGTTTAATTTGACTTCACGTCATGAATCAGCCATGGTCGATAATTGTAAACAATAAAGATCATTCGTAGCATTAAATAAAGTGTTTTCTCATCAGCGGTCATCTCTGAGCGGAAACAGCTCAAATCAACAAGTCATGTTAAAAATTTCTAACAGAAGAAAGAAGATTTCTGGAATTCAAATAGTTTCGGCCGATTTTCAACAGCATTTTCGCCGATAACGAATTTTCGGTGAAACACAAATTTTGGGCCGAAAACGAAAACGAAACCGAATTTTCGGCGAAACTCCAGTTTTGGGGTAAAAACAAAAACGAAACCGAATTTTTGGCAAAATTCAAATTTTGGGCAGAAAACGAAAACGAAACCGAATTTTCGGCGAAACTCCAATTTTGGGCCAAAAACGAAAACGAAACCGAATTTTTGGCAAAATTCGAATTTTGGGCAGAAAACGAAAACGAAACCGAATTTTCGACGAAACTCAGATTTTGGACCGAAAATGAAAACGATACCGAATTTCGAACGTTTACACGTACTCTACTTGTAATTATTGTGTAACATGCGTAGTTTCAGGCATTTTTCAACATTTACACAATTGTTTGAGTTTATAAAGAGATAAAAAATTGCACATTTGATTTCACAAGTTAGATGCGCATAAAAATAGGTAAATTTTTGTTCAAAATGTGTAAATTTTAAGACAAGGATGCATTTTAAAAAAATTACGCACTTATCTGTGTATATATAACTATATTTAAATTAGAATAACTCCCAAATTCGTGTAAATAATGGCATTTTTCAACATTTACACACTTATGAGTTTTTCAAGTGATAACAAATTACACACTTACTTTCATAAGATAAATACACATAAAAATAGGTAAATTTCAGAGAAAAAAATTGTAAATTTTACTACAGGTGTGTAATTAAAAAAATGTACACATATCCTCGGATAAAATTAGCCAATTTACCCATTTATTTTTAGAGTGTAATTGTTAGCATTGAATATTTTAAAATTCGGAACTTTTCTATGTAGACGATTTTCTAAGCAAAATTTAACCCTTTGACGGTTAAAGCACGTCTATTCATAAAATACTAAAATGATTGAATGACACCGGAATTCAAAAACAAATTTATTTCATAATATATAAATGTTTTTTTTTAACGTTCTTTTTAAAATTAAAATTTTCATTTAAAAATTCCGATGTCAGTATGGCATTTCGTAATTCAAATTAAGTGGTATTCTGGGCGCGTATACGCGCTTATAACCACGGAAGGGTTAAAGATGTCATTATTTAGTAGACTTATTGCTAATCAATTGTCTTTTTGTAATTATTGTCGTATGAACAGGCTGAAAGTTACATGTAAAACACGTATTAAAAATATGCAGCTGTAAAAACCATAATTAAAAAAAAATAAGCTATACGAAGACTGTTTAAATAAACATTATTCAAAAATTTCCTCCCTTATTTTACAAATAGTTTGTGTTTATTATCTCTAACAATAAACTAATTTTTACAACATGATTCGTATGAATTCAGATTTCTTATCTACAGAAAATAATTTATATACAGCAAGATTATTTTCTTTTGGATTCGATGGATTAGTTCTTATATCTTATGGATTAGTTTCTTTTTCCAACATAAATAAAAAAAATGTAAGAAACTGATAATCGAGATTCAATAATGTAACAACCATAAAAACAACATAGTTGAAAATATTTGCTTATTTTTTATGAAAAAGATTCCTAAGCGATCATGTTGATGGTATTGTGAGTTTGATGCAATTGGAAATTAGATAAATTGCGTTATTTTTTTTATTTAGATATTTCATAAATCACGTTAAGTAACAATTTAATATTTTATTGTATATTTACATTTTTCTTATCTCATTCATGTTTAAATTTGTAAATGAATATCTAAAAAATAAAAAATAAAATAAAATCTAAAAACTAAAGTTTATATGCAAAATATTACATAAAATAAATTATAAAAATTAATTTTAATTTTAAATACACTATTATAAAACAAAACTAATAAGCACATTTTTTAGACAATTTAAAGAAGAAAGATTTTCAGGAAATTAAAAAATGCAAGATATTTAACTTCATACTTAACCAGAAATTGCTATAATTTGTTTGATATGCATTTATGAATGCTTAGTTTAACGAATACCATAAATGGTGGTCATAATGTATTTCCCTGATTACAAATATATATAAGGTACCCTGGGGTAATAACACCACCTTAAGGTTCTACCAATTTTCATGGCTTAGCTCTAGATTGTATTTTTCAAACAAATACAGGATTTGATGCAGCAACTCACTGACTATTTATATAAAAAAATAATTTAACAGACACGTATTCATAAAATGTAATGGCGTGATTTCTTGACCAATGCTATTTGGCATTCAGCTGCCCTATGTGGCCTATGTATTACCCACCTATGTGGATAATAACGCCATGCATACAAAACTGTAAAATAAAATAAAATAAACCCATGCAGATCGCTCAATTATAAAAATACAAACTCTAAAGCCCTAGAAGTTAACAAATTGCAATATAAGCGATAAAAAATGTTTATTTTTTTGTAAAAGTGTAAAAAAAAAGAAAAGGGGGGGGGAGAAAAAAAGACCCTATCAGGCCCTGATCTGCTTTTTGCTTAAAAAGTACCACTTAAATTTAATTATTAGAAACTTTGCCCTTTTTTTAACTGTATTTATCTATATCAGTGCTTATGTTTCGATTCTAAGTGATCTAAAATGTTCAGCTTTTTGTGAAAGTGAAAGAAAAAGTAAAGTGAGGGAGCTTCAACAGATAATAACACCCTGAGCTTCTGTTTCCTTAAAAAGTCCCGCTTAAATATAAGAAACATTGCACGGTTTTAACCATTTTCAATGTAATTTTTTTTTAAATGTAAAAATTTATAATAACTAGAGTTTTGTGTAAAAAATATTTTTGTTAACACTGTTATTGGAGTCTTGAAAATATTTTTGTTAACACTGTTATTGAAGTCTTGAAAATATTTTTGTTAACACTGTTATTGAAGTCTTGAAAATATTTTTTAACCCGTAAATTCCACACTAATGCCGATTCGTGCAAACCTAAAGTTAAAATATCGGCGTTATATAAAACATGGTTTAATAAATTTGTATTTTAAATTAATTAAATAAGATTATTAAAAAAAATCAATGTTCCATTGCGATTTCTGATTAAATTTTATACATGATTCATGTTATTATATTTCATTAGCACTATATTAGCAACAAAATTAACCTTTAACTGGTGTTAGCTATCTCAATAATTTTTCTTTTTCAAATTTTAGAATTTAACAAGTAATTTCCAGTTTAACTATAGCTATAGCTGAAATTCTCTTTCGTTTGGAGTCCTCGTACAGTTGTTAGAACTATTTGAAGATATTAAATTTAATTAGAATTAATCCTGTACAAAAAATTTAATGCAGAAACAATGCAGAAAACTCTTAAGTGTTAATCATTGATCGCCTTTTAACCTTTAACTAATGTTACCGGACTCACAGATGACTGCTTTTTTTTTCAATTTTTATAGCTTAACTTGTAATTTTCAGTTAAATGCAAACACTATTGAAATTTTGTTTCATTTGGAACTTTAGACCAGATACTTTTAAATAGGTGAAGATTAATTATAATAGACTTGTACAAAAAATTTAGTTCAAAATCACCATCATATAAGTCATTCACCCTTTTATTCATCTTTCGATCTTGCGGTCTCACAGGCTACTTCACACTAATTACGTTACAATTTTAGTCACATCAATTAAAGGTTAAATTTGTAAAATTTTAAAAAACAGATCGCCGAGAGAGCGGACGGTTAAAATTTAGAACTCAATTGAATAATCAGGTGGGAGTTTCAAAAAGGTTCGGATTAGAATATCAAAAACATTTTGATATCGCTTTTTTCAAAACTGTTTAAAATTCTTTTTACATTAGTATTTTTATTTTTATTTATTTATTTATTTATTTATTTATTTAAGATTAGTTTTTATATAAAATCAGTTCTGCCATATTAAGGAATCAACCGGGGTAATAACGCCATTCTTTGGCGTTATTATCCCGTTATACTTATTGCGCAGTACATTTTTAACTACAAGTTATCTGTCAAAGATATCCAAAATTTTCTATAACATTTTTAAACTACATGAAATTCACTACAAATTTATGCATAAAATATTTCCTTATAAATATATAGTCTTCACACAATAGAAATTACCTCGCAAATTTTAGATCAAGCGTTAATTTCAGTTGCTTCTAAAAGCGATAAGGCACGATAATTGAATAAACGATAATTGAACGATATAAATAAACGATAATTGAAACAAATTAACTTTAAGCTATTGTTTGTGCTTTATATGATTTAGAGACCTTCTGAGCAGAGTTCATAGGTGCCATTTTCCAGATTATTTCATAATTAAGCGTAATATTAGCACTTACATTGGCGTTATTACACCAGAACACCTTATATGTACACATATATATATCGTATTTACTCATATATATCGCTCACTTTTTTTTCATAAAAATTGGACAAAACTTCTAGGTGCGCGTTATACACGGAATAATTTTTTACTGCTGGATGTAAAACACACGAATATATACACACGAATCAAGACATATATTCAAAGAAAACACTAAAAGTCGGAAAATCTTACTTAATTGAAGCATTATTACATCTTTATTACACTCATTGCAGTATTTTATGCAACATAACTAGTAACACTATTTAAACGCTAATTAGCAATTTACATTGCTGTCACTCGCTCCCATCCCCTCCCTCCGTCATTCACCCAAAACCCAAAGTCTAAAAGTGTATTTTCGCCTTGTTTTCTCGCCAAATGTAATGTTTGTCTCGACGTTCTTTACTGAAGTCCATGTGGTCATGCACTTATTTGCATGTCAAATTTACGGTGCACGTTATACACGAGATTTTAAAAAATCGACATTTTTTCTTCTAAAGTACGGAGTGCGCGGTAAACACGAATAAATACGTTATATAAAATAGTCATTGAATGTAAAGCTTTAACATTTTTATACTAGAAAATACATGTTTTTAATAGATCAGGAGGCGTCAGTACTAACAATCACTTCATCCAGTTCACATCTGAAATTCTAGAAATAGTTAAAACTTGATTCACAAATTAAAATGCATTCGGTCTGCCAGTTCAATTCTTGGTGGAAAATACATAAAAAATCGATTTTAGCAGATCATTCGTAGGTTTACCATTGTGTTATCCTGTACCGGAAGGTATGAAAACATGGTGGACTGGAAGCAGGAAAGTACAATGATAAATCTATGTGTTAAGCACTAAAATAGGATTTTGGAGTGTTTTCCTCCAAGATACGACTTGGTAAACCGATTACCTTTTTTTATAAGTAAAAGTTTTAACAAATTTTACAATATCAGCCACGAACTCGATGAGGTTTGTCTGTGCTGCCGCATCATTATCTATTAGGCTTCCATCACTCCATCTCACTGGAGTAGCGTCATTCATGAGTTCGTTGAAAAACAAATTTTCGGCGAAAAAAAACGAAGGAAAAAAAATATAATTTAACTAATTACAACGACTATTTGGAAAATGATATTTTAAAGACTAAACATTTAATGACTTATAAATAAATTCTAAATTTAAATTAATAATAATGATGAACATAATTTTTATCATGATGTCACGATGTTTCATCACGAGTCATATATTACGTACGCCATGCATCAAACGTTAATATTCCTAAACTAATGGTAAAAGAACAGTAACGTATAAATATATAAATTTAACTGTTTAAAATGTGCATTTTTATTGGATCTAGTTAATCAGACTGACTTCCGAATGCCTCATATTACGTACGACATGGATTAAACATTAATATTGCTGGACCCATCATACTCAAATTTTAAATGAAATTTCAATTTTACAATTTTCGAAACTGCAAATTTTTAAATTTATTAAACTTCAAAACATCGCACATTTTAAATTTTTACACCGTTGCGTAGAGAAAAAGCATGCACTTTTAAATAAAATTTGTTTGAAATCTTTATAACAATTTTTTTTTTCAAATTATTATTCAAAGTTTTTATAACTTATTCTATTATTGTGGTAACAGACGTATTCTGTTTTTGGACATTAGACATGGACCAATCAGAAGAGGAATAAATTACGGAATTTAATCAATAAAAAGATTCAGATATACTTCAGATTTCCAAATTTTCTACCGAGGAAAACAACTATTTTCCCAACAGTTTTAAAAAAATGGATTGATCGAGATGTGTTAAAACGATCGCCGTCTCACTCACCCGGTAAGACTTGTCCAGATTTTATCTTTTGGAGTACATAAGGCAGAATTTTTACAACACCAATAAGTGATATTGAAACACTGAAGGTCAAGATCGCAGATACTGTGTCACATATGACATCCCTAATGTTGGCAAACACTTCGCGAGAAAGAGAATAATGATTTAATATACTTCGAGGATTGTTAAAAGTACAAATCATTTCAATACAAAAAAAAGTAAGCAAAATATCGCTCTATAATAAGTACCAACAACAACAAAAACAAGTAAGTACAACAACGAAAAAGAAATCATGGCAGTTAAAATTACCCAAAAACTCTCATATCCGGAAGCCCGCAAAATTGTTGAATCCCGAACACCATCAATTGGAGTCTCCTACTCAAGTTTAATCAAACAACCTTTAAAAATTGTAAGACACATCAGCATCAAGACTGACGTGTCTATGTCATCAAATAATTCAGCCAAAACACAATCAACAAACACCCCAATCAAAGAATCCCATGATATCTGTCTTCCAATCAAATGTTCACCGAAAAAGTCTACAAAACCCCAAACAAGAATTAATACATCTGTATCTGTATCTACATCTAAAAAAAATCCTAATCTCTCTACATCAAGTTGCCAAAAACTTAATACTAGTCAAAAGCCTAAAGCAGTTACACCCAATAAAAAAACCGTTAATCTTTCTACGTCTAACCACCAAAAGACCAATTCTGCTCAAGCCTTGACACCAAATCAAAAGACAAACAAAAATAAGATTATTCGAGGTTCTCACCAATGGCAAACAGTTGCAAAAAAAAAAAAACAACGAAAATCAAATCATGACCCATCTCTTGCTTACTTGAAAGATCCCAAAAAGCTTAAGAATTATGTGGAAGAGGCTATGGAAGAGTCATGTGACTCAAGTGAAGACGAGGGAAATACTATTTTTGAGGAATATGTGCCTACTTGATCTTACCACTTACCTTTTTAATTTCTGTTTTTAAATATTGTCAAAAGTATCATTGTTTTTACCATTTTACTAATTCTAGTTATGTATCACTACATTACTGTTCGTGTGATTTTTAACTATTTTTTTAAGTTTTTTATTTTATCTTATTGACTGGTTATAATTGTATTACTTTTTTATATATTATCATTTTGCTTTTACCTTTTTACTATTCTATGTTAGTTTTTTAAAGTGACTTTTACATCTTGCATGTTTTAAAGTATACATTACTTTTAGATTTATTTTTTGTTTTCTTCTTTACCTTGTTATTGTCGCAGCATGTCCCTAGAGGGACCTTGTGCCAAAAAAAAAAAACCATTCAATCAACCAACCAACTTAGATAATTAATGTCGGATATGTATCTTTTAAAATAATTTAAATGTCAAAGGAAATAACATTATTTTTGATATAGCATTTGCCTTGGTGTAGTAATGAAATAAAGTGCTTTTAATTTCTTTTAATAAAAATTTCTTTAATTAATTTTCTATTTTTTTCTGAAATGGGGCTAGTTTTAATAAAAGTAGAATATATTTCTAGATTAGATTTTATCAAATATTTAAAATATTTTGTAATCGTATATATTATGTTAATCTGATTCTAGATTAAAACATTTCTTTTCAAAAATTTTAAGATAAATTTGTTTTTGTAACGGAAGAATTAAAACGAGGTTTTTGAACGCGTATTTTAAGAAAAAGTGTTATATATTATAATTTTACTAATAAAAAAATATTAACCTAGGCTATAACCTATCAAGTTTAAGACTTCGAGAAAGTTTAAAGCAAAACTCTATGCGCTGTTATTTTATATCTGAAAGTTAAAGCATTGCCTTAAATCGATTTTTTATAAAGTACAAATTTATGGTCGATCCCTAACCTGTATTTCAAATGATCTGATATCGTGTCGCTCAGAGGTATGCTTTCATGGTGTACATCATGAATTTATGATTTTAACATTAGAGGATTTTGGATTTCATGCATCCACCATTTTGAATCATTTAGTCATATTGTTTGATACCAGTATATAGTCTGTTTTTTTTCTTTTTTTGCAGTATGAACTGTATCATTTTATTGTTTTAGGAGTAAATTGTTATAGAAGTAACACTTTTTTCCAAGTAACAAAAAAATGGTGTTGTTTAATTAATTCTACTTTTGATGTATTGCATATTTTACTTGTAATTCGTACCGCCAATAAGAAAATATTAATTTGACATATTTTTGTCAAACTAGGCAAATCAGGTGCTTTCGTAGTTTTATAATCATTCACATCGAGGTGCAATAACTATTAAAGTCTTAAGACAAAATGCATGAATACAACATTTATTACGATTATACATAATAAATTCTGTAATACTTAAATAACATAACTCCAACATATAAAACGTAATCATCATCGCAACATACAATTCATTATTTACTATGGGATATTATTGAAATGATTACGCATGCCACGATTTAATAGACTGAAGAAATCTTTCATTCATATTATATTAAGTTTTGATCCGATTTTTATAAAATTTGGAATAACTCGACAAAACTCTGCAATAATTATATGTAATGAATTCCAAACCATTTCGTTTTTGTGATATTACACGTGCGTAGACGAATAGACATACGGACAGATGGACCAGGCAACTACTAAATGAATTCGTTTGAAATACGATGAGTTGCGTTAGATTATTTTATCATTGTGCGCGCGGCAGCGCGCTACAATAATATGATTGAGCGATGGTGCACACGGATTTTTCAATTTTTCTTTTTGCAATAACTAACTAAATTCTTATCCAATTTTGATGATTTTTTTTAAATGTTCGTCTGACCAAGAAGCACAACATAGCACAATTTTTTTTTTTTATGGCATACTGTAGGTGTACTGTAGAGTATTCTGAAAATCGGACAAAAATTTTGTGTCACAGCACTTTTCTCGAAAACTACTAAAGATAAAAACTTAATTTTTTTTTAAACAAAAGACAAACTTTTTATCCCGAGGTAGTCATCGAGAAAACGTTATTTCGCTGGGCGGTTTTTCTGAAATTGCGTATTTTCCAAACTTGGTCATAAATGGGTATATCTAACGTTCTATTGCAGATAGAATGTTGCGGTAAAGTTTATTTTAAAGATTTTGCGATGCTAATTAATCCTGCAAAAATTCATAGCTTTACGTTAAACAGTTTTTTTACAAGATGAAATAAAAGAATAGCAGTCATCAATCTAAGGTACTTGTGATCATCGAGGAGAAAAACCAGTTACACCATTCGATTAAGCATAAAAAAATACAGAATGCTTTTTTTTTCTCTTATTTTTAACTTAATTTTTTAACGAATTATGAATTTTTTTGAAATTTTTGACATGCTGATTTTTGTCATTTTTTAATGAATCATTTACTGAATAATTATGCACGGTGTCTAGACCTGGTGGCTGTCAAAGGGGGTAGCGGGTTAAGGGGGGTCTGGCGGCCCCCACCGAATCTGGTAAAATCGTTCCAAAAATCTTGAAGAGGTTCGAAAAACAAGCAGTATAAGCTTTTTACCGACATTACAACCCCAAACGAAAACACAGTAATGGCGAAAAATATGATTTTTTGTGATTTTTATTTTTTTCAACCAGTTTAATTTATTTTTAAATGGTTTAAACGCAATTAAAAATTTGTTTTGGATGTGTGGAAGTCCCCTGAATTTTTTCAGATTTTTTGGTCATGTAAAAACATGTGAATTTTAGGTTTAAATGCGAAAAAATCGTGAAAAACGCGTCATTTTCAAGATTGAACCCTCTAATTTTTAGGGTTGTTTTCATTTTCCCGAGGGGTGCTGTATAGTATAGATAGCGGAGTTCGTCCTCTTTCGAATGCAGGCAATTGGACTCAATTTGGTCAATTTTGGTGAGCGGGGCGATTTTTTGAAAAAAACTCGAATTTTCAACTTTCGGTAAATTACGGCGCGTACTTGGTATAATGCGTCTTTGCTATAAAAAATACATCTCTATAGGGGTTTTTGAGGTCGCTGATCACGAATTTGATGTCAAAAAACGACATCAAACGATGTTTTCCGGCCTTACGAAGCAACGGTTAATGATGCTACAATCATGATGGAGATTTTTAAAGATCCAAGCGGTTTAAGATCACTTCTTCAAAAAGGCGACGTCTTTATACTTGATAGAGGATTTCGAGATGTAAAAAATTTCTTACAGTCTGAAGGATTTGTTGTTTTGATGCCTGCATTAAAAAGAAAAAGGAAACAACTAACGACTCGAGAGGCGAATGACAGTCCATTTGTAACTAAACTAAGATGGGTAGTAGAGGTTGTTCATGGGATCATTGGCAGCAAATTCCAACTCTTGCATCATGAGTTTGACAATAAACGTTTGCTATCAGCTAAAACTTATTGCAAAATAGCGATTTTTCTGGTTAACTTGTTCAGAAAACGACTCAATTGTGATAGCGAATTACAAGATGAGATCACTAACGAAATGTTGCTCAGAAAAAACGTTAATAATGATTTAGCGAAAGTGGTAGAAGAGAAAAACTGGAACAGAAAAAAAAGGATCTTCAGACCTCTGACGTCAATTGATGTTGTAAACTTTCCGGAGTTGACAGAAAGAGATCTGAAGATACTTTTTACAGGGTCTTACCAGTTATCACAGACCGTTTCTTATTTAGCAGAATTATGTACTGAAGATGGAGTTCTTAATATGCATTACTTGTTGGAAGATAAATGAATTTTGAAATGCGAAGTTCAATCGAGGCACATTAATCGGAAAAAGTACAGGTGTTACGTAAAATACGTTCCTAACGCTATTGGAAGAAGTCGTATAGAAGAATACGTATGCGATTGTGCGAATGGCCTCAGAACTGTCGGTTGTTGTGCACATGTGGCCACTATCATTTACTTTTTAGGGCATGCGAGATATTTGTTGCGAATTGTTCGTCCAGCACAGATTCTCACAAATCTTTTCTCTGTTCAAAGCGTTGAATCTGTTATTGAAGAAGATAGTGACGAGGATTAAAACTGTAAAATTGTTAACTTATCTCTGTAAAAAAGTATTATGCTATTTTATATTACTGTGTGACTATTACGTAAGCTTGAATAAAATATGATTTATACCAGAAAATTTAGTTTCATTGATTATATTAGTTGAACACGATATTAAAATTGTTTAAATGCTGTGATTCAATGATATTTTTTTACATTATCAAACCTGTGTTAATTAATACTTATGGGTGAATTTGTTGTCAAAAAATTTTTTTGACATCAAATTCGTGATCAGCGACCTCAGAAACCCCTATAGAGATGTATTTTTTATAGCAAAGACGCATTATACCAAGTACGCGCCGTAATTTACCGAAAGTTGAAAATTCGAATTTTTTTCAAAAAATCGCCCCGCTCACCAAAATTGACCAAATTGAGTCCAGTTGCCTGCATTTGAAAGAGGACGATTGCTGCTATCTATACTATACAGCACCCTTCTGGAAAATGAAAACAACCCTAAAAATTAGAGGGTTGAATCTTGAAAATGACGCGTTTTTCACGATTTTTTCGCATTTAAACCTAAAATTCACATGTTTTTACTTGACCAAAAAATCTGAAAAAATTCAAGGGACTTCCATACATCCAAAACAAATTTTTAATTGCGTTTAAACCATTTAAAAATAAATTAAACTGGTTGAAAAAAATAAAAATCACAAAAAATCATATTTTTCGCCATTACTGTGTTTTCGTTTGGGGTTGTAATGTCGGTAAAAAGCTTATACTGCTTGTTTTTCGACCCTCTTTAAGATTTTTGGAACGATTTTACCAGATTCGGTGGGGGCCGCCAGACCCCCCTTAACCCGCTACCCCCTTTGATTTTAAATTTTAAATTAGGCAATTTTTTGCACCATGCCAAATTTATATTTTATTCATTTTTTTCATTTATTTATATTTTGTTTTTAGCACAATGGCATCAATGGCAAAAATGCCTGGCATACCTGTCAAATATTGGGGCCCTGTACTTTAACAAAGTGTATTTATTATAAGTATATACCGTATTTATTCTAATAGAATGCGCCGTCTAATAGAGCGCGTCTTCTAATAAAGTGCGCACCTTGGTGCTGATTGAAAAAATAAATATACGGAAACGATATATTAGATAAGTAGAAAACGATTACATAAATGCATTATCGAGGATTCTCATCGATCAAAATAGAGATATTCTATCAAAGCGATGGAGTGGCGATGCAGCAAAAGTTTCAAATTTTGAACAATGTACCACTCCTGTAAACTATAGCGCCAAGGATATGCACACTGTTAAAAATCTGCTGCATTTTGCTGCAACGCACTCCCCTGCTTGTATAGAAAACGGTTACTTGGCCGTGAAATGGCGCTTTCTCATTGGTTGGAATAGAGATATTATATACAAGTGGTGGAGGGCGTTGCAGCAAAATGCAGCAGATTTTTAACAGTGCACTGTTAAAAATTTGACCCATTTGTTGTTGAGTCACTCCACAGCTTTTATAGAATGTCTCTTTATGGCCAATGAGAATGCTCCATAACACAGTAAAGCAATCGTTTCCTATAAAAGCGGTGGAGTACGTTTTTAATAAGTCCGTAATAAATACGGATTAAGAAAAAAAAGAAGCATGGCTTTTGTATCAAACTTTACTCTTGCATAAAAAAAATTCCTGTTTTTGGCAAAAATAATGGATATTTGAATGAAAAATCTATTCTTTGAAAGGATCTATTATTTTATTCACTTTAGTAAAAAACTGATTTTTTTTTTTTTTTTTTTGAAAACCACCGTAGAATTTTGGTATAGAAAAACCTGTTTGAAAATTTTTTTAAATTTGTAACACCAGAGTATTAGAGTATGTAGCATTTTTTAATTTCAATACAAATAAGATTTTGTTTTCTATATATAAAATACAAAACAAGTTGTGCAGTATCCCTATGGAATATGGAAAAATAGAAGGACTAGTGAAAAATGCTCCAAGGAGCAGTGCAAAAGCAGAATATGATTTTAATTGAGCATTAAAAAGTAATGGACAAGTGCTTCTGTTAATTACTGAGCATGAGAAAGGATAAGGGATCCCTTCTTGGCTACAACTCACTTCAATGCCAACTTTGAAAAAATCATATTTGCGCTTTTTCCGTGAAAACAAATCAGTCGCAGTTACTATAAAAATGTATAGTGTAAAGACGTAACCAGTAAAGATGCAGCTTAATTAGACATAAATGTAAAGGAAGGCGACATAATGCCAGATACCTAGTTCCTGCAGGTATCACATTCATGCACTGCCACCAAGCATACCCTAAGTGTATAATTGCACAGAAAATTGATTTGTAGTATAGTGCAGAGTAAACAGTGCAGTTAACATCAGAGATGTAGTACAGGCTATACGCCGTACACCTTCTGGACTTTTTAATAGAACACCATATACCCTCTGTTTTTCAAGAAAGCTTATAGTATACACATTCTAGAATACCCCTCTGCTTAGAGCATATATCTTATGTTATTTTTATGACTACACCCCTGGTTAACATCTAAAGCACGGTGGAAAATTCTACTAAAAAACCTCAAATTTCTTTTATATGGAAAAAGCGCAAATATGATTTTTTCAAAGTTGGCATTGAAGTGAGTTGTAGCCAAGAAGGGATCCCTTATCCTTCCTCATGCTCAGTAATTAACAGAAGCACTTGTCCATTACTTTTTAATGCTCAATTAAAATCATATTCTGCTTTTGCACTGCTCCTTGGAGCATTTTTTACTAGTTGTAGTATATTTAATAATCATTTCTTATTAGTAATACGAAACAAGTCTTTAAAAATCGTTATTTTATTGATTCTTAAATATATTGAAAAAATAAACTCGCTTAGATTCAAACTAAACTAACGTTTACGAAATTATCGTCAATATAGTAAACCCCAAATCCGTTGTTCCCAAAGCGAAGCAAAAGGATGAAGGGCTGTATCCATATAACTATTCATTAGTGCCAATAAAGCATAGACAATATTGCACGTTTTGGATAGTATCTTCTCATCTCTTTTGCCTGCATTTGGAAAGAATGGATTTTGAGCTTATTCTATCACGATCATTTTCATAATTTTAAAGCTAGCAATTTGAGAATCTCACAAAAGTTAGTTAAAACTCCTTTCTACTTAAAATTTAATATTCCATAATTGGGAATAATAATAAAGAAATTACAAATAACAGTCTGTAAGGCTGAATAACCAATATTATATTTAAGGAAAAATTATACGATTTCTTTAATATGTTGTTTTCACAAATAATCTTGTTGTATAGTATTTTAATATTTTATTAACTATTTGGAAAATCCTTATTGTTCTCGGTAGAGAATTGGGAAATCTAAAGTATATCTGAATCTTTTAATTGATTGAATTCCGCAACTTAATTTATTGTATTCGTTTCCTGATTGGTCCAAGTATAATGTCCAAAATTGGAATACTTCTGTTTTTTTATTTTATTCGTTTTCTAATTGCTCCAAGTTTAATTTCCAAAAACGGAACACTTCTGTTGACACAATGACAAAATGAATAATAAAAACTTAAAAAAATTAACAATTTAAAAATAGATTGTGATAAAGATTTCAAACAAATTTCTTTAAAAAGTTCTTTTTTTTCTCTACTCAACGGTGTAAAAATTAAAAGCATCCGATGTTAAGAAGTTGAAAAATGTGCAGTTCCGAGTATAATGCAGTTCGTAATATATGACTCTTTAATCATTCTAAAAATGATGTTCATAATTATTATTAATTTAGCAATAGAATTTCTTTCAAAATGTTTTTTTCCAAATAGTTGTTGAAATTTGTTAAATTATAATTTCGTCATTTTATTTTTTACATCGTTTCTTTGCTTAATATCGTTTATGCATGATTTTTTAAAAATAAATTGAAAAAAAGGCTTTTTGCTTTTTTTTTATCAACATACAATTTTTAACGTCTGAATTAAAATATATAAACTAATTATGAATCACTGGACAAATCAAATTAATATATATACATATATATGTATAAACATTTAATTCAATAATGAACAAATGTTTTGAGTATAGTTTAAATTTAATTTATTTTTCACAATCTACTCAAGTCTGTCTACGGATTCATAATCAACTTCTTTAGGTCTTAGTATACAAAATAGAAAATCAGTTTTTTTTTAAATAGATTTACATATTCCGAGCTGATCTAACAATTTAATTTTCTGTTTAGGTCCACCCACAGCCTACCTTAGATCGCAAAAAAAATTAGCCATAACCCGGTAAAAAAATTTTCGTCGCCGAAACCCGAAATCAAACAAATTTTATTCAAAATATAAGGTAATTATGGAAAATACCCCTCCAGTGATATTAATTTGGCTACCGCAATGTCTAAATGTAGACATTTTGTTAAATATCTAAACAAATACATGAAAAATTATTCTGAACCACCAGGTGTGTAAGAAGATTATTACAGGTCCTAATTTTTCGTGGAGATTTTTTTTCCCGAAACCCTATAGTGTATCGTCAACAAATTGAAAAATAATGAATATATTTTCAATAATCCTATCAAAACTAATGTAGCAGAAGCGTTCAAATTAAACATTATGATTAAATGACTTATATTAATAAACTGTCTTCATTTTTTATGGCGATAGCATGTATACTCGTAGAGAAATTAAAGTTTTCATAAAAACAGTACCAAATTTCACTAAATATTTTGCTTATAATTTGAAGAATTCTTAATATGAAAAAAAATGTTCTTTTCAGAAAACATGATAAACAACATTCCACAGAATGCCCTGTAATAAGAATTTAAAAATAATAAAAACTGTATGAATTATGAGCCGGTTTACTAAATACATTTTCGTTGCGCATGCGTAAAAGCAATCAAAATATAATTTGCATAATGTGTTAGCTGAATGTATACAACAAATTTAGTGAAATTCTCATAAACATGGCTTTAAAACTCTGAAAATTATTGTCAAGAAAGTAAGCTCAAAATGCGTTGTTCCCAAAACGAAGCAAAAGGATGATTGACTGTATCCATATAACCATTCATTAGTGCCAATAAAGCAAAGACAATATTGTACGTACTGCTACATTTAGATATTATCTCCTCATCTTTTTTGCTTTATTTTGGAAACAATGGATTTTGAGCTTATTCTATCATGATAATTTTCAAAATTTTAAAGCTATGATTTGAAATTTTCACAAAAGTTGCTCCATACAGTTAGCTGACACATTATGTAAATTATATTTTGATTGCTTTCACGCATGCGCAATGAAAAATTATTTAATAAACCTGATTATTATTCATACAATTTTTATTATTTTTTAATTCTGGTTACAGGGTATTGTGTGCAATGTTGTTTGACATGTTTTCTGAAAAGAATTTTTTTTATAATAAGAATTTGGCAAATTATAAGTAAAAAGCTTGGCAAAAATTTAGGATTGTTCTTATAAAAACCTTCATTTCTCTACGAATATACATGCTATCCTAATAAAAATGAAAACAGTTTATTACAATAAACCGCATGATCAAATTCTTCAATTTGAACGCTTTTTCTACATTAGGTTTTTCAGGGTTATTCAAAAGATAATCTTTTTTTCCAATTGGTTAACAGTCCCCTATGAGGTTTCGGGAACACATCTTCCAAAAGTTATATAAGCTGTACTAATCAGTTTACACACTTACAGATTACGAATAATTCCTCATGTATTTGTCCAGATATTTAACAAAACGACTAAATTCTCAAGGTGGTCACATTAATTTGACTGAACGGTGTATTTGAAGACATATTTTTTAAAACTTGTTTTATCCGCAATTTTAAAAGCCGAATTTTTTGTATAAAACACTTCTATTGTATATTTTTTAATTATATTTCTGGTATTGTAAAACCTTGGTTTACAATATTTTTACATTCCCTAACTCTTACATTCTCCTAATAAAATAAAATAAACTTTTTATATAAAAGAATTGAGTGGATTTATAAACAAAATCCCATTATAGGCGAATTTAATTAGTTAATTTTAATTGGCAGATTCTCCTAAAATTTTGCCACTTAAAAACAAGAAGTACTCAAAAATCGGTGCTCTCAATATCAAATTGAGAATATCTCAATCAAAAATAAATCTATCCTTTTTCAGTTTTGAAACACGATACATTATTAAACCAAAACAAAATGATAATTTTGTAATTTTTATTGGTTTATTTTATGCATGGCAACATAAGATATGAGCATGAATGCGAATATTAAATTACGTACAATATTTTAAAATAATTTAAAAGTGCTTGAAAGTAATGAACTAGTGAAACAGATACATTTATTTGGATATCTTCATAATAATTTTGCTATTTTTACTTAATAAATAATCTATTAAATGTTTGTTGTAATAATTTTAATGCAGAAATAAATGTCTGTATTTATTTTTAATTTGGTCTCTTTTAAAAGGAGTTTCAGATGGTAGTAATGGTTTATTTGTGAGGACATCCATGTAATCAATAATGAAAACATGCGTTGCTCATTTTTGAGTACGTTTAGATCGTAGCTATTTTGTATGTGTAACATATTTAAAATCAAATACTTTTTACTCAATTTTGGGTGCTAATTTTTTGAAAGGTTTTATAATTTTACGAAAAATGCTTTAGAAGATGAAGTTTTTATAAAATTATAATATGAGGTATAAAAGACTAAAATTAATCCGATGTGAAATGAATGATATCAACTACAACTTCATCCGATTCGGAACTTAAATGCATGTTACATCGTGTAACGAAAAAAAAAAAAAAAAAAAAAAAAAAAAACAGGATTTTAATGGCAGTGATATATGAGATTCTGGAACCAGTAAAGGAACAATGAGCATTATCAGATCCATTAGCAGCAGCTGTATGTTTTTCTAAGAAACTTTTCACTGCTACGCAGAATTTCTGTACTTTTACCTGAAATACTATTACGTTTATGAACACGATAAAAAAATACGTAATTCTGTAGATGCAAAATTACAAAAATTAGTATGTTTACTAAGATTTTATTTTTACACTGTACAAAAAGAAAAAAAAAATGTAAATCTGCATAACTAGTTTTTGTAAAGCTGCAGAATTCTCTAGCTCTAAATCAGAATCTACTAAAATTGCAGAAATCTTTCTAAAAACCCGTGTTGTAGTTACTTAAAAAATTCTATGTATCTCAGTTTCCTAAAACTTTATTAATAACCTTAATGATTTTTCTATTTACATTCACTATAAAAAAAAAAAAAAAAAAAAAAAACACGTTAAATTTACGGCAAAAACTACTGGCAGCAATGTTGAGAGCATTAACCATAAAAATTGCTGTAAAATTAGATGTAATAAAAAAAAATGTATCTAATTTTACTGCAATTTTTGCCGCAAATTTAACGATTTTTTTTTATAGTGTTGCAAACGTGTATCTGTTACTTGAACGTTCGTTGCTTTCGTTACATAAAATGTTCAAGAAATGTCAGTTTGGTAAAAAGAATTTAGTAATTCCTTAATTTATTAACTTAATTATTTCGTTAATTTAATTACGTAGTAGTTAGTTAATTTAGTAATAGTAGTGTAGAAAAACTTCAATTATATGATGTAAAAGGCGAGTTTATTTATAAAATACACTCATGTTTACCTTACACTGTAAAAAATTTGACCCTTTTGCTGCACCGTCACTCCACCGCTTTTATAGAAAACCATTGCTTCAGCCTATCATGAAGCATTTTCATGGGTCAAAAGAGGGAAATTCTATAAAAGCGGGGGTGTGACGATGCAGCAAAAGGATGAAATTTTTTACGGTGTACTTAAATTCAGGGAAATTTAATGACCAGTAGGTATCCTGCAATTGTATAGAATCTGCATTATTCCAATCCTGCTCTTAGGAGTGTCCAACGCGGCGTCCGTGGGTTCTATGGCGTACTTTAATCATTTTCATGACACTTTTTTGAATTATTTCTGTTACTAGGTGTTTTTTTTAAATCCATTTTAAAAGATGTTTTTTTTAGATTGTTGTTCTATATGTTCTATATGATTTTGAGTTATTTTTCAGCTTCGTTACTTTGATAGGCACTTCTCTCAGGCAAATATAATTATAAATTGACTATGATTTACGGTTTTTATATGAATTATTTTCATATAAATCGTTGTATAGTGGAAGCTACAGAAATCTGTAGTTTTATGGAAGAATCTATAAAAATTACAGTTGTCATAATGAAATTGCAAACTTGCCAGCCATTTGAGCCTTTTTATAAAAAAAAAGTTACATACGCGTATTTTAATTGCATATTGTAATTGCGTTATCATAAGACGGAGAATAATATGGTTCGAATTGAATTAAATTACGGTTTTTTAACCATTTTTGATAAAAATTCCAGTTCCCTCAAAAATTCTTAGTAAATTTACAGATTTTTTTTATTTACAGTGCTACCATGTATCTGTTATATGATTTTTTGTTGTTGCCGTTGCATAAATGTTTTATGAGTCCTAGTATCCTACATAATTTTTAATAAATAAGTTTTTTTTTCAGTGCATATTATAAAAGTTTCTGGTCGTGTAAGATTCTCTTAAATAATCCAAAACACACTAGAGGCATTTTGCACCTTTAAACTAGGACATTATTTTACCTGTTTATCTATTAGTGCATTCAAATGCAATTGCTTAATATTTTCGAAACCGATATTTTTTTCATTTTGAGAAACAATTACTTTTATTTTAATAACATTAAAACTTACTGAATACCAAATAAACTTACTGAAGTTTAAAGATCATCTCATAATCTAAAATCCAACGAATATATTGTTTTCTATTAAATGCATTTTAATATGAGAATAGGCTAAGGAAGAATTTTTGGAAACGTTTGGAAAATAATATATTACAACAGGATTTAAGAGAGTATTACAACTTTCCATTGTTTTTTTTTCGCTTTATCACACATGATTCGTTCAGAACAGTAACTTATATTTTAAAATTAAAGGATATATGTGTAATATGCAGATATATGTGTATAAATTAAAAGGAATCGTTTACGGTGCAAAGAGAATTGAGAAAAAAATTATAATTATAGTTATTACTAAATATCAAAACATAAATGAAATCATAAGAAAAAAAGCCTCGCCAAATCCTATCAGTTCTATAATATAAAAAGTCTATCTAAGTAACTGTTAAGACAAAATAATAGTCGATGAAAAGTTATGTACTATTAATTGTGCACGAAGCTCTAAAGGGTTAATCTGTCGTCTTCACAGAGCAAGACTAGGACATATAGCAATAAAAAAAATGAGTTTTCTGACTTAATTCTATGGCAAACACTGTTTTCTACTAGTGAACAGCTTCTGAAACACAAAATGTGTAATACTATATCTCAATCGTGTTTAATAAAAATGCCCCTGTGTTCTACTAGAGGCAGGTGCAGTTTTTCATAGAAGTACGTTAGACACATCCTTTTCGATTATCGCTAGATGCCCAACTGCTGTTCTGAGGCTATATTATGTTATGAATACATTGAAGAAATATACCGAATTCAATGAATTTCAATATGTTTTAAAAGAAATCAATAATTAATCTAAAAGTGTTAATTTTGGTCTTGTATATTAAATATAAAAAAAATAAAAATGAGTTAATGCAAGTGCATAAATGCAGGAAAAAAAAATGCAAAATGCAAACTGCAATCAATTAAAAAGCAATAATTTTTGTTTTGGTTTAAAAAATAAAAAAATAATTATTTAAAAAAGACTAAGTCAACGTTCCATACTAAATTTCCTTATATACCTACTTATGTCGTAATATTTCTTATATGTTTACCTTGTACCATTTTTGAATACGTAGGTGTAAGTAACGAAAATTGTTAACAAATAATCTTTATGAAATTTTAAAGTAAAAACCTGTTTGTGAAACATTTTTATGAAATTCACCGCGTTTTCATCCTATATTCAGTAACTGAGTTGAAATTTATATTTTAACTTATGTAGACTTAATTAAAATTCTTTTGTGTATATTCAAATTTTGCATCCGCATACATTTAAAATTACCACCAAATATATATTCATTTAAAATATCCTTTCTAATTTAAATAAAATATTTTATTTACATTTAATTTGTAGTACTAAATCCTTTATGTAGAAAATATATCGAATAATACTCGCATTTTTCAATAAATTGTAAACAAATATTATAATCTATGCAAATACTTTTAAAATTTAAGGGTGTATTTCGATTCAAACTGCTTATTTTCCGATTTATTTTTGAATTCACTTTTGCTCTCAAACGCATCAAGCTCAATGATTCTCTTATTTAGAAACTATGTAAGGTGCCGTATCTGTCGATTCTTTGATAAATGCAAAAAATATTGCAAAAAAAGCAATCGAAAACGGATTTCGAACCGATTTTTTCGAAGTGCGAGACTTATGAACGACAAAATGGGTCATACTGAGAAGGTAATTGTTTAGAAAATAAATTCTAATGAATGGAGCGTAAAAAGACATCACACGGCATCTTATACGTCTCTTCAAAAAACTCCTCAGCAAGTTTCATGCTTCTACTTTTAAAAATGTGTCTGAAATTGTATCGGAAAATTTCGAGCTGTTGAAGGTGGAAAAGCTTTTTTTCGAATACACTCTTAATGAAAAAATACAAGAGGATTTTACTTGAAAATTAATATCTTAATAATAACAACTTTTGGTTTTCGTATAAAGAAAGATATCTGCCATAAAGAGTATATTATAGGTCTATTTGTAAAAACCATAACGAAATGGTAGGTATAGCCCCAATACAATTTTAAAAATATCTGATCTAACAAAAATTGTATCATTGTAGAGCCATTGCTAACACATCGCCCGCTAACCAATGATACGGCAAAGTGGGGATTTCTTAATGAAGGCCAACTAGAGAGAACCATTTAACCGACATTGGCCCAACCATTTTGTGGTACGTTGAGCAATGAATATACTATGTAACATGTTTTAAAACCAACGGCTCAATTTTTAAGCGGATACTGGACTCATATAAACAAGCAATCGGCCTTTTATAATTCATGATCATAAAAACGGTGTAACAATGTACGTTGCGTCCATATTGTATAGAAATTCTATTTTTGGAAATAATATCCAGTTGATCACATCTAATACTATTTATACATTGTACTTTTTTATAATAAAAGTCCTACTGTAAATGAAAATTACATGAAATAATTCCAAAAGTGAAAAATATGGTCGATTTATTTGACTAATATATGTATTGAACAGAAGTCTGGCTGGTTTCTAAATTGGGCCAAGTTTATTTCTCAAAAAATTGTCTTAAAAATCTAACAATGAAAGATGAACGATCTTGCAATGAAATGTTATATTTTTTATAGAATGTCATTAATATAATATAGTCTTTGAAATGACTTGTATTGTTAATCGTAATTAAATATTTTTATTTAACAAAATTATAGAGTCCTAATTTCAGCAATTATTTCATAGAATTGATCGAGTAAACAGCTTATTCCTCAAAATCAGTAATACGCTCTAGCCCGTTACCGCTTGAATGGCGGCCGTACACTGTATAACTAAATGAGCTCCTATTAAAAACTTCATGACTTTCCATCATAATTATATGATAAACCTTTTATAATGGTTACAGATAATGTTTCTAAATAGACTCCCTATAAATGTTAGAACATAAAAAACTTGAGCTATATAAAATTACTAATTGGGGGGCATCATTATAAAGATACACATGTGTTATTAATCTCCCAACAACAAAATCATTATTTTTTTAATACGAATTGGAACACAGTACTTCACCAATGGTTATTTTGCATTATAATTCAGGCATTCAGAAGTCATTCCGATTAACTCCATCAAATAAAAATACGCATTTTAAATATTTAATGTTAATCTATATAAAAAAACTACTTTTTTTCACCACATTTTGATTTTATTCATTAATTGTCTTATAATCAAAGGGAATTCGTAAACACTCTATAGATATATAAAAAATGTTCAACCCAATCATATGATTACCTAAATTAATATACATAATAATTATAATTTATATATATATATATTATAAAGTATTTCATTCCTCACTTATTTATTTTATATCTCGATTTTTACTTCTTGTAACAAATTTATGAAATTTGATAACTTAAAAAGTATATTTACTACGAAAATAACCAAGATGGACAGTAAATATTTAATGATACACTAATGATAACTCATGACTAGTGAGAATATTTTTACACTAATGATAACTCTGTACCAGAAAAATATATTTACTTATTATTTAGCAGAACATATTAGCTATATTATTTACTGTACGTTTCTGACCTTTTAAAAAACCTATTAATGTTAAACATACATTTTTGAGAAAAAAAAAAAAAAAAAAAAAAAAAAAAACGTTAATTATAAATGATTCAAAATAAATGATTCTCTGATTTTTTTCTGCTAATAATAGCATCCATACAATAATGATAAATGCTTACAATATAAAAATCATCGCATTAAAGTGAACAAGAATTTTTTCAATCAAATTAAAGCGCTTTATAATAAAATATTTACATTTTTAATTGACACAACGCTTAAACATTAAATACTACTTTTTCTTTTTACATGTGAAAAAAGCATTAAATACCATTTTCTCTTTTTGCATGTGAAAAAAAATATATATAACACACACCGGAAAGAAAAAATAAGATTTTATTGAACATTTCCCTTTTGTGACTCAATAACCATAATTACCACTTCATGGATTTAATCTTAAAGACATTCTGATTTTTTAAAATTGATTTTACATAAAGGAAAAAAAGAGATTTTTTTCTAAATAAAAAAAAGTATTTTCTGGTTGTGAAAAATAAAGTGTTTTATCACGTTTAATTTTCTAATATTTATTTATTATAATAAATAAATTTCTATTCAGAAAATATATTTGGTATTTTTTACACCCAAAGCACATGAAAAGTTAAAAGCTAATGCATATTTTATTGCATCTTTTAATTTAAAATTTTGACACTAAATAAAAACAGCATTTTATGCAATATTTAATGTTATATTTAACGCATTTTATTTAGTTTTTTATAATTGTCTCGAGAATGTCTCAAGAATTTATCGATATGGGATAAAATTGTTGATATTTTGAACCTTTATAAATGCATGTATTTAGCTATCGACAACTGCACTGTTCCCCTAACGGGCACTGTTTCAAATTATGCATAGAATTTGAAATTTTTAAATCCTATAGAAAAGAGCAATTTTATGAATGAAGACGCAGTAATAACAGTATTTTTCAAGTTGATGTTCATACTAACGAAAAGCGTTTGAATCAGTAGATACATAAAATTTTTAATTTTATAAAAATTCTGTCAAACAAAAAATTTTAAAAAATAACATTATGAAACATATCACTACATCACAGATTTGACTCTTTTAAGACAGGGAGGCGGTTCAGAAAAAATCGATTAGACAGAACTCGACGAACATATTAACCCTTTCGCGTCTGGTGTACTATTAATAGTACATTTCTTTTAGTGGAGTATTATTTTGTTTTAAGAAATATTTTTGCAACTATTTGCATATAGGATTGTTAGTATATATATATATGCATTTATTTTATGACTTCATTTATTTTTAGGAATTTAGTACTACTAATAATAATTATTATTTTCTTATCTCTTTGCGCCGTTTGAGATTCTTTTACTTTAGATATATATTTCACTCTTTAAATTTTAATTTAAACTTACTTTCCGGAAAGATTCATGTATAATAAAGCCCGAAAAGTATTAGAAAGTTGTAATATAAGTTAAATCTTGTTGTTATGCAATGTTTTCTAAACATCTCCGACAATTTTTCCTTAGCATGTTGTCATAGGAATATGAATTGAATTGCACGCAAAACAACAACATTCGTTATCTTACAGACAATGAAATATTCGTTAATCACTCATTAATCTATTTGGATAGCTAGTGTTAATGTTATTGACTTAAAACTAATTTTTCTAAAAATTGTAAAAAAAAATCGTACCCGAAAGGGTTAAAATGCATCTGATCTCACAAATCATATCTTGGAGGAAAATATCTGTGACCCAGATATTAGTGGTTGAGTGGTAGGTTTTACCCACAGAGTAGTAACAGAGAATCAACTTTCATGCACTGTAATGGCAACTTGTTTAACATGGGATTACGCATAGACAGTAGCGATACAAGCGGATGACTCTGAAACTACGATCATAACATAAGAGAGGTTGCTAATTCGGCGAAACATCGAATCCTTGGCGACAAATGATAAAAGAAAAAAAAAATACAGCGATGGCTTGCTGCTTCTTGTTTTGAAATTTATGAAATAATTATTTTAATATGAAATAACTTTGACGTATTCATCTTGCAAACAATACACGTGTCTCTTCGTAACATAACCACCTAATAATTTAAACTTGAAAATTCAAGAATAATAACAGTAATAATTACGAATCAATATAAGCATGGAAATCTAAGATCAAATAGCATAAGCACGTGTGCAAAGATAATCAAATCAGCATTCAGCAAGAAGCGCCAAACCAGAATAGGGTTACAGTTAAACAGAAATCACAAGGATAAAAATCACCGACGCGATGGTTTAGTTTTTAAGTGATCCTTTGAGGGCGTTCTTTTCAAATCGAGTTGAGGCTGTGTTACGTACTCTGTGGTTTTACCATTGTGTTTTCCTCCTCCCTTTTCTCCATGTTTTTATATCTTTAAGCTCCGTTCAGATTGCAATACTCTTCCCTTCAAGCGAATTATTGGAAAAAGTGAGGAAGTCTTTTCTATAGGATCCATTTGCGGTTTCTTCATAATAGAGACGAGGGGATTTAACAAAAGAATCGGGATATAAGCAACCACAATACTTGACGAACAGGTTTTCCTTTTGCCGGACAACCTTACCTTTCCTGAAAAACCCATTAAGAGCACACACTAGTCATGCGGTAAAAGCCGAACTTTAATGATAAGTCTATGGAAGCGTTCTTTTCAAATATCTCGCTCAAATTTTAATATTTGTACATGATTTTTTTTTTGCATAGGATAGCTGAGGACGATTCTCAACCGGCCTAGTTTTTACTTTTTCGATTTTGCTTATATATTTTTTATATTACGATAGTTTCAATTTCAAAACCGGTTTAAACCTATTTTGAAAGTTAAAGTAATTTAAAAAAAATCTGAAACCAAAACTGAAAAAGTAAAAACTAGGCCGGTTGAGGATCGTCCTCAGCTATCCTATGCAAAAAAAATGTACAAATATTAAAATTTGAGCGAGATATTTGAAAAGAACGCTCCCATAGACTTATCATTAGCGTTCGGCTTTTACCGCGTGACTAGTGTGTGATCTTAAGGTCAAAAACATCGCGTCGCCACAACGAACGAGCCGAGACCGAACTTCAAGAAGTGGTCAAATGTGTTTGGGCCTTTAGTGCTACTAAGCACAACGATAAACTTATTGATCGATCACAAAAACTGGCTCGGCTAGTGGTTTACACCAAGATATGATTTGGGAGACTAAGTGCATTATATTACGCTCATTAACCCTTGCCTTTTAGGAAATTTTTAAACTTCTGTTACTGGTTTTCAAAAACAGAAATTTGTGCCTTTTTAAATCGAGAAAATGCGGCAAATTTTACAATAAAATTTTACTGCTGGGGGTAAACAGGGATTCTTAAGTCTTTTTGAGGAACGTATACGTTAAGGTGGAGCATAAAAACATTTTTTGACATTCTTTTCTCCCTATCGTAGAAAAGTTGAGGAGTGGTATCACTACTATACTCACAAAATTCCACAACAATCAATAAATATCTTCCGGTTCCACTTTTGGGTCGAAATTTGCAATTTTAGACGAAAATGTTGTAAATTTTCTCATTTCAGCAATATTTTTAATTTCCAATTTTTTCTTCAATCTAGAGCGGTAAGGAACATAAGTCCAAAATATTAAAATAGATAAAAAATATCTTCCGGTTCCACTTTGGAGTTTAAATAGGGGAAATTTATCGAAAATGATAAATTTTTCACATTTTAGTGATTTTTTTTTAGTTTCAGATTTTCTATTCCCGCTGGCACGTAAAAGTTGGAAATTATAATAGAAACATAGAAGAAAAATTTAGAATAATCAATAAATATTTTCCGATTTCCCTTCGGCATCTTAAAAATGTCAAAGTCACCAAAAATTATGTAATTTTTTTCTTCTCAGGGATTTTTGTCTTATCAATTTTCTCTTCTACCTGGCGCGGAAAATTTGGAAAATCATATGACAAACATAAGTGTAAAAATTTAAAGTAATTAATAAATATCTTCTGGTTTGACTTTTATTACTTAAACTGGCACATACATGTTAAAACTGTTGTTAGCTTTCGTTTTTTCAAAAACTAAAACAAAATCCCTTCACCTTTTTTCATTCACGTATAAAAACATTTCATATTTATTTACTTAGAAGGTGTCACAAATAAAAATTAAATTAAAGAGTTGACATGTTTCGGTTCATTAATAAGTACCGTATTCATAACATATAAAATCAGTAGAAAATTAAATGACACTGGATATAAATATAATTTAAAAATCAAAACAAAACATTGCACCCGCTATGATCGTGAATATAGCCATTGCCAACGCGGCATATAAAATTTGTTTTAAAGATAGTAGATTAGTGTTCATTTCCAGTTTATTCCGAAAATTAATCATCCGTGAATCCATAGAGATATATTCTAGGAGGGATAGAGTTTGTAATGATTCTTATTCTTATGACATTCCGAGTTTGTGGTTAGAATTACTTAATAAATATTTAAAGGATGAGTCTAATAGGAGGAACCGCGATGGCATTGGCTATTCATGATCATAGAGGGCGCAATATTTTACGTTTTGGGGGTTTTAAATTACCTTTATATCCAGAGTCATTTAGTTTTTCTACTTTTTTAATTTTAATTTTATACATTTTAAATTTAATATATGGTCAAAATTTATTATATTTATATGCCGCGTTGGCAATGGCTATATTCACGATCATAGCGGGCGCAATGTTTTGTTTTGATTTTTAAATTATATTTATATCCAGTGTCATTTAATTTTCTACTGATTTTATATGTTATGAATACGGTTCTTATTAATGAACCGAAACATGTCAACTCTTTAATTTAATTTTTATTTGTGACACCTTCTAAGTAAATAAATATGTAATGTTTTTATACGTGGCACATACATGGCTTTAATGTACACAAAAATCATAGAACAATCGAATTAAAAGTGATCTGGGGGAAATTAATCTAAAAAATTCAGCTTTCTGTTCGTTTACTGAATTGTTACCGCTAGTTTAATGCTCTGCTCGTGATAGGTTCGCAGTGAAGGTATTCAACTTAAGCTCCTATATTTTATTGAAAAATAATACATCTGGAAAAGTTTACAAAATTTTAATTTTTAATATTGATTTGAACTAATAGTGTGCATCGAAAATATTACACAGAAATACTACAATTAAAGCGCAATATACGCGAATTTTGTCATCCCATTTTATGTGATCCTACAGAATTAAGAACTAGCGTTATGCCAACTTATGAAGATATAATGTACTTTTTTGGTGAGAAATTAATCAAAATATAATTAAAGATTGGACCCACCTTGGGGTGTAGCGGATTATGAAATGGTTGAAGTAATTTGGCAGGTTGCCTCAGTTTTAACGGTTTCTACTCAAAGAATAGTCCAAATGATTGGTTCATATAATGATAAATACAAGAGTATAAAGAAGTTTGACGCTAAAGAACAGACGAACTCAAAATTGAAAATGTTCCTATTGGAAAGGGAAAAAAAAACGTCTGTTTGAAAATTTTTTTTACATGTGTACATCTGTAGAAGGATGTAAATGCCCACGTGATACAAAAATTCCAGAATTCGAAGACAGTTTCTTGAGGATCAAAGAACTTCAAGGAAATTATCGATAGACCCAATTGATATACTCGGAAACACGGCCCATAATACGGAAACTTTGTAAATGTACGAGCAAGCTCGAAAAAGAATAAGAAAGTTTCAGAAAACGGTATAAAAGGGGAAAAAAATCACTACTGCTTCATCGTAGATTTAGAGTTATTTAAATCTTTTAGTATTGTTGATGAACAACTGTGTCACAATCTTAGTGATAAACGTGTAATGTCATTGCAATCGAACATAAATATTATAAGTATATCACGAACAACCCGTCGTCCTGCCCTAGCCAAAACTTGAGACACAATGGGAGTGTAACAATAAATAACAATAACAATAACAACTATAAGCAACAGGAACACTACTTGAAGACTTAGCGGTTGTGTCACATGACGATGTTATAGACAGGCATAACACAAAAAGAGAAAGAAATAAATATCGCATGAAATGCCATGTCCAAGATTAGAGTTTCATATCTATCAATACCTTGAAAAGATTGTATTTAGACCATCGAAAAGATCAAACTTTAATTCGGAGGAATATAGAGGGAATGCTCAATCAACAAAGAGAGCTTGAAGAATACTTGACAATTATAGAAGAACCTGGTTGCGATTACAAAGGACTAGTGCCATCAATAACCCCTTCTGCTATGTTTCTCATATGATTTTCCATACTTTCCGCTCCAGCGAGAAGAGAAAATTGATAAGAAAAAAAAATCCCTTAGATGTAAAATTTACATATTTTTTGGCTACTTTGCATTTTTAGACCCCAAAAGGGAAGCCGAAAGATATTTATTTATTATTCTAAAGTTTTTTACTTATGTTTCTTGCATATTCTTTGAACATTTCTATGCCAGCTGGAATAGAAAATCGAAAAATAAAAGAAATGACTAAAATGTAAAAATTTATATCATTTTCGAGAAATTTACCATATTTAGAACCAAAAGTGGAACCGTAAGATATTTTGTAACTACTCGAATATTTTGGACTTGTGTTTCTAATGTACTCTTTCAGTTTTTTCGCTCTAGGGCGAAGAATAAATTGAAAATTAAAAATATTACTGAAATGTAAAAAATTGCAACATTTTTGACTAAAATTGCATATTTCGACCCAAATGTGGAACCGGAAGCTACTTATTGATTGTTTTGAAATTTTGTGAGTATATTACTGATATCATTCCACAAATTTTCCGCAAAAGGGAGAAAAGAATTTTGAAAAAATCTTTTTTACGCTCCGCCCTAGTATACGTATCGTCCCCAAGGATTTAATTTCTGAGTAATCTAGGAATTTCAACTGTCAAATCGATGAGGTGACGATCTGTGTGGCCGCCCCGGTCTCTTTGTAATGAATACTTGATTTTTCAGAAAATTTTACTTAAGAACCATTCATTCAAATCTTTATGGAACTTCATAAATCCATTTTTTTCATGCTTATTTTAAGTATGCAATAAAATTATAGTGTTTTATTCGGTTTAAAAAAATAAATGTACATTTATTAACCTTTTTTTGTTTCAAATTATGAAGTCATGAAAATTTCATTTTCTAAAATATTCGTTGTGAATTTTGTTAATTAGGGTGATCCTGCCAATAGTTGATGCCCAGTATTTGATTAAATCTTTGAAATATTGAGCCATTTCAAGCGGAAATGAGTTTTATACAAGCACCAGACATAATACTTTTGACCAAGTGTTAGTGCATCTGTTGTCAGCTGTCTGCTGAAGCCATTTTATGTTTTTTTAATTAGAAAGTGTACGCATTTAGTTTTTAATTAGTTGGAAACAAGTACGTTAAGTTAAAATAATCCACTTCTATCTTATTATTTTTATCCATTAATATTTTTTATAAACATTATTGTTAATCAGAGCCCAATGATGATATTTTAAGATTATCTTTTAGATTTTCAATTGACTTGTTTAGACTGAAAAACCATTAACAAAAAGGCAATTTAAAAACCAGTTATATATAATTTAATTTCATTGGATTTCATTTTTTTCCCTTATGGATCATTCATTAAAGGTTGTAGAAATCATGTTTACTTCTGAATAATATTCAATAGTTTACTTCTAAAAATTAAAATAAAGGAATTATACTAAAAATCCATAGCACTGATTTTCTTTGATCAACTACTGACTGGCTTACCTCCATGCAAAATATTTACACAAACATGTAACAAATTTCGGAAGGATTTTGTCCATTAAAATTAATGAGTTAATCCAAAATTATATGGATTTTGTTCAGCATTTATAACTATACGCAAACCTTTTTATTGAAATATATTTTTTAGAACTAGAAATTGTACAAATATTATGGTCTAACAGCAGAATTATAGAAGTATTTCAGAACTGACACTTTTCACCTGTATTTATAGTGTATATTCTGCGACTATAACATTCGTGTCACACTTTTTTATTCTATTTGCCCTTTGGGTAAATTATTATTCTAGTATTAATTTACACTTTTGTAATCAGTAACCTACAAACGTAGCTAAAGCCACCAATAAACATACTTGTGTATCTTAGCATAGTGCCGTTTGGCTTTCGAAGCCGCATATTTCACATATGAATGTTATTTGAATAGATTTATGTTTAGAATCGAATATCAACTTCTTTTTATAAACCTTTACTTTATACCAACATTTTAACCCCATGAACTTTCCTTACATATTTGTGAAGTATTCAACAAATAATATCTTTAATTTAATTGAAAATTTCGAGATTTTATTAAAAATTACGATAATTTCGTGACATTTTAGACAGGAAGGTCGCTATACAAATCATCACATCATGGATTTAACACATGCACTTTCAGAATTAGTTAAATGTGGCTTCACATGCAGAAATGAAACTGGTCTGCCAAGTCATATCTTAGTAGAAAATAAACCTGGAAAAACAATTTCAGTGGTTGAAAGATGATTTACCGTTGTATTTTCTTTGCTACCAATTCCATACCTTTATGTGCAGGAAAAACAATGATAAACCAATAAAATTGGATTGCAGGTGATTTCTGCCAAGATATGACTTGCTGCATTTTAATATGCTAATCGAATTCTGTCCTGTAATTTCAGTCATCAACTCCACGAGATGACGGGCTGTTCAAAGACCTCCTTGCTAAATATTACGGTAAGAATTATGCTTCGGAATGGCAACAAATATATGACAAATACTTTCATTATGTATAATTTATATATATAAAGAGTAATACATTCACTTGCAGTGCGTACAGAATTTTATGGCAGATATGAATTAGTTTAGCTGTGGTTCAATATAGACCAGAATTAATTCTAAAAGCTTTTATTTGACAATAAATTAAGGTAGTTCAGTTTGAGTATTTCTACAATTTTATTACTAAATTTAATACCAAAGTTAAAGGTCACAATATCCAAAGAATAAATTTAAATGATTGCTATTAAATGTAAATTTATCCGAGATGATCCAAATAATTTTTGTTGATCTTTACTGAACATTTTATTCTTTTTTAAATGAGCCCTTACGATTTTAATTTCGAGTAACGTAACTAATTTGAAATACTTAAAACGTAATATGTTATTAATATATTACTTTAAAAACATTTATAAGAACCGCATTTGTTTAATTAGAATTTATTTACACGCAGTAGATTCTTATTCTAGTGTAACTGCATTTGAATAGTACAACAAATTCAAACCTTCTAAAAGCTTTCAAACATTTTTCTAAATGATAAATAAATAAATAATTCATCTTTTATCTAGAACAGTTCTCTTTAAAGTGTAAAATTAATATGAGTAATTAATATTGGTTATGTTTTTTTAGTCGCAGCTCCCATATTATTTTTTATTAAAAATAGAAGAAAAATTAATTAGCCTGTTACCCGATGATAATATCAATAAAGGTCGATTTAAAAGTATTTTAAGTGTCTTTAATTTAGCTTTTAGCATATGTAATTTTTTTTTTTCAATTTTTCAAGAAATCGATTTTTTTTATTTTGACAACTGCAAAAAAGACAAATTTTATTCATTTAAATTTTTTTCCTACATGTAATGTCAATTATCATTTTTTAAAGAATAATAATTTAAAGATTTCTAAATATTTAAGAAAAAACTCGTTAAATACTTACATATTTTATTTGAAATACCTATCGATTTTTCATATTTCGACATCTGAAAAAATTCTATTATCCATATTTTTATTTGTCTTCATTTAAACAAATACTGATTTATAGATTTTCAAATAGTAAAAGAAAAAGCTTCAGAAATATCCGCATATTTTATAAAGTAAACTATGCTTGTATTTATTTAAAATCGATATAAGAATATTTTTTCATAACTTTTTTTAAACTATCGCAAGTGTATTTTTTTAATACTTCCAATAAGAGGTTTTAATGGCTTGAGGTCTGCGTAATTTCAACCACATATCTTCTTCTTGACTGACAGAATTTTATACTTTCATGATTTTTTAAAAATCTACTTGCAATGTATGTATTTCAATTATTAATCGATACAAACTTTAAACAATTTTTTATCTAGGAACTATTTAAATGTATAAAATTTTACAGCGACTTGAATAAAAGCTTATCCAAACGTTTTACAAATTTCTGAAAATAAGAAATATTTGTATATTAACATTATTTAATAAAATTTTCTTTTCTGTGATACATTTCAAAGCTCGGATTTGCACAAAGAGCAAAGCCACAACGTTCACAATAAATTCGAACAAAGATATGATACTTGAAATTTTCATATATTTACTTCTGCTTATTGCTGCCTCCTATTTATTATTTTTTTAATGAAAAGCTAATAGATAATACACTAAAAGACTCTGACCGTGCATCATAGTAGGTATTTTTACTGCTCAGTGAATTAACAGTCGACATCGAAAACCTATCGGGATTAGTTCGCTTCAACGCAAACGGGTGACACCACGAATGCCTCTCGGGATTAGGTCTCAAAGTGTTTATACAGTAAAACACCGGCTATCCGAAAATCATGCGACCAAAGCATTTTCGGTTAAACGGGGTTCCATAGGAATTTTCGAATAACCGGATGGCTTATGTTGAAAACTTGTTTGATGAAAATCTGTCATCTGAGTTTAGAACATCCTTGTAATAAAAATGTTATCGTACCGTATTCAAAGCACCTTCAAATTGAAAGCAAAAGAAAATCAAAACGAAAATTTAAAAGTGTTTTATGCATCTATCTAATAAAATGCCTGAAATAACGGAATGGATCAAATAAGCAAGTTGACTTTGTTTATTTCATAAAGAATATGCCTGTTTTAACACTATTTCTACCAGTGTTCAATAATATTTTAAAAATTTTGATTTTTATTTATTTTGCTTCTAATTTTTAAGGCTAATATGTATTAAAAAACTATCCAATGTATTAAAAATTATTCAGAATTGTTTCGATCTAAATCTTACTAATAAAATAGTAGTCGGAAATCAACATATGTTAAAAAGATTCATTGGACATCGGCAAAAAATAGTATTGAGAATAAATTTTTTTGACATTTAAATTGGACTTTAAGAAATTTTAAGGTTTTTCGGTTAAGCCAATTTTCGGATAACCGGGATACGGATAATCGGGGTTCTTCTGTACTTGAATTGAAATGAAATAATATAAACAGTGGAATATTATTAAAATTTTTGGAAAATCATAATATGTGTATTCAAAACTGACATTTAAAATATTTGGAATACACGAAAATATTTTTGGTTTTCCATTTTCACATTTTTCATTATACTATAATTTTTCAGAAATCTGTATAAACACACAGTACACTTTACTTAGGAGAGATACGATTTGTAACGATGTCCGTTCTTATAATATTCCTCACGATTTGGTTTAATAATCGAGGTCTGTTTAGAGCTGCTGAAAATATGACTTGATCTTTTCACCCCTTTTTAGAGCTGTGTGGACTTAGCTTCGTTTGTCTAGACATAATATTGCGTTTTGGTTTTACGTATATATTCTATTCCAGTGTGTCATATTTTCCGTCACGTTTACGCGCTCAAAATGTCTCAGGACTGCATTAACTGATTTCCGTATATATTTTAACACCTATTAAAAAAATTATACATATATCTTAACGTTTATATTAATAGCAAGATAAGAAAGGTTCATGACAGCACAGCTTTAGTACAATGTTTTGACAGTGTTTTTTCTTTCTTTTTTTCTTAATCGATATGATATTTCTATACATACTATAAAGATTGGCAATTTGAACTAAATTTTTGGCGCAACAACTTCCAACAACTCCTTTAATATTCTTAGTAAGTTAGGAGGTCCTGGAAATATGACTTGATCTTTTAACGCCTTTTTACAGCAGTGGATATAACTCCACTTGTACAGGCGTAATATTGTGTTCGGTTTTACACAAGTTTTCTACTGCAGTCATGCATCTTTTCCGTCACGTTTGTGCGCTAAAAAGATCTGGGGTTTATATTATCTAATATCCTTATATGTTTTAAATCCTATGAAAACATCAATGTATATTTTAACTTTTTCATTGTTAACATGTTCAAAATTGATTCACGACAATACAGGCTTTAGTACAGTTTTTTAACAGTGTTTTTTCTTTCTTTTTGGAAAAACGATGTGAAATTGCGAGACATACTATCAAGCTTGGCAATTTGAACTAAATTTCTAAAACAGTAATTCCAGAAAAATTACGATTGGAATACATTTGCTAAGTATTCAAGTTTTACATTTATTGAAAAAAAGAACAACGATCCCTGATATTCATTTGAATATCAATATCTTGAATATCTTGAACATCACTGCGAATTTCATCATTTTGTTGAGAAATTAGTTGAGAATTTAATTAAAATCCCCAAATTAGAAGAAAGGAAAAGTACTCATAATTCAATAAGAGCATTGATTTTTATCAAACCACAGAATATTTCTTCGAAAACTCAAAGAAAAGGAAAAGGATTAACGTAAATACAGGGTTGCCATGGCGATGAATGTACCAGGCTTTTTAAGAAAGGACTGTATTTTAAGTTCTCCTGGGTCTAAAAACTCAAAAATTAGCAGCAGAAAAAATTCCCCTTTCATAAATTCTAAAAATTATTTTCATACCCTTGTAAATAGTTGAAAAATCCGTAAAATTCCATTTGTAAAATCTTATTTTATTTCCATTCAAAGAAACAGAATTTCGATAAATCTTTCTGAACGAGAGTAGGTGTTTTGGAATGCAGACAGTTGGGCGTCAGATAGTAGTGTCATTTTAGACGACCTGTAAATATATTCGAATGTTAAATTTATAAATTTAATTTTTATCAATTCAGAGGAAGAATTTTTCGCTGATTTTAAATATGTAAATTTCTTCGCAGTCGCTCAATTGCAACCTCAATATATATTTCCTTAATATATATACCTTTATATTAACTATTAATTCGTTACTTGGATGACTTGCTCTATTTAAAATAAGTTTTTCGAAACCACAAATGATTTTTAAATTATGATTCTTTGTTAGCTGCCGAATTTTTAAAACTGAACCATTTAGAGATTTTAAAATTATGCTTCGAGCAATATCTTTAAAGGCTGTTTAATAATATCTAAATTTATAAGAATACAAATTTCTGTGAAATTTCTGCGATTCTGTACATTATTGATAAATATTCTTTGCTACACAAAGTGTACAAAATGTATATTTTAGTCAATTTTTCAATGCACTTGAATGAAAATGTAATTTGAACTGTTACTCATATTTGGGCGTAATGTAACGGAAATCTTTTAATTGTATTTAAACCAAGCATCCAATTTCATAAAATTTAAAAAATACTCGACAAAATTATGCAAGAATTATGTATTTTAAATTTCAAACGTTTCAGCTGGGTAGTTTGTGCTCTGTTATATGCGGACGGACGGACAGACAGGTAGACTGAATGATGACTATAGGTGCTATGTATTTACATAATTACAATCGCACTTAAAAGCACTGTGTGGTGAGGTTTTACCACAAGTATAATTCTTGGTCCTTATTACTTTAGGATTTATGGCCCTATAATATGTTCTGTTATAGCACAAAGATACTTGCGCATGGTAAAAACTTTCATGTTTACTTAAAAGCAGCAAAGGCAATGCTTTTCTGGAGCACTTTTTAAACAAGATGAACCTGTCCTATATTGAGCTATTAGTAAAAAAGGTTCTTATTGCAATATTTTACAAATGATGTAATAATAAGTCCTGTATTTATTTATTTATTTATTTTTGAATGGCCTGGCCTCCTCGATCACCTAATCAGACACCATGTAATTTTTGGCTTTTGGACGAATTTTGGCTTTTTTAACAAACCTGAATGACATAAGTTTACATATCACAGCATGACAGAAAATCATTCGCCATACATTGCATTCCACATTTGAGCATCTCATGCAACACCCCGAATATATTCTCCTGTAGAATATCCAGGTGGAACCTGAAATTAATCGTCACCTCCATACGAACACGTAACCACATTCCCTATGACATTTTGCAATAAATTAGGTATACCATTCAGTTTTATGACTTAATTTTTCGCTCTTGTGTTACATATAACATTCCACAGTTAAAAGCGCCATCTGTCGGTAATTATTGCAGCTATACGTATATTGTTCCTTTTTTCTCCCTCCTTATCGAAGTCCATCGATTTCGGTTTCGTTCTGGCTATTCCTTCAATATACAGTCAGCTCCAAATAGTTATATTATAACTGCGCTATATTTGTGTTATATAATTCTTTAATGTTACATTTGATAAAATAAAAATTTCCATTTAGAATCATCCGTATACTTAAAATACTCCTACTGTATTATAATTTAGAAAAATGCATCTAGAATGGTTATATTTTGCCAACAAAGGGAAAATATACTTTTTGTCTCTTTAATGATGCATACTGACACAAAATGTTATCATTGCAACAGTTTAAAATTTATCACTTAATATTACTTCTTTTCCGGTACGTAACGATTATGTTATCTTAAATAGTAAGTGAAGAGTTTATAAAATATGTTCCATATATTAATTTAAATACTGTCTCAGATAAAGCACCCAGCCAGAAATTCCCGCTCACTCATTAATTCCATGCCTATTCACATTAAAATTTGATTATATCGCATTTCCTCTTCCAAGCTTCAAAGTTCATTAAAATAATCACAGCTTCCAAATTAAACAGATAAACTATCCGCTGGAATTAATGAATTAATGTTAATAAGCAATTTCAACTAAACTTGCTTCTTATCATCAGCATATTGTTTCAATAAATGGGCTTTATAATTGTGAAATATTCATTAAATTATGTTCCACAATAAATAAATCTTACTTTTGAATTTTTGAATAAATAAATAACAAATTAAAAAAGCTTACGAATATCATGCTGTGAAATATAATTTCCTACATTTAGTGGAGCAAGCTGGCATAGTTTCAGAATCAGTTGAACACACATAAGTTTTATGTTTAATTTTCCTAACAAATATTATTTTCAAAAGTTTTTATGTTTTTGATATTAAAATTAGATATATTTGATCAAATTCTTTTCTCGAAAATCAATTGCTTTTTAACGTTTAAAAAAAAATGTTTTTGTTGTTTGGGATATTGTGTTGTTATTGCTTTTTTCCCAGTTGAACAAATAATGTATTTTATTTTAAGAAAAAGAATGTAAAACAAAAATTATAAAAAGTAGAAATAATTTCAACTAAAAAAAACAAACAATTTTAACTAAAAAAGTAAGAATAATTTTAAAAAACACTGTTTGATAAACATTCGATATTTTCTTAAAAATCAAGTCTCATTTCATTAACAAATTTCATGTTTCTCCTAAAGGAAAGATATAAAAAAGAAATTTGTATTGGTCATTAGCTTCGTTGGATCTTGATTATGAAAAATAACTCTTCTACGCATCTTAGCAAACCGAACTAGTAAATTTCTAAAAATTAAACTATATTTTTTGCTAGGTATGTTAAAGTGTGCAAATGGGATACACTGTAAAGAAACGGACGATTATACGGAAATACAACTGGTAATCTAGACACCAGTACAATTTACTGTTTTATAATAGAAAAATTTCCTTAAATTCTAGAAATATTTCCATATTTTTTGGAATTTACGGGATTTTTTCTGTTAAAAAACAGTAAATAGTACTGGCGTCTAGATTACCAGTAGCATTTCCTTAAAATAATCTTTTTTTTTTTTTTTTTTTTTTTTTTTTTTTTTTTTTTACAGTGTAGTAAATGTGCATGATTCATTAATGCTTGTATCTATTATTGGTTTCTAAAATGATTTTAGAGAATAATCAGAATTAATCATTAATTTGTTAAAATACAACTTTTAATTATAGCATTCTTTTTTTAATATTTACTATTTTTTAGTGTCTAAAATATTTTGTTGTCACAGTTTCATTTGGTATTTTTTCACAAGTATAGTCTGTGGCATAATCAAATCCATTGCCGCGGCAACTGCGAAACAATTTAAGCATAACAAATAATTCGCAAGTTTTAACACAAGGCCAATAAATTTGAAAAGGCTTAAAATTAGACGACTTGTATTAATTGATAATTATGTTATAAAAAATATTAAAAGGTTCCACTGCTAAGAGAAATATACTGGTATACCCAAATGTTAATACTTTCCAACATAGTTAAAAAACAGTTTAATGTATCTGTTTCTCTGTCCGTCTGTCTGCCCGTCTATCAGACCGTGCTCTAACCGCGCTAGACCATAGATATTTACATAGACATAGACATTCTACATAGACATAGACGCATTTTAGCTGGACCATGGACAATATCAAAATTAAAAAGCGCGTGATATATTTAATTTAATTTCAATAATTATTTTTTCCAGTTTTTCACGTTCATTGTGTTTGTAATTTTATTTTCTATTTACATTCTAAAGATGACTCTATTAAAAAGAGTTGAAACATATAAATAAAAAAAATTTAAACGTATTTATTAATACAACAACGTGTTGTAAGCAAAATATTCATTTATAAAACAGATTCTTATTTTTTCGTTATGGAATACATCTTATTAATATTACCAAATATGTAGACCCGTACATGTGCAATAGGTTTCCCTGGCCAACAACAACAAGCTAAAAGACACACAAATATACGCCGTCAAAAACTTTCTCCTATTAATATAAATACACAAATAGAAAAAGAAAGCTTTTATACGATTATCTAAAAAAAATATCTTCTTGATATTTTTCTTCATATAAGAAAATTACTCGAGGCTTAACTTCTTATAAAGCACAAATCATATAATCTCCAGACATATTCTTTTATATTTACTTGCATCTAATTAGAAAAATATTCTTGCAAACATAAACTCTATATCATTTGTTTGAAATAATAAAATAAAAAGTGTTTAAGATTATTTTTCGATCTTTTGGATAACAATACACACAAAAATAATAAAAATAAAACGAATGGTTAATTTTTAAAGCATGGTTGAGAATCTGAAGAGGATAATGTTCTTAAAAGTATTTTTTATGCGCATTTGAATGAATAAGCTTTATTGTAATAGTACAAATTTCATGTATTTTTTTTTTGTTTTCGTTATTATGGATTTTCCAACACAGTTGTAAAGTGTTTACAAATGCAGTTTGCTTGCTTGTCTATCTATCCTCCTTTCTGTCTGTCTGTCCATGCTCTTACTTCTGTAAATATAGTTCGATGTCCATGAAATCGCAATTAGTTATTGCGATTTATTATGCTACGTTCAGTTTTAAAAATGAAGTCCTTAGCATTTATGTTTTAACTATAGGGACATTCAAAAGAATTTGCGGTCCATGAAGAAAATCGTTTACCGTGTATTTTGATGACATTAAACTATTTTTTAAAATGTTTAAATTTTCACTGAAGTGCACTATAATTTTTTTATTACAAAATATGGTGAGCACAGTATTTATTACTCATTTACAGGGGCACACAAAATTAGGCTATAGGAGAAAATGAACAATAATTGGGCTATTGCAAGTTACAAACAATATTTGTTAGTAATGTGTTTTCCTTTTTAGTATGTGTTTTTAAATATAATTGTTATTAAAATATTACTTGGTGTTTATGAATCACATACACCATATACAAAGCCGCGCAAAAACTCTCAGCAAATCCTTTTACTGACGGAAATATGAAGAAAAATTTTCACGTGTGACATGCGTTTAATTTAACTAACTTATATTAAGAGACCAGCTCATTCTCGTACCACTGGCTCAATGCCAGTCACATAGTATTTGGGATGAGCGGCCCATCTTACCTACGGCCCATCTTACCTACGAAACCTACCTACGTCCCGAACAGTACGACTCTTTTGCGCGAATAGCCTCAAAAGTCTTTACTTACAGCCCGTATGCCTTCGACTCTAAATAGAAAAGAAAAAAAAGAGAAACATTGAAACCAGACAAATTTTTTAAGGAAAAAATAGACAAATTAAAGACACTGAAAAACGGTTAGTGGATGGGTAAGGCGATGAAACTAGCGATCGCACCAACCTACATCCCGAATAAATCTGTTTTCCTGCCTACTACATCTTTTCCACAGCACGTAAAAGATTAAAAATCGTTCCTGGGATAATACATATTGTTAAGCAAATTCTTCTTGCATCTGAGATACATGAAGAGGCCACTTGTCTCGCTGAAAAAGACCAGGATGATCATGTTAACTCTATGGGGGCGTTCTTTTCAAATATAACGCACCAATTTTAATATTTTCACATGATATTTTTTTGGATAGGATTGCTGAGGATGATCGAATTTTCATAGTGTAACGGAATTGTCTTTATTGTCCTTAAAAGATGCTACTACTTCAAAATAATAATAACTTAAATGCTACTTGCTTCATTTTCAGTGCCGTTAACATTTCATAATATATTTTGAAAATTATGGTGTACAAACTTACATGGACATGCAAGTAAATTTAGCTCACGCAACCAGACAGTCAGATGGACCGAATTGAAAAACACATTTCAACTATGTTGAAATGTGATAAAAAGTACGCAGAAATAAATAATTTATCCTTTTTACAATAACAAAATCTTTAATTATCTTCTTTATTCGATAATAACGTTTAATATTTCCAAACGCTTTAAACATTATGTTTTCTTCTAAAGTAAGTGAGTAGAAACTATAGTTCGAATTCCCTTATACATAGCGAAAATATACAGAATTTCACAAAAAGCTATACATTTTGAGAGTGACAAAAAAAAAAATGTTAAACAAAAAATCATGAGATTTAGAGATGTTGCAATAGAAGATGCAACTTGTTCTATCGAAGATAAATTATAAAAAAAATGTTTTGTAGACACGCTTTTATCATAAAGTACTATAAATGAAAATACCTTTAACGGTGAACGCCAATCCAAACTGCTTATTTTCTGATTAATTTTTAAATTCCTTTTTGCTCTCAAATGCATTGAACTGGCAAATTCTTTTATTTAGAAAGTACACAAAGCTTAACACAATGTTTAATCAATAAACTTTTACAATCTTTCAAAGTCTATAAATATAACGCAGGCATTTATTATATAAGGGTCACAGATTACGCAACTTTAATGCTCAAGTACACAAATAATCAGCAAACTTCGGAGATTCAGCTTTCAATTATTCATGTGAAATTTTGGCTCGCACCTTTCTATGCCGGAGGTTTGTTTTGAAATTCAATGAACGGAATTCAGCAATATTGACATATTCATCTGTTCAATTAGTAAATGCAGGAAAGCGAAAAGACGAAAAATTAGATTTATTTATATGTCAAAAAGCACTATTAATAAAGTTTTCATCAATTTTGAAATGCAAAGCGTCAAGCTTTTAGGTTGTTTCCTTGCAAAAATTGGATTAGAATTTGATTTATTTTACTTACATAAATGATGTTTTTATGCCAATTTATTTTTCTACAGAAAATTGAAAAAAGTTAACAACTAGTATTTTTTAATGAATTAGCATGAATTTACCTAAATTCATTTGTGTTCATTTTTGTTCTGAAAGACTTTCGCAACAAAAAAATAGAAGGGGATATTTTTTAAAACCATTTTTAGTTCATGCTATGATTTTGTGCTGGGACAACGTATCTAACAAATAAAAAGTTCATGAAGAAGGTTATACTTATTTGCATTTTGGAATTTTTTTTAATTAAATAAAATTTCCTTGTAAATCAAACCAACAAACGTTGATGAATTTAAAATAAAATCCTGGACAACATTTTTTTATGACATTTATTGTTAAAATCATTCTTGTTAAAATCATATTTACTATCAGCAAATACACATAATTAAGATCATATCTACGTAATATTTTGCATTTACTTAAAAAAATACTTTTTACAACTTTCTATTGTTTATAAAAAGAAAGTAATTTTGATGAAATGGTTTTACCTATAACTACTGTTTAAATAAATGTGATTAATTTTACTATACGGAAACTATATGCAAAAGTAAACACCTGCTACTAATCATGCAAACAATTATTGTAGAAGAAGGTTACTGGTACCAAACGAATGGAAATAAATTCTACACTTAAATTATGTATATAAAATTTACTTAGGAGGCCATATATATATCAAAATTAACCCTAACTTTGTTTCTTAATAGTAGTACCTAATTTTGTCAGCATAAATGAACTCTACATCATTCAATTAAGGAGAAGGTTACTGGTACCAAACGAATGGAAATAAATTCTACGCTTAAATTATGTATATAAAATTTACTTAGGGGGCCATATATATAACAAAATTAGCCCTAACTTTGTTTTTTTTTAATAGTAGTACCTAATTTTGTCAGCATAAATGAACTCTACATCCTTTAATTAGTCAAAAAACAAATCTCCATGCAATTTCCGTAAAATTAATTAGTTAAAAACTAGCTTTTTTATGAGCTCTTTATCTAAAGTGAAATTTGGTACTCGATTGTTGACCCAGAGACGTCCCAGAGACGTTGTAGACGTCACTCAAGCAGTCGTTGAAGAGACTATTAGATTACAGGGTATCATAAGAAGTTTTAAAATATCTGGTCACTACGATCGTAGACGGCCCTTTAAATCATCATTTTGCCATATTTTAAGCATAGTTTGTATACTACGTAGAAGAAAATTTTGAAATTATAGATTTCCAAACAGCATGACTTAATAAATCTAAATGCATCAAAAAATTTTAGGTTGCAATCCATATTTTTTTCGAATATTAACTTCATATTTTATATCATAAAATTATAAAAATTGCAAATTCAGCGTTATTTATATTTAGATATTTTAGTGTTATTGCTATACAAAAAATTAACACAGTAGGAAAATAATTTCAGGAGATAATAATACAAACATGAAAATGTTATTTAACAGAAACATGAAACAGAGTATCAATTTCGATTTTACGAAATAATTATTGAAACTCAGTATGAAATAAAGAATTTACAAAGTGGTCTGAATACAAAAATGGCTAATTATACGTGACTTTTGATCTAATGCTTAGCACTTAATAAAATTCATTTGAATAACAATTAAATTATGTAACATTAATGTAAATACTATTTCACTTTTTAATATAAATATTCAGACAAGTGAAAATAATATTATCAGTAAAAATACAAATTTATATGTTAGAGTGATACATTTTTTAATATTTCTAGAATGCGAAGAATAAATTAATATTGAAATTTTTGATAGAAATTTTTCATTTATATTTTTTAAATCACATAGTGCGACATTCTACTAATTTATATTTTTGAACTGCATTTGTTCAAAATCATTTTGTTTTCTGATAAACGAAATCGAGTTACTTCCTTTGTTGAAGAGAGAGGGGAAATAACAGTATTTCCAAATCATTACGGATATTATTTCTGTGATAAAATTAAAAATATTTTCTAAATATTTGAATAGAAAATGACGTCACTTTAAATAATGCATTTTTACTTGACAATCTTTTACATTTCAATGTTATTTTTTTCATCGAGTTAATGCAGATATTGAGACAGTTAACGCAAAGTGCAAATGATGTCAAAATTAAAAATTAAATGAGTATTTTCTTTGATAAAACTAAATATTTTACTTCGACTGCTTCTAAAGCTAAATTTCTGATTCCGTCGTCACTCATATTAGAGCCTCAATTAAAGAATGTGATTCTGTGCGTGAAACATTTTAACTGGTTAACATTAGGGTGGATCGATTGTCTATGGCGAAAAAAAATTACCATTCATCAAAATCTACCTATGCGGAAAAGATGTTCCATTGTATGAAGATTAAGGAAAAAATAATAAAAAAAAATAATTTTAAAATTTAATACTGCCACAAAAGGGTTGAATTTTCGAAAAAAATGAAAAAAGACCGAATTTTGGTTAGGTTATTTTTGTCAAAAACTAATTATTTTAATAATTTTTAAAATCCAACAATGCGGGAAAGATGTTATATCGTATGGAGGTTAAGTAAAAAAGAATAATAAGTAATAAATTCGAAATTTAATACTGCCACAAAAAAGTTGAAAATTCGATAAAATATTGAAAAAATGGAAAAAGATCTAATTTTGGTTAGATTTATTTTTGACGCAAAATAATCATTTTAATATCAATCAAAACCTATCTTTGCGTAAGAAATATTATATTGCATGGATATTAAGTAAAAAAAAAAACTAATTTCGAAATTTAATACTCCTGCAAGTGATTTAAAGTTTCGAAAAACTGGCAGTTCCAGTTTTTTTAGCTAGAATTTGTCTGCTTGAATTGTGTAGCTTAGTGTACCTTGAATATTACTGTACCATGGCGTTGTTAAAAAAAATAAAAAGAGAGAGAGAGATATGAATTACACCCTATTTGGGTCTAGCTTTGATATGCCAATAAATATGCTCCCTATTACAAAAAGTTATAAAATTTACATATTGGTATTTAAAAAATCACCGAAGAAAATAATCGGTCAACATTTATTTATTTCCTGTCAATGAGAAGGAGTTACTAATAAATTACTAGTGACTTGTAAATGAGATTCAATCTCAATAACTTACCACAGCAGCATTTTAAGAAAAATTAAACTGTGTAACGAAAAATATTGCGCACTTCTTAATTTTTGTAAAACAAAATAAGATACTGAAAGCTACTACAGTCTTTTGGACCATTTCCGAAAATACTGCCTATTTTTTTCAGTTGAATAGATTTGAATATGAATTTGAATATTGAGTGTAAACTAAACCGACGTATTGAGAGCAAACTCACTTTTCTGCATCATCAGCTATATCATTGAAAAGCCAAACTGCTGCCGAGCTAGGTGTCACATCATCAGAATATTGTACAGTTTGTGCACTTCCGACCAAGTAGGTGCTGCCATCGTGTCTGGTGCAATTCAAGATGTGGGCATTATCTCACAAAACTATGAATCGAATGCTACTGACAGAAAAAATTCGGCATGACAAAACAAACCAAAGACCACTCCATCGTTTTAGTCATTCTCTTTAGTCATTTGTAAAAGATTATGATCATGGCCATTTTCTTTAAACTTTGATGGGTGTAAAGACAGACTACATCACTAGAAAACAACAGAAGACAGATCATAATGGAAGCAGACTTGAGCTTGAAAAAAGAACTGGGTTCCGAATACATCGGTCACATATATGTAAATTCTGGGAGAGTACCAAACAATTTGAAAACACGACGCACATTTTTTTGTCATGTATTAACAATAATATACATGTAACAAAGTTGGTTGCGATCGGTTGAGACGGAATATCTGTTAATATAAATGATAAAGAATGTGTTATTCGAAATATTTAACTGATCTTCAAGCGTCCACTACAATGGTTTTTGTGCTAGTTACACACCAATGAGATTCCACTATGTCATCTTTTTGCAGCTTGGATGGAACCGCGGCTTGGCACAAATGTTTCACTGGTGAAATAGAAAGATTATTCGCAGCATATTAGACGCTTTTTGTATTTTCATTTATGTCAGTATATGAATTCTAAAAGCGCGCGAGTGAAATCAAACGGTCTGCTGTAATCCTAATCATTACATTAAAAAATATCTATATTTTCCATTTACCAGCTTTTTGACCTTTTGCGACGGATTACATAGATTTAATTAAATAGGAAAATGTGTCGAACCTCCACTAACTGAGGGATTTAGTAACGACATGATTTCAGAAGCAATATGTAAATCCCGCAATCATTCCAGTGGCAATAACATCTACTATCAATAATATCTATTCACGCAACGCTCATTCTACAAAACTAATAATCAAAAGAGTCACGGAAGTATTTCTGCTGTGTATGGACCATAGTATATAAGAGACGGTTTTATAAAAGTCAAATTGAATTACAAAATCTCATGCCGATTTTCAATACCGAACGTCATTATCGCCAATTGCAATGTTGACGATTTTTCTTGATTTAATACTAATGAAGCTGTTAATTAAGAAACTAAAGTTTTTATCTTGTAATCAATCAAATATCCCCTCATTGCAATAAATGTTAAAAATGTCTAAAATTCATATTTTTTTTTTTACAAATAAAAGCTGATTTTTTACCGTAAAAACGTACAATTACATAAATTGGAACCACATTGCGGCATATTTAAATTTTGAAATTAATTTTTTTAATTATTTTTCTCATACTCAGCATATAATATAACATCTTTTACGCATAGGTAGGTTTTGGACAATTTTTTAAACTATTATTTTGAATCAAAAATAATCTAGCCAAAATTAGGTCTTTTTTCACTTATTTTCGAAATTCAACCTCATTGTGGCACTAGTAAAATTTAAAATTTATTTTTTTAATTATTTTTCCCTTTATCTCCATCCAAGAGAACATCTTTTCCGCATAGGTAGGTTTTGACACTGTGAAAAAAAAATTTCGATCCACCCTAGTTAACATCACATCAAGTATGGACATTAATAAATAATATATTGCATGTTGAAATATTTTTTGAATAGAGAAAATGATATAAAATGTATACATGTAAGTTTAGAAAAATAGGTTATTTTTATACTTTGTTGAAAACAGTGAACGGTCAAGTACGAGTTTTACCGTACATATGAGTTATTAACTATATAAGTGAAAAGATCCTTTTCTGAAAGTTAAAATCTATGCAACGTAGGGTTGGGTATATATATATATATATATGTATATATATATATATATATACATATATATATATATATATATATATATATATATATATATATATATATATATATATATATATATATATATATATATATAATACCATTAAAAGTAGACAAGATTCACCAATGGATTTTATCAATAAAACAATAAACCAAAACGAAGAATTAGAATTGAAGTGAATTATAATAAAATAAAAAAATAGTGTAACGAGTAAATCTGAAAAAATAAATAAATAAAATGAATGCAAATAGAATTTGTAGCTCCAAAAGCAGAATCATCAGGCCCCAAATGCTGTAGAACTACAAATGAAGTGTGCGGTTTCATCCACGTATTAGCCATGAAATAGCAAAATAATACGTATTTGGGGCTACCAGCACACAAAAACCAAATTATTAAACAAGGAACAAAGATATTTTACAAAAAGGAATTGAAAGTAAATAAAAATAATAGTTATCCATAACAAACAAAAAAGATAAAGCTGAATAGAAATATAATTTAACCGGAGAAAATAATTAATAATCGATATTAAGATAAAATTAAATTAATAAAATAATTAAAACTAGAATTAAGAGATAACATTCATATTAACATATAACTTAAAATACCATTTTGTTACTTTAATCAGTAACATTTATTGTGACTTTACATGGTAAAAACTCATTATCTTAATATAGGATAATAAAAATTAAAAAATAAAAATAAAAAAAAAAAAATAAAATCTAACATCTCCGTACTCTAACATTCCACCCAACCAACCTATATATATATATATATATATTACTTTTTAACATTTTTAATTTTTTATTATTATTTTTATGTTTTATAATTTTTTATACATTTTTTACGCAAAGAATTAATTATAAGATCATGTAATATCTAATTATAAATTAAAGAATATGTGACTTTTTTAGGATAACCATTATTTATAGCATCATATACAAGCTTTTTAATATTAGTATTAATTAAATGGGAAGAACATAGACATTTTATTCTATATATATGGTTAAGTATTATATTACGATATACAGAATTATGAAGACATGATTTAAAATTAGTAAAGGTATTAACTTTAAAATTAAATTCTTTCCTTTTGTCATAAATATCAGTTATAAATTTGTTCTCTTTTAATATAATTTTAATATCTAAGAAATTGATTGTATTATTAAAGAGTAGGTTTTTTGAAAGTTCTAGATTAGAAGGATAAACAACAGGGAATTGAGATATACAGGTGTTATCAGTATCAATTAAAATTGCATCATCTATATATCGATATAAATGTATTTTATTATTTAAAAAATGACATTCATAGTAATATAAGTATAAGTCAGATAATACACTAGATGTACTACCACCTTGTGGTATACCAACATTTTGAATATATATATTGTTATCATGCATGATAAAATTATTATAGATAATGAAATTGGTTAAGGTATGAAAATAATCAGAATCGATATTATGTGATATATCCAACTCGTGTTGATATTTTTTAAAAAGCTCATTTATATATATACTAGGGGGGCCCCGCCCCCCTGCTCGCTATGCTCGCCAACCCCCCGCGTAATCGCTTCGCGATTCCAAATTATTGTCTACTCCTGCTTGCTGCGCTCGCCAATAACCCATGGTATGAATAAGCAGTTGCAGACCTTTCAAATGATGTGTCACATAATTGGTGTTGTAAAGAAATTACAAAATGCGCCCCCTCTGAGGGCAGAGGGGGGGGGGTTACACACAAGGTATCCATAATATGAATAAGCAGTTGCAGAGCTCTCAAATGATATGTCACACAATTGGTGTTGTAAAGAAATTAAAAATGTGCCCCCTGGGGGAGGCAGAGTGGGGGATGACACACAACACACCAATAATATGAATAAGCAGTTGCAGACCTTTCAAATGATGTGTCACTCAACTGGTGTTGTAAAGAAATTAAAAATGTGACCCCCCCTGGGGAGAGCAGAGTGTGGGGGTGACACACAAGACATCCATAATATGAATAAGCAGTTGCAGACCTTTCAAATCTTGTGTAACACGACTGGTGTTGTAAAGAAAATAAAAATGTGTCCCCCCTGGGGAGCAGAATGGGGGATAACACACAAGACATCCATTATATGAATAAGCAGTTGCAAACCTCTCAAATGATGTATCAAACTACTGGTGTTGTAAAGAAATTAAAAATTTGGCGAAATATTACAGTTATCGCCAAGTTGGCGTCACTTTTGACAACTAATTTTGCTCGCCAAATTTGGCGATATATCGCCAAGTTGGCGACAAACTTGGCGATTGTTGGCGATGGTAACCTTTTCTCTCTTTATGGTAACCCATATGGCGATGCATAGACGGAGCCCTTTCCTGATTGGTCTATTCGACTCATGGAAGGAGTGGACAACCCGGATTCGTTAGTTCCGGAAATCTTCCACATCAGCATCATTCCAGGAGTCATTCCTTTTAAGGCTAGTTTTTTTTACTATAGAAGGATATATATATATATATATATATATATACTGCAAAAGTATGAAAAGGTATACCACAAAAGTTCAAAAAGATTTGAAGCTAAATAACATCGAATATTGTTATTCTGTATATCTTTTTTTTTAAATCTTATCCTAATCTATTTCATTTTTTTAAATTATGAACTTAATTCTATACGCACAATAAAAAAAATGTATATTTAAACTTTATTTGGCATTTCATAAAGCTAAATTCAACGTAGTAATAATCTTTTTACAGTGTAGCTAAAACAAAAGCTTTTTTAAAGTTAGAAAAAATCTGAGTTGTGCTAATCGCGCTTCGAAAGGAGTTCGCAAAAATTCAACACTGCTTTGATCTGTACCCCTTTTATTCGCATAGATTTTTAATTAACTCTCAAAGGCACGCGAGGCATATTAAAAGAGCCTCTCAATGCAAAATAGTCGAGAATCTTATAGTATCTATGTGGTTAATTCTAATTAAATAAGCCTGTTTTTAACATCTTTTTGTTCATTGCTTTTATACTGCTACATGGTATTGCACTATACAAACATATCTTTAAAAGTTATTATCTAGGCTTTAAAAGCTGATGGTACATACAGGGTGAGTCATAAATATCGAAACAATAGGCTCCTTAAATATTGCCCCAAGACCCATACTTGCAATTGAAAAAATTCATAAAAAAGGTGAAATTTTCCATAAGATTAGTTGCAACTCCATGTTGGGTCTATTTAAAAAAATACGAAAATTAAATTTTTATACGGCCTCCGTAGGATAAAAATTCCAATTGGGAAAATTTTCCTTATCCAGTCCTGAATAAGACACAAAAAGTTGCATCTTCATATCTTTAAAATTCGCGAAGTTATAGTCGTTTAAAAAATTCATCAGGCTTTAAGGGATTAGACACAAATTGAAATGTGCGCAATTGAAAAAACAATGTTACTTTAACATTTCTAGGAAACGTGTAAAAATCTATCTTTTGAGTTACAGTTTTGATTTTTTTCCTTTTTTTGTGATGGTAAGCCATATAACTGGCTAAGAAAAACACATCCTAAAATTTCTCATACAATTTATAAAATTTTCACATGATTAGTACTTGTTTAAATGAGATAATTAAAAATCTTTATAACTCGAAACATTATTTATCGGATTTCAATTTCTTTTTATTTAATTAAAGATGAAAATGTGATTATAGTTTTGTTCCAGGGTTTTTGTTTTTCAATATTAATTTTAAAACTATTATAAATATTTATTGAAAAAATAATATAACATTTGAAAAAATCTTATTTTCAAAAATAAATATTTTTTTTCAAATTTGCCTAAACAAAACTCATGTGAAATAATCAAAAATGACATGTTTCAATTTTTTTCACAATTTTTAATTTTTAATAATTTAATGACAAGAAATAGTGGGGGAAAATTCATTATGCAGGAATAATGAACTGTACTGTTTAAATGTTCGCCAGTTATTTAAAAGAATGCATTTTCTAAGATGCAGATTAAGTTTTTTTTCTTTTTTTAATTTAGCTCTCACAACTTCAGGCTTTTTATCCTCCTGGAGAGGCTGTTAATCGTCTTTTAAAAAACGTGTTTTAAAAAATAACTTTAAAATTCATTTGTTTTAAGGAATAGTATATTTAAAGGCAAAAAAACTTAAATACGATAAACCAGTGAAAAAAATCTGCCTATGACGGAATTCTGTCTTAAACGGATAATGTGTTGATTCATGCAAATTAAATACATTAATACCTTAGAAAAAAAACTCCATTTACACCTCCTATGAAGGTTATTTGTCTATAACGTATTTTTTCTTTCCTATGTGATTCCGTTTTAAAAAGGTTTTAGTGCATAACATTTTTCAAAGTCTCCAACGCATGGGATATGGAGTAACGGTATTAAAATATAAGTGAAACATTTACATATAGATTCATTGATAAAATAAATATATCACAGCTTTCGACGCTTCTTAAATAATAAAAAATATAAATATAAAAAACAAGAAGCTATAATAAGTATTTTTGGTCAGAAATCCTCCATACGAAACAATTTTTAACGACAATGAAGTAAAAAACTATGTAGAAATTCACGTCTGAACCGGGCTATGATTAAAATTTTTTTTCAGGCCAGTCCGTGCTGTGATTTTAACTTTATTCCAGGCCGGGCGGAACTTTTTTACCTATGGGTCGGTTTAGGACCGGACCTGGATATTTCGATGCATGCAGACCTGCAATGTAGAGTACCAACATATTTTGAAAACAAGTTAGATTTAATCCAATACGCTGCTTTGTTATGTCTAAATAAGAGGCACCGTTTTAAACCGACATATAATAATGCATAATTTGTGGACAATCCCTCATCTGCTCTCAAAATGCGATGAAAATTCTTCGTTTACAGGCATGGTTAAATGGTGTAAGTCACGAATTTTGGAGAATTTTGGATTTTAATATCTCTGTCAGGTTTTTAGATAGGGAGAGGAAATTTTCTTTGTTCAATTTAGGAATGCATAAGGGATGATTTCCTAATTGGGAATTTTGCCCTACGGGGGCTGTATAAAAATATTTTCGTATTTTTTCAAATAAACCCCCTATGGTGTTGCAACTAATCTTATAAGAAAATTCAACTTTTTTTTATTAATTTTTGGAATTGGAAGTATGGGTCTCTGGGCAATATTTAAGGAGATAGCCTATTGTCTCGATATTTATGACTTACCCTGTATAATATGCCGTCTATGTCATTATTTACGTTCAAAATATCCGTGTCTTTAAAGGCTTATATCTCGGCTAATTTCCAACTTTTTTTTTCAAAATACATTATCAACAAGGCTTTCGTACTTCTTCTGTGCACTTGTTAATTTGTTATAATTTCAGTGAATCTTCTTCATTCGTAGAATTCGACTCGTTTATAGTTTTTCTTTGATAACTATTCCTTTATTGCCTTTCCAATCAAAAGTGAAAAAAAAATCAATATTCTGAAAGATTTTGTTTTTAATACTACAGCCAGAAAATTATTCATCAGCTTTTGGTAAGTGTAACATAAAAACAAATACTAGCATAAAAAATAATGCTTTATGAAGAAAAAGAAAAGAATTTTTACAATGCTTTTTCAGAAACTTGAGATAAATGTCACGATTCAACTTGAAATGTTTAAAAATATGCATTAAAATATTTAAAATTGCTATAAAGGACGTCAAATACCAATTAAAAGATCTTATTAATTTTTACATGTTTCGATTGAATTTACTCAATCATCATCAGAAAAATAAAATACAAATAAACATAAAGATGGAAAATGACAATAAACTATTACAAATGAAATTTAAAAATTTTAAAAAATAAAAATCACGCGCGTTATATTTTAATTATGTATCACGTTGCTTAATTTTTAAATTATTTAACAATTCAAGCCAAATATTTGGGATTAAAAAAGACAAGGAGTCATTGCAGACCATGACTTGAAATGTTTAACTGTATGTTCAATTATACTTAAAAGGTCAGCACAACAACACTTACGGGGAAAAAGGAAAAAAAATACTCAAAACATTTTTTGGAGTACTGTTGAGCTGCGGCTTTTTTAGCACTTTCCAACAAAGTTGAAAAGTGCTTATGCATTCGCTTTTCCTGGCCGTCTGTCCGTCTGGCCGGATGGCCGTCTGTCCGTCTGTCCGGATGGCCGTCTGTCCGCGCTCTAACTCCCGTAAATATACTCTGATTGCTATAAATTTTTATACGTTATTGAGGTTTACTTTAGCACGAACCCTATTGAAAATGAAGTATCTACCATGATTAGTTTATCTACAGAGAGAATCAAAAGTTTCCCATTACATTGCGGCCTATGGGGAAAAATCGTTAATATACTCGGATTGCCATGAAATTTTAGGACATTATTGACGTTTACCCTAGCACAAGTCCTCTGAAAATGAAGTTTTACCATGATTAGTTTATCTACAGGGCGAATCAAAAGTTTCCCATTACATTACGGCATATGGGGAAAAATCGTTAATATACTCGTATTGTCATGAAATTTTAGGACGTTATTGAGGTTTACCCTAGCACGAACCCTACTGAAAATGAAGTATCTACCATGATTAGTTTATCTACAGAGAGAATCAAAATTTTCCCATTACATTACGGCCTATGGGGAAAATCGTTAATATACTCGGATTGCTATGAAATTTTAGGACGTTATTGACGTTTACCCTAGCACGAACCCTATTGAAAATGAAGTTTCTATTACGATTAGTTTATCTACAGGGCGAATCAAAAGTTTCCTAATACATTACGGCCTATGGAGAAAAATTGTTTCAAAGGAATTTTAAAGATGTTATACCCTGTCAAACATATTAAAATATGCATTCTATAAAATATAAGGTGAAAATGTAGCTATTATTAATTTACAGGGCCACACAAAAGAATTCCATTAGATAATAGTAAAAGGGAGAATTGTTTGTGACATATTTTAAATGTATTGAGCTTTTTCATGTATAATAAAATTGATATATGTCACTGAAGCTTAATATAAATTATACGCTACTGTCTTGCATAATATGAAGTGCATAGCATTTACAGGGCCATACAAAAGATTTCAAATAGTATATTCTTTCCGAAGTACCGTATATATGTCCGATGATGGCTGATGAAGGTATGAAATGCATTTTAATTATGATATTCGCGTTTATATTTCGCTAAATATATGCACATTATATGATGTGTATACAGGGCTACCCAAAATAGCTCACCACCGTTACTGAATATGAGCGTAAATTATTTAAAGGTGGTTCTTAAATAAGCCATGCATTTTTACGCTGAGCTGCATTCAATTTACTAAGAAATGTTTGCAGAATATAGATAAAGGGATATACAGGGCCACGCAAAAAATTCGGTACATGGACGCCTATGAATGATGATTTATGAGAATGTGATTTCAGTTCTTTTAAAAGTGTTTTAGTTTACAATAAATTTTAGCCTAATGCTGACGTGTAATAAAGGTACAATGTAAACTACAGGGCTGAACAAAAGTATTCAAGTATGTTTCTATCTAATAGTATGAATTGCTGAAAAAGAAATTTCAAGCTACTAGGTATTTTCTTGCTAAGCTAAATTTTCCCATTATATGAACTGACATATGAAATACAGGGTTGTTCTAATGTACTGGAATATATATTTGGGTATATTTGGCTATACACTATTATTTCTCTAAATAACAACGTTTTGTTAAAGATTTCATTAAGTGTTGAAAAGTGCTTCATAATCTATGCTTAACGCATGATTTTTCTTACTTGTTCTTTTATGAGGAAGATTAGAGAAAGAAGAAAAGAGATTTTTTGCAATTCTTAAATTGTGTTAACATGGGCAAATAACAACTGTTTTTTTTTTCAAATATTGTACATATAGTAACTTTCGGCTGTATTCATGATAGCACTTGAAAAAAAAATTATAAAAGTATAGGATACAAGGAACATACTGTTTCAACGATTTTTTTCTTTGAAATTAAAATAATAGGAATAAAAATAAACTTGTAATTAAACACATTACAATGACTATTTGGAAAATGATCTTTTCAAAGACTATATTTAAAAATAATAATAAACATCGTTTTTAGGATGATCATAGCGAGTCATATGTTACGTACGCCATGCATTAAGCATTAATATTCCTAGACCAATGATAAAAAAAACAGTACTTTATAGATATACAACTTTAACTGTTTAAAATGTGCATTTTTATTGGATGGAGTTAATGAAACTGATTTCTGAACTCTTGATTTTACGTACGATATGGATTAAACATTAATATTCCTGGACCCATCATGATCGAGCTTTAGATGAAATTTCAGTTTTGATTTCAGGTCAAATTTCAGTCAATGAAAATCAGTTTCGGAATTGCAAATTTTTAAATTTCTAAACATTGCACATTTAAAATTTTTACACTGTTGCGTACAGAAAAAATGCACTTTTAAATGAAATTTGTTTGAAATATTTATCACAATTTCTTTTTAAATTATCATTTGTTTTAAAGTTTTTATTACTTTTTTGTCATTGTGACAACAGAAGTATTCCATTTTTGAATATTAAATATGGTCCAATCAGAAAACGAATAAATGGCGGAATTCAACCAATTAAAAGATTCAGACATACTTCAGATTTCCCAGTTCTCTACTGCGGACAACAACTATTTTCTAAATAAGGTACCCTGGGGTAAAACGCCAGGCGGGGTAATAACGCCAAGTGCTTATATTTTGCATAATTACGAAATAATCAGGTAAATGACACCCATGTACTCTGCGCAGAAGGGTTTTGAGTCATATAAATCGCAAAAAACAGCTTCAAGTTAATTTGTTTCATTTTTAGGTCTTATTGCTTTTACAAGCAACTAAAATTAACGCTTGATCTAAAATTTGCGAGATAAGGTTTTTGATCTGAAGACTATATTTTTTATCCAGAAATACTTTGTTTATTACATAAATTTGTAGTGTATTTCATGTACTTTCAAATTGTTGTAGAAGATTTTGGATATCTTATCGAGATAATTTGTAGTTTAGGATTTACTGCGCAATAAGTATCCCGGGGTAATAACGCCAGGGATTGGCGTTATTACCCCGGTTGATTCCCAACAGTGGCCGAACTATATCCGAAGGGGGTTTATATATTAATATGGGACAGCATTATCACCATTGTTGAAATGGTAAGATTAAGGGGGGGGGGGGGTGCCCAATACTTAAAAATAATCTCCCTATTTTATTTTTTATTATATTATTAATTTTTTTTTTTTACTAATGTAAAAAATAATTTTTAACTCTCGTAAATAAAACTATATCAAAATGTTTTCGAGATTCAAATTCGAACATCTTCAAAATCAGGTTTCTATTAAATTTCCACTAGATTGTTCAATTGAGTTCGAAATTTTAACTGTCCGCTTTCTCAACGTTCGGTTTTTTAAAACTTTATAAATTTAACCTTTAACTGATGTGACAGAAATTCTAACGTATGAACGGTTTATCAGACCACAAAATTGAAAGATGAATAAAAGGCGGGAATAACTCATAGGATTGTGTTTTTGTACTAAACTTTTTATACAAGAGTATTATACTTAATATTCACCTATTTATAAAGTTAAAATTATTTTCAACGTTAAAACACCAGAATATTCGTATACCAAGCATATCGGTTTCGGTAGCATATAGCATACCTTCCTCAGTGCTAAAGATAGTGCAAATTTGCTCATACAGTTGGCAAAAAAAGTATTTGTACACTTCATTTTTTTAAAATTATAATGAAATTAAACAAAATATTTAAGCAAAAAATACTGTAATACATTAATTTAATGCATTATAATATTATAGAAGCTAAAACAAAATTAAACGAATCGATTTTTTACATTATAATAAACAAATATACAAAAATATAATGCAAAAAAAGTATTTGTACACTATATTAATGTAATATAATTAATGAAAATTTAGTAAAATGATACAAATTATTATTTTGTGCGAATTTATTTAGCGTTTATGACTACTTTTAGATGGTGTGACATAGATTCTACCAACTTTTTTGTAGCGGTCTGGTTAATGTTATTCCATGACACAATAAGAGCTTCTTTAAAACTGTTTTTTTACTGATACGTATTTTTTTTCGGATTTTTTCAACCAATAGCATCTGCAAATTTTCTATTGGATTCAAGTCTAGAGATTTTAGAGGAGTTACCAGTCGTCTTCGAGTATTGTCGTAAGCATGTGCTGGTGATCACAGCAGTATGCTTTGGCAGTTATCCTGCAGAAAGTGAAAAGCTTCCTCTATGCATAATTTCTTGGCACAGTTTAATAAATTATGACGTGACACATCAATGTATGTTAAACCTGTCCTTCCATTGTCAATAAATTTTAAATGTCCTGCTCCATTAGAAGCTATACACCCCAAAACTATAATATTCCCCCCAACATGCTTGATAGTTTGAAGTATAAGTTTTGGATCTAGAACAGTTTTATTTTTACGCCAATTTTTTCGAATGCTTGATGGTAAGAAAATTCCGAATTTTCCCTCATCAGAAAAAATTACTGTTTTCCAAAAATCCAATGATTTACTTCTGTATGCGAAAGCGAATACTATGCGTTTTCGCCTATTTGTTTCGCTGATGAATGGATTTTTCCTTGAGGTTCTTCCTTTTAAATCTGCATTGAGAAGAATATTTTTTATTGTTTGAGGTATTACTCTGATGCGAAAAGATGTTGCAAGGTCTCAAGCAAATTTTTGAACCGAACGCATAGGATTTTTTAAAGCTTTTTTAACAACACCCCCTTTTTCCCTCATTTTTAGTTTGCTAAGAAGTCCTGGTTTTCATTGAATTTCGATGCTTTTAATTTATTCATAGTTTCTCACTATACATCCAATAGTTGTAAATGGTAATTTAATAGCTTTTACAAATTCTTGTTGCGAATTTAAATTTTTATTATGCTCAATCATAAAATTTCATATATCTGGAGGTGCCTCTCTAGTTTTAGGTTCTATACTCAATTACTTCAAGAGCAAATTAGATTAAATGTCAGATAAATATAATATGAACTTAAAAATTATTAACAGCTTCTGTAAAAGTAGTCCTTTGAACCATAAACACAATAAAACAAAGTACATTTCAGGATGGAGAAATGTACAAATACTTTTTTTGAAAGAAATTTTTAAACTTTACCTATTAGAAAATTATTTTGCATCTTTATCGAAATTTTCTGTTGTGTAATTTAAAACGGACGGTAAGCAGACTGTTCTAAAACTATTTTTGATAAAATATCTGTTTTTATTTAGTTAAAAATTAAAAAATTTTGAGTGCACAAATACTTTTTTTGCCAACTGTATATATACAGGGAGGATAGGGATTCAAGCAACAAGTTGTTGCTTGAATCCCTATCCTCCCTGTATATATATGAGCAAATTTCCACTATCTTTAGCCCTGAGGAAGGTATGCTATATGCTACCGAAACCGGTATGCTTGGAATACGAATATTCTGGTGTTTTAACGTTGAAAATAATTTTAACTTTATCATATTGCACCAGGCAACAACTATTACTCATTCACCTATTTAGTCTCTGGTGATAGTACTAAAATTCCAAATGAAACAAAATTTCGGTAGTGTTTGCAGTTAAACTGAAAATTACAAGTTAAACCAAAAAATTAAAAGAAAAATAGTGGTCTACGAGACCGGTAACATTAGTTAAAGGTTAAAATGCGATCCATGATTAAAAATCATAGAATACTGTTCCTGCGCGAAACTTTTTCTACAGAATTAATTCTAATTAAATTTAATCTATTCAAATATTTCTAACAATATTACGAGAACTCCAAACGAAAGAGAATTTCAGTTGCAACTATATTTAAACCGGAAAATACAAGTTAAACGCTATTTTTTTTTTTTTTGGGGGGGGGGGGTTACAGTGTTTAGTCAGAATGCTAACAGCAGTTAAAGGTTAATTTTGTTGCTAATATAGAGATAATGATATATAACCATATGAATTATGTATAAAATTGAATAAGAGGATAATATTGGGATAATATTTTTTAACCAAAAATTTTATTCAATTTATTAAAAATTTATTAATGCATGCTCTTTAAAACGTCGACAATTTAACTGTAGGTTTGGAGAATCCGCATTAGTGTGGAGTTATGGGTTAAAAACTATTTACTAGATTACTATAATAGTATTAACCCTTAACTGCTGTGACAAAAATTGTCGCATAACTTGCTGTGAGCGGCCTGTCAGACCGCTTAATCTAACGATGAATAAAATGTTAAATTAACTTTTAGAATATTATTTTTGTAATGAACCTTATATACAGGAGTATTATAAATAAAATTCAGCTATTCAAAAGTCTCTAGAGATAGTAATAGGACTCCAAATGAAACAAAAATTTCCCGGTATCTATAGTTAAACTAAAAATTGCAAATTAAACTCTTAAACTTGAAAAACTCAGCGGTATGTGAGACGCTAACAGCAGTTAAGGTTTAACAAAAATATTTATCACATATAACTCTAGTTCTTACAAAACTTCACATGATTAAAATATTACATTATGAATGGTTAAAACCATGCAATGTTTCTTATAATCACATTTAAGCGGGACTTTTTGAGCAAAGAGAGACACAGGGTGTTATATTCTGTTGAAGTTCCCCCCCTCGCTCCTTTTTCTTTCACTTTCACAAAAAATCAATATTTTCTATCGCATAGAATGCATACATGGGAATATAAATGCTGATTCAAATAATCCGTGCAATGTTTCTAATAATTCTATTTAAATGGTCATTTTTAAGCAAAACGTAGCTTAGAATCTGATATTCTTTTGCCTCCTCCCCCCGCCACCACCACAGCTTTCTTTCTGTTTCAGAGTCACAAAAAATGGTACATTTTCAATAGCTTAGATTGCAATTTGTCAATTTCTAGAGCTGTAGAGTTAGCATTTTTAAAATTGGGCAATCTACATGCCATTATTCCATCTTATTTTATAGCTTTGTTTGCATGGCGTTATTACCCATATAGGTGGGTATTAACGCCAAATAGCATTGGTCAAGAAAAAACGCCATTACATTTTATGAATACATATCTGTTAAATTATTTAATTTTATACAGATAGTCAATGAGTTGCTGTATCAGATCCTATATTTGTTTGAAAAATACAATCTAAAACTAAGCCGTGAAAATTGGTAGAACCTTAACGTGGCGTTATTACCCCAGGGTACCTTATCTTAAAAAAAAACTATTTTCAATTCTATAAGTGAGTCATTGAAAGTTCTATTTACAAGTGCATATAAGAATCAATATACAAGTATATGAGTAATTTGTTGAGAAATCTTTTTTATAAAACAAGAGAGAGTTGTAGAAATTTTTTGTACAGATTATGATAGCTGTTGTTCGGGATCAGAGTCCTCATAATTGTATTTGGACTTTGAAAAAAAAGTTCATTATTTTCTACGATCTTAACACATTCTATTACTTTGCAGTAAGAGATGTAGTTTTCTGCACGATGTTGAACCACTGCTCTAGTTATATAGTTCTGTATTGTCGAATAATATTAAAAATAAGGAGGTTAATTTACATTCAGGTAAGTGGGTCATTTTCACCATTCGCTTACATTTCAGAATTTTACTTTTATTTTTCAAACTTAATAATTTCTTTTAAAAAGGGAGACAGGTGTTAATTTAAGTGTTTATGATACATGAATAAAAATTGGTTGCGGTCTTTGCCTATAATAGAATATATAAATGTTATTTAAAGTTGGCTTGTATGGCAAATTCTCAAGTCCGTTACCATACAAGATTACTAAAAATACTCAGATTTAAATTTATTAAATTTCCTAAAATCAACTTACTGTGAATTGACTTATGTCCCTAAATTTCAAAGCATGATATTTATCAATACTACTTAAATTAAATTGAAATGAGAGACAGTTTTAACCACAAGATTTTTAACAGATAGAAATTATACAAGAACTTTTCCTAATAATTGCAATAAATATTCATTTAAATCATTAAATTTTAATGGAAATGCATATTTGTTTCTTATCTAATAAAAAATAAAAGTAGAATGGTAAAAAAAAATGATAATCATTTAAAAACCGTATGGTTACAGATTTGACACTATGTTGAAAATGGCCGGGGTAATTAATTGAAATACTTAATTTGTCACATGTACAGAATGGAGTAGGGGCTTTTTTAATTTTATGAAGATTTGTTGGGAAAGGACAATAATCGGTCGCAAAAACATATAGCCATTAGAATGAATCATATGCTACCACCATTCCATTGAAATTCATCTGTATCATTTATTAGACAAGATCGGTGGGGCAAAATTCTGTCTCAAACGGATTGTCCCCATCAATATCAGAATTTCTTTTTCACGAGCCATTCTCTTTTCCTTGCAGGTTTTTAAACTGTATAAATTAATTTTGAAAAAATTACTTCCTGTAGCAATTGAAAAAAATGCACTCAGCACAGAACAGTAAAATTTATTTCCCTTTTTACAGATTTTTTTGATAAAAAAAAAATTATATATTTTTTTACTTGCATACACTGCGCGCAAGACTGTAGTAAAACTGTAGGTTGAACAGCTTTAAAATATTAATAATTACGTAAAACTAATGTATCTTGAACGTATACTCAATTTATAACTAATTTATTTATTTATTTAATCTAAACTGACAATTTTACATGAAAAAATATATTTCTTAATTTTATAATTTAAATTTAAATTTTAAATAAATCAATCAATAAATAAGTTGCTTATAAATGAAGTATACGGTCAAGATACATTAATTAGTTTTACATAACTATCAACATTTTAGGGGCATATTGAACAAATAATTTTACAACATTCTTGCGCGCTAGGGATGCTAGTCTAAAAATAATTTTAATTTTTTTATCAAAATTAAACATAAAAAATAAAATAAAATTTCAATATAGAATTTAAAAAAGACTTTTTTTTTTAAAAGAAGGGATACTAAGTTGTCAATATTAAAAATCTTATGCATTTATGTTTCACAGGGACTGAGAAAAAAAAATAAATGAGATATGTTGCTATATTACAATACCAGGTAAAAAGTAAGACACCTGAGACCCCTTAAAAATTGAAATAGGGAGTGAATATCGTGTGCAAAAGATTTTCCTCCACGCTTAAAAATCTTGTCCTAGTTTGAACCAAATTTTTGTGCTCAATTGCTGCCACTGCAAGATGGTGAAATTTTGAACCAATATTTGGAGTGCCTGTTGAAGCATAATTGAAATAATTGGAACAAGGTAGAAATAGAAAGTTCCAAATGTTCGTACAAAATTTCACCATCTTATGGTGACAGTTACTGAGCACGAAAATTTGGTTTAAATTTGAGCAAAAATTTTAACTGCGTATTCTTCTGGTCAATCCTTATGGGTCATAAGTTTCCCCATCGATCTTGAGTGAAAAACCTTGCAAAGGAAAGTCAGATGATTGGAGATAATATGATGGCATATGATTCATTCTAATGGTCTATTAGAAACATATCCCACCAAAAACGGATAAAACTATCCGTCTTTGTATGAACTCATTGCTCCTCAAAGTCTTTATGTTCGCTGAAAACATACTAAGTAATTTAGGTTTATGTTCCACGGTAGTTTACCATCAAATGTAATTCACCTTTAAAAAATAGATCTGAAATTTTAAGGGAAATTACCCGATAATGAACAACACAGAAAACGGCATAAAACACATTGTAAAGAGAGTCATTTCTGACAATGTTTATTTAGCTCATTCAGAACTAATTGCTACTGCGATGCTCTCTGGCGATCTCGATCAAATTAACCTCTTCAGACCTGAGCATAAAACAACTCTACAAATATATATTTGTTGTTTTTGCATAATTGAAATGACACCCTAGATGACAGAAGGAGTCATTTTTATGAAATCAGTACTTTAGGTGACTAGTAATTTAGGTTTACAAATATGGATATAAAAGTACTATCCCCTTAAAACATCAGAAATAAAAAAATTACGCAATAACAAAATTAAGGTATTTAAACAAGTAAATGATTAGCAAAGCCTCAATTTTTTTTTATCGTAAAGCATTAAATTTAAATAATCATGAATATTTCTTACTTTCTTGGCCACAGTGTCTTGAAGTTATTTTCGAAACTCGGATGAAAATAATATTTATTTTATGAGGTAATATTCATGAGTGCTGACATTGTTTGGTATTGTTTTGATGCAAAAATGCAAAAAATTCGAAGAGTTTAGTTTTTATGAGGAAAAAATAGAGGTACACGTTTGTGTGCCTCAGATCTGACGTCTGAAGAGGTTAGATAGGTGCACTAACATATGGTGCCTAACATATAATAGATACAAGGTGCCTAACATATAATAGATACAAGATGAAAGTTAATGATGGCATTCGCAAATTAGAAATATCGTCAAATATCGATATTCTTAAATCGTATAATTATATAAATCTAATTGATATGAAATTTTTTGTGGTAATAGAGCTCCAGTAAATATACATTTATCAGATGAAATTTTGGTAAAAATTAGACGTACTCCATTAATAACAGCCCGCCTTACATTTGCGTACGTGAAAAGATCACAGCAGCATCATCAAAAGTCTGAAGGTAAAAAGAAGAAATTGACTAAGTTGATACACAGAAAACTTATGCCAGTTTTTTGATAAAAAAAACACAAGTGAAAGTATAAATAAAACATTGCGAGCAGATGGTCGGGTGATCTATCCCGGCCTCTATGAGACATGATATGCAATCAACTCTATGAAGTATGTCCTCGTTAGTTTTGAAAACAATTTGATAAGAGCTGTATTCAAAACAACAATTCTTAATACTTTACCGAAAGTTGTCGGTTTTGCACTAATTATACCGAATAGAAATCGGATAATTCTTAATAAAAACCCATTTAGCATTTATATAATTTAAGAGGAGTTATCCCCCTCTTTTATACTTAGCCATTAAACTTCCAAAATTATTCAGAGATTTGAACGAAATCTGACAATTCTGCTTGAAAAACCCTTTTATATAAATTAAGGGGAGGGGCATCAGAACCCCAGTTCCCCCTATTTATACTTATTCAATGAACACCTAATAACAGTGACGGAATCGCCTCGTCAGAATGATCCTATATCTAAATTTTGAACGAAAACTTAATTCTGCATGAAAAACCCATTTATATCAATTAAGGGGAGGGGCATGAGCCCCACGTTCCCCCTCTTATACATATCGAATGAGCTCCAAAAACTAATGAGGGATTCGCCTTGTCAGGATATACCTATATACAAAATTTCAAGTGAATCGGATATTTTTATCATGAGTTATCGCGTTATGCACGTACATACAGAACGGGCGGGCACATAAGCTCTCAGGCTATGATAGCCTGTGAGCTAAAAATGAGGTTGTAGGCCGTCCTCAGCTATCTTATGCAAAACAATCATGTAAAAATATTAAAATTTGAGCGAGGTTTTTGAAAAGAACGGCATCATAGAGTTAACACTATCATTCGGCTCTTTTTCAGTCCGTAGGATGGGCTTTGTGTCATAAGATATCTGTCACAGTTATCTGTCCGCATATAACAACGCATAAACTACTCAAACGAATCATTTGAAATTTGAAATACATATTTTAACATAATTTTACCAAATCATTTCATATTTTATTAAAATCGGATGTATAGTTTTATTATAGAGACTTTAAAAAATATTCCATTACATTACGGTGAAAGGGAAAAGTAGTGCATTTTAATGATGTTACACGTTTTTGAACGAAATTCCGAAATTCCATTGCATCTATGAAACATAGACTAAAATGTATATTTTGTACAATCTGTCGTAAAAAGAATGTTTTTTATTAATTTGCAGAGCCACACAAAAGTATTCTGTTACATAATGTTATTGGGGGGGAACATCATTTGTGGTGGAATTTAATTATATTAAATTATTTTACATTTTGTGAAATGGATAAGCGTTGCTGAAGTTTACTACAAGCTACTTCCTATATAGTAGAAAGTTATATGGTATTTACAGTGACAAACAAACTATTTCGGATACTGTATTGTATTCGAAGTACTGCATATTGTTTAAACTTCGTTATTCTCTTCCGACATGACGTACACAAATGTGTACCTCCATTCATTTTCTAATAAAAACTAAACTGTTCGATTTTTTGCATTTTTACTTTATTTCTATGAAGTTGAATGTTATTTGCTTTAAAACAAAACCAATAAATGTCAGCACTGATGAATATATTACCTCATAAAATAAATAATATTTTTATCTGAGTGTGGATGAGACATTGGGGGCAAGAAAGTAAGAAATGTTCATGATTATTTAACTTAAATGCGTTGCAATAAAAAAGGTTGAGGATTTGCTGATCAGTTACTTATTTAAAGACCTTAATTTTGTTATTGCGCAAATTAATATTACTGATGGTTAAATTGATGTTTTAAGGAGATTAGTACTTTTAGATCCATATTTGTAAACCTAAATTACGAGTCACCTAAAGTACTGATTTCATAAAAATGACTCTTTCTGCCATCTATAGTGTAATTTTGATTATGCAAAAGCAATAAATATATATTTGTAGAGTTATTTTATGCTCAGGTCTGAAGAGGTTATAATAGAAACGTACCTCATTTCCTACGTTTAAAATGCAGTTTCCGGCTTGTTGTACATTTTGATAGGTTTACAATAAGAACACCGAAAAAGAATTCTTATGCTTTCATATTAGCCACATGTGAGTACTCAGTTACGAACTTTTTGAGAACTTATAGCAGCATTTGTAATTCTGATTATTTTAGTGTTTACGAATATAATATGATTGCATATCGTTAAATTCATGTTTATTTATTTATTTTCTTATTTAAACATTTCTATTTTATTTGACAGTTTGAATAAAGAATATGACACGGAAAAAACCAAATGAGGAGATATTTATATTATTATCTTAAATTCAAAAGTTTCAATATTCCGTAATTGTTTAAAATTTTTTTAATTAAAATTATCTTTTAATTATAAATACTGGATATATTAATGTACAAGTTTTAAACAAATTTTATTTTATTTATTTATTTATTTATTTATTTTTACTATTTAAGAAAATAGTTGTTCTCGGTAGAGAATTGGGAAATCTGAAGTAGATCTTAATCATTTTATTGGTTGAATTCCGCAACTTATTTTACTTTACCCGTTTCCTGATTAGGCCAAGTATAATGTCCAAAATGGAATACTTGTGTTTTTGTATTTTATTGGTTTTCTAATTGGTCCAACTTTAATGTCCAAAAACGGAATACTTCTGTTGCCACAGTGACAAACAAAGTAATAAAAACTTAAAAAAAAAATAATTTAAAAAGAAATTGCGATAGAGATTTCAAACAAACTTAATTAAAAAGTGCATTTTTTCTCTACGCAAAGGGTGTAAAAATGTAAAATGTGCAATGTTTAGAAGTTGAAAATTTTGCAGTTCCGAAAACTGTAAAACTGAAATTTCATTTAAAATTTGTTTGCGATAGGTCCAAGAATATTAATATTTAATCCATGACCAATGTAATATGAGGCGTTCAGAAGTTAATTCCATCCACCAAATATGCACTTTTTAAACAGTTAAAATTGTCTATCTATAAACTATTGTTTTTTTTTCTATCATTGGTCTAGGAATATTAATGTTTAAATCATGTTGTACGTAATATATGACTCTTTATGCTCCCCTAAAAATGATGTTTATTATTATTATTAATTTAAATATTGAATTTATCTATAAGTCTTTAAAATTTTGGTCTTTAAAAATACCTTTTTTTAAATAATCGTTGTAATTTGTTAAATTACAGTTTATTTATTTAGTTTTTACTTGTGTGTGTGTGCTGTTTTGGTTTTAAAATGCTAAAAGATATCAGCGGTTTGAAAACAAACCTGATGAACTTTTATTTTTTTATTCATTTATTATTTTTTAAAACCTAATTTGATGGTATAAAAACTGATAATGTGTAGTCAATACAAGTTTTTAAAAAATGCAGCAAAAGAATATTTATTCCTTCAGTCGTTGCCACCGTCAATATGATGCAAAAATTACTTACGGACATGTTTTTGAATTATAATTCGAATAAAATATTCGAAAATACTAAATTTTATAAAACTTTTGGATTTAAAAAAACTTATTTGCTTGAAGGAATATATTTTTTAAATGAATCTACTGCACACATTACAATAAACTCTTGAGAAGATTTATTAATTTTTTTACTAATATCTTTAACTTTTCAGTTGAAGAAAAAAAATGCATTAAGGAAATTTGATTACGCTCCGTTTACGTTAATCAAATTTAACTTATTTATTCATGTATAAATGCTTTAGAAATGGTACACAGACGGTAATTTTATAAAAGTTAATACCCCAGAGAGAATTTTATTGAGTTAAAAATATTTTTATTAAATCAAAATTTATTACTATCACTAATTAAAAATATCTATCAATTGATGAATGCCTCGTAGAAAGCAACTAATAAAATTATGAGAAATGCCATTAAATGGAATGAATTTTTTTACTTGACATGAATAAGATTAATAAATTTGCGATAATTAAGTACTAAAATGAAAATTAACAAATAATTTTTATAGAGATTAGTTACTGTTCATTTTAGAAATAAAATAAAGCAAAGTAATAGTCATATTTTTTTTTTACTTAAAAATTAGAAATTAGCATCATTTAATGCAATTTGTAGTATCGATTGACAATTTTATTAATTTTCCTAAATTAAACTTTAATCTAATTTCCTCAAATTTTGATAGTAACGGCAATTACAGCACAGTCATTAAAGTTTTCGTCTACAACCTTTAAAATAAATTAAAACACTTTGTAAAATCACCATAAAATGAAAAATAAAGTAGGACGCGTTTCGAGCTACAAAAATAACAGCTCGTCATCAGCTAAACCAACACGTGTCCGTAAGGGCAGAGTCGAGAACTCGAATATATCGACTATATCGTAATAACAGCTATTTTAAAAATAACAGTAATGGCAGTACGAGTTTAATTCTATTGTACTTCATTTTTTAGCTCACAGGCTACCATAGCCTGAGAGCTTATGTGCCCGTCCGTTCTGTATGTACGTTCGTACGTAACGCGATAACTCATGATAAAAATATCCGATCCACTTGAAATTTTGTATGTAGGTATATCCTGAAAAGGCGCTACCCTGATTAGTTTTTGGAGTTCATTCGATATGTATAAGAGGAGGAACGGGAGGCTCATGCCCCTCCCCTTAGTTCATATAAATGGGATTTTCATGCAGAATTAAGTTTTCGTTCAAAATTTAGATTAGGATCATTCTGATGAGGCGATTCCGTGACTGTTATTAGGTGTTCATTGAATAAGTATAAATAGGAGGAACAGGGGTTCTAATGCCCCCCCTTAATTTATATAAATGGGTTTTTCAAGCAGAATTTTCAGATTTCGTTCAAATCTCTGAATAGTTTTGGAAGTTTAATTGTTAAGTATAAAAGAGGGGGATAATTCCTTTTAAACTATATAAATGCTAAATGGGTTTTTATTAAGAATTATCTCATTTGCTCTGAATTTTGGATATAGATTTTTTAAATGATAAAGCATGTCTTTGATAGTATAGGAGGTTCAATGATTAAGTACAAAAAAGAGGAAATTCTCAGAAAAAAGAGGAGAGAGTCTGTTTCCCCTTCTTAATTTTTTTTCGAACGGAATTAACCCTTGAAAATATAAGGCTTTAATGTACAATTAGTATTTGTAGCCTGTGAGCTCAATGCCATCAGTTTAACTGGGCAGTATTCAATTTCGCTCTCTCTACAGTAGTTTAATACATATCAGTGGAAAAGATAATAATGTGTCAGAAGATTGTATTTTTCAAATCTCGCAAATTTCTAACGGTGTCAAGATAAACGACGATTTTGAAGCATCAACAAAGTTAAAAATAACTTGGGTTTCTTAGTGAATGTTAAAAACTTCGCAATTTTATTCTGATATCGTAATTAATTATAAGTAAAGGCAAGTTGTCAATTTCAGTGGTTGCGGAGTTTGAATCATTTGAATTGGACATTTTGCATGCTATTATTCCATTTTTTTATAGTTTTGTTGGCATGGTGTTATTACACACACAGTTGAGTATTAACGCCAAATAGCATCGGGCAAGAAATCACACCATTACATTTTATAGATACATATATGCTAAAATGCTCTTTCGTGTATACATAGCAAGAAGTTCTTATAGCGTATCCTACATTTGTTTTTAAGAAATAATATTAAAACTAAGTCTTGAATATTTGTAAAACTTTATTATGGCGATATTTCCCAAGATACTTTATTAAAATTAAAAATGAATATATTTAATTAGTTTTGTGTATTTTTATCCATATTAATTTACAGAGTTTACTGGAAATTTATCGAACAAATTCTGTAATATTTAACAGGAACTCTGGTTTTCTAAATTCTGTGATTTCACATGAGACTTACGATAATGAATTACGAGTAGATTCTTTGTAATTTTACAGAATTCTTTTAGCAGTGTATGACACATAATGCGTTTAATAATTAAATTATTTATACGTAAAATATGTAAAAATGTAAACGCAGAAAAAGCATACTTGTATATATAAATAAATAACATGTATATTTCTAACATACCCATTACAATCAAATGAATATTTAGATTCCTTTCTAAGTGTAGAGTTAAAATATTTATTAATAACAATTTTCGACAGATAGATGAAACTAATTTCAGTCGTTTCGCTTTCGTACGAAATTTAATTGAACATATGTGTTTGTCAATATCCCTGTATTTCATCTCGTTGGATTCGAAAACTAACCTCAGGCATTGTGAGATGTTAGTGAAAATTTCATGTGAGTCTAATTCACTAAACTTTACAGATTGTTTATGTGCATGCAAATATGAAACCGAATAATTTATGATTTGTATATAATAAAAGCATTCGTACGATTAATAAATCTTGAAAGATAGTAAAGATTAAAAATTTACATTTATTTTAACTTAGCAAATGTATATTAAGAAAATATTGTTGCAGCGTATATAGGGTTCTTTTGATCTTATGGTTAGACAAGTTCAAACTCTTTTCTCTTAGAAAAGTAGAAAGTAATTTATTTACAGATCTTCAGAACAACAGAGTCTTCGAAACTCACAAATATTACTAAATATTCCAAAATAACTGTTCAAATCTATCGAACAAGTACAAATATAGGTCGCAGAGACTCTTTATACAATGTCTCAACACTATATCACATTCAAAACAACGTAGATAAAACTCAATACATCAAGCAAACTTGCTTGGACAATCTCTAGTAGCTCACTCAATGCCGGACTGGTAAATAATAATCATACAGCTCGTACTCTTCTCCTTATATAGGCTCGTAGCAGGTGCTAGAAATTTCTAGAACCATCTCGAAAAATCTACTGAACAACAAACAATGTATCAGTATATGTAAGGGGGGGGGTTACAATTAAGAGGGAAGGGTTACCATCGCCAACAATCGCCAAGTTTGTCGCCAACTTGGCGATATATCGCCAAATTTGGCGACCAAAATTAGTCGCCAAAAGTGACGCCAACTGGGCGATATCTCTAATATTTCGCCAATCTGCCATACACATTCACTGAAAATAATAGACAAGTTTGCTTGATAATAGAGACAATGTAAAATCTAATATTAGTAAAGGAATGGAGCTTAATAAGATTATTTACATTATTTTACAGTACAAACACTAACTATTTACAAAATTCGTAACAATATAATATAAATTCCAAATGTATGTTACAGACAAGTTAAAAAATTAGTTCATGCAAAACATGCGAAGCACACTAGTGCCTTAATCCTAAAGGTTTTTTTGTTCGAAAAAGCAGAAAGAACTAAGAGGTAAACTTGATAAATTTATAAAATTAAGAGTTTTGAAACTCAAAAAGATTTAATCATACAGAATGAAATATCATAATACAAGTTTCACTTTGAAACCTCTTTCTAATGAAAACTTCTAGAACAAAAGTAACAAAGTTTGGAAATATTACGGAAGAGGCCATGGGATTATATATCTTGAGATATTAATAATAACAATTAATTCGGAAAACGCCATAGTGAAAATTAAGTTTAGTTGCAAGTATTAACGTAATAAAAGATATTTTCCGAATGAGAATCATGGCAGTACATGTTTAATGTTTATCCATTTTCTTCTATAATCAGGTTAAAACGTATTTTCGAGCTCGCTTTAATAGTTTAGTACGTAGTATCAATCGACAAGTTAGAAATATGTCAGATGATTGTCTTTTCCGAATTTCAAATGCTGTCGTAATAAACGGCAATTCTAAGCTATCACCAAAGTTAATTTGGATTTTCTAGTGGAAGAGAAAAATGGAAAAATGTGAATGAAATAATCCTGCCCCTAATGAATAATTGCATAAGCAATCGTTTCATACAAATCGCAATATTTTATAAGAAACGTGGCATTTCATATGCTCCTCTGATGTTGAAACTATAACAAATATAACAAATTTTGTTAACATGGATGCTTAAGGAATGGCCATTGAGGTGCATATTATGGGTTCTGCGACCTACGCTACTTAAAAGCGGAATGGGACAGTAAAGAAACTAAGGGCAAAAAAGGAGTAAAAGCCCACCAGACAGTGAATTTGTACGAATACTGTATTGTTTTAGGGGCATCATTAGTTTTAGTTGTGCTCAAGCTCTGCAGTTTTATGTGTTAACTCTCCAGATATGTGCAAAGGGATATAATTTGTTCCCACATTAGTGTAGCATAGAGCATTTTCAACTTTTCTTTCCGCTAGAGCTCCCGATTATACGTTTATACGAGTATACGTATTATACGTATTATACGAAATACGGATTTGCTATACGTTTAATACGGCATCGGCGGTTATACGTATTACACAAAACAACATATACGGTACATCGTATATACGGATCCTATCCAAGCAGTTAAACGTATAAACGTTTAACCGTTTTTCGTTCAATGTATGAAATTTGATGTTTCAATGTTTTTCTGCTGATTAGAGACATTGAGAAATATCCGGTAGAGTATCCCCATCGCAATTCTTTGTTCAAAGTTTCATTGAAAGTTCTAAGAAGTACGATGTGTTTACTTAACTACTATTTGTTATGCAAATATTTTTTAAAAAAATGACAACTTCCTCAGTTTAGGTTAGGTTATTTATTTTAAAATGTCTTACATTAGTTGTGGGTAGAATAAAACTAATACTTGGAAGATCTGAGGCGAAGTACTTAGTTTTTCATATTTTCTTGTATCTTTAGAAAAAGAAAGTATTGGATTTGAGAAATTTTTCGACGGGTTTACATGTTGTAAGGGTAAGAGAGTCCGAAAAACATGTTTTTACAAAATATCTGCCTGTGAGTTTGTGAGTCTGTGACTTCGTCTGTCTGTATGTGACATGAATTTTGTGGGTACTCTATCTCAATACTTAATACACAGAATTACGAAACATATATGGGGGAGACCGGGGCACATGTGAAAATGGGGCATATGAGAACATTGCCATTTTTCGCAAGTTATTATATGCTTTTTTTTATTTCAAAAAATTTCTAAAAATGGTAGCACCTATAGACATAAGGATTTTTTTTAAGCTCTTCAACACTTTGTTTGTCCCAAGAAGCCAAAATACTGCTTTCTGAACTCAAAAGTAAAATCTCCAACTTGCTAAGAGAATAATTTTATTTACTTATTCATTTTTTTATTTTTTTATTTTATTTTATTTTATTATTATTATTTTTTGTGCTTTAACATATACTATGGATACTAATAAATATTTATGATAATTTTTATTTCTAAAATTTAGAAATGTTATGATTTCTCATTGTAACTCTTGTGGCAATGTGGGGTATTTATGAAGAGTCTAATTGGGGCAGATCTGAACACGTCATTAAATTCTCCACTAATCATTCAGTGATTCTGTTCCTTTCAGTTAACTTCATTAAAATAATGCCAGCTCCATTATCTATAATTTTATAGAAATAGAAGACATTTCTGTCATATAAAATTAATTTTGTATAGAAATTTCTACGAACACAACTGTCAGCAAATACATATAAAATATGCTTTAAAAAAATACTAACCTACTTCAAAAAAGCGCTAAAAAGAATTTAATAATTATATTAAATTCTCTAATGACAAAATGTTATCGAATAACTTAAAATCTGAAATCATGTGTCGGCATAAAAGTTATAAATGTAATATGTACAATCTAATATCCACCGAACATGGATTTTCGAGATGAATTTTCAGATTTATCATTTAATATACGGATATATACATTTAAAAAGTAATCAATTACTTTTTGAAGTTCGGTGCAAAACTACTTCCATTGATAACGATTAAGCAACGAATATCCTGAAGAAATATGTTATTTTTTCCGACTTTTTATCATCTTTTCCATTATTAAGGTAGTTTTGCACCGAACTTCAAAAAGTAATTGATTACTTTTTAAATGTATATATCCATATATTAAATGATAAATCTGAAAATTCATCTCTTGTAAAAAATATTCTCTCGAAAATTCATGTTTGGTGGATATTAGATTGTACATATTACATTTATAACTTTTATGCCGACACATGATTTCAGATTTTTAGTTATTCGATAACATTTTGTCATTAGAGAATTTTAAATGATCATTTAATTCTTTTTAGCACTTTTTTGAAGTCGGTTAGTATTTTTTTTAAAAAGCATATTTTATTTCCTTCTTTTTAGTTGTTAATGTGGTAATACATAACTAAAGTAATTTCGGGTGTATAAGCCGCGGATCAAACAATTCTTTTTCGACCCAGAATTTAAAAAAAAAATGAATGTTACTACTTAGATTGCCGTAAATATTTGTGTTCAATCACTAAATAAGATTTCTGGGTCCAAAAAAAATTGTTTGATCCGCAGCTTATACACCCGAAATTACGGTAGTCTAATTTCAATCTATGTTGAAAGAATACAAACATTCAATATATGTATGAAATAAATAATTTCTAATACAAATTATTATTTATTAAAAATAAGCAGTTTTTAATAAATATTTAATTTTCATTAGAAATATGGTTTTTTAGGATGTAATATTTATAATATAGTTGATTTAAAAAGTAAATCGCATTTATAACAGTCTACATTCAAGGATATATTTTAGTAGAATTATCTTGAGAAGAAAAGAAACCCAGAATGGAAAGTAATCTTTGAATTGAATCTTCACGGATTTTAAAAATTAATTCAGAATTCTACAGTATTCCTTTCCAATAAACTATCACATGTTTCCTCAAGTACAGTGCCTCTATATGAATGCTGTGACCATGGCCCACTAGATGTATAGGCCCATCTATTTGAGATTAATGTATGAAGTCTCCCGCCAGAGGACTCTGATACCTTGCCCAAGTTATTATAACCAATCAATCCTGCAAACCCTGAACCAAAACAATGACCAGGTGCCAAGTCATGTGTACCGAACAGAAAACAGCTTACTCAATGCTAATTAGGGCAGGGTTTGCGTCACGTGGACTCACACGTGGTCCAATGAAATGGTTCAGGGTTTGAAGCTGAATCCATCTTCACTTTTTCGGCGGTTTTTTGCGAAATGGCTCGGCCGGTAGTATATAGTTGGCTATGGCTGTGACATACGATACTCACACTATGTTTAGACAGATGTGTTTGCCTAAACTAAGGCAAGCCTAAACATTTTCTATTCCAGAATATGGTGTTACTCGATTGAACAAGTTCGTTTACACTAAAACGTCTAGAATATACAGTGCTCAGCAAAAGTTTAGACAATGATCGATTACGCTTCTATATTCAGAAGCATGTACCGAATTTTTGTAATTCATCTGTCATGCATTACTTGTGACTTATCCTTTCTTCACAAACAATACATTTTAAATTTAAAATTTTACCTTTTACATAATATATAATGACAAAAAAAACAAATGAACATTGTAGCAAAAGTATAGACAATTTGTATATTTACAGAAAAATAACTACAAATTAAAATGGAGTTGCAGCAACATTGTTTGCAATTAGTGCAAGAATGCGACTTTTCATCGAAGAAACTAAATGCTCCATCACTTGGGAGGTCTATTTTATACTAAAGATGTTCAACAGCAGCTCGAAGCTCATTAACAGAAAAGTATAGCAAAAATTTGCACAAAACCTGACAACATATGATGTTACAAATGTTTTCGATTGGATCCAGATCAGGGCTACACGCCGGCCAGTTGAGATTAGTACTATTTTCAGAGTTAAACGAAGTTCTTGTTTTGTATGCAACATGAATGAACGCATTATCTTGCTAAAATACATGCTTTAGACCAGTTAAAAGTTCCTAAAATGATTGAAAATTGATCTCCAACGTATGTATGTAGTCCTGTGTTGCTTGTCAACCGTTGAATAACTCTAAAGATACTCGAGCATTAAAGCAAAGTGAGGACCAAATCATTAAAAAGTCAACTCCTTGTTGTCTATTTAAGAAAGTCCCAGGCTCATTACGCAAGTCGTGCCAGTAGTATGCCCATTCATTCAAATTTCACTTTTTTTTTCGCTTCTGAATATCATAGCGTGCCATATGGGTCCATATGACGTTTGCTTGCAAGTTCATTGCATTCTCGCTAATTTGTAGTGAGATTTTAAAGGTGATTATTTCATAATTTTCATGTAAATTGATTTACTTCTTTCTTTAATTCATCTACGAATCATATCCGTCGACACAGTCAGTCCTGACTTAGTTTTAATGTGAGTAGCAATCATCATTTGTGTAAATGCCAGTTTATGGACCCTTTTGTCATCTCATTTTCTGATCACACAAGGTCTTCCAGATTTATGTTTTGTTTTAAAGGAGTCACCGTTAGACTATACTTCATAGACAAACCACTTTGGACGATTGAATGCTGTTGAAATTTTTGCAACAATCTTCCCTTTCCATTTCAGCTTCCCTACTTCAATTACTTCATCTAATTGAATATTTTTAGTTCGTGTCATCTTCACTAACTGGTGCTATATCGAGGTATACTTAAATACTTCAGACATGTGACATCATAATTTAGAAATTTGCATTTTTCCATGAACAATTGCCAAAAAATCAAAAAAGTATTTTAAACTTTTGCAATATGCCAATTTTACTTTTTTCAGTTAAATTACATATTATCTTATATTATAACCATTATTTTTATCCTAAAATTTTTAAAATATATTTAAAAATAAGTATATCCATTTGTAAAACTCAAGAGTGCGTATTTTTTATTTAAAGGTTAAATAACACCAGTGTCTAAACTTTTGCTGAGCATTGTATAGTGTAGAAATCTGCTATCCAGGCAGCGATAAAAATTTGTATCCTTTAACTCTTTCCGGCGCAGTGTTTTTGGTTTGGATACACCTAATTTTAATTCCAAACTTGCAATTGGCACCAATAATATTTTAATAAAATCTTGCTTTTACAATAAAAGCTTAAATTAAGGAGTTTTTGATTTCTTAAAAAGTCGTTTTTAAATTCCGGTGTCTGTCGATAATTTCTTATTTTACTAACAGAATTTGTCCGCGTCGGAAAGAGTTAAATGTGAAACGATGGTACTGAAATTTAAAATATCGATTGCAGCAACACCTGCGGCAGGGCAACTGTTCGGGAGGGTTGAATTTTGATAGGGATTGGCCGACGCGTTTTCACGTAACTTGGCGATAATTATACTTGGCGTGGCGATAGACGCTTCCGTCGAGTTTGATTTCCTTCGGAGCCGAGTACAAAGTAAAAAATTGTGTTTAAAAACTTTTAAAGAGTACAGCTAGTAAAGACACGTTCCATCCAATGCAATGCTGCAAGAGAAAAGTTACTTTGTACTCGGTTCGGAAGGAAATCAAACTCCTCGACAGAAGCACCTATCGCTCGCCAAGTATAATTATCGCCAAGTTACGTGAAAATGCGTCGGCCAATCCCTATCAGAATTAAACCCTCTCGAAGAGTTTCTTTGCGGATACTGTGAATATGCACATCTGCGGGATATTCTAGCATATTGTCTAGGTTAGCAAAAGTTTTGTAGTTTTAGAAAGAACCGCAGATATCATTGTTATCTTTAGCTTTCATCAGCATCATTGCATATTTAAGGGATACAATATTTTAGCACCTTTTTTAAGTATTACTAAGGTAGGTGATTTCTACACTATACATTCTTGGTGCTATAGTTTACACGAGTAGTACATTGTTAAAAATTTGAAACTTTTGCTGCATCGTCAGTCCATTGCTTTGATAGAATATCTCTATTTTGACCAATGAGAATTCTCCATAATACATTTAAGTAATCGTTTTCTATATAAGCGGTGGAGTGGCGATGCAATAACATTTTCAAACTTTTAACAGTGTAGTCATTAACTTGGCTATAATAACTGGCTCGTGAAGATAACTGGCGATTGCCATTTGTTCAAAATCACATCAATCAATTTTTATACCTGGTATGCCGCCATTCTGTCTCCCTACATGAGTGTACTTTTACGATGGATTTTCTGTATTCGATATCTACTTTTAGTGTCGGTTATGATCGATGAGGTCGTTTCAGTTTGGTGGATGCGAGGACATGTGTAGTGAAGTTTTTTTTACTTTGGAAAGACCTCGCAACTCTGTAACACAAGGTATGTTCAGTGCAACTTACCGAAATGACCATTGTTACCAACAGATTGTAGGGTAGTACGAAAGCGAATTGTTGCACCAATGAAAACTATCCTGCTAAATTGTAGCTGACGTCACAATTCGTCTTGATTTTCATTTCTTACTGCCCTACAATCGGTTGGTAATATTGGTCACATCGGTAAGTGACCGGTAAGTTGCGCTAAACATGCTCATAGCGTCAAAAATGACGCTTCTGTTTGTGTGATGATTTAAATTTTTATACAACTACGGTGCTTTAAAGTAATTCTGTGGCATCAGGAATAGAACAATGGGCAGAAATCGAGGAGATAACTCTGTCTGCAGGTATAATTGCATTAAATTAACATGGTGCAGTTATAGAAGAAAAATAAATATTAAACAATGTTATACCAACAAAACACGCTGTACACATTTGAAAGAAACGTTTACTGGAATCAAATAGGGATAAAAGTTTGCGTCTTCAGGAAAAGAGACAGAAATATGCTATTAAATGTAAATCAAAAACTGTTGACCTGCTTCCTTTGGTATCGGTATGAGCCTTTCGGATTAGTGGATAACAGAACTTGACCGAGATCCAAAAAGATTTCGCGCTGTTATCGAAATCAGAAACTGCTCATCATTTCTGTTATTGCCCAATCATAAACCCGCATTTTGCTAAATATTTGCTATTTTAAGTAGGCACTCTATTTAAAATCTGCAGCTGCATGATCACTCCACCGCTTTTATATAAAACAGTTAGTTTATTATGTATAGAAAATTTGTTATTGGTCAGAGTAGAGATATCCTATACAAACAGTGGAGTGATTATGCGGCTATAGCTGTTCTTCTACAACGTGCAAAATCTCGACTGAAAAAAAGCCGGGATCCAGATAGGCTTTGCGAAGTTTGCGAAAGCAGATTGACTAATAAAAAAATTTACTCTGCAATATAAAAATATTTTCCCTTTTGCTGCATCGTCACTCCATCGCTTTTATAGGAAACTATTATTTCGCTGTATGATGGAGCATTCTCATTGGTCAAAACAGAGATATTCTATAAAAGCGATGGAGTGACGATGCAGCAAAAGGGAAAATATTTTTACATTGCAGAGTAAACTTTTTATTAGTCAATCTGGTTTCGCAAACTTCGCAAAGCCTATCTGGATCCCGAGTTCTCACGCTAAAAACCAAATGAACGCTTTTAATTGGATGATTGCTTTAAAAACAATTTGAATTTTTAAAGTTTTTATTTTAAAAAAAGTTCTAATCATCAGAATTTAATGAAATTAAAATGGGACCACATGGGTACCTCATGCTTTCAAACAAAAAAAGAATTATCAAAATTGGTTCATATTTAAAGAAGTTATGAGTGAACAACAAATACATACAGGGCGAAATCATAACCTCCTCTTTGAAGTCGGTTAATAAAAAAGCAACAAGCTCGTTTACGTTCAATGGTAATTTAAATAAATTTAATGTATTCTAAATTGCAATAAATGCTATACATTATTTTATTTAATAAATTTCAATACTACTTTTTTATGCATCGTTAATGCAAAAAATATTACGCTTAACAACTTTACAAATTTTCCTATTTCATTTGTTGCAAACTTGTAGTATTAGTTTACTTCCATTTCTTAAAAAAGATATTTTATTCATTGCTTTGAAAATAGATATATATTTTAAGAAAATAAAATTTTTAAACTTATAACTACCGTTAAATCTCCATTGTTGACCCCCCCCCCCTCATTTTTTAAAGCAAAACAAATTAAATTTGGAGGAAGCTAATAAACGTAAAACAAATTTTTATCCTTGTTATAATTAATATGATTTTTTCAAATTTGGCATTGACAATGATTTGCAGCCAAGAAGAGACCCCTTGTCCTTTCTCATGCTCAATTAGAAGTACTTGTCAAACACTTTTTCATACTTAAAAACATACTAACATTTTTTTGTTGCTCACCAGTGCAATTTTTTAATACTTTTGAATATATATATAAGGAAAGTCATTTTAATCATGTGCATTCGGATTCTAAATCATCCAATTTATTATTTTCCAATGTATAAGCAATCAAAATTTATACCAAAGTACTTTATACAAAAAAATATATACTTGTCAATATTAACAAAACTTAAAATGAATGCCTTTACATCTATATACACTGCTCAAAACAATTGAAGGATATTGCAGTTTTAGGTGGAACCCTTGGGAAACATTTTAGCTGATTGATACATGGTCGAAGGACATAGTAGGTTATATGAGAATAAATTACACATGTTTGGCAGAAAAAATGCATGTTATTTCGCATTTGTGTACAAAAGGAAAAAAAAGCACAATTTGTGCATATGAGAAAAAAAGAATAAGAAAAGGTGTTTTCTTCAAAGAAAATCATTTTCAGTAGGGGGTATGGTTTCCACGGGCGGCCAGCAACGTTGAACACCTTTGAGGCATGGACTTAATGAGCCTATTAATGACGAGTTGGGGTATTCTGCCCCACTCTTCCAGAAGAGCTTTTTCCAGTTCTTGGAGAGTTTGTGGGGGTTGTTGGCGGCCAGAAACTCGTCTTCCTAGAGCGTCCCAAACGTGCTCGATTGGATTCATGTCTGGAGAACACGCTGGCCATTCCATTCGAACGATTCCTTCCTCGAAAAGGAAATCCTCCACCAGGTTTGCACGATGTGCCCTGCAGTTATCGTCCATGAAAATGAAATTATCTCCGATTGCTGCAGCGTAAGGAACTACAATAGGTCTGAGGATCTCATTCCTATATCGGCGACCACTCACAGCTCCATCTCGAATGATGTAGAGGTCAGTGCGACCGTCAATGGAGATGCCACCATACACCAAATCTGATATTGTCGTGCTCGAACGCAGGATTATTCCTACTGCCACGGTCCCTCCAAATGAAAATACGCCTAATGTTCAGATGCACAGAAAAACGGGACTCGTCAGAAAACAGAATATTGCTCCATTCATTTCTCCTCCAGTTGACATGCTCGATTGCCTTGATGTTAACGACGATGCCTTGATGCGACGATGCCTTGATGTTAATCTAACACATACCATCGGTCGGCGAGCATACAGACCTACAGCATGCAGCCGGTTTCGGACAGTCTGAGTTGAAATCGTGGTGCCTGTAGCCGAGCGAAGGTGTTGTTGGAGAAGAGTAGCGTTCATGTTTCGGTGTCTCCGAGCTGTTAACGCTAAATACCGATTTTCATTGGGCGTTGTTGCCCGTCTACGATCTTGCCCTGGTCTTTGGCCTGCACATACACTCTCCAAAAAACGGTTCCAGATCCTGGAAATGACACTTTGTGACACTCCAATGGCTTGCGCTACTTCGGCTTGAGTTTGGCCCCCTTCTAACTTACCAACAATTTTCTAAGCTTCTGAATCTCTCAAATGACTTCGCTGAGACATCGTACTCATCTAAACAAAGCAATCACTGAATGCCGATCATCCTTGTCTTCATTCTCTTTTATCCAGTTGAAAGTCAAATTTCATTCGCAGCCGCTGAAGCGACGTTTTTGACGTCGAACTCAAAATTTGCATACTCCACAGTTTGAAAACCAGAAAAATTTGCATTTGTGATTCTCTTCTTTTATTTTCGGCAAAAAAAATTTCGTTTATATCTTTATTTTATATAAAACTTCAAATATCCTTTAATTGTTTTGAGCAGTGTATTTAAAGACCAGGCTGTTTTTTTTTTTTTTTTTTTTTGTTTTTTTTTTGTTATTTTTAGTCATCAGCCCTGAGGTTTCTACTGAACTGATTTTGAGAATTATTTTTGTAATTTATTTTTCTTTTCTTTTATTTCCATTTTTACATTATATTATTAATTTTAAAAACTTTTTCATGAAATTTCTTCAAAACAGTGGCAATTGGATTATTTCCATTGTTGCAAAGAAAAGAAAAATAATGAAAAATAATCAGATATTTGCCTTTTTGTACGTATTTTTTAATTTGCCAGTTAGATTTCGGTTTAAAAAAAATATATTTATACGGGTACTTTATTTGATAAGCGAATAAAAATTTACCTTTATTGTGACATCATGAGAATATTTTTTATTGGATCTATTTATCTTTATGCAATTAAATTTTATTGATGCACTTTTCTTTATTAGATTGAAATAGGAAATACGTTTTAATTTTAATATATACAAGTTAAGCTTAAAAATATCTATATCTAGTGCATTAAAAAGTTCGTACCGATGAAAGTTGGTAAGGTATTTTTATCATCAACACATGTAAAGAGAAAATTTTACTTGATGGTGTCAAAATGACGCAGTCTTCGCTGATTTTTCGTTACTAGATTGTAAAGATGATAATTGGAGACTTTACTGATTATTTCATCTAGATGACACGTTCACTCCCGCTTTCAAAACTTAATTTTATCTAAGATGTATTCATTTTTTAATAACAAATTCGGAAAAGAATTTAGTAATGAATTTCAGGAAAATTAAGATTAATAAAGAATGATTAAAAAAGACTTTATATAAGGCTTACATTCTATAGGAATAATTTTTGTAAATTTATTATAAATTAATTTAACAATTCCTTAATATCAAAAAACTCATATTTCTTTCATTATGAAATTCTTTGTTGTCAAAAATTGTGGTCTACTTCTGAACGGCAGCCAAAACCAAATTACAGTTTTTAGAATTGTACAACGATAGTGACAATTGACAACGCTATAGCTTTCACTTTTATCGTACTTACATTACTTCTAAATTAAATACTGTATAATTCCAATTGTAACATGATAAAATTGGAATAAAATTAACTTTAGGTCATTCAATTGAAAACTGACGGTCAGTTTAACGACATTTTAAATTATTTTCCAATTTCTTTCAACCAACTTAAAAAATGAAGTAAAAGAAAAAATACTGTTAATCATAAGAACAAGATTACCCATAGAATGTAGCATTTTTTCATTAAACTGAAATCTGCTAACCAAAAGGACAGACATTCAATTTATGTAGAGCATAAAATTATTATCATGTCAAATTGCTTAAAAAAAACTTTTGAATGAGATCATGCTAGTAATTATATTTTATTATTTTTTTAAGGATTCATTGGGTATGTTAATTTATCATAAGCAAATTATCCCGTTGGTAGAAATGACTCACAAGGAAGGTCCATACAGGCATACTCAAAAAAATCTGAAAAAATTACAGAATGTTCTTCTTATAAGGATATATACGTTTATAAAAAAAAAAAAAAAATTGGAAGAACCTCCGTACCCTGTCCGGAAAAGAATAATGAAAATTTCTTAATTTGGCGATTTATCATTGGTTGGTGATGAAAAGCAATTTCAAAAATGTTTTTTTTTTTAAATGTCAAATGCATTTTAAAGGAAAAGAGTTTCATGTTCAACATGTTTAGATAAATTAAATACTTTTGGTTTTGTCAGCTTTTGTTTCTTTTAAGTATAATTTCGTTATATTTATATTTATATGCATTTATATTCAAAGTTAACCATCAAAATTTGAGATTTAAAACGAAATTGAAATTTAATCTAATTAAAATTGTTTAAAGTTCAAAGTCCAGTTGAGCATTGTCAATTCGATTTTGTTGCTTTGGAAACATATGGCTTTTATTTTTGAATACGCTTAGTTGTATGAAAATAGTTTTACTGAATAAGAATTTTTTATTTATGAAAATATTTTTTTCAGAAGTAAATGAAATTACTACAGCAACTAATAATATGTATATATATGCAGTTTAATCTGTATATATGTATATAATATAGTAAACTCTCTTATTGTTTATGTTTAAATTCATTAAATAACATTTACACGGAATCTAAAAATCTAAAAATTTTCAGTTGCATTAAAATCGTTTGCTTTTGGCGGGGAAAAGTGCTGCTCGCCAAATCGTGTGATACTTTCGTCTTTTTACGCAAAATATTCGACAGTATTTTATTTATTTTTTACATGTTTTCTCCTGAAATTCTGCCGCTAATTTTCCCTTATACTTCATTACATTCATGAGTAGTTTAATTAGTATTTTTTAAGAAAAATCTGAGTATGCGCTGTCTGGAGACCTTCTTTGTCAGCCATCCCGATTATGAAATCTGAACGAGGAAACTATGCAAAGAAATAATCGATCGAAAGCATTAAATTTCTGTTTCATCTGCAATTTCTCCAAACATTATGGAAAAATATTTTATCTATCTTTACATAAAAAATTAATTAGCTTAAAACAATTGATAAGTATCCGAGAACTGAAATCGAAACCAAGAATTAATTGATGGAGTCATTTTAAAACTTATTTTTAACGTCGTCTTTCGACGGGTTCCATCTCGTTTTGTATAAAAAAATACTACGAATGTCAAGATTTAAAAAAAATGAAATTTCATTATACATTAACAGAATTAGAAAATATTAACTCCATGGAAAGAATAGCATTTACGCTCGGGTGCAATCTTGAGTGTAAAACAATAAGTGAACAAAGAGTTAAAAAAAACTAAATTTAACAAGAATTCACAGTAAATCCGAAACATTTATACTCTCATTCTTTGCTCAAAAGGGTTTAATTTTGCTGGTTATTTACAATGGATACATTTTGTATACATTAACTACACAAAATATAAAATAGCGGGGTATGCGAGCTCATTACCATGATATAAACAAAAAAAATCTAAAAAACCTATATATCTACATCTAAAATCTTAAAAAAATCTAAAATTCTTTTAAAAAAATATACGCCTTTCATTGCTCGATCTTGTATATATGAGACATTCTATGCGGATTCCTGTCGCAACGCCACCGATTTCCAAATTATTCTCCATTCAATGACATAAGACTGATGAAGTCTAATATTTAAATTAGATACGATACGCCGAATATACGTATACATTAAATATACGTATTCTTAAATATACGTTTAATTGATACGCCTTATACGTATCCGGATACGTTTAAACGTATATTTTAAGATATCCGTATAGCAGAAAAACGTATTATACGGATATACGTATATCGTTTAAACGTATAGCTGCTATACGTATCTCATCGCGAGCACTACTTTCCGCAAACAGCTGTAATGGAAAAGATGCCTTTTCATAACTGTTCAGAACGCTGAACCTGTGGAAAATAAGTAAGTATTAAAGCATTTTACAAGTATCTTTCGCACAATATTTCGTATTACATAAAACATCACGAATGCTGCAATTTCTTTACGATTTTTTTCCGTTTTTCTTTCTTTACTGCCAAGTGAATATATTCCTGAGTGTCTACAGAAACAGGTTTGAAGGTCTATATAAAATGGATAACACACCTGTAACTTCAATCTTCTTCATCGTTTTCTTCAACCATCCCTCTAAATTTTGATATTGTTTCAATGGCCACCGTTTAATAATGTCGCATTCCTAATTAGCACTTTTCGAGTAAATAAGTTTTATCAAAGATGAAGGTTAGTTTACTACCAGGAATTGAAGCTTCTGCAGAAAATTGTTTGTTGGTTGTATGGATTTTTATGGCACGGGTCCCTTTAGTGACATGCTGCTCCAAGAACATTGCAGAAAATACAGATCTTTATGGCAGAAAAACTATGACGTGTAAACTAAGTGAAATTGACGTGTAATGTTAGTTGTCAGCTGTGTATTTGATTAGCTATGTGCACAAATTGTGACATTTTCTATGTTGTGATCCGTTTGCGAGTAGATATGGATAGTTTTCATCCTAAACACATCCAGCACGCACACCGATCTTTATCTATGTGATTTCCTTTTATATAAAAAATTACTTCTTTTATTTCATTTTTATGTTTTAACTTTTGATCCCGTAGTTTTCCTGTTATGGAAGCTTCTAAGCAAAAAACTAGTAATATCCACCTTATAAATACTTTTTTTATTTATAAGAGCAAGAAGAAAGCATATCTAAATAAAATACAGAGTGTTGCTAAATCTATGGGTCAAAATGTGTTAGCAGCTCCATTCATTTTGCATCGCTTATAAAACTAATGATAACATGGGTTGGTTGAAACATTCAGTTTCGTAACTTTTACAAACGAATTATTATTAACCCGTCAGTAGTCGCGTGTCGGTCTTTTCGCCGCCCGTACAACTTATCTTCTCTTAACTTATATCACATTACAAATACAACGGAGATCTACCATGTAGCTGACTTTGAAGCTTTCTCGACCACCTTAGTGAAGTAACAGGACACCTCTGTTTTTCTTTCAGGTATATTTTTAGAAACAAAATTGAAATCGGCGAAAAAGTCTACGCAAAAATTACTAATGTGAACTCATTTTTACTTTTCCAATTACACCAAATCTCATGAATAAAATGCATAATTTAAGAAACCTGGAAATTTATATCTTCGTTGTAATGTTATTTTCGTATATTAGGTGAAAAATATTTCTTATTTTACATATTTGGTATACAGGGGGCCAGCGGCGAAAAGACCGAGCGCGACTAATGACGTTGTGAAAAAAGTCGCGACTACTCGCGGGTTAATTAGGGTTAATATAATATAAAATACATCTAGAACATGTTTTCACTAGTTATTCTGAAACAAAAATTTTAGGAAATACGTAGTTACTAATAATGTTAAGAGATAACACACCTCATAATGAAATATTGTTGCTCCATTTCACATGTTGTTTTTCTCAACAAAGTATATAAATGTTAAAATTACTCGTTAATATTTTATAATTTTACAGTACAGTACTTTTCCAATAGACATAAACTGTAAAAAACATAAGAAAAAAAATATATTTAAAATAATATGAAATATTTCTTTATATTTTCGCACATGATATTGCATATAAATTTTCAGTGAATATAGTTAAAATATTTTACGACAAAAAAAAAATTATTTTATTCTTATGTTCAAATATCTCAAAAGCTAACAATAAAAACAAGTACAAAAGTTGATATATGATGCAAAACACATTAATACAAAAATCCCCTATAGTATAAAATATCCATTAAAATATTCGAGTTAAATTTCTATTTTAAAAAAAGCTATTTTTATATATTGAAAAAGATTTCTCGTGAAATGCAAAACCCTCGTTTATAAACGTTTTTTTATCCAAAATCTCCAGAATGATAATTTATAAGCTTTAAAGCATAGCGTTTCTAGAAGAACGATAAATTTAGATTCATTAACATAGGATATATTAAAATATGATCTATATTTGGTAAGGTATACATGAAATTTAAAATAATTTAAAATAGGATTGTTGATTTTAATTATTTAATATACGATATTAATATAATTTAAAATAAATTAAAACAAATATTTTATTAAACTAAAATGATGAATTAATATTTTTTTTATCATTTCTCAAAACTTTTTTGATGGTATTCATTACTAGAATATAAAAATATTTTGATGTAGCTTAAAGATAACGAAGATAAATTATAATTAAAAGAATTTTTGTTGTTGTTGTTATTGTAAAACAACAACCCTGATTTCTTTGATTGTAACCCAGTGGTAAACCCTGATTGCTTTGATTATCAATATTATTGTGTTCCAAATATTATAATTAGACATATATTTGCTTGGATGCATGACATGCTATATTTTTTATATAAGATCACACACCTCAATAAATTTTAACAAGAGCCCCTTTGATAGCTCAGAGAATGTCTAGGTAATATTCTAGTTCCAGCCAAGTGTTCTTTCAAATGTCTTCTTCTGCAGTACGCACAGCAGCTTGTGTCCTAATCTTTAATTCTTTGGCCTCAGAAATTCGTGTGGAAAAGACTCTATACTATAGCCGTAAAAAAATACAGAGGAATAATATCTGGAGAGTGTGGGAGCTATTGTGTTGGACTATTGTGATGGTTTCAAAAATTGCATTAAAACATTTACGTCAGAAGCTCAATGGTCTGCAATGATTCCTTGTCATTTCAAATCCCAAATATTTGGATTTAATTGTTAAATAATTTAAAAATTAAGCAACGTGATACCCAATTAAAATATAACGCGCGTGATTTTTATTTTTAATTTTTTTTTAAATTTCATTTGTAATAGTTTATTGTCATTTTCCATCTTTGTGTTTATTTTTATTTTGTTTTTCTGATGATGATTGAGTAAATTCAATCGAATCATGTAAAAATTATTAAGATCGTTTAATGTTTTTATTTGTATTTGACGTCCTTTATAGCATTAAAATATTTTAATGCCATTTTTGAAATGTTTTTAATGGACGTATAAGAAAACTTCTATTTATAATTAATGAATTGTGATGGTTTCCATCCACCGATCCGGAAATGTTTCGCTTAGGAAATCACGTAACCTTATTGTGGACTAAAAACTACTAAAACTAACCTGTCCAAGTTATATTATTGTATAGTATAATCAGGTCAAGCGTTCTGGCTCACCCTGTATTACTCATAATAATGTACATAGTATGGACCATTGATATTTAAAGAAAACGCAGAAATTTTAATTATGTTAAACATAAATACCAGATAAAAAATCATTTTATTTTAATAATTAAAATAAAGTAGATATTTCCAGTAAAAAAAAATTAAATGATATTGAGTAAGATTATTACTTTACGAAATGAAAAATAAACATTTTTACAAAATTTAGTATGGTGTTAAGCGTTTTGGATGCCAAGATACAATTTATAACAGCACGGGTAACAAAAATACTTCGGGGAAAATATGATTAGAAGTGGATAACACGACGTGACTTTTTAGTAATTCCCTAGCACTCAACGAAACCCGTTAGAAAACCTTATAAACTACGATATCGAAATAAACAAAGTATGTCCCATATTATCGTCCGATAAATGTTATAACAAATTACAAATTCGGTCATCTAAAAAAGATAAGTCTTCATTAAATTTGTTCGTTTTGGAAAGAGTTCGTTTAAACCACAGAAGATGATATCATTCAGTATGAGACTATGTAGATGATGTCATTCAGATGGTTAAAAATTATGATTTATTATATTAATATATATAAAAGATTAAATTATTTCATAAAATTTCATATATGTTATAATATGTCACACAAGTTACAATAATATTCAAAAAGTTCATTGTTCATATTATTGTCATATAGTGTTTTGTTAAGATATCGGTTTTATGAATGTAAAAAGAGATATTTAGTTTAATTATTATCTATGAAATAATAAATAGAAAATTTATTAAAACATTTTAGACATATTTTCATAAGGGACTATCCTCCCCCCCCCCCAAAAAAAATTGAACCAAAGCATAAGTGTTATCATGCATCGCATTAAGCCTATCTGAGTTTGTGTATTTGAATTTGTAAGTTGAAACCCCTTGCTAAAAACGATAGAATTAATATTCATAATATTATATAAATATGGTTCTTTACTTTTATTAAATAAGAGAAATTATTACATTTTTAAAATAACAAATTATTATCATATCTCTCACCTATATAGTCTGTCTCAAAAGTTTAAGTACTCTGCAAATCTCGTTTAAAATAATTGAAGAAGAAAATATTTTATGCTAATTTACAATAAATACTCAACATTTAATCAAAATAAAATAAAATAAGCCATTTTGGGTAGTTAAATTAAAAAATATATTTATATTTATTTATTTTTTCTTTTTTTCTTGAAGAAATGCTGTCTCAAAAGTTTAAGCACTTTATGCAAATTTTTTTAGAAACACGGTATTGGTATTGTGTAATGACGTTGTATGACATCATATTACACTTTTGTACAAGTAAAAAAAGGGGAGAAATTGTTTTCTAATATTTTAAACATGAGAAAGATAAAGAATTCACAAAATGTGAGATTTTGAAAGATTTTAAATTGAAATCTCAAAATAAAACTGTTTCTGAAATTGCAAAAGCTTTAAATTGATCAAATCTAGGTATATATCAAGTACTTTCTAGAAATGATAATTTTAAGCGGAAACCAAGATGCGGACGACCACGTATGACGACTGTTCAGATTGATCGAAAAATACGGAGATTGGTATTTAGACAAAATATGCCCCCATACGGCAAATTAAAAATAATTTCAGAGTACAGATGTCCAAAGACGCTGTAAATAGACGTATTAAAGCGTGTAATTTCATCATGTAAAAGAAATAGGCTCGTAAACCGCCTCTTAAATTACATCACAAACAGGTAAGAATGAATGGGCTAAAAAATACATGACCTACTTGGACGAATGGCTTACTGTTTTATTCAGCGATGAGAAAAAGTGGAACTTAGATGGCCCTGATGGTTGGAAGGCGTATTGGCATGAGTTACGCAAGAACCGAAGGACATTTTTCAGCAGCCAGCAAGGCGGTAAATCCGTTATGGTTTAGGGGGCATTTGGGACATTTGCCAGCCCTCTCTAGCTTTTCTAAAATTAAGATAAGAGTGAAAAAAATTTCAAGATACGCTAAACCAACATTTGCTTCCATTCGGTGATATTTTGGGGGGTTTTGAATGAACTTTTCTGCAAGACAATGCTTCAATCCACGTATCCCATTCTACAAAACTTTGGATTTTTCAGAAAAATGATAAAGTACTTGACTAGCCAGCTTTAAGTCCAGACTTAAACCCGATTGAGAATGTCTGGAATACTTTAACCCGCCAAGTTTAGGCAATGGAAAGCAGTATGACTCTTTTGAAGAACTCCAAGAGGTTATTGAGAAAGCATGGTATTCTTTGCCACCAGAAACCCCACAAAAACTAATGATTTTGACGAAAGCACGTTTATTTGAACTAATCCGAAAACATGGAAAAAAAATTGTTACTAAAAGTTCTGTAAAAATTGTAAATATGGTTGTTTTTGAAATTGTGCATAAACTTTTGAGACAGTTTTTTTATAACTTTTTCTTAAATTGTATTTTTTTAAATTATGTAATTTATTTTTTTCTATTGTTGATATCGTTTATTTAAATAATATTGCGAAATATGTAAATAAAAATATGTTATTAATTCGAACTTTTTATAATTCATTAAAAATCGATATTTTATGCTTGTGCTTAAACTTTTGAGACAGCCTATATGTGGTTAAAATGCTTTAAAGTATTAAAGATAATTTTGACTGTAAATAGTTAATCCCTTAAATGGCAAAACAATAACATAATACACATAATATTTCAACAATTTAAAAAACAATAAAAATTTTTATCGAATGTTCGCTCTGATTTGGCAGAAGAAGACATATTTTATATTACATATTTTATGTATATCGCACTTAGAGAAACAGTATATTCTGGGCTGTTGCCCCAAAAGTAACAAATGACAAAGACACAAAAGTAATTCGTAAGATTTTTCGCAACAGTTTAATATAAACTTATGTCGAAAAAAATTCTTGAAATTTATTTGTTTACATTCTTATTAAATAGTTCTTGATAAAACCATTGTTATTTTGAAAATATTAAGCAAAATAAATTTTATTTAAATCGCATAACAAAGAATCAAGGAAAACAAGTTCGTTAGTTCAAAAATTCGTAATTCTAAAATTCCAATATGTCAGATTAAAGAATAATCGATGTACTTTTAATTATATTATATTACAAAAATTACATTGAAATTCTGCAAACATTTTCATAAATAGTAAATGTACAGTACATTGTTAGAAAACGTTTTGTCATCAGAAAATAACATAGTTATTAAAAATAACGATTCTAGTTGTACCTACAATCTCTTTATAATTTAATTTACCTTAAAACAGTTGCATATTTCGAAATATAAGTACTATTAATGTAACTTTTATTAATTGTATTATTATTGTTATTCAAAAGGGAGAAATATTTTCTTTCATGAAATTGACTACACATTTTTCAAAACCAAATATCAATATCAATCAACATTGCATAAAATATTTCTACACTGTAAATATATATATACACACACACACACACACACAAAGATATATATATATACATTAAAGATACTAAAAGTTTCCTATGTACGTAGTGAATGAATTATTGAAGTATTACCCCCCTTTTTTCTTCTAAACAAATTAAAACATCTTTCCAAAATTCATATACTACTTAAACATTTTTTACAGATGAAAATGTACACATATACATGCAATTGCAAAGTTTCATTTACAGGCGAATACCACCCTCCTGTTTTTCCAGAAGAATCACGAGCAAATATTTTATCGCATAGATTCTGTTCTCAAAGTTTAAAAACATTTTCAACTTCTTTGTGGCCATTCAGCTTTATTCCATTGTTGAGACAGGGGAACAGATTAACCCTTAATCAGTGCTCAATGTGGGATCACAGAAGATTTCTATTATAATGTTTTGCTTTATATAATATAGTATTACTTATTGTCCTCATTTTCCTTATTGCCTTTTACTAACTTTGCTACTGCAATATTTATTTACATCTGCAATATTTATTTACGTATATATCACTCGGCCCTTTGTCGTGAGTTTTGGAGGGCTCAGCTTTGGATAGTATTTTTTAAACTACATGAAGGGGAACGGGAGGAACATTTATGCTCTACAGACTGAATACCTAATCTCAGCAGTCTCTCTCCGACAGTAAAAGTAAAAGCCAATTCTAAAACTATCTTCTTTCTCATACATGTCTATACTTACGCCAATGTGTCAATCAAGTTCATCTAACATACTAGTGTGCAGAACATTTCAGAATGTTTTCGCCAAATTTTGACACTGTAAGATATCACAGAATTCCTTCAGTAGAAGAAGCAGTATTACGCAAGTAGAGGATAGTCTTTCGACAAGCAAGAGAACATACTTTAGTTGTTAGCCATTTCCTTGCTTATCCCATTACATGAAATACCAGTAAGTTCTCCATTGGTTTAACGATGCATGTCTGTCCAAATTTATAAAGGAATGACGAATCAACTTAACGGAGCGCTTTAACCATCTGCTGCCACAATACTGTATTTCTGCACCTACATTCCTATACGAGTTCTGCGTATTTAGATTCTATCTACCTGCTTTTATATTTCTAAAATAGAATCTTGAACAATCTTTATAATAGTGTATAAAAATGTTATACTTTCAAGATTTTCATAAAGGATGAATTTTAAAATGTTGTTTTAAATTGTTCGATATCATTCTAAAATTGTATGAAATGCTTAAAAAGGTTGGAATTTTTCATTGAAAAATCTACGTTTTTAACAATATAACATAAAATGAGGTTGTTTTCTTAAATTTCATAAAATATGACTCTTTATATTATTTCATGAACATAACTAGTTCGTTAAATTTTTAATAAAGTCTTGCAAAATTAATTAAACTATCATATTCTAAAGTAGAACTTCAACGCTGTAAAGAAATGCTTAATTAAACAAACACTTCATTTTGAATACATTATATTACAGTAGAAGATATACGATTTTTCTTGTATTTCATGCAAGCAAATGTACAAAAATACGAGAATTATTAATGAACTAAATTTAAAGAACATTTTACAATGCTTCATATTTTTCACTTGTAAATAATACTTCATGCATAAAAAAAATATAAAACATAATAGGGAACACGGAAATTTTTTGAATGTCAAAAATAAAAAAATGTTTTTTTTTATGTTATCTTATTTTGAGTAATGAAAAACGAACGCACCGCAATAATATTTTCTTGCTTAAAATGTAAAAATATTAACAAAGAAAAAGAATTGTATTGCTTCAATATTACCACACCAGAGTACTACCAGTGTTACCACACAGGCTGAGAATAATAAAGATTTTTCAATTTATAATGTACCGTCGTATTTTATAATTATTTATTACACGTGATAGAATATTTTAATACTCACATACATATAATATATACATAAGGAATGTTTATCGAAAATCCGTACAAATGTTCTTGATTAAAAAGCTATGAAGGGACAAGACAAAGAACATAAATGGTCACTATATTGTAAATTTCGTAACCACGTTACTTAATAAAATTGTTGTCGGGTTTTGGCGTGCTTAGGGTACTTGACGGACGTTGTATAATACCTACAATGGAGGACAAAAAATTCCAACACCTGTGAAAAAACAGAAAAGTGTATAAATATCATGTTTTGTATTTGTGTTATATGTAAAGATGATGTTATTGCATTAAAATATACCTTTACTACAAAAAGTAGATTTTTGAAATGCATAATAATACTAAATAATTTCTGAAAGGGAAAAATGCATTATATTATCAAAACACGGAATAAAGTATTTAAACACAAATTTAGTAGAGAATAATACTGATAAACGATCCTTTATTAAAAAAAAAAGATTTTCTATAGTCATTTACAAGTTTTGATACACACAACACAAAATAAGTTAATAAAATAATAATAAGTTAATTTTCCAAATTTTTCGACAGTTTAGATGTAAGCCTATATGAAAAAAATATGGCATTAAAAGTATGGACCGACATAAGAATAGTCCTGATCTTAATCCAATTTAAATTTTTTGGCTTGCAATGAGTGCTAAAATTCTTTAAAAGGAAACTATCAATATTAGACTAAAGGAAATCATTATTAACATTTAGTACATTGAAATCGGACACCATTACATCTAGAAGGGATTTTTTCCATAGCGAGCCCCTGAAAGGCTGCCAGCAACTACCTTCTGAAATACTAAAAATGTATTAAAGTGATCCTTTTGTGTATGGCCACATCAACAACCATGTAACACGACGGAGGCATGTGAAATTTATTATTATCTACTGAATTTGTGGTTAAATACTTTATTTCACGTTTTGGTAAAATAATTCATTTTCCCCTTTCAGAAACTATTTAGCATTATAATGCTTTTCAAAAACTAATTTTTAAGCTAAATGAATACTGGAAGTATAGTTTAATTTAATAATATCAACATTACAAAAAATAGAAACATAAAACATGATATTTGCACATTTTTCCGTTTTTGCACCTTTGAGGCAATTTTTTTTTTTTGTCTGCCAAAGTACATCTATAATTTTGAGACAATATCTAATTCTATTGTTGAATTTCTAGATGTTATCCTCAATTCACCTTTTAGCATGCACTTTGTACTGATGTTTGACATGCTCGGAACATCTCAAGTTATGGAATTTTGGGAAAAGAAGTTTTCAGACTTCTTTACGAAAGAGATATACGCTGATAAAAGTAGTTGAACCCTCTAAGTGTTTGGAACGTAATATTCCGTACACTAAGCTCCAGGTTTCACTGCAATATAAGCAATATTTCAGATAATATAATTCTACAGATTTAATGAATTTTCAATGCATTCAAGAATGATTATTAATCACAAGGGTTACAATCATATTTGTAATTAAGTTTTTTTTTATATAATATTGAAAGAATCATACTTTATTAGCATTTAAAACGAAATGTAGAGAAAACAACATTACAACTTTACCCATTTACAAGACGCTCGGAGGCTGAAAATGATTTTGCAGTAATGATTTCTGATTGAATCTATTCGTACGACGCAATCGCACGTTATTCGTTAATAACTTTTCGTAACAATGTTGCGATACGTTATTTTAAAATATGAAATAAATTTTTATTTCAATCAAATTTGATATGTTATCTTCCCATATTTCAATTTTCCCGATAAATATACTTTCAATAAAATTTGGAGACTATAAAATCTAATAATAAAGAGAAATTTTAAACTGAAAACAAATTTCTTTTTAAAAATTTAACAGAATATTTTTAATTGTATTCACCTTATTTTTTATTTTCTGTTAATTTTTAGGTACTGTTCCGCTTCTGTATTGTGATCGTGTAACATCGCCTTGGCGACAAACACAGCCCACGCCAATTATACGCCAATCGGCAATTTAGTGTAACCCTGCTCACGTGTTGTGCGTGGTGACGCAGTGGATTGAGAGAAACGGTCTCTTAGCAACAAGCTCTAATGCTGCAACAAGCGGCGACTCTTAGAAAATAAACATTCCATTAAATTTACAGTCTACTTGCTTTTTCTTTTTAATTTAGTTTTCCTTTTTAATTTAGTACACCTCCGTACATTTTGGTCCTAGCGACCCGGAGGTATGAACGAGCCAGTGTCTTTTCTATTGAATTAAATATTGAATTTATCGAATTTCGTCAACAAGATGAATAATGTCGGAAAGTGAAATAACATCGTTAAACAGAAGGCGAGGGAATATGAAGGCCCAAGTCACTAGAATATTTAACGCAACGGATGGAAAAACATTTAATTTATCCGAATGGAAAGCCCACCTGGACTTACTGTCGAAAACAGAAGAAAAGTTTGAAGCTCTTAAACTAGAGTATTATAGAATAATAGAGGAAGAAAAGTTGGAAGAAATTGAAAAAGCACTCAGTCAACTGGACGAGGATATTCTAAAACTAGAGGTAAGCTTAAAATCCTCTATTAATGCTCATTATGAAAATACTGATTCAAATAAAAAATCCATTGAACAGGACCAAGCTAAAACATCTAGCATTAAGCTACCTAGGGTCATATTGCCGGTTTTTAGTGGCAGAATTAAAGAATGGTCCGTATTTAAAAGTACTTTTAATGAGCTTATTAATGATAATTCAAATTTAAAAGATAATGAAAAATTATTTTATTTGCGTTCTGCTTTGACTGGTGAAGCGAGGAGTTTGCTTACACCAGATGAAAATTATGTTTCACTTTTCAATGCGTTAGAACAAAGATACGAGAATAAAAGAGTTATGGTAGATTGTCATATAAAGAATATTTTAAATCTTTATGTAATTAAACAGGAGTCCGCTAAGGATCTCCGCATTTTATTAGATATTGTAAAGAAAAATTTAAGGGCTTTAAAGATCTTAAAGTATGAGAGAGATACTTTCTCGAACGCAATTTTGCTGAATATTATTCTAAATAAACTAGATAACGAAACTCGTAAACAATGCGAACTAACATTAAAGGATAATGACGTGCCTAATTTTGATGAATTTTTAGAATTTCTTGAGCGAAGATGTCAAATCTTAAATAGTATAAGTTCTAACGTATCCTCTAAATATACTGCAAAATCCTTATTCATAAAAACAAACAAACCTCAAAGTAAATGTTGCGTAATTTGTAAAACCGAAAACCACCCCTTATATCATTGTGTTAAATATAAAAACATGAAGTTAAGTGAGCGAATTAACCTTGTTAAGAAAAATAAACTTTGCTTCAATTGTTTAAGTTCAGCCCACCTCATTAATTATTGTAATTCAAAAAGCACTTGTCATAATTGCAAGAGCGCAAGCCATCATTCATCATTACATAACTATACAACACCAGTAAACAATCCTATAAACAATCTCCCAATACATGAAACAATAAATAGCAATTTTGTTTCGGAAGATTTATCACAAAACGAAACTACTGCTCATTCATTTTTTTCATATGAAAATGATAATAATAAATCTGTTTTAATTAGCACTGCAATAATTTATTTGACAGATGTAAATGGCATCAAAATTCCTTTCAGAGCAATATTAGATACCGCATCGCAGAATTGTTTTTGTACATTTAAAGCAGCACAAATATTAGGCTTGAAAAAAGAGAAAATAAATATTCCTGTAAGTGAAATAAATAAATTGCCTATTTACATTAAATCTAGAATTAAATCAAAGTTGTCAACTAAAATGAATAGTGCCAGTTATGATATTGAGTTATTAATCGTTCCAAACATCTGTGAATTCACGCCCTCGAAAAAGATAAACATATCAGATTTAAAAATTCCAGCAAATATTTGTTTAGCGGATAAAAAATTTAACATTCCAAGCAGTGTGGAGATAATTATCGGTGCTGAACTGTATTTTTCTCTTTTAAATGAAGAAAAAATAAAGTTAGGCAATAATTTATATTTGCAATCAAGTATTTTCGTTTATATTGTAACTGGCTGTATTTATGACAAAACAGTAAATAATAATAATACTAATTATTGTTTCTTAACAAAAAATCTTGAAATACTTAATGACACTTTGAAGTCTTTCTGGGAAATTGAAGAAGTACAAAATTTAAAACCCTGTAACAGTGAAGAATTAGAATATTGTAATGATCACTTCGATAAAACGCACTTCAGAAAACCGGATGGTAGGTTTGTGGTCACGATGCCGTTTAAACCACAGGTTTTAGAACCCGATTTGGGAAATTCCAAAAATCTTGCTTTGAAAAGATTAAACTCTCTGTGGCAAAGTTTAGATCGAGATCCTGTTATGAAAAATTTATACACAGAATTTATTAAAGAATATAGAGATTTAAATCACATGCATGAAATAAAAGAAAACACGAACTTTAATGATGGCTATTACTTACCACATCACGGCGTTTTACGACCCTCTAGTAAAACCACAAAACTACGCGTCGTTTTTGACGCTAGTGCCAAGTCAACCAACGGAAAATCTTTGAACGATTTATTATGTAAGGGTGGAGTTCTGCAAGATGATCTTTTTGCGATATTAATTAGATTTAGAAAGCATATTTATGCTTTTACTGCGGATATTAAACAAATGTTTAGGATGATAGAAATAAATCCATCCCAGCACAAATATTTAAAAATTTTTTGAAAAGACAGTATGTCATCCCCGGTTAAGGTATTTCAGCTAACAACAGTTTCGTATGGAACATCTTGTGCTCCCTACTTAGCCACCAAAGTATTACAACAATTAGCTCTAGATGAGAAAAAGGAATTCCCGTTAGCATCGAAAATTGTTTTGAAGGACTTTTATATGGATGATTGCCTATCGGGCTCATCCAATTTAGAAGAATTCAGATTAATGAAATCGCAATTAACAGAACTCCTCCTAAAGGGAGGGATGGTTTTACACAAATGGTGTACCAATGAGGTCCAATCTACTGATAATCACATGTTTCCCCTGGACAGAAATTCTGAAGAAATAACTGTTAAAACATTAGGGATGTTGTGGAACAGTTTCAATGATACGTTTAGGTATAAAGTTAATATCAACACAAAGAGTGATTTCACAAAAAGAGATGTACTTTCGCAAATTGCCCGCATTTATGATCCTCTCGGTCTCTTAGGGCCAGTGATTGCTAAAGCCAAAATATTCATGCAGGAGCTATGGCTTCTTAAAATAGAGTGGAATGAGAAGCTGCCCTCTCATGTTACCAAACAATGGGAAACCTTCCTCGAAGGTCTTAAAGAACTGGAATCCATTGAAGTGCCAAGATGCTTCCTAGCTGTGAACCAATCAGTGGTGCTAAATGGTTTCGCAGATGCGTCTTCCAAGGCTTATGGCGCAGTGATATTCATACAAACATCTAATTCTAGTGAAACCATCAGTCACTTATGTAGTAAATCCCGCGTGTGTCCAACCAAAGTAATAACAGTGCCACGTCTCGAACTGTCAGCATGTCTTCTTCTGGCTAAACTCACTAACAAGGTCTTAAATTCATTAGACAAACAATTAGCTTCAGTTAATTTGTTTTCTGATTCAACTATTGCTTTAGCTTGGCTAGACACTGCTCCTCATCTCCTGAAAACGTTTGTGGGAAACCGCGTTGTGCAAATTAAGGAACAAACTAAGGACTTTCCATAGTTTCATATTCCGTCAGAACACAATCCAGCTGACTTGATATCAAGAGGTGCAAGTGTGGAAAACCTTTCTTCTAACCAGCTGTGGTGGCATGGCCCGCCTCTTTCAATTCTTGAAGAAACAATAGCAAAAACTGACTCTAATATAAGTGACATTAAAGATGAACATTATTCTAGTGAGCTTAAAGCTTCCAGCAACTTGACATTCGTTGTTCATAATGACTCTAATTTGTGTGATAATTTAATTAATCTTAGCAATAATTTCCAAAAATTAATTAGAATTTTTGCTTATATTTTCAGATTCATACATAAATGTAAAAAAGCAACATCTGCAACCGGCCCTCTGTTGCTGGAGGAATTAAGAAAGGCAGAAAATTATTTAATAAAAGATATACAGGTAAAGTATTTCAAAAATGAAATTTTGGCCCTCCAAGCGGGATCTTCGGTTCATCGCGCAAGTAAGTTAAAATTCTTAAATCCCTTTTTAGATGGAGATAACTTATTGAGGGTGGGAGGAAGACTAGCAAAATCAAATTTGAATTTTGACCATAAACACCCCATTATACTTCCGGCGAGCTGTCGCTTGACGAAATTAATTTTTCAATATTATCATAAACGAGATTTTCATGTAGGACCCCAAGCTCTTTTGAACACTGTGCGTCAAAAATATTGCCCGCTTGGTGGCAGAAATATTGCGCGTAAAATTGTACATGAGTGTTTACAATGCTTTAAAATTAAACCTATAACGGCTAGTCAAATGATGGGGGATCTCCCTCCTGAAAGAATAGTGCCCAGTTCCCCATTTTCAAATGTGTGATTAGATTTAAGTGGGCCTTTTGAAATAAAATATAAAGGTCAAAGAAAGGGTACTTTTCAGAAAATCTATGTTGCCATATTTGTATGTATGGTCACTAAAGCTGTGCACTTGGATTTTGTCTCAGATTTGACATCCGAGGCTATAATAGCAACTCTAAAAAGATTCTTCGCTCGTCGTGGGAAAAGCTCTGTAATCTTTAGCGACAATGCTACAAATTTCGTTGGGGCTTCAGCAGAACTAAAACGTTTACGCAGACTTGTTACGAGTGATGAAGTTTCGAACTTTTTAGCTTCTGAAGGTATTAACTGGAAGTTATCCCCTCCTAGGGCGCCTAATTTTGGTGGCCTTTGGGAGGCAGGAGTCAAATCTTTCAAATACCACTTAAAAAGAGCTATGGGCTCAGCTCATCTCACGATCGAGGAATTCCTGACAGTTATCACACAGATAGAGGCTATTTTAAATTCGCGACCACTTTGTCCTTTGTCAACAGATCCTGACGATCTTCAGGTGTTGACTCCTGGTCACTTCCTCATAGGAAAGCCTCTTAATTTAATTCCAGAACCCAATTTAAGTGAGGTTAAAGATAATTTGCTAAATAAATGGCAAAGGACTCAAAAATTAACGCAGTTAATATGGAAACGTTGGCAGAATAATTATCTGAGCCAGTTACAAGATAGAAACAAGTGGCTATTTAAAAGGCCTAATATTCTGCCAGGAATGCTAGTTTTGCTTAAGGACTCACAATTACCCATTTGCACTTGGTCACTAGGCCGCATTAATATGGTTTTCCCAGGCGCGGACGGGATAGTCAGAGTAGTTGAAGTTCGTACCGCTAAGGGTAATTTTAAACGACCTATTTCAAAAATAAGTATATTACCCATTGAGGACAACATCATAGATCCTTAACTTTAAATGTGCTTTATTATGTATTAATTTTCATGCATTATTTGTGTTTATTTATTTATTTTTGCTTATAATCTGTATCATGTTGTGTTATTACTTGTATTCCATATGTATCTTGAAATATAAAAATATTTCAACGCCGGGCGGGATGTTCCGCTTCTGTATTGTGATCTTGTAACATCGCCTTGGCGACAAACACAGCTCACGCCAATTATACGCCAATCGGCAATTTAGTGTAACCCTGCTCACGTGTTGTGTGACGCAGTGGATTGAGGGAAACGGTCTCTTAGCAACAAGCTAAAAATGCTGCAACACGCGGCGACTCTTAAAAAAATAAACATTCCATTAAATTTACAGTCTAATTGCTTTTTCTTTTTAATTTAGTTTTTCTTTTTAATTTAGTACACCTCCGTACAGGTACGCTTAATTTTATCTCTGTTATTTGGTTTAATTTTTACATTAATTTTTAATTGCCTCGTTAGAAATTTTATTACTAATATTAGCATTAGCAATTAATTTTTCATACACTTTTCCAATTTTTTTTCTGAACGTTAAATTTTTTCTTTTAAAATTTTGATGTTTTCAAGAACACATTTTCAGCGCATAAGCAAAGAAATGAAAACACAAAAAATAAACTGACAGGAAACAAACATTTTATTACTGAAACGCAAACATTGATTTTAGAATTAAACAATTTCTGTCAATTTCATTTGAACAAAAAGTCTTTTCTTAGCTATTCATATTTAATATCATCGAAGAAAGACCGTAAAAACAAATATTTGCGCAGGAAAAATCAATATTTTGTTCCTTTACTTCCAACTCCTTTACTTGCCTAATATATATGACGACCTCAGAAGCCAAGGGGTATAAGTGACAAAATGTTGATTTGGAGTAAATTGAGTTTAAAGATAATTGATGTTAAATTGGAACATCAATAACAATTGACTAAATTGAAATAGGAAACATCTACTTGTTGCATTCTAATCTTTGAACTCTCATTTCAATTACTGTTAAAAAAATACAGTTCAATTTTCTTTAAATGTATAATTAATCAATATTGTTTGTTTTTCGAAAAAAGTGATTTATCTCTATAACTCAGCAAATAATAAGAAAATGACATATTTCTTTACCTGAAATGAAAAAAGCGTATTTCCAGATACCCTGTGCACTTAACGCAATTTTTTCAATTTTCTCACTTATACCCCATGGCTTCTGGGGTCCTCATACATTGTTATTAGCAAATTTAAAAATTTATATGACATACATTTTTTTTCTGTAATTTAATATTCCAATTTTGTAGTGTTTCAATTTTGAATTTTAGATTTAACTACATGCATTTATTTCACGAATGCATTTAAGTATTTTTTTTTTCATATTCGAACTGTGATTTAAAATTTTTAATATGATTATGAATTTAAATATCTATTTCTCTCATTTACAAAAATTCAGTGTTCTAAAATTTTTTCTGAACATTTCGGTTACAGAACATTAATAAATTATGTTAACAATAACGAAATATCATCTTTATTAGCACAGACTGGTGGTAAGTGCCTTTATTTCTTAAGAAACTGTTAATAAGCGTATCCCATGTATTTTAATGTTGTGCAATATTTGCATCGTAAACTGTACATAATATAATCATGCTCGATCTTTTATTAAGTGGATAATGATATAAATCGTGCCAAGTTTCTTAAAATCCTAAATTCTCCATGAGTCGTATAAAAATTTTGTAAAAGTAATGTATTATTTTAAATTACTTAAAGATTCTTTTATTTATTATTAAATACATCTAAAACAAAGTACTATTCAGCAGGTGCATACTCAGAGTTTTTTAAAAAAGGGGAAGGATTACCCTGATTATGAAGATTTACATGCTCAAAAGTACTTGGTTTTAGATGTATGAGTAATACATTATTGTAATAATGTATTACAATATTGTAATTGTTACATTATTGTCAATATTATATTATTGTAAACATTATCGTTAAAATATTATAAGTATAAAACTTTTTGAGTAAAAACACCTTATAACTAATTTAAATATTATTATGTTTTTACGAAATTCGTATGTGACTTGACCTCTTCTATAGGAACCAGGACTGGAGACAGTTTTTATATTTAGCCTTTTACTGCGCCTATGGTGCCGCATATGGTACATACTGAAAAACATTATAATTTTCACTACATGCCATGACTTTGCCCAATGTGATCGTTGTAAATGATAAGAAACAGTTCAAATAAAGAGATAACATTCAATTTGTCCATTTCAAATTGCTGCGTTGCACCAAGAAAATAGTTTTTTCTTTGGAAAGAAAATAAATTTGGATCAAGCTATTGAGATAAGATTTACTTTCATTGTTTTTATTAAATGCCTTAAAATATTAATATAAAAGAGTTGCAAAGTAAACAAATAAAATTAATGAATTTAAGCTTATTATATTTTGTCATATATAGCAATACAATATTTTTTAACATTAATTGTATACATGTGGCACAAACCATAAAATATTAAATTTTACCTAAAAATTTGAAATTATCTTTTTTTTTTTTACTATTTTTTTCAACTATCAGAACAATATATAGAATTCATAAAATAATAATTTCTAAAAAAATAGAAAAATTCATGCAGTGAAGGATTAAGCTTTGTAAGTGTATCACAGAGGTTATTAAAATAATATATTACAAACAACACTTAAATAACAATGTATAAATAATTAAATTTGAAGGTAAAAATTCATAAAATACAATGGTAATTAGAAAATAGAAATATTTGTTATTCTTAGCCACTATGGTATTTTAAGTACAATCTGGAAGTACCACAGTCTTTTCACTTTGTTATTTATTTATTTATTTATTTATTTGTTTATTACACATTCTAAAAGAAAACATTATTCTTCAAAATATTATCGTTAAAAAAAAGTTAGCGCCACTTGAGTTGTTTTTAAAGGATTTTGAAGTTTACTTTGCTCCTTCCAGTTTGAGTATAATTTTAAATGATGCAGATTACACTATGAGGTTATAAAGGAAAATTGAAACATTTACTTTTATTTTATTCAGGGGTTTATATATTTTCAACATCTTTAAATTTATGAATAAAATATACCTTGAATAGCAACCTCTCTGTCTATATATATACATACATTTTTTGTGTCATATTTTTTACAGCAATATCTGAAATTGATATGTAAAAAACATGCATATGATAAACTTACAAACGCGTTCAATATATTTTAGGTAAAATGTCATGCTATTTTATAAAATGTATCTACCATAACTGTTATTAATAAAGCTACTTTAAAGAAAAATATTATTATTATTTTAAGTGTATTTTGCATTTTTAGCCTTGAAATTTATTCCACTGTCATAAATTAATATTTTTCAACATAAACTTTTCAAGATTTTAAAGATTGTTTTCGTATTATAAATTTAAAATAATTTTGCATCAATGAAACATTTAAGACAAAACATTTATTTATACTGTGAAATCTCCTAATAAGGGACACCCATGGGACCGCAACTTTCGTCCGTTAAATAGAGGTGTTCCTTATTCGGAGTGTCCCTTATTTGGAGATTTCACTGTATAAGTTTTCAAGAATTTTATCTCAGTGAAAATAGATTTTTCATGGTATAAAGTATTATGCTATAAAGTATTAAACTATTATCATTACTACTATCATTACTTTAGTTATTATTTATAAAGCTAATTCAAAAAGAAATGTTATTAATATTTTCTAAACAATTAAAATTTTTAGCTTTGAACTTTATTGTATCGTCATAAATTAATATTTTTTTTATGTAAACATATTAAGATTATTTAAGATTATATTTTTATTGTAAATTAAAAACAATTTTATATTAAAGAAATATTTTAAACAAGAAATATTTATTTATATAAGTTTTCAAAAAAAATTACCTTAATAAAAATTGATTTTTGAATCAAATTTCAAGCAACTTGATACCTAATTTTTTTCATATTTAAATAATGGTGGTTTTCGAGCTCCTAAATTTAACTAGAAAGATCTATTTTCGACTCGCTACGTATTACATAGAGCAGTTAAACCGTTTCAACTCTGTCAAGCAGAAAAAATTAGTTTTATTTAGAACATCATAAATGAAAAGAAGTACAACAGTGGGAACGGAAATTTAATTAGAGTTACATAATTTGATATAGCCTGCGGGGTATGATTTTCAGAAACTTCTCAAAAGTGAAAATCCATTTATGTGAAAGCACGTGACTGAAAGAGAAATTATTCCTAAATAAAAGTATATATTTAATTGAAACTGTTAGTATAAAGCTCATTTTGCGATTTTTTTAATTCGGTAACTCTAGCAAAAAGAAATTACTTTAATACAAGAAGTAATATTATGAAGCTTATCACCATCGAAAAGATTGAATTACTTCAATGAGTAAAAATCTGCTTGTAAAATATATTTTTAAAATTGAAAATATTTTTAAACCAACGCCTTTGAAATCCTATGCGCTGCCTTTAAATATTAATAAATAAAAGTCCAAAATATTTTAATATAAAAGAAAACTGGCATACATAATTATAAATCAAAATCATGTCTGTAAATGACACTGGTATTATATTAATAGTGGCAACACTAGTCTTTTTGTTTTACTTCAAATGTTTTAGCATTTAAAATTAAATCATCATCGCAAAATTAATATTTTTACAGCACCGAATAGAAGAAAAATGTCTTGTCTTCAAAATTTCATTTTGCTTTATTTATTTAATGTGACTTTAAAAATATCTTTAAATGATGATTTTATATTTAAAAAAAATCTATATCTGTCTTGTATTGACTGATTACGAAATAGTATTTCGTTTGCACTTAAAATAGTATAAACATTTCGGAATTTGTTTCCAGCTAATACTCCATCATGAAATTAACACTATATCACCAGATAATACATAATAAAATAACATTCAAAAATCAGAAATTTACTTTACATATTTTCGGACTATGCGTTTAAACCACTGAAACTATAAAAATAAAAAGTTCTGCTGTAAGTACATAGCGAATATAGTGAAATCTTTTCCGGTTTCTATGTCTATGAACTACTATCATGCGGCTAATACGGTATATTACGGGGTGGAGTGCCGTTTTTTGCAACCAATTTCAGTATCTATGGTTTTGCTAAATACGATATATTAAATAGTGCTTATAACGAAACTTCAAATTGCTGATGAAACAGCGGGAAAGAAAATACTTATAGCAACTTCGCATAACTAACTGCATGGTAAAGGACATCCTGACAATCCGGCAGCAAACAGATATATAGCTGACATACAGACTGCATACAGCAGCCAACAAACACTGAGAGCAGACAATCGATAATAAACAAACATACAGGAGAAAGAAGTCACAGAGCCCCCAGAAAGCAAAAAGAGTAAAGGCAGACAGGAGATAGCAATTATATGCCTATATGAATAATCTGAAAGCAGATCGATGTACAGAAGATCGACAAACAGCGCAGAGAACAAGCAGAAAAGACTGAAAGTAGACACACATGCTGAAAGATACACAAAAGACAGATACTTGTTAGATGACAGACTCACAGACAACCATATATTAGACAGCAGACAGATGCACTCCAAAGGGAAGGAATAATAAGGATAAGAAGTTCAAATAATGAAAGCCAACAGAGATTAAGTAACACGACAGAAATTCTGAAAGCAGGTAGAAAACATTCTAAACAGCGATTTTTGTGGTGCTAAAGAAGCTAGAAACTCTTGATGCGGCATGTTAGATACGTATAAAATATAAATGTCTTCTAAGTAGAGACGAAAGTCAATTAGAAATTTAAACAGGCGCAACAAAGCGTTGTAAAGCTTCCTAAATTACGATTTCTATGCAATCTCAGGAATAAAATGAATCGATTACAAAACTAACGGTTGCGAATCAACTATGGCAATCTATGATCCTATATAGATTTTACGCCTGTATCACTGCAAACTAGGATTTTCAGAAACAACAAACGTTCAAAAAAAGCCTATAAGAACTTTCTAAATTACGTTTCTTTGGAAAATTTGGAAATACTATGTTGTCAAATTAACTGTAATGGTCCGTATTTCAACATAAGCCTTTTATAATGGTGCCACTACCTCTAAAGAGATAGTCGATTGTTAGACAAGATTTTTGGAATTTGACATGATGGTTAATTTCAAGGTGTAAATGCATGCTAAGAAGATGATTTCTAAAAAATTCATGAATACTAAAATGAGCGTATGAATTGTTCGCAAAAGTTTCAAAATATTATCTAAGTTATCATTTATTCAGAATTAGCTTTAGTACTTTTATTTATATATTTATGTCCAATTTATGCCTAATGCAGTGTAACAATAAAATTTAGTCAAACTGGTCGTTTTTAAATAAAGTTTAGTCAAACTGGATTAAATGGTAATTTTTTAATAATTCCTAAAAGTATACTTTATTCTAATAAAAAATTAGACATAAAATGTTCTTTGGCATATTTAGAATTTTGCGCGAGGAAAGCCTCGGGTTTCGCTAATTTATTATAAAATGCCTTTTCATTTACTCTTATACGCATGAACTATTTAGTAATTTCTTAAGTTATTAAACGTGTAAATAAAAAAGTTTTTAGCCTTTTAAAACTTTTCAATTTTTATGTATTATTACTTAAAAATGTTTGAATGAAGGACTTTTAAAAGCATACATTTTTAATGATATTCAGTTTTTCACCATGAATAGTAATTCATCATCAATATGTAGGAAGTTAAAACTCTCACAAAGTTAAAATTTAAAATACTTTTCTGATTACAAATCTATTTAAATATTAATGTTTGGATGCAAATGCATTTCTCATTCAGTATTATAAATAACACGATATTTTGCATGTAAGGGTAAATATTCTTGAAACATATTTCTCTTCAACAGTATTAGTGAAACGTTAAGGATTTTTGGTGCGAAGTATTTATTTAATTGGAATAACTAAGCAAATGCATAAAACAATGAAATTAAAAACATTCAGTTTATTTCATAAACGCTATTTTTATTTTAACATGAGTTTAAAAGATGCATGTTTACATGAAAAAAAAAACATAAAATTCCAAATAGTTTGAAATTTTTAAATTTCACGTGGAGCTGGAAGGTATATTTTTTGTTGCCGAATATTTGTGTAGATAGTGAATATTTTATTAAAGTTATGTTAAATTTTCTGTAATTTTTTGTAATCTTGAAATAGCCATACATTTAAAATCTGAATTTAAAATTTCAGTGAGTAAGAAAAATAATCTAGGACAGGATTGAATACACATTAACCGAAGAATTTACATTTTTTTTATAAAAACATTTTGCGTACATATAGAGTACGTTTCGCAAAGCAATTGGAAAAGTCTCATCAGTACAGTATAATAAAACAAACAAAAAAACAGAGACATTTTGTTCCAAAAATTGTGCCACCATAAGTGGTGTAATGAAACACCTACAATAAATTGTTTTATAGAAACACACCATTTGTAGCAACACCACCGTAGCAACATACTTCCCACCATTTTTGTGTACACACTACTGCTGATACAATGTACTGATACGGTGATATACCAAATTAAAAAAATATTTTTAAACAATATTTTTTAGATCGGATACAGAAATAATTTTAAAATAAGTGATTAACACGTAGAATTTGTAAAACTTGTATATGATTAAGATAAATTTTTCATATACATTTATAACATTTTAATTCGTACACTATAATATTTCATGTATTATTTCAATATGTTCACATAATGTAAACGCAGGGGAGGAGCCAGATAATCTCTTAAATTTTCATATAGGTATTCAAATTTCCAAAATTTGAATACCTATATGAAAAAATGCAAATTTAATGCAAATTTAATGCAAATTTAGCATTAAAATTAAGTAATATGAAAAAATGACAAATTTAATGCAAATTTAATGCAAATTTAGCATTAAAATTAAGTCTTATTTGCTGTATCTCATAGATAATTACTTGGCGCACACACACACAAGCATATATATATATATATATATAAACCCTTTCAACATATTGGAAAAATAAAGTAAAAATTATGAAGTTTTCACACAATGTTAATAAAGTGCCCAATAAGCTGAAAACATACAATAAAAATTCTTGATGATTTTTTTTTTCAGAAAATAGGCAAACGCTGTTTACACATGCTTTAAAATGATTTTATAACAAAATTGTAATTATTTATAACTATGTCGATAAATTTAAATTAAAATGTCTAGTTTTCTTAGAAAATAATAAATATACATCTATTTATAACATTAGATATAATGGAGCGGGTTACGTCACCCTGGCGCCAGCCGAGAAGCGAAGGGTTACACGAAATTTTCCACAAACTTCCCCCCCCTCCCCGATGAAGAAGAGTTCATCAAAAAGGTGATTCAAAGTAATTAAAGTAGAAAATAAAATTATTCTAAAATAAACAAATACACTATACATAAATGCAATACAAATCAAATATACAGGATGTCCCTAAACAAATGGTATATACGCTAGGGGTGATAGAACACATCAAGAGGAGTAATAGTAAATAGGAAACTAAGGGTCCAAAAGTTTTCCAAAGGAGATATCCGCCTTTAAAGTTTGGGGTCCAAAATTTCAAAATCACATAAAAAACGAAAAATTGGTCAATTGATTTGCGGTTTTCACTAAAACTATTCTTTATGTTATTATTTTCTTGAAAATAAATTATAAAGATAAATTTCGAAAAATGCCGATGGAAGGCGCTTTAGACTTTGAAGTAATGAAAAACTAATTTTTGACGTGATTTTTTGCATTTCATTAAATAATTTCGTAAGCTTAGACTTAAACTTAAATTTTGAGCTCAAAATCTGAATAGTTGTGACTGGTTAAGTAGCACAAACTTAACTGTGTTCAAAGGGTTTAAATATCAAATGATTATAAAAAACGGAAAAATTGGTCGATTGATTTGTGGTCTTCACTAAAACTATTCTTTATGTTGGTATTTTATTGAAAATGAATTATAAAGATAAATTTCAAAAAATGCCGATAGAGGGCGCTTTAGACTTTGGAGTAACGAACAACTATTTTTTATGTTATTTTTTGCATCTGATTAAATGTTTACATAAACTTAGACTTAAACGTAAATTTTGAGCTCAAAATCTGTATAGTTGGGAGTCGTTAAGTCGCAAAAACTGAACTGTGTTCAGAGGGTTCAAATTTCAAATGATTATAAAAAACGGAAAAATTGGTCGATTCGTTTGCGGTTTAAAATAAAACTATTCTTTAAGTCAGTATCTTCTTGAAAATAAATTTTAAAGATAAATTTCAAAAAATTCCTTTAGAGGGCGCCTTCAACTTCAGAGTAACCAACAACTAATTTTAACCGTTATTTTTTGTATCTCATTAAATGCTTTCCAAAACTTATTAAATGTTTTCGAAATCTTAGATTTAAACTTAAATTTTGAAATGAAATTCTGAATGGGGGAGGGGTTAAGAAGCGCAAACTGAAATGTGTTCAGGAGTTGAAATTTAACTCCCTCCCCCCATCGAACACATTTCACTTTTGCGCTACTTAAACACTCGGAACGATTCAGAATTTGATCTCAAAATTTAAATCTAAGCATTTGAAAGCATTTAATGAGATTAAAAAAAATAACGGTTAAAAATAGTTGTACGTTACTCCAATGTCTAAGGCGCCCTTTATCGGCATTTTGTGAAATTTATCTTCAAAATTTATTTTCAAGAAAACACTGATTTAAAGTGTAGTTTTAGCAAAACCCGCAAACGAATCGACTAATTCTTCCTTTTTTTTATAATCGTTTGAAATTTAAACCCTCTGACACAGTTCAGTTTGTAGTACTTAACGACTCCCAACTATTCAGATTTTGAGCTCAAAATTTAAGTTTAAGTCTAAGTTTACAGAAACATTTAATCAGATGCAAAAAATAACGTAAAAAATAGTTGTTCGTTACTCCAAAGTCTAAAGCGCCCTCTATCGGGATTTTTTGAAATTTATGTTCATAATTCATTTTCAATAAAATATCGACATAAAGAATAGTTTTAGTGAAGACCGCAAATCAATCGACCAATGTTTCCGTTTTTTATAATCATTTGAAATTTAAACCCTCTGAACACAGTTAAGTTTGTGCTACTTAACCACTCCCAACTATTGATATTTTGTGCTCAAAATTTAAATTTAAGGCTAAGCTTACGAAACCATTTAATGAGATGCAAAAAATAGTTTTTCATTACTTCAAAGTCTAAAGCGCACTCTATCGGCATTTTTCGAAATTTATCTTAATAATTTATTTTCAAGCAAACACCAACATAAGGAATAGTTTTAGTGAAAACCGCAAATCAATCGACCGATTTTTCCGTTTTTTATGTGTATTTGAAATTTTGTACCCCAAACTTTAATGGAGGATATCTCTTTTGGAAAACGTTTGGGACCCTTGGTTTCCTATTTACTATTACTCGTCTTGATGTGTTCTATCCCCCCCTATCGTATATACCATTTGTTTAGGGGTACCCTGTATAATTACATACAGGATTTCAAACAAAATAACAAAATTGAATAATATCAATTAATTTTTTCCTGACAGCGGTGTGCTACTAAAAATAGAAAAAAAAGAAACAACTTAAATCTATACAAATTATTATAAAACTAAAGCCAAAATCAAACTAAAGATTAATATTAGCAAACAAAAGTTTTTTTATTTTTTTTTTAAGTGAAAAGCAAAAAAAGGTCTTTAAAAGTCAATAGCAAATAAGAGATCAAAGTTTTTTTTTCTTTTTTTAAAGTCAAATGCAAGTTTTGAGTCTATAAAACAGTTTTTAATGATAGATTCAACATATTCAGGAAAGTCATTGAAGAGGTCAGCAACAGCATTAGCAGCAACTTGTCTTACCAAAGTTTCACTAATGCTAACATTATTTAAATTACGCTCACACAAGTCAGGCATTTTGAAGAAGTTTAATCTCTTCCACAAATTTTGTGCAGTCGCAGTGATAGAATTTTGCTTTACTGGATCAAAACTTTGTCACAAATAGGTGCTGCACAACATTCATGCCATTTTCATGATCTGAGTCAACATCAGATAAAACTACTTCCAGATCCTTCAAACCTAGTAGTACAGCAAATCTGGCTTTTTTTCATACAGAAGATGAGCTGAAAGTAAAACATCAGTTTCATCCATAGTTGCAACCTGACAGTTGTCATCCCCAGTTGAAACTCCACAAGCTTTCACAAGAGTGTTTATGAAAAAATTCTGATTTTTTTACAGTAGTAACACAAATGACCTTAATAAGTACATCAAATAATTGCACTGTTGGCAGGCTTTCTTGATAAATTTTTTCTGAAGTTTGATCAATTTCTCTAATATCAAGATGTTCAGAGATAATAATGAGAATATGTTCAAGCAAAGTCACATTAGATGTGCGTGTTAGCAACAAATGTTGCATTAGTGGAAGGCAAAATGAGAAACCTGCAGCGATAAGATTATTTTTAGCTGTCTGTGAAAACAAATGATCATTATAATCACCAACAGCACTCTGACAAGTATTTGAGTATAGAAAATTGACAATTTTCAAAACTATATAATCTAAGTCAATTTCTGTCCATGCAGATTCAAGTTCACATGTAGAATTCAACATTCTTGAAGTATTAAATGCAACAGGTTTGCTCCAGATAAAGAGAACTCCAGTTGATATTACAGATGATAAGCTGACAAACGTCCTAGTAGTTCTGGGTGCATAAAAAGGACACGAAAACAAAGAAATAAGAGCAGTTAGTTCTTTCATGATTAATTCAGTAAATTTGGGTTTTTCCGGAATCACAACAGGGTGTTTTTCATAAAATGAGGAATCAGACTTTTGTAACTGTCCTCGTAATAACAGAAAATCTTCCATTTGACAAAATAGGATTTAACTGAAGAAGATTCGACTCTTTAGGGATATTCTTCTTGTATTTCAAGCATTTTATAACTTCAGTAAAACTTTCTTCCTGCACTAGTTTTAACCAAAAATTTTCAGCATGTAACATTTATTCAGCTGATAATTCTGATAAATCTCTCTTTTCTACCTTTGATTTTATATTAGAGATAAATCTGAATACCCATACAGATATAATTCGATATAATTTTCTTAGGGAGCTATAATTTTCTACATTAAAATGGGAATTTCATCAACTTTATTTGTTTGAACAACGCAAGAAAGGGTTGCTGCTTTTCGAGAATTCTCTTCAGAAACATCAAGTAATTGTGATGCAGCAATTTTAACTCTAGGGCACTGATTTTCGGGAAGGGAATGAAATTCAGCACAATGGAGCCAATTTTGGCAATTATTTTTCAGTTCACCAGAACAAGTTTCATCCCATGATATTCCCATTAGCCAAAGTTTTTGTAAAATGCATTTGATACGAATGATAAAAGGGGAAATAAATCCGGCTGGATCAAATAACATAGCTGCGAATTTCAAAACATTTGTTTTGTGCAAGAATCATTGCTTAAATTTGCCAACAATGGTCGTAATTCTAGTCCTAAATTATCTTCTATATTGTTCCATATAAGTCCTAGAACTTTTAGAGAAGTATTTGGGGAGTCAGAAATCGAAAGGGGTATGTTTTCTTCGAGCCATTTTTTCCTAAGTTACCCAGAATTACTTTCAAATTTTCTTAACTTCATACCTCCTTCTTTCAAAATATCAACAGCTTCTTTAGATAAGTTAAAAGCTTTTAAAACATCGTTTTCTCCTGAAAACAAATCATCTACATACAGAGACGAATTCAGAATTTCAAATGAGTTGTTATGAGAGTTTTTATATTTACTAATATGGTGCTTAATAGTACAAGCGAGTATAAAGGGACTGCATGTGATACCAAAAGTAGCTCTGGTCATTCTATAGGGTGCTATGCTTTTATTCTTATCAAAATCTTTATAATATAAAAATCTAAGATAATTGCGATCTTCTTCGTCTATTGATATTTGGATAAAAGCTTTTTCAATGTCAGCCTAAAAAGCAATTTTGTGTAAACGGAATTTCAAAATGATATCTAAAATATTAGGATTTAAGTTAGGGCCATGATTCAGCATTCGTTTAATGATAGAGAATCACCATATTTGGAAGAAGCATCATACACGATGCGCATTTTTGTTGTAGTTTTGTCGTCATGGATAACAGTGTGGCATATAATAGGAATTATTGGAATCTTTATCGGTGCACAATTCTGTTACACCTTCATTAAATTGCTCTAGCAAAATGGAGTTATATTCCTTAAGTAAAGAGTCATTTTTCAGAAATTTATTTTCTAAACAGGAAAACCGCATACTTTGCCACTTCGAGATTATTTCTAAGCAATTCACGAGAATTTTCCCACAATAATTTTGTTTCATAACGCCCATTTACGAATTTTAGATTTTCTTTAAATTCTTTTATTACCTCAAGATCGGTAATGTTCTTTTTATTGCTTTCAGCAATGCCAATTGCTTCGAGATCCCAAAATGCTTTCAGCTGAGTATTTATATTTTCAACCGAAACACGCAAACAAGCTATTTCTTTTTTATTCGACTCTATCTGCCCTTGCACTGTATGACCGAAGATAGTTTCTGCAACATATAACTCTTTTGTCAGATTTCCCTCGATTCCCTTTAATATTTTCCACAAAAAATCAGACCCTAATAAAATATTTATTTCTTGTTCAAGACCTGTATCAGCAGGCTTGTAGCCCCTTGTTCTCATTATATCTAGAAGTTCCGGTTCTAAGGTTTTTACAGAAGCTCCAGTTAAACTGTCAACTACAAGAGCTTCAATCATTATCGAGTTGATAGGTTGCACAACACTGGATAAATCAAGAGCAACAACTTCGTAACATGATTTATAAACGCGTCTCCGACCAAATGCATAAATTAATAAATTTTCTTTTCGCAGTGGCTTCAATTTTAATTTTTGAACTAAAGATCTCTTCACGAAACATTTTTCAGAACCGCTATAACATAAAACACGAGCCAACAGACATTGTTTACCAGCAGACACAGAAACTGTATGAGTCTGCAATAATATAGATTTATTTTGCTGATATTTTTGTTCTGACATCATAAATACGATTACACCTTTCATTTCTTTTTCAGGATTTTCTTTTGTTGTTCCTTTAAAACAAAATAAATAACTATGGGAATTGTTATCACATTTGGAGCAAGGGTTAATTTTTGTTCTACAATTTTCAGATAAATGGGATTTATAAAAACATTTGTAACAACGACTTTCCTTTTTTAATTTATATCTTTTTTGTTCATCCATGAATTTAAAACAGTTTAGTCCTACATGATCAGAAGACTTGCAAAATATACAAAACTGTTTTGTAGACGCATTTAAAGCAGCAGCTGTAGGTATATTTTTCTTTTGCGGAGAATTTTGATATTTACTTGAATAATTTTCATATTTGGTTTTAAAAATTTTCATAAACTTTGCTTTGGGAATTATTTTTTAAATTAGTAGCTTTACGGCATCTTAATTCGGTTTTAATAAATTTATTAAATCAGTCACTTTGCATTCCTTCTCGGGGTCACGTTTTCGATGGAACTCTAGTATCAAATTTTCAGGCAATAACCTTAATAATATGGGTAGTAATAAATGACCGTAGGAGCCTGATGTTAATCCTAAAGCGTCAAGATTTCTAATGCATCTTTCAATATTATCATATAACTTTCTGGGCGAAGTGACATTATTACTAGATTTCACTGGTTCAAGATTTAAAATTTTATTCATATAAAAATTTATTATATTTTCCCGTTTCCCATACCTTTCTTCTAACAACTTTAAACATGTATAATAATTTTGATCATTCACTTCGAAACCGGCTAATATTATATGCAGGTCCAGACAGCAAAGATTTAAAATATTGGACTTTTTTAACTTTTGATAACGATTCATTTGAATCTATCGCACTAGTAAATAAATTGAAAAATTCTAAGAACTGGCTTGCATCACCAGAAATTTTTTCTATGTTCAATTTAGGCAGCTTCTTGGCCGAAACTGGTTTACTACCGATTTTTGAACCGTTACTTGTTTCGAGTAAAACTTTTGGTTCAGTTTCGATTTTACATTTTTTAAGTCTTATCTTAATTTTAAATTTCAAACTTGATATTTTTTCGGAATATTCTTATATTGATTTCAATTCTTTTTCATATTCAGATTTTTCCTAAATTAAATCATGAATTTCCTTATCTAATTCCTTGATCTGAGCTTAATTTTCATTTATAAGCTCTAATCATTCCATTAAAAATTGGAATCAGTTTTATCTGTATCAACTAACAGCAATGTATCACATTTTGTGATTAATTTCGTAACTGCGGCGCGAACAGCCACTCTTTTACTTTGAATCTTTTCTGGCTTGTGCATGTTTATATTTTAATTCAATATTCAAAAAATATTGTCATGACAAAAAGTTATTTTTCAATAGATCATGGTCAAAAGTCATGCAGAATAATAAAAGTATTTCTTACCTTTTTTCCCGATTCTGGAGGCACCAAAAAATAATGAAGATATTCAAGAACTCCACGAAATTTCAGTTAAAACAAGAGGTGGGAGAGCATAGAGTTTTTAATTCACGATTCCGTATTTAATGTCACGTATTAGGTGAAGTTTTGTGTCACTATTTATAAATAATACTCTTCAAGAAGCTTTTATAGAATATTATTAAATCGGAACATAAAATATTTACAGTATTTACATAGTTATATTATACGTGACATTTAGTTGTTTAACAAGAAATCAGGATTCTAAATTACAATGAATATTCTAGCAACTATTTCCTTTTAAAAATTAAAATAATCTATCATTTTCTTCCACTTTTGGAAGACCAAGAAAATTTGCAGTCTACTGCTGCGTTAAAAAAATACATAAAACCAACTAAAAAAAACAAGAAAGAATGTTTTTAATATCAATTATCTAGTGGATCAAGTGACCCTGGCGCCAGCCAAGAAGCGAAGGGTTACACGAAATTTTCCACATACCTAAATATAAATGAAGTCATATAGTAAATGCATAGACATATGCTAACATTACTATTATAAATAGTAATAAAAATATTTCTTAAAACAAAGTAATACTCCATTAAAAGGCATGTACTTTTAATGGTACACCAGACCCGAAAGGATTAAGACTAGTAGAGTGTTTAAAAGCATGACTTTATTTTAGAATACATTATGCAAATACTATTTAGTCAGTTATCTTTTTAATCTATAAAATATTTTTTGTTCTTATTCTTCTGCCTTTATCGTTTGATATTTTAAATGTTTATTTAAAAAATACTGCTCATTATTTCATCCAAAAGGAAATAGTGTCTTTTATCAACGTCTTTTCAAATCAATGATTTGTATGCTGACACAAAGCACATTGTGAGTAAAATCTTGCAGCCATATTGGTGTATAGTTTGCTAACATTTTTATCAGGAGTACAGCTGCACCATTTTGAGTGTGTGGATTTTTTAAAAATCATTTTGAATGTATGATGACAATTAATTAGGCGGAAACAGAAAAAAATTGTTATTTAAACCTTATTCGGCGTTTCATAAACCGCAATGGTTTGAAATGAAATGCAATTTCAGTTTTGCAATTTTTGCTACTGCAAATTTTAAAACTTCTAAACATCGTATATTTTCAATTTTTACAGTGTCTTATAGGGAAAAAAATGTTTTTTTAAGTACAATTTGTTTTAAAACTGTATCGTAATGTATTCTTAAAATATTATTTTTTTGTAGTTTTTAATACCGTTTTCCTAATTGTGGTAATAGAAGCATTCCATTTTTGTTAAAAGCAAAGAGAAAATAGCCGAAAAAGGGAGACTACTGTATCTTAATGCTGCCATTTTCTCATAAAAATTGAAAAAATGAAATTAAAATGCGTGTTGTGTCAAGAATTGTGTGTTTGTTATAAAACCTGGTGAATTTTGGTTTCATTTACACTTAAAAGAATTTAAATAGTTTAGCATTTGTTTCAGCTAATAGCATAGAGACTTCAAATTTTTGATTTAAAATGATTTCAAAATGATTAAATCAAAATATAAATTTTTTAAGAAAGGTGATTACAGATATGAAAGCTGGATGTGTAAATTTTGATATCGCAAAGATTGATGTCGCATTTCGATTGCACGGTGAAAAAATTCTACGATTGAGTCTAACTGGAATATAATTTTGATTTTTTTTCATTTTGAAATATGAGCATAAGAGCCTTTATTGATAACTTTATCATAATATCTTTATCATAATATACAGATCTTTATCATTTTTTACTGCTTACATTAAGTGTATTGCAATTTAATGTACGATTAAATTTTAATTTTAACAATTTCTACAGCTGAGCTTTATAAAAGTAGTATCTTGTTAATTTTAAGTGAAATATCATTTATTTAAAAATTAGATTTACTATAAAGTTAGGTTTATTATAAATCAATGAAACAGTTCATTTTAAAACCTTTTCTTTCGTCGAAATTCGACAGGTTCTATATTTGTTTCCTTTAAAGTGCAATTAAATAATATAGTATTTATATAAAAACAAATTTTTCGTCCTTGTTTCTCCTACTGAAGTGGTTATAAATGCAATTCTTAACGCACAGTTACACAATAGCGAAATTACAGAAAATTGAATAATTCTTTTTTATTTCTTCCCATAAGAGAATTATTAGTTATATTCCTAAAATTGCAATTATGCAATAGCAGAATTACGTAGAATCGAAAGATATACGATAAGCTTTTTTTTCTCAAAGTGAAACTTTAAAGGCGACAAAAAACTTTAAATCGAGCACATTTTTCTACATTTAAAAATATTTTTATCAGCTCTTACTATAAAATTGTATCTTTAACTTAATAAGCTATTTATATCGCACATTTAGTTAAAATAACTTAATTCGATAAAAAAAAATATGCATATTGAAATTTGCATTCACAAAACTTTATTAGAAGATTTTTACATTAATTCCACACACAAGCAGCATTAAAAAACATTTTTTGATGTTTCCAAAACGTAATTTATTCATGGCTGCTTATTGGATTTATCATGTATCTATTTTATAATAAGTTTCAATAATCTTATCATATTTGCATCAAAAATAAGTGACGCAATTTATTTTGTATTCTTCAGCTAAAATGAAGAATAGAGCTAATAAATTTATTACAAGATAATTAATGAAATAATTCTACTCTAATATATTCTTTAATGCCAAAATACATACATGACTATATTAATGGAATTATCGAAGTTCATGGATTCTTAATTAGAGTAAGCAATGATCTTTCAGTTTCCTGATAAACATTTAAAAATTTACATATAAATCATTGCAATAACCAATTGTTTTAGCGGAAGTGTTTTAATCTTAGTAAAATTTTAAACTCAGTTTATGAATGATTTATTAAAATTTTGAATAATTTGAGCTCAACAAATTCATCAAATTTGATAAAGTGTTATTTTATCAGACTGCATTAGGTCGATTAATCAAAAATTGTTTTGAAATTATATTTTTCGGATGATGCACAGGAAATAATATTCATTTCAAATATTATATTGTTGCAGCGTATATAGGGTTCTTTGATCTTATGGTTAGACAACTTCAAACTCTTGCTTATAGAAAAGTAGAAAATAATTTATTTACAGAACTTCAGAACAACAAAGTCTTCGAAACTCACAAATATTTCTAGATATTCAAAAATAATTGTTCAAATCTATCGTATAAGTGCAGATATAGGTTCAGAGACTCTTTATACAACGTCTCAACACTAAATCACATTCAAAATAACGTAAATAAGACTCAAGCAAACTTGCTTAACAAACGCGTTGTTCACTCAATGACTGACTGGTAAATAATAACAACAACAGCTCGTATCGCTCTCCTTATATAGGCTCGCAGCAGGTGCTGGAAATTTGTAGAACCATCTCGAAAAATCCACGGAACAACATTCAATGTATCGGTATATCAATAGGGGGGGTTACCATAGAGTAGGGAAGGGTTACCAACGCCAACAATTGCCAAGTTTGTCGCCAACTTGGCGATATCTCTAATATTTCGCAAAGCTGTCATAGACATTCACTGAAAATAATAGACAAGTTTGCTTGATAACAGAGACAATGTAATAAAAACTAATATTAGTAAAGAAATGGAGCTTAATAAGATTATTTACATTATTTTACAGTACAAACACTAACTATTTACAAAATTCGTAACACTACCCCCTCCTCAAAGACTGCACGTGACGGGCAGTGCAATCCTTGAGTTAGAGGAAAACACTTAAAATAAATAAATACATAAATAAATAAATAAATAAATAAATAAATAATAACAATAATAATAAAGTTTACATAAATAAGAACTAATTACTATTTACATATTTACAAAAAGTGACTTTCATGACCATGGTCTGAAATTCCAGCTTTGAATTTCTAATCACTTTCGCCAAAATAAGGGGCTAGCCGGTTATAATATACGACCTTGGGTTTGACATGTGGCGATTTTTGTATGCGTACGACGACGTCATTCAGCCTGTTGACGACTGTGTAAGGACCGTCCCAGTTCCTTTGTAATTTTGGCGACAGTCCCTTACGACGTATGGAATTCCACAACCAAACTTTGTCACCTTCGTTGAATTCATGTCCAGTTGCCTTTATGTCGTACCGTGTCTTCATCTTTTCCGATGCCTGTCCGATTCGGTTCCTCGCTAGACGATGAATCTCCTCAATCCGTGCCTGGAGTTCATCCACGTACTCTTCAGGCGACAAAGGAGCGTCAGGAGGACGGCCAAACAAAAGATCCGCAGGCAGACGAAGATCACGACCAAAGAGCATTTGAGAAGGGGAGTGACCAGTGGCCTCATGAGTGGCACTCCTGTAGGCAAGCAGGAAAAGAGGCAATTTCTTGTCCCAGTCCTGTTGGTCTCTAGACACCAGGAGAGAGAGGCTATTTAGGATGGTACGATTGAAACGCTCCACCATGCCGTCCGATTGAGGATGTAGGGGTGTAGTTCGAGTTTTGTCCATGCCGAGTAGTCCACACATTTCCTTAAACACAGTCGAATCGATGTTTCTTCCTTGATCGGAATGGATTTGAAGAGGAACTCCATATCTGGAAACCCAGTGTTGAACTAGTATGTCTGCTACGGTTACCGCCTCTTGATTAGGAATGGCGTAGGCTTCAAGCCACTTAGTGAAGTAGTCCATGACAACGAGGATGTACTTATTGCCATCAGATGTTCTAGGAAGAGGATCCAGGATGTCTAGTGCAATTCGTTCGAAAGGAGCTCCTACATTATAACGCTGCAGTCGCCCACGGGTGCGCCTCTTTGGACCTTTACGTGCTACACAGGTGTCACAAGTTCGACACCACTCTCTACATCACTGCAAACATTATTCCAGTAGAAACGCTCTCGAACCTTTTGCAGGGTCTTCATTACACCAAAATGACCTCCTGTGGGACTACCATGCAGTTCTTGAAGGACCATAGAAATTCTCGACTTAGGGAGTAGTAGTTGCCATCTACATGTCTTTCTATCGTCAGACTCCCATTTTCGGTACAAAATACCGTTCTTCAAATGTAGGGAATCCCAGGGGGCCCAATAACGTTTAGTAGTAGGATGGTAATGGGCCATGTCTTGCCAGCTGGGCTTCCTGTTGGACTCCTCTTTCAGCTCTAGAATTGACTTAATTTCAGGATCAGCAAGTTGATCTTTACGCAGGCTCTCGTCACTCCACGGATCTTGCGATGATGTAGACCCAGTTGTAACTTGTCTTACTATAGGACCTTTGACATTAAATTTCTTCTCAACCTGGTCACAGTATCTACAATTCTCTGAGCAGGGTCTTCTTGAGAGAGCATCTGCATTTCCATGTGATGAGCCTTTTCGATGGCGTATCTCCATATCGTACTCTTGAAGCTTTTGTATCCACCTGGCTATCTGGGCTTCTGGGTTCTTAAAATTCAATAGCCAAGTTAGAGAAGCATGATCAGTTCGGATCAGGAATTTTCGACCGTAAAGATAGTGATGAAAATGGGCTATGGCTTTCACTACAGCAAGAAGCTCTTTTCTTGTTACGCAGTAGTTTCGCTCTGCTTTTGACAAGCACTTGCTGAAATAGGCGATAACACGCTCCTGGACGTCGATTTCCTGGGACAGTACAGCGCCAATGCTTTCGTTACTTGCATCCGTATCAAGTATAAACTGTTTATCGATTTGAGGATATGACAGAATTGGAGTGGATGTTAAGGCCTCCTTAAGCTTTTCGAAAGCAGCGTCACATTCTTGTGTCCACATAAATTTTTGATTGGCTTCTGTTAATTTATGAAGTGGTCTTGCAATCATCGAGAAGCCTTTGACGAATTTCCTGTAATAGGTGCATAATCCTAGAAAACTCCGAAGCTGGTGAATATCTGCTGGACGACTCCAATTTTTCACAGCCGATATCTTCTCCGGATCAGTCTTAACTCCTTCCGCCGAAATGATGTGTCCAAGGTATGCGACTTCATTGTGAAGTAAGCTGCACTTCGAAGTGCTTAACTTCAAATTAGCTTCCTTCAATTTTTGTAGCACCCGCCTGAGGTTGTTCAGATGTTCATCAAAAGATTTTCCTATGATTATGATATTGTCTAAATAAACAAGACATGCTTCATATGACAGTCCCCGAAGAACCGTTTCCATAAGCCGTTCGAAAGTTGCAGGTGCGTTACATAGACCAAAAGGCATTACCTTGAACTGCCATAATCCTTGTCCCGTTGTAAAGGCATTCTTCTCGCGGTCGTCCGGATGGATCTCTACCTGCCAGTAACCACTCTTTAGATCCAGAGTCGAGAACCAAGTGTTGCCCGCAAGTGTGTCGAGAGTGTCGTCGATCCTTGGTAGAGGGTAACTATCCTTTTTAGTGACGTCATTCAGTCGGCGGTAGTCTACACAAAATCTTGTAGAACCATCCTTCTTTCTTACTAATACAATGGGAGACGCCCATGGAGTTGTCGATGGTTCGATGATGTCATTTTCTTCCATATCCTTAATTAAATTCTGCACCTCTTCTTGCTTGGCAAAAGGTAATCGTCTAGAGTGCTGTTTAATAGGAGAGTGATCGTGTCAATTCGGTGTTGTGCCATTTTGGTTCGTCCAAAGTCTTCAGATGTTTGGGAGAATAAACTTTGGAATTCCCTAATTAAATTTTCCGCAGCGTCCATCTGTTTTGGATCTAAGTCTGTATTTTGTAACAAATCCTTGACTAAATTAGCTGAAGATTTTTCAGAGTGACTGGAATTTTGACTTATGCACGTCACAGGAGCACATGATGCTATCACCTCTCCTTTCTTGATAGTCCTCGTCTTATCACTGATGTTAGCAATTCTGACTGGAATGGTCTTTTTCGAGAGGTCTACCACAGAAGAAGCCACCAATACTCCTGCCTGTGTACTGTTGTCTTCTGGATAATCTATATGGCCAAATCGGTAATTAGTTTCATTTTTAATTACAGCTGGAACTAAAAATTCTGTTCTTGGATCTAGATTGATGTCTTCTTTGGCTATTACTGCTTGTTTACATTCAATTTCGTTATTGAATCCAAAAAGACTTATTTCTTCAAATTTTGAGAGCATTTTGTTATTTTTGAAATCAAGTTTGAAGCCAAACTTCTTCAGAAAATCTAGTCCGATTATGCAAGGATCTGTTATGTCAGCCACATAAGCCGTATGATAATATTTGCTTCCTCCAAAGTTGATGGTTAAATTGGCCTTTCCATATATGCCTATCTTGTCGTCCGTCACAGTTTGCAGGGTAACGCAGGGTGGAGTCCAGATGAGTTTACATTTCAGTTTTCGAGCCAAATCTTCTCTTATTATTGTTACGTTGGCTCCTGTATCGACAATCATACGGCACTGAATTCCGTTAATAAAGCCTATCACATATAATTCATTATCACCGCCACTCATTTTTGATATCTGGAGGATCTTCAGGTGGGGCTTTTCATTCTCTGGCAACCTCCGCCCCGCGATATGGCCAAAATTTAGTTTCCCTGCTGACTGTTTGAATTTATCTCACGTTCGTGGATTTTGGGGAAATTTTTTCGGAGATATCCTGTATCACCGCATCCCCAGCACGTGAGATTCTGTCTTCTTTAACTTGTTCTTCCGTATTTTAAAGCTTCAAGTTCTTGATTTATTTTCCTAATTTCTTTCAAGACGTCGTTCTCAGTGTCTGAGCTTTTGTTCACCGTTGCCCCTCGGACTGAATGACGATCTCTTCGGCTGGCTTGTGTAGCTGCTTCCAACTTTAAGGCATATAGTAGTGCAGCCTTTAAATCCTGTACATCTGCCATTCGTACCGCTCTCTGCACTTCTGGATCTTTTATTCCGTCTACAAAATATTGCAGTGAGAGCATTTCCCGTACATTTGTTGGACAATCAATGAATGCTAAATTTGCAAGCCGTTCAATTTCCGAGGCATACTGTTGAAGGGTTTCACTCGATTTTTGATGGCGGCTCTTCATTTGTATTCTCGTATAATCATTGAAGAATTTTTCGCCGAATCTCATTACAAGTGCACAACTTAGAGTCTCAAAATTGAGTTGCGTCATATCGGGCAATGTTTGCAGCACGTCGGCGGCTTCTCCTCTCAAAGATGCTGCCAGTTGACAAGCTTTCACCTCGTCACTCCATTTGTTCGCCTCGGCTACAATGGTGAATTGGGTTTTGTAAACGTGCCAGGAACTTTTTCCGCCGTATGTCGACAGCTTAACTTGCACAGGAGAAGCAGGCGGATTCCTAAATTCTTCATAATTACCACTGGACGCTGAAAGTTTCTTCTCAAACTCTTGTACTTTTTTATTTAGCTTATCATCTACTTCACCTAGTATTTTCTCTTCTACTTCCGCCATTTTCCTTTCCATTTTCTGTTCAACATTACTAACTTCATTCTGAATTTTCTCTTCTACTTCCTCTATTTTCTCTTCTACCGAGCCTATTCTTCTCTCCACCGACGAGAACTTTTCTTCTAAAGTTTTCTTCATTTCTTCTTGGCTTTTATTAATCTTTTCAGTCACATCTTCTTGGCATTTGTCAATTTTATTTGTCAACTGTTCCATTCTTTCTTCGTTTTTATTCATTTTTACCGCCAACTCTTCTTGGCCTTTATTAATCTTTTCAGTCACATCTTCTTGGCATTTGTCAATTTTATTTGTCAACTGTTCCATTCTTTCTTCGTTTTTATTCATTTTTCCGCCAACTCTTCTTGGCCTTTATTCATCTTTTCCGCCAACTCCTCTTGGCCTTTATCCATTTTATTTGATAATCCATTAATAGCTTTCAACAACTCATTCAGTTGCTCTTCCGTTGCTCTCGTTTTCGCCATAAGATCCCAAATTCTGACACCAAATGTTGCAGCATATATAGGGTTCTTTTGATCTTATGGTTAGACAACTTCAAACTCTTGCTTATAGAAAAGTAGAAAATAATTTATTTACAGAACTTCAGAACAACAGAGTCTTCGAAACTCACAAATATTTCTAGATATTCAAAAATAATTGTTCAAATATATCGTATAAGAGCAGATATAGGTTCAGAGACTCTTTATACAACGTCTCAACACTAAATCACATTCAAAATAACGTAAATAAGACTCAAGCAAACTTGCTTAACAAACGCGTTGTTCACTCAATGACTGACTGGTAAATAATAACAACAACAGCTCGTATCGCTCTCCTTATATAGGCTCGCAGCAGGTGCTGGAAATTTGTAGAACCATCTCGAAAAATCCACGGAACAACATTCAATGTATCAGTGTATCAATAGGGGGGGTTACCATAGAGTAGGGAAGGGTTACCATCGCCAACAATCGCCAAATTTGTCGCCAACTTGGCGATATCTCTAATATTTCGCAAAGCTGCCATAGACATTCACTGAAAATAATAGACAAGTTTGCTTGATAACAGAGACAATGTAATAAAAACTAATATTAGTAAAGAAATGGAGCTTAATAAGATTATTTACATTATTTTACAGTACAAACACTAACTATTTACAAAATTCGTAACACTATTTTTAATCAAATAACAATAGTGCTTTATTCGTATTTAAAAATGCATATAAATAATATAAAGTTTTTTTCTACGGAAGAATAAATAATAATAGAAAACTTACACACTACTTAACACTTTGATATTATTGTAATCCCCACTATAGTCATCATTCGGTGATGATTCTCCTGTCAGGAGATACCAAATCACAGGTGTTTTTTGCTTTATAAGTTATGCTCTAAGTAAACTTATTGCCGAAACGTCAGTGAAGGCTTACTTTGGAGACACGAAATTTTTTGGTTTCTGTCTGTCAGTCAGTCTGTCAGTCAGTCTGTCAGTCTGTCTGTTCCGCGATAACTAACGCAAAAAATATCCAATTGGCTTGAAATTAAGTGGGTATGTTAGTGAGGCACTGGGATTAAGCTGTATAGTTTTTTGTTAGATTTGATTCATTCGCTCGAAAAATATAGAATATTTTATTTTACGCAATAATGCTTTTCTATGGCAAATCCAATAATTTTCAATTTTTTTTTTTTTTTTTTTTTTTTTACTTGCGAGTAAATGACACATTTCATTAATGGAATTCAATGATAAATGGACGCTGAAATTTATCGGTTAATTTATTCATATTGTTTTGAAATTTTGTCTACTCATTTGTCAGATTTTTAAAGTTATTACTGTAAATTTTGGAGATTTTTTATAAATGTGTTCCAATAATATTAACTAATTTGTTTTAGAGATTTACTTATTTAAAATGTATTTATTTCATTTTCTTTATTTTCTCTTAATGGTTGCTAAGCAACCATTCATCTTAATTCTTATTATATTTTAATGCTATAAATTTGAAAGCATGTACGAAAATTTAAATAAAGTCCGCGTCAAAACTGATGAATTAATTAATGTCTTTGTATCTTTGCGGATAAATATAACATAGCCCAGAAAAGATTATAGGCTACGTTTTATTAATTTTATTCAAATATTTTCCTTAATAATTCAAAATTTCCTTCTTTTTCATACAGAATCAAGAGCGATTTTTTAGATAAAATTTAACAAATTTCTTTTGTCGTTGCCAAAAAAAAAAGAAAATCTGGAATAATTTTTCAACGGTAATAAGTTTTAATTGAGCAATTTCCATTCGAAAAATTAAACTAAGAAAAAATAAATATGACGTCAGAATTAAAATAAAAATAAAAATAGTACTTTGTTAAATATTAAACATGGAAATTTGTTTAAGAATAAGAATTTTTCTGACAAAAATGGGGGCATATTAGAAGTAAAAGAAATAAAAAATAATTATATTTTTAACAAATATTTCAATTGGTAAAATTTGATGTCATAATTGAAATAAAACAGGTATTTTATAGTTGTCGTTAAAAATACTAGAAACATGGACAGCAATAACTCATGAATAATGACGTCATTGCCGAAATTTCAGTGAAGGCTCATTTTGGCGACACAAAATTTATTGTTTTCCATCTCTCAGTCTGTTCTTCTGTCTATCTATCAGTCCCCGATAACTGCCACAAAATGCAATCAAAACTTCTTTTTTTCTTAAACAAAATTGAAAAAAACCCTAGATTAATGAGTTTACACTTTCAAAAGTTCCTGATATATCAGATTTAGGTGTTTTTGGTGGGCAGGTATCTAGAAGTATGAGGATAATGAAAAATGCTTATTAAAACTGTCACTTATCTTTATAAATCAAAATATAGACAGAAATACAAGATATACGATAACCATTAGCAGATTGATAGAAAGTTAGAAATTTAAATTTAATGAGACTACGGGGGGTTCAGGGGGGCGGAGCCCCCTTGAAGAAATCTACTGTGGTATAATAAAAAAAAAACAAAAATAATAGATCATGAATTTTTCAGAATATCCTAACATAACTAAATCTTTAATTTAACGGCTTTTGATGGCTTCAAATTTCTTATTCTTATTTTATAATTATAAATAATTACGTAATTCGAAAATTTTAAATTACAGTTTCCAAGAAGTTGAATATTACGCTAAATGTGTTTAAAAAAAAAGATGTGAAAAGCTGACGTTGAGGCTCTTGATCTGCAGATTTACTAGTTATATTTTATAGGTAGCTGTTTTTTTTTCTTTTCACAAATTTATAAGGATTGTAAAATTTAAGAGTATTATCATTCCGTAGTATTTTATATACTTTGGAAGAAATATTTGGTTTCTTTTAATAATTTAAGGTTCATTTTGTAAAACAAGATTAAAATTAATTAAAAACCGGAATAAATTTTTCGACGCACAATGCACTTTAGATTTTACCTCCATTATTTCTAGAAGACGTTGTTATTTAAACGAGATATCATTGAAAAAAAATTGTTTTATTTAGTAAATTAAAAGTGGAGACATGGTTTTATAGAGTGAAATTACGTAGCAATTCTAAATGGTATATGCTATGTAAATAATGAACCCATTTTTTGTTTAAAAGAATCTATTTTATCTATGTAAATAAAATGCATGATTTATACTTTTTCACAAAGGTGCATTATGTTAAATAATAATCCAGCATTGTATGATAAAAGTCTGAGACCATTATTGTTTAGATTTTACCTGACTTATTTCTTGTATTTATTTTCCTGTTTTGAATAAAATGTGAATAAATATTTTCTCGAATAAACACTGAAGCTGTTTAAGCTAAATTATTAATAGGAGTATTGTAAAGTTAAAATTATTTACAACGTTAGAACACCAGAATATTCGAATTCCAAGCATACCGGTTTCGGTAGCATATAGCATACCTTCCTCAGTGCTAAAGATAGTGGAGATTTGCTCATATATATATAGGGAGGATGGGGATTCAAGTGATAAGTTTCTTGACCAATAGGAAAACAGAGGATCCTAGGCAACAGCCAATAGGAAAGGCATAGAAATAGGAATAATAAATAATAGGAGTATTATTTATTATTTTAAAAAACGTGCATGTTTTCTTCACGGTGCTTGTTTGTCATTGAATCCATATGTATCACAAAAGAATGAAATAGTAGCATATAGTGTATACATTTAAAATTTTTATTTATTATATATATAAAAGCCCGCCGTGTATAACGATTCCGGGGTCAACCCATCCACGAGAAAAACACTTATTTTGACCAATGACAAATTCCATTGTGAAAAGTTATCTCCGATTTTAAAGGCTATCAATTTTTTGTCCAATGCAAACGTTCCAGAGTCGTAATGGAGCGTTTTCATTTGTCAGATTTACAGTTTGAGCTGTAAATGACGTCACTACATTTTACTGTGCTTTGAAATCTTTTCCCCATTTCAAACACAATATTCACACTGTTAAAAATTTGACTCATTTGCTGCAGCATCACTCCACCGCTTTTATAGAAAACGATTACTTTGCTGTGTTATGAAGCATTCTCATTGGTCATAAAAGAGACATTCTATAAAAGCTGTGGAGTGACGCTGCAACAAATGGGTCAAATTTTTAACAGTGTAATAAGGGTAAAGTAATCATTTTCTATAAAAGCTGTGTAATGACGATGCAGCAAAACAGTCAAATTTTTAACAGTGTTTAATTAAAACTTTTTATTTAAGAAAAGCGAAGGTGCGTTTTAAATACAATATTGTTAGAATTTTTATATTCGTGTTGCTTTATTTATTTATTTATTTATTTTTATTTATTTACTTTTTTTTTTTTTTTTTTTTTTTTTTTTTTTTTTTTTACAGCCGTGAATGACTTTGTTGTCACATAACGAATCACGATTGTGTACTCTTTATTGTTGACATTTGTTTTCGATCTTATAAAGTATTTTCTTTTAAGTATTAGCTAATGGTATAAAATAGTTAATTCACTAATATTTTAAAATAGTATTATTAGTACATGTTTTGCATTATTAATGCATGTTAATTTGCAAGTTTTTTTTTTGTGTGAAATAATTACTATAATTTTGTGAGTGAAATTCATTAGCGGCATATTCTATGCCATTATTTTACCCATTCAGTTAATAATTTGGCTACCCTCTCATATTCGTCTGGAAATGGCCAAAATGGGAAAATTTTTTATACATTTTGGATATTTTTATTATTTTCTCTCAGTATTTTAAAATATTTTTCGGCTGTAGTTTCACAATGTATTCTTTTATAATTGATATTTTACCTTACTTTATTCTTTTAAAATTTATGCATTTACCATTTATTCATTACAATCCCTCCCCATCCACCAGATAGTTTTGTTAGAGTTTTAAATGCAGATTTCATTGATTTTTTTTTTTTTTTTTTTTTTAGATTTTTTTCTCGTGTTTAATCTTTGTATTTTTCAAAATTGTTTAAGCCTAAAGTGGCTATGATTGACCAAAGTTGTTGTAATGTTTTATCATACTTTCAAAAAGAGAAACACGTCATTTTGATGGGCTATCTTCTAGTACTTAAATAATGACGTTACAAGATACATAAATGTAATAGAAGCATTTAAAAATATTTTTAAAATCGAGAATGGAGATCCAAAAGTGTGGAATTTTCTTCTCAAATTTGAAATAGATTTCGAAAACTTAGATCGAAAATACGTACATTGCAATATATATATATATATATATATATATAGATAGATAGATAGATATAGATATAGATATATAGATATATATATATTCATTAAATTTACGGCAAAAACTGATGGCAGCAATGTTGCCAGCAGTTTTTGCAGTAACAATTGCAGCAAAATAGATGTAAATTTATTTATTACAAATACTTTTACTGCAATTTTTTGCGCCAAGAACTGCTGGAAACATTGCTGCCAGCAGTTTTTGCCGTAAATTTATCAAATTTTTTACAGTGTACTAACACCTGAATTAGAGATACTTTAAGAATTTATTCTTGACAACTTTAGACATAATGCATATCAGTGAATTAATACGAAAACAAAATCATTTTACTTAAAGTAATATATTGCATTTATCAAACATTTAACAAGTAGGGGGAACTGGGAAACATTGATACAGCTTTTTTCTAAGAATTTTTTTGGTATCCGTAAAGCAGAAATTTCAAGTTATTTTTCCATGTGTTGTCAGCAAAACTTGTGTAGTGTGTTATAAAAATGTACAATCGTTGTTTTATATATTATTTTTGCTTGTAATTTTAAAAAAATAAAAAAAAGTGATTTCTATCAATGTGCCCCATCCTCGGGGCAGATTGATACACCTCATGAGACACTTTGATACGTCTGGGAAAAAGGAGACAAAATAACACCAATGCATATTTTTCATAGAAAAATAGTTAGAAAACCATTTTACATTTATTTATAGAAATTAAAATCACCCACAATTTATTTGAATTAATATTAAAGCAATCAAAATTAAATTAATAATGACTTGATGTTTTGGCTGTTCCTTGTCTGATTGTTGGCTGTGGTAACATTGACATATCTGGCACTTCAACCCCAGCATTATCTTCTTTCTTAAGAAAGATGAAAAACTTACTAGGTTTTTTGTTTATAAATTGGTTTATAAAGAGACAATAAAGGATAATTATATAAAAAATTCTGCTTATAGTATAAATATCCTTTGCTGTTCTGCAGCTTGTTTCTCTTACTTAAAATTTCTCATCTCGAAAATACTCTTTTCTCTGGAAAATCGATATAAATTCGAGATTTGCCATGCTGCCCTACATTTCTTTTGTTAGTTCTACTAGTACTACATGTCGGCTTAATTCGTAGGTCTTCTGTTCGCAAAAATACTATAAAATGTTCTAATATAAAAAAAATCAGAGCTATTTCACTTCAATAAAAACTAATATTAAAAATGTTTGGCGAAAAATATTTGGATTAAGGAATGGATGGTAAAAAAATAACAAAAGATAATAAAAAAATGAATTAGAAAAGGTTTTAGGTTGTATCAATGTGCCCCAACATAGACTGTATCAATGTGCCCCATACAGCCATTTTGAATAAAATGGGTCTCATATCGAACACTTCATAATTTATCTAACAATAAAGAATGAGGAACTGATAAAGAGTAGCTTTACTTGCCAGGAAGAGTATTTTTTTCGGTTTAAAATACGGGAACAGTTGTACAATACCATTTTAACTGTACAACTCAAATTTACTTTTGACCTACAAAAACAAATAATCACCCGTCCCATTTCATCAAACTACTGAATCATTGCAAGATTTTTTGTATGTAGTTGAGTATCACCTTTTGGAGCTGTTATGAAACTTCCTGTAATGACCCTGTGTGCAGTACAGGGGTGTATCAATCTGCCCCAATTCCCCCTACATCTAAATATGTAACTAAATGCATAAATTTTTAAGACAGAAGATTTTTGATAGAAATTAAAACTACTGCTGGTTTTACTTAAATATTAGGATCAATTTGATTTATTTATTTAATTAATTAACCGTATGTCAGGTGATGTGAAGGGGGGTTCCGCGCTATTATGTGGGTGAAGCCTCGGCTTTAAATTGCAAAGAAAGAGGAAATACTTTTTTCCTTTTCCTTCTACATTTGTGTAGGCTAGGTCTCAAAGAAATATATTAATGCATTTTAAATACAAAATTCGTACATTACCACATATACGCAATACAACTACAAAAAATACTGTTATATTAATTGATTGTTTTGTGGGCAATTTTATATCGAAGCATATTTTTTAAATCTTTTGTGGAAATAAAGACAATATTAATCATAAAAATAAGAGTATAATTTTCGTTATTTGAAAGTGCAGATCTGTATATCTTCCTGTAGTTTAATTGGTATTTTAAAGATTTTATGATATACAAATGTATCCATTTATGATATACAGATGTATGTATACAAATGTCTTGTGTTAGAGATAATATTTCTGAAAATAAATTTTTAGTAGGTTGTGAGATTTTTAAAGATCTAAAGTGGTGTGCAAAAATTTAAGACCCACAGCCGAATTTTTGGATTTCATCATTATTATCGAATATTACGCAATCTGGGTCTATTGAGTCAGACTCATTTGTCTGTCTACATAACTTCCCCTGTCTCAATCCTCGTCATTTGTTTGTGAATTTTTCTGTAAACGGTGTTTCTTTCAATCTTTTTTAATGGATAAAATACCGCCTCTTACAATTGTTAAAAACAGAAACAGTTGCCTTCCATAACACTGTCTTTCCTGAACGTCAAATATCTAAGAAAATGTATGTGAGCAAGATTGTTGTTCACCAAGCTGCCTGTATATTGAATATTTCGGGAAAGAACATTAAACTAACGAGATACGGTCCACTATTATAAACTAATGTTTGCCATAATCATGTAATCCGAAAGATTGTAATGTGATCTCAAACAGCCTCTTGTAAGAAGATTAAACATACTTTGACTCCAAAGGGCACCGAGGTCAGTTTGTGAACAATTTCAAAACGTTTTACTAAATATTTTGATTTATTAACCTTTAACCTTGTAGGAAACATCGACATATCCCAAATATGAAAAAGAAACATCCTACTTTCGCCTGAAATGGTGGAGTGTGGTGTTATTTATTGATGAGTCAAATATCCAGCAATTTTCTGCTCGTGATAGAAATGTTCGAACGAATGGGAAAGCAGGGTGCCCTAATAGCATGCTTGGTCACAGTGACGTCACTGTGAGTCACTTTGGTCACATCACATCTGTGACCAAAATGCCACCACTCAGTGACGTCACTTTGTGACTGAGATGTGACTTTCTTAAAAATCTTTAGAAATTTATAAATATCCTTCAAAACATGTTATTTACTTAAAAAAAACATGTTTCTGGCAATTTAAATATCGTAGCTTTTGTCACAGTTTCGTCACATTGTTAACGTCAAATTAGTCACAAATGACACATTTTTCACAAATTTGTCACATTGTGACCACTTTGTGAAACGTCACAAAAAAGCTCTAAAACGGCCATATCGACTTCACATTTTAGTTACTGTGACTTCACATCGACGTCACGAGACGTCACATCGACAATCGATGGTCACAAAGTCACAATGTAACTTCACAACGACGTTCCAGTGACGTCACCATGCTTTACGGGTGGCGAGTGGTCAGGGAAAAAACAGTAAAAAAAAGAGGGAATGATCAGTATGTACTTAGAAAAATAATTGAAATATTATACATGGATCAATGATGTCGAATTTTTCTTTAACAAAATACTTGTATTTAACACCTATTTTGATTTTGTTTTTCCCTGACCACTCGCCACCTTGGAAAGATATACAACTCCATCAGTGAAATGTCTTCCAAGCCACATGATATATAGGAGTGCAATGTTTGTGTCAGGTACTTCTGCTCTGTATTTCCTGCCATCTAAAACTTCGATAAATGGATGTCAGTATTTTAATTTGTTACGTGATAAGTTGAAACTTCACATATAAGCTCACCGATATTCAATGTTCATAAATGATCGTGCTCCGTCTCACACGTGAAAGACCGTTAGGGACTTTCTGACTCCAAAGCAAATTGAGGTTCTTTCTTGGCCAAGTAACATTTCATATTTGAATTCCAATAGAGAATGTGTGGTGTAATTTGAAAAATAAAGTGAAGGAAAAGCAACCATCATGTGTTATGGAACATGTTTAAGTCATAAAGAATGTCTGGTGTACAGAAATTTTTCAAGCATACTGCCAGTCTCTGATTTTATAGTAAGTCGAACAGGATTGCAGTAGCAATTAAAATTGATTTGATTGTAATTGATACATAATACTGAGTTTAATTTCAATTATTTAATAAAATTAAATATAACTCATTTTTTATGTAGATTTTGTTTGAGATTCCTATTAAATCTGATATTTATCTAGTTAGTTTAAAAATTTGCACACGGCTGTATATAGTCTTCGTATTTCATTCTATGAATAAAATTATTTTTTTACTGTACACTGATACAATTGGTGAGTAATTAAAACTGTATTCTCTAGTACATACATTTTTTTAATTCTTGTGTACATATAAACTTTTTTAACAAGCGTTATTTAACCATTTATCTACCGACGGTACTTATAAATACCATTAAAATTACTTATTATAAAATTCTTTTAATACGTGAATTAGTTGTAATACAGTTTAGAATGAGTTACAGATGCATTACTTTATCTTGTTCCAAAAGCATTATTGGTTACAGAAAACAAATATATTTTTAAAAGGATGATTTCTTTTGCCTTTGTATTCTTTCAGCTTTTTTAGCGCTAAGAGAAGATGACGATTTTTCAATTCGGAAATATTTCAATATTTATATTGTAAGAACATGTTATTTGTACATTTTAAAATTCTACAAAATACTAAGAAAACAATTTAAAATAAAAGATTTAAGTTGGGTTATAAATATTACACAAAATCCCTGCAATTTCAAATTTAATTAATCCTTCTAAATATTTCAATTCTTCTAAAATCCTTCAAAAATTTACTAAACAACTATGTAAATCTTTTAGTTTAATTTAAACAATTTACGTAAAATACTTTAGAATATAAAATTTTCGTGAATTTATAATTCTCTAGATAAAGGGTTAAATCATTTCAACAGTTTTTATGATATAAACGTTGAAGCAGAAATCTTGAGATAGATTTATTAGTGCGGTTTTTAGATAAAGGTATCTGTTATCCTTTAGGACATTAATTTCATTTGAAATGGAATGTTGTTAATGCAACGAGGCGAAGATAATGTCTAGAGAGCGTGGAAAGAAAAACGATTTCAATAATTTCGATGACACCATATTTGTATTAATATGTGATTTAAATTCCAAATGCCAGCTATAAATAAAAGAAATTATACTTAGTATTTCAAATATGGCTCAACAACTACTTTGCATGCAAATTGGTGCATAAAACATAGAAAGATAAATAATGATTAATTGGAAATGAATGTTAATTAGTTTAGAGATTCTTATATTTTTAAAACTGAAAAAAAAACATAAATGTCTTTCTCTGATTCATTTAATGGTGATAAAATAAAGTAATGATTGATTTTTTGTTGTTGTTGTCGTTAAGTTTTTTGGAACAATTATGGGTTTTCTTTCTTTTTCTTCTTTTTGTTGCTGCAATATTTTTCTGTATTTGAAAAAAAATAAATACAATACAACAAAAATACAATATTTTTTAGCAAATGAATTTTGGAAGATTCATTATCAAGAATTCTTTATAAAGGTTTTGAAAGCAGAACTTTTTTATATTCCGTTTGAAAAAAAGCTATATATAAATTTAATCTTTATTGTGCTTAAAATAATATTTAACACTTCAATCATTGATACGCGTCAATACTATTTATTTTAATGAATAAAAACTCTTTTCAGCGATTTTTTATACATAAATTTGTTTAAAAATCTCAGAAATAGCTAATAAAATTTATAAATAAAACTTTTAACAGGTTAAAAAAATCAATAAAAGTATGTTACCGCAAATGATCTACTATATTCTCTAGATTTTATCAAGAAAGTATAAAATTATCATACGCTCTCCTGTAATATATATTTTGTACCAAAAATGCTAATAAAATCTCTTTCGAAAAGTTACTGAATTTTCTAAGTATCATTATTTTCATATAGTAACACTGCTTATTTTTTTAAAATAGTAACAGTCATTAAATATCCGAATATATCAACTCAAAAGGTTTGGTAGTTGTATTTTAAATCCTTAAAAATATTTCGCATTCGGTTAAGAAATTTTTATTTAGAAAAAATAAATAAATTATATGTTTTAAAATAAATTGAAATTTCAAGGAGTAAATAAAAGGTTAGATAACAATTAACAGCTTTTTTAAATTTAAAGCATCCATTAGCATTAATCAAATTTTATTTGTTTATTTGCAAATAAATGCTTTAAAGATGTAATTTGATATAGACTGTATCACAGAAAGCGAGCTTTTTAAAAATGAATTTACGTAAATTAAACAGAGTTTACATAATTGAAATAAAAGTATCATTACTCTATAATAGAAAAATGCATTACTTTTAATTACAGACAATAACCAATAATTATAAGATGCACTCCAAATCTCAATTCATGAAATTATATCATTAATGTAAATGTAATTTACATGATAAATTAACATAATATTTTTTCTAAAAAAATATAAGTTCATTTTGAAATGACCAGTTTTTAATTATCATCTAATAGCGGACCTTGGCGACCATTTTGGCCCCCCTTAAATGTATGTTGAGCAGTAAATCATGTCACTTTTATTCATAAATCAATTTACTCCCTCAATCTTTCGCCAAATGGGAAAATTCTGATACAGAAATTTCGAACTCTGTATGTTAGCGCGAAGCAGTTAATAAGTTGACAAACATTGCTTCCTTCTCATTTTTATTTAATTTTTATTTATTGATTTATTTTTGTGTGTGTGTTTCATTAAAAATGTAATGTTTTCTCTCATTTCCTTTAAAAATACGATACTTTCATTTAAAACTGAAGCACCTAAAATTCACGACTTTCGTATAGACTTTTCCCCCCCTTTCTTTTTCTTTCTTTTTTTAACAGAAAGAAAAGAAAAATATTAAATAGATCACAAACCATGATATTTAATTTCATCTTGCGACTTTATTGAATTCACAGCATCATTTTAATTTAACATGCGAAAAAAATGCTAACTGCCCAGATGAAAAATGGCTATTGGCGAGATTTGCACTTGGCTAATATAAAAATATCAATAATTCTTTACGATCATGGCAACTTTTAAATAGAGTTTATCCGAAAAGATAATTTTGATTTTTTAATGAAAATGTAAACTTTGCATATTAATAGTGATGGAATCAGTTCGTTGTTTTTTATGACAGACATTTGACTCGGACTAATATAATATAGATGAAATTATGGAGATAAAACAATATTTGGTGACTTATCATCAGTGCTTGGCTAACATTAAAATGTCAAAATAGTAGCCTAGAATATAAAAAATGATGTGGTCAACCCGGAACTATTGATGAGAGTCACATGACTTAGACTTTAATTATATAAATAATTAGAAATATATCTTATTAATATCAGAAGTAAATGAAATTTATGTATCGTATTTCATGTTAATTAAAAAATTGCAACTTATTACGTACACTATGAACAATTGCGAAAAATCATGCATTCAGCTTAGAATATGTAACATATTTCAATACATTCAGAATACTGTAAAAATTTACAGTTTATTAAGGAGAAAGATATTAAAATACACAAGTTAGGAACTTCTTAAGGCAGTTGGCAATCAAATTTTTGCAATTACCATTTATAGTAGGTAAGATATTGGCATTTTTTATGCAAACCTGTATATGATCGGTACTACTTGGTTATCCCGTCGACCAATTTTGCCAAATTATATTATTCGTCAAATTAATCGCCAAATTAATCGTATTAACGTAATTTTTATTTTAAATAACGAAAAAACAAATAATTAGTAGAATAGTAATAAAAATACAAAGAAAAAGTCGAAAGAAAATCACTTAATGACGTTTAAACACCTTTGTCGCATTTAATGTCATGGAATGTGACATTCACGGTCGTCCATTTTGGCTTTTAATCTGATATTTTGGTGATAGTTTTTTGGTCCACGGGGTAACCTAATAGTGCCTTTGTATCTATACTGCGCAGTATTTTAAAAATTAGTTTCACTAAACGTACAGGTGAGACTTTTTAGTGAGTAATTTCCATCAATAAACGAAAATTATTTTGTGTGTCCTGTATAGGATCTATATAAATTATACAGACTCAATAATATAAAAAAATAGTGGGATAAAATAAATAATTTGGGAATTAATAGTAAATTTGGGAATATATTAATAACATATTGTACATTGAGATATTTTAAAATGGCTAATATGAAAAGTATCCATGTAAATTTTGCGAAGGTTGAAAAGTGTTATTTTCGGATTTCGCTAAAAACAAAAATTATAAATGTACCATAGTGGCACATTTTGCGTTGATTTTTTATTGCGTTAAACTCAATTGATAGATTCATAATTTATTATCATCATTACATGTTACTGAATCCTTATAGTAGAAATACTGTTTAAATTTTCACTAATTTGAAAAATTTAATTTAAAGTTCATTCAAATAAATTTTTTTTGGGTTATTCCAGACAATATAAGATTGACAATTTATTGCAAATATTTTTTATAATTTCAATCTAACAGTTCTTTTAAATTCTTTATTTCTTGAATTCGACGGGTTCCGACTTCTTATCTATTATAATTAGTAGTCAGGATAATATTACATATCATGTGATTTTTTGTCAAACATTTTACATGTTCGTTATTGGGGTAAAATGTCTTCTTAATAAAAGCAATTTAAACAATGAATTTCATGTATTCATAGCGTACTACTAATACAATTTTTTAAATAATTGAAAAGTATGGCATAAATGTACAAAACTATTTAATATCATAGTGAAATTTATATTTATGTGGTATGAAACTTATCTATGAAAAAGCAAATAATAAACACTTCTAACATTCCAGAGATTTATTTTGCTTTTTTGTTTCTGTATTGGCATATGTTAAGATAAATATGATGTACTCAGACACATATTTAAGAATTGCAATTATTCGTATAATGTAATTGTAATTATTTTATTATGTAATTGTCATATTTTAGGAAATTCTAAGTACTTAATATCCAAAATTTGTGCTTAAAAACCTAGTATGTAAATTTATCTCGAAATAAGAAAGTGCGTAAATAAGATTGTCTCTATAATATATATAATTTAATGTTTCATTTTTAATTTTTAATTTTTACACCAATTAAAGCCAAATAAACGGTTTTCGATAATAATGATTTTACAATTAATTACAAAAAATTGCCGCAAAGTGTATTCATAAAAATTGTAAAGAATGAATAATTTACCAAACAAAAGTATTGATAATTTTTTTTTAGCATTCAAAATCCAAATTTACATCTGCTTATTACATCTCGCTTTATTACAATAATAAAAATGGAATTTTTGGTTATTTTTAGTACGTTATAAATAGTCATATATTTGTCAAAGAAATGCATTAACTATAAGAAAAAATTAATATTTTCAATACAAATGAGTTACAAATTGTGTTTTTTGAAAAGAAATCAATTTTCTGAATTTTTTCTTTGTACAATTATTCAACTAGAATAGCCTGTAATCGACATTATGAACTTAATTGTTAATCTTCATGAGCTTTCACAAGTAAATTAATTAATCATTAATTTGCTGAAAATAAGCAGCGATGAATAGTTTATAAAAAGTTGTATGCATCATTAACAATGTACACTTTTTAGATAATCTCTGTAAAAGTTTTTACATGTAATTTATCAGCAACAAACGTTTTTCATTTTTGTTCTCTCATCGCTTTTTTAAAAGTTACTAGCCACCCTTGGCGACCAGTTTGCTCGCCTTGGAATGTATACTAAGCATTATTTTATATTGCTTGTATTCTTAATTTATTTTAATTGCTCAATTTTTTGCCAAATTAGAAGATTCTGGTAGAGAAATAGGCATATACGCACCTAATTGGCGCGATTGGAACAAAATGGCAATTATATGTGCTTCACATGGTAACCCGGCTATTGTTATTCATTTATTAGAAAACTGTCTGTTTACTTTTATTTTCTTTTTTTAAATGATATAAATTGTTTTATTCTATAATTATTAAACTTTTTTATTTATTATAATTTCCTTTTATAAATAATAGAAATTAGTTTAAAAATATGTATGTAACTGGTATTTGAAAACGAAGTTTTCGCCATATTGGCGTCAGCAAAATAACCAATGTGGTGCATATATGCCATCTGTGCTGATAAATGAAGTACTCAGTATTTTTACTCTAGCCTGGCTTAGATATTAACACTAGAACCGCGGAGCGGGTCAATTTGACCCAAATCGATGTTTAATTTCGCGCCGCGCTAAAAGTATTTATTGAAAAAAGGTTTCCTTTTCTGACTTTTAATATTTTAAGGTAAACAACAACTTTTCCTATTTAATAGAAAATAATATAAATATTTTTTTAGTTACAACAACATATACCTAGAACCGCGAAGCGTGTCAATTTGACCCGTAAGAAGTTTTACGGCTAAATGACAAAATAGAAATGATTAATACAAAATTGAGAGAGATTTTATCGGAACTACTTTGAAAGTACATCTGCTTCGCTCGTAATTTCTCTAATAGGAAGAATCAGAAAGGGGAGGGGGTTATGAAAATTTTTAATCAAGATCTTATGTTCTTTATATGAAGAATGGATAATTGCAGTATAAAATTACAACTATTATTTAGAAGTAGTATTGAATTTGCTTATATTATGCATTTATTGAAAGTACAGATATGATTTCCGATGTCTAAATACTACCATCAAAGAAGCTTTAGAATGTTAACAACTATTATCTGAAAATTATTGAGAATGCAAATGATTGAATATGAATATTTGACTGTAAATGAAGAAAATTAAATTCTTATAATGAAAATGAAATTGACGACGGCAATGCCTATACTCTTAACATTGCTGGACTTTTTAATTGGAATATAGCTGTAAATTTATCAGCATTGAACGAAAGTTTGTGATATTTGTCAGAAAAAAAATTGGACATAAAAAGAAAACTTAAGAATTTGAACGAAATGTGAGAAATTTTGAACTTTATACAACAGGAAAATCTGAAAAGTAAATAAACAATAACCTGTACATTCACACTTGGAAATAAAGAAAATGACAAGAAAACTGCAACATAACTATATAAAAGGGCTAATATAATCGTAAATGAGCACGCATAAATTTCAATATCTGTGAGCAAGTTTACTCAGTACATGTCTAACAAAATCAGATAAAATGTGTATTGTATCACGTTCTAGATGCTTGCAGATGTTGATAAAAAACGAGCCTTAGAACGAAGAGAAATACAAGTCTGAAAAAATGCCAAAATCGGAATTGCATGCGGCTACTCTTCTAACACATTCAGACAACAATATAACTGTTTACCAAGGAGAAAAGGGTAAAAATTTGTTGCTTAGCTGTCTACATCAACGCAACTAATTTCAGTGTAGTTGTGTGATTGGATGACAGAAAGTTTGCTTATGACAAGCCTGCATCTTCTAGGAGTTCAGAGAATACAAATTATAATATTTTGTATTTTGCTGAGATCAATGCTTGCATTTTTTTCAAATGTGTAACCTGAAAATAAAAACAGTTTGTTATTTCTCGCCTCCTCCCCTCCCCCCCGAAAAAAACTTCTCATTTGGGCAAAAGAAACACTAAAAACTATGAAAAACACAAACTAAGCATAAAAAAGTTTATCACAATTTAAAAAATCAAAAAAAAAAAAAAAAAAAAAAAAAAAAAAAAAAAAAACTAATGTAATTACTCAAAATATGATGTACCCACATGTTTCTGGTAAATGTGTAAAATTTTAAACCATATTTTTCAAGCAATGCATACAATAAAAGAGATTAGATAAATCAGTAAAATTAGTAAGTAACTTGTACTTTTTTTATATTTTAAAAATTATTCTTAGATTTTATATCTAAAATTATTTGAATGGGATAATCTATTTATAATGTTTATTAGGTCCAAGCTTATTTAGGTTAAAATAGTTTTTGAATATTTGTTCAATATTTTTTACAAATACTTAATGAAATGGAAGTTTGAATAATATCATTTTCTGAAATGTAGGGAATTTCTGCTGACTCTTTTTGTAAAATATAATATAAACACTAAGAAATGTTGATTATTATAAAAAAATACAATATTTTAATCAATCAATTAAGTATTCGGGCATATTTATAAATTGCTTTCCATCTCGGGTCAAATTGACCCGCTCCGCGGTTCTAGGTATACCGAAAGTCCCGCGGTTCTAGTGTTAAATCGCCAGGTATTTTACCTGTGGCATTTCATTAATTACTTAAAATATAATTATATAATCCTTTCGCCCATTTCATTTATAATACATAACTTTAATTTCAAACTAAAAAATTTTAAATTCATGAATTTTATTTATTTTTTTTAGGTAAAAAGAACAGAAAAAGGTACTACTTGGTTATCCTGTCTACCAGAAAACTATTGCCAAATTATAAGTTCAAATGGCAATAATGGATGATCATGAATATCACATTCAATCACGACATTTGGCGACAGAATTGTCCCCTCCCTGATGGTAGTCCCACTGCAGTTTCTCGGGATCTTGGCAGATTTTCTTGTGACCATAGGTATCCACACAGATTTTTATAGCTTCATATTCAAAAAAATATTCAAAAGATTTTTTTTCTAAATTATCCCTCTTTTTTTGAAATATCTGTATTGTGGTAACTGTTTTGACATCGATAACACTCAAATAAAGGTATTATGTAGCTTTAACACATATTTAGTTACAGTTTATGTATATGTTTATGAGAAATATGTATTTTCTGCTTCGAATGACGTCAATTTCAAAAGTTCAAAAATCTATCAGGAGAATCAGAATTTTTATTAATCTATAAAAAAAGAACAGGTGTTATCATTTCTTTATTAAATTATTGAACTGTTTTTTAGTTGGTGGCAACTCGGAAGAAATAATTGAATTAACAATTAAAAAGGAGAGATTTCTATAATGTTAAATTATGGATGGTTAGGACGTTAAGGAAGGACGTTATGCAAGTTTTAAGTGGGTGCCGTTTCCTTAATAGTGGATATTTTTTTACAGGACTTTTGAAAGGCACATATCTAAATTAAAAGCTTTCGAACAAGCTATTACACGTCGCTGAATGTTTCCTGGTTCTGATTATAATTGAGTTGTTTGTCTTTTTTTTTCTTGTTTCACGAAAAAAAAGTGACAAAACAGGGGTGCTGGATCTCCATAACTATTTAGTGGATCTGGATGGTTTTTTGTAAACTTTGAGGTCTAAAATAGGACATTTTGTCTTTTCAATTTCGTCGCGATAAGATGATTGGGTCCAAAGTTATTAAGAGGCAAACTTTGGACTTTAACATTAGAGATGCGGCTGAGCTCTACTATACAGCACTATCGTGCTGTATGATACATACATTTAATTTGGAACTAAAAAGTCTAAAATTCATGACTTTTATTTATTTTTTAAAGTAAAAAGAACAGAAAAAAATAAAAATAATGATATTTTGAAGATCCATAATTTCAGCCAAGGAACAAAACATAAATAAATCCAATTAGCCACAGCCTAAATCTTACAAAAGGACTTATGCACAGTAACCCATAAGATATGTTTTAGTTGGATGTTGCTATTAAACAATTAACAACTAGTCGTGATTTTTGTGTCACATCCGTTAGCGTAATATATATACAGCTTTTAAGCTTATGGAAAACTTGGCACGTAACATGCTTAGAGTACTTAAGTTACTGTGATACCTTTTTGAGCATTAGTCGCTGGATTGTGCCATTCTTTCTCTTTCGACTTTCGAAAGTTCACAACTCAAGACCAGCCTTATTTATGTTGTTATATTTCAAGGAAAAGTATTCTTCATTAAAACATTTGAGTACGTAACGAGATATTAGAACGTTAATAAAATAATCTATTAACTCCTTCCGCCCTGACGTAATATTTATAAGACGTATGTTTTATTGAGTATTGTCAGGTTTGGATAAGCAATTATTATCTAAAACTATTCTTATCTGAAACTTTTATTTACTAACGTGTTATGTGTGCTGTAATCTCTAAAATAGTAACCCTTCCTTATATAGAGTCTTAATCCGAGTAGCGAGGGGACCTAATTCTGGTTGAAAGAATGTAGCATACAATAGGTGTTCTTTCGCTTGTCAATCAAAACTCATAGGTAAGACAGGCGAACAGGGTATGAAGACAAAGATATGTCTTTAAAAAGTGACCTTTTTTTTAGAAGATAGATCCGTGCGGGGAAAGGAATGAACCCCATTTTCGGATGGCTAGCTGTAGGGTGAGAGCTGAGGGTTAGTCATGACCTGGCGAGAGAAGAGTGGGGTGATTCAGAGAAAAGCTCTGGCCAAAAGGAAATCGTGCGTTGATCGAGACTCTAAGAGGACTGATCATGGGTGTGTGGAGATATTAATAGCTATCTATGAGTTAATTGACGTGCATAAGAAAGGTATGGAGCATCTTAACGATGCGCAGAACGTGTGTTCTGTATTTAATTTTATGTTGAACCGGATCACTTACATCCGAGTTCGTAATTGTAAAAATGAATTTATTAGAGAATATTGTGTAAATAAATTATTCATTAAATTTAATTGAAGAGTCAGTGTTCTTGACTACATACCTCTCATCAGTGTCCGATATCACGTAATTATATAGGTGCTGGCAGTACTAAAGTAAATGATTATTCTTTAAAATATTTGGCATTTAGAGGTGAATCCGACAAGTATAATTTTCTCTAAAAAGTTATTTTGTTAGTCCCAGCATCTAACAGTGGTAGAATATGTCCGTATATTTACTATTATGACTTCACGTATTTTCGGCATTCATTAACAATTATTAAAGTTTTCTTAATCATTAGCAAACCGTTGGTGTTTCTTTTAATTCAAACATATGTTTCACTCTTTAACTTCAAATTAGAGGTTTTTTTTATTAATAATTTGTGATAAACGATAATGTGTTTGTTCAATCTGGCTGCAATACGACATTTTTTAAACATCTTAAAAAAATCTTCCTTAAGATATTGTTACAGGAAAAACACACAAAATAAGAGTATTAGGTAATGAAAACATTCGTTAAATTTCAGTAAACCGAAACTTTTGTTTTTTTACAATGGCTACTTTTAATTTTGTTAGCGTAAAAGTATTTTTTTTTTCCAAAATCATGAAAAAATTCTTATTCAATTTTATTACATTTAAAGAAATAACGGTACTTACGTATTAACGCTACCGCAGGTACAGAAATGGGGATTTTCAAGTACCGCAAATCTACACCTAAAATTTTTGCGACAAAATTGCGATAAAATAAAACACTTTATTTAAAATTAAAACACTTTCGAAATTCAAAACACTTTATTTAAAAATAAAGTAGTCAATCGGATTTCGGTGAAAAATGAGTTGATACGGAATTTAACATAGATTCAAAACAGTCTCTTTTTTGGCAAATCCTAAGTACGCATTTTCGTAGCACAAACAAATGGCGTGAAAAATTACCAAACAACAAGGCAACAAGGAATCCAAAAGATAACTGCGTGCGCGTGCGAACAACAAAATTTCTCTTTATTGGCGCATTGGCACAACTTCTACTGCGTGAGTACCAAAATAACTATTATTATATTTTCATTTGCGGTAAAAACGTAAGTACCAAAATAACTATTATTATATTTTCATTTGCGGTAAAAATGTGGTTTTAACATTTTCCTTTTTTTATTTTCTTTTTCTATAAACTCTCTTTTTAGCACTTTCCAACAAAGTTGAAAAGTGCTTATGCATTCGGTTTGTCTGGCCGTCTGTCCGTCTGTCCGTCTGGCCGTCTGTCCGCGCTCTAACTCCCGTAAATATACTCGGATTGCTATGAAATTTTTATACATTATTGAGATATACCCTAGCACGAACCCTATTGAAAATGAAGTATCTACCATGATTAGTTTATCTACAGAGAGAACCAAAAGTTTCCCATTACATTACGGCCTATGGGGAAAAATCGTTAATATACTCGGATTGCCATGAAATTTTATTAGCACTTTCCAACAAAGTTGAAAAGTGCTTATGCATTCGGTTTGTCTGGCCGTCTGGCCGTCTGTCCGCGCTCTAACTCCCGTAAATATACTCGGATTGCTATGAAATTTTTATACATTATTGAGATTTACCCTAGCACGAACCCTATTGAAAATGAAGTATCTACCATGATTAGTTTATCTACAGGGCGAATCAAAAGTTTCCCATTACATTACGGCCTATGGGGAAAAATCGTTAATGCACTCGGATTGCCATGAAATTTTAGGACGTTATTGACGTTTACCCTAGCATGAACCCTATTGAAAATGAAGTTTCCATTATGATTAGTTTATCTACAGGGCGAATCAAAAGTTTTCTATTACATTACGGCCCATGGGGAAAAATCGTTAATATACTCGGATTGCCATGAAATTTTAGGACGTTATTGACGTTTACCCTAGCACAAGTCCTATCGAAAATGAAGATTCTACCATGATTAATTTATCTACAGGGCGAATCAAAAGTTTCCTATTACATTACGGCCTATGGGAAAAAAATGTTTCAAAGGAATTTTAAAGATGTTATACCCTGTCAAACATATTAAAATATGCATTCTATAAAATATAAGGTGAAAATGTAGCTATTATTCATTTACAGGGCCACACAAAAGAATTTCATTAGATAATGGTAAAAGGGGGAATTGTGTGTGACATATTTTAAATATATTAAGATTTTTCATGTATAATAAAATTGATATATGTCACTGAAGCTTAATATAAATTATACGCTACTGTTTTGCATAATATGAAGTACATAGCATTTACAGGGCCATACAAAAGATTTCAAATAGTATATTCTTTCCGAAGTACCGTATATGTGTCCGATGATGAAATGCATTTTAATTATGATATTCGCGTTTATATTTCGCTAAATATATGCACATTATATGGTGCGTATAAATGTTATAGTTGATATACAGGGCTCCCCAAAAGAGCTCACCAACGTTACTGAATATGAGCGTAAATTATTTAAACATGGTTCTTAAATAAGCTATGCATTTGTTCGCTGAGCTGCATTTAATTTATTGAGAAATGTTTGCAGAATATACATAAAGGGATATACAGGGCCACGCAAAGAATTCGGTACATAGACGCCTATGAATGATGATTTATGAGAATGTGATTTCAGTTGTTTTAAAAGTGTTTTAGTTTACAATAAATTTTAGCCTAATGCTGACGTGTAATAAAGGTACAATGTAAACTACAGGGCTGAACAAAAATATTCAAGTATGTTTCCATCTAATAGTATGAATTGCTGAAAAAGAAATTTCAAGCTACTGGGTATTTTCTTGCTAAGCTAAATTTTCCATTATATGAACTGACATATGAAATACAGGGCTGTTCTAATGTACTGGAATACACATTTGGGTATATTTGGCTATACACTATTATTTCCCTAAATAACAAAGTTTTGTTAAAGATTTCATTAAGTGTTGGAAAGTGCTTCATAATCTATGCTTAACGCGTGATTTTTCTTACTTGTTTTAATTGCAGTTTAATTTTTTAATTGCAAGAATCTCGATTTTTCAGTACTTTTCGAACAAATTAAAGCCATAAAATATTTGGCAAACTAAAACATATTCCAAAGAAATATTTAAACAGATTAAATTTATTTAATTTCACTTCATAAAATAAAATATTCTAACTAACATCCCACTTTTTCATTTCCAAAGAAAGAACAAAGTCTTTATTGCTTCCATTTTTGCTCAAAACTTTACTTGCTTAATTTTCTCCTAAAAAACATTAAAGAAAAACGTTTCATTTCTGACTCAATAATACTTAAAGTTAATAAACTAAAATCAATATTTATCCAGTGACAGCAAATATTTAAAGATCTCTTATTCTTCCTTTTTTTCTTATTATTCATTTAATTTTGATTATCAGCTACTCAAAAATATACTTTAAATAAGTAATTATACTTTTTTGAAAAATCCTTTAAAAATTCATTTAAAAATGGATATTAAATAATTAATTTTATAAAGCACTTTGAATGGATTTAAAGTTGCCAAATTCTTAAAAAAATAATTTCTTAATTCTTTCAGGAGCGTCTTTTGCAGTCTGAAAATAGTTAATTTTGATTCCCAAAATTCCGAATCGCACCAGTGTAACACGCGCCTACCCGTTAAAAAAAAAAAAAAAAAAAAAAAAAAAAAAAAAAAAAAAAAGAGGGAAAAACAAGACTGTCACGCATCACGTGACCTGAGCTCTGCTGAATGAAAAACTGTAGTTGTAATATTTTTCGTCTTAAAAAAATCTGGAAACACTATTTTCTATTTAAAAAAAAACATTCTATTCTAAGTTATGTTCGAAAATTCGAAAAGTTGGTTGTGAGCAATGAGTTCATGTCTTATTGTTGGTGGTGTGTGCAACTAAAATTATGTAAAAATAAGAGCTGTTTGTAAATATTTTATGTGTGTTTATTGTTCTAAGTGTTAGTGCCATCTTTCATGAAACAAATAGTATTTAAAGAAGATGATAGCCCCGAGACATCCATATTAAGATGAGCGATGCTTTTCTTTTAATGTCTTGTTAATAAGCAAGACTGAGTTCTTTCACCAGTAATTTTTGCTATTGCAATCTCATAATGTACGTAAAAAATAAAAAAGCGCCATTGAAAAAAATGCGCAAATTTTACGACAAAAACTACTGGCAGTAATGTTTTTAGCAGTTTTTACGTAAAAATCACAGTAAAATTAGTTATAAATTTTATCGCACATTTTACGTTATTTCAACGCTTATAATTAAAGTGAATTTCATGGATATTTTTCCATATACATTACTACAAAAAGTGTTGTAATTTTAACGGCCATATTTCCGTACAAATTACCACAATAAGTACTGTAATTTAACAGTAAACTCTGCGAAAAAGAATTGAAAAATGTGATTATAGCAGCAAATTCTCCGTAATATCCGTATCCAGTAATTTTTACAGAAAAATGTCTGTGAAATTTACGTCAATTATAACCTTTGAAATAACGAAAAATATGTGATAAAATTTACAACTAATTTTACTGTGATTTTTATGAAGAAACTTCAGGCAATATTGCTGCTAGCAATTTTTACCGTAAATCTGTCACAGTGATCTGATTTTTTTTCTTTTTTTTAACAAATTTGTTCCTAGTTGTGTGAATTAATTATTTTATCATTTCTTGAGCTGAAATGCTTTACCCCTGAAAGGGTTAAAGTGAGTGAGAGACTTTAAGAGTAAAATAAATCAGCAGACACATGCAAGGTTTTGCACGGGACAATTGTTGATACGTATTTTTATTAATATTTAATAAATTGCAATAAGTAATATTTAATAAATTGCAATTTATTAAATAAATTGCAATATTTAATAAATTGCAATATCATAATTAAAACTAAACAAATTAAACGAACTAAATGTTTGACAAGATATGAGTGTACTGTATCGGAAACTGTATCGTACTGTCTATCGGTACTGTATAAAAATTATTCGTAACATAACTGATTCATTAATGTTTATACACTCATGTACATAAATTAAGGATAATTCAGAAACACATGAAAATCAAAGTCTAAAGTAAAAATTTTACTTGAAGAATTATCATACATATCTCCAAGACTAATATACAAATTTCAGAAAACCACTAGATGGCGCCAATAGCACTTCACAATGACGAAAGTCTGAGAGAGGCGTATAAAACGAACGATGGCAAAGAATGAAAACTGTTAACAAGCATTTTCTAAGCTTCTCAGTGCCAAAACCGGTCAGTTATGACACAGATGATACATGTGCATCATATTTTACGTAGTAAAATTATTGGCAGTCTGGAATGTGGCCGTACTCAGATAGAAGTAACCGAGGAACTTAGAATTGCCGAAAGTGTAATCTATAGACTTTGGCAAGGATTCTAATATGATGGAAAAGTCAGTAGACGTTACAGTACAGGTCGTCCCCGAATTACAACCCCAAATGAAGACTGTTATTTGGCAGTAACTGCCAAAAGAAATTGACAGAGCACAGCATCAGACCTGTCTTGTCTGCTATCTTCAGCCACGGGTACGATTGTTTCAAGGCAAACGGAGTACAGACGTTTGGGAAATATTGGTCTATATACTTACAGACTTGTGTAAAGCTTGTGTAAAGTTTTCTGACGAGTCCAGGTTTAGCTTGCAGTCTGATTAACGTCGGACATACATATGGAGAACGGCAGGCACCCGTTACCGCCAAGACAGCAGCACTGAACGACATCGTCACGGTGGTGCAGGATTGCTTGTTTGGGATGGAATTATACTGGGCTTCAGAACAGATCTACATGTTCAAACCGGGACCATGATAGGCTAAATTTACCCGAACATCATTCTGGAACAACATGTACGTTTGTTTAGGTGTGTCTTGGGCTACGAATGTTTGTTTATGGATGATAACACCCGTCCCCACTGAACAAACATCGTAAATGAATGCCTTCTAGCTGAGGATATCACCCGTATCGATTGGTCAGCATTTTCGCCTAACCTGAATTCGATAGAGCATGTATGGGATATGCTTGGCCGACAGGTTGCAGGCCGTCAACAACCTCCTACATGTGTGCCGGAACTTCGGATAGCATTGCTTGCTGAGTGGTGTAATCTTCCCCAAGATCAGCTTGATAATTCACTAGTCAGCATGAATAGATGTTGTACGGACTGTATTTCATTGTCTGAAGGACATATTTTGTGATTTATACATTATAATATGAACTTTTAATCCCGCTGTGAAATATCCGTAATATTTTCTCTGTAAAGTTATGTTCACTTGATTAGCATATTAAAATGTTCCATGTTTTTTGGTGAGCAAATTCAATGTAGGTATAATATTGTAATGCATATTATCGTACAACACTACGATTCGCACATTTTTATTACTAAAATAATATTTTATTTATAAATATTTTACATTAAAAACTCAAAAGTTTTTAATGGAAAATAGCTGAAATATATGTAAGAATGAAATGTATGCTAATTTGCAGGAACATGATTATTTATGAATTCATGAAAGAGTATCCGTAATTCTAATTAAATTGCGAATAATTTTGCTTTTCTTAATACACTGTGAAACCAAATCTCTACACTTTAAAAAAAATTTTGGAAAATTTGCAAAAAATTTTCTAGTAGAATTATATTTAAAGAACTTTTTATGCAATATCAACAATAAAAATTCATGTAACAGATACAGATTTGCACTATGAATCAAAAAATTTTTAATGTTACTAAGAAATTTTTTAGAAAATCATATTCCCAGAAGTTTTTAAGTAACGGTAATGAGGATTGCAGGTAAATTTTAGTAAAATTACCAAAATTTTAGAAAGTTACAGATGTTTCTAGTTTTGCTTACAAGTTTTGTAGACTGACATCATTTTCTCGTACAGTGTACATATAAAATTTTAGTAAGCATGACAGATTTAGGTAAATTTAGATTACTAAGGTTAGAGATTTTTTTCTTTACAGAGTAATGCTACTGAGACAAAAAGTTGCTGAAATCTCTGTGCTTACTAACAGAGTGAACATTTTATCTGTACACTGTACAAGAAAAGACGTAAATCTACAGAACTAATTGTTTTAAAACTACAGAAATCTGTAACTTTACAAACCGATCTATTAAAGTTATAGTTATCTTACTAAAATTTTATTAACCTGGTTTGCAGTTACATAAAAAATTCTTAGTCATTTTACACATTTTTTCAGTGTAAATCTCTATCTGTTGCATGAATTTTTGCTGTTGCCGTTATAGTGTAATAAAAAATCTGTAATCCCATAAATGTAAAGTTGCAGAAATTTGTATGTTACTAACGTTCTATCTGTACACTGTACAAGAAAAGATGCAAGTCTACAAAGCTATTTTTTGTATAGTTACAGAAACCTGTAACTTTAGAAACGAATCTAGTTAAACTGTAGTTATCGTACTAAAATTTTATCTGTAACCTGGGTTTCAATTGCATAATATATTATAGACATCCCAATCTCCCAAAAAATTCTCAGTAACCTTACAGAGTTTTTGGCTTTCAGTGTAAATATGTATCTGTTACATGCATTTTTGCTGTTGCCATTACATAAACAGTTCTAGGAATCCCAATTTCCTAGAAAATCTTTAGTAACTTTACTGATTTTTTTAACAGTGAAATGTTTCTAGTAATCCCAGTTTCCTAGAAAACATTTAGTTACTTTACCGATTTTTTTAGAGTGTAATAATGTTATACTGAGAGTTCCAAAATTCAACCGAGAAATTAAATTTGGAGATACAAGGCATCAAGAGGGCAAAATCTTATTAAAGAACAATAGAACGCAAACCACTTTTAAATCAGAAATACACTGTATTCCTATCCAAACTGGATTTGAGTTAACCTTTTGTCTACCGAATTATTTATCAAGAATTGGCTTCACATCAATAATTGTCTTCTTTAATATCTGAAAACATACCGGAATTTTTGAATAATAATAATGTGGAATCTAGAAGTGGTTTTTTTTTTTATTTAAACTTATTAAATATATCGGTATTTATAATTTTTTTTTAAAAATATTTACAAAAATAATCAAATTAATTAACCAAAAATATTCTTATGGAAATATTACAATTCTTATAAAAGCAGTGTATTTAAATGTATTATGATCCTTTCTGTAAATGGGAAGGCTTTTCCCGTCGAAAATATTTCATGTAACATTTTTTCAAAGAAAAAAAAAAGATATAGCTATGAAAATGATTAACAAAATTACCTCTTTTTTAAAATATTTAACTTCGACTATTTTTTTTATTCTATCTAAATTAAATGAGTAAAGTATATTGTGTGGTAAGATAGAAAACATTTACTAATAGAAAGATTAAATACGTTTTTTATTAAATTTTCCACAATGGTACTTATAAGTACCGTCGGTAGATAAAGGGTTAAGTGGAAATGACTTTCAGAAAACTGAAATACATTATAATAAAACTTTTAATGCACAGTTAAAAAAAAATCTGTAATATTACTAAACTTTTTCTATCAAACTGGGATTCCAAGAACTTTTTATGTAATGGTAACAGCAAAATTTCATGTAATCGAGTACGTTATGTGAAATTTTGCTCTTACCGTTACATAAAAAATTCTATGAATACCTGTTTCCTTGAAAAAGTTAAGTAACTTTACAGATTTACAGTGTAGACATTGTGACCTTTGTTGTAAATGTAATGATATAAAAAAAGTGGTAGGAGTTTCCATTATCCTCTTCAAACCTCAGGGTTTAGTTTTATATATTTTTTTCAGTTATGAATATATATTAACCAATGGATAACTAAGGAAGATAGAAAAGCGAAAAAAATACAATAAAAAATATAAATTTTTTTCCACATAAAGTTGGATTATACACGGGGACTTAATAAGCACATTATTTCACAATATATTGGAATTTTTAATTTTATTTTATTCTTTTGCATTGCAAAAACGAGGAAAAAATTAAAAAAATTATATATTTAATATTTTTTTTATTACTAATGGACTCTACGAATGATATCTCTGTTGAACTATGTGTTCTCGTGCAGTCTGATTCTAAATGTTTATTTAAATTTTATTATTCGGCAACTTCTTTAATTTCTGTTTTTAAGTTGGTATATATTTTGATATCTGATATGTAAGTTGTTTGTTTAGATCGTATTTCCATTAAATATATTTTTTCCTATTCAAAGTGCGTTTATTACTCTGCTGCCTTGCTACATATTTAAATAGCATGCTTTACAATTTAGTTACAACAGGTTATATTGCCCAGGAGCTACTTTATTTTGAATTAGGAAAATTTATTTAACAGTTCAAATTCATTTTTGTAAAGAAGTGTGATTTAACATATGAAATATGACTTAACAGCAAACGAACTTTACGATTTTTAATAACAGTAATTATGGAGTTAGGAAATTTAAAAAGGAAATGTTTTAAACCGATAAAGGATTTTGGAATGTTATTACATCGAAACAACTGACTGAAGCAGGAGCTGATCGACATGCTTGGTTTAAAGCAAACAAGTCTGCTACAGAGAAAATTGCTTTAAGTGTCGAAGAAATCAATTAATGCATATCAAGCTTGAGGAAACAGCAAAAGGTGTGGAGAATTCTTTACGTAAAGATTATGAACAAAAGTTTATACAGTTTAAAATATGATGAAACCTTAAATATGAAAGATTATCAATAGATTCGAATTAATATAAGAATATTTTAAGCCGATAAAACCAAAATCATTTTTAAAAAGATCAATCACTTACGTCTTCCCTTAATTTGTAGATCGGACCTTAGAACAACACCCCGTTTATTATTATTGCTAAATGTGGCGTGACTTATCTATTATTCCATGATTTCCAAATAAGAATCATTTTTCTGAAAAATTGATAAGTTTCCATTGTTTTCTTTTAAAATATCTATAATATTTTTCTTTTCTTATGAATTATTTACGAAATAATAAATTTTGACTCACGTATACTTCATGTCGAAAAAGATTTAATTTAATTGATTTTAAAAAATCAAAGCTTTTCTTTGTTTTAAAACTTTTAGAGTTTCAATTATATTTATTTATTTTTCAATTCTCTGACATAAAAATCTAAGCATTTTTTTAAATAGCTAGTTTCTTTTCTTTGGGTGAAATTCTTATAAATTGCAGTTGACAGCCAGATAATTAATTTTCATATTTCGGCGACATACATTCCCTATTAAAATACATCAGCACAATGTACTTTTTCTACTTTGATTTTTAAAGTTTTTAAAGAAAGTTAATAATTTTTGGTCTTGAAAATAATTGAGTATCATATATTTTAGGAATATAAATCAGAGTTTATCAGAATATAATGTCTTTTATATCGTTATTTTTGAGTTATAAGAATTTTTTTCTTTTTAATAAAAATAACTAAATGATTAAAAAAGACAAGATAAAAGTATTTTTCTGCAACATTTGTTCAAAATCATAAATAAATATTCTTATTAAAACGTGCAATATTGTGTACGTGCAATAGTATGCACAAATACTATATTCGGATAAAGTCTCTCAACTTTTTGCTTTCATTTTAGAACAAGGGATTTCAAGCTTGTTCTATCAACGATCATTTTCAATATTTTTAAGCTATGTTTTTAAGACTTTCACAACAGTTGCTTGACACATTTAATGTAAACATTATGCCCTTTATATTTTAAATCCGCTCACACATGCACAGTGAAATATTATTTTGTGAACATACTCATTTTTCATTCAATTTTAATTATTTTGTTAAAAATTGAAATTTTTCCATTGTTTTCTTTTAAAATAGCTTTAATCTTGTTCTTCTCTTAGGAATTTATTAACGGAATATTAAATTTTCAATCACGTATACGTCATGTCGCAGAAGATTTAATTTAATTGATAGTAAAGAATCAAAGTTTTTCTTTGTTTAAAAAATTTAGAGTTTCAATTATATTTATTCATTTTTCAATTCTCTGACATAAAAATATAAGAATGTTTTTCAAAATCGCTAGTTTCTTTTCTTTGGGTGAAAGAATTATAAATTGCAGTTGACAGCCAGATAATTAATTTTAATATTTCGGTGACATATATTTCCTATTAAAATAGATGAGACAATGCACTTTTTTACATTTATTTCTAAAGTTTTTGAAGAGATTTCTGGTCTTCAAAATGATTGAGGATCCCATTTTTTTAGGAATATAAATCAGAGTTTATCAGAATATAATGTTTTTTATATGATTATTTTTGAGTTATAAGAAGTTTTTTCTTTGATAAAACTAAATGATTGATTTTGTTTCATTTAGATAATAGGAAAAATCATCAAAATCATAAAGAAAATTTCTTAGTAGCACGTGCAACAGTATGCACATATACTATATTCGGATACAGTCCTTCAACTTTTTGCTTTCTTTTTGGAATAAGGTATTTCAAGCTTGTTCTATCAATGATCATTTAAAAAAAATTCAGGCTATGTTTTTAAGACTTTCACACTAGTTACTTGACACATTTAATGTATACATTATGTCCATTATATTTTAAATCCGTTCACACATGCACAGTGAAATATTATTGAGTGAACATACTCCTTTTTTATGCAATTTTTATTATTTTAATAAAAATTGAAATTTTTCTATTGTTTTCTTTAAAAATATCTTTAATATTTTCCTTCTCTTATGAATTATTTACGAAATAGTAAATTTTGACTCACGTGTAATTCATGTCGGAGAAGATTTAATGTAATTGATTGTAAAGAATTCAAAGTTTTTCTTTGTTTAAAAACTTTTAGAGTTTCAATTATTTTTATTTATTTTTCAATTCTCTGACATAAAAATCTAAACATGTTTTTTAAAATCGCTAGTTTCTTTTCTTTGGGTGAAAGTATTATAAATTGTAGTTGACAGCCAGATAATTAATTTTCATATTTCGGTGACATACATTTCCTATTAAAATAGATCAGCACATTGCACTTTTTTACTTTGATTTGTAAAACGTTTGAAGAAAGTTAATAATTTTTGGTATTGAAAATGATTGAGGATCATGTTTTTTAGGAATATAAATCAGAGTTTATCAGTACACAATGTCTTCCATTAATTTAAGTTTTCTTTCTTTGATAAAACTAAATTATTGTATTAATTTTTTATAAGAAGATAAAAGGATTTTTCTGTAACATTTGTTCAAAACCACAAATAAAACATCTTATTAGTACCTGCAATATTATGTATAGATACTACATTCGAATACAGTCCCTCATTGTTTTGTTTTCTATGGGAACAACGGATTTCAATCTTATTCTATCAAAGATCATTCTCTAGATTTTCAAGGTGTGTTTATAAGACTTTCACAAAATATGCTCGACACATTTAGTATCTACATTATGCCCATTTAATTTTTAATGCCTTCGTGCATGCACAGTGAAACATTATTTACTGAACATACATATTTTTCATGCATTTTATATTATTTTTCAAATCTGATTGCAAGCTATTATGTACAATGTCGTTTGTCATGGTTCCTGAAAAGAACATTCTTTTATTTTAAGAACAATGCAAATTATAAATAAAACACTTGGTAATATTTGGGATTTTTTTTTATAAAAACCTTAACTTCTCCACAAGGATACATGCTATCCTTATAAAAATGAACGCAATTTATTAAAAAATGTTTACTAATCATATGCTACAATTTCAACACTTTTTCGACACTAACTTTTACAAGGTAATCTTAAAGATATTATTTGTTTCTTCAATTTTTTTAGGTCTCCTACGGTAGACCTGTGGCCCATGTACCACAAAAATACCACTTTTTATGGAAAATAATTTTTCTTATAATAATGACAGAAACTTTTCTATTAAATAAAACAAACATAAATTTTCAAATATTCTTCTGGCAAACAATTTTCTGGAAAAAGTGTTGTGCATTATTATCATATGAGGTTTAGGGAAAATATCTTCGCTGAAATACGTGACATCTACTACTCTGTTTACACACCAGATATGTGAGGATAATCATCCTTGTATTTTATTTTTTATTTAAAAAAATTTCAAAAATCGCAAGTGATCGGTCATCATTTGGACATCATTGGGACCTATCATCCCAGTTTCGATTCTTGTTTCTGGCAAATTTTATCACTCTAGTTAGGTTTATTATACTTATTATATCTGCCATATATTTGTGGATATCTTTATTTGTTAAATGGAGGCGTTATTTATGTGTGTATGTGTTATTTAATATATGTTGTAGATCAATGGAATATCAAAATCTATCTATCGCTGTTTTATTATCCAAAGCTGTTTAACCCTCTCGGACGCATATTTCAGATGTGTATATTGCTGGGAAGATTACTGTCTCTAAACCAATAGGAGAGCGTCATTATCACGGTCAAGTACACGCCCACACAGTTTGATTGACAGGAACTCGTGGACAATTGACGGTGCTAATTATAACGATAATCTGTTGCGGATGAAAGTGAGCTGACTGGCTGAATGGTTAGAGCGTCGAGCTTGAAACCGGAGGATATGGGTTCAAGTCCATCGCGGGCCGAGAGTCCGTTGGTGATTTTTTTTTAAAATTATTGGAGGCTGTCTTTTATTAATAAATAAGAAATTAAAAAAAATATTTCAAACCCTTTTAATATTCTAAATATCGTTCCAAAATGATTTATATACATATTAAACAAATGGGAAAAAAAGTATTCTGCGAAAATATCCGTATAAGCAAAATTCTTACTTTAATTTTTATTTATTTATTTATTTATTTATTTCAGGATCAGAGGAAGTATAATTTCTAATTGAAGTAAATAAAATTCAGTCATTTTGAAAAAAAAATTCTTTCGTACCTTTAATTTTTAATTACCGAGTACAAATTCAAACAATCCGAGTACAAATAAATAATAAACACACACGATCAATTGTCCACGAGTTCCTGTCAATCAAACTGTGTGGGCGTGTACTTGATCGTGATAATGACGGTCTCCTATTGGTTTAGAAACAGTAATCGTCCCAGCAATATACACATCTGAAATATGCCTCTCGGACACGAATTATTTTGCAATTGTCAAAAAAAATTTTCGCTGGCAAATTATCTTGGAATAGATGAGAATAATAACATGAAATATGATTTATAGATTTTTTTTTAAATTCGTAAGGAAGTTTTATGTACAACCTCATTTGAGGCTTGTATGCAGAAATGTCACATTTGTTACAATAATAACAATTGTAACATTTATGCATACTAGCCTCATATGAGGTTGCACATAAAATTTCCTTGAGAAATTTTAAAAGCTAAAAATCAAGTTTCTTTTTAATATTCTCAACTATTGCAAGATAATTTACGAGCAAAAAATTTTTTTTGTTATTTTTAACTATTAATAGTGGTGTAATAGCACATAATTTAAAGTATACATATTTTTCCTTTTGGGAAAAAAAATCAATTTTCATGAAAATGTTTGAAACATTCTGGATTTAAATGTACTCGACAGAGACCACAAATATATCTAGTTTTACTCAAACAGCTTTCGTTTTTGCACTTCAGTGGAAATGTACCATTCCACTTTTTGGGGTAATGTTTACCATTATCATATCTTAGTTCTTTAGCAACTAAAGACAATTTTCTTTTCTTTGTTGGACATACCAAAGCAGAAGATTCTTCAGCCTATTGTCGATCCTTTTTCTTCAAGTTCGAAGTTGAGGTTCCTGTATGTATTAGGCTGCTTGCAATGCTACTTTTGAACACTAATAAATCATTAGCAGCCCGTCTATCTTTTCTCCAAAAAAGCCAGGCATTTACAACAGCAACATTTAAAAGATGAAAAAAATGTGCATATACCAACATACATTTCTTTGAAAATAAAGATAAAGTGCTACAAGTGAATCCATCAAGTCCACACCTCCCATATGCTTGTTATATATTTGCACTGAGTGTGGTCCATCTATTTCTACCATGGACTTAGTTGCAGAATTAAAACTTTTCCTTTATCTGTTGGTTCAACTCCAGCAGAAGATGACACCAGGTGCATACCTTTATCAACCCATTGAGTCACTGTTATGTTGTCTTCAGAGGTTGTTACAGAAACTGATCACCTTCCATCTTTCCTAAGAGATTTGGCATTTTCTAACTTTTTCTCTGCACTCTTTATTCTGTTAGCTTGAATAGTTCCAACAAAATAAATTGTCGTATTACTTATAACATACACAAAAACTAATGTATGCATAATTCTCACTTTAAAAATTAATAGTATTGCCTTTTTTATAGTTTTCTGCTTTTGAAATTTACATGTACAGCCTCAAATGAGGTTTGAATGCAGAGACAGCTGAAAATGGTATAAGTGCATGAAAGCCTCACTTGAGGTTTCAAACTAAAACACCCTTCATTCCTTCCAAAACGTATTTAAAGCTCACATTTTTTTCTTATTGTAATTAAAATGATGTGAGAAACTTGAAAAATATTTTTATTTTCTTGTCATTTTGCTTTGTGTGGTGGAATACCCTTTTTAAATCCGTTGTTTTAGCATACTTGACTTTTCTCAAAAATGGAGACTAAAACCTGCACAAAAATAAAATGGAATGCATCTGCTACCATCTTTTTTATTCTTTCAAAAGATGACTTTGGCCTCAACTACTATGCAATTGAAAATCCAAACTATTAAGATTAAATATTTTTCTTTAATTTTTTTATCTGACAACCTCATATGAGGTTTCACTGCACGAGAGGGTTAGTAGATGGCTGATGACTTTCCTCAACTTGGTTTATTAATGAAAAACTCCGGACCCAAGTATCGTTTGGAGTGGCTAATTGGTAATGCAACATCGTCGTACGCTGTGGTCATGGGTTCCATTCCTGACTCTGTCTATTTTTTCACTCAAGTTGTATTTAGTATGTTTATGTCTGTAAAAGATCTGTGTATCTTTATTAAAAAAATATTTCCCTTTCTTAAATGTAATGAACTAGCACAGAAATGTAATTTTTAGATAAACTTGGCATAATGCTATAAGAATCTTTCTAGAAAAGGTCTCTTTTAATGTTTTCTTTCTATTTTTGATAAGTAATTCATAAATTAATTCTTAGATAAGTAAATCTCTATTCCAGTTTAAGGAAAAAATGTGTAAGAAAATCGGCTCTATGTTGTTTATTTTAATGCAAATAAGCCGATGACATCATCAATTCTTCTATCAAGAGATTGTATCTTTAGTCGGATTAAGAAGACAGTTGTTGGATCGTGCAAGGATTTCTGTAATAAACGTGTCATTTTATCATTTTTTTCTTCTTTTTATTTTATTCATTTCTTTTTGTAGGGGATGAAATTAAATATGGTTGCACCTAATCGAAACAAAATATAAACTATCAATTAAATTTATATGATCTGAAAAAGAAAATTCTAGATTAGTCAAATTTAAATGTATCATTTAAGAAACATTAGAAATGTTTTCTTATTAACGGCCTCCGTTTATCACTGAAAATGGTGTGAATTATATAAAGTACCTAGTCCTATTATGGCCCATCTAAAGTTTGATTGAATTTTTCATCATGTTAATAACTATTTTTCGGGAAATTATTTTTGATGTTACCTATACGGATTAATATAATAAATAAAACAAAAAATATATACTTATATATATACTATTAAAAATTGCATGAGCTAAAATATAAACAATGCCATATGGGCCATATTGGGACACCCCTTTTTCAATATGGCTCACTTTGTAAATTTTTAGAAAATTGCAAAAAAAAGAAGTAGAAAATTACGAAAAAAATGTAAGTTGTTATATGTTATATACATATATAGATAGATAGATAGACAGAGAGATAAGTATTAATATATATTACATATATATTACAAAAAATAAATTAAAACAAAAAAGCTAAATAAAAAATATTTATTTTTTTTCTAAGAAGTGTACTATTTGAAGTGGAACAAAGTTATGTTCGTAAAAAATGTGTAAGGACACATGGAACAATTGGGAAATGATTATACAATGTAATTCTGGAGATTCTGTCAATTCAGCTTCCCAAAGCTAATGTTCCTTTGTATTAATGTCAAACCTTTATCAATGTATTCAGATAGATCCACTCTTGCAGATAAATATTTTCAAAATTACATATTAATGTTTAAAAATAATATGTGTATATATATTTCATCTCTCTTTTTTCATGGTTCTAGTTAGGGCATTTTTATGGGGCAACTGCACCACAGGCGGGTCTATTTTCCACTCACTTTAATTTGATTTTTTAATATGGTGTATCAGTTTCTGTTTAAAAAAAATCTAAATAGCTTTTAAAAATTTAAATCAGGCCGATCATACAAGTTATATATCAACTAAAGATAGTTGCAGGACCTTTGCTATCAGTAAAAAAAGCAGCAAACATGAAATTATTTGATTTATTTATACAAAAAACATACGAATGAAGTAAGTACATATGTACTTTAATATTGGTAGTAAGTTTAAAAATTACATGGGTGTTTTAGGAAAAAAAATAAACAAGATATATCTAAGAACAAACGGGTACATAAATATTTAAATATCTCACCCCCCTTTTTATTTACCTCAATGAAAATTTATATGTAATCATTAAATCTGTCCTCTAAATCTGTGGAGAATTCAACCATGTTTTTTATATTGAACAGAACTATTTTTATAGGTTTCGATGAATTTCAAATACTGTCACTTTATCTTTTGTTCCCCTATTCATTTGCATCGTAAAATTTCGAGGTTTCGATACCTCACTTGAGAAATTTGTTTAATGCGCGCTGACAAGCTTAAAAAAATTTTTATTATGTAAATTTAATAATATATAATTTGTTTTACTGCAAAAAAAACTAGTCGTTGGGGGCCACCGTAATACTTACCCATCATGGATATGTATATGAAAATAAAACATGTGAAAACTATTTATAAGTTCAATGCATTGCAATTCATAAACAAAATTTAATTATTGTTAATATACATAGTAATGCTATATTAAAGAACTGCTGATGTACCAATTTCGACAAATTATATAAAACGCCAAACTAATCAAGTAGTACCGAACTGCGTAAAAGAAACATCCTTGTAACCCCAAAAACAATAATTCTATTAACTAACAATTAACTGCGTCGGATTAAGCGTCTCATTTCCAATTAAAATATACCTCTGAATTGAAATTTGAATGAAATACAGGGTCATGAAACATCGAAGAATGTGGAAAACAGGATTACAAATATCTCGGCAACTAATAAACCGATCGACTTCGTTTTATATGCAAAATGTGTGTTATTTTATTGCCTTTTACGTCCATTCCTTAAAATAAAAAAATTCGAAAATTTTTATACACCTTTCATCACAACGAATTTTTCGAGAGTCCGAAAAAAATAGTTCCGGATAATCGAGGTTGCTGATATTAAATAGGGTTCGTCCTATTCTTACATACTAACTACATTCAAAATTTCAAGTCTCTATCTCAATTTGTTCGGGAGATAGAGCGTTTACAGACAGACAGACAGACGGACGGCAAATTTTTTTTCTAAAAATATGTTTTTCCGAATCTCCACTATCTAAAACGTGTAAATCCGTCAAAAAAAATTTTTCGATTTTCAAAACGATTGCAAGACTTACCCTATACTACGTATGATGGGTAAGTAACAATGGAGAAATTAATTTCCCGTAGTAAGAGAGACTCCAAAAGTCTATTTATAACTGTTGGAGTAATTGGATCCAGCATGGTCTAGTTACCCCATTCATGAAACATTTATGGTGTATCTGGAGCACAGGTCTTACATGTGAAAGTGAAATATATATGTATAGATACCTAATACTAATAATGTATTTATATGAATATTTTTAAGTGATTGTTTAATAAAAGCACATATGGTATTTTAATACAACGCCGAATAACAAAGCCAAATTAACGTTGTTTTTTAAATAAGAAGCAGTAATTTTCGGTAACTTATCACAGAAAAGACAGAGCTATTATTTAGTTAACACGCAATGTTTTAAGATTTAGAGATGGGGTGAATTGTTCTCTACAGTTAAAAGCTATCTACGATTTTCCATAAAATAGCCATAAATTAGCCACCAGTTACACTGTTAAAAATTTTGTGCTACTTTGAACCGAAATTTGGTGCTTAGTAGCTGCCACCATAAGATGGTGAAAACTTGTTCCAAGATTTGGAACTTCGGTTGAACCATAGTACCATTTTTAGCACTTTCCAACAAAGTTGAAAAGTGCTTATGCATTCGGTTTGTCTGGCCGTCTGTCCGTCTGGCCGTCTGTCCGCGCTCTAACTCCCGTAAATATACTCGGATTGCTATGACATTTTTATACGTTATTGATGTTTACCCTAGCACGACACCTATTGAAAATGAAGTATCTACCATGATTAGTTTATCTACAGGGCGAATCAAAAGTTTTCCATTACATTACGGCCTATGGGGAAAAATCATTAATATACTCGGATTGCCATGATATTTTAGGACGTTATTGACGTTTACCCTAGCACAAACGCTATTGAAAATGAAGTTTCTACCATGATTAGTTTATCTACAGGGCGAATCAAAAATTTTCCATTACATTACGGCCCATGGGGAAAAATCATTTATATACTCGGATTGCCATGAAATTTTAAGACGTTATTGACGTTTACCCTAGCACGAACCCTATTGAAAATGAAGTTTCTACCATGATTAGTTTATCTACAGGGCGAACCAAAAGTTTCCCATTACATTATGGCCTGCATGGAAAAATCGTTTCAAAGGAATTTTAAAGATGTTATACCCTGTCAAACATATTAAAATATGCATTCTATAAAATATAAGGTGAAAAAGTAGCTATTATTCATCTATATGGCCACACAAAAGAATTCCATTAGATAATGGTAAAAGGGGGAATTGTGTGTGACATATTTTAAATATATTAAGCTGTTTCATGTATAATAAAATTGATGTATGTCACTGAAGCTTAATATAAATTGTACGCTACTGTCTTGCATAATATGAAGTACATAGCATTTACAGGCCCATACAAAAGATTTCAAATAGTATATTCTTTCCAAAGTACCGTATATCTGTCCGATGATGGCTCATGGAGGGATGAAATGCATTTTAATTATGATGTGCGCGTTTATATTTCGCTAAATATATGCACATTATATGGTGTGTATAAATGTTATAGGTGATATTCAGGACTGCCCAAAAGAGCTCACCAACGTTACTGAATATGAGCGTAAATTATTTAAACGTGGTTCTTAAATAAGCTATGCATTTTTACGCTGAGCTTCATTCAATTTACAGAGAAATTTTTGCAGAATATAGATAAAAGGATATACAGGGCCACACAAAGAATTCGGTACATGGACGCCTATGAATCATAATTTATGAGAATGTGATTTCAGTTGTTTTAAAAATGTTTTTGTTTACAATAAATTTTAGCCTAATGCTGACATGTAATAAAGGTACACTGTAAACTACAGGGCTGAACAAAAGTATTCAAGTATGTTTCCATCTAATAGTATGAAATGCTGAAAAAGAAATTTCAAGCTACTGGGTATTTTCTTGCTAAACTAAATTTTCTTATTATATCAACTGACATATGAAATACAGAGCTGTTCAAATTTACTGGAATACATATTTGGGTATATTTAGCTATACACTATTATTTCCCTGAATAACAAAGTTTTGTTAAAGATTTCATTAAGTGTTGGAAAGTGCTTCATAATATATACTTAACGCATGATTTTTCTTACTTGTTTTTCAAATAATATGGTGTAAGCTCGTTCCAAGATTTGAAACTTCGATTAAACCATCCTATGGTGCCAGCTGGTAATAGCTGCGAGCACCAAATCTTGGTTCAAAGTAGCACGAAAGTTTTAACAGTGTAGTACATCGGTCTCATTAACACCAGCTTAACTTATACGCTTGAAGTCACTACATGCTTTGAAACTGGGAAAATAATTTTAAATGGCCCACTTTGTTCATAATGAGACACTTCGCGGTTATTTTATTTTGCACCAAAAAGCATAAATATAATAGTAAATAATGCTAAAACTATTGATAGTATCTTAAAGTAGATTAATGGTGTTATTCTTTTCATTTTTAATTTGTATTAAATGCTAACAAATATTAATAATACGAAATATCTCTTACCTTTAAGAAATAATAACACAATTATTTTGGCAATAAGTTTCGTTTCTTCTTCCAGTAGCCGCCGACTTCGCCCTTTGTTTTTAATTTCTATTATCATGAGTGTCGAACATATACTCCTATCTATTGAATGTAAAAGAAATTAAATGAAATTGGGAACTGAGCCATATTGGGCCCAGGTGCCTTATATGTTCATTATTAGATAAAAGGAAATAATATTGATAAAATATATTGTGATGTGTTTGTCAGAGTACCAAATATACCCATCAGCTAAAACTGCTACATAGCATTGGAAGAGTAAAATAGATAAAATATTTTTTTTAAAAACTGTTTTGTGTTTTAGACACTGAACCGAGAACATATGAAAGTAGTGTGTTGCGATTTAACTTGTGTGTTTGATGTTTTTATTCTAACAAAATGAAGCAGATTTACAAATACTTTAATAACAATACAGGACAATTACAGGACATTTAATAACAGTACAAGTTTACTTTTTTTCTAAAAATAGAAGAAAAATAATAAAATGAATGTCTATTAAAATATATGTATTGTATTTTTCATTCTAAAACATAGTAAATTAAATTAACACATTAATATATTTTTTAAATAAAGTTATCATAATAGAATTATTTTTTAAAATGTCTCAAAATAATGCTTTTGAATTCTTCTTACTATTTTTGATCAAGCCATGCACGAATTTAGTTCATAGATAAGCAAATCATAAAACCAGTTCAAGGAAAACGTGAATAAGAAAACCATCTGTACCCTTTTTTTTGTCTCAAACAACCCGATTACATCACTTCTTTTATCAAGAGACTGCATGTTTCTGGAGCTTGCAAAGACAGTTGTTGAATTAGGCAAGGATTTGTGTAATAAACGCGTTTTTATTCTTTTTCGGATTTGCTGTATTTTTTTCTTTTTGTGGGAGAAAAAAAATACGGTAACACCATATCAAAAGAAGTTCTCTAACTTTTTATTTAATGATAACTGATATAAATATTTAACAAGAAGGAAAAACATCATTCCTCATGCACCTATTATGAAACACCTTCCAACACATTCTAAATGGTATAAAGAAACGTCACCGTTTAATAAGTTGAAGAAGGATGTCTAATTGAATCAATTGGAAACACATTAACATATTTAAAAACACACATTTAGCACTAGTGATTATTTTTTTAATCAAAGCATCTGCTCTAAAGCTACACATAAACCTATCTTAAATACTAAACCTTATTTTGGAAATGAGGTCATATTCGCAGAAATCATATTTGTAGAAAATTCTTTATCATCCAATCCCTTTTAGAAAATAATTTAAAATTCAGCTCACTCTATTGCCGATATCTTTCGCAGTTTTTATTCTATTCAGCTGGCGGTTTTATATCTGCCGCTCTGTAAATTTCACTACTGCATTGTGCAAAACAAATTTTTGTTATTGCTGTCGCATGCTTAGTTTAAAATTATTTCCTATAAATTCTCATATTTCATTAAATAGTTACGTATATGATATATATAAAATTAATACATAATGTAATGTTTATATCTTTAAAAAATAATATAGTGTTTGTAATGTGTAATATAATATAATATTTGTAAATATATTTAAAAACATGTTTTCTCGCCATCTAAAAAAATTTCATAAGGTCCTAAATTTGACCAAAAGGCGCCATTTTAAATTCCTTTTTGAAAACCTTTTTGTGCGATTTATATTTTACACATTATATTCCTAATTTTATTGTAAAATAAATTAATGTATATAGTATATTAAGTACAATTATCATGTACTACAATATAAAAAAAATCTTATTATAGGCATTTGTAGCAACTTTTTTAAATATTGTAAAACTGTGGGATGCGTATTTAAATATGTAAGGTACCCTGGGGTAATAACGCCAGGCGAAGTAATAACGCCAAGTGCTTATATTTTGCATAATTATGAAATAATCAGGTAAATGACACCCATGTGCTCTGCGCAGAAGGGTTTTGAGTCATATAAATCGCAAAAAACAGCTTCAAGTTAATTTGTTTCATTTTTAGGTCTTATTGTTTTTACAAGCAACTAAAATTAACGCTTGATCTAAAATTTGCGAGATAAGGTATTTGATGTGAAGACTATATTTTTTATCCGGGAATACTTTGTTTATTACATAAATTTGTAGTGTACTTCATGTAATTTCAAATTTTTGTAGAAGATTTTGGATATCTTCTCGAGATAATTTGTAGTTTAGGATTTACTGCGCAATAAGTATCCCGGGGTAATAACGCCAGGGATTGGCGTTATTACCCCGGTTGATTCCCAACAGTGGCCGAACTATATCTGAAGGGAGTTTATATATTAATATGGGACAGCATTATCATCATTGTTGAAATGGTAAGATTAAGGGGGGGGGGGGCAATACTTAAAAATAATCTCTCTATTTTATTTTTTTTTATATTATTATATTTTTTTTACTAATGTAAAAAATAATTTTTAACTCTTGTAAATAAAACTATATCAAAATGTTTTCGAGATTCAAATTCGAACATCTTCAAAATCAGGTTTCTATTAAATTTCCATTTGATTGTTCAATTGAGTTCGAAATTTTAACTGTCCGCTTTTTCAGCGTTCGGTTTTTCAAAACTTTATAAATTTAACCTTTAACTGATGCGACAGAAATTTTAAAGTATGAGTGTGATGCGGTTTGTGATACCGCAAAATTGAAAGATGAATAAAAGGCGGGAATAACTCATAAGATTGTGCTTTTGTACTAAACTTTTTATACAAGAGTATTATACTTAATATTCACCTATTTACTCTCTGGTGATAGTACAAAAATTCCAAATGAAACAAAATTTCGGTAGTGTTTGCAGTTAAACTGAAAATTACAAGTTAAACTAAAAAATTAAAAGAAAAATAGTGGTCTACGAGTCCGGTAACATTAGTTAAAGGTTAAAAGGCGATCCATGATTAAAATCATAGAATACTGTTCCTGCGCTAAACTTTTTGTACAGAATTAATTCTAATAAAATTTAATCTATTCAAATATTTCTAATAATATTACGAGAACTCCAAACGAAAGAGAATTTCAGTTGTAACTATAGTTAAACTGGAAAATACAAGTTAAACGCTATTTTTTTTTTGGGGGGGGGGAGGGGGTACAGTGTTCAGTCAGATTGCTAACAGCAGTTAAAGGTTAATTTTGTTGCTAATATAGAGATAATAATATATAACCATATGAATTATGTGTAAAATTGAATAAGAGATTTCTTTGGGATAATATTTTTTAATCAAAAATTTTATTCAATTTATTAAAAATTTATTAAAGCATGTTCTTTAAAACGTCGACAATTTAACTGTAGGTTTGGAGAAACTGCATTAGTGTGGAGTTATGGATTAAAAACTATTTACTAGATTACTATAATAGTATTAACCCTTAACTGCTGTGACAAAAATTGTCGCATAACTTACTGTGAGCGGCCTGTCAGACCGCTTAATCTAACGATGAATAAAATGTTAAATTCACTTTTAGAATATTATTTTTGTATTGAACCTTATATAATAAATAAAATTCAGCTATTCAAAAGGCTCTAGAGCTAGTAATAGGACTCCAAATGAAACAAAATTTTCCCGGTATCTATAGTTAAACTAAAAATTGCAAGTTAAACTCTGAAACTTGAAAAACTCAGCGGTATGTGAGACGCTAACAGCAGTTAAGGTTTAACAAAAATATTTATTACATATAACTCTAGTTATTATAAAACTTCACATGGTTAAAATATTACATTATGAATGATTAAAACCATGCAATGTTTCTTATAATCATATTTAAGCGGGACTTTTTAAGCAAAGAGAGACACAGGGTGTTATATTCTGTTGAAGCCCCCCCTCAGTCCTTTTTCTTTCACTTTTACAAAAAAAATCAATATTTTCTATCGCATAGAATGCATACATGGGAATATAAATACTGATTCAAATAATCCGTGCAAAGTTTCTAATAATTCTATTTAAATGGTCATTTTAAAGCAAAACGTAGCTTAGAATCTGATATTCTTTTGCCTCCTCCCCCCGCCACCACCACACCTTTCTTTTTCTTTCAGAGTCACAAAAAAATTTTACATTTTCAATAGCTTAGATTGCAATTTGTCAATTTCTAGAGCTGTAGAGTTTGTATTTTTAGAATTGGGCAATCTACATGCAATTATTCCATCTTATTTTATAGTTTTGTTTGCATGGCGTTATTACCCATATAGGTGGGTATTAACGCCAAATAGCATTGGCCAAGAAAAAACGCCATTACCTTTTATGAATACATATCTGTTAAATTATTTTATTTTATATAGATAGTCAATGAGTTGCTGTATCAGATCCTATATTTGTTTGAAAAATACAATCTAAAACTAAGCCGTGAAAATTGGTAGAACCTTAACGTGGCGTTATTACCCCAGGGTACCTTAATATCAAATCATTTACAAGATACAACAGCGAGAGTATTTAAAGATTAAAGATGGACATTAGATGAACTGGTAAATATTAGGCATTTTATATACCACTATCCAAATTTTTATATTAGCCTTTATAAATTTCAAAGTTCTTCAATTAAATAATGCAAAAATTCCTATTCTAAATTAAATTTATCTATATTAGGGAAAGTTAAATCTTTCAACCAATTGCAAATCAATGATAGTAATTTTTTAATCGTAGTTTCTAAACAGGGAAAAGACATTTTGTTCTCTGAATATTTGTTTTATTAATTATTGATTGCACAATGCATTATCCATTAATTAATTTTATTATAAAAATAACCTAATTCTTTATTCCAGTTTCAAAAGAACCTCTGTAAAAAAATAAATCTTCTGTATGTTATTTTTCTGCCACAAATAATTCGATTACCTCGATTATTTCGCAAGAGATTGCATATTTCGGCAAATTAATGAGCCTTTATATTTCAGGAATTGTATTTATGTAATATTCTTTTATTTTTATTTATTTTTATTTTTATTTTTTATTTTATTTATTTATTTATTTATTTATTTATTTATTTATTTATTTTGTATAAGAATGTGATTGCAACATATCTTGAGAAATATTCGATCAATGTTTGTAAAACAACTATTATGTTTCATAGAAGAGTAGAACCTAAGTACCTTCACTTAGATAAGACAGAAAAGAAAGGACTTTTCAAAGTGCGTAGCGGCCCGCCTATACGCATATACACAGTGGCGGTCAAAGTTTCCAGCCAGTTAGTTTCTTTGATTTATTTGCTGGAAGGTTTCAGTGAAGAAGAAGCACAATTGCTTCAACAGTTAGGAATATGTGAATGGCCTCTGACCACGTGATCACTTTGATTAGATTCTGAAGACGTTTAATGCAAATGCGTAAGTAATACGATTTTAGAAATTTCATTACAGCTTTCTTTTTAATTACTGAATAGCTAATATTCTTACACATTTTTAGCAATTAGAAAGAATGTATTAATACAAAGTGTTAATTTGTTATATATTTGTTTAGAGCTATTAAAATAATGAAATATGCTGAATGATAAATGGAAATAGTGGATGTTGTATATCTTGTTAGTAGATTATTTGATGATGACACATTCAGTAAATAAAAGAGATTAATTTTTTTACGAATGCTTAATTATGGTTTTAAAGTATCCTGGACTCATGATATCAAAACTTATTTTCTTATTAAACTATCATTTCTAGTTTTTTTTTAAAGTTTATATAAAGCAGTCCAAAAAATTATTGAATTTAATTAAGAAAATAGAGATTTAAATTACTTTCTATCAAACTTCAGATTCTTTCGCGATACGAAATGATTTGGAAAATAAATGAATGGAATAAAATGACATTTCAAATTACCAAAACATTTAGAAACAACAGGTGTGGCATACACTACATGTTTTCTAAACTATATGGACAAAGATGACCGTCCACTTTCGATTTTAAACATTTTTTTTTAAATATCTAGAAAAATACATGAAGAATTATCCTGAAACCTTAATTGTGTAAAATAACACAATTACAGGTCATACATTTCCGTGAAGATTTCCTCCTAGAACTCAATTGGGGACCGTCAACAAATTGAAAAATAAAGAAAATCTTCTGGATAACAATGTCAAAACTAATGTAGCAAAAGCGTTCAAACTGTAGATTATGATTAAATAGCTTATTGTAACAAACTGTTTTCATTTTTATGCGGATAGCATGGATGCTCGTAGAGATATTTAGGTTTTTATAAAAACAGTCCCAATTTTTTTCAAGTTTTTTCCTTATAATTTGCGAGTTCTTAATATAAAATAAAGTTCTTTTCCGAAAATATCACAAAAAACATTGTACACAATACCCACTAATCAGAATTAAAAATAATAATAAAAATTGTATGAAAAATGAGCAGTTTTACTAATGTTTCTTCATTGCGCATGCGTCAACGTTATCAAAATTTCATTTGCGTATTGTTGCATATTGTGTTAGCTAAATGTATAAAGCACGTTTTGCGAAAGTCTCAAAAGCATAGCTTGAAAACTCTGAAAGTTTTCGTCGAATGAATAAGCTCACCGAAACCGGTATGCTTGGAATACGAATATTCTGGTGTTCTAACGTTGAAAATAATTTTAACTTTATCACATTGCACCAGGCAACAACCTATTACTTATTTTTCTGTACTTGTTTTTCAAAAACAGTCAAGTACAAAAAATCATGTTCAAAGGAGTATGTTGTGTTGAATTCCATCAAAAAATTCAAAGCTCATTTGGATGTTTCTGGACATTCTTCTCGTATATTTCTTCATAGGAAATTAAGGAATTTTCCTTGAAATGTTATTTGCTGGTGAAATTATTTTTTTTTTAACAGATGAAATTCAAAATGTATTTTTGCGACAAATTTCGACTGTTTTCGCGACCGATAGTTTGGGAACCGCTGCTCTAGAAAATATTAATTTATTAAAAACAGTTGTTTTATTATTTTTTCAATTCTTCGTTTAATTTCCTTTTCTTTAATTTTATGACTTAATATACTCAAAATGACATTTATGAAATTCAAATAAATTAATTCTCAAATTGGATCTTACAAGATTTAAATAGTTAGAACATCTATGAAATAAAAACACTCCATCGTGTTAATAATTAATAAGCTTGCACCAATTCTTAATTTTAATAAATCCTAAAAGATTTTGCTGTGGATAAGTACTTGAAATCATCCAATTTGTATTCTGAAATAAGCTACGACCCACTGAGTCATATGAAATTTTAATTGACACGACTGAGTGCTCGGAATAACTTTTCAAAAAGCTGTAAAGAAACTTCGGAAATACTGAAATAGTTATATGTTCAATTACGAGCGGGTGAAAAATGAAAGGGCTTGAATTAGTTGCATTTGCAAAATTAAATTGTTTATTAATGAAAGTTTGAACTGTCGATTTCAAAATAAATATAAATATGAAGTAAAATATGAAGTCTAAATTAAACTTTTTTATGTTGAGGATATTTGTATGCTGGAGATTCAAAAACATATGTTTTAATAGTCTACTTAAAGAATAATATGCTGAAAAAATAAAACGAACGGTTTTACGGTAATTGTACTGGTAATGTGGACGTCAGTACAATTCACTGCTTTTTAGCGGTAAAATTTCCGTAAGTTTCAGAAATTTTTTCGTGTTTTTTGGAAAATATTCTTAATAATTTTAAATAATAAATTATGATAATTAATAATAATAATTAAAAAACGGTAAGTTGTATTGGCGTCCCGATTACTGTAGAAGTTCCGTAAAAGCGTTCATTTTCTGTTTTACAGTGTACAGTAATTCAACGTAATAGAGTACATTTAGATTTAGCACTCCTTTTATATATTTGTCAAATTCGAGGAAAAAATTACTCTCAGAAGCAATTTTTATGTAACTTTATCTACAAGGCTACTTTATATCCGTATTATGATATAACTAAAATTACTTTCAGGTGAATATATATAATATAAAATTATTTAAAATATATTAAAAATGTATTAAAAGTCATTGAAAATCCAAAACGTTTACAGTCATCATACAGTCGTCATGAGTGGATATTTAAATGTTATTATTACGTTTCTTTACTTTTATTCGAGAATTGATTATAATCGAGAAAATTACAATGATCTCTTCTAGACGACTCTTGAAATGGCGCAAAAAAATAAATAAATAAATAAATAAATAAAAATAACGTCATTTAAACCCGCAGTCATGATGACCGTACGAAGACTAAAAAAGTATTAAATTTTTAATCTAATTTTAAGATATTTAAAATTTATTTTAAATAATTTTATATTATGCGAATTTACATGCAAGTAATTCTATTAAATTTATTTCTGCTTTTTTACATGAATTTTAATTATGTTACATATAATATTGAATAACTGTAATTAGGAAATTTACACTAGATCATTTTTAAACAGTCATGTTTGCATAGTTTTATCGGAGATATCTGTCTATCTGTCATATTTAACAACTAAAAAATGCTTAAAATTGTGATGGATAGTACTATTTAACTTATATTATTAATTTATATTGAGAAATCTGTATAGCTATTTCGTAATCATAGATGTCAGGCAATTTCATTCATTATTATGCAGTTCGACATCACATCTTGTAGTTGAAAAACGTTGAAATGCAGATTTTGAATGCGTTATTATCAATTTAAAGTGATTGAAATTCTATCTAACTGTACTTCAAATTTCGACTAATAATGCACTTTGAAGCAAAATTTATAGTTACATTTGAGTCAATCTGAGTTAGAGAATGTTTATCAGACAGAACTAAAATGATCTTAGAACAAGTTTTAATTGCTTCTGAAATTCATATAGTTTAATCTTATAATATCCTAACAAAAAATTTAAGCTTTAAAGATTTTTTTGGCAAAAGAATGATTGAGTTTTTTGTTTTACATATTAGCAGTGGGAATTTCAGCTGTAGAAATTCTAAAACATATAAAATATATTAGCAGATCAAGATATATTCAGGAGTCGTAAGCTTCGTGGAAATTTTGAGAACAATTATCAGTTTTATTTCTTACTAGCTGATTCGCCCGGCTTTGCCCGGGTCCATATTAACAATATTAAACGAACTTGAAATTTGTATGATTTTACCATTAACTCGAAACATGCAGAAATGCATTGTCTGAAATACGTGGCAACTGACTGTGCGAAAAATCGGTTTAAAAAACAACTAATGTTAAGCTGTAATAATACTAAGAATGAGCGATGAGAAACGCGGGAGGGAATATGTATCCAATGACTGCGTGATTTTCGTGTTAAAATGTTGATATTTATCAAAAATCACTGTTAAGACACGTAACTAATTATTATTTTTTTTTCACATAGAAATCCCAAGTGAAATATTTTGAATTTCAAACAAATTATATCACACTTAAATCCAACTATACCATGAATGAAATCGATACTTGCTAGTAGCTAAAAGGTTGGTATACAGGGTTATAATTTCAGAGCCATTTAACAAAAGTAAGTGTTATTTTTAATCAAATCATGCGTAATGTTCACTCTGTGGATAGATTCCCAACCGTAAACTTTTGTACCGTAACCATAACCTGCCTGTAACCTAACTTCGACTTAACAGTACCTTACCGTAAATTAAACATAACATAAATGTAACCTAGCCTTCACTTTATTGTAACATACCCTTATTCTAACCATAACATAAATGCAATTTAACTATAACCTAACTTTAATTTAACCGTGACCTAACTGTAACCTAACGGGAAATTAAATATAATCAAAGACTTACCGTAATGTAATTGCAACCTAAATTTTACCAAACCACATGTTGGTTTCATGTCCATGGAAATTATTTTGTCTTGTTCGGATCTGATTATGATTCATTAGAACATTTTCGTCGAGTTCAGATTTCGTTCGGTTCAAATTTTAGGTATTTTTTGATATTGAGTTTTAATGTTCGGGTCGTATTCATGTCCATAGAAATTATTTTGCCTTGCTCGGATACAGTTATGGTTCTTTGGAATATTTTTGTCGGGAACAGATTTGGTTCATTTCAGATTTCGGCTTTTTCTTCAAATATTATTTATGGGTTCGGGTTTTCTTGCGTGTTCACGGAAATTATGCTGCCTTGTTTGAATAAGAACATACTTCACTGGAATATTTTTTTTCAAGTTCAGATTTGGTTCAGTTCAGATTTCGTGATTTTTTCAATGAAAAATTTTAGGTTCAGATTCGGTTCATGTGAATGGAATTTTTTTGTCTTATTCAGATCCGATTACGATTCTTTGGAATATTTTTTATCGGATTCCGATTTGGTTCGATTCAAATTTCAGGTATTTTTTCAAGTAGAATTTTTAGGTTCGGATCTCGTTCATGAAAACGGAAATTATTTTTTCATAATCGAATCCAGTTATGATTCTTTCGAATATTTTGGTCGAATTTAGATGTGGTTTGGGTCAAATTTCAGGTTTTTTCAAATCGAATTTTTCAGGTTTGAATCGGGTTTATGTCCATAGAAATTATTTCGTCTTGCTTGGATTGGGTTATAGTTTTTTGGAATATTTTTGTCGGTTCCAGATTTGGTTCAATTCAGATTTTGGGTTTTTCTTCAAATATAACTATTGAGTTCGGGTCTTCTTGCATGTTCACGGAAATTATTCTGTCTTGTTCGAATAAGGACATGCTTTACTGGAATATTTTTGCCAAGTTCAGATTTCATTCAGTTCCCGATTTTTTCAAAGAAATTTTTTGTGTTCGGATTGTGTTCATGTCCATGGAAATACTTTGTCTTGTTTGGATCCGGATGCGGTTCTTTGAAATAGTTTTGTCAGATTCAGATTTAGTTCGATTCAAATTTAAGGCATTTTTTCGAATGGAAGTTTTAGGTTCGTATCGGGTTCCTGTCCTCGGAAATTATTTTGTTTTACTCGAATCCGGGTATGGTCCTTTCGAATACTTTGGTCAGATTTAGATGTGGTTTGGGTCAAAGTTCAGGATATTTCAAACGGGGTTTTTTAGGTTTGATTCGGGTTTATGACCACGGAAAGTATTTTGTCTTGCTGGAATCGGGTTCTGTAATATTTTTATCGGTTTTAGATTTCGTTCGAGTCATATTTCGGGTTTCTTTTAAGAAAATATTTAGGTTCGGGTCAGGTTTTATGCCCACGAAAATTATTTTTCCTTGTTTCGATCGGTTTATGCTTCACTTGAACATGTTTGCGGGATTCATGTTTGGTTCGGGTCAGTTATCAAATCCGTAGTTTTTTCCAAACAGAATTTTTAGGTTAGGGTCGGGTTTTATACTCACGGAAATTTTGTGTATCACGGATCGGAGGGAGATCTGTTTTTTTTCTGGTTGGGATCGGGTTATGTTTAAATTAGTTTAAACATTAAGGTTATAATCGGTTTTGCTACTATTCTTTTTATGGCTATTTCTGATAGATAATTTACTTTGCTATTTGATAATTTATTATGGCGAATGAATCGTTTGCGGATACAAACAATTGTACGCCAAACAGCTATTTTATTTTTGTTTTAAAAACAAATTAAAGCCATATTACAATTTTAAACTGAATAGAACACATTTAAATTTAATCAATGTTAAAAAAAATAAACTCATAGAAAAGTGTTGTATAATGTTTTTTGTTGCAACACAGCTAATGACTCATACATTCTAATGTTCGAAATGCCAAAAATATGCGTACAACCATATAGTAAAAAGAAATTAATAGAGTAGCAGTATAATGTCTTGGGGTGTCGCAAAATATGTAACTCTAAAATTAAATACATTAAATACAAAATTAAATCTAAAATTAATCTAAAATTACATTAAATACAAATGTGCACCAACAAAACCATGTGCTTTGAAACTCCGATCAATTCAAACTGGTTTAAACCAGTGTTTCTTTGTTTTTGTTTTTTACCTTTTAAACTGTTATTGAATAGATGACTGAAATTTCATTTAAAAATAACGTTTTGTGCCATTATTGCCTGTAATACACGATCAGAATGCATGAAAGGTACAATTATATGAATCATAGGCAAGAATTATTTGATTATTTTTATCATATGACTTTGAAATATCCATATAAAAGCATCATTTAAGACTTTGCTTGAAAAATCAACATTCTTTCGTTAATGTCTTAAAATCGTCTGCACTCTGAAATCTAGATTTTAGATTAATATTATTATGTAAGTGTTCATGCATGATTTAAAAATCTTTTCATCACTATATTTTATACATTGAAATGGAATTATTAATATATTGTTAAATCATAAACATTTTTCATCTATGTTATAAAGTATTAAAAATTTCTGAAAAAAAAGAGAAAAGTTTTAGTAATACAATTTTTTACTTCAAATCATATGTTTTCAATATTTTATTTAGTTTTGTTTTGACATTTAATTATTTTTAATTTTCCAATTTCAATTATTTTAAAAGCAAACATTTATTTTAATAAGTAATATAATAGAAAAAAACCATTTAAAAAAATTACTATTTCTTCGTAAAATATGCTTCAGCTGTAATTCATCTCTTCTAATCCGTCTTATTAATGCAAAATTCCTTCCTCGTGTTTTATTTTGAGACATTAAAATTTCAGCGATAAATGGTTTCATATTGCAAACCTTTTTTTTTCGGTTTACTTCTCCACCACCTATATTTTTCCTCCATGGCATACAGCAGCTGTGATAAAAAAAAAAAAAAAATCCTCATTTAAACTGACAGTTTTCCAGTCTATGAATTTTAAAGGTCAGTCCCAGTTTTTTAAATTATTTCTGCGAAAATTTTATGCAACCAACCAACCATAAGAGAATGAAAGGGAAAAAAGCTAAAAAAAGCGATTTTTTATGAGAGTGAAGTTTGGAATTTAATTAATTACTCAGTTAATAAATAGAATTTTGAAATTCTGAGCATCAGGTGCATCAGGAGAGATATTGGGCTACTCAAAGAAAAATTTTGAGCTTCGTACATATCGTAGTTTTCGCTAACTATCGCAGACACAGACACACACACACAGAGCGATTTGTTATTTTATTAATATAGATAAAACAAAAAAAAATTAAGTTAAAAGTTCAAAATTTCAATTAATTATTGAGATCCTAACCAATAATTTAATTGTTGTAATTTTGCTAATTTTTTTTGTTTAGTATCTTTTGTTTCAATTTTATGATTTTATATGGTAAAAATGATATGGGATTGCAAAGCCCGTTAATACCTGAAGAAGGTATGCCCTTGAAGGTGATAAAACGAGGATAAAGATGAAACGAGCAAATGCATGTTAAGAGTCATTCCTCACTAAACTCCATTAATATTTTCACGCCCTTTACGAGCTGAAAAAGCAGGATCACGGCTGATAGGAGCAAAATGTTATTCATTTTAATGACATTTTCGTTGAAAAATAGGTTTCGTAAGGGAAAAAGAACATTTTTTATTGAACGCTGTTCTTTCTTGTGTATAATATTTGCATATTCTTAAAATGAAAGAGTGTGGATTTGGCTTCACAGGAAGGAGCTGTAATTTATTGGAACATGATTGAGTTGTGTTTTAAACGCTTTACTCATCTTAATTTGAATTGCTTCTTTAAACTACTCTTTTAAATTTAAATTGCTTAAAATCAACTCGTTCACTCCAGTTGTTTCACCTCTTTTCGGGAAGCTGCCTCTCAAATCTTCAGACTAATGGATTTCAGCTCAACTAGAGTTATTTTATTACTGAGGTTTTAAGAGAGTATATTGTAACTGTGTCAAAAGGTAGTAATTTATCAATATGATAATATACAGTAAACTTTATTTAATACGGAATCGTTTAGGACAGAGATGATTTCCCATAGAAGACAATAATGTTTCTGAGTTAAACAGTTTGGAGTCTTACACAGAACCCATCTTACCGAACTTACTGTACACTGTTAAAACAAATGGTGACACATGGCACCTTTAATTGGGGTGAAAAGATGGCACCCTTAATCCAGATTGCCCAATAATAAAAAAATAAAAAACATACAAACTGACTTTTGGCCCTCGTTGGATTCGAACCCACAACGTCAGATTACAAGTTCAGTGCTCTAACCACTCGGCCATCAAGCTCACCTTCAAAGCCTCCCTAAAATGTTCAAATGTCCTGAAATTCAAAAGTTGCTTTATATAATAAAGCTCGCCAAAAGTTAGCCGAGCGAAGTTCTAAACGAAATTGGGATAGCGTATACCGGTAATAGTCATCATAGAAAAAAATTGCTGTGTTGATCCACCAGTGATAGCGAGTTGAAGGGCAAGGATACATGTAACAGAGCATGTGCAAATCACTAAGGGGTGAAAATTGTCTAACGGTATGCATTGCGCGGCACCCTAATTAGCGTGAAACACTCAATGGCACCCCAAACATTTTTTCAAGCCCGCGGGTGTCAAATAGTAACACCTTTTCACCCCTGGGCGCCAAATGCAACCGGTTTGTCACCTTTATTTTTAACAGTGTATCAACTAATAACATATTACTCATAATATCATATTTTTAGCAACTGGAAAACATGTTTTACATGTAAGGAATTTCCGCGCTAAAAAAATTTGTAATATCCCTAGAAAATGCTAATTTGTTATAAGCAGCTGCTTTCCATTAACTTATTTAATTTCTTTTTTTTAACTTTATGATTTTATACAGCCAAAATGAAATTTCTGAAATTGAAATAAATTAATTCTCAAATTAGAATTAACGAGATTTAAATAGTTAGAACTTCTATGAACTAAAAACACTTCACTGTGTTAAAAATTTAAAAGCTTGCACCAAACCTGTATTTTAATAAATCCTAAAAGGTTTTGCTGTGGATAAGTTCTAAAAATAATACAGTTTGAATTCTGAAATAAGTCACGACCCATTGAGCCATATGAAATTTTAACAGACATGACTGAGTGCTTGGAATAAGTTTTCAAAAAGCTATAAACAAACTTTTGGAAATACTGAAATAGTTATACGTTCAATTACTAACTGATGAAAAATGAAAGGGCTTGAATTAGTTGCATTTGCGAAATTAAATTGTTTATTAATGAAGGTTTCAACTGTCGACTTCAAAATAAATACAAGTATGAAATTAAATATTTAGTCTAAATTAAATAATAAAATAATATATTTTTATATGTTAAGAGTATTTTTATGTTAAAGATTGAAAAGCATATATTTTAATAGTCTACTTCTAAAATAATACAGTAGTCCCTAATTATAACGCCCATTTGGATTTATCAATCTTTTGTAAATGTCTATAAAATGGAAAAATAATTCATTTAGACGTAATTTTTAAATAAATTTTATTTACAGGCTGACGTCTTATAACCATAATATTAATTATTTGGAAAATAGTTACTGTCTTGGTTAAAGAATCGGGAAATCTGACGTACATCAGAATCTTTTTATTGGTTTAATTCCACAACTTAATATATTTTATTCGTTTTCTGATTGATCCATACTTAATGTCTAGAAATGGAATACTTCTGCTTTTTATTTTATTCGCTTTCTGATTGGCTCATGTTTAATGTCCAGAAATGAAATACTTCTGTTGCCACAATGGCAAAAAATGTGTAAAAAACTACAAAATTGAGATACAGATTTCAAACAAATTGCATTAAAAAGAATATATTTTTCTTTATAATACTGTTTGAAAAATGAAAATGTGTGATGTTTAGAAGTTTAAAAATTTGCAGTACCGAAAATTGTAAAACTAAAATTTCATTTAAGATTTGTATATGCTTGGTACAGGAGTATTAATTTTTAATCCATGGTTCTTGTTATATAAAACTCTGTTTATTACGTAAACCACGTTTTGATCCTCATAAAAATTATGTTTATTATTATTATTATTATTATTATTATTATTATTATTATTATCATTATTATTATTATTAAATATAAAATTTATATATAAGTCTAAAATTTTAATCTTTGAAAATATAATTTATAAATAGTCGTAATTTATTAAATTACATTTTTTTAAATTTTTCAACTTTTAGGAAATTAGTTACTGTTCTCGTTAGAGAATTGGGAAATCTGAATCTTTTTATTGTTATATTTGTATTATTATGTTAACTGAAATTGTTCTCATATGCATACATTTAATATAAATTTTTTTGAAATATATTAAAAACACATTAAAAACCTATATATTTCCAAAGCATTTTCATTTATCAAACGACCGTCACGAGTGGAGATTTAAATATTGCCTTCTTTTTCTTCTTTTTAGCATTTTGTTCATCTGACAAAACCTTCTGTTCATGTCTGTCCTCTATTTGTCGTCCGTCACAGAGTCCGTACACAAAAACTGTATAAGTCAGAAACTTCACATTTAGTGTATATACTCAAAAAAAGTTTTTTTGAATCAACAAAAAATTGTTTGATCCAATAAATCTTTTCGTTTAACTATGGGTCAATGGAAATTTTGTTTGAATAAACAAAAAAATATTGTTATGCACAATAACATAATAATTACGTCATTAAACTATCTTAATTGGGAAAGCTTTTCTAATCCAAAAATTATGCTAAAATCTATACAAGTCAATTACAGAAAATTACGTGAGAGAGTTATGGCTACGGCAAACCCATTTAACCTTCTATTCCCGGCTATAGGAGTTTAAAATCCCACTCCCTTAGTACGGCAAAATCTTGGAATTTCTTTTCCCCCACATTGGAGTGACCACCTCTCCGGACACCTTTCTTTCGACGTGCGGGAAGTGCTGGGCGTGCATTACAAACCAGGGTTGCTGCATAATTGTAGAAAATACGGCGGAGGGTTGTTTCTTATGCCAGTTATCACCATTTTGTATCGCTTTCATTGTTATATTTAACATGAATGCTAGCGGTTGAGGAGTTAATTATTACATATAAATTATTGAGAAAAGTACATTAAAATTTTTATGACTGAAAATGTGATGTATATCGTAAGGATAAAAAAATCTATAATAATAATAATAATAATAAAAACAACTGATCAGCATCGTTTGAACTGACACTACAAACTATTAAAGCTTAAATTATTTTTTTAGCACATTGCATGGTATACAATTAATTCTAAAATTCATATTTCGCGTTCTCAGGAGAAAAAAAGAAGCATTGTTTACAATGGGCATGTATTTCTTATAAATTTTAAATCAGCTTAACTATGTGCTAGTAAAAATGTATTAACCCCAATTTGTTTGTCAATTAAGAAAAAAGGAAAAATAATTCCATTACATTATCAAAGAAAAAAAACTCTATTAAAATGTACCGAAAGTGATATGGCGTGTAATATAGTCTTGTAATGATTTGAATATAATTTATTTCTGCAATTTTTACGGACATAAAACAAAATAGTAATAATAATAATAAAAAGAAGATGATGATTTCGGTTACATTTAATTTATGAGTGATCGTTCTCAGTAATATAATTTTCTGTTTCAATTTTTAAAGATAAAAAATTATACTTACGGTGATACTGATAAATGTGAGTTGAAAACAAATGCGTTTTTCTTTCTTTTCTTTATTATATATATATATCCTTCCGATAAACAGTGATATTTTCAGTCATAAGATTTTGCTGTCGTATGACGACAATTTTTCTTTCCTGCGCTATTGTTCGGGGAAATTCAATTCAGAACGCTAGCTTTAACAATATTTGATTAAAAAATCTCTTGCCTTTACCGAAAGATGAAAAACGAGTATGTTTGATTACACAGATTCAAAATAACAGCACTTGATACATTTGTAAAAAAAAAAAAAAAAAAAAAAAAATGTAAATTTTAGAATAGCCTTAAAACTTTTTTTTTTTTTTTTCAGAATGTTACTTGAAGAGTAATAAATTCTAAATCTCCTATTCAGGATATAAATAGAAAAAGAAGAAAGAAAAAAGCATTATAGGCTATAAAAATGTATTGTTTACAAAAAAAAAAAAAAAAAAAAAAAAATCATATTACAGCTTAATTACATCGTAGTTTGTATGTGCTAGTTAGTATGTTAAATTTTAAAGTATATTTTAATAAAATTTGTTTGTGAATGGATATACACACGCACTGAAAAATTGTCCTCTGTATTATAAATGAAAAAATCATTATTATTTTTAAAATGTTACATATTAAAAGATTCTGAAATTGATGTGAAGTATACAGCAAGAATGTAAACTGCATAAAACTTATTTAAAGTTTTTTTTCTTGTAAGTAGTGTAAAAAGGACAGTTCGATTGAGCAGGTGGTGGGTGGAACCACCACCACCTCACAGAGAGAGGTGGAGGTCCTCCGCCACCACCTGAAAGAGAAGCTTATCTGATGGAGAGTGTATCATACTATAGTAGGATGATTGGGGAGGGCTTAAAATTGAGGGGGCTTAAATTTTTTTTTAGGGTTTGAAACTTATGAGTTTATACTGTAGTGGAGGGGTGGATGTTTGGAGTCTGTTAGAGTATGATAGGATTTTTTGAGAGAGAGAGAGAGAGGGGAGGGCTTATTTTTTAGGAGGGGCTTAAAATTGAGGGGGGCTTAAATTTTTTTGGGGGGAGTTTAAATTAGAGTAGAGATTGGAATCAACTTAGAGTAGGAAAGATATTTGAAAATGGGTGAAGGATGTTTTGACTCTGTTACAGTATGATGTGATTTTAGGAAAGAGGGGGAGGGCTTAATTTTTAGAGGGCTTATTTTTCTGAAAGGCTTAAATGTATTTTTTTTCTTTAAGATTGGAATCAACTTAGAGTAGGAAGGAAATTTGAACATATTGTAAAATATGTTATAGTATGGTGAGATTTTAGGAAAGGGGGGGAGGGCTTAATTTTTAGGGGGGGCTTATTTTTCTGAAAGGCTTAAATGTATTTTTTTTTGGGGGGGGGGGTTTAAATTAAAGTAGAGATTGGAATCAACTTAGAGTAGGAAGGAAATTTGAACATATCGTAAAATATTTTACACTATGATGAGATTTTAGGAAGGGGGAGGGCTTAATTTTTAGGGAGGCTTATTTTTAGGAGGAGCTTTAATGTATTTTTTTTCTTAAAGATTGGAATCAACTTAGAGTAGGAAGGAAATTTGAACATATCGTAAAATATGTTCTAGTAAGATGAGATTTTAGGAAAGGGGGGGGGGCTTAATTTTTTAGGGGCTTAATTTTTTTTATTTAGGATCTGAAGCTTATAATATCATACTATAGCAAAGGGGTAACCTCCTCATTTTCCAAACTTCACCCCCCCCGGAAGATTTTTATTTGGGTGCTGCCCTCTGTTGGATCGAATTTTCGTTGGAAATTAATAATTTTAAAAAATTGAGTCTGATCAATTAAGCATTGCTCATCACGCCTGTGAGATAATCGAGTATTGCGATTAGGAGGAAGGTTAGTCTGCTTAATTAAACATTAATCACAATTGCCCATTGCTCATCCCGCCTGTGGCCGCATGTCTTATATTACAATCGAATCATCTCTAACTTAAAATAGTATGTTATCAACACATATTCACTGCCTTGCACAAACATCCGATAACCAAACAATTTTAACAGGAACTAGCTGATATAAGAAAAATATCAACTAAGATTACATATTACAATCGAATCATCTCTAACTTAAAATAGTATGTTATCAACACGTATTCACTGCCTTGCACAAACATCCGATAACCAAACAATTTTAACAGGAACTAGCTGATATAAGAAAAATATCAACTAAGATTACATTTCACATATTTACAAATGACAAGAAAGAGAACTTTGTTTGATGTTTCAACTAAGCTTTTTAAAACGACAATTTAATTTTACCAAACCATTACATATGTTTTATTCAATTTTCATCAACGTTAGAGCAACAATGAAAATATTTTTTAAACAGTAATATTGTAAAATATGAATTTTACATTTTTAACTTTAGTTTACCTAAACCTTGATTATTCATACACATTGATTTTTACACCATTCAAAATATATAAACTACTTCATTATTAATTATTTTTCGATGTACACTTCTAATAAACGGTTAATTACCATGCATTCATTTTAATAAATTTGCTGTATTCACATAAAAAGTGATTTTACAAGTTATCATCTATTAGTCGATAACGACAAATTTAAGCAATATATTACTTTAGTATAGTATTGTTTTATCACTGTGCTGAAAATAAGTGATTCTTTTTCCTTTAATTTTCACATGAATTTTCTAATCAATTGGTAAAAAATTACAACAGCATGATAAACACCAGATAACATCGAGCCTTTCTTATCAAATACCATCATATTATCAGATCACTTTGTAAACCAATCCTATTATTTTTTTTAAAAACAGTAGCGCCTCCTAGAATTTAACAGATTTTTGTGAATCAGTAGAAATTTATCACACTGTTTATTGTTTTTTGTCATATGAAGATGTTAAGCGCTGTTCTTTAAGTGAGTTTTGTACCAGAAATTTCTTACTTCATGAATATGGAATCGGATTTACCTAGTCAAGAGGTGCAAGTTTCGAATACTGAAAGATCACCCTCTTCATCAACCCAACCATCCTTTTCTTGTAATCAATGTCAAAAATGCTTCTCTAGAAAGATTGCGTTAGCCAGACATCAAAGATCCCACTTGGATAAAAAGCCCTTTAAATGCGAAACTTTCATTCAAAGTAGTGATTTAAAACGACATAGTGTTACTCATTCCAAGACACCCACTTTATATAAATGTGATCAATGTGCAATGGAATTTTATAGAAAGTATTCGTTAAGAATTCACAAGAGATTTTATAAGACATATAAATGCGATGAATGTCCAATAGAACTCTCTCAAAAATATTTGTTAAAAATTCACAAGAGATCTCATAAGAAGTTTCATGTTTGTGAAAAATGTTCTAACTCGTTTCTATCAAAGTCTGCTTTAACTAAACATAAAAAAAGTCATCGTCAAAAGGAATATAAATGTAAACATTGTGGTGTTATATTTTACTCTGATATCGATTTTTTATTTCACAAAAAAGTTCATTACAGGAATTTCGAATGCAAACACTGTAACAAAACATTTAATGTTGACACCAAGTTTATTCAACATTTGATTAAAATGCAAACTTTGTCAAATCATGTGAACTGGTTGATTTTCTGTACAGTTTATAATTTTTTTTGTATTTTTATTATTATCGAGAATGATGAATAAAGAATGTGTAAATGAAAAAAGCTTTTGTCTTGTATTTTTGTTATAACAATTCATGAATTTTAATAATTATTTCACGATATTGTAAAAAAATTTACTTAAATTTTAACATTTAGAAAAAAGGTCGCTATCAATTAAAATACTGAATTTGTATTTATATTGAATTAATTTTCAAATAATTTTAATATATTAGAATTATTTACTAAGTTTAATTTATCATTTATATTAGCAATTGTTATTCACATAATCATGATGGATATTACCTTGTGTTGCCACAAAAATTTTTAAAAAGAACGAAACTGTTAACAATAAGTATTATTCATTACTCAGATTAAAACTTTCACCTAGTGTTGCCACAAAATTTTTTAAAAAGAGCGAAACTGATAACATTATTTATCATATACTTACTTAAATTAAAACCTTGTGTTGCCACAAAGTTCTTCAAAAAATAGTAAAACCACTAACATAATATATAAACTACCATTTATGTACAAAGACTGTTTTATTTTTTAGTTTATTAAAAAATGGTTGACTAAAACTAATGACATTACTAATTTTTTAATGTTTAACTGTAACCGACGCTGATTTTTTAACATATATTAGGATATGTGTTGTTTTTAAGCATTCAGTTTGCAACTGATTTCCGTTTGAATTTCATCAGCGGCTCTTCTTATTTTTTGAAAATGGATTCTGTAGTAAATTTGTTAAAAAGACCTCTCGACGAAGTAGTTCCTTCTTCAAAGTATCAACGTTTAGAAGACTGTAATGAACCTACTTATGTGAATGAATTAAACTTGCCGAGATTAGAAGTTCCCAATGCATTGAACACTAACAATGAGACGATATCATGTGATTTATCCACTACTGATTATCCACTGAATGTGAAATCTGAGATTAATACGAATTTTTTTAACTTAATTTCCCAAGACGAATATTTTCAAGAACCCACTACTAGATGCGAAGAGACTGTGTTCCAAGCAATCAACCTTTCCCAAGCAAGTGATGAAAACCAATCCACCACTTCACGAACTAAAAGGGGCAAATCCTGTAATCGTGTTATATTTCGAGAAGAACTCAGTGATTGTATCTTCTTAATTTTAAAACTGTATAACAGACAATTTTATATACACATTCAAGAGTTTAAACGCAGTGGGCTTACTAATGAAGAAATTGTAACGAAAAATGCAATTTTTATGGATGTTAACAGTTGGTACGAATTTTGCAATAAAATTTTTCCATTTAATTTGAAGTATAAAAGTTCCTCGTTTGTTGCTAATAACATGATATTAGTGTTAAATTTTAATAATTATATCATGCGAATTAAACATTTAAAGAATTATTCTCACATTGACTTGAACGAGCATCAGTTAGAAAAGTTAAAAATAAAAGCCTTTGATCTGAATAAAGAACTTCTTCAGCATATATATGTAAAGCATTTGCCAAACTTATTAAGACAGAAATGTATCGTTAGTCACACATCTTTAGAAAATGAACGCATGTGTCAACATAAACTTATAACGTGTATTGAAAATAGTATGTCGAGTATACTAAAGCGCATTTTTGAATGCAATGGATGTATTTTTAACCACGAATCTGTAATCTTTCATCCCTGTTTGATATTAAATAATCGACAAAAATTTGAACAAATGGGAGAAATGTTATTAACTCTAATAGATTTCGACTTTGTTATTTCCTCGTTTTTAAACGAAATAGATTGTATTAGTGAAAACTTCTTATCTAATATTAATGTACAAACCATTCAAAACGAATTGTTTAAAATAATGAAATAAAATGTTTTACTATTCTCTTTAATATGTGTGTTTATTTCGTTTAGCTTTTTCAAAACATTTATAAATTGTTTCAATTTGTATATGTATAAAAAAAGAAACACTTCATTATTAATAAAAAATATATTAACTATCTTAAATAATAATAATAATAATAATAATCTTAATTCATTCTTTTCAAAAATTAGAAAGTTAAAAAGTTAATAAAAATTATTAAGTTAAAAAAACTTTATACAAAGATTAATATCAATAGAATTTTTTTTCAAATGTTTAAAATGTATTTTGAAAATTTTAAAATGTATTACAACTTATCAAAATTGAGTTTACTGATTTATATGAGTATGTATATTATTTTCACTCTGTTATATTACTGTAACATTACAACAGATTCATAGTTAATGACATATAAACATTAGGATGTATATAAAAGCAATAGATTAATATACTCTCTTGTTTTATTAAAAAATAAAATAACTTCATAAAAATGTTAAAAAAATAAAAAGTTTATGGAAAAGTTAAAAAAAAAATTCATTAGATTTAAAAAAAAAAAAAAAATCACAAATTAAAAAATGTATTTCATAAGTTTACAAAAAAAAAAAAAAAAAAAAAAAAAAAAAAAAAAAAAAGTAACATAAAAAGTTTTATAGAAAAAAAAAGTAACATAAAAAGTTTTAACAAAAAAAAAAAAAAGTAACATAAAAAGTTTTATCGAAAAAAAAAAAGTAACATAAAAAGTTTTAACAAAAAAAAAAAGTATTATAAAAAGTGTTATAAAAAGTTTTAACAACAACAACAAAAAAAAGTATTACAAAAAGTTTTATAAAAAGTTTTAACAGAAAAAAAAAACTTTACACAAAAAATAATATCAATAGAATTTTTTTCCAAATGTTTAAAATATATATATTTTGCAAAAGTTAAAATGAGTTTTCTGATTTATGTATATTATTTTCACTCTATTATCTTACTGTAACATTGCAATTCATAGTTAAACATATTAGGATGTGTATTAAAAGCAATGCATTAATATACTATCTTGTTATTAAAAGATAAAATAATTTCATAAAAATATTTTCAAAATTAAAAAAATGTTTCATAAGTTTACAAAAAATAAAAACTTTATGAAAAAGTTTTAAAAATAATTCATAAATTAAAAAAATATATTTCATAAACTAAAAAAAAAAAAAAAATCATAAGTTAAAAGTTATTTCAACAGTTCTTTAATAATTAAAAAAAAAAAAAAAAAATTATACAAAAAATAATATCAATAGAAATTAAATGTTTAAAATTTATTTCACAAAAGTTAAAATGTATTACATCTCATCAAAAATGAGTTTACTGATTTATGTATGCATGTACATTATTTTCACTGTTTTATCTTACTGCAACATACATTTATAGTTATCATACATTTATAGTTTAACACATATAAACATTAGGATGTGTATAAAAGCAACGCATTAATATACTATCTTGTTTCATTAAAAGATAAAATAACTTCATAAAAATCTTTTCAAAATAAAAAAAAGTTTCATAAGTTTACAAAAAATAAAACTTTGTGAAAAAGTTTAAAAAATATTTCATAAGATTAAAAAAAAATATTTCATAAATTAAAAAATGTATCTATGTATATTTCACAAGTTAAAAAAATTAAATGTTTAAAAAATATTTTACAAGTTTAAAAAAAAAAAAAAATTACAACTTATCAAAAAATGAGTTTACCGATTTACTGATTTATGTGTGTATGTTATTTACATCATATTATCTTACTACCAACATTACAGAACGTTCTTAGTTAAACACTTATAAACATCAGAAAATGTATAAAAGCAGTTGATACTTTCCTGTTTTCATTAAAAGTCATACTAACTTTATAAAAAATGTTTTCAAATAATAATAAAAAAAGCTGTTAAGTTATTAGATTCTCCCCTTTAATTGCATCTCATTGATAAGTTTTAATCAACCATCCAACCATGCAACTGTTTTCACAATCAACTATTATGTGAGTTAGGATCTCATTGATAAGTTTTAATCAACCAACCAACCAACATTTTACGTAACCAACTATTTATTTTCCCTAGCAATCAGCTATTTATTTACCCTACTAACCAAAAAGCTTTTATCGACACATGAACAATATTTTAAGATGTAAGACTCGTCCTTTTTAATCGAAAAAACAATGACTTATATTATATATTTTTTTTTCTTACTTAAATGAAACCTTCGCATGTGCATGATAAAACTTGGAAAAATTCATTTAATACACAAATTTAAAGTTAACAGACAAGGTCTTCACACTTCTTTTCGAATTGTACTAACATTTTACCAAATATCTTTAGAACTCAGGTTTTAAATAATTATTTTAATAAAAATTGTCATTTGTAAGTAACATTATTGAACTAACTTGGAAAAATTAACTTGGCAAAACAGGTTTTAGCTGTTCCAGCTTAGTAATATTCATAAGTTTATATGTTAATCAACCTGTTTAGTTATGTCCCAGCATGGCTTTATAAAATATATCTTAAAAAACATTTAATATTAATGTTTAAAAATATGCAGTTAGTCTTTTATAGATAATTATTTTCACTTCTTTTATTTAAAAACATTTTTAAATAAAATTAATACAGTTGCCCATTTATCTGTGCGTTATGAAATGTGCATGCAAAACTTTTAATTATAATTTTCACATTTTTAGTATTTCAAATTATTGTTTTCAAGGTGTACTAAAATTTGGAAATATATTTAATTTCCATGCATAATTAAAATAAAATAGTTTAATAATAAAGACACATTTAACATTCTATACTCACCGTCGCAAAAGCACGTCCAACGCAGTCAAATGTTTGGGAAGAAATGAAAAATTCAAAGTCCTTATCAGAAAATGTTATCAGATAACTGTATCAAAAGATCTGTGACGTCAAAGAACATGTATCATCAACTGATCACGTGATGTATACCACGTGACTAATGCTTTGTTTTCTAGATTGGTTCTTATAAACATTCATTTATTAAATAATTTAATCATTCTATTAATTATTAATTAATTAATTCTTTGTTAAAATGTTTAACAAAACATGATATCACAGATATTAGTTTCAATCAGCATTTGTTTTAAACTAGTGAATTAATTAATTAATAATTAATAGAATGATTAAATTATTTAATAAATGAATGTTTATAAGAACCAATCTAGAAAACAAAGCATTAGTCACGTGGTATACATCACGTGATCAGTTGATGATACATGTTCTTTGACGTCACAGATCTTTTGATACAGTTATCTGATAACATTTTCTGATAAGGACTTTGAATTTTTCATTTCTTCCCAAACATTTGACTGCGTTGGACGTGCTTTTGCGACGGTGAGTATAGAATGTTAAATGTGTCTTTATTATTAAACTATTTTATTTTAATTATGCATGGAAATTAAATATTTTTCCAAATTTTAGTACACCTTGAAAACAATAATTTGAAATACTAAAAATGTGAAAATTATAATTAAAAGTTTTGCATGCACATTTCATAACGCACAGATAAATTGGCAACTGTATTAATTTTATTTAAAAATGTTTTTAAATAAAAGAAGTGAAAATAATTATCTATAAAAGACTAACTGCATATTTTTAAACATTAATATTAAATGTTTTTTAAGATATATTTTATAAAGCCATGCTGGGACATAACTAAACAGGTTGATTAACATATAAACTTATGAATATTACTAAGCTGGAACAGCTAAAACCTGTTTTGCCAAGTTAATTTTTCCAAGTTAGTTCAATAATGTTACTTACAAATGACAATTTTTATTAAAATAATTATTTAAAACCTGAGTTCTAAAGATATTTGGTAAAATGTTAGTACAATTCGAAAAGAAGTGTGAAGACCTTGTCTGTTAACTTTAAATTTGTGTATTAAATGAATTTTTCCAAGTTTTATCATGCACATGCGAAGGTTTCATTTAAGTAAGAAAAAAAAAATATATAATATAAGTCATTGTTTTTTCGATTAAAAAGGACGAGTCTTACATCTTAAAATTTTGTTCATGTGTCGATAAAAGCTTTTTGGTTAGTAGGGTAAATAAATAGCTGATTGCTAGGGAAAATAAATAGTTGGTTACGTAAAATGTTGGTTGGTTGGTTGATTAAAACTTATCAATGAGATCCTAACTCACATAATAGTTGATTGTGAAAACAGTTGCATGGTTGGATGGTTGATTAAAACTTATCAATGAGATGCAATTAAAGGGGAGAATCTAATAACTTAACAGCTTTTTTTATTATTATTTGAAAACATTTTTATAAAGTTAGTATGACTTTTAATGAAAACAGGAAAGTATCAACTGCTTTTATACATTTTCTGATGTTTATAAGTGTTTAACTAAGAACGTTCTGTAATGTTGGTAGTAAGATAATATGATGTAAATAACATACACACATAAATCAGTAAATCGGTAAACTCATTTTTTGATAAGTTGTAATTTTTTTTTTTTTTAAACTTGTAAAATATTTTTTAAACATTTAATTTTTTTAACTTGTGAAATATACATAGATACATTTTTTAATTTATGAAATATTTTTTTTTAATCTTATGAAATATTTTTTAAACTTTTTCACAAAGTTTTATTTTTTGTAAACTTATGAAACTTTTTTTTATTTTGAAAAGATTTTTATGAAGTTATTTTATCTTTTAATGAAACAAGATAGTATATTAATGCGTTGCTTTTATACACATCCTAATGTTTATATGTGTTAAACTATAAATGTATGATAACTATAAATGTATGTTGCAGTAAGATAAAACAGTGAAAATAATGTACATGCATACATAAATCAGTAAACTCATTTTTGATGAGATGTAATACATTTTAACTTTTGTGAAATAAATTTTAAACATTTTATTTCTATTGATATTATTTTTTGTATAATTTTTTTTTTTTTTTTTTTAATTATTAAAGAACTGTTGAAATAACTTTTAACTTATGATTTTTTTTTTTTTTTTTTTTTTTTTTTTAGTTTATGAAATATATTTTTTTAATTTATGAATTATTTTTAAAACTTTTTCATAAAGTTTTTATTTTTTGTAAACTTATGAAACATTTTTTTAATTTTGAAAATATTTTTATGAAATTATTTTATCTTTTAATAACAAGATAGTATATTAATGCATTGCTTTTAATACACATCCTAATATGTTTAACTATGAATTGCAATGTTACAGTAAGATAATAGAGTGAAAATAATATACATAAATCAGAAAACTCATTTTAACTTTTGCAAAATATATATATTTTAAACATTTGGAAAAAAATTCTATTGATATTATTTTTTGTGTAAAGTTTTTTTTTCTGTTAAAACTTTTTATAAAACTTTTTGTAATACTTTTTTTTTGTTGTTGTTAAAACTTTTTATAACACTTTTTATAATACTTTTTTTTTTTTTTTGTTAAAACTTTTTATGTTACTTTTTTTTTTCGATAAAACTTTTTATGTTACTTTTTTTTTTTTTTTTTTTTTGTTAAAACTTTTTATGTTACTTTTTTTTCTATAAAACTTTTTATGTTACTTTTTTTTTTTTTTTTTTTTGTAAACTTATGAAATACATTTTTTAATTTGTGATTTTTTTTTTTTTTAAATCTAATGTATTTTTTTTTAAACTTTTCCATAAACTTTTTATTTTTTTAACATTTTTATGAAGTTATTTTATTTTTTAATAAAACAAGAGAGTATATTAATCTATTGCTTTTATATACATCCTAATGTTTATATGTCATTAACAATGAATCTGTTGTAATGTTACAGTAATATAATAGAGTGAAAATAATATACATACTCATATAAATCAGTAAACTCAATTTTGATAAGTTGTAATACATTTTAAAATTTTCAAAATACATTTTAAACATTTGAAAAAAAATTCTATTTATATTAATCTTTGTATAAAGTTTTTTTAACTTATTAATTTTTATTAACTTTTTAACTTTCTAATTTTTGAAAAGAATGAATTAAGATTATTATTATTATTATTATTATTTAAGATAGTTAATATATTTTTTATTAATAATGAAGTGTTTCTTTTTTTATACATATACAAATTGAAACAATTTATAAATGTTTTGAAAAAGCTAAACGAAATAAACACACATATTAAAGAGAATAGTAAAACATTTTATTTCATTATTTTAAACAATTCGTTTTGAATGGTTTGTACATTAATATTAGATAAGAAGTTTTCACTAATACAATCTATTTCGTTTAAAAACGAGGAAATAACAAAGTCGAAATCTATTAGAGTTAATAACATTTCTCCCATTTGTTCAAATTTTTGTCGATTATTTAATATCAAACAGGGATGAAAGATTACAGATTCGTGGTTAAAAATACATCCATTGCATTCAAAAATGCGCTTTAGTATACTCGACATACTATTTTCAATACACGTTATAAGTTTATGTTGACACATGCGTTCATTTTCTAAAGATGTGTGACTAACGATACATTTCTGTCTTAATAAGTTTGGCAAATGCTTTACATATATATGCTGAAGAAGTTCTTTATTCAGATCAAAGGCTTTTATTTTTAACTTTTCTAACTGATGCTCGTTCAAGTCAATGTGAGAATAATTCTTTAAATGTTTAATTCGCATGATAGAATTATTAAAATTTAACACTAATATCATGTTATTAGCAACAAACGAGGAACTTTTATACTTCAAATTAAATGGGAAAATTTTATTGCAAAATTCGTACCAACTGTTAACATCCATAAAAATTGCATTTTTCGTTACAATTTCTTCATTAGTAAGCCCACTGCGTTTAAACTCTTGAATGTGTATATAAAATTGTCTGTTATACAGTTTTAAAATTAAGAAGATACAATCACTGAGTTCTTCTCGAAATATAACACGATTACAGGATTTGCCCCTTTTAGTTCGTGAAGTGGTGGATTGGTTTTCATCACTTGCTTGGGAAAGGTTGATTGCTTGGAACACAGTCTCTTCGCATCTAGTAGTGGGTTCTTGAAAATATTCGTCTTGGGAAATTAAGTTAAAAAAATTCGTATTAATCTCAGATTTCACATTCAGTGGATAATCAGTAGTGGATAAATCACATGATATCGTCTCATTGTTAGTGTTCAATGCATTGGGAACTTCTAATCTCGGCAAGTTTAATTCATTCACATAAGTAGGTTCATTACAGTCTTCTAAACGTTGATACTTTGAAGAAGGAACTACTTCGTCGAGAGGTCTTTTTAACAAATTTACTACAGAATCCATTTTCAAAAAATAAGAAGAGCCGCTGATGAAATTCAAACGGAAATCAGTTGCAAACTGAATGCTTAAAAACAACACATATCCTAATATATGTTAAAAAATCAGCGTCGGTTACAGTTAAACATTAAAAAATTAGTAATGTCATTAGTTTTAGTCAACCATTTTTTAATAAACTAAAAAATAAAACAGTCTTTGTACATAAATGGTAGTTTATATATTATGTTAGTGGTTTTACTATTTTTTGAAGAACTTTGTGGCAACACAAGGTTTTAATTTAAGTAAGTATATGATAAATAATGTTATCAGTTTCGCTCTTTTTAAAAAATTTTGTGGCAACACTAGGTAAAAGTTTTAATCTGAGTAATGAATAATACTTATTGTTAACAGTTTCGTTCTTTTTAAAAATTTTTGTGGCAACACAAGGTAATATCCATCATGATTATGTGAATAACAATTGCTAATATAAATGATAAATTAAACTTGGTAAATAATTCTAATATATTAAAAGTATTTGAAAATTAATTCAATATAAATACAAATTCAGTATTTTAATTGATAGCGACCTTTTTTCTAAATGTTAAAATTTAAGTAAATTTTTTTACAATATCGTGAAATAATTATTAAAATTCATGAATTGTTATAACAAAAATACAAGACAAAAGCTTTTTTCATTTACACATTCTTTATTCATCATTCTCGATAATAATAAAAATACAAAAAAAATTATAAACTGTACAGAAAATCAACCAGTTCACATGATTTGACAAAGTTTGCATTTTTTCACTTATGCATTTTAATCAAATGTTGAATAAACTTGGTGTCAACATTAAATGTTTTGTTACAGTGTTTGCATTCGAAATTCCTGTAATGAACTTTTTTGTGAAATAAAAAATCGATATCAGAGTAAAATATAACACCACAATGTTTACATTTATATTCCTTTTGACGATGACTTTTTTTATGTTTAGTTAAAGCAGACTTTGATAGAAACGAGTTAGAACATTTTTCACAAACATGAAACTTCTTATGAGATCTCTTGTGAATTTTTAACAAATATTTTTGAGAGAGTTCTATTGGACATTCATCGCATTTATATGTCTTATGAAATCTCTTGTGAATTCTTAACGAATACTTTCTATAAAATTCCATTGCACATTGATCACATTTATATAAAGTGGGTGTCTTGGAATGAGTAACACTATGTCGTTTTAAATCACTACTTTGAATGAAAGTTTCGCATTTAAAGGGCTTTTTATCCAAGTGGGATCTTTGATGTCTGGTTAACGCAATCTTTCTAGAGAAGCATTTTTGACATTGATTACAAGAAAAGGATGGTTGGGTTGATGAAGAGGGTGATCTTTCAGTATTCAAAACTTGCACCTCTTGACTAGGTAAATCCGATTCCATATTCATGAAGTAAGAAATTTCTGGTACAACACTCACTTAAAGAACAGCGCTTAACATCTTCATATGACAAAAAACAATAAACAGTGTGATAAATTTCTACTGATTCACAAAAATCTGTTAAATTCTAGGAGGCGCTACTGTTTTTAAAAAAAATAATAGGATTGGTTTACAAAGTGATCTGATAATATGATGGTATTTGATAAGAAAGGCTCGATGTTATCTGGTGTTTATCATGCTGTTGTAATTTTTTACCAATTGATTAGAAAAATCATGTGAAAATTAAAGGAAAAAGAATCACTTATTTTCAGCACAGTGATAAAACAATACTATACTAAAGTAATATATTGCTTAAATTTGTCGTTATCGACTAATAGATGATAACTTGTAAAATCACTTTTTATGTGAATACAGCAAATTTATTAAAATGAATGCATGGTAATTAACCGTTTATTAGAAGTGTACATCGAAAAATAATTAATAATGAAGTAGTTTATATATTTTGAATGGTGTAAAAATCAATGTGTATGAATAATCAAGGTTTAGGTAAATTAAAGTTAAAAATGTAAAATTCATATTTTACAATATTACTGTTTAAAAAATATTTTCATTGTTGCTCTAACGTTGATGAAAATTGAATAAAACATATGTAATGGTTTGGTAAAATTAAATTGTCGTTTTAAAAAGCTTAGTTGAAACATCAAACAAAGTTCTCTTTCTTGTCATTTGTAAATATGTGAAATGTAATCTTAGTTGATATTTTTCTTATATCAGCTAGTTCCTGTTAAAATTGTTTGGTTATCGGATGTTTGTGCAAGGCAGTGAATACGTGTTGATAACATACTATTTTAAGTTAGAGATGATTCGATTGTAATATGTAATCTTAGTTGATATTTTTCTTATATCAGCTAGTTCCTGTTAAAATTGTTTGGTTATCGGATGTTTGTGCAAGACAGTGAATATGTGTTGATAACATACTATTTTAAGTTAGAGATGATTCGATTGTAATATAAGACATGCGGCCACAGGCGGGATGAGCAATGGGCAATTGTGATTAATGTTTAATTAAGCAGACTAACCTTCCTCCTAATCGCAATACTCGATTATCTCACAGGCGTGATGAGCAATGCTTAATTGATCAGACTCAATTTTTTAAAATTATTAATTTCCAACGAAAATTCGATCCAACAGAGGGCAGCACCCAAATAAAAATCTTCCGGGGGGGGTGAAGTTTGGAAAATGAGGAGGTTACCCCTTTGCTATAGTATGATATTATAAGCTTCAGATCCTAAATAAAAAAAATTAAGCCCCTAAAAATTAAGCCCCCCCCCCTTTCCTAAAATCTCATCTTACTAGAACATATTTTACGATATGTTCAAATTTCCTTCCTACTCTAAGTTGATTCCAATCTTTAAGAAAAAAAATACATTAAAGCTCCTCCTAAAAATAAGCCCCCCTAAAAATTAAGCCCTCCCCTTCCTAAAATCTCATCATACTGTAAAATATTTTACGATATGTTCAAATTTCCTTCCTACTCTAAGTTGATTCCAATCTCTGCTTTAATTTAAACTCCCCCCCCAAAAAAAATACATTTAAGCCTTTCAGAAAAATAAGCCCCCCCTAAAAATTAAGCCCTCCCCCCCTTTCCTAAAATCTCACCATACTATAACATATTTTACAATATGTTCAAATTTCCTTCCTACTCTAAGTTGATTCCAATCTTAAAGAAAAAAAATACATTTAAGCCTTTCAGAAAAATAAGCCCTCTAAAAATTAAGCCCTCCCCCTCTTTCCTAAAATCACATCATACTGTAACAGAGTCAAAACATCCTTCACCCATTTTCAAATATCTTTCCTACTCTAAGTTGATTCCAATCTCTACTCTAATTTAAACTCCCCAAAAAAAAATTTAAGCCCCCCTCAATTTTAAGCCCCTCCTAAAAAATAAGCCCTCCCCTCTCTCTCTCTCTCTCAAAAAATCCTATCATACTCTAACAGACTCCAAACATCCACCCCTCTACTACAGTATAAACTCATAAGTTTCAAACCCTAAAAAAAAATTTAAGCCCCCTCAATTTTAAGCCCTCCCCAATCATCCTACTATAGTATGATACACTCTCCATCAGATAAGCTTCTCTTTCAGGTGGTGGTGGAGGACCTCCACCTCTCTCTGTGAGGTGGTGGTGGTTCCACCCACCACCTGCTCAATCGAACTGTCCTTTTTACACTACTCTTGTATACGCATACACAAAAAGAGAGGGAGAGAAATGAATTCGGTTACTGTAAGTTTATAAATGATTAGTGATGAGGGATTCGTAAGTCTGGCAGTTAATTTTCGGTATCAATTTTTATTCATGAATACATAATATTTACAGGCATAAAGATTGAAGGGAATTGTAATCACACATTTTTTTAATACATTCCGATAAATTAAGTTCATCTTGAGTTATAAGCAGTTGTTCTCTCATGACCGAAGTTGTTTCCTATAATAAGTTGTCATATTCGGAAATCCTGTTTTAAACGTCCATTTTAACAACATTTTTCTAATTTTTTTTTTTTTACAATTAAAAAAAAAGAAAAAAAAGCATTTCCTTACATACTTTTTAAGTGAGAGTACTTGTGTAGATATTAAATTTAAAAAAAAAGACTACTGTATTCAATTTTACTATAGAATATTCACTATTTAATATGAAGAGTTTTTTTTTTTTTTTTGTTCCGAGGGATATGCCAATCCACCACTTCACGAACTAAAAGGGGCAAATCCTGTAATCGTGTTATATTTCGAGAAGAACTCAGTGATTGTATCTTCTTAATTTTAAAACTGTATAACAGACAATTTTATATACACATTCAAGAGTTTAAACGCAGTGGGCTTACTAATGAAGAAATTGTAACGAAAAATGCAATTTTTATGGATGTTAACAGTTGGTACGAATTTTGCAATAAAATTTTTCCATTTAATTTGAAGTATAAAAGTTCCTCGTTTGTTGCTAATAACATGATATTAGTGTTAAATTTTAATAATTATATCATGCGAATTAAACATTTAAAGAATTATTCTCACATTGACTTGAACGAGCATCAGTTAGAAAAGTTAAAAATAAAAGCCTTTGATCTGAATAAAGAACTTCTTCAGCATATATATGTAAAGCATTTGCCAAACTTATTAAGACAGAAATGTATCGTTAGTCACACATCTTTAGAAAATGAACGCATGTGTCAACATAAACTTATAACGTGTATTGAAAATAGTATGTCGAGTATACTAAAGCGCATTTTTGAATGCAATGGATGTATTTTTAACCACGAATCTGTAATCTTTCATCCCTGTTTGATATTAAATAATCGACAAAAATTTGAACAAATGGGAGAAATGTTATTAACTCTAATAGATTTCGACTTTGTTATTTCCTCGTTTTTAAACGAAATAGATTGTATTAGTGAAAACTTCTTATCTAATATTAATGTACAAACCATTCAAAACGAATTGTTTAAAATAATGAAATAAAATGTTTTACTATTCTCTTTAATATGTGTGTTTATTTCGTTTAGCTTTTTCAAAACATTTATAAATTGTTTCAATTTGTATATGTATAAAAAAAGAAACACTTCATTATTAATAAAAAATATATTAACTATCTTAAATAATAATAATAATAATAATAATCTTAATTCATTCTTTTCAAAAATTAGAAAGTTAAAAAGTTAATAAAAATTAATAAGTTAAAAAAACTTTATACAAAGATTAATATCAATAGAATTTTTTTTCAAATGTTTAAAATGTATTTTGAAAATTTTAAAATGTATTACAACTTATCAAAATTGAGTTTACTGATTTATATGAGTATGTATATTATTTTCACTCTGTTATATTACTGTAACATTACAACAGATTCATAGTTAATGACATATAAACATTAGGATGTATATAAAAGCAATAGATTAATATACTCTCTTGTTTTATTAAAAAATAAAATAACTTCATAAAAATGTTAAAAAAATAAAAAGTTTATGGAAAAGTTAAAAAAAAAAATTCATTAGATTTAAAAAAAAAAAAAAAAATCACAAATTAAAAAATGTATTTCATAAGTTTACAAAAAAAAAAAAAAAAAAAAAAAAAAAAAAAAGTAACATAAAAAGTTTTATAGAAAAAAAAAGTAACATAAAAAGTTTTAACAAAAAAAAAAAAAAAAAGTAACATAAAAAGTTTTATCGAAAAAAAAAAAAAAGTAACATAAAAAGTTTTAACAAAAAAAAAAAGTATTATAAAAAGTGTTATAAAAAGTTTTAACAACAACAAAAAAAAAAGTATTACAAAAAGTTTTATAAAAAGTTTTAACAGAAAAAAAAACTTTACACAAAAAATAATATCAATAGAATTTTTTTCCAAATGTTTAAAATATATATATTTTGCAAAAGTTAAAATGAGTTTTCTGATTTATGTATATTATTTTCACTCTATTATCTTACTCTAACATTGCAATTCATAGTTAAACATATTAGGATGTGTATTAAAAGCAATGCATTAATATACTATCTTGTTATTAAAAGATAAAATAATTTCATAAAAATATTTTCAAAATTAAAAAAATGTTTCATAAGTTTACAAAAAATAAAAACTTTATGAAAAAGTTTTAAAAATAATTCATAAATTAAAAAAATATATTTCATAAACTAAAAAAAAAAAAAAAAAAAAAATCATAAGTTAAAAGTTATTTCAACAGTTCTTTAATAATTAAAAAAAAAAAAAAAAATTATACAAAAAATAATATCAATAGAAATTAAATGTTTAAAATTTATTTCACAAAAGTTAAAATGTATTACATCTCATCAAAAATGAGTTTACTGATTTATGTATGCATGTACATTATTTTCACTGTTTTATCTTACTGCAACATACATTTATAGTTATCATACATTTATAGTTTAACACATATAAACATTAGGATGTGTATAAAAGCAACGCATTAATATACTATCTTGTTTCATTAAAAGATAAAATAACTTCATAAAAATCTTTTCAAAATAAAAAAAAGTTTCATAAGTTTACAAAAAATAAAACTTTGTGAAAAAGTTTAAAAAATATTTCATAAGATTAAAAAAAATATTTCATAAATTAAAAAATGTATCTATGTATATTTCACAAGTTAAAAAAATTAAATGTTTAAAAAATATTTTACAAGTTTAAAAAAAAAAAAAATTACAACTTATCAAAAAATGAGTTTACCGATTTACTGATTTATGTGTGTATGTTATTTACATCATATTATCTTACTACCAACATTACAGAACGTTCTTAGTTAAACACTTATAAACATCAGAAAATGTATAAAAGCAGTTGATACTTTCCTGTTTTCATTAAAAGTCATACTAACTTTATAAAAAATGTTTTCAAATAATAATAAAAAAAGCTGTTAAGTTATTAGATTCTCCCCTTTAATTGCATCTCATTGATAAGTTTTAATCAACCATCCAACCATGCAACTGTTTTCACAATCAACTATTATGTGAGTTAGGATCTCATTGATAAGTTTTAATCAACCAACCAACCAACATTTTACGTAACCAACTATTTATTTTCCCTAGCAATCAGCTATTTATTTACCCTACTAACCAAAAAGCTTTTATCGACACATGAACAATATTTTAAGATGTAAGACTCGTCCTTTTTAATCGAAAAAACAATGACTTATATTATATATTTTTTTTTTCTTACTTAAATGAAACCTTCGCATGTGCATGATAAAACTTGGAAAAATTCATTTAATACACAAATTTAAAGTTAACAGACAAGGTCTTCACACTTCTTTTCGAATTGTACTAACATTTTACCAAATATCTTTAGAACTCAGGTTTTAAATAATTATTTTAATAAAAATTGTCATTTGTAAGTAACATTATTGAACTAACTTGGAAAAATTAACTTGGCAAAACAGGTTTTAGCTGTTCCAGCTTAGTAATATTCATAAGTTTATATGTTAATCAACCTGTTTAGTTATGTCCCAGCATGGCTTTATAAAATATATCTTAAAAAACATTTAATATTAATGTTTAAAAATATGCAGTTAGTCTTTTATAGATAATTATTTTCACTTCTTTTATTTAAAAACATTTTTAAATAAAATTAATACAGTTGCCCATTTATCTGTGCGTTATGAAATGTGCATGCAAAACTTTTAATTATAATTTTCACATTTTTAGTATTTCAAATTATTGTTTTCAAGGTGTACTAAAATTTGGAAATATATTTAATTTCCATGCATAATTAAAATAAAATAGTTTAATAATAAAGACACATTTAACATTCTATACTCACCGTCGCAAAAGCACGTCCAACGCAGTCAAATGTTTGGGAAGAAATGAAAAATTCAAAGTCCTTATCAGAAAATGTTATCAGATAACTGTATCAAAAGATCTGTGACGTCAAAGAACATGTATCATCAACTGATCACGTGATGTATACCACGTGACTAATGCTTTGTTTTCTAGATTGGTTCTTATAAACATTCATTTATTAAATAATTTAATCATTCTATTAATTATTAATTAATTAATTCTTTGTTAAAATGTTTAACAAAACATGATATCACAGATATTAGTTTCAATCAGCATTTGTTTTAAACTAGTGAATTAATTAATTAATAATTAATAGAATGATTAAATTATTTAATAAATGAATGTTTATAAGAACCAATCTAGAAAACAAAGCATTAGTCACGTGGTATACATCACGTGATCAGTTGATGATACATGTTCTTTGACGTCACAGATCTTTTGATACAGTTATCTGATAACATTTTCTGATAAGGACTTTGAATTTTTCATTTCTTCCCAAACATTTGACTGCGTTGGACGTGCTTTTGCGACGGTGAGTATAGAATGTTAAATGTGTCTTTATTATTAAACTATTTTATTTTAATTATGCATGGAAATTAAATATTTTTCCAAATTTTAGTACACCTTGAAAACAATAATTTGAAATACTAAAAATGTGAAAATTATAATTAAAAGTTTTGCATGCACATTTCATAACGCACAGATAAATTGGCAACTGTATTAATTTTATTTAAAAATGTTTTTAAATAAAAGAAGTGAAAATAATTATCTATAAAAGACTAACTGCATATTTTTAAACATTAATATTAAATGTTTTTTAAGATATATTTTATAAAGCCATGCTGGGACATAACTAAACAGGTTGATTAACATATAAACTTATGAATATTACTAAGCTGGAACAGCTAAAACCTGTTTTGCCAAGTTAATTTTTCCAAGTTAGTTCAATAATGTTACTTACAAATGACAATTTTTATTAAAATAATTATTTAAAACCTGAGTTCTAAAGATATTTGGTAAAATGTTAGTACAATTCGAAAAGAAGTGTGAAGACCTTGTCTGTTAACTTTAAATTTGTGTATTAAATGAATTTTTCCAAGTTTTATCATGCACATGCGAAGGTTTCATTTAAGTAAGAAAAAAAAATATATAATATAAGTCATTGTTTTTTCGATTAAAAAGGACGAGTCTTACATCTTAAAATTTTGTTCATGTGTCGATAAAAGCTTTTTGGTTAGTAGGGTAAATAAATAGCTGATTGCTAGGGAAAATAAATAGTTGGTTACGTAAAATGTTGGTTGGTTGGTTGATTAAAACTTATCAATGAGATCCTAACTCACATAATAGTTGATTGTGAAAACAGTTGCATGGTTGGATGGTTGATTAAAACTTATCAATGAGATGCAATTAAAGGGGAGAATCTAATAACTTAACAGCTTTTTTTATTATTATTTGAAAACATTTTTATAAAGTTAGTATGACTTTTAATGAAAACAGGAAAGTATCAACTGCTTTTATACATTTTCTGATGTTTATAAGTGTTTAACTAAGAACGTTCTGTAATGTTGGTAGTAAGATAATATGATGTAAATAACATACACACATAAATCAGTAAATCGGTAAACTCATTTTTTGATAAGTTGTAATTTTTTTTTTTTTTAAACTTGTAAAATATTTTTTAAACATTTAATTTTTTTAACTTGTGAAATATACATAGATACATTTTTTAATTTATGAAATATTTTTTTTTAATCTTATGAAATATTTTTTAAACTTTTTCACAAAGTTTTATTTTTTGTAAACTTATGAAACTTTTTTTTATTTTGAAAAGATTTTTATGAAGTTATTTTATCTTTTAATGAAACAAGATAGTATATTAATGCGTTGCTTTTATACACATCCTAATGTTTATATGTGTTAAACTATAAATGTATGATAACTATAAATGTATGTTGCAGTAAGATAAAACAGTGAAAATAATGTACATGCATACATAAATCAGTAAACTCATTTTTGATGAGATGTAATACATTTTAACTTTTGTGAAATAAATTTTAAACATTTTATTTCTATTGATATTATTTTTTGTATAATTTTTTTTTTTTTTTAATTATTAAAGAACTGTTGAAATAACTTTTAACTTATGATTTTTTTTTTTTTTTTTTTTTTTTTTTAGTTTATGAAATATATTTTTTTAATTTATGAATTATTTTTAAAACTTTTTCATAAAGTTTTTATTTTTTGTAAACTTATGAAACATTTTTTTAATTTTGAAAATATTTTTATGAAATTATTTTATCTTTTAATAACAAGATAGTATATTAATGCATTGCTTTTAATACACATCCTAATATGTTTAACTATGAATTGCAATGTTACAGTAAGATAATAGAGTGAAAATAATATACATAAATCAGAAAACTCATTTTAACTTTTGCAAAATATATATATTTTAAACATTTGGAAAAAAATTCTATTGATATTATTTTTTGTGTAAAGTTTTTTTTTCTGTTAAAACTTTTTATAAAACTTTTTGTAATACTTTTTTTTTTGTTGTTGTTAAAACTTTTTATAACACTTTTTATAATACTTTTTTTTTTTTTTGTTAAAACTTTTTATGTTACTTTTTTTTTTTCGATAAAACTTTTTATGTTACTTTTTTTTTTTTTTTTTTTTTTTTTGTTAAAACTTTTTATGTTACTTTTTTTTTCTATAAAACTTTTTATGTTACTTTTTTTTTTTTTTTTTTTTTTTGTAAACTTATGAAATACATTTTTTAATTTGTGATTTTTTTTTTTTTTTTAAAATCTAATGTATTTTTTTTTAACTTTTCCATAAACTTTTTATTTTTTTAACATTTTTATGAAGTTATTTTATTTTTTAATAAAACAAGAGAGTATATTAATCTATTGCTTTTATATACATCCTAATGTTTATATGTCATTAACAATGAATCTGTTGTAATGTTACAGTAATATAATAGAGTGAAAATAATATACATACTCATATAAATCAGTAAACTCAATTTTGATAAGTTGTAATACATTTTAAAATTTTCAAAATACATTTTAAACATTTGAAAAAAAATTCTATTTATATTAATCTTTGTATAAAGTTTTTTTTAACTTATTAATTTTTATTAACTTTTTAACTTTCTAATTTTTGAAAAGAATGAATTAAGATTATTATTATTATTATTATTATTTAAGATAGTTAATATATTTTTTATTAATAATGAAGTGTTTCTTTTTTTATACATATACAAATTGAAACAATTTATAAATGTTTTGAAAAAGCTAAACGAAATAAACACACATATTAAAGAGAATAGTAAAACATTTTATTTCATTATTTTAAACAATTCGTTTTGAATGGTTTGTACATTAATATTAGATAAGAAGTTTTCACTAATACAATCTATTTCGTTTAAAAACGAGGAAATAACAAAGTCGAAATCTATTAGAGTTAATAACATTTCTCCCATTTGTTCAAATTTTTGTCGATTATTTAATATCAAACAGGGATGAAAGATTACAGATTCGTGGTTAAAAATACATCCATTGCATTCAAAAATGCGCTTTAGTATACTCGACATACTATTTTCAATACACGTTATAAGTTTATGTTGACACATGCGTTCATTTTCTAAAGATGTGTGACTAACGATACATTTCTGTCTTAATAAGTTTGGCAAATGCTTTACATATATATGCTGAAGAAGTTCTTTATTCAGATCAAAGGCTTTTATTTTTAACTTTTCTAACTGATGCTCGTTCAAGTCAATGTGAGAATAATTCTTTAAATGTTTAATTCGCATGATATAATTATTAAAATTTAACACTAATATCATGTTATTAGCAACAAACGAGGAACTTTTATACTTCAAATTAAATGGAAAAATTTTATTGCAAAATTCGTACCAACTGTTAACATCCATAAAAATTGCATTTTTCGTTACAATTTCTTCATTAGTAAGCCCACTGCGTTTAAACTCTTGAATGTGTATATAAAATTGTCTGTTATACAGTTTTAAAATTAAGAAGATACAATCACTGAGTTCTTCTCGAAATATAACACGATTACAGGATTTGCCCCTTTTAGTTCGTGAAGTGGTGGATTGGTTTTCATCACTTGCTTGGGAAAGGTTGATTGCTTGGAACACAGTCTCTTCGCATCTAGTAGTGGGTTCTTGAAAATATTCGTCTTGGGAAATTAAGTTAAAAAAATTCGTATTAATCTCAGATTTCACATTCAGTGGATAATCAGTAGTGGATAAATCACATGATATCGTCTCATTGTTAGTGTTCAATGCATTGGGAACTTCTAATCTCGGCAAGTTTAATTCATTCACATAAGTAGGTTCATTACAGTCTTCTAAACGTTGATACTTTGAAGAAGGAACTACTTCGTCGAGAGGTCTTTTTAACAAATTTACTACAGAATCCATTTTCAAAAAATAAGAAGAGCCGCTGATGAAATTCAAACGGAAATCAGTTGCAAACTGAATGCTTAAAAACAACACATATCCTAATATATGTTAAAAAATCAGCGTCGGTTACAGTTAAACATTAAAAAATTAGTAATGTCATTAGTTTTAGTCAACCATTTTTTAATAAACTAAAAAATAAAACAGTCTTTGTACATAAATGGTAGTTTATATATTATGTTAGTGGTTTTACTATTTTTTGAAGAACTTTGTGGCAACACAAGGTTTTAATTTAAGTAAGTATATGATAAATAATGTTATCAGTTTCGCTCTTTTTAAAAAATTTTGTGGCAACACTAGGTAAAAGTTTTAATCTGAGTAATGAATAATACTTATTGTTAACAGTTTCGTTCTTTTTAAAAATTTTTGTGGCAACACAAGGTAATATCCATCATGATTATGTGAATAACAATTGCTAATATAAATGATAAATTAAACTTGGTAAATAATTCTAATATATTAAAAGTATTTGAAAATTAATTCAATATAAATACAAATTCAGTATTTTAATTGATAGCGACCTTTTTTCTAAATGTTAAAATTTAAGTAAATTTTTTTACAATATCGTGAAATAATTATTAAAATTCATGAATTGTTATAACAAAAATACAAGACAAAAGCTTTTTTCATTTACACATTCTTTATTCATCATTCTCGATAATAATAAAAATACAAAAAAAATTATAAACTGTACAGAAAATCAACCAGTTCACATGATTTGACAAAGTTTGCATTTTTTCACTTATGCATTTTAATCAAATGTTGAATAAACTTGGTGTCAACATTAAATGTTTTGTTACAGTGTTTGCATTCGAAATTCCTGTAATGAACTTTTTTGTGAAATAAAAAATCGATATCAGAGTAAAATATAACACCACAATGTTTACATTTATATTCCTTTTGACGATGACTTTTTTTATGTTTAGTTAAAGCAGACTTTGATAGAAACGAGTTAGAACATTTTTCACAAACATGAAACTTCTTATGAGATCTCTTGTGAATTTTTAACAAATATTTTTGAGAGAGTTCTATTGGACATTCATCGCATTTATATGTCTTATGAAATCTCTTGTGAATTCTTAACGAATACTTTCTATAAAATTCCATTGCACATTGATCACATTTATATAAAGTGGGTGTCTTGGAATGAGTAACACTATGTCGTTTTAAATCACTACTTTGAATGAAAGTTTCGCATTTAAAGGGCTTTTTATCCAAGTGGGATCTTTGATGTCTGGTTAACGCAATCTTTCTAGAGAAGCATTTTTGACATTGATTACAAGAAAAGGATGGTTGGGTTGATGAAGAGGGTGATCTTTCAGTATTCGAAACTTGCACCTCTTGACTAGGTAAATCCGATTCCATATTCATGAAGTAAGAAATTTCTGGTACAACACTCACTTAAAGAACAGCGCTTAACATCTTCATATGACAAAAAACAATAAACAGTGTGATAAATTTCTACTGATTCACAAAAATCTGTTAAATTCTAGGAGGCGCTACTGTTTTTTAAAAAAATAATAGGATTGGTTTACAAAGTGATCTGATAATATGATGGTATTTGATAAGAAAGGCTCGATGTTATCTGGTGTTTATCATGCTGTTGTAATTTTTTACCAATTGATTAGAAAAATCATGTGAAAATTAAAGGAAAAAGAATCACTTATTTTCAGCACAGTGATAAAACAATACTATACTAAAGTAATATATTGCTTAAATTTGTCGTTATCGACTAATAGATGATAACTTGTAAAATCACTTTTTATGTGAATACAGCAAATTTATTAAAATGAATGCATGGTAATTAACCGTTTATTAGAAGTGTACATCGAAAAATAATTAATAATGAAGTAGTTTATATATTTTGAATGGTGTAAAAATCAATGTGTATGAATAATCAAGGTTTAGGTAAATTAAAGTTAAAAATGTAAAATTCATATTTTACAATATTACTGTTTAAAAAATATTTTCATTGTTGCTCTAACGTTGATGAAAATTGAATAAAACATATGTAATGGTTTGGTAAAATTAAATTGTCGTTTTAAAAAGCTTAGTTGAAACATCAAACAAAGTTCTCTTTCTTGTCATTTGTAAATATGTGAAATGTAATCTTAGTTGATATTTTTCTTATATCAGCTAGTTCCTGTTAAAATTGTTTGGTTATCGGATGTTTGTGCAAGACAGTGAATATGTGTTGATAACATACTATTTTAAGTTAGAGATGATTCGATTGTAATATAAGACATGCGGCCACAGGCGGGATGAGCAATGGGCAATTGTGATTAATGTTTAATTAAGCAGACTAACCTTCCTCCTAATCGCAATACTCGATTATCTCACAGGCGTGATGAGCAATGCTTAATTGATCAGACTCAATTTTTTAAAATTATTAATTTCCAACGAAAATTCGATCCAACAGAGGGCAGCACCCAAATAAAAATCTTCCGGGGGGGGGGGTGAAGTTTGGAAAATGAGGAGGTTACCCCTTTGCTATAGTATGATATTATAAGCTTCAGATCCTAAATAAAAAAAATTAAGCCCCTAAAAAATTAAGCCCCCCCCCCTTTTCTAAAATCTCATCTTACTAGAACATATTTTACGATATGTTCAAATTTCCTTCCTACTCTAAGTTGATTCCAATCTTTAAGAAAAAAAATACATTAAAGCTCCTCCTAAAAATAAGCCCCCCTAAAAATTAAGCCCTCCCCTTCCTAAAATCTCATCATACTGTAAAATATTTTACGATATGTTCAAATTTCCTTCCTACTCTAAGTTGATTCCAATCTCTGCTTTAATTTAAACTCCCCCCCCAAAAAAAAATACATTTAAGCCTTTCAGAAAAATAAGCCCCCCCTAAAAATTAAGCCCTCCCCCCCTTTCCTAAAATCTCACCATACTATAACATATTTTACAATATGTTCAAATTTCCTTCCTACTCTAAGTTGATTCCAATCTTAAAGAAAAAAAATACATTTAAGCCTTTCAGAAAAATAAGCCCTCTAAAAATTAAGCCCTCCCCCTCTTTCCTAAAATCACATCATACTGTAACAGAGTCAAAACATCCTTCACCCATTTTCAAATATCTTTCCTACTCTAAGTTGATTCCAATCTCTACTCTAATTTAAACTCCCCCAAAAAAAATTTAAGCCCCCCTCAATTTTAAGCCCCTCCTAAAAAATAAGCCCTCCCCTCTCTCTCTCTCTCTCAAAAAATCCTATCATACTCTAACAGACTCCAAACATCCACCCCTCTACTACAGTATAAACTCATAAGTTTCAAACCCTAAAAAAAATTTAAGCCCCCTCAATTTTAAGCCCTCCCCAATCATCCTACTATAGTATGATACACTCTCCATCAGATAAGCTTCTCTTTCAGGTGGTGGTGGAGGACCTCCACCTCTCTCTGTGAGGTGGTGGTGGTTCCACCCACCACCTGCTCAATCGAACTGTCCTTTTTACACTACTCTTGTATACGCATACACAAAAAGAGAGGGAGAGAAATGAATTCGGTTACTGTAAGTTTATAAATGATTAGTGATGAGGGATTCGTAAGTCTGGCAGTTAATTTTCGGTATCAATTTTTATTCATGAATACATAATATTTACAGGCATAAAGATTGAAGGGAATTGTAATCACACATTTTTTTAATACATTCCGATAAATTAAGTTCATCTTGAGTTATAAGCAGTTGTTCTCTCATGACCGAAGTTGTTTCCTATAATAAGTTGTCATATTCGGAAATCCTGTTTTAAACGTCCATTTTAACAACATTTTTCTAATTTTTTTTTTTTTTTTTTTACAATTAAAAAAAAAGAAAAAAAAGCATTTCCTTACATACTTTTTAAGTGAGAGTACTTGTGTAGATATTAAATTTAAAAAAAAAGACTACTGTATTCAATTTTACTATAGAATATTCACTATTTAATATGAAGAGTTTTTTTTTTTTTTTGTTCCGAGGGATATGTATTATATATATATGCCCATAAACGGCTGTGCATTATTTAAATGTATTCATACTAAAATATGGAATCTATAGCATTTATTTGTTCGTTTTTATGGGAAGGGGGGGGGAGTTGGAGATACACACGCAAATAAAAAAAATCTGTTATTATTAAGGAAGTAACAGTGTTAGAAATTGATGGAATAATAGTGCGCTGTTAGAATATTTCGCGTTGTACTGAGAAAACGAAAAGACATATTAAACATACAGAATTGTACAGTAAGAAAATAATATGGCTCACTTTAAAACTGTCAAGCTACATAAACAAAGAATTTTTTTGGTGTGTGTGTGGGGGGGGGGGAGGAGAGCGGTCTGGAATGAGTTTGAGAATAATTTAGATGACTTATTTATTTTTCTTAGAGTGCAAAAAATATGGCAAACACGTAATCTAAAAGATTTAAAAATTTGCATATGTGTGCTAGAAGTTTTTTTTTTTTTTGGTGGGGGGGAAAGGGGGAGAAAGGGAAGTAAGAAGTGAAGCGGATATTTTGGGAGATAATAATTCAGATTGTTTAATTTTTGCTACAAAGAGCCTAACTTTTTGTGCTATTGGAGCTTAAATTTTGTAGGAAGGAGTCTTGTAATTTCCATGATTGATTCTTTACTATTATGAACAAGAAATAAGTTGACAGGATTTTTTAAGCCTTCTCAATGCCTTAATTTTTTGTATCGAAAGTGTAAGGGAGGAAGAAAAAAGAAATAAAAATTTCATGCGGCGAGAGGGGGTGAAGCAGAAATTTTGTGTAGTGACGAGGTGGGAGTATAGAAATTTCGAGCGGGCAGGGAAATATTTCATGAAACCTATAAAAATAAAAAATATACTGAGTATTTTTGGAAGGGGGGGGAGGGCGTATTATCTAGATTTCATAATGCTACAGTAATTTAAAAATAATGATAAGGAGCAAGAAAAAAAATCAGCATGTGTCTGTTATCATTATTATTATATTTTATCTAAATATGATTCCAAAATAACCAGTGTAGCTCGGAAAAGAGCTGTTTGTTTTTAGCCCTGAGAAGGACTGTTTAATTTTAATTAATAGGAAATTTAAATTAAATGATTGCGAATACAGTGTTATATATGCAGGTTCAAGGAAGACCGTTTAATGAAATTCGAGTGAATTTTAATGTTTATCACTGACTGGAAAATGTTGCGCTTCTATGGAATTTTTGGGAAGTTTTATGTCTGAGAGCCATAATAAACATTTCGCGGTTATAAAATTTCCTCTGGAAAAATGCGCTCCTCATTACAAATCTATTGGTAATTTATTTACGCGTCCAAGAAGCTTTTGCCAAAATACTTGTTTTTCTTCCCCAAAGAATCGCCAATTATAAAAACTGACCTCTCCGTTTAATGTGGGAGGGACATTTTCACGGGGAGAGGAGAAATTGACAGCTGAGTAATGACGCTTCGCTCAGAAAGGGGATCGAATGTCTTGGTAAAGTGTATTACCAGCGCCGCATTCAAGGGGTATTTCTCTGACGGTAAGACGTCTTACCACGCCGGACCGAGGAGGTTAAATTTTGCACAAAAACAACAAAATTTTGTTGGAATTACAAGTTGAAAATACAAGATTTTAGTAATTCTCAAATAAAATTAATGAAATTTTATTAAAATTTCATAAGAGTGTTAACAATATTTTTTTTTTTTTGTCTGAGCAACAAAAACGATTGTTTACTTTAACTAAAAAATTCGCTTAAAACAACCAAAATGTACTCAACAAAACCTGTTTGGTAGTTTTAATCAATTCCTTTTTCTGGGTGTATACAGTTGAATACATCCTGCCACACAACGAAACATTGAATTTCAAAAAAGTCTATTGTGTTAGTTAAATTAATTTTTAGCTCACAGGCTATCATAGCCTGAGAGCTTATGTGCCCGTCCGATCTGTATGTACGTTCGTACTTTCGTACGTGCGTAACGCGATATAACTCATGATAAAAATATCGGATCCACTTGAAATTTTGTATATAGGTATATCCTGATAAGGCGCTTCCCTGATTAGTTTTTGGAGTTCATTCAATATGTATAAGAGGGGGAACGGGGGCTCATGCCCCTCTCCTTAACTTGTATAAATGAATTTTTCAAGCAGAACTGTCAGATTTCGTTCAAATCTCTGAATAGTTTTGGAAGTTTAATGGTTAAGTATAAAAGAGGGGATTAACTCCTCTTAAATTATATAAATGCTGAATGGGTTTTTATTAAGAATTATCCGATTTGCTCTGAATTTTGGATATAGATTTTTTATATGATAAAGCATGTCTTTGATAGTTTAGGAGGTTCAATGATTAAGTATAAAAAAAAGAGAAAGGGGAGAGCTGTTTTCCCTTCCTATTTTTTTTCGAACGGAATTAACTCTTGCAAGTATAAGGCTGTAATATAATTACTTTACGTAGCTTGCGAGAATGCCATCAGTTTAACTTGGCAATATTCTTTTTTATTATTTTTATAATATGGCTGTAATGTACAATTAGTATGCGTAGCCTGTGAGCTCAATGCCATCAGTTTAACTGGGCAATATTCTTTTTATTTTTTATATCATCCGCTTATTTTTGCGATTATAAATTTAGAAAAGAATCTTAATTTCAACGTTTTTCGTGCAGACATAAATAATCTGGCTGGTAATCGGGAAAGTCTTAGTTCAAACCCCAGATTTGAAAAGTGAAATTTTCATATACCGATGGATTTAATTAAAAGGAATTTCGTGTTTAGCTATGATAAAAATTAATGACACCCATAATATTTTATTTATTTAATTTCCTTTATATTTTAAAAACTATTGTGTTTTATTAATAATTCATCATTTAAAATTTCATATAATTTTTTTGTTTCGTTTCTAGAAATTTAAAATTTTATTTATATCTCCACTAAATGTTTCATAATTTCGGATTTGTAAAAAAATTTTAATATTTGATAACATATAAATAATTAGAATTGAAAATTTTCAATTTGATTAAAATAGTAACATCATTTTATAATTATTTGAAAAAAAATTAATAGTGCTATCATTGAAGTAAAAATTCGATGATTACAAATTAACAATTTGGATTTTTAATAAAAGGATAAGATGTTTGGAAAAAAATATTAAACGAAACCATGTGCGCGATCTGAGATCGCACAAATCACACACAGAGACAAGATGGTAGAACTTGTTTTGTTTTCTTTTCGCTTATTCGAGAATCTATTTCAATCAAGGAAATTACATCTTCTAGACGATTCTCGAAGAAGTGCATGGAAATGTCATTTACATTATATTAGTTATTTCCATCACGAAATTATCATACTTCATTCCTAATGATAGATATCAGGCAATTCCATTCATTAATCAGCAGTTCGGAATCACACCTGGTACTGGTAGTTGAAGGAAGGTAAAATACAGATTTTGAATGAGTTAGTGTCAATTTAACGTGATTGAAATTCTATCTAACTATGCTTCTAAATCGACTAATAATTCACTTATTCACTTTGAAAAAAAGTTTGTAGTTATATTTGATGTCCGTCTTAGTATGAGAACGTTTTGCAAATACGGTTAAAATGGTTTTGAAACAAGTTTTGATTGACTCTAAAATTACTATAATTTAATCTCATAAATATAATATCCTAACCGATAAATTAATGATCAAAGATTTTTTCTAAATGAAGAATAGAGGTTTCTGAACTATACTTACCAGTACAGTTAATTTCATCTATAGAAATTCTGTAGCAGCAAATATATTTGCAAACAAAATGTATTTATATTGTTTAATAAAGTAACAGCAGGCTACGGCCACTGCATTGGTCGATTTTTTATACCATGTTAAACCAGAAATAAAATTAGAATTTGAAATTAAAAATAAATCTAGACCTATTAAGCCAAATTACCATTACTATTAGCTGTTACTATTGTGACGATAAAAACCATAAAAGTATTAGTTGTGAAAATAACTATAAAGGTCCTCTTTGTTTCTTATGTAGTTTTCATTGCCATAAATCATCCAAGTGTAGTAAAGAGAAAGATGAAAAATTTTGTAATGATTCTCAATTAAATCTTGTAACTTTTTTCCAGAATTTAATTCTTAAAGATGTAAAGCTATATTCACAGATATTAAAACCAAACAAAAATACTCACATTCTGTGAAAAATTTTAATTGACATAAATTTGAAGATAAAATTTACTCACATTTACTCAATGTATGGAAGAGGGAGGCAAGTTTGAACAATTTTTTGAAAAATCAATACATTTCTTATTTGAATTATATTTTTTGTGTTTTAAGTACTACATAATAAAAACAATGCATTTCTTACTCATATGAACTAGAAATTAAAAGCTTTCCATATAAATTAAAAAAGTTGTCAGAATTTAAAAAGCTGAAAGTTTTCTGTACAAACCTGCTCCATGTAGGGGTACCAATGAACAAGTTTGGGGCACCTATGAACAAATGAATAAAATATGAAAATATTGAGAGTTTTCATAAAAAGTTGCATATGTTTCAGAAATATAAGGTAATATGAATAAAATCAAATAGCTATATTTTATTGAAACTTATAATTTTATTGAAACTTATAACCAAACTTAAATACATCAAAGTTGATGTCAAAAATGATTGTTGAAACAACACAGAGTGTCCCTCCAGTTATGTTTGGTTGTGAAAACTTTTTTACAATAGCCTTGAAACACACTAATATGAAATCTGATGCTTCTGGAAAATTCATTTTTTTCAGTAACTTTTTTATGAAAAAATCTGACTTAAATTCCGTTTTATCTAGTACGAATTCCCCCCCCCCAAAAAAAAAAAAATATTTGGAAAAGAGTAAATGAAAGAGTGTAGGCTTTGTTAGACAAACCCGCTAAATTATGATTCATTATTGTGTATCCGGGATTTACAATTATCAAATAAATGAATGCCATCATCAATTTTGATTAGAAACTTCCCATCCCTGATACATCCAGAGATTGTAATACATGTGTACAATAAGCAGAGATTATTAACAGTTTAAATCCATCTTCTTTAATATTCTTAATTAACCTCTTTTCACAAAGAAAATTTTCCAAAAATAATAATATTAGATACACCAACAACTCTTTATTTCTTAATTTTCAATGCTGCCCCATCACATCGAGTTCAACATTACAACTGTTTACACAATTCGGTTAAAGAATTTGAATAAAACAAAGCTTATAAACTAAAGATTAAAGTTTTATTTAAGTGTTGAGCAATAAATCAAAATTTTAAGGATACAAAATTGTCAACAAAAGTCTTATAACTTCATTTTGTTAAGTTTTGATTCAAGGGGGAGAAAAATACATATCTTGCTTAGACAGTACTGTGCATACAAAATGGTGATGCTTTGAATACTTATAGCACTGAAACAGTTGTAATGTATTCCCACAGACATTTTTAAAAAATAATTTATTTGAAGGAAAATATTTAGAGTGTTCAAAAGAGCCCTCAGTTCAAACGTGCCCTCCCTCTCCCTTGCATTTGTTTTTAGATTTAAAATAACAACTAATTAAACGGGTCACTATAAAGCGATGCGAGTGCTGGAGGGTTCATCAAATTACAAAGATGAAATCGAATTATCAAATATGTTGCATTAGACTAAATAAATCTAATCACAAAATTTACATTAAAACATTTAAAAAAACTGTCATGTTTACTTTTGAAATAGGTTCTCTTTCTCAATTTCATAAATCGTATTTGTCATATTTAAGAACTAAAAAATGCTGTGAATTGTAATGAAAAATGCCGCTTGCCTTGTAGCAAGCGAGTAGTATATATCGAGAAATAAGTATACCTCATTCGCAATAATAGATGTCAGGCAACTGTATGCATTATTATGCAGTTTGGCATCCCACCTAGTGTTGGAAGACGATGAAATTAATATTTTGAATCAGTTATTGTCAATTTAAAGTGATTGTAATTCTATCTAAATGTGCTCCTAAATTCGACTAATAATCCATATTGAAGCAGAGTCTCTAGTTGCATTTGATGCCAATTTGACATAGAGAAAATTTAGCAGAATTAAAGTAATCTTCAAGCAAGTTTTGATTGATTATAAAATGCCTATAATTTGATCTTATAAAAGTAATATCATAAACCAATAATTTAATTGACAAAGTTTTTTTTTGGGCTAAATAATGATTTTTGCTAAATAAGTTTTTGTGAGTTACAAATTAATACTGTTAATTTCCTTTGTAGAAATTCTGTAACTCAAAATATATTTGCAAAACCAAATAATATATTTATACTGCTTTATTACATACGAGAAGGTTACGTCCGCTTTGCTAATCGATTTTTCCAAAGGACCTTGAATCAAACAAAATTCTAAATTTGACCTTGGAATTTTAAAAAAATGTGGGCCATCACTTGAATAGTCTTTCCGCCTTGCCTAAAAGGTAACAATCGTTACTTCAATGTTTTGCATTGTAATGCGTTGGTGAAAATTTATATTAATAAGAAGCAATTATTTTAGTTGATCATTTACTATTTTATTTTGGTTGGGAAATCAGGTCATTATGACAACAGGAATTAAAATTTTCTCTAATCAGACACTACTAAACTGGACAGAGTGACTATTGAACATGAATAATGTTCAGCTGGATATTTTTCTGTTAGTTCTTGAGCTCCTAATCTCTCGGCTTCCGCATATGCGGTTTTAGTAGCTTAAATACAACCTTAATGGATACTACTTTATACAATGTAAAAAGTTTTACGAACATACCTTTTGTCAATTGATAAATAAAAATAAGTGATGAATTTCAAATCAATTTTATAAAAAAAATGACTGGTGTTATTTAAAATTAAACAAATAGATATATTTAGAAATCATTGAAGTTATTTTTGCAAAGCATAAGTAATCGCAATATATTCGTATTATAATAATGCGATTGGAAAGAATAAGTTATTCTTCAATGACTAAAAGTTTTGAATCTTGTGTGAGCAAAGTTCTAAAAATCCATAATGAAATTCGCAGTTAAATTACATTTGAATCCTTTTCCTTAGAATTTTTGAAATCACGAGCAGAATTAATGGTGTGTGAAACTTTTTTTTTCCTCAAAAAATTTTATGCTGATTTTTCATGGAAAGATTAATAACTTCTTTAAAGAGCGGATAAATCTTTGATATTTTTCTTCCTTGCTGATGCTAATGAATCGTTAAGAAATAACAAAAAAGAATGAAATATATTGTTTTATTATTTATTTCAAATAAAATTGTTTATTACATATTTATTTTAACTTAACTCATACCCAAAGAAGTAACCTTTATGACCTTATAAATTTAAAATCATTTTTGTTCAGAAACAAATGAAACTGGCTGATGTTATTATGCAGTACCTATTAAATTTTAAGATATTTCACGTTCTCTTGTTAAGACAAATACATCTTTCAAAAAACACTGTCAAAATTCGTATTTTGAATGGAATTTCCCGAAGAGAAAAAACACCTTGTCAAGTGATCCAAAAGGCTTTTAATTCTATAGATATTTTATTTATAAAAATAATGGAAAAATCATGTCGATTCCAAATCGTTTCCATTGTCAATTCTGTCCTTTACATTAAAAAATATGTCTATCATCGGGTCAGAAAGTTCCATGCTTGTCGAGCGGTGAACTTGCGAAGAAAGTACGCGCCTGCATTAAAGCAGATGGAAAAATCATGTCGATTCCAAATCGTTTCCATTGTCAATTCTGTCCTTTACATTAAAAAATATGTCTATCATCGGGTCAGAAAGTTTCATGCTTGTCGAGCGGTGAACTTGCGAAGAAGGTACGCGTCTGCATTAAAGCAGATGGAAAAATCATTTCGATTCCAAATCGTTTCCATTGTCAATTCTGTCCTTTAAATTTAAAAATATGTCTTTCATCGGGTTAGAAAGTTTCATGTTTGTCGAGCGGTGAACTTGCGAAGAAAGTACGCGCCTGCATTAAAGCAGATGTTTTCGTCAGATTTTATTTTTTAATATTATTATTTTAATTGAAAAAGCAGTCTTTTACGATTACATATCGTTTTAATTTTAATCCTAAAAGAAGAGTTATAACCTATTTAATAAACAGGAAGTACTGATTCTAATACTGAAAGTGGACGTAAGAATATCAGGAGAAATGTCAGTAATGTTTTTGTGCATGATTTTCATACGTTTTTTACTTAAAAATACTAATGAACCTTAATTGTAACATTTATATTAACTGTCCGCGCGGATTAGTATATTACCTGCCCACATCTTAAATTAATGTTTAACACTTCTTATCAGCTGAGCACATGTGCAGCTTCTTCTGTGGGCTGCACATTCACCGGATAAGTCGTTTACTTAAGAGGCCACTCGACTCGCTGAAAAAGTCCCGATTGATAATGTGAAATCTATGGAGGCGTTATTTAGAAATATCTCAAAATTTAATATTTTCTTTTTTTTTTTGGATAGGATAGCTGAGGGCGATCCACAACCGGTCTAGTTTTTACTTTTTACATTTTCATTTCGGATTAAAAAAATTACCTATAACTTTCAGAATTGGTTGAAACCGGCTCTGAGTATGAAACTATCATAATATAAAAAATATATTAACCAAAATCTAAAAAGTAAAAACGAGCCCGGTTGTAGATTGCGCTCAGCTATCTTATCCGAAAAAATTCATGTAAAAATATTGAAATTTGAGCGAGATATTTGAGAATAACGCCTCCATAAAATATTAACATTATCATCCGTTTTTTTCAGCCAGTCGAGTGGCCTGTTAATATGTGGGAGATATTGTTGATCGGTGTCTGGCTCGTTATTCTCCTCGTGTAGCTTCTACAGATGGACTTTGGGTACACATGCAAATAACATGAATGTTCTTCCCAAGGCTTACATTCAAAATGTATTTGACTCCATGCCATGTCGCATAGTGGAAATTATTGCAGTGCTTAATGGTTATAACAAATTCTGACTCCCAACATTTAATACTGCTTTTTTGCTTTTAGAATGTAATAATTTGCTGGTTCTAATACGTTCGATTATCTATTAAATTTCATTTGATTCTGGTGATGCTTTCATGGTGTTGCCATTTTCACAAACATGAATGTAATTGAATTGGTTGTATGGTATCTAGCGTAAATATAATTTTTTTACTAAAAATATGCCAAAAAAAATTAAAAAGTTTGTTAAGATGTTGCTAGAATGTTATGTTTTATCATCCTTCTACATCACTATTCAATATGTATATATTCAATAATGTACCTTTTTAAGTGCTACCAATGTAAGTACTAACTTGATTCGTTTGTATAAAGATGTATTATTGTAATTGTTTTTAACTCAGTTACTGATAGGCTAGAATTGACAAAACAAATATGTGTTTGCAATATTTAGCCAACATCAGGGTCAACTGGATGGCTACAGAATGCTTGAAACTTGTCGGTTTTTAGACTTTATTTATTATTTTTTTTTAGAAAATTTTAACTTTTGTGATGCATATTTATGTATGCGTATTTCAGTAAACCTTTTTATTATGTATGTTAAATTTCAAGACGTAACAGACCTTTAATTTATTAACCTATTTTTGTTGCTTAAAAACTATTTACAATTTATAAATTTTATGTAATATTTACATTTTTGTGGTAATTATTAAAATTGTGCTCCGCATAAGCGATATAAGCAATTTAATTTAAAACAAAAAAACATTTGTCTGGGTATTAAATAAAAGTATTTTTTCCTTTATTACAGTCTTAAAATGTTTGATATACTTTAATTTTAAACGATAGTTTGAAAATTTATTATTTAAAATTAATAACTAGTAAACTTATTTCGTTAGTATCAAAAGCAAAAGTTAAACAACAAGGATATATTATGAAACATTTTTCAACACATTCAGATTTACTAAGATTTACTATAAAAAAAATCACAGTTTACTATGTTGAAAGATGTTAAAAATTAACATTAAAATATACGCTTATCTCTTTTTTCAGACACCTATACAGTGCGTGTCATACGTTTAAGCACAAAAGCAATTTTCAAATGAAACTTTAAAAATTCCCTTTATTTCAATATTTGTCTGGTATATGTTAATAATATCTATTTTAACACCATATTCATTACAATTAACTTTTAAATTTTATTTCAAACCATGGAGTTTAAGAATAGAACAAAAATAACCGTGTCAAAAGTTTAAGCACAAAATCGTTTTTATGCAAATTTTACAATCTGACGTAAGCGATTGCGTACGCAAACAATTTCTGGGAGTATAATAAGAAGCTGTTAGTTGTTGTTTACGAGTTAGTACAAAATACCTCGGTCGAAAGAATTTTCAGAGGAGGAGGTGATAAAAATATGGAGTATGAGAGCAAAATCTAAGTCTGTTTCTGAATTTGCAAGTACATTAAAAAGGTCAAAACGAGGTATTCATCAAATTTTGGCCCGTGGTAATAAATTAAAACGAAAATTTCGTCCAGGAAGGCCGCGAGTGACTAGTTAGCGCTAAGATAGCCGTATAAGAAATTTGGCTTCAACTGGTAATTACTCCCTTTCGCAAATAAAACATGCAGTTGGAGGAAAAATATCGAAAAAAAAACTGTTCATAGAAGAGTTTTGGAATTCAAATACATCAAATACCGTAAAATGGCTCGATTAGCATGTCTCAAACGACACCATAAAAAAGCTAGATTACAATGGGCCGAAGAGCATATGTCATTTGGTGAAAAGTAGCTGAATGTTATATTCAGTGATGGAAAAAAATGGAACCTCGATGGCCCTGATGGGTTTAAGTATTATTGGAATGATTTCCGCAAAGAACCTAGAAGTGTATTTAGCCGACAACATAATGGTAGTTCTGTAATGGTATGGGGGGCTATTTCTTTCAATGGTCAGACATCTCTAGCATTCATCAGTGGTCGTGAAAACTTTGAAAACTATCAAGAGACACTTGCCAATCATTTGCTTCCTGTTGCCGAGGTTTTGGGGGGAGAAAAATGGTTATTTCAACACGGTAATGCTTCGATCCATACCTCAAACTCAACTTCATCGCGGCTTAAGTCAAAAAAGTGTCTGTTTTGAAATGGCCGGCAATTAGTCCTGATTTAAAACCTGTAGAAAATATGTGGGGTATTCTCACTCATGCAGTTTATCCAAATGGAAAACAGTATTCTTCAGTTAAAGATTTGAAAGATGTGATTGAGAACGCTTGGTTTAAAATTGAACCAGAAACAATACAGAATCTCATTTTATCGATGGAAGACCGTATATTTAAAGTAATTCAGCATAAAAGAGCAATAATCAAGTATTAATTTTTTATTATTGTTCTGCTAAAGACTAAAAACTATTGTGCTTAAACTTTTGACATAGTCATTTTTGTTGTTTTGATAAATTTTATTATTTAAGAAAAATTTTATAACATAAATCTGTTAACTATCTTTTTAAAATTACAATTTGTAGATTATGTGAAAAGGAAATTAACTTTCATTCTTTAATAAAATTTTATTTTGAAATTTTCTTTTGTGCTTAAACTTTTGACACGCACTGTATTATCTACAAATATGTATTACATATTATGCTGAAGCTTAATTCAGTTGAACGCATAGCATAATTGAAAATCTCCACTTAGCAATTTACGCTAATAATCGGATTTTCGTGAGAACTTTTGTATGATCCTTAACATTATCCTTAGAATTTATACACAACAATTAATTAAAAAAAACACGTACAGTTAAAATACACAGCACAGCTGAAACGCACTTCCAGCAATTATTGTCCATAGCCTTAAATAGTTTAATTATTGCTCATTTTCTTATAAAGCCAAATTCTTTAGTGCATCCCTGTATGTAAACAAAAATATCTATGCACGGCATATTCTATGGTAAGATTCTTGTTGTACACCCCAGTGACGTACATAAATTTCATTGAAACAAACGATTTTTCTCCATACACTGTAATGTAACGGATTTCTTTTAAGTGGCCCTGTAAATGAAACATACTTCATTTTTAATACCGATACATGCCATAGTAAACCCCTATAACATATATCTATTTCAAAGCGATTGGATTACATTTAAGCGAGTTAGAATACGGACAAACGGACTGAAACAAAACGAATACACGAACAGACAGACGAACATAGACAAACCGAATTCTAAAAACCTTTTGCCTTATGTTGAAAAGCGTTAACAATAGAAAAATATATTAACTTTTAAAGAAAAGTTTATTAGAAAATTACGATTATAAGGTGAAAGTTTTTAAATTTTTACTATTTTTGAAAATCAAAGATGTTTTACTATTAATAAATTAATACCTATAGGAATATAAATTTTTACATATCCGATTAATACACTAAACATTAAACTAAAATTTACTGAATATTTTTCTCATAACAAATTGATCAAAATTCTGTTCTCATCAAGAACGTAACACCGCAGTGTTTCGATCAATTTCTACTTTGCTAAAGTTGCTCATATAAAGTTATTTGTCCTTTTTTCCGTAATGAAGGTATGTCATCGCTTTAATTATGCTGAAAATTCATCTTCATAATTACACTCAAGGCATGTAAATATATTGTATTAGAGTTTTAATAAGGCACATTTATATCAGAAGAGATGGTTATCTTTAAAGTTAAAATAATTTCACTTTCAGATATTACAGATTAATTAAAATGTATTTTAAATAAACATATCGCATGAAATATATTGAAGATTGTTATAATTTTTGGGGCTATCCATAAAAAAATTAATTTTGAAACTAAATTACACAGCAATACTTTAGTAACACTGCCATTATGATATTGACGATAGCAACAATCGGAAATTTATATGTAACGAAATTATTTACCAATTTATAAAAATATGCTTAAAATTTTATTTAATACTAGCTGACCCGCCCGGCGTTGCCCGGGTCCGTATTAACAATATTAAACGAACTTGAAATTTGTATGATTTTATCATTAACTCGAAACATGCAGAAATGCATTGTCTGAAATACGTGGCCACTGACTGTGTGAAAAATCGGTTTAAAAAACAGCTAATGTCAAGCTCTAAAAATACTCAAAATGAGCGATGAGAAATGGGGGAGGGAATATGTATCCAACGACTGCGTGATTTTCGTGTTAAAGTGTTGATATTTATCAAAAATCACTGTTAAGTCACGTAACTAATTATTTTTTTTCACATAGAAATCCCAAGTGAAATATTTTGAATTTCAAACTAATTATATCACTCTTAAATCCGACTATACCATGAATGAAATCGATACTCGCTCGTGGCTAAAGTGTTGGTATGTAGTATTATAATTTCAGAGCCATTTAACAAAAGTAAGTGTTATTTTTAATCAAATCATGCATAATGTCCACATATGGATAAATTCCTAACCGTAAACTTTTTTACCGTAACCATAACCTGCCTGTAACCTAATTTTGACTTAACAGTACCTTACCGTAAATTAAATATAACATAAATGTAAGCTAGCTTTCACTTTATTGTAACATATCCTTATTCTAACCATAAAACAAATGCGATTTAACTTTAACCTAACTTTAACTTAACCGTGACCTAACTGTAACCTAACGGGATATTAAATATAATCAAAGACTTACCGTAATGTAATTGCAATCTAAATGTTACCAAACCATATATTGGTTTCATGTCCATGGAAATTATTTTGTCTTATTCGGATCTGGATATGATTCATTAGAACATTTTTGTCGGGTTCAGATTTTAGGTATTTTTTGATATTGAGTTATAATGTTCGGGTCGTATTCATGTCCATGGAAATTATTTTGCCTTGCTCGGATACAATTATGGTTCTTAGGAATATTTTTGTAGGGAACAGATTTGTTTCAATTCAGATTTCGGCTTTTTCTTCAAATGGAATTTTTGGGTTCGGGTTTTCTTGCGTGTTCACGGAAATTATGCTGCCTTGTTCAAATAAGAACATGCTTCACTATAATATTTTTTTTTCAAGTTCAGATTTGGTTCAGTTCAGATTTCGTGATTTTTTTTCAAAGAATTTTTTTAGGTTCAGATTCGGTTCAGGTGAATGGAGATTTTTTGTCTTATTCAGATCCGGTTACGATTCTTTGGAATATTTTTTTATCAGGTTCCGATTTGGTTCGATTCAAATTTCAGGTATTTTTTCAAATAGAATTTTTAGGTTCGGATCTCGTTCATGTCCAAGGAAATTATTTTGTCATACTCGAATCCAGTTATGATTCTCAGATTTCGTTCAGTTCGCGATTTTTTCAAACAAATTTTTTGGGTTCGGATTGTGTTCATGTCCATGGAAATATTTTGTCTTGTTTGGATCCGGTTGCGTTTGTTTGAAATAGTTTTGTCAGATTCAGATTTGGTTCGATTCAAATTTCAGGTATTTTTTTGAATGGGAGTTTTAGGTTTGTGTCGGGTTTATGTCCATGGAAAGTATTTTGTCTTGCTGGGATCGGGTTATAGTTCTCTGGAATATTTTTATCGGTTTCAGATTTCGTTCGAGTCATATTTCGGGTTTTTTAAAGAAAATATTTAGGTTCGGGTCAGATTTCGTGCCCACGAAAATTATTTTTCCTTGTTTGAATCGGGTTATGCTTCACTTGAACATTTTTGCGGGATTCAGATTTGGTTCGGGTCAGTTATCAAATCCATAGTTTTTCCCAAACAGAATTTGTTGGTTTAGGGTCCGGGTTTATACTCACGGAAATTTTGTGTATCACGGATCGGAGTGTGGTCTGTTTTTTTTTTCTGGTTGGAATCGGGTTATGTTTAAATTAGTCTAAACATTAAGGTTATAATCAGTTTTGCTACTATTCTTTTTATGGCTATTTCTGATAGATAATTTACTTAGCTATTTGATAATTTATTATGGTGAATGAATCGTTTGCGGATACAAAAACTGTACGCCAAACAGCTATTTTATTTTTGTTTTAAAAACAAATTAAAGCCATATTACAATTTTAAATTGAATAGAACACAATTAAATTTAATCAATGATTAAAAAAATAAACTCATAGAAAAGTGTTGTGTAAAGTTTTTTATTGCAACACAGCTAATGACTCATACACTCTAATGTTCGAAATGCCAAAAATATGCGTACAACCATAGAGTAAAAAAAAATAATAGAGTGGCAGTATAATGTCTTGGGGTGACTCAAAAAATGTAACTCTAAAATCCGCGACATTAAGTCGAAATAAGCACCAACAAAACCATGTGCTTTGAAACTCCGATCAATTCAAACTTGTTTAAACCAGTATTTCTTTGTTTTTGTTTTTTACCTTTTAAACTGTTATTGAATAGATGACTAAAATTTCGTTTAAAAAATAACGTTTTGTGCCATTATTGCCTGTAATACATGATCGGAATGCATGAAAGATACAATTAAATCAATCATAGGCAAGAATTATTTGATTATTTTTATCATATGACTTTGAAATATCAATATAGAAGCATCATTTAAGACTTTGCTTGAAAAATCAACATTTTTTCGTTAATGTCTTAAAATCGTCTGCACTCTGAAATCTAGATTTTAGATTATTATTATTATTTAAGTGTTCATGCATGATTTTAAAAGAATCTTTTCATCACTATATTTTATATATTGACATGGAATTATAAATATGATGTTAAATCATAAACATTTTTCATCTACGTTATAAAGTATTAAAAATTTCTGAAAAAAAAAGAGAAAACTTTTAGTAATACAATTTTTTACTTCAAATCATATGTTTTCAATTTTTTATTTTATTTTGTTTTGACATTTAATTATTCTTAATTTTCCAATTTCAATTATTTTAAAAGCAAACATTTATTTTAATAAATAATATAATAGAAAAAAACATTTAAAAAAAATTACGATTTCTTCGTAAAATATGCTTTAGCTGTAATTCATTTCTTCCAATCCGTCTTATTAATACAAAATTCCTTCCTCGTGCTTTATTTTGAGATATTAAAATTTCAACGATAAATGGTTTCCTCTTGCAAACCTTTCTTTTTTTCGGTTTACTTCGCCACCACCTATCTTTTTCCTCCATGGCGTACAGCAGCTGTGATTTAAAAAAAAAAATCCTCATTTAAACTGACAGTTTGCCAGTCTATGAATTTTAAAGGTCAGTCTCAGTTTTTAAAATTATTTCTGCGAAAATTTTATGCAACCAACCAACCATAAGAGAATGAAAAGGAAAAAAGCTAAAAAAAAAAGCGATTTTTTATGAGAGTGAGGTTTGGAATTTAATTAATTACTCAGTTAATAAATAGAATTTTGAAATTCTGAGCGTCAGGTGCATCAGGAGAGATATTGGGCTACTCTCAGAAAAATTTTGAGCTTCGTACGTACCGTAGTTTTCGCTAACTATCGCAGACACACACACACACACACACACACACACACACAGAGCGATTTGTTATTTTATTAATATAGATACCATTACAAATAAACTTGTTTTTAAAACTTCGTATCACTGATATTAAAAACATACGTAAAGAAATGTGTTTATCCGAAAGGTATATATTTATCTTTTGATCATTGTGCGCGCGGCAGCGCGCTACAATAATATGATTGAGCGGTAATGCTTAAGCATAGGAAAGCGCAAAAACACGGATTTTTCAATTTTTCTTTTTGCAATAACTGACTAAATACTTATCCAATTTTGATGATTTTTTTTAAATGTTCGTCTGACCAAGAAGCACAACATAGCACAAAAATTATTTTTTTTATGGCATACTGTAGGTGTACTGTAGAGTATTATGAAAATCGGACAAAAATTTTGTGTCACAGCACTTTTCTCGAAAACTACTAAAGATAAAAATTTAATTTTTTTTTTAAACAAAAGACAAACTTTTTATCCCGGGGTAGTCATCGAGAAAACGTTATTTCGCTGGGCGGTTTTTCTGAAATTGCGTATTTTCCAAACTTGGTCATAAATGGGTATATCTAACGTTCTATTGCAGATAGAATGTTGCGGTAAAGTTTATTTTAAAGATTTTGCGATGCTAATTAATCCTGCAAAAATTCATAGCTTTACGTTAAACAGTTTTTTTACAAGATGAAATAAAAGAATGGCAGTCATCAATCTAAGGTACTTGTGATCATCGGAGAGAAAAACCAGTTACACCATTCGATTAAGCATAAAAAAATACAGAATGCTTTTCTTTCTCTTATTTTTAACTTAATTTTTTAACGAATTATGAATTTTTTTGAAATTTTTGACATGCTGATTTTTGTCATTTTTTAATGAATCATTTACTGAATAATTATGCACGGTGTCTAGCCCTGGTGGCTGTTAAATTTGATTTTTAATTTTAAATTAGGCAATTTTTTGCACCATACCAAATTTATATTTTATCCATTTTTTTCATTTATTTATATTTTGTTTTTAGCACAATGGCATCAATGGCAAAAATGCTTGGCATACCTGTCAAATATTGGGGCCCTGTACTTTAACAAAGTGTATTTACTATAAATATATACCGTATTTATTCTAATAGAATGCGCCCTCTAATAGAGCGCGTCTTCTAATAACGTGCGCACCTTGATGCTGATTGAAAAAATAAATATACGGAAACGATATAGTAGATAAAGAGAAAACGATTACTTAAATGCATTATCGAGGATTCTCATCGAACAAAATAGAGATATTCTATCAAAGCGATGGAGTGGCGATGCAACAAAAGTTTCAAATTTTGAACAATGTACCACTCCTGTAAACTATAGCGCCAAGGATATGCACACTGTTAAAAATCTGCTGCATTTTGCTGCAACGCACTCCCCTGCTTGTATAGAAAACGGTTACTTGGCCGTGAAATGGCGCTTTCTCATTGGTTGGAATCATTGTAAACGCGGCAGCGCGCAACAATAATATGATTGAGCGATAATGCTTAAGCATAGGAAACCGCAAAAACACGGATTTTTCAATTTTTCTTTTTGCAATAACTAACTAAATACTTATCCAATTTTGATGATTTTTTTTAAATGTTCGTCTGACCAAGAAGCACAACATAGCACAAACTTTTTTTTTTATGGCATACTGTAGGTGTACTGTAGAGTATTCTGAAAATCGGACAAAAATTTTGTGTCACAGCACTTTTCTCGAAAACTACTAAAGATAAAAACTTAATTTTTTTTTACAAAAGACAAACTTTTTATCCCGGGAACATTTTTTATTTCTATATATAAAATACAAAACAAGTTGTGCAGTATCCCAGTGGAATATGGAAAAACAGAAGGACTAGTGAAAAATGCTCCAAGGAGCAGTGCAAAAGCAGAATATGATTTTAATTGAGCATTAAAAAGTAATGGACAAGTGCTTCTGTTAATTACTGAGCATGAGGAAGGATAAGGGATCCCTTCTTGGCTGCAACTCACTTCAATGCCAACTTTGAAAAAATCATATTTGCGCTTTTTCCGTGAAAACAAATCAGTCGCAGTTACTATAAAAATGTATAGTGTAAAGATGTAACCAATAAAGATGCAGCTTAATTAGACATAAATGTAAAGGAAGGCGACATAATGCCAGATACCTAGTTCCTGCAGGTATCACATTCATGCACTGCCACCAAGTATACCCTAAGTGTATAATTGCACAGAAAATTGATTTGTAGTATAGTGCAGAGTGAACAGTGCAGTTAACATCAGAGATGTAGTACAGGCTATACGCCGCGCCGTACACCTTCTGGACTTTTTAATAGAACACCATATACCCTCTGTTTTTCAAGAAAGCTTATAGTATACACATTCTAGAATATCCCTCTGCTTAGAGCATATATCTTATGTTATTTTTATGACTACACCCCTGGTTAACATCTAAAGCACGGTGGAAAATTCTACTAAAGAACCGCAAATTTCTTTTGTATGGAAAAAGCGCAAATATGATTTTTTCAAAGTTGGCATTGAAGTGAGTTGTAGCCAAGAAGGGATCCCTTATCCTTCCTCATGCTCAGTAATTAACAGAAGCACTTGTCCATTACTTTTTAATGCTCAATTAAAATCATATTCTGCTTTTGCACTGCTCCTTGGAGCATTTTTCACTAGTCATAAACATGATTACTTTGAAAGAGATGGTCTTATTTGAATGTAGCTTTCATTGTGCTATGTATACACCAGTTTTTGTAAAAAAGGGTTTGTCTATCAGTGCTGGCTCTTTCATTGGTGCATATGAGCTAGTGAACTTCCAAAGAAAAATGAAGAAATATTTTAACAAATTAAACAAAACTAACCATTGGAGATCTCCGTAATACTTAGCCATGATGAATATGGATAGTATAAAATATGAAAATAAAACATGTGTAAGCTATTTACAAAATGCATCAAAATTCCTAAATAAAATTTAAACGTATGTTGAAATATTTTTAATACATAGTAGTACTCTATTAATGAATTGCTAGTGAACCAATTTCGACAAATTATATGAAACACGCCAAATTACTCAAGTAGTACAGAATTGCGTAAAAGAAACATCCTTATAACTTCAAAAGAATTAATCATATTATAACTAAAAGTTTACTGCGTCGGATTAAGCGTCTTATATCCAATTAAAATATATATCTTTGAATTGAAATTTGAATGAAATACAAGGTCGTTAAAAATTGAAGAGTCAGGATATAAGGATTACAAATATCTCAGCAACTAATTATACAACTGACTTCGTCTTTTATGCATAATTTCTGTTATTTTATTGTCTTTAAAATCCATTCCTTAAAGTAAAAAAAATATATATATTATGTAACTTTTATCAAAACGAATACTTTGAGAGTCTGAGAAAAATAGTTCTGGATAATCGAGGTTACTGATATTCAATAGACTTCTTTCCACTATTACATACTAAATACACACCAAATTTCAAGTCTCTACCTCAATTTGTTCGGGAGATAGAGCGTTGGCAGGCAGACATACAGACAGACCCACAGAGAAACACACGGCATTTTTTTAAATATGTTTTTTCAGAATCTCCAGTGTCTGAAACGTGTAAATCCGTCAAAAAAAATTTTCGATTTCCAAAACGATTGCAAAACATACCCCATACAACGCATTTTTTTATATTTTCAATTTTTATATAGATATTATTTACTCAGACTTCTCCCTATGCACACTTTTGATGTGTCCATAAAAAATCCTTACTAAATAAAATTTAAAGGTTTTCATTACCGAACACCCAAGGTTCTCTCAATCGCACGAACGAGCAAATTATTGCTCTTCAAAATAAGCTTATGCAGACGGTAGCGAAGATACGAAAGCGAGGGTGTTTTGTTGAGATCGTTCCTTTCGCACACAGCGCATTTTTGCCGATCCCACCGAAGCTAGTATAGGAGAGACAAATACGGGCTTCTGATTGGTTGAATAATTTTGCTTTCCTTCATTTTTAAGTTTACGTTTATTTAATCATCAATTTCTGTTTGAAAAGCTTTTGAAAGCTGGATTTTCTTTCTGTTTTTACATATTTATTAATAGATAAAAAATAGATAATTCGGAATTTATAATTAAAGAAGTTAATCAGGATGTTTAACAATTGTTCTGTATTACTTTTAGAAAATAATAAAAATAGAATTGTCATTTCTTCTTTCTATTTTTTTAAACATGATATGCACATATATACACAATCAGAACAATTTATTTAGAAACAACAGTATTTTCATTTTATGACGTCAAACTCAATTGTTCTATATAACTTTTTAAAAAAATTGCAATTTCTTCTTATTATTATTTTAATGATATACTCATATACGCTCTTAATACGTACATTAGCATTCAAGATGGTCTATTTGCAAACAATTTTTCGGCCAATCAGAAGTCCGTATTTTTTCCCCTATGCTAGCTTCGGTGGGATCGGCAAAAATGCTCCCACAACCTATAATGTGCAATACGCGCATGCATTTTTGTCGATAATTATCCTTATCGAAATACAAATAATTCTACAAATAATATAATTCTACAATAAAAGGTAAGAATTTATATCATAAATAATTATTATGCTTGTAAGACGGTGCTTTATTAGTAAAACATTAAAAATATATTTAAAATTTTTATTTACATGTTATAATTCCTTTTCATCGAGACAGCTTCAGAATGTAAATAGAAAAAAATACAAACGCAATGAACGTGAACAAGTTGGAAATTGCAAGTGAAGCGTAGCAAAAGAGGTGCGTTCGTACGATAACGAAATTTTAAATATATCCAGCTCTTGCTATTATAATAGATAGTATTTCGGATAGAGTATAGTGATCGATTTTTTTTGAATTAGAGTAAATATACAGGAAGTAACTTTTATTACACCTCAGCAACGTATATCATTCTCATAAAATGTTAAATAGTGAATTACAATTAAAACGCGCAACAAAAAATCTCCCTATACTATTATGTAATGGAATACTTCTATGTGGCCTTGTAAATCAATAACAAAAGTTTTTTGCACCACAGATTGTGCAAAATGTATATTATAATATGTATTTCACAGATTCATAACAATTTTATTGTGTTCGAATGAGTGTGACACCATTAAAATGCATTTGAAACTTTTTTCCCCATTGACCGTAATGTAACGGAATGCTTTTGATTGTTCCTGTAATTGATCTATGCATCCGATTTTCAAACAATTTGAAATAACTTGACACAATTATGCGATAATCATATATTTCAAATTTCAAATGATTCGGTTGGATAGCTTTTGCGTTGTTATATGCGGACAGACGGACAGACAGACGGACGGACGGACAGACAGACGAACAGACGGACGGACTGAGCGACAACTATAGGTGCTACGTATTTACATAATTAAGAACGCACCTAAAAACTGGAATAAATAATTGTTGAATTTAAATTAAATGTATAACGCTCTCTTTATTTTCGATATTTTCCGTGTCCCAACAATGTAGTTATCATGTAAACTGTCCAACCACTCAATCCATATACTCGGGAATCGAAAATATAGCGAACCGTTACAAACATGTGAATTTAATACATAAATTTCAAAGTACTCTCTTATGAATAACTTTAAATAAAAATTAGATCTGTAAATTAATCTTCTCTTGTTAAAAAAAAATGATATTTTTCACATTGATAATACTAGTTTAGAAATTTCAACTTTTTTTTATACCCCGAAAGAAAGGTATATGAATGTATTAGTCTACCTTCCTTAAACCTAAAAGTGTCAGCAGAAATATTCTATCACGTCACAATTTTCATTCTGCAGTTAATTATTTTTTGTAACTACCCAACGTGGTGATGACAGTTTAATGTTCATTCTTTCGCTTAAAAAAAAAAAAAAAAATATTTTGTTTCGGATTGAACTAAAATGTCGAGTAGAAATTGTAAACAAAGTTCTGATCGTTTTTGCTATGTTTGTGGACAGTATATATTTTAAAAAAAGGAAACCCGTTGTAGATTCGTTAAAAAGTGCATATCTTCATTATTTTGGATTTCCTATTGCAAACCATGATAAAAAGTGGGTGCCTCATGTGTTTTGCGAAAGCTATAGAATCGTTTTACTCCAGTGGTCATCAGAAGAAAACGAACACCTTCCATTTGCTTCACCGATGCTATGGAGCGAACATAGTAATCATGAAAATGATTGTTACTTTTGTGTTACGAAGACAGTGGAATATATTACAAGAAATAAGCCGAGTATTATATATACAAAAGTTCCGTCTGTTACTAAGCCCATTTTACACTCAAAAGATCTACCAAGTCCAGTTTGTCCCGCTAATTCGAGTGTAAATATAGTAGGAGATGACAATGAAAGTGATGTTGAATTAAAATAGATTTCTAGTGATTCTGACGAGTTCTCTCTTCAAGAAAAGACTCCAATTTCATTAACAAAGCCGGATTAAATGATCTTATAAGAGATTTACAATTATCAAAATCTAAAGCAGAGCTTCTTGGTTTTCGCCTAGAACAATGTAACTTATTAACATCAAACACGAAAGTTACGTTGTCTAGAAACAAAAACAAAGTTTACTCAGAATTTTTAAAAAAAGAATGTGAATATTTATTATTGTACTGGTACCCCAGGACTTTTTGAAGCAATGAATCAAAACTATGATAAAACAGAATGGCGCTTATTCGTAGACTTTTCGAAATATAGTCTAAAAGCTGTTTTATTGCATAATCGAAATAAGAAGCCGTCTATACCAATAGGACACGTAGTGAATTGCGCTGTAAAACATTTGTGGTAACGTTACGCCATAAAATTGGTGGCAGCTACGATTTACACTTCATTGTGTAATTTTTCACTTACTTAATGGTGTAATAAAAACATGCATTACTGGTGTAACATTGCAAAGTTACACCGATTATGTCGGTTAAAGTACTCCACCAAATTGGAGGCAGCAAGGCTGCCACCATTTTATGGAGTAACGTTACACAAATGTTTTGCAGTGTGTAAAGAGAGCTATGGGACGTTGTGTAATTTAATTAATTTAATAAAATATAAACAACATCAATGAAAAGTGCGCGGTGACCTCAAAGTCATCGGTTTGTTATTGGGACTACAGGGTGGTTATAAAAAATACTCTTGTTTCTTTTGTTTGAAGGACAGCCGAACAAAACTACATCATTATGTAAGAAAAGAATGGCCAATTCCGAACGAGTATATTCCGCGAAAAATGAACATCAAACATGAGCTACTGGTAGACCCAAATAACATTAGCTTACCCCCTTTACACATCAAATTGGGACTCATGAAAAACTTTGTGCAGGCGCTTGACAGAAATAGTGATCCTTTGATAGTGGTATTTACAAAAAATCTTAACAATCATTACAGAGGCAAAACTGAAAGAAGGGATATTTGTTGGCCCACAGATCCGTAAAATTATGAAAGATTCTCAGTTTGAAAGCCTTTTATCTGTAATGAAACATCTGGCTGGAAGTCATTCAAAATGCTTGTGGGAAAATTTTTGGGAAATAAAAAAATGAAAATTACAAAGAAATTGTTGCCGATTTATTGAAAATTTTTCAACAGATAGGAGTAAACATGTCATTAAAGATTTATTTCCTGCATTCGCATCTGAGTTTTCCCTGAACATTAAAAAGTATGAGTGTCGAACAAGGGGAACTTTTTCACCAAGATTTAAAAGTTTTTGAAGAACGATATAAGCTATTTTGGTATGAAAACATGCTAGGTGATTACTGTTGGTCCATTATAAGAGAAATTGATCCAAATAACTATATAACGAAGACAAAAGTTAGCCGTTTTTGATTTTTTAAAAATATTAATACCAAAATTATGTAATACAATTATGTAAATAAATATTTCTTAAACCAGACGTGACAGAATTTTAGTCTTCGGTGCTATTTTTTTTAGACAAGCTAAAAAGTGTCCTGTCAAAAATTGTGGCCCCCTTTTATTTATCTATCATACATAGTATAGGGTAAGTCTTGCAATGGTTTTAAAAATCGAAAAAAAAATTGACGGATTTACACGTTTCAGATACTGGAGATTCCGAAAAACAGATTTTAAAAAAAATTTGCCTTCCGTCTGTCTGTAAACACTATATCTCACGAACAAATGAAGATAGAGACTTAAAATTTTGTATGTACTTAGTAAGTAAGAATAGGACGAAGTCTATTTAATATCAGTAACCTCTATTATCCGGAACTATTTTTTTCGGAGTCTTGAAAAATTCGTTCTGATGAAATGTACATATTTTTTTATTATTATTTTAAGGAAAGAACGTAAAAGGCAATAAAATAACACAAATTTTGCATCAAAAACGAAGTCGATCGGATTAATAGTTGCCGAGATATTTGTAATCCTGTTTTCCACATTCTTCGATTTTTCATGACCCTGTATTTTCTTCAAATTTCAATTAAAATAAATGTTTTAATTGGAAATAAGACGCTTAATCTGACGCAGTAAACTGTTAGTTAATATGATTATTGTTTTTTGAGTTATAAGGATGTTTTTTTACGCAATCCGGTACTACTTGTGTAGATTGGTATTTTACATAATTTGTCGAAATGGGTTCATCAGGAATTCATTAATGGAGCATTACTATATAGGGTAACATCCTCAGTAATTGGCAGGCACCAGTGATTGGCACATCCTACAAAAATGTCCTGGATGATTATTTTATATGACTGGATATAAAATAAGATTTATATCCAGTCTTTTAAAAATGCAAGACCATACACCAGTTATATGCTCATTTACTTTACAGATTATAACTTTGATTTATGCTACTAAATGACAATAGTGCCTAGGAAAGAGGAACAATTATGGCTTGTATCAAATTAGCCATTTTTGTTACAAATGTTTCTTCTCTGGCTTAAGAAAGGCATGCATTTCAATTTATTAGTATCCGATTTATAGTATATTTTAAATTTTAATTGACAAAAGTTTTGTTTAGTTGAAAAGGGTTACTTTAATTGTGTAAAAGTCTAAGTGCCAATTACTGGTGATTACAGCAACTTTTTATAAATATATTTTTGAAAAAATACTTTTTCAAATATTTTTGCTTTTAGTGAGCAAAATAGATGTACATATATGCATTCTATGATTTAAAAATATTTGCAAGTAAATATTTTATTTCTTGGTAATGGAAATAGAAGTAAGTTTAAAAACAAATCCTTAATGTGCCAATTACTAGGAATGTTACCCTATATTAAGAATATTTAAATATACGTTTAAATTTTGTTTTGGAATTAAAATGCATTTTATAAATAGTTTTCACATATTTTATTTTCACATATTATATAATGCATATCCATGAAGGTTAAGTACTACGGTGGTCCCCAACGTCTAGTTTCGTAATCTGGCCGTTAAAACGAGACATTCATACAATTTTACTGTTAAAACGCATTTCCTTTTTCTCAGAGTCTATAAAAAAGCGTTTAAACTAAAGAAAAAATCCGTCTTTGGTGAATCTAGTCAATGAAGAAGTAGCATGTCAAATTGTATCGCTTTATTATTCCGCAATTCTAATGTCTCAGAGAGAAACTGCTAATCAATTGGGTATTTCAAGCCGTTCTGTTTCCTATTATATGGATAAACACAAGGAAAATGAAGTCAGTTCATTGCATTCTAAACGAGGTCGCCCTTCTAAAAGACCTCTATCTTTGTTTTTTCATCGGAGACGAAACTGAATTGGAGAAATGGCTCAATGAAACTCAATGGCAGAATCTACATTCAACTACATTCTGGATAACTCTATCTAAATAAACAATAAATTAACAATTTTCAGTTGGGCTATAAAAACCGTGTAGACTAGTGTAATTTTCTTGTTTGTTTGATTTTTATTGCAATTTCATATTAAGCTAGATATCTTTTACTATTTTTTTATCTATCTGTTTGCATTGTTCAAACATTTATTATTATGTGTAAGATGCAATTACAACAATTAATACATATCTGATGAGGTGGAGTGTTTTTTAAAAGAGAGAAATTTAAATATCTAAATATTGCCATTTTACATTGGTATATGGACTGTGCACTTACATGTGCATGCACACTTACAGTACTTGCTAAAATTCATAGTTCATGAGTTAAAATTGAGTAAGCCAACATATTTTCAAAATCTCCAACAAGTCTCGAAATATCAAAATACAGATTTCAAAAGAAATTTAAATCTTACTTATATAAAAAATATAAATGCATTTGTTTTGTTTTCCCCTGTCTCTTATTTATGACAAGTTTGCCACCTTCCTCGCATATTTCTTTTAGTTAATTTTTTTAAACTTGGGAAAACAAAATGCAGCGATGGATTCTGTAAATATCTCTGGGAAATCCCTTTCCCCGTGAAAGAGAAATTCCCCATTTACATTTCCGCAACTTCCCTATTTAATCCATATTCCCCTCCCCTAGCCGCCACTTGCAGTCTATTATTCGTTGGGGGAGGGGGGGGGTTTATGCATACTGATGCTGAAGTTTTTATATTTTCAAATTATTGAACCATATATCCGGAGTTTTATAGGATATAATATCGTAATATGCACTGTTTTCGTTACTCCAATAATTCTGTGTTTTCTCTTTTAGGTATAAAAAATTGGCAATTATTTTATTTATATTAACGCAAGGTAAATGTGATATTCAGCTCCAAACTATTTTTGAGTTTTCCTATTGGGAAATATGTCTGTAAATGTCTCTTTTTCACAAATTTGTCTCAAAAATGTCTCTTTTTCAAAATTTCTAAACACTGCACAATTTTAATTTTAAAAACGTTGAATAGGAATAAAAATGTTCTTTCAGGTATATTTTTATATAGTGTATTTCACAAATTTACTGATTTTTTATGGACTTGACACTTTTTTATGGACAATTTCAATACTTCAACATTTATTTAGGAATAAAATTCTACACGAAAATTAAATTTTCATCATAAATTTACAAATGTGCAGGACCAGCTGATAAATGTTTGGTACCACATACCTCAAATTACCTATAAGAACTTGGCCAAGTTGATACAAGATCGGTGTTGGTTTTTTGAGGGTCAAAGGCGGTCCCACATTGTTTTGAACCTGTAGTCTTGCATCGTTTTAAACAGATGGCCATAATGTAATGGCATATATACTAGTATATATAGACTTCTGAATATGTTAACAAAACATATGTTAAAAAGTCATTATCGCATTTTGCAAAGTATTAAAATTTTATTGTTATGTCTGTCAGAAATTAAAAAAAAATGAATTCGCTTTATTTCATTTTCATTAAATGAATGATTTTTTATTTAATTTGTATACATGATTTCCATTACATTATTGGAATTTTATACTCACAAATTTTTTGTTTGTTCTCTATAATAAATATAATATCATTTTGTCTCTCATTGTGTAGTTTTAGACAAAATTATGTTTTAAAAGATTATAAGTACAATGTTTAAAATGGTAAGAATCTTAAAAAAATATTTCTTTGGTAGTCCTGCATTGATAATTTTTTTGTATTTAACTTATTCTAGCCCATAATACAATCTATCGAACCTTACAAAAAACTTTTAAGCGTAAAAAAATAATAAATAATAAATAATAACATCAAAAACTTCTTCGATAATTTTTCTTTTATATCGCTTACTTCATTGAATTTCGATTAAATTTTCTTAAATTTAATTTCTTTCTAGCTGAAAAAAATCCCAGAATATTTTTAAAACTAATAAGATAAAATTGATACAATGATATCCTTAAAAACAAATTTCGTTTTATCTAAGCTTACTCCCTTAACTTAAAAAGTTGGAAAAAATAACTGAAACATACTAATCATATTATTGGTATATTAAGCAATATAAAGAAAAACAATTTGAGAAGCTATTTATAATAATTTACTTTTTAATTTACTATAATTTAATTTAATTTACATTTTTACTTTTATTTGATGAAATCATTATCGTTAAATTAAAATTCATATTTATGCCAGAATGATTACAGGCATTCTTCGCTTACTACACTGTAAAAAGAAGGAAAAAAAAAGTTAAATTTACGGCGCAGCAATGATGCCAGCAGTTTTTGACGTAAAAATTTCAGTAAAATTACATGTAATAAAAAAATTACGTCTAATTTACAGAAATTTTTACTGCAGGCAACATTGCTGCCAGCAGTTTTTTTTCCGTGAATTTAACGATTTTTTTTTACAATGTGTGATTTTCAGTCAGTAAATTACTCTTAGTTACTCCTTGAGTTAATGTGCGGGAGGGAACAAAACTTCAATGCGCGCCAGGACCCGACTTAGTCTATCAAGTGCCCTGATGCAAATATCATTATGGGGATCTTTTTTCTATCTATCCATAGAAATGTTTTGAAAAACTTCATAAAAACTGTTATTAAACTTCATACATAATGTATATATACATCAATTTCGTACTCGGTTTTGCTCACATCTGTATAGAGGGTAAAAGATTGTCACAATCTTGAGGAAAAATACTAATAAATAATAGTAAAAAAAGAATTCATTGGTTGACACGAATATTTATTAGCAAACTTTTACTTTACATATTATAACATGTCTAAAAAGAAATGTTCCAAATTGCTCATAATTAATGATTTTTAATTTGCCTCGTCACTAAGACACGTTGATGCAAAATTTCTTTTGAAAACAAAAGAATACTAAGTAGTTTTAATTTCGATTTGAATGAGGATAGCATTCCCTTCCTAAATATTTGAAAATATATTAATTTTGTCACTTTTTGATAATTGTAATTATTTGGTACCTTTAAATGAAAATGCCCAGGGCAGTTGCTTCACATGGCTCTGTGTAAGTCGGGCCCTGAATAGGCTCTGTTTAAGAACAGAGTCTACCGTAGCTCAAGATCAACGTACGAAAGAACCGAAACATACATAGAAAGAATTTTGAATCTGAAAGAATAAATAAACTAGTCGTTGGGGGCCACCGTAATATTTACCCATTATGAATATGTATAATATAATATATGAAAATAAAACATGTGTAAACTATTTATAAATTGCATTACATTTCCAAAACAAAATTTAAAAATACATTTAAACATTAAACGTATATTTAAATACTTTTAACATACATATCCTCATAGTATGCATAGTCACAGTGACGTCATAATGACGTCACTGTGAGTCACTTTGGTCACATCACATCTGTGACCAAAATGCCACCACTCAGACTAAGATGTGACTGTTTTTGTAAACAATCAAAACTTCATTATTTGGGTTCAAAAATCTTCTAAATATTCTTGAATTTTCTTTTAATAAATTTTATTACATACTTAGAATTATAGAATAAAGAAATATTGAATTCAAATTATTTACATACTATGTACAAAATGTATAATATGTACAAAATATAAATTTCTTTTACCTTGATAATTTCTGATCATCGTACTAAAAACTGGAAAGATGATCCTATATGCATTTCTGCGTGCCTTTTCATAAAAATAACATAATTCTTCAATAAAACTCAAGACACGCACGACAAACAAAAAATATAAACATTCTCTCTAAAAAATTCTTTTTCATTCCATCAAAAATTGATGCCAACTTTTTTTATCTAAACTTTTAACTCATCTCAAAAGATAAAAAATATAAAAGCAAAGCAGACGAAAAAACAGCTTCGCTTCCATAGCAACGAGTCGCGTCTTATAAAAAAATTAAATATCACAATAGCAAATTTGCAAACGATTTTCTGTGAATAAACGGATATATTAATTTATGAATTCCTAACATACTCCCACCTTTAATTTAGGCTGAAGCCAAATTAAACATAAGATCACTTTTGATCAAACTAAACCCTAATTCAAAATAAAAAATATAGAAATAAATAAAGACAATAACTAAACAATAATAAAATAATAATGAAACATTTAGAGTTCTAGAAAAGTTATTTCCGAGTTTTAGAAAAGTCATTTCAGAGTTCTAGAAAAAGTCATTTCACAAGTCTCTTTACTACTCTGCCACTTCTAGTTTTACTATTACTCACAGTCTGTATTACAGGGTCATCAGGACTTGATATTTCTAATGAGTACAGCTTACGAAGTGGGCGCACCAAGGTCCCTGAACTTGTTTTAACTTCAGCCACTCTAGCTGCTCCATCTCGACTTTTTCCCTATAGGCCAATGAAGTCTCTTTTGGTTTAGTTCTATCAAGACTATTTCACCTAGTCTGACAGCTTGTCCTTTCTGTTTTGATTTTTGGACCAATTCAGCTAAATATTCTTTTCCAAATCTGTTTCTCAGTTGTTGCCGAATATTTTGACAGTGTTTATATCTAGATTGACGTTTATTTGAATCTATTGGATCTAAATCAGGAACACCTATTTCTTCAATGTCTTGTAAAAATGATGATGGAGTCAAAGGTAGAAATTTATCTGTTTCTTCAAAAATATAGGTTAGAGGCTTTTTATTTACTGTTGCTTCGACATCACATAGAACAGTCATAAGTTCTTCAAAAGTTAAAGTTGAAGTGCCGAGTGTTCTGATCAAGGGAATTTTAACACATCTAATCAGACGCTCCCACCCTCCACTCTTCAGCAGCTGTTTTGGACGACATCCGCGAGAAGGTAGATTAGCAGAGTTGAGATGAACAGGTACGAAGTTCCATTGTTGGGATTCGAAAAATTTATAAATTTCTCTAACTCTATTGACTACAAACGTTCCCCATTGATCATTTCTTCGAATCCAAGCGAGAGCAGTCGAAGAGTCGGTCCAATACTTTTACTGGTCTGGAAATACAATTAAAGGCTTTCAAAACAAATTTAGTCAACCTTATTCCTAAAATACAAGCAAGAAACTCAAAACGTGGTATGGTTATATTTTTCTTTGGTGTAAGACGAGACTTAGCTCCTAAAAGTTGTACAAAGACTGCGTCTTTATCTTCACAACGTAAGAAAACTGCTGTTGCATAAGCTCAGATACTTGCATCACAAAATGTATGAATATACCATTTTTCTTTACAACCATAGCCTACACGTCTGTTTATCTTCACGTCATTTAAATACTTGAGCTCGCTATACCATTTTTGAAAATTATTCCGGATTTCTTCTGGAAGTGGAGCATTCCAATCTAATTTCGTTGACCAGGCGTCTTGAATTATCAGTTTGGCTGGCAACGATGCTGGGGCTAAAAATCCTATTGGATCGAAGATCGCCTGGGTTACACCTAATATCATTGATTTCGACAGATTTTCTATCCCATCACTAAATTTATGAGCGATCTTCAAACTATCCTCCGTTATGTCCCACTTCAACCCTAAAACCGGAACTATCGTGGTTACATTTTTGCTGAGCATCTTTTTTTCGGTAAGGAAACTGCTGTCTTCACTTTTAATTGGCCCGAATTCCCACATTCTTAATTCCATTTTCGCATCAGCCATGATTTCTGTAGATTCTGAAATAAAATTTTCTAGTTCAGGCACATTGTCGACTGAAGTAACGCAGTTATCTATATAGTATGATTTCATAAGCTTCTCAGCTATATGTTTATTTTCTTCATCAACATTACTCAAATGATACCTTATAACTGCACATAGCAAAAATGGGCTACAAGTTGCTCCAAAAACTACTCTATTGTGTTGATAAACTTGAAATTCATCAGGACTCTTCCACCATAAAAATCGCGAGAAATGCCGATCTGATTCTTTGACTTCAATTTGAAGAAATGCTCTTCTTATATCGGCTACTACCCCAATAGCTTTCTCACGAAATCTTATTAACACTGCAGGAATTTGTTCAATGAGATTTGCTCCTTTAAAGAGACAATCATTTAAAGAAGGAGACCTCCCTTCCTTACACGATGCATCAAAAACTGGTCGAACACTTTTAGTAAGACTATCTGGTTTGATGATGGAATGATGAGGTAAAAAATGTCCTAGTATCTTGAGTGTTTCATCTGGTACTTTACTGATAACGCCTTCTTCTTCCCATTCATAGAAAACTTTAGCATATTCTTCAAATATTTTCATTGATTTTAATTTCTTTGTTGAATTTATCAATCTTCGTTCAGCTACGTGTCTATTTGAGGGAATCTCACGTTTGCCGTTAATCCAAGGAAAACCTACAATATAGCGACCTTCTATATTTCTATCAACTTCTTTTATAAAATTATCATGAGCGAGTTCTTCTTCTTCTACTTTAGACAAAGTTTGACAGGGATCTGTTACACCAATTGTCTCTAACTTTATAATTCTGGAATCTTCATACCTTTTAAAGCTAGGCTCGTGATAAACATATTTCCATAATTTAGACAAGACTGCGATATACTTTCTAAACGACCACAAAGTGCCCATCCCAACTTCGTTTCTATTGCTGTAAGACCGCTGTTTAATTGTTTTACTCGACCTGTAAGAAGTTGTCCGTAGTAATCGCTTACAATCAAAATTTCAATTTTTGGACTTCCTGTTCCAAAATCTGTGATCCATAGTTTATTTTGTTTAAGCTCTTTAATTACTGATTCTTTCGGTATCCGAGGAATATTATTACAAATTATATCTTGATCCAAAACTTCTAAGACTTCTTTCGTTTGTTTCTGTCTATCAGAAGAACTTAACTCAACTTAGAATTTATTGTAAGATTTAGCTTATGTTTGCGTACCACCAAACAATGTGTGTACAATAGCTTCTGAAGAAATGGGATGTAAACCCAGCTCTTCAGCTGTACTTTTTAAAATATAGCTCTTTTGCGATCCACAATCAAGTAACGCTCGTACGTTCTTCGTTATTCGACCTTTAATAACTATTTCCAAAGTCATAAGAGCTACTTCAGCAGAACACTGCTTATTTGCTATAGTGCTTTGAATTATCTCTGGGGCCTTAGATGTATTTTCTGGTTCTTTACACATTGAAATTTCAGGGCATAATAACTGGGTATGGGGTTTAGAACAAACGTGGCAACGAATAAAAATTTTGCAAACTTTAGCGTGGTGACCAAAACGAAGAAATTTTAAACAGCAATTTTTATTTTTAATTTTGGCCTTCCGTTCATTAATGAAAAGAGATCTAGCCCTAACACAGTCCTTACTTTCATGAGGTTTACTGCAAAATAAACAAAGGCGTTCTTTTGCGCTAAATAGCCCTGCCGCAGTAGGTATTTTACCTTTTGCTTTTCTTAAATTTTCTTTAGGTTTGTCTTTAGAGCCCAGATCTATAAAACTCGATTTGGCTAATTTGAATCTTTCCTCGTTTGCAACTTCTTGTTTCAGAAATTCCATCAAACTTACTATATTTGCTTTTGTTGACAATGCATTATTATTACTAACAACGTTTGATGTGATTGAAATATTATATCGCTGCCTTGCTTTTAATACATCTTCCGATAAGCTATATTCTATCATGGGATAGAGCCACGCCGAATTGCTTTCTAAACTTAAACCCATTGATTCTAACGATCTTAAATATGCCTTGACTTTCGTGAATAAATCTGATAAGGGAAGTTTATCTTTGCCGTGCGCCTGTACATTAGCTACAATCAATTTCAGGAATTCTCTTACGTATACTTCTATTAGTAAATCTTTATTCCCAAAACGCTCTTGAAATGCCTCGACAGCTTTGGGATAATTAACTGCGGTCATTGGATAGCTCTCTAACAAACGCCTGGCACTGGTTCCAGGTTCTACCGATTGTATAAGATACTGAAATTTGTCACTATTATCCAAATCTATGTCTTCATGAATTTTCTGAAACTGGGACCAAAATGAAAGATAATTTATTAACTGCGAATCGAATGGCTTAATATTTAATTTAGGTAATTTATAACTCTTTGATTTGGAATAACCGTAATCTGTGCTTTTTTCACTATCATCTTGATTATGTTTATTTGTACCCAGTGCTTCACTAACTTTACGCTTAATGGTAATAAATTCATCGGAATAATTTTCATTTTCCACTACTTCATTTTCAATAGCCTCTTTCATCGCATTTATCATCATCTAACATGAGTTCAATTATAGCTTCATCGATAGATTTAATTTCATGAATCAAAATTTTCTAATTTATTAAAATTGTCTGAAATTTTACCCTTATCTAATGACTCGCTATTAATTTTTTCATTCAAAACATTTAAAGTTCTGGTAAATGACGAACGTAGCGGTGTACGATTTTTCTTTAGCTTATTCATCTTAGAAAAAATAAGTAGTAATGCACAGCTTATGAAAACACTATACGCTATAAAAACAATTCAATATCTCAGCATTATTATTCAAATGTCCCTGTTCGTTGCGCCAGATTTTTTTGTAGACAATCAAAACTTCATTATTTGGGTTCAAAAATCTTCTAAATATTCTTGAATTTTCTTTTAATAAATTTTATTACATACTTAGAATTATAGAGTAAAGAAATATTGAATTCAAATTATTTACATACTATGTACAAAATTTATAATATGTACAAAATATAAATTTCTTTTACCTTGATAATTTCTGATCATCGTACTGAAAACTGGAAAGATGATCCTATATGCATTTCTGCGTGCCTTTTCATAAAAATAACATAATTCTTCAATAAAACTCAAGACACGCACGACAAACAAAAAATGTAAACATTCTCTCTAAAAAATTCTTTTTCATTCCATCAAAAATTGATGCCAACTTTTTTTTATCTAAACTTTTAACTCATCTCAAAAGATAAAAAATATAAAAGCAAAGCAGACGAAAAAACAGCTTCGCTTCCATAGCAACGAGTCGCGTATTATAAATAAATTAAATATCACAATAACAAATTTGCAAACGATTTTCTGTGAATTAACGGATATATTAATTTACGAATTCCTAACAGTGACTTTCTTAAAAATTTTTAGAAAATTACAAATAATCTTCAAAACATGTTATTTACTTTAAATAACATATTTCTGGCAATTTAAATACCGTCGCTTTTGTCACAGTTTCGTCACAATGTTAATGTCAAAGTAGTCACAAACGACACATTTTTCACAAATTTGTCACTCCGTGACTTCACAAAGTGATCACAGTGTGACGTCACAAAAGAGCTCTAAAACGGCCATAACAACTTCTCATTTTATTCACTGGGACTTCACATCGCCGTCATGTGACGTCACATCGACAATCAATGGTCACAAAGTCACAATGTGACTTCAAAACGACGTCGCAGTGACGTCACCATGCCTTATGCGTAGTAATTCCCTATTAATGAGTTACTGATGAATCAATTTCGCAAATTATATAAAACGCCAAACTACTCAAGTAGTACCGAAATGCGTCAAATAAACATCCTTTTAACTAATAATAATCATATTGACTAACAATTTACTGCAACGAATTCAGCATCACATTTCCAATTAAAATATATCTTTGAATTAAAATTTGAATGAAATACAGAGTCGAGAAAAATCAAAGAATGTGGAGAACAACATTACAAGTATCACAGCAACTAATATTCCGATCGACTTCGTTCTTTACGCAAAATTTGTGTTATCTTATAACCTTTTACGTTCACTTCTTAAAATAAAAAAAATAGAAAAAATTTACATACCTATTTCATCAGAACGAATTTTTCGAGAGTGCGAAAAAAATAGTTCCGGATAATCAAAGTTACTAATATTAAATAGACTTCGTCCCATTTTTACATATTAAGTACATATAACATGTCAAGTCTGTATTTAAATTTGTTCGGGAGATAGAACGTTTACAGACAGACATATGGACACACAGACATACAGACCGACGGACGGCATTTTTTTTTCAAAAATATGTTTTTTGGAATCTTTAGTATCTGAAACATGTAAATCCGTTAATTTTTTTTTTCGATTTTCAAAACGATTGCAAGATTTACCCTATTCTACGTTTGATGGGTAAGTAAAATAAACTTGAATTAGTATTCTGTAATGAACTATAGCTAGATGATTTACATAAAAAACAAAGGATGGAGATTTAAATTTTTATAGAATACTTAATGAAATCACCAAAACCAATATTTTGCGATTTAATACAGTTACTTACTCCAACTCCTCAATAAAAATACAGAAAAGCATCAAGATAAAAAGGATGACAAATGAAACATATATTAAAAGCATAAGGCATCAAGAGGGCGAAAACTGATTATAGAATATAAGAGCTCAAACCACTTTTAAGAGCCCACACTACTGTTTCGAAAAGACCCGGATAATAATGTTAAGTCTATGTGTGCGTTTTTTTTCAAATACCTTGCTCAAATTTTAAGATTTTTACATGATTTTTTTCGTAGGATAGCTGACGACGATCAACAACCGGGCAAGTTTTTACTTTTTCGATTTTGGTTATATATTTTTTATATTATGATAGTTTCAATTTCTGAACCGGTTTGGAAAGGTAAAGTATTTTTTTAAGTCCGAAACGAAATTTGAAAAATTAAAAACTAGCCCGGTTGTAGATCGTCCTCAGCTATCTTGTGCTAAAAAATCACGTAAAAATATTAAAATTTGAGCGAGATATTTAAAAAGAACGTCCCATATACTTAACATTATCATCCGGGTCTTATTCAATCAATAGTGTGGGCTCTTCCGATAGGAAAATTATGTTTGTTAAATGATGAAATAAATGCCTAACACCGGAATTTACAAACGAATTTTTTAAAAATTAAAAACTTTTTACTTTAAATTTTCATTGCACAAGCAAAATTTTATTACAATATTCTTCGTGCCTTATGTAAGTTTGGAATTAAAATTAGCTTATCTCGATGTAGGACTATTTCTTGAAAACAGATGAATGTACACAATTGGAAACCAACACAAGGGACATTTAATTAATTTCTTTGATATTGATAACGAATACAACACAAAGGTTCGAATCGAAAGTATATAAAAGGCGGCACTATTTTGACATCCATTCTCAATACTTCGAATCAATACTTCTCGAGTTTTTCGTTCTGAATTGTTCCGTAAATCACCGCCTCCTGAAAACTAGGTCTGATAACTGGCATAAAAATGGCGGCTATCCTAGGCGGGTTATTTTCAATGTATGTTTGTCCCCTGGAATTTTCGCATCAAAAACGTTTAATGTTTTTTTTCGGTTAATTATTTTGAAATTAATCAAGTCAACAAATCTTTAAGCAAAACGTGTGTTCAAATTTAAGGCATCATAAATAAGTTAAAAAAAATATCCCGCCTTTCTCAGTCGCCATTTTTGTGTCAGCACTATTCAGAGTGTGGCGTGTAATCAAACACTGACGTCATGATCTTTGTCACTTGCATTGCGAAGAAACTATTTCTTAGAATGAGGCTTTTTTTATTCATCTGAAATACCTTAATTTTTTCCTCATATTTGTTATCAAAATATGACATATTTTTTTGCGAATTTGGTTAAAAAGAAAATGAACAGACAGCCGAAGGGCGTTCAAATTTTCAGCATTGAGCCTGAACATTCTTTTAAGGTAAATACTCTACTCCAAATAAAAATTTTGTCCAAATTATAACAGCCAAACACTAAAGAACTTGGCGATACTCCCCTAGTCGAATTCGTTTAAGTAGGTTGAGCAAGTAAAGACACACTAACTTAATAATAATGACAAACCCTCCAAAATTTTATCAAAAATCCTCTCGACCAATGGAATTTTATTGCTCGTATCTAGTGCATAGGCCCGTGTTTCGTAAAAAATGAAAAAAATATGTTCTATAGTATTGATATTTGATATCATATGTTTAGATATTATTTTTTAACATTAATTATTAGCTATTGCGTCTTCATCTGCATAAAAAATAATCATGAAAATTAAATATCTTGATTATAGTTAAATAATGTCTATTTGAAATAAAAACAATATTATATTTCATAAAATATGATTAATATGCGATTGAAACATAAGTAGCTGTTATAATTATCGTTTAACTCTTTATCTACCGACGGTACTTATAAGTACCGCTAAAAAAACTTCTTATAAAGTTCTTTTAATACGTCAGTTGGTTGTAATACTGTTTAGAATGAGTTACAGATACATTACTTTATCTTGCTCCAAAAGCATTATTGGTTATACAAAACAAATATATTTTTAAAAGGGTGATTTCTTTTGCCTTTGCATCTTTTCAGATTTCTTGGCGCTGAGGGAGAGGGATGGGGATTTTCCAATGCGGAAATATTTCTATATTTATACTGTAAGAACATCATATTTGTATATTTTATAATTCTACAAATTACTAAGAAAATAATTTAAAATAAAAGATTTGAGTGGGGCTGTAAAAATTGCTCAAAATCCCTGTAAATTCAAATTTAATTAATCCTTCTAAATCCTTCAATCTTTCTAAAATCCTTGAAAAATTTATTAAATGATTATGTAACTCTTTTAATTTACTTTAACCTATTTGCGTGAAATGCTTCAGAATGTAAAATTTTCATAAATTCATAATGCGGTATATAAAGGGCTAACAAGTAATTGTTTGATGCGCTTCGAACTGACCTAAAATTCACAGAAAATTTATTACGAGAAGTGTTTTTTCTACTTATATAATATTGATCGACATTGAACTTTTAAAGCATTTCATGTATATCCTAGTTGCTTCATTTCTTCTGTTATTTACCTGCTAATGTAGTGCAATCGACCATCATTCATTTTTTATTACTTTTCATGTATAACTTAGCTGGTTCACTTCTTCTCTTATTTACATGCTAATATAATACAATTTGTCGCCATTCAACTTTTATCAGTTGGCAGTTCCCTAGTTCATTTCTTCTGATATTTACAACCTCTTCGTAAAAACTAAAACTAAAACTAAAAAAACTAAAAAAAATAAAAAAAATAAAAAGAAATAAAAATAACAGAATTTTTTTATTAAACATAAAGAAATAATAGAAAAAACAATTGTTCAAAAGCATACTTTTTGTAATTTGAGAACTAGTTATTAGAAAATTTATGCATTTTTTTTCATTTAAAACGTAATTGCTAATCAATAATTCAGGATTCTATATTGCACTACCATACAAATATACCATACCATATTGCTAAACCATATTTAAATAATTATATATAAAAAAAAAACAGAAATGTGCTTAACTGCTTCTAAATGAGCCAAACTTCACCAAAAATCTATTAGGTTAAGTGTTTAACTGAATGTTTTTTTTCTTTGGTAATAGAGTACAATTAATCATTATTTTTTTCGATTGCTTTTCATGTATACCCAAGTTGGTTCATTTATTCTGTTATTTACAATCTTTATTTAAAATGCAAAGTGTCATTTCTTTATTAAAGTTAAGGGGAAAGTACAAACAATTGTCTAAAAGCATCATTTTTGTAATTTCAGATAAAGTACAAACTATAATTTTTTTAACATAAACTATCATTCCCTAGCTCAAGAATCTATACAATACACTAAACCATACTGAAAACATTCCCTATATATAAAAAACTCTGCTAACCTTAGTTATTTTTATTTGCATCATACGAGGAAAAATTTTAATTTCATCGCCATTTTAAAATATTAAGTTTTACGTATCATGCTCTTTTTTCGAAAAAAACATTTCCTTTCAATATTTAATTATTGTAAACGAATTTCTAAAAATGAATCTTATTTTTATCTTCTTTGATCAATTTCTTTGATCTCATTTATACTTGATTCTTAAAGTAAGGAACTGAACTTAGTAAAGAAGAAAGTTGAAACATTCTTTTCAAAAACTTATCCCAGATGTTACTCTTTTCGATAAAGAAAAGTGTAAATTTAGAAACTCAGTTGCTTTGATTTTTCTAGAGTAAACGCCTACACTATCAAAAAAAAAAAAAACTGTAATCCCACAGATGAAAAGTTGCCGAAATCTGTTTGCTTACTAACATTTTACCTGTGCACCTTACAAGGAAATATGTAAATCTATGGAATTAATTTTTTGTAAAGCTACATAAATCTGTAACTTTACAAACGAATGTACTAAAATTGCAGTAACCTTAGTAAAATATCTGTAACATGGGTTGTAGTTACATAAAAAATTCTTGGAATCCTAGTTTCCTAGAAAATTCTTGGTAACCTTGGTAACAGAATTTTTGATTCAGTGAAATTCTGTATCTGTTACATGCACTTTTGCTGTTGCCGTTACATAAAAAGTTCTAAGAATCCTAGTTTCCTAGAAAACTTTTAGTAACTTTACACTTTTTTTTACAGTGTAGTGAAGAAAAGTTGTTTTATGAGATTTGTATGAAAACTGGATTATATTTATTAATATTAAAACAATATTTAAAATAATGCAAAAAAAATTGGCATACATAAAAATAAACAAATAGAAAATTGTTCACCAAACGTCGCAAATGAGATGCATTCGTACTACAACTAGTTTTATAAATAATCAAATCTTGGTGCAAAGCTGTTGCACGCTTATGCAAAAATGCAGAAATGCAAAATTTATTAACGATTATATGTATTAAATTCAGAAATTTGGAAATGATTTGACTAAATCAAAATATGAGATAATCACCATGACGATCTAGAATCTTTTCCTTTTTTGTGACTGTATCCGTATAATTAAGAGTGAAGACGAAGCCTTGCTTTCTTTTTTCATTTGGTTTATGTCACGCAGTACAATACACACATATAACAGTCACAATGCTAATAACACAAATCAGAACAAAGATGAATTAATAGACTTTTAGGATAATAACCCGTTTTTTAAATGATCTTCTTAAACATTACGTGGGGATTATTACCGCTAATAAGAAAATAACTATTTGGGGATAAAACCGGCTGTTAGAATCATAGAAGATTGGGAATAAGACCCGCTAAAAACCCCAACGCGCCACAATGGCAACTAGCAAACAACTTAACTCGGTCTCCGGAGCTCGTTCGGCTATGGACAAGGACAGAACACTTGTCATGGGATATTAATTTAAATTAATATCATTTCGTTTAATTTTTTCTTTGTTTTTGACCTGTACTATTATTTTTTAAGGTTTTTTGCTGTATAATTGCTATTTCCGCTAACATTATTTCACTGTTCTGCAGGCAAACATGCTATGCAAAATTCTATCCTGCATTATTCCTACAAACTTGACTGTTTAAGGGATTCTGGAGCAAAATGCTTGTGGAATCAAACACAATTCGATGAATTCCCTGAAACGAGCTCTGTAAAAAGCCTGGGCCGATATCACGCCAAAAATATTCTGCCGCAGTCATCTTGAAAAATTTTCAAGAATCTGCTTGATATTTGCATCACCGCGGAAGAAAGTCCGCGACGATTACACTACAAAAAATTGCAGCAGTAATGTTACTGCAGCAGAGATTTCAAACAATGTCCGTAAAAAAACGGACTTTATATTCCTATATCAGCGGTCTTTGCCATTACATTGACGGGTTTTGTCCGTAAAACATACAAAAAACGGAAGTTGACCGTTTATGTGAAAAAAGTGACATTTTCTATAAATTTACTGGATAATTCCCGGTAAAGTAACATAAATTTACATTTTTTTACAGTGTACGAATGCTCTTGATTATTTCTTATACGATATTTTCTCTTTCGAATGATTAGTAAAACGGGTTGTTTTGTTTCGTCAGTTAAAAGTTTAGATATTTTATTTGTGTCACAGAATTTATGTGTCACTCTGTATGTTTATTTATTCCATTTATTAATATTAAATATTTAACTTTTTACCTTTAAACAAACAAATTCATTTTATCTGCTGTGGGTGCCTGTAATATGTAGGTATATTAAGCATTTGAAACACCGCAAGTTACATCAAACATTTAACATTAAAGAAAGGAAAGGAAAAGAATGAAAAGTGTAAATTATTTATTAAAGTTAAAGGAAAAGTACAATCAATTGTCCAAAAACATCATTTTTGTATTTTCAGATAAACAGTACAAACTATGAATTTTTTTCACATAAAGTATCATTCCCTAGCTCCTGAATCTGTACTATACATTAAACCATACTGAAAACATTCTCTATATATTTTCTAAGTTATTTCTATTTGCATTATACGAGGAAAATTTTTTTTTTCATTGCTATTTTAAAATATTAAGTTTTACATATCATGCTATTTTTACGAAAAAATATTCCTTTTCAATATTTAATTATTGTGAACGAATTTCTAAAAAGAAATCCCATTTTTATTTTCTTTGATCTAATTTTTAACTTCTTTGATCTAATTTATACTTGATTCTTAAAGTAAGGAATTAAGCTTAGTAAAGAAGAAATTTGAAATATTTCTTTCAGAAACTTATCCCAGATGTTACTCCTTCCGCTAAAAGAAAGGGTAAATGTAGAAACTCAGTATCTTTGGATTTTTCTAGAATAAACGCCTAGTGAAGAAAAGTAGTTTTATCAGTTTTGTATGAAAACTGGATTATATTCATTAATTTAAAAATAATATTTAATATAGTACAAACGAAAAATTAGCGCACATAAAATAAACATGTTGAAAATTGTTCGTCAAGCATGGCCAATGAGGTGCGTTCGTACTGTAAATAATTTTATAAATATTCAGACTTTGGTGCAAAGCTGTTGCACATTTAAGGGGTCATACGACTGGTAAACAGTCAAAAAATTCGATTTTTTGAAAAACGATTACATGCAAGATTAGCCTTTTCTGCATATTTTAAAACAATCCGTTTGAAAATAATCCCATAATTACGGAAGTTACGATTAAAAACGTTTCGGCTGTTTACTGTAAACATATATAATAGTCCGGGAGCCGACCGTCGATTTTCCTATGTATCGAGTACAAGGACCGGACATACATCAAAATGTAGGTCTCAATGTGCACATTAAGAATATCACTGGCTGCCAGGTCCTATCCTGCCGGAACCCAAGGCAGCCGAACTTTTATGACGTCGATTTTGAGTGTTTACCAATGTATCGAGTACAAGGACCAGACATACATCAAAATGTAGGTCTCAATGTGCACATTAAGGATATCACTGGCTGCCACATACATCAAAATGTAGATTTCAATGTGCACATTAAGAGTATCACTGGCTGTCAGGCCCTATCCTGCCGAAACCCGGTGGCAGCCGCACTTTTATGACGTCAATTTTTAGTATTTGCCTATGTATGGAGTACAAGGACTAGACATACAACAAAATGTAGGTCTCAATGTGCACATTAAAAATATCACTGGCTGCCACATACATCAAAATGTAGGTCTCAATGTGCACATTCAGAATATCACTAGCTGCCAGGTCCTATCCTGCCAGAACCCGGTGGCAGCCGCACATTTAAGACGTCAATTTTGAGTGTTTGCCTATGTATCGTGTACAAGGACCGGACATACAGCAAAATGTAGGTCTCAATGTGCACATTAAGAATATCACTGGCTGCCAGGTCCTATCCTGCCGGAACCCGGTGGCAGCCGCACATTTGTGACGTTTTGAGTGTTTGCCTCTATATCGTGTCCAAGCACCGGACATACATCAAAATGTAGGTCTCAATGTGCACATTAAGAATATCACTGGCTGCCAGGTCCTATCCTGCCGGAACCCAGTGACAGCCGCACATCTATGACGTCAATTTTGAGTGTTTACCTATGTATCGAGTACAAGGACTGGACATACATCAAAATGTAGGTCTCAATGTGCACATTAAGAATATCACTGGCTGCCAGGTCCTATCCTGCCGGAACCCGTTGGCAGCCGTACATTTATGACATCAATTTTGAGAGTTTGCCTATGTATCGAGTACAAGGACTGGACATACATCAAAATGTAGGTCTCAATGTGCACATTAAGAGTATCACTGGCTGCCTAGTCCCATCCTGCTGGAATCCGGTGGCAGCCGCACTTTTATGACGTCAATTTTGAGTGTTTGCCTATGATTGAGTGTTTGCCAGTGATATTCTTAATGTGCACATTGAGATCTACATTTTGATGTATGTCCGGTCCTTGTACTCGATACATAGGTAAACACATAAAATTGACGTCATAAATGTGCGGCTGCCACCGGGTTCCGGCAGGGTAAGACCTGGCAGCCAGTGATTTTTTTAATGTGCACATTGAGACCTACATTTTGATGTATGTCCAGTCCTTGTACTCGATACATAGGTAAACACTCAAAATTGACGTCATAAAAGTGCGGCTGCCACCGGTTTCCGGCAGGATAGGACCTGGCAGCCAGTGATATTCTTAATGTGCACATTGAGACGTACATTTTGATGTATGTCCGGTCCTAGTACACGATACATAGGCAAACACTCAAAATTGATGTCATAAAAGTGCGGCTGCCACCGGTTTCCGGCAGGATAGGGCCTGGCAGCCAGTGATATTCTTAATGTGCACATTGAGACCTACATTTTGATGTATGTCCGGTCCTTGTACTCGATAAATAGGCAAACACTCAAAATTGACGTCATAAAAGTGCGGCTGCCACCGGTTTCCGGCAGGATAGGACCTGGCAGCCAGTGATATTCTTAATTTGCACATTGAGACCTACATTTTGATGTATGTGGCAGCCAGTGATATTCTTAATGTGTACATTGAGACCTACATTTTGATGTATGGGCAGTATCGAAAATACATGTATTTGAAATACATTTGTATTTTAATCTGACTTAACGAAAGTATTTTGGTAATGTATTTTAAAATGATTTTTTGTATTTTGAAAATACATTTCATACTGAAAATAAATTTCTGTAGATTTCAAGAAGCTTCGTTAAAACCGCAGATGTAAGATTCGAGCCTGTCTGTTTGTTTTGTCTTATAGTGCTCGTTTCTGAAAGCTAATGGAAACATACTTTTAAACTATTCATACGATAAGGATTAGAATAAATGTGCTTCTGTTTTACTTAGGCATTTTTGCTGAAATGTCACAATTCTAAAATTTTAGGTTTTATAACTATAACGCTGCTTAGAGAACGACAAAAACTACTATGTGATAAATAGGAAGAATTATATGCATTTTTGCTGTGTCTAGTGCTTTTTAAAGAACATAATGTAGTATTAAGAAGAAATGTAATATTTCTCTCGTGAAAGAATGGCTGTTATTTTTCCAGCGTCGAATGATAATATATTAAAGGAAATATTGAATTACGACGGAATATGTTGCGCTATACTATGTGGGATTTTTTTTTATTAACTAATTTCTGTTGATAATAACGGTAAAGTTAAGACGACATGACAAATGTGTAAAACAAGATCTATCATTATAAGCGGAACTTTAGAAGCAACAATTAACTTTAAAACTCATTTAATTGCAAGATTTTTAATTTTATACTGTTATACATTGATCGAAAAAAAAATTTCTAGATCTTTTATATCTATTTTATCAAAGTTAGAGTAAATATTGAGCCACCCATGATATTCATTTGAGATCGAATTTTATTATACAAGTAGTTCTATTTATTGATATATAGTTCAGATTTTCATCAATTGTGTTTACGATTGAGTATATCAAATAATGCAATTAAAATTTTTTGACTCATTTTATGTTTAATTTTATATTGTTTAAAATAAAATAGCACAAGGAAAATATAAACTGGTGTCGGATTAAAACGATTCTATCTAATCGCACTCGTTTCCCATTTCTACAAAAACAATAGATTTTTCCGAAAATAGTGTCAAAGTGGGCGTTTTGAACAGAATTTTCTCGCGAAAGAAGGATAACCAATCAAACTGGAGTGAAAATCCTGCTTGTTACGTGATTGAAATTACTTGTAACTGAATAAATAATTTATTGATCAAAAAAGGGAAAATTTTCGATTTCAGTTCGATTTCAAAACGATTTCAAATCGTTCAGGCCTTCAAATTTTATCTTTTTTCGTCAAAATATGACTTTGTAAATGTGTCGAAGCGTTTTGCACTTATTGAGCAGAGCAGATAAAAGCAGCTTTAATATCATTCTATCCCTTAGAAACTTAAAAAATCTGAAAAATGCTATACAGTAAAATCTTCTAAGACGGATTCGCAAAGCATAGGAGAAAAAATCCATTGTAGACAGGTTTCCTGCTTAACAGGAACATAATTTATTCTAAATGTATCATATTGTTTCTTTTTTCTCGTTATTAGATTTATTAATATAATTTAATTATTTATTAATATTATTTGATTTGCCGATCTTTTTAACACTTCTATCGTTAGAACACAGAACAAATGCCAAAAACTTTGGGATTTCAGAAAAGCCATATTTTATAGAAATTCCCACGTGTCATCGGAACCAATATCAATTAAAGTAATTTTTAACGGTAGGCATTAAATTTTTAAAAAATAGACACATTTTGGCTTCTACTTTGAAATATGAGCAAAGGAAATGTACTACAAAATTTATGTTTAAGTTATGTTTGTTAGCTGTGGCAATAGAATTTTTAAATAGAATCCTGTCTAGAAAAATAGCGTTTTATGAAAATTAAGTATTATTGATTAATCTCTTTTACAAGAACGAGGAATCAGCAACAAGTGCATAATAGAAAATAAAAATAGAATCCTTATTAAAAAAATTGCGTTTTATAAAGATTAAGTATTGTTGATTAAGCTCTTTTAATCGAGCGAAGAATCAGCACAATAGAAATGCACAATAGAAAATAAAAATAGAATCCTATATAAAAAAAGATATCGTTTTATAAAAATTAAGCATTGTTGATTAAGCTTTTTTATAGAACGAAGAATCAACAGTAAGTGAATAATAGAAAATAAAAATGGAATCCTGTATGAAAAAACAAAAAACAAAAAAAGATAGAGTTTTGTTCTGATTAAGTATTGTTAATTAAGCTCTTTCACAAGAAAGAGGAATCAACAACAAGTGCACAATGGAAAATAAAAATGGAATCCTGTATAAAAAAAAGATAGTGTTTTGTTCAGATTAAGTATTGTAAATTAAATTATTTTACAAGAACGAGGAATCAGCAACAAGTCCACAATAGAAAATAAAATGGAATCCTGTATTTAAAAAAAGATAGCGTTTTGTTCATATTAGGTATTGTTAATTAAGCCGTTTTACAAGAACGAGGAAACAGCTACAAGTTCACAATAGAAAATAAAAATGAATTCTGTATGAAAAAGATAGCGTTTTGTTCAGATTAAGTATTGTTAATTAAGTTCTTTTACAAGAACGATTAATCAGCAACAAGTGCACAAGGGAAAATAAAAATGGAATCCTGTATAAAAAAAAGATAGCATTTTGTTCAGATTAAGTATTGTTAATTAAGCTCTTTTACAAGAGCGAGGAAACAGCAACAAGTGCACAATAGAAAATAAAATGGAATCCTGTATAAAAAAAAGGTAGCGTTTTGTTTAGATTAAATATTGTTAATTAAGTTCTTTTACAAGAACGAGGAATCAGCAACAAGTGCACAATGGAAAATAAAAATGGAATCCTGTATAAAAAAATAGCGTTTTGTTCAGATTAAGTATTGTTAATTGAGCTTTTTTACAAGAACGAGGAAACAGCTACAAGTGCACGATGGAAAATAATAATAGAATCCTGTATAAAAAGAGATTACGTTTTATAAAGATTAAGTATTGTTGATTAAGCTCTTTTACAAGAATGAGAAATCAACAACAAGTGCATGATGAAAATTCCACATGACAAAAGGACATGACACGCTAAATGGATCCGTATTACCTACTGCAGTATTTTTTATTGCCTAACTGGGGCAGAATCATCAGACCGCAAATGTCCAAGGTAGACTCTATTTGAAGAAAGCTTATCAGATACTTCAAAACGGGTCTTTTACTATAAATTTAATTTACACAAACCTTCCTCATATCATGTATGTCAGCGCCCTCTACTGGTAATTCTTTTATCCATAACTTTTTTTTATTGTTAAAAAACAGTCTCATCTCTATTTTTTAACCGCAATCTTTTAACATCATTTGTTCTTTTTTTATACATTTTTAAAGCTTTAACAAATTTATTGCGCATCCGTTAAGTTATAACAATATAGATAATAATATTGATAAGCTTTATTAACTGCAACATCTTCCAAATTATTTTAAATTTAAAATAATGAAAGGTTTATTTTATAACCTCGCAGTCTAATATTTTAGATTTAGGATATTTTTAAGGCTAGCCACAGTGTCAGGAAGAGAGGTTGGTCTCTGTTTTTAAATTAATGTTTTTGATCTGATATTAGCTTTTTCATTTCCTCAGTAAAAGTTTTATGACTGTCATAAATTTTGAAAACTCTGTTGTTTTATAAAGTTTGATATTTTTACTACTGATTGAATCAGCCTATTCTGAGATGGCTGTGTTTAATTATTTTTATCTTTTATTTTGCACAAATCGTTAAATGAAAGTATACGGTAAAAACGTGCTAATTCGATTAACTGGGTGATTGAACTTTTAGGTTTGGAAATATTCCGAATGAATTTAAATTTTGGTATTCATACGTTGCCAAAAAAAGAAAAGAAAAAGTTTTTTACTCTAGTAAAATTTTAATAACCTCCAACGAAATTATACAAGAACCTCTTCCGATTTACCCACGACTTCAAATAGCATTCATTGTCTTTGAAACTTCAACTAATATATTTTTGAGTTTTAAAGAAATATTTATAATCTCCCACCTTTAATTTTGATAAATGGGATTTTCATGCAAATTTATCAGATTTCATTCAAATTTTAAACATAGGATCATTTTGATGAGGACACCACCATGATTAGTTTTGGGAATTCACTGGATAAGTATAAAGAAGGGGAACGGGGTGCTAATCTCCTGCCTTTAATTTAGATAAATGTGTTTTCTTACAGATTAATCAGATTTCATTCAAATTTTAGACATAGGATCATCACCTCCATGATTAGTTCTGCGAGTTCATTGGATAAGTCTAAGAGGAAGGAAATAGGAGATAACCCTCCCCACTTAATTTAGGTTAATGGGTTTTTCACGCAGCTTTTATCCATTTCCTTCAAATTTTGGATATAGGTTCATTCTGACAAGGTGCTTCCATGACTTGTTTTGGGAATTCACTGGATAAGTATAACTGAGGTTTCGGTGAAACTACCCCTTTTAATTTAGGTATATGGGTTTTACAAGTACATAGTGATAAGATGCTCCCTTAATTAGCTACGGGTTTTTTTGTGAAGTATAAACAGGGTATGGACAATTAGCCCTCCTTAAATTTGATAAATGGGTTTTTATGCAGAATTATCCGATTTGCTTTAAATTTTGAATGGTGGTTCATTCTGATAAGACGAATTACTGAAGAGTTTTGGAAGTTTAATGGTTAGGTATAAAAGAGGGGGATAACATATCGTAAATTATATAAAGGGGTTTTTATGAAGAATTATCTGATTTGCTCGAATTTTGGATATAGATTCTTTATATGATAAAGCATATCCCTGATTAGTTAAGGCAATTAGTGGTTAAGTATAAAAAGGGGAAATGGGAAGAGCTATTTCTCCCCTCTTAATTTGTTTTTTCGAACGGCATTAACTCTTGCAAATATAAGGCTGTAATATAATTACTTTACGTAGCCTGCGAGAATGCTATCAGTTTAACTTGGCAATATTCTTTTTTATTTTTTTTATAATATGTAATTCCACATTGATTCTCTCTAATTAGTAATTTACTATTTCTTTGTATTCTACACTTTTTCATCCCCCCCTCTTTTTCCTTATTCTCCTTTCATATAGAAAGTCATTAAAACTTTTAGATTTTTAAATCACAATATTTTAAGGAAAACACTTTTTACATATAAATTTGTGAATAAACAATTTTTATTTTACTTGAGAGGTGTAAAGAAAAATTAAAAACAAATATTATTGACATGTTTCGATTCAATCTAATAAGAACTATGATCATGATGATTATGGTTCTTATTATTTTCCATAATCATGATGATTATGGTTCGTATTAGATGGAATCGAAACATGTCAATAGTATTTTTTTTTTTTTTTAATTTTCGTTACACCTTTCAAGTAAAATAAGAATTGTTTATTCAAAAATTTATATCCTCCTTTCGTTTGTGGGAAAGTTGCGAACTTTTTCTATGTACAGGGTGAACCAAAAGTCAGGACGAACTTTAAAAATTAATAATTCGAAAACGAATCAAGATACAAAGATACGGTTTGCACCAAACTTATGTAAAACAAACCGGGTTTTGTGTGGCATAGAAAAAAAATAAGTCTGTCGATCAACAGGTGGCGCTATAGTGATTTAATGCACCTAAATATGATTTACAAACGAAAAAAAGATTGATAACTTACAATTCAGCTTAATTACAGTTAATTAGTACTACAGTAAATGTTCAATGAGCTGTCCATCATTCCGAAGTACAGCTGTGAGATGAGGCACTTCACTGTTCACAGCATATGGTAGCATTTCTTGTGTTATGGCAGACACATTTTGGCGTATGGCATCTTTCAGTGCTGCTAGTGATAGCGGTTGGTCGCAATGCACTTTTGACTTCAAGAAACCTCACAGCCAAAAATCCAAGGGTGTCGGATCGGGAGATCCTGTAGGCCATGCGTGATTAAAGTAGCGACTGATAATGCAATCCTCCCCCCAAATATTGAGTGTATCAGGCGTTACATAAGCAGAGCAGTATGAAATGGTGCTCCATCTCCCATAAAGGTGACTGTTTGGAATGCCTGTTGCGCTTGCAAGTCAAAAATCCGACAGCGCCATCTGTTGGTTGTCAATAGAACTATTTTTTCGTAGCCACACAAAACCCGATTTCTTTCCCATCCGTTTAGTGCAAACCGTATCTTTTTATCTTGATTCGTTTTCGAATTATTCGTTTTTAAATTTCGTCCTGACTTTTGGATCACCCGGTTTATTAAGAGCTTGTGAACTTTTTATTTTGTTGCATTTGTCTATGTTCTAAATATTTTTTAGCTCCATTATTTTTTAATCAGGTTATTTAATAAAAACGGCGAGGTTGTTAATGAAAAAACTGATTTTACCATGCTATCTGCAGCTCCGAATAAAATGTTCATATGTGCTATATAATATTTAAATACTTTTTAATGATTGAAATTAGTTTTGTTTTTTATGCTTATTTTAATGCATAATATATATATGTGTATTTCATTTTAGAAAATATTATATATATTTTAATAAATTTTGTTTATTGTTTATTTTTATCTGCTACCTATTTTATTTATTCTATTTTTTATTTATTTATTTTTACTTTTAATTAATTAATTAATTAATTAATTAATTTATCTATTTTATGTATTCATATTTTTTACTACGTTTTTATTTTTCATAATTCAGTGGTATGCTTCATAATTCTCATAGTAATTTTAATTCTTCTATTTTGCTAATGTACTTATGTGATTATCTCATTCATTTTGCTATATACTGGCTGTTCCTTCAACTGGTTTTTTCCCTTACCTTTTTTTTTCTCAGTCTTGTTCCTATTTTCAAAGTAGAAGCACGTATTCCTCTCGCCTGATGAAGAAAAACTATGTTTCTTGAAAGTCTTTGCACGTTTAAAAAACTGTATTTTATTTTTTTAAAAACTGCATAAAACTTTTTAAAAATGTAAAATGTGCAGATGATCCCATCAAGACATTTTACAGATTTTTTTTCTTATTTAGAATGTGTATGATAAAATTAATTTATTAGATTTATCAATCAAAAGTCTCTTTCATACTGTTATTTTTTTTAATTTCTAGATATTGCGAATGAACCCCATCTTAGGAAATCAGGAAATAAATAAAAGCTTTCTAACGTTTATCAAATTTCAAGATAAAGAAAGGTACTTTTTGGCATCCTGCCAAAAGTAGTTCGCTGTGGGTACGACATTACCGTGCAAGCAAGTGTAGCCCCATCTCTCATTTAATTTTTTCTTTGTTCGTGTGTTCACATGTGTGTAAATTTCTCTATTTAATGAAGGGAAATGTCGCATCATATGAACATTACAATTTTTAGAAAAGGCCAAAATTGCGTATAAGTTCAGATTTTTTTTTTTTTTTTTTTTTTTTTTTTTTAAATCATAGGCATTTAAGCTACCTTTTTGATCTGCAACGGTTTAAAAAAAATTCACATAAAATTAGCCGTATAGATACGGTTTTTACAATGTAATGCATCGAATATTACAATGAATTCATAATTTCGTTTTATATAAATAATATCTCAACATTATGAAAATTGGGAAAATAAACAAATGATTATACTTTTATAATTCAAATTTCTCTTATCAAGCATACTAATCCAGAATTCTGAATGATCTTCCCTTATTCCGTCTTCTTTGTGAATGCAGACATTTATAAAGTAGAAGACTTTGATCGATAATGATAGCTAACAGTCCAAATCTTCAAGGCTGTAAACACTTGTAAAATCAGCGCATCTTCATTTCCCAACTGTTGTTTGCGTTGATGTCAGTTGCAAAGCGGATGTAATTTATTATTAAGAACTTGGTCTGAGAAATAATCTTTATGTCCATTACTTTGATAATTGAAGAATGATGTATTACTTCATTCGGAAAGAAAAAACTCTTGAATTACTTCATATGGTTAATACAAGTAAAATGAAAGACTTGTTATTATAGTTACAATGTTTTTGATATTGCATTTTTTAAATTACTTTTCAAAAAATAATTTAATTATGTAAACTTCTTTAAAATACGGTAAAGTTATATAAAAGCAACACGTCTTAAAGGAATGCCTATTTTTATTTCAAACTGAAGTTCGAGCAAACACAAAAATATCTACTAGGTTACTAAGAATTTTCTAAAAAACTGGGAAGCATAGAACTTTTTATGTAACTGAAAATAAAAGTAATTTATGAAAAAAGATTCATGTTTGCACTGTAAAATGTAAATGTATGTACATATATGTATGTGCATATGAGATTACCAAGAATTTTTTAGGAAAATGGGATGCTTAAAACTTTTTATGAAACTACAAAAAAAAAAATAAATAAATAAATAAATAAAAAATAAATAAAAAATAAATCATGTAATTATCTCGGGTTACCAATAAAATTTCAGTAAGCCTACAGATTTTAATAAATTTACAAACTTAATTTTATAGATTTACATCTTTTTTTTTCTTTTTTTACAGTGTCTAAGCCAGATCTGCTGCTATTCTTCTTATAATAAATATACATGTTTTGGCCTTGAAGAAAAATTCAATTTTCCGAATTGTGCTCTTTTATGTGCATTTTTTATAAACATTCTTTATTAATATTTTTATAAATATCATTATTTTTTTTATAAACGTTAATATTATATTATAATACTATGCATGTTTTTTTAAAACATCATTTTTTTACAAAATTATGAAAGTATCAAAAATAAACAAAAGATTACATTTGGCTTTGTCAAACATACTAATACCAGAATTTTGAATGATTTTTATTTATTCCGTCTTCTCTGTGAAAGAAGGCATTAATAAAGTAGAAGACTGATCGATAATGATAGCTAACTGTCCAAATCTTCCTGGCTGTAAACACTTGTCAAATCAGCGAATCTTCATTTCCCGACTGTTGCTTGTGTTGATGTCAGTTGCAAAGCGGATGTAATTTATTATTAAGAACTTGGTCTGAAAAGTAATCTTTGTGTCCATTACTTTGATATTGGATGAATGATGTATTACATTATTCGGAACGAAAGAAAAATGTGGAACTTCTTCGTACGGGTAATACAAGTAAAATGAAAGACTTCTCACTATTGTTACAATGTTTTTGATGTTGCTTTTTTTTTAGAAAATGCTGTAAACATCTTTTAAACGTTATGTAAAGTCTTTAAAATACTTTAAAAGTAACATAAAAGCAACCCTTTTTAAAGGAAAGCATATTTTTATTTCAAATTAAAGTTCGTGCAAACGAGAGATGCAAAAAAACATTTATAAAAAAATCTTTTTAAATCCTTTTTAAAAAAATCTATAAGGTTACAAAGAATTTTCTAGAAAGTCTGAGATGCCTAGAACTTTTTATGTTACTGTTACTGCAACAAAAGAAATGCATGTAATATATTCACGTTTGCACTGTAATATATATATATGCATATATATATATATATATATATATATATATATAGATATAGATATAGATATATATATAATACCATTAAAAGTAGACAAGATTCACCAATGGATTTTATCAATAAAATAATTAAATTGAATTATAGTAAACAATATTAACCATTTGAAATTAACCATTGAGTTTAATAACTTATAGTACATTGAACATGGAAGGAAAAAAGAATAATATAAATACAAATGAAATTTGTAGAACCAAAGCAGAATCTTCAGGTCCCAAATACGTTGGAACTACAAATGGAGTGTGTGGTTTCATCTTCGTATTTGCCATGAAAAAGCAAAACAATACGAAATTGGTACTACCATCACACAAAAACCAAATTATTAAACAAGGAACAAAAATATTTTACAAAAAGGAGTTGAAAGTAAGTAAAAATAATAGTTTTCCATAACAAACAAAAAGGATAAAGCAGAATAGAAATATAATTGAACCGGAAAAATAATTAATAATCGATATTAACATAAAATTAAATTAATAAAATGATTAAAATTAGAATTAAGAGATAACATTCATGTTAACATATAACTTAAAATACATTATTGTTACTTTAATCAGTAACATTTATTGTGACTTTACATGGTAAAAACTCATTATCTTAATATAGGATAATAAAAATTAAAAAATAATAATAATAAAAAAAATAAATAAATAATAATAATAATAGTAATAATATTAATAATAATACCAAAAATTATATCAATAACATTAAAAATAATTTGATAATTAAAATATAGCTATTTAATTATAGATATAACTAGACAAATATCCATATATTGGTGTAAATTAAACAGTTTAAAAATTATGTTAAAATAAATAACCCACTCTCAATTTTTTTTTAACAAATAATTAACCTTTGCGTTTTTATCCAGACAACACCACCCTCCTCCGTACTCTAACATCTACCCACCCAACCAACCTATATATATATATATTTATTACTTTTTAACATTTTTAATTTTTTATTATTATTTTTATGTTTTATAATTTTTTATACATTTTTTACGCATAAGATCATGTAATATCTAATTATAAATTAAAGAATATATGAATTTTTTAGGATAACCATTATTTATAGCATCATATACAAGCTTTTTAATATTAGTATTAATTAAATGGGAAGAACATAGACATTTTATTCTATATAAATGGTTAAGTATTATATTACGATATACAGAATTATGAAGACAAGATTTAAAATTAGTAAAGGTATTAACTTTAAAATTAAATTCTTTCCTTTTGTCATAAATATCAGTTATAAATTTGTTCTCTTTTAATATAATTTTAATGTCTAAGAAATTGATTGTATTATTAAAAAGTAGGTTTTTTGAAAGTTCTAGATTAGAAGGATAATCAACAGGGAATTGAGATAAACAGGCGTTATCAGTATCAATTAAAATTACATCATCTATATATCGATATAAATGTATTGTATTATTTAAATAATGACGTTCATAGTAATATAAGTATAAGTCAGATAATACACTAGATGTACTACCACCTTGTGGTATACCAACATTTTGAATATATATATTGTTATCATGCATGATAAAATTATTATAGATAATGAAATTAGTTAAGGTATGAAAGTAATCAGAATCGATATTATGTGATATATCCAACTCGTGTTGATATTTTTTAAAAAACTCATTTATGATATTATGTAAATCCGATAAATCGATATTATTAAATAAATCTTTAAAATCATAGGTAGTGATATTTTTTATACATTTAAGATTTTTCATAATATGGACCAGTTCATAACTATTTTTTATGCAATGTGTATTATCACTTTTTTTTGTAATATTATATATTTGATTAAGAATTACTAATAGAAGTTTGTTAGCAGCATTATTATAAGTATTGCAACCAATTGTAACAGTTCTGAATTTAACAGGATGCTTATGAAATTTGGGTATAAGGACTAGATAAGGATATTTAAAGTTAGTAGGGTTAATGTCTAATAATTTATAGAATCCTTTAATTTTACGATTATTGGCAAGTAAGTTATCATTAATTTTTTGGAATGTGTTATTATTAGATATACTAGATTTAAGCAGTTGATGATAATAAGATTTACAAATAATGGCATAATTATTAGGAGATTTATCAACATAAGTTATTACAAAGTTTTGTTGTAATTTATTGATTTGCTTAAACAGATGCTGTGTATTTACATATTCTAGGTGTGAAATATTATGTTTTAAGGACCTGGTTAATTTATCGATAACTAATATTTTCCATTGATTAAAATATTCAATGCGTTTATTATAATAAATTGCAAGTTTATAAATAAATATATCTATATCATATGTAAATTGTTTTATGATAGATTTAATGTTTAATTTGGATGGAATTCTGTACTTGGTCCCATAACCCATAATTCTTCTAAGTTGTAAATCATCTACAAGATTAAGATTACCAGTAATAATATGTCCATGATCTTTATTTATAAATAAATTAAATGCAATGACCCCTCTCTACAAAAATATATATATATGTTTTTGTAGAGAGGGGTCATTGCATTTACAGAGTAAAGTAGTAGCATCAAAAGAAGATTTAGCGAAAGAATTATAGTTAAAAATCATTCTGCCGATAGATATGGGATACTTAAAGGTTTTAGAAATATGAATATTATATATATATATATATGAGATTACCCAGATTGTTTTAGGAAAGTAGTATGCCTAGAACTTTTTATATGTAACTACAACAACAAAAAAAATTATGTAATTATCCCGGGTTATCGCTAAAATATTAGTAATTCTACAGATTCTATCAATATCTCTACAAACCTAATTTTGTAGATTTTCATTTTTTTTACAGTGTATAGACCAGATCTGCTGCTATATCCCTTATAATAAAAATCATATTTTACCCTTGGGAGGAAAATTCAATTATGTACATATTCGTTTGATTGTGTTATCCATTCTGTTTTCATAAGTGTAAGAAAATATCGGTTCATAATTTTGGAAAAGTAATGCTTTTAACAAAAGTGTAATTATCTGCTTCTCATTATTAACTATCACTTTCATTTGTTGCAAATACATTGGATATTTCTATTTCAAAAAAAGTACTTTAAGTTCATGAGCATAGGCTAAATCTGTTCCTATTTTTCCTTATAATAAATGTACTCATTTTATTTTTGGTAAAATATTTCACTTTCTCAAACTATGTCATTTTATGTGCATTTTCCGTTAGTTATACCAAGACATCTTGAAGTAGAAATAACATTTTGAAGAAACTTTGGTAATCCCTCTTTCACAAAATACCTGCCGCACTGGAACAGCAACTTAATCATCCCGATCCTATGATTTATAGAGCTTCGATCACTTTTTACAGGAATGGTTGAAAAGTTTTGTTTGTCCCACACTGTAAAATAAATCTGTGAAGGTACTAAACATTTTCTAGGAAACTGGGATTCCAAAATCTTTTCATGTAACGATAACAGGAAAAATTCATGTAAACGATTCTGAAACTTGAATTTTTGCTGTTACCGTTACAGGAAAAGTTCTTGGAATCCCAGTTTCCTAGAAAAGGTTTAGTACCTTTGCAGATTTTTTTTTTACAGTGCACTCCGGATGACTCAAATAAGGATTTTGATGCTCGAATATCCGTAGATGCTGTGCGTGTGTATGAAGTTTCTGACATCATTGGAAGTGTAAACCAGTCACTCAACCGACACTGCCAAGAATGAATCACAGTTGGTGGACGCTTTTTGAACAATTATTGTAGACATTATTCTTGTCAACAACGCTGTCAACAAACACTTTAAAAGCTATTTAAAAAAAAAAAAAATCGAAAAGGGTAAAATATGACTGGATCTTTTTTTCTATTTTTTTATTAATTATTATTTTTTTTTAACTAAGATTGCCGACTTTAACTTTGACTTCGATTACGTACCATTTGTATCTTCTATTTGAAACAAAAACCGTGAATCTCAGGATAAAACCTCTTGACAAGGCTCCCTAGATAGAGGAGAATCTTTTGATACAAGTCATGAAAATGTCACACAAAACAAAAAAAAAATCGAACAGCTTGCTTTTTCGATTTTGTTACACTTTAAAAACAAAATACCCAAATTGGGTTGAAAGATTTTTGGGTACAGCATTGTTCCAATTTCTAAAGTTCAGTTTATAGCACAAAATCGTTTTAAATAAGTCTGATTTTTAATGACATTAAGACAATTAAAATATCTTAGATAGTATATACATTATACCTCAGAAATTTTGATTAATTTAATGTTAATAAAGATCTGCTCTGTTTTGAACCATTTTGGGTTATCTATCTTGGGAACAATACTCTACCATTTTGGAATTCTTACTGCACTGTAAAAAAAATTCAAGAGGTTACTAAAAATTTTTTAGTAAATTTGTATTACTAAAATTTTTTTAGTAAATTTGTATTACTAAAAACTTTTTAGTAAATTTGTATTCCACAGAATTTTTAGTAACCATTACAAACTTTTTTTTTGCAAGTGAGACAAGCATTTCTTTTGTAAACTGAACAAAAGAATTTTTTGTATAACTAACATAAAAATTTTTAGTATGAGCCACCAAGCAAATTTTAGTAATAGCTCCAAAATTATTTTTAATAACCATTACGTGCGCCCGAAGGGCAGGAGGTTCCTTTGAGCTGCATCCAGACTTCTGAAACGGAAGATTTTCGGCAAAACTGCAATAGATGGCAGCACCAAACATTGCTAACTGCTCCGACAGGATTTTCATAATCCCTTTACTAACGAGTACTTACACTACATACATTCGGGGCGTATTTGGCGGTGGCCAGTATTGAACCCGGGACCTTTTAGTCTGGAGTCCGTTACTATAACCACTATGCTATCAAGCACACACCAAGTGAGTTTTAGTAATAGTTATCTATATTAATAAAATAACAAATCGCTCTGTGTGTGGGTGTGTGTGTGTGTGTCTGCGATAGTTAGCGAAAACTACGGTACGTACGAATCTCAAAAATTTTCTGAGAGTAGCCCAATATCTCTCCTGATGCACCTGACGCTCAGAATTTCAAAATTCTATTTATTAACTGAGTTATTAATTAAATTCCAAACCTCACTTTCATAAAAAATCGCTTTTTTTTAGCTTTTTTCCCTTTCATTCTCTTATGGTTGATTGGTTGCATAAAATTTTCGCAGAAATAATTAAAAAAACTGGGACTAACCTTTAAAATCCATCGACTGGCAAACTGTCAGTTTAAAGAGGATTTTTTTTTAATCACAGCTGCTGTACGCCATGGAGGAAAAAGATAGGTGGTGGCGAAGTAAATCGAAAAAAAAAAAAGGTTTGCAATATGAAACCATTTATCGCTGAAATTTTAATGCCTCAAAATAAAGCAAGAGGAAGGAATTTGTATTAATAAGACGGATTGGAAGAAATGAATTACAGCTGATGTATATTTTACGAAGAAATAGTAATTTTTTTTAAATGATTTTTTCTATTATATTATTTATTAAAATAAATGTTTGCTTTTAAAATAATTGAAATTGGAAAATTAAAAATAATTAAATGTCAAAACAAAATTAAATAAAATATTGAAAACATATGATTTAAAGTAAAAAATTGTATTACTAAAAGTTTTCTCTTTTTTTCAGAAAATTTTAATACTTTATAACATAGATGAAAAATGTTTATGATTTAACAACATATTAATAATTCCATGTCAATATATAAAATATAGTGATGAAAAGATTCTTTTAAAATCATGCATGAACACTTAAATAATAATATTAATGTAAAATCTAGATTTCAGAGTGCAGACGATTTTAAGACATTAACAAAAGAATGTTGATTTTTCAAGCAAAATCTTAAATGATGCTTCTATATTGATATTTCAAAGTCATATGATAAAAATAATCAAATAATTCTTGCCTATGATTAATATAGTTGTATCTTTTATGTATTCCGATCATGTATTACAACCAATAATGACACAAAACGATATTTTTTAAACGAAATTTTAGTCATCTATTCGATAACAGTTTAAAAGGTAAAAAAACAAAAACAAAGAAATACTGGTTTAAAGCAGTTTGAATTGATCGGAGTTTCAAAGAACATGGTTTTGTTGGCATTTTTGCCGATCCCACCGAAGCTAGCACAGGGTAGAAAAATACGGGCTTCTGATTGGTCAAAAAATTGTTTGCAAATAGATCATCTTGAATGCTAATGTACGTATTTGGAGCGTATATGGGTATATCATTAAAATAATAATAAGAAGAAGAAATTGCAATTAAAAAAAATAGTAATATAGAACAATTGAGTTTGACGCCGTAAAATGAAAAACTGTTGTTTCTAAATAAATTGTTCTGATTGTGTATGTATGTGCATATCATGTTAAAAAAAATAGAAAGAAGAAATGGCAATTCTATTTTTATTATTTTCTAAAAGTAGTACAGAACAGTTGTTAAACATCCTGATTAACTTCTTTAATTATAAATTCGAATTATCTATTTCTTTATCTATTAATAAATATGTAAAAACAGAAGGAAAATCCAGCTTTCAAAAGCTTTTCAAACAGAAATTGATGATCAAATAAACGTAAACTCAAAAATGAAGGAAAACAAAATTATTCAACCAACCAGAAGCCCGTATTTTTCTCCCCTATACTACCTTCAGTGGGATCGGCAAAAATGCATTTTGTTGGTGCTTATTTAGACTTAAACTTAATCTAGCGGATTTTAGAGTTACATTTTTTTGCGTCACCCCAAGACATTTTACTGCCACTCTATTAATTTCTTTTTACTATATGGTTGTAGGCATATTTTTGGCATTTCGAGCATTAAAATTTATGAGTCATTAGCTGTGTTGCAGTAAAAAACGTTACACAATACTTTTCCATGAGTTTATTTTTTTAATCATTGATTAAATTTAAATGTGTTCTATTCAATTTAAAATTGTAATATGGCTTTAATTTGTTTTTAAAACCAAAATAATATAGCTGTTTGGCGTACAATTGTTTGTATCCGCAAACAATTCATTCACCATAATAAATTATCAAATAGCAAAGTAAATTATCTATCAGAAATAGCCATAAAAAGAATAGTACCAAAACTGATTATAAACTTAATGTTTAGACTAATTTAAACATAACCCGATCCCAGCCAGAAAAAAAAAAAAAAATAACAGACCACACTCCGATCCGTGATACACAAAATTTCCGTGAGTATAAAGCCGACCCTGACCTAAAAATTCTGCTTGGAAAAAACTATGGATTTGATAACTGACCCGAACCAAATCTGAATTCCGCAAAAAATGTTCAAGTGAAGCATAATCCGATTCAAACAAGAAAAAATAATTTTCGTGGGCATGAAACCTGACCCGAACCTAAATATTTTCTTTAAAAAACCCCGAAATATGACTCGAACGAAATCTGAAACCGATAAAAATATTCCAGAGAACTATAACCCAATTCCAGCAAGACAAAATACTTTCCATGGTCATAAACCCGACTCAAACCTAAAAAACTCCGTTTGAAAAATCCTGAACTTTGACCCAAACCACACTAAATCTGACCAAAGTATTCGAAAGAACCATAACCGGATTCGAGTAAGACAAAATAATTTCCGTGGACATGAACCCGATACGAATCTAAAACTTCCATTCAAAAAAATACCTGAAATTTGAATCGAACCAAATCTGAATCTGACAAAACTATTTCAAAGAAACGCAACCGGATCCAAGCAAGACAAAATGTTTCCATGTACATGAACACAATCCGAACCCAAAAAATTTCTTTGAAAAAAATTGCGACTGAACGAAATCTGAACTTGGCAAAAATATTCCAGTGAAGCATGTCCTTATTCGAATAAGACAGAATTATTTCCGTGAATATGCAAGATGATTCGAACCCAACAGTTATATTTGAAGAAAAAACCCGAAATCTGAATTGAACCAAATCTGGACCTGACAAAAATATTCCAAAGAACTATAACCCAATCCAAGCAAAACGAAATAATTTCTATGGACATAAACCCAACTCGAACGTAAAAAAATCCATTTGAAAAAAAACTGAAATTTGACCAAACCACATCTAAATTCGACCAAAATATTGGAAAGAATCATAACTGGATTTGAGTATGACAAAATAATTTCCGTGGACATGAACGAGATCCGAACCTAAAAATTCTATTTGAAAAAATACCTGAAATTCGAATCGAACCAAATCGGAACCTCATAAAAAATATTCCAAAGAATCGTAATTGGATCTGAATAAGACAAAAAATTTCCATTCACATGAACCAAATCTGAACCTAAAAAATTTCTTTGAAAAAATCACAAAATCTGAACTGAACCAAATCTGAACTTGAAAAAAAATATTCCAGTGAAACATGTTCTTATTCGAACAAGGCAGCATAATTTCCGTGAACACGCAAGAAAACCCGAACCCAAAAATTCCATTTGAAGAAAAAGCCGAAATCTGAATTGAAACAAATCTGTTCCCGACAAAAATATTCCAAAGAACCATAACTGTATCCGAGCAAGGTAAAATAATTTCCATGGACATGAATACGACCCGAACATTAAAACTCAATATAAAAAAATACCTGAAATCTAAACCGAATGAAATCTGAACCCGACAAAAATATTCTAATGAATCATAACCAGATTTGAACAAGATAAAATAATTTCCATGGACATAAAACCAATATATGGTTTGGTAACATTTAGATTGCAATTACATTACGCTAAGTCTTTGATTATATTTAATTTCCCGTTAAGTTGCAGTTAGGTCACGGTTAAGTTAAAATTACGTTAAAGTTAAATTGCATTTATGTTATGGTTAGAATAAGGATATGTTACAATAAAGTGAAGGCTAGGTTACATTTATGTTATATTTAATTTACGGTAAGGTACTGTTAAGTCAAAGTTAGGTTACAGGCAGGTTATGGTTACGGTACAAAAGTTTACGGTTAGGAATTTATCCATAGAGTGAACATTATGCATGATTTGATTAAAAATAACACTTACTTTTGTTAAATGGCTCTGAAATTATAATAATATATACCAACATTTTAGCCACCAGCGAGTATCGATTACATTCATTATATAGTCGGATTTATGAGTGATATAATTAGTTTGAAATTCAAAATATTTCACTTGGGATTTCTATGTGAAAAAAAAATAGTTACGTGACTTAACAGTGATTTTTGATAAACATCAACACTTTAACACGAAAATCACGCAGTCGTTGTATACATGTTCCCTCCCGCGTTTCTCATCGCTCATTTTGAGTTTTTTTAGAGCTTAACATTAGCTGTTTTTTAAACCGATTTTTCACACTGTCAGTGGCCACGTATTTCAGACAATGCGTTTCTGCATGTTTCGAGTTAATGATAAAATCATACAAATTTTAAGTTCGTTTAATATTGTTAATACGGACCCGGGCAACGCTGGGCGGGTCAGCTAGTTAAAAATATAAAACTATTAACTCTCTTTGTTGCTAACTTTTTTCTAGTAATTCTTACAGATTTTCTTGTAACCGACTAAGATTACTAAAAATTTTTTAGTAATTACAAGAATCACTAAAGTTTTTTTAGTAGATCGACCCTTTTTTTTACAGTGTGTACCATTTCAGGAAAATTACTATACCCAGAAATATTTCAACCCAATTTGGGTCTTCAATTTTTACTGTGTGGTTCGCGTATCTATTATCATTTTTTTTTATTATCTAGATATATAATCCCGAGGGGGGTTGCACTCACTGGGGGTCTTTCTAAGGGATCTTAACACGTATTTAATCAAAACCGTTGAAAACTGCGAACGTTTAAGGCAACGGGAAAGTGTTCGAACCCAGAATCTGCATCTGCCAGCTTTGTGAGCGGAACCTGTGAGCTACTGGTAAAGCCATTCCAGTGTGGGACACTCGTTATATATGTATATGTGTGTATGCTATGGACGAGTAATTTTGTTAGAGACCTGATTTATTTTAAATTATATCAAAAGAAATTACAGATATGTTATAATCCAGGAAGCGTTTTCATAAGCATTTAAATTTCTCAATTCAATATATTGTTTTTTTTTTTTTTAGATTTTTGAAATTTATTTTTAACGAGTCTTTAGATAAAATTTTATATGAGATTTTAAAATTTCTTTTAAATCCAGAGTAACATTTCTTCAAAACAAAACACCACAAGTAAATATATCTTTGATATGTATAGACAGTTTTGAAATTTTAAAAACTTACGTTCAATGTCAATCCCCACATTGTTGTTGCAGTACATTTTTAGGTAGATTTCGTATGAAATACTACCTATTGCATTGTCTCCCATGTTGGAATTTCTGAAAAATTTTTGCGGATCTACACGAATCATGACTCCTAGACCTCAAAACTACCATCAGTAAAAAAGTTTATCTATCTATCTATCTATCTATCTATCTATCTATCGGTGTATATCACTTTCTTCTAGACACGATAACTTCCATAATTATGCAAAGATCTTCATCAAACTTTTACATAAAATCAAGGGGCATAAAATCTCGGTTAAGTTCGTTAATGGGCAAAATCGGACCAAGGGGGTGGAAGTTAGGAGGGTTTTTGTGAAAACAGAAAAAAACGCGATAACTTCTTAATTAAAATAGATATCGAATCAGTTTAAAGTTTATATTACTTCTAAACAATGGGCAAAAAGTTTATGCATGACAGATTTTTGATAAAGTTAAAAATGGGCTCAAGGGGTGAAAAAAACATGGTTTTTGGGAGAAAAAAATTCATAACTTCGTCAATTCTCAAGATATCAAATCCAACTAAATTTCATATAAATGTACTCAATATTATCTAAAACTTTTGTATTTACAAGTTTTTGATAGGACCAATTTTTACTGATGAAAAAAAAATAAAAACGAAAAGAAAAAGGGGGGAGGAAAAAGAAACAAACCCATAACTTACTCAATTCTTAAGCAATTAAATCTAATTAAATTTATTTTACATCTTCACAATAATATCTACAACTTTTATATGGAGAAGTTTTTCATAGAACCAACTCTTATAGCAAAAATAAATTAAACAAAAATAGGAGTTGGAGAAAAAACCTCAAGTCCAAACTGCTTTTATTCTGACTCATTTTAAAATTCATTTTTGATTTTAAACGCATCCAAATGACAGATCCTCTTATTTAGCAACTATATAATGCGACGTATTGGCCAATTTTTTGATAAAGGCAGAATATATTTTTAAAAAGGCTGCCAAAAAAGGTATTTTGAACAGATTTCCCGAAGTTTTCATCATTAAAAAATTCATTAAGTATAACAAATTGCGTTTTTTATGAGTCATTTTTAAATTCATTTTTGTTCTCAAACCCATCCAATTTACATGTCCTATTATTTAGGAACTATATAACTTGACGTATTGGCCAGTTTTTTGAAAAAGCCAGAATATATTTTTTAAAAGGCTGCCAAAAAGGGTTTTTTGAACAGAATTTCACGAAGTTATCGTGATTAAAATTTGAGGAACTTTAAGAAATTGCGTTTTTACCGAGTCATTTTTAAATATTTTTTTGTTCTCAAACGCATCCAATTTACAGGTTCTCTTATTTAGAAACTATATAATGTGACGGAGTGGCCAGTTTTTTGATAAAGGCAGAATATATTTAAAAAAAGGCTGCCAAAATGGGCACTTCGCACAAAATTTCCCAAAGCGAGATGATTAATGAACTGTGGGTATTCAAATAACAAATTGGTTATTTTATGACTCATTTTTAAATCCAATTTTGCTCTGATACACATTCAATTGACAGTTTTTTGTTACTTAGGAACTATATAATGTGCGTATTCGTCGATTTTTTGATAAAGGGTGAATATATATATTTTAAAAGCTGTCAACGTAAGCACTTCGCAAAAAAATTTCCCAAAGCGATCATGATAAAAGAATTGAGGTTGTATTCAAATAACAAATTGTTTATTTTATGACTCATTTTTAAATTCAATTTTGCTTTCAAACGCATTCAATTGGCAGTTATTTGTTATTTAGGAACTGTGTAATGTGCCGTATTGGTCAGATTTTTGATAAAGGCTAAATATATATTTAAAAAAATCTGTCAATTTGGGCACTTCGCACAAAATATCTCAAAGCGATCTTGATTAAAGAATTGTGGATGTATTAAAATAATAAATTGGTTATTTTATGACTCATTTTTAAATTCAATTTTGCTGTCAAACGAATTTATTTAACAGTTTTTTGTTATTTAGGAACTATATAATGAGCATATTGGTCAATTTTTTAAATAAAGTAAGAATATAATTCAAAATATATTGCCAAAATGGGCATTTGAGTAGAGATAGGCATTTTTTTTTTTTTTTTTTTTTTTTTTTTTTTTGAGATGAAAACTTTTTGAAATCTACCTCCGCCTATAGGCCATGCCGAAAGGGATTTTTAAATTTAACTACAGAATTAAATAAAATAATGTATTTTTTATTTTATTCTTCCAAATTAAATTAAAGTCTACAATGAGAAAAAGTACTTTTAAGTATGTTTGGTTTAGAATGTCTTAGTTTGGTTTAGAATGTTTTCTAAAGCATAAATATTAATTTTAATTCCAATCAGCTACATTCCGAAAAAGGTAGTTTTTTTAGTTTAATACATCTAATCATAAAAATATTCATGATTGCAATTTTTCTCAAGATTCTTTTGTCAACAGTGAGAGAATCGAAATTTAATTTAAATCCCTCGAAATGACGGCACGTGTGTTGAATATTTTTTTAAATATTTCAGTATTACATATTTTTTTTCTTTTAAGTGGATTTTTTTTTCAATTTTATAAGCCTCAAAAGTTTATGAATTTTAATCTTACGCGGACTTTATTTTGAATATGATAAATTTTATACTTAAGTTTAGTAGCTAACTATAAAGTTAAGGTTAAATCTGTGAAATTCCAGAACGTAATTTTTGAGTTTTAGAAAAATTACATTATAAATTAAAGGTTGTGGTACCCTTTAAAGAAAACAAAAATCGATTTTTCAAAAAATTGTTTATAATCAAAAACATTTATTTAGGAACATTTAAAAGCAAACTGCACACAAAAAGAGTTGTGTTAAAAAAAATCTTTGGGGTTTTCCTAAATGGTCAATGGGTGATTTAATCTTTAAAGTGAATTTTCTCTAAACAGTGATTTTGATTATTGTGCAAGATTTCTGAAGAATGGTTAACGAGAATTTCTGAGAATTTTTGCTGAATGTACTAAATGTATACAGACACAAAATGCCATATTATTAGTTCCTATAGTTAGAAGTTTAAAATTCACGACTGTAAGAAGTCGTCTTACAAATGTAGAACAGAAGAAAGAAAGAAGTGATAACTTATCTTAATAAATATCTCGGGGCTGCATTCTTCTTTATAAACTTTTTATTACTTGAAAAAAACGGCACTCACATATAGTAGACTAACCACACATTATATACAAATAAAGTTTTTTACATAATTCTGGCGCACGCCACCATCACAAGATATGAACCACAGTTCACAACCAACATTCGAATATCACTAAGAAAAAGAACATTTTTAATAGAACTAGTGTTGCCAGTTTTTTTAAAGAAATAATATTACAACTACATTTTTTTAATTTAGCAAAACTCAGGTCACGTGACGAGTGACAGTCTTATTTTTTTCATTCTTTTTTCCTTTAGAATGCGCGTGTTACACGACTACTTTTGTATTGAAAAAAATCTCGATAGTTCGAATTTCTTTAAAAAACAATTTCTTTTCCTGGATCTATGAGTTTTACGTTTTATCGTGGATCAGTTTAAAAACAAATTATATGTCTACTCATTTAAAAAAATCTTGGTTTTTTTAGCCATTAAAATGTGGAAAATAAAGCGTGCAAGGCATGCAAAAAGTATTCTTTCGTAAAAATTGCTTTCTTTTTAGAAATAAATTTAAAAAAAAAACATTACCTGTGTGCATACTTTTCTTAGCAACTTTAATTGATAAAATAAACCCTTCTTAATACATGTTTTCAATTTTATAGTTAAAAGTCAATAGGATATAAAGTAACTGCAATTCTTACAAGGGTCATTTTATTAGTTCAAAGGGTACCTGACCCCGTAAACGAAAAAAAAAAATAAAATTTTTGACAGTCTTATTTTTTTTCTTTCTTTTTTCCTTTGGAATGCGCGTGTTACATCCTCCCCCTCTGTTTCCGATCTACGTCTCGGAGAGGAAACAGGATGCTTTTTGGGTCTTCCTCTTTTTCTCAAGAGTGCAACTGGAATAGTTTCAGATTCTTGGAAAGGCAACAAGGCAGAAATGTGGTAAGATCCAATTCATTCAGTAGGATTTTCTAGACTAGCAATGTCATATGTCACTAGTGACTTTTGAGTCAAAATTATGTGTGGGCCATCTCTCTTAGGCATTAATTTTGGTATTTTATTTCTACTTGCAGTGCTAACTGGGTGTAGGTTAATCCATACCTTTTCATCAGGCTGGAAATGTACTCGTCTATGATTTTTATTGTAATATCTCTTTCGGTTACCTTGTTTCATTTCAACAGGCTCTTTCACATCTTTCGAAATATTTGCAAGATGTTTAAGATATGGGGTCTTCGCTCCCTCTGGTTGAAAACATTTTTCATACTTTTTCGGAATATCTTTAAGTTTCTTCCTTTCATCGGAATTTAAATTTTTGCCTACATCTTTACGTAAGGCATACGGACAGACTTCGACCGCGTACACGTACTATTTTGTACTTCATGTTCTTCTACAAAATAAAACTTTTTATGAGGTTTGTCCCTAAAATGCCATCTTTTGTTAGCTATGTCTAACACTATGTTAGCTTTGCACAGGAAGTCCATTCCTAAAAGAGTTCTATTACCTTTGGCATTTGAGAATACAATAAACTCTGTTTTGAAAACTCGGCCTTCAATCTTTACGGGCACAATGACAGACAGAGTTTTTCTAGTCATCGTAGTTCCATCAGCTAATGTTACTTCATGAGTAAGAAGTTTCATTGCAACACCAGCTTTCAAAAATAATTTATACACACGTTCTCCTGCAATAGAACGATTCGCTCCTGTATCTGCACAGACTAATACCTTCTTATTGCAGATCGTAATAGGTACATTTAGAGCTGAAACTGTTGATGTATTTAAACTATACAGCTTAAGACGATGAGCTTGCACTGTTTGTTTTTTAACCATAGGGGAACAATTTGGGCATTTCTTCTTTATAAATCCCACTTTGCCACAACCATAGCAGAATATCTCGGATTCTAAGCGACGATTATCAAACGTGAGGGAAGATCTGTCTTCTTTTGGAGGCTTACTCTGCTTCCAAGTATTTTCTCGGCAAGAATACTCTTTTTTCTCCTGGGGTACAACCGAATCTTTTTTAGAAAACGTAGTCCTGATAGTATCATACGCATCTAATTTTCCAGCAAGGTCGACTGGCGAATTTAAATGTTCCCAATCATCTAACATATGTTGTTTGCATTCGACAGGCACGCGCCTTTTCATCTGATCCGCTATGATCAGATCCTGAAGAGCTTCAAAAGACGTTACATTTAACTCTTTAAGCCAGTTTTCAAAGTAAGCACGTAACTCTACGTATTAATCTTTTCAAGTAATTTCTTTATCTTTGCAATGCATGAAAAACAGCTGCCTCATCCTTTCAGCGCTAATTTTAAACCTTTTTAGAAGTAGACCTTTAACATGTGAAAAATCTGAAGCGTTTTCTTCTTTTTCACGAGCAATAAGCGTAGATATAGAAGAGGGTACAACACTTAGTAAATAAGAAACCCAGAGGTGTTCTGGTACCTTCGAAAGCTTTAACTGTCATTCCAGGAGCACCAGAAACAATGTTACATCATCTGTCTCTGGCTTAAATGTAGGCAACAGCTTCTGGATATCTATTTTACTCTCTGGATGAGACATTATCCCTGCCGCATTACCACCTACCGCTCCACTGGAAACACTTTGGCTCTGAGCCTGTAACTTAAGCTTCTCAAGCCCAAAATTCATCTCAAACTTTTTTAATTCCAGTTCTTCCGAACGACGTTTTTCTTCTACTTCTAATTTACGCTGTTCTAATTCAGCTGCTTTTTGCTTTTCCTCTAAGTCTCGTTTACGCTGTTCTTCCTCACGAGTCGCAATTTGGTTTCTGACTAACGAATTTACTAAATCAACTTCATACGAGGGAGAGGATTTAATCTTATCACGCAATGTGACAACAGTCATAGAGGGTAGTACATCGAAATTCATTTCTAAAGCGACCTGAAACAGGTCTTCTTTTCGTGCTTTATTGAGGTCGGACATTTGTAAATTTAGCAAACAACAAGATATATACCCACAAATGCTAAAAATTCGTTTAAATAAATTGTTCCCCAGACGTGAACTTTGCTTTACAACTCATGTAAACAAGACATTAATAAAACAGAACAGTTAGCTTTAACTTTAGCAAAATATACTTTTAAAATAATTAAACTTCATAAAACTTCATTAAAGTATCTTTAAAATTTAAATTATTTTAATTTTATTATATATTTTATTTTATTTTATTTTATTTTATTTTGAAAGAAAATATACTTTAAATTACGTGTTATTTAATCAAAACATTATTTTAACTGATATAAAACTAGTACTGAATTGTTGGCAACATTCATAAACAATGTTCTAAATAAGTCAAAACATATCTGAATAATTAAAATGTCAATCAATATTATTATCATATTATCAAGACAAGACTACGTAATATAGTTTTTTCAATATAACTTTAAAAGAAAAGAAAGTCTTATTTCATAAAAATAAATAAATAAATAAATGCAAAAACTTAATCAATCTGTTTAGAAAATCATATTCAATGCTATTTCACAATATATCAGGAACTCTAAATAAAATGCTTAAAAATAATTAACAACAGAACACTCAAATAGAATTTCTAATTAAATTCTGTTATCTTGCGAAATCAACAACAAAGCAAAAAATAATAAACATACGACACTTGAAATAAAAGGTATAAATACTTTTTAATATATTATTTTTTTCACTCTTAATTTAATTCCCTGTTTGTAAAAAGAAAAGAAAAATAATATCAACGTAAATAAATGCTTATTTCATTATTTATCACCCCTTTTTTTATTGTTTTTCTTTTTTATTCGAAGTAAGAAAAGTTGTTATTTAATCAAGATAAAAATTAAACATGCATGCACAGAATGAAAATTAAACTAAAGAGTAAAAATATAAGCATGGGGAGGGAAGGAAAATTACACAATATATAAATGAACTGTAAAATAAATCAATAAATTAAAACTAAAAATATGAAAAATTTTACAAATAGAAGACAAAATATAGACACTTGTGGAAAGAATGCATTCTTTTGATAAAAATATGGATCGATTTTAAGAAAGTAACTTGAAGATTAAATAAATATTGTTGAGTTACACCTGCAGGCACAAGAACTGAAAGTTTTTATAAGAACAGAAAAACGTAGAATTCGCCATAATTCACAAACAAATATAAATGGCGTTATCGAAGCAAGATTTTTCCGAGAACACATTTTTCATTTCACAATCGAACACACATTTCACAAACAAACGAGCAGCGACTGCTCGTGCTATTTTCTTGCATTAAACATGCATGCATTTTTATTTCGTGCATATTTCACAATTTAAAAAATATATATATCAAGCTTTAGAGGATTCACAAAGATGTGGAACACCTTGGAAAGACTTCGCGCCATTTCCTTTTTCCACTTTCTTACTTGTAGATAACATATCGCAATTAAAAGCATGAAACATTTGTAGAATTAAGAAGATGTCAGAACAAATCAAACTATTTCCAGGTAAGGGCTCCAGGTTGGGCAGCCATTTTGTAAGAGGTCGTCTTACAAATGTAGAAGAGAAGAAAGAAAGAAGTGATAACTTATCTTAATAAATATCTCGGGGCTGCATTCTTCTTTATAAACTTTTTATTACTTGAAAAAAACGGCACTCACATATAGTAGACTAACCACACATTATATACAAATAAAGTTTTTTACATAATTCTGGCGCACGCCGCCATCACAAGATATGAACCACAGTTCACAACCAACATTCGAATATCACTAAGAAAAAGAACATTTTTAATAGAACTAGTGTTGCCAGTTTTTTTAAAGAAATAATATTACAACTACATTTTTTTAATTTAGCAAAACTCAGGTCACGTGACGAGTGACAGTCTTATTTTTTTCTTTCTTTTTTCCTTTGGAATGCGCGTGTTACACGACTACTTTTGTATTGAAAAAAATCTCGATAGTTCGAATTTCTTTAAAAAACAATTTCTTTTCTTGGATCTATGAGTTTTACGTTTTATCGTGGATCAGTTTAAAAACAAATTATATGTCTACTCATTTAAAAAAAATCTTGGTTTTTTTTAGCCATTCAAATGTGGAAAATAAAGCGTGCAAGGCATGCAAAAAGTATTCTTTCGTAAAAATTGCTTTCTTTTTAGAAATAAATTAAAAAAAAACATTACATGTGTGCATACTTTTCTTAGCAACTTTAATTGATAAAATAAACCCTTCTTAATACATGTTTTCAATTTTATAGTTAAAAGTCAATAGGATATAAAGTAACTGCAATTCTTACAAGGGTCATTTTATTAGTTCAAAGGGTACCTGACCCCGTAAACGAAAAAAAAAAATAAAATTTGATATTGCTTTTTTTGTATTTCTGGTAATTTTTCATTTTATTTTAAATTTTCAGCCAGTTATAGAGGTTCTTTTGTCTCAAAAAAATAAACTATAATCCATTGAATACATTTTTTAATTTTAAGTAAGCGTAATATAATTTAATACATAACTACTTAATAGTAACTTATCACATAGGAAATTTAGTAAGAACATAATGGATGAAGTAAATAAGAAAAAAAAAATGCGCATGATTTTTTTTCTTTCTTTTTATATATATTTAAATTTATAAAAAAAAAACGCGCGGTGTATGAAAGAAGAAAATGTATAATAAAAATGATGCGTATTTACCCTTTTTTGTAACAATAAAACTCAAATTTTAAAATATCTAACATAAAAAAATAATATTGTACCTTATTGCAATTTTAAATTTTTGCAAGTGTGATATACTCATCATGCGTATTCAGTTTCAAATGTGAACTAGAATGTTTGTAGATTCCGCAAAGTGATATAAAGTACTTACACTGTACACTGTAAAAAAAGGTCGATCTACTAAAAAAATTTTAGTGATCCTTGTAATTGCTAATTTTTTTTTTTTTGTAATCTTACTCGGTTACTAGAAAATCTGTAAGAATTACTAGAAAAAAGCTAGCAACGAATAGAGTTAATCGTTTTATGTTTTTAATAGCTATTACTAAAATTCACTTGCTGTGGCTGTGATAGCCCAGTGGTCATAGCACCGATCTTCAGGTTGAAAGGTCCCGGGTTCGATGCTGGACACCACCAAATACGCCCTTAAATGTATGCAGTGTAAGTACTCTATAAATTAAGGGATTAAGAAAGTCCTGTCAGAGCAGGTAGCAATGTATGGTGCTGCCATCTATAGCGGCTTATTATTAAAAATAATTTTGGAGCTATTACTAAAACTTGTTTGGTGGCTCATACTAAAGTGTCTTAAGTTAGTCATACAAAAAATTCTTTTGTTCAGTTTACAAAAGAAATGTTTGTTTCACTTGCAAAAAAAAGTTTGTAATGGTTACTAAAATATTCTGTGGAATACAAATTTACTAAAAAATTTTTAGTAATCTCTTTGAATTTTTTTTTACAGTGTAGGGGTCAAATAATTTCACTGTGGGGTACCATATTTAAGTGTTAATTGTACATAGAAACATTGATAATATACATATCCTACAAATTTATACCTGTAGTACGTTATAAAACAAAGGTAAAATTTCATAACTTTTGTTTTATAACTGTTTATGTCATTTAATAACAACTCTCACTTTCTAAAGCCAAGCTTTAAAAAAGGCGCTATTGCTTCTATAATGCGACAGTTACCATTTCTACATTTTATTTTAACTTTCTTCAAAATTATAAAAAAACATTTTTTTTATCTGTTCTACAAGAATGAAAGCAATTTGTAAAAACTTTATGTCTCTCATTCATTACGAATTTGCATTGATTTATTAGAAAATTCAAATTCTTTGAATCCCCGAAAAAGCATTTTAAATTAAGAGTAATTAATTTTATCGTAGTTCTATGTATTCCACTACATAAAATATTGATCAAACCACATTCTTTCGTGTACAGAATAAATTATTCTGGACTGTAAGCAGGATGTTTAGTCAAGCATGATATACTTCAAAATCTGTTGAATACGATTTGATGTGGAATTATATGATGGTGAATGTTCATTTGATATGGATTTTCATTTTCTTTTTATTAAGAAAGCTCTGGCCAAAAGCTTTAAATTTGTAGTTTTAACATTAACATTTTATAGATTTGTATCAATAACTTTTTATTTATGATTAAAAAAGATATATGCAACATTGAACAATATATTTTGTACCCTGTAGTGTTTCATTTTCGACATGTGTGATATGCCCATACGTATTCTAGTTTAATATGGACTAGAATAATTGAATAATCCGATAAATGATTTATTTTTAAGATACATTTCTAGTGCAGTGGCCATGGCGAGAAAGAGGAAAGGTACTTGGCAAAAGAAGGAAATTTGCGACATATTTTCTGAAAAAAGAAAACTATTCACAGTAAAGAAGTAATATTCTCTATATTTATAAAGTTTATTTAATATAAAAAAGCCATCTATCTTATTTTACATACAACATAAATTACATTGTATATAAACACAATAATTATACATATATATATAAACTAAATTTATTCATGAAAATACTTATAAAAGAAGATAAAAATTCATAAGCTTTGTTTTCATAACTGTTTTTATTACTTGGCAACAAATCTCATTTTCTAAAGCCCAACTTAGAAAAACATAACTCCCAAGGCCTCAATACTAAAAACGAACTATATTTTAATAAATTTTATTTTAATTTAGATTCCAAATTATAAATAAAATTTTTCCTTTGTTACGCCTTTGAAACAGTGAAACTGGTTCGCAAAAACATTATGTCTCCTACATAAAAAATTTGCATTGATTTATTAGAAAATACAAATATTTCGAATCTCCGATTACGAATTTTAAATTAGAGCGATTAATTTTGTAGCTTACTTCGAAGATTTCCACTGCATAAAATATTGATCAAACCACATACTTTCGTGTCCGGAATAAATATTCTAGATTCCACCTAGAATGTTTAGTCAAGCATTCGTATAATTTAAAATCTATTGCATACGATTTAATTTTGAATTATAATGTTCATTTTCTCGTCATCAAGAAATCCCTAAACTAAACACTGAAACATAGTAGTTTTAACATTAACATTTTATATTTTTTATCAATAACTTTTTATTTGTGAATAAAGAATGATACGTGTAAACATGAGAGCTTTTCACCCTGAGCAAAAACATTGTCATGATTAAAACAGTTAAAGAGGGACTATTATTTGCGACAAACATGAGTATGTAGAGAAATCACTTCCTTTTTTTATTGTAGTTTCAAGAGTTTATTGTTGTTTATTGAGAAATTCATTAAACTTTCAATTCAAAGGATTCTTAATACTGTTTTAGGCAACATGGTCATATTCGCGAAATTGTCTAGGGCTACTACAAGAATGTTGAAATGGTAGACTGGTTGTGTAACAAGATTCTATAGCTTTCATAAATAAGGTCTCCTACTTAGACTAGTCGTTGACATTATTCATTTCACCCTTTTTAACCTTACAAAATACCTGACTAATTCGTTAAAACCTTTGACTCTTAACACGTTCACTGCCAATTAAGAGAATATTCACAGTTGGTAAACTAGGTTTCCTTGCCAGCAGCGAGTTAACTCGTTATTGAGATCCTTATTTAAATCGCTGATTACCAGTATTTTTTTAAAAGACACATGCATTATTTAGGTGTTTGGCACATAAAAAGAGACTAAATAATACACTTGGAGTACTGAAACGCGTCCTTTATTTCAATTAACAATTTAAAACAATTTAAAAGCATAATATCGAAGATATGACTTGGGTATTTGTGAACAGATGCAGTATCTCAGCTTTAGCAGCAAGCGTGTTATAAGGCAATTCATAGCATTAACTAACTGCTGAAATTTCTAAATGATTTGAGATCGTTCCCTTTTCCCTTGGGCTGTGTGATGGCTACCTTTGACGTAATATCTCGGTTCACTTCAATACTCATTGCGTTCAGATGCGTGATTACTGAGTAAGTAAGGCCTGATGCTTCGGTCTTCAACTTATGTAAGCAAAGAAACAATTATAGAGTTGTTCATTTTTTCTATGACCTCTAATTGAATAATTTTTGTCGATAAGATTTTAAACAGATTAACGGGGATGAATTCTCCATTGTTGGGTTTTCTTGCAGATGTAGTAATGTAATATATAGAACATAAAATTATTCATAAATCGGGCGTAATGCTTAATGTTTGGAGAAGGTACGATGACAAGTATGTCGATGACATACTTATAATATCAGAGAAAGAAAATTTGAACGAAATCCTAATAATAGCTAAATCAACTATCTGCTGAATTGCATCCATTCAATTTATAATAGATAATAATCTAATTGCCGTCTATCATTATTTGACATCTATATCGGCAGTGAAAATACCACAGCTGATAAAATAAATATATCCTAGAAGCTTTCATAGAACAATATTTAAATTTACGTTCCGAATGCTCTGTTACCCACAAAGTTGTAGTTGTAAAAACGCTTGAGTTCACAGCTCTGAGGTATTTCAGGGATAAAAAGTTTTTTAATCGTGAGAAAAAGAAAATTTTTATGGATCTGAGCAAAAATTGATATCCCCTTTCTTGGGTAAGAAGAATTTTCTCAGAAACTTTAAATGTCTTTGCAATATATCCATCCCACTCTTTCAACGCGAAGCTATTAAAGCTTCTTTATCCATTCTATATTAAGAATTTGACTGAAAAAAAATTCATTGAGATTCACAAAATTCACGCAATTTATTTAAATTCAGTCACATATGCTCACAACGATTGGTGTCAATACTGCTTTTATTCCTCAAAAACCATTATGTAGTTTTCTCTGTGGTTTTAAGCATAAATATCCCATCTCTCAATCTAAGGATGTCGTTTATATTATATCCTGTAAACAGTGTATATGAAATTACATTCATGAATTGCCGTATTTTTTAAATCAGATTGAAAGAACATGAATATCGATTCAAGACAGACAATTTAAACTTTAAATTGGTCATCCATGCCCTTAATAGAGCTCATATTTCGCATTTTTCGCATTTCTACAATAGTTAAAAGAATGATAACTACGCAAGTCGCATATTTCGAGAGTCGTGGGTTATAAAATAATTTTTTTACCCTTGAATGAATCAGAACAAATCTCATCGGAGTACACGGTTCTCCTATGACTTTAATTTCATTTCGGAATGCTACTGGCATGTTTAATTTCGTAATCTGTTTAAATTTCATTTTTCATTACGATGTATTTTTTTTTTACTAGAGAGGCACCAGAGATTGGTCCACAACATCTACAAATTGTATTTCAGTTGTTTTTAATGTTTTTTTAAATATTGGTCTAACAATAGAAAAATTTTAATCATTTTTTACGCTGATCGGATGATATAATGTTAGGGAATTTATTAATTAAACAAATTAAAAGCAAACATAAAAAGACATTTTTGTACTTTTGAATACATACATAAGAAAATTTTAAATAAAAACACTAACAATATATATATATATATATATATATATATATATATATATATATATACATTGCGTGTTTCAGTTGAAAATATAAATACTCAGCTGAAAGCATTTTGGGATCTCGAAGCAATTGGCATTGCTAAAAGCAAATAAAAGAACATTGCGGATCTTAAGGTAACAAAATAATTTAAAGAAAATCTAAAATTCGTAAATGGGCGTTATGAAACAAAATTATTGTGTGAAAATTCTCGTGAATTGCTTAGAAATAATCTTGAAGCAGCAAAGAAAAGGTTTTCCTGTTTTGAAAATAAATTCCTGAAAAATGATTCTTAAAGAGAAGAATGTAACTCCATTTTGCTAGAGCAGTTTAATGAGGGTTTAATAGAATTGTGCACCGATAATGATTCCTATAATTCCGATTGTATGCCACACAGACCTGTTATCCGTGACGACAAAACTATAACAAAAATGCGCATCGTATATGATGTTTCTTCCAAATATGGTGATTCTCTATCAATAAACGAATGCTTGAATCACGGCCATAATATGAATCCTAATGTTTTAGATATAATTTTGAAATTACGTTTACATAAATTTGCTTTTTCGGCTGACATTGAAAAGGTCTTTTTACAAATATCGATTGACGAAGAAGATCGCAATTATCTTAGATTTTTATATTATGAACATTTCAATAAGAATAAAAACATAGTACCCTATAGAATGACCAGAGGTACTTTCGGTGTCACCTGCAGTCCCTTTATCCTTGTTTGTACTATTAAGCACCATAGTAATACATATAAAAAGTCTCATAACAGCGCATTTGAAATTCTAAATTCATTTCTGTGTGTAGATGATTTGTTTTCAGCAGAAAACGATGTTCTAGAAACTTTTAACTTATCTAGAAAAGCTGTTGATATTTTGAAAGAAGGTATGAAGTTAAAAAAATTTGAAAGTAATTCTGAGGAACTTTGGGAAAAAATGGCGATAAGAAAACATATCCATTTCGATTTCTGACACCCCAAATACTTCCCTAAATGTTCTAAGACTTATATGGAACAATATAAAAGATAATTTAGGACAAGAATTACGAAAATTGTTGGCAAATTTAAGTAATGATTCTTGTACAAAACGCAATGTTTTCAAATTTGCAGCTATGTTGTTTGATCCAGCCGGTATTATTGCCTCTTTTATCATTCTTATCAAATGATTTTTAAAAAAACTTTGGCTAATGGGAGTATCATGGGATGAAACTTTTCCTATTGAATTAAAAAATAATTGTCAATATTGGCTTTCAGAAATCCCGAATCTTGCATACTTGAAAATTCCCAGGCACTATTTTAACAACCTGATCATAGAAAAGGAGCATCTCCAATTGCATATTTTCGCTGATGCTAACCCTAATGCGTATGGTGCATGCAATATTTACGGAATCCTATTTTTAAGGATAAATTTAAAACTAGTTTTCTAATTTATAATTTTAGGGTTGCTCCCTTGAAGAACTTAACTCTGCCCCGTTTGGAACTCATGGGAGCACTTATTGGAACCAGAATGGCAAGGTTTATCAACAATTTTATTCAATTAAACAATACTATTTTCTGATCCGATTCAGAAATTGTTCTTCATTGGCTTAAAGGGCCAAAAGAAAAATGGAAACCATTTGTTAGTAATAGAATCGCTAAAATTCATAATTTATCTAATCCCAGTTTATGGAGACATTGTGATGGCAAACTTAATGCCGCAGATTTAATAACTAGAGGTTGTTCTGTGAAGCATTTAATAAATTCTCAAAAATGGTGGTTGGTCCTGAATTTCTTTCCCTTTCCGAAAAGCAGTGGCCTAGGGTTAAAATTGCTGCATCACATTACCTGATGTTTCTAAAGAGAAGTCTCGAAAAGCAGCAACCATTTCTTGCGTTGTTCAAACAAATAAAGCAGATGAAATTCCCATTTTTACATTGAAAAGTATAACTCCCTAAAGAAATTGTATCGAGTAACTGCATGAGTATTCAGATTTATTTCTAATCTAAAATCAAAGCTAGATAAGAGAGATTTTTCAGAATTATCAGCTAAGGTAATGTTACTTGCTGAAAATTTTTGGTTAAAATTAGTGCAGGAAGAAATTTTTCCTGAAGTTTTCAAATGCTTCAAAAGTAAAAAGAGCATCCTTAAAGAGTCAAATCTTCTTCAGTTAAATAATATTTTGTCAGATGAAGGTTTGCTGTTGGTACGAGGACGATTACAAAAGTCTGATTTCTCTTTTTATCATAAACATCCTGTTGTGATCCCGGCAAAAAGCAAATTTACTGAATTAATCGTTAAAGATGTACGTGAAAAAGCTTTTCATGCAGGTGTGTCCACTACATTAGTACAAATTCGTGAAAAGTTTTGGATTTTAAGATCCAGATAATGCATAAAATCAGTCCTGAACAAATGTACAATATGTAAAAAATTTAATGTACGCCCTGGTCAACAAGTTATAGCCCCTCTTCCAGTTGACCGTATTAACGTAGCTCTACCGTTTTCAGAATCAGGTCTTGATTATGCGGGCTTCTATATGTGAAAGGGAATGAAAATAAATTTAATGTTTTATTATTTAAATGTGCTATCACAAGAACACTTCATTTAGAATTAGTAAAAGACATGTCAACAACAGAATTACTGTTAGCTTTTCTCAGATTTATGTCACGAAGGTGACTGTGTGCTGTAATTTACTCAGACAATGCTAAATCGTTCAAAAGATCTGATCTTGAACTAAACGAAATGTAGAAAGTAATTAACCATCCAGATGTTAAAAAAATTACGCTAATCACGGAATTTCCTGAAAAAATATTGGAAAACGTGCAGTATGGTGGGGTGGCTTCTATGAGCGAATGGTTAGCTCAGTGAAAACTAGCTTACGTAAAATTATCGGAAAATCTTCTTTAACATTAAGTGAATTAGAAACGATTCTAATTGAATTAGAAGCTAAAATAAACTCTCAGCCGTTGACTTACACGTATTTCGAGTTAGAAGAACCATCTCCTCTTACACCCGCACACTTTTTAATCGGAAAATGTATCTTGAATTTACCTATCATAAAAGTAAATAATTTGATATTACCAGCAACCAAAGAATCTTTAGTGAAACGCTTTTTTTACGCGAGACTCTTCTCAATCATTTTTAGATGCGATAGAAAAATGAGTATCTTCTTAACTTGAAGTCTGCTCACTACACGGACCAGAATAAACTTCCGATTTTCACACACTCCGATTTTCACAAGCAAATTTCCAGCAAAAATTTCCTTGCGAATATTTTAATCTTTAGTTTGATTTTATCTTGAATTGTTTATAATATTTTTTGTATAAATTTAATTGTTTCTTTTTTTCTATTTTTACACCCGCACACTTTTTAATCGGAAAATGTATCTTGAATTTGCCTATCATAAAAGTAAATAATTTGATATTACCAGCAACCAAAGAATCTTTAGTGAAAAGCTTTTTTTTACGCGAGACTCTTCTCAATCATTTTTGGATGCGATAGAAAAATGAGTATCTTCTTAACTTGAAGTCTGCTCACTACACGGACCAGAATAAACTTCCGATTTTCACACACTCCGATTTTCACAAGCAAATTTCCAGCAAAAATTTCCTTGTGAATATTTTAATCTTTAGTTTGATTTTATCTTGAATTGTTTATAATATTTTTTGTATAAATTTAATTGTTTCTTTTTTTCTATTTTTACACCCGCACACTTTTTAATCGGAAAATGTATCTTGAGTTTACCTATCATAAAAGTAAATAATTTGATATTACCAGCAACCAAAGAATCTTTAGTGAAACGCTTTTTTTTACGCGAGACTCTTCTCAATTATTTTTGGATGCGATAGAAAAATGAGTATCTTCTTAACTTGAAGTCTGCTCACTACACGGACCAGAATAAACTTCCGATTTTCACGCACTCCGATTTTCACAAGCAAATTTCCAGCAAAAATTTCCTTGTGAATATTTTAATCTTTAGTTTGATTTTATCTTGAATTGTTTATAATATTTTTTGTATAAATTTAACTGTTTCTTTTTTTCTATTTTTACACCCGCACACTTTTTAATCGGAAAATGTATCTTGAGTTTACCTATCATAAAAGTAAATAATTTGATATTACCAGCAACCAAAGAATCTTTAGTGGAACGCTTTTTTTTACGCGAGACTCTTCTCAATCATTTTTGGATGCGATAGAAAAATGAGTATCTTCTTAACTTGAAGTCTGCTCACTACACGGACCAGAATAAACTTCCGATTTTCACACATTCCGATTTTCACAAGCAAATTTCCAGCAAAAATTTCCTTGTGAATATTTTAATCTTTAGTTTGATTTTATCTTGAATTGTTTATAATATTTTTTGTATAAATTTAATTGTTTCTTTTTTTCTATTTTTACACCCGCACACTTTTTAATCGGAAAATGTATCTTGAGTTTACCTATCATAAAAGTAAATAATTTGATATTACCAGCAACCAAAGAATCTTTAGTGAAACGCTTTTTTTTACGCGAGACTCTTCTCAATTATTTTTGGATGCGATAGAAAAATGAGTATCTTCTTAACTTGAAGTCTGCTCACTACACGGACCAGAATAAACTTCCGATTTTCACGCACTCCGATTTTCACAAGCAAGTTTCCAGCAAAAATTTCCTTGTGAATATTTTAATCTTTAGTTTGATTTTATCTTGAATTGTTTATAATATTTTTTGTATAAATTTAACTGTTTCTTTTTTTCTATTTTTACACCCGCACACTTTTTAATCGGAAAATGTATCTTGAGTTTACCTATCATAAAAGTAAATAATTTGATATTACCAGCAACCAAAGAATCTTTAGTGAAACGCTTTTTTTTACGCGAGACTCTTCTCAATCATTTTTGGATGCGATAGAAAAATGAGTATCTTCTTAACTTGAAGTCTGCTCACTACACGGACCAGAATAAACTTCCGATTTTCACGCACTCCGATTTTCACAAGCAAATTTCCAGCAAAAATTTCTTGTGAATATTTTAATCTTTAGTTTGATTTTATCTTGAATTGTTTATAATATGTTTTGTATAAATTTAACTGTTTCTTTTTTTCTATTTTTACACCCGCACACTTTTTAATCGGAAAATGTATCTTGAGTTTACCTATCATAAAAGTAAATAATTTGATATTACCAGCAACCAAAGAATCTTTAGTGAAACGCTTTTTTTTACGCGAGACTCTTCTCAATCATTTTTAGATGCGATAGAAAAATGAGTATCTTCTTAACTTGAAGTCTGCTCACTACACGGACCAGAATAAACTTCCGATTTTCACACACTCCGATTTTCACAAGCAAATTTCCAGCAAAAATTTCCTTGCGAATATTTTAATCTTTAGTTTGATTTTATCTTGAATTGTTTATAATATTTTTTGTATAAATTTAATTGTTTCTTTTTTTCTATTTTTACACCCGCACACTTTTTAATCGGAAAATGTATCTTGAATTTGCCTATCATAAAAGTAAATAATTTGATATTACCAGCAACCAAAGAATCTTTAGTGAAAAGCTTTTTTTACGCGAGACTCTTCTCAATCATTTTTGGATGCGATAGAAAAATGAGTATCTTCTTAACTTGAAGTCTGCTCACTACACGGGCCAGAGTAAACTGCCGATTTTAAAGTAAGACGATGTGGTTCTTGTACATGATGAACACTTACCCAGAAGTTTGTGGAAATTAGGCAATGTTACTAAAACATTTGTGGGCAGAGACGGGAAGATAAGGTCTTTTATGAAATTAAAACAAATAATTCATTTATTAAAAGACCTATAGGTTTATTGTACAATTTAGAACTGACTTTAAAGACCTTTTTATGCTTTTGATTAAAGAAAAAATTTGCTTGTGAATATTTTAATCTTTAGTTTGATTTTATCTTGAATTGTTTATAATAATTTGTATAAATTTAAATTGTTTCTTTTTTCTATTTTTAGTAGCGAACCTCTGTCAGAAAATTTTAAATTGACATAATTTAACTTTAACATATTGTTTTACAGTGGTGTATGTAAGTATATATTTTGATTGTATTGCATCTATGTATAGTGTAATTCATACTGTTTTAGAATAATTTTATTTCTATTTTAATTATTTTGAATCCCCCTTTTTGATGAACCTTCGTTTATCGGGGGGAAGCGGGGAGTTTGTGATAATTTTCGCAAAACCCTTCCCCTCTTAGCCAGCCGGCTGGCGCCAGGGTCATGTGACCTACTAGATAATTGATATCAAGAACATTTTTTCTTGTTCTTTTAGTTGTTTTATGCATTTCTTGAATGTAATAGTAGACTGCAAATTTTTCTTGGTCTTCCAAAAGTGGAAGAAAACTAAATATTTTTCAATTTTTATCCATCTACAATTATGTATATATTGTACAAGTTATACCATTAGGAGGTCAGGTTGCACCCTTTGAAGTAACAAAATACGTGAAAGCATTATATCTGTGAGAATTGCAAATACACTATATGTAATTGAGTTTTAATTATAAAATTGAAAACACTTATTAAGAAAGATTTATTTTATTAATTAAAGTTATTAAAAAAGATATATATGAAGTTTTTAAAATTTATTTTTAAAGATAATATAATTTTTACAAAAGAATTGTTTTTTGCATGCATTGCACGCATGGTTTTTTACATTTTAATGGCCAAAACAAACCAAGATTTTATTAATGAGTAGAGATAAAATGTGTTATTAAAATGACTTACAGTGAAAAAATAAGAAAACTGATAGATCAAGAGAAAAAAAAAAACAAATTAAGAAATTCTAAATATAGGGGTTTTTTAATTGAAAACTAGTGAATTCTAAACTTCTAACTTGAGAAAGATAATAGGTCATTTTGTGCTTCTATGCATTTAATACATTCAGCGAAAATTTTGTAAAATTCTAGGCATGCATTTATCAGAAATCATGCGCGGAATGTTCAAAATCACTGTTTTGACAAAATTGACTTTAAAGACTCTATATGTAATACCCATTAATCATATAAGAATAGTTCAAAGTGTTCTCTTCTAATGTGAATTTTTACCTACCGTTTGTTTTTAAATGTTTCTAAAGAATAATATTTAATTACCAGCTATTTTTTGAAAAATCGATTTTTAGGTTCTTTAAAGAGCACCCGACCCCTTAAGTTACTTTAAAGTACCGCCTTGGCATAAAGGGTTAAAGAAAAGCGCCAAGTCCTCTATACTAAAAAAGTGCCCAAGATTAATAAATTTAATTTTAATTTTGATTCAAATTTATAACTAGAATTTGTCAATTTTTACACAGTATCGAAACCTATTTGTAAAACTTTTATGTGTGGCATACATTAGAGATTTTGGATTGATTTATTAGAAAGTACAAATACTTTAAATCTCTGGAAAAGCATTTTAAATTAGAGTGATTAATCTACTGCATATGGTATGGATCAGACCACATACTTTAGTGTCTGTGATAAATTATTCTAGATTCCAACTAGGATGTTTAATCAAGCTTTCGCGACTCAAAATGTATTTTAAAATATGCTGCATGTTGATAATGAGGTGTTATAACGTTCATTTTCTCGTTATTAAGAAAGACTAGCAAAAGCTTAAACTTGGTAATTTTAACAATAACATTCTGTAGTTTTTTATATATCAGTTACTTTTTATTTATGAATTAAAATAAAAACATATTTCTAACATAAAAAAATTTCACATTGGTATAATAGTATTTTGTTAGGGGATAGATAGTTTAAACAAATTAAAAACAAATTAAAAAAGCAATTTATCTATTTTTGAATACAAACATACGTAAATTGTATATGAAAAATGATAACAATATATAAATTAAATTTATACATTTAATCTTTTATAGAACAAGCTAAAATTTCATCAGTCTTGTGTTCATGACTGTTGATACAATTTATCAACAATTGTTACTTTCTGAAACTAAGCTAAAACAAACGCTCGAACCTTTATACTGTAAATGGGATTGCCACATCTGAGCTCATTTTCTACTGCTTACATGTTAGAGTACTTTACCTGAATGACTCTGCCTGTATTATTTTCAAAATTTCTTGTGAATCATTGTAAAACTGTCAAAATAAACGTATTTTCATTGATTTTAAAGTGTTAATTTGCATCTTTTAGCAATTACCGTGGGGTGAATAGGCACGAAACTGCCCGGTCATATAAATAAATTCATTATAAATGTATGTGATGATATTTTTAGTGAACAATTTTTTTATAAGAAGGTAATAACATTAAGAGTTGGGAAATTCAGTTTTGACATGTTTGCTCCACTACTGGGATATATATAAAAACTTCAAGAGGATCCTGAAAAGCCTCATTTTTTTCAATGTCTTCAAAACTTTGTATGTAACTACAGTATTTTTCGTATTCTAAACCTGAGAGAGAGCATTTTAAATTAAAGATAGACCTGTAAATGATATGCTGTATTAAATTCTACTTATTTTTAAACTACATAATGAAAAAATGAAAAATGGCTTGTAACATCAGAGGTTTAAGATTTACGGGGTGATTTGGAACACATTTTCTCTCATGGTTTATTTTCTATACAGTAATAATTTCATGTAATATGTGAAAATGTATGTATGAATGTGTATTGTAACAATATTTTGTTTGTTCTAATTACTTAAAGAGTATAAAAGTGCCAAGAAATTACTTGGTTAAAGAAAAAAGTCAATACCTAATCCAACAGACATGGAACACACAATAAAATAACTTAAAAATAGCAAATTAATTAGGAAAACTGCACAAAATTATTCTCTGACATCAACAACATTACACAAACATTTCAAAATGAAAAACCAATTACAAAATGGAGGGATGCACAGAGTACTAAAGGCTAGGGATGGGGGCGTATTAGAAGATCGTATTAATACATGCAGCAATGGGCGCTACTCAATATAGTCACTTACCCAATGACAACTAGCAAAGGATAACGCAGAAGAAGACTGGATTGGTATTAAATTCTACTTCTGCAATTCGCATATAATTTCCTAAAATAAATTTTAATTTTTCAACGTTGTTTCCTAGTTTTTAAAAAGTCATATCTTTACTTGCATATAAAATAAAGGCTTGGTTTCACAGTAACTACTTGTTTCTATTACTGCCTTATAATTATTACCTGTTTTTATTGATCGGATTAAAGTAGAGCTCCCGATTATACGTTTATACGAGTATACGTATAATACGCATTATACAAAATACGTATTTGCTATACGTATAATTCGGCATCGGCAGTTATACGTATTACACGAAACAGCATATACGGTACATCGTATATACGGATTTTACCCAAGCGGTTAAACGTATAAACGTTTAAACGTTTTTCATTCAATCTATGAAATTCGATGTTTCAATATTTTTTTGCGGATTAGAGACATTGAGAAATATCCGGTAGAGTGTCCCCATCGTGATTCTTTGTTCAAAGAACTACAAAAAAATCTGAATACTTCCTCAGTTTAGATTTTGGGTTTTTTCCCCAAAAAACTAAGTTATTTATTATAAAATGTCTTACATTAGTTGTGGGTAGAATCAAACTAATCTTTGGAAAATCTTAGACGCAGTACTTAGTTTTTTATATTTTCTTGTATTTTTAGAAGAAGAAAGTATTGGATTCGGGAATACTTTCGACGGGTTTACACGTTTTAAGGGTAAGAGAGTCCGAAAAACATGTTTTTTTCAAAATATCTGCCTGTCAGTTTATGAGTCTGTGACTTTGTCTGTCTGTATGTGACATGGATTTTGTGGGTTTTCTATCTCAAGACCTAATACACAGAATTAAGTAACATATATGGGGGAAACTAGGGCACATGTGAAAATGGGGCATATGAAAACATTGCCATTTTTCACTAGTTATATGTTTTTTTTTATTTCAAAAAATTATCAAAGATGGGAGCACCTATAGACATATGGAAAATTTTTTTGAAACTCTTCGAGATTTTGTTTGTCCCCAGGAGCCAAAATACTGCTTACTGTACTTAAAAGTAAAATCTCCAGCTTGATAAAAGAATAATTTTATTTATTTATTCTTTTTTTTCTTCATTTAACATATATTATGGATACTAATAAATATTTATGATATTTTTTATTTTTAAAATTGAGAAATGCTAATGATTTGTCATTTTAACTCTTGTGGGAATATGGGACACTTTTCTGTTTTTCTAACCGATGGCCAAGCCCCTACCTGCCGAGTTATCTCAGATTAACGGGTTAGATACCTGGTATCGGGGCGGTCGACCGCCTAATTGCCGCGTAGCGGCAATAAACCTGATTTCTTTGCTTCGCATGCCATCATTTCTGCAGTACTTTCTTGTCGTTGAGCATACTTTGTTTCGTCTGTTAATTAATGGTACATCCTGTTGTTTGCAAATGGCTTCGCGAGATGGTCTCGTAATTTAGAGCCTTGATCAGATGACGAGACCTTCACCTGGCAAGGCACATCCAGAGGTATAATTCACAGGTAACTTGGAGGACTTTGCACCCACGACGGATTTTACATGCACCAGGCGCCATTAGCGTACATGATGTAATTTTAGCATGCAAAGTGGCGAACCACTAAGACAAGTACCCGGGTCGGCTGTTTAGGTTAAGTGCTTTATTGGTAATCTTTGTGGTTTATTGCACATTGGGTTAACTATGTGATTTGTTGCCGCACACCTTGTACTCATCATACCAGACGAAATGGGACTGAATGTTTTTGGGCCTAAACAATGGTACTGAACTTAGCTAAATGTTGGGGAAATTTTGAGGAAAAAAAAAACAGAAAATGGCCGAAAAGCTAAGTCGTACCGCTGATGGAAGAAAATTTTTTGCGCCAAATAGCAAGGCAAACGAGAGCGTTGCAGAGAGAGACAAGAACCCACCTTTCTACGGTACCCCACCGAGAAAAACTGGCTCCCTGGGTTGCCCCATTAGAGCGGGTCCGGTATTTTGTGCGGACAGAGTCTTACTGCACCAAATAAAGAGGCGATCTGTCAAAAATAAATAAATAAATAAATAAAAATTAGTAATTGTAAATAATAAAATTAAAAAAACTAGTTAAATAAAGAATGATAAAAATAAATAAAATCAATGAAAAAACTTAAAATAAAAGCAGTTTTTATTTTTTCTTTATTTTGGCAGTAGGGGATTCCTAGACCTTTTATAAATAAATTTTATTTTTATTTTTTATTATTATTTTTTTTATAATACAATACAGTGGACGGACAAGCAGTGTCGGGGGCGTTTGAAGCTTCTTACTATGTCATATTGCACAACTTGCTGAACCGTTGGTGATATTCGTTGTGCATGCAATTCATATGTTGCGGGGCTCCTACTGCGGGCCATGGTTACAGCTGATGTTGTGCAACTACCGCACACTGCTAAAGGACATAAAACATATACAAACAATTTTTTTTTTTTTTTTGGCGAAAAAAAAATCCTAGACCTTTTTTTTTTTTTTTTAACATACAACATATAACACATAACATACAGTAGTATGTTTCTGCTGGGTTACCAAAATGAGAGGGCTTTCTGTTTTATACGTTTGTTTGCTTTAATGTTGTGATACTGTTGCAGTTTTCTTGGAGCCACCTGATTACTGTTTTTGCTTTATTTTGTACGTGTTTGTTTTTACCTAATTGTTCGTGCCACAGTTATCATTATTTGCTGTTATGTTTACCAGGTGGTACTGTTGGGTGAGTGGGCAGTGGAGAAGATAATGTTTAGGCGTACCCTCCGTGCCGCATGCACAGTCCGGAGTGTCTGCTTTGTTAAATCTGTGGGGATACGCTGGTAATGCTCCATGTGCTGTGTAGAGTTGTGAGAGTAAAAAGTCACTTATGAGTCTGCTTTCACCTACTGTTAGAAAATACTGATGTGTTTCCCTGCCTGTATACCCGTAATCCCATTCGAACTGCCATTGTTTCATTATTAGCTCTTTGAGTGTCCGTTTCAGTTTTGAGATTGGCTTTTTCATATAGTATTAGTTTTTGTTATTTGTGTTTTCTGCTGCGGTTTTGGCTAACTCGTCTGCATCCTCGTTTCCTTGGATGCCCACGTGCGCCTTGACCCAGCTGATTTTAAACTTATTGTTGGATTCTTTAATTAAGTTTTGTATTTTATCTACTGTTTCATTGACATTAAATGGCTTTTTTAGTGATTCTATGGCTGTGGTATTCTCTTTAGTGATATTCTCTTTAAGTAGTATTCTCTTTAGTGATTCTATGAATGTGGGACACTTATGAATAGTCTAGTTGGGGCAGATCTGAATATGTCATTAAATTGCCCAATAATCAGCCAGTGATTCTATTCCTTTTAGTTAACTTCGTGAAAATAATGCCAGCTCCATTATCTATATTTTTATAGAAATAGAAGACATTTCTATCATATAAAGTTGATATTGTGTAATAGAAACTTCTACAAACACAACTGTCAGCAAATACATAAAAATCAACTAACTCTTTACGTTCAATTTGTAATTTAAATAAATTTCATGTTTTCTAAATTGCAATAAATGCTATACATTATTTTATTTAACAGTTTTCAATACTATTTTTTATGCATCATTAATGCAAAAAATATTACGTATAACAACTTTGCAAATTTTTCTGTTTCATTTGTTGCAAACTTGTAGTATTCTTTTACTTCCATTTCTAAAACAGCTATTTTATTTGGTGTTTTGAAAATAGATATATGTATTCAGAAAATAAAATTTTTAAACGTATAACTACCGTGAGATCTTCATTATTGACTCCCTCCGTTCTTTTAAAAGCAAAAGAAATTAAATTTGGAGGAAGCTTATAAATGTAAAACAATTTTTTATCCTTAATTTACAGGCAAATGAGGCAAATATAGGAATGAGAATCTTTCGCCTTTTGGTAGTTTTCCTATAAATATTATCCAAATGACTCCTCCCTAAAATCTCCCTCAAACAAAAAGCCCTAAGCAAAATTTAAATTCTTTAATTATTTTCTCAAGTTTACTTCTTTATTTTTTTTGTTACATTGCAACAATATTTTATCAATTATCTAAGCCCCCCCCCCCCCAAATCTACTTATTATTATTTTATAATATTTTGCTTAAACATATAACTCAGAAACTAAATAAATATACATATATTTATCTTTATGGTGAATTTAATAAATAATACAACTAATGATTAAGGTAACATATGAAAAAGATAATAAAAACATGTCAAATTTTTTTCCTTGTGTTCACATGTTTTACTTATGTGTTTACAACTACTCTTTCGTTGGGGCACATATGAATTTTTTTTTTTTATTCAATAAACTATTAAGGGGACAGTACACCTTTAAAATGGTCAAAAAATCGATTTTTCGATTTTAATTTCTTTATAAAGATAATTTTATTCTGAATAATTTGATACCAATATTTTAATTGTGCGATTCTTATTTACCGAGATATTGCTGAAAATCTCAACATCACTCCATAAGTTCCAAGCATCACGCCCCCGTTTCCGATTTAAATGCCCTCCGACCGCTGTCATGGCATGCGCATATCTCCAAAAAAATTTGAAGTACAGCTCCGAAATTTTTACCTTACCCAAATGTTCATACAAAGATGACAAGGAACTAAAGTTATGCAGCTGTGTATAGTTTGAAAGAAATTATAGGGCTGAATGTGTGCAAAAATGAACGGCTTTTTCTCAAAATGAAGTTTTGCATGCTTGTGCATGTGCATATCATATCTCCAAAACCATAAAAAGTATAGCTTCAAAATTTTTATCCCATCTAAATATATATATAAACATGAAAATAAATTAGAATTATGCAGCTGTGCTTAGTTGGAAAAAAAATTATAAGATTGAACGTGTGCAAAAAATAATGATTTCTGTTTTTTATAATTCAAAAGTAATTGCTATTTTTCTAACTAACCATTTATTTAAAATTAAGTTTAAATTATAGTCTCGAATATTATGTTTATTTTAAGAAAAAAAACTATGCAAATCGTATGAAATCTGTATGAGATATCATGCATGCAGTAAGCGATTTTCAACGGTTATTCGACGTCATTTTTTTTGTTTTTAATCATTTTAAAATCTAATCTTTGGTATTTTTTGCACATTATATATCCAAATTAAATATTTTTAATGCAGTTCAATATCATATAAAGATATTTTGAAAGTTCTGTGCATCTAGGAACATTATTATTTACAAAAAAAAAAAAAAAAAAAAAATGCAAACAATATAATCGAATTTCGCATTTTTTGCGAGTCGCAAACATGTACACAAATTCCTACATTTTACTCCATTTTACAAACTATTTTTTTATTTATCAATTTAAACAAGCATAAAATTTTATTTTTATCACTGAATATGTTATATTATTGATAGTATATGTAATAGTATTAATAGTATATATAATTATTATTAATTTCGTTTTTATGAGTTTTATATTTGTAAAATACATTTTAATCTTTAAACGGCTTTTACTCAAAATGATGTTTTTTATACTTGCGCGCGTGATATCTCTAAAACCGTTCAAAGTATAGCTTCAAAATTTTTACCCTGCCTACATGTACATATAATGAAGAAAATGAACTAGAATTATGCAGTTGTGTTCAATATGAAAAAAATTACAAGGTTGAATGTATGCAAAAATTCATTATATTTTTATTTTCTACAATTAAAATCTAATTTCTCTGTATCTAATTAGCCATTCGTAAACATTCTAGTTCATATTGTAGTCCAAGGTATTATGTTTAATTTAAGATCAAATTTATGCAAATCGCATGAAATCTGCATGAGATATCTTGCGCGCAGTGAAATGTTATACGTCGTAATTTTTTTAAAATATCATTTCGAAATCGACCCCATAAAAAAATTATATTATACTCTATTATATCTAAACTAAAAATTTCTAAAGAAAGTTCAATATCATATAAAGATATTTTGAAATTTTTGTGTTTCCAGAGACATTACTCTTTTTTGAAAAAAATGTACAGCACATGATACAATTTTACGTTTTCTGCGGCTTTTAAAGGTGTACTGTCGCCTTAAGAAAAGTAAGAAGAACTGTAAAGTTAATTTTTAAAAAATACCATGCGTAAAAAAAAGTTCTGTTTACTATATAGAGTAGTTTTGCTTATAGAAATTAACCCAGTTATGACAAAAAGCTATGTTTATGTGAACTGTTCATATGCATCCCAGTCTCCCCTATATATTCAAGTAGTCCCTGGTACAAATTGTTGCTGACTAGTTTTGTACGTAAATCGTTCAACAGGTGGCTCTACTTTGCTGTATTTTATTTACGATTTCTGCAATAACTCCATCTCTAGAATTAATGCACGGATTTTCATCAAACTACAGATTCAGTTAATGCTTGATATAAAGTGATTCTATGTATGTTTTGGTGAGAATGTCAACATTAAAAAAATGAAATTTCATTATACATTAACAGAGTTGGAAAATATTAGCTCCATGAAAAGAATAGCATTTACGCTCGGGTGCAATCTTGAGTGTAAAACAATAAGTGAATAAAGAATTTTTAAATAATTAAAAAGAAAAAACTAAATTTAACAAGAATTCACAATAAATCTAAAACATTTATACTCTCATTCTTTCCTCAAAAAGTGTTTAATTTTGCTGGTTATTTACAATGGATACAATTTGTATACATTACCTATACAAAATGTAAAATATGATATCTGATATCTGATATCTGAGCTGTGATATCTGAGCTCATTACCTTGAGATGAATAAAAAAATCTAAATAAATTCAAAGTACAATGTTGCAAAATACTTTTGCAATTCACGGTAATAACTCGCTATTTTGAAAATAGATATTTCACTGTTAGTGAAACGAGATTGGCCAATCAGGAGTCTGATATTTTGTGAAATTTTTGCAAACTGTTTTAAAAAATATACGCTTTTCATTGCTCGATCTTGTATATATAAGACCTACACGGATTCCTTTCGTAAAGACACTGATTTCCAAATTATTCTTCATTCAGTGACATAAGACTGATGAAGTCCAATATTTAAATTAGATACGATACGTGGAATATACGTATACATTAAATATACGTATTCTAACATATACGTTTAACTGATACGCCTTATACGTATCCGGATACGTTTAAACGTATATTTTAAAGTATCCGTATAGCAGGAAAATGTATTATACGGATATACGTATATCGTTTAAACGTATAGCTGCTATACGTATCCTATCGCGAGCACTAGATTAAAGTTTGAATCGGAATAATTAAAAATTATAACATTTGTTCCGATTCACTCCAATCTTCGGGGTGAATCGGCCGGTAAAACACCATTAAAAAAATAAATAAAATATATATAAACAGTAAAAATGTTTCATTTTTGCTGAAAAAGTAAAGAACAAAACAAGACCGAAGTTTCTAGTAGAAAAATTAAAAAATTAAAAAATCAGTCGTTGCTTTTTTTTAACGTTACAGTTGAAAAGTGTTCCGATTTACCCCATTTTACGGTAAAATAAAAGTAATGTTAGAAATTGTTAATTTTCAAAATACTTATAAAGAAGATTCCTAAAGACATTATTAAAATTTTTATTTTTTGATGGCTACAAGTACAAATTTTTAATATAGTGCAACATAGCACTTCTTTACAAATAAATATTTACAGAAGCTACTTTTAACTTTTAAGAAATATGGAAATATAAGTATTTTTAAAAAAATTATCAGATTACTTTATTTCACATTTATCCATAATTATAATATAATCAAATTTTATAAATTGCTGCTCATTTCGAAAACATCTAAGATTTTTTTTTCTTCTGTGTCTACCAAATATAACTTCTTTTCCCATTTATTAATAAACTGATATGAACCAAATTCTTTTCCCTAAATGAATATTTTTTTCAGTAATAACAAACTTACGATTTGGCTTGATAGGTCAGAAAATTAGCTTTTGCATTTGAATGATATATGGTTTATTCTGAATGACCTCAAAATAATTCTGTTTCTTTTTATTCATCTCCTCAATCAAAAAATTTCAATAATGATTGTGCATTCTCTATGCTATGCAAGCATTTTAATAATATTTCAGCTTCAATTAGCAAATACATATGTTAAAAGAAAATTACGTAACTTCGAAAAAAGATGAGTGAAATTAAATTATTATTTTTATTATTTTTTTATTATATGGCTTAGTTACTTTCGAAATATAAAATTTAACTATTGCTTTAACATTTCAAATATTTCCTTTTATTTTTTACATATATTTTTTAGAAACATGCGACAATGTTATAAATTGAATTCACTACTATGGTAATGTTGTGTAATATAAAAAAAAGAAAAATCATCTATATTTGCTCATAGAAATAAAAATTTTATCCAACAATAATGAGGTTTAATTGTGCATGTGCATGTTACGTCTAAATTTTTATACAAAGTTAATCTTCACGATTTAATTATAATACAGGGGGGGGGGTCAGCGGCTGTCATCGAACCCTCAAGGCCTAAAGACGAAAATCATGACGTCATCACTAATGGACCGAATTTTCACTAGTACTGAAATTGACACTGGAATTTTTTGAACAGCCAATCTTATAAAACTATAATTATTTAAACTAACTAGTGTGAATTTTGCATTCTTTAATAAAAAAATCGGCCAGATGTGGCAACATACTTGCATTCTGAATCTTAAAAATACACAAAATACTTTTTTAATTAATAAAATTTTGTAAAAAAAGTTGGTGCTATAAATAAAGCAACATAACTTTACTATCTTATACCTTGAAGTTTTTACTGAGCGAACGCCTCCCAGAGATAATTCTTGTGTGTAAATATATGTATTTCTAATTTACCTTATATTATGCATGAATAATCCTGAAAAATAAGAAAACATTTATAACATATTTTGAAGATCTTTTCACGGTAAAAGAAATGATGACAATATTCCGTAAAATTCTGTATAAAATTATATAATGTAACAATTTACATACGAATCCTTTATATTGTTGGAATATACGGAAATTTTATTTTTTTAAAACTCCCATCGTTATACTTTAATCGATGGAAGTATTGGCTAAGATTTGAACCAAGTTATTTTCAAAGATAACTGGTCTCGTTGTCTAAATACCATTAGATTTTTTCAAAAAAATCTTATGACAATGTTACACATTTTATTATTTTAAAGAATTAGTTATTTTTAAAAATGAAAAATCGAATTGACAATTTTTGCATTAAATAGATGCCATTTGAGTTGTAATGATTTTGACAAAATAATTTACATTTCTATGTTTTTGTGGTTTAACCCTTTAACGTTTATTGGTTTCGCCACGAAACCACAAAATTTTAATTCCGATACGCAACACTGACACCTGTATTTTTATCTAGAAATATCCCTTTTATTTTGTATGTGAAAAATCACGTTTTCTTATTTAGAAATATATTTGTTCTTAATAACCGGTGTCATTCATTTATTTCGACATCTTAGCAATGAAAATGCTATGATCGTTAAAGGGTTAAAGTATTTGATACAAACCGTCGCTTTGTTATATGTTTTCTTATATATATGAGTGTGTGTATGTGCATTATTATAAACAAAAGAATTTTGCTGTTACAATAATGGTCATTTCTTTGCCAAAAGTATATATAATGAATAATTTCCGTTTTAACCATTGAATGCCGTGTTTTGTTTTTCGGCAGCATATACAATTTAGTCTTCCGAAATACTATTATAATAAAATTAATTCTTTAAGGCCTAATGTTACCGATAAAAAAAATATTGAAAATAGTATTGAAACAATTATCATCATGTAAATAGGAATAGTGTCGTTTAAGAATAAAGATAAATCTATTTTTTGCACTTTTAATTACATGTGATTTGAGTTTCATTTGTAAGCTAATGAAATACCCTATATTGTTATGCAGTGAGCAAGTAAAAATTATTCCTTATCATAGTTCTTAAAATTCATGTGTGTTTAATATTACAGAACTTTATGGTACAAAATTATGTTTTTGTATTTTTTTTTTTAATTAAAGCCCAGTAGTGTTGCTGAGGGACGACAACCTAATTTTAAGCCGTAAATTTAGAACTAATTATGTTTTTTCTAAGTATTTTCTCCTTGATTTATTTAAGAAATTAAAAACGAAAATCATTTTAGTTTTTTTAATCAGGTATTTACGGCTTAATATATAACTATGTTATGAACATTTTTCTTTTCAAAGTTTAAATTTGGGAATATTATGTGAAACCAATAAACTACTTTTGTCTCAATATATTATAGTTCATAACAGAGAATATTCATTGAATAGGAATTTAATGTTTCTCTAGAATTTCACCGTAATATATTACACTTTTCAGTTCCTTAACTAAATCTTGTCCGAATAATTCAAATTTACTTGGCAAAAGATTTTTAGAATTCTTATTAAATTTCAAAAACTTTCAGGTTATTATTATTATAATTATTATAATTAATAGATTTATTAATCGTATATTCAATTTCAAGTGAAAATCCATTAAACAGAAATAGTTTGAATATTTTTATTTGTGCATTTTACTGTGACATTTACAAAGATTATGCAGAAAAGTTATTAAAAAATCTTTTTTTTTTATAAAGTATCACATTTTCTATTGGATGTATCTGTTGTAGATCTCAGAGCATTTATTTATAAAATTGCGTGACAGAGTATTAATAAATGTAAATATACAGAAATCTGCTTACTTATTAAGTTCTTTTCTGTACACATTACAATAATGATGAAAATCTACAGAACTAGTTTTTGTAAAGTGATAGTAATTTATAGCTTTGCAAAAGAATCAACTAAAATTATTGTAATCTTACTAAAATTTTATCTGTAACTCGGTATGCTAGTTATATAAAAAGCTCCAGACGTTCCAGTTCTCTAAAAAATCTTAAAATTTCAGATAACATCTCAGATAACCTTTCAGATTTTTTATATTTGGCCGTACATAAATTTTTGCTGTTGCTGTAACATAAGCACTTCTAAGAATTCCAATTTCCTTGAAAAAGTTTAGCACATTTACAGATTTTTTATCATGCATAAATTATTAAAAGGTCTCCACATTACAATAATTGTATGAAACTTTCATGTTTTGATATATTGATAAAACACTTGTATGATAATTTAATCTTTATTCACTGAATGCACTTTATTTACTATATATTTCAAAACTACACGATTCATCTAAAAAATCATAGCATAAGATTGTCCAAAATATTGCAATACAAGAAGCAGAAAAGTAAAAGATACAAGTTCCAGGTTTTAAACTTGGTAGCAATTCACTAAAACAACTTTATACACTATACTGATGTTAGTCATCAGTTTACCAACTTGCAATCAATTAACTAGAAACAACTTAAACTTTATATGCTAAACTAACTTACAAAGTTTGTCATCAGTTTCGAAACTCGCAAGCAATTCATAAGAAACAACTCTAACTTTATTTGTTGTACCAACTTATAAACTTTCAAGTAATGCAAGTTCTCTAAAATCGCAAGAAAAGACTTGATATTTCTGTTCTTCAGAAAGGGTCAAGCTATTTTTATCTACGCTTTAGAGAGAACGCTTTTTTATACCATCGGAAATAATCGTTAATTTGGCTCTGTAGGTCGTACAGACCTTTTTTTTTTTTTAAACAAGCGTTTAGCGATAAATTCTCTTACCAATATCAATTTCTATATTAATGAATAAATTTGCAATTTTTTCATATAAAACTATCAACGGTAAAATTACCAACAAATTGGGGCATAGTTTGTTATTTATAAAGACGGATTATCTGTACGAGGGATATAAATCCCAGAGTTAGTGCCATACATGGTGGATATTACTGAAAGAATTTAATCTGTATCTACAGAAGATTCCCCAAGTTTTCAAGAAAATCACGGAAAACTCTGAACTGTTTGGCCGACGGGCTCGATCCCAGCACCTCCCTTCTACCGGGCTTGAAGAGCAGAACCTCTCAGCTACTACTGGAGTATACTTATAAGAGCAATAAATATGAATAGAAAAGGTATTTTTTGTATTTTATGTCAATATTAAATTTCTTCCAGTTTAATAATGCGACTGACTCGTACATATTAAATAATAGTAATTCATATTAATTATTTTTATTCCATCTTCATATGAATTACCGATATTTATAAGTAACATAAAAATTCATTATACTGAAAAACCCCTAGTATCGTAGAAAATGCGTATTACAGAAAAAACAGTCGAAAGACATGGGACATACATTTTAGTATTACAGGAAATATGATTTAGTCCAAGATTTAGATCAATTGCATTCCATTTGATCTGAACATTATGTCCATTAAGTTAAGAGAGATGGTTACTATAATGAAACGTGTATATTGCTTTCATGAATCTTATATTGACTTTAACATCCATTCTTCTTGGAGAGGAAATTCGAAATGCATTGAAGTCATTACACAACTGTCCTTATAGACCGGATATCAGAATGGTACGAAGTCAATTTACAATATCATAAACTACATATTTGACGAACATAAAGCTATAATTAAACATGAACCTAGAAATTATATATACTCAATTGTTACTCCGATATAAATACATTTTATGCAAGGTTGAATGTGGAATTATTTGGAAATAAAGTCTCAAACTTTACAAGTATGAGAAATTATCAAATAATTTTGGATAATGCTTATCGTACCATTTCCCGCAGATAAAACTCACTTAACTTCAAAATAATTTTAACAATTTAAACTCTATATCATTTGATGATTTATTATTTACCGATTTAATACCACATTTATGTATTTTCCGCAGTGACTGTTTTAGTAATAATTAACGTATATCAAATAAAGCTTTATTGATTGAAATTTTGAAAAAATACCATACTCTTTTATTAAGAATTGTGTAAATTAAATTACAATAGAATGACTGGAATTCATTTTGTTCATCGAGATTGTTTTTCGAGACATACCTGAAAATCTAGGGCAAGTAAAAATTAATAGGATATTTTAAAAAGGTATCAATTTTTAATAATATTAAAACCGATTTCATGATCATTTTTAAGAACGTTATCATTTTCTCATTAATACTTATAAAATGTTTTAAAAAAATCCCCAAAAATATACATTACATAACTTTATTATTTTTTTTAATAATACAATTTTTAAACAGTTTTCTAAACTTTTGACATATAATACTTAAATAAAGTCTTAGATAAATTGTATTAATAAACGTTTCTTCAATAAGAAACATTAAGTTCAATTAGTTTTAAAAGTTTTGAATGTGCTTAATGTAAAATAAGTTGCACTTCGTAAAATCCAATCCTATAATTGTAGACCAATATAAGAAAATGTGACAGTCTTGTGCTAATTTGCTTTCTGCTTATAGTTAATTACAAGAAAGGTCTTCAACCTTTGTCTGTAAAAAACTTCAAAAAAATATTTTTTTTTAAAAAAATTACTGCTCTACTTATTTTATTTCTCTTGGAACTTACTTTATTTCTCTTGGAGTTGGGTAAATTTGTAATTGCAATTATCCGCATTGAAATTACACTATAATCGTATGTAACTAAGTGTAGTTATAATTACATGACACAAAAATATTCTTGCAGCAAATGTAAGCCTAACCACATATCATTCCAACATTTGACAAAATTTCTGTTCTTGAATGTGTGAAACTATAACCAATTTCATACAATTAAACTTTAATTATACTGCATTTAATTGCAATTGAAAATTTATTTTTTAAGTCTGCTTCGCTACATAATCTCCCCTACATCTAGACATTCGTCATATCTGTCCGGGAGCTTTGGAATATCCATGTTATACTTAATATTTTATCTACCGACTATACTTATAAGTTATCTTTAAAATAACCTATTATAAAATTCTTTTAATACGTCAGTTAGTTGTAATACTGTTTAGAATGAATTCCAGATACATTAGTGTATCATGTTCGAAAAGCATTATTGGTTACAGAAAACAAAAATATCTTTAAAAGGATGATTTCTTTTGTCTTTGGATCTTTTTAGCTTTCTTGGCGCTGAGGGAGGGGATGGGGATTTTTCAATAAATATTTTTATAAATATTTGTTACGAAATCCGCTATTTGAAAATTTATTCAAAACGGAAATATTTCTATATTTACAGTGTAAGAACATCATATTTGTACATTTTATAATTCTACAAAATACCAAGAAAATAATTAAAAATAAACGATTATAGTGGGGTTATAAAAATTCCACAAAATCACTCTAAATTCAAATTTAATTAATCCCTCTAAATCCTCCAATCCTTCTAGAATCCTTCAAATATTTGTTAAATTATTATGTAAATCTCTTAATTTAGTTTAAATAATTGTCATGAAATGCTTTAAAATGTAAAAATTTTCATGAATTCATAATGCGGTAGATAAAGGGATAACTAGTGAAAAGCACAGTAATCACAGGCGATAAATTGATAAATAATCTAAAAAACTTTGTAAAATCACTATAAAATGAAAAATTAAGCAGGACACGTTTCGAGCTACAACAATAACAGCTCGTTAATATCAGTAACCTCGATTATCCGGAAGTGCTTTTTCGGACTCTCGAAAAATTCGTTCTGAAGAAATAATAATATATAAAAATATAATATATATATATAAATCTATTATATTATGAAAAATAAAAAATATACTAAATTTTTTCGAAATAAAAATGTTATAAATTTTTTCGAAATTTTTTATTTTAAGAAGTGGATGTAAAAAACAATAGACAAAAACAAATCTTGGATAAAGAACAGTGTCGATCGCATTAATAGTTGCCGAGATATTTTTAATTCTGTTTTCCACATTCTTCGATTTTTCATGACTCTATATTTCATTCAAATTTCAATTCAAACATATATTTTAATTGGAAATGACATGTTTAATCCAACTCAGTAAACTGTTAGTCAATATGATCATTATTTTTGGAGTTAAAAGGATGTTTTTTTATGCAATTCGGTACTACTTGAGTAGTTTGGTGTTTTATATAATTTATCAAACTGGTTCATCAGCAATTCATTAATAGAGCATTACTATGCTTATTAAAAATATATAAATATACGTTTAAATTTTGTTTTGAAATTACAATGCATTTTATAAATAGTTTCCACATCTTTTGTTTCCATATATTATATTATGCATATCCATGATGGGTAAGTATTACGGTGGCCCCCAACGACTACTTCTTTAATCATCAAAATGGTTAAATGATCATAAAATATGAAGCACCCATGCGCAGAATTTAGTTTACGGAAAAGTTGAAATATCTCAAAAATATTACACGAATTTTTGCCGTAATTGACGTGAGGCATAAACAAATTCGAAACTCTGGTAAAGTATGCGAAATGTTTTAGAACAATTTCCCGAAACGTTCTGAGAATTCTTTGCAGTGTAAGTATGGAATAAGACGGAAAATACAGATTATTTTTTACGGACGTATTTTTATTAAATTCAATATATTTCATGTGAGGAAAAATCAAACAAAAACGTAAATTAAAGCATTCTTTATTTAAATTACAAACAGATAAGAAGCGATTATGACAAACTTAGAAATTTCCTCATTAGCCGTACAACTCTTTTTAATCATTCACTGCAATTTATTATTTTTTACAGCATACTTTAACAGTGAAATACTTCGTAATTTCTTAAAGTCTAAAATGACTTTTAAACACATATACAGATCCGTGAATCGATGTTCTAAATTTATTGTTACATATTTAAGGTAAATATAAAACAAATCATTATATATTAGTATCCATCAAATCACTTTTAAAGAAATGTTTTAAAAACTGTTTCTTATCAAAAAGGTTTCGATACTTAAGAAAGTTCTGTTTAAAAAAACTGAAATCACTCTTACTTTTAAAACATGAAGTTGTATTTTCCAATATAAGACACTATTGATCGAAACAAGCAATGACCAAATAACTCGCGATAACAAAAAAATCATTTAAGCGTTCTTCGAGATATTATAAAAATAAAATGAACCAAGAAAATGGTAAGAGACCTTCTCAAGAGACCATAAATTTTATGTCATCTTATCTTCCATTGTAAAAGTTCAGATAATCAAAGTTTTGAAACTTTCTTCATTTCGATTGTGATCAAATTTTTATAAAAATTTTCTAAGTCGTTAAAAAGAAAGAAAAATACCTATAAAGTAAATGATTAATATGTACTCATTTTCTTTATCTATTTCGTATATGACAATGTACAAGATTTTTAAGTATTATTTTTCAGATGCTTATTAATCACAACAAATACCTTTATGTAGATAGTAAAAAAAATCTTAAATAATTGCAATACAGAAACCCTTCTTCGGCTACTTTAAAACGAAAAAAATGAAATTATATGGTCCACAACATAAATTTTTTGGTAAGGACTGGCTTTGTTCATGAACTCATATAAAAAGTATTAGAATTCGTGGATAGGATCCGAGGATCCCCTACCTAGGGCTGAGAGGTTCTGCCCTCGAAGATGGTAGACGGGAGGTTCTGGGTTCAATCCCAGTTTTCAGTGGCTGTTTTAAAAAAAACCTTGGGAATCTATCAAAATTACGGGTAGGTTCAAATATCGAATGTTCCTCATGTAGGGCACTCTTCCTGGAGCCTGTATCCCTCGTGCAGATAATCAGCCGTCATAAATAATACCAACACCAAAAGAAGGCTAATATTAATTTATTGGATCAAATGTATTTGAAATATGCTGATTTTGAAAGTTAGACATGTATATTTTGAATATTAATTTTTGCGTATTCTTAACAAACGCAATCAAAATTTTATCATGAATCTACACTATTAAAGTCCGACCGTATGTATGTGACGCTATCTCTTCCTATCCCGGAAATGGAGAAACGTCACATTTGTTTTGAATTGAAGGGGGAAAATCCCGGGATCCCAAATCTGTCTGTCGTCGGTCCCTGCGCATATAACAACTCAAAACTACCCAACCGAATCGTTTTAAACTTAAAATATATAATTTTTAGATACTTTTGTCGAGTCATTTCAAATTTTATGAAAATCGGATGAATAGTGCAATTACAGGGACAATCAAAATTATTCCGATACATTACGGTCTATGGGAAAAAAGGTTCAAGTGCATTTTAATGGTTTTACACCCTTTCGAACATAATAAAGTTGATATGCATGTATGAAGCGTATGCTATAATATACATTTTGTACAATCTGTGGTGCAAATAATATTCCTTATTGATTTACAGGACCACACAAAAGTATTCCATTTCACAACTATATATTGAGACGTTGTTTTGTACGCTTTTTAATAGTATTAAAGTATTTAATATTTTATGAAATTGATAAACGTTGCACATGATTACACCAAGTTATAGTCATCGTTCAGTCTGTCTGTCGACATATAATAGAGCAAAAACTAACCATTAACTTACTAAAAGAAACAGCATCATTGCAAACAAATCTTTTACCCGTATAACTTTTAATGGACTTACGAAAAAAATTTTACATAAAACACAATTTGCTTTCATTAAACAGAATTTTTATTGCCCCATCAAAATATAATATTGATAAAGGAGTGTTTGTACTCGTAAATTCAATATCGGATTTATGTTCAACTTTTTAATTCTAAACTTTCTCTTAGTCACACCTATGTAATAAAATAAATCACCTTTTCAGTATTGAAATTTATACGCGTAAAAAGTTTGTTTGATTTGATGCTGTTTATTTTATTAGTCCTAAGTTATGGTTAGATTTAATGAATTAATTTTTCGTAGAAAGATTGAATTGGAGTTGCTTACAATAAAAAATAATATTAGATCATGGAATATTTTTAATTTTACTTACCCATCATACGTAGTATAGGGTAAGTCTTGCAATCGCTTTTAATATCGAAAAATTTTCTTTTATTAATTAAATTCATCAAAGGAATTGAATTAATCCCTTTAAAGAAAGCTTGAAAAGGAGGAGCCACATTGGACAATAATTTTAGATTATGGTCTATTTTTAGTTTACCGCTTTACAGTAGAGAGCCTTTTTATTTACATCTCATTCTCTCGTGTCATTTGTATTTGTATTATTTCTTTCTAAATATATCAAACTATATTGTTAATCTATAACAATCTAAAAAACTACTATCAGTAGTATCACAGCATAAGGCCATTTAAACACACTAAAATAAATCCAAGAGACGTAAAAGAAAAACACTTGTTATCTATTCAATATTTTAATCGACAACTGCCTACATCATTTAATAACATTTTACACACAGATATCATGACGTCACAGAATTAAAACAAAGTGAATACAGTGGCGTCAATCTGTCGGCATTTCAGAATTAAATTATACACATAAAAAAGCAATGTATTACACTTAATGTTTTAGGAAATGATTACTATTTAAATAAATTTTACTTAATGATAAAGAAAATGATTATTATCGCAATAAATCTTTTTTAATGATTTAGGAAATTACTTTACATTAGTTTTGATTGATTTATTATATTAAATGAGTATGTTAAATGATTCTGCTAAATTATTATGTTAAATTATTATATTAAATTATTAATGTTACCGATAACAATTTGATCATGAGACGATTTGTATTTTTGTTTTTTATTTGACTATGGTTCTTATCAGAATTGGAATCGAAATATATGAAGTTAGTTGTTTGTTTATATATATTATGAAACATCTTTCTTAATAGTGAAAGAGGCGACCGCACAAAATCCTAAGTCATCGAGCACATGAAAAAATCTTTTATTTTATGGAAGAATAATAAGAAGGGAATCTAATCATCCATGTCTGCCGGAAGCGAACTGGTGCATAAAACCAAATATTGATACCACTAGTGGTTCACTCATTCGTTTAACATTGTGTTTCAGTACAATCAAAAGTATGAAAATGGGGAAAATTGTCTGCAGGAAAACATAATGCTAAGTCTACGAGTCAACCACTATCGGTATCCATTTTTACTTACCCAACATACGTAGTATAGGGTAAATCTTGCAATCGTTTTGAAAATCGAACATTTTTTTTGACGGATTTACACGTTTTAGATAGTGGAGATTCCGAAAAACATATTTTTAGAAAAAAAATTTGCCGTCCGTCTGTCTGTCTGTCTGTCTGTAAACGCTCTATCTCCCAAAAAAATTGTGATAGAGACTTGAAATTTTGTATGTAGTTAGTATGTAAAAATGGAACGAAGCCTATTTAATATCAGCAACCTCGATTATCCGGAACTATTTTTTTCGGACTCTCGAAAAATTCATTCTGATGAAAGGTATATAAAAATTTTCGATTTTTTTTTGTTTTAAGAAATGGACGTAAAAGGCAATAAAATAACACACATTTTACATATAGAACGAAGTCGATCGGATTATTAGTTGCTGAGATATTTATAATCCTGTTTTTCACATTCTTTGATTTTTCATGACCCTGTATTTAATTCAAATTTCAATTTAGAGGTATATTTTAATTGGAAATGAGACGCTTAATCCGACGCATTCAATAGTTAGTTAATAGAATTATTATTTTTGGAGTTATAAGGATGTTTCGTTTACGCAGTTCGGTACTACTTGAGTATTTTGGGGTTTTATATAATTTGTCGAAATTGGTAATCAGCAGTTCTTTAATATAGCATTACTATGTATATTAACAATATTTAAATTATGTTTATGAATTGCAATGCATTGCATAAATAGTTTTCACATGTTTTGTCTCCATATACATATCCATCATGGGTAAGTATTACGGTGGCCCCCAACGACTAGTTTGCTTATGCACCACTTCACTTCCGGCAGACATAGATGATTAGATTTTCCTATTACTACTCTTCCATAAAGTAAAGGAATTTTTGCTCCTTACATGTTTTGCTCGATGACTTTGGGTTTTGTGCGGTCGGCTCTTGGATTATAAGTAATATAAATTGTTTATTAAAATATCCACTTTCTAAATTAACAAATACAATTGAAAACACGCAGCTTATTAATTGAATATTTTTACTTAAGAACTTTTTAGGATTAATTAAGCATCCATGAGCTGCACATACGGTATTTGACATTACAACCTATTTAACATGAAAAATTAAAGTTGCTGTTGTTATTTTCTATCGTGAATGCTGCTTTACATTTAAAACTCTCTACATTTAGGATAATCTACATATTTTTGGACTCATTTATTCTACGCATGATAAACCTATATTCTAACGGTATTTATATATATTATACTTACCCGTATGTTATACACCCCTAAACATACTCTAAATGTTATGCTTACTACATGTATCAGAAAATTCTTGCATTTCAAAAACTTGTGTTCATTAACATCGTTCTTTTACGGATGTTACGGAATATAAGAAGTAATTTCAAATTTATGCAATTCTCGTGCATTAAGCATTAGTACTGGTATACCACTGAACACAAACTTAGTGTATATTTCGGATTGTACTTTAAAACCAAAAGATTTATTCGATGTTTTCATTGCATAATATATTTAATAAAGTACATACTTTCGTGTCCAGAATGAAGGGTTTAAGATCCGGTTATGCCCAGAAATATTAACAAGCAACTACGACTATCCTACATAATATTTAAAATTATATTTTATGCCACTGAACGTCATAAGTTAGTGGTTTTAATTATTACTAGATTTCCAGTTTTTATGACAATCTACATATTTTCATTATACAACGTGTCTATTAACGAAATTTCGGGATTTTTTTACCTCATATCTTCTGCGGTAAAAATATGATAAAAAATATTACTACATATACGTAAAGACAGTACAACTCAAAATTTTATAAAACAAATAACGATTATAAAGAAATAATAATTAGTATTTTCGCTAAACAAAATAGAGGTAAAATAGTGGAGAAATTTTACAACAAAAAGACCCTAATTATTGATCATATATATATATATATATATATATATATATATATTAACGTATCAAAAAGTTAAAAATAAATTATATAACATCGATCTATCTAGTTATTTGTTCAAATTCCCCTACAACTTTTGGAAGCATTATATAAATCCATTTCATAAATTTTTATTTTATTGTAATCGTTATTTGATTACTAGCTTTTGAATTGCAACATTATGTATACAGGGTGTCCGAAAAGTCTGGAAACGGTCGAATAACTCGAAAAATACATATGAGATTGAAAAACGTAAATATACGTGTTAAATATTTTTAAATAAGCTACTCAGTGATACCAAATTTGACCTTCGTAACCGACCCCCTGGGGGTCAGAGGGGGTCCAACTTTGAAATCTTAAATTATAACCCCCATTTTTTATTGCAGATTCGGATTCTACGAGCAAAAATACGTAACTTTTGTATTTGATGTTTATTTCGAATCCTCGTTTATCACGGTGTAATTGAGCATATTAAATCGATACATATTTCGGCTTTTCCAACGGGATTTTCCCTAATCGAAACTAATTGGGGAGAATTTATGACATCAAATTCCTCGTCTTTTGCAATAATAGCGTTTCCTGAAAATCACCCGTGCCGATTATTTCGGTAGTGCTTCACAGTTAAAAATTTGATCGATTTGCTGTAGCGTCACTCCACAGCTTTTATAGAATATCTCTTTCATGACCAATGAGAATGTTCCATATCACAGTAAAGTACACTGTAAAAAAATTGACCCTTTTGCTGCATCGTCACTCCACCGCTTTTATAGAAAACGATTACTTTACTGTGTTATGGAGCATTCTCATTGGTCACAAAACAGATATTCTATAATAGCTGTGGAGTGACGCTGCAGCAAATGGGTCAAATTTTTAACAGTGTAGCACTATTGAAATAATCGCCACGGGTGATTTTCAGGAAACGCTATTCCTACAAAAGACGAGGAATTTGACGTCAAACATTCTGCCCAATCAGTTTCGATTAGGGAAAATCCCGTTGGAAAAGCGGGAATATGTATCGATTTAATATGCTCGATTACACCGTGATAAACGAAGATTTGAAATAAATATCAAATACAAAAGTTACGTAGTTTTGTCCGTAGAATCCGAATCTGCAATAAAAAATGGGGGTTATAATTTAAGATTTCAAAGTTGGAGCCCCTCTGACCCCCAGGGGGTCGGTTTCGAAGGTCAAATTTGGTATCACAGAGTAGCTTATTTAAAAATATTTAACACGTATATTTACGTTTTTCAATCTCATATGTATTTCTCGAATTATTCAGCCGTTTCCAGACTTTTCGGACACCCTGTATATAAATGTCTGTACGTATTTTTAAAAATGAGGATTTTTTTTTATAAATATGTACTATAAGAAGCTTATAATACAGTAATAATAGTTTTCGTCATTCTTAAATCAAAAGTAACACTGCAAATTTTCAAACACAAAAATAAATACATTTCTCAATTGCTTTTGTCACCAAATTTACAACACACTGATGTATTGTGATTGTGTTCTTAATATGCTGCAAAAGTGTTGCTCTCTAGAAATGTGTTTTTTATATGTTGCAAAGTATTGTTATTTAAAAATGTGTTCAAAAAATAGTGTTAATAATTGCGTTAAAATAGTGTTGTAAATAGTATTAAGGAAAATAGTTTCTTGAAACAGTATGATGCACAACACATTTGTTCCCAAATTAACAACACATTGTAAATACCACTCAATTTAACACACTATAAAACACCACATATAAAATGCTTTCGAAATATTTTCTACATCGTGCCTTTAAAATTACACAATTTTTAAAATGAGTGTTTTTTAAAATGTTTTGGGAAATACATTTTATCCTCTTGTAATTTTTAACAACACATTTTGCTGAATTATTTTATTTCGTACAACACATTCGCAACGCATTCATAACACAATCGAAAATTATTTTAGTTAAAACCATTGATTTTTACTTTAAGTTTGTGCTAAAAAAGGTATTTCATGCGTGTTTGGTGTATAAGGTGATAAAATCCTGATAATATTTTATGGACATCCTGCAATTCATACACAATTACCCCACGCATCCTACTAATGTCATTACACATATCCCTATCACATCTGTACAATTATTTACACATATTCTATGCATACTGTTACATGTACTTCTTCGCATATTCTGCACATATCCCTACACATGACCTTCATGCATTGAAGCAAATTATTAAAGGAATAAGTATAAAAACTGGAGTCATTTGAACGATTTTACAACAAAAAGCGTGGAACTTCTGTACGATCTTTATTTTCAAAAATATTTCAAAAAATGAATATTTCGTCATGACTGTTTTATAGCAAGATTTCCAGGTGAGAGATGAAAATGCAATAAATAGTTTAACAAATTTTTAAAAATGTTAATATTATATCATATTGCAACTATAATGGAAGTCAACAAATGAATATATAACGCCATGCGAGTTTCAAAAAACGTGATGAAACATGATAAAAATCCGACTGTAAAAATATAGGCACATTTTAACATTTTGAGCTCTTTGAATTTGTTTCCGCTATTTTAAAATCTGTTCAATATACATGCGGGTGTATATGCGTGTATATTAGAATTCTCACAAAAGGTTTATGTCTCTAATGCTCATTCTTAATAAAGATACTGGGTTTAAATCTAATCTTGATTTAGTTTATATTGATAACATTAGTACTTCAAAATCTACCTTCGCTTCTAGGCTCGGCCGGCAAGGATTTTACGGACGGTGAACTTATATATCCGTTCACTAATGCGACTAGAAGATTAGAAGAACATAAGCTTGCTTAAAAATCAAGCAATTTTCAATCTAGACTAATTAATCATTCAATAGGTACGGACCACATTCAAATTTCGAATAAAATGTAACGTTTATTAAATCTAACTGCAAAATTTTAAAAAGTAGAATTTCTTTTACAAAATTTCTTTTTAAAATTACAGAAATCTCCCCTAAATGAGCCATACATACTTACACCACAACATATGTATGGTCTCGTATTGTGATCCATGCTCCATGGTAATATACTATTCTGAATGGAATATATTTGAATGTGAAAAGTGCAATCAATAGTTCTAGTTTTAGATTGAAATTTGTTCTGATGAGGAATTTATATAGAGCATTAAATGTGTACTGCAATTCATTTTATTATGCAAATTTAGGGTTTTTTTTATAGTTTTGTTAATCTCTTTCTTTAAAACCATTTAGGGGCAAGGCACTTCTACTCAAAAAATGTTTAAATAATAAATTCACACCGCAATTTACCGACAAATTTCTTTGTAAATAATCAAAAGTTTTTTCTTCACGAACATCATGCGATCGAAGTTGTACGAAAAATTACAGATAACATTCGGCAGTTTTGGCATTAAAATTAAGCATTTGCGGGCTGCAAACGGCGCCCCTAAAAGTGCTAAGGGAAGACACGACTGGGACGCTAAGCCCACTCACAGTAATTTTATTCTAACATTTAATACTCTTTTATTACATCTAACTTAACGCTTCACTGAACAATACTTTCTATTTTTATGGAAAAAAATATTTGGAATCCATATATCGGTGTAACAATTGGAAAAAAAATAATAATTTTCTAATTTTCAGCAAATATTTTATATTTTATGACTTGTACTCTACATACACAATTACCGTTTTTAAATATTGTGTAATATCTGCGTAAATTAATTAATTTTATCTGCTAATTTTCCCTAACACTCTGCAAGTTTCTTTATATTAATATTTTTAAGTATTCAGTTAAAATATTAAATGTAAATTTTGCCTTCATAGCTTGATCGAATTTATTACTATTTCTATTATTATTATTTTTATTATCATTATTTCTGAAGAACAAGTTCCTGTTTTATTGTCAAATGTAGCCATCTGACATGAACAAATTAAGTGTTATTCCAGATTCGGCGATCCCATTTCCAAAATTCATGGTACATAATAAGAATTATAGTGTTTTGAGGTATGTGACCATATGCTGCACACGGTTCACAGAAGGGTAATTTTATCCAAGTGTTTATACATCTCCATATTTTCATGTTTTCGTTCATGTTAATTCATGTTTTCGATAAAACTGTGCAACATCTTCGCACAGTTAGAAGCAATATTTTGCCTTCATAGCTTGATCAAATTTATTACTATTACTATTATTATTATTTTTATTATCATTATTTCTGAAGAACAAGTTCCTGTTTTATTGTCAAATGTAGCCATCTGACATGAACAAATTAAGTGTTATTCCAGATTCGGCGATCCCATTTCCAAAATTCATGGTACATAATAAGAATTATAGTGTTTTGAGGTATGTAGCCATATGCTGCACACGGTTCACAGAAGGGTAATTTTATCCAAGTGTTTATACATCTCCATATTTTCATGTTTTCGTTCATGTTAATTCATGTTTTCGATAAAACTGTGCAACATCTTCGCACAGTTAGAAGCAATATTTTGCCTTCATAGCTTGATCGAATTTATTACTATTACTATTATTATTATTTTTATTATCATTATTTCTGAAGAACAAGTTCCTGTTTTATTGTCAAATGTAGCCATCTGACATGAACAAATTAAGTGTTATTCCAGATTCGGCGATCCCATTTCCAAAATCCATGGTACATAATAAGAATTATAGTGTTTTGAGGTATGTGGCCATATGCTGCACACGGTTCACAGAAGGGTAATTTTATCCAAGTGTTTATACATCTCCATATTTTCATGTTTTCGTTCATGTTAATTCATGTTTTCGATAAAACTGTGCAACATCTTCGCACAGTTAGAAGCAATATTTTGCCTTCATAGCTTGATCGAATTTATTACTATTACTATTATTATTATTTTTATTATCATTATTTCTGAAGAACAAGTTCCTGTTTCATTGTCAAATGTAGCCATCTGACATGAACAAATTAAGTGTTATTCCAGATTCGGCTATCCCATTTCCAAAATTCATGGTACATAATAAGAATTATAGTGTTTTGAGGTATGTGGCCATATGCTGCACACGGTTCACAGAAGGGTAATTTTATCCAAGTGTTTATACATCTCCATATTTTCATGTTTTCGTTCATGTTAATTCCTGTTTTCGATAAAACTGTGCAACATCTTCGCACAGTTAGAAGCAATATTTTGCCTTCATAGCTTGATCAAATTTATTACTATTACTATTATTATTATTTTTATTATCATTATTTCTGAAGAACAAGTTCCTGTTTTATTGTCAAATGTAGCCATCTGACATGAACAAATTAAGTGTTATTCCAGATTCGGCGATCCCATTTCCAAAATTCATGGTACATAATAAGAATTATAGTGTTTTGAGGTATGTGACCATATGCTGCACACGGTTCACAGAAGGGTAATTTTATCCAAGTGTTTATACATCTCCATATTTTCATGTTTTCGTTCATGTTAATTCATGTTTTCGATAAAACTGTGCAACATCTTCGCACAGTTAGAAGCAATGTTAGAAATTATCGGTCGTTAGTCGCCATATCCCGTAAAGCATGGTGACGTCACTGCAACGTCGTTGTGAAGTCACATTGTGACTTTGTGACCATCGATTTTCGATGTGACGTCACGTGACGTCGATGTGAAGTCACAGTGACTAAAATGTGAAGTCGTTATGGCCGTTTTAGAGCTCTTTTGTGACGTTTCACAAAGTGGTCACAATGTGACAAATTTGTGAAAAATGTGTCATCTGTGACTAATTTGACATTAACATTGTGACGAAACTGTGACAAAAGCGAAGATAGTTAAAATGCCAAAAACATGTTTTTAAAAGTAAATAACATGTTTTGAAGTATATTTATAAATTTCTAAAGATTTTTAAGAAAGTCGCATCTCAGTCACAATGTGACGTCACTGAGAAGTGGCATTTTGGTCACAGATGTGATGTGATCAAAGTGACTCACAGTGACGTCTCTGCGACGTAACTGTGACCATGCATGCTATTACGGATGCAAATAAATAATTACATTTGGCAACCACAAAATTATACCTAGTCGTCAAATTTGATGTCTAGCTCTACTTCACTTTTTTTTTAACAAACACTCTTATTCTGACCCACCGCAAACAGACTTCACTTTAACCAATTACTGATAAAACTGATTTTTAGTCACATTTCTAAAATTATATTGACAATTAAAAGATTTCAATGCTGAAAAGGCCTTTAATTTATAGTACTCCGGTGTAATGCACGATCAAGTTAAAACACCCGATTTTAAAAACTAAATATACTACGATTTTAATTTTTGTATTTTCAAATTTTGTATTCATATTAGCTTCATAACAAAATTAGTTAAACATTTTTCTAGAATCCATCTAATTGTAGTTTAAGCAGGTTTTATAGTTTTATAGAAAGCTTTTTGCCCTTTTTTTGATTTATTAAAACCGGGACATAGTGTTTAAATATATATTCACCCTCCCCTGCTTTAACATATAAAAATAGAAGCAATATTATTATCAGGGTTGCAAAAAAGAAATGAGAAATTATGATGCAACATAAAATTGCAACGATGATATAGTGTTTGACACCTAAACAAATTAGACATCACTTGACGCCTTTCTTCAAAGATCCAATTTTTAACCCTGATTAGAAGTATTTAATTTTTTTAGCTCTACAAAAAATTGTACTTTTCAAATAAAAACCTTATTAATTCTTTAAGTACTCAAGCGGTTTTAATAAAAATATTTTGGTGACAGACTACAAATATGAGATCACATGTGGCAAACAATTTTTAAAAAAATTAAGGGTGCATTCAAAAACACGCTTTTCCACCTTCAACAGCTCGAACATTTCTGATGCAATTTAAGACACATTTTTAAAAGTAGAAACATGAAACTTGCTGAGGGGATTTTTGAAGAGACGTATAAGGTGCCGTATGATGTCATTTTACGCTCAGTTCAATAGAATTTGATTTATAAATAACTACCTTATCAGTTTGACCTTTTTCTTAGTTCACAGATCTCCCGCTTCGGAAAAATCGGTTCAAAATGCCGTTTTTGATTACTTTTTTGAAATATTTTCCGCATTTATCAAAGAATCGACAATCACGGCACCTTGTGTACTTTCTAAATATGACAATTTTCCAGTTTAATGCATCTGAGATCTAAAATGAATCGAAAAAAGAAGTTTGAATAGAAATACACTTTTAATTATTTTATAAAAAATCTGAAAATTGTCATTAATCTAAAATAAAGAGTTTTAGTCGCAGGATAAAAACTGTCCGACATAAATTATGATTACACTCCAGTTAATATGAATATCAAATTTTATCAAAATCGGTCGGGTAGTTCTTGAGGAAACGCAATTTAAATCTCCCATATTTCATATAGCATTTCCCCCAGTCTTCCCTTTCGTTAATGTATTTTTAATTTTGCATTTTAAAGTTGTTTCTCTAATATTTTCTCTTCGGTGTATTACAACTAGACATATCTAAAGCATTACATTTCAAAAACTAATTATTTAATACACTTTCTCTATCATCTTTCGCTTGATGTTATAAGTGGTAATTTGCAACTGTTACAGAAAACAGAAAGTACTTTAAAAATCTTTACAAGCATCATGAATTAAACATTACCACAGATTTATCGCCGAGAATAAATTTCGTAAATCTCACGGAAGGGATTTTAAATTATAATGATTAATTCTATCGCGAAGTTCGGTGTTCCATTGTATGAAATATTGATCAAATAGCACACTTTCGTGTCCCGAATAAATGGTTTAAGATACTGACCGGAAAGTTTAATTAAGCATTCATAACTCTCTTCTGCGAGATTTTAAATTTTGTTGCATCCGATTTAACGAAGAAAATTAATGGTCTTTTCATCATTATTATCAAAGTATACTTAAAGGGACTGGTTTTAACATTAATATTTTGCTATTTTTAGTTTAATAGATTGATGTGTGTTATAGAACTCTATGTGATTATACCTGTGTAATCTATTAAATATAAAATTCTGTGAAAGGTTGCTCCAAATTGATTAATGCATTACAAACCTTTAATTTATACTTATCTTTCTATGAAAATATAGAGAATAAATCGTATTGATCAAGTACATATTTAAACCAAAATAGTTAAAGATGTATACATTTATTAATTCCATTAACCGCTAGAATTATTTACTGGCATTCTTTTTGTTATAGATTATCAAATTATTACTTTAAATACAGGATGTTTAAAATGAAGTAACTCAATTTATTTGCTGATATTTGGAAGGATCTTCTTTTTTTCTTGAGATTTATAACTAAATTGTAATAAATGTTTAAAACAGATTAAAATTTTAGAGAAGAATGCTCATCCTAAAATTTTTGAAAGAATTTCAAGCACATAGCTTAAATATAAGGACTGATTGGGAAGCGTTTAAAATTAAAATTTCGCTAATCGATTTACTATCGCTAAAAGCAGAGATCAGTTTGTGGCAGATGGAAATGTTCAAAATGTTGATAAACAATTCTTGAGAAGAATGTAGGCATCAAGAAATACCTCAAATAAGAGAGGCCATTTGGTTTTATCGGCATTCTACTGGTGAGATAGGACTTCCAAAATCCAGATAGTGCATTTTTCACGATTATAGCACTAGCTCTATCTTAAAAATAAAAACACAAAATTTAATCGCATTTCATATTATGTTTGTTACATACTCATATAAATAGATCCTCATTAAGCTTCGACGTATACAACACAACAGGTGTCACTTTTATGTCTTTCAGTTTTTCATCATAATTACAGATGTCTAAGAGGGTCAATGTGTAATTTCGGTGGTTTGTTTGAATTTTGCGATACTTATAGCTTCTCTTAAAATTTTATAACCCTCATGATGAGCATAGATTGACATTTAATTTTGGAGCTGTGATAGCGAATTTTGAAGTTTTAACATCTATAAAATATAACAAAGTTTTGGGATCAGCACATTCAGCTACTTTTCCTTATCATTAGAAGAAAGAAGTTTTGAATTCCGCAACAATTTCGACTTCTAGATTTCGATAGATTTGCACGTTCTGAACATGATATGACTAAATTTAAAAGAAATTACTTTCTCTGTGTCTGTCTATCTATCTGCCCGTCGGTCTGTATGTATGTGACAAACATTTTGTGGGGTCTCTGTCTCAGGAACGAATACACAGAATTTAATAAAACTTTAGATTGTGTTATACCTTGATATAGGTTTATACTGATTAGCTTTTGATGTAAATCACGCATAATGTGGCTCCGCTATGCTGGGTTTTCTTACGATTTCCGCAACAGCTCTATTTGAAGAACTAATGCCCAAATTTTGATTAAACATTAGATTCAGTTAGATATTGGTAAGGTATTTGTACCCTATATGGACAGGGCTCTCAATATGGACACCCTTAATATTTTTAAAGGTAATAATTTTGATCGAGAGATGGCTAAACATTTTCGCGAAGAAAAGCAGTTGAAAAGATAATTAAGTCTGGAAAGTGTAAAAAAGCGCGCTGTTCGCCATTTAGGAGGAAATTTGTTATTTCGAGATGTGCTGATCTTAATTTTTTACAAGTTTAAATTTTTATTATATATGGTAAAATTACATTAAATGTTGAAAAGTGGAGTATATTAGAAAGCTAATAAAACATATTTTCGATTGCTATTGCATATTTTGCTTAAAATAATTTTCCTTATTCATTTGGTACAAGATTTATTAAAACTACGCCCGGTTCCCAATATGGACAGCTTATGTCCCCATCGACTACAATTGTAAGAAAGAAGAAAATTCAACGTTTCCAAGCAATAACTTGAAAAGTCATCAAAGTGGTAAAATCTTTGTTCAACAAGATGCTATTTGAACAATTTCCCAAAAAACCTTCCTCCAAAAAACCCTTGCAGGAAAATAAACAAAAAGCCCCCTCCCCTGTAGGATATCTGTTGGCGAAATCGTAGGTGTACCAATGGCGTAGACGTACCAATGGTATGACTTCCTCAACAAAGGAGAGCTGGTACTACATCTTTTGCAGTATTGATGCTTTTTCAAACATGCGGCCATGCATGACATATGGCAGATATGTTCATGAGGATTATGTGGGACTTACTGCCCATGGTGAAAAAGTTTCTATTTGTCCATGCTGTGATCACTGAGTAATAACAGATGTAAATTCGCAGACAGATGCAATTAAGCTAAGCAAAACCAACAATATTACTTCATAATATTTACTAGTAACTAAGGGGCTTTGCATGGGTCTTCGAAGGGTAAAAACCGAAAATGCCCTCCCCCCCTTTCTAAAATGCATGTTCTGAAGATAATTACTGCTCCCCCTCCTCCTCGGAATACTTTAAGATACATTTTTTTATTCCCTCTCCACTAAAATCCCTTGGTAAAGTGGCTCTTCCATACACACTGTGTAGAAAGTGAATAAGCAAACACCTGTCCATAATAGGGACAGGTAGTTCCTTATATGGACAGTTGTAAACATTTTTTTTTTGTTTTTATCATTTAAATTAAACCAAAATAATTACAAGGTCGCTAATTTTAATAATGATAGTCAATAGTCCAAAGATTGTGGTCACATATTTTTGGAGTCCTATGACTTGTATATGGGGGTGAAAAAATACATTTTCTTTAGGGTGTCCATATTGGGTACAGGTACCTTATAATTTATTTATGATTACGTTTTGCTGTAAATCGCTAGCAGTTGTGAGTACTTTGCTGCATAAACTTACCAAAAACTAATGCATGGAATTTAATTAAACTTTATATTCTGTTACACATCCACAGAATTAGTCCTTTTTAGGCTGACCAGCGGGTGTCTCTTTTATGAGGTTTGGGTTAGTAATTTTGATTTCGAACACCTAAATAAAAGGCTGCGGAAATTCGATGATCTGTTTCAAAAATGCTATGTTTATATCTCTTTTTTAATGCCCACTATTCAATGAACATATACTTTTAGAATATTCATCATGGTCATAAACTTTCATTTATTTTTTGCACTATGACAGAATTTTCAAATATAAAATGAACGAGATAAAAGAAAATTTTGAATTTGACACATCCTAATAGTTGCTTAGATTTTCTTGGGAAAAAAATCAGAACGAAACCAGGCAACAGCTAATAAAGTATTTATCAAAATAGAAGCATTTGTTTCAAAATTATTCGTTGACATTCGTTTAATACTACACAAACTCTTTTGTTAAAAGTTAGCTAGAAAAAGTGACAACTTATAAAAAATACTCTATCTTTCGGCTATTTTTCGAATGCAACTGCAATTCAGCTAATTGTAGGAATTTTCAATTTTTACGATGTTTGACTAGCATTTTCGCACAATTACTTATCGACTAAATTATGCAAAGAACGTTTTATATGCAAATTTGAAAGTTATTTCACACAGTTATTCGTATGGTATTAAATATTTATTATTGGCTGACCGACTTCGCTTTATCTGTGATAACATGTTTAAATATGCCTAAAATCCGTATAAAATGTTTCAACAATTTTAAATAAAAATTTCTCGGAATATATTTTTTTCCTTTTTTTTTTTTTTTTTTTTTTTTTTTGCCTAAAAAGAACAATGTAGAAATTATTGTTTAAAGAACTTTATAAATATATACACTGTAAAAAAATAAAAAAAATTACGGAAATTATACTGGTAAACGGGCGCCATTACAATGTATTGTTTTTTAACGGAAAATGTTCGGTAAATTCTAGAAAAAAAAAACCCGATAAAAATGGGAAAAATTGCAGAATTTACGGTAATTTTTACGCTAATAAACATCCGTAAAATCATCCATTTTTTTACAGTGTACGTGCTGTTATGATTCAAATGAACACAAATTTTGCACAAGTTTTATGTTATCACAAAATACAGGCAAGTGACCATTTCGAGTATTTCATTAAGATGATTGATCGAAAATAATGGTTTTTTTTATTTATTAAATCTAATGTGGATCACTTAATCGCCCTAGAGTTCAAATATTCGTTGAAAAATATCATGTTAAACAATTACTTTTATATTGCTGCAGTTTCTTAAGAATTTGTCAAGTATTTCTCTCGGTATTCTATTCCACAAAAAGTTGTCCGATGATTTTTGACCATGTAGTGTGTACCTCTGGATCTATGGGATGAAATTTCACAAAATTTATTATGCAAGACAATTATTAACAAATCGGATGTGGCAATGCAAAAACATTCTTCAATCTCCTTCTTCTTAATACTTTGTGAAAAATGAAGCATTCCAGTGATACCGGTTCATAAGAAGTTTAATGAAAATTCGCACGTTAGTTTTTGAGATAGAATGAAAACGTAAAAAACTGAATAGAAGAGCAAATCTGACATACACTAAAAACTAAACAGTAGCAATTTATACTTGCGATAACTGAATCTGAAGTTTAATGAAGATTTTTGCATTAGTACTTGAGATAAAGTTATTACGATAATCATGAATAATGCCACATAGCAGCACCACCTATCGGGAGGATTTACACCAAAACGTAATGATGACCATATTATATTAAGGGCTACTGCAATCTCAAGTTTAATGAAAATCCGTCCATTAGTTCTTGAGATATAGCATTGTGAAAATGCTTTGTGGGATAAAGGGTCCACAAAATTTGTGTCACATTTTGTAAAAACCTTTTTTTTCGGATCTCTGACCTCTAAAGCATGTAAATCTGTCGATAACCGGAATTCGTAATTTTTTTTAATCCAATACTTGCTTCTTGTAAAAATAGAAGAAAGTAAAAAATTATGTTTTTACATTATTCACGATAGTGAAGACTGTTATACTAAGTTTTTTCACAATGACGTTAACAGTTATACCTCGGCAAGTTTTGAATGGAATTTGATTAATTTTAAACAGTAAGATACTTATTTAAATGTATCTTTATTCGATTTTAGCTTTTTTCACTTAGCAGGCTAGGTTGTTATGTTATATTATTTCGATGAATATAATAGCGATATCTCAGCTTAGTTTGAAAGAAATGCAATAATTTTTTAATTTATAGTTATTGATAATAAAATGTATATCAACGAAATATTTTATTTAAATAGCCAACGAAATGCTGTTGAACTGTGTTTTTATTACAGACTGATCAATGTAACTCCGTGTTCAGTTCAATGAAAGACATTATATTTCGTCATTCTTCATACGTAACAATGTTATTTAAATTAACATATTAGAAGACACAGAGATATAATATCAGAAGAACGTTTTATAATGGCTGCCGCATGTTTTGATAATTCCAATATCCTGCTGCTGCTTTTATAATAGATGCACGTTTTGTTTGTGCTTGACGAAGAAAGACTCAGATCTTTCGAAATACTTAGCGAATTTAAGAATTGTTTATAGTGTTTTAAGAAATTTTTTTATATACCTATCCCAATTATAAAACAATTACTATCTACAATAGAAAAAGATGTTTTTGACGTTCAGTTTACAGTATATTTTGGTACAAAATAATAAGTGCACACATTTAAAAATTAATGTTTAAAAAAAATTTAAAGGAAATTTTAATACTGATCTAGAAAATAATTTATATTTGAAAAATATTTTAAACCGTTTAGACCAATCAAAGTATAAATATCAGATTTAAAGTTGTTTTCTAATTTACGTTTTAGATACATAATAAGTTATTAACTAACAAAGAGGAAGGCCATTTAAAATACTTTTCTATCACTTATATAGATTACAAATACTTTTATTGAAAACAGTGCTTGCAATTTTGGTTTTGAAACATGTCGAATTTGCTGATGTAGTTGTTATTTATCTTTGCAAATTTATCATTTCTTTACAAGGTATATCATATGGCAATGTACCAACAACGTACAACAGCATTGAAAACGTTGGCATAAACCACATCCGCAGAAGAAAATATGAGCAGAGATGTATAAATAGTGTTTACGCTACCGCTTCGATAAGACATGGGACAACAGTGATATTCGTCCCGCCACACACATGCACACACATTCATTTTATTTGGTTTACAGATCAATCATTTTATCTTACAGAATGAAGTTATATACACGAGTGATTTCACGAATTATTTTCAGTGAATTAATAACCGCAGCTTTCAACAAAGTTGGTTTAATGTGCTGCGTACACTGTAAAAAAAATCTGTAAAGGTACTAAACATTTTCTAGGAAACTGGGATTCCAAGAACTTTTCATGTAACGATAACAGGAAAACTCCATGTAACCGATTATAAAACTTGAGTTTTTGTTGTTACCGTTACAGGAAAAGTTCTTGGAATCCCAGTTTCCTAGATAAAGTGTAGTACCTTTACAGATTTTTTTTTACAGTGTACAACTCTTTGTTGTCCGTATTTCTATACTGTATCATTCCTCGTTAAAACTTTTAACAAACCAAAAGTAATATTACTAGAATGAGTGTAAGCAGAATGAAGTTTCAAAAAAAAATTAAATTTCAAACCGTTTGTGATTTCTGATGAATTATCGCATACTTTCTTAGATAATGAACCTTATAAACCCGGTGACGACACCTCTTCCTATGAGGTATTATGAGAAGAAAAAACGTTTCTTAGCAATGAATTTGAAGGTCGACCAGTGGAAAAATTCGATGCTAAATAAATGTTGTTAATTTTTTTGACTGTGTGAAAAGGATGGACTTACCGCGTCCAATTCAAAAATCTTACACTGCAGCCGATCTCTTTACAGTTGTTTTTCCATAATATAATATTTTCCTGATAGGAAGGGCTATCAACCATTAAATTACGTCTATTTGTTTTTTTAAAAAATGAGAGAGCCCATTTATAATGTACTTAAAGTTAGTTTCATCCATTCCGACTGTAAAGCAAGTCCGTAAACAGATAATTTATATGGGAAAGTATGCGAGAGCATACTTGGTCGCTGTAGAAATAGTTAAAATAAATTTTGCACAATTTCTAAAGGGACTATCTCTTTTTTCCCCCTCAAAATTAGCTCGATGTATTACAGTTGTGAGTCCATCATATACACGGTGACACATAAATACTACGCAAATAAATCACCATAACTTTTAATGGAAAAACAAAACAAACTGTTTTTGTCACCATTCGAAAAAAAGAACATATTATATTAAACAATCAAAATTATTTCTAATGTCTTCCTCTCCCAGCGATGCAGGGATGCCTTAGATACTTCTGGAATATCATCAAGACGACGCGACACCATATTTCCGGCATGGTTTATAACCAGGTTTTTCCACAGCACGTTTCAGTTAATTTGGTGACTTGGAACTGATTTCACAGGCTTTTTGCTTCAGGATCCCCGAAACTGTAAAGCTCGGAGAGGTGTGGCTGTTGGACGAATGCAGAATTAACCTTTGTACACAATGTTTACCGTGAATTAATATAAGCGGAAGGTACTACTTGGTTATCCCGTCAACCAATTTCGCCAAACTATACAAATCGCCAAACTAATAGCCAAAATATACTCACTGGCATAATTTTTACTTTAAATAACGAAAAAAAGAAACAAATAATTAGTAGAATATTAATAAAAATGCAAATGAAAAGTCAAAATAAAAATCATTTATTGGCATTTTAAACACACATATCGTATTCAATTATTAGCACTTAATCTTATAGTTTGGCGATAGTGTTTTGGTCGACGGGTTAATCAAATAGTACTAATCGGAATTAGTAAAGGAAAAAGCACAAGGTACTTTAATAAATCTATATTATTGCTGATAAACGCGAAAAAAAGGCATTAAACTAAATTGGAATTTTTCTCGTGTCACAGTGTTTATGTGTCACCCGGTATGTTATCAACTTTCTTTAAAACTTTCAATGCGAATTTTTGAAATGCCATTTAAAACTGGCTTTAAAAAGGAATGCAATACAAATTTTATTTAAAACCTCTCATGATTTATGTGGTCTAAGAAACAATTTCAAGATATATCATTCTATAAATATTCTATAAAATTTATATTCGTTTATCACTATAAATTCTCAATTAATGTGTCTCAAAATAACTTAAATATCTTACTTTCTAAACAAACTATATTCTTTTGAAATTATTAGAACGTTTAGCGACAAAGAATTATAATTTTCCCAATAATTTAGGCTGAAAGTATTAAACTCTTTATTTACTAGATAAGTTTAAAATAAATTTAACTTTTTCAAAAAAATGTATAACCGACTCCAAAGAAAGCGCTAAAAAGAATTAAATAATTCTATAAAATTCTCTAATGACAAATCGTTATCTAATAACCACACATTGACTATCATGTACCGGTATAAAACGGTTAAATTTAATGTATAAAATTTAATATCCACCAAACATAGATTTTCCAGAGAATATTTTTTACAAGAGATTAATTTACATATTTTTGATTTAATTTTTGAATATATACATATAAAAAGTAATGAATTACTTTTTGAAGTTGGTGCCAAACAATCATAATCGATAATGATTTCCCGATTTTATTTATAGTATATATCCACAATTCTTACTATACTTAAGATAGTTTGGCACCAACTTCAAAAAGTAATTCCTTACTTTTTATATGTATATATTCAAAAATTAAATCAAAAATATGTAAATTAATCTCTTGTAAAAAATATTCTCTGGAAAATCTATGTTTGGTGGATATTAAATTTTATATATTAAATTTAACCGTTTTATACCGGTACATGATAGTCAATGTGTGGTTATTAGATAACGATTTGTCATTAGAGAATTTTATAGAATTATTTAATTCTTTTTAGCGCTTTCTTTGGAGTCGGTTATACATTTTTTTGAAAAAGTTAAATTTATTTCCTACTTTTTAGTTATTTATACCGTAATACATAATTATGTGTACTGACATATGATTGCTCTTTGCAGCACTGTTACTGTTTGATTGTCAACTTTTCAAAAGACACTTACAATATCGGTTAGTATCGTTGTGAATCTTTAGGTTTTCTGGATGTGGTAACTTTTTCAGATCTGGCACGACGAAAAGCTACCGCATTCATGAAATCTTAAAGTCAACATCTAATCGTACGGACATCGGAAGTGGTTATCGAAAGGTGACAATGCCTCAAGTAAAGTGTCCTTAGGCCAGCCACACACTAGTGAAACATTGAATGAAAAAACGTGCGACATGCGACAATTTCACCCTGATAACAAAGAAAAAACCGGTTTGGCTGCGTCATGTTGCACGATTTTTGCCACATGTCTTTGTAGTGTGTGGCGGGACTTACACATAAGCGCGCGGCAAAGCGCTTCCATATATGAGTAAACAGCAAAATGATTCCATGTATCAATGAATAGTAAAACGCTTTTCTAGTGTAGTCAAAAGTACTCCCCCTTCAGTCAGAAAAAGCAAAAGGAAAGATTTTAACAAAAATCGCTCTATGATTCAATAGATAAACAACAACAATCTAATTCCTATAAATGCAGTAAAGGAATCGGAAATGAGCGGTGATGATTCGACGAGGAATCCGAAAATCATAACCTGTACTTGGCTTCATCTATAACAGAGTGACAGCATCCGACAGCAATACTTTTTTCACGGACGCTTTTGTCCCAATTGAACTGTTAAAAAATTGAAACTCACACCACCGCTTTTATGGAAAACGATTATTTCAGCCTATCATGGAGCATTCTCATGGGTCAAAAGACAAATATTTTATAAAAGCGGAGGAGTGACGATGCAGCAAAAGGGTAAAATTTTTTACAGTGTATGTATGAGATATTCCATAAAAGGGACGGAGTGACGATGCAGCAAAAGTTAAATTTTTAACAATGTATCGCAATGCTAGGCATTTTCTATTATAAATTTGATGATGATTTCCTGGTAGAATTCGATTGTACGCCGAATGATCCTTTATTTCTACGCAGACATAAATACATAATCCATATTATTTTATAAATAAATTCGTGGACATACTAGGACAAGATTGCACAAGGAAATATTACGACACAAGAAAAGTACAACCGGGAGCTACACATAAAGAGTCTGTGCAACGGAGCCAGTGGGATTCGAACCACAATCTCCTACGCTCTCAAGAGATTAGCAGCGTGGTGTCTTAACCACTCGGCTACAAGGACCCCCTTGATGACTCATTTTTGTCCAGAATCTTTTCAATCAGTCGTATACTGTGCTCCATGTGTCGTCATATTCACATCGAGGAATTCTACATGAACAAAAACTGAAATCATTCTGGTGTCTAATCCGGTAACCAAATCTGAATCTAAAGATAATTTTGTTACGCGTATCTATGCACTTTATTTTGCATTGATATGTAGAGATAATTTTGTTTCGCGTATCTATGCACTTTATTTTGCATTGATATGTAGAGATAATTTTTTCCTCCGGAGTAAAATATATACTAAAGGATTTCCATCTTTTCAACAACTTAAGGATGTCGATTGGTATCGATGTCTATTTCCGCTTTAGTGGATGCGAGAACTTGTCCATTTAAGCTTTAAAATTTCGAAAATTTATCGCATTCAGCAAATTTTAAGGCCCCACACTAGGCACAGAAAAAGACCCGAATGATAATGTGAAGTCTATGGGGGCGTTCTTTTCAAATATCTCGCTCAAATTTTAAAATTTTTACGTGATTTTTTTTGCATAGGATAGCTGAGGATATTCCACAACCGACCTAGTTTTTATTTTTTCAATTTTGGTTTCAGATTTTTTTTAAAAAAATATTTTAAATTTCAAAACCGGTTTAAACGGTTCTGAAATTGAAACTATCATTATATAAAACATACATAAGCAAAATCGAAGAAGTAAAAACTAGGCCGGTTGTAGAATATCCTCGGCTATCCTATGCAAAAAAAAATCATGTAAATATATTACAATTTGAGCGAGATATTTGAAAAGAACACACCCATAGTCTTTACACTAACATCCGGGTCTTTTTCTGAGACTAGTGTAGTGCCTTAAGGTCCACATTGAAATCTACAGACTTCGTAAATGGGCATTGAAAAGCTGAAAATCCATCAGTATACGTTATTGTGAAAAATTACCTTTGTTTTTAAAGCTGTCTATTTTCTGACTAATGAGAGCGATCTAAAAACGTCTATGGAGCGTTTTCATTGGTCAGAAAATAGTCTTTAAAAACAGAGGAAATTTTTCAAGATATTTTAAACAGGGTACATTGTTAAAAATTTGACCCTTTTGCTGCATCGTCCCTCCACCGCTAATATAGAAAAAGATTACTTCAGCCTATTATGGAGCATTCTCATGGATCAAAAGTGAGATATTCTATAAAAGCGGGGTAGTGACGATGCAGCAAAAGGGTCAGATTTTTTAGAGTTTAAAGTACGCGTACACAATCAGAGCGCGTCAAGTTGCTTCTATGATTCAATGCATAACAAAGTAATTCTAAATGTTCGTATGTATTAAAATACCCTTTTCAGTCATAAAAACTAAAAAGGAAGATATTATCAAAATCACACTATGATTTATCATGCGTCTATATGAATGTAGCAATATTTGAAGATAAGACTGTTCTTTGATAAACGCGGTTTTCCAAAGTACAGAAAATTTAAGAATTTTTATTCCAGAACTTGGCGGTAGTCACCTGAATGAGTTTCTTTTATGGGTAAAAGAAGTTAACTAGCTTAACTTTAATGGTAAGCTTGTCAAAAATTTTCTTCATTTATATTTGTACAAATGTAAATCTAGCACATAGCAATGTAGTTTAATCACTTTGTGAATCCGGCATAACAAGCACCCTGATACACAGACACTCTTGCTTTAACGTGTAAGGCTCTTTAGAGATGAATTTTCAGCTTTTCGATATCGAATTCTCATGTCTGGATCGATGTGGATCTTTCAATTTGGTGGATACGAGAATTGTTCCAGCTAAGATTTCGTATTTTGGAAAAAAACTAGCATCTCTACAACAGTGGTTAGGATCCAGAAGGATTATTTGCGGTTAAGCAAAACAAGATTGACCAATCATAACCCTTCATTTTTGAGAACTTTTCATTGTTCGAAGGAGAAAGTCTGGAATACATGAAGTGAAAATCTGCTATCGACACTGTAAAAAATTTGACCCTTTTGCTGCATCGTTACTCCATCGCCTTTATAGAATTTCTTTGTTTTGACCAATGAGAATGCTCCATAATAGAGCGAAGTAATCGTTTCCTATAAAAGCGATGGAGTGACGATGCAGCAAAAGGGTTCAATTTTTTACAATGCAAGCAGTGCTAAAAATTTGTATCCTTTAAATGTGCAACGATGCTACTGAATTCCAAACTGTCGATCACAGCGACATCTGCGGCATTTTCGTGATACATTATCTAGACTAGCAATAATTCTTGCATTTTTAGAAAATGTCCTGCAGATGTCGTTTCTATCTTTAAATTTCATTAGCATTGTTGCACATTTAAAGAATAGAACATTTTAGCGCTTTTTTTAAGTGTTACAGAAGGCGTGTTCAGCACAACTTACCGGTTACTTACCGACCACTTACCGACTGCAGACAAGTACGAAATGAAAATCAAAGCGAAGTGTGACGTCGACTGCAATTCAACAGAATAGTTTTCATTGATGCCACAATTTTCTTTCGTACTGCCCTACAATCGGTCGGTAACATTGGTTACTTTTGTAAGTTGCTCTGAACACGCCCTGAGATAGCCGATTTCCATACTATATCCCCTAGATGCTATATTTACGGTTTCTTGCATAAGAGAACTTGTCCAAAATCCAGGTAGAATTTGCACTGTTAGCGAAACCAGATTAACGAATAAGAAGCCTGAATTTTAGCAAATTTTTCAATGTTTTAAATAAATTTTCTTGTTAATAAATCTCGTTTCGCAAACAGCGCAAAATTTATGTGAATCCTGGCCCTCGTCCAGTTAGGATTTTGCACTTTGAACACTGTTAAAAATTTGAAACTTTTACTTTATCGTCAATCCATCGCTTTTATAGAAAATGATTACTTCATTGTATTATGGTGAATTCTCATTGGTCAAAATAGAGATATTCCATAAAAGCGGTGGAGTGACGATGCAGCAAAAACTTCAAACTTTTAACAGTGAAAAGATCGTGTGTCTATGTAAGTGTAACATAAAAGCATGCAAAATGAACACTTCTAATTGGTCGATTGCTTCAAAATGAATTTGAAATTTAAAGTTTTTATTTTTAAAAAAGTTCTAATTATCAGATTTTTATGAAATTTGAATGGGACCACATGGGCCTCATACGCTTTCAAACAAAAAAAGAATTATCAAAATCGGTTCATATTTGCAAAAGTTATGCGTGAACAACAAATACATACAGGTCGAAATCATAACCTCCTCTTTGAAGTCGGTTAATAATTCCAATTTATATGGAGAAAGGATTTACAGAATTCTGGAAGCATTTATTAAGATATTTGTGGCTTCATAGAGATTAATAATTTTACCTCCATTTTGTGTATATCTCGATAAAATAAGTTTAACTAAAATAATTTAAAGGATTTCAATTTTATAGTTAGCGATGATCTAATAAAATATACAGAATAATGTATTTTAAGGAAGTATGTTGTATTGAAAAAGTATATTTTGTATTAGAGGTTTTTTTTTTCTTGTATTTATTTACAACGCATCTAGGAAAGACTTCTTTCAAAAGCTGAGTAATTTATTAAATATAATAAAAAATGTAATTTAACAAATTACAACAACCATTCTATATACGTGCATTGTTAATATATATATATATACATACGGAAAAAACTGTTGGCAGCAATGTTGCCGACAGTTTTTGCCGTAAAAATTGCAGTAAAATTGGATGTAATTCTTTTATTACATCTAATTTTACTGCAATTTTTACTTCAAAAACTGCTGGCATACAGTAAACATCTGGTTATATATGTTTGTTAAATAAAAGTGAAACATCTCAAAGAAATTATCATTTATACAGTTATTTTCTTCCTAAAGCATATATCTTAATTTTTTAAAATAAAATAAAGAGGTGATAACGTTTTTTTCCTGTCTGAATTCATTCAATTTCTAATGAGTTATACTTGTCCTATATATAATCATAAAGAACGAATGTATCTGAGCGTAAAACGTACGTCCTTCAAAGAATGGCAAAATTTTCAAATTTTAAATGAAGTTTCAGTTTTACAATTTATAGTACTGCAACTTTTTGAACATCTAAACATGGCACATTTCCATTTTTACACCGTCTTTTAGGTGAAAAAACGTATTTTTAAATGCAATCTATATGAAAGTTGCATCTCAATTAGTTTTTGAGTCATTCTTTTCTTTTCTCTTTTTGTCATCGTGGCAACAGAAGTATTCAAAAAAAGGGAACACCACAACGGTTCATATTTGTCTCAGAAAAATCTATTCTCGACCGAGAACAACAAGTATATTCCAAACGGTTAGTAATATTCTAGAAAATTACTTCTTAAATTATACATACAGAAAATTCATAAATATTTTAAAATATATGTCTGCAATGTATGATGCTGCTTTTTTCTCTAACTGGAAGAATATAACATTACTTTTTAATTTTTCTAATTTTTTTAATGAAAAATATCCAAAATGTATTTGCAATATTTGTGCTTTCCCTCTACACTGTAAAAAATGTCAAGTTACTAAGATTTTTGAAGAAGATTTGTATTCCAAAAACTTTTCATGTAATGATAACAGCAAAAACTCATGTAACCTTTCTCGGTTGCATGAAATGTTACTGTTATCGTTATATGAAAAGTTCTTGGAATACAAATTTACTAGAAAAATTTCAGTTACTTTACAGATTATTTTTTTACAGTGCAGTAATAAAGTTAATAAGATGTCCCAATACATTTGTAAAACTAGTTTATCCTAACGCCCATCTAGTTTTCTATGGCCTAACGCCCATTGGATAAACTAGCTTTTTCTAAGCCAAACTAATCTATCCTAACACCCATAAGATAAACTAGTTTTTCCTAGTCCAAACTAATTTATCCTAAGCCCATAGGACAAACTAGTTTTTTCTAGGCCAAGTTCGTTTGGCCTAAAGCTCATAGGAAAAATATATTAGCCTGTAAGTCATTGGTCTTAACTAGTTTATCTTAGGCCAATCTAGTTTATATTAGGCCAATTCAAATTTGCATGATTTTATTGAATCCAAAGATCGCCTCTAGTTTATCCTACGCCAATGTAATTTTGACGTGTTTTTTATCTTATCCGGCTATCAAAGGCTGAAAGCTAATGTGCCTGCAGGTTCTATTTGTATGCATTTACGTAAGTACGTAACACAATAATTCTTGATAGAAATATCCGATTTACATAAAATTTTGAATTTAGGTTTATTCTAATGAGGAGCTTTCCTGATTAGTTTTAGGAGCCCTTTGTAAAAGAATAAGGAAGAGGAAGAACGGGAGGCTAATTCGCCCCTCCCCTTAACTGAAATGAAAGTGTTTTTATGCATAATTAGCTGATTTCCTTGGAACTTTAGTTATAGGAGCATTCTGGTGACGCACCTTTCTGATTAGTTGTGGGTGTTCATTTTTTAAAATTAAAAGGAGCGGGGAATTGGGGTAACCTCCCATAATTTAGGTAAAATTTTTTTCACGCAGAATATACTGATTTGCTTCAAATTTTGGATATAGGTTTATTCTGGTAAGGCGCTTTCCTAATTAATTTTGGTAGTTCATTAGTTAAGTACACAGGGAAAAAACAGGGAGTTTGCTCCCTAATTTAAGCAAATAAGTTTTACATGCAGAATAAATCGATTTGCTTTAATTTTTGGATATGTTCATTCTAAAGAAGGCATTTCATTGATTAATTTTGGTGGTTCTTTGGTTAAGTATAAAGGGAAATAGACAATTTACTTCCTTCCTTAAATTGGAGAAATGGGTTTTATGCAGAATTATCTGACTTGCCCCAAGTTATGAATGTAGGTTTTTCTTTATAATCTCTGAATAGTTTTGGGGGTTTAATGATTAAGTATAAAGAGAGGAAGGGGGATTGCCCTCCCCCTTAAATTAGTTAAATGAATTTTGGAGTAGAATTATCGGATTTACTTTGATTGTTAGATAATTGTTCAATTTCGTAAAGTGTATTTGTGATTAGTTTTGGGGGATGAATGGTTAATTATAATTGAGTGAAATTGGGTAATTAATCTCCCTTACAATTTTTTTGAGGGGTCTATTTCTTTAAAAAAAATAAGGCTGTAATATACAATTTATGTAAACAGCCTCTGAAAGCAAAGCCAAGACTAGACAAGACTACACAAAATTCTTTTTATTATTGATACCGACTGTCGCTCCATCGGGCGGCCGGTAAGCTAGTGTATCGGCCTAGGATAAACATAATTCACACCAATGAATAGCAGGCTAAACTAGTTTATCCTATGGGCGTTAGGATAGACTAGATAGGTCTAGGAAAAACTTGTTTATCCGATGGGCTTTAAGATAAACTATTTTGGCCTAAATCTAGTTCGGCCTTAAACATTTATAACCCTTAATGAATTTCGTATTCATGCATTTTTTAATAACAGTGAAACAGTTATCGCACCAAGACCTAAATACTTGTAAAACTAGTTGTAATACAAATAATCTTCCTGTGTCACATTTGACGTGCGAATTTATGACTTGTTTAGTTAAAAAGTATACGATAATTATATGTGAAATACTTTACAATAGTTAGTAATTTTAAACAACTTTATAGTTGAATATTGTTTGTTCTTTAGTTGTTTCAAAACAATTAAAAAATATATAGTGAAATATATCCCAGCTTTGCTGATTTATCTTTATGAAGAAGGCATAAAATGTATTTTGTACACTGTAAAAAAAAATTCTGCAAAAGTACTAAACCTTTTCTAGGAAAATGGGATTCCAAGAAATTTTCCTGTAACGGTAACAGCAAAAATTCAAGTTTCAGAATCGATTACATGAATTTTTCTTGTTATCGTTACAGGAAAAGTTCTTGGAATCCCAGTTTCCTAGAAAATGTTTAGTACCTTCACAGATTTTTTTACAGTGTATATAGAAAATTAATACACAATCTTCATTTAATCGAAATATCTGTGTGGTATAAAAAGTAAACCAACAAAGAGTTGGAAATGTTTTTTTTTAATATTTCATATTTTATTGAAATTCGACTTTTAATTATCTTTTCTTAGTTATTAAAACAAGATCAATTTTTGAAAAGGTACACAATATAAAAATAAATGTTAGATATACCATAAGGAATGAAATTTTGTAAAAGTTTATCGGTTTCAGTTAAACTATAACTAGTAAATGATACGATACATTATGTTACATGCGATTAACACAATTATATAAAAATAAAATTTTTTAAAACTTGTTTTGTGCTTTGTAAAATAAAAAATACCACTAACGTGATAAATGAGTAGAAAAACAAACAGCTAATAGAAAAAAAAGAAAATAAATTTTAACAAACTGTCAAATAAGTATTGTAATTAATTCAGCAGTAATTTTTATATTACGGACCAATTAATAAACAACTATAAAGTGCATTGTAAAAAAGAAAGACAAAGAAAATACAAAAGATACCTTAATATAAATTTTATCTTTCATAACGTTTACGAAAATACAATTTAACCTCTACCGAGTTACCTGCGATTTCGAAAAGCGTTCCTACACTGCAAAAAAAATCTGTTAAGGTACTAAATATTTTCTAGAAAACTGCACTGTAAAAAAAAATCTGTAAAGGTACTAAACATTTGCTAGGAAACTGGGATTCCAAGAACTTTTCATGTAACGCTAACAGGAAAAATCCATGTAACTGATTCTAAAACTTGAGTTTTTGTTGTTACCGTTACAGGAAAAGATCTTGGAATCCCAGTTTCCTAGATAAAGTATAGTACCTTTACAGATTTTTTTTTTTTTTACAGTGTGGGATTAAAAGAACTTTTCATGTATTGACAACAGGAAAAAATCATGTAACCGATTCTGAAACTTGAATTTTTGCTGTTACCGTTACAGGAAAAGTTCTAGAAATCCCAGTTTCCTAGAAAAAGTTTAGTACCTTTACAGATTTTTTTTACAGTGTATATCTTTAGAATCCTTTGAAACCAATAGTTTTATAAGATTTAAAAAAATTTCTAAAACAAAAGTTTTGTTTTTCTACTATTTATTGTCCAAAAAATTTCTGGATAGTTGTTATAAAGTATTTATTATTTTTCCCTAACCAAGAATATCGATTTTTAGGATTTTATAAATCTCTAACATAGATTTCTAGCTACGTAACAGAAGTTATACGCGAAAGAGTGATAAAATAAAAGCAACAGATTTTAATTTTAATGATCTTGAAATGACGTTTAGTACTAGAACATCTGAAAAATATCGGCAGGACACGGTCCAAATAATTAAATGACGATTCAAACAAGAAATCTATTCATGTTCTCTTAATGTTAATTGTAAACCACTTAGAAATAAGTAAATTGTTTGCAATAAAAAATTTGGTGTCATCTTTTTTTATCAAGTTTGTGCTAAAAACTTCCGGACGTTTTAAAATTAATTTTACTGCTGTTAGTTTATCATGTTTGTTGAATATAAAAATTTTACTTGAGAATTAAAATCATCCGAAAACTGATATTTCGCATTAAGAAAACTGATTAACAAACTTAAAAAAAACTACTCAGAAACGCTTTCGAAATTTTCAGACAGAAAATTAAACTTTCTTTTATAGAAATTTTTATTTAAATCTATTAGTTTCAGAAGTGCTTAAAAATAGTGGAACACTTTTCGGAAATGTTTCTATGTGTTATATAGTATTTTTGTAAACCTTAAGAAAGTTAAGAGCTGAATTAAGAAAACAATTGCTGGGTTTTTTACATAATTTAACCTATTATTTAAACTAATTAATTTTTCATAAGTGAAACTATTTTTAAATATTATATTATGTCTGTGGTATTTTCGATATATTTTACAATAAGGTATGTAAACTACATTTTTATTTTTCATTCAAATATAAGATGAAACTACAATATAAATTAAATTTTCAGATCATTTTAACAATACATAAGGATTTACAAAAATTTAAAAATACTTTAGCATATTTAATCCTTTATATCCAAAATTGTGAATTCTTAAAAATTTTCTTTTTTAAAGCATTTTTCAAGAATATTTTAAACTAGATTAGAAGATTTACACCATTTTTTAATAAATTGTCGAAATAATTTCCTATTTAAAATTAATTACATACATTTGAAATATTAGAAATTTTGCGCATTTTATATTTTATGTATTTTTTTTATTTTTTTTTTTAAATCTTTTTTTCTTTTTTTTCTTTTACAATAGAAATATAGAAATATTTCCTAATTGAAAATATTTGTCCACAATATTTCAATGTTAAAAAAGCTGAAAAAGTGCAAATGAGAAAGAAATCTCCTTTTAAAAATATTTTTATTTTATGCAATCAATAATGCTTTTGTAAGAAAAGAAAGTTAACCAAAATCGTGGAAAAATAAATAAACACACTTTATTAACAATGGAAAAAATTATTGTAGGAGAAAACTTATTGGTATCAAACGATTGGAAATAATGTATACTTTTAAATGATGTATATAAAATTTCCTTAGGGGCCATCTGCATGATAAACCAAATTCTAACTTTTTTTTTTCGATGACAGTATTCAATTCTGGCAGTATAAATGACAGCTATGTCCTACAATTAGCCGAAAAACAAATTTTTATGCAATTCGTACGATAAGTTTTAAAAAAATTAATTATTTTCAAACAAGCACACTTTAGGGGTTATATTCAAATTGTGTACTCGATTTTTGATTGAGAGAACCCCATCCTTGATCAAGGCACTTTAGGAACCGTTAAAGGAGTCATTAAACACTGCTAGATTACCGGTTCGCATAAAAAGTTTCGAAACATCAAGTCACTTCGTAAACGGCCCCTTAAAGCATCATTTTGAATTGTTAAACATAATTTGGAAACTACTTCGAATAAATTTTCGATATCCATGAAACAGGACTTAGTAAATCTAAATCCAACAAAAAAAAATGTAGGTTGCAATTCATAATTTTTTTCCAAATAATAATTTCATAATTCAAAATCCATATAATAAAATTTTAAAAAATGCAAATTTAACGTATGTATGTTTTGATATTTTAGTATTATTCCTACATAAAAAATAGCCCATAAGAAATATATTTTCAGTAAATTTTAATGAAAATATGAAAATTTAATTATGTGTACATAAGTGTAAAATTTTATGAAAATCTATAAGCGCTAAATTTTGAATGTTTATAATTCAAAAACTTATCATTCAGATGACTAAAATTCAGTGTCTAGGCATAGTTTGAACCAAAGATTTGAAATAACTTGTTAAGGGGTGTTCTTAATTCAAAAAGGCCAACTTTGTGACACATGCATTAATTTATTTTTGTTCGGAAATGCATGAAAATAGCAGGTGTTGTTATTCAGAAACTCTCTAATTGCACTCAGTCTTTTGTTTTTTAAAAAACAAAATAGATTTTTCATAACAAGCCTTCAAATTTGACACTTTTGAGCATATTTCCCGACGAAAGCAGAAAAACGGGTCGAAAGGGAGGAGAAAAACGGGTGATTGCGTCATCGAAATAGCTTATAACTCGATAAGTAATTTAATTATCATAAAATGGAAAAATAAGTTCAATTCGAAATCACTTTCATAGTCAGGCATTAAAATTTTATAACTTTCTGTTAAAAAATGAATTTGTAAATGTGTCAAAACGTTTTTCGCTTGTTGAGCGGATCAGTTAAGAACACCCTTAAAATTTGGTATAACCATTGAAAAAATAAAGTTTTGGTTCGTTTTAATAAGTAGACGATCCCTTAGCGACTTTATATACATCGTTTAAAAGTAGACTTTATTTCCAATCGTTCGGTGCCAGTAACTTTCTACTTCGATAGTTTGTTGAGATGTTAGTAAGGGGTGTACCTTTTTTTCCCTACGACTGTACCTACAACTCATTCTAAAATGTAATACTACTAATCGATGAATTAAGTGAATTTTATAACAAATTTGTTAATAATTGCTTTAAAGTACCACGGGGACATAAAAGGTTAAAATAACGTATGTATTTTTTGCGCTAATAATGTCTAGAAAATAATTGACAAAATTAGAGACATTTTCGTCTTTTATATAAAAAAAAAATTAATTATTATTTTCCCATTTATTGTTTTTGCTTACAGTGACCAATTTGAGATAATGGTGTGAAAAAAGTAATTACCGATATATCAAATGAAACTGAACTATGAATATCTTTTTTCTTAAGGTTTCATATAAAATAAAAATATTTTGAAGTACAATACTTCAAAAGGTTATTTTCAAAGTAAAAATATTGTTTTCCATCTTGTTATACATACTTGATTTGTACAATTTGTTTTTAATGGTGTCTTCACAATATTAATCCTTATCATTAAATTAAATCAATTTTCACGAAAAAAATATATACAGCTTTAAAAATCTTCATTAAAAATACGCATAATTAGGGCTAACTTTAAGTCTGAAAATTAACAAGTTTTTTTTATAAATGTATTTATTACATTAATTATATCATCTTTTTTTTTTTTTACTTGAAAATTTTTTGCAGCATATACTGCAGGTGTTGAGCTCCTTAATATAATGAAATTGCACTCTACAAAATTACTTTTCGAACACATGAAACCATAAAACTCTTTTTTTGCCGTTAAAGAATTTATAACACTACTTTATTAGTTGTTAAATTTTGAACATTTTAATCATAAAAAAGTTAGTTCTTTGAAACTTTCACTAATTATACCTTCAGATATTGCAATTATTTTCTTATAATAATTGTTAAATTAAATTCTGGAGTACATTAAATTATAAAAATAACAATTTTTTCGTTTTTATTGTTTTTGTATTAATTAAATTCTTAATTTTTCTTATTGTATTCTTTGACATTTTTATCAGGACTGTTGTCGTTTAATTATTATAAAAATGTGAAAATATTGGGAAATCCAATTAACAATAGTTATTTTAATAGTTACTTTAAAGCACTACAGGAAGATAAAGAGTTAAAATAAGATATGTATTTTTTGCGCTAATAATATCTAGAAAATATTTGACAAAATAAGAGGTCTAATAATAATTTATTTATTAAAATACAACACATTGCTCAGTGATGCACAAAACAAGAATTTATTATTCATTTGTACAATTAAAATAAAATAAAACTATCAACGTTTTGCGCCGTCTTCTGCGGGCGTCTTCAGGAAAATATGATAACGGAAGGACTAAGTTTGCATCTTGATCGAGAGATAATATTTCTAATAAATTAAAATCGAAATGAATTAAAAGTTTAAAAATGTTGCCACTTACACGTGAGTAAAAATTAAAATATTGCAACGAAATAAAAATTTTAAGATTTAATGATGTTATGCCATATTTTTGGTATATTGTAGGATAAATTATCATTACATGGTTTATTTTCTCGTGCAATGATTTCGATAGATTTTCTTATTTTACCTTAAACTGGGTTTGCACTGTACTATGATTTTGGCCTCATCAAAGTTAATACAGCAACCCTTGTTCGCCAAGAAGAAGCGAGAAAGAGCAGTATTTTGTTTATATTGTTTAATATCTCTGCGATGCTCTTTAATTCTAATTAAAAATTGCCACGTAGTCATGCCGATGTAGACTTTTTTAACATTTTTAGATAAAGTGATGGGGATTTCATAAATACCAGATTTTTGATCTATTGGAATTTTGACGATCTTATCTGCTATCTATTATATCCCTTATATTTTTGAATAAGTAAAAAAGATCGCACAAAAATATAACATAAAACTTGTCGCCATTCCACCTCCATATCTCATTGACTTCGTTACAGATAAGATCGACAAAATTAATTTATTAGAAATATTATCTCTCGATCAAGATGCAAACTTAGTCTTTCCGTTATCATATTTTCCTGAAGACGCCCGCAGAAAACGGCGCGAAACGTTGATAGTTTTACTTTATTTTAATTGTACAAATGTATATTAAAATACTTGTTTTGTGCACCACTGAGCAATGTGTTGTATTTTAATAAATACATTCTTATTAGTTAAATTTTATGGCAACTGCCCTGTATATATTTATAAAATAAGAGGTATTTTCCTCTTTTATAAAAAACAAAATTAATTATTATTTTCCCGTTTATTGTTTTTGCTTACAGTGACTAATTTTAGATAACGGTGTGAAAAAAGTAATTACCGATATATCAAATTAAACTGAAACATGAATACTTTTTTTCGTTTCTTAAAATTTCATATAAAATAAAAATATTTTTAAGTACATTTCAAGGTAAAAATATTATTTTCCACCTTGTAATACATACTTGACCTATACAATTGCTTTTTAATGATGTCTTCACAATATTAATCTATTTCATAAAATGAAAAAAATTTTCACAAAAAAATGCAGCTATAAAAATCATCTTTAAAAATGCGCATAATTAGAGCTAACTTGAAGTCTGAAAGTTAACAAGTTTTTTATAAATGTATTTATTACATTAATTAAATCATCTTCATTTCTTTTTTTTTTTTTTTTTTTTTTTAACTTTAAAAATATTTGAAGCATATACTCCAGGTGTTGAGCTCGTTAATTTAATGTAATTGCACTCTACAAAATTAGTTTTTAAACACATGAAACTATAAAACTTTTTTTTTATCATTAAGGGGTTTATGACACTACTTTATTAGTTGTTAAATTTTCAACGTTATAATTATAAAAAAAATAGTTCTTTGAAATTTTTACTAATTACCGCTTCAAATATTGCAGATTATTTTTCTATAACAATTGTGAAGTTAAATTCTGGAGTATATTAAATTATAAAATTAGCATTTTTTTTTCGTTTTTACTGCTATTTGTATTAACTGCATTCTTATTTTTTCTTATTGTATTATTTTACAATTTTAGGAGGACTGTTTTGTTGAATCATGATAAAAATGTAAGAATATTTATTATTAGGGAAGTCAATAACATAAAGATAAATTTTTCTATGCACAATGATGGATAAAGTGCATTTGAAAGATATTTGAATTGCTTTTTTTACACAAAACACTTGAACTACATTAAAACAAATTGATTAAAAGTTGCAGTTACTTAAATATTAATTAAACAAGTTGGAAATTACATGTTGAGCATAGGACATTAGGTGCGTCCGTACTATAACGAAGTAGAAAAAAAAATACTTAGAACTTGGTGTTATAGCATACAATAATCCGATTCAATATACTACCCTAAATCTTTTTCGTGTCCCTATAAATACTATCTGCTTTGTGTTATACAGGAAATAGCAAAAAACCTGACAAATCCAAATAAATTTCATAAATAATGAGCTAGTTTAATATAATTAAAACGCGCCCCAAGCAATGTTTCCCCATAAACCATTATGTGAAAAAGTACTTTTGTGTGCCCCTGTAAATTAATAAAAAATACTCTTTGCACCACAGATTCTACAGAATATATGTTTTAGTGTATAGTTCATATATGCATATCAATTTTATTATGTTCGAAAGAGTGTAACATCTTTAAAATTTACTTAAATCTGTTTTCCCTATTCACCGTAATGTAACGGAATACTTTTGATTGTCCCTGTAACTAAACTATACATCCAAATTTCATAACATTTGGAATGCCTTCACAAAGTTCTATAAAAATTACATATTTTAATTTTCATATGATTTGGTTGAGTAGTTTTTGCTCTGTTATATGCGGACAGACGAACGGACTGAACGATGACTGTAGATGCTACGTATTTACATATTCACGAAAGCACCTAAAATTTAATTGGCAATAAATCTCAAAGACTACATGTGAAATCCTCACACATTTTTTGAATTTATACACGTGCATATGCATATATATATATATATATGTGTGTATATAGGATATATATATATATATATATACATTGTTATTACACTGTAATAGAAATGCGTTGATTTTACGAAAAAACTTCCAGCTTGGTCGTGAGTAATTTTTTTTTTTTTTTTTTTTTTTTTTTTTTTACGGAAATAAATTGTATTACAGGTTTATATGATAGTGCACTCTTGCTTATTTGGTCTCAGACTCTGTGACTATTTTCTTGAATTTCAAATGCAGATGACATGCAAACAAATTACTCGCAAAGTCGATTTGGCTTGAGCAAATCTTTGAACATGTATTTTGCTACATATCCATTGACAACTAATGCCTGATATTGAATACTTTTAAATTAAATCCTGCGATATTACTGATAAAATTGCGGTCATGAAACATAACATTTTGTGGAATATATGATCTCTTAAGTATTTTTCGAGTAGAATTTTGTAAACAAGTGTTTTCAATTTAAAATTATTATTCCCTCTTTTAGTTCATCTATTTTCTTTATGCTAAATATCACTAACTATTTACATTCCCAAAGTCTGAAGGTTTTTATACATAGGGTAAAACACTAGTTAAGAGCAAAGTTTCCAGTCAATATTAACCCTTTCGGGAAAGGTGTACTATTAACAGCACAGATCCTTTCATTGAGTATCATTTTATCACTTTCAACAGTTCAAAATTATGATTATGGCTATGCCTTTCTTGTATTGACTTCAATTTTTATTTTAAATATATTAATAACAATAATAATAAAAAATTATTTACTTCTCTTTGCACTGTAGGCTATCCCTTAATTTTATACAAATATTTCACTGTATAAACTTAAAATATAAGTTATTTTTGTGAACTAATCATGTGTCATAAAGCGGACAAAACATTAGAAATATATATCTGTTTAATATTGCTGTAATAAAATATTTCCTAAATGTCTTGAAAAACTCGTCTTTAGCCTTATATCATATAAATATTAATTAAATAGTACACAAAATAAGTACATTTTTTAGATTTGAGACAATGAGATAATTTTTAAACTTTTAAATTTTTAAACAGTCAAAAAATTTCCCCCTTTTTTTTTACTTTTAAAAATTTTTAAAACAATGTCAGTTGGATTATGTTCCTAAGACTTGTTTTGCAAGTATCCATAATTCATTCTGACTATTGACTAATGACAAGTGTTCTCGCTGTCGCTCGCCATTTCGCCAAATTACGACTAAATTCTTCATTTGGCGAGTAAACAAGCGATTAGATTCGCCAAATTGCTAGTGTTCAATTTTTGCTTTTTCTTTCTTTATCTTTCTTCCTTTTTCTTTTTCTTTTCGTTTTTCATGTATATGCATTTGTACATATTTTTAATATATATTTTTAATTTTTAACGTATTTGTAGCGAATAGTTGAATTTAGACTAATAACAATAATTGTCACAGTTATAAAATCTAAGCCTATTTTAGAACATATTGAAAAAAAGGGGGGTACATTAAAAAATTAATGATAATTTTTTTAGGGCTACTTGGCGAATCTATCTGGCTAATACTTTTTTCATTTATCGAATGTTTTTTATTTTTATTTAGCCAAATTACTAACGTTGGTGAAATGTCAGCGAGAACACTGCTAACGACCATCATTTAAAGACAGGTAATTTAGACTGACTAGTGCGAACTAGTCTGAGGGCTGAGTCTTTTTACTGACTGAGAGAACTAGTCGTTGAGAATATATGAAAATAAAACATGTGTAAACTATTTATATGTATTATTATGTATTGCAATTCCAAAACAAAATTTAAGCTTATATTTTTATATTTTTAAGACATAGTAATGCTCTATTAATAAATTGCTGATAAACTAATTTCGACAAATTATATGAAACGCCAAACTACTCAAGTAGTAACGAATTGCGTAAAGGAAACATCCTTATAACTCCAAAAATAATAATCATATTAACTAACAATTTACTGCGTCGGCTTAATCGTCCCATTTCCAATCAAAATATATCTTTGAATTTAAATTTAAATGAAATACAGGTTCACGAAAAATCGAAGAATGTGAAAAACAGGATTACTAATATCTCGACAATTAATAATTCGATCGACTTTGTTCATTATGCGAAATTTGTGTTATTTTATTGACTTCTACGTCCACTGCTTAAATTAAAAAATTTCGAAATTTTTTATGTTACCTTTCATAAGAACAAGTTTTTCGGTAATCGAGGATAATCGAGGTTACAGGTATTAAATAGGCTTCATCCCATTCTTACTTACTAAGTATATACAAAATTTCAACTCTCCAGCTCAATTTGTTCGGGAGATAGAGCGTTTATAAACAGATTCATAGACGGACAGACACACAGACAGACACACAGACAAACGAACTACAACCTTTTTTTTCCAAAAATATGTTTTTCAGAATCGCCATTCTCTGAAACGTGTAAATCAGTCAAAAATTTTTTTTGATTTTCAAAACGATTGCAAGATTTTACCCTTTACTACGTATGTTGGGTAGTAATAAGTATTTAGCAAGTAGGACATATTTTTTTAGCATACTAAACTCGCTTGTGGAATAATTAGTTAAGCGATTTTGGTTTAATTGGAGTTATTCCTTCAAATATCCTTCTTTAAGTAGACATGCTTCTATTACAACCCCCACCCCCGATATGTAATCTTTGCAGAATGTTGTAGAATCTTTTCAAATTTTATGAAAATCGAATCAAAACTTAAAATAATATTTATAAAAGTTATATACATTAGGGGAGAGTAGCGATATTTGGATCATAGATTTAAATGGACCGTTGTTTCAAATGAAACACATCCCGCAATTTGTGAACGCCAGTATCTTAAAATCAGGTTGTAACAGTTATCAAGGCTTAGATTATTCCTCGAATGTTGTTTCACTTGTTTACGACCGCCAACTCTGAATGAGGCTCGTGCTGTCCGGAATGAATATTATCTTTTTCTAAATAACTTATAACTAACTGTAACTGTCTTGATTTGTTCCAATGTTTGTTATGCAATGAATAACTATTATTTGTACTGATGAGGCCTTGTATGTAGCTTGGCGAAACGTTTACTCTCGTATTTTTAAATTTTTTTAGTGTTTTATTTTTTATATATAAATTTTATTTATTTTTAAAAAAATGTATTTGAATCTGTCTTCGTTCATATTAATCAAGCTTTAAATAAAATTCGATATTGACATTGGAAAAATGAAATTTTGTTTCGTTTTAATAAGTAGATGATACTGAAGTGACTTTTATATACACAGAGGTGACAAAAATCATGGGATACTTTATTAATAGAATGTCATTCCTCTGTTTCCATGGGGAAGTGCAGCAATAAGACGTGGCATGGATTGAACGAGTCATTGAAAGTTCTCGGGAGAAATATTGAGCCATGCATCTTCTATAGACGTCCATAATTCCGACCGTGTTGCCAGTGGAGGATTTTGTGATTGGACAAATCTCTCAATCATGTCCCATAAATGTTTGATGGGATTCATGTCAGACGATCACGATGACCAAATTATCCGCTGGAAATGTCCAGAATATTCTTCAAAACAATCGCGAACAGTTATGGCCGGGTGGCATTTAGCATTATTAGACTGGAGAATTACATTGTTGTTTGGGTACGTGAAGTCCATGAATGGTTGCAAGTAGTCTCCCAATAGCTGAACGTAATCATTACCAGTTAGTGATAAGTTCAATTTGACAAGCAGACCCAGTTCTTTCCATTTAAACACAGCTCATACCCTTATGGAGCCACCACCAATCTTTACATTGCCTTGTTGACAATTTGGGTCCAAGATCGCACAGAAATATAACATAAAACTTGTCACCATTCCACCTCCATATCTCATTGACACTGTTACAGATAAGATCGACAAAATTCCAATAGATCGAAAATCTGGTATTTATGAAATCCCCATCACTTTATCAAATAATGTTAAAAAAGTCTACATCGGCATGACAACACGCAAACATTTAATTAGAATGAAAGAGCATCGCAGAGATATTAAACAATATAGACAGAACACTGCTCTTTCTCGCTTCTACTTGGCGAACAAGGGTTCCCGTATTAACTTTGAAAAGGACAAAATCATATTTCCGTGCAATAACCCAGTTCAAGGTAATATAGGAGAATCTGTCGAAATCATTACACGAGAAAATAAACCATGTAATGATAATTTATTCTACAATATACCAAAAATATGGCATAACATCATAACATCATAAATTCTTAAAATTTTTTTATTTCATTGCAATATTTTAATTTTTACTCCCGTGTAAGTGGCAACATTTTTAAACTTTTAATGCATTTCGATTTTAATTTATTAGAAATATTATCATGGCATATCATATCATTAGAAATATTATGGCATAACATCATAAAATCTTAATTTTTTTTATTTCGTTGCAATATTTAAATTTTTACTCACATGTAAGTGGCAACATTTTTAAACTTTTAATTCATTTCAATTTTAATTTATTAGAAATGATATCTCTCAATAAAGATGCAAACTTAGTCCCTGCATTATCATATTTTCCTGAAGTGCCCGCAGAAGACGGCGCGAAACGTTGATAGTTTTATTTTATTTTAATTGTACAAGTATATATTAAAATTCTTGTTTTGTGCACCATTGAGCAATGTGTTATATTTTAAATAAATACATTCTCATTAGTTAAATTTTATGGTGCAACTGTCCTGTATATATTTATAAATTAATATTATTACAAGTTATTTTAATAGTTACTTTAAAACATCACGGGGATTTAAAGGTTAAAATAACATCTGTACTTTTTGCGCAAATAATATCTAGAAAATAATTGACAAAATAAGAAATATTTTCCTCTTTTATATAAAAATAATAATTATTAATTTCCCAATTATTGTTTTTGCTTACAGTGACCAATTTGATATAACGGTGTGAAAAAAGTAATTACCGATATACCAAATTAAACTGAAAAATGAATATTTTTTTTCGTTTCTTAAGATTTTATATAAAATAAAAATATTTTAAAGTGCAATACTTGGAAAAGTTATCTTCAAGGTAAAAATATTATTTTCTGCGTTGCAATACATTCTTGACTAGTACAAGTGCTTCTTAATGATGTCTTCACAATATTAATCCGTTTCATTAAATTAAATCAATTTTCACGAATAAAAAATAAACGGCTATTAAAAATCATCATTAAAAATGCGTATAAATAGAGCTAACCTGAAGTCTGAAAGTTAAAATTTTTTTTATAAATGTATTTATTACATTAATTACATCATCTTCATAAGATATTTTTTATACTTTAAAAATGTTTGAAGCATATAGTCCAGGTGTTCAGCTCGTTAATATAATGAAATTGCACTCTACAAAATTCGTTTTCAAACACGTAAAAGTATAAAAGTTTTTTTTTTTTTACCATTAAAGAGTTTATGGCGCTACTTTATTAGTTGTTAAATTTTAAACATTTTAATTATAAAAAAATAGTTCTTTGAAACTTTTACTAATTACACACTTAGATATTGTAGATTTTTTTTTCCATAACAATTCTTGAGTTAAATTCTGGAGTATACTGAATTACGAAATTAGAATTTTTTTTCGTTTTTACTACTATTTGTATTAACGGTATTCTTAATTTTATTTATTTTACTTTTTTATAGTTTTATGAGGACTGTTGTTGTTAAATTATGACAAAAATGGGAGAACATTATTAGGAAAGTCAATTAACAGAAATATCCCTTTTTCTATATACAATGAAGGATAAAGTGCAATTGAAAGTTCTTTAAGCTGATTTTTTACGCAAAACACCTGAACTTCACATTGATTAAAAATTGCAATTACTTATATATTAATTAAGCAAGTCGTAAATTGTACGTCAAGCGTAGCAAATCAGGTGTGTTCGTACTATAAGGAAGTTTTAAAAATATTTAGAATTTGTTGTAATAGTATGCAGTAATCGGATACAGTATAGTGGCCGAAATCTTTTGTGTCTCCCTATATATACTATCCGCTTTCTGTTACACAGGAAGTAACTTGTAATAAATCTTAACAACTATATCAGTTTCATAAATAGTGAGATAGTTTAATATAATTAAAACGCGCTATTTAATGTAAGTAAACGCGGATCAGCTAGTAACATATGTTCTTGCAAGCAGTTTTTGCTGTAAATTTAACGGATTTTTTTTACAGTGTGCCCTTGAATGAAATTTAAAGTAAATGAAAAAATTAAATTAAAAAATGAGTTTGAATGTCGTTGTGTATTATTGGCATTAATAAACGTCTTCTGAAGTCCTAAATAAATACAATCAGAATATCTAAAATATTGTCGTAAGTCCTAAGAAAAAATAATCAAATCGTTTGAAAACAGGTGCATTCTTTCAAAAGCTTTATAGTGTTAATAAATAGATTTTTATGATTCTTTTCTTAGTTTTGAAAATAAATTAGAATCAAAGACTCAATTAACCTTCCAGCAGGCGCGCATATGTGAGAGTTACACTAGACGTGAATTTCATTTTATACATTTACATCTGCACTGTAAAGAAAATATCTGTTACATTTATGGTAAGAACTGCTGGCAGCAATGTTTCCAGCAGTTTTTGCCGTAAAAGTTGCAATAAAATTAGATGTAATTATTTTATTACACCTAATTTTACTGCACTTTTTACGACAATAACTGCTGGCAACATTGCTGCACCATAAATTTAATGGGTTTTTTAAAGTGTAAGGGCACTTCGAACACCTGACCTTGGCTATTTTTATCTCTCCATTTGACCTATTTGCAGTTACATATTGTAATATACATTTTACAACAGCATATCCAGGAAATATATGCAACTTTTCGTGTTGGTAAGCACGCATGCAGGAAGTTTAAGAAAAAAAACACATCCAAGCCATTTCATAAACCTAGACAACTAATCCGTTATCAAATTAATTGATCATTAGATTCAATGCAGTATTTTGTACTGATGCTATTAAACGGCGTTTTTTCCATTCATTAAATATTTTTGCGAGAAATTATTTATTATTTGTCTTCAGATATTTGTTATTTTTAGAAAATTAATTACTTATTTAAAAGAGAAAAAAGAACTGGTTTAAACAATTTTATGTTATTCATAGATATACGTGTAAAAGGAGCTAAATTGCTTGCATGAACAAGCAGCATAATTGTAAAGCTATTTAAAAAATAATTAAACATTGTATCTATGTTATAACAAAGATATATTCTTATGAATCCGTATTCTTCATTTCTTATATTTTTGGCTGAAATTCTACTATTTAGTTTAATCAAATTAATAAATGTCTTCAAAAGCCGTAAGTAAAGTAAAATTAGTAGAGCTAAACTACTGCCATAAATACCAAGAAAAAAGAATTAGATCATTTAAAAACAGATGCAGTCTAAAATTGAAAGAGTTTTTTAGATGTAATTAGATAGCTTTTTAAACATCTTTGCTGCAGTTTGAAGAAGAAATTAGAATAAAAGCTAGTTATTTTGATTGAATTAAAGAAAGAAACATTTAAGTCTTTTTTTAAAACAATGCGATCTAATCCATTAACAGATTGCCTAAACATTAGATTCATAGGAGTGTTTTTCCTGACAAGATTAAATGTACTATTATTTTATCACAATCAAACTGTGTGATAAATTTAGCATATGAATCGAATATTTAACTGTGCGAAAAATTGCCCAGGCCGGGAATCGAACCCAGATCCTTGGCTTACAGGGCCAACGCTTTACCGTTTAAGCTAGCTGGTCGATAGCCAGCGGGCATTTATCGCTCAGATAACCTTATTGATCATAACTCCTGCTCTGTCATTTAAAAAACACAGAAGAATAAACAGTCTCGCCCAGTTAGCTTAAACGGTAAACCGTTGTCCCTGTAAGCTAAGTATCTGGATTAAATTCCCGGCAAGGGCAATTTTTCGCTCAGATGGAAATATTCAATCCATATGATAAATTTACCAATCTGTTTGATTGTGTTAAAATAATAGTATATCTACGTACACATCGTTATATGGAGTTGCATTACCTGCGGTTCATTCTGTTGAAATGTCTAAATGACAGACCAGATGTTATGCCGAATAAGGTTATCTGATCGGGAAATGCCCGTCAGTTAAGATTTTTGTGATAAAAAAATATTTATTCCATGTATTTAGATATTGCGAAATTGGTTTATTTAATTGTTTAAGCAAGACAAAAGGAATGAGTTTAGAGAATTTTCTATTATTTATAGACGCTTGTAAAAGGGTTAAAAAGGGTCTAAATTGTTTGCATAAACAAGTAAATAATCGTAACGATATTTAAAAAAATAATACATTTTGTATTTATGTTATAATAAAGATACATTATTATGAATCTGTATTCTTTGCTCTCATTTCCTACACATTTTCTTTTTAAATTCTACTATTTCGTTTAACCGCTTGGGGACAAGTGACACTTATACGTGCCTTAAAAAGGCTTAAGAATCCTTGTTTTTTCCCAAAAATAAAATTCTGTAAAATTTGCCTTATTTAATTGGAGCATTTTTCTAGATTTAATAAGGTATAGATTTCTGTGTTTTAAAACCGGTGACAAAACATTAAAAATTTCGTAAAAGACTCCCGTCGTGAAAGGGTTAATGAAATTAATGAATGTCTTCAAAAACCGTAAATAAAATACAATCAATAGAGATCAACTTTTGATCAACCAAGAAAAATGAATTAGGTTATTTGAAAGAAGATGCATTGTAAAACTGAAAGAACTTTTTAGATGAGAATAGATAGTTTTTCTAAGCATTTTTCTTGTAATTTCAAAAAGAAATTAGAATAAAAGCTGGTTTTTTCGTTCGGTGTTATGTTATAAGCTCAATTAAGGAAGAAAACACTTCTAAGTCTTTTCTTAAAACAAAGACAACTAATCCATTAACAGATTGCTTGGTCATTAGATTGAATGGAGTGTTTTTTAGTGACGAGATTAAATGCTTTTTTTATTGATAAAAGATTTTTGCGATAGATTATTTATTCCTTGTATTCAGATCCTCAGAAATTGATTTATTTAATTATTTAAGAAAGAACAAAGGAATAAGTTTAAAGAATTTTCTGTTATTTGGGGAACACTTGTAAAAGAAATTCATTTGTTTTCATGAACGATTAACATAGCTGTAAAACTTTTCCGTTGTCTTTATATTATTGTTATATTATTACAAAATTCATTTCTTTTTTTTAATTTAAGAAAGAAAATAATTATGTGTTTAACCAATTTTCTATTTTTTATATACAAACACTCGTAAAAGGAACTAAACTGTCTGCATGAACAAGTCACATAATAAAACTTTATTCTCTGTCTTTATAATATTGTTATATTATTGGAAAATTTATTTCCTTTTTTTTATTTAAGAAAGAAAATAATTATGAGTTTAACCAATTATCTATTTTTTATAGACTTATACTCGTGAAAGGAGCTTAACTGTTTGACTCAACAAGTATCATAAGTGTAAAGATATTTTAAAAATAAATGAATGTTGTATTTATGTTATAATAAAGATATCTTCCTATGAATCCTTATAATTTTCTCTCATTTCCTATATTTTTGTTGAGATTCTGCTATTTTGTTTAACAAGTTAATAAGTGCCTACAGAAGCCGTAAATAAAGAAGTATCAGTAGAGTAAACTATTGCCATAAATACCAGAAAAAACAATTGGATCATTTGACAGCAGATACTCTGTAAAATTAAAAAAAAAATTAGATGTAAATAGATCGTTTGCTAAGCATCTTCCCTGCTGTTTAAAAAGAAATTAATATAAAAGCCGGTTTTTTTTACTCAATTAAAGAACAAAATACTTCCAAGTCTTTTCTTAAAACAAAGCGAATTACTCCATTAGCAGAATGCTTGATCATTAGATTCAGTGGAGTGTTTTTCTTGACAACATTAAGTGGCTTATTTTTTATTGATTAAGGATTTTTGTGATAAATTATTTATTACTTGTATTCGGATCCTATGAAATTGATTTATTTAACTATTTAAGAAAGAAAAAAGGAATGAGTTTAAAGAATTTTCTGTTATTTCTACACACACTCGTAAAAGAAATTCAATTGTTTTTATGAACAATTAACGTAACTGTAAAACTTTATGCTCTAATTCTTTATATTATTGTACATTATTTCAATATTTATTTCCTTTTGTTTATTTAAGAAAGAAAATAATTATGGGGTTAAAGAAAATTCTATTTTTTATATACAAATACTCGTAAAAGGAACTAAACTGTTTGCATGAACAAGCCACATCACAAAATTTATTCTTTGTCATTATATTATTGTTAAATTATTGCAAAATTTATTTTCTTTTATTATTTAAGAAAGAAAATAATTATGGGTTTGACAAATTTTCTTTTTTTATAGACATATACACGTAAAAGGAACTTAACTGTTTGCCTGAACATGTAACATAAACGTAAAGAAATGTTAAAAATAAATAAAACATTGTATTTATGTTAGAATAAAGATATCTTCCTATGAATCCGTATTTTTTTCTCTCCTTTCCTATATTTTTATGAAATTTTACTATTTAGTTTAATCAAATTAATAAGTGCCTACAAAAGCCGTAAATAAAGAAGAATCAGTAGAGCTAAACTATTGCCATAAATACCAAGGAAAAACAAATGGACCATTTGAAAGCAGATGCGCTGTAAAATTGAAAGAGCTTTTTAAATGATAATAGATTGTTTTCTAAACACCTTTCTTCCAGTTTCAAAAAGAAATTAGAACAAAAGCTAGTGTTTTTGATTCAATTAAGAAACAAAACACTTCCAAGTCTTTTCTTAAAACAAAGCGAACTAATCCATTAACAGATTGCTTGATCATCAGATTCAATGGAGTGTTTTTTTTCCTGACAAGATTAAGTGTCTTATTTTTTATTCATTAAAGATTTTTGAAATAAAATATTTTTTCTTTGTATTCAGATCTTGCCAAATTGACATATTTAATTATTTAACCTTTTGCGGGGCAGGGCAAATTCATTGCTTAAGTAATGAAATTAATGACTGACACCGGAATTTGAAAACAACTTTATTTGTAAACTAGCAGCCTTCGCCCGCTACGCTGGTCAGTTTTTCTAAAGAAACTTCGAATCAAACGAAGTTTTTATATCATATTAATTTTTAGTTTTATATCATATTTTAGTCTGTCTGTCATCGATAAAAAGAGTCTTCTAAAGACATCGCCAAATTAGGAAAATGTGAAGTATCTCACGGACTAATGGGTTTAAAAGAATTTGCTTAGTACCATTCGATTCAGCATGAAAAATACACTAAAATATGTTATCAGTTGAAAAATAACTGCAAAAGCCGATTTTTAAGGAATTTTGTAAAAGTTTGTTCTCTTTTTTTTACTCGCCTTAGGGGTGGAATTTTCAAAAATCCCTTCTTAGCGGCACTCGATGTTATAAGAAGTATTTTTACTCCAATTTTCAAGATTTTTTGTTCGGGAGATTTTTTTGTGCTATGATTAACACGAAATCCAGACTTTCTTTTATATATATAGATAAGGATTGAAAATTTTATTTTTTGCGCCGAAGAAATCGCCAAATTAGGAAAAAGTGAAATATCTAACGAACTAATGGGTTTAAAAGAATTTGCTTAGTACCATCCGATTCAGCATGAAAAATACACTAAAATATGTTATCAGTTGAAAAATAACTGTTAAAGCCGATTTTTAAGGAATTTTTTAAAAGTTCGTTCTTTTTTTAACCCTCCTTAGGGGTGGAATTTTCAAAAATCCCTTCTTAGCGGCACTCGATGTTATAAGAAGTATTTTTACCCCAATTTTCAAGATTTTTTGTTCGGTAGATTTTTTTGTGCTGTGATTAACACGAAATTCAGACTTTCTTTTATATATATAGATAACGATAGAAAATTTTATTTTTTGCGCCGAAGAAATCGCCAAATTAGGAAAAAGTGAAATATCTAACGAACTAATGGGTTTAAAAGAATTTGCTTAGTTCACATAACATTTAAAAAAGAAATAATTGATAAATCAAGCAAAAAATTTCGATGATGAAAAGCATGTGTAATTAACTTTTTATCGCGAATTTATGGTAAAAAAATTTTGATAATCCCTATTTGCTAATTTGTTTGCTGGTCACAATTTTCCTTTCGGCGATTAATACTAATAGATAGAAACATTCTTGAATTCTTTTGTTCAGCCCTGTAGTTTTCCAAGTGCCTTTAATACACGAAAGTATCTTCCTAAAATTTATTTCAAACAAAAATATTTCTTATTACTACCTAAATTACATTTTCAGAAATTATCATCCGAAGACAACCTTGTATCCAGTTCTTTGCGGGGCCCTGTTTATCATTTTATATATATACTACAAACATTTCTTAGTTTACTAAATGCAGTTCAAAATAAAAATGCATATTTTATTTAAAAATCACCTTTAAGTAAATTACGCTCATATTCAGTAACCTTTCCGAGATCTTTTGTGTAACCCTGTATATCTAAATTTAACTGTTTATACTATTACCATTTATACTCTCCATTTAATATGCATACATTTAGCGAAACTTAAAAGCACATATCATAATTCAAAATGCATTTCATCCATGCAACAGTCATCATCCATGATATACAGTACTTCGGATAGAATATATAATATTTGAAATCTTTTGTGTGTCCCTGTAAATGCTATGCACTTCGTATTATGCATAAAATAACTTACATTAAGCCTCAGCAACATAATTAAAATATGTCGGAAACTGTTCCTCCCTTTATTCCTATGCAATGGAATTCTTCTGTCTGACCTTGTAAATGAATAGTAAGTGGCCTTTTCACTACTTTATACTTTACAAAATGCATATTTTAGTGCACTTTGTAAATGCATATAAATTTGAATATGTTCTACAGGCTGTAACATCGTTAAATTTAATTAAAACGATTTTTCCCCATAATGCCGTAATATAAGGAAATTTTTTGACTATCCCTGTAAATAAACTAATCATGGTAGAAACTTTATTTTCAATAGGTATTCGTGCTAGGTAAACGTTAAGAACGTCCAAATATTTCATGGAAATCGGAGTATATTTACGAAAGTTAGAAAGCGACCAGACAGACAGACAAACCGAAAGCATAATAACTTTTCAACTTTATTCGAAAGTGTTAAAAAATCGAGCCAAAAATATATTAATCAGTGATTTTATTTTCCACCTTTTCCCCACAAAAAATTTCTTCCATTTATAATTATGAGTTTTGAATAAAAATATTCATTTGTATGTAACTTATAACTTATTATTAGTATAAGTAAAAAATATTTCTGATTCATTTTAAATATGACGTCATTATTTATCTCGCTCCATTAGCTACTGATATTCATACCCCTTGTATTTTTAACGACTGCTATAAAGTACCTGTTTTATTTCAACTATGACGTCACATTTTCATGAGTGAACCATTTTATTAAAAATATAATTCTTTTTCATTCTTTTTACTTTTAATTTATGTCACCATATTTTACACAAAAATTCCCATTAACTAAACAAATATCCTTGTTAAATGTATTATAAAAAATACACCTTTTATTTTTATTTCAAACATGACGTCATATTTATTTTCTTTTAAATTATTTTATTATAGTTTTTCGCGTGGAAGTTTTCTATTAAAAATTCATTGCCGCTGAAAAATTATTATTCCATTTTTTTTTTATTTTCTTGGCAACAGGAAAGGAAAATGGTTAAATTTTATCTGAAAAATGCCTATTGATTTTGTATGAAAAATAATTAAATTTTGAATTATTAAGGAAAATATTTGAATAAAATAAATAAAAATTACCCTATTATTTAATCCGGACTTCTAACTTTACGTCTGCAAAATTTCAAAGCAATCGGTTCAGTAGTTACGGCGTGAAAGCGGAACAACAAACAAACAAACAAACAAACTCACTTTCCGATTTATAATATTAGTAAGGATTACAGTCGTTACCATGGTACAACTTCTGAAAAATTTCTTCCCAACTTTTCATTATGTGAAGCCAGGAACCCAAAGCTATTCCCACCTAAAAAGTTTATATATTTTTATTAAATTTTGTCTGCGTGATAAAAGGCGCAGTTATGCAAGAACCATCTTCAAACTCGCCAAGTACAATGAGATGGTTATTATCTCAGTGGGAATTGCAAATGAGCAAAATCGGCCAGAGGGGGTGGTAATTGGGAAGGGTTCAAAAATTTGAATACCATCTTAACATGGCTTTGACAAAACCTGCTCTTGCAAAACAATGGCAGGAAAAAAATAAACATTTTTCGTTACAGCAAGTTGGCAACGATAAAAAAAAAAACACACACATTAAAATTCTCACTACAACAATTACTTTATTATTACAAAAATTCCTCTTGATAAATGAAAACAAAATTCTTTGCTCTTTCGTATTTAAGCATTTTCTCTTTAGTTATTTAAGATAAAATTATGTAAATTTGTATGATTTGGCGAATGATTTGGCGAAATTGGTTGACGTGATAATCAAATAATAGCCAATTTACACTTTTCATATTTCACAAAAGATTCCTACACAGACATCATATACGCAATAGATTTAGCACGATTTTCTGGCAACTACAATGTGGCAAAATCCTCGTTTTAGAATACCAAAGAAATTTATATATATTTTATTATTTTCTATCATTTTAAACAGCAATTAACAATAAATAAAAAGTAACTGTAGAACAAAACAACAAATATCACTTTAAAAAAGAAACTGAAAGTAAATAAGCAATTTATCATCAGATAAACAACTATAGCTGGGTTTCCATATCAGGCAAATAATGCCATTTTGGCGCCAGTGAGATACCTCGATGAGTATATGACCAAATCTGTGACAAAATTTCCATATTTGGAAAAAAACTTTAATCGGTATATATACTGCATTTTCCCTACTTATGTATAGGGAAAAAACTTTGACACAGATGTCATGTATGCATCACATTGGCGCAATTTTTTCTGGCGCCAATTTGGAGAACTTGGTTTTTAATTACCAATTTCATAAATATTTTTTAATTATTTTGTATTATTTGAATAAAAAATAATAAATAAAAAAGTTTAATTAATAGCTATAGAACAAAATGATTTATATTATTTTAAAAAACAAAATGAAAGTTAATAAATAGTTTATTAATAAATAAACAACCATAGTCGGTTTACCATGTGAGGCATAAAATCGCCATTTTGTTGCAATCGTGCGAATGTGGTGCGTCTATGACATCTGCGCCAAAACTTTAAAAAGTTGCAATTAAATTATTTTACAGTTTTGATGAGGAAGACATTTATACTAAAATTTAAACATTATACGCATTTTTTATTTGCTATAACTGCTATTTATATATTTACAATAAAACATAAAAAAATATCCTAAAAATGATCTCACGATTTTAAAAGAGAGGGAGAGAATTTAGTACTAATTGCGAACATCGCTCCGGCTTATGCCTTCTTGGTATAAAATCGCATTGTTTGATGACAAAAGTAAATTCAAACACCCAAATAAACAAACAACATATAATTAACAGATAAAACCATTTTCAAAAACAATTCTGCTTTTTTGTCCTGTAAGACACATAATGGAAGAATTAGATTTTAAAAATATTTTTTAAAAAAACTACTTGGTTATATCGTCGACCAATTTCGCCAAATTATACAAATCGCCAAACTATTAGACAGATTATATAGATTAACATATTTTTTTCATTTAAATAACGAAAAACAAATTAGCAGAGCATATATAAAAGTAGAAATAAAATGTCGAATTAAAAATCACTTGATGACATAATTAATATTTATATTATGCTTAATGTCAAGTGAATGTGATATTTACGATCATCCATTATTGACATTTAATCTTGGAATTTGGCGGTAGATTTTTAATCGATGGGTAATCTTTCCTTCTTCAGTTTTTAAATTTTAAAACTGAAATTTTTCCTGTAAGTGAAATTGACGAAATGGCGCAAGAAAAATTAAATTAACAATAAAAACATTTGCAAAAAGAAATAAAAGTGTTATACTCATATCTATGTAATTTACGTTTGAATATTAAAATATACTCTAAAAATTATCTTCACTTGGGAAAAAAAAAAAAAAAAAAAAAAAAAAAAAAAAAAAAAACATTATTGCGACCATTAAGAACCTAAGTCAGGCATTAAGTCAGTAGTGCATTTTCGTCTTAAAAACACATTCTTGGGCGACAAAAGCAATATGAAAATGGTATAGAAACGAATAGTAACTCACAACTTACAGTGTCTTTTACAATCAGATCTGCTTTTTTCTGCTGTAAGTTATATTATACGGAAATTCGATAAAAAAGAGAAATAAAATAATAAAAAGGGAAATAACTATCATTCAAAATTCATTTAATCAATTTCTGAAATTCATGTTTTTATTCTAACGCCAGGGATAAGTCGCCAAAAGTTGAACCAATTGTTACATTTCGCGTTAATTTATTTTTAAAGTATTACAAATATTTTTTTCATTTTCAAGATGAATATATTTTTATAATATTACGCCTCATTTAAGCGGTCTTTCTTTATTATTATTATCAGTAGTTATTTTCTGCTATTATTTGCAAGATATTTGTAATATTTCTAATAGATATAGCCAATTTAATTCTTTTAGCAATTATAATTTTCGCCAAAAACAGCTACTGGCAACCCTTTTGTCAAAAATAACCGAAAAATACGAAATTTTCTACGAAAAATCAGAGTTATCCCTGTAAATTTGAATCATAAACCTACGAAAAAATATTTCCTATTGAATGATACAATCGGCAAAAAAATCCATCGGGTAGTTTATGAAAACACTCGTTTGGAAGTTTCAGAACTTCTGCTTTATAATATATATGATATGATACGAAAACACTATACTTCACGCATGTGATAAACCGTAATTTTCTTTAACAAAATTCCGGTGCGAATGTGGTGCTTGGGAATTAAAATTAAGTGGTATATCTATGAAACCACCGCCCCTCAAGGAGTTAAGAAAGGAGAAATGAGTAAGTTTGAATAATTTTCTGTTACTTGTAGACACACTTGTAAAATAAATTTAATTGTTTTCCTAAACAAGCAACATAACTGTTAAACTTTACTCTTTCTCTTTATGTTACTGTTGTATTATTGCAAAAATATAATACTGTTGTATTATTGTTTATCTTCTTTTTGTATAACCCTCTAAATGTTTGGTACGTAAAATTCCGTTTACTAAACTCGAGTTTCACTGCAATATAAACAATATTTAAGACAATATAATTTTATAGATTAAATGAATTTTTGATACGTTTAAGAATGCCTAATGCTCTCAAGGATCACAATAATATTTGTAATTATTATTATTATTATTTTTGTAATATTGAAAGAATCCTATTTTCTGAGCATTTAAAACAAAATGCGCAGAAAGCAACAGTACAATTTTACCATTTCCTAAACATTCAATGGGTCGAGAATGGAAAAAATAAATATGAATTTAACCCTTTCCGGCGCAGTACTCTTTAAAGTTGGAATTTAAAGATAAAAAAAAAATTAGGCAATCTATTTAGGCCTAGAGGCGTACATAGGTATTGTTTTGTAAAGATTGCACTAACCATTTTAATTATACAGCTGTTGCCGAAGAGGTAACCTCCCATAAGTAAAGCATTGATAAGCGCAGTGAGAAGAGCATTGCTGTGAAGCGCGTATTACAGTAAAACATTTTACCTAGTATTTAGAAACAGTAGAGTTTGATCTCTGTGGTGCTGCCATCTAGAACTCACAAGAAAGATTTAAAGTAGCCATTAGAGTAGTTTTTGAAATATTCACGGAGTTTTTTATCTCTAAACAGGGAGAATTTTAGGTGTTGCCGACCCGGCAACACTGCGCATTAAGGGGTTAAACAATTATCTATTTTCATAGACATATATTCGTAAAAAGAACTAAATTGTTTACATGAACAAGTAACATAATTCTAAAGAAACTTAAAACTCTGTAAAATGTTGTATTTAAGCATTAATAAACATATAGTAAATCTCTATATTGTTCTAATTTTCTTTTCTTTTCTTGAAATTCTATTATTTAGTTTAATCAAAATAGTAAATATCTTTAAAAGTCGTAAATAAAGAAGAATCAGTATAGGTAAAATATTGCAATAAATCTGTCAAATTGTTTGAAAGCAAATGCACTCTAAATTAAAAAAAGGTTTCTGGATGTTAATAGAAAGATATGTAATCATATGTCGTGCAGTTTTAAAAATATTTCTAAATATTTATTCTAAAAATATTTAGAATAAAATCTAGTGTTTACAACTTAACTGAAATTTAAAAAAAAAGTATTTTCATAAAACAAAGATAATTAATCTATTAACAGATTGCATGATCATTAGATTTAATTGAGTGGTTTGTTTTGATGAGATGAATTGGCTCTTTTTTAATTCATTAAAGATTTTTGCGAGAAAATATTTATTCTTTATCTTCAAATAATTGTTATTTTTCTATATTTAATTAATTACTTGTTTAACAAGAAAAGAAAAAATAATAATGGGTTTCATGAAATTTCTATTATACTTAAACAGATTCGTAAATGGGGCTGAAGTGTTTGTATTAACAAGTAAGGTATTTGTAAAGATATTTAAAAATTAAATAAATGTTACTTTTATGTTAGAATAAAGATTTATTCTAATAAATCTCCACATTCTTTGTTCTCATTTCGTACATTTTTTCTTGAAATTATTTTAAGTAGTTTAATCAAATTAATAAGTATCCTTAAAAGTCGAAATTAAACGGGGTCATTTGAGATGAAATATTGCCATAAATCAAAATTTAAAAAAATAAATCGTATGAAAGCAGATGAGTTCTAAAGTTTAAAAAGCTTTATAGAGGTTAATAGATACAATTAGATGAGTCATTCCAGCAGTATCAGAAAGAAATTATAATAAGAGTTCGTGTTTACGAGTCAATTACGGACAAACTCTTACTTAAAAGAAAGCGAACTAATCCATTGACAGATTGCATGATCATTAGTTTCAATGGAGTGTTTTTCTTCTGACGAGATTAAATGGCTGTTTTCAACTCATTAAAGATTTTTGAGAGAAATTATTTGTTTTTCTTTTATATAGCAGTGTTATTTTGCGAAACTTATTTATGTAGTTATTTAAGAAAAAAAAAAGAATGCTTTAAATTATTTTTAAGGTTTCATACTTAAAAAGTGAAAACGGCACCATTATCATATCACACTTGTGTCTGTATATCATTCACAACAATTTTACTGATAAACTATAGAACGTGGGAAATTCAAATTGGAGAAGTGTATGAATACATTTGACTCACATATTTACGGATTGATAAACCTTCTTAAATATATTTACAAAATATGAATGAGGGAAATTAGATTAATTAAGAAAATTCTTTTCTTTCTATATCGCGTGGAGTGTCAAGCAAAAGCTTTCACAACGCTGAAGACAAAAATACATTTTTTTTTAATTTTAGGTATTAAAAAGGAAATTGAAAATATAGTGCAAAAATATATTCCCCCCCTCCCCCTACTTTTTCCGAATCTAAAGAAACTAAACAGTAAAAAAATGGAAGTAGTAGATGTTAATTTAAACCTTGCAAGAAACTTGTAGCTATTATCCTAGGTCACATTGTTTTTGAAAAAAGCGCATTTTTACACACAAATTTCGATTTGCGGCATTGAACAAACGTGTTGAGGAGCGCTGGGGATACCTATTGTAACAGAAGGATAAAAGCAATATTGGTATTCATATTACGAAAAAAAATCGTCGCTAATTAGCCCAGTTATTAACATTAAAGACACGGACGGATTTGACACAAATAATGGCAGGGGCAGCGTATGCTGTGTACTATCGTCTCTTAAAGTCTATATAACAACTTATATATTTGGTAAACACAATGACAAGTAGCAGTATAAAAGTAAAAATTTGTGCCGGTTTGGCCAACAAGCCGTGGTAGATTACTGAATTAACTACCACCCCCCCCCCAAAAAAAAAAGAAAAAAAAAGAAGAAGAAAATTGATTCACTGTGACACTTTAGATTTACTTTTGTAAGCATTAGAAATTTTTAGTAATTTTCTTGTAAACTTGGATATTCTAGCGTAAATACTCGTTAAGTTCCCTAAAAAAAGCCTCCAAGGAGAAAATATTCCCACCTCCTCTTAAGCCAATAACCTTCGTGTAGATAATTGGACACCAATAAAACAGCATCATCGTCTCTCTCAATTTCGAAATTCAGTCATTTTCCAAAAAAAATTGAAAGAAAGTATTATAAAGATGTGGGTATTTTCTAAACAACAGTTAAAATGTGATATTTAAACTGCATTGAGAGATTCATTAAAAGAGTGTTTTAACATTTAAATTAAAAACCATGACAGAATAACATTTTTAAGAATAGTATAACATTAGATAAAATATACTAACATTTTTAAGTAATATTTTAGTATAAGTTTTTTTAAATATTCGTGATTTTACATGTAACAAAATAATTATTTTCCGAAATTAGATTAAAATGAATACTGCAAGCTATGTTAGCAAACACAAAATCTATAATCAAATCTGTCTTTTATAAAACACCAAAAAGATTTTAAAAACAATAACTTTTAGAAAATTATCCGGAAATTCGATTATATTTTACGCTTTTCTGTAGAAACAAGTATGTCTTTAATATTATGTAATATAAAATTATTATTATGTAAACAAACAGTTATTCTAAAAATAAACTCTTAGCTTTTCTACAAATTTTCGATGCCTGAAAAACAATGTTAATCACATTTCAAGATCGGAAAATAAGAGAAAATTCAATATAAAGTTTCGATCAATGTTTCCTGCACATAAATTAAATTTGATACAATATGGTAAATTGTTTTAAATTTTGTTACATTTACTAAAATTCTATAAAAACATCATAGGGTAAAACTTTATTAAATTATTGTGTAAACATAGTAAATCACCACACATTCCAATGCAATAATTTCGTTAAGACTATATTTAAATACGTTATTTTTCTTAAATGAGATTTTCCAAAATGAAAATGTAAATTCTCTTGTCTAAAGACTTGATTTACGTCACTAATAAATATTGTTTTAAAGAACATTATTTATAGCAAAGATTATGAAAGGTAGGATCAAAATGCATTACTTGGACTATTAGAAGATGTGCTTTGCACTTGAGAATTCATGATGTCACTATTTAATTTAATATATTTTTATAACTATATATTTATTGGTTTTAAAGTATTAAATTTAACATTAGCGCATCCATTAATTCCATTTTCATTCTTATTTCACTCGAAGATGACAAAATTTCAGACGTTTATAATGTTATACTGTAATGGTAAAATGTTCAAAAGGATTTGTTGTTGTCATTCATCTGCCTTTACGGAATAGAATTGGTTACATAATTACTCGTTCAATGATAATTTTTACGTAATTTTTAATGTTTTTTCTTTATTCGCTTTGATTGTTAATAGTTATCCATCAATGAAATTTACAGTAATTAAAATAAATTTTACCATTGCTTCTAATATTACAAATGTCAATAAGAGACGAATTCGAGATTACACGTTAAAATAAAAAAGAAAGAAGTAAATATCAAATATATAAATAGAATGCTAAATTCATCGTTAAAAGACACAAAGACATCACAGATTAAAACTTTATTAAATAGTTGTGTAAAAAGCAATAACTTATTATCCATTTCAATGTATGAATCTTGTTAAAGCTATATTCTAATACCTTATTTCTTGTAAATAATACTTTTCAACATAAAAATGTAAAAGGACCTTATTTTTCTCCAGGAAGAAATAATGTTTTAAAGAACAACATTTAATGCAAAAATTATGAAAACTAGAATGTAAATGGATCATTGGAACTTTAAGAAGATGCTTTTTGCACTTGAGAATTGATGATGTTACTACTTAAATTGGTATATTTTTACAAAGATGCATTTAATGGTTTTAAAATTTTTTAATTTAGGACTAGCGCAGAAATGTTATCTTTCAATTTTATATTCACCCTCATTATGAACTCAAATTTTCGGAAATGACAAAATTTCAAATGTTTACAGTGGTTTTACAATAATGATAAAAGGTTCTAATGGATTTTTTTTTTTATAGATTCATTTTATCCGCCTCTATACAGTTAAAAATTTTAAACTTTTGCTTCACCGTCGATCGAGCGCTTTTATAGAATATCTCTCTTTTGACCCATGAGAATGCTCCATGATACAGTGAAGTAATCGTTTTCTATAAAAGCGATGGAGTGGCGATGCAGAAAAAAGGTAAAATTTTTTACAGTGTAATTACTCGTTCAATGACAATTGCAGAGCTGGATACACTATTAAAAATTGACCCTTTTGCTGCATCGTCACTCAACCGCTTTTATAGAAAACGATTACTTCATCGTACCATGGAGCATTCTTATGAGTCAAAAGAGAGATATTCTATAAAAGCGGTGGTGTGACCATGCAGCAAAAGGTTAAATTTTTTTACAGTGTCGATGAATGTGTTAAAAATTTTTGAACGGAATATCTATTTTATGACCAATGAGAATGCTCCATAACACAGCAAAGTAACCGTTTTCTACACTGTTAAAAATGCAGAAAAAGGGTCAAATATTTTACAGTGTAATTACTCGTTCAATGACAATTGAATAGCTGGATACACTGTTAAAAATTGACTCTTTTGCCGCATCGTCACTCTATCGTTTTTATAGAAAACGATTACTTCAGCCTATTAGGGAACATTCTCATAGGTCAAAAGAGCGATATTCAATAAAAGCGGTGGAGTGACGGTGCAGCAAAAGGGCAAAATTTTTAACAGTGTGTAAAAGCGGTGGATTGATGCTGCAGCAAACGGGTCAAATTTTTAACAGTGTGTGCTTTGACAATGCACGAATTTTTGGTGACTTTTTATTTGGTGTAATTTTCAACAAGCCGTTAATTCCTAAATTGGCTCAGATCTAAACTTTTATATATTACGTAGAAAAATGGACAAATCTGTATTCTTTAATATTCAAATATAATAAAATTTCTGAATAGCATAAACCTCATTGAACAGATTCCTGCATCGAGTTCGGTTGTTCTTAATTTTTTTTAGCACTCGCTCGATTCTATGTCACTTCCTCCAGTTTTAGCCAATCACATTGCTGAGCTCGGCTGAGCCAATTTGGGAGTTCACGGCTCGTCGATTTTCTAGCCCAAGCCGAATTAGTGTTTTCTAATACGTCGACAACTTTGAATCATGGGAAATACACTATTTACAACTAGCGAAAAAAATAAAAAGCGTAAAATGATGTATTTTTACAAAACAATCAAGATAAAACAAAAACACATATTTTACTAGCAAAAGCCATGCTTTGTTTGGATTCGCGAAGCATTATTTTATAAAACAGATATTTGAAAGTAACAATATTTTTTTTAATTATTATTTTTGCATCTTTATTAAACAAAAACGTTATTTTATGTTTTGGCGCATTTTAATTTTTTATTTATGATGTAAAACTGACATAATAAGATATTTTCGAAGCAAACTTTTACAATTTTTTTTTAAATTTTCAACTAAAAGCTCTTTTAAAGATGTTTTTACAATTTCAAGTAGCCACTGGTGTTTTTTAATTGTTTGAAATATGCATGTTTCCAATCTTTGTAATCAACATCCGATAATCTTTGATAGCTATTTTAGAATAATATATTTGAAGAAAGTTTGAAGAAAGTTACTTCTTCAAAATCCTATTTTCTGGAAAAAACATTTGAAATCTGCTTTCGTTGATACTATGAATTTTTAACTGTAAAACATTTTATTTTAATTTCTTCGTTTTTATACATGTTAGCGTATGAGAATTCCTGTAATTCTCTTTTTACTTTCTGCGAATGGCAACTCAATTAAGGGAATTACCTTTTAACGAAGCGCTCTCTCATTCTCGCAGTGACGTTTTCACGAATAATTATTGTTGTGTTTGCGAACTTATTAAAGTCTTATTTTTCTATAAAATCCTTCTGATTAATGAGTCGATATTATTTAGCCACAATACGACCTTCGCAAAAATATTTATAAAGAGCTTGAACCAACAACTTCACGCAGATCTTTTAATTTTTCATTTATATAACAAATTTAAGAATTAATTTTATTTGTTTACAATTATTTTGTTGCCAGTTTACAAAAAAAAAAATTCCATAATACAATTCTTTTGAAATGTTTAAGTGTCATCTGTGCACACGATTTTGCGGGATAATGAAAACATGTTTTATTTAATAAATTAATCATGATTCTATCTATAATTATTTACTCCATGATTTAAACTTTTTTTCTGAAAATATACGCGTTTCATTTTTTATTTATTTGCTAAAATGCGTCCGTATTGGAAATGCATGTAAAATAAATTAATTAAAATAATAATTTTTTTAACGTTTTACTGTAAAAAAAAATTATATTCTGCAAATCTACAGATCATAATTTATTTTTGTATTTAATTTGAAGTTAAAATATTCAATAGTTTTTTTGTAAAGCGTACGACAAATTGTAATTTGAGTGGACTAGTAGAGGATTCGCTTCGCTCATCCTAATAACATAAATTTTATCGTAACTGTGCTACTTGCATTATTTCATGCTTTTAGAATGCCTATCTATATCAGAGTAAACAAGAGATTATTAAAACCCAAATTTCTGGTTAGCTTTCAAAAAAAAAAAAAAAAAAAAAAAAAAAAAATCATCACATCATTTTAATGGATTACAATAGTCTATTAAGAGCAAACATTGTTAAATCTTCAAAGTTCCAAATTTTTATATTTTATTTACCCAAGTTAGAGCGTCTAGATTAATATTCATCACTTTTATAAAAATTTCTCTATTCTGATCAATAAGAATGATCCAAAATGTAGTTATATAATCGTTTTCTCTAAACGCGGTGGAGTGAGTCTACAACAAAAGCTGAAGATTTTTTGCTGCCGATTAATGCTTCGATTGCTAATCTAAAGCTAATCTACTGCTAATTTTGCAGATTATGCTTTTAAATAATCGTTTAACACTTTGAAATTTTATAATCGTTTGAAAATTAAAATGCATAATTGTTGCATAATTTTGACGAGTCATTCAAATTTTATGAAAACCGGATGGTTCATATTAGTTCATCAGGGGCTATCAAAGGAATTCCGTTACATCACGGCCAATGGGGAAAAATAGCTTCAAGTGCATTTTAAACATGTTGCACTATTACGAAGATGATAAAACTGATATGCATCTATGAAGTATATACTGAAATATACATTCTGTACAATATGACGTGCAAAGAATATTTGTCATTAATTTACACGCAAAAGCATTCCTTTAGATAATGGTATAGAGGGAAACATTGTTTGGGACGCATTTCAATTATATTAAACTATTTCAAATTTTATGAAATTGATTTACGTTTTTGAGATTTGCTGGAAGTTACATCCTTTATAAAGTAAAGCATATATTATTTTTAGGTACTCACAAAAGATTTTGGCTACTAAATACTGGCTACTATATACAGGGTGTATATATTATTTTTAGGTACTCACAAAAGATTTTGGCTACTAAATACTGGCTACTATATACAGGGTGTTTCTAAATTCATGGTCCAAACTTTAAGGGTGATAGTACACATCAAGACAAACAATATTTAAATAGAAAACCAAGGGTCCCAAAGTCTTCCGAAGGAGATAGGCGCCATTAAAGTTTAGGGTCCAAAAATTCAAATGATTATGAAAAACAGAAAAATTGGTCGATTCGTTTGCGGTTTTCACTAAAATTATTCTTTATGTCAGTATTGTCTTGAAAATAAATTATAAAGATAAATTTCAAAAAATGACGATAGAGGGCGTTTTAGACTTTAGAGTAACGAACAACTATTTTTTACCGTTATTTTTTGCATCCCATTAAAGGTTTCGTATGCTTAGACATAAACTTAAATTTTGAGCTCAAAATCTGAATAGTTGGAAGCAGTTTAGTAGTACAAACTTAACTGTGTTCAGAGGGTTTTAATTTCAAATGATTATAAAAAACGGAAAAATTAGTCGATTGATTTGCGGTTTTCACTAAAACTATTCTTTATGTCGGTATTTTATTGAAAATGAATTATAAAGATAAATTTCAAAAAATGCCGATAGAGGGCGCTTTAGACTTTGGAGTAACGTACAACTATATTTTACCGTTATTTTTCGCATCTCATAAAATTTTTTTAGAAGCTTAGACACAAACTTAAATTTTGAGATGAAAATCTGAATCGTTGGGAGTGGTTAAGTAGAGCAAACTGAACTGTGTTCAATGGAGGTGGAGAGGTTCAAATTTCAAATGATACTAAAAAACGGAAAAATTGTTCGATTCGTTTGCCGTTTTCGCTAAAACTATTCTTTATGTCAATATTTCTTTGAAAATAAATTTTAAAGATTAGTTTAAAAAAATACCGTTAGAGGGCGCCTTAAACTTTAGAGTAACCAACAACTATTTTTAACCGCTATCTTTTGTATGTAATTAAATGCTTGTAAAAGTTCAAACTTAAATTTTGAGCTGAAAATCTGCATCGTTGTGAGTAATTAAGTGCGTAAATTTGAAATGTGTTCGAGGGGTGGGGAGGCTAACATTTTAACTCCTGACCACTGTTCAGTTTCCGCTTCTTAACCCCTCCATCGATTTAGAATTTGAGCTCAAAATTTAAATCTAAGCATTTTCAAGCATTTAATTAGATACAAAAAATAACGGTGAAAAATAGTTGTTGGTTACTCTAAAATTTAAGGCGCCCTCTAACGGTACATTTTGAAATTAATCTTTAAAATTTATTTTCAAGGAAATATTGACATAAAGAATAGTTTTAGCGAAAACGGCAGACGAATCGACCAATTTTTCCGTTTTTTAAAATAATTTGAAATTTGAACCTCCCCACCCCCATTGAACACAGTTCAGTTTGCTCTACTTAACCACTCCCAACGATTCAGATTTTCATCTCAAAATTTAAGTTTATGTCTAAGCTTCTAAAAAAATTTTATGAGATGCGAAAAATAACGGTAAAATATAGTTGTACATTACTCCAAAGTCTAAAGCGCCCTCTATCGGCATTTTTGGAAATTTATCTTTATAATTCATATTCAATAAAATACCGACATAAAGAATACTTTTAGTGAAAACCGCAAATCAATCGACCAATTTTTCCGTTTTTTATAATCATTTGAATTTAAAACCCTCTGAACACAGTTAAGTTTGTGCTACTTAACTGCTTCCAACTATTCAGATTTTGAGCTCAAAATTGAAGTTTAAGTCTAAGCTTACGAAACCTTTAATGAGATGCAAAAAATAACGGTAAAAAATAGTTGTTCGTTACTCTAAAGTCTAAAGCGCCCTCTATCGGCGTTTTTTGAAATTTATCTTTATAATTTATTTTCAAGGCAATACTGACATAAAGAATAATTTTAGTGAAAACCGCAAACGAATGGACCAATTTTTCTGTTTTTCATAATCATTTGAATTTTTGGACCCTAAACTTTAATGGCGCCTATCTCCTTCGGATGACGTTTGGGACCCTTGGTTTCCTATTTAATATTGTTTGTCTTGATGTATACTATCACCCCTTAAAGTTTGGACCATGAATTTAGAAACACCCTGTATATTAATACCCTATTACACCAAGATATGAATATATTTAAAACTTCGTTATATTACGGATGCCCCTCATTTGCAACGTTTGATGAGCAATTTTCGACTTCTCCAACTTCCATTTCTAGAGCCACAGTTTATTTTCTAGTTGTCAGTGACAGATTTTTTTTTCAGCGCAGAAAGTAATTCTAGGTTTTTATTACTATCATTTTATAGAAAGAAAGTTCATTATCTTAATCAGCTACATTAAATTAATTTTCATGCTGTACAAACAAGAAAAATAAAAATATTTTATGGAAAAATGTACAATAAAAAAAGGAACGGTATAATTTAATTTTTTAGAAGGCTATATATATTTATTGAATTGAGGTATAATGAATATTTAAAATGTAGAAGTATTTTTTGAAAAAACACAAGATTCTCTAAATAAAGCAAGATTATTCCAAAATAATACCCAACATGATTTTTTCTCATTCCATGTTTTGCAATAATTTTGTCAGTAAATATCGTCCTTTTTCTTATTTGCATATACAAATGAAACTAGAAATATTTAAAATTTAAGGCCACCTTTGCGCCGTTTTCTATTATTCAACTACCCAAATCGCATCAAAATGCAAATATAATTTCGCTACGGAAGAGAAAATTCGCAGTTCAAGCAATATTTTTATTTTAAAAAAGAATAAATTTAATGTCTACAAACTTATGTTTTAGAGGAATTGGACGATGACAATAGCATAGACAGATCCTTGCATTATTTTTACTTTCTTCTATCTCTGCAAGAAGAAAGTATTGGATTAGTTAAAAAATTCAACTTCCGGTTTCCGATGGATTTATACGTTTTAGAAGGTCCTGATCAATGTTTGATGACTTTTAGAGATAACCTGTCTGTGAGTTTGTCTGTCACACTGCCAATCAGTCACTTTTTATGTGATAAATATTTTTAGGCGCTCTATCGCAAGAAATAATTTACGGATTTTCATAAAACATTAGATTCTGTTATACTTTTATATAATTTGGTGTTTACTTCATTTTTTGGCAAATCACCCCACAGGCGCCACTGTCATTCTTAATTATTCATGATTATCTCAACAGCTCAAGATCTAATGCACGAAATTTCATCAAACTTAAGATTCAGTTAGTACGTGATATAAATTGGGGATGTTTAATATTTGGTGTAAATTTCCTTACATGCGGCGTTGCTATGCTGAATTTTACATAATTTCATAATAGCTTATCTCAAGAACATGCATGGATTTTCACCAGACTTAAGATTCAATTAGTAACTGATAAAAATTTAACCATGTTAATTTTTTATGTACATCACATATCAGGTTCCGCTAATAACCAGAACTCATTAAAGATCTTGAAATAGTTCTGTCTCAGAAAGTAATACACGAATATCCATCAAACTTCAGATTCAGTTAGAAGCTCACATAAGTTGTTGTTGACAAGATTTTGCTGTAAGCAACCTAAAGGGAGGTTCTGCTATGATGCATTTTTCAGGAAGTATTTTTACACATTTAATATACAAGAAAGTTTTGGAATTGCCGTATGTGACTAGTTTAGTACTCATTTTATTACTGTGAGAAAAGATGGAATCTTATGTTACCTTCACCTTACGTCGTACTTTACATAGAATTACGTCATTTTAGGTAAATTTGTAATTATATAAATAGGCAAAATCTACACTGTAAGAAATGACAGATGTTTTTAAATCTGCGAAAATGTCTAATAATCAAGAACTTAAATATAAAAGAATCTGTTCGAAGTCACCCATGATTTTTAAAATTGTTCCTTTATGTATAAAAATCTCAGAAAACAGTTTATTTCGGAAATTTAAAGAAGAATTTTTCAAAAACAATTTTTCTTTAGCTGCTCGTCGATTGCGGAAATGTTTCAATTCTCTGCATATGTCGAAAAATCGGTTTTTCGGATTGTACATATTTTCAAATAAACATTTTCAGCTGAAAACTGAGTTTGTGCATGCAAATGCAACGAAAACATGTTAAAGTTCAGATTCATGATAATGCTGTTGTTATTGTATGTTTGTCTGTTAAACATGTATTCTGGATATAAAAACTTTTTACCTGAGAATTTATAGTATCCGAAAAAGAAATATTCCAGCTTGAGAAAACACTGTAAAAGTTAACCAGAGACATTTACAAAATGACGGTCAGCTCATTAAAACTTTATTATTATAAATTATTTTTTTGAATTTTAAAAATAAATAATTTTCTAGGGTTTTAAAAGTAAAGATAAAGATGATTTTCCTATTTTTGTTTTCACAAATCTTCGATGATTTGGAAGAAGTTAAATAAATATAAAATAAATATAATAAGTATAAACATAAAAATATATAACGGAATAAAGTTTTCGCCTTGCTTTTAATACAAAATATATAATATGAGCATTAAAATGTTCAAGCCCACTTAAAAGGTGATTAAAGTAATCAAACATAGATATTAGTAGTTAATTTTATTTAAAAACATCTTAGTACTTTCGAGCCTTCAATCAGGCGCTTCCTCAGAGAATATTTTCTTTCTTTATTTATTTAGCTATATTTATTTATCTAGATAAAAAAAAGGTAAATAACCCTAGTAGCAAACCAATATTGGTCCAACGTTGCGCTAATATTTCATTTATTGGAAACATTGCAAATAAAACGTCAATATTGCCCCAATATTAGGATGTTTACATTTTTCCCTTATTTAGCCAATATTTGCAGCCAATATTATGCCAATATTGGAGTTTTATTGAAAATATTGCCAATATATCACCAATATTGTACAAATTTTGGCGTTACATCGGAAATATTTCCAATCAAATTCCAATATTTAACAATATTGGTGTTTTATTGGCAATATTTCTAATGAAAACCCAATATTGGCATAATATTGGCTGCAAATATTGGCTAAATAAGGGCAAAATGTAAACACCCCAATATTGGAGCAACATTTCATGCCAATATTGTGCCAATGTGCCAATATTACTCCAAGATGTAGCCAATATTGGATTAATATTGTTTGGCTGCTGGGGAAAGATTCTATATTTATTTATCTAGATAAATAAAGTTAAATAAAGAAAATATTCTCTGAGGAAGCGCCTGATTAAAGGCTTGAAAGTACTAAGATTCTTTTAAATAACTTATTAACGTATATATTTGATTACTTTAATCGCCTTTTAAGTAAATCTGAATATTTTAAAGTCCATACTGTATATTTTGTGTTTAAAGCTCATATTATATGTTTTGGAAGAAGTTATTGCACATTTTTCTTCATGATTGACGTACATTTTTATAGATTCAGTAGTCATTTTTCTTCAGTGCATAGTCTTTGTCTGATCCATTCGTCTGACTGCGTATAACAGAGCAAGAACTGTTAACATAAGTTACTCAATGTAATCTCTACATGAAGATAATAAAATCAGTCATGCTAAAAAAATTCCTTGATCAACATAATTCATAAAAAGCTCATTATTCTAAACAAGGAAATTTACGATCATAAATAAAATCTTAAATATAAAGGAATCACTGCATGATCAAATAATTATAAGCTGAGAACATAAATTTCAACAGATATTATGTGAGAACAGAAGCAAAATAATCAAACTGATCAATAAATATTTTTAGGACAATAAAATAATTAGGACTATTTCATTTCCTGATGAAATAACGATTAACAGTGTTTATTTAATTATAATTACGTGTTATAAACATTTTTTAAGTAAACAAATAACTCTTAACTTGTATATATGTGATTTTTATAATAATGCTTTTTTAATGTTTTTTTTTTTTTTTTTTTTTTTTTGTTCGATTATAAATAAACAAATAAAGTATGAAAATGTAGCAAACAGCTGTTTTGAATCTACTGTCGAGATTCTTCATCAGTGCAAAACTCTGCGAGCTAGAAAAAGCAGTTTCCTCAATTTTGCTTTTTCTAGCTCGCTGAGTTTTGCACTGATGAAGAATCTCGATAATATATTCGAAACAGCTGTTTACTGCATTTTCATACTTTATTTGTGCATTTATAATCGTTGGTTTTCTATCTTTAAAAGGAAAGTAGCATTTTAAGTTAACTTCACGTTTAATCATGATTATAGATATTTTTTTTTTCAAAAATATTAATGTTTATTTGTGTTTGTCTGTGAAATCAACGTGTAAGGAAAATATCGTTAAACATGACTTGTACAATATGAAACCACGGATAGAAAAGAAAGAGTAGGAGACTGGGTTATCGTGATATAAAGCAGATAAAGGTAAGCCATTTTTACTTACCTATATTCTTACAATGATAGAATATGTAAAATAAATCGATACAGGAACTAAGCAAATCTGCGAAATAGGTTTATTAGTAAAAAATAGAATATTTCAAATAAAAACCAAGTGGTTAGAAATTTAATATATGTAATCGTAGTAGAACTTCGTCGAGTCATTTTAAATTTCACGACAATCGAACCAAAATTTAAAAACATATTAATAGAAGTTTTCGTCATTCTTTTAAATTCTATGATACGTAATTAATTCAATGATATCCTATGATAGATAGTATACATAGTGATTGTGGATTGCCATTGTTATAACGCACTTCTTAAATTGATGCCATATTATTTTAGTATTACTGAATTTAAAATATATATCGTAATAGATTATGTATTCTTGCAGTTTTGCGTAAGAGTGCTACAGCTATTGCAGCAAGATCTGAATATAATAGGGTGCAGCTATATACACTTTTCCATTATGCAGTAATAAATATGGCATAAAAATTGCTAGTACAGCATCTCCTTCCGGTAGAATATCCCCATAATGAACTGTAACCTGCGGTCCATTGTCATAAACTAGTATATGTAAGTTTTTTAAATTCTATACATAGATTTATACACTTTTCAGTGATATATTGAGGACACACATACGCACGGACATATGCAAACACATAGACATTTTGTATAAGCATGTTTTGGGGGATCTCTGCCCTCTGAAAAGCCTGTAAATCGAACGACGTCGACGTCGATTTTGAGAAAATCAAGAAAAATTTTATTACAATAATTTCTTCGATTATATTGATATTAGAAAGTAAAAATGTTTTTAATCTGCTTTCTCAATTTTAACTAAAATTAGGGAATACTGAATAAAAATAAATAAAAATAAAGAAATTGCTTTAAAAAAAATTCCAGTGTTATCTATTTTTATGATGCTTAAGCAAAATTTCCCGTGATTCTGGAATTAAAATAAATAAAATATTTTAATAGAAATCCTAAAAACAAATCGTAAATGAAAATAAAATTTATTTCTTGTAAACAAAATTTTATAAACTTTTGGATTAAATAGCATTACAGATGCAACTCTTTAAGTGTACAAAATGTTAGATTTAGTTAATTCGGCGGCATGTAAAACATTTTTCGCATCTTTCTTTTCTTAATAGGCTACTTTTAAAACCTTTTCTGAATAGAAGACGTTTAATCCTTTGTATTTATGTTAATCTTTTAAGAATAGAACGCAGTTAAAAATTGTATTTAAATCTGTTGAATCTTTAATTCAGATTATTTCTATTTACAAACGGTAAATTTTCTAAGTAAAACGCATTAAAATATCATTTTACTTACAATTTTTCCTTTTTTAGCTTAATTTAGAAAGTATGTTTTTATTATTATTTGACTAAATACGCCCCATTAATTAAAAAAATTTACACCTTACTTCGTATAATACAGAACACTGAGAAAAAAGTCATTCTAGTTAATGAATTAATTTACAAATACATTTCATGGAATAAGTTACTAAAGGTTTGTATTTTACATTCTTCAGAAAATGAATAATGATATTAAAAAAACAGTTATATTTCCAGTTTAAATACTGAACAAACTAAAGTAAAAAGAATAATAAATAATTGCTAGTTCGTATTGTGTTTCAGCATGTTTTGAAATGTTGTCTTTATACAGTATTTGTTTTTAGATTTCGCCATTAATTTATCATAATTCTTAACAAAAGACAACGATCGTCTATCCGTCTTTGTCAAAGACATTCCAAACATTTTCTTTAAAAGAAATCTAGACTTCATTTTTTTTTATTCAAGCTATTCAATTCCTTTATAAAAATACATAAATGAATGATACAAAATTTCACCGAATTCAGAAAAGAAAATATCTCCAGATGTCTTGATCACTTTAAAAGAAAGATTTTAATTTTTTGGAAGGAATAAAAGAAATAACACTGCTTGCTGTAAACATGCTTTCACTCACAGTTTTTATATACATTTTTTGTAGAAACTTCCGTTATTATTTGAAAGATAAACCACATTGAAGAAATAAGTTCAGCTATTACATTTCAGATATGCCTGTATACCATAGATTTTTTTAAAGTTAAATGTATTTTATTGAATCTGAGTAGTATTTTGTGTGAAGTTTTTTATTCTACAAGGTGATTCAAAAAATGTTGACAAAATGCTATGACAAATAAGGCATAGGACAAGGATAAAAAATCACATAGACACATAGGGTCGCAAACCACTGAGTCACAAATTTTGGGAGTCACAAATTTATTGAGTCACAAATACAGGGTGTTTCATCCAAACTCAATTCGGGTTGACGGTAATAACTTTCAGAAAACTGAAGTATATTATAATTAAACATTTAACAGAAATTCTCATATTTTTTTTTTTAAATGTGATAACAGCAAATAAAAGTGATAGAAGTTTGCATTATGCGTGCCAGTAATATTCACTTCACATCTCTGAATTTGAACTGTGACAATCAGTTTATAGGATATCATCGATTGCTTGAGAATATGTTTTTCCAGATCTTATCGTAACGTTATCGCATTTCACACAAAATAAAGTACATACCATTGCATTATCATTACAATGTTTTTATTTTGCTCGAAATTATTACTTTCACATCGGATGTAGCTAGAATGAAACACCCTGTATTTGTGACTCGATAAGTAGTTTGCGAACCTATGTTCCTATGTGATTTTTATCCTTGCTGTATGCGTGATTTGTCATATCATTTTGTAAACTTTTTTTTTAATCACCCTATATTCTAAAACAAATATTGCGAATTCATTAAACTTATTTTATTAAATGGCGATTTTTATATTCTATTCGCATCGTTATTTTGAAAAAATGATTTGTGTAGTTTATTTCTCTAACACATGATCTCAAAGTACATGCAAATATTTTTTGTTTTAAAAAGTGGTGAGAGATAGAATTAAAAAAAAATAGTCATCAATCTCGGCCTTGCATTGGAAATTTAAAAATTTTCAAATATTTTATATCGTTTTTACAGTTTTCAGTTTTATTTTTATTATTATTATTGTTATTATTATTATTATTATTATTATTATTATTATTATTATTAGTTTTTTTTAACAGATTTTCAAAATAGGGTATTATACAGTTAATTTCAAGAAAGTAAAGTAAAATTAGATATTCAAGGGATAACTAGTATAACAATTTTGATTCAATTAAGCATTTCTTTACCAGGCAAAATTAACTCTAAGCAAGAAAATTATGTTTGTAATTATGATATCACTACACTAGCATTAATGAGTAAGTTTCAGCATCATCATACTTGGTGTCCCAAAACTGACTAATGGATTTTAAAATTCAATAACTTGCAAACGGTGACAGCTATTTAAAAAATTTTTGCAGGAGGGTTATGTATAATGTCAGGAGTTTTTTACCGTATTTTTTATTTTAGTCATCATCTCAAACAATAGGTGGCGCTGACGGCGATTGAAGGACAGGTCGACGCTTCACTCAGCACTGATCACCTGGCTTTCAATCGCCGTCAGCGCTACCTATTGTTTGATATGCGAACTAAAAAAAAATACTGTAAAAAAACTCCTGACAGTATACATAATCTTCCTGCAAAAATTTTTTAAATAGCTGTCACTGTTTGCAAGTTATTGAATTTTAAAATCCATCAGTCATTTTTGGGACACCCGGTATATTGTATATAAGTTTTATCATGTATATTTTCTACAATAAGTCTTTTGTTGGCATTCAACAAAGCATTTTTAGGCCTATTTACCCATCCATATTTTCATAGGATAAGACCAGATTTCTGTGTGAAATAAAAACTGAAAACGATAAACAATACTTAGATCCAGTGAACAGTGTTTGAATAACAGGCAGTCAAAACTGCACGAACAAGTGTAAATGTGATTTTTATAAAACTGGTAAAGATGTAAATATCATTTCTGTATTTTTTTAATTACAATAAATATAATTATCGTACTTCGATAATTCGATAATTTACTATTTAGTATGGTTATAGCAGCACCATAAGGGTGAATCTCAAAACTATCAAGATCTATGACCAAATTATAAGATGTATATGACTTATGTATGGCATAGCAGATTCATCACGTCATATAGTGTAAGTATGCTATGTGTATAAACGAACGATATGACGTAATTATAATTAATATATTACTATTTGGTATTTATATTGATGCATGTGAGAATTTTGCGATGACTTGGACAAATCAGAAGTGCGATCTTGAGTAAACGTAATTACGGAGTCCGCTTCAACATAAAAATAACTTTTTTAACAAAAAAAAACTATACATATAATTTCGTATATATTATAATTTACCGTATGAAAAGCATTAGCTGTACTGGGAAAATTTTGGATTAAAATTAATATACGCAATAATAAACGGATGTTACAAAAATACTATAACAAAACATGATTATTAATATATGAATTAATATTAGGCAATCTCTAATATTAGGTGAAAAAAGGATAAAAGAAAGCACCAAAGTTGATTCTGTACTTACTTAAAAAATTACTTAACATACTTGCTTACAACATTCTTATAACTATGCCTTTACTTCTGTATTGATTTTTTGAGTATTTTCTTTTAATTATAATAATATTCTAAAAGAAAAGACACACAATTTACCAAAACTTTACATAACACATATGGAATGTTTTTAAGAATCAAACATTTTTTTAAACACAAATTCTTCCCATTCTAGATATTACATGCATGCTCTTTTGAGAAACATTGTGACATAAAAATAAAAAATAAATAAATGATACAAAATTTAACAGAAGTCGGAAAAGGAAATTCGTTCGCTTCAGGGACGTTTTGCTCTCTGTGAAAGAAACATTTTTATTTCATTTCCTTAGGGTTTCAAAAATGTTGTGGTGAAATACTAAAACTAAAATAAGTTTTAATAACGAAACTCTTTCCTTACAGTATTTTTTCTAACTAATCTGTTTTATGTGGATTCTTTGCTACAATTTGCATTATGCTTTGAAAGATAAACATACAAATGATACATATGAAGATAATTTTTAGCTTATTTTATCAAATCTCTAAAATATTTTTCGGAGCTTATCATGCTATATTAAAAATTGCATTTAGAATTTTTAGTTGAAAAGAAAGGGAAAAATGCATAACTCAAAAGATATTTAATATAATGCATTTCAGAACAAATGTACTATCATATCGGCCATTTTCAAAAAGTGTCAAGTCCGTTACGAAATGTCAAGTCTGTTATCGCGCGGTTTTTTTTAATGATTATCATTTTTTCACCATTCTACGCTTATTTTTTATTCAACTAAGAAAAAATATGCAATTTCCTTAAAATTGAATAATTTACATGTATATATACTGTAATTATTTAAAAAAAATCTTGTATAATTTCTATGTGATCGCAATGTTGTGGTTAAAACTGTCTCTCAATTCAATTTAATTTAAGTATTATTGATAAATATCATGTTTTGAAATGTAGGGACATAAGTCACTCTAAAGTGATTATAAGAAATTTAATAAGTTTAAAGCTGAGTATTTTTAGTAATTTAGTATGGTAACGGACTTGACAATTTTTCCTTACAAGCCAACTTTAAATAGCATTTACATATTAAATTATAGGGTAAAGTGCAGAACCAATTTTTTTTTCATATACCTTAAACATTTACTTTAACACCTGTCTCCATTTTTAAAAGAAATTATTAAAAAATAAAAATAAAATTCTGAAGTGTAAGCGAATTTTGAAAATGGCTCTTAGGGGGACAAGGAACCTTTAAAAAATATTTTTATATATTTTTAAAATTGCACTTTAAATATTTTTGAAGGGTACATTATAAGCATTATAACACATATTTTTCACAAAAAATAAAAAAAAAAAATTTTCGAGAAAAATATTGAAATTTTTGTAATGTTTTAGATTTAACGAGAACTTATCAAAATGCTCCATGTGCATTATTTTTTCTCTGAATGCTTTGATTTTGATATTGTTATTCTTCACAATATATGTCATAAAACAGTGCATGTTTTTTTAAATAAAAATAATTGTAAAAGTTATAGGTAGTTAATTGTAAATATAGGCTCAAAAATGTTCAAAGTATCTGAAAAATTTAGAAAATATTTTTTTCTTACCTTTTTATTCAGATATATGAAATTCAATGCACAGTTTTATTTATATATGTAAACCAAACTCGTATAAATAATATTCGAGATTTTCATTCGTAGGGAATGCGCATGGGACATTTTGAAAAGTTCTCATTAAATCTAAAATATTACACAAATTTCCCTATTTTTTTTTTCAAAAAAAATTAATAATAATACATTTTTGTGTGATAAATATATGTTATAATGCATATAATGTATCCTTGAATTATATTTAAAGTGAAATTTTTAAAATATAAAAAAAAAATTTAAAGGTCCCTTGTCCCCTTAATATGTTGGAGTATCACAAAGTTTCAATTACAGCGAACGTTTTAACTGCTACATCGCACCAATTTAAAAATATAAAATCTTTTACATACGCTTTGAGAACATTTGCAAGAGAAATATACTACGAAATGTATTTTTTAATAGCAGTGGTGCGAAAAGAATATAAAAAAATTCTTCTGTAATTGAAATTTTGTGATACTTACAACTAAATGTAATAAAAAACTATTCTTCAGCACCGTGCGAATTGTGAGGCGGTAGCTCCGGGCGCGGAAATTTAGGGGGCGCCAAATTTATATTACCAACGTCCTTTTTGGCCTATCACAAGAAAAAGTTGGGAGAGGGGGCTCCGAATTTTAACTTTGCCCCGGGCGCAATTTTCTCTTCGCACGCCCCTGAAACTATTAATGAAAAAATTAACAGAGTTCAAAAAAGAAAACATATCTAAGTATTCCTTTCACTTAGGTCATATTGACTATGAAAGATATACAATTTAGTTTCTCAATAATTCAAAAACGCAGTACGAAACTATTTGCTTAAAATATAGTTTAAACCATACTCTTTAGTATGCATTGTTTGAACATCTTCCATTACGATTTGAAAGATAAACATATAAATGTAGTATATGTGGAGATGGATTGCATTAAATCAGTTTTAATATTGCATGCATTCCATGCACATTTGTATATGCTGTACACTTTTATCATTTATTTTATCAAATTGAAATTATTTTATCAAGGAAAATATCCTTGGAGATTTTCAGATAGCTTTTAAAATATATTTAAAATGTTAAATTGAAATGTCCGGGAAAATGCATACCACAAAACGATTTATGTATAATGCATTTCAGAGAAAACATATAACCATGTTAATAAAAAAATAATATACTAATAGTAAACAAATAAGGAAAAATCATGAGTCAAGCATAGATTATGAAGCACTTTTCAAAACGTTCAAAATAATGTAACAAAACTGCACCGTTTGAAAAATAAAAATATTGCGTGTTATTTTCCCATACGGAAATATATAACCCATTTCAAAACTGAATTTTAAGTACAGTCGACTCTCGTTAAATCGAACTCGTCGGGACCACAAGAAATGTTTGAATTATCCAAAGTTCGAATTATGGAAAGTATGAAACGAGAACATGCTTAATATGGTACTGTTACAAAGGAATTAATTTTATAGTGTTTTTTTAAATTTATTATGTCTCTTATCAACAGAATATGAGTTAATATTAAATTAGAATGTATAAAAACTTAAACTAATTAAACGATTAGAAACAAGCACAATAGAAGAAAATTTCGAAGCTTCACTGATGGACAGACGGGGCACTTAAAATGTGGATATCAAATGCATGGGATCATATGCACACTCGTTCGGAACAATTTTCTCAAAAATCAAAGAAAGAAAGTTATTTAAATGATCTAAAATCCGTGAAAAAGAAAGGATGAATGAAAAATCGGAATTCTCATTAGTTCGAATTAACCGATGTCAAGAGAAAATGAGTTCGAATTAATGAAAAAGTTTGACGTTATTCTGCCATTCAAAATTTCGGGACTTCATGTTTAGCTCGAATTAAGCGAAGATTCGAATTAATGAGAGTCGACTGTATTCCCATCTACAGTCGGAAAAATATCCGAATTTTTAACATCCCCGAATATAATATAGAGATACACATCAATTAACAACATGCATTCCAAGATTTAGTTCACTTAAGAGATATACTTCATTTGAAAGTTTCTCTTCAGCAGTTTCCTATAATGATTGGAATGGTGCGCTAATACTATTGCGCAGCCCTGTATATGAGAAATTGAATTTATGTATAAGGAGTAGTATGCAAAATCACAAATTAAATTTAAAAGCTCATCGAATTTTAAAACGTACCCTCCAGAAATTATAATGCAAAGACAATGCTGTAACCGATTTGTTTTGTGTGTTCCTGTAAATAAATAAAAAATGCTATGAATGCTGTCTTTTGACGTGATCGTAGTAAAATTCAATGATGTAAAAAGTTTCAATGTATTTGAAATAGCGTACTGTCATTAAAATACTCTGCAGACGATCTTTTCTTATATGATTAATGTAATCGATAACTTTTGAGGGCCCCTTTAAATGAACCATTAGTCGTTCATACCTCATATGCAATACCAAACATGCTTTGGTTATTCTAAATAAGCTTTATCAATTGCAAGAAAATACGAGTATTTTTACAGGAGTTAGAGCATGGACAGACGAACAGATGGCCACACGGACAGACACACCGAATTCAGAAGCACTTTTCAACTTTGTTGGTCAGTGCTAAAAAATGAGTGAATTCAAAAAAGAAAATATTTACTTTATCAAATCTAAAAAAATATTTTCATTATATTTTTTCGTACAGTGATGAAAAATATAGATCGAATTTTAAATTAAATCTCTATTGTTCGTTTCAGTAATGTTTTGCTCGCTCTGAAAGAAAAGTTTCAGCTAGTTGGGGAGGCCTACCAAATGGCTTTAGCACAACAAGCCCCACCTACTCTAAAAGAAAATTGGGAATACAAAAAAACTGCCTTGAAAAATAAAGAGAATGGCGAATAGCGAAACTGTTTGCTTACGCATACTTTCACGCACATTCTTTTGCCTGCATTATTTGCTGAAACATGCATTATGTTTTTCAAAGATAAACATATAAATATGCAGATGCAATTAGAGTGCGTGAAATTCATTTTAATATTTGTCGATTTTATGTTTCATCCACATTTGTGTATGCTGTAGATTTTATAACTTATTTTATCAAATATGAAATTTTTTTTCTGTAGAGCTTTTCAGAACGCTTTTAGAATGTATTTACAGTATTCATTTGAAATATCTGGAAAAATATGCAAATCACAGAAATATATATGAGGACCCTAGAAGCCAAGTGTCAAAATCTAAAAATTTGAACTAAAGGTATAGATGATCTGGAAGTATACATTTTTATTTTCGGGTAAAAAATAAAAAAAAATTGATTTTCTAATTAAGTCTGCGTTCCACTAGTTAATCGTACGTGAAGATAAATCAATTATACCGAATAATAATCAATATTGATTAATTATATATTTAAAGAAAATTGTACTCTACTGTTTTACAGCTATTGAAATAAGAATTCAAAGCCCACAATGAAACAAGCGGCAGTTTCCTATTTCAATTCAGTCAATTATTATTGATGTTCAAATGTAACGTCAATTATCTTTAAGCTCAATTTACTTCAAATTGAATTTTTGTCACTTGTACAGTACCTTGGCCTCCGACATCGTAATATATATAATACATTTCAGAGCAAAACTATAAACGTGTAAATAAAAACAAAACTAATCACCAAAAAAATTACTGTATTCAGAAAAGAAAATACATTTAGATGTTCGTTTCAGTGAGGTCTTGCTCTCTCTGAAAGATGCGTTTTCATTTTCTTTTAGAATTCAAAAATGGTGTCTTGAAATGTAAGTAAAAAATTGAACTGCAGTAAAATAAAACCAGAATTGTTTGCTTACATTATACTTTTGACTAGACTCTTTTACGTGTATTTTTGTTGAACGTTGCATTATGTTTTGAAAGAAAAAAAGTATCAAATATATAGGTGCAAAGATGGAGCACATGAAATCAATTTTAATGTTTGTCTGTTTTAGGAATTGCATCCACATTTGTATATGTTACGGACTTTTATCACATTTTTATCAAATATCAGAACTATTTCATTTAAATCTTTTCATTCAATGTCAAAGTTATATATCGAAGACAAAAAACTCTGTAACACCACAAAATATTTATATAATGAATTCCAGAACGAAAGGGTAAAAATAAATATATAAAATTAAAAACAAATAATGCACAAGTTGACTTAGTTTGAAAAAGAAAACATCTTTATTGTAAGTTTCAGTAAAGCCTTGCTCACTCTGAAAGGAATGTTTACATTTTCCTGGGATTTCAAAAATGGTCTCTTCAAATAAAATACAAAAAAAAAATTTGATAACGGAATTGTTTATTTAAAATATATATTTAACCACACACTTTTTCGTGAATTGTTTGTTGAAACCTGCAATGTGTTTTGAAAGTTAAACATATAAAACATATATGTGGTGATGGAGTATTTGAAATAAATTTTAATATTTGTCCATTTTATGCATTTTATCCACATTTCTTGTATGTTAGGGACATTTATGACTTATTATAGCAAATATGAAAAGTATTTACTTTAAATCTTTTCATTCACTTTTAAAATTATATACTGAATACAAAGAAACTGTGAATTAATATACAACATAAACAAATTATATAATTCATTTCAGAACGAAACTATAAGCATGTAAATATAAATAAATGAACTAAAAAACGAGTAATGCATAAGTTGAATCAATTTAAAAAATACAACATTTCCATTTTTTGTTTCAGTAAAGTCTTGAAAACTTTGAAAGAAACATTTTCATTATCTTGGGGATTCCAAAATCCTATCCTGCAATGAAAAACAAAAAAATGCTGATAAGGGTGTATTCGAAAAAAATACTTTTCCACCTTCAACAGCTCGAAATTTTCTGATACAATTTCAGACACATTTTTAAAAGTAGATACATGAAACTGGCTGAGTGGATTTTTGAAGAGACGTTTAAGGTGCCGTGTGATGACATTTTACGCTCATTTCATTAGAATTTGATTTATAAACAAATAACTTCTCCGTAAGACCCTTTTCTTCGTTCCCAGATCTCCCGCTTTGTAAAAATCGGTTCAAAATGCCATTTTCGATTGCTTTTTTTGCAATATTTTGTGCATTTATCAAAGAATCGACAATCACGGAACCTTGTGTGCTTTCTAAATAAGACAATTTACCAGTTTTATGAATTTTACAGCAAAAATGAATTGAAAAATAAATATCAAAATAAGCAGTTTGAATCGCAATACAACCGTAACGAAACTGATTGCTTATAAATATGCTTGCAATCACACTCTTTTGAGTATATTGTTTGTTGAACCTTGCATTATGTTTTGAAAGGAGGATGGACAGCATGAAAACAATTTTAATATTTGTCTATTTTGTGCACTTCATCCACATCTGTATATGTTATAGATTTTTATCATTTATTTTATCGAATATAATAAATGGTTTCTTTGTAATTTCTCGTGCTATATTTAAAAAAATTTCTTTTTTTTTTAAATTCAGTATTAAAATTGTAAATCAAATTAAATAAATACACACAACAAAAAATTATAAAACCCATTTCAGAAAAGAACGTCAAAATAAATATATCGAATAGAAAACCTGTAATGCAAAACTTGACTAAGTTTGAAAGAAAGTAAGGAAACACCTCCATTGTTCCTTTCAGTAAAGTCTTGCTCATTGTGGAAATAACATTTTCATTTTCTTGGGTATTCAAAAATCCTTAAAATGAAAAATAAAAAAACTGTTTGCTTATGCTATCAACCAAACCCTTTTGTGTGTATTTTTTCTTGAATCTAGCATTATGTTTTGAAAGACAAACCTATAAAAATGTATAAATAAGTGTAGATGGAGTAGTAAAGCTACCCTAGTAGCAAACCAATATTGGTCGAATGCTGCGCCGATATTTTTTTATTGGAAATATTGATAATAAAACATCAATATTCGTTAAATATTGGCATTTCATTGGAAATGTTTCCAATTGATTCCCAATATTATACAAATGGTGGCGTTACATTGGAAATATTTCCATTGAATGCCCAGTATTGTACAAATATTGGCGTTACATTGGAAATATTTTCAATGAAATCCCAATATTGGCATAATATTGGATGCAAATATTGGCTAAATAAGGGCAAAATGTAAACACCCCAATATTGGAGCAATATTGCATGCCAATATCATGCAAATGTGCCAATATTTCTCCAAGATGTAACCAACATTGTCCCAATATTGTTTGGCTACTGGGGATGAAATCGATTTTAATATTTGTCTATTTTATGTTTTTCATCCACATTTGTACATGCTAGATACTTATACAACTTATTCTATTAAATTTGAAAACTATTTTATTTAAATATTTTCATTCAGTATTAAAATTATGTATCAAATACAGAAAAAACTGTGAAATGATACACAACATAAAAAATTGTATAACGCATTTCATAACGAAAATGTAAGCATGTACACTGTAAAAAAATCTGTGAAATTACTAAACTTTTTCTAAGAAATTGGTATTCCTAGAATTTTTCGTGTAATGATAACTGCAAAAATCCATGAAACCGATTTTGCTATATTTAATTTTTAAAAAATCTCTGAAAAAAATACACATTTCCCTAAAACTATATATAATGCATATCAGAACGAAAATATAAGCATGTAAATACAAATACATATAATTAAAAACAAACAGTACACAAGTTGAATGAATTTGAAAAAAGAAAACATCTTTATTGTTTGCTTCTGTAATGTCTTGCTTATTATGATAGTAACATTTTCGTTTGTTTGGGGATACCAAAATCCTATCATGCAAAGAAAGACAAATGAATGCTGATTAAAGGTGCGTTTTCACGGGCCTACCCAAGCGCTAACTTTCCCAACTCTTTACCTAAGCACAAGATTTTAGGTAGTTAGAACGCGATTTTTTAGGTATAAAAAACATTTCATATTTATTTACTTAGAAGGTGTCACAAATAAAAATTAAATTAAAGAGTTGACATGTTTCGGTTCATTAATAAGAACCGTATTCATAACATATAAAATCAGTAGAAAATTAAATGACACTGGATATAAATATAATTTAAAAATCAAAACAAAACATTGCTCCCGCTATGATCGTGAATTTAGCCATTGCCAACGCGGCATATAAATATAATAAATTTTGACCATATATTAAATTTAAAATGTATAAAATTAAAATTAAAAAAGTAGAAAAACTAAATGACTCTGGATATAAAGGTAATTTAAAACCCCCAAAACATAAAATATTGCGCCCTCTATGATCGTGAATAGCCAATGCCATCGCGGTTCCTCCTATTAGACTCATCCTTTAAATATTTATTTAGTAATTCTAACCACAAACTCGGAATGTCATAAGAATAAGAATCATTACAAACTCTATCCCTCCTAGAATATATCTCTATGGATTCACGGATGATTAATTTTCGGAATAAACTGGAAATGAACACTAATCTACTATCTTTAAAACAAATTTTAACCCCCCTCTTTAAAAACAATCTTGATAACGCAGTCTTATCCCTACCAAATTTTATGTCACATTCATGCTCTTTCTTTCTAACCCCAAATTTTCTACCTGTCATACCGATATAAAAATTAATATCCCCCTCTTCATTCTCATATGGAATTTCATATACCCCTGCTAGATCATCTTGTGGAACCGGATCAAAAGCTCTCTATAGAAGATGTTTTAACTTAGGAGGTGTAAATAAATAATTAGTAAAATAAATATGAAATGTTTTTTATACGTGAATGAAAAAAGGTGAAGTGATTTTGTTTTAGTTTTTGAAAAAACGAAAGCTAACAACAGTTTTAACAGCGATTTTTTAGGTTCGATTCGTGTTCAAACCTAAGCAGAAATTACCTAAGCGCAGCCAATCAGAAAAGAGTATTTTGCCAAATAATGGCGGTGGAAAAATGTAACATTAAAAATGAAATTTCATTTTACACAGTTATTTTTATTTCGAATTGCTCTCTGTTGATTCAAGCAGAATCTATTTTTTAGGATTGGAAGAAGATGGTAGGTTTTATTAATGTCTTTTCATTTTGTAAAAATCTTTCTATCTTTGGTAATCGTTGGGATGTATTTTATTAATATTAAAACAATACTTATATAGTTCGTATTTCATGGATTTCGTTTCGAATAATAAAGATTAATGTGCTGCTATAATGATGTAATGTACTGTTCTCAAAACTATTTTATTGAAAGTTTACAGTACAAAGAATAAAAGTACTTTATAAATATTTGTTTCTTAAAATTAATTACTTGCTTCATTGATTATATTCGGTTGTTTAGTAGAGTATTTCCGATTAATTTTGAATAAAATATTTTTGTTCATTTAAAATAATTGTTAAAAAATTTGAAAAAAATTGTTTTAATTGAATAATTGAAAAAAATTCTTAGCTTAGCTCGTTGGTTTTAAAAGGAAAAATTAGTTAAAGGCAAGCTGCAATCCAGTTTTGTTAATATACTTGATTATGCATATTATTGCAAGCATGTGAAAGAATTTTCTCTAAAATAAATAAGCCACTGTACTAGATATTTTCTTATTCTATTATAAGAAAGAAATATTTAATTGCAAAATATATTTCTATTATAAGAAAGAAATATTTAATTGCAAAATATATCACTTTACAGAGATTTACTTATGAACATAGTCATCCAAAAAAACTGCTATTCTAAAATCTTTTCTTTTCTTTTCTTTTTTTTTCTTTTTTTCTTATTGCATCTCACCCACAGATTCTTTTTGTTCTTGGATTCATGCTGAAAATTCTATGAAGATTTATAACCTACAAAGTTGTAAATCCTCATGGAATTTTCATTTTAAATATGTATAGCTTCTTTTTATCTGATTATTTCTAAGAATTTGTATGTATTTTCATGCATGGTTTGTTACTAATTGAACAATGTTTTCATGTGCTATTCCGGTAAGATAGGCACTTAAGTTTTAATTCACTAGAGTTTATCCATTAATCCTGTAACTTTGATCAAAATTAAGGATATCCTAACTTTGCTTTAAAATTCTTTAGTATTCTCTTAATATATCCTACTAATGAATCTGAAATCCATTGAATTTGTAACATACTACACTTTATTTCTTCGATGAGAAAGTATCGATTTTAAAATTATAAACAAGAATTTTCAAATTGATTTTTTGATTTCTTTTTAGTCTTTATTATTTTGTTAATAATTGTTAATGCAGAAAAAAGGAAAAAAAATATGTGAAGACTTTATCTTTTTGAAAATTAGATTAAACATTGATTTATAAAGCATGTAACTTGCAAAAGAAAAAAGATCTAAATAAACAAACTGTCACATTGTATATGTAAGTAAACAAACTGGAGTGTTTCAAATAATGTTTAAGAAAATTAATGGTAAGGTAATAATTCATTATGATGATAGAAGCATTTTTTATAACTAGAAGTGAGTCTTTCATGTATATTATAAACAATCTTTTTCTGAAAAAATTAAAGTTCACCAGAATAACTTTAAATATATACCAGTTGGACAAACATCCCTAACTTTTATAGGATTAATATAACTACCGTAATTTCGGGTGTATAAGCCGCGGATCAAACAATTCTTTTTGGACCCAGAAATCTTATTTAGTGATTGAAGACAGATATTTACGGAGATCTAATTAGTTATATTTGTTTCTTAAAAAATTCTGGGTCGAAAAAGAATTGTTTGATCTGCGGCTTATACACCCGAAATTACGGTATTTCTGTATTTAAATGTAGTTTTATTAAAATCTCGTGACAGTTAAATGAACTTAGGCCTAATCAAAGTAGAAATGTGTAGTTTTATAAATTTTTGCTTAGGAAAAATAAAATTCTTTACGGAAGTTTTTGTTACACTGCTACTATTTTAAAAAATATATGTAATCAGCTATTTTTTCCTGTATTTGATTTGAAGTAGTACTCAAATAAAAAAAATTCATATTTACAATTTTAATCAATTGTGTATTTTTGTTGCTTTAAAATTTTTAAATATAATTATGCATAAGATACTTTGATTTAAAATTTCTAAAGTGTTAAGAGTTGCTTTTTCTGAATTTATATTACAACCTTAGCCTAAAACTAGATGAAAATGTAATAAAAACAAAAGAATGGTTTTGCAGCTATCATATCCTTTATGATATACCATGCAATAAATTTATTTTAATATTTATAGCATTCTAAAAGTGTTTTTTCATAACTAATGTTCTGTTATAAATATTTAGGTGAAATAGAAGCTTAATTATTATTTCTGTTTTGACTAATGGTTTCAAACAAACATACTTAAATTTCTTAATGATTAATTGTTAGTTATTAATTAGTAAATATTTGCTTTTCAATAACTTATTTATATATATGTATGCACATATTTGATTCGTTTCTTTATTTTAATTTGCTAGATGCTTCATATGCTACATTGATGATGGAAATACAACAAAGATGCTGCAAAGCTTATTTGATACTTTTGCGTTGGTCCGTTGGAATGTCGCTTGAAAGGCTATAGGTTAGAAATAATCTTTGGCCTTTTGGGATGGCATGCTTGCAGGCTAGATCGCATTTGGATTCTTGCTGGAAGGATTTGGATCCTTGCCAACTATTGGCCACAAGAAAAGTGAATGAAAAGAAGTGGCTATAAAAAAATTGGCTGTCAGTAGCTACAAGGAGAAAGTAAAATTTTCTTGTTTCCATCATGTTATATTATTTTCTGGTTGCAATATTTTTATATTAGCATATTAATTTGTGCTATTCAATTTTTGAATTAATAGAAGTTTTAACAAAAATTTAATGCTTGGTATTTTTAAATAAAGAAGCGCTCGTTTATAAAACTGATTTAACTGGCCAGCAATGAAATTTCCAAGTTTTGCCCGTTACGATTTGAATCATATATGCAAGAAAAGATGCACCAAATTGTGATTTTAGCCAAATGCAGAAAATTCAGCCAACAGGTAAACCAAATACCAAATGTATGACTTATCGGAATACTCTTAAATTTCAGAATTTGAAAAAATAAAAAGTTAAAATAATTTTAGGTACATATTTAACATAAAATCTTCCATATTGATAAACAAGATATTTTTACCAAAAAAAAAAAAAATCTATCCTTCGAATTGTTATTTAAGAAGAGGATAGTTTCCTCTCTGAATTAAAACAAATGAATAAAATTTTCTTTAAGTCTGAAACAAATATCTTGAAATCAAAGTGAAATTTTAGAGTTTTACTGTCATATATTGTTTGTTTGTCAGGAAAAAAATTAAAATTATCATTTTTGGTAAATTGTCTTTGAGGTTATTTTTCAAATAACAAATAAAAAATATAAAAGCATTCTCTTTTATATAAATATAATTCTATTTCTAAATAGTTTTATTAATAAACAGTTAAAAATAGGAGTTGTTTTAAGGTCTTATAAAATAATAAAAAGTTACTTTAAGTTTTGTTAAAATATTTTTTTAAGTATTTGTTCTGGCAGATATACCATATCTGGTATGCTGAATTGCATTAAATTTGGCCAAGCCAAGTATTTGACATGCCAAATAGTCTGATATTTGGCAGTATAGTCAGATACCAAATATTCGGTGCATTTCTATATACAAACAATACTTTTTTTCTGTAAGAAACGCTGTGTTAATCAGCAAGTAATCTAGCTTAGGAAAAGTATGTGTTTATTGTTATTGTACGTTTTTTCACATCTTCATTGATATTGATTGTATGATACTGGGCCTATCCCCCCCCCCTCCCCGATATCATTTTCATTTTGTTATTTCAAAAAAAAAAAAAAAAAACAGTGTGGGTTGTATTTTTATTAATCCTATGAATTTGTTTTTTCTTTTTACTTTCTTTTATTTAACTTGCTTTAAGTATGTAAATCTGGGATTTTATAATTGGTTTACCACTAAATACTTTATAGCTTAAAAAAATGGCTGAATCCTAAAACAGCCGAGACACTTAGCATCTTTGAATTTGCCGAGACTATAAATGGCTTTTTCTTGTTACTGGTTCATTTTCTGAATTCTTTCCATGCCTACAGTTATTTGACAGGAATTCGGATTAATTTAATTGGATTGGCTGGTTTCTTGTCTTTTGTTTGATTGGCTTTCATGAAATTATTATGTCAGTCTTGTATTATTTTTATTTAAAAACAAGATTGCATTATATGTGTATGACTATATTTTCCAGATTTTATTCATGCATTTTAAAGATATTGCTTATTCAATAAATAGTAATATAAATTTGGAAATATATGTGCGGTACAGCAGACAAAAATATTGAGTGTACGCTTTTTTCGAAATAAATATTCAATGATTTAAATTGATTTGTCAATAACATTAAAAGATTGAATGACATGTTGATGTTATTGAAAGCAAATTCCTATATCAGAAATACTTTTTTCCTGACTTAAAAATTTGCAAAATAATTTTGGGTACTTCCAGGTTATCCCGTCGACCAAAAAAATATCTCCAAACTATAAGATTAAATGATAATAATGAATGATCGTAAATATCACATTCGATAACATTAAATAAGATTCACGTGTTTAAAATGTCATTAAGTGATTTTTATTGCGAGTTTTTATTAATATTTTCATTCATATTCTACTAATTATTTGTTTTTTCGTTATTTAAAATAAAAATTATGTCAACATGTATAATTTGGCTATTAGTTTGGCGGTTTATATAATTTGGCGAAATTGGTCGACAGGATAACCTAGAAGTACCTAATTTTGTACCATAAATATTAGAAAAAAATATTTCAAAATTTTATCGCATATTTTTGTACAAATTTATAGACATTTTAATAATTTGATACCTGTTGTGGTTAATAATTGCGGTTTTGCTCATTTTAGAAACTTCTTCGATGCGACTTTTGTGCATCCAGAGATGAATTTCTCAATTTTAGTGTTGTTAGTCAATGTGTGTTTGATGAATTTCATGGATTTTAGAGCTTGATAGACAGCAAAATTCGTACATCCAGCGATTTTTTTCCCTTTGTTTTAATGGACACTTAGCGCTGATAAGTGCTTTAGTTTAAAATTATAGAAATTGATATGTTTGATAAATATCCTAAATAAGTTTTAGAAATAAAATATATTTGTTAAATTCATGAACAGAAGTCGTAAAACTATATAACTTTGTGCAAATGTATGCGGCAAAATTTAGAAATTCCTTTTCTGTAATTTTTATTAGTAGAGTTTTCCTTAAAAGGTATTGAAATTTATTTCTGATGTTGGAAGGCAGTTTAAATAACATTATGATATCAAATCAAAACTTTAAAAATTATTAATTGTTAATTTCAATCATTGATTGTTTACTTTGCAAAATGTGTTAAAACTATATCTATTTGCTTGTTGCTAGCAGAGGCGAAGAAGATTAAGAGAAAACTTCACCCGGGGTAAAGTTTCAATTCGCCTCCCCCTCCCCTTTTCCTCTAATTTGACACTAAACCCCCCAAAACGACATTCGTAGTACAAATTTGGCATCCCCTAAGTTTCTGCACCCCCATGGGACTGTATCCCTCCCCCCCCCCCCCCGCTTTAGCACAACGCTGACAATAAGTTTATGTGACTGTTCACTGAAATAAACAATATCTGTAAATTACATAAATAAAAAATTTCTCAATTTAAACAAATTCCCATGAATGTACACAGTGTGCTTTTAAAATTCATTTCTTTTAATTTTTATGCTGATTTTTTTTAAGGAACAAAAACATTTTTTATAGCATTTATCTAGATAGAATTTGTGTTGTTGGCGAAACAAGATTGATCTATCAGAAAATTTTCTCACTTAGAAAATAGAAAGCTTTGTAAAAATGCTGAATTCTGATTGTTCAATGTCGTTTACTATTTCTCTATTTGCAAATTCCACCAGAATACTGGACATTAGATAAAAACAAAGCTTTGATGTTAGCTTGTTTAGAGAAAATCTTAAAATTTTTTAATTAATTAATTTTTAGTTTGGAACGTGTGATTTTTTTTTCTTAAATAAAAATAATAAGTAAATAAATACAGGATCCTTTTTGTAAGATTCTTTAATGATAATGAGAAGCAGAAGTAAGTGAATTTTATTTGATGGTTATTGTATTTTTTTGTTTTAGAAACTGGCGCATGTAAAATTCTGTACATTTAACACGAAAAAAAATTCTTAAAATCAGAAAATGGGGAGCTGCAAAATTTTAAAGATTGAAAAATATTAAGAAAAATGTTTGCATAGTGAAAATTTGTGGTAAAAGAAGTTAACTAGTTGTAAATTGTTTGTAAAATGTTTATTTTATTAAAGGAGTCATCACTGAAACTGTGCAAATCGCTAATTGTCAGCCAAAATATGTGCATTGTGATTGGGGGAGAATTTCAGAGTTGCTGAAATCTCAGTTGCCGCTCGTGGGTGCTTGGTACATGTTAAAAAATCGCCAAAATCAAGTGTCTTGGCTGTTCTAAGAACATGTCTAAAAATATCTATACCCGTGTGCTTCTCTCGGCAATATTTTTTTTTTTTAGGAATTTAATATAAAGTAATAAGTGAATTTTAAAACATTTTTTTGTTAACCACTCACTGTAAAAAAAATTCAGAAAAGTTTCTGAATATTTCGGGCAGCTACGGTGCATGTAATTTACAAAAACGTTTCTGAATATTTCGGAAACCACTTTCCGATATAGCCAGAAACGTTTTTGACTATTTTAGAAATCTTTTTGAAAGGTTTCCGATATATTCAGAAACATTTTAGAGTATTTCACAAATCTTTTTGAAAGGTTTCCGATATATTCAGAAACATTTTAGAGTATTTCATAAATCTTTTTGAAAGGTTTCCGATATATTCAGAAACATTTAAGAGTATTTCATAAATCTTTTTGAAAGGTTTCTGATATATTCAGAAACATTTTAGAGTATTTCATAAATCTTTTTGAAAGGTTTCCGATATATTCAGAAACATTTTAAAGTATTTCATAAATCTTTTTGAAATGTTTCCAATAATTTCGGCAACATTTTAGAGTGTTTCAAAAGTTCTTTTGAAACTTTCTATTACATTCAAAAAGGCTTTTGAGTTTTTCAGAAAATGCTTCATTATATTAAAGTATCCAATAAAATACATAAAAAGCCATTTGATAGAAAAAGTTTCAAACGCCATACACCATCTTGAGTCAGTGTTCTTGCACTTTCTTTGGTCTCCAACAAGAAGTTTTAGCCACATTTTATGTATCTGTAGTTAGAATTTTATGAGCTTCGCGTTGCAACTATATAATGATTTCTGAATAAGAGGAGCATTTTAGTGCTTTTAATAGTGACTTCAATTGGTTGTGTCATATTTAAAAAGAATTGGACTATTCTTCAGTTTCTGCTTTTTAAATCAATGTGTTCTTTTTTCCTTTAAGGTTTTTTTTTTTCTTTAATGAAATTACTTTAATTTTTACAAATCAAAATCATACAAAATGTAACAAAAAAAAAAAAAACCCTTTCAAAAGGGAGGAAAAAACCCCAAACACATTAATGATTTAAAAAACAATAATTTAACAAAAACCATAGCTTAGTTAAATCTAAAACAAGTAGTTCAAGTTAGTATAGGAAAAGGCAAAAAAAAATTATCTTTATTCAAAAATCTCTTATGTATTTTACAACAGAAAGCTCTTAAAATTCTATCGGATGAAGCGATGATCTGACATATGTACATCATGGGTGCAAAAAGTGCATCCAAACCAAGACTGATTTTTTTTTTTTTTTTTTTTTTTTTTTTTTTTTTTTTTTTTTGGTATTGGAAATAACTAAATGAAAATGGGTTAGATTTCTTTGGCTAAAATTTGATCCCTTACAATAAAAGTTTAAAATACTGGAATTAAACACATTTTTTCACTTTAATAAGGTGTTAACTTGTATAGCACTTCCATTCCATTAGATTCATCTATGCAATCTATTCTAAAAATTGTTTTCTTTTTGCATAGCATATAAATTGCCTTGTATGAGAGTGTTCAGTGACTGGAAGTTTCTTGTGGTCGACTCACTATAGATAAATTGGCTTTTTAGAAATACAATGCTAACAATAGCGAAAAGAAAAATTATTAAATTAACGGATTAAATTCAGCTTAATTGTTCTAATTTATTAAAGTACAGTAGCCTCCCGCTTAACTGACCTAAGTGGGACCAAATGTTAGCTGGTTAAGAGAAAAACCGGTTAAACTGGATTGAAATAAAAATTATCACTAATAACAAATAATGAACAAAATTTAATACAAATTAATTTTTTAAAAATCTTGTCACATACCTTTATAAGAAGTTGAAATTATTCTCCATTATTTAAATTTGAATTAATTAAACATAAAGATATGAGAACCGAAATTTTACTTTTTGAATTTTGCCTGAAATTGGGGAAAAAAGGCAGCTGAGTTTCGGTTAAGAGGAAGACTACTGTACTTCGTATGCAAAGAAGAAAAATCACCTCTTAATCCCCCCTTTTGTTTCAAAATTTAAACCAATTTGGGGTTTTGCATTTTAGAGTCTGAAAACTGTCAATTTTCAATTCATTTTAATTAAATTTTTAAATGAGTTAAAAAGAAAATTTGCATATCACCACCTGCATATAGGAACATAGAAAATTTTGTTTAAACCATTCTTATACTTTGAATAGGCTATTTCTCTGTTTCTAGTTTACAAAATATTAATCTATGTAAAGTCTCCTTTAAAAGTTCTAATTTCAAATCAGTTATTTGTAACAGAAAATGTATGACTGATGCATGGAATGATTTAAAATTTTTTGTCTAACTTGTGCTATTATTAAGTAGTAAATTGTATGCATACTGCAAGTCTAACAAGTTATACTAATGAGCTGATAAGCTGCACCAATAACATTTTTACCTAGCAAAAATTAGAAAATAAATTTTTGCAGTCTTCCAACCTACTGTTATTAACAAATGATGAGGTCCATTTTAACTATATATATTAAACAAAAACATAATTTGCAGAACAAATAAAAAAATAAAAATAAAATAAAAAAAATGCTAGATTGTTTTATTATTAGAAGTGACAGACATTATAATATTTCATTCTATTAATTCTACATTTAATGTCAATTTTTTATAAGTTAAAACAATTTAACATTAAAAAAAAATTACAATGTGATACTTAAAACACCCCGAAAACTCAAGTTATATTCAAATGCCATCAAAATAAACCTTAGACTTTTTCCAATTTTAATTTGAATATATTTGTACTGCAGAATTTGTATTATGTTTATGATGATTATACATAAATGATAAGATACATGCAAAATACAAAACTTTAAAGTATTAAAACTAACTTTTTCTTTAAAAAAATCTAAAATTTATTTCAATGCCCATTGAATAGGATTTAAGTTTTTGGAGTATTTTATGTATTATATTTTTATGTTAAATTGGTTTAACTTATTTGTTACAAAATTTATCATTACATGTAGAACTAATTGAATGAATTACCTTAATATCTGTACCTTCTCAAGCTTAAAAAATCTATTTTTTTTATTTGTTCTGCAAATTGTTTTTGTTTAATATGTCCAGTTTTTTAATAACTACTGCATTAAGACAAATGTATTTCAAAATTAACATAGGTTACCGTAATCAGGGTTTTATTTATGCAGTATCACATCACAATTTATGATGTTATTTACCAATGATTAATACAAATTTATTAACCTCTAAACATCGAACAATTCAAATTTTTACACTGTCTTAAAAGAATATAAATAGTTCAATATTTGTTTCCAGCTAATATCCGATACTGAATAAAAACTTTATCAATAAATAAAATAAAAACGTAAATAAATCACAAATAGCTATTTAATCGAACTATGCACTCATTTAAACTGATATTAGTGTAAACCAGTATCGGTAAAACATATTTAAATTTTTTGTTTTATCTGAATAACCTGCTTTTTCTATTCACTCATATTAGTACTCTTTGTATTACTTACAAATGTTTAAAATGTCATTTTTATTTCTACTATGATGCCATATTTAGCTTACTTTTTAAATCTTAAAAAACATTTTTGCATGAAAATTTTTTAATTGAAAACTAATTACTGTGGGCAAAAATTTTGCACAGCTTTTGAATTTTTTCAACAATAAATGATGTTAAATTTCATAGCAAAATGTCCATTTAGTTTCAATGAAAGTAGCAAAATTTGTAATTATTAAGAAAAATATTGGAATAATGTAAATAAAACATAGCCTGTGTTACTTTACGTATTTAAAGACATTCTATCATCTCTTTTGATCCTGATATTAGGCAAACGTTTTCGCACTTTAAATTTACAATATTATTAGAATTGGGAAAGAATAAAAAATTCATTGCATCAGGTACAAGATAATAGAAAGTTAAAAAAAAAAAAAAAAAAAAAAAAAAAAAGAGCCTTATAGGTTTTTCTATTAAACTAACATTGATAAGTGACACTGGAAATAAATAAGTATTGTGCTGCTGCATAATGCTTATAAATACATATATATATGCTGATAAAAGACAAATCACTGTTTAAAAACAGGTCTTGCTCGAATTTACACCTTCCAATAATTAAAGAATTAAAAACATTACATTTATTACTTTCTTAAAAGATGAAGATTAAAAGCAGATATAATATGAAGATATAACATTTATAAATGTTGTTTTTAATCTTTTTATCTTCACCTTTCAAGAAAGTAATAAATGTAATGTTTTTAAATCTTTAATATACGTTGATTTTTTTTTTCAATACAGAAATTTTATAACAATGTACCTAATTTAAATCATGTTTGCAATATAGAGGACGGATTGGCATTTTAGCCAATTTTAATAAGTATAATTCACTCAAAAGCTGGAAAAAAATACATTTTAATGTTTACGAATCAATAATGGCAAAATCAGAAATAAAGTAAAATTCAGTGATCTGAATTTGGGCAAGTAGGGGGATGAGAGCATTTCAGTTTTAATTACGTATTAGGAAATCAGAAAAGAAAAAAAATGTAAGCATAATACAGAGTAGACTAGGAGTAAGGTGAAAAACTGCACTACATCTCAATGATTATTACTTTGAAATTCCTGACAATTAGCGACCTCCATATATACTGCAATTTACCTGAAGTTTGATGCTAATGTTAATATTTTAAGATATATTGGCAGTTTAAACAAATTTAAACATACCGTACAAATCAGCATGATATAAGTCTAAATTATTTCAAATTTATGAAATAATAATGCATCATAAAAAAGTAGATGCTTTTTAATGAAAATAAACTTTCTAAAGGTGAGCAATTTGTTTTTAAAACTGCCATATTCTGTTCAAAGTTTTTTTTTTCTTTTATGTTTACAAGAGAATGAAAATATATCTAAATGAAACTCTTAATCTGTCAATTTGACTATTAAACAAATTCTTTTAATGCTCAACTGAATATCTTAAAAAGATAAAAATTTACTAATTGTATAAAAAATACCATTTTAAGTTTAATATATTTCACAAAACAAATTGAAAAATAATATACAAATACACAAAAATTGCAAAAAATTTAATTTAATAAATTAATAATTAATAATAATTTTTAAAAAAATATATACAATGAGAGATAAAATGAATTTATTGCATTTTACATATCAATAAACATAACATCAAATGAAAAGAAAATCCCAGAACTATCTTTTATGCTTTATAAATTAATACATAAACAGTAAATTTGATCAAAAAACAGACTCGGTTAAACTTAAGGAATGAAAACTGTCATATGAATTTGCACATAAAAATAAAATAAAAATTTATTCTAGGATATTTTAAGAAAAAGTTAGCAGTGAATCATAATTTTAAATTATGAATACTGAGAGTGGTACTTACAATTTTCTGAATGGCTGATTTGAAAATAATTTAATAAAAACAATCTCTTTCCATATTTAATATAATAGTCTATTCAAAAAATAACATAATAATATGAACGCATTCCTCTATTATAAGAATAATGCATTCATATTCATACTGTTTTTGGACTAATAATTTACAAACATTTTCTAGATTATTTATAGATTGTTTACAATAATAGAAAGAACTGCAGTTGTATCTGCCATCTGCAAAGAATGTCCTATGAACAGTTTACAGAAGATTTTGAATGGTAATTCAAGAAACCATGTCATAGCAGGAATGGAATTCATGATCTTGTGAATAAATTACGCAAAAGTAGAGATATCGCAGAGGGAATTCTTTGAGAAGCCATCAATGACATAAAACAGCCTATATACAATATTTCAAATTGCTTGCCTTCTGATGTGGCTTCTTGAATTCACATACAAAATCGTCTCTGACTTTTCATGAATCTCCATAAGAACATTCCTTGCAGATGGGCAGATTTTTTTTTTTTTTTTTTTTTTTTTTTGTAATTTTTTGTATTATTGTGATCATTTCTTAAAAGACCTGGAAAATAAAGAAATCATTAGTACAAAATTTAAATTTTGTACTTACACAATCAAATTTTTTATTTCAAAATTCCATAATTCCATATATAATTTACCTAATTTAAATATAAATACACTTCAAAGTAAAATGCTAATGTGAATAGTTTAAGAACTATCATATGAATAAAATGAAACATCCTATATTAACATATATATATATATATAAAGGTAGAAAAAAATCTGCAAATTTACTACATAAGTTCTTTTTTTTTTCTCCCACATTTGTAGCTGTTCTTACATGAGGTTAAACTCCAAAGCTTCATATTTTCATAACTATAATTAATTATTCCTGGTTTTCAAATGTATTTTTTATGATAAAGTTTTACAAAATGTAATTAATTAACCTGGCAATTTTTTACAATGTAACTGCAAAATATAAGGCTGGAAAAATTTATAAGTTCCCATGGCCTCTTTTGGATATTCTATATTTATAACGAAATACAATCCTATTAATGTAGCAATCCCTTCAATAAAATAATTACATTCAATATCAATAATATAGTACGAATTACTTTATTTTTAATATTTTCAGAAACGGACACATCCATTAAACTTTCACCTTTTCTTTTCTTTTTGACATATGCTTTTACAGCAGAACTACATACCTGTAATGAAATAAACATTGCTTTCTCCAAATCTATATTATAAAGAACATTAAAATCATACTGAATTCCAAAAAAAGTGAATAAGGCTGGGAACATATTTTTAAATCACACTTAAGGGTGTTTAAATTAATGGCACTTCTAAGCTCTTTATAAGAAATTTTCAGTCCTTGAGTGATTTGGCACATCTACTGCCAGGCATTTTCCTTATCTCCAAAAACATTTACTTTTTCACTTCTAGGTTACTTAATTAATTTTAGTAAGTTCTCTAGCAACAATGTCTCGCTGAGATGGAGATTGATTAGAAGTATTCTTTAAAATTTCATCAGCCATAGTTTTCAAAGGCTCACTCTTGCTTGCTTAAGACAGACTTCCAGAAACAGCTTCCTTTTTCAAAGATTCAGAAAACTTCGAAGTGAGAATTGAAAAGTCTACAGACCATGCAGCAAAACATTTTAAACCTAGAAAAAGAAATATGATTAAAGTAGCAAAAAATATTAAATGGCAATTTAACTGCTAAAGCATACTTGTTTTTTTAATACCAGGGAATGAAGAGAATAGCATTCTCACAGTAACTGAAAACCAGGGCGGCAGAGTCGGGGGAAAGGGAAAAATGGCTGACTCTGGAAATTTTAACGATTTCGACTCTAGACTGGTCAAAGTCTCTAGACAGTCAAACCTCATTAACATGAACACGCCTAAAGTTACTTTTAACATGAATTTCTTTTCACAGACCCCTGCAGAAACGAATACAAAAATTTTATACTGATAACATGAATTACCCTTAACATGAGCAAAATTTTGATCCCCCTTGAGGTTCATGTTAACAAAGTTCACCTGTATACTTACTTATACTAGTGCTGCCTATTGGTTAAAATTACGAGGGAATGTAAGAAAAATAAAGCAAAAATGTTTATCATTCCGGCATTACTTCTGTTCAAAAGGAAAAAGAGAAAAAAATAATTTGTCCATTTTATTAATTTTAAAATTTTATTTCCTGCAAACCCGAAAAATTCAACTATCAAAATCTAAAAATGAAACAAAATAGAAAGTTTACTATTTTGGATAAGCAGACTCTGAAAAGAAGAGGCGAAGTTGTTACAATGTTGTTATTGCGATTCTCCAAACCCGAAAAACTTCGATGGAAAGAATGAAAAATAAAGAAGAAAATTTTATTACAGTAGACTCCCTCAAATCCGCACAGCTTGGGACCAGAGGTTGTGCGGATTTCTGGTCATTGCTTTGTTTACATTTTTAAACAGTAATTTGAGTGCAATTAATTGTGCATTCGGGACTATAGTGTATACTTACAATGTAATAAAATATTAAAATAAGTAATAAACTAAAATGATAAAAATTTCAAAATAATTAAAGTAACAGCAAAGGTCAAGTTAATAATCAATAGTATATGATTAAATATTCATTACAAAGATTAAATGTATTAAGTTTAGCCAGCCTTATAACTAAAAAATCTTGATTAATGCATAAATATATTTGGTAAGAAGATTGTGATTATCAGTGATATCAGCAATATCTTGAATTTTTCCCCCAAAAAATTATTCTTCCTTCATGAAAAAAACATGAATAGAGTATTATTGAGAAAATTACAAATTAAAAATTATATGGAATTGATACAAAACTAAAAAAAAAATCACATTTTCTCCCAATATCCAATCTGAAAGTTTCATTGTTTACATCCATAAAATATGTGCGGATTATAGAGAGTTGCGGATTTCTGGTTTGCGGATTTAAGGGAGTCTACTGTATTTTGGAAATAATTCTGGTTCTGCAAATGCGGAAAAAAACAGCGAAATTTTTTAATTTTCAGCATAAATTTTACAATTTTGGCTTTAGCAACTTCAAAAATAGCAAAATCACTATTTTATTGTTATTTTGGGTAATATCTATTCAGAAGAGTCATGCACAAATGGAATTAAGAGAGAGAGGGGGGGGGTTACAATTTTAGCGTTTTTTTTACTCCTACAGACCTCCCAGCCAGCACCTTTAACAGTTTGGCTTTGCCATTTATATTGTCGCAGTTCATGCCTGAGCCTGGCAAAAGTCAGTGAAAACAAGCACGGCACATGTCAAAATCAATTTTTTCCAGAACAGTCAGACTCAATTAAAAAAAAAAAAAAAAAAAAAAAAAAAAAAAAAGGTTTATAATACGCAATAAGTTTCCTAAGAATTATATATTTACGGAAGAATTTTACCATATGTTTCATATTATGGTAAGTTCACAACAGGGCTGGGTTTCGGACGTCAGAAACTGGTTTTTGACATGACAAGCATCAAAAACTGGTTTAAACCGTCAAAAACATGTAATGTGCTTTAAAACATTTTAAGAACAGGAGAGAAACATTGAACAAGTCTTAATGATTTAAGTAATTTTTTATTTAACATTAATTACTGTAATTTAATAATTACAAAATAAGTTAACTTATTTTAATTGCAATAAAACATTTTTGTGTTTTAGAATGTTCAAACAGAAGAAAATGATTTTGTACAGTTAATAATCTGGATTAATTTTACCCCGCAGCATCCTATAACAAATAACCAATTTAGCACGTTTATTTACACTGCGACTGATTGGTAAAAATAGATTTCCCCCATCCCCACGACTGTTCATTGAATTTGTTATGCTTTTCCTCAACAGGCTGAAGAATTTCATGATTTGTTCTACATGATTGATGAATTGCAAGAGATTTTCTTGCAACCAATTGAAGAATTTTGCAATAATATATTTAAATGAGTGATTAAAGAATTTTGTGATGTCCCCCCCCCCCAGCTAATGAGTGGCGAACTTCGCAATTTTTCCTTCAATTGAATGATGAGTTTTCTTGAAAATGAGAATCTAAAATGTCCTACAGAAGTCTTTTGTTCTGAAATGTACGCCGCAGTTGTAAGCAAATTCTGCTTTGGAGCTTTTGATGCTATAAATTTATTTCAATGAAACATGACAACATTGTCATCATTAGCCGCTAGTTCACTATTGCAGGGGTGATTCTGAATGAAATTTTTTTTTCGGAAATTCGCATCTCATTTTCGGAAATCGGCGGGGGGAGTCCCTTCCCCCTTAGCGATCTTCGGACAAAATCAGAGTTTTTCTGCTATCTTCAGACAAAATCAGCAATATTTTTGCGAAATCAGCGATGTATTGCGATCTTTTGCCAAAATCGGCGGTTTTTCCACGATCTTTAGACGAAATCGGCGTTTTCCCATGTTTTTTTTTTAAACGAAATCGGCGTTTTTTCGACGATCTTTAGACAAAATTTGCTTTTTAACGTGATTTTTTCTCGAAAACGGCGTTTTATTCCCACGATCTTTTGACGATATCGGCGTTTTTTCCGTGATCTTTTGATGAAATGGGCGTATTTTTTCAAATATTCTTTTGACAAAATATTTTTAAGCGATCTTTTATCGAAAACGGCATTTTTTCCAGCGATCTTTTAACGAAATCAGCGTTATATCCGCAACCTTTAGACGAAATCTGCGTTTTCCCGCTGTCTTCAGAAGAAATCAGCGATTTGTCTGCGATATTTGGTGAAATTGCCGTTTTTTTCGCGATCCGCACGGGAAATTCGCGTTTTTCATCGATCTTTTGACAAAGTTCGTTTAAAAAACGTTGACGAAATCGTCGTTTTTTCACGAAATATTGACGAAATGTATGCTATTTCGGCGATTCTATCACGAAATTTGCATTTCTACGCAATTGTTTTTTCCGCGCGCAAAACCGTACAAGTTGGCAACTATGCGGAACTGATAACCCAATTTCAAATTTTCGGAAGAGGATGCCTTAAATTTTTGGAAATTTCGGAATTTTCGGACGAGAATCACCCCTGCCCTATTGATCTTCATGACATTTAATGGAAAAGTTTGGAAATTATTTAGATTTTAATTTTTTGTAACATTGGAGTCAATAGCAATTAAAAATATGTATTGCTACATCTCTAAAACTTATTAACATTTTATTATGAAAATAATCAACATTTTGTGCATAAGCAGTACTATATATGCTGAAAGTTATATAAAATTAGTTCAAATGAAACAGAAAATATACAAAAAAATGCATTTTAACATTAAATTGCTCTGGAAAAAAATGCACACCATGTCTCTTGTCATGTACATAAAAAATAGAAAGAGAAAATATTTTTTAAATAATATTTACATTTTTTTTTTTTTTTTTTACTTACCTATGTTGGTAATCTGTTTAGTGGGGGAAGTCATGTATTGGCCAGTCATGTATCGATTTATTTTTTTACAATTTCTCCATAGTTTTAAGGTTTAATCAAACTGAAATATAAAATATATTGTTAAAAGACCAATATGTAAGGAAATAAATTAGTTTTGTTAAATTTTACACAAGCATTGCAAAAGCATGCCAAAATGGGCAGTGCATACACATATATTATCCGATTCAAGTATTGCCGATTACTACATAAACTACTATTGTTCTGTACGACTCATCAAACATTATTTTTCACCGTTTTGAGGGAACTCATTATGATCTCTAACAGATCTGGATTTACTTAATTACATCTATACCAGAAAGAAATTTGTTACTCTAAAGTAGGAGTGCACAACCTTTTCAAGAGAAGGGCCATTTACAAAAATATCTGAGTGGTCGAGGGCCACATCAATAACATAGAGAGAATTCGAATTTGAAAGTGATGTGACCTATAATCAGATAAAAAATATGTTTTCAGAGGGAAGTGGCGGGGATACCCCTTTAAGTTCCCTTAACCAGCCAAAATATCCAATTCAGTTGGTGAGAATAAATCAGCAGTTTTCACATTTATATATAAATAAGAGATATACCAAGGTTTATTCTCAAGATGTCTTCCTTGACTTTATTCAAGAGAGTAAATTTTGTTTTATTAAAAGTGCGAAAAAACAAAGATAAGTGGTTAATGCTGAAAAAAATGCAAAATTTATGAATGAAGGAGAGGGAATGAGCCCTTCAACAAGATCTTTCCGTGCCTCATCACTGAGATTCCCGATTTTTCAACTCCTGATCAACAAAATTTGTAATTTTCCATACCTGATCGACCAAATTTGGGCTTTTTACAAAGTGATCGACAAATTTCGCAATTTTTATGAAACTGATCGAGAAAATTTTATCTTTCCGTGCCTGATCAACAAAATTTGCGATTCTTACAAAATCAATTGAGAAAATTTGCGTTTTTTACGAAACCGATCGACGAAATTCTTTACTTTTATGAAGAAGATCGACGAAATTCGTGATTTTCACGAATCCGATCGACGAAAATAGCAATTTTTATAAAGCTGATCGGCGAAATTCGCAATTTTTACTAAGCTGAATGGCGAAACTCGCGATTTTTACTAAGCTGAATCAGGGTTGCCGGCCGGCTTTTTTTGGTTTCATCCACTTAAAAAAAGCCGGCTAAAATTGAAAAAAGCCGGCTTTTATTTTTAAAGTGTTAATTTGTATCAAATCCATATTAAATTTGGATTGATTTATTTTTAATACATTTTTAATTATTTACTACTAAAAAAGTTATAAATTTCTATTTAATTTTTCAAATAAGTAAGTCTTTATAACTGTTAGAAGTCAACTGTGAAGGCATTATGTGCAAAAATATATATAAATCTTGGAAAAAAGAAAATATAACAAAAAATGTGTTTTAAACTTCTATATTTCATAGTTCTACTTATATTACACATTCTTAAGAATTATATTTAATTGAATTATGACAAAATGTAACATATCAAAGCATTCATGGAAATATTTTTCTAGTCAATATGTAAAGATTACATCATAGATGAACAATGTTGAAAGACAAATAAGGAACGATTCAATATTTGAGGCGAGTTTATACATAATTATATATACTTAAACAACAACAAAAAATGTTTAATAAAATTTGTTGAATTAAAATTTTGAATAGCTCTTTGTTATTTAAAAGTGCTTATATGCCGTCTTGCATGAATATATTCATGCATATGCTAATTGGGAATACATGAAATAAATTGTGAAATATAATTTATTATGAAATATGCATAATTCATAATATTATTTTCAATAGTGAGAAATTGTGATTTTTTTATATGTATGATTTTAAATGTTTATAGGGAATAAAACATGACATTTTGATAACTCTTAAAATTAGTTGAGTAATAAAACATGTAACTAAGTACCCATTGTCCTCTTTAATTTTATAAAGAAATAAAAATGGAAAAACAAGGTTGGATTAAAGATTAATGTAAATCAAAAAAAGCACTTGGTATGGGCATTTTATAATTTAGCTGACATATTTGCAATTCTGACTATAAATTACTACCAATTCCATCAATATGTTATTCTAGTATTAATGTCTTCATTATTGAAAAATTGGGTTATAACCCAATTTCTCATAATAAATCATAATTAAAATCCCAATTTTTTATTTTAATAAATTTATTAAACTCAAACTAAATTAATCATCATTAAAACTAGTTAAAGGACACTTAAAAAATGTGTAGCTTATAATAAAAACGCTTCTCTGTATAAAAGCCAATTTTGGCCAAAAAAGGCCAATTTTGGCCAAAAAAAGCCGGCTAAAACCAATTAAAGCCGCCGGCCTGGCTTTTTTTTAAATTTTAGCCGGCTTTTTTGCAACCCTGAGCTGAATGGCGAAATTCACGAATTTCCTTCACATGATCGAAAAAATTCGCGATTTTTTGCGACCGATCGACAAAATTTGCACTTTTTCCTCACATGAACGATAAATTTGTGATTTTTCTGCGGCTTATTGACGAAATTTTCGATTTTTACGAAGCCGATCGACAAATTTTGAGTTTTTTACAAAGCTGATCGGCAAAATTTGCGACTTTTTTTGCATGATTGACGAAATTTGCGATTTTTACTAAGCCAATCGAGAAAATCCAAAAAATTTTCTGTGCCTGATCAACAAAATTAGCAATTTTAACGAAGCCAATCGGCAAATTCACGATTTTTCAAAGCCGATCGGCAAATTCACGATTTTTCAAAGCCGATCGATAAAATTCACGATTTTTACAAAGCTGATCGATGACATTCTCGATTTTTTTTTTAGTCTCATCGACAACATTCACGATTTTTTTCAAAGCCAATAGAGAAAATTCATTCTCTTTCCGCGCTTTACCAGCAAAATTTGAAATTTTATGAAGCCGATCGCCGAAATTCGCGATTTTTACGAAGCTGATCAACGAAATTTGGAATATTTCTCGCATGACTGATAAAATTCACGATTCCTCCATAGCAGATCGACGAATTTCGTGATTTTTACAAACCTTCTCGACCAAATTCGCACTTTTTATAAACTGATTGACGAAATTCACGATATTTCTTCACCTGATAGACAAAATTCCTGATTTTTCGGCACCAGATAGAGGAAATTCGCGATTTTATTTGAGCCCGATCGACAAAATTTACAATTTTTCCGCGTGAGATCGACGAAATTCGCGATATTCTCGTGTCCGACCAACAACAATCAATAAAACTCGCAATTTTTCCGAGTCCGACTGACGAAATGGCGCTTTTTCACTTTTAACTGACGAAATTTGCGGTTTTTCCGCGCCATATCAACGAAATTCGCAATTTTTAACTAATTTTGACTAAATCTTCATTTTTTTACGCGGCAAGATGAAATTCGGGATTTTTTTCTCTTGATAAATTTAAATTTCACGATTGTTTTGCAGCCAATCAACGAAATTTTCAATTTTTCCGCGCATCAACACAAAATTCGTAATTTTCTTGTGCCTTATCAACGAACTTTGAGATTTTTTCCTCCCTGATCGACAAAATTCGCAATTTCTTTCGTGCCTGATAAACAAAATTCGCGTTTTTTTTCACACAATAAACCGAGAAAACATGAGATTTTGCGACTGATGCATTTAATTTGCTATTTTTTGTGCATCGTCAACAAATATGACGATTTTGTTTCTTCCTTTGATTTTGACGATTGACAATTTTTTCTTGATTTCTTTCTGATCGACAAAACGTGCAATTTTTCTGTATCCGATCGGCGAAATTTGCTATTTTTTCCGAGCCTCATAGGCAAAATTCACGATTTTTTCATACCTGATGAACGAAAAGTGCGAATTTTCTGCACTTGATCAATGAAATTCGCGATTTTTCCGTGCACAGAAATTCACGATTTTTCCGGGCACAATCTACGAAATTTTCGATTCTTAAGCGACTGATGAAATTTTATATTTTCCCTCGGTAAATTGACGAAATTTACAATTTTTTTTCTTTGACTTTTGCACAAAAATTGCATTTTTTTTTTCTAGTTGTAAATTGACAAAGTTCGCGGGCCACTCGTTAACACATCGCGGGCCACCGGTTGTGCATCCTTACTCTAAATGTTTCTGGCAGTTCAGTATTGTTAGTGGCTATTCCATACTGATGAGTCCTTATAAGGAAGAAACTAGTTTACGGATGCAGTAGAAAATATTTGAGAAGTATTATACATAAATAAGTATCAATATTAAACTATTTTATGAAATATTATATTTAATCTTTAAAAGATATGAATTAATATTGATATTTTATGTAAAGTACCAGCAGAAGTTTGGCAATTTTAACATTTATACATAAAGAATGTGTCGATGTGTTACTATCATTTAATATTATTTCTGCTACTAGGAGTCATTTCAGCTTGAATGGAAAAATACAAGGGATTTTCATCAACGAATACCGTATTTGTGTACAACGCACTCTCCCCCCCCCCCAAATTTAAGACAAAAACTCTGGGTGCATGTTATACACAGAATATTTTTTTACTGTTTTATATAATCACACGATATACCTAAGAAATGTATTCATAGAAGAAATTAAAACTTTAATCTTACTGAATAGAAATATTCCTGAATATACCATAATTAAAAATGCAATTTTTGTCGAAGAATCACAAAAAATTGTAATTTCCGTCAAAGGATTGCAAGGAAAAATGAATTTTACATCAAACAACTGCGACAAAAATGCCATTTCTGTCAAAGGATTGCAGCAAAAAAAAAAAAAAAAAAAAAAAAAAAAAAAAAAAATGGTATTTCCATCAAAGGATATGATTTTTGAGAAGAATTATGAAAAAGATGCAATTTTTGTTAAAGGATCGTGAAAAAAAAATGAATTTCTACAGAGGATCATGCAAAAATATACAATTTGAATCGAAAAATTGTGAAAAAATGTGCAATTTTTGGCGAAAGATCATTTAAAATATGCAAATTTTATTGAAAAATAATTGAAAAAAGGTGAATTTTGTCAAAGAAAGCGAAAAGATGCAAATTCTGTTGAAGAAATGTGAAAAAAATTCGAATATTGTGCAATATGATGCAATATTCGTGGAATATAATGCAATTTTTGACAAATGATCATGGAAAATTACTTAAATTTCATCAAAATATCCTGTAAAATATGCAAATTTTGGCAAAAGATCGTGGAAAGTTTTGTCAAAAAAAAAATGTGCCTTTTGTCAAATGATTGTGGAAAACACTTGAATTTTGGTAAAAGATTGAGGAAAATATCCGAATTTTTGCATCCAAATCCAACTTGGGGGGGGGGGGATTGTATTTTTTGAACATCGAAAATTTAAAAACTGAATTTTTCAGGAGGGACATTACATTGTTCGAGGGTGGAGACCCCTTCCTACCCCCCCCCTTCCCCACAGGGTTGCTGGCTTTTAGCCAGGCCAAAAAAAGTTGGCAGGCTTTTTTTGTTTTAACTGCTCAAAAAAAGACGGCTTTTATTTTTAAAATGTTAATTTATATCAAAATCATATTAAATTTGGATTAATTTATTTTTAATACATTTATAAATATTTTCCACTAAAAAAGTTATAAATTACTATCAAATTTTTCAAAAAAATAAGTCTTTACAACTGCTAGAAGTCAATTGTGAAAGCATTATGTCTGAAAAAATATATAAATCTTGAAAAAAAAAATATATAAATTATACTCAAAAAATGTGTTTTTTAAACCTCTATATTACATAGCTTAATTGAGCTATGACAAAATTTAACACATCAAAGCATTCATGGAAACATTCTTACATTTCAATATGTAAAGATTAAGCATATATATATTTGGTACTACTCTCTTATCCCGTCGACCAATTTCGCCAAATTATACAAATCGCCAAATTATACATATTGACATAATTTTTATTTTAAATAACGAAAAAACAAATAATTAGTAGAATATTAATACAAATATTAATAAAAAGTCGAAATAAAAATCACTTAATGACATTTTTAACACGTGAATCGCATTTAATGTCATTGAATGTGACATTTATGATCATCCATTATTGGCATTTAATCTTATAGTTTGGCGATAATTTTTTGGTCGATGGCATAACCTAGTAGTACCATATATTCTTATAAAATTTTGGAAAAGAAGACTGATGTAAAATGAAATTTCGAGAGCCCGAAGCAACAGAATTAATATTCTTTGCATACAGAGAAATACATGATAGTATCATATTTATATGTTTTAACATTCTTAGTTTCATACAACAATTTCAGCTTACTGTGTATTTCTTAAAATTAATATGACCAATAGTGATGAGAAGGATTGGAAAACAATTAAAAAGTTTGGAGGGGAAAAAAATCATTTTTCCCCTGTTTTTTTTTTTTTTTTTTTTTTATTCGGAAAAATTTAAATTTTTGAAATATCAGAAATGGTGCATTCATAATTTTATTGAAAATTTCAATGAAAAAATAATATTTTTAAATAAATCATTTTATTTTTTGCTAAAAAGCAAGAAGAGATTCATTATTAGGCTATGTCTAGTATCTGCAGGGATGTAGTGGAGGATATACGAGAGTATATGCCGTATACCTTCTGGATCCTTTAAAGAAGCACTGTATACTCTGTTTCTTAAGAAAGCGTATAATATACACACCCTAGACTATACTCTCAGACTTGAGCGTATACCCTCTACTTAGACCGTATATCCTCTGTTATTTTTACGACTACACCCCTAAATATCTATGTGCAATAAAGCGAGTTTCAAGTTTTAGTTTAGCTTTAAAATTTAAACTTAAACTAAAGTATAGTTTTGTTTGAATTTAAATTTGCAAGCTAAACTGAAACCAGTATAATTTTGAAAATTTGAGTAATCAAAACAAACTACATATTATCTTTTTTACAAACAGTAACATTACATTACAAAGAAAATATATAATACAATAAAATCAATTTTTTAAACAGAAAAATATAATAATAATCTTTATAATAATAATATGATATTGCTAATTACAATAATTTTCTTTACCAAGTTATAAGCGTTTGTATAAGTAAAAAGAATGGTTGCGTAGATGAACGATAGAATGTACAATACAATTAAATTTTGTTTTAAATCTGCAATATTGTTGCTTAAAATTTGTAAATTACGAGGCGTTTTTATTTATTTATTAATGAAATATTTTAGCTCATAAAAAAACAAATAAATAAAAGCTTATATTATTTTTATTTACTTTTCAATAATAGGGGAGAGTGGGGGGGGGGGATGGAACAGTATATTTTTCTCTTTATCATTCTAAACATTTAATCATTGGCACACTGGATGAAGCGATGAGAGTGCAATCTTCAGTTGAAAAAAGTTGTTGATCTGCATAAGCTTGCAATTGTATAAAGAAAAAGATTATATTAGGAATCAAAAGTAAATTTGCTTTGTATATTTTTTATGCGTTCTGTATACTAATGATTTATTTAAGCTTAGATGTAAAAGTTTCCCTATTTATGGAACATAATACTATTGAATTTAAACTAAGCCAAAACGCAGTATTTTTGTGTATACAAGAAGTTTAATGTACAAGAAAGTAGTGAGGACGAATGAGTCAAGCCAGCAAAGGGAAGAATGACACAAGTCAAATTCCTTCTTTTTAATAAAATGATTGCAAATCACTAATATAAAGGGTAATATATTAATTATACCCCAGTTCCAAATAAAGTAGAAAACTGTGCCATGTGTAAGATCTGATAGTTTTGAACGTTCTTTTACAATTCTGAATATCGCAGTTTAGTGTGAAACGCGGTTCATTTTTATGGAGTAATTCGATATGCAAAAGAAAAGTTATTTAGTTTTGTTTATAAATTTTTTAATGCAAAAAATTCAAGACAATTTCATTTTAGCAAAATCAAATAACTACATTTAAACAAACAGAATGGACGATTTTAATATAATCATTATAAATTTGGACAATATAGTAATAAGAATAACAAAAACTAGAAGTCACTTACCGATTATAAACTAATGTTGATTCCATAAATGCGTAAATAATGGCGACAGCGAATGAATTTCGTTTTTCTTTCCCGCTTTCCGTGTGTTATGTTTGTGTGTTGCCAACGCAAAAGACGCTAGAACGAGGATATCATCATTTGCGCATGCGTCAACGTAATTCCTCTTCTTGAATTTGAAAATAAAGGAAACGTTTCTGAATTATTCGGAAACATGATTTTAACAAGAGGTTTTTTGAATTTTCGGAAAGGTTTCCGTTTAATTAAAAAAGGTTTTGGAAATTTTTTACAGTGGCTTGTTATAAAGAACCAAATATTTTTTAAGGTTACAATAACAACAAGCAGAGTTAATTATGCATCAAACCGTGTCATTAAAATATGCCAACTGGCAGTGAAACTGTAACAACAAAATATTTTAAATAATTTGAAGGCAAGAAATGAAACATAAATAAAAATAATGAGAATTTTTATTTACAAAAATAAAGAAATAATTTTTGTATCTGTTTTTATCAATTAATAATTTAGCATTAAGAAAATTATAGTTAAACTTAAAAAATAGTTTAAAAATTCTCAATTCATAGTTTAAGAAATAGTTTTAATTTACATTTTCTGTTTTCATATGAGAAAAAAAAAGAAAAAAAATAACTCCTTTAATAAATTCAGCAGTTCATGCTTTCTACCAAGTTATAGTGGTGAATTTTCCATAATTAGAGTCATGCCAAATAGTGAAGAGAAGTTTTTTGATCCATCATGAATTGCCGTCTTGTAATTGGTCATGATATTTATAAATATTTTAAGTTTATATAAGAATGTTTAAAAAAATATATTTTTTTAAACTTTTATACTTATTTAGTAATAACGTTTAATTTTTAAACTAATTGAAAAGAAATACCAAACACAGTGTGTTTTATTGACATGTTATGGATAGAGATATATTAATTAGTGTAGTCATTATTATGCCATTTGTACAAATTGAACAATTTTCCCAAAATTTTCGACAAATTTATGTCATTTGTGCACATGAAATAACCTGATCAAAGTGTGTAACTTATCACTTTTCCATAAGTGAAAATTTACTTATGTGTTTTTAATACATTAATCATTGTAACTGTGCTTTTATGTATTTTCATTTTGAAACTTGGATAAAAAATGATTTTTGGAGCATTATTTAAAGCTGTTTTAGTAAGAAAAAACAGTCAAAACTTTCTATTATTTTTTATACAAAATATTTACGATTATCACGATGAACGCAAACAAAAGTTATTTTTTTTTATAATTTTATATCAGCTGATCGGTCTGTAGACTGTTAAAGCTCTAAAGTAGACGCTTGCGCAGTGATGACTTGCCTTTGATTGGTTGGCATAAGGATTTATCTGTAACCAGTGAAAACGCTCTTAGGTTAGGTTTTGGGTAAGCTAAGGTTTTTTAGGTAGTTAGAGCGGCCCGTGAAAACGCACCTTAACGGAACTGTTTGCTTACAAACAAGCTCTCAACCACACTCTTTAGTGTGCATTGTTTGTTGAAGCGTGCATTATGTTTTGAATTATAAACTGTGAGGAATTTCTATGTCGTAATTAATGAAGGTTGGAAGCGGGGACACAATAAATCCTCATTTAGCTTTCCAATAATTTTTATTGGAGCTTGGATAAAGATTAAACAGAAATATTCAATATTACAGGGTTCGTTGTGAATTGTGCTCAAAAGTCTCAATTTTGCTCCCGTAGAATACAGTCTCTATGCGGGTGACTTTAATTTCCTTCTTTCATCATCGCTGGTAGATCGAGGTCCACTCAACGGGGAAGTACTGCCAGCTACCCTCGCTATCTGCAACGTCTTTTTCTCCTCTTTAGAGCTCCTTTTCTCTCACCGTTTCAACACCGACTATCCTCTCTACATCCTCCGTATCCTTTTCTACCCTTCGAAGCGCTGGAGCGGCGAGTTCATCTTCATCCAAATCCCACCTCCAGCGTTCCCATTGGTAGCCTCACTTCTCTCCTAGACGCTCCCTCTTGCCATCGGATTGTCTGGATAAGGCTGCAACTCTTTCTCCTTGAGGTCACTCCAGTGATTTTGGGCATTCATCAGGGTTGGACCGTAGCGAAATATCAACGTCAAGAACAAAAGATGCTTTCAGGCATTCGTCGCGTCGCTTTTCAGTTCCATGGTAGCTTCCCGTGGACAAATGTCTGCTGAATTGGTCTGACCTAGATCGACACTAATTTAAAAGTTTGCTGATTAAGGCTAATTATGCTAAGACTTTACAAAGCATAAGAATACATACAGCTATTTCATATACTCCATCTTCGCATATATATGTGTGTAGATGGAGTATATGAAATAGATTTTAACATTTGTCCATTTTATACATTTCATTAATATTCATATATGCCATAATTTTTATCATTCATTTTATCGAATCTGGAAATTACTTTCTTTGTAACTTTTTCGTGCTACATAAAAAAATTGTATTTAGACTTGTAAAGGGAAATGAAGGAAAAAATGCATAGCACAAAAATATTTCTATTTTTAGCATTTCAGAACAAACATATAAGCATGCAAATGTATAGAAAAAATATATATAACATTTGATAAATTTGAGAAAAAAAGAAAATAACTCTTCTGAAACGTTCTGTTAACGGAAGCGTTTATGAATCTTCTAAAATGTTAATTTCAGTGACGTTTTTCCTTACTGTGTGAGAAACATTTTCGTTTTCTTGTGAATTAAAAAAATATATCTTAAAATGATATACAAAAAAAAGTTGATGGAAGGTGTTGTTTTAAAAAATAAACATATAAAAGATGTATATGTGAAGAAAGAGATGGAGTTGATAAAACCAGTTTTAGTATTTGCAATTATATTCATTTCGCTCACTGTTGCCTATACTACAGATTTTTATCAATTATTTTATCAAATCTCAAATATAGTTTTTCTTTTAAAATTTGATATATTTAAAATTGTAATTAAAATCTTGAATGGAAATGAATGAAAAAACAACTTGGAAATTGCACGTGAAGCGTAGCAAATTAGGTGCGTTCGTACGATAACGAAGTTTTAAAAATATTACTTTCATGTATCAATCTCATAAAATGGTAAAAAATGAATTACAATTAAAACGCTCATCAAACAATGTTCTCCCTATACCATTATGTAATGGAATACTTTTGTGTGGCCTTGTAAATCAATAACAAATGTTCTTTGCACCACAAATTATGTAAGATGTATATTATAATATGTACTTTATAGTTGCATATAAATTTTATTAAGTTCGCATGAGTGTAACACGATTAAAATGCATTTGAAACATTTTTTTCCTATTGACCGTAATGTAACGGAATACTTTTGATTGTCCCTATAATTGATCTATGCATCCGATTTTCATAAAATTTGAAATAACTCTACAAAATTATGTAATAATTATGTATTTTAAATTTCAAACGTATAGAATATATTTGAAACTTTTTCCCCATTGACCATAATGTAATTGAATACTTTTGATTGCCCCTGTAATTGATCTATGCACACGATTATCAAAAAATTTGAAATACTCGACAGAATTATGTAATAATTGCGTATTTTAAATTTCAAATGATTAAAATGCATTTGAAACTTTTTCCCCATTAACCGTAATGTAATGGAATACTTTTGATTGCCCCTGTAATTGATCTATGCATCCGATTTTCATAAAATTTGAAATGACTCGACAAAATTATGTAATAAATACGTATTTTAAATTTCAAACGATTCGGTTGGGTAGTTTTTGCGTTGTTATATGCGGATGGACGGACGGACGGACAGACGGACGGACAGACGGACGGACTGAACGACCACTATAGGTGCTACGTATTTTTTAATTACGAACGCACCTAAAAACACATATCACTAAAAATATTTATAGAATTTTAGAACGAAAATATAAGTACGCTGTAAAAAAAAAATCTGTAAATTTACTAAAAGTTTTCTAGGAAACTGGGATTCCCAGAACTTTTTATGTAACGGCAACAGCAAAAAATCATGTCACAGAGACAGATTTGCACTGAAAATAAAAATAAAATCTGCAAGGTTACTAAGAATATTATAGGAAACTGGGATTCCAAGAATTTTTTTTATATAACTGCAATTCATGTTGCAAATAAAATTTTAGTAAGACAACTGTAATTTTATTAGACTCATTTCTAAAGTTACAGATTTCTGTAACTTTACAAAAATTAGTTATTTACATTTACATTTTTTCCTGTACAGTTTACAGATAAAACGTTTGTAAACAGATTTCGGCAACTTTACATCTGTAGGATTACAGATTTTTTCGAGTCTATGTAAATTTAAATATGTACAATTAAAAACAAATAGAGTCAACTCTCGTTAATTCGAAATCGGATAATTCGAATCTTCGCTTATTTCGAACTAAATATGATGTCCCGAAATTTTCATTGGCAGAATAACGTTAAAATTTTTCATTAATTCGAACTCATTTTCTCTTGACTTCGGTTAATTCAAACTAACGAGAATTCCAATTTTTAATTTTTCGCTTCTTTCTCATGGATTTCAGTTTATTTAAATAACTTTCATTCTTTAATTTTTGGTGAAAATTGTTCCGAACAAGTATACATATAATCCAATGCATTTGATATCCACTCTTTGTGGCTCGTCTGTCCATCAGTGATGCTTTACATTTTTATTCCATTGTACTTGTGTCTAATCTTTTAATTAGTTTATGTAATTGTATATTCTAATTTAATATTAAGTCATATTCTAATGATAGCAGACGTAATAAATTTAAAAAACGCTATAACATTAATTCTTTTGTAATAGTACCATATTAAGCATGTTTTAGTTTCAGATTTTCCATAATTCGAACTTCGGATAATTCGAACATTTCTTGTGATCCCGACGAGTTCGAATTAACGAGATCCAACTGTACTTCAAAAATCGGGTATATAAAAAGAAAACATCTATATTAATCTATTTCAGTAAAGTCTGACTCAGTCTGAAAGAACGAATTTCATTTTTTGGGGGGGAGGGGGGATACAAAAATCCGGTTTTTAAATTAAAGTAAAAAAGAATGGTTGATAACGAAACTGTTTTCACTACTTTCAACCGCACTATTTTTAGTGCATTGTTTACTAAAACTTGCATTATGTTTTCAAAGATAGATTTGTATGGAAGCGGAATGCATGAAATGCATTTTGGTATTTGTAAATTTCACGTATACACCACATTCTTCCATGCTTTAGATTTTTAACGGTTATTTTATTAAATCTGAAAAATTTGTCCTTTACAGCTTTTCATATTAAAAATTGTATTAAGAATTTTAAATAGAAAAGAATAAAACGATGCATATCACAAACGTTTTTATATTTATAGCCATTTCAAAACGGAAATAAAAACCATTCATGTATAGCTATGTGGAATAAAGAACAAATATTACAAAGACTGACTGAATATGAAATTGGAAACATCTGTATTGTTCACTTCAGTAAAGTCTTGTACTTTGAGTAAAGTCTTGTTCACTATAAAAGAATGATTTTCACTTCTTGGGGATGCAAATATCCTGTCTTAAGAGGAAAGACATAAAGTATTCGAAACTTTTTGCTTTAAAGTATACTTTTAACCACACTTTTTTCGGTACATTGTTTTTGGCGAAGCTTGCATTATGTTTAGATAATTAAACATGTGAAAGTTACGGGTGGAGATGGGTGCATAAAATTAACTTTAATACTTCTAAACCATTTGGAAAATGGTTGATATTTTCCGTTGTAATTGATTCTCGTGGTGTCGTCATTTTATTTTTTCACCTTTTTTAAGGTCCATAATCCTTTAGCTTTTCTTGTTTTAACTTCCTGATAATTAAGCGTTTCTTTTCTTATTCCGACTCTCTAATGGGACCGAGACTAAACGATCCCGACCCACATCCTGAATAGCCGAGTTTCTACGACTTGTTCGGGGGAAAAAATTGAAACCGAACAATTAAAAAAAAAATTGATTAAATTAAAAACATAAAAAAAGCGGGAAGAGTAAACTCGGGGCTCTGAGGCTATTGAACGACAGCAGTTGCGTCGAGCTTTTTATTATTAAACCATTAGCTGACCATTTGCATTGAATGAACACGAATCTGAAATGTGTAAGTTTTCGTTATCTGAATCTAAATCTAACATGTCAAATTGATTACAATTTCATTTTCCTAATGATTGTTATAATATGTTAAATTATTTTTTTTTATTTCGTGTGCATTCATGTATGCTACAGATTATTATCATATTTTTTATGAAATCCGAAAAATAATTTCTTCAGTTCTTTTCATGCAACATTAAAAATTATATTTCGAATTTTGTACTTAAGTGATTAGAAAAATGCATACCACAAAAAAGATAATTCATTTCAGAACGAAAATAGAAGCATGTAAATACTAGAGTACATAGAATTAAAATAAAAAAAATGTAAAAGTTGACTGGATTTGAAAAGGGAAACATTCGTGTGTTTCTGTAGTTTTGCTGTCTTGCTTGCTGAAATATTTTCATTTCTTGAGGATGCAAAAATCCTGTTTGGAAAAGAAAAAACAAAAAGAATGATGATAGTGAAACTGTTTGCTTACAGCATGCTTTCAACCATACAATTTGGCCTGCATTGCTTTGGGAAACTCGCATTATGTTTTGAAAAGTAAACATGTAAAACATGTGCATGGAGATAGAGCGCATGAAAGACATTTTAATACTTCTCAATTTTACGCATTTTATCCACATTCGTGTATGCTATAGATTGTTATCGTTTATTTTAGCAATTCTGAAAAAGATTTTCTTTACAAATTTTTGTGTCAAACTAAAAATTGTATTTAGAATTTTCAATAGAACAATAATAAAAAAACTGCGTATCGCAAATGCGAAATTGTTTTCCCAAGCACCTTCGTCGTTCCAAGCCCAAGCTCGCACTCTGATTGGTTGTTGCTCTCGGCACTGCTTTCACGTAACTTGGCGAAAAATACTTCGCTCGTAAGTGAACGAGTAAACCTAAAACCTAACCTACTCATTCTTATTCTTCCCTCATTCTTATCCTCGTTGTCTTGTGCTCTTGTGTGTAAAAACTTTTAAAGAGTACAGCTTTCAGTAAGACACGTTCCATCCAATCCAATGCTGCAAGAGAAAAGTGTTACTTAGTACTCGGTTCGGAAGGAAATCAAACTCCTCGACGGAAGCATCTATCGCTACGCCAAGTATGATTATCGCCAAGTTACATGGAAACAGTGCCGAGAGCAACAACCAATCAGAGTGCGAACTTGGACTTGGAACGACGAAGGTGCTTGGGAGAAAAATTACGCATCACAAATGTATTTATATTTATATCATTTCAGAACGAAAATCTAAGCCTTTAAAAAACAAACAAATTAAAACAACCATTTGGAAAAATGATTTTTTCAAAGACTAAAATTTAAGACTTATAAATAAATTCTATATTTTTTAATAGTTTTCATCAATGAGTCGGTTCAACATTAGATTGTTTCTTCTTTCGTGGATACAAGGATACAAGGTAGCATAAAAGATACAATAATATACAGAATAAAAACAAATAATGCAAAAGAATATGAAAACGAAAACATATCCATCGTTTATTTCAGTAAAGTCTTGCTCAGTCTAAAAGAATTACAGTCGACCCGCGTTAATTCGAACTCGTCGGGGTCACAAGAAATGTTCGAATTATCCGAAGTTCGAATTGTGGAAAATATGAAATGAAAACATGCTTAATATGGTACTAATACAAAAAAATTAATGTTATAGTGTTTTTTAAATTTATTTCGTCTGTTATCATTAGAATATGACTTAATATTAAATTAGAATGTAGAAATACATTAACTAATTAAAAGATCAGAAACAAGCACAATGGAAAATTTTTTTTAAACGTCACTGATTCACAGACGGGGCATTAATAAATTGGATATCAAATGCATGGGATTATTTGTATAATAGTTCGGAACAATTTTCACAAAAATCAAAGAAAGAAAGTTATTCAAATGATCTGAAATCCAAGAGAAAGAAAAGAAAAATGAAAAATCGGAATTCTCGTTTGCTTAAATTAAACGAAGTCAAGATAAAATGAGTTCGAATTAATGAAAAATTTTAACGTTAATCTCTGCCATTGAAAATTTCGGGACTTCATGTTTAGTTCGAATTAAGCAAAGATTCGAATTATCCGATTTCGAGTTAACGAGATTCGACTGTATTTTCATTTCTTGAGGTTGCAAATATTCTGTGTTTAGATGAAAGACAAAAAAGAATAGGAAACTTTTAGCTAAATGTATACTTTCAACCATACTCATTTCTGTTCATTGTTTGTTAAAGCTTGCATTACGATTTGAAAGATAAACATATAGTCCAAGAGCCGGCCACACAAAACCCTAAGTCATCGAGTACAAGAAAAATTACTTTATTTTACGGACGAGCAGTTATAGGGCAATCTAATGATCCATGCTTGCTCGGTGATCCAAGTGGTGCATAAGCCAAAAATTAATACCACTAGTGGTTCACTGGTAGGATTAGCATTGCGTTTGCCGTACAATCAAAAGTATGAAAGCATAGAAAACTGGGTGTAGGAAAATATAATCCTAAGTCTAAGAATCAACCACTAGTGGTATTAATTTTGAGCTTATGCACCACTTCGCTTCCATCAGACATGGATCAATAGATTCCTCTACCCGTAAGACATGGTGACGTCACTGCAACGTCGTTGTGAAGTCACATTGTGACCTTGTGACCATCAATTGTTGATGTGATGTCACGTGACGTCGATGTGAAGTCAAAGTGACTAAAATGTGAAGTCGTTATGGCCGTTTTAGAGCTTTTTATGACTTCACAATGTGACCAATTTGTGAAAAGTATCTTTGTAAAAGTATTTGTGACTACTTTGACATTAACATTGTGACGAAGCTGTGACAAAAGCGACGATATTTAAATTGCCAGAAACAATTTTTTTAAAGTAAATAACATGTTTTTAAGAATATTTGTAATTTTCTAAAAATCTTTAAGAAAGTCACATCTCAGTCACAATGTGACGTCACTGAGTGGTGGCATTTTGGTCACAGATTTGATGTGACCAAAGTGACTCACAGTGACGTCACTGTGACCATGCATGCTATGAGAGTATTACTAGTATTCCATAAGATAAAGCAATTTTCTTGTGCTCGATGACTTAGGATTTTGTACTGTCGGCTCTTGGAAAGATATGTGTGAAGATTGAGCGCATGAAGTCAATCTTAACATTTGCCTTTTTTTTTATCATTATTATTGTTTCATGAACATTTATGTAAGCTATATATTTTTATCATCCCTTATATCAAATACGAAAAATAATTACTTAAATCTTTTCATGCTGTGTTAAAAATTATATTTCGATTTTTAACCCCTTAACGGGTGGTATTCACTTAAAAGGATACCAAATTTTAATAGCACTGACAGCAATAATATTTATTTTTTTTTTAATCGTGAACGGAAAAAGTAGCAAGTTTTTAATTCCTAAACAGTCCGTCATTTCATCATTTTACTAAAACAATTACTCCTCACCGAAAAGCGTAAGACTTTGTTGACTGAAAAAATACATATCACAAAAAATATTTTTACAAAATTCATTTCAGAACAAAAATATAAGCATGTGAATATAAATATATATAAAAAAAAAGAATTAATGCCAAAGTTGACTGAATTTCTTAAAGCAACATCTCTGTCTTTCGTTTTAATAATCTTGCTTTTATATTTTTATTTCTTCTGAATGCAAAAATAATTTTTGGAAAGGAAAAACATAAAAAATGACGATAGTAAAACTGATTGCTTACAGCATGCTTTCAAACACACTATTTTGCCTGCATTGCTTGTTGAAACTCATATTATGTTTTGATAAATAAACTTATAAAACTTGTTAATGGAAATGGAGTGCATGAAAGCAGTTTTAATATTTGTTCAGTTTATGTGTTTTATCGACGTTTGTATATTTTTACTTTCTTCTATCTTTACAAGAAAAAGTATTGGATGCCCGAAATTTTTTTAATCCGGTTTTCGACGTATTTTTAGTTTTAGGGGACAGAGAACCAGAAAAACATTTTTTACAAAATGTCAGTCAGTCAGTCTGTCAATCTATCTGTCATGCAACCATTCTCCTCCCAACCTCTTTTATTAAAAGAATTAAAAACGAAGTGAAGAGACTAGCGCCCTCACCTATAATTGAAGAGAGGAGCGCGGGTAAGTGTGTTGGAGTGTTTAGATGTTGGTAGGGTGTGTGAAACACCCGAGTGAAGTTTTCCTTCAGAAAGCTAAAGAATAATTTGGTAATAATTAATTCTAGAAATATTCATCTCCTGTATATAGTTTGTATATAAATCCTGTATATAATTCAGCATATTAACCCGTTCGCGACGGCGCGCGCATCTGAGGACGGAGCGGGGAAATTCGATTTCATCTTCAGGGCCGAAGGATTTTGCGCAGCTAAGCCTAACTCGTGTAATGTGTTCTTCAGAAAATTGTAAAAAATTCATTTTTCCATGTAACCTTTTCAAATTTACATGCATTGAGTAGGTTGTTACTATGTATATTCACACAAAAAATGAGTTATTTTCAACGATATTTTTATATAAAAATGACTTTTTAAATATACGTAATAAACATTTTAACAAATTATTTAGCCCTCAAAATAGTACAGTATAATCACAGATCACTTATGTAAGTTTAATATAGCAACAAACGAAATTTTTTCCTAATTTAAAAAGTATTTTTGTTAAAACAGCAATAGTTTTGCTTCTAAATAATTTTTAAGACATTTCTTAAACAAAATAAGCGTTTTAATGAAGCTGTTTTATTAATAAATAAGACTAATTAAATAAAACGTGTGAAAACTTCTGCATGTTAGTGTTTATTGCTTATTATAGAAACATACATAAAAAACAAATTTGAAATGTTTCTTTAAAAGCAGTTCTGAAAATTCAAAAATTATATATAAAAATATAATAAATCATAAAATATTTATCAAATAAAAAGTATTGCATAGTAATAAATGAAAAGTTAATAAAACTATACTTTAAAATAAAATATGCATTTCGCTGAATTTGTTCATTATAGCTAGATATAGATATATATAGTAATATATTATAAAATGAAATATTAAATAATATTATGTATAATATGAATCATCACTTTAAAATATCAAATTACTTATGTTATGCTACAAGTGATATATTAAACAAAAGTTTTTTTTAGCCATTTTTTTTAATATATCACTTATAGCATAACATAAGTAATTTGATGGATAAGGATTGTTTAATAATAATGAGTTAACTTGAATAATAAATTAAAATACATTCATCAAAGAATTTATTGATGTTAAAATATCGTTAGTTATATCTTATGTATTAAATATTTAAAACTATAAATAAAGTTATGAAATTAAAAGTAATTAATAGTGAATGAAATTAAATAGTAATTTTAAATATACTGATAAAAATGCCATTAATGTTGAGAGTATTTTTGAAATTGAAAAAAATATATATAACTGAACATCAAATAATGCATGGAATATATTCAATTATAACAGCTAAAACGGATTTTTGATTCAAAATATGCATGCTAATGTATGCGCATTGTCTTTAAAATAGTCAGAATTTAATAAAAGATATCGCGTAATTATTTATTATTAATTTAAAACGAATTAATTTAAACAAGCGTGAAAAGTAAAATCAAATGAGGAAAGCAGAAAAATATTCTTAATTTAGTGGCGCTGAGAATATATTATCAGCGTATAGCTCTGACAATCAGTATGTAACACTTTTCTTTCTTTCTTATTATTATTTTTTTTAACTGCGAAGCACTTCTGAAATAAAATAAAAAGATAAAAAAGATAAATCTTTCCTTCTAAAACAAAGAAAACGCGAAATCTTGATGACGTCGATTTTTGCAACTAAATAGTATTTCTGATCGACATAATAAAGCCATGAATCAGATGTTCATGTTGTCATTCGTAAACGTGCATATGCTTACTTAAGTGAATTATATGCTTTCTAATGATCATATTCTTTAACCGCAAAATTTTCCCTCTCAAGTTCAATAGAATTTTTTCTAATAAAAAAAAAGTTTTACTACACGCGTAAAAAGATTTATGAAACACAAAGACGATGAAAAAATAATCTTTTTCCCATTGTAGTATTTCCATAAAAAAATTAAATTCGCGTGGATTAAAAAAAATGTTTTCATTAGCTTTCCTAGTTTGAAGCCTTCTTCCTTAATATACATTCAAATAGAATTAGGATAAATTTTTTATATGCTAAACTGTGAAAAACAAAACGTTCCGTTTGATCGGCATGAATGGTAGTCACGCGGGATGTGAGTACAAACAGCGCCGGCATGAATGGTAGTCTCGCGGGATCTGAGTACAATCGGTGCCGGCATCTATAGTGGTCGCTCGTCCCCAAGGGGTTAAAAAAATAGTGATAATCCAGCATCTATAGTTCTGCTGTCGGTCACCCAGACATTACAGCACGCTCTCTTACGAGAACCAGAGCTATTAAAGATTAAATAAAATGAATCATATTTTCATACTGTTTGGATTACAAAAACAGAAGTGAGCAAGATTATTTTATTTTTGATTTTGTACTGTATTGTTAAGTATAATGTTCAAGAACGTCACCAAAGCAGATTTAATTGTGGTTCTGCAAGAAATCGGCGATCAGGCTGATCCGAGTTTAAAAGTGTCGGAGTTGAAAGATTTATTATTAAAATCTAAAGAGTATGAGAAAGACAAAGAGTTTGTTGCCGAATTTTTATCAACTACAGTTACCGAAAGAAAAAATGTGGAGGAAATTAATAAGTTGCGTTTGCAGCAACAGACGGGAAATGATGATATGTCCCGTAATGAAGGAGAAAATACACAAGTTTCGTTAGATAAACTTATTAAATCTGTGCAAATTTTGGCGATTCCGGTGCCTAAGAAAAACGAAACATGGAATTTGTTTTTTGATTCGTTAGAAAGGGCGTTTAAACATAAAAACGTACCCAAAGAATTTAAATCTGAAATTTTATTGAAATTAATAGTTGAAAAAGCAGGGAATGTTTTAGTATATATTAATGATGAGGATTTAACAAATTATGATAAAATTAAGTCGTTAATTTAAAAAGAATATGAGCCCTCCCCATTTTCCTGTTTGCAAAATTTTAGAAATGCTAAAAGACTACCCGGGGAAACACCAACAATTTGCTTTGCGATTAAGATCATGTTTTTTACACTATTGTAAAATTCGTAATGTTAAAGATTTTGATTCGCTTATTGATTTAATAATATTGGATAAAATTTTCGAAAAATTGGATAGAGAACTTTCTACTCATATTGCAGTTAAACAGGGAGAAAGTTGGTTTTTGCCTGATCAGCTATCACGAGATTGTGATATTTATTTTACTGCGAAGGGCAGATCTTTTGAGGAAATAAAATTTGAGAAACGAACTACTACTTATCGTGAAATAAATAATGAAAACGCTAAATATGTCCCGCCACAACTAAGAAACAATCCCGTTACATCTGAGAACAAATATTTTTCAAAATCACGGGATTGTTATATTTGCAAATCTTCTTTTCATTTAGCTAAATGTTGCCCAAACCGGAGAAATAAATATGATATCCCGAATAAAAGCGTTGATCCAGGTCAAAGTCCAGGGAAAAAGTCTAAAGTACAGGGAGATTCAAATAAATTACCCTCAAAAGATAATGCTGTAGTCACTTATGTAAATTCCATGCATCTACAGGCTAACGATCAATCAAAAGAAATTACTTTTTATCCGTTAAAAAAAATCACACTTTATATCGACGGTAAAGAAATTGAGGCGATAATCGATTCAGGAACTGAAATTTGTATCTTAAATGCATCTTTAATCCCCAATTTAAAAATCGAAATGAAAGGGAGCATTGTGTTAGAATCCGCTTTTAAAGAAAAAATAAAAGCAAATTTGGTATCAATTCCTATAAGTTATAAATTGCCTAATTCTGCTATTTATGCAACAATCAATACTTTATTTGCTTTGACTGAAAATTTAAATATCCCTTGTTTAATTACTCCAGATGTATATGACGCATTGGTAAATTTTCAGAAGGACGAATTGAATGATGATATCTCACCACAGATTGCAATATCTCCGTCTAAAAATAGATCAAGCGAAGGGGGGAATTATGCTTGTTTCATTTCCTCGCATGAAAATGTTTCACAAGTTTCAGAAAGCAATTTATTTTGTACTGCGCAAAAAGAGTGTCCTACTTTACAGAATTCATTCAAGGACGCTAGTTTAGGGAAAAATAATTTTTTGATAAGAGATGATTTATTGTTTCATAAAGAAACAATTTGCGGAGATAAAATATATCAATTAGTGTTACCAGAGAGTTATCGGAATAAAGTATTGCGATTAGCACACGATTCAATATTTGGAAATCATCTGGGAGTGCGCAAAACGAAGGAAAGAATTAAATTAACATTTTATTGGCCAAATATTTCTAGAGATGTAGAAAATTATTGCAGAACTTGTAAGGAATGTCAATTAAAAAGCCCTGAGAAACAAACGGATAGAATTCCCATAACACCTGTTGTTCGTCCACCATACCCATTTCATACTATAAATATCGATGTGATAGGTGAAATTGTGCCGCCCTCAAGTCGGAAACATAAATATTGTCTTACGTTAATTGATCAACATTCAAAATGGCCAGAAGTAGTAGCTTTGAGAAATCTTTCGGCGAAAACAGCATGTGATGCATTATTAGATATTTTTATGCGTACAGGAATTCCTGAAATTATATGTTCAGACCAAGCCACTAATTTTAGATCCGAATTAACTAAAGAATTTAAGAACCGGTTAGGGACATCTCCCCGCTTCTCAACTCCCTCGTATCCCGCCTCAAATGGGGCGATTGAAAAATTTAATAGAGTGTTTAAGCAAATGTTACATCATGTAATTCGTACTGATCCTGTTAATTGGGATAAACATATTCCCTTTTTACTTTTTGCTTATCGGGAAGTACCAAATTGCCCAACCGGGGTTTCACCGTTTAAACTCATGTATGGCCGGGAAGCTAGAGGTCCTTTAGCAGTGTTAAAATCTTCGTGAAATACCTCTACCACTAAATCTTACTAAATCCGCGATAGATTATCTACAAGAGTTAAAGGTAAATTTGGAAAGAGCCGCTGATCTAGCATCTTTAACTGAGTCAGAAAAACAAGAAAACTATGCCCGATACTTTAATCGTAGCACTAGAATGAAAGAGTTCCAAATAGGTGATTTAGTTTATTTGCTCATACCAGATTCTACCAATAAATTATACGCTCGATGGACGGGACCAGGTGAAGTAATTGAAAGAATAAACCCCCTCTCGTATAAAGTAAAATTACCGGACGGTAGTTTAAGACACATTCATGCGAATAAAATTCGGGAGTTTCAAACAAGAGTACAAACGGTTGGGGTAATTTTTGAAGACGATGTCGACTTTGGTGAAATTCACCCAACACCAAATAAAGTTAGTACCTTAAATGAAATTAGCGCTGAAGTAGATCTTAATCATTTAGAGGATGATAAACGATTAGAATTAAGGAAACTTTTAGAGAAACATGCACCATTATTTTCTGGTAAAATTCATGTTGCAAATGTCAGAGCGCATAAAATTCGTTTATTACCGGGTGCGGAGAGGAAGAAACCGTATATTTATAAAATTCCGGAATCGTTAAAAAATGAAGTCGATAAACAAATAGAAGAGTTAGAACAATTAGGACAAGTGAGGCTGAAATAGCTTATCCTGTTGTATGTGTTGCAAAAAAGGATGATAGCATGCGGTTATGTATAGATTTTCGACTATTGAATGCTGTGACGAAACATTTTTATTACCCAATGGAAAATGTAACTAAATTAATCAATGAAATTGGAAGTGCCAATATAATTACCTGTTTAGATGTATTAAAAGGATATTGGGAAATCCCTCTAGAAGAACAGAGTCGTGATCTCACTTCTTTTAAAACTCATCACGCTCAGTTAAAAAATGCTCTTTTGCCCAAACAGAAATTAAATATCTAGGGCATGTCATAGGAGGTGGTAGACATCAACCAGACCCGGAAAAGTTACGTGCCATCGAAGCGATAGAATCGCCTAAAACCAAAACATCTCTTAAAAGTGCTCTTGGTTTGTTTAATTATTATCGCGATTACATAAAAAATTACGCAGAAATTGCCAAGCCTTTAACTGACTTGACAAAAAAGAAAGTGCCAGAGATCATTCCATGGTCTGATGTCGAAGAAAAAGCGTTCCAAACTTTGAAAATGTTGTTGTGTGAAGCTCCTAAACTTTATACGCCAGATCCAAAAAGGCCTTACACTATTCAGTGTGATGCCAGTTCCTATGGTGTAGGTGCCTGTTTGTCGCAACGAGATGAGAAAGGCAATCTACATCCGATCAGTTTTGCCAGCCAAAAGTTTACAGCGACACAACAAAACTGGTCAACTATTGAGCGTGAAGCTTACGCAGTGGTATGGTCAATCAAGAAATTTGAAGTTTATGTGTTTGGTGCCGTAATTGAATTAATAACTGACCATAACCCTTTAATATATTTACAGAAATCAGCACCTCAGTCTGCAAAATTACAAAGATGGGCATTATCTTTACAAAGATACAATATAACTATTTCCCATTACCCTGGTGCACAGTTAAAAAATGCTGATGGTTTATCCAGACTAGTTAACTGTATTAAGACTATCTAGTTGGTGCATTACTTTACGTTAAATTTGGTATCCAGAATTATACCAAGGCATCTTTTTGTCTGTTGTAAAATATTTTTGTGTTTTATTTAGTATTTTTATGTTTTATATTTCTATGCTTTAAATATTACTATTATAACAAGGCTTCTATCCATCTGTTGTGAATTATTTTATTATATATATGTTTTATTAATAAAATTATTATAACAAGGCTTCTATACATCTGTTTTGAACTTTTTATTATATATATTTCTTATGCTGTATTGTAGTATGGTTGCCATATGTCAGATTTTGCTTTGCTCTGCGTAGCACAATCTTATCGGGGGGTGTCATGCAACCATTCTCCTCCCAACCTCTTTTATTAAAATAATTAAAAACGAAGTGAAGAGACTAGCGCCCTCACCTATAATTGAAGAGAGGTGAAGAGAGGAGCGCGGGTAAGTGTGTTGGAGTGTTTAGATGTTGGTAGGGTGTGTGAAACACCCGAGTGAAGTTTTCCTTCAGAAAGCTAAAGAATAATTTGGTAATAATTAATTCTGGAAATATTCATCTCCTGTATATAGTTTGTATATAAATCCTGTATATAATTCAGCATATTAAAAAAATAGTGATAATCCAGCATCTATAGTTCTGCTGTCGGTCACCCAGACATTACACTATCTTTCTGTATGTGACACAAAATTTTGGGGCACTCTTTCTCAAGAACTAATGCACGGATTCACAAAAGTTTAGATTCTGTTATACATTGATGTAAACTAGATGTGATTAGATTGTGGTGCATGTTGCTCAACAGGTGGCGCAGCGATGTTGCATTAATCAAAATTTCCACAGTAGCCATATCTCAAGAACAAGAGCCTGTATTTTTATAAAACTTTAGATTTATTTAGTACTTGATATAACAAGGTTCTGATTCTGGTTTGGTGCAGATCGCTCAACCAGTGACACTGTCATGGTTCAATATTCGGGATTATCGCAACAGATCTATCTCTAGAACTAAAGCACGGAATTTCACAAAACTTTACATTATGTAAGACCTTGATATAGTCCAGATCTGATTAGTTTTGGATGCATATTGCTCAACAGGTGGCCCTGTTGTGCTGCATTATACACAATTTCCACAGTAGCCATATCTCAAGATCTAAAACATGGATTTTCATAAAACTTTATATTAAGTTATACAATGTTGTACTGGATATAACTAAGACTGCTGATTACATTTTGATGCAAATCGCTCAACAGGTAACGCTGCTATGGTGCATTATTCGTGATTATCGTAATAGCTCTACATCAAGACCCAATGCACGAAATATTCTAAAACTTCAGACTCAGTTAGTTCCTGATATGGATTCGTGTTGTTTAGATTTTGATGTAAATCGCCCTACAGGTGACGCCGTTACGCTGTATTTTGCATGATTTCGCAATACATGTATCTCAAGAAATAATGCAAGGATTTTCCTCAAACTTCAGATTCTAATAGTACCTGATAAAAAATTGATCCTGATTAGATTTTGGTGTACATGTGACTCTGTTATGCAGATTTTTTTTTGAGTTCTTGTAATAGCTCTATCACAAGAACTAATGCACGGATTTTCGTAAAACTTCAGATTCAGTTTTAAGCAGACATGAGTTGTTGCTGATTAAATTTTGGCTTAAACCACCTAACCGGTGGGTCTACTATGCTACATTTTTCAGAAAGTGTTAACATGCGTGAGATAGAAGGATGTTTTGAGATTGCCACATCTGACTAGTTTTTAACTTATTTTGATTTAACTAAGCTGCATATGTCGTGAGCCATGCCACGACCAGAAGTAAATGAGGATCAGAAGTAGAAGAGTTTTGTCAGAAATAAAAATGATGGGTCAAAATATTAGCAATTTAAATAGACTTAGCTTTAATCTCTATAAATAAAAGGAATTCCGAGGATAATTAATTGAGGCACAGGGGAAAGCAAATCTTGGCAATGCGCCAACTCGGTCCAGAGGAAGCAAATCTTGGCAATGCGCCAACTCGGTCCAGAGGAAGCAAATCTTGGCAATGCGCCAACTCGGTCCAGAGGAATATCATTAAGAAGAAATATAAAACAGATAATGTATTTATCACAAAAAATCGTCTGCTAAGAAAATATCAACACTTTAACACGAAACTAACGCAATCGTTGGATACATGTTCCCTCCCGTGTTTCTCATTGCTCATTTTAAGTATTTTTAGAGTTTAATATTAGTTGTTGTTTTTAAAACTGATTTTTCACAAAGTCAGCTGCGACGTATTTCAGACAATGCATTTCTGCATGCTTCCAGTTATTGATAAAATCATACAAATTTCAAGTTCGTTTAATATTGCTAATACGGACCCGGGCAACGCCGGGCGGGTCAGCTAGTTTAATATAAAAATAAAAAACATTTAGAATAATTTTGAGGTAAAATGACCCTTAAAGCAATTCAAAATAAAAATAAAATTACATTAATAAGCTATCGATTCTTTTTATTATTAATATTTACGTCACTTAGACATTGTTTTAAAGCAAAATCTTTCAAATTCTCTGAAAGAAAATTAGATGCTTATCAGCATTATTTTCGATACAAAAGAGTGCATCTCTTATCAAAAATCAATTGTTTTTAGATTCAAATTCTTTGAACAGATAATTAGATTGTTTTCAGACGTATATAGTAGTAGATTTCTTTTATGATACTTTCTTTATTCAAAACATGATTAAACATGATTTATTACAAAGTAGAATTTCAATAAAATAAGATTTTTGCAGGGTGTTTATTAAATTTGAAGGAAAATATTTAGGAGTTTTTTAATCCTTAAAATCAAAATTTTAATTAAATTTATGAAGCGTCGCTGAAGCATTTTCACATATTTTTCAGTAAATTTCAATTAAATTTATAATTTGATACTTAACGTTTTGATACTTAACGTCTCTAATAATAAAAAAGAGCCACGCTTTGTAAATTATAAAACTTTTTCTACTAGATTGATTTCATTATTATTATTATTATTAAAAGATTTGCTTTTGTTATATTCAATCCTATAAAAGTTGTTACGGTTGGTTGGTTGGTTGATTTTTGTCGTCCGATTACCTACGCTAATGGGATATAGGACCAGGGAGAGTGCCCTCCGTGGGGGTCTTTCTAAGGGAACCTAACCCTTATTTACGCAAGGTTCGAAGAAAACCACGGAAAACTCCGAACGGTTAGGCCGACAGCCGCGATTGGGTTCGAACCCAGCACCTGCCGTCTACCAGTTGAGAGGTCCGAACCTCTCGGCCACTGGTGGGGCATAAAAGTTGTTACATTCAATCCAATAAATGCATGTCTTTTTTGTTGCTATTGTTGTTGTTAGTATATTTATGTTCTCATTCAGGTATACGTTTTTACTTAAACTTTTTGAAGCGTGCTGACTTTTAATGGTGTTCTTAAATCAAAAAGGGAACTTTGTGATATATGCTTTAATTTATTTTTGTTCGGAAATGCATGAAAATAGCAGGTGTTGTTATTCAGAAACGTTCTAACTCTACTCATTTTTCTGTTTTTTAAAAAACACAATAGATCTTTCATAAAAAGCCTTCAAAGTCGACATTTTTGAGCACATTTCCCGACGAAAGCAGAAAAACCGGTCGAAAAGCAGGAGAAAAACGGGTGATTACGTCATCGAAATAGCTTAAAACTGGATAGGTAATTTATTGATCAAAAAATGGGAAAATACGTTCGATTCGAAACTGCTTCCATAATCAGGCATTCCAATTTTATATCTTTCCGTTAAAATAATGAGTTTGTAAATGTGTCAAAACGCTTTCCACTTTTTGAGCGGAGCAGTTGAGCAAGAAACAAGAAAGAAATGAAAACTTGATTTTGAAGTATAATGAAAATTATATAATTTTTACAACATTTTATTGCGTAACGGAAAAAAAGTCACCTTTGTTTAAGTGAAGAAAGTATTGTCAATAAAAATAATTTTTATTCTAAAACTATTTTTTTTCTAAAATTTTTAATGTAAATTCATTGGTTTAAAAAATTATTAATTAGTTAAATATTACAAATAAAAGCTATTAATTTTTAATAGAATAAAATAAATTTCAAAATCACTTGCATGTTTGCAAAATATAATTACAGTGAAACCTCCAAATAAGGAACACTCCGAATAAGGGACACCTCTATTTAAGGGACAAAAGTTCCGGTCCCATAGCTGTCCCTCATTTGGAAGTTTCATTGCAATAAAAACTCCGATTAAGGGACACCTCTATTTAAGGGACAAAATTTCTGGTCCCATATGTGTCCCTTATTCAGAGGTTTCACTGTATAATTGCAAAATTCATTATAAAGAAAAAAATACTTACGATTTTTTTTTAGTTTCTTGGTGATATAATTAAGCTTAAGATTATAAACTGAAAATAACTTGATTGGAGACGAGTGAGGATTAGATGATTATTGATTGTTGCAATTAAAAAAATAAAAAAGTAAATTTGAAAAAAAGCTTTTAAAATTTGCCTAGGAGTTTCGGTATCAAGGAGATGTTATAGAGGGTCATTTAAATATTGTTTATCGGAAATTAGCCGAAATACGAAAGATTCTCAACACTGTATTTACTTTACTTACTTCTAAATTCATGATAAAAAGGGTCTTTTAATGATTAAAAAATATCCCGATTAAAAGATCCCGCCATACACACACACATACACAAATTTAACCTATTTTGCTTTTGAAAGTGTGGATGCTTGCAATCGGAATTTTATGTTAATTATCAGTTTAAAAATTTTACTTTCTCAAGATATTTCTGAAAGCTATCCCCGATCAAAGCATCATGTACAAAGCTATTTTAGATATCATAGTACGCCATCAATGCAAGTTTGAAGAAATGAAATAGAAAGGTTTGCAAAGTTGTTTAACGTAAACTTTTTTTATTATCAGTGCATAAAAAATATTGTTTTAATAAATATTGCATAGCATTTGTGCATTTTAGAAATCATTAAATATATTTAAATTACAATTGAACTTGATGTGTGAGCACTTGTTGACAGATGTTTTCCATGGAATTTTCAAAACAAAATCAAATGTTGAATGACGAAATGTCTTCAATTTCTGGAAAATTATAGATATTGAAGCTGATATTATTTTTCATGAAGTTAATTGAAAGGAACAAAGTCACAGAATGATTATTGGGGCATATACGAACTGTTCATATCTGTCCCAAGTAGTTTTTTTACATGTGTCCCAGATGGACACAAAAGTTAAATTGACAATTTATTAAAATTTCTCAAATTTAGAAGAATTTTTTTATCAAAAATATTTGCCTGTATACATAGTACATGTAAAAATATTGAAATTCAAATAAATGATTAAATAAACAAAGTTATTTGCTTAAGTCGGAACTGAAATTTTACTTTTGAGATCTATAAACAGTTTTTTGGCTACTGAGGACAAACAAAATGTCAAACAGCTCAATTTTTTTCACCATATGTCTACAGATACTGCCATTGCTGGGAGTGAAAAATTTCGATGTCCACTTCTGCCCACGTTCACAGTTTCTCCACTTTCCCCTGTAAGTAAACCATGGGGACATATGAGGTTAAATATAATATATGCGATGTAACAGATGCTCGTATAATGGATATTTGGAGATAATCTTTGAAACCTGCGCATAATAAAAAAGTTAACTTAAAAAGTAATCATAAAAATACTGAAAAAATTTGCATATAGGCTAACTGAAAGAAGTAGGTTTCTCTTAATATGTTAAATTTTACCCTTGTGACACATGTGGGATTAGCTGATGACGAGCTGTTATTGTTGTTGCTCGAAACGCGTTCTGATTATTTTCTTTTTATGGTGATTTTACAAAGTATTTTAGCTTATTTATCGATGAATTTTTGTCACTGAAAATCGAGGAATTTTCTTCGAAGACAAAACTGGCTACAATTTTTTTTCTATTGTGCTCAATGTAAAAAGTTTTTCTTAAAAAATAGTCTTGATATATTAGAAATTACTATGAAAAATAGTTTCAACATGAAATAAGTTTTTTTACTACTTTCATTTGTATTTTATACTTTAAATGTGCTTTCCAGTAAATGACTTTTTTCATATTTTGCCTACGTTCACAGTACTAAGGCTCAGTGGTAAAATGATTTAGAAAGAAAGTGTCTATGTTTTTAGAATCTTAAAAAAAAAATTGCAACAAAAGTAAGGAGAGATATTTTTTTTTAACTATTTCTGAAAATTTTAAATAAATTGGTAAACATGAAAATTATAAAAAAATTAAGGAAATTTACCATGTGTATTTTTTTTAGCTGATTAAAATAGAAAATTAAAAATATCTCTCCCTATGTCTTTTCCATATACTATAAAACTCTTTAAGAAATTTTAGTAATACCAAAACATTGAAAATTGAATGAGTAGTAATTTTAAAAAGTGTATTTTTCGACAAAAAAAAATCATAAAAATCCCCATAAAAAATATCATTTTTAATAAAAAGTGAATTTTTTTGCTAATTATTCCTTACAAAGAAATTCTTAAATAGTACACAAAAATTCATTTCTTTAAAATCAATAATAAGAATTTTAGGTTTTTCTTACGGGTCTCCCTTAATAAAACCAGTGTCACAAGATTAAATGCGAAATTTTCGAAGTATCACTAATTGTACTATTTATTACTCTACTCTCCTTCAAAAGTAAAATGTCAGTGTATGATATGAATCAAATTCTTTCGATATTGGGAGCTTATAATGTTTATAATGCATTATATTATATTATATTGAAGTATAGAGCAGAATAGTACAATATAGTACAGTAATGCATAGTGTAGTGTAGTTTAAGCAATACTTTTGTAGTGTAGTACAATGAGTATAGTATAGTATTGTGTAGTATAGCATAGTAAAGTACAGTTGGTATAGTATAGCATACCAATGTTTCCTTGTAATTGTTTCCCAACGAAATCTTTGAGGTTATTTTCTGACACTTTTTTCATTCATTTTTAATCAACTGGAATTTTTATTCAAACAATGTGTTTTGTTGACTGATGATTATACTATGTTAAAAGCTATTTTGAAACTTTATATGCATTTGGTTTATCGATGAGTAGTGCATTTTCATTTTTCCAGGCTATTTTATCAGAAAGAATTAGGTGTTCGAGAGAAATGGAACTCATTGCGAATATTCAAATGCTGCATTCAGTTACAAGCAGGCCCGGACTGGCCAGGTCGGCTAGTCGGCGATCGCCGAGGGCCCCCACCCCAAAGGGGCCCCGGAGGTACACTAATTATAAAATACTATTTTATAATTACGACTTACGTAATAAAAAAATGAGTATTTACCTGTGATTATATACGTGTATGCAATAAATTTTAAACAATTGACAGGATAACTTATGTAGTTTCGTCATGTCATGTCGCGACCAGAAGGAAGAGGGACCTTAGCTAGAAGTGAACACTAAGGGTGGGGGGGCTCATAATTTTTTTTCTCTCTCTCTTTGACGCAGAAAGATAAATTAGTGCATATTCACATTGTAGATGCTATGTTTGTTATTAAACTGTTGTAATAACTTCATTTTATGTTAAGTATAGGATGATGAAAATTTTGAGTGTATATTTGGTGCAAAATTAAACATCATCTTAACTTCCTATGTGCAAACAGGATGAGAGAGTGTTGAAACACATATTTTAGATACATTTTTGTAATTCTGAAAAACTATAAAAGGGTCTCAAAACTAAATTAGATTTTTTAACAGAATTTCATATCAATTTTCGCAATAGAAATTTATTTAGTGAACTTGGGTTCTTTTCCAGGGGGGGGGGAATCAAAATATTTTAGAGGGGGCTGAGCCGCCCATAGCGCCCCCTTAGCTACGGCCCTGCCGCTGACTCATACATCACCTTTTGCGCAGGACTCATAGAGTCAGATTCAGAGTGCATCGCGATGCTCACTTGCTAATCTTGTAGAGTGTAGAGTATGGTAGTAACTAGGTGCAGTGTCACAGTTGTATCAACATAAAGCATGTGTACCAAAGCGACAATATGAAAAGGAAAGAAAAAATGCGAAAAAATTTAAACGTTGAAAGGTTTAAAAAGGTTTAATATTTAGTTAAGTTGTTACCCAACATTCTACGGTATGTTATAGGTAAATGCGGTATTGCCGCAGTTATAGAAAATTTATTTTTCGTATATGTATCAACTTATACGTGAGTATATATGGAAGGGGTGATTCTGAATGAAAAAAAATATTCTGAAATTTGTTTGAACGATTTTTTTTTTACTTAGCGATTATTTTGCAATGTTTTGTCGAGTTCTGCGATTTTCTTGCCCTCTTTTGACATAATTCGAAGTTATTTTGCTATTCTTTGAAGAAATTAGTTGTTTTGCCCTCATATAATGAAATTCGGGGCTCTTTTGATGAAATTTTCAGTTATTTCACCCCTTTTGACAAAAGAAGGTATTGTTTTGCGATAATTTGAGAAAATTTGCGGTTGTTTTCTGATATGTTGAACAAATTTGGATTTTTTGTGTTAATGAGTAATTCCATATGAAATCAACCAATAAAAAAATATTTTTTTATGTTAATGTTTTAGATTGTACTGGTTTTTTACCAGTTTATTATACTTACGTATGAGATTAAAATTGTGAAGTTTAATTTTTTTTCGACAATTCATTTTAAAGTTATAAATTTTTTAAATTTTGAAAATTTTACAAAATTTGTATAGTCTTGTAATCTTTAATCGGTTATAATTTCCAAACTATTTGATCTAGAGAATTAATATTTGCATCTTTTTTTTTTCAGTTTTTCATACTGTTTCATAGGATATATAACATGACCAAATTATTTAAAAAAATATATCTTTTTGTAAAAAAAAAATTATATAAATTTTTAAAAAATTGAAAATCGGAATTTTTGATTTTCTTGAAAAAAATATATTATGTTTAACACCCTTTTAGAAACTTTTATGCCAGATTTTATGATGGAACTCCTATGGTATCATACAGAAAAAAATATTTTCTGTATCCAATGTTCATATAAATCTGTAATAAAAAAAATACTTTAAGGTATACTGCACAGTTTAGCCCGAAGTGTTACTTCATAGGAACAAATACAAATTGGAAAACTTTAAGAATAGCTTGTTTTATTAAAAGACAAATAATAAATTTTAGATATTTAATAAAAAAATCTTTTAACTTAACAAATTACGTACTCAGTTTGGCACGTTGGAGCTCAATTTTTAGATCTTAGTACAAGTATTTTTTCTTCTTAGGTAAAATTTGACCTGCTCTTTAGATTTCCTCTTTGGGTACTGTGTATGTTCTGCCTGTTGCAGTGATTGGATGTAGTATGCAAGTATTTTGGTATTGTGAAAATGTCTGAATTTCTAGGATAAGAGAATGACGAAGATGGTCCGCTTGGATGAAGGAAAGAAACTTTAACATCTTCTTCTACCTGATCTTTTGTGAAAACACATGCCATCCACCACTCATTCTCATAGGCACCAGCAACATACACCACAATTTCTTCAAAGAAGTACCTTTTACTACTTTTACATTCACTTTTAATAATAGGTGATTCTCCAATAGATGTTAATGATGCATTCAAATTATCAAAACCAGATTCCACATCCATGAGTTCAAAGTCATCTTTACTACAGCCTGGTTTTGGATTGTCATTGTTTGGAATGTCTGAAAAATTAGTATCAATGTCATTTTCACAATTTGAGGGATGCTTTTCTTTGCCTAATTGTAAGCGGCAATGAGTGCAGATTTCCATGCCTTTTCCAATGCCATATTTTAATGTTGTCACCCACAATGTAATATTTCTTAAATTTTTACTTACCTAGTGTTCTTGCTTTTTGAATGGATTATAACAAAATTTATTCTATTTTTTATCCATTTTCAGTTTAAAGCCACTTCCCTCTTAATATTTTATAACACAAATCCACATTCAACTCAAAGAAATAATAGTAACAAGTTCAATGTAGATTCTGCCATTGTAGAATTCAGTTTAGCCTCCGATAAGAAAAAAAAAATCGATAGAAGTTTTTTAGAAGAGCGACCCCGTTTAGAATGAACTAACTCCAGTGTTGTTGTGTTTATCAATATAATAGCAAACAGAACGGTGTGAAATACCCAATTGATTAGCAATTTCTCTCGGAGACATTGGAATTGCAGAATAATAAAGAGATACAATTCGACGTGTTACTTCTTCATTGACTAGATTGATCAAAAACGGATTTTTTCTTTAGTTTAAACGCTTTTTTATAGACTCTGAGAAAAGCGAAATGCATTTTAACAATAAAACGAGTAGAATCCCGTCGAATTCAACGAATGAAATGTTTAAAAGACCCGATCGATTTGGTTTTAAAAAAAGCAAAAGTAATTACATTATTGAATCAATATATGATAAATATATTTCCAAACTTAATGTCAAGTTTGCCAGTTACAATATTCGCACATTTTCAGTTAAAATTGTAATATGAGTTCCGGCGAAATCCAGAAATTTTATTTTATATGCACTCACAGAAAAATAGTTTTTTTAAAAAAAAACTAATTTCATTTTTACTGTGACATTATTTTAACTAACTGAAGTCATCTGAAAGTAAAATCTCAATCTCAGTGTCCATAATGAAAAGAAATATTGAAATGTAATATCGTTATGAGTAAGAATGCGATGTTTTGAATAGTGACGTCATTTTCTCTTCAAATGTTTTTTAAAAATTACTGTTATTAGTAATATGAAAAAGGCATCCGTAATAATATTGTAATTCACATTTATCTGGTTGCTGAATGACATCATTTTCCTCATTTGAAATTTTTCTTATTTTGCTTTAAACATTATTTTTTATCATAAATTATTTTCTGTTATTTTATTTACATCATTAATATTATTTCTCTGTAAATATATTTTTTTACCTCAATTCTCTTTCAAGTGCATAATTGTACGCAATCATTTTGGAAAATAAATTTTTATTATCGAGAGAAAAGCTAAACCGTGTTGCCACCAATTTGAAGAAATATCGTAAAAAGCATTTAAAATTAAAAATAAAATATAAAAATGGAAATAAATTAAAAAATCGCTAAAATGGGCACAACTACAAATAAATAGCTTTCATTTAAAAAAATAATTATCAAAATCGGTTGAGTAGAAAATTCAGGGCTGATGACACGACATTTTTTAGCTTGTCTGAAAGAAATAGCATCGGAGGCAAAAAAAAAAAAAAAAAACCTAAATTGTACAATACAAGTTATAAACAAACAGCAATAGACTTGAGATAGTGTGCCACTACAGAAGATCTTACGGAAACTGGCGATTTCAAAAGCCTTGTAAGAAAGGCATGCAGGTTTTAGCAGAAAACAAACATGTTAATGTTTGAGTGTGACTCATTGTGATTGTGAAAGCATTCAACTTCAGGAGCATAATTTGTTTTGTTAAACACTACTTTGAGATTTTCTTTCATTAACTCATTTATTATCAATTTATTCATTTTTTAAACATAAAATTAAATTAAAGGTAATATTAAATTAAGAATAATTAAGAAACATTCTTTTTAAATTCCAAGAAAATAAATTAAAGTATTTAGCTTGTCAATTACACAAAATACTAATTATCTTGATTACTTTAAAATTTTACTGTTATGTGTTTAACAAAATAATAAAACCTAGCGAATTATATACTAAAATTTTATTTGATAATTGAACTTGATTTGCATGAATGAGAAATATGAACATTGGAAACTAAAATAGAATACCTTTTATAGTCAATTTGCTTTTTAACAAAATATGATGAGATTTTTTTACAGAAATTGGCCGATCATTGATATAGAAAATAATTTTTTTCTTTATGATACCATAAGAGTTCCATCATGAAATTTGGCACAAAAGTTGCTAAAAAGGTGTTAAATATAATATATTTTTTAAACAAAATCAAAAATTCCGATTTTGAATTTTTAAAAATTTTATATACATTTTTTACATAAAAAAATATTTTTTAAAATAATTTGGTCATGCTATATATCCTATGAAACAACATAAAAAACTGAAAACAATGACTTAAATTTCAACTCTTTAGGTCAAATAGTTCTCAAGTTACAGCAAATTAAAGAACACCAAAAAATACAAATTTCATTAAATTTTGAAAATTTCAAAAATTAATAACTCAAAAACAAATGGTTAAAAAAATCTTCAAATTTGTATTTTTTATCTACTATTCTTGTACAAAATCTGAGCCAAAAATTAACAAAATCCAAAGACCTGAAATTTTGTCCATTGGTTGGTTTGATGTGGGCTGACCCTACGCTGACATTCACGATTATTTCGCCATGTTTTAATGAAAATCGTGGTTATTTCGCCCCTTTTGACGAAATTCACGGTTGTTACGCGATCTTTACATGAAATTTATAGTTGTTTCGCGATCATTTGACGAAATTTGCAATTCTTTCGCGATCTTCTGACGAAATTTGCGGTTCTTTCACGATCTTTTTGCGACTAAATTCGTATTTTTCCTGTAATTCTCGGACAAATTTTGCGTCATTTTTACGTCGATTTTCTTTTTTTAACTAATTGCTTTAAATTTCCGGAAAATTCGGAACAGAATAATTCATGATATACAGTACATATTATTCTGCGATCGATTTTTGTGAGGGTCACCGTGCGAATCTTTTTATTTGTAGTGAAATCTTTCTATCTCAGAAAATTTCCCCAAGTGGTTAAAATTTCCCCGGATCCTAGATCTCCAGATCGGATATATTCTGCACCCCTGCTTCTTTTCATTAATGTAGGAAGAGACACATTTTAAAATTTGTATAAGGATGTTATTATAGATCAAATAGCCAGGACCAATGAAAAACTGATCAAAAGGTTGATAGGTTAGTAAACAACCATTTATAATCACGTAATTTTCCTCAGTAATCTGTATCTGTATTAGAGTATTTGTAAAGTTTTTTTTTCTTTTTTGTAAAAACTACGTAACAATTTGCAACAATTATATCTAAATTAAAGAGGACATTGTTAGTCGGTATACAAAAACTATTAAGTCAGAGACTTCAAATTTTGTGTACTTACAGTTGAACCCTTCGTGTCACACAATATATCAGAAATTTTTAAAAAGTCTATTATTTTAATGAAATCAATTTTATCAATGTCATCCGTTCATTTTGTGATTTAATTTTAAGAGTACCTCAATTTTATTGTATTTTGTGCAGACATCATAGCTTGGAGGAAGAGCATCTCGTTAGTAAACAGAAGGTTCTCAATTCGAACCGCGATGCTGGAACTTGAAGTTTTAATACTAATATAGACTAAATTAAACAAAATTCATATTTTTTTGCCAATTATAGAGACTATATTTTTTTATCATTTATATTCATAATATTTTTTTGAATTACAATTTTCTTTCTATTTTAAAAACTAGCGGTTTATTAATGATTCATCATTTTAAATTTCGTCTAAGCATTTTTTTTTCGTTTTCAGAAATTTAAAATTTTATTTATATTTGAATTTTATTTAAATAACTTAATTTGAACATTTTTAATTTAACTAAAATAAATCGCATCCTTTTCTTTTAAAATTAAATTTATTGATGCTACCATCATCTATGTAAGAAATTAATAATTGTAAATTAACAATTTGGATTTATTAATTACAGAATAAGTTGTTTTGAAAAATATATTCAACGAAACTCTTTGAGCGATCTGCGATCACGCTTACCAACTTGTTTTTATTACTGCTATGTCACTTTTTATATTTACTTAGGTATCACAATAGGATTTAGATTATTATGACTTCAATACAGTCATTTGGTTTTGGTTGCCTAAAACTAAAAATATACATCACGTCATTTTTAAGCAATAAATCAAATGAATAATACTTATTTTTTGCTCAAGTATGGAATTAGCTTAGATATCGTGTATAAAAATGTAATATAAATATTTATTGTGAAAGTAAATTAACAACATAAGAAAAAGCTTACGTTTTACTCAACTATTATCCAAGCGAGAAAATAGCCTAAATGCTTTTCTGTTTGTTTTTGCCGTGTAAGCCAAAATTTAAAAATAAATTTAATATTCTATTTTCGCTAAATTTCCCGTAAGGGGCCCCTTTTCAGTCTCATGCCGAGGGCCCCCAAAGGAGCCAGTCCGGGCCTGGTTACAAGTACACATACACTGTTAAAGCTAATGATGGCACATTGCACCTTTTAAGGGTGAAAGGCTTGTCTCACTGGTGACACCCCTAAAGGAGCCAGAATGACACCTTTAATTAGAGTGAAAAGATGGCACCCTTAATCCATAGTGTCGAATAATAAAAAAATAAAAAATATACAAACCGACTTTTGGCCGTCGAAGGATTCGAACTCACAACGTCTGATTACAAGCTCAGCGTTCTAACCGCTCGTTTATCGAGCTCACCTTCATTCACTCATAGCCATAGATTTTACTTGCCGTCACAGAAAACAGAAAGACACAAGTCACAGCGCATGCGCATGGTTCCAGTCACCCGATGAGGTGCCACATTGCTGCCAACAGGAAGTGTATGGCACCTTATTTAGCTCCAATCACCCAGTAAGAGACCTGTCGGCACTGCAACCACATATCCAAGCCCCGATGGCACCCTAGGGTTCCAAATGCCCCGGGTTCCAATGGACCCTAGGGCCTTTTCACCTCCGGGTCCCAAATGGCACCAGTTTGTCATCCTCACTTTTAACAGTGTGTAGTTTGGTGTGCAATATCCGTTGAACGAATCATTGAGCCAATTTATATTAAAAGAAAACGTCGAAAGTCAAAAGTCAAAAGTCAAAAGTATTCAGGTACGTTTCATAATGCAGCTATCCCATATGAATATGAGCATCGAAAAGATTAATTGTTACAGGATTATGCTGCATAATCCTAGTCCTCATCAAACACTGCAAATCTTCGATTTGTTAACAAAATATTTACACAATTGAATGATACCATTAGATTCTAAAAAGAAAACAGGATATAGAATACATTGGCACACTTACTCACAGAATCTGGATCATGTGAATTTTTTAACGTAATTTGTGATTACCAAATTACGCAGGATAGACCTGATATGAATAGGCCTCATCGAACACAGTAAACTTTCGATTTATTAGTAAAACGTTTCAACAATAGAATAATTTGATTCCACAAAGAAAACTAGGCATGGTATAGCTTGGTTATCTTACTCTCCTGATCTAAACAAGTGCGACATTTTAAGGGAGACATTTAAAAGATAAGGTGTATTATGCGCAGTCTGAATATTGGACGACTTGAAAATAGCTTTTGAGGACTAATTAATAACAAATGGGCCAGATACCATGAAGAAATTTATTTCAACCCTTCAATTTAGACATCATCATGTCATTTTTTCGAACGAAAATCATTATAAAAATCTCTTATAGTGAGTAATCTTCCAAAATCTTTCATTATTTTGAGCATTTTTCATGCACCTATCATTGGAACGAAACTAAACAAACACGCTATATACAGAGACCTTCCAGGTTCGATATAAAAATACTCGTCTCATTAAAAGATTGAATAATACAAATTAAGAGAGACTTGAATAGATTTTTTAAAAATAAATAAAATTTATATACAAAAAATTAAAACACTAAAAAACATTTAAAAATGCAAAAGTAAACGTTTCGCCAAGCTACACGCAAGGTCTCGTCAGTACAAATAATAATTCATTACATAACAAACATTAGAACAACTCAAGACAGTTATGGTTAGTTATTACTTTTTTAGAAAAAGATAATATTCATTCGGGACAGCACGAGCCTCATTCAGAGTTAGCAATCGTAAACAAGTGAACCGCCGTGATAACTGTCGCGGACAGCTCCCTCTGTTTCTCTTTGTAAAGACTGAACGCACTTTTTTCTTTTTTAATCGATTCGTAACTTTTGTATGATAACAGAACTTTTTTCTTTTTCTGAACTGAAATGAACTGATAAAATGTTTTAGAATGTTTTTTTTCCGACGTTGCTATGGATATGGAGAATTGCATTTTTTTGTGATTTTAACGGAGCTGTGACTTCGTATTGATGAAATTTCTAATATTCTATGTTAAAACACACTGTAAATTTGATTGTAATATAGTTGTATATAATTTTTAAATTAATGCCTGCATCCTTTTGAGTTCTAGCATTTAATTGATTCCAACCTGGCGCGGATCCTATTTCATTTAAAGAAGCAGCCAGAATTTACCTGATCGAGAAGGTAAGTAGAAGATTTTGATCAACCAGATTTTAAGATACTGGCTTTCGCAAACTGCGGGATGTGTTTCGTTTAAACGCAATATTGAACAATTTTTGAATTTGTCATTCTTCTTACTGACGAGGTCTTTCTTTCAGCTTGGTAAAAGATTTACTTTTGTAATAGTTGAAACTTTAATAGTTTTTTTTTTTAAGTCGGAAGTTAAATGTATGTTGTATTGCAAATACACGTCTCAATTATCTCTAACAAAACCTGCTGAAATCTCGCACTGAATTCCCTGCGTAACTTTGCATTTTTATCGTTGTATTACAAACTCTATGATTTTAAGTTGAAAAAAAATTAAAAAGTTAACAAAAATCACTAAATTAAGTTGCAATTTTCGAAAAAATTTGATTTCAAAGTACATGTTTTAAAGTATTCGCTCGAGTAATGATTGAAATGATGTGATACTATAAGAAACGAGGATATGTACTATTGAAATGATAAGTAATGTTCTCATATCTAATAATAATTGTAAGTTTCGCTATAATGACGTCTGCGTTTGTGTAAAATATATATTAAAATTTTATTAAGTTAAAACTACTTTAAATCAAGATATGTAACACTTTTAAAAATTATATTAGTTAAGGTTGCAAAAACACTTGCGAAATCCAACAATCTTTTTTTTTATATTGATTAATTATTTTTTTTAAAACTACTGAAGTGGTTTCAACAGTTATTTTAAAAACTTTAGCAGCAATTAGATTATAAATTGGTCGCTTAGTAAGGAATAAAAATTAAAAATGTGATAACTGTGTGATTTCACCAAGCAAAAATTACATATACATACGTATATTAATTAACTTTTCCATCAAACAGAGAATTGAGTTTTAAAAAATCGCAGAATGACTGAAAATAATATATATATGAGTATATCGTAATGTAAAAAAATACAAATATTTTACTTCTGTTATTCACAAAAAATTGTGTAGATTTTATTTGTTTTCTTTATTCTATGCGTTAATCAGATTATAGTGATTTATTAGACTGTAGAATTTTAATTAAATGGAACTTTTGCAGCAGCGTTAAGACATAATATATGCTGAGTTGATTTACGGTCGTTTAATGCAATTTTTAATTCTCATAAATCAAATTTTAATTAAATAAAAATATAACAACTTTCGGATTGCAGCGGATTTCTGTAAACTTTAATTAACTTTTCCAATTGTTTTGAATTTTGATTTTTTTCTATAATAAGGATGTCCAATTATTTAGTTTATATAAGCATTAAAATGTTTTAACATTGATAATAATATAATTACCCTTTTCCTTTTGTGCCGGCACAAACAAAGGAATATATTTTGAAAAGATTTTTATTTTATAGTTAAATGCAATTAACGTCCTGAAGAACTTACAATAAAGATAATATTTGTCAAATAACTCCATTATAAAATACTGAATCCCTTTATTTTATTCATTTCAGATGAAAAGTGTGCTAAATAGGTGACATTCTGCTATTGTTGCGCCAGGGACTTGAACCGAACATAATCTGTTTTTCCCGAGAAAGAAATAAAAAATTTTCTCTTGTTCTATTGCTTTGTTTGTTTTTAATTAGGTTATCCATAATTGTGAATTAAATTTTCTTCATTTAAAAGTGAAGGACTTTATTATTTTTGAGACAGCTATAATACAGGGCGATTCATAAGTCTTGCCCTAAATGTAGATATTTATTGTGCTCAAACTATCATAAATAGAAATATGTGTTGTTTGGCTACATTGTAAGTACTGCTGCATTTATAAATAAGACTACGTCTACTACATAGAGGAACTGCATTCATAAACAGATTGTAACATATTTAAAACAAGAGGGTAAGTGTGATCGCAAATAGCTCAGAGTGTTTCGCTTCATATTTATTTCAAAACAACTTATCCTTTAATTAATAATTCCAAATTATTAATTTATATTTATTAAATTCTTACATATATAATAAATAGAATAGCTGTAATTTTAAAACAATTATAAAGGATGTTATTTATTTTAATCAAATTAAAAATGTTCAAATCAAATTACTTATTTAAAATCCCAAATTCCGATTTTCTTTTAAATCCAAAATTTAAAAAAAAAATTAACCGAGATATAAATAAAATTATAAATTTCTATAAACAAAAAAAATGTTTAAACGGAATTTATTTTGCTGAACCTTGATAAATCGCAATAGTTTTACAAACTGAAAGAAAATTGAATTCTAAAAAAAATATTATGTATTTCAGATGAACAAAACTTCATAATATAAACTTTTAAATTGATTAAAAATGCAAAATTTCTTTTTATTAAATCCATCTTAGTATGAAAAATTCCAATTCTAGCATCGGGATTCGAACTAAGAACCTCCTGTTTAGCAGCGAGATACTTTAACTCCGAGCTATGTTGTCCGTACAAAAAACGTCTAAATTAAAGTTCTCTTTTAAAATTTAAATCACAAAACCGAAGGGATGATATTGAAAAAGTTAATTTAAAATAAGTAATAGACTTTAATTTTTTTTTATGATTTGTCGTGTGACATTAGGTATTCGTGTGTAAGTATAAAAAATTACTTAATCTGACTTATAGATTTTCTGTGTACGGACTCTCTGACGGACATTTTATAAAACGTATATATAATATATCCTCTTTGAAATAACTGGTAAGAAGAAATAAATAACTTTCTTATCTTGTTCGGTAGCGCTGGCCCCCTTTTTATCCCACGTTTGGCGAAGCACTTACACGGTCTTGAGATCACCACATAAATTTATATACGTCATTTTCGGCTATCTAAATTAATAAACAAAAACAGCTAAATTAAGACAGTGAACTTTGAGTGAAATGGATTAAATGAAACTTGTCTTGTTACCAGGCAAAACCGTTTTAATTTCTTCTTGGTTATTTGATAATTAAACTTTATAAATCGAGAGAACAGAAATAAGTTCTTCTCTACATGAATACAAAACGTGATCTAGATTAAAAGAATATAAAGTTTCTGAAAAGTCCAAAAGTCATTTAATAACACGTAACTTCACTTGAGTAAATTTAAAAGTTGGGCTTGTCTAACCGCAAAACATCTGTTCAGATGTAGACGTATTGTTCGTTCTTTAAATGAAGTTAACTCTTGAATACGGGAAATAAAACAAAAAGTTACTGATAAAATGTTCGAATGTCTCACTTTAGGGATTATTTTTGTTGCTACTCCTCACAACAGGACAGACAGACACAAGATAGAGACGAATAGGTTTTCGTCGGATAAATAAAACACTAAAAAGAAGATGCAATACCAACAGGGCCGGCGCTAGACATTTCGCCGCCTGAGGTGAGCTTTATTTTGCCGCCCCTATGACGTCATCTTTTTTTTAACCATTGTACAATCTTTTTTAAAAAATAAGTAAATTAATATAATAACTATAATTTATTTGCATAGATATAATATAAAATGCATTTACAATTTAAAATAATCAAACTGTGTAATTTATTTATTTATTTATTTTATTTTTTTTTATATCTTTTTAAAGTAACAACAGCTAATTTGGAATTAAATTTATAAATAATATTTTACTAGTATTAAAAAAAAGTGTCACGTATAAAAGAACAGTAACACTTCAAAATCTCTTTTCCCTTGTTTGTCCTTTCGAAAAATCGCGCGCGTTATGAATATTAGAAAAAAAATGCTCTTACATCAGGTAAAGAATGCTTTTAAAATAAATATTACTGAGATAAAATGTATCAAAAATTTAAAACCAATCACATTACATTTAAAATTTGTGTATGAATTTCAAACAGAAAATAATCATAAAGTATAACAAGTTATTTATCTTTTTAAAATCGTATATACAAAACAAAATCGTATACTGGTAATATTAATATGGAAACAGCTACTAAAAATAAGACAGAAGTTCAAGAAGTGACTAAATTCTCATAATTTATCTTTGACGAAATCGATATCATAAAGCGAAAAATAAAAATAAATAAATAAATAAACTTATTAGAGCAAACTTCACAAAATCGCTTAGTGAATTTTGAATAAATAGGACTTAAAAGAGGGCAAAATTTAGTACATTAGGTTAAAATATTAAAACCTGATTCCTTTTTAATAATATTGAAAAATCGCTGTGAAACTAAAAAGAAACAAAAAAGGTCCTTAAGGATTACAAAAATTGCAGAAAGGCCAAAATTTACTACAGCAGTTTGAACTATTTTAAATTTAATTTTTTCACACGTAAAATCGCAGTTGAAGTGAGTAAGAAAATTCCTTTTAGGAATATCAAAAACTCATGTTGAAAATTGCATTAAAAGTTGCGAAAATTTTAAAATCGCGGAGAAAAAATTCTCATGCATTACGCTGAAAATTGTAACAAAGTTTGGCAAAATTTACAATAGTGGGCTAACTAACAATACCTTACTTATAATACTACAAAACAGAATTTTTTTTCTAAATGAAAAAAAAAAAAATCTCGAAAACAACAGAAAAAAAACGTTAGGAACCGCATTGAAAATAGCGGACTTAAGATAAATGCTTGGAGCCGGTTTTATTTTATTAACGTCAAAAAACGTCTGTCGAAGAACGCAAAGGAAACGCGATACAAATTGCACTGAAAATCGCAAAACATTGAAAATCACGTAGGATAAAATGTACTTCAATAAGGCTAAAATTTTCAAACTGAATTATTTTTTTAAAAAGTAAGAAAAATAAAAAAAGGCAATACAAAAAAACTTGCTAAGAATCGCGTTGAAATAATGTTAAAAATCCATAAAACTTATATAAAAAAAGGAACTCATGGAACAAAACTTACATCATTAATGAAAACTTTGTAAATGAATCACTTTTACGAATAGGAAGGTCAAAAAATCGCTGCGGAATGAAGAAGAAAAAGTGGGGAGGGTAAAATTTACTCCAGTGGGCCAAAACATTTATAACGCGAATTACCACAAATTCAAAAAATAAGGAGGACAAAATTTGTTGTATTATGTTGAGAAATTTGAGGCTAAAATATTAAAAGCTGATCTATTTTATTAATATATGGAAAAAATCGCGGCAACACAAAAATCGTCAAATATCGCAAAGGACCGATTTTACTACATTGGGAAAAAATATTCTAACAGGAATTATTTTCTGAATGTAAAAAGAAAAAAAAACAGGTGCGAAACACACACACAAAATATTACAAATTGCGGAAGATAAAATGTAAGGTGTCCTGGAGTAATAAAGTCAAGGTCTAATATTATGCATAATTATGAAAGAAATCCGGAGATGGCACCTACGAGTTCTGTACAAAAAAGCTCTAAGTCATCTGAATTACAAACAACTGCAAAAAGTTAATTAGTTCAATTTGTAAACATTATAGCTGAAAAGATAACATAAGAGTCAACGCCCGATCTAAAATTTGAGAGATATAGTCTTTGATATGAAGACTGTACATCTATTAGGAAATACTTTGTTTATTACATATATTTGTTGTGTATATTTCGTGTACTTTCAAAATGTTGTAGAAAACTTTGGATGTGTTCTTGAGGAAGTTTGAAGTTTAAAATATACTGCGCAATAACTATACTGGGGTAATAACATTATCCACTGGCATTACTACTCTGATTGATTCGTTTCAGTGCTACGAAGAGGGTTTATTTTTTATTTTGTGCATGAGAGAGCATTATTGTCTTTTTTTAAATACTAGAAAGGATAAAATGAAATTTGCATGCCCTAAGTTCTGCTAAATTTTATATTGTCAGGTGAATAAAATATCAAAGGATTATTGCTGCACCTTAATATCGTAATTAATGTTAATAAAGCGAAATTGGTCCATTTCTAGGACTGTAGAGTTTGTATCTTTAGAATTGGATAATTCACATGTCTTTATTCTATCATATTTTAGAATTCGTTTGCATGTAATAGCGCCAAATAGCATTAGTCAAGAAATCACACCAGTACATTTTATAAATGCATATCTGTTAAAATATCGTTTCTTGTATACATAGTCAATAATTTGCTAAATCAAATCCCATATTTGTTTGAAAAAATATCTTAAAATAAGCCATGAAAATTGGTAGAACCTTAACGTCTTGTTATTACTCCAGGACACCTAAATATAATATTAGACAAAATGTTTAAAGTAAAATCCTTTTTATGAATGTCGAAAGATCATAGACCGTAAAAAAATACTAGACATTGTACTGAAAATCGCAGACACTTTAAGAATAGCGAAGGACAAAATTTCTTAAATTAAGGCAAAAATTTAGAAAAGGAAATTTGTAAAACGATTGCCAAAAACTTGCAACAGAACACAATAAATAAATATAACAACGATAATAATTGCTAACAATTGTATAAAAATGGCATTTAAAATAACTAAATATTCCAAAATCGCGGAGAAAAATTTTGACTATATTTAGCTAAATTTTTTACACAGAATTCCTTCCAAGAAAGTAAAAAAATCGCCGTAATCCTCGGAAAAACGATAAAAAACATTTAAAAGTAGTTTTTTTTAAAAAATTAGAGAACAAAATTGAATATATTTTCTTAGAAGACAAGACACTAAACGAAACTCTTTCCCAAATGTCAAAAAATTGCTCTAAAAAAACGCTAAAGAAATCGCTATTTTTAACATCAGTTGATAAAATTCACTATATTAGGGTAAAAGTTTCAAACCGAACTAATCTTACAAACACTTAAAAAAATGCTCTATGCAAGTAAACATTATTGAAAAGTTTTTTTTTTTTTTTTTTTTTTTTTTTTAATATAAATATATATATTAATCTTAAATATTAAAATTCACTGCCTTTTACTAATATCGAAAAATCTAGAAAGGAAACAAAAAAAACCTTTTAAAAATCGCAATGAACAATATTTACTGCAATGAGAGCTAAAGCATTCTAACAGGAATTCACTTCCGAATGTAAAATTAGGTCATTAAATTAGGTGAAGTGGGTATCGTTTGTTATGTATTTTCAAATTCTGAATCAAATTCATTCCCAAGTTCATTCGATCATTCTTTATAAAATTTATAGTAGGTTTTATAAATATACAATATTGAAAGTTATATTTTATTATTGAACTAGCGGCCTTCGCCCGCTACGCTGGTCGGTTTATCTAAAGAAATCTTGAAGAAGTAGTTAGATAAGGTTCAGACATACATTAAAAAAAAAAAAAAAGCAAGTCGATCATTCAAAAAACGTTGGGAAATATCAAATATTTACTGTAATTTTTTAAGAAAAACAAAGTTTCGAAAAAAAAAATTAAATCGAAAAAAAAATTACACTGACATATTAATGCAAGGAAATTTTCCCAGAGAGAAAATTCGCCTTGAATACAATATTTCAAATTCTTTTAATTGCTTATAGGCGTTAATGCCAACATAGTGAAAAAAAATTCCATGCTGGGAATCGAACCCGGGCCATCAGTATGGCGCACTGACGTTCTACCGACTAAACCACATGGAACGACAGCCAGCTTGAAACTTTCTCATACTTAAGTAGACTGGCAAAAACATAACGATAGCGCGTTTTAAAATCGCACAGTGACATCTATTGGATTTTATATGTACTAAAAAACGTTATGTACTAAAAAACGTGAGCAGCGCACCTAATAGTTTCTTTTGTTTCTTTTTGTTACTTTTTTGTCTGTTGTCCGATTTTGATGAAACAAAGCCTATACACTGCCCGGGAGTGTGCATTCTTCATTAGTGAAAACCGCATAAAAATCCATTCAGTAGTTACGAAGATAACCTCGAACAAACAGACAGACAGACAGACAAAAAATTCAAAAAATTTTTTTTTGGGTTTCATTGGTTTTCTTTTATCGCCCTGACTCCATTTTTGTCAATTATCTTCAATGTACAGACACACCGGGTCCTACTGTTTTATTATATGTATAGACTAGCGGCCTTCGCCCGCTACGCTGGTCGGTTTATCTAAAGAAATCTTGAAGAAGTAGTTAGATAAGGTTCAGACATACATTAAAAAAAAAAAAAAAAGCAAGTCGATCATTCAAAAAACGTTGGGAAATATCAAATATTTACTGTAATTTTTTAAGAAAAACAAAGTTTCGAAAAAAAAAATTAAATCGAAAAAAAAATTACACTGACATATTAATGCAAGGAAATTTTCCCAGAGAGAAAATTCGCCTTGAATACAATATTTCAAATTCTTTTAATTGCTTATAGGCGTTAATGCCAACATAGTGAAAAAAAATTCCATGCTGGGAATCGAACCCGGGCCATCAGTATGGCGCACTGACGTTCTACCGACTAAACCACATGGAACGACAGCCAGCTTGAAACTTTCTCATACTTAAGTAGACTGGCGAAAACATAACGATAGCGCGTTTTAAAATCGCACAGTGACATCTATTGGATTTTATATGTACTAAAAAACGTTATGTACTCAAAAACGTGAGCAGCGCACCTAATAGTTTCTTTTGTTTCTTTTTGTTACTTTTTTGTCTGTTGTCCGATTTTGATGAAACAAAGCCTATACACTGCCCGGGAGTGTGCATTCTTCATTAGTGAAAACCGCATAAAAATCCATTCAGTAGTTACGAAGATAACCTCGAACAAACAGACAGACAGACAGACAGACAGACAGACAGACAGACAGACAAAAAATTCAAAAAAATTTTTTTTGTGTTTCATTGGTTTTCTTTTATCGCCCTGACTCCATTTTTGTCAATTATCTTCAATGTACAGACACACCGGGTCCTACTGTTTTATTATATGTATAGATACCGCTTTGTCATATTTATTTCACGTTCAAAACGTATTCTTTATATCATGTCAAATAATATCAAGATTTTTAAACATGTTCAAAGTAACATAATCAAAATCAAAATCATCGAATTTTTTCAAGGTTAGTAAAGTTGTCGAAATATCCTTGTTTCATAACTCTTTTTTGATAAAACCATTCATGACTTTGTATTCATGCAACCTGCCAAACTCTAGCCGTATCGACTTGCGGAAGAGTCATTCGATTCCGACCCTACCAGTAGCTGGGAAATTCTGCGCTCGAAACCAGAGCCCGATCAAGATTAAGTTGCCCCCCCCCCTCTATCTTCCCATTTCCGACGACATTTTCAGAAAAAAAAAGCATGTTTATTTGATGAGTTGAGAAAGTTTCATATTCACAAAAAAGTTAACTTTCAAGAATAATCAAGAAAATGAGCTACCATCCACTTTGTCAAATAAGCATTTGTATAATTCACAAACATCTATGATCCTCAGTTTATTTTGCAGAATAAATGAGGTCTTTTTCAAAACTCCCCTTATTCAAAATCATAAAAAATGTTTTTTAAAAATATTTTATTCGGGGAGAAAAAATCAGTCACATAATCTGTGGGCACCTGAAATTGTTGGGTCCGGAGGCCTGTGCATTAATCAGGTCCTGCACGAAACTGAAAGACGGGAAACGCTGGGTTGGAAATCAATCGCGACCGTCGGCCTAATCGTTCAGAGTTTTCCGTGGTTTTCTTCGAGCTTTGGATTTCGGTGCATAAATATCGATTAGGTTCCTTTAAAAAGACCACACGGAGGGTATTCTCCCTAGGGCCTATATCCCTCGTTCAGATAATTGGCGGTCATAAACACAACCAACCAATCACTCGATTCCGAATTAGAAAATGCATAGCAAACGATACTATACTTTAGCTAAAGAAAAAAAATTGAATTCTCTACCAGAGTAAAAATGCGCCCTCCCCGCCTCCTTCCCAAAACAAGGTAAAACAGCTTTTTTCAGGGGAATGGGGGTGAACTTTTTGTCAAAACAAAACTTTTTTCAAATTTTCGTAAAAGGCCATCAATTGTTATATTTACTTATATTTTGGCATATTTTATTTGTAGAAATATGTGAGACAAATGCCGCCCTTTTACTGTGCGCCCTGAGGCGGCTGCCTCACTTGCCTCACCCCTGGCGCCGGCCCTGAATACCAAGCAGATAACATTAAATTGCATTACTATTTTGCTAAAACTGGTTTTATCTATTCTTATCTTTTTCTTGTAAACGGATTTAAAAAAAAACTGTTTGTCTTTGTTAGATGTACTTTTAAATTAAATTGTTATCTTTAATGATGTAATCTCACTATCAATAACTTTCTTTGAAGAAAAACAAATTCAAGCATTATAAAAATTACTATTCAAATTGTATGTTAACATTAGCTTCATTTCCCCCAAATTAACAAGCTTTTTATAAATGCCTTTGATACATTAAAGTCTATTTATTTTTTCATTTTTAAAACATTAGAGTCATATGCTCGAAGAGGTAATCTCATTATTATCATACCATTCCTCTCTTAAAAACTAATTTTGAACACTTGAAGTCATAAAGACTTTTTTACTGTTACAAAGTAAACTTTTCTGGATTATTAAATTTTTAGTGCTTTTATTTTGAAAAAAAGCAAAGCTATTTTAAACATTTGTTAATTAAACTTTCAAGCATTTCGTGTTCTTTTTCGTGTTAAATTTTAAGCTAATGCTAGAAAGCATTAAACTGTATAAAGAAAAGGCTTTTTTAAGCATTTAACAATTCACACATTATTTGCATTTTTATTTATTTATCTATCGATATTTTCACATTTTATGGATGCTGTTAACTTTTTTTCAGCAAGAATAAAAATGTCAGATTATAATTGGAACAATCGATTAATTGAAGTATATGTTTTTCAACATTTTAAACGGATCGTTCAAAAATATCTACCAAAACTATTGATTTTTTTATTGATAAAAAAGTTCATTAAAATCTTTATTAGTCTTTAAAAAACCTATATGTTAATACATACATACAGGGTGAGTCATAAATATCGAAACAATAGGCTATCTCCTTAAATATTGCCCCTAGACCCATACTTCCAATTGCAAAGTTTCATAAAAATAGGTGAATTTTTTGATAAGGTAAGTTGCAACTCCATGGGGGGGGTCTATTTTAAAAAATACGAAAATTAAATTTTTATACGGCCCCCAGAGGATAAAACATCCAATTAGTAAATTTTTCCTTATTCATTCCTGAACTGAACAAAAAAAAATTCATCTTGATATCTTCAAAACTCAGAGAGTTATGATAATTTTAATAAATCGTGAGGTTTCAAGGGACACAAATTGAAATGCGTGTAATTGAAGAAGCAATGTTGCTGTAATGGGTCCAGGAAACATTTATTTTATTTATTTATTTATAAAGTTGGAATTTTGAATGTTTTGTGATGGTTAACCATATAATTTGTAATCATTATCACATCATAAGACTTCTTATCAAAAGAAAAAAATAAAAAAAAAATAAAAAAAATGAGTAAATTAAAATTGTTATAACTCAAAATATTATTTGTCGCGTTGAATTTTTTTCTTTTGATTAAACGAAAATGTCTAATTTTCAATTTTAATTCAGCATTTTAAATAATATTTATTTAAAAAAATAAAAGTATTTAAAATAGCAATATTAAAAAAAAAAGTAATTTTTGTAAACAAATCATATTTTTAAAAGTAAATTTTCTCAGCTGAAAAGTTACCGTAACTGACGGTTATTGACGTATGTCAGTTTAAAAATGAGAAATACTGAAATGAAAACATTTGATGCAGTAAAGTGCATTTAGTTTTAAGATGGGCAAAGATGGGCTCCTAACGTTTAAATGCTGTATAGTTTCGATTTCAGATTTTGTTTAAGTTTTGCCATTTTCACCTTCTTTAATTACTGTTTAAATGCGTCAGTTGATTTACACTTTATTTTTTTATCACGTCGATTTCAAATTTTTTCATTGTGCTGTGACTCACAGACAGACATTTCATAAAAACATGTTTTTCGGTATTTCTGAACCCTAAAACGTGTGAATCCATCGAAAACCGGAATTCACAATTTTCATGAATCCAATACTTTCTTCTTGTAAAGATAGAAGAAAGCAAAAATAGGTTTAAAACCTTCATAAATTTTGAAACTGAATACAGTAAAACCTCTAAATAACGGACACCTCAGGAACGCAGAAATTATCCGCTATTCGGAGGTGTCCGCTTTTGGGAAAATCAAAGCTATTCAAATGTGTTAAGAAACGTTTAACATTTCATTAATTGACTTTCATGTGTCTTAAAACCTCTTTTATATGATTAATCAGAAATTAAAATTATTTTTTAAGCAATGGGGCTAAATAAAACTGTACACACCTTTACCCACTGTTCATTACATGCTTGTGAAAAAACCCTGTTACAAAAGTTAACTTTTGCTTGTGATTACATGTAATTTGTTTTTCAAAGTGACATTATTGGACATTATAGAATTCCGGTAGGGGAGGGGGATTGCACTTTTTGGCTGTTAAAAGCATAAAATCTCAATTTTCCGAGGGGATATTTCAATGCTCTGGAAGATGTCCCTCCTGGGCAACACCTTCAATTCAACTCTGAACGTGGGGGGGGGGGGTATTTTCCCCAGCTCATTTATCACAAAATTCCCTGATAAATTTAGAGGCCTTTTTACTTTTTTTCATTTTTTTCTCCTTAAAAAATACTTTTTCATCCTTTATCGCCTTAAATAGTGTCCAATATTCGGAATGTTCGTTATTCAGAGGTTAAATATACACAAATTTAGGTTTTGAGAATGGGGATTGGAAAATAGTCCGTTAAACAGAGGTGTCTGCTATTCGGGAATGTCCGTTATAGCGGTTTAACTGTAGTATAAAGCAGATTTTTGAAAATATTTCTATGTAATTTTTTAAAATATATTTCCATTGATTCCGCTAATAGAAGAGTCAATTTCGCTATTACTATATTTACTAAACTTATTGCCTGCGCCAATAAGTTTTTAAGACACTTTTAATGAGAGTTTAATTAATATCACTTAATTTGATAACACTTTTAATAAGTTTTTAATAAGACGATCCGTCAATGAGTCGTGCCAGTTACGAAGTTGGCGGCAAGGTCGAAATATTGCAGACATCTAGCATATTTCATCGAAATTTAAAGCAAAAACCTATACGCTTTTATTTTATATCTAAAAGTTTAAGTGTTGCCTTGGATCGACATTTAGCAATACGTAAATTTATGGTCGATCCCTTAATTGTACTTCAAATGAACTGATTTTGCTGCGCTCAGAGGCATGCTTAAGTGGTGTAAGTCAGCAATTTTGGAAAATTTTGGATATTAATATCTTTCGGGGATTTGCAGATATCGAGATGAATTTTTTTTGTTCAATTCAGGAAGGGATAAAGAAATTTTTTCTAATTGGAAGTTTTATCCTCTGGGGGTCGTATAAAAATTTAATTTTCGTATTCTTTAAAACAGACCCCCCATGGAGTTGCAACTTATCTTATCAAAAAATTCATCTTTTTTTATGAATTTTTGCAATTGGAAGTATGGGTCTAGGGGCAATATTTAAGGAGATAGCCTATTGTTTCGATATTTATGACTCACCCTGTATATATATTATTTTCATACCATACTGCTTAAAATTTAAAGAAATTTTTTTAAAAAATATATACTTTTTTAAATTAAAAATTTATAATGAAGTTGCCAGTGTTTTGAAATACCGTATTTACTCGTGTATAACGCGCAATTTTTTTTCAAAAAAAAAAATAGGGAAAAACTCCTAGGTGTGCGTTATACGCGGAATATTTTTTTACTGCTGGATGTAAACCCACGATATACATATGAATCAAGAAATGTATTCAAAGAAGACATACTCACTCGGAAAATCTTACTCAAGTGATGTATTGCTGCAACTTTATTTCACTCCTTGCACTTTTTTACAGATTGATATTGTATAAATGCTTATTAGCAATTCTCACTGCCTTCCCCTCACTCCTACCACCCGTCATTCACTACCTACCCGAAGTCTAAAAATGTATTTTTGCCTAGTTTTGGCCTAAAATATTGTTTTTATCGACTTTCTTTACGGTGTCTATTCGTTTACGTCTATTCGTTTACGGTTACCTATACGTTTACCTACCCGAAGTCTAAAAATGTATTTTTGCCTAGTTTTGGCCTAATATAATGTTTTTATCGACTTTTTTTACGGTGTCTATTCGTTATTACGGTACTATTAGTTTAGTCATTCATTAATTTGCATATCAAATATATGGTGCGCGTTATATACGAGATTTTAAAAAATCGCGATTTCTCTTGTAAAGTAGGGGTGCGCGGTATACACGAGTAAATACGGTATTAATAAAATACGGTTTATATTTCGAACATAAATCCTTGCGTATTTACTTATGTTTTGTGAGCATGTAATAATAATTTAAAATACAAGAATATGAATTTACAAACTAGTTAACTGAGAATTAAATATTTTAGTTATATTTATTAAACACTGCAATTTTAAACCACATATTCTGCGCGTCAAATTCTCAGACACAAAAATAAACACATTTTAAAACACTTTCTGTCGCCAAATTAACAGCACATTAATGTGTTGTGAATTTGAAAAGTTCATATACAATTTCTTTTGTTGTGAATGGGCTCTTGATAAGTTGCGATACTGTTGCTACCTAGAAATGTGTTCATAATATGTTGAAAAGTGTTGCTGGCTAGAAATGCGTTCTAAAATTATTATTGTTAATTGCTTTGAAATAGTTATGTAAATAGTGTTGATGAAATGATGTTCTTACAATAGTGCTATGCTGCACAACAGTTTGTCACTAAATTAACTGCAAATCGTAAACACCGCACAACTGAGATACACTATAAAGTAACACTTGTATAAACACTCATACACAGAATATTTGCAAAAAAAAAAAAATTACAACACAATCAAAAAACATTTTAAGAGGACAGTGGACCATTATTTCAGCAAAATCGTCGCAAAAAAGTCTATTTCTGTGGTATAATAGTACCAAAGCAGTTTTTTCGTATTAAAATATCATCTATGAAGGTTTTAAGGAGTAAATAATAAAGGTAAGTGTATTTATATACTTTAAATCTCTTTTTCTCTAAACTAATTTTTCAGCGTTTTTAGATTTTTGAATTGGTCCTTGCGACGCAATGTCTGATCAGTATTTATAAAATTGATAAGGAAGTATCCTGATACTGTTTAGAAAGAAATTGTATGAGCTTTATAAAATTCGTCTTCATTAAGATAGTCAAATTTGATTTTTTACTTATTAAAAGGCAAAATTTTGATGAATGGAATTTATAACAAAATCTGTAAAATACTAACTATTCAACAGGTTTAAAAAATCTTACACAAATTAGTTTATAATAGTGTTTTAAGTGAAAAAAATGCAAAAGCAAGAAAATATTTCAAAACTAAGACACGAGGAGCATTTTAAAATTTCGTTTAAAAATTTAAAATATTTAAAAATGTTAATAATATTGAAAATTTTTTTGAAGGTGTTCATTTTGTGTGTTAATTTTGGTGAAATGTATATATGCACAAATTTTCATGTTGCTATGATGAAAATTAACAAAAAAATAACTTCCACCGTCCCCTTGACTAGAAGTGTTAGTTATTATGGTCATTTCAATCAATGTTGCAACAGTGTTGCAGTGTATTTGTAAATGTAATTTTAAGAGATAAGCGGAGATTTTCATTCAATTAACGTTGGTACTAAACATGATTTTAAATTTTAAGGGGATCCAGGATACAAAAATCTCCAAAATTTATTACATTAAAAATATCTTTGAATTTTCTGCTTAACCCCTTGAGGGGCGGTGGTATAAAATATATACCAATTAATTTTAATTGAGAACCGTCACATCGACAGCAGAATTTTGAAATGAAAATTTTAATTTTATAAAGTACCTGAAGAAAAGGTTTTATCTATTTTGAAATAACTTTGATTTTAAATTCTGGTGTCAATCAATGATTTCAGCATTTTAAGGGTGCTTTGCCCCTCAAAGGGTTAAAATGACGTTGAAGGGTGTATTCAAAAAAACGCTTTTCCACCTTCAACAGCTCGAAATTCTACTTATGCAAAATTTGCGAAATTTTTTTTGCAAGCACCTTCGTCGTTCCAAGCCCAAGCTCGCACTTTGATTAGTTGTTGCTCTCGGCACTGTTTTCACGTAATTTGGCGATAACCATACTTGGCGAAAAATACTTCGCTCGTACACTGTAAAAAAAAATCTGTGAAGATACTAAACATTTTCTAGGAAACTGGGATTCCAAGAACTTTTCATGTAACAATAACAGGAAAAATTCATGTAATCGATTCTGAAACTTGAATTTTTGCTGTTACCGTTACAGGAAAAATTCTTGGAATCCCAGTTTCCTAGAAAAGGTTTAGCACCTTTGCAGATTTTTTTTTACAGTGTAAGTGAACGAGTAAACCTAAAACCTAACCTATTCATTCTTATTCTTCCTTCATTCTTATCCTCGTGGTCTTGTGCTCTTGTGTGTACAAACGTTTAAAGAGTACAGCTTTCAGTAAGACACGTTCCATCCAATCCAATTCTCCAAGAGAAAAGTGTTACTTAGTACTCGGTTCGGAAGGAAATCAAACTCGACGGACGGAAGCATATATCGCTACGACAAGTATGATTATCGCCAAGATACATGGAAACAGTGCCGAGAGCAACAACCAATCAGCGTGCGAGCTTGGGCTTGGAACGACGAAGGTGCTTGGAAAAAAAAATTACGCGCAAAATTTACTGATGAAAATAATAAATCCTAATTTGAATTCATTTATCCCTACGTGGTACGGGAAAATCATGATTGGCAAAAACACTTTGCCCGTGTGACATACGGGCAAATCAGGGAAGTGGTTAAAAATATTTTAACGTGCAATAAGACATTACTAAATATTTTTTCCAAATTTGAAATCCCATTTGTCAGCTAGAACTTTGCATTTAAATATTAACGCTGTTAATTTGGAGTTTTAATCTGAATACCGCCGAGTAAAGATTCCAGAAGTTTTTGCTATTTTAGAGGCATTTGTCATAAGGATTACATTTGTTAAGGGTGTATTCGAAAAAACGCTTTTCCACCTTCAACAGTTCGAAATTTTCTGATACAATTTCAGACGCATTTTTAAAAGTAGAAACATTAAACTTGTTGAGTTGTTGAGGGGATTTTTGAAACGACATATAAGGTGCCGTGTGATGTCATTTTGCGCTCCATTCATTAGAATTTCATTTATAAGCAATTACCTTCTCAGTATGACTTTTTTTTTTCATTCCCAGGTCTCCCGCTTCGGAAAAATCGGATCAAAATGCCAACTTTGACTGCATTTTTTGTAATATTTCCTGCATTTATCAAAGAATCGATAATCACGGCTCCTTGTGCACTTTCTAAATAAGACAATTTGCCACTTTGAAGCATATGAGAACAAAAATGAATTTGAAAATAAGTCGGACAATAAGCAGTTTGAATCAAAATGCACCCTTAAATCATGTTTCTGTTTTAATTGGCGCAGGAAATATTATTTTTTTCGTTTCGGTTAGTTTTCAAAATCAAGCATTCAAGCAATGGCTGTCGTGAGAACGACTTCTTGTTAAAATGTGTTTTTCTTCAAGATGGGTTTTTTCAACAGTTTTCAGGGCTCCCAAATGGTACTCCAACTGAACATTAGAATTTTCTTAGAGAAATTTTCTTTTTAGCTTTTTCTTGCAAATTGCCGAGAATCAACCTTTAGAGGTCAATTTTAGCACAAATTCTGTAGAAACCTATCATGAAATTTCCTGTTAAAAATTTTGATGTTCAGTTCGCGAATCATCTGGGAGTTCTGAGTTTTCTTATTTATAATTCTATGTAAGTAAAAAACCGCGAAAGATAATTGGTTCAAACATGGAATAAGGCGTTTTCATTTATTTAACTTTGATGTTAGTTCAGCAAATTAGAAAAATTATTTATTTTTGAAAATATGATTTTTTGAAAAAAAAATGCATCCTTTTATCCTTAATTTTTAGTTTAAATAGTTTTAATTTTTATTCAAATTAATATATTTACTAATACTGAATGAAAATTAAAGCTTTTATATTTCTGTTCATTTAAATGAAAATAATTAAAATTCAAAAAATACTATTTCTTATTCTAACGATTTTAAGTTAACCTATTATTTTCACAAATTATTTTTTTAAATATCTGTGATAAGTTATATGTTATTTTAGACACAAATAATATGATTAACCATCACAAAAAAATCAAATTTGTAACTGAATAAATAAAAATCATTTTAAAATGTATACCGGACCCCCTTAATACGAAAAAAATAAATTATTAGAATAGAAAAAATCTTCTTAAAAACTCTGCAATGGTAGGCAGCAGCAAGTGTAAATAAATTTTTGCTTATTATTTTCCAAAGAAAAATTCGTTTTTTCTACATGCACTTCATGCACGATATTTATAAAAAACTCTACTATATAGGCAAACTATAAAAATATATTTATTCTTTTTACGGAGGTTTTCTAATCCAAATGGACTACTTTTGACACGCCATTAATTGGTTTTGTACGCAAACGTCTGAAATCGGCAGGTGCTCTTATTGAATAGTTCTTTAATTTAATTGTATTTCCATCCTTTGGTAAAGGAACACTGAAAAAATGAAGAACTCAAAAATGAGTAAATCGATGTACTCATATAGAATTGAATATGTTTGCGTCAAAAATGAACACATTGCTATCTCAATTTTGAAACATCATATATTATCATATCTAAACAAACGATAATTTTGTACTCTGTACTGATTTATTTCTTCCATGGGAGCATGGAATATGCTTATTGATGTAAATATTAAATTGTGCACAGTATTTTAAAATAATTCAAAAATGCTTGCAAATATTCCTGTTCTTATGTATTTTGTCATTCAAATATCCGATTGGGGTATTTTTCTAGTAATGTGACTATTTTTCTTACTAAACAATTAATTAAATGTTTATTGATAATAATTTTGAGCAAGAAATTAAAGCCAGTATATTTTTACTTTAATCTGTAAGTTCAGGGGGCAGTTCATAGCGATTTATATTTGATCACCATCATGGAATCAAAAACAAGCACCCGTGTTTCTCAGATTTGAGTACATTTAGTTCGGACCTATTTTGAGCATGCGAAATACTTAAAATTGAGTACTTTTTACTCAATTCTGAAAACTCATTTTTTTTTCAGTTGACAATTACTTTCAGACATTTCTCTCAAAACGGCATTTTTAACTGCATTTTCGGACACGATGATACGAGAAAAGAAAAAATTAATCTTGTGTTATAGTAATCGATAGTAACTCAAAATGCGATTAATTTATTGAAAAATGAAATACCGTTCAATTATAAATTACTTCAGTAATCGAGCATGCAAGTGACATATTTTTGTGTGTATAAATGTGTTTAAAATTTATTAAAAAAATTTCGGGTTTTTGAACGGAAATTAAAAATTTTTTTGGAGAACCGCTTTTAAGAAGACTGAAGATTAATTTGTAACAAAGTTTGAATTTTACAATTATTGACCCTTAACTGCTGGGAAAAAATTGTCACATAACTACTGTTAGCGGTTTGTCAGACCTTTAATTTGAAGATGAATAAAATGTTACATTAACTCTCAGAGTAATATTTAAGTATTAAACTTTATATACCAGTCTATTATAAATAAAATTCAGCTATTAAAAATCTCTAGAAGTAGCAATAAGGCACCAAACGAAAAAAAATAACCAGTATCTGTAGTTAAACTAACAATTACGAGTTAAACTGTGAAACTTGAAAAACTCAGTTATCTGTCTGACCACTAACAGTAGTGGATGGGTTAAACATATGGGTTAAACAAATACTCTGTTTTGAAGTTTTGAAAAAATTACTTATAATTTTTTATTAAATACGAATTATTTTTACTCTTTGTCCAAAAGTTTAAACATTATTTATTAGATGAAAAAGTTGTTTTACCAATTGTCTAATGTGCTCCACTTAAATAATTGCCTTTTAATGATATTCTCTGAATATTAGTATGATTCATTAAACAAAATGAATTTAAGCAAAAATAATTAGCAACCATAAAAATGACTATTGAAATTGTGCATAATTAACGCTAACATCGTTTCTGAAAGTTTGTAAGTTTTTTAAACAACTACGTTTTGTATATTAATTCTACAATGCCCATTATACTTTTTTTTCATTTTAGAAAGATTAAAAGCGTATACTCCAGGTGGTGAACTCATTACGATAATAAAATTTCACTTTTCAAAATTACTTTTCGAATACGTGAAGCCATAAAACTCTTTTTTACCGTTAAAAAGTTCAATTTTACTTCATATACATGTTATTAAAATTTGAAGATTTTAATTAGAGTAAGCAACGCGTTTTAAAGTTTTGGCTAATTACGCTTTCAGGTGTTAGATATTATGTATTTTCTCTATACAATAATTGCAAATAATTTCTAATAATTTATGAAAAAAATTACAATCTTTTTATTACTTGTATATTTTTTTCTTTCCATTTACTTCTAATTTTAGTGTACTGTTGTAAGTTTTTTTCAATAAAAAAATGTTCGATTATAATTTTAAAAATGTATTCATAGAGGCTGAAAAAATTAATTTTTTTCTAATCGCACTTTAAAATAAATTACGTTTGCCTTTTATTAAGATGATTATGAAAAATATTCTCTTTTGTTCATAAATTTACATTGAAAAGGAATTTAATATCCCATGTGATTAAAAATAGGTAATAAAAATGACTAGAATACATCAATTAATTTTTTCTGTTATTATTTATCTTGATTATATTACATGGACATACGTTTGTGATGCCTCCTGACATCATACAAATTATAGCTAAAGTAACGGAGCAAACTTTCAATGAAGAATTATGTCAGAGTAAATAATGTTTGTATAACAGACCAAGGTCGTTTTACTTTATACATCTTAGGGGTGTCTTCGAAAAAACACTTTTCCACCTTCAACAGTTCAAAATTTTCTTATACATTTTCAGGCACATTTTTAAAAACAGAAACTTGAAACTTGCTGAGGGGATTTTTGGAGAGACGTATAAGGTACCGTGTGATGTCATTTTACTATTAATTCATTAGAATTTGATTTATAAACAATTACTTTCTCAGTAGGACCCTTTTCTTCGTTCCAGATTTCCCGCTTCGGAAAAATCGGTCAACATGCCGTTTTTAATTTCTGTAGAATGTTTTCTGTCTTTATCAAAGAATTGAGAATCACGGCACCTTGTGTACTTTTTAAATAAAGCAATTTGCCAGTTTGATACATTTGAGAGCAAAAATGAATCTAAAAAGAAATCGAAAAATTAGCAGTTTGAATAAAAATACACCCTTACGTATAAAGTATTACTGGACCCGAAATTTTCGTTTACAATTTTATAAATAATGAAGCCATCCTACACAGTTAAAATTATTAGGAACAATTAAATCTATTCGTAAAGACTACCTATTTTTTGACAAATGATAACTTTCCATAAATGATTGTGGTGCATTCTCGTCGGTCAGAAATTAGGTAGTCCTTAAAAACAGAGCTAATTTTACATCATATAGCGTGATTTTTTTTCTATAAAGGTACTTTGCCTGATAACGTTATGGGAATATATGTAATTACTCTGTTTTTAAGTACATTGCACTGTATGTACTGTCAGCTATGTTTCGACCATTTTAGGATCTTGTTCAGGATTGTTTAGTTCGTAGCCCACTTTCCGTACCTCTCATGATGCCGACATGTTTTAAAGTAACAGAGTAACTCTGTTGAAAACATTTCCTTAGTATCATATACTTTTAAATGAATAAACTGTTTGCAATAGAACCATTTCAAAACACTCTATATACAGGGAAGCATCAATCAACAAGCATAAAACATTTTGTAATAATTCCACCCTGTTTCTCATGCTCTATCATTTGAGATTAATATTTTAGACACAGATTTAAAAAAAATTGTAACTATACAAATGTAAAGTTACTGAAACCTGTGTGATTATTAAAATTTTATTTCAACACTGTACAAAAAATGTGAATCTGCAAAACTACTTTTTGTAATGCTACAGAAATCTGTATCTTTACAAAAATATCTACTAAAATTACAATAATTTTACTAAAATATTTTCTGTAACCCGGGTTGCAGTTTCATAAATAACTCTAGACAACTCTGTTTTCTAAAAAAATTTTTAGTAACCATAAGCACTTTTTTTTAATTTACAGTGCAAACGTGCATCTGCTACATAAATTTTTGTTGTTGCCTTTATATATTCTTAGAGTCCCTGTTTCTTAGGAAAGTTTTAATAACTTTATAGAATCGATGTAACATAAAAGATTTAAGTCATAATTACGTCCACTTATAACTATGTTATAACACTATATATTCTAAAATCAAAAACATACACTAAAGTATTTATTCACTTAAAAGACGTCATTTTACTAAAAACGCATTAAAAAAATCCATTTTTCATGCATATTGTGTTTATAGATTTTTTGTTATACATTCTGATGATGTCGAATCATGTAAATATAAAATTTCATACTTTTAGTAAAATGAGGTATTTTAAGTAAATAAATTTTTTATTGGGGTGTTCTTGACGCTTTCATTTTACTATATGCAGCACTATAATATAACCTTACAGATTTTTCTTTACAATATAGAAACCACGCTGCTGATCTTTCTTTTTCATTCAACATTATCTTGTCATAAGCTGATTGTATAGGGTCAGTTGGGACAGTTAGAAACAAGTCCTCTAAAACTTAAGTGAGAATAGTTGATACTAAAATGAAGTGAAAGTCAGATGTTTACATCCGTGTAGACAGAAAGAGAGCATTTTCACTTTTTCTGCTTCACGGTTGGTAGTCTTGCTCGATGAAAGTCTTGGATGTTAATTTTCTCACCTGTTTAAAATGATAAACAGTGTTTTTGTTCTTTTAAATTTACGTCGTTTATTCTTTACTTGCGAAGAATTCTTTTCGTGCCTGTGCCCCTTAACTTCGTTCAAACAAAATTTCTTTGATTTTGAGACTTCCAGGATTATTTTTAATGTTCAAGTGCAAAGCGAGTCGCAGCACTGAATTTTGAAACATGATTTTAAAATTCGAATAGTTAATTTTAAGAATTTCTAGGATTTGGAATATGTGTGTATATGAAAAAGACTTTTGAACGATTTTTTTTCTTTTTTACATTACTAATAGTCTAATACTGAAAATAAAATATTTCCTTTCTTCATTGTTTTACTAGTTTAAAAAAAAGTTGCATAATTTTTTAGGTGAAGCAGGCGAATTTTTTTAAATGTTGCCAAAGGCTTAGTAAATACTATTTTTTAAAGTACTTCTGTGTAACGAAGCCATTTTTCAATTATTAAAAACAAAGTAAGATTCTTTTTAATTCAGCATTCCTTCTTCTTATTTATTATTTACTTATTATGTTGAATCCAAAAAAAAAAAAATGCAACAATTAAACGAATTCAAATAAAAGATTAAAAATATATTTAAAAAATATAAAATTTTTAAAAAAATATGTAATCAGTTGGAAAAAATGTTTTTCAGTTGTTTAGTTAGAATTTAATTTCATTTGTTTTCATTTCATTTTGCACATAGAAAAAAAGTAATCAGTTTTGTAATCAGTTGGAAAAATGTTTTTCAGTTGTTTGTGTAGAATTTAATTTCATTTGTTTTCATTTCAATTTGCACACAGAAACAAGTAATCAGTTTTGTAATCAGTTGGAAAAATGCTTTTCAGTTGTTTGTGTAGAATTTAATTTAATTTGTTTTCATTTCCTTTTGCACACAGAAAAAAAGTAATCAGTTTTGTAATTAGTTGAAAAAATGTTTTTCAGTTGTTTGTGTAGAATTTAATTTCATTTGTTTTCATTTCATTTTGCACACAGAAAAAAATCCCTGTCGGCTGGGCTTATAGGTGGAGGTAGATCATAAAGAGAATAAATAGAGAATAAATAGAGAATAAATTCTGAATTTATTAAAAAATCGACCAAAACAGTACATTATACAGTTCCTAAATAACAAAAAACCGTCTGTTGAATGCATTTGAGAAAAAAATGGAATTTTAAAATGAGTCATAAAATAACCGATTTGTTGTTTGAATATATCCTTAATTCTTTAATCATGAATGCTTCGGAAAATTTTGTGCGAAATACTCACTTTGACAGCATTTTAAAAAATATATTCTATCTTTATCAAAAAACTGGCCAATGCGTCACAGTATATAGTTCCTAAATAAGAGGATCTGTAAATTGGATGCGTTTGAGAGCGAAAATGGATTTTAAAACGTGTCATAAAAAACGCAATTTGATATGTGAAAACTTCCTTAAATTTTCAAATCACGAAGACTTCTGGAAATTCTGTTCAAAATACCGTTTTTGGTAGCCTTTTTCGAAATATATTCTGTCTTTATCAAAAAAACGATCAATGCATCACATTATATAGTTCCTAAATAAGAGGATCTGTAAATTGGATGCGTTTGAGAACAAAAATGGATTTAAAAAACGAGTCAGAAAAAAACGCAATTTCTTATTTGAATACTTCCTTAAATTTTCAGTCCCGATGACTTTGGGAAATTCTGTTCAAAATACCCTTTATGGTAGCCTTTTTTGAAATATATTCTGTCTTTATCAGAAAATTGACCAATGCGTCATTTTATACAGTTTCTAAATAAGAGGATCTACTATTTGGATGGGTATAAAATCAAAAATGAATTTAAAAATGAGTCAGAATATAAGCAGTTTAGATTTGAGGTTTTTTTTCCAACTCCTATTTTTGTTTAATTTCTTTTTGCTATACGATATGGTCCTATGAAAAACTTGTCAATATAAAAGTTGTAGATATTTTTGAGAAGATGTAAAATAAATTCAAGCAGATTGATATCTTAAAAATTGACGGAGTTATGGAGTTTTCTCTTTTTTCACCGCCCTTTTTCTTTTCGTTTTTAATTTTTTTCATCGGTAAAAGTTGGTTCTAACAAAAACTTGTAAATGCAAAAATTTTTGATAATTTTAAGAACATTTACAAAAAATTTAGTTGGACTTCATAGCCTGAAAATTGACGAAGTTATGAATTTTTTTTCTCTCAAAACCCCTGTTTTTTTCGCCCATTTTAAATTTATCAAAAATATGTCATGCATAAACTTTTGGCCCATTTTTAAGAAGTAATATAAACTTTAAACCGATTCGATATCTACTTTAATTAAGAAGTTATGGCGATTTTTCGGTTTTCACAAAAACGCCCTCTATTCCGACCCCCTTGGTCCGTTTTTGCCCATTAACGAACTTAGCCGAGATTTTATCCCCTTTGATCTTATGTACCAGTTTGGTGGAGATTGGTGAAGAATTATAGAACTTATCGTATCCATAAAAAAGTAAGATATATAGATAGATAGATATATAGATAGATAAACTGGTGCGATTGCAATAGGTAGTATTTCATACGAAATCTACCTAATTATAGAAGTTATCGTGTCCATAAAAAAGTGATATATATATATAGATAGATAGATAGATAGATAGATAAACTGGTGCGATTGCAATAGGTAGTATTTCATACGAAATCTACCTAAAATTAATCAGTTTTGTAATCAGTTGGAAAAATGTTTTTCAGCTGTTTGTGTAGAATTTAATTTCATTTGTTTTTATTTCATTTTGCACACAGAAAAAAGTAATCCGTTTTGTAATCGGTTGGAAAAATGTTTTTCAGTTGTTTGTGTAGAATGTAATTTCATTTGTTTTTATTTCATTTTGCACACAGAAAAAAAGCAAAATTCTCTGTAATTTACACTGGTTCTCGGTTAAATATATTCGGTCTTCATTTGTCGGTCTTCATATTATCAACTTTTCCTTTATATTATACCTAATTTCCTGTAAGGATTTCCTCTTTATGGAAACATATTTTTAGATTTAGTTAAAACTTATAATTCAAAATACAGACTCATAAAATTATTTTGCAAGTTTATTAAAAACATTTTTTTTAAATTAGTTTATTTTTTAAGTAGAATAACTTAGAAAGGAAACTCTCATTTCTTCGGTGTTACTGGGGATTTTTATGGATTTTTCTCCGCTGAATCATAAACGACAAGTTTTGAACAAAATAACAAAGCTCCTATAGCTCAGACAACTAGGTTGTTCTTTCATTGTCAAGAGGTCTCGAGTTCAAATACCAAGAAGGCTAGAATAAAATTGTGCAAAAAATAAATGATAAGAAAGTTCAAAATCACTGTAAGAATTGAATTTCTTTCAGGCTCACTGATGAGTGATTTACTGATTTTGAAAACAAAATTAAATCATTATCATTAAAACAAAATTGCAGAGTCTTGTGTACTTGTAATGATGTTAATTTACAGAGCCTATTGTATATTTACCGAATAAGTTCTCTGTTATTTAACAGAATGTATGTTTTTATAACAACTCTAATTTTACTTAAAGGTGCATTTCGATTCAAACTGCTTATTTTCCGATTTTTTAAAAAAAAATTCATTTTTGCTCTCCAATGCATCAAACAGGAAAATTGTCTTATTTAGGAAGTACACGAGGTGCCGTGACAGTCGATTCTTTGATAAATGCAGAAAATATTGCGAAAAAAAGCAATCAAAATCGACCTTTTGAACCAATTTTTCTGAAGCGGAAGATCTGGGAACGAAAAAAGGGATCATATTGAGAAGATAATTGTTTATAAATCAAATTCTAATGAATGGAGCGCAAAATGACATCACACAGTGCCTTATACGTCTCTTCCAAAATCCCCTCAGCAAGTTTCATGTTTCTACTTTTAAAAATGTGTCTGAAATTGTATCAGAAAATTTCGAGCTGTTGAAGGTTCAAAAGCGTTTTTTGGAATACACCCTTAAGATAATGGATTACCCGTAGATTCTCTGTGATTCCACAAAAAAATAACAATGTTAAGCCATGAAAACTCTCTTTTACAAATTAGAATTTTTTTTCAATGGATATTGTTTATATAAAACTATTCCTTAAAACTGCTATTTACGGCAACAGGAAAAAAATTGAAAGTTCTCATAGAAATAAAACACAGAAATCATTTTGCGGACGTATCGATCGCAATTCCGAGTTGCAAGTCATTTTTTTTTACTTTTATCTCTCAAATGGACCGTGTTTTCTCATAAAAGAAAATGAATGGAAAACATTCGAAATGTCTATCCAGAAGAGATGTATTTGGAATCGCCTCATGTCACTTTATTAGATAAAAATACTTCAAGTAAATGCTTCTAAGTCGAATTCATGAAAAAATTCTATATATATATATATACACTATATTGCCATTGATTATGGGACACTTGCGATTTTAGACATTTTACTAAATATCTAGAAAAATACATGAGGAATCATCTCGAAACTCTTAGTGTATAAATATAATAGTATACGTCATACATCTCCGTGAAGATTTTTTACCGAAACGCCATAGGGGACTGTCAACAAATTAAAAAAGAATGAATATCTTTTGAATAACCCTGTCAAAACTAATGTAGCAAAAGAGCTCAAACTCTAGATTATGATAGAATGCTTTATTGTAATACACTGTGTTCATTTTTATGCAAATAGCATGCACACTCGCAGAGTAATTAAGGTTTTTATAAAAAATGGTCCCAAATTTTTCCAAGTTTTTCCATTATAATTTTCAGAGTTCTTAATATAAAATAATATTTTTTTCAGAAAATATGACAAACAACATTGCACACAGTACCCTGTAATCAGAATTAAAAAATAATAAAAATTGTATGAAAAATGAGTAGGTTTACTATATAATTTTTTACTGCGCATGCGTCAAAGATATCAAAATTTCATTTGCATATTATGTTAGCTAGATGTATAGAGCAACTTTTGAAAAAGTCTCAAAATCATAGCTTGAAAATTCTGAAAGTAATCGTCTATAGAAAGAGGACAAAATCCGTTGTTTCCTAAATGAAGCAAAAAAATGAGGGATTTTATCCAAATGCAGTAGTACATCCCATATTGTGTATTCTATATTGACACTAATCAATGAATATATGGATACAACCCCTCTTGTTTTTGCTTCATTTTGAGAATAACGGATTTTCGACTTATTCAATTGACGATTATTGTCAGAATTTTCAAGTTATGATTTTGTGACTTTCACAAAAGTTGCTCTATACATTTAGCTAACATAATATGCAAATGAAATTTTGATATCGTTGACGCATGCGCAGTAAAAAATTATTTAGTAAACCAACTCATTTTTTATACAATTTTCATTATTTTTTAATTCTGATTACATGGTATTGTGTGCAATGTTGTTTGTCATACTTTCTGAAAAAAATAATATTTTATATTAAGAACTCTGAAAATTATAAGGAAAAAACTTGGAAAAATTTGGGATCATTTTTATAAAAACCTTAATTACTCTGCGAGTATGCATGCTATTTGCATAAAAATGAACAAGGCTTATTACAATAAGGCATTCAATTACAATCTAGAGTTTGAGCTTTTTTGCTACATTAGTTTTGACAGGGTTATTCAAAAGATATTCATTCTTTTTTAATTTGTTGACGGCCCCCTTTGGAGTTTCGGGAAAAAATCTTCACGGAGATGTATGACTTATACTATTATATTTATACACTAAGAGTTTCGAGATTATTCCTCATGTATTTTTCTAGATATTTAGTAAAATGTCTAAAACCGCAAGTGTCCCATAATCAATGGCAATATAGTGTATATACTGGCGTATTTTAAATAGGTAGGTAAATAGTTTTATGACGCTTTATTAGATAAGAGTGCTTCAAGTAAATGCTTCAAAGTCTTATTCCTGAAAAAATATATATAATAACTTAATTTGATACTTTTAAGTAGGTAGATAAATATTTAAAACACATTTTTAATAGTACAGAAAATAATTATTTTAATAGTTTTGCATACTATAATGAAACATTTTTATAATAACTAACATTACAAAAAATGTCTGAGATTTGTAAAAATTACAAATATATCATAATAGATATGTAGTCACAATAACGTTAAAAGCAAAAATAATGTGATATTTTGTGCGTACCGGTTTCGGTATCATATAAGCATACCATCCTCAGTGCTGTAAAAATGACAACGTTAAAAGCATCAGTAATCTTAATTTTTAAGACTGCCGGTTTCGGAAGACAATAACATACCGTCCTTAGTGCTGATGACGGTGCTTAACATTTGAAACATTTAACATTTATATTTTTACATTTTTATTATATTGCACCATGCTTAATCTAAATAATTATTTACAATAATATAGTTGTATTTAAGGCAATTAAAACAGTAGACTCGTGATTTAATGACTTCTCAGAACTTCGTAAAATAGGACGTTTAGTCCAATTGTCGTTAAATCAAAAATTGCTAACATTCATTTATTTTATTCCATTTCAAAAGTACCTAACATTTTAGTGTAATAAGATCTATTGGTTTATTATTTTGTAAAAAAAATATTTGAAACGTTTTGTCTAAATTCTTAAAATTAAAATATGGTTAAAAATTGTGGGATAATTTTAGGAGAATTTACCTTGACATTTTACAAAATTTAAAAAATGGCTTACATTTGTTAAATAAAATTTTTTTTTTAATTTACATTACAATATTTTGATTCAAATAAAAATTTCTACGCTGTAATAATAATAATAATAATAATAATAATAATAATAATAATAATAATAATAATAATAATAATAATAAATAAACAAATACATAAAAATAGATAAATAAATAAATAAAATAAATCTGCAAAGTTATTAATTTTTTCTAGTAAACTGGGATTTCTAGAATTTTTATGTAATAGTTACAGCAAAAATTCATATAACAGAACCGGTTACGTAAATTTTAGTGTACCGTCCTCAGTGCAAAAAATAATGGTATTTGCTCAATCATATAAAGAGTGATGTATATTCAAGTTAGAAGTTCATTAACTAATGAGAAAACAGAAAAACGCAAGTACCAGCCTATAGGAGTAATTCTTTGCACTGACAGTACGCTAAATGCTACGGAAACTAGTCTGACCAAAGTATACATATTTTGGTGGTTTTAACTTGTGTTTTTAAATTTATATTTCACTTCGCCAAGTAGCGTTGAAATCCCTTATTTTTTCTTTTATAATCACGCATTTATGTCCACACTATTTTATAAATAATTATAGTCACGCGACATATAATATTTATTTTATATTTATTCATAAGAAAATTGCGGATAAAATACATTAATTATAATAATGTGTTTTGTTATAGATTCTGGAATATACTTAAATGTATTCATTTGTAACACGCAGCTTTATACCTATTGGATTAACAGTTTTATAAAAGAAAATTTTGAAACTTAAATGTTATTCAATTTAGCTAATTCCATTCCACGCAGACAATTTTACTATAAGATTTCTTAGAATGCTTCTTTTAAAACTTTTATAGAATTAGCTTTATTTTACTTTAGTCCTCTCACTACAAACAAAGTTGAGTTGAAAAATTGCATTAAATATCGCGTGGCTTCCTCTATGAAACATCTGTAAACAACGAGTAAATAAATTCGCTAAAGAAAATAAAAGTGCATTAAAACGACATTCTTACTTAAGTATAACGTTTTCGCTTTTAAATCTTTAGGAAGAAGTTTTTATTTAAGCTATCTGAGTATATTTCGGTTGTTCTCGTAACTTGTAGTTACTTTAATGCAAAATTTAGAAGATCTTTTTACTTACCCATCATACGTAGTATAGGGTAAGTCTTGCAATCGTTTTGAAAATCGAAAATTTTTTTTTGATGGATTTACACGTTTTAGATAGTGGAGATTCCGAAAAACATATTTTTAGGAAAAAAAATTTGCCGTCCGTCTGTCTGTCTGTCTGTCTGTCTGTAAACGCTCTATCTCCCGAACAAATTAAGATAGAGACTTGAAATTTTGTATGTAGTTAGTATGTAAAAATGGGACGAACCCTATTTAATATCAGCAACCTCGATTATCCGGAACTATTTTTTTCGGACTCTCGAAAAATTTGTTCTGATGAAAGGTATATAAAAATTTTCGATTTTTTTTTATTTTAAGGAATGGACGTAAAAGACAATAAAATAACACACATTTTGCATATAGAACGAAGTCGATCGGATTATTAGTTGCCGAGATATTTGTAATCCTGTTTTCCACATTCTTCGATTTTTCATGACCCTGTATTTCATTCAAATTTCAATTCAGAGGTATACTTTAATTGGAAATGAGACGCTTAATCCGACGCAATTAATTGTTAGTTAATAGAGTTATTATTTTTGGAGTTATAAGGATGTTTCTTTTACGCAATTTGGTACTACTTGAGTAGTTTGGCGTTTTATAGCATTACTATGTATTAACAATATTTAAATTTTGTTTATGAATTGCAATGCATTGTATTAATAGTTTTCATATGTTTTATTTTCATATACATATCCATGATGGGTAAGTATTACGGTGGCCCCCAACGACTAGTTTCATTATTCTTGTAATATATGTAAATAACTTCGTAAGATGTGAATCATTAATTTTCCTTTTTTTTTAAATCGTAGTTTTTCTTTCCTACAAATCTCGTAATTTTTAAGATTGTCTGATTAAGGTAGCTTATCGTTACTTAGCGATAAATTTTATGAAGATTTGAAAATTTTTAGTCAATTGTGTATAACGTTTTAGAGATTAAGGGCACCATTTTATTTCCTTGCGGATGCTTGCAGATTAATTTGCCAATTTACGAGAGTATATTTTCAAATAGATTAGTTGAGTAAAATATTTTCTTATCTTTTATTGTAAAAATGAAGCTGATAAAATGATTATCAATTCATACGCGAGATACGTCGTACAAATATGATTGTGAGGTTATATATTAAAACCCGTGTAAAATTTTAACCTATCGCAATATTTTATTAAATTGATATTGTATTGGAAGGCGGTTGCAAAGGCCATGACATCATCGAATTAAAGGCTGGAATATCAGGATTAGATATAACACGATTAGTGCATTAAAATGCAACTGGCATACCAAGTTATATGATATTAGAAACTGTCTGCAGAACCAATTTTAGTGTTTTATCAGAAGGTTTATTTTCATGAACCTGTTATTTTCATGCCCACGTGTAATGGAAATTTTTGTTGCAGTGCGAGTTTCTAATAGTATTTCTACTTTGTTAAGAATATTGCACTAGTTTTAACCAATTTTTGATTCTTAGTAGCTGCCGCCATCAGAAAGCCATGTGAAATCTCGCCATGTGAAATCTCGTACAAATATTTAGAGCTCTGGTTAAAATAGAGTTCCAATAGGTGGAACAAGATTGCAAAAGGAAGTTCCAAATGTTCGTTCGAGGTTTCACCATCTGATGGTGTCAGCTATTGAGCACCAAAATTTGGTCCAAACAAGGATAAAAAAAATGTTTAACAGTGTAACGGCACGGGCAAATATATGTTATTTGAATGAGGACAGGAGGCCATTCCAATACAAGCACAAAAAGTAGTAGACATATATGAAGGTTTTTGTTCAAACACCAGGGCATTGAACAGACGACGAGATTTTCGGCACAAGAGCTGATCCTGCAGAGGGGAACATATTTTCTACATTATGTTGCCAGTACAATAAACAGCAGACCTTGTAAAAATACATTTTCACGAAGCGTTGAGTATTGGCGGGACAACATATGAGAGCCTGCCACAGGCGACAGTTTTTTATTTAAGATTGCCCCCACTTTCTCGAAACAGGAATCTTTAACAGACTGTTTGACAATATTTGCAAGGGAAATGTACTTTAAAATTGATATTGTATTAAACTGTACGAGCAGAATACAAAAATAATCGCATGTGGCAGCCCTGCATATGCATAAAGTAGCTAATAACGATTTATATGGCAAAAATTGTTATGGTAGGATACATGTGTTCTATTTCCATTAGTTATAACTCATTAAGGGAAGTAAAAGTGCAAAATATGGAATTATTTGTGCAAATGATAAACGGCGAGACATAGGTATCTGAAACCACAAGTCTAGATTTTCTACAGGTAATTGCCAAAAGTCACATGGGATTAGAAATCTAGAAATAAACGTTAATAGGAAAATTAAAACCAAATTATTAATAATGATATAGTTTTATATGTAACAGAAGAAAAAGACATCTGGATCTAAATAAACTTTTCTACCAAAAATTGAACCGACTTCAAAAGCTACTGCAAAGTGAAAAATATTTTTTTTACAGAATAGTATTAAGAAATTAAATTAAGAGCGTAGTATTTATCATGCGCATTATTATATTTATGTAGATTAATTTGATTTTTTTAAGTCGGTGCCAGCCATGCCAAGTTACATGTAATTTTCCAATAGACACGCATCCAAGTATCTACGAGTTTTTTTACGATTTAATATTTAGTTAAAAATTTAACTTTATTTTTTTACGATTTGCATTGGATAATTAATTTTAATTTTGAACTTGGCTAGGCTGGCACCGACTTCAAAAAATCAAATTAATCTACATAAATATAATAATACGCATGATAAATACTGCGCTCTTAATTTAATTTCTTAATACTATTCTGTAAAAAAATTATTTTTCACTTTGCAGTAGCTTTTGAAGTCGGTTCAATTTTTGGTAGAAAAGTTTATTTTTCTCTTTTTAGTTAAAAGTTAACGATTTTTTTAAGTTAGTGAATAAAAATTATAATACGGGAAAAATCACTGTAAACCATACACGTATGTCAGGAGTGGGTTCGAACCCACTATCTCTTTCAAGAACCAGAAATAAAATCTGCTGTCTTACACCGCTCAGCCACCTGACTGCACTCCATTCGGCGAGCTTAGTCATCGTCCATGTTACTTTTACTTTGCGAGAAATCACTAATTTTATTAGTTTTTAATTAATTACTAAAAAAAGTACTGAAACAATTTCAATGAAATGGAAGAAGTACCAATGAAAGAGTAGCCTCTTTCATTTAACACAAAAAACAAATAAATCGGTTGGATAGTTTCGGAGTAATCGGTGAACATACATAGAAAAAAATACATTCGCGCCGAATTGATAACATCCTCTCCTTTTTTGAAGTCACTTAAAAAATATATATAACACGGAAAATTTTTTTTGTATACTATACACATATGTCAGGAGTGAGATTCGAACCGACACTCTCTTTCAAAACCAGAGATTAAATCTGGTGCCTTAGACCGCTCGGCTGTCCGGACTTCATTCTCTTCAGAGAACTTATTCAATGTCATGTTACTTTTTGCAAGTCTATTCTCCTTTTTGAGTACTCTTTCACTGATAAAGCTAATTAAAAACTATTGAGTTATTAAAAAATCTCTGATACTCTGTGGTAACGGTTAAATACAAAATATTCCTAACTGCATAATTAGTATTTAACTTTTTAAATATATATTTAAAAATTATAGTACGGAAAAGATTATTGTATACACGTACGTCAGAAGTGGGGTTCGAACCCACGCTGCCTTTCGAAAACCAGATCTTAAATCAAGCGCCTTAGACCACTCGGCCATCCTGGCATCGGTAAATTTGTTCGACATCCATATTACTACTGATTTGCGAGAAATCACTAATTTTATTAGTTTTTCCCTAATTACTAAAAAACTACTGAACCAATTTCTATGAAACGGAAGTGGTACCAATTCGAGAGCAAGCTCTCTCATTTAACACCAAAATCAAGTTAATTGGTTGGATAGTTTCGGAGTAATCGGTGAACATACATAAAAAAAATACATATGCGTTGAATTGATAACCTCCTCTCCTTTTTGGAAGTCGGTTAAAAATGTAGATGTAATGCAGAGTGGTAAATTCTGCATAGCAATAAAACCTACGCATATGAATGTGATCTGAAAACAGTTGCTAGGCAAGTGAAGGATATTATTTCATCTATTTTAATACATTGTCTTGTCGTTAGAGAATCACATGGAGAGAAATAAAAACTGACAGCTTAAATTATAAAAGGAAATGACCTTTACAGAATAGATGGAAATGAAATACAGATTAATAATTAAAGTTAAAATTTAGACAATGATTTTACTTTAAGGGGGGGAGGGGATTACCAGCAAAAAAAATAATGTTTTGATGTGTGAATCGAGTTCTGAATTATCCTAAAATTTCAGCCGTTTGCTTCACGAAGTGATGGTTCGAGCAGACGCCTAATGATCTGTCTATGTATAGCAATTATTTCTGCAGTTAAGAATCCCCCGCGTAATGTTTAACCAAAGCACAGCAATTAAACTCACGCGCTCTCTTAAAATGTCTGCCACAAAATAGCTCAAGTTGAGCTGAAATCCACTCATCTCAATGTTGAAAGGCAGCTACTCAAAAAAGAGTTGAAATAACTCGAGTTTTAACCAATTTAAATGAAGTTGAGCTATTTAAATAAACAATTTAGATCAAGAAGATTTAATCGTTTGAAAAACCACTCTTTTATGATCGAAAAAATTACAGCTCTTTCAGGAGAAGCCAAATTAGCTCTTTCGTTTTAAGAGTGCGCTTCATTCAGTTTTTATATGAAATTGTACTCGAAAACCACTAATGTTAAAACAATAAAATAAATTGAAGATTAAATGCAATGGCCATGAATGTTACAAAGCTGAAAAATTAACAGCGTGGTAAGAAATAATTAATTCCAACCATTCTTGCACAATTGAATGCGACAGAAACTGATCAATTCCGAGTTATTATGGAAATTTGCATACGTGAAATTTAATTTTCCATCGGAACAACATAAGGTAAAATTAAATCTCACGCACCGCCTTCCACCTTTTCCTAATCAGTCAGTTGACTTAGTATCTGGTTTTGTTAGCAGTCAAATTATTTGCCATACTTCAACTTCTTCAAATTTTTGGAGTAATGTGGGATAATTTTCAATAATCATTTGATCTGAACACTTACCTCATCACTTTTTTTTCTTAGCTACACTGCAAAAGAATTCAAATATATCTTAATCCACGAACGGAAATGTACAATAATTCATTCTGCGTTAACCACGATAGTGAAAAGATTTTGTTTATGTTTAGGAACATCAGAAACCAATATATTTTCCGAGATTTAAGAAGTATTTATAAAAGCAAAGTTTTTTCTTGCCACCACTGATTTTCGGAAATGTTTCCTAGTAGTTGGTATAATGTATAAATAGGTTACTAAAACCAGAATATAGGTTTCATTCTCTATTAGCGATTTTTAGCTGCACAATTGAATTTATACATGTAAAAGTAACAAAATAATACTAATTTGAAAGTTAAAGCTGTAAATTTATCATGTCTGTCAGCAAAACATGCTTGTTTAACATTAAAATCTTTACTTCAGAAAGGATAGCATTTGAAGATCTAAGTTGTGATTTGAGATAGCTTTTTTAATTAATCTGTATACAGGGTGTTCAGTGGCATATTATAATAGTTTAATTAAGATTATTTAAAAAAAATCATACATCAAAATCAAAGTAAACTATCTAGTTTTTATTACAAATGTTTAATGTATATGCACTTTTGGTTATACCACACACATCCAACTTACAACGGAAACTTTTTTGGTGTTGCTCGCACCTAGCATTGAGATCTGATGCATTTTGTAGCTGTATACATAAAAGTTGGAGAACCAATAAAAATTCTCTGTTAAAATCTTATTTTATGCATTGTTTTACACTACATTTTTTTACTGGATTTTTATTTCTTTATTTCACCCCAAAAGTGAGTTAAGTTGCCAAATATGACTTTAAAAATTTTTCACTTGTCTTGTTTTGCGGCTACGACATTCGGCTGGGGGTGCCGGAAAACTACGTTTGAAAATACGCCAACTTTTTCCAGGCCAAAAAATCTTAATATAATGTCATAACTTTTCAAAAGAAAATTCGTAGGTTTTTTAAGTAATTTCTTATTTTTTCCATATTTTATATTTATTATTAACTAATTTATGTTTTTAAATGCTTTTCTTAATAAAAACTATCTTAATAGTCCGATACATGCCTTCGAAAATATCAGTTTTAGAAAGTTGTGTTGCTCCAAAATCCAAAAATATGACTGTAGCAGAAACATTTTTTCGATTGCCAAACTTCATAATTTAGAGCTTTAAAATGCACTGAGTTTCAAGGCTACGTACGAACAACACCCAAACATTTTCCCTGATAGAACTCAATTTTTCTCACAAGCATATGCAAACTCTTACCGGAATGAATGCGTGTGTAAACGTGTTCTGAAAACTTTCCACACAGTACTTTTAGGGAACTGAAGTTGTTGATTTGCCTTTTAAGCATATTTCTTGAGATTGTATGTAAAATGCTCTAACATGGTCAACATCCTGTATTGGCATTTATTGTCGTTCTGTGCTTTACCTTTAAAAAGCGTATCCGGTCATTTCAAATTCAATATACCATCGATTCAAGTTTTTCCCCACATCGGGATCACAAATAAAGTTTAAACACTTAATTTAAATATTTAAAGAAGAATTACTAAAAACTTTTTGTTAAATAATTCTTCATTAAATATCATAAATGATTGGTTTTGAGGTTTTTCCAAATAAAGAAGCACTTTATGGAAGATTTATATTATATTTTCATAAATTTTAAGCTAGATAAATAGATAAAATTTGTCTCTTTTTAGAGCTTTTCTTTTCAAGTGCAATATCTCCTGAAATAATAATTTAAAAGTGTCAAAATGGATACTGCGGTTATTACCATCGGTATTCTGTTCAGATTAAAATTAATTCTCTTTCTAATCTATTTTTTAAATAAAAATTGATTAATACTCGTTCTTTGTAAAAAAAAAAAAAAAAAAAAAAAAAAGAAATTCTCGATTATGTTTCTGAAAATTACACTCAGGAAAAAAAAAATTATTTCAGAAATGTTTTCGTACACATTTCACAAATATACAGTTTCATATGCTTCGAATATAAAATATCGCTTTTCAGAAGAGGTTATATTATATTTTCGTAAACTTTAAAATAAATAAGAGACGATTTGTCTCTTAGAAACCCTGGTCTCTTTTTACCTTTCTAAAAAGAGACAAATGTTTTAATAAAAATTAAATAAAATAAAACAAAAACATATGACGAAACGCAGTTTTCATCCTGCTTTTTAATACAAATTGTAAAATATGAAATTTAAAAGGTTCGGATTTACTGAAAAGGCAATTAAAAATAATCAAATAGAGATGTTAATATTAATTAAAAAAATTTAGTACTTTCAAAACTTAATTAGGCTCTTCCTCAGAGAATATTATTTATACAAATACATAATTTTGTTTTTATTTAAAACATCTTAGTACTTAGTACTTAGTATTTAGTAGGTAAAAACGAAATTATGTATTTGTATAAATTATATTCACTGAGAAAGAGCCTGATTAAGGCTTGAAAGTACTAAGATGTTTTAAAAAAATTAATATTAACATCTGTATTTGATAGTTTTTAATCACCTTTTCAGTAAACCGGAACCTTTTAAATGTTACAATTTACAGAAAAATTTCATATTTCATATAAAAATTTAATGTTTTTATTTTACTTTAATTTATTTTTTAAAATCAAACATTTTCTGCAGGTGAAAATTTAAAATTTCCAAAAATGACACTGCGTTTATTAACAGCGTTATTTTGCCTACATAAAAATCAATACTTTCATTAATCCATGATTTTAAATTCAAGTGAAAAAGTTGATGATGCTCTGAACAGACATAAAATCATTATCATACTCGTATATACAACTTTCCCTTGGATATTTTCTTTATATGTGATGAATTAATGAGAAAATAAAATTTATAAGAGAGAGGCATTTTAATTAAAAGACATTTTTATTTGCAAATACCTGTGTTTGTCAAAAGTATTTAGGTATTTACATTTTTTTTAAAATTATTTAATCTAATTTTTAATTAAATGTTTGATGCTGCATTTCGACAGATTTCAAAGAAAAATATAATTAAGTTTTAATCAGATTTAACGTTTAGCTATTTTTTTTCCTGAAATAAAAGAAATGCGCATAGCCAGCTTACGTAAACAATTAAGAGTTTCCAAAAATATATTTCAATAGATCAAAATACACTACTTAATTTTTTTATTTGCCAATTAAATGTAATTGGAAATTTTAATTTTGTGAAGAACTAAAATATTTTTTGAAGTGCGTCGTAAAACATGACAAATATATCCTAATCTAAAAAAATAATATAACCACGAACAAAAATAGACAATAACAACTTTCTAATTATCCACGATCTCGAAATCTCTCGATCTTTTTCAATTTTCAATACGAAGGCAATATATAAGATTAGTCTAAAGGATTCATCTGGCTTCAAAACACTGTTTATTTGCAAATAGACGATATAAAAAGAGAAGTGATACATGAAAAATATTTACATTCACCTAATATCTAGTACATCCTACAAAAATTCAATGAGTATGGCCCTTAGTCAATCTTCACACATGCTAATGGAAATCTAGTTCTGTTATACATTCAATCGAATGTTTCTGTCAATGTTTTTCACAGCAGCAGTGATGCGCTAGACACGAGACGGGATTTTAAACTTGGTGAACGTATGTGTTTTGTCATATATCACCCGTCTTTATAGGTTGTATTCCTCTGAATACACAGTATTTAGGTTCTCAGTCAATCGCATAGGCTAATCCTGTATGTTTGATACTTAAAGAACAGTGTCAAAACGAACTTATTTTTCCAGATGCAAAAACGCTTCCGAGTGGGTTTTAAAATGTAATTATCATTCTTCTCAAACCATAATATATGTTTTTAGAATGTTGTCTGTCTTTAAGTAAATATTACGTGAATCATAATACATAATCAACATGATCATTTACATTAAAATTCATATGCTTTACTTTCCTAAATTTACATGAGTAAATTCAACTACGCAACTTGACTTATTTAACTAAAAATGCATGCATCCTTAAATTCAATGCGCCTATTTGAGAAAACGGTTTGATACGCAATAAAATCTAACCGATTTTATATCCGAAAATTAGTGGCAACAAAAGAAACTTTAAAATGCCTCTTAAAATCTAATAAGCAATGTTTCTAAAAATCATTGCCAATGAAAGAACATTAATTTCTACAATTGCTTCATAAAAACCAATAGCAGATTTTTCCGATAAAAAGGCAGCAAAAAAATATTGTTTTTATACATGCTGCCTTAAATCGACTCGGAAATGTTTTCGAATATTACTGACAACTAAAGAAATTTTGTTTTTATAAATGATTCCTTAAATCTCGAAAATAAATCTTTTTTTTTAATCTTATGAAAGATTATGAATGCTTTTAGGAATCTTCAATAACTTGTAATAGGATATTAAGTATTTTCGCTGTGGCTAAATTATAGTTTCATGGATTATGTAACAATTGCCATTTTTACAGTGTCTTATAAAAATTTTTTAGTCAAAAACATAACATTTTGCGAACTGGAATACCTCCTATGTATTTATAAAGTTAAAAAAGCTATAAATTTCGACTCTAACGTATGAAATGAGGTGCGTTCGTTCTATAATGAAGTTTTAAAAATACTCAGAACTTGTTGTAAAAGTATACAGTACTTCAGATACAGTATTGTATCCGAAATCTTTTGTGTGTCCCTGTAAATGCTATCTTCTCCCTGTTATACAGGAAATAACTTGACGTAAACCTCAGCAACGTATATCAATTTCATAAAATGTGAAGCAATTTAATGTAATTAGAACGCGCCCAAAACAATGTTTCCTCCTATACAATTATGTATTGAGATATCTTTGTGCAGCCCCTTAAATTAATAACTAATATTCTTTGCACTACAGATTGTATATAATGTGCATTTTACTATATATTTCATAAATACATATCAATTTAGTTATATTCGAAAAAGTGTTTCACTATTAAAATATACTTGAAGCTACTTTTTCCATTGTCTTTAATGTAAGGGAATACTTTTGATTCTCCCTGTAATTCATGCATCAAATTTTCATAAAATTTAAAATGACTCGACAAACTTGTGCAACAGTTATATAGTTTAAATATGAAATGATTCGTTTCGATAGTTTTTTGTTGTTATATGCTGACGGACAGATAGACAGACGAACTGAACGACGACTATAAGCACTATGTATTTATATAATTACGAACTCATTTAAAAATCATTATACAGCTGAAAGTAACATTCACACATAGAAAATATGCTCAATTAAAATGCCACAAAATTATTTATTGAAAAAAAGAAGTAATAATTTAAATAACAAGGAGTCTTTCAAATTTGAAAAGCCATAAAACAATATTTTGACAAATATATAAATATACCGTTTGTTTCTCGGTGTCTCAGCAACAATTGTGATTTTATATTTTGTTTGCTAAATTTTTATTTAAAAATTTCAGATCATAAATTATTTGTGGAAATATCTACATATTCTCGTCTATGATAGATGGTTTGGGCTAAATTTTGCAATTATTTATCTTTAAAATATACTTTTTTTAAAACTCGGAAAACATGTCGAATTTTTTTTCTTTGAATACAAGAACATTTATAAATGAGATCCTGTCGACACAGCTCACAGAAGAGAACTTGGAGCAAACAATAGATAAAATATAAGCTCATCTGTTCTGAATGACAGCCTGTTAGAATGAAAATTGTTTCGTTTTGCTACTTGCTAGTTAAATGCATCTTCATACCTAAAATGTCTTTGCGCACATTATTTATATCGAAATAGGGTCGTTAGTTGAAGTAAGTTTCATGATTCAATGGACGAAAAGTTTATTCCCGTTTATTTTACAATTAATGCATTGAAATTCCAGTAATATAACCATTTTCAGTCATATATAAACAAAATATTGCAACGAATACAAATTCTAAGTTTAAAAATATCTAACCCTTTAACGGACAAAGCATTTTCATTGCTAAGATGTTGAAATAAATGAATGATACCGCTAACTGCTAACAAATCTATTTGTAAATAAGGAAAAGTGATTTTTCACATACATAATAAAAGGTATTTTTTCAAATTAAAATTCCAGTGTCATTGTGCATATCGGAATTAAAATTTTGCGGTTTCGAGAGAAACTAATGAACGTTAAAGGGTTAATTAATTCGCTATAATCAATAAGTGTCATGTTTATAATTCCGTTCATTTTTCATACAGTGGTATTTAATCTAATTACAATTTATCCAATAATAATACTGTTCTTCTTCAAATATAAGATTGCAAAAATTGGCTTGAAAGCGCAGAAATGGAACGCTACCTGTTGGCCAATATACACTCAGACGTGTGTCCTGATTATCCAATAGGCCAAGAAACATGATCTTTTGATAGAAATTTTTGTATGGGTCCAAAATAGAGAAAATATTAATACCCAAATTTCATTTTGAAAAATTTCATTCCAAAATTCTTTCAAATTTCTTTTCAAATTAATAACTTAAACATAAATATATATTAAAATCGGTTCATAAAAAAAACTTTTAGAAAAATTAACTTTTGATACAATAGATCTGTTTAGGTGTTTTTCAACATCATGATCACAATTCCTCAGTTTGATCGACCAGCAAAGTCAGTTTATCAGGCATCATAAATGTATAACAAAAAACAAAATCTAAAAAATCCAACAATATAATATTTGTTGTAATTTGAATATTATTTGTAGCATTGGTCAATTTCTGGGTATGTGGAATTAAGGTAATTCAATTCTACTCGAATAAAACAGGGCCCTGTAGTGACACTGTGTTTCTCATAGTGTCATAAATTAATCGAGCCCCGCTCAAATGAACCAGCAGCGCCAATTTATGTCAATGAATGAAGTTTTGAGAAAAATTGTGCAGTAGTTCATGAAATAAAGCAGCAACAAAATTTATGTCACACACTGACAAACGTTTTTTTAAAAATAGTCAAATTGTGCTCTTGACATCCCGAAATGCGTTAATCCATCAAGAAGAAGGAAATCGAAAACTTTTGTGATTTCCGTATTTTTTTCTTATAAGTCTAAAAGGGAAAAAACGTAAAATGAATTTTTTAAAATTCGTTCAATTTTGTTCACTTTATTCAATTCGTTCACATTATGTTATGGGTAAAAATTTTACATTGTCACTTAACTTACATTGTCACATTCGTTGATACAAAATTAAATGTCCAATTTTGATAACAAATAGCATTAGAATGTTGATATTCTTTTTTACGACATCCTATTTAATAAAAGTAAATTTATCTATAGATCTTAATTTTATTTACAACTATTGATGAGGAAATCGATTGAAATATATACAGGGTGATTCATAAAAGATGGGCAGAACTTTAAGGGGTTATAGTACACTTAAAGACAAATAATATTAAATAGGAGACTAAGGGTCCCAGACGTATTCCCAAGGAGATAGGGGGCATTAAAGTTTAGGGTCCGAAATTTCAAATGATTATAAAAAATGGAAAAATTGGTCGATTCGTTTGTGGTTTTTGCAAAAAATTTTCTTTATGCGAGTATTTTCTTGAAATAAAATTTTAAAGTTCAATTTCAAAAAATGCCGATAGGGGGCGCTTTAGACTTTGGAGTAACAAACAACTATTTTTTAACGTTATTTTTTGTATTTCTTTAAATTATTTCGAAAGCTTAGACTTAAACTTAAATTTTGATCTAAAAATCTGAGTCCTAACGAGTAGTTAAGTAGCGTAAACTGAAATTTGAAATTTGAAACTCTTCTCCCCCCCAGAACAAAAATCTGTTATTCCCGATCTTTGTGTCGTAGATTAGGCTCTAACTACTGCCGCGTTTTGCTAAAATTATTCTTTATGTCAGTATTTTCTTGAAAATAAATTTTAAAGAAAATTTTCAAAAAATTCCGATAGAGGGCGCTTTAGACTTTGGAGTAACGAACAACTATTTTATACCGTTATTTTTTGTGTCTCATTAAATGCTTTCTAAAGCTTAGACTTAAATTTTCAGCCCAAAATCTGAATCGTTAGACGTGGTTAAGTTTCTGGGGAGAGGGGTTTGAAATTTCTACTCCTGGTCACAGTTCAGTTTACCATGTCCACACATTGTGTGCTGTGATACGAGGTAAAAAGACACAAATTAGGATTATGTTACCAAAGCATATTTATTAACATGTAATTACAATAAATGTTCAAAATTGTGACCACCAGAGGTTATGCACGCAGAACAACGGCGAAGAATGGAACGGCGAACATTCGCGAAAACATCAGGCTTTTCGAGCACTTCCCCTACAGCGGCGGAAAGTCTGGCGACCAGTTCCTCGGGGGATTCAATGGGTGTCTCATACATAAGAGCCTTCAATTGCCCCCAAAAAAGAAATCGAGGGGTGAAAGATCTGGCGAGCGAGCAGGCCAAGCAACAGGACCACCTCGACCAATCCATCTGTTCGGAAATGTGATGTCCAGATAGTTGCGGACGTCTCGTACGTAATGGGCTGGCGCTCCATCGTGCTGGAACCACATGACCCGCCGGATGCGTGGAGGAACAACGTTTAACAGGTCTGGCAGCACATGTTGCAGAAATGTGAGGTATGTTTTACCGTTGAGGCGTTCAGGAAGAAGGTACGGTCCGATTAGGTGGTCTCCGAGGATTCCTGCCCAAACATTGATGGAAAAGCGTCTCTGGTGAGCATGTGGATACGTAGCATGTGGATTGACATCCGCCCATACATGTGCATTGTGTGTGTTAAATGTACCTTCACGTGTGAAGGTACATTCATCGGTGAAAAGCACAGTTCGTCCAAAATGTGGATTTAGCGCGTTCTGCTGCAGAAACCAGCGGGCGAATTCAATACGATTTGGATAATCCCCTGGAGACAGTTTCTGGACTCGTTGCACATGAAACGGGAGCAAATGTTCATCCTTCAGCACCCTCCAAGTCATGGGCTGTGAGGTATCCACCTGCCTAGCCACTGTTCGTGTACTTGTACTTGGCTGCGCCGCTACTACATCCAGAATGGCTTCTGCAACAACTACTGATTCGTCCTTTTTTGCACGACCTGCATTCGACCGGGAAGCGAGAAATGATCCCGTCTCACACAACTGTCTGTGCAAGCGCTCGAAAGTTTTGCGGTTAGGCAACCGCCTGTTGGGAAATCGCTCTCCGTACATTCGTTGTGCCTCTGCACCATTTCCATCTGCCGCTCCATAAATTAAATGCATCTCAGCCTTTTCCTTATTCGTGAAGGGCACCATCTTCCGATTCATTACTACAGCGACTCACCGTTCAGTGGTTTTTATGCCTGAATCGTGTCGAAATTTTGCATACGTGTTCTTCTTCTTCCCCATTTGACATTTGCATACTTTCTGTCTCCTTCTTCACCCGGTGACTAGCGTCAGGAATGGAGCTTTAACGTTTGCATGAGCGACGTTTCCAACTGTGCCAGTGCCTTTATGAGTGAATTCCGACTATGCAGTCCTCGACGAAAGTTTTGCCTCGTATCACAGCGCAGAATCGTTGGGCATGGTTAAGTAGTGCAAACTGAACTATGTTCAGAAGTTGAAATTTGAACCCCCTCCCCTCGCTACTGAACCACGCTCAGCGATTCAGATTTTGAGCTGAAAATTTAAGTTTAAGTCTAAGCTTTAGAAAGCATTTAATGAGACACAAAAAATAACGGTATAAAATAGTTGTTCGTTACTGCAAAGTCTAAAGCGCCCTCTATCGGAATTTTTTGAAACTTTTCTTTAAAATTTATTTTCAAGAAAATACTGACATAAAGAATAATTTTAGCTAAACGCGGCAGTGGTTAGAGCCTAATCTACGACACAAAGATCGGGAATAACTGATTTTTGTTCTGGGGGGAGAAGGGTTTCAAATTTCAGTTTACGCTACTTAACTACTCGTTAGGACTCAGATTTTTAGATCAAAATTTAAGTTTAAGTCTAAGCTTTCGAAATCATTTAAAGAAATACAAAAAATAACGTTAAAAAATAGTTGTTTGTTACTCCAAAGTCTAAAGCGCCCCCTATCGGCATTTTTTGAAATTGAACTTTAAAATTTTATTTCAAGAAAATACTGGCATAAAGAAAATTTTTTGCAAAAACCGCAAACGAATCGACCAATTTTTCCATTTTTTATAATCATTTGAAATTTCGGACCCTAAACTTTAATGCCCCCTATCTCCTTGGGAATACGTCTGGGACCCTTAGTCTCCTATTTAATATTATTTGTCTTTAAGTGTACTATAACCCCTTAAAGTTCTGCCCATCTTTTATGAATCACCCTGTATACATAAAAGAAATTCAAAAGTACACTGTTAAAAAATTTTCTGTGAAACTACCATGAAAACCAAATGAAGGGAAATTAATTTGTCTGTTAATGTAAGGATAATCCATTATCTTGTAAAATTACAGAGATTAAAATAAAATGGAGATTCTATTAAATAACAGAGAAGATATTCTGTAAATTTATTATAGACTCTATATATCGTTCAAACTACGCAAGTCTCTGTGAATTTATTTTTAATGATATTAGTTTCATTTAGAAGGCTAGGATACTAAAATATTTATTTATCTGTTTGTTTGTTTATTATTTTTCTGAACGAAATTGGCGTTCATTTTATGTTCTTATTTAATGCTGATTTTTATTCAGCCAAAGGAATTGTTTTAAAAATCTGAAATTCTTTACAGATTTATATAAATTTATATAAAACAGATATAGATACAGAAGCTATGTATGAAAAATATCGTATAACTTATTTTTATTCACGAAAATATAAATAAATTTGAGGTGCACAGCTACGAGTGTCTTTTTCTCTATTGAGAATGGTCTAATAAATTCTCCATTTTGTGTCATAACACTTTACAATGGTGTATTTTAATTACCATAGTTGCATCTTGGAATTACCTATGACATTGAGATTATGGGGTAATTTTCAGACAGGATTTTATTAATTTTATTTTTTGTTATTAATACTAATTATCTGAAAATGCTTCAAAATAATCACCAGGTTATGTGACGATTTTAAAAAGAAAAAGTTTTTTAAAGTAATCATTGACTCTTTATTAATTGCAAAAGTTTTGTTTTTGTCTTAAAATTTCCCTAGTCTATCCTGTAAATTTTGATTTTTTTTCTTTTTGAATACATACTTTTTAAAAGTTACGATTAATGAACATAAATTAAGACTTTTTACAATGAATATAATGTTCAGAAATTTACTCTTTACAATATCACATTGAAAGATTCATAAATTTTATTTCCCCTCCTCCATCTGAAGAAAACTAATATTAGGTAAATAATGTAACAAATAATGGAAAAAGAAGACTTGTTAATCAATTTAAAGTAAACCACTTTAAGTACTTTTCTTAAAATAAATGAGCTTGAAATGTGAAGATCTAACCATTAACAAATTACTCCATCATTTAGATTCAAATATTCATAAATTCCTTGTTTTCACGAAGGTAAATGGCTTTAAGATACACGCATGCTTATGTAAGCAGTTCTTTTTATTTCAATTGCGAAGAATTACTTTGTGAATTGCGTATTTTTACTAATATATGGCTCCTTTTTATTTCTCCTCTAAGCAAGATTAATAACTTCTTCGAATAATTTTATCCAGAAACACGTGCAAAATTTTCTAAAAAATTTTATTAAAAAAATACATTTTTGCTTTTAGGATTTTAGAGTTCTCATTAATTTCAATTATTCGAGCAATGTCCAAGTTCCTGTTTTATTTATTAATCCTGTAGAAAATGTACAACCGGTTGTGTTTTTCAGTGTGTCTCAACGGAATTATTGAAGTCTCTTAAATATAAACTGAATTTATGTAAATGTTAAGACATATTTTTTATCATTACTCTTTAAATAATTCCTTGAATTTTCTAAAATGTATCATTGTTGACATATTTTCAGCCTAATATATAAAAATAATTACTATGTTATTAGAAGGGAAAAAATTACTGGAAAAATCAACAGTCACATGCATAAGCAAATGTAAATAAATTTCTGCATTTTTTTTCTTTTTTTTCCACATAAAAATGCATATTTTCCACGTGTACATTTCACGATATTTATAAAACATTTTACGATGCATTAACATTTGCAAATTGAAATGACACATTTCTATTTTTTAAGTATGTTTTCAAAGTGAAATTGGCTGTATTCTGATACATTTTAATGCATTTTTGTTTACAAATGTATAAAATCAACAGGTTATCTAATTAAGAAATATTTCAATTGAACAATTGCTTCCATTCTTCAATAAAAGTAGAAGCTCTTTCAAAAAACTCTGTCTAATTCTCGCTTTGAACTGGATTTTAGGACATGACGGGTCTGTAAAGGAAAATAACAGGTGTTGTGAGATAATAATCACGATTTTTCTAATAATTCAAGATGTGACTAATTTATGGAAAAATGAAAAACTCTTCGATTACATATCAATTCAATAATAAAGCCTACTAGTGTAGTGCTTTTGTATTTAATAATAAGGCAGGAAATACTTCAGAAAGTTTCGCGTTGTTCAGTGGAGGAAAATACTTTTTGAAAAACAACTTTGAAGAAAACGTAAGCTAAATTTTAACCGAGGTTAAAATTTTGGGCTTATTAAACAAATACTCTGTATTAAAGTTTTAAAATCATTAGTTGTTATTTTGAATGAAATGTGAATTCTTTCTACACTTTGTCCTAGACTTTAAAAGTTATTCTTAAGATGATAGAGTTGTTTTCCAAATTGCCAAATATGCTTGACTTAAATAATTGTTTTTTGATGATGTTTTTTCTATATTGGTATGACTCATTAAACAAAGTGAATTTCAGCAAAAATAATTAGCCACTATAAAAAGGATCATTAAAATTGTGCATAGTTACCATTAACTTCGTTTCTGAAAGTTTAATTTTTTTTTTTTACAAGTACGTTTAGTACATTATTTCTACAATGCCCATTATATCATTTTTTTTACATTTTGAAAAGATTAGAGGAATATACGTCAGGTGGAGAGCTCATTACAATGATGAAATTCCACTTTTCAAAATTAACCTTCCAACACACAAAGCCATAAAATTATTTTTTACTAATATTAAAAAGTTAAATTTTACTTTATATGTAAGTTATTAAAATTTGAACATTTTAATTATTGTTAGTAACGTTCTTTAAGGTTTTTGCTTATTACATTTACAGGTATTGCAAACTCTGTTTTTTTTCTTTGCTATAATTGCAAAAAATTTGCAAAAAAGTATAAAAATTACTTTTTTTCTCGTATTTTCAATTATAAATTTAGGGTATTGTTGTAGTTTTGTTACAATAAAAAAAGTGTTCGATTATAATTACGAAAATATATTAAAGAAGTTAAAAAAATTCATTTATCACGAAGTGCAACAGTACTAAGTATCTATAAGTAGATATCTGTACCATGTAAAAAATCTTTTCCAAATCCCATTGTGATGTCTGGGTGACCAATGGCTGAACTAATCACGCTGGTTATTCTATGTACTGAATTTAATAGGCAGAGTAATTTACAAATATGTACACATGTGATGGCTATATACAGGATGCTTCACAAAGGACCCCTAACTTTAAAAATCTATGACTCGGAAACGGTGGTAGATAGAAATATGAAACCAATGGTGTGTTTATTTAAAAAATCGTAAGAATCTTTTACATAAATCAGAAAATTTAGTTAAAAAAGCGCTCATAGATGGCGCTAAGAGCGTTAATACCTTCAAAAGAAACATTATTAAAATTTTAAAGCTTTTGCTGCATCGTCACTCTACCACTTATATAGAAAACGATTACTTCAATGTATTATGGAAGATTCTCATTCGTCAAAATAGAGATATTCTATAAATGACATACATTAGAAGGAGCATTATTATTTCCCCATATACGAAGAAGAGGAACTGCAGATTAAAAAATTTAGAGATAATGTTACAGATAATGTTTTTAAACTTTAGCTATGATGAGAAATAAACGAAGATAAAGAGGGACACATTTAAACCATCACGTTTATTTTTTTACAAATTTGGAAAGAGTAGATTCACCAGACGGTCTATATAAATTCTTCATAGCATTGTTGATAACAAGTGGATTAAAACCCTTTTTTGACATCAACATTTTTTAAGTAATTAAATTAATCCTTAAAAATTGCAGAGTCGGCATATTTTGATATACATAAATAATAATAATAATAATAATATATTTTTGTCTGAAATGAAAAAAACTTCTTTAAAATACCATAAAATAAATTAAATTGCTCAAGGCTTTTCGAAAGTGCCGCTACAATCATAGTAGACGCACGTCTTTTTGCGCTTGACGAAGAAAGACTAAGTTCTTCGAAAGGCCTTGCGCAATTTAATTTATTTTATTGTGTTTTAAAGAAGTTTTTTTCGCTTCAACTGAGTAACACCAGTTTCATCTTATTATCTGAATATTTTTGTCGCTCAAAATATTGTCTTTCAACACCCTAAATAACAGTAAAGTGGTGAAAACTTTCCTTTCGACGAAATTGGAATAATTTTCTTCAATAAATTTGTTTATATGTAACTATTTCTTAGCTGCTATTTCGGGTAACATGAAAGAAATTCGATCTTTCTCATTGATATAAAACACCGAAATCATTTTGCGGACGTATTGATCGCAATTTCGAAATATAAGTCAGTTTTTACTTTTGTCTTTTAAATGGATCGTGTTTTCTCATAAAAGAAAATGAATGGAAAACATTCATAATGTCTGTCAAAAAGAGAGATGTCGCCTTAGGTCACTTTATTATATAAGGGTGCTTCAAATAAATGCTGGAATGCGAATTCATGAGAATATTTTAGAAAATAATGCAATTTACTTTCTTAAATAGGTAGGCAATTATTTAATGTATTTTTAAACTATATTAAATGTGTTATATTAATGTTTCCAGTGTTTTTAATGAAACGTTTTTATATAAATGAATATCTCAGATATGTTACTAATTACAGTAATATTGTTGCAATTGAGGAAACTTATAATAATTCTCAAGGCATTATTTCAGTACTGCAAAATCTGCAAGCTTAAAAACATTTTAAATAAATCTATATTTACTCTCACATGATGTAAAGAAATACAGCATTTATTTTCATACCGCATTATCGAACCATATATCTCTCTCTTTTGCATTTTTTAACATTAATGTTTTTTTATAATTTTTATACTACTTGGTAGAGGGGTCACCACCCTCCGGTGCTGGGCCCGTTGCTCCCTTGTGTCGCCGTTCCAGATGACACTTCCATGCCACCCTTCATGTAAGATCCAATCAGAGTAAGGGAACCATTGTCAGGAGAAGGATTCGAACCCTACTGCTTGGTAAATAACGAAAGAAAATATATCTTAAAGTATCACCGCCTAAATACATTTACGAATAATCATTTTTATGCAAATATACGGAAAATTGTAATAACATAACCCTTTAGAAATTCCTCATACTCAAATCAAGTCGAAAGCTACTTTTAAAACAGCCTTTTTTTCAAAATTTATCTGAGCAGCTTTTTAACGTGGGCACATTTGTACCTCTTGTATATGATTCTGTTTTTATTGATACATATCGGGTAATTAAAATTTGGTTTCTTAAAATATTATGAATAATTGCATAAAGTTGTTCTCGGATATATTTTTAGATTTAGTGTTTAGGCAATTTATGTTCCGTCTTTCATGTATGTTACAAATGTTTGGAATTGTTTATGTTATTTATAGTTTCCACAAATTTTTAATCCTGTGACTAAAAATATTTTATGATACAATCATAAAATAATCTTCACCTAATATAGTAACAAACATTTATTAATATTTTTATTTAGTATTATTAAATAAAAATAAAAATTATTAGTGAAAAATTGTACTGCAAAACTTTTCATATAATTGTTTAACTTCCTCATTATTTTCTTTTATCAGCTTTTTTTTTTTTTTTTTTTTTTTTTTTTTTTTGATCAAACATTTATATTTGCACTCTTTTATAAATAATTAAAGTCACATGACAGATAGCCTTTTTTTTGTTTTACAGTCTCTCATAAAATATATATATTGTTCAAATAAACAATTATAATGATGCATTTTGTTAGATTCTGAAAAATATTTAAATGCTTTTAATTGTGGCATATGGTTTTATAATCTATTTCAATAATAATTGTTTAACAAAAGAAATATTTTTTACCTAAATATTTTCAAAAATTTATTACTTCCATTGCATGCAGAATAATTTTACTGTATGATATGTTTAAATACTTCGTTTAAAACTTTTATAGAACGGATTTTCTTTTACTTCAGTCCTTAAACTGCACACACAGTTATGTTGAAAAACTGCATTTAAATATCTCGTGGCTTTAGCTATTAAACATTTGTAGACAGTAAGTAAATAAATTTACCAAAGAAAGTAAAAGTGCATTAAAACGACATTCTTACTTAGTACAAAGTTTCTCTTTTTATATGTTTAGACAAAGGTTTTTATTTAAGTTATCCAAGTATATTTCCGTTTTTCTAGAAACTTAATGTAGCTACTTTAATGCACAATTTAGATGATCTTTATTATTATACTTTAGAAATTTATGTAGATATCTATGTAGGATAAGAGTCATAGCGTTTTTTTTTTCCTTTTTTAATTTTTTTAAAACTGCAGTTTTTCTTTTCTATAAATCTCCTTACTTCTAACGTCTGATTAAGGTAGGGTTTTTTTAATCAGAGGTGAAATTTTATGAAAACTTGAAATTGTTCGTCACTTGTATGTAAAATTTCAACGATTCGAGAAGAAGTTGTACTTCAATTAGATTTATGGATGCTTCAAGAGATTTTGAGAGTTCATGAGAGCATTTTTTCAACTAGATTCTTTGAGTAAAAAACTTTGGAATCTTCAATTCTATAAATGAATCTGATAAAGTTATTATCGGTTTATCGGCAAGACATGGTCTTACAAGTAACATTGATAAGTTATGTATTAAAGTCTGTACAACCAAATCTATCGTAAAATTTCAAAAATTTGGATATAATCATTATTTTTGCACGTACAAAATCATGGACATAATGGCTAATCAAAACACAACGCCAAAACCCACTTCGTTTATACAGATTTTATATGCAATTTTACCCAAAAAACCATTAATGCTAAAATTACTATAAATTTGAAGATTAAATGAATCTGTCCTTTCAAAAACCATGTAATTCAAGCAATCAGAAATTTTCAGAAATTTTAAAAAATCTATTTCACTCATAAGCAAATGAATTATTCTGGATATTTTTGGACTGATTATAGAGTTTGAACGTCATGGTTTGTAAATATAGAATAACGTTTATCATTTATTAATTATAAAAGAAGAACAACAGAAAATTGTTCTTCTAGTTTCAGCAAGAAATAAAATTAGATGGAATTTAATTTAAACAAAGCAGTCATATTAAACTTAATTTTAATCGAAATTAATGAAGATAACATTTGTGACTTTTTTTATGTTTTTTAAATTACATGCAAAAATACTATAGAAAACAAGATTGTACATTTTTATAACACAGTACACAAGACACATAAAAAAACTGGAAATTTTACTGTTAAAACTGTTGTTAGCTTTCGTTTTTTCAAAACTAAAAACTAAAACAAAATCACTTCACCTTTTTCATTCACGTATAAAAACATTTCATATTTATATAAATAAATATGAAATGTTTTTATACGTGGAAATTTTACTTTCTGGACGCCAAAAAAATTCTTAGGAAAAAAACTGTATCAATGTGCTCCGTTCCCACTACATAAAAATATACAGTACAGATTCTTTTTATGCAGTAAGATATTTATGTTTTAATATCATTATGGTAAATATTTATGTTTTTCATCACTCTTAACCCATTAACGCCCAACGTTCTTTTTTGAGGACGGTTACAAAAACAGCAAGAACGTTGTTTTCCCACCAGTGAAGAAGAAGGTAAACATGTACCTTATTTCACGAGACAGAATCCTCGATAAATTTAGATAAAAGTTAATTTGCTTTTAAAAGTGGTGGGAAATACAAAATTTAAATTTTAGTGAAGAAAATATTTCGGACATTAATGGGTTAATTGGGTTATCTGTCAGTAAGCAAAATATGTTTTGATAAAATTGCATAGGCTCTTTCAGAATGCTTGTTTTAAGCTATCATTTTTTCTAATACAGTAACAGGAGCTGGGGCATATTGATACATGGGGCACATTGATGCACTCCCTGTACTGCTCACAGTGTCATTATACGAAATTTCACAACAGCTCCAAAAGGTGATGCTAGTGTACACAACTACATGCAGAACATCTTAGCATGGTTCAGTAGTTGATGAAATAGGACGAGTGATTTATTGTTTTTTATAGGTCAAAAGTAAATTTGAGTTTTTCAATTGCAATGATATTATACAACTGTTCCAGTATTTTCAACCGAAAAGAATACTCTCCCTGGCAAGTTAAGGTACTTTATCAGTTCCTCATTCTTTACTGTTAGGTTAACTATAATGTGTTGGAATTGAGATTCATTTTATTCGAAATAGCTGTATGGGACATATTGATACAGTCTATGTCGGGGCACATTGATGCCTCATGATAGCTACAGACAACCTAAATCCATTTCAGTTTATTTTTTTCATTACCTTTTATTTTTTTTACCACACACTCCTTAATCCAATCATTTCCCGCCAAAAATTTCTAATATTAGTTTTTATTGATGTGAAATAGCTCTAATTTTTTGTATTAGAATATTTTATAGTATTTTTGCAAATAGAAAACGTACGAACTTACCCAAAAGATATTGCTTGTAGAACTAACAAAAAAAAGGATGGCAGCCTGACAAATCTCGAATTTATATCGATTCTCCAGAGAAAAAATATTTTCGACACGAGAAATGTTAAATAAGAGAAACAAGCTGCAGAACAGCAAAGAATAATTATATTATAAATATAATTTTTACTATAATTATCCTTTATTTTCTGATTATAAATCTATTTATAAACAGAACAATCTGGTAAATTTTCCATCTTTCTTAAGAAAGATGATAATGCTGGGTTTGAAGTACAAGGTATGAAAAAGTTACCACAGCCAACAATTAGACAAGGAAGAGCCAGAACATCAGGTCATTATACATTTAATTTTGATTGCTTTAATATTGCTTACAAAGTCATTGTGGTTGATTTGAATTTCCATAAATAAATATAAAATGGTTTGATAAGTCATTTTCTATGAAAAATGTGCATTGGTGTTATTTTGTTTCCATTTTCCCAAACGTATCAAAGTTGCCCATAAGGTGTGTCAATCTGCCTCGGGAGTGGGGCATATTGATGCAAATGACTTTTTTTGATATATTTTTTAATTACATGCAAAAATACTATATAAAACAACGATTGTACATTTTTATAACACACTACCCAAGTTTTGCTAACACCACATGAAAAAAAAACTTGAAATTTTACTTTTTGAACGCCAAAAAAAAATTCTTAGGAAAAAACTGTATCAATGTGTTCCAGTTCTCTCTACATAAAAATATACAGTACAAATTATTTTTATACAGTAACATATTTATGTTTTAATATCATTATGGTAAATAATTATATTTTTTATCATTCTTAATTGGGTTATCTTGAACATCGGCAGTCATCTAAATATGTTTTTATGAAATTGCATAGGCCCTTACAGAATGCTATCTCGAACTCGTTTTAAGTTATCGTTATATACATATATATATATATATATATATATGTGTGTGTGTGTATACAGCAAAAAATATACAGTACACATTTTTTACAGAGTAACATATTTATGTTTTAATATCATTATGGTGAATACTTATATTGTTCATCATTTTTACTTTGGTTACCTTCAACTTTGTCAGTCAGCTAAATATGTTTTGATTTAATTGCATAGGCTTTTTCAGAATGCTATCTTGAACTCGTTTTAAGTTAACAGGGGTTTTTTTTGTTTATTTTTGTTTATTATTATTAAATGACTTTTTTTATGCATAGACTTTGGCTGATGAAAGTGACACAGGGGATATAAGTTTTATCATCAAGATAAATTAATCTTAAATGGAACCATCAATATATCCCTCGGCTATGATATTTTCTTTCATTTCAGAATCATAGAAAAAACTCTTGTATATCAAAGGTGCAAATGTTTTTGTTCTTCTTCTGAAACACTTTTCACAAACAATTTTGTTGACAAATATGTCTTTTAATGTAAACCTAAACACCATTTCATTAAGTTTTCAATTCTTTGACTGTGAATATTTAAATGGAGTTCAAAACCAGTGTATTTTCCTGGAACGCATATAGATTATGATTTCGTACAATTTTTATGACTCCAAACTCTCGGTCAACAAGAAAAAAAATAAATAAATGATTACGTACGAGAAAATTCTAATGATTTTTCTTAAATCGTCTCGAGTTATTCAAAGCCAACATTCTCAATATCGTGTTGATTTTACTTTTCTTGGGACAACCATCGGAAAACAATGCTTAATGTTTAGCCAAATGCTTAATGTGTAGCCAAATATTATTTTCAATGTAATGCAACAATCAGATATATAATGGAAAGTATACGGTGGTATACACCGCATACATTCTGAATGTTTTTAAAAAACACCATATACCTCCAAGAAAGCATTGATGTCTACGCATTGTCGTCCACTTTATTCTACGCATTCTAAAGTGTATCTTCTGTGTTATATTTTACGATTACACCCCTTAACAATAAAGATCAAAACGTATTTACTCCTATGTTAGCAGTACCTTCATGTCACATGTGAAATATCGATTTACTATTTTAAGATCTTTCTTACTAAAACAATGAACCCATAGTTGCAGTAAATGGTAAATGTTTGTTTTGGTAAGCGTGTGGTAGTTGTTGATTTTGCATGAAATCGAATGTTATGGCTGCAACGTCATCTAGTATAGCATGCAAAAACAACTCGCTGACTCATGTCATTTAAGTAATGAACGAAAATAAGAGGATATTTTTGGAAGAGGAAGAAATACACTGACTTAATGTGGTGATTACTCAAATCATAGCTCTAGCTTTAAGGTAGCATTTGCGACAAAATAGTATATTTAAAAAAAATGACTTACATGGTTTTTGAAATGCTCAATTCAAATGCAGTTGTCATCATTGCACTAGACTGAAAATTTTACACCTTGGTAAAAGAGAATTCTAATTGTTCTTGCTCAATCGAATTCGATAAAAAATGATGAATTTCTATTTTTTATGGAAATTTTGAATACAAAGGGTTTAGTTTTCCATTGGACCGCTTTTAAGTAAAATTAAATCTCACGCATCGCATTCCACATTTTGCTAATCAGTCAATAGACCGTCATTTGTTATGAGTCATAATCATTTCCCCTATTCAAAAGTCTACAAATTTCCAGAGAATATAGATAATTTTGAACAGTCCTCGTATCTGATCACTTACTTAATGAAATTAACTAACTTCAGTTAACTTTAGCTTTAGCTTCTATGTTAAATGATTAAGTGCTCAATAAATGGCAGAATTGACTTGCCAAACTTTATTTTAAGATGCTTAATATTAAGAATTTTTTAGAGTTATATTATATTTTGGAACAAAAAACACCGCTGATTTTTAAACAATTTTTCTGAAAATTACGCGGCAAACAAGGAGGCCTCCTATAGAGACTTTCTATAAAGTCTTAAAACATGTGATAGATATTAAAATAATTCTTTTTTTGAAAAGAATTATTCCGATCTTCATTTTCTACTAGTTTTTAAAAAAAAATTACAACAGCCGGCATACATGTTGCTGTTTCACTGACGCGAAGGCGATAAAGGCGAAATTTCAAAAGAGTTTAGCAAGGACTTTTTGAACGTTATTATTTTAAAGGTTACTTTAATGCCCAAAGAAGCATTTTTGTTTTAATTCAGAACTATTTTTTTAGTTATTATTTTTCTTACGTAATGTTTACTATATTAAAGCTGAAGCAAAAATAAATTGTTAAAATTAAACAATTTTTAATAAAAAACTCAAAATGCATAAATACTGATCGCATTACTTTCTTGAAAATTGGAAAATAATGTTTTTCAGTTGTTTGTGTTGAATCTTATTTTTTTAAAGCACGCAAACTAATAATTTGTTTAACAATTACTACGACAAAACCGCTGTAAAACATTGTATTGAGGAAACTGAGTTTAAAAGTTTTGCATTCGAAAGCAACACCACAACAGCTTGCGCGGTTGAATGTTAAGGATACGCTGTAGTGGGATTTCCCCCCGATTGCAAAATCCCCTCTTAGCCGATGGAAAACCTTTGAAACGCAATGACTCATTACCTAAAATAATTATTCCGTTTTCACTATCAGAAAGTATACATCAGTTGACAAAGATGTGCGTTTTAAAAAAAAATGTCTACGTAAATTTTAAGTACATAAAAAATCCCTATAAACTGTTAAATTTCCATTTAATGAAATTTTATCATTTTTTAAAAAATATTTTTAATTTGTGTAGACAATTTTTAGAAACACCTATTAACGGCATCGGACGTCTACTTTCTAATGCAGAAAATAATATTTTAATAACTATATTAGGTAATGAGTCATAGTGTTTCAAAGTTTTAACATAGGTTAACACATAGATGTTCCTATAGGTTACGGGATTTCACGATTGGAGAATTCAGCGGAACGTAATTTTTGGAATCTTTATCATTCGTAAAGATTGGATCATTAAATGCCATTAATTATAATAATAAATGTGATTTTGTTACTTCAAAGCCTTCTAGTCATTTAATAATAGTAAAACGATGGAAACTCACCTTTACGAAATAATAAACATTTTCTTCAAAAGAAACTGTTTACATAAGACTAGAGCTGCTACTTAAGGCAACAGGGAAGAAATTGGAACCTCTCATAGAAATAAAACACCGAAGTCATTTTGCGGATGTATCAATCACATTTCCGAAATGCAAGTACATTTTTATTTTTATCTTTCAAATGGACCGTGTTTTCTCATAAAAGAAAATGAATGGAAAAAATTTCAAATGCCTATCCAGGAGAGAGATACCTCAAATCGCCCCAGGTCACTTTATTAGATAAAAGTAACTTCAAGTAAATGCTAAGAAGGCGAATTCATGAATAATATTTATAATAATTTAATTTAATTTTTATAATAGGTCGGTAAATATTTAGTGTTCTTTTTTCAATGGCACGGAAAAATATTATATTTAAAGTTTCGCACACTGTGATGAAGCACTTTTATAATAATTCACATCGTAATAACAAAATGTCTGAGATTTGTAAAAATTGCAACCATATTATTCTATTTATGGCAACTATAATTGATTCTTAATGTCTTAGGTCTTACTTTATTACTGCAAAAAGCGTAGTGTAAATTTTCGTATAAAATGGATTAAATTCATAATATTAAAGGATATGTCTAGTCTCACATTATGTTAAGACATATATACATCATTTGCTTTTACGTAGCACTCTCGAGCCACATGTATGTATTCTTTTGCCGTTTTTTTATGCTTTTGTATTTTATAGTAACAAAATTATATAATAGTAAAAAACAATAGAAATTTTATTTTAACTAATGAATAATTATTTAATGTAATAATAGTAGAGTTCCCACCATTCCGAAAATCCGCCTGTTCAGAAAATATTCTGATATTTTAAACTTAAAACTGGAAAAATTAAAAAAGGACTTTCGTGTACGTACATTCATTGTTATATAAAGAAATTAAATAGAGACTTGACTATAGCCTAAGCTTGGTGAAACCAAATTGGAACTAAAGCTGGTTACTTACATTACATGTCTGCTCCATTTATATATTTCTGTGGAATCCTCTTTAATCACTGCTAAACACAAAAAATAACTAATTTATACAAACTTAAGAAGTAAGTTCATTGATTTTTTTTTCTGACAAAGATTACTGAATTGACTAAGTCAATGGTTTTGTTTGGTTTTGTTCAACTGAACTAAGTAAATGGTTTCTGTCACCGTTGACCAGATTTATGTGTTGAGAATAAGAGTATTTATGCAATGATACAATAGATGCAGTTTTATTTGTTGAATCTGTTATACTTTATCAGGGAATTTTAAATAAAGTTATTAAAAATAGAGGAACCTGTTCACCACGAGCCAATCAACGCTGTACAAAGTTGGCATTAACAGATGTTCCCGCACTTAATTTGAGCCTTAACAAGTCAAAGCGTTAATTAGGAATTATGAAAACACCTACTCCGAATTCCAACTAAACTGAATAATGTTTGGTCTCACTTAGCTCAGAATAGAGGGAGTCTACTGCATGCTGAAAATTGTACTTATGTATTCCTTTTAGAAGCTCTTTATACTCAAATGAAGTTAAAAGATGTTTTTTAAAAAACTAGTCGTTGGCGGCCACCGTAATACTTACCTCATCATTGCCTTTTACGTCCATTCCTTAGAACAAAAACATTCGAAAATTTTTATATACCTTTCATCAGAACGAATTTTTCAAGAATCCGAAAAAAATAGTTCCGGATAATCGAGGTTGCTGATATTAAATAGGCTTCGTTTAATTCTTACATACTAACTACATACAAAATTTCAAGTCTCTATCTCAATTTGTTCGGGAGATAGAGCGTTTACAGACAGACAGGCTGACAGACAGACAGACGGGCGGCAAAAAAAATTTTCTAAAAATATGTTTTTCGGAATCTCCACTATCTAAAACGTGTAAATCCTTCAAAAAATTTTTCGATTTTCAAAACGATTGCAAGACTTACCCTATACTACTTATGATGGGTAAGTAATAGGTTTGTTTCAAAATATATCAGAGCAGTTTTTTATCGCACACACGTTTGAGCCTCCCGTATGTGATTTTGTTTTTATTGGTAAACAGCGGGTAATTCAAATTTAGCTCTTAAAAATTTTATGAAAGAATACATAAAAGTTGTTCTGGCACATACTTTTACTTACCCATCATACGTAGTATAGGGTAAGTCTTGCAATCGTTTTGAAAATCGAAAATTTTTTTTTGACGGATTTGCACGTTTTAGATAGTGGAGATTCCGAAAAACATATTTTTAGAAAAAAAAATTTGCCGTCCGTCTGTCTGTCTGTCTGTCTGTCTGTAAACGCTCTATCTTCCAAATGAATTGAGATAGAGACTTGAAATTTTGTATGTAGTTAGTATGTAAGAATGGGACGAACCCTATTTAATATCAGCAACCTCGATTATCCGGAACTATTTTTTTCGGACTCTCAAAAAATTCGTTCTGATGAAAGGTATATAAAAATTTTCGAATTTATTTGTTCTAAGGAATGGACGTAAAAGGCAATAAAATAACACACATTTTGCATATAGAACGAAGTCAATCGAATTATTAGTTGCCGAGATATTTGTAATCCTGTTTTCCACATTCTTCGATTTTTCATGACCCTGTATTTCATTCAAATTTCAATTCAGAGGTATATTTTAATTGGAAATGAGACGCTTAATCCGATGCAGTTAATTGTTAGTTAATAGAGTTATTATTTTTGGAGTTATAAGGATGTTTCTTTTACGCAGTTTGGTACTACTTGAGTAGTTTGGCGTTTTATATAATTTGTCGATATCGGTATTCAGCTATTCTTTAATAGAGCATTACTATATATATTAACAATATTTAAATCTTGTTTATGAATTGCATTGCATTGTATAAATAGTTTTCACATGTTTTATTTTCATATACATATCCATGATGGGTAAGTATTACGGTGGCCCCCAACGACTAGTTTATTTTAGTGTATGGTTAATTTATGTTGTCTCTATGTATGTAACTATAAATGTTTGGAAGTTTTTTACGATATTTATTATTTTGAACAAATTTGTTATTGCTGTAACTAAAAATATTTTACGACAAAATCACGAAACATTTTCGCTTAATAATGTAACAATCATTTTTACACCATATCTTTATTAATATTAATGAATAATGTTTACGTTATTTGTGAAAATGTGTAGTACAAAATTGTGCATAAAATTATTAAAATTCAATATTATTTTCTTTTATAAATACACATTTACTTTCGCCCTCTTTTATCTATACTAATAAAATAACCAATCGCTCTGTCTGTCTGTGTGTGTGTATGTGTATGCGATGGCTAGCGAAATCTATGGGACGCACGAAGTTCAAAATTTTTGTGAGAGTAGCCCAATACCTCTCCTGATACACCTGAAGCTGAGAATTTTAATTTTTTGATTAGTTTCGAAGATATTAATTATGAAACGGAACTCACTCTCTTCAAAAAGTCATTTTTTTAATATTCGGGGAAAGAAATCGTTTGCACATGCGCACAAACCCTTTTACGCACCTAAACGAAAGAAGAACCATTTATCGGCGTTTATTTCTGATTTTGGATCATTTTGTTTAACTCCAAATCCACCAAACTGTCCGACGCAGTTAAACTTAAGAGACATATTTCGAAAGATCATATTTTTAGGTCTCAAATGCAATAATTAATTCGAAAAAATGTTGCAATTAACCCTTTGAAAACAAATATTCAAAAATGGTCGTTTTTACCAAAACTATTTTACTTCCTTTTGTCAATGCCCCTTCAGGGCGTAATTTTTAAGATATAAACAAACCAAAAAAAAAAGATATTAAAGTTGAAACTTTCTTCTAACCAATGGTGCAATTGGTTTTAAAATATTTGGATTTTAACCTTTTCAAATACACTGGCAAAAAGAGGTCATTTTGAGACTGGCAGAGAGGGTATTTTTTCTATGCTAAAATTATCTTAACATACATATTTCAACTCAATCTTTTGAAATCTTCTCAATAGAACAAATTTATTCTCCCTACTGAAAATTCGAAACGTTCGGACCGATAGAAATATTTTTTACAAAATAAAATGTGCAAAAAATTTAATGAAATCAATAAAAACAGATCGTTTTCATTGCGGTTTTGCCTTATCAAAGCGCAATCCTATAGGTACCGGCAAACAAAAAACATATTCTTAAAGGTTAAAAACATTCTTATAATCTACGATGCAATCGGTTTTTAAAATACAAGATTTAACCCTTTCAAATACACCGGCAAAAGCACTTGCAACTCACGGATAGAATATTTTTTCTACGCTAAAAGTATCTAAGCGTACATATTTCAGCACAATCTTTCAAAAGCATCTCAATAGACCAAATTTACACCCTTTTAAAAAAGTTTAAAACATGCGGACGAGTAGAAATATTTTTTACAATATAAAAAGTGAGAAAATTTTGACGAAATCAATAAAAACCAGATAGTTTCATTGCAGTTTTGTTTTTGCATGGCGCAATTGTGTACGTCCTGAAAAACCGAAAATATTTTCTTAAAGCTAAAGCACTTTTATGATCTATGGTGCAATTTGTTTAAATAAAATACTAGATTTAACCCTTTTAAAGACACCGCAAACACGAATCATATCCCGGCTCATGGAGAATACATTTTTTCTACGCTAAAAGTAACTAAATGTCTTTATTTTAGCACAATCGTTTTAGAGGTTTTCAATAAACCAGATTTACATTACTTTCGTATGGATGAAATTATTTTTTTACAAAATAAAATATGTGGATTTTTTTATGAATTCAGTAAAAACCTGAGTGTTCCGTCGCGGTTTCGTTCGCTTTCGGTAAGCATAGTTTCCAAAAAATCAAATTACATAGAGAATAAAATACCGAACAGCATGTGCTTTAAATTCAATAACTTATCGCGATTTTTCCATTTAAAATTTTTAATTTTGACAAAATGGACTTAAAGATATAAAACCATAGAAATTTGAGTTTAATTTAAGGGTCATTTAGAAAACAAATAACACATTTGAAAACGGAATAACATCACGGGCACGGGACGCGCTGGGCAGGTCAGCTGGTAAGTAATAATAGTCTCAGGCCAAGTATCTTTATTTGATTTGTATTCATAAGAAAATGTATGCGCTTAAAACAAACAAATAAAGTATGCATTTTATTATAAATTCCGTAAAACATTTAAATCTAATTAAAGAAATGGATTTAAAATCTATTTGATTAATAGTTCTATTAAAAAATATATATATATAAGTATTATTCAGGTTAGCTAATTCCATTGCATGCATACTTTTCCTTACAATTCTAATGAATTTATTTTACTTTAGTCCCTACATAACATATAGAGTTCAGTTGAAAAATTGCATTTAAATATGTTGCGGCTTCAGCTATAAAACAACTGTAGACAACGAGTAAATAAAATCGACAAACAAAACAAAAGTGCATTAAAACGACAGTCTTACTTAAGTACAAAGTTTCCCCTTTTATTTCTTTACATAAAAAATAAAAATTATTTCTGAATATATTCGGTTTTTCTCGCAACTTAATTTAGTTACTTTAATGCAAAATTTAGATGATTTTTTTCATTACTCTTGTAATATATGTAGATAACTGCGGAAAACGTGTGTCATTGTTTTATTTTCCTTTTTATTTATTTATAGATAATTTTTTTTTAACTGTAGTTTTACTTTCCTATAAATCTCGTTCCTGATTGAGGTCAATCATTCTTATTTAGTGATGAGATTTTTTTGCAAATTTGAAATTGTTTGTATATAAGGTTGGTATATAATTGTATTGGTATTGTTGGTATATAAGGTTTCAAAGATTCAAGGCGAAGTTTTAATTTGATTACACATATGGGTGCTTCAAGAAATTTTGGCTGTTAATGAGAGCATTTTTTCAAAAAGAATCTTTCACTAAAAATCTTTGGAATCTTTAATTTTTTAAAGAAGCAGATAAAGATATTACCAGTTCACAGGCAAGAAGAAGTCTTACAAATAAGATTCTGAATTTACGTTTTAAAGCTTATGTAATATTTTAACATATAGTAATATTTATGTAAACTGAAACTAGATCGGGGGACGGCTGTAAAGACAATCAACACATCGAACTGAAATTCCAGCATTAAACAGAATTCGATTAGAATATTAAAATGCAACTAATCTACCAAGTTATATCTAGGTGGAAACAGACTGCTGGTTCAATTTTTCCTGCACCCAATACCATGAAAACCTCGAAGATTAGAAACTGGTTTGACCCTTTTGGGGCGGGTGATGCATATATACATCGTCAAAAAATACATGTGGAATTTTTTTTGGGGGGGGGGCGGGGGGCACCATTAATAAATAAATTCAATATTTGTCTTTTTTAAAGTAGAGCATTTTCTGGATAATCACAAGTAAAGGGGACTGTTTGAAAAAAAAATGGTTCAGGAAAATAAAATTTGTTTAAGTGTGTATTCGAAAAAAAAACGCTTTTCCACTTTTAACAGCTCAAAATTTTCTGATACAATTTCAGACACATTTTTAAAAGTAGAAATATGAAACTTGCTTAGGAGATTTTTGAAGAGACGTATAAGGTGCCGTGTGATGTCATTATAAACAATTTCCTTCTCAGTAAGACCCTTTTTTTCGTTCCCAAATCTCACGCTTCGGAATAATCGGTTCAAAATGCCGTTTCTGATTTTTTTTTTTTTTTTGTAATATTTTTTGCAATTATCAAAGAATCGACAATCATGGCACCTTGTGTACTTTCTAAATAAGACAATTTGCCAGTTTGATGCATTTGATAGCAAAAATGAATTTTAAAATAAATTGGAAAATAAGCAGTTTTGATCGAAATGCATCCTTAAGGGTTAATAGTCGAATCCGGATTTAACAAATCATGAAAATTCAGCCGTTGCGTTGTCTCAAAACAAAATGTTAGTTTTAAAAATGCCTTTAATTCTCAGTTAGACATTTCGGCTGCGCAGTTAAATTTATGCATACAAGAATAACAAAATAGTATTAATTATAATGCTAATGACAATGCTAATGCTAATGCTATTAATTTATCATGTTTGTCCAGAAAACATGTTTGTTAATCATGAAAATGTTGGGAGTTGGCTTTGTAGTGTAGTAGCCAGTTTTCTCAAATTGGAATAATTGTTTTTAGGATGCCATTAATTCCCCATTAAACATTTCAGCAAATTTTTCAAAATAGCATGGATTTTATTGTTGTTGTTGTTATAAAAAAAGAGCAACAAAAAGGTATAGTAATGTATTATTTTCCAACTATTCTCCCTTTACTTTCTTGAAAAATGGAGTACTGTAGTTAGAATCTTTTCGAAAATGGTATTAAAAATTACAAAGAGAAACAAACATCAAAAATAAATTGAAATGCAGTTTTCAAACAAAATGCAGTTAAATATACATTTTTTCTTTATAAAAAGGCGTAAAACCTGAAAATATATATTTTTAGAAATTTGAAAAATTGCATTAGAGATTATCAGCGCTTAACTGTAGAGTCATAAATCTGCTTTCTTTTACGGATAGCTTATATAAAGTTATTTTTTTTATTACATATTAATTGTTGCATGAAAAAAATAGCATATCGAGGGCTAATAAAATATTTTTCTTAAGGGTGTATTTCGATTCAAACTGCTTATTTTCTGATTTATTTTTTAATTCATTTTTTCTCTCAAATGCATCAAACTGGCAAACTCTCTTATTTAGAAAGTACACAAGGTACAGGTGTACAAGGAAAGTATGATTGCTTATAAATCAAATTCTAATTAATTGAGCGTAAAATGGCATTACAAGGCAAAGTGTTTTTTCGAATACACCCTTAAGGAGGCACAGGACGCATTATAAAACAATTTTTATTTATTGAGTTAAAACCATATCATTTGCAAACAAAGACACATAATAAAACTGCTCGTATTTTTTTATTAAAAATAAAAAATAGAAAATTTATTAAAAAGTGGGGTTCTTTAAAATCGTTATAACTCGAAATATTATTTGTATAATTTCAATTTTTTCATTTAAATAAACAGAAATATATAAACTTTAATTTTGATTCAGAATTTTTAAAAATATTAATTTAAATAAAAAATTAAAATATTTCAAGTAAAAATTAAAAAAAAAAGATATTACGTTTTTAAAATATTATACATATTTTTTTAATTTTTCCCAACGAAAATTAAGGAAAAAAAAGAGAAAATGTTTCAAGTTTGAAACCATTTATATTTCATGATACTTGACTTATACAAATTTAAATAGAAGAAAGGTGAAAAAATCCATCATGAAGAAAAATGCATTTTTCACTGGCTATTTTTACATAATAACCATTGCTTGGAAACTAGATTTTGAAAACAAACTAAAACAAAAAAATACAATATTTCCTGTTCCAATCAAGATAAAAAAAAACCCTGATTTAAACGTCATTTTAAGAAGAAAAAAGCAAATAAAATTTTAATGCAATAATTTTTTTAAGAAAATTTGAAGATTTTTGTGTTCCGGACCCCCTTTAGGTGAATATCTAATAAAGACAAGAGTTAAAATTTTTAAAAAATGACACTCAGTTTATTAAGAAGGGGGGATTGTACTTTGTGCTTATATATAACTAAATAAATAAACAACGTTAAATAACACAAATATTTTAAAATAAAGACGTTAAAAGCATGCAGCCGTTTCGGGACTTCTAAAGTCCCATCATCAGTGCTAAAAAAGTGTAAAACGAAAAAGAAAGTCACATCGTTAAGTAAAATTAAAAAAACCGTGCATCTGAGATCGCCGCTGACCATGAAACGAAGCAAAGCAACAGTAAAATTAAACTGGCACGCGCACTCAGAAGGAGACCAATCATATGTCTCTTCCCACTAGACAAGTCCAAATCAAGAAGAAAAGGAGGGGGGAGGGGGAGTGATATTACAGAAATGGAAGCCAGACATCAGAAAATCTTGGAGTAGTGGACATGTCATTAACCGAATTACTAGAGTTTTTCCATATATGAATTGTTTCCCAAAAGTCTAAATCATAAACAGATGAACAATTTTTTTAATTCTTTAATTTTTTAATTTTTTATTTTTTTTAGTACTCAGTTTATTAGTAGTGTTATTCTGCCCACAAAAAATCAATTATCTCTCTAATCTACTATTTTAAATTTAAATTAAAAAAATCAAAGATACACTGAAGAGACATAGGATTATAATCATACCTGTTCATATTTTTCCTTGGATATTTTCTTTATTTAAGCCTAATTAACAAGATTAAACAAGATTTATTACAGAATGGAATTTTAATCAAATGATATTTTTATTTGTAAAATACCAAAGTTTAGCGAAAGTACTTAGGTGTGTTTATGTTTTTTTTTTTAATTATTTAATCTAAATTTTAATTAAATGCTTGATGCTGTATTTCATCATATTTTAAAGTAAAATATAATTAAGTTTTAATAAGATTTAATTTTTTGATTTTTTTTTCCCTCAAATGAGATAAATGCGCATAGCTAGGTTACGCAAACAATTAAGAGTTTCCAAAAATATAATGAAAAAAATTCGTTTGCTTTTTGGTGTTTCGACAGATTAAAATACGTTACGTAGAACTTTTTTGTTTATCAATTAAATATAATTGGAAGCTTAATTTTGGGATTTAAAATAATGAACAAGTAAAATGTGTTCTTGAACTACGCAGTAAAAAAATATCTCTTAATCTAGAAAAATTTTATATAATCATGGACAAAAACAAGTCATTGGGGACCACCTAATATTTACCCATCATGGATAAGAATAATACAAAATATGAAACTAAACATGCAGAAACTATCTATAAAATGTATCGCCATTCCATAATAAAATTTAAACGTATATTTCAATGTTTTTAACGTATAGTAATGCTCTATTAATAAATTGCTGATGAACCCATTTCGACAAATTATATAAAACGCCATACTACTCGAGTAGTACCGCTTTGCGTAAAAGAAACATGCTTATAACTTCAGAAAATAATAACATTATTAATTAACAGTTCATTGCGTCGGATTAAGCGTCTCATATCCAATTAAAATACATCTGTGAATTGAAATTTGAATGGAATACAGAGTCATGAAAAATCATAGAGTGTGGAAAATAGGATTATAAAATTCTCGGTAACCCATTATGCGATCGACTTCGCTCTTTATGCAAAATTTGTGTTATTGTATTTTACATACACTTCTTAAAACAAAAAAAATAAATTAAAATTTTTATATTCCTTTCATCAGAACGAATATTTCGAGAGTCTGAAAACAAAATTCCGGATAATCGATTCTACAGATATTAGTCTGTTTTCCATCATTACATACTAAGTACATGCCAGATTTCAAATTTCTATCTCAATTCTTTCGGGAGATAGAGTGTTTTCAGACACACAAACAGACGGACGGAATTTTTTTTTTTTTTTCTAAAAATATGTTTTTCGGAATCTCCGGCATCTAAAACGTATAAATCCGTCAAAGAAAAAAAAATCGCTTTTGAAAACGATTGCAAGATTTACCCTATACTATGTATGATGGCTAAGTAATAGAGAATAACATATTTCTATTCATATATGATCTCGAAGAGACAGTTTACCTCAATATTGTTCAATATGACGATTTTTTTTTTAATCTTAAATGAAAACCCGTTTGATTGTGAATATTTTGACACCTCATATTTACAAATAAAGTAATTATATAATGTAAATTTTGTTAATACAAACAACGCAATTCCCCACACAAATAGGAAGAAACTTTAAACGACTTTTTCTCAATCTTTATATTTTCTTTGCAGCTTTTTTTTTTTTTTTTTTTTTTTTTTTTTTTTTTTTTTTTTTTTAGTTTGAAATAGAGAAATTAAATTTTTAGTGGATATTCTTTATTATATATGAGGGCACGAGAGGCCAAGGGGTATAAGTGACAAAATTGAAAAAAAAATGACCTAAATGAACAAACCACCTGAAAATATACTTTTTTCTTTTCAGGTAAAGAAATAAAATTGATTTTCTAATTATGTGCTGTGTTCTAGAGATAAACCGCTTTTGTCGAATAATAATCAATATTGATTAATTATAATTTCAAAGAAAATTGTACTCTACTTTTTTTGCATTTATTGAAATAAAAATTCAAAGACAAGTATGAAAGAAGAGACAGTTTCGTATTTCAATTCAGTCAATTATTATTCAAATTTAACTTCAGTTATCTTTAAACTCAATTTACTCCAAATTGAATTTTTGTTACTTGTACCACTAGGCTTCTGAGTTCGTCATATTTAATAAATCTGAGTATAGAATTAGCATTCAGATTCTTTGTTATTAAAAAAAAAAGTTCCGTAAAGTACCGAAAAGTAAGTCCCCTTAAAATATAAGCCGTATCCCTTATATATATTGTAAGCTGCACAAATCTTGAGAAATTTATAAATTCCAAATACATCCATACACCATCCTAATTTTACCTTCGGATTTCCCAAAAGTTAAAATTATGAGCATTCCTTAAAAAATATTAGAACTTTCAATCTGCAAAAGGGGGCTTACTTTCGGAACTTTACGGTACATAAATATATGTTAGATTTCATCTTTTTGCACTATATGTATCAGTAAAAAAATTATATTAAATCTAACAGATGTATTTAACAATCCATACGCAGTCTTATATAATAGACATTTGAAAATCTTTAAAAAGTGAGTGAAAATATTAATACTTTTAAAAAATAGTAAAGATTTACGATGACGATTTCGTCCGCATCAGTGTTTTTTAGAAAAGAATGGGTTCGAGAAACGTGAAGGAAAAAAAACTCCAAGACGACAAAGTTCATTTTTCAATGTATTGCATTTTATTTAAGTTCTCCAAGTCCAGTAAAAAAGTGCGCTGGCTGGCGGGAGAGATTCCGCCGACCGCAGGAGAGTAGCAAAATCCTTTTACATTTCACACATCCTAGGATAAGAGCCCGAATGATGACAAAATACATTTTTTGAAGGCTCAAATTTTGGCGAATCGCATTGGTATTATCGCCAATAACGAGCTCTGGATGAAGAATTTCGATGATAGAAGGCATACATTTGATTTCCGTTACATAGACTTTGATTGACAGTGGTCAAAGTGCAGAATTTGAAATAATTAACACCAAACGATAAAAGAATGCGTATGGCAATTCAGAACCCCAAAGAATGAATTCTTTACAGGTGGTTCCCAAAAGTCCCACGGGATGAGAAGAGAAAAAAGAACCGTAAAAATAAAGTAAGAAAATTAATAGGATACGACATCTGTCTTTTAAGCAAATAGTGGTGTTCATGAATCAATTTTGCATAAATACAATTCTTAATCAAACGTTGTTGCTAGGGGGTAAAATACATACAGTTACAGGAAAGTATCAATGTCACGTTCTGGTTTAAAAGAATTATAATCAGAAAGAAACTAAAATCATACTTAAAAAGAAAACACCCGTTATAAAATGAATAGAATTAATAGGATTAAAAATTTAGCTTATTAAATAAAGTTACGAATTTAGAGAATATTGTAATTTTAAAAGGGAAGGAGGATACGATCATCAAATATGTAAAGGCAAACGCAGTTCACTATTTGAACCATTTTTTAAAAAAATAAACAAAATTATTGAAAAGGTAAATTGTCTTCTTAAATACCACGGAGGACATCATACAAGTATAGCCTAAATTATCTATCTGATTTCAAAAGACTTTATTTACAAGTATACGATGGATAAAGACGGATAATACATGAAACGATACATACACTCATCAAGTTTATTTACATGCTGCAAATTTTGAATGTGTTGCGCAATTAGTCAGACGGCATAAACTCAACGGTAATCCAGTTACTTCCATACATTCAAAAGCGTGTTTCTGTCCATTTCCGGCACAGCAGCTGAGACGCTGTGCACGCAAACCACGAGAAGGGTTTTTTAATTAGTGAGTTTAGGTATCTTGTCACGTATCACCCGTCATTGCAGATTGTATTCCTCTCAATACACAGTACTTTGAAACTCCATGAATCATTTGGGGTAGAACTGCAATTTTGATATTTAAAGATTATTATAAAAACAAACATGTTTTTGTAATCGGATTTTGTAAACTAATTTTCGGAAATGTTTCCCAATGAGATTTATGGTATGCTTTTGTCAGTTTTTTAAAACTCAGAATATATGATTTTCGGATGCTATCTAATAATAGTAAGTTTTATAAACAAACATCATAAATTAACTGCATTAATATTTACGCTAAATTTAAATTATTTTCTTGCATGGATAAGTTACGCAGCATAACATATTTAACTAAGAATGTGTGCATCCTTGAAATCACTATTCGGTTTTGAGAAAATGATTTAATACACTATAAAATGCACTTGGCAATGTTTCCGAAAATCAGCGGCAAACAAAAAACTTTGTATTATAAATGCTTCTCAAAATACACTCCGAGATGCTTCTGAATTCAGTGGCAACAAAAGAAAGTTTGTTTTTGTAAATGATTTTAAAAAAATGCTTAAAAATATTTCCGAAAACTGTTGACAACAAAAGAAACTTTGTTGCTAATAATGCTTCCTAATAAATGCTTCCTTAAATCTCAAAAATATATTGGCTTCTGATCTTTCAAAGATTAAAATGCTTTTCGGAATCCTTGGTAGAGGGAAAAGATTATTAACTTGATTTGTTGGAAGCTATATTACAATTTTGTAGAGTAAGTGACATTTGCCCTTTTTACAATGTCTTATAAAAACTGATTAGACAAGCATGCAATATTTTGTAAACTACACTAAATATGTTTCGAAGTTAAAAAAAAATCATTCTATAGCTGAAAGTAACATTTACATGGAAAATAAGCTCAAATAAAATACCAGAAAATTATTTATTTAAAAAAAGAGAAATAATAATTTAAATAAAAACACTGATAACAATGGATTATCCAAATTTGAAAAGTCATAAAACAATAGCATGATAAATATAAATACACCATTTGTTTCTTGATGTCTGACAATTACTGAAATTTTATAATTATATTTACGAAATTTTGTTTTATAACTTTAGGTCATGAATCATTCTTGAAAAGATCTTCTTATTCTCGTTTATGATACATGATTTTGACTAATTTTGGAATTATTTAGGTTTAAAATATGCTTTTTAGAAATCGGAAAACATGTCGCCTTTTTTCTTCGGACACAGGAGCATTTATAAATAAAATCCTGACGACACATCTGAAAGATGAAGACCTTGATCAAACAATAGGCAAAATATGAGCTCCTCTGTTCTGTATGACAGTCTATTAGCATAAAAATTGTTTCGTTTGCCATATAATAGTGAAATTCATACATATCTTCAGATCTAAAATGTCTTAGCACATTATTCACATGTAAACAGTGTCATTAGTTGAAGTAGGATCAATGATTCAATGCATAATATCCTTATTCTCGTATAATTTACATTTTATGCACTGAAAGTTCAGTAATATCATCTTTTTCAGAGGTTAGATAAATAAAATATTGTAAAGAATACACATTATTTTTTTAATTCGTGGATTATAATAAGTAACCCTCATAGCATGCATGGTCACAGTGACGTCACAATGACGTCACTGTGAGTCACTTTGGCCACATCACATCTGTGACGAAAATGCTACCACTCAGTGACGTCACATTGTGAATGAGATGTGACTTTCTTAAAAATCTTTAGAAAATTACAAATATTCTTCAAAACATGTTATTTAATTAAAAAAACATATTTCTGGCAATTTAAATATCGTTGCTTTTGTCACAGTTTCTTCACAATGTTGATGTCAAAGTAGTCACAAATGACACATTTTTCACAAATTTGTCGCACCGTGACTTCACAAAGTGATCACAATGTGACGTCACAAACGAGCTCTAAAACGGCAATAACGAATTCACATTTTAGTCACTGTGACTTCACAACGATGTCACGTGACGTCACATCGACCATCGATGGTCACAAAGACACAATGTGACTTCCCAACGACGTCGCAGTGACTTCACCATGCCTTACGGGAAACACCTTCTTTATAAGGTCGCGTATTTTGCATATTGTGGTATTTAATATAATTAAAATTCATCCAACTAATAATGCTACTCTTATTTGAATATAAGAATGTTCAAATTGATTTCGAAGCATAGTATAGAAGTATAACGTGATCGTCAATCTGCATTCGAATGCAAGTTCTGATATACTGTTGAAAATTTGAAACATTCTTCATTGTATCTCCACCACTTTAATAGAAAATGATTACTTCCCTGCATAATGGAACATTCTCTTTGATCAAAATAGAGATATTCTATAAAGTGAAGTGACGAGAAGTGAAGTACGATGCAGCAAAAGTTTAAAATTTTTAAAAGTATAATCCAAGAGCAAACAGTACAAAAACCTAAGGTATCGAGCACAAGGAAAAATATCCTTTATTTTCTGAAAGAGTAAAAATAAGGGAAAATAATGATCCCTAACTGCCGGAAGTGAAGTGGTACGTAAGCCAAAAATTAAAACCTCCAGTGATGGTCGTGTAGGTTTATCATTGGATTTGACCTATAATCATTTTATAGCTTTGATTGTAGGTCAAACACAATGATAAACTTACGAGTAATCACTGGTAGTATAAATTTTTGGCTTATGTAACACTTTACTTCCGGCAGACATGGATCATTAGTTTCCCCTATTCCGAAATCTTAAAATAATCCTTAAAATATCCTACTCAATAAAATATAAGGTTTTTTTTCTTGTGATCGATACCTTAAGTTTTTGTGCTGTCGGCTCTTGGAATATGATTACCGAATAAGCACAATAAACACGAGCTTCCCTTAGTCACTTTACAAGGGACATAAAATTAAGAAAACAGGAAGCCCCAAATTTTATATTGAATTAATCCTTTTTATGAAATTCTAATTTCTTTTCAAATTATTAGCTTGTATATGTTATCGGCCAAACTAGATTTGCCTAAGCCAAACAAATTTATGCTAACGCACATACGATAAACTTGTTTTTAATAAGCGAAACAAATCTATCCAAACGCCCACAGGATAAACTAGTTTTTCCTAAGCCTAACTAGATTGGCCTAACGCTTATAGATTAAACTAATTTAGCCTGCTATTCATTGATCTAAACTAGTTTATCATAGTCCTATTTAATATGCCCTACGCCAATTTAGTTTGGCGTGATTTTATTTAACCTAAAGACCGCCTCGGCTCCAACTTTCTATTTTAGCCTAGGCTAATCTAGTTTATCCTAGGCCAATGTAATATGACGTATTTTTAACTCACAGGCTATGAAAGTCTGAGAGCTAATATGACCGCACGTTCTGTATGTATGTACAGGGTGTCCAGTAAATGACTGATCCATTTTTAATGTAAATAACAGAAAAACGGTTTGAGATAAAAATGTTCGGTTTGCTGCATTGTTACCAGAAAATCAATAAATTTTTAGCTATGCACTCTCTTAAAATAGTTCGAATTTCGGCCAACAGATGGCGCTGTCGGCAGCAACAGGCTGCCGAAATTCAGACATTACTATAGTTTTCATACATATGAGTTTTTCAGCTCATTTTGCAGAGTCGAATCTCAATCGACATGTTGAATCACTCTCCATTAACCTGCAGAAATGGAGTTTGTTGGATGGAAAGAGATTTATAATTTATGATAGAATAATGTCAATTATACTTAATAAAAACTAACAAAAAATACTTTTTAAAAAAGCAGTGACTTTTCACACTTTTACCATAAATAAACTGTATTAAAAAATGTTTTTGTAACTGGTTAATTGATTCTCTGTTTACGTACAATAAACTGAAAATATGGGATAAACACAGCTTTTTTATGTTAAACTATCTGAATATTTAATCTAAACATTTCTTCCATTAAATAGCATGAAATTGTATTTAAAAATATTAGTGGTTTCAAATAGCCTTAAGTGATGCATCAAGTAAACTCTTCTTGCCTATGTCGTGCAGTGAAATCATTCAAGTGGTTAAAACGGTGGAACGGAAAATAGTGTTGGGACAAGTTCCGTGTCTAAAATAAAAGCGGGAGAGTGACTTATAAATCGGTACATAAAAGTATAATAAACATTAGAATGAAGAAATCCGTTCGTCTATAACAAATCCTGTCTTAAACATAAAAAATTATTAATCACGACGAAGAAAGTAACATACAAAACTACCTGCTAAGAAGAAAACCTGTCTAAAAGGAAATATTTTTTCATTCTTCAGCAAACCGAATTCATACGTTATATTCATATTTTGACATTTAACATACGTGAAAATTTTATTACGAAAGCTACGACAGATGTTAAGATGCTTTTTACACACAATCGCATCTACGCTGAAGTAGAAGGATGCATAAAAACAATAAAAAGGCGACTTACCTGTTTTTATATCCTGCGGATCACCCCTTTTCAAAATCTCATTAAAGAAAGCATAATAGATCCTGAATAATCATAGAATCATCATAGTTCTACTTATTTCAGTTCAATTTTATAAATATAAATGTTACCAAATTACTGTAACATTTGTGTTTTTCATATATAATTTTTAAAAAGTTTTTAGAATCATTTTTTTAAATAATGTTCCTTATTTCATATCAGATGTAGGACGAATTTTCAGAATTTTTCATTCCCTTCTTTTCTTCGTGAAGAAAATTAAAGAAAAGGGAAGGGGGGGAGCACAAATATATTTCAGGATCTGTGATACTCTTTGTAATGAAATTTTGAAAAAGTGCTAACTAGCAATATATAAAACAGGTACCGATGTTTTTTTTTTCTTTTTAAACATCCTTCCATTTCAGCGCAGTTCTTTTTTTAAATTGGCGGGGAGGAGGAAGGGAGAGGTGTGCATAAAAGTCATCTTAAAATCTCTTGTGGCTTTCGTAATAAAATTTTCAGATGTGCTAAATGTCAAAATATGAATATAACATAGGGATGAATTCGGTTTTCGGAAAAATGAAAAATATTTCGTTTTAGGATGATTTTTGTCTTAGCAGCTGGTTTTTTAATGTTACTTTCTCCGTCGAAATCAATATTTTTTTTTACATTTAAAACAGGATTTGATAGAAACGGATTCCTTCATTCTAAGAATTATTATACTTTTATCTGCCGATTTATAAGTCACTGCCTTTCTTTCTTTTAGACAGGGAACTTGCTAACACTATTTCCGTACCACTGTTTTAACACTTAACTGATTTCACTGCACGACATAGGTAAGAAGAATTTGCTTCATCCATCACTTAAAGCTAATTTCATACTATTTAATGGAAGAAATTTTAAATTAAATATTAAGGTTTTTTTAATACATTCGCTGCCGATTACGCACCAGCGCGTGATATGGCGCCAACGTTAAGGGGCCGCTCACGTGCTAGCGCATGATGCGCGGTGTTGTCCTATAGCCAGTCACGAGCTGCCGAGGGAAAATCTTTCACTGATTCTTTGTTATAAAAAGTAAATCAGCTTCTGGGAAAAACCCACTTCTACAGTGCGGCATTAACTATCATCACATTTTCACGTAAGCGGCAGCGAACGTGTTAACATAAAAAAGCGGTGTTTATCCCATATTTTCAATTTATTGTATGTAAAAAGAGAATCAATTAATCAGTTACAAAAATTTTTTGAATACAATTTATTATGATAAATGTGTGAAAAGTCGATAGACATTTATAAACTATATTATAAAAGTATAATAGACATTATTTAATCTTAAATATTATTATAAATCTCTTTCCATCAAACAAACACTATTTCTGCAGGTGAGTGGAAAGTCGATTCAACATGTCCACTGAGATTCGACTCTGCGAAATGAGCCGAAAAGCTCATGTATATAAAAACTAGTGTAATGTGTGAATTTCGACAGCCTGTTGCCGCCTCCAGTGCCATCTATTGGTCGAAGTTCAAACTTTTTAAGACTGTGCGTAGTTAAAAATTTATTGGTTTTCAGATAACAATGCACCAAACCGCACATTTTTATCTCAAACCGTTTTTCTGTTATTTACATTCAAAATGGGTGAGTCATTACTGGACACCCTGTATGTACGTAACGTAAATAATTCATCTTGATAAAAATATCCTCTTCAAATTTTGGATATAAGTTTATTCTGATAAGACTCTTCCTTGGTTAGTATTTGGAGTTCGTTGAATAAGAATAAAGGGGAGAGGAACAGGAAGCTAATTTGCCCAACCCCCTAAAATTATATAAATGGGGTTTTCATGCAGAATTATCAGATTTCATTCAAATTTTAGGTAGAGGATCATTAATATAAGGGGCCTCCAAGATTAATTGCGGCTGTTTATTGTTTAAGTATAAAGGCAGGGGGATTAGGGGTAACCCTACATAATTTAGGTGAATGTCTTTTTCACCGATTTGCTTCAAATTCTGGATATAGGTTCATTCTGATAAGGAGCTTCCTTAATTAGTTTTGGTGGTTCATTGGTTTAATATAAGGGGAAGAATGAGGGGTTGTAATTTTTGCAAACATGTTTTTTATATAGAATTAACCGATTTTCTTTAAATTTAGCATATAAATTCCTTCTGATAAAGCTCTTTGTTGATTGATTTTTGGGGTTCTTTGGTAAAGTATAAAGGGAGAATGGACAATTTATCTCATTCCTTAAATTAGATAAATGGGGTTTTGTGCAGAATTATCCGATTTGAAACAAATCTTGATATTGGTAGTTTCTGATAAGGTGAATCTCTCTGAATAGTTTCGGCGGTTTAATTATTATGTATAAACGGAGGAAGGAGGGGTTACTCCTCTTAAATTAGATAAATGGGTTTTTATGCAGAATTATTTGATTTGCATTGAATTTTGAATGATTGTTCATTTTGATAATGCGCATCTCTTATTAGGCTTCAGTGGTTAAGTTTAAATGATAAGAATAGTGCCATTATAAAAATATATTCTAAGTCTATAGGTAAATTATTTATCAAAAATGGAAAATCAAAATTCGATTCCAAATCCCTTCAAAAATCAGGATTGTCAATGTTAAACCTTTATAATTAAAAGTAGTCAAAAATGCGTCAAAGTTTTACGCTGTTGAGCAGTAAATTTGAAGACACCTAAAGGTATATTTCCAAACCTTTTTTCTGGCAGGAAGTTTACTGTCGCTGTTACTATTTTTACAAAACAAATTGATACATTCTGACACATCCTTATAACAAATATATTCAGTTCTGATCTGGCTCGGACATGTAGGGGAAAATTCAAGTCTGATATCAGCACGGAACGGGTCTGCTGAAAAAAAAGTAATAGTAAATAAACACTATATCCAATACCGGTCCGATATTTTTTTGCAGATATATATCTTATTGGATATCAATAGTATTATATGTGTCACATTTACTTTATCTAAGACATGAAAGTTAATAAGACCCAATTTTAACAAGATGCAATAAATTTATTGTGAGAATTTTTAAAATAAATGTCTCTCTCTTTTTTTTTTTTTTTTTCAAGAAACATATAACAAAAAAATCTACACATATTCTTTTTTCATTTACTTATTTATAAGTTTTACTATATTTTAGAAAGAAACATGCAATATTTTCCTTTTTCCTTTAAATGGAACAAAGTTAGATACTAATATTCAATTTAAGTCAAGTCAATCAGACATATTTTTCAAGTCATCAAAAGCTAAACTTTCTCAGATTTAAATAACGCAGATTTAAGAAAATAAGATTTTTTTTGTTGATTTTTTCTAACTGAACGACCTAATCATATATGCTTACAGTTTAAATAATAATAGAAGCTTGTATTTTTGTTTTTGCATGTTTTTTAAAAAGTAAACCTGTTAAAAAATATGGTTTTGTTACATGTTAACATTGGTATTTCTCCTCTAAATATAATTTTAGTGTTATTACATGAGTAGACACTTTTTATGTAATTTTAAGCAATTTTTAAAACACCCTATACAACTCTTGAAATATCCTTTAGTAAATTAATATATCTAAATATACAGTATTCAAAAACTGCTATAAAGAACAATTTATTTTCTTAAAGACATTCAAAAAGGTTCACAAATTTTCCGTTTACAATATCATATCGAACGATTTATAAACTGTATTGCTCTTTCTTAGTCAGAAGAAAACTAAAGCTGGGTAAATAGTGTAAAATTAATGGAAAAAGAAGAATTGCGAATCAATTTCAAGTAAAACACCTTAAATACTTCCCTTGAAATAAGTGAGCCCGAAATGTGCAGCTTTAACCATTAACAGATTACTTCCATCATTTTAGATTCAAATGAATACCTTGTTTTCGTGAAGATAAATGGTTTTTCGAAACACACATGCTTATGTAGGCAGTTCTTTTTATTTCAGTTGCGGTGATTTAGTTTGTGAGTAGCGTGTTTTTTATAATATAAGGTTTATTCTTAAGTAAGATAAATAACTTCTTACGATAATGTTCTTCAGAAACATGTGTAAAATCTTTTTTTTAGGATTTTTGAGTTCACATTAATTTCAATTGTTCGAACATTACTACAGTTTCTATTCACATTCCATAATCCAATGGAAATTGTATATTCGACTGTGTAATTTATTATATTCTAAAGCAATTTTGCAGATCAGATATGTATATAAAATGCAGGGTGTTTCATGAGTGGTTAAAAAGTTTCAGAAAAACGCCTTTTAAATATTTTAATCCATTTTTTAAAATACCTTTAACTGCCCCTTAAATATTGTTTAACAAAATAATTATTGTACCTAATTACAGAACTTTGAAAAACTGCTATAAAGAACAATTTGTTTTCTTAAAGACATTTAGAAAGGAAAATTTCCGTTTACAATATCATATCGAATGATTTACAAACTATATTTCTCTTTCTTAATCTAAAGAAAACTAAAACTGGCTAAATAATGTAAAATTTATGTAAAAAGAAGCCTTACTAATCAATTTAATGTAAACCACCTCAAGTACTGTCCTTAAAATAAATGAACTCGAAATGTTAAAATCTAACCATTAACAGATAGTTTCATCATTTAGATTCAAATAAATGCCTTGCTTTCACGAAGGTAAATGGCTTTTCGAAACACACATGCTTATGTAAGCAGTTTTTTTATTGCATTTGCGGTGAATTACTTTGTGAGTAACGTGTTTTTTATTATATAAGGTTTATTCTTAATTTTTTTCTAAGTAAGATAAATAACTTCTTACGATAATGTTAGAAACATGTGTAAAATTTGCTAAAAAATAAATAACGTGTCTTTTATAACTTAAAGCTTATTCTTTTTTCTTTTCTAAGCAAGATAGATAACTACTTATGATAATTTTCTTCAGAAACATGTGTAAAGTTTTCTAAAAAACCTTTAGATAAATATATCTTTGCTTTTAGTATTTTCCAGTTCTAATTAATTTCAATTATTCGAACATTACTGCAGTTTCTAATCAAATTCATTAATCATATAGAAATTATATTTTCGACTGTGTAATTTAGTATATCCTAAATTAATTTTGTAGATCAGATATGTATATGAAATGAATATATATACAGGGTGTTTCATCATAGCGGTTAGAAAGTTTCGGAAAACACCTTTTACATATAATTAACTATTGTTACGTATATAGGGTTCTTTTGATCTTATGGTTAGACAACTTCAAACTCTCGTTTCTTAGAAAAGTAGAAAATAATTTATTTACAGATCTTCAGAACAACAGAGTCTTCGAAACTCACAAATATTACTAGATATTCAAAAATAACTGTTCAAATCTATCGAACAAGTACAAATATAGGTCGCAGAGACTCTTTATACAACGTCTCAACACTTAATAACATTCAAAACAACATACATGAAACTCAAGCAAACTTGCTTACAATCGTAGCTCACTTAATGACTGACTGGTAAATAACAACAACCGGAGCTCCTATTGCTCTCCTTATATAGGCTCGCAGCATGCCCGGGAAATTTCCACAGACTTCTCGAAAAATCCAGAAAGCAAGGAAAAACATTCAATGTATCAGCATACCTAAGGGGGTTACCATAGAGAGGGAAGGGTTACCATCACCAACTGTCGCCAACTTGGCGATATATCGCCAAATTTGTCGGCCAAAATTAGTCGCCAAAAGTGACGCCAACTTGGCGATATCTCTATTATTTCGCCAAGCTGCCATAGACATTCACTGAAAATAATAGACAAGTTTGCTTGATAACAGAAACAATGTAACAAAAACTAATATTAGTAAAGGAATGGAGCTTAATAAGATAATTTACATTATTTTACAGTACAAACACTAACTATTTACAAAATTCGTAACACTATTTTTTAAAATACCTTTTACTACCCCTTAAATATACTTTAACAAAATGATTATTTTACCTAATTACAGAATTTTGAAAAACTGTTATAAAGGACAATTTATTTTCTTAAAAACATTCAGAAACGTTCAGAAATTTTCTCTTTACAGTATCATATTGAATGAATTATAAACTTTACTTCCCTTCTTTTACCTGGATAAGACTAAAACTGAGTAAAATAGTGTAAAATTAATGCAAAAAGAAGGCTTACTAATCAATTTCAAGTAAGCCAGTTTAACTACTTTCCTTAAAATAAATGAACCCGAAATGCGAATATCTAACCAGTAACAGATTGCTTCATTATTTAAATTCAAATGAATGCCTACTTTTCATTAAAATAAATGGCTTTTCGATACGCACATGCTTATGTAAGCAATTCCTTTTATTCCAGTTCCGGTGAATTACTTTGTGAGCAATGTGTTATTTCTAATAAAAGGCTTATTCTTATTTCTTTACTAAGCAAGATAGATAACTTCTTAGGTTAATTTTCTTCGAAAACATGAATATAGTTTGCTAAAAAAAATTCATTTAATAAATATATCTTTACTTTTACTATTTTCGAGTTCTCATTAATTTCAATTAGTCGAGCATTACTACAGTTTCTCTTCAAATTCCATAATTAAATAAAAATTGTATATTCGACAGTGTAATTTATTATATCCTTAAGTAATTTTGTAGATCAGATATGTATATAAAATGAATATATATACAGGGTATTTCATCACAGTGGTTAGAAAGTTTCAGAAAAACACCTTTTACATATTTTTAACCATTTTTTTAAAATACCTTTAACCCTTTCCGGCACAGGCAAATTTTGCAGTAAAATAAGAAAATATCGACTGACACCGGAAATCACAAACGAATTTTTTAGATATTTTGAATTCCTTAATTTAAGCTTTTATTATGAAATTAAAATTTTACTAAAATATTATTGATGCCAATCGCAAGTTTGGAATTAAAATTAGGTATCCCAGACCGGGCTCAGTGTGCCGGAAAGGGTTAACTACCCTTTAAATATCCTTTAACAAAATAATTATTTTACCTAATTACAAAATTTTGAAAAACTGCTGTAAAGGACAATTTATTTTATTAAAGAGATTTAGAAAGGTCTAAAAAAAATCCGTTTATAATATCATATCAATGATTCATAAACGGTATGTCGCTTTCTTAATATGAATAAAACTAAAACTGGGTAAATAGCGTAAAATTAATGTAAAAAGAAGTCACCTCAAGTACTTTCCTTAAAATAAATGAACCCGAAATGTGCAGATCTAACCATTAACAGATTGCATTAACAGAACATCATTTACATTTAAATGAATGTCTTGTTTTCACGAAACAAATGGCTTTTTGATATGCACTAGCTTATGTAAGCAGTTCTTTTTATTTCAGATGAGCTACTTTTTAAGTAACGTGTTTTTTATAATTGAAGACGACACCATTAAAAAACACTAGGTTCTCACAAAAAATATTTATTTCTCGGATAGAACATCCGACAAGCACAGGTGCCAATCTAACTCTGATTACAACCGACGGAAAAAAAAACAATTGCGTCCGCGCCCACCTGGCGCCGTTTTAACAGAGAAGCGAGAGGAGCGAACATACTCCACCCCTTGAAACCCAAAGGTTTCAATCAATTTACACTAGTAATGATACACAATTTCAATTACACACACAATAAATACAATGAAAATAACACAATATATATACAACCAGAATATACGAATAAAATATCAAATTCAATAATAATTATACAATAGTAAAATTTAACAAGCTTCCATAACATTATCCAAAATAGGTAAAATTGCTACACTAGAGACACTTCTCTTATAAATGCCCTTAGGCGTTTTTACTAAAACTACTCTTATTTTTTCATCATTCCCACGAATTACACTTTCTATCCTACCAATTACCCAGGTAAATACTGGTAAGTTGTTTTCTTTTAATAGTACAACCATATTTGGTTTAATGTCATTATTAGTTATGTGCCACTTCGACCTCTGCTGTAAGTTATTTAAATAATCTCTGGTCCATTTTTTCCAAATAGTTTGAACCAATTTTGTTAATAGTTGCCATTTAGACAATCGATTATTTTCTACACATGATAAGTCAATCTCAGGTAAAGCGTTAAGTGGCCTACCGATTAAAAAATGCCCTGGAGTTAAAACATTATAATCATTAGGGTCAGCTGAAAGCGGTGTCAGAGGTCGGCTGTTTAAAATTGCCTCGATTTGATTGCTCACCGTTAAAAATTCCTCGAATGTAAGTTTGTGCTCACCTACAACTCTTTTGAAATGGTGTTTGAAAGACTTTACCCCCGCTTCCAAGAGTCCCCCAAAATTCGGTGACTGTGGAGGGATAAAGCTCCATGGCACACCTTCAGAACACAAATAATTAATTACATTAGTATTTTAAATAAGGCAAATACTTCCCTTATTTGGGAAGCAGCACCTTGAAAGTTAGTGCCATTGTCAGAAAAAAGATGAGCTGCCAAACATCTGCGTGCAAAAAATCTATTTAAACATGCTATCATGGCTTCAGCCAATAACTCTGTAATCATTTCAAAATGAACGGCTTTAGTCACAAGGCAAACAAATACACATACATAAATTTTTTGATAAACACCCTTTCTTTGATTTTTATATTTTATTAAGAAAGGTCCACAACAATCTAGGCCTGAATTTCAAAAAGGTGGGTTAATGGTTACTCTTTCTTTGGGTAAAGGTGCCATAATTTGGCTTGTTTGCCTAGGGCTAGCCTTAAAACATACTACACAATTATGTACAGTTTTTCTTGCAATTGATCGTCCCCCCAGTGGCCAATATTCTTGGCGCACAGCATATAACAAAGTTTGGGGGCCCACATGATAATTTTTTACATGAAAATAATTAAAAATCATTTGAGTAAATTTGTGACTTTTAGGCAACAGTATGGGGTGCTTAACATCCCCTTGTAAATTAGAGTTTACTAGTCTGCCACCCACGCGAAGAATTCCTTCATCATCAATAAAAGGAGATAAACTACTTACATTAAATTCTTTAATTTTCCCTTTCTCCTCCAAAGCCTTTATCTCCCTAGAAAATACCTGCAATTGTACAGATTTTATTAAACCCATTTTACCTTTCTTCAATTCAGCAGGAGATAAAGGTCTCTTTTCCTTTGCACAAGATTTCACACTAGAAATAAACCTAAAAATAAAACTAATGATTCTAATTAGTTTTATGTAAGAATTAGTGATATTAAATAAATAATCAATGTCTGAAATTTCATTGATAAAACTTAGTTCCGAGTTCTTATAATTACAATTCGGTCTGAGTTCTTGCTGGAACTCCTGTGTTTCAGCTACAGTTAACAGTTCCTTCTCAAAATTATAACTTTCCTGACTGTGCAAGAAATCAGGCCCATTCCACCACAGTTTTAAATCGAGAATTTTCGTCGGACTAACACCACGTGAAATTAAATCAGCTGGATTCTCAGAAGTTTTTACATAGTTCCAAGAAAAGTCTTTAGTACTATTTTGAATGTTCGAGACGCGATTTGACACAAAAACTTTAAGAGTTTGAGGTGGTGAAGCAATCCATGCCAGCACTACTGTCGAATCTGAGTATAAATATACTCCACGAACTTGAACATCTAAGGATGAAAGTACCTTGACAGTTAATTTCGAAAGCAGCTCTGCGGCGCAGAGCTCTAATCTTGGGATCGTAATCTTCTTGAGGGTTGCCACACGCGATTTACTACACAGGAGTGACACCTTGGATTCGCCCGATTCGGAGATAGATCGAAGGTAAAGAACGCAGCCATACGCTTCTTGAGACGTATCACCGAATCCAATCAAGTTTATTTGTTGTGAATTTGGCCATAATACGTGACGATTAATTTGTAACTGTGTCAACTCTGTCAGTTCTTGGCGAAATTTGAACCAAGCCTTTTTTTCTCGCAGTGGAATTTCATCATCCCAATCAAGCTTAAGGAGCCACAACTTCTGCAAATAAATTTTTGCTGTAACTATCACAGGACCTAAAAGACCCAAAGGGTCAAATAACCGTGAAATTTCTGATAAGCCTGCTCTCTTAGTTACAGAATTCTCAAAATGTTGAATTTTAAAACAAAATGTATCATTTTTAGGATTAAATAGAAGACCCAGAGTTTTTACAGTTTCCGATTCCCCAGAATCAAAATCATACTCCTTTTCTGAGGAAGAAACATTTTTCAATAACAATTCGTTGTTAGAGCTCCACTTGTGAAGTTCCAGTCCACCAGAATTTAATAGAGACATTAACTGTCTTTGAAGTTCAATCGCCGTAGATATGTCATTTGCACCGCTGAGGATATCATCGACATAAAAATCCTGGCCAGCAGCGGCACCTAAAGGATACTTCTCCTTTTCATCGTGGCATAGCTGTTGAAGCACCCTCGTTGCTAAAAACGGTGCACATTTGGTTCCGTAGGTAACAGTGAGCAACTTAAAAACGCGTATAATTTCATTCTCATCACCCTTCCATAAAATACATTGTAAATCGCACTGATCGGGACTAATATAAATTTGCCTATACATCTTTATTATGTCCGCGGTGAACACTACAGTATGCTTCCTAAATCTCAACAAAATTGAAAATAAATCATCTTGGACAACAAATCCAGAATACAGCTTATCATTAAGAGATTGTCCAGATGAAGTTGCTTGAAAAGCATTAAATACGACCCGTAATTTCGTAGTACTATTATCCGGCCTATAAACTCCATGATGAGGCATAATGTATTTTGGATTGTCGTTAGTTGCCTGCATATGACCTAATTCTTCATACTCAGTTAAGAATTCCCTATACAATTTTAAACACTCAGGTTCTCTTCTCAAACGTCGCCAAAGAGAATTCAATCTTTTTACCGCAATATCTTTTGATTCTCCCAAACATGGCGGGTCTTCCTTTAACTGCATTCTAACGACATAACGACCATCGTCATTTCTGAAATGAGTTTTCATGAAATGATCTTCACATATCAAATTCTCATCGGTTTGCACCCTTTCTGCCTCAACATTTTCAATCTCCCAAAATTTTCTCAAAGTTGTGTCTAAATTTTCCAAAATTAACCCACAATGAACAGAAGTTTCATTTTCAATCCCAACACTCCCAGTTGCAATAAATCCAAATACTGAATTTTGCAAAATTATATCTGTCTCGGGGATTCTCATTTGACCGGATTTTAAAATTTCATAAAATAATTGTGCGCCCAATAAAATATCCACAACACCTGGCTTATTGAAACTTTCGTCTGCTAATGTTAAATTCTCTAAATCGAGCTTATCAATGCTAAATTTCTTAGCGGGTGTGTAATCTGTTATATTCGAAACTATCAAAAGCTCTACTCTTTTTTCGAAAGTTCTGCTATGATTCGCAATTTTTGTTTTCACCACCGAATTAATCACTGACGATGATTTATTTAAGCCAGAAACCACAAGATTTATTTTTTCCGTCTTCAAATTAAATCTGTCAGCGCACTGTTTCGATATGAAGCATGACTGGCTTCCATTGTCTAATAATGCACGCGCTTCATGGAATATTCCGAAATTATCCGCGATCATTACTTTAGCTGTACTCAGCAAAACCATACGAGATTTATTAACATTAATATTTGTGGCTGGGAAAGATAACGATTCTCTATTCTCGGCTGATGAGTTATCACCACATGCTCCTTTCGGAATAAAAACATTTGATCTTGGATCTAACGCGGCACTTGACATTCCAGACGGTTTGTATTCCTGATTGGTACCTCTTGCATCACCCTGCGTACGCCCTTCATCTAATTTTTTTCTCTATATGTAAATAAGTACTGTGCCGTTTCTTACAAATAGCACAATTGAATTTCGCAGAACAATTGCTAATCTTATGGTGATTAAGACAATTAAAGCACAATTGATTATATTTAACGAAATCAATTCGTTCACTAACTAGCATTTTTTTGAAAATAGGACACATATCAAGATAATGATTTTCATTAGATTTACAAAGAACACATTTCGGAGTTTTAACTTCCGACACAAACACCTTAGAATTCTTTTGTGGACTGTATGCATTACGAAATTTTTGAGAATTGTTTCCAAACTGCGGGCGTGAAAACGCGTTATTTTCGGCTTTACATTTATTCTTAGATGACACATAAATATCACAGTATCTCGATAATTCTTGTGGAGTGTACCAATCCTCTCCTTGTTTTACACCTATGTGAACTTGGAGTTCACGATCTAACGACTGAAAGATTTTATCGGAAATCATTAATTCACACAATCCCTTAAAATCATTAACCTTTCTTAACTGACAATAATAATCAAATGTTGCTGTTAATAGCGACGCGAATTGGACATAACTTTCGTTTTGGAATTTTTGCGCTTTCCGAAAATTGTTTAACACTTCGTGTGGGGAGGATTGAAATTCTTTTAACACAACTTCTTTAAGTTTTTCATATTTACTGAAATCATCCTCACTCAAATATACCATTAAATTAGCGGCTTTTTCTCCTAAGATATTTAAAAGAATTTCTGCTTTAAAGTCCTCCTCTTTGTTTTAAACGCTTTTTCTAGTGACTGGAAAAAAAGATTATACGATTCTGCACGCGAAGGGGGTGGAATGGTTAATGTTTTAACACTTTTTAACAAATTTTCTAAACTACAATTTGATAATTCAGAATCGCTTTTTATTGCTACTTCACTGAATTTATTCGACGTTTCTTTCTGGATATTACTAAGATCTAATTGTTTTTCTAACTGCGCAAGTTTAATTTTTTCTAATTCAAGCGCCGATTCCCTTTCTAATCTCTCCCGCTCAGCCCTTTTTTCACTGTCTTTTTCCTTTTGAGTCACCGATTCAATAACAGTCTCCACAAGGTCATAATTATTCTTATAAATTTCACTCGTTTCAATTAATTCCTTTATCGACAGTATGGTCGGCCTCGTAGGAAGCGTAAGTTGAAGATCTTCAGCAACCTCAATTAACTCATTTTTCTTTAATTTTGTTAACGACATTTTGTTCGATAAGAGAACCCAAGTAATTTCATTAAATAAAAATCAAACTCAAAACATTCAAATTAAAAAACGAAAGTAAACTCAAAGTTAAAAACTAAACTACACTCAAAGTTAAAAACTTATTCGAAATCAAAATCACTTCAACATTAAATTTCAAACCGAAAACAAACCAACAAAATCAACTTAAAAGTCAAAACGAAACTCATTAAACAATAACAACTTTATTTAAAAAGTGTACTCACCGTTACCTCGAAACGGCTCCTAATCATCATCTTTCTTAATCCTATACGCTGATTAATTTCTTCATATCATATAATGCATATCACAAACTCTTGAATTTGAAAACAATAACTTATTCTTCACGAAGCCTTTTTGTTATTCTTCAAATCATTCTTTTTTCACAATATTTTATTTATCACGATATGTCTTTGTTATTCTTCATAATAACACACTTATTACTTTTTTTTTTCTTTTTCACGAATTAAAACACTAAAACACATCCATAGGTCTCCGGCCCTCCGGCTCGACGGACCAACTGAAGACGACACCATTAAAAAACACTAGGTTCTCACAAAAAATATTTATTTCTCGGATAGAACATCCGACACGCACAGGTGCCAATCTAACTCTGATTACAACCGACGGAAAAAAAAACAATTGCTTCCGCGCCCACCTGGCGCCGTTTTAACAGAGAAGCGAGAGGAGCGAACAATAATATAAGGTTTATTCTTATTTATTTTCTAAGCACGATAGATAACTTCTTAGGATAACTTTTTTCGGAAACATGTGTAATGTTTGCTGAAAAAATTCATTAAATAAATGCATTTATGCTTTTAGGATTTTTGAGTTCTCATTAATTTTAATTATTCGAGTGTTACTGTAGTTTTTATTCTAATTTATTAATCATATGTAAATTGTACTTTCGATTGGTAATTTAGTATATTCCATACGTAAATTTGGAGATCAGATAGTAATATAACATGAATATATATACAGGGTGTTTCAGCACAGGAGTTAGAAAGTTTCAGGAAAAATAGAGTACAAATAGACGAGGAGAAATCATACAGCAATGCATGGTCGAAAACGTTTTCCTGGCGCGGTGGTGATTATCAAAAACACGAAAAAGGATCTACACGAATAGGGTGCGAAAATGTGTTTATTATTCTTAGTGCAGCAAAAACTAAACAATAGGAATAAAAAGACAACATTTCTCAGCATCATCATCATCAAAGAAGGACATCGAAATTATGACCCCGGGACGTGATGCAAGTTTCTCATCTTCGGCGCATGAAAGATCTAAATTTCTCGAAAGTACTTGACTTCGCCAGTAGCTGCCATGATGGGTGCAGTAAGCTCCTCAACACTGTTCAGCATTGTTCCAGCACTTGTGTTTTACTAAGAATAATAAACAATTTTTTCAACCCTGTTAATGTCCTTCATTTTTTGTGTTTTGTGTCGTTACTACCGTGCCAGGACAACGTTTCCACCAATGCATTATTATGTGATTTTCCATTGTCTAGGTGTACTTTATTTTTCCTGAAAATTTAACAGCTATGCTGAAACACCGTATTTATACATGTACAGGGTGTCCAGCAAATAACACCCTGATTTTAAAATTAAATTTCTCAAAAACAAAGATCGACAGAACAATGCGGTAAATGGTTTGTTTATTATGTAAGCTGTAAAAATCTTATATAGAAGTTTAGAACGGTGAATCTTTGGAAAAGATTGTGTTCTGATTGCAAAGAATGCTTTGATTTGACATTTTTCTTGTTTTAGATTGTTTGCGGAGAATGAGTTTTTCGGCTTAAATTGCCATAGTTTAAAGATTTTTGAAATTAAATTTTTAAAATTTCGAAATTCAAGAAATTTAGTTCGAAAAATCGTTAAACTATAGCACTGTAAGCCGAAAAACTCTATATCTGCAAGCAATCTAAAACAAGAAAAATGTCAAATCAAAGCATTCTTTGCAATCAGAACACAATCTTTTCAAAATATTCACCGTTCGAAACTTCTGTATAAGATTTTTACAGCTCACCTAATAAACAAACCGTTTACCGCATAGTTCTGTCGATCTTTGTTTTCGAGAAATTTAATTTTAAAATCAGGGTGTTATTTGCTGGACAACCTGTATGTGTGCGTTTATATGTTTCTTTATATCGTAACTGTTTTTAATAAATTCATGAAACTTTTAAAATGAACGTTTGTTGTAAAAATCAAATGTAGTACAGCAGCTCGCGATTTTACGGCCTGCAATTTATTGACCTCTCGCGATTTATCAATAAATGGATGAAATTCTGACCGTTTTCTAATGCCTGCATTGTTTTTCGCTGCTCATTTTAACAACTCTTAATTAATCCGCAATTAATCTTGATTTAGAGACCTCCCAAAGAAATTCAACAAACTGAGTGATTTATTCGACGGTTCCATGAAGTCCAGAAAAAAACAATAACCGAACATCTCCTTTTTAGGAGCGTTCGTATGTAAATACGTAGCATCTACAGTAGTCCTAAGTCCGTCCATTTGTTTGTCCGTCTGTCCGTATATAACAAAGCAAAAACTACTCAACCGAATTATTTGAAATTTAAAATAAATACTTGTTGCATAGTTTTTTGAGTTATTTCAAATTTTATGAAACTCAAATGCATGGTTTAATTACAGGGACAAGCAAAATTATTCCTTTACATTACGGCCAATGGGAGAAAATACTTTCAAGTCATTTTAATGGTGCTATACTTCTTGGTAATCGGATATATAGTTCAATTACAGGGTGAACCAAAAATACTCCATCACATCATGATCAATAGGAAAAAATAGTTGCAAGTACATATTGATGTTACATTTTTCCAAACATAAAAGAATTGATATGAATCTATGGAGTATATACTAAAATATGTATATATTCTGTACAATCTATGTCGCAAAGAATATTTGTTATAAAATTACAGGGCTATACAAAATTAATCCATTACATGATGGTATATGGAGAAACATTGTTTGGGGCGCGTTTGAATAATATTAAACTATTTCACATTTTATGAATTTTATATACGTTTCTGATGTTTACTACAAGTTACTTCCTGCATAAAAGAAAGCAGATAGTATTTACAGGGACACACAAAAGATTTCGGATACTCTACTGTATCCAAAGTACTGTATATTATTACACCAAGATCTGAATATCTTTAAAATTTTTAAATAGTACGAACGTGCGTCATTTGCTACGCTTGACGTGCAATTTTCAATTTATTTTAATTTAACTTGATGCCAATGTGTTCAAGAACATAATAATGAAACTGCAGATACCAGGTATTTAATGAAAGCATTATGGAATCGTGTTGTTTTTCCAGAAAGTCGTAGATTAAAGGATTGTGTTCCTATTGACGATAACTGCGAAACTGAAACAGGATGGGAGGGCGGGGGGGATATTCGAAAGATGGCATAATTTGATGTCTTAACCTGATCTTAATCCTAAACAAGACATTCCGAATTATTTTTCCGACAAAAAAACTGACGATGTTTTACAAACACCCTCTACAACGAATAGAGGAAAGAATGTTGTCATCATTCTAATGGAGCTTTCTATGGAAAGGATGAAATCTATAACAATTACTTTCAGATGATCAAGTGTCTCGAAAGCGATATTCTTAAAATCCCAACCGTAGTTTGAAGCAAAAATGTATAACACATTTTTTTTCTTTTTTTAATGTTAAGTAACCAGTATACGTCATTTCTCACTTTCTTCTATCCTTAGAAAAAGAAAATATTGGATTTGAGAAAATATTTCACTTGGAGTGTTCGATGGATTTACATATTTTAGGAATTAGAGATGCCGAAAGACATTTTTTACAAAATGTCTGTGTGTGAACCTCTTCGTGAGTCTGTCTGTGGACACAAATATTTGGGCGCTATTTCAAGAATTAATAAATGGAATTTTATAAAACTTTAGGTTCATTTAGTCCAGGATTTAAAGTGGTGTTAATTGCTTTTTGTGTAAATCCTCTATCAGACGGCTGCTATCTGCAGTATTCATGATTATTGCAAAAGCTCTATCTCAAGAACTAAGGCATGAATTTTTATCAAATATCAGATTCAATCAGTCCTTGATATAATTTATTGCTGATGATTTGGTGTAAATCGTCCAACAGATGGCACTGTCATGCTGCATTTTTCACGATTTCTTCAATAGTTATACCTCTAAAATTAATACACATATTTTCAAAAAACTTCAGATTAACTTAATCCTTGTTATAATTTAGCACCAATTTCTTTTACGTGTAAATGGCCCAACAGATGACGCTGCTATGCTGCATTGTTCACAATTATCGCACTAGCTGTATTTCAAACACTAACGTGCGGATTTTCATCAAACTTCAGATACGTTAGTCCCTTATATAAATAAGGGCTTTTTAGTTTTTTGGTATGAATTTCTCAACAGATGGCACTGATGTGCAGATATTTTTGCGATTTTCAAAATAATTCTATCTCAAAAACTACGCACAGATTTTCCTCAAACTTCAGATTCAGTTAAAAGTTGACATGAGTTGCTGCTGAATAGATTTTTGTATAAATCACCTAACCGGTGGTGCTGTTATGATACGTTTTCAAAAAATGTTAGCATGTATGAAGTATAAGAAAGTTTTGGGATTGCCACATCTGACTTGTTAATTTTGTGAAATGTTTAAATCAATTCTTATAAAATTCCTACGCATGATTTTTCTTTCTTGTTTCACAATGAATCTCAGTCTAATTTTTATGTTATTGCCTGAATCTAATAACGAAAAGCTATTTTCGTTACATAACAAATCCATGTCTGATCCGTCCATAACACTTGATTAACAATTCAAGAAAAATTTGTTAATTGACATTTATTTCTTTCCTATTTGAACTCATAGTAAATTACAGTCCAATTTCTCACGCAGAAGCAAAACACAAAAGTCATATATGTGCCTCAATTCCGAAATGGAAGTAGTTTTGTACTTTTTCATTCTTCCAATGGGCCGTTTTTCGTCAAAATGAAAATGAATGGGAAAACATTCCAAACGTCTCCCAAAGAGAAATATCTTTGGAATCATTCCATGTCAAGTTACTTTATTAAATCAGATGAGCAGATAGATGAAAAACGTGTATAGGTTAAATTTTTATATTAAAGAACTTAATTTCAGAAGTATTTTATTTAAACATGAAAATATATTTTAAATAAATATATAGAAATAAACGAAATGCAGTTTTATTAAAATGTAAATTGGGAAAAAAGTAATAACAAGTAATTAATTCTAAAAAATTGATCCTAAAGCATTATGTTTATCCATTGATTTGATTGATAACTTTAAGTAGTTGCTTTCAAATTCTTATCTACTACAGCTGTTTTCTTGAATGACCTTAAATAGTTTTCATTAATTTCATACAATATTTGTTATAGATTATACATACTGCAGAATACATAGTACAATAAGCCAGAACATTATTACAACCGGAGAAGCTCTACGTTAAGACCGGTGTGGATCAATCCCACCACTAGTACGAGGACAAGCTTTTTGAAGACCGCTTGCACAGTAACGTGCAGATTGTGAAATTCCACGTAAACTTATTGAAAAACTTTAAAGCACAATTACTCTATATCTAATATAGATATTAAAATACGGATTTTCCCCCATCTCAAAATAGATGTCATATTTCCATGACGTACAGTTTTAAAAATTGTCGCATTAATTAAAAGATTTAAAAAAATCCTTATAAACTTCGACATTACCTGAAAGATTTCGTTTTGTAATGTCCACTTTTCAACTGAAAAAACATTTGACTGTTTTTACAGTGGCGAATGTCATTCTAATTCTGGCTTTATTGTCTAAATCAAATAACGAAAATTGATATAAATAACATTGCAAATCCATACCTGATTTGTCAGTAACTCTTAATTAACAATTGAAGAAAAGTTTGTTCATTCATATTTCTTTCCTTTCTTTCAGTGAACGAAAAGTAAATTAGAATCCGATTTCTCACGCAGAGACAAAGCACAAAAGTCATGTTCTATGTGTTTCAATTCCAAAATGGAAGCAATTTTTTATTTTTCCATCCTTCAAATGGGCCACTTTTCCTTCTAATGAAAATGAATGAGAAAACATTCCGAACGTCTGCCAAAGTGAAATAGATTTGGAATCATCCCAAGTCACGTTACTTTGTTAAATCAGATGTGCAGACATTACTTGGAGTAAATGGATGAAAAACTTACATCTAGACACAAGCTTAAATTTTTATTGCTAAAAAACCTAATTTTAGAAGTATTTTACTTAAACATGAAAAATATAATTTTAAATAAATATGTATAAATATACGAAAATGAAATGTACTTTTATAAAACATAAATTGGAAAAAAAGTACTGACGTAATTCTAGAAAATTGATCTTAAGGCATTTTGTTTACCTATTGATTTGATTGATAAATTTTAGTGGTTGTTTACAAATTTTTATACATCATGGCTGTTTTATAGAATCATCTTACATATTTTGTATTAATTTTATAGAATATTTGTTATAGATTATACAGAATACAGAATACACAACACAATAACACAGAAGATTATTACAACCGTGGAAGCTCTACTTCGATAATCGAACCGGCCATAACCGAACCCTCCAGTATCACGCTGGCAAGCGGGAGTCCTTTCCTTTAACTCGCGGATCCTGAAATTCCGGGTAAACCTATTTAAAAAATTAAAAGCACATTTATTCTATACTTAAAATATTTATTAAAGCTCGGATTTGTCCATGAGAAAATAGGCATCGTGCATTGACAACGTGCATTTTTTTTAAATTTTCTCCTTAAATTTATTTTTTTTTAATCCCTATAAAATATGAACGGTTCATATTTTTATATCCATTGTCCCTTTAAGAAACAATTGATTTTTTTACAGTGACACTTTTCATTCTAAATTTTACTTTAGTGTATAAATCTGATAACTAAAATTTATTTTAGTTATAGAACAAATCCATGCCCGAAACGCCAATAACTCCTAATTAACAATTGAAGAATAAAAGTTTATTCATTCATATTTCTTTCCTTCCTTTCAATGAAGAAAAAGTAAATTAGAGTCCAATATCTCACGCAGAAGCAAAACACAAATGCCTGCAAATAGGGCGGTTATTTCTCCTAATGAAAATATATGGGAAAGTATTCCAAACGTCTCCCAAAGAGATGGATATTTTGAATCATTCCAAGTCACGTTACTTTGTTAAATCAGATGTGTAGATATTAACTGGAGTAAACAGATGAAAAACGTGTATCTAGACACAAGGTTAAATTTTTATAGTTAAAGAACCTAATTTCAGAAGTATTTTATTTAAACATGAAAATTATCATTTTAAATAATTATATACAAATGAACGAAAATAAAATGTAATTTTAAATTGGGGAAAAAGTAACAACAAATAAAAAATGTAAAGAAATTAAAATGCAGAAGAAGCTTAAAATATTATGTTTATCCATTAATTTGATTGAAATGTTACAGTGGTTGCTTTCAGATTCTTATCTAACATGGTTGTTCTTTCGAATAATCTAACATTTTTTGCATTAATTTCATAGAATATTGATTATAGATTATACAATTTAAAAAGAAAAAAAATGTAAGCTTGCAAATAATTTTCTAAAAAAAAAAAAAAAAAAGAAAAAAAAAAGCTTTTTAAAAATTGGTTTTATAGAACTGCAGATTTGTATATCTTTGCAAGAACTGGTTTTGTAGATTTACATCCATTTTTTGTACAGTGTGCAGATAAAATTTTAGTAAGTTTACAGATTTCTGCAAACTTTATATATATAGAATAACATTTTTTTTTACATTGTACATGTTACAGAATACACAGCAGATAAGCCAGGCGATTATTATGACCAGGGAAAGCACTACACTGAGATCGATACGACTACTCTACGACTACACTGAGACCGATGAAAATGGAAACCATCACTAGTACGAGGGCAACTGGTACGACCAGTTACTGTAACTTGTGTAACGTGAAATTCCAAATAAACCTATTGAAACGATATTTATTTTAAACTTAATATATTTATTAAAATACAGAGTGTCCCATAAGAAAATAGACTTCATACTCCGATCACGTGCGGTTTTTTAAAAATTGAATCCTTAAAGTTTGAAAAAATCCCTATAACCTTGGAGATTTCTTGAATGATTTAGTTTTTAATGTCTTCTATCTTCTTAACCCCTTGGAGATGGGCGACACGCATACGTGACGGAAAAAGGCTTAAAAATCCGTGTTTATTCCCACCAGTAAAATTTTACTGTAATGATTGCTTTATTTAATAGGAGCATTTTCTCGATTTAATACGGCACAAATTTCTGTTTTAAAAGACCGGTGACAAAACATTTAAAATTTCCTAAAAGACTGCCGTCTCAAAGAGGTTAAGAAAGAGTTAAATTTTTTAGTGACATAGTTCATTCTAATTTTTATTTTAATGTTATCATCTGAATCTGATAACGAAAATTTAAACCAGTGACTCTGCAAATCCCTGCCTTAAACGTCAATAACACCTCATTAACAATCGAACAGGAGTTTGTTCATTCATATTTCTTTCCTTCCTTTCGATGAACGAAAAGCAAATTAGAGTCCAATTTCTCACGCACAAATGAAACACAAATGTCAAGTACTATGTGTCTCAATTCTGAAATGGAAGCAGTTTTCTTTTTTTTTTTTTTTTTTTTTTCTTTTTTTTTTTTTTTTTTTTTTTTTTCCATCCTTGAAATGGTCCGATTTTCCTCCAAATGAAAATGAATGGAAAAACATACCATATGTCTTTCAAAGTGAAATATATTTTGAATCATCCCAAGTCACGTTACTTTGTTAAATCAGATGTACAGACATTACTTGGAGTAAATAGATAAAAAACGTGTATCCATACATAAGGTTAAATTTTTATAGCTGAAGAATTCACAAAGAATTTTCTAAATTATTTTATTTAAACATGAAAAATGTCGTTTTTAATATATGAACGAACGTTCATGAACGAAATAGTAATAAATATGCTTATATTATAATAAATGAAATAATAGTATATTTATATAATAATATATGTGATAATTATATAACTTATACATATATTGTGTAATAATATATTTAAAAATTATAATACGTAATTTTATATTTGGAAAAAAATACAATAACATGTAAATAAATACTAAAAAATTGAAATACGGAAATGACTTAAAGCATTATGTTTATGTATTGATATCATTTATTTGTTTAAGTAGTTGCTTTCAAGTTGCTATCTACCAAGGCTGCTGTCTCGAATGATATTACATTCGTTGTCTTATTTTCTTACAATATTAATTATAGATTATAGAAGTAGAGTTACAGAATACACAGCACAATAAGCAAGAAGAGGGAAGCTCTACATTGAGACCGATGAGAATGGAAACCACCACAAGTACGAGGACAAGTGGACCCCTGCACTGCTACTCGTAGGTTGTAAATTACCAGGTAAACCTATTGGAAATCTTAAAAACAGAATTACTCCATACCTAATACAGTTAAATTTAAAGTTTTAAAAAAATCCCTATAAACTTAGCAATGTCCTGAAAGATTTGGTTTTTAATGTGCAGTGTCCCCTTAAGAAATACATGATTTTTTTATTTTTTTATTATTTTTTTAACAGTGCAACATTTCATACTAATTTTTATTTTAGCGTCTAATAACAAACACATTTTTTTAGTTGCATAACAATCCATGCCTAAAGCGTCAATAAAACCTGATTAACAATTGAAGTTCATTCATTCATTCATATTTCTTTTCTTTGCTTCAGTCTCCGAAAAGTAAATTAGAGTCCAATTTCACACGCAGAAACAAAACACAATAGTCATATCTATACTAATAAAAGAACAAAACGCTCTGTCTGTCTGTGTGTGTGTGTGTCTGTGTGTCTGCGATGGCTAGCAAAATCTACAGCACGTACGAAGCTCAAAATTTTTTTGAGAGTAGCCCAATGTCTCTTTTGATGCACCTGAAGCTCAGAATTTCAAAATTCTATTTATTAACTGAGTAATTAATTAAATTCCAAAGCTCACTCTCATAAAAAATCCCCTTTTTTCTCTTTTTTTTCCATTTCATTTTCTTATGGTTGATTGGTTGCATAAAATTTTCGCAGAAATTATTAAAAAAGCTGGGACAGACCTTTAAAATTCATAGACTGGCAAACTGTCAGTTTAAATGAGGATTTTTTTTTTTAATCACAGCTGCTGTACACCATGGAGAAAAAGATAGGTGGAGGCGAAGTAAAGCGAAAAAAGGTTTGCAACACGGAGTAAAAAGTGTCTTACTCCGTGGTTTGCAATATTAAACCATTTATCGCTGAAATTTTAATGTCTCAAACAAAAGCACGTGGAAGGAATTTTGTATTAATAAAACGAATTGAAAGAAACGAATAGCAAAAGCATATTTTACGAAGAAATAGTAATTTTTTAAAATGTTTTTTTTCTATTATATTATTTAGGTTAAAGTTAAATTGCATTTATGTTATGGTTAGAATAAGGATATCTATCTATACTAATAAAAGAACAAAACGCTCTGTCTGCGTGTGCGTGTGTGTGTGTGTCTGCGATGGCTAGCAAAATCTACAGCATGTACAAGGCTCAAAATTTTTTTGAGAGTAGCTCCAAATCTCTCCTGATGCACCTGAGCTTCAGAATTTCGAAATTCTATTTATTAACTGAGTAATTAATTAAATTCCAACGATCACTCTCATAAATAATCGCCTTTTTTCTTCTTTTTTTCCCTTCATTTAGTTATGGTTGGTTGGTTGCATAAAATTTTCGCATAAATAATTAAAAAAGCTGGAACAGACCTTTAAAATTCATAGACTGGCAAACTGTCAGTTTAAATGATAATTTTTTATCACAGCCGTTGTAAACCATGGAGGAAAAAGGTGGGTGGTGGTGAAGTAAACCGAAAAAAAGGTTGCAACCCATACGGCCAAAACCATCCTCCGGACGTCCTATGCGGTCCTACACAGATCCGGGAGATCCTATAATCATCAAATCCTGTAAACAGCAGATTAAGACGTCCGGAGGACACCAGAATCCGGAAGAAGTAATCCTATAACCATCGAATCCTGTAAACGTCAGATTAAGACGTCCGGAGGACACCAGAATCCGGATGAGCAATCCACGATGAGCAGTACAGTATCTTCGGAACAGCGAAATTACCAGTGCGCATGCGCCAGAAATGTCAACATTCGCGATGTTGTATTAATGGATTATTGGATGGAATTTCAATTAAAATTTTACTCTTAAGGATCTGAATATGTCTATACTAAAGGTAAGTAAACTTTCAAATATTAACCTTTTAGAATGAATTCTTGAGATTTGTACCAAAATATAACGATTTTTTTTTTACAATCTAATACCATGAAACAGACAACTTTCATAGAAAACATATAAACAGTTATAGCAATTTTTCATGTAAATATTCGTAATGATAATGCGGTATAATCCTAAAACAAACCTTCATTTATTATATTTTTAAAGAAATTATAAGAAATAGTATTATTTTTAAAGGTAGATCAATATGTGTCTGACCAAAACATTATTTACGATCGATTGTTTGGACACTAATGTATTAGTTTAAAAATACATTAAGCATTCGTTTTGTTAAGGAGAAGCAAATAAAAATATTAAAAAGTCTTAAATTCAATTTTTAAATCAATTTAACCATTAAATTTATTTATCTTTTAAAAATCTAATAAAAATATTCATAAAATATCTTTTTATTCCAGGAATAACTTGCTTATAAAATTAATTTTGTAAAATAAGGGTTTACAAATTTAATAATTCTACATGTGGCCCAATGGCAAAAGCTCCAATTGCTGGCTCTGTGTAACACTAGCAGTTTCAATTTGTCTTTATTTATTTATACATAATCGTTTTTAACTTGCTTTTTTTTTTGGAGGGGGGGGGGGGCAGGAGATATTCAGTGAAATACATACCCCTGAAAAAAAGATAAAATACACTGTTATAACTGTTCATTTAAAAAACATGTTGCAGTTGCCTTTTTTTTTGTATTTAAAAACTGGCTTGCATTTTCTAAGAAAAGATTTTTAGACTAGCCTATTTCATCTGCATATTTTCCGTTTTAGATGACAGTAACCTTGACTATGTTCTTTCTAAATCATTTTTTAAAAATGCAGAGCCCTGCCTTTATTTTAATAGAGTGAGTTGTACCCCTATTTGCTTCGAAATATTTCATAAATCTCTTCAACAAATCACAATATTTCAAAATTTGTATGCTATAGAGCTTGCAAAAAATTATAGAACTTATTTCTTTAGAAAAACAGGTTATTCAGTCATTGTAATCCAATTGCATTTTGTCAATTTTTAACCCATAAAATCATTTAATGTTTATCTTTCTATATTTACCATGCGTAAAAATCACATTTTTTACAATCGCTGCTAAGTGTGTTAGTGAAGCTTCTCTTGGAAGAAATAATTCTTCAATAAAATATAGGAAACAATATCTAAAGTTGAAGCATAATATTGCTGCAAATATTTGCATCTATTTAATAATAAATGCAGTTGATGCAGCCAAGGGGGTGGTTTTGGGGTTAAAACTCCTCCCAGAGCTAAGAAAGATCGCTATAATTGCTGCTTATATGAATCAAAACCAAACTTAATATTTAAATGTTTCGGCACATTTCAGAATCCGCCGCTTTATTGATTCAGATTTTATTTAATAAAAGGATTCAATTAATTGCCGAAAATTATACTTAAAATTGTGAAAGTGCATATTACATAAATCAGTTAAGTAAAAATTGGTTATTTGAACTAAGTCGCTTTTCTTAGACGCATTATGCTAAAAAAAATTATCTTTTCCTAAACCACACAGATGCTCTTTCAGTTTAAGTATTATACAGTGAATATTCTAATTAGTAGATACTGATTCTATTAACCGACTATTCAAATAATTGGCAATCACCTTTATCAGAAACTCAAAACCCCTCCCTAGAGCCGAATTCTGGCTGTACCACTGAATAAATGCATACTTTTCAGTTAAGCCGGGTACCAGTGTTATACATATGTATATACAATGTGTGTGTAAATATAACTCTGATGCTTGACCTAAAAACAGGATTCATACTCATCAGGGGAATATAGGATTCCTGGGAAAATCAGGAGATGAATTTTAGGTTGTAAAAATCAGTGGAATCTCAGGGGATAATACAAAAAAATTCCCAAACCTGGGAAATTTTGCCAAAATGACAGTCTTTTCTGGGAAATTGGGGGCAATTGTTACTGTTTGCATGCTTTATTATCATATCATATGTAATATTGAAATATTGTTAATTGTTGATACGGAAAAATTGTACATCCTGAAAAATACATCATTGGATTCTCAGGGGATTTTTTCTTGGAAGATGAGTATGAACCCTGAAAAAGTACAAATAAATGTATTTGAATCATGCATTAATGTTGCTTTATTTGTTTGCTTAATCTATTTAAAGTATTCTTTCAGCCTTCCATTCCATGTATTTTGTTAGTTTTGCAAATGTACGTGATCTCAGGGTCAAAACTAGCCTTTTTTGCTCGTACTATATATGTCCCAATTACGAAATGGAAACAGTTTTTTTATTTTTTCATCGGTCAAAGGGGCCGTTTTTCCTCCTAATGAAAATGAATGGCAAAACATTCCAAATGTCTCCCAAAGCGAAATATATTTGGAATCATCCCAAGTCACGTTACTTTGTTAAATCAGATGTGCAGATATCACTTAGAGTAAATAGATGAAAAACGTGTAGCTAGGTTAAATTTTTATCGCTAAAGAACCCCATTTCAGAATTATTTTACTTAAACATGAAAAATATCATTTTAAATAAATATATATAAATAAATGAAAATAGAATACAATTTTATTAAAACATATATCGGGAAAAAAGTAATCACAAGGAAATAATTCTAAAAAATTTATCTTAAAACATCATATTTATCTATGGATTTGATTGATAAATTTAACCCATTAATGCCCAAGTTATTTTCTTCATTAAAAATGAAATTTTGGGTTTCCCACCACTTTTAAAAGACGAATAAATTTTATCTTAATTTATTGAGAAATTTGTCTCGTGAAAAATAGTGCTTATTTATCTTTTTATTTACTAGTGTGAAAAGTGCTTTATTGCCTGTTTTATTATCGTCCCTAAAAAGGGACGCTAGGCATTAATGGGTTAAGTAGCTTTCAGATTCTTATCTACTAAGGCATTTTTTTAATCATCTTACAAAGTTTGTAATAATTTCATACAATATTTCTTATAAATTACACATATTACAAAATACATAGCACAATAAGCCAGAAGATTATGGCAACTGGGGAAGCTCTACATTGAAACCGGGAAGAATCGAACCCACCACTAATACGAGAGCAAGCGGAATTCTTCTACTGCAATTTGCGTATTTTGATATTCTCGGTAAAACTATTGAAACACTTTAAAACACAGTTACTCCATACCAAATATAGTTATTAAAATATGGATTTCCTCAACAAAAATTAGATATCATGCGGTTTTTAAATTTGTCTCCTCAAATTTAAAGTTAAAAAAAATCCTTATAAACTTAGAATTTTTTTTGAAAGATTTGTTTTTGGTGAGCATTGTCCCTTTAAGAAACATTTGACTTTTTGAGATTTTTTTTTGCATTGGGACATTTCATTATAATTTTTATTTTAGTTTCTAAAGCTAATAATCAAGCTCTTATAACTGCATGGGCAAATCGGAATTTTCCCATGTCCCCTGGACCTTAAAGGGTCCCCAAATCCTTACATTAAATTATAAAATATTTACTTTATATTTCCAGTTCCAAATGTTGCATATGTTGAAGTTCTTAAATTCATCTTAACGTAATATAACATATTGCTAAAGCTATATAAATGAGTTTTTTCTGTACTAAGGGGAGAAAAGTGTTCTTTTATAAAATAAGGTATTTAATTTAGAATTGACGGAGCTAAGAATTTTCTTCTGTTTACATCAAAGTTCTATTTAAATAATACTGCAAGGGTTCGAAAGGGGCCTCATAACTTATTTTTGCCCAGAGCCCTAATTAGTCATAATTGGGGCCTGCTAATAACAAAAATTTATTATATTTAGATTGCAAATCCATGCCCGAAACGTCAATAACTTCTGATTAACAATTGAAGAAGGAAAGTTTCTTCATTTATATTTCTTCCCTTCCTTTCAATGAACGAAAAGTAAATTAGAGTCCCGATTTCTCACGCAGAAACAAAACTATATGTCTCAATTCAGAAATGGAAGCAGTTTTCTATTTTTTCATCGTTCAAAAAGGCCGCTTTTCCTCCTAATGAAAATGAATGGAAAAACTATTCCAAATGTCTCCCAAAGTGAAATATATTTGGAATCATTTCAAGTCACGTTACATTGTTAAATCAGATGAGCAGACATTACTTGGCTAAATAGATGGAAAACGTATATCTAGATACAAAATTAAATTTTTATACTTAAAGAATTTAATTTCAGAAGTATTTTACTTAAACATGAAACATATTATTTTAAACATATAAATAAACAAAAACAAAATGTAGCTTTATTAAAGGATAAATTTCGAGAAAAAAATAATAAGTTAATAATACTAAAAAATTCAAATAAAGGAAATGTCTAAATCATTCAGGCTATCTTTTGGTTTGATTTGATTTGATAAATTTACAGTTATCGCTTTCAGATCATTATCTACAAACACTCTAAAAACGAAAGAATGGATTTGGCTTCTAAGGAAATAACTGTAATTTAATGGATCGTAAATGAATTGTTTCTTAAATGCCTTAATCATCTTCATTTAAATTGAGTCTTAAAATTACTCATCTTAATTTAAATTGATTTTTAAAAAATTGTTCCCTTAAATTGTTTCAACTCTTTACGAGAAACTAACTTTTAAATCGTGAAACGAATGAATATCTGCTCAGCTTGAGTTATTTTGTGGTTGAGCTTTTAAGAAAGAACATTTTTGCCTCAAATGATCTTACATTTTTTGTCTTAATTTCATGCAATATTTGTTACTGATTACCCATATGACCGAATACAGAACATAATAACTAGAATGTGTATTACAACTAGTAAAACTCCAAAATGAGATAGATAAATTCATCACTAGTAAGGTAGGTGGCCGACGACTCGTAACTACTGGATCGTGAAATTGCATGTGGATATATGGAAAATTTAAAAGCTCAATTGCAATATACATTATACTAGTTATTAAAATACAAATTTCCTTATCAGAGCGAAGGCGTCATATGCCGACAATGAACGTTTTTAAAAAGTGTCTCTTTTTGTTAAGTTCTTAAAAAATCTCTATAAACTTTGAAATTTCCGCTATATAAAATAGCATCATTTTCTTAAAAATTCTTAAAATTTTCGAACATATAATCCGGCAATATGGGCACATAATCCGGTGGGAACGGTATTTAAATGCTGCTTGTGAGTCTGAGGAATTAATTTTGCGTTTATGTCCGTCTGCTTGTGAGGATAAAGACTGCTGATATAAGCTATTTTGATAGAGGGCAGAATTCAGTTGCCCGACGACTCAGAACGAGTAATCTCGAAACTTCACGTCTCATGGGTTTTTTGGGACATATCGTTGTTAGTACTTGTACAAAGTTGTGAATCAATCACCATTAGCCAGCACGTTAGACTCCCAGGCGTTAACAAATGCAAAGAACATCGGGGACTCCTTCTTCCAATTCCTAAAACAAAATGGATATGAGAGACTAGCTCAATTTACATTCCAAAACAATACAGGTCCAAGTGCAATTCTTTCGGAGCATACAATTTAGCTGAAATTGTTGAAAGTTAGACTTAGAGGCTAACGTTCCACTCATGTGTCCCTGTTGACAAAGCATAATCAGGAAATACTGCTACTCTAGGCCGGGAATATCAGGATTGGACAATGGAACTTACGGAGTGAGTTGCCTCGGCCGATGAAATCAGCGCTTAGGGGGCGCTGATGAAATATGACTCATTCTTCAATATATCGTTGACCGTCTTGGGGTAAGCCATCTTTTATGCGAACTGTTACTTTCTCTTGTACAAGAACAGGTCATATACAGACCAGTTCTGGCGATGCTAAGATTTGGGGACCGTTCTCATGAGCGTATCTGTGGTTGTTGTAGAACAGATCATGAAAGATTTTTCCAGGTTATGAGCAGCGTTTTAGAATCAGATTTATCATTAACAACAAATTAACAATAACATCACGGTTAAGAGGAATGGCTAAACTAAAAAAAAATCCAAATCACAGGTACTATTGGTATTAAAGATACTTGTTGTAAAGATAATTGTCTTTTAGTTTGACAGATATAAGATAAATCACAGCCCAATTATTTAGAAATCTCAGAAATCTTGAAAATTTCAACATAGTAGCGTCACTTATTGGACAATTTCCAGCAAAATGTAATCTATAACAAATTATATAAGGTACTAACTGAATCTAAAGCTTCATTAAAATTCGTTAATTAATTCTTGCGATAGAATGTCCAGAAAATATGTGGCACATGCGAATGCACAAATATTTTGTAAAAACATGTTTTCGTAGTACCTGATTTGTGTAAATCTATCGAAAACGGGAATTCAAAAATTTTTACAAGTCCAATACTTTCTTCTCGTAAAGACAGAAGAAAGTAAAATGGATTCACGTACCTTTATGTCAAATTCCTTAGACTGAATATATCTGATATATATTTGATGTTCAGCCATAGCTCTTAAATATTTTAAGATTTATAATAGCATTTGTCAATATGCTTTTTGGAATTCCTATTTGCTCAGAAAAGAAAGTCTAAAAATATCTGACATACATAAAAATGATTTATTTTCTTTTTCTATTATTCAATCCTTCAAATCTTATCAAAATGCAAATACGATTCCGTCCCAGAAAATTCCTATTCCCTAAAAAGCATCTTACTACAAACTCTATTTTTACCAATATTTAAAATCTCTTATTTCAGTGGAACAGACTTACCGACCGAAAACAGTGGCACATATTATCTATTTTTCATTAATAATTGAGAAAAAAAGGAAGGAGATAAAATCTGATGAAACGTGAATTTAAAATTGTTTTTTTAGCTCTCTATATCCTCAATTTTGAATAAAAAAATGCTTCATCTAAAACCACGATATCCAGAAAAATATGTATTATAATACACTGCTCAAAACAATTAAAGGATATTGCAGTTTTATGTGGATTTTGTATCTGAGAAACTTTTTAGCTGATTGATACATGGTCGACAGACATAGTAGGTTATATGAGAATAAATTACACATGTTTGGCAGAAAAAAAATGCATTTTATTGCGCATTTGTGTACAAAAGGAAAAAACGCAATTTGTGCATATGAGAAAAAAAAAGAATAAGAAAAGGTGTTTTCTTCAAAGAAAATAATTTTCAGTAGGGGGTATGGTTTCCACGGACGGCCAGCAACGTTGAGCACCTTTGAGGCATGGACTCAATGAGGCTATTAATGACGAGTTGGGGTTTTCTGCCCCACTCTTCCAGAAGAGCTCTTTCCAGTTCTTGGAGAGTTTGTGGGGGTTGTTGGCGGCCAGAAACTCGTCTTCATAGAGCGTCCCAAACGTGCTCGATTGGATTCATGTCCGGAGAACACGCTGGCCATTCCATTCGAACGATTCCTTCCTCGAAAAGGAAATCCTCCACCAGGTTTGCACGATGTGGCCTGCAGTTATCGTCCATTAAAATGAAGTTATCTCCGATTGTTGCACCGTAAGGGACTACAATAGGTCTGGGGATCTCATCCCTATATCGGCGACCAGTCAGAGCTCCATCTCGAATGATGTAGAGGTCAGTGCGGCCATCAATGCAGATGCCACCATAGACCAACACTCCTCACTCCTCCGCCGCCAAATATGACACTTTCGTGCACGAACGCAGGATTATTCCTACTGCCACGGTCCCTCCAGATGAAAATATGCCTATTATCCGGATGCACAGAAAAACGGGACTCGTCAGAAAACAGAATATTGCTCCATTCGTTTCTCCTCCAGTTGACATGCTCGGTTGCCCACTCCCTGTGGTCGCGACGATGCCTTGATGTTAATCTAACACATACCATCGGTCGGTGAGCATACAGACCTACAGCATGGAGCCGATTTCGGACAGCCTGAGTTGAAATCGTGGTGCCTGTAGCCGAGCGAAGGTGTTGTTGGAGAAGTGTAGCGTTCATGTTTCGGTGTCTCCGAGCTGTTAGCGCTAAATACCGATCTTCATTGGGCGTTGTTGCGCGTCTACGACTTTGCCCTGGTCTTCGGCCTGCACATCCACTCTCCAAAAATCGGTTCCAGATCCTGGAAATGACACTTTGTGATATTTTAATGGCTTGCGCAACTTCGGCTTGAGTTTGGCCCTCTTCTAACCTACCAACAATTCTCCAAGCTTCTGAATATGTCAAATGACTTCGCTGAGACATCGTACTCATCGAAACAAAGCAATAACTGAATGCCGATCATCCTTGTCTTCATTCTCTTTTATCCAGTTGAAAGTAAAATTTCATTCGCTGCCGCTGAAGCGACGTTTTTGACGTCGAACTCAAAATTTGCATACTCCACAGTTTGAAAACCAGAAAAATTTGCATTTGTGATTATCTTCTTCTATTTTCGGCAAAAAAAATTTCGTTTATATCTTTATTTTATATAAAACTTTAAATATCCTTTAATTGTTTTGAGCAGTGTAACTTGACTTTTAGATTTTTAATGCTTTCCAATAAAGTTGAAAAGTGTTTATGGTCTCGGTTTGTCTGTCCGCGCTGTAAATCCTGTAAATATACTCGGATTGCCGTGAAATATTTGGAAGTTATTATCTTATTTCAACTCCAGTTTTTGGCAAGATGAGTTTATTTACAGGGACAATAAAAAATTTACTTTTACATTACGGCTTATGGGAAAAAATGGTTTCAAATGAGTTTTAAAGTTGTCAAACATATTAAAATATATATGATGCATTAACAAAATGCATTAAAATATGCATTCTGTAAAATATATGGTGAAAAAAAAAAACATTATTCATTTACAGGGTCACACAAAATAATTCCATTGCATAATGGTAAAGGGGAAAATTGTGTACTACATATTTTAACTATATTAAATTATTTCACGAATAGTGAAATTGATATACGTCGTTGATGTTTAATATAAGTTATATGCTATAGTCATGCATAATAAGAAGTGCATAGCAATTACAGGGGCACACAAAAGATTTCAAATAGTATATTATTTCCGATGTACTGTATAATTATCCAATGATGGTTGATGGATGGATGAAATGCATTTGAATTATGATATGTGCTTTTAAGTATCACAAAATATATGCATCGTATATGGTGGGTATAGATGCTATAGTTGATATACAGGGCTACACAAAAGAGCTTGCAGACGTTACTGAATATGAGAGTAGATTACTTAGAGGTGGTTTTTAAATAAGTTATGCATTTTAACGCTGATCTGCATTGAGTTTGTTCAGAAATGTTTGTAGAATATAGATAAAATGATATACAGGGCTATGCAAAGAATTGGATACATGGATGCCTATGAAAGATAATTTCTAAGAATGGGATTTCAGGAGTTTTAAGAGTGTTTTAGTTTAAAATAAATTTTAGCAAAGTACAAGCATGTAACAAAGGTAGTAAGTAAACTACAGGGTTGAACAAAAGTATTCAAGTTTGTTTCCATCTGCTTGTTATACTTAAAAAAAATTCTTTAAATTTGCATTTTAAAAAATGTCTAAATTTGTTCTATTTTAGTTTATTACTTTGGCTAATTATTTTAAAATTTTACTATATTGTATAAGCATTCATTTTAATCTCAATTACATTATTAATGACAATCAAGTTACTGTTTAAGATATATAAACAAAGCAATGACCAGAAATCCGCAGAAACTCTGGTGCCCAGCTGAGCTGATTTGAGGGAATGTATTGTAGTACCACCGCAGCTCTTTTGCCACATCTGACGTCTAATTTCCGATTTTTTTTTTTCTAAGTACACCAATATTTTTGTTGTATTATCTTAAATATTGTATTTATTTTAAAGAATACAAATTCCTTTTTCATACAAAACTGATAAAGCAACTTTTCTTCACTAGGCTTTTACTCAAGAAAAATCCAAATCTACAGAGTTTCTAAATTTACCCGTTTCTTTATCGGAAAGAGTAATATCTAAGATAAGTTTCCAAAAGAAATATTCCACATTTATTCTTTTCGAAATTTAGTTCCTTACTTTAAGAATTAAGTATAAAGGAGATCAAAGAAGTTAGAAATTAGATCAAAGAAGATAAAAATTGGATTTATTTTTAAAATTCCATGCAAAATAATTAAATATTGAAAAGGATATTTTGTTTTTTCGTAAGAAACACGTGATATGAACTCGATGTTTTAAAATAGTGATGAAATTAAAAATTTTCCTCGTATAATGCCAATAAAAAGAACTTAGTTAAGCACATTCCTATTTTTCTATAGAGTGTTTGAAATATGGTTTCCATTTAAGCGGCCTAACCGTGTTTTTTTTGTCACGCAATATTTTGATTCAAAGGCTGGATTAACGCAAGATTGACATTTATGTTAATTTTTACTTACCCATCATACGTAGTATAGGGTAAGTCTTGCAATCGTTTTGAAAATTGAAAAAAAGTTTTTGACGGATTTACACGTTTTAGATAGTGGAGATTCCGAAAAACATATTTTTGGAAAAAAAAATTGCCGTCCGTCTGTCTGTCTGTGAGTCTGTCTGTCTGTAAACGCTCTATCTCCCGAACAAATTGAGATAGAGACTTGGAATTTTGTATTTAGTTACTATGTAAGAATGGGACGAAGCCTATTTAATATCAGCAACCTCGATTATCCGGAACTATTTTTTTCGGACTCTCGAATGATTCGTTCTGATGAAAGGTATATAAAAATTTTCGAATTTTTTTGTTCTAAGGAATGGACGTAAAAGGCAATAAAATAACACACATTTTGCATGTAGAACAAAGTCGATCGAATTATTAGTTGCCGAGATATTCGTAATCCTGTTTTCCACATTCTTCGATTTTTCATGACCCTGTATTTCATTCAAATTTCAATTCAGAAGTATATTTTAATTGGAAATGAGACGCTTAATCCGACGCAGTTAATTGTTAGTTAATAGAATTATTGTTTTTGGAGTTATAAGGATGTTTCTTTTACGCAGTTCGGTACTACTTGAGTAGTTTGGCGTTTTATATAATTTGTCGAAATTGGTACATCAGCAGTTCTTTAATATAGCATTACTATGCATATTAACAATATTTAAATTTTGTTTATGAATTGCAATGCATTGTATAAATAGTTTTCACATGTTTTATTTTCATATACATATCCATGATGGGTAAGTATTACGGTGGCCCCCAACGACTAGTTTGAACTGTATAAGATAAAAATATGTGTAAAATTACCAAATACAAATCTTCATACAATTACTCTTCGCAGTTATTATTTTATGAATCATTAAACATGCATGAAAAATCTGCTGGATGAATCTACAGAAAAAGATCTAGAAAAAAGCTACAGAATGCTTAAAGAGTTAATGCATAATAGAAGTTCTTGAACTTGGGAAATACATTTTATCAGAAAAAATGCATAGATCGTAATTTATTCCGATCTGAAACTACAAAAATGATGCTTTTGGACAATTGATTTTATTTTTTTCCTTAATTTTCATAAAGAATTTATTTTTTTAAATTTCTTTACATTTCATGTAAAGATTGCGAATAACAGAAGAAATAAAACAACTACAATATCAAAGAATATCAAGAAATAAAAATTCAATCACAATCGATTGTACTCTATTAGCAGAAAAAAAAACACTTCGCGTAAAGGATTTTTTCGTGAAGTTTGAATGAATTCGAAGCAGTTAAGCACATTTTTTTCTATTAACTGCTTTAAGTATTGTTTAAAGTATCATATAGGTTCTTTTTTGGGTTAGGAATTATGCCTCATATGAAAAAATGTATGAATCGTACGTTAACCTATTATAAAATTATAAAAAAATCGTTTGAACAGTTAATTGTTCTTTCTTTCTTTATTCTTGTTTTTTTTCTTATCTTTAATAAAGAATTTATGCTTTTAATTCCTTTACTTTTCATGAATAGATGGAAATAACAGACCTTAGGCATATGTACACTGCAAAAAAAGAAAACAGAAATTGCAATTCTACCGATGCGCAGTTACAGAAATCTGTGTCCTTATTAAAATGTTACATGTACATTGTGATAAATTTACAAAGCTACACTGTAAAAAAAATCTGTAAAGTTACCAAAAGTTCCTAGAACTGTAATCCATGAACTAAAAGCTCCTGGATGCCTAGAACTTTTTATGTAGCGGCAAAAAACAAAAATTCGTGTAACAGATACAAGTTTACCCTGAAAATAAAAAAATCTGTAAGGTTACTAAGAATCTTTTAGGAAACTGGGATTCTTAGAATTTTTTATGTAATTCCAGCCCAGGTTACAGATAAAACTTTAGTAAGATTACTATAATTTTAATAGATTCGTTTGAAAAGATACAGATTTCTGTAGCTTAACAAAAATTAGTTTTATAGATTTGCATCCTTGCTTATACGGTGTACAGATAAAATGTTAGTAAGTATACAGATTTCGGCAACTGTACATCTGTAGGATTACAGATTTTTTTTAATTTTTTACAGTGTAGTTTTTATGAAGCGACAGAAATGTGTAGCTTCACAAAAAATTTATTAACATTACAATAATCTTACTAAAATTTTATTCGTAAACCGGGTTGCAATTACATAAAAAGATATAGGCATCCCAGTTTCCTAAAAAATTCTTAGTAACCTTACACATTTTTTTATTTGCAGTGCGAAGTGTATCTGTTACAAGAATTGTAGTGTATGCGTTTTATTTTAACCCCAATGATTGATTTTATGAGATATTTTCCTGCGAATGGAAATACATTAGCTTTGTAGTTTTTGCAGTTCTATGAATAAATTATTTATCTTATTTAAGTAAGTTATGATAAATAATTTTTCAACATGTTTTTTCTTATATCGCTTAATCTAGCGATAATATGATTAGTATGTTTCCGTTAGTTTATCAAACTTTTTAAGTTAAGAAAATAAGCTTAGATAAAACAAAATTTGTTCCTTGGAATATCGTAGTATCAGTTTTACCTTATTAGTTTTTCAAACATTTTGGGTTCTTTTCCTGCCTAATAGGAAATCAAATTTAAGAAAAATATAATCGAAATTCAATAAAGTAAGCGGTATAGAAAAAAAGTTATCGAAGAAGTTTTTTGATGTTATTATTTATTATATAATGTTTTTTTGCGTTAAAACGTTTTCTACAAGATTCAATACATGATCTTATGAACTAAATTAAATTAAATACAGAAACCTATATCCTATTTTTCAATATAGATATAACACGAAAATTAATTTATTTCTCAGTCTTACAATTTATTACATTGTACTTATACATTGTAAAGTCACATTGTAGTGATTTCAATCGTACTTTTGTTATACACTGTAAAAAAAAAATCTGTAAAGGTACTAAACATTTTCTAGGAAACTGGGATTCCAAGAACTTTTCATGTAACGATAACAGGAAAAATCCATGTAACCGATTCTAAAACTTGAGTTTTTGTTGTTACCGTTACAGGAAAAGTTCTTGGAATCCCAGTTTCCTAGAAAATGTTTAGTACCTTTACAGATTTTTTTTTACAGTGTAATTACACAATGAGTTATCATGCCGAAAAACTAAAATTTTTAAATGTAATAATCCTATAATGTAAAGGAGATCACGAATAAAAGTGACACAAAAAATCAGGCATTTAATAAAAATAAAATATAAAGCATTTAATATAATGAGTGAAATAGTTCATTGATATGTGACGAATCACAAAAAGCTTTAATACTCAGTAAAGTGAATGAATGCTTTTTTTTTAATTTTGTTAACATATTTGAGGGATCTATCGACAAAGATTGAACTCTGCATTGCAAAATAAGCAAAATTCTGGAAAGCGGCTCTAGAAGATTGAAACAAACCCGCGAACAACGGAAATTCTCATGATCTAAGTGATTTTTTATGAGAATTGGGGCAGATGCAACCTGAAGTCGGCTGCAGACAGGCGGTCTAAAAAAGCTGCTCGAACATCTCGGTACTAAATATGGACAGGCGGGACAGCTAACGTGATAGGCAACAGCTTGTTGCAAAATGTTCAATGATTCTTTATATTTATGTGTAATTATTCAATGTGTACATACAGTGTCTCACAAAAGTGATGGGACACTTGTGCTTTATAAAAAGAAACTGCAATAAAATAAATAAACAAACATGTGCAAATTTTTTTTGGTTGTGTTTCATATTTAAAGTTAGTAACAATTATTACATAACATACATTTTGTCAAAATATTAAAATATTAATTTAGTAAAAATACAATTGTTCAGAACGGAGCAAAAATGGCTCACATAAGTGATGAGACACTTACTTCTCCATCAAATATTTATCCAAAAATTTTACTTTTTAAAAGGTTTTAATATTTTGTTGGATTTCCTTTTACTTTTAAAACATGATTTAATCTTTTTGGGATGGATTCGACTAATTTTTTTGTGATTTCTGGGGTGATTTTACCCCCATTCTTCTTGAAGCACCGATTTTAGTTGTTGTTTTGAAGAAATGGTGTGTTTGCGAATTCTTGATTCCAATTCTTGCCAAATATTCTCTATGGGATTTAAGTCTGGAGATTGTGGTGCTGTTTTTATTATTTCAGGACAGTTATATAGCAGCCAGAGTCTAACGTTCAGAGCAGTGTGCTTGGAGTCATTGTCCTGGTAGAATTTAAAATCGTTATGAAGGTTCAATTTTCGTGCTGAAGATTTCAAATTTTGCTTTAAAATATCAATATACTTGTACTGATCCATTATACTGTGAATAAAAACAAGATTACTAACTCCAGCGGACGACATACACCCCCATACCATAACTCCTCCTCCACCATGTTTTACTGTTGGTACCAAGTTCTGTTTGCGAAATTCTTCCCTGGGTTTTCTCCACACCAAGATTCTACCGTCAGAACCAAATATATTAAATTTACTCTCATCAGCAAATATAACTTTATTCCAGTAATCAGAATTCTTATTTATGTTGGATTTTGCGAAAGCTAGTCTGAGTTTTCTATTCTTTTCACTTGCGAAGAATTTTTTCCTGGCTACTCTACCGTGATATCCAGCAGATCGAATTACCCTTCTAATAGTCTCAGGATTAACAATTATTCCATATAATGCTTGTAAATCAGCAGCAACTTTTGAAGCACTATTTCTTGGATTTTTTTTAATATTTCGAACGATAATTCGCTTTATTCCATTGGATAGCTTTGATGGTCGGCCAGGTCTTCTTTTATCCTGAATCATATGATTCTTTTTATATCGTTTAATGATATTGAAAACTGTTGAAAGACTCAAGTTAACTGTTTCAGCAGTTTTTCTAATAGATTTTTCCAAGTTCAATATGCAAATTAATAACTAATTTTCGAATTTCAGGCGAAGTTTCTTTTCGTTTAGCATTCATGGCTACACAGAGCTAAAAAACACAAAAATTCCAAAACAAACTGGAGAGAAATACTACAGACGATTTTATAAATTATTGCCAATTGCTTTTAAGTAAAAATAAAACCCCAAAAAATATTTTTATTGCTTATTTCAGATGATTTTTGTTGCATATATAATGGTGTCCCATCAGTTATGTGAGCTATTTTTTGCTCCATTCTAAACATTTGTATTCTTATTAAATTAATATTTTAATATTTTGACAAAATGTATGTTATGTAATAATCTTTACTAAATTTAAGTATGAAACACACCCATAAAAAATGTGTACATGTTTTTTTAATTTATTTGATTAGTTTCTTTTTGTAAAGCACAAGTGTCCCATCACTTATGTGAGACATTGTATGTCCGTCCTTGTTAACTCTAATCAAGATTAAAGTCTTTCGTAATTCAGCTGAATTATGACTCCTAGACAAAGTTTAATTTTAAGCCAATAAATTCATAATAGAAGCACACGGTTCACCACATATTCGTGAATATATAGGAACGTCTTACACAGCAAATTCGCAAACACATAAAGAAACGCATCACAGAACACTTTTTGTCCCCGAATTCACAACACATCAATGTATTTTAAAACGTTTTTTCTGCTGTGTTTGTGTTCTTAATAAATTTCAAAAGTATTGCTCTCTAGAAATGTGTTCTAAATATGTTGCAAAAGTATTGCTATCTAGAAATGTGTTCAAAGAATTATGTTGTTAGTTGTTTTGAAATAGTGTTATAAATAGTATTGATGAAAATAGTTTCTTAAACTAGTATTTTGTTGCACAACATTTTGTTCCCAAATTAACAACACATTGTAAACACTACAGAGTTTAGAACACTATAAAACAACACATGTAAAACACTTTCAAAATATTTTTTTACATTACTGCTATCTAAAAAGCCGGAGACTTGGCAGCTTTGATTTACTCAGATTCAAGAAAATTAATGAAGATTATGTCTTAAAATCGTAAGGAGGCGCTATGGGCGGATCACCCCCCCCCCAAAAAAATATTTTAAGCCCCCCCCCCCTGGAAAAAGTTCCAAAATCACTAAATGTTCCGAAAATTCAAATGAAATTCTGTTCAAAAATCTAATTTAGTTTTGAGATCCTTTCACAGTTTTGCAGAGTTACTAAATTGTATCTAAAATACGTGTTTCAACACTCCTTCATCCTATTTGTACATATGAAGCTAACAGGATGTTTAATTTTGCACCAGTTATACATTCAAAATTTTCATCATCATATACTTTTCTTAGCATAAAATGACGTTATTACAACAGTTTAATGAGAAACATAGTACCTACAATGTGAATATGTACTAATTTATCTTTCTGCATTAAAGAGAGAATAAAAACATATGAGCCCCACCTACATTCCCTTGAGCCCCCTCCCCTCTATATTCTTCTGATCCCCCCCCTATCGTACACTTCTAGCTACGGCCCTGAAAAAACATATTCTGTTTCATTGAAATCTGTGACTATGGCTTAGAGGAAAAGGCTTGCGATGACTCAGCTTGATTTGATTCGGAATGTTCCTCAAAATATTTTTAAAAAGATATACTACTAAAAACACACAAAGTTCCACTATTTTTATTTCATAATCGGGTAAAAGACACTTTTAAGTACAATTCTCAACAAAAATAAATTTAAGAGAGACTGCTACTTTTTTTATAATGCTTTTTTGTCAATTCTCTATTTTTCATAAAAAAATTCACGATTTCAAAGTTTAAAAAATTTTTTAGACAAACTTAAAATGTCATAAGTCAAAAAGTAAATTTTTTTTTTCAGAAGCTGTGTACCCTATTTATAATGCATAAATTATTTGAAGATGATTTGACAAATAGATATTGAGATATAATTATATTTATGACGAACTATATTTGAAAACCGAGCAGTCAAGAATGCCACCTGAGGACAGTTTTTCAAAATTTTGATTTTTTTTCTCAGAAACTATTTTGTTAACGAGTTAAAAAAAATTGCTGGCGATCATACTCCATTAAAAAGAATCTGTAGAAAACCTATAGGTATTTATACCAAAAATCTGCGGGAAATCTGTCGATATTTGACCAATTATGCATATATTTTCAAGAATATCTTTAAAAATTCTGTAGATATTTTTAAGATAAAGTTAAATCTGCAAACTTTCTTCAAATTTCTGTAGAATGTTTGAAGAAAGTGGCGACTTTTTCAGATAATCTTAAGATTATTTTTGGTGAGGTATCTTATTAGTAAGAACAAACTCATGTATTTTCATTAAAATTTGTGATGGTGAATTACTGGCCTGCCTGAACTGACATGGAATGACTCAAAAAATTAATTTTAATTGCCTGTATGAAAAGTGAAAATTTTGTCATTCCTGTAACCGCTCAAAAATATAATATTCAAAAACTGTCTCTCTCGTAGAGATTCTGTGAATTACATAAAAATATAGAAATAAAATTTACGAAATTTAGCAGAATAGTTTTATCTTTTAAAAAAGATTAATCATAGACCGGGCGGCGGCGATATGAATGACTACTTCATCGAGTTACGGGATGAAATCATGATGTAGGACAAGATTATTGGGTGTAGATTAAGGAATGACTGGTCTGCTTCGTCATTTCTTGGTACGACTTTCAGTTACAGTCTGCCGAGGGTTTGCACCAGGATATGCGCAGGCAGACCGATATATTCTTAAAATACTTTATTTTACCTTTAATTTGGCACCCGTTCCATCCCGTAACTCGATGACGTGAAAGTGGCGCCAAAATGGCGAGTTGGCGCCCGCTGTTACTCATATCGTACCAAGAAATGACGAAGCAGACCAGTCATTCCTTAATCTACACCTAATAATCTTGTCCTACATCATGATTACATCCCGTAACTCGATGAAGTAGTCATTCGTGTCGCCGCCGCCCGCTCTATCACTAAATTCATTTCATGACACGTGAATTCATTACATTCGATTTTGCAAAATGTTAAGCGGAACGTTTGCGACATTTTTTTTTTTCCATAATAGAATTTTAGCAAAAATTCATTATAAATACAGTCACCGCCAAAAAAATGTTGACACTTTCGATTTTTGATGTTTTGTTAAATATCTAGAAATATACACAAGGAATTATTCTGAAACTCCTGGTGTGTAAACAAAATAGTACACGTCATGTATTTTGCCAAAGATTTTTCCCCGAAATCTAACAGGGGACCGTCAATAAATTGAAAAAGAACGAAGATCTTTTGGATCACCCTGTCAAAACTAATGAAGCAAAACAGTTTAAACTGCATATAATGATTAAGTGGCTTATTGTGATAAGTTGTGTCGATTTTTATGAATATAGATTGAAAACTCGTAGAGAAATTAAAGTTTTTATAAAAACGGACCAAAATTTTTCCAAGTTTTTTGCTTATAATTTTCAGAGCTCTTCATAAAACAAAATAATCTTTTCAGAAAATATGACAAACAACATTGCACATAAAACCCTGTAATCAGAATTAAAAAATAATAAAAAATGTATGAAAAATGAACGGGTTTACTAAATAATTTTTTACTGCGCATGCGTCAACGCTATTAAAATTTCATTTGCATATTATGTTAGTTAAGTGTATAGAGCAACGTTTGTGAAAGTCTCAAAAACATAGCTTGAAAACTCTGAAAATTATCGTTAATAGAATACTGTCAAAATCCATTATTCCCAAAATGAAGCAAAAAGATGAGGGGCTGTATCCATATTCCATTGATTAGTACTTACACAGTATTGCACGTACTACTATATTTGGATACAACTCCTTATCTTTTTGCTTTATTTTGGAAATAACGGATTTTGACCATATTCTATTGGCGATAATTTTTAGAGTTTTTATGCTATGTTTTTGAGACTTTCACAAAAGTTGCTCTATACATTTAACTAACATAATATGCAAATGAAATTTTAATAGCGTTGACGCATGCGCAGTAAAATATTATTTAGTAAACCCGTTCATTTTTCATACATTTTTTATTATTTTTTAATTCTGATTACAGGGTGTTATGTGCAATGTTGTTTGTCATATTTTCTGAAAAGATTATGGAGTTTTATGAAGAGCTCTGAAAATTATAAGCAAAAAACTTGGAAAAATTTTGGACCCTTTTTATAAAAACTTTAATTCCTCTACGAGTTTTCAAGCTATATTCATAAAAATCGACACAACTTATCACAATAAGCCACTTGATCATAATATGCAGTTTAAACTGTTTTGCTTCATTAGTTTTGACAGGGTGATCCAAAAGATCTTCGTTCTTTTTCAATTTATTGACGGTCCCCTGTTAGATTTCGGGGAAAAATCTTTGTCAAAATATATGACGTGTACTATTTTGTTTACACACTAGTATTTTCAGAATGATTCCTTGTGTATATTTCTAGATATTTAACAAAACATCAAAAATCGAAAGTGTCAAGATTTTTTTGGCGGTGACTGTACTAAAAGAATCTATTAAAATGTGTTTAATAATTTTATTATTAATGTAAAAAAAATAATGTGCAACATGTATCAAATTTACCAAAAAACGCGGTCATTATAAATGATAACCGGTTATTAATTATAATTATAAAATTTATCAAATTAATCAAAACATATATATAATTATATATAGAATATTTAGCCCTGCAAATAAATTTTATGTTTTAGAATTTCTTTCAGTTGACATTAACGATACTAATATATAGCTCACAAAACTCTGTCATTTTTTAAAAATCTCACATGATTAAATTATTGGTTATAATATTACATTATAGGTTCAAATTATGAGAATTTCAGAATCAATCAAAACTTGTTTCAGTATCATTTCAACTCTATCTAAGAAACTTTCTCTAACTCAAATTGCCATCAAATCTAAGACTACAAACTCCGCTTCAAAGTGGATTATTAGTGAATTTTAGAAGACCTGTTAAATGGAATTTCAATTACTTTAAATTGACAACAACTCATTCAAAATCTGCATTTCATCGTCCTTCAACTATCAGGTATGATGCCGAACTTCATAATAATGAATAGAATTGCCTGACATCTATCATTACCAATGAGCTATACTGATTTCGCGATATATAGAGTAAATAACATTTTCCATCGCAGTTCATGTCATTTCTACTTGTTAAATATGACAAAGAAATAAGTTTGATAAAATTATAAAAACGCGACCGTTTTAAAGAAATGTTCTAGTGTAAATTTCGTAATTACATTTGTTCAATATTACATAACTAAATTTAATAAAAAAGGCAGAGATAAATATATTAAAATTACCTGTAAATGCAAACATATGATTTAAAATTACTTAAAAGATACATTAAAAATCATTTAAATTCTAAAACGTTTCCATGGATCATAAAGCCATCATCAGGTGACATTTAAATATTGTTATTAGTTTTCTTTGCGCTTAGTCGAGAACCGCCGTTGTAATATTCTCGAATAGGTTAAAAGAACATTAATTACAACAATTAAATTCCCACTGATGATGGCCGAGTAATGGCTGAAGACGGTTTGGATTTTGAATGTTTTTTATTGCATTTTAATATATTTTTATTTTGTTTTAAATAATTTTATATTATTCCAAGCTCGAAAAAGTTTTAATAAATGCAATAATACAGATATTAAAAAAAAAAAAAAAAAAAAAAAAACACGTGGATATAAATTATTAGCTAGTAGATAAAGTTACATAAAAATAGTGTTTAAGAGGATTTTTTTTCTATTCTGATAAATATATGTGACGATTTCAGGAGAACTCGAATTATTTCCACTGGTTAAACAGAAACACGCAGTCATGGCAAGCGAGGGAAAAAACAAAAATAATAAATAAATGTAGAAGATCCAATAATTAGTCATGGGCTGCTGTAAATTCATTTATTAAATTCGTGATAATGAGGAAGGAAAAGCTCCTTGTTGCAAAAATTCCATCATTATTTCAGCGAGCTGTCCTCATCGAATAAGCAACCCAAGAAATCTTCAGAATAATCTTCTTCTCATCTCGAGACTTCCCCCTTTTAAACTAAAAAGAAAGTTCTGGAACATTCGGTAACCTCAAACCATCATTCTTTCATGTAAACAGAATTCTTGTCCAGCTACGAGATTATTTCAAACAGACGATAAATTTATTTTTAAAAAAATATTATTTAACCAATTTATAATTGACTCCGAATTTTAAAATATCTTAGGCAGACGATTTTTATACATGATTAATTTTAAGAGAAAAAGAAAAGAAATGAATTTATTAATATGCAAATTATCGTTGACGGCGGAAAAATAAATAAATTGATAAAATAAAATAATGATATTTTTTAAAGGTATGGGTTTGGAATAAATTTAATAAGACTTTCTTAAAAAGGGTTGATAAAAACATAGAAGAAATCAGTTTTATTTGGAATATTAAGAAATAAAGTTTTAATTAAGAATATTTTTAATTTAGAGCCATCTTTTTAAATTTACGCATACTGGAATAATGTTTTTTAAGGAAAATTAAGAATTTATATCGTCTGCACACAGATTAACAGATTAGATCTAGAAATAAGATTTTAATTTAATAATTTGAAGTAAGTACGGAATATTATTATAAGAAAATTAAGATAGTATAAAGGTTAGTTTTGGCGAAAAATTTTAAATTTGTAATATTATCCCCCCTCCCCAAGACTTTGTATGAAATTGATAGTTAAATAAAACTACAAATTCAGACAACAGAAATATAATAATTTAGAAAAGTTAAATTTTGGAATAAAACTGTCAAACTCAGGAAGCCAAGAGATGGAAGAAAAGAAAATTAACGCAATATAAAAAATATTAGCGATTAAAATAAAATAGTTAACAGAAAATAATTCTGAATTGAATTTAGGTAGGAGCATTTCCCTGAAAGAAATACAATAATGTTACAACATCACTTACCATTTGTAAGTGCATAGGAGATAATACATATAATAACAGTAAATAAGTTATGAATATTAATAAGCAAGAGATAAAAATATAATAAAAACAATAAAAATTCGTTCTCATGGAAGTTTAAATAATTACAATGACTTAATGCATAGTTTATTTTAAATAAGTCCTTTAAATGAAAAAAGTCTTTCAAGAATATATAAAAGAGTCTTTTTCAATGTCCAGTGAATACAGTCTCTTTAATTAAAAATCTTCAAACCTAGTTTAATCTTTGGTTTTAATGTTATGTTGGATCCAACAACTTTCAGTAATATATCAATTTTTCAATAATAAATAGCATCACTCTCAATATCAATAATAAATAATATAGAAAAATTTAAATAATAACAATAACAACAATAATAAGTAATAGTATAATAAGACTCCATATCCTAATATTTTTCAATAAGAGTATAATTAATACTAAACTTCATTATAGAAATCATAATAATAATAATAATAGTAAAACAAGAGTATAATCAAAAGAAAATATCACTATTTGTTTATTATTGATAGGGAAAATATTGGTTGAGGATAAAAATAATTACATAGCAACTAAATAATTTTCTTATCTTCTAATAGCATAAGAAAGTATTTTTTGCTAGCCGAAAGCATAAATAAAAAAATCATAATAATTCCAAAATCCAAATAAAATTAAATCTAACTATTTAGAAAATGGACTCTCAACCAGTATTTCCTTACAATAATTCCTCTCTGATACTCTTTTACAAAATTGTCAAATTTGGTTATAAGTTTTCAATGCCAAATGTAGAATAATGTTTTATCCACACATGGTTTTTAAACTTTAATAATAAAATACAATAGGAATGAAAGTTGTCATTCTTAATTGAGAAATGGAAATAAAAATAGTGTGCTTTTTTTTTGAAAAACTTTTAATATCTAGTTTTCACAATCACTGAAAATCACATATTATGTTATAGGTTTGAGTAGAATCATTAGATTTTATACTGTTATAACATAAATATCTGCGGAATAAATAGAATAATACTAATGTCAAATACATGAGTAAATATAGTTAGACTTAAACACCCTTAAAATTAATTTATCAACATCAATTTGAAAGCTTTTACAATCAAAGTGTTCACCTTATGCCTGCATAAGGTGCCCAATTTAACCCCAAAAACTCCCCAAAACAAGTAATATTCTTGTAGGCCTCCAAGAACATACCTGCTGATGTTGAAAATTATGGTGATTGTATCTGAGGTTTTGTTTGTTTTTTGGGTTGCTCATGAAACAGTTTAAAATCTTCGGGTGAAAAATAGGGTCTTAATTTAGAAACATGCACAATAACGGAATTCTGTCCTGTCTCATAATTAAATTTATCTATTTCATAAGTTACATCAGAAAGTTTATTTATAATTTTATATGGTCCAGAGAAAGTAGGTTCTAATTTTCGAGTGTTAGGGTATTTAAATTCTTCATAAATTACAGAGTCTTGTATTTTTAATGGGCATTCAACAAAATTTCGATCATAAAGTCTTTTACTTTTAAGGTAAAATTCATGAGTTCGCGCTTTCGCAATTTTGAGGGCTTTGTCTACTGGAGTTGTATACATTTTAATTGCCTCACACAAAACCATTACCCCCCATTTTAAAAATCTGAATCAAAATTATCGTGAAAATTATAACTATATTTAGCTGCTAACTTTAACCAGAAATTTTATCTAATAAAAATAGAAATTGTAAATATCATAGTTATACCTTAAATTGTGATCAACTTTTTAATTCTATTATTTTATAAATCATAAACAGATTCAAAATTTTAATTATAGGTAATTCCTTACTTAAAACCACAAAATTTACTAAAAAAAATTAATCACATTTATCAGTCAAAATTCCAGCAACAGCCTTGCACAGTTCCATATTCTTACTGAATTTAAATAAATTATAAGAATCCGGGAACCAAAGCTCACTGTCACTAGAAATTCTAACAAATAAAGGAAAAAACATAAATGTTAATTTAATTTTCAGCTCAAATGTTTAGTTGTAGGAACATTATCATGAAAATACTGTATTCTGAGAATAGTTCTTGATAACAAACAATATCAATAAATTAGAAAATGTACCTTTTAAAAAAATAACTTGAGCTTCTGAGTTCTTTTATACTTCATTATTATTACGAACTTATCTTTAAACGTGCATAAAAATATCATAATACTCTTAATAAGTAACAGTAAATATCTTAAGAACATCATACTCCTCAATTAAATTTTTAAGAACAAACATGTTTTCACTCCAACAAGTAATAATGATAATAATAATGCTCATAAATTGGTAAGTAAGTAAGATTCACAGATAAATAATCAAATAAATAAATAAATTAGTAAATTAATAAATTAACTTCAAATTACTCTCATCAATAAAATAATAAATAAATAAATAAATAAATAATAAATACTTTCCATCAATCATAAATAGAATAGAAATAATAATCAAAACATTTAATAAAATAAACTTACAGTTCACGAAAAATCTTCAATAAAATCCATTCTTCATTAAATTCCTCATCAAATACCTTTCGCATACTCACCACTTTGAAGTTATTAATTTTCAAAAATTTGTCATTATGACCATGATTATCTTGAGTCATCAGTTACACATAAACAGCAAAAAGGTGGAATATCAGGCCTCAGGAATTCACGAAATATTTAGAAGAAATCTTTCAAACCACTCGCACAGAAAGCTGTTTAACATAAAAATCTCCTCTGTTACATTCACTCGAGGAATCAAAAGATAATGGCAATTCTTGCTTAATAACACTTTCAACCATGGCGGGAAAAATTTTCGGCGATCCATATTTTTGTCATCACTTCGTTTCAGTAGATTCATTCGATTCATTTACATAGCATTTTACTTCTTCAGTAGATTCATTTCAAAATCCGAAACAGGCACTAGCACAGGCATTACTTATCCTGTCCGACTTTTCGATTAGTTGTGACGATTTCAGGAGAACTCGAATTATTTCCACTGGTTAAACAGAAACACGCAGTCATGGCAAGCGAGGGAAAAAACAAAAATAATAAATAAATGTAGAAGATCCAATAATTAGTCATGGGCTGCTGTAAATTCATTTATTAAATTCGTGATAATGAGGAAGGAAAAGCTCCTTGTTGCAAAAATTCCATCATTATTTCAGCGAGCTGTCCTCATCGAATAAGCAACCCAAGAAATCTTCAGAATAATCTTCTTCTCATCTCGAGACTTCCCCCTTTTAAACTAAAAAGAAAGTTCTGGAACATTCGGTAACCTCAAACCATAATTCTTTCATGTAAACAGAATTCTTGTCCAGCTACGAGATTATTTCAAACAGACGATAAATTTATTTTTAAAAAAGTATTATTTAACCAATTTATAATTGACTCCGAATTTTAAAATATCTTAGGCAGAGGATTTTTATACATGATTAATTTTAAGAGAAAAAGAAAAGAAATGAATTTATTAATATGCAAATTATCGTTGACGGCGGAAAAATAAATAAATAGATAAAATAAAATAATGATATTTTTTAAAGGTATGGGTTTGGAATAAATTTAATAAGACTTTCTTAAAAAGGGTTGATAAAAACATAGAAGAAATCAGTTTTATTTGGAATATTAAGAAATAAAGTTTTAATTAAGAATATTTTTAATTTATTGCCATCTTTTTAAATTTACGCATACTGGAATAATGTTTTTTAAGGAAAATTAAGAATTTATATCGTCTGCACACAGATTAACAGATTAGATCTAGAAATAAGATTTTAATTTAATAATTTGAAGTAAGTACGGAATATTATTATAAGAAAATTAAGATAGTATAAAGGTTAGTTTTGGCGAAAAATTTTAAATTTGTAATATATATAAAAAGTGCGATGAATCCAAAAGGACATTGTAACGAGCGACCACTATATTATTTTTGAAGTAGACTATTAAAATATATCCTATTCAAACCTTAGCATAAAAATACCCAAAACATAAAAATATTCAGTATTTAATTTAGACTAAATATTTATCTTCATACATATATTTAATTTGAAATCGACAGTTGAAAACTTCATTAATAAACAATTTAATTTTCCAAATGGAACTAATTCAAGCCCTTTCATTTTTCATCAGCTAGTAATTGAACGTATAACTATTTCAGTATTTTCAAAAGTTTGTTTGCAGCTTTTTAGCTCACAGGCTATCATAGCCTGAGAGCTTATGTGCCCGCCCGTTCTGTATGTATGTTCGTACGTAACCCGATAACTCATGATAAAAATATCCGATCCACTTGAAATTTTGTACATAGGTATATCCTGATAAGGCGCTTCCCTGATTAGTTTTTGGAGTTCATTCGATATGTATAAGAGGGGGAACGGGGGGCTCATGCCCCTCCCCTTAATTGATATAAATGGGTTTTTCATGCATAATTAACAGTTTTCGTTCAAAATTTAGATATAGGATCATTCTGATGGGGCGATTCCGTGACTGTTATTAGATGTTCATTGAATAAATATAAACAGGGGGGAACGGGGGTTCTAATGCCCCTCCCCTTAATTTATATAAATGGGTTTTTCAAGCAGAATTGTCAGATTTGGTTCAAATCTCTGAATAGTTTTGGAAGTTTAATGGTTAAGTATAAAAGAGGGGGATAACTCTTCTTAAATTATATAAATGTTAAATGGGTTTTTATTAAGAATTATCCGATTTGCTCTGAATTTTGGATATAGATTTTTTATATGATAAAGCATGTCCTTTGATAGTTTAGGAGGTTCAATGATCAAGTATAAAAAAAGGGAGAGAGCTGTTTCCCCTTATTAATTTTTTTTTTCGAACGGAATTAACCCTTGAAAATATAAGGCTGTAATGTAAATCAGTATGCGTAGCCTGTGAGCTCAATGCCATCAGTTTAACTGGGCAATATTCTTTTTATTAGCTCACAGGCTATCATAGCCTGAGAGCTTATGTGCCCGTCCGTTCCGTATGTACGTTCGTATGTTCGTATGTTCGTGCGTAACGCGATAACTCATGATAAAAATATCGGATCCACTTGAAATTTTGTATATAGGTATATCCTGATAAGGCGCTTCCCTGATTAGTTTTTGGAGTTCATTCGATATGTATAAGAGGGGGAACGGGGGGTTCATGCCCCTCCCCTTAATTGATATAAATGAGATTTTCATGCAGAATTAACAGTTTTCATTTAAAATTTAGATATAGGATCATTCTGATGAGGCGAGTCCGTGACTGTTATTAGGTGTTCATTGAATAAGTATAAACAGGGGGAACGGGGGGCTCATGCCCCCCCCTTAATTGATATAAACGGGATTTTCATGCAGAATTAACAGTTTTCGTTCAAAATTTAGATATAGGATCATTCTGATGAGGTGATTCCGTGACTGTTATTAGGTGTTCATTGAATAAGTATAAACAGGGGGAACGGGGGGCTCATCCCCCCCCCTTAATTGATATAAACGGGATTTTCATGCAGAATTAACAGTTTTCGTTCAAAATTTAGATATAGGATCATTCTAATGAGGCGATACCGTGGCTGTTATTAGGTGTTCATTGAATAAGTATAAACAGGGGGAACGGGGGCTCATGCCCCTCCCCTTAATTTATATAAACGGGATTTTCATGCAGAATTAACAGTTTTCGTTCAAAATTTAGATATAGGATCATTCTAATGAGGCGAGTCCGTGGCTGTTATTAGGTGTTTATTGAATAAATATAAACAGGGGAAACGGGGGTTCTAATGCCCCTCCCCTTAACTTGTATAAATGGATTTTTCAATCAGAATTGTCATATTTCGTTCAAATCTCTGAATAGTTTTGGAAGTTTAATGGTTAAGTATAAAAGAGGGGAATAACTCCTCTTAAATTATATAAATGCTAGATGGGTTTTTATTAAGAATTATCCGATTTGCTCTGAATTTTGGATATAGATTTTTTAATATGATAAAGCATGTACTTGATAGTTTAGGAGGTTCAATGATTAAGTATAAAAAAGGAGAAAGGGGAGAGCTGTTTCCCCTTCTTAATTTTTTTTCGAACGGAATTAACGAAAATACAAGGCTGTAATGAACAATTAGTATGCGTAGCCTGTGAGCTCAATGCCATCAGTTTAACTGGGCAATATTCTTTTTATTTAAAACTTATTCCGAGCATTCAGTCTTGTCAGATAAAATTTCATTTGACTCACAAGGAAGGTCTCCATACGGGAATACTCCGAAAAATCTCCGTATCCTGTCCATAAAAAAAAATAATGAAAATTTCGTTATTTGGCGATTTATCATCGGTTGACAATAAAAAACAAATTCAATTTTTTTTTTTTTTTTTTTTTTTTTTTTTTTTGGGCCAAATGCATTTTAAAGGGCAAAAGATTCATGTTCAACGTGTTTAGATAAATTAAATATCTTTTGTTTTGTCAGCTTTAGTTTTTTTAAGTATAATTTCGTTATATTGATATTTATATGTATTTATATTCAAATTAAATCATCAAAATTTGAGATTTAAAATAAAATTCAAAATTAAAATCATTAAAATTGTTTCTAGTTCAAATTCTAGTCGGTCCAGTTGAGCATTGTCAACTTGTTTTGTTGCTATGGAAGCATCTGGCTTTTTTTATTTTTGAATGCGCTTAAACGTACGAAAATAATTTTACTGAATAAGAATTTTTATGTGTGAAAATATTTTTCCAGAGGTAAATTAAATAACTACAGTAACAAATACTATATATATATATATATATATATATATATATATATATATATATATATATATATATATATATATATATATATATATATATATATATATATATATATATATATATATATATACATATATATATATATATATATATATATATAACAAAACCAAAAGAAATTCCATATCCCCAAAATACATGGAAGTCTTCATCAGGGAGGCCCCTCCATGTAGGGGTAAATAAAGAGAAGTTTCTGAAAGGATGTAGGCTCATAAGGAAAATTACATCCTTAGCCCCCAACTTCTCAGATTTCAGAAATCAAACTCAAACCTTCAAAAATATTATAAATATATACAAAAATTTTTTAAAAATACCAAAGGACAAGACCAAAAATTACACAAACAAAAAAGGAAAATTACCTACAAAACTAAATATAAAAAATAAAATTGTAAAATACAAACCCCCAGGAATACAAAACCCTCTTCAGCTAGTGGGGCCATTCACTAGCGCTTCAAACTCGCCCTAAATTGAAATCAAGCATCCGTAAGTTGAAGCGCTAGTGAATGGCCCCACTAGCTGAAGAGGGTTTTGTATTCCTGGGGGTTTGTATTTTACAATTTTATTTTTTATATTTAGTTTTGTAGGTAATTTTCCTTTTTTGTTTGTGTAATTTTTGGTCTTGTCCTTTGGTATCTTTAAAAAATTTTTGTATATATTTATAATATTTTTGAAGGTTTGAGTTTGATTTCTGAAATCTGAGAAGTTGGGGGGCTAAGGATGTAATTTTGCTTATGAGCCTACATCCTTTCAGAAACTTCTCTTTATTTACCCCTACATGGAGGGGCCTCCCTGATGAAGACTTCCATGTATTTTGGGGATATGGAATTTCTTTTGGTTTTGTTATATACATTTTTTACATTTCTTTTTGTAGCATTTTGCGCATTGGTCTGTAAAAAACTGTTTATTTGTTTTTTCATTTTTTAAAAATTAATTGAATGGTTTTAATAAAATTGTGTATATATATATATATATATATATACCGGGTGTCTCCAGTAAATAACTAACCCATTTTGAACTTAAATAACAAATAAACGGTTTGAGATAATAACGCGCGGTTTGCGGTATTGTTATTAGAAAATCAATAAATTTTTAAACATGTACTTTGTTAATACAGTTCAAATTTCGGAAAAAAATATCGCGCTGGCGGTAACAGGCTGTTTGAATAGAGACATGACTCTAATTTTCATAAATAGGAGATTTTTGGCTGAATCTGAATCTATATGTTGTCGAATCTGAATCTATATGTTGAATCGACTCTCGAATCAGCTTCTGAAATAAGGGTACGTTGGTTGAAAAGTGATTTAAAATAATACTTATGATTGAACCATCTGTATTATACTTCACCTCCTCAGTCTTGAGACTGAGATATTATTTTAAATATTATTATATTACATTAACAAAGTGTATATTTTAAAATTTATTTATATTCTAATAACAATACAGCAAGCCGCGCATTTTTATCTCAAACAGTTTTTTTTGTTATTTACATTCAAAATGGGTCAGTCATTTACTGGACACCCGGTATATATATATATATATATATATATATATATATATATATTATTAAACTTGCTCATTTTTTTAATTTAAATTCATTAATGTTTAAATTCATTTACATGGATTCTAAAAATCTAAAAGTTTTCAGTCGCATTAGAATCGTTTGCTTTTGGCGAGGAAAAGTGCTGCTCACCAAATCGTGTGACACTTTCATCTTTTCACGCCAAATATTCGGAGGTATTTTATTTTTTTTTTCATGTTTTCTAATGCAATTACGCTGCTAATTTTCACTGATCCTTTATTGCATACATGAGTAGTTTAATTAGTATTTTTTACAAAAAAATCTGAGCATGCCCAGTAAGGAGACCTTCCTTGTCAGTGGGTCGTAACTTATTTCAGAATTCTAACTGGATTATTTGAGGTACTTATCCACTGCAAAATCTTTTAGAGTTTATTAAAATTCATAATTGATATAAGCTTTTGAATTTTTAACACAGTGAAATGTTTTTAGTTGACAGAAATTTTAATTATTTAAATCGTGTTAATCCTAATTTGAGAAATAACTTATTTCAATTTCAGAAATGTCATTTTGATTATATAAAATCATAATGTAAAAATAAAGAAAATAACCAAATATGTACGTATCTGAAAGTAACTTCAAATTATGTAATAGTATGGATATAATAATAACACGGATATGAGGTATCTCCTTGTAGATAAACTTACATAAAAACTGAGTTTGAAAAGATTTTTTTCCTATTCTAATAGATAGTTAAACCGAGTGATAAATTCAAAAGAGCACTATAACAAGGGGCTACTGTATTATTTTTGAAGTAGATTTTTAAAATATATAGTTTTCAATCCTTTCCATAAAAATATCCTCGACATAAAACATTAATTATTTAATTTAGACTAAATATTTATCTTCATACTTATACTTATTTTGAAGTCGACAGTTAAAACCTTCATTAATAAAGAATTTAATTTTGCAAATGCAACTAATTCAAGTCCTTTCATTTTTCACCCGCTCGTAATTGAACATTTAACTATTTCAGCATTTCCAAAAGTTTGTTTGCAGCTTTTTAAAAACTCATTCCAAACACTCAATCGTGTCAAATGAGTCAGTGGGTCGTAACTTATTCCAGAATTCAAACTAGGTTATTTTAAGGACTTATCCACAGCAAAATCTTTTAGAGTCTATTAAAATTCACAATTGGTGTAAGCTTTTCAATTTCTAACACAGTGAAGTGTTGTTAGTTAGCATAAATTCTAATTATTGATACCGCGTTAATCCTAATTTGAGAAATAATTTATTTCAATTTCAGAAATGTCATTTTGATTATATAAAATCATAAAGTTAAAAAAAAAAGAAAATAACCTAATTATTGAGAAAAATAGGAAAAAAGCTGTTTGCAATAAATTGATATTTTCTAGAGATCTTACAATATTTTCTTTTTTATGTAGAAGACGTTTCCAGTTTTTAAACAAGTTGGAAATTGCACGTGAAGCGTAGCAAATAAGGTGCGTTCACACGATAACAAAGTTTTAAAAATATCACTTTCATATATCAATTGCATAAAATTGTAAATAGTTAATTACAATTAAAATACGGATCAGACAATATTCTCCCTATACCATTATGTAATGGAATACTTTTGTGTGGCCTTGTAAATTACTAACAAATGTTCTTTGCACAAAATATTATGCAAAATGTGTATTATAATATGTACTTTATAAATGCATATCTATTTTATTATGTTCGAATGAGTGTAACACCATTAAAATACATTTGAAACATTTTTCCCCATTGACCGAATACTTTTGATTGTCGGGAATATTTTTAATTGTCCCTGTAATTGATCTATGCATCCGATTTTCATAAAATTTGAAATGACTCGACAAAATTATTTTATAATTATGTATTTTAAATTTCAAATAATTCGGTTGGGTAGTTTTTGTGTTGTTATATGCGGACGGACGGACTGAACGACAACTATAGGTGCTACGTATTTACATGATTACGAACGCACTTAAAAAGATAATATTATCAGTAATATAAGATCAGTTTCCTACAATAAACACTCTGTAGGGTGGGCTCTGAGTAGGACGGAAATCCGTCAAACTCGGAAAGTTTTTCAAGTACCTACGGATCCATAGACAATGAGGAAAATTTGTCTAAAGCGGAATATCGTCTACTGCGGGAAATTTTCTTTGCCACGATCGATTCTGTCTGACAGACAGAGTTTACGGTACATATGTATATGTATCTCAAAGTAATTTAAAATAATGTAACAGTATGGATATAATAATAACACGGATATAAGGTATCACCTTGTAGATAATTTATATGAAAATTGAGTTTAATAGGATATTTTTTTCTATTCTGTTAGATATTTAAACCGGGAGATAAATTCAAAAGAACACTATAACAAGGGACTACTGTATTATTTTTGAAGTAGACTATTAAAATGTATCCTTTTCAATTCTTAACATAAAAATACCCTCAACAGACTAAATAAGGTAGTCTGGTGTAATAACGCCAGGCGGGGTAATAAGTACTAATATTTTGCATAATTATGAAATAATCTGGTAAATGACACCCATGTACTCTGCGCAGAAGGGTTTTGAGTCATATAAATCGCAAAAAACAGCTTCAAGTTAATTTGTTTCATTTTTAAGTCTTCTTGTTTTTACAAGCAACTAAAATTAACGCTTGATCTAAAATTTGCGAGATACGTTTTGTGATGTGAAGACTATTTTTTTTATCCGGAAATACTTTGTTAATTACATAAATTTGTAGTACATTTCATGGACTTTAAAAATGTTTTTGAAGATTTTGGATATCTTCTCGAGATAATTTGTAATTTAAAATCTACAGCGCAATAACTATAACGGGGTAATAACGCCCATCCTTGGCATTAATACCCCGGTTGATAACCTACAGTGGCCGAGCTACATCCTAAATACTGATTCAAATAAACACAGTTAAAACTGTGTAATGTTTCTATTAATCCTATTTAAGCGGTCCTTTTTAAGCAAAAAGAAGCTCGCGGTCTGATATTCTTTTGCCTCATCCCCCCCCCCCCCACACACACACCACACCTTTATTTTTCTTACACTTTCAAAAAAAATGAATATTATAAATAGCTTAGAATGCAATTTGTCAATTTCTAAGTTTGTAGAGTTTGTACTTTTAGAATTGGGCAATCTACATGCAATTATTCCATCGTATTTCATAGTTTTGTTTGCATTGGTCGAGTAATCACGCCATTACATTTTATGAATACATATCTGTTAAATTATTTTTTTATATAAATAGTCAATGAGTTGCTATATCAAATCATATATTTGATTGGAAAATACAAACTAAAACTGAGCCGTGAAAATTGATAGAACTTTAACGTGATGTTATTACCCCAGGGTACCTTATATATCTTCCATGTTGTATTTATTTTGAAGTCTGCAGTTGAAACCTTCGTAAATAAACAATTTAATTTTGCAAATGCAAATAATTCTAGCCCTATCATTTTTCATTAGCTCGTAATTATAAGTAAAACTCTCTCAATATTTCCAAAAGTTTGTTCACAGCTTTTTGAAAATTTATTCAGAGCACTCATTCCTGTCAGTAAAAGATTCATTTGATTCAGTGAATCGTAACTTATTTCAGAATTCATTATTGAATCATTTTAAGTATTTATCCACGGAAAAATCTTTTCGAACTTATTGAAATTCAAAATTGGTGTAAACTTTTAAATTCCTAAAACAGTGAAGTTTTTTCAGTTAATAGAAGTTCTAACTATTTAAATCTTATTATTTCTATTTTGTACAATAATTTTCTTCAATTTCAGAAATGTCATTTTAACTATATAAAACCATAATATTAAAAAAAAATTAAATAAAGAATTGAACAAAATAAGAAAGAAACTGTTTCCATTAAATTATTATTTTCCATAGATATTACAAATTTTTTAGAGTGGATTTTATATATATATATATATATATATATAAGATGTTATCCAGGTGCTAAAAAAATGGAGTAAAGTGGGAACACACGAAGCGGGGAGACAGATGCCGCAGAAGTTGTGTGGAAGACGCTAGAACTTCCTAGACAATAGACTTCCTAGGCAAATTGAGTACTTCTGTGCCATGTGCTGTGTTATATATGTTTCTATCGCTTAATTGTCAGTATTTAAATTTTTAAACTAGCTTTTATGCTTCAAACGTGCATGAAAAGTTGTTAAAATTATTCTAACAATATTTTATTTTATATTTTAAGCCAAATAAACAGAGATTTCATCCCAAAATCGATCGCAGCTGTAGACTAAATCTTAGTACAATACAAACGTGTGCTTGCACTGAAAAACAATGAAGAATTCAAAAATGAGTACATCCATGTACTCATATTGAATTGAATATGTTTGTATCAAAAGTTATCACATTACTTTCTCAATTTTCAAACATCAACTAACAATAATTCTGTACCCTGTAACGGTTTACTTCATTCATGGTAACGTAAAAGATGCTCATTAATATAAATATTAAATTGTATACAGTATTTTGAAGTAATTTAAAAATGCTTGCAAATAGTGTTCTTGCCATAAAAATATTCGATTTAGGTAGTTTGCTAATAACTTTTGCTGTTTTTCTTGATAAACAATCAATTAAACTTTTATTGTAAATAATTTTGAGCAAAAAATAAATGCCAGTTTATTTTTAATTTATAAGTTAAGGGGAATGTTCATAGCGATTTCCATTTGAACACAATCATGGAATAAAAATTGAGCACATGTGTTTCTTAATTTTGAGTACATTTGGATCGGAGCTATTTTGAGTATGTAAAGTACTTAAAATTGAGTACTTTTTTTACTCAATTTTCAGAAACCATTCTTTTCATTGTGCTTTTCTCCAGTATCTATCACATGATGCAAAGTAGCCGTTCGACGTCTTACCCGTCATTATGGAACAGATGCCGCATCGAGGTTGAGAGGCATGATGCTGATAAATATATTTTCGTTTTCATTTTCAAAATATTTATCACTACAATGTCAGTTGAACTTACAGTTAAATGAACATAAATTCAGCACATTCTGCTACTTATCAGACTATTTAGGGCAAAAATCTTGGTTCACTATGTGAATAAGGAAAACGTAGGTCTTTTGTAATTGTCACCATCAAAACTGTTAACAAAAATCTCCTATTGCAATGGCCAAAATACTTATAGAGAGAAGTAAAAGAAAGCAAAAAACGTATTACAATATATGCTTTATATTGCAAAATATTACAAGCATGTACTTCATAAACAAGAAAAGAGATTTTAATCAATGTAATGGTAGGATATAAAAGTAACATGGATGTAAGGTATCAACTTGTAGATACAGGTGCATAAAAATTGAGTTTAAACGGGATTTTTTTCCCTGTTCTGATACATATTTAAAAAGAGAAATAAACCCAAAACCACACTATACTGAGGAACTAATGTATTTTTGAAGACTGTTAAAATATATCTTTTTCAATTCTTAGCATAAAAATACCCTCAACATAAAAATATTAAGTATTTAATTTAGACAAAATATATATTTTCATACTTATTTTTATTTTGAAGTGGGCAAATGAAACCTTTATTAATAAACACTTTAATTTTGCAAATGCAAATAATTCAAGCCCTTTCATTTTTCATCAGCTCGTAATTGAATGAATAACTATTTCAGTATTTCCAAAAGTTTATTTACAGCTTTTTTAAAATTTATTCCGAGCACTCAGTCGTGTCAGTTAAAATTTCATTTGACTCAGCGGGTCGTAACTTATTTCAGAATTGAAACGCGATTATTTTAAGCGCTTATCCACGGCAGAATCTTTTAAAGTTTATTAAAATTCAGAATGGGTGTGCGCTTTTAAATTTCCAACACAATGAAGTGTTTTTAGTTGACGAAAATTCTAATTATTTAAATCGTGTTAATCCTAATTTGAGAAGTAACTTATTTCAATTTCAGAAATGTCATTTTGATTATATAATATCATAAAGTTAAAAAAAGAGAAAAGAACCGAAGAATTGAGTGAAATAAGGAAGAATCTGTTTGCAATAAATATTTTTTTCTAGAAATCTTACCATTTTTTTTTATATATGGAAGACGATTCTAGTTCCTAAAGAGGTAATATTATCAGTAATATAAGGTCCGTTCATACAATAAACTCTCTGGAAGGTGGGCTCTGAGTAAGACGGAAATATGTTGAACTCGGAAAAATGTTCAAGTACCTACGGATCCATAGACAGTGAGGAAAATTTGTCTAAAGCGGAATATCGCTTACTATGGAAAATTTTCTCTGTCAGGATCGATTCTGTCTTAGACAGAGTTTACTGTATGTATATGTATGTATCTGAAAGTAATTTCAAATTATGTAACAGTATCAATATAATACTAACACGGATATAAGGTATAACCTTGTAGATAAAGTTACATAAAAACTGAGTTTAAAGGAATTTTTTCCTATTCTGATAGATATTTAAATAGAACGCTAAATTCAAAAGAGCACTATAAAAAGGGACTACTCCATTACTTTTGAAGTAGACTATTAAAATATATCCTTTTCACTCCTTAGCATAAAAATACCCTCAACATAGAAATATTAATTATTTAACTTATACTAAATATTTATCTTCATACTTATATTTGTTTTGAAGTCGACAGTTGAAATCCTCATTAGAAAACAATTTAATTTTGCAAATGGAACTAATTTAAGCCTTTTCGTTCTTCATCAGTTCATAATTGACCTTAAAACTTCTTCAGCATTTTCAAAAGTTCGTTTACAGCTTTTTGAAAACTTATTCCAAGCACTCAGTCCTGTAAAATTTCGTTTAGCTCAGTGGATCATAACTTATTTTAGAATTTAAACAGGATTATTATAAGTACTTATCCACGGGAAAATCTTTTAGAATTTATTAAAATTCAGAATTGGCGTAATCTTTTAAATTTCTAACACAATGAAGTGTTTTTAATTAATAGAAGTTCTAACTATTTAAATCTTGTTATCTTTAATTTGACCAACAATTTACTTCAATTTCAGAAATGTCATTCGATTATGTAAAACCATAAAGTTTTTCAAAAAAAGAAATTAACCAAATAATTGAGCAAAATAAAAAGGACGCAGTTTACAATAAATTAATATTTTCTAGAGATATTACAAAATTTTTTAGCGTGGCTATTTTTATATATGAAAGATATTATCCAGTTGCTAAAAGAATGGGGTAAAGTGGGAACAACACGCCGAAGACGGAAGATGTCGCAGAAACTGTGTGGAAGAAACTAGAACTTCATATACCCAGAAAAAGGAATTGATTAAAACTACAACACGTGTTTTGTTGAGTACATATTTGGGTTGTTTTAAGCAAATTTTTAGTTAAAGTAACAAATCGGTTTTGTTGCTAAGACAAAAAAAAAATTTTTAACACTCTTATAAAAATTTTAACAAAATTTCAACAATTTATTTGAGTCTTACTAAAGTCTTGTATTTTCAATTTGTAATTACAACAAAATTTTGTTGTTTTTGCAAAATTTAAATGGGTGTGCAGCAGTTACAACTCTCTCAGGTAATTTTGTTTAATTGATCTACATCACTATAAATGATTAACATAATTTTGGATAATAAAAACTTTTCAAACTGAGACGGATTAATGACGTTATTATTAAGTTATTATACATTTCGGATGAAAATTGTAAACAAAAAATTGAAAAAAAAAATATTTTTTTGTTTATTCAAACAAAATTTTCATCGACCCATATTTAAACGGAAAAAATTGGTTGGACAAAACAAATTTTTGTTGATTCAACAAAACCTTTTTCTGGGAGTAGAATAAATTAAGGAGTACTTCTGCGCCATGTGCAGCGTTATATATGTTTCTATCGCTTAATTGTCAGTATTTAAATTTTTAAAGTAGCTTTTATGCTTGAAACGTGCATGAAAAGATGTTAAAATTGTCTAACAAAATTTTATTATGTATTTTACGACAAATAAGAAGAGATTTCATCCCACAATTGATTGCAACTGTAGACTAAATCCTAGTAATATACAGACATGTGCTTGCCTTTCTCCCGTATCTATCACATTACACAAAATAGCCGTTCAGCATCTTAACAGCCATTATAAAACAGATTCCGAATCAAGGTGGAGGTACAGATGCTGCAAAATGTATTTTAGTTTTCTTTTTCAAAAAAATCATCACTATACAATTTTTATAGAACTTAAAGTTAAATGAACAAAATTCAGCACATTCAGCTACATATCAGACTAATTCTGAGCAAAAATGCTGGTTCACTATGTGAGTAATTATCACCACCAAAAATGTTAACAAAAATCTCCTATTCCAATGGCCAAAGTACTTATGCAGAGGAGTAAAAGAAAGCAAAAAGTATGTAAATATTAGAAGCATACTTCAGAAACATGAAAAGAGATTTTAATTAATGTAATGGTATGGATATAAAAATAACGTTTTTATAAGGTATCAACTTGTAGACACATTTGCATAAAAAACAACAAAGTTGAAAAGTGCTTATGCATTCGATTTGTCTGTCCGTCTGTCCGTCTGGCCGTTCAGTCGTCTAGCCGTTTGGCCGTCTGTCCGCGCTCTAACTCTCGTAAATATATTCGGATTGTCATGAAATTTTCGGACGTTAATGACATTTACCAGAGCACAAACCCTATCGAAAATGAAGGTTCTTCCACGATAAGTTTATTTACAGAGTCGGTCAAAAGTTTTCCATTACATTACGGCGTATGGGGAAAAATCGTTTCAAATGAATTTTAAAGATGTTACACCCTGTCAAACATCTTCAAATTTATATGCACCAACAAAGTGCACTAAAATATGCATTTTGTAAAGTATGCAGCGAAAAGAGTAGTTATTATTCATTTACAGAGTCATACAAAAGAATTTCAATACAAAATAATAAAGAGGAGGGGTTTTTGCGACATATTTTAATTATGGTAAACGATTTCATGTATAATTAAATTAATATACGTTGCTGAGGATTAATATGAATTATTTCATGCATAATATTAGTGCATAGCATTTACAGGGATACACAAAAGATAAGAATTAGTATATTCTATCCGAAGTCAAGTATATTATGGAAGATGGCTGTTAGATGGATTAAATGCATTTTTCATTATGATATACGCTTTTAAGTTTCACTAGATGTACGCATATTATATGGTTTATATAAATGCTAATTGTTACACCATTTAGACATACAAGGTTGCACAAAAGATCTCGGAAAGGTTACTGAGTATGAGCGTAATTTACTTAAAGGTGGTTTTAAAATATGTTGTGCCTTTTTACGATGAACTGCATTTAGTTTACTAAGAAATATTTGTAGAATATAGATAAAATTATATACAGGGTCACGCAAGGAACTGGATACCTCCAAAATGAATATGCCTTTTTATCATAATTTAGATTCTTTACATATCATTGTATCATAGAATGACATACTTCACTATACACACTACCAGATCTTTGAAAGGAATGTTCCTTCCAAAGGATACTATTATTCATATTTTCCTTGATTTTTATGGACAAAGTTTTTATAGATCTTTATATTGAGTTTAGGTTTTATAATTTTTGTTTATATGTCATTCATGTTTACTTTAATTATTTTATGTAAGTTTGTTTCATTAATTTATTATTTTTATTAATGAAAAACTATTATAGAATACTCATGCATGGTCACCTTTGGATGATAATTTCAAGAAATTTGATTTAAGTAGTTTAAAGAGAATTTATTTTTAAACTAAACTTTAGCAAAATACTTTCGTAGATTAAAGGTACTTTGTATTTTACAGGGCTAAACAAAATTATTCAAGTATGTTTCCGTCTATTAGTATAAATTGCTGAAAGAAAAAATTCAACCAGTCAGGCGTTTTCTTTCTAAACTAAATTTTATCATTATATAGTCTATATATTAACTGGCAGATCAAATACAAGGCTTTTCAAAAGTATTGGAATTCATATTTGGATATGAACAATAATACGCCATTTCCCTGGATAACGAAGCTTTATTAAAGATTTCAAGAAGCGTTGGAAAGTGCTTCATAATCTATGCTTATAATGCATGATTTTTCTTACTTGTTTAAATTACTTTTCTTATACTCAGCATATAATATAACATCTTTTACCATTGGTAGGTTTTGAATAATTTTTTTAACTATTATTTTGAATCAAAAATCACCTAGCCAAAATTAGGTTTTTTTTCATTTTTTTTCGAAATTCAACCTCATTGTGGCAAAAGTAAAAATTAAAATTAATTTTTTTAATTATTTTTCCCTTAATCTCCATCCAAGAGAACACCTTTTCCACATAGGTAGGTTTTGACAATGTGAAAAAAAATTTCGATCCACCCTAATGTATAGTAGCCATTTGAGCCGGTCCTGAAGATGACTTTAGGTAAGTTTCACTGTAATTGTAAATTTAAATGGTACTTGTTTTTTTTAGAAAATGGTATTTTAGTTTGATCATTTTGAAACCATTTTAATTCAAAACTTGAAGTTTCGATGCTATTAACTGAAACAAATTCTAAACTATCTATATTATTTTAAATGTAAATGAAAATTTGTAAATGAAACCAAAATTCACCGGCCTTATAATAAACGATATTCTTGACGCAGTACGTATTTTAATTTTTTTTCACATTTAATGAGAAAATGGCAACATAAAGATACAGTAATCTGCTTTTTTTTCCTTTGTTTTTAATAAAAATGGAATATTTCTGTTGCCACAATTAGAGAAACATTATTAAAAGCTACAAAAAAATAATAATTTAAAAACAAATACAGATACAGATTTCAGGTAAATTGCATTTAAAAGTGCATTTTTTCTCTATACGACAGTGTAAAAATTGAAAATGTACGATGTTTAGAAGTTTAAAAATTTGTAATAGTAAAAAATGCAAAACCGAAATTTCATTTCAAATTTCAATGTGTTACCATTCGCAAAATGACATATGCGTTACGCACTGATACGTTTGGCCTTTATAATATAGATAGATAGAGCTGAAAACTGGAGATGTCTGTAATGAGGGGGTCTCTTACAGTATACATAGATTATGATTAGAATTCTTGAAAGCGAATTTCACTCGGAGTTAAAAAACTATCGTGGATTTCCGATTTCAATAATGGGATGTCTTTGAGTTCTACTTTTGCGGATGGATGGTTCGACTTCAGTTTTATAGCTTGTGCTATGCAGTAATGTATTCCTTACAGTATATTTTGTTTTTTTACTTTTGTGGACTAATAAATTTTCTCTCTCTCACACTGCTATATGACCGTGATGAAAACCAACAGGGTAGCTGAAACTTGTCAGTTGTGGATTTTACTTAATGTTTTAAGTGTTTTTAAAAACTTGTTCTGAATATAAATACGTCTTTTAGTAAATCATTTTTTATAAGTGATTAGTTTCAAAACGTAATAGTCCTTTAGTTTAATATTTATAAGTAAATATGGTTAAAGTTTATATACAAAAAAATAAACTGCGTGAAAACACAGAGTTGTTCAACTACATTTTATATCGACAGTACGGAAAAAAAGAAAAGCAGAAAACAGTACCGTAACTATGGGTTCATATTAATTTTGTCACAGCCCCCGCGTAAAGGTTAAAATCTTAGACATAAATGCATACTTTATAAATTGAAACCAAATTGTTTTCTAAAAGTAATATAACACAAAATAGAATATTTTACTTTATAAATCACTTAACCTTTTGCGTTTGTTGCAAATTCAACACACATTTTATTTTAATTTATATTTCTTTAGATGGGGATTTTTTTTTTGGGGGGGGGGGGGGGGAAGGTCCAACAAGAATTCCTAGATAACTTATTAATATGTATTTCATTTAAATGATCCAGCTGCCCTAGAAACTCCAGCTAGACTAAAGTATCAGAATAACACGAGGTTAGCTTACCTTGATATGTTTTACACATACCACTGTTTCGCATTCCACATAGGGTTATCTAGCAGTCAGAAGGGCTATTTCAATTTCACTTAAGGATGTATTTCGATTCAAACTGCTTATTTTCCGATTTATTTTTTAATTCATTTTTGCTCTCAAATGCATCAAACTGGAAAATTGTCTTATTTAGAAAGTACACAAGGTGCCGTGATTGACGATTCTTTGATAAACGCAGAAAAAAAAAACAAAAAAAAAGGCAATCAAAAACGGCATTTTGAAACAATTTTCCGAAGCAGGAGATCTGGAAACGAAAAAAAGGGTCATACATGATAGGGTAGTTGTTTATAAATCCAATTCTAATTAATGGAGCTTAGAATGATATCACACGGCACCTTATACGTCTCTTCAAAAATCCCCTCGCCAATTTTATGTTTCTACTTTTAAAAATGTGTCTGAAATTGTATCAGAAAATTTCGAGCTGTTGAAAGTGGAAAAGCGGTTTTTTTTAATATACCCTTAAAAGGTCTCGACAATAAATATTGAAAGGTTTATCCTCTTTTCATTTATTCGCAGTTGACAATATATATATATATATATATACATTCACAAACGGAATTTGTTTTCCACTCGCGTATGACACACAATAGCAAATATTAATGGTGGTCGGCGGCGTTGCCAACTTTAATTATGAAACGTTTCAGAGAGTAAAACCCGAATTTCTCAGGAAACTGGTAAATTTGTCTCTGGAAATTTTTAAAAAGGACAAACATTTCTCGAATTTGCAAAAAACGTTACAATTATATGTATAACGTTACCATTATGTGTATTTACAGTGATGCTTTTTAACATACAACAACAAAAAACTTTTAATTGAGATATTTTCTAAAGAAAAAAATCATAAAGAAATCAAATATTTTCGGGCACATTTAATAAAGTATTCTGGTCATAATGAACTATTTTCCTTTCTTTTCATTTTTTTAAGTATTTTTTTAATCATTTTTTAAGTCTTTTATTAAGTTCTTTTTAAACGTTCCAAATGCAGTTACAAACAGGACACAGAACATTCAATATTTCTATTTATTATTCTAAAGTATTTCAAAGTATTTCCAAGATCTCGTGAAATTTCTGAAATCTTATTGTCTCGATATATTTTGCGTAATAACTATTCTTAAAATAATGCCTGTCAAACTTCGGGAAGTTTATTTCCAGTTCATTCGACCTGAATGCACTGAAAACATGAATACGTTCTGCACAATTATTGTGGCTCGAAGTTTTGGAAATGTGAAACGCCATTTTATTCCTTTCATTCTTTCTCTTAAGCATTTCATACGGCCAAAGAAACTATCAAACAACTAGAAATGAGACGCGCAGAGATTCCTCAAAAGCGTAATTATGCATCTGTTAAAAGAAAACAAACAAAAAAAAAAAAAAACTTAATTTAATTGACGAAGTACATCATCAGGAATTTATATACAGCATTCAATATTTCTATTTATCGATTTATTTCATTGTATTTTGCCACTTTAGTGAAATTTCTAAAATCTTGTCCCGATATATTTTGAGGAAAGTACTGGGGTAACTGGGCCATGGGCTATTTTATAAAAAAACCATTGATGACTTTTAAGATTTAGATTTTATCAATATTGCACCTTCATTCATACATCTTAAAACAATGTGTGTCAAATCGTTCATAGGTCTGTCTTGTTGTGATATGTTATCGAAAATTCAAGCTTCTTAAAAAAAAAAAAAAAAAAAAAAAAAAAAAAAAAAAAAAAAACCATCGATTTTGTTGAATACCTCGGCTTTTTATTACAATACGGTAAGTATTTTTATGAAATATTCATTTTTTTTATAAGATCAGGCATATAAGTACATTAATATTATTATGTATTGATACATATTTTCTTCATGTTTCGAATGTAAATGTGTTCCAATTACCCTATGAATTCTTCAAAAATGGTGTCACTGGCACCTATATGAAGGGTAACTAGATCATGTAAAAATCAGTAACTCCAACAGCTATAAATATTTTTTGGCGTTTCCTTTACTACGGAAAATTTATTTCTCTATTTTTTTTTTTGCCTGCAGTAAAGGAAATTATGTATCATTAAAATTACCTAATGCAATGTTTAGAAAGATTGTCTGAGGGTATCAAACCATATTTCTTAAGTGAGATAGCCAAACCTCGAAATTTTATGATTCAGATGAAAAGACATACATAAGTCAAAGTGGCATTATTTGATAATTATCGAAACCAAAAAAAAGTAGTTCTGTTATATATAAATAAATGGTTACATTCTCCACTGATTTATTGGATTTATATCTAACTTTCATTGAGGTAAATAAAAGAGAGAATGAAATACTTAAGTACTTATATACACGTTTGTAGGTATATTTATAATTTTTTTTTATTATTATTAAAATACCCAAGTAACTTTTATACTTACTTTTATACATACGACCTCAATTCATTTTTATGCTTGTTATTTAAATAAATCTAATAATTTCAGATTTTATGGGATTTTTTTAGACACCTTGATAACAAAGAATTCCCTTACAATGCTCTTTATTTGATATATAATTTACATAATGTGCCCAGCTAAATTTTTGAAAAATTATTTACACTTTTTCAAACAAGAACTGATACCTCATATTACCCATATTAAAAGATAAAAAATCCCTGTCGGCTGGGCCTATAGGCGGAGGTAGATTTCGAAGATTGCTCATTTCAACAAAAATATATATATATATATATATATATATATATATATATATATATATATATATGATTAGAGATAAACCCAGTTTAATAACTTCATTTGGCCGTTTATGAAAAATTTTTAATTTCATTTTTCTGAAAAAACTGGTTTTATCAGAATCATCTCAAGAAAAATTCAGCTCAAATGCCCATTTTGAAAACATATTTTGAAATAGATTCTGAATTTATTAAAAAAATCGACCTAAACAGTACATTATACAGTAGGGTGGGCCGAAAAAACCTTTTTTTCGATTTTCGATTATGGCGGGTGCGGAAAAGTGGCCACTGGTGGCACTCAGTTCATACAAAAAATTTGAGATTTTTTGGACATTTCCTTACCTTGCCGCAAACGGCTTGAAGTTTTGCAAAAATGTTCATTTTTGAACTTTTTCGAAAAAAATTAAAAAATGTTAAATTAAATTTATTTTGGTTGTATTTACTTGAAAAGGCATATTTAATGTACCAAATGTTTAAATAATATCTGATCATGCATTATTTAATATCTATGTGTATCATAACTTAGGCTATTTTTATAGCTTTTTCGCGTATAATAGGCAAAAGTTGTATTTGTTTGAATCGATCGCTAGTTTCTATATTATTTATGTCCCTTGGTCTTCTTTATATATTTTCTATGTGTCAAACGTCATATATTTGGGGAAAAGACAGCAGTATACTTCAAAAACAAATCTGGAAGGTGAGAAAGTGTTGAAGCAGGACTCTAAGCGAGCGCAATGATTCGTCGTAATACTCAGGGAGTGAAGGACGAAATAGTTGAGAGCCAAAATGCGATAAAGGATTCTTATTATTTATCCTTGCTCAGTTACCTGCGACATTTGTTCAGTATTAACGTGAAACCCTTTTGTATTGATATGCAGTGCTTTTTGGGTCGTTTAATGTGCCATTATAGTGTTTTGTGCGTTTTATTACAAGGAGCTTAGAAATGGCTAGTATAAAGGACCATGACAATGCAAAGACACGCGATAGCGTGAAAAGTAACTCTTTAGGGGCATCATGCATATGGAAAGGATTGCAATTACCAACCTATGCTGATAATCATGCGCCACTACTACTGGTTGCTTCACCATGTAGAAGTTGTGACAGCAGAGAATACGAATCTCGTCATCGATAAAAACAAAGTCAAAAGAGAGAAATAGAAACTTGGAAAGAAGATACAGGCAGAAAAATTCTTGAAAGAAGGAAAATTAAAAGCATATTTTTTGATAGTAGAAAGGATAAAAGTATATTCAGAGGAAAAAAAATAACAAGCAGCACCGTCGAGAGAAAGGCGTGGAACACATCACCATGTTGTTTGAACCTGGTTAGGAATACTTGTGTCACTTGATACCTCGTTCCGTTACCTTGATACCTCATCAGTTCAGAAAAGTCTAACTTGTGGTGACTTGGAAGATTGTATAATAATTTTGCTATTTCTTTTCCGTGACCGGAAAAAGGTATCAAGTGACCCGAGTATTCTAACCAGGTTCAAACAACACGGTGATGTGTTCCTCGCCTTTCCTTCGACAGTGCCGCTTGTTCTTTTTTTCCTCTGAATATATTTTTATCCTTTTTAACATCAAAAAATAGGCTTTTAATTTTCCTTCTTTCAATAACTTCTTCTGCCTGTATCTTCTTTCCAAGTTTCTATTTCTCTCTTCTGACTTTGTTTTTATCGATGACCAGATTCGTATTCTCTGCTGTCACAACTTCTACATGGTGAAGCAACCAGTCTTAGTGGCGCATGATTATCAGCATAAATTGGCAATTGCAATTCTTTCAATATGCATGATGCCCCCATAGAGTTACTTTTCACGCTATCGCGTGCCTTTGCATTGTCATGGCCCTTTATACTAGCCATTTCTAAGCTCGTTGTAATAAAACGCACAAAACACTATAATGGCACATTAAACGACCCAAAAAGCACTGTATATCACCACAAAAGGGTTTCACGTAAACACTGAACAAATGTCGCAGGTAATTTAGCAAGGATAAATAATAAGAATCCTTTATCGCATTTTGGCTCTCAACTATTTCGTCCTTCACTCCCTGAGTATTACGACGAATCATTGCGCGCGCTTAGAGTCCTGCTTCACCACTTTCTCACCTTCCAGATTTGTTTTTGAAGTATACTGCTGTCTTTTCCTCAAATATATGACGTTTGACACATAGAAAATATATAAAGAAGGCCAAGGGACATAAATAATACAGAAACTAACGATCGATTCAAACAAATACATTTTTGCCTATTATACGCGAAAAAGCTATAAAAATAGCCTAAGTTATAATACACATAGATATTAAATAATGCATGATGAGATGTTATTTAAACATTTGGTACATTAAATATGCCTTTTCAAGTAAATACAACCAAAATAAATTTAATTTAACATTTTTTAATTTTTTTCGAAAAAAGTTCAAAAATGAACATTTTTCCAAAACTTCAAGCCGTTTGCGGCAGGGTAAGGAAATGTCCAAAAAATTTCAAATTTTTTGTATAAACTGAGTGCCACCAGTGGCCACTTTTCCGCACCCGCCATAATCAAAAATCGAAAAAAAGTTTTTTTCGGCCCACCCTATTATACAGCTCCTAAATAAAAAAAAACTGTCAGTTGAATGCATTTGAGAAAAAAAATGAATTTAAAAATGAGTCATAAAATAACCGATTTGTTGTTTGAATACATCCTTAATTCTATAATCATTATTGCTTCGGAAAACTTTGTGCGAAATACTCACTTTGACAGCATTTTTAAAAATATATTCTATCTTTATCAAAAAACTGGCCAATACGTCACAGTATATAGTTCCTATATAAGAGGATCTGTAAATTGGATGCGTTTAAGAGCGAAAATGGATTTTAAAACGAGTCATAAAAAACGCAATTTGCTATGTGAAAACTTCCTTAAATTTTCAAATCACAAAGACTTCGGAAAATTCTGTTCAAAATACCCTTTTTGGTAGCCTTTTTCAAAACATATTCTGTCTTTATCAAAAAACCGATCAATGCATCACATTATATAGTTCCTAAATAAGAGGATCTGTAAATTGGATGCATTTGACAGCAAAAATGGATTTAAAAACGAGTCAGAAAAAAACGCAATTTCTTATTTGAACACTTCCTTAAATTTTCTGTCACGATGATTTCAGAGAATTCTGTTCAAAATACCCTTTTTGGTAGCCTTTTTTGAAATATATTCCGTCTTTATCAAAAAACTGACCAATGCATCACATTATATAGTTCCTAAATAAGAGCATCTGTAAATTGGATGCGTTTGAGAACAAAAATGGATTTAAAAAAGAGTCAGAAAAAAACGCAATTTCTTATTTGAATACTTCCTTCAATTTTCAGTACCGATGACTTTCGGAAATTCTGTTCAAAATACCCTTTTTGGTAGCCTTTTTTGAAATATATTCTGTCTTTATAAGAAAATTGACCAATGCATCACTTTATACAGTTTCTAAATAAGAGGATCTACCATTTGGATGCGTTTAAAATCAAAAATGAATTTAAAAATGATTCAGAATGTAAGCAGTTTGGATTTGAGGTTTTTTCTCCAACTCTTATTTTTGTTTAATTTGTTTTTGCTATACGAATTGGTCCTATGAAAAACTTGTCAATATAAAAGTTTTAGATATTTTTGAGAAGATGTAAAATAAATTTAATCAGATTTGATATCTTAAAAATTGACGGAGTTATGGATTTTTCTCTTTTTTCAGCGCCCTTTTTCTTTTCGTTTTTAATTTTTTTCATCGGTAAAAAATGGTCCTATCAAAAACTTGTAAATACAAAAGTTTTAGATAATTTTAAGAACATTTACAAAAAATTTAGTTGGGCTTGATATCTTTAAAATTGACGAAGTTATGAATTTTTTTCTCTCAAAATCCCTGTTTTTTTCGGCCCTTGAGCCCACTTCTAAATTTATCAAAAATCTGTCATGCATATACTTTTGGCCCATTTTCTATAAGAATCACCGAAACAGGTTTTAAAGGCCCAAACCAAAAAATTAAACCAAATTTCAGTAATATTCCTACTTTTGGACGAAAACGTTAACAGAAAAGTCTAAAATTTTTTAAGCAATTGCTACATACATAAATGTATATGATAATTATTTATTTATGTAATACTAAGAATAAATGCATAAGTATTAATTAATAATATGAAATTATTAAATATACATTATTATTATTTAATTATAAGTGCAACACAAGCTTGTTATCTCTTCCTTTGAAGCATAACTTTTTATTGTCATATAAAATAGAACATAATTAATTTATCAACGACACAGAAAGATTTTCTAAATATACGAATTTCATTCATATAAAAAATGTTTTAGTTTTAGGAATTTATACCTCTATTTCTGTTATATAAGGATTTTTGTATATGATCGACTCTTATAATGGAAATTTCTCAAAGTGTATAAGAAGAATTTCAGCGGTTCCAACACTGTAAAAAAAAATCTGTAAAGTTACTAAACTTTTTCTAGGAAACTGGGATTCCAAGAACTTTTCATGTAACGGTAACAGAAAAAATTCGTGTAACCGATTCTGAAACTTAAATTTTTGCTGTTACCGTTACAGGAAAAGTTCTTGGATCCCAGTTTTCTAGAAAAAGTTTAGTAACTTTACAGATTTTTTTTTACAGTGAAGCTAAGAAATTTCTTTCACTATTAAGCCTATAGCTTTTATTTATCACATGAAAAGAATTAGTCACGTGTGCATTATTTGCGCTATAGTTTGCAACCACGTCTTGAGTTAGTCATGACCGGTAATTATAAGCAATAAAGTTCATAGCAATAAATAGTCTCATTTGAACCGATACACCTCAAATCGAAAAGTAATAGTGAAAATTTCCAAAGGAAGAATCGCGATTTTTACGATACAGATAATATACAGATACAGGGCAAACAGATAGAGTTTTACCGAGAACGAATTTTCCGTAAAACTCAGTTTTTTAGCCAAAAACAAGAAAAGAAAAAGAATTTTCGGTCGATATCTAATTCTCTAAAGCCCTACATAATACCAACGATATTGAAGTTTGATAGTACGAGTACTTTGTATAAATTTTCAAACAACTAGAAATTTCAGTTTTTAAAAAAGCAAATTTTCGTATCATGGCAAGCACATTCCTCAAAAACATAATTATTCATCAGGACATACAAAGTCAAATTTGTAATTATTCACAAATATATGAAAAGAACTTTTGTAATTAGATAGTTTATCAAATAGCATACATTTTAAGAAAATCTCGCACAAAAGAAAGTATATGATGAAAATATTGTAAAAATTCTCTTATTTGTAAAAATTTCACTTAAAAAAAAAAACATGTTTTGTCAAGTCAAAAAATTTTTCAAAAGCATATTAATGCATCAATTAAGTTATTTAATCATGAAGTTAAATTTGTAATTATGTACGATATATATGAAGAGAAAATTTGTAATTAGTCAAATTACAAAGATATATATTTTTTCAAAAAAAAAAAAAATCACGCAAAAGAAAACAAACCAATTCAAAATATTGTTACAATATTTTAACTTAAAATGTACAAAAATCAGAGTTCGCGTTGTACGGTGACATTCTGTATTTTTAAATAAATACGATGATTGTGAATTAAATGGTATCATTGTTAGCCAAATATCCTGTAAAAAAATCTGTAATTCAACAGATGTAAAGTTATAAAAAAAATCTCATAAGCTACTAAAATTTTTCTAATATAGATTTGTATTCCAAGAACTTGTCATGTAACGATAACAGAAAGAAATTGTGTAAACAAAGAAGGTTGCATGAGTTTTTGCTGTTACTGTTACAAGAAAAGCTCTTATATTACAAATCTAGTAGAAAAATCTTTGTAAGTGTACTCTGTTAAAAAAATTCTGAAATTCACGAACATTTTTTTTTTCTGAATTTCAGAGAAAAGGTCCCTTTTCACAACAAAAGGATATTTTTTGTTACAAATCACAAAATTCCACCATATTTCCTGAAAAAAAAAAGAAACTGATAGAAATAGAAACAAAAAACGAGAGACACTCCGTTGCCTGGCCGAGTGGTCAAGGCACCACATAGCTAATCGCCTGCGAGCGCAGATTGTGGGTTCATGTCCCACTGACGCCATGGAAAAATTAAAACATAAAAAATCCTTTTTTAATTACATTTTTTCTGTTTATTTTTTTCTTATTTCTTATTAAAAAATCTTTTAATTAATTAGCCGAAAAATAAATAAATAAATAGTGTACGACAATTTCAAAAAAATGTCTATACTTTTTTTTGTAAAAAAATTTTTAATAAAAACTTTTTTCATTCATTCATTCATTCATTCATTCATTCAAAAAAAACAGTGGTTTTAAACAGTGATTTTTTTTAATTTAAACTACTTAAAAAATTAAAACTGATTTAAAAAAAATAATAAGTATTATGCATCAGTCTAAAATAAAATAAAATAAACCATTTACGAGTATTCTAAGGAATATATTAAAAGGAAATCTTTAAGAAGCACAACAGATTTTCCCACTAACTCATAAAAGACATACTTTGTACAATCCGGCATCAGCAGCTTTGGCTCAGTTCGTAAGGATTTGTTCCGCTATCAGGAGGTTCCGAGTTCGATCCTCAGGACGGCGTGAATTAAATTATACAAAATAATAATAATTATAATTAAGTAAAATAACATAGCAGCTTAAAATCTCTCGGTAATATCGAATTCTTTGACGTTTAATCGATTCATCAATTAAAAAAAAATTATATTAAATTATTATTATTAAAAGTCAAACTTTGTAACGGAAAGTTACTGCTTCTTCAAACGGAGTTTTCTTTTCTTGTATTTCCCACAACGGAAAATCTACTAACGGAACGATAAAATTGCGGCTACTTTGCTGCCAGTAGTTTCACCGTGAATTCACAAATTTATTTTTAACAGTGTACATTTTTTAGAGTGTATGCTTACTAAAATTTGATCTCTACACTGTACAGAAAAATATGTAAAGCTTCAAAATTAGTTTTTGTAAAGCTACTGAAATTTGTAGCATTGCAAAAGAATCTACTAAACTCACAGTTATATTATTAAACTTTTATATCTATCCCGGGTTGCAGTTACATAAAAAATTCTAGTCATCCTAGTTTCCAAAAAATTGTTAGTAACTTTAGAGATTTTTAAAACGTGTGTATCTGTCACATGAGTTATTGTTGTTGGCCTTTCATAAGAAATCCTAGGGATCCTAGTTATCTACACTGTAAAAAAAATCTGTAAATTTACTAAAAGATTTCTGGGAAACAGGGATTCCTAGAACTCTTTATATAACGACAACAGCAAATATCCATGTAACAGATATAGATTTTCACCCGAAAATCAAAAAATCCGTAAGGTTACTAAAAATTTTTCAGGAAACTGGGATTCCAAGATTTTTTCATGTATTTGCAATCCAGGTTACAGATAAAAGTTTGATAAGATAACTTTAGTAGATTCGTTTGTACAGATTTCTGTAGTTTTACAAAAATTAGTTTTGTAGATTTACATATTTTCTTGTAGATATACACATAAAATGTTAGTAAATAAACAGATTTTGGCAATTTTTCATCTGTGGGATTACAGATTTTTTTAGAGAGTGGGCATCCTAGCTTCCTAGAAAACTTTCTGTAATTTTGCAGATGTGTTTTAAGCGTATTACAAATAAATATAGCAAATATTGTTTTACTTTCTGCATCCTATCTCCCATCAGTTTCTACTGTAAAGATTGCAAGCATGTAAAACTTTTTTTAAGAAAATTATGTGTACTTTTTAGTACATTGTCAAATATAAAACTAAAAAAAAAACATACAAAAAAAATTCTCTTTTAAATTAAAAAAAAATATAAAGTACATTATTTTTTTTTTGTTGGCGCATTGTGTTAAGGTGGTCTGATGTAATAACGCCAGGCGGGGTAATAACGCCAAGTGCTAATATTTTGCATAATTATGAAATAATCCGGTAAATGACATCCATGTGATCTGCGCAGAAGAGTTTTGAGTCATATAAATCGCAAAAAACAGCTACAAGTTAATTTGTTTCACTTTTAGGTCTTATAGTTTTTGCAAGCAACTAAAATTAACGCTTGATCTAAAATTTGCGAGATACGTTTTGTGATGTGAAGACTATTTTTTTTGCGGAAATACTTTGTTAATTACCTAAATTTGTAGTACATTTCATGGACTTTCAAAATGTTGTTGAAGATTTTGGATATCTTCTCGAGATAATTTGTAATTTAAAATGTACAGCGCAATAACTATAACGGGGTAATAACGCCAATCCTTGGCAATAATACCCCGGTTGATTCCCTACAGTAGCCGAGCTACATCCTAAATACTGATTCAAATAAACACAGTTAAAACTGTGCAATGTTTCTCATAATTCTATTTAAGCGGTTCTTTTTAAGCAAAAAGAAGCTCACGGTCTGATATTCTTTTGCCTCATCCCCTCCCCACCACACCTTTATTTTTCTTACACTTTCACACAAAAATTGAACATTTTCAATAGCTTAGAATGCAATTTGTCAATTTCTAAGTCTGTAGAGTTTGTATTTTTAGAATTGGGAAATCTACATGCAATTATTCCGTCTTATTTCATAATTTTGTTTGCAGGGCGTTATTACCCATATAGGTGGGTAATAACGCCAAAAAGCACTGGTCAAGAAATCACGCCATTACATTTTATGAATACATATCTGTTAAATTATTTTTTTATATAGATAGTCCATGAGTTGCTGTACAAATCATATATTTGTTTGAAAAATACAAACTAAAACTGAGCCGTGAAAATTGGTAGAACCTTAACGTGGCGTTATTACCCCAGGGTACCTTATTTTGACCACATTTGTTTAGGGTTATTATTATGATTATTAACTTTAATTGGTGTTATATTATTCTTCAGCCGTAAATAATATTCTCATACTCAGTGTATCATATATAAACAAGAAATATATCTCTCAGAATATGTATATAATTCCAATACATTTAAATATATTTCATCGTTCTCGGAAAATGTACAGAATTGTATTTATCGATCTATTTTGAGGAATGACAGTTTTTAGCATAATGTCTATGAATCTTTGCGAAGTTTCATTCCAGCTCATTCGACCAGAATAAACAGAAAACACAAAAGCGTTCTGTGCCATTATCTTTCTTAGACCTTTGGGAAATGAGAAACGTCATTGAATTCTATTCATTCATTCTCTAAAGCATTTCATCCAACAAAGAATCTGAAATTTCATATATAATACCGTTTATTTTCTGAATGAAATTCAATGAATCTTTTGACAGCTTTACGCAAACTTTCAAATAACTAGAATTTATAATTTAACCCTTTCGGGTCTGGTTTACTGTTAATAGTACGTGTTTTTTAATGGAGCATTATTTTGTTCTAAGAAATACTTTTGCTGCAATTTACATATAGTAATGTTAGTATGTGTCTATGCATTTACTAAATGACTTCATTTATGATTTGCATTTAGTAATAATAATAATTATTATTATTTTTCTAATTCTCTTTGCACCGTTTGCGTTTCTTTTATTTTAAACATATATTTCACTCATTAAATTTAAAATAAAAGTTACTTTCTTGAAAGAATCGTGTGTAATAAAGCTCAGAAAGTATTAGAAAGTTTTAATATAAGTTAAATCTTATTGTTATACAATATTTTCTAAACATCTCCAAAAATTCTTCTTTAGCCTATTGTCATATGAATATTAATTCAACAGTACACAAAACAACAACATACGATATCTTTCAGACAATGAAATATTCGTTAAACACTGATTAAACTATATGGACAGCTAGTGTTAAAGTTATTAACGTAAAAGTAATTTTTTCTAAAAATTGAAAAAAAATTCGCGCCCGATTGGGTTATGAAGAGAAAAAACTTTGAGTGTCATGAACTATGATTACTCAAACGCGTAAATGAGCATTCGTAAAAAAATACTTTAAAATTTACTAAATGCATCATCTAACCTATTACTTAATGCATCTTCTTACCTATTAAGAGCCCACAATAGTCACAGAAAAAGTACGCAAAAAGACCCGGATGATTATGTAAAGTCTATGGGAGCGTTCTTTTCTAATATCTCGCTCAAATTTTAATGTTTTTACATGATTTTTTGCATAGGCTAGCTTAGGACGATCTACAGGGGTTGGACAAAAATATGGAAACACCTTTTTGAAATGCATGTTTGAAAAGAAAGATTGATTATAATGAACTATGTTGATGGCACTGGAGTTTTCGCCTACTGATGCCACCTATACAACTTCGTAAAATCGCTGCACCGTTCAGTCGTTGTTGGAGCACTGTTATGTGAGATTATCATTGCATTATGTCAGAGTTAACAGACTTCGAACGTGGACAAATTGTAGGCGCGCGTATGGTGGGTGCTTCCGTAAGCAAGGTAGCCGAGGTTTTTAGTGTTTCAAGAGGTACTGTGTCGAAGATTTATTCCGCATATTTGAAATGCGGAAAAAACATCATCCGCTAAATCACAGCGCGGACAAAAGTGTGTGCTGAGTGATCGTGACAGACGATCATTAAGGAGGATTATCGAGAAAAATAAGCAGTCCACAGCTGCAAAAGTTACTGCTGAAATGAATGTCGTGTTACCAAATCCTGTGAGTACCAAAACAATTAGAAGGGAGCTTCATAAATAGGGAATTGTGGCCGTGTTGCAATTAAAAAGCCATCCATCAGTAATGCTAATGCCTGCAACAGGAAAAAGTGGTGTTTAAGTCATAAAGCCTGGATTACAGAGCAGTGGAAGAGCGTAATATGGTCTGAGGAGTCTTCTTTCACATTGTTCCCCACTTCTGACCGAATTTACGTCTGGAGAACGCCATCTCAAGCCTATAATACAGACTGCTTGTTGCCAAGAGTGAAACATGGCGGGGGTTCGGTGATGGTTTGGGCAGCCATATCGTGGTTCTCTTCTGGCCCCATGATAACTCTGTAAGGGCGTATTACTGCTCAGACTTATGTGAACATTTTGGCCGATCAAGTCCATTAAATCGTACAAGCTTTGTTCCCCAATGATGATGGTATCTTCCAAGACGACAACGTCCCCGTTCACACAGCTCACATTGTCCAGGGCTGGTTTTCTGAGCCCGAGGATGAATTTTTGCATCTCCCCAGGCCACCAAAGTCATCAGACTTGAATATTATCGAACCTTTGTGGTCTACATTGGAGCGGAAAGTGCGTTCTCGCTATCCACCGCCAACATCGTTATCTGAACTTGCCACTGTTTTGCAGGAATAATGGTACAATATTCCCTTGGCAAACATACAGAAGCTGTATTTATCCATTCCGAGAAGACTGAAAGCTGTTTTGAATAACAACGGGCACCGTACACAATACTAGGCAAGGAAACGTGTTTTTTTTTTAAGGTGTTTCCATATTTTTGTCCAACCCCTGTACAACCGGGCTAGTTTTTACTTTTTCGATTTTGGTTTCAGATTTAAAAAAAAAATTATTTTAACTTTCAAAACCGGTTTAAACCGGTTCTGAAATTGAAACTATCATAATATAAAAAATATATGAGCAAAATCGAAAAAGTAAAAACTAGCCCGGTTGTAGATCGTCCTAAGCTAGCCTATGCAAAAAAATCATGTAAAAATATTAAAATTTGAACGAGATATTAGAAAAGAACGCTCCCATAGACTTTACATAATCATCCGGGTCTTTTTGCGTACTTTTTCAGTGACTATTGTGGGCTCTTAATCATGTACTAACAAGATAAAAAAACACCCACTATTTCTATTTATCATTCAATATAGTTCAATATATTTATAGATTGGGAGCCTGCAGCACAGACAATCACCTCATAGAGTTCACCTATGAAATTCTAGGATAAGTTAAATCTTGATACGTATAATAAAATGCAATCGGTCCGCCAAGTCATAGCATGGTGGGAAAAACCCGAAAACGCAATTTTAGAGGTTGCCTCGTAAATAAACCTACGAGGCAACCTACGAAGGTTTGTACGTAGGTTCACCTACGAACTAACATTTTCGTTCTCCGAGTGTTCCATGTTCTCATGCCAGTGGGTACAGGAAAACATAAAGCTAAACCTACGAGTCAGCCGAAAAAAATCGGATTTTAAGATGTTTCCCACCAAGATATGACTTGGCAGATTGATTTTGTTTTAAAATACGAATCGAGATTTAACTAAGCCTATATTTTAACCCATTAACTCAATGTGGTTATTGTTTATGCTGCCGCTTCGCGGTCCATTACGAGATCTCGTAAAATTTTTAAAATCTTATAGTCCAAGAGCCGACCGCACAAAACCCTAAGTCATCGAGCACAAGAAAAAATCTCTTATTTTATGGAAGAGTAGTAAAAAGGGAATCTATAATGATCCATGTCTGCCGGAAGGGAAGATGGTGCATAAGACAAAAATTGATAACATTAATGATTGACTCGCAGGTTTAGCATTGTGTTTATCGTGCAATAAAAAGTAGGAAAACACGGAAAGCTGGGTGCAGGAAAACACAATGATAAGTCTACGAGTCAACCACTAGTGGTATCAATTTTTGGCTTATGCACTACTTCGCTTCATGGATCACGCAGACATGGATCATTAGATTCCTCTATTACTATTCTTCCATACAATAAAGGGGTTTTTCTTGTGGTTGATGACTTAGGGTTTTGTGCGGTCAGCTCTTAAACTATTAGTATCTCGATTTATTTTGAGGAATAATGCTATTCATTCATTCTTTTCTCTAAAACATTTCATATCAACAAAGAATCTGATGCTCGATAGTAAATAATTTAACCATCCTTTGTCTGAATCAAAACCAATACATGTTTTGACTGATCCGTACAATTGTGCAAATTGTCAAACAACTGTAAATTACTACGCTCACAGAATTTTCAAAGCCGTAGATGTACATGCATAATTTTTAAATAAGTTCGTAATTATGTAAATACGTAGCACCTATAGTCTTCGTTCAGTCCGTCCGTCCGTCTGTCCGCATATAACAAAGCAAAAACTACACAAATGAGTCGTTTGAAATTTAAAATATATAATAGTAGCATAATTTCCTTCAGTCATTTCAAATTTTATGAAAATCAGATTATAGTTTAATTATAGAAACACGCAAAAGTATTCCGTTACATTATGGACAATCAGAAAAATTGTCTCAAGTTCATTTTAATGATGTTACACACTTTTGAACATAGTTAAAAATGACATGCATTTACATAGTATATACTAAATAATACATTCTGTACCATCCAGAATACAAAGTATATTTGTTATTAACTTATAGAGCCACGCAAAACTATTCCATTACATAATCGTATAGGTGAAACATTGTGTATGACGCATTTTAATTCTAATAAATTATTTTATATTTTATGAATTTATATACATTAGGGTGGACCGAAAAAAAATTTTTTTTTCGATTTTCGATGATGGCGGGTGCGGAAAAGTGGCCACTGGTGGCACTCAGTTCACACAAAAAATTTGAGATTTTTTGGGCATTTCCTTACCCTGCCGCAAATGGCTTGAAGTTTTGCAAAAATGCTGATTTTTGAACCTTTTAGCAAAAAAATTAAAAATGTTAATTTAAATTTGTTTTGATTGTTTTCAGTTTAAAAGACGAGAAGGTAGCTGCACGGCGAGTTTTACCCGCTCTTCTTACCCACAGATTTTTATAGTCAAAATGCATATTTTTTACGCTACAAAGTCCTTCTTAGAGATGAACTTTGGTATATTTTTCCGTACTTGCATTTTTGCATCTCTTCCTTCACTCCCAAACATCTTTGATGCAGCTTCTGTCACAATTTTAACAAATTTTTTCTTAACCTGGGAGTTATTTGGAAAGACTAATGATTCATCCAACATGCATCCTGAAATTAAGTTTTCCCCGTTTTCTTCTAATGATAAGGTTTTTGTAACAGGAGGTTCGCTGATTTGTGCGGCGACTTAGTCGATACACTCATACTATTCCGTTGCTTTAAAGTCCAGCTTTGGAACTTGAAACTCTGGCACTATGTTGGTTTTAACCTTTTTTAAATTGCGGTATATTTTTATTCTTTTTCATGCTATTCTTCTAATGTATGTTGTCTATCATCGGTTGCCATTGATATCAGAAAATTCTTGGGATGACCATAGTATCCACTAGTTTAGATGACGGAATACACTGACTCCTTTAGGTTATCAGATAAAAAAATTGAAAGTTTAACTCTCTGCCACATACCGGGTGTCCCAAAAATGTCTGATGGATTTTAAAATTCAATAACTTGCAAACGGTGACAGCTATTTAAAAAATTTTTGCAAGAGGGTTATGTATAAAGTCAGGAGTTTTTTTGCGTATTTTTAGTTCGAATCTCAAACAATAGGTGGCGCTGACGGCGATTGAAGACCAGGTCGACGCTTCACTCAGCACTAATCACCTGGCCTTCAATCGCCGTCAGCGCCACCTATTGTTTGAAATTCGAACTAAAATAAAAAAAATACTGTAAAAAACTCCTGACATTATACATAACCTTCCTGCAAAAAATTTTAAATAGCTGTGACCGTTTGCAAGTTATTGAATATTAAAATCCATCAGTCATTTTTGGGACACCCGGTATGTGTAGATCCGTTTGCGCAACCTGGCCGTTTGCTTACTGAAAACCACACGGGCGCATAAACTCATATCACGTACTGAGCGAGATATGTTTTAACGGTTTGTCAGGATCTGAACTACTAATGTACAAGCGTAAAAATCTGCAAGCAATTGTCATCAATCTCGATTTTACAATTGGTCCTTTTTTCGTTTTCCAGTTCTCGAGGACACACTCTGATTGAAACCGCTGCATAAAAATCAAATAAGTACTTTTGATGGTATTTAGGTTTTCAATATTTTTCACTTTTTATGTCCATAAAACAGCAATAGGCTCGAACAGTGATACGTAGATTTTCGTACCCCGTTATTTTAACACCTATTGAACCGGCAAAGGTCCTAGATCTCGTAGTTCCATCATCAAGTTTAGTGAGTAGATGTCGGAGTTGGAGTTCATTCCTTTGAATAATATATATTAAATGTTGCAGCTATCTTCCTATTTTTTTTTTCAAGACAGGCAATGACACCATTGCGTTTTCCGCAGCGGTGTCATCAAACCCGAGTACTGTCAGTTCAGAAAAGTCTAACTTGTACTCACTTAGAAGATTATATAATGATTTTGCTATTTCCTTTTCATGATCGGAACGAGGTGTCAAGTGACCAAATATTCCAAACCAGGTTCCGACAACACGGTAATGTGTTCCTCGCCTTTCACTCGACGGTGCTGCATGTTCCTTTCTTTCTATGAAGGTAGTTTTATCCTTTCTACCATTAAAAAATATGCTTTTAATTTTCCTTCAAGCACTTATTCGTCTGTATCTTCTTTCCAAATTTTTGTTTCTCTCTTCTGACCTTATTTTTATCGATGATGAGATTCTTATTCTTTGCTGTCACAATTCTTGCATGTTGAAGCAATCAATAGTAGAGGGCATGATATCAGCATAAGTTGACAATTGCAATTTTTCAATATGCAGGGTGCCCAAAAAAGGCCACTTTTCATTTTTAGCGTGAACGCTATCTTGTGTGATTACATTGCCATAGCCCATCATACTAGCCATTTCAAACTCGTCGTAATAAAACACACAAAACACTGTAATAGTACGTTAAACGATCCAAAAAGCTCTGTATCTCATTAGGAAAAGGTTTCACGTTAACACTGAGCAAATGTCGCAGTTAACGGAGCATTGAAAAATAATAAGAATCCGGTATCGCATTTTTTGCCCAACTTTCGCTCCCTCAAAATTACAATGAGTCATTGCTCTCGCTTAGAGTCTTGCTTCAACCTCTTCGCATCTTACAAATTTGTTTTTGAAGTTTACTGCTATTCAGTACACAAATATATGACCTTTGACGCATAGAAAAAAAAAATAAAGACCAAAGGACATAAATAACAGAGATACTAATAGAAATTCAAACAAATACAACTTTTGCCTATTATACGCAAAAAAATCTATAAAAATCGGCTAATTTAAAATACACTTAACAATTAAATAATGCCTTATAAGAACTTGTTTAAACATTTGGTACAGCTCATATTCAAAATATTAGAATAATTACCTTTTTTTTTTTAGAAATTGAAAACATCGTTTGGTAATTTAATGTCTTTTAATGAAAATATGCAAACGATATTTTTATTAAGAACTTATTGTTGATTAAACTTACTTGTTATCTTAAATTTAATATCATTTTTGAAAAGATTAATTGCAAAAAAAATTATTTTGAAAAGTCAAAATATTAGAATATTTATTCAAGTTGTCAGGATAAACCCGACACATTTTTCGCGGCTCGCTGTAGTAGTACAGTACAGTAAAAAAATAAAAGACATATTATATAAGAATGCAGAATGCAGACCACACAAGATAGTTTGAGGTGCACGTGCATGCGGGAATTCGTCAAAAGGATAGAATTTCCACGATTTAACGACTTTTGTGAAACGGGGTGTTTGGTAAGGGGTTACAGAACTCTGACTAAACAGTCAGTTAGCCAATAAATTTGTCAAAAATGTTTATAAGTTAGACTGGAAAAGATTGAATTTCCAGTAAACAAGAGTAAGAATCTTCGCGCAGATGGGAGTTCAAAGAAATAAATATGTCCACTGTGGTATTTGAATGTCTGCAAATTTAGTAGAGGGATTAACATGTTAGCTAAAAAATGTCGCATTCGGTAACACGATTCTCACATTACATCGTAAAAGGGGTTTTAGCTGTTTACTTGGATTTGTTTTCAGACCACCTGCATATGGAAATGCGCGTTACTTGAAAAATTATAATGATATGCAAGAGAGAGAAATTTTATAGGAGGATAAGATTTTTAGGAGGGATTTTCAGGCAGGGAGAAGTTAGTAAAATGGGATATCGAAAAAAATAGCGGCAGAAAGGTTAGAGGAGAACGGTCTTAGAGAACTGCGGTTTTGGTGCTCTCTCCGGGATAGAGAATAAGTTGATGGTTGGGATATGAGCACCGGTATGGGGATGTGCCTGACGCCCGACGATGACTTTCCTAGTATATCTAAGAGGTGAGTGGGTTCCTTCTTGAGTTTTGAGCAACCTTATCATATTAGGCATCCTTCAAATCCTGTATTATATTGTTAATTATAATCGCAATAAATGTATTGGAAGATTTACAATGTATTTATTATGCTTTAACTATAAATAAAGTGTCGTTTTATCTTTATGTTTAGACTCTTATGTCTTCTAAAACATCCGACTCTAGAGCCTGGGAAACGTTCTAATGCAAATAAACAAAATAAATTAAAGAAAAGCTACCAATAGTCGGACAATGGTTACCGTGACCAATTTAATACCTTTAGGTGTTAAGATATTTATTTACTTCGGCCAATGTAAATTATTTAATATAAATAAGGATGCCTGTAATTGTTAGTAATAATTGAATTGAAATAATTAAAAGTATTGATATTTATATTTATAATGCCTGTATCTATTAAAATGATAAATAACAAGTGTAATATTTATATTATTATTATAATTTAAGGCCCAGTTACAAGTAGGGTCAATAATGAATGAAAAAAATATGTTCAACTTTTAAGGCTTTTTATGAAATTATTTGATGGAAATTTCATTATTGTGAATTTTTGTGTATAATTTTAGAGATATTTTATCTTGTATTGATGGGGCTGTCGCGATATTTCTTGGTCATAAGAGATATGAAACAACTTTTAATCATCGAATTTCACAAAAGAAGAAATAAAATCAAAAGAATATAATTATCTTAATCTTCATATGCGTAAATGTGCATCTTTTACGATTGTTACTGTCAAGTTCAATCTTCGACTTCAACGTATGACTTTATTTTACTCTTCAGATGCGTAGATGCGATTCATTTACGACTGTTACTGTCAATTTTCGATCATCGACCTCAACGAATGACTTTAAACAACATGTTTTTGTGAATCGCTATAAGTGAAAAGAAATGACATTGTTTCCGTAAAAAACTTTCTTTCAGTGCAAAGATGATAAATTATTTTATAAACACTTGACTTCAATAGACATTGATGGTGATGCAAGTGTACAAAATTACTAAAAGACATTTGTTGAAAAATGCTTTCTTTACATGCATATTAATTATATTTATTAGACTTTTCTTTCAGATGCATTTTTCAAAACTTTTATCCAAACTATATTTACGTCTGTGCATCTATGGAGCATTTCACCTAACAAATTTGGTGTTTCTAATCAGGAAGAAATTTATTTCTATATTGCTAATTTTTCATTGTGTTTAATGTTATTTTGGTATTATTAATTTAATAACTAAAATTATTTTATCGCTACTTATTTATTTCCTAGTTGAAAGTTGGTATCATCATAATTTTCAAATTTATTATTATTATTATTATTGCTTGTTTTTTATAAATGTAATGTATTTAATGCGTATTATTTCTCTTTTTACAATTGTAAGGATCTAGAGGATGCCTAATTGTTTTATTGGGACTTAGGTCTTTTTCTTTTTTTTTTTTTTGTTTTTGTTTTTTTCTTTATGGAGAAAGTCGTATCATTGTCAGGATAAACCCGACACATTTTTCGCGGCTCGCTGTAGTAGTACAGTACAGTAAAAAAATAAAAGACATATTATATAAGAATGCCGAATGCAGACCACACAAGATAGTTTGAGGTGCACGTGCATGCGGGAATTCGTCAAAAGGATAGAATTTCCACGATTTAACGACTTTTGTGAAACGGGGTGTTTGGTAAGGGGTTACAGAACTCTGACTAAACAGTCAGTTAGCCAATAAATTTGTCAAAAATGTTTATAAGTTAGACTGGAAAAGATTGAATTTCCAGTAAACAAGAGTAAGAATCTTCGCGCAGATGGGAGTTCAAAGAAATAAATATGTCCACTGTGGTATTTGAATGTCTGCAAATTTAGTAGAGGGATTAACATGTTAGCTAAAAAATGTCGCATTCGGTAACACGATTCTCACATTACATCGTAAAAGGGGTTTTAGCTGTTTACTTGGATTTGTTTTCAGACCACCTGCATATGGAAATGCGCGTTACTTGAAAAATTATAATGATATGCAAGAGAGAGAAATTTTATAGGAGGATAAGATTTTTAGGAGGGATTTTCAGGCAGGGAGAAGTTAGTAAAATGGGATATCGAAAAAAATAGCGGCAGAAAGGTTAGAGGAGAACGGTCTTAGAGAACTGCGGTTTTGGTGCTCTCTCCGGGATAGAGAATAAGTTGATGGTTGGGATATGAGCACCGGTATGGGGATGTGCCTGACGCCCGACGATGACTTTCCTAGTATATCTAAGAGGTGAGTGGGTTCCTTCTTGAGTTTTGAGCAACCTTATCATATTAGGCATCCTTCAAATCCTGTATTATATTGTTAATTATAATCGCAATAAATGTATTGGAAGATTTACAATGTATTTATTATGCTTTAACTATAAATAAAGTGTCGTTTTATCTTTATGTTTAGACTCTTATGTCTTCTAAAACATCCGACTCTAGAGCCTGGGAAACGTTCTAATGCAAATAAACAAAATAAATTAAAGTAAAGCTACCAGTAGTCGGACAAAGTGGTTCAAAATATTAGAATATTTCACATTAATTCTCCTTTAATTATTACCAATTCTTAACTGGTGACATCATTGATTAAATTCAGACTATTTTATTTAAAATCAGTATTCTTTTTTGCAGTTTGTTTCTTTTTCGTCTTAAAATGGGCCGTGTGAGTGATATTCCTGAATCTACTAAACTTCGTATGGTTGATTTGTATCGGCACGGTAAAAATCAATGTTTTATAGTGGATTATTTACATTGTTCGCAATCGAGCGTTAGTAAAATACTAACACAATATTCAAAAATTGGAAAATTTCAAAATAATCGCCGAAATGGTGGCCGAAAACCAAAAACATCTGCTAGAGATGACAGGAAACTGAAGCGTATAGTTAAGAAAAACCGTTTTAAAAGTGTGCGATTCTTGCACCGAAAATGGAAAGAAGAAGGAGTTGAAGTTTCTACATCGACAACATTAAGACGTCTCCATAAATTTAAATTTGAATCTCGTGTACCGAAAACAAAACCTCTCATGACTGCAAGACAAAAGCGTATAAGATTGAATTGGTGTAAATCAAGACGTTTATGGAGAAATGAAGATTGGAAAAATATATTATTTAGTGATGAAAGTATGTTTTGTGTTTCATATGGTAATCAAGGTATTCGAGTTTGGAGAATGAAGCAAGAAGCATTTGATAAAGAATGCCTTAAACGTTCCGTAAAATTTGCTGCTAGTGTCATGGTTTGGGGTTGTATGAGTGCAGAAGGACCTGGAAAGTTATGCATCGTCTACGAAGAGGTTAAATCTCTGATATATCAAGAAATTTTAGAATATTACATGATTCCATCATCAGAAGATTTATTTGAAGATGATTTCATCTTTCAACAAGATTTAGCGTCCCCGCATACCTCGGTGTCAACTAAGAATTGGTTCCGCCAACGCAACATTAAGGTACTTCCTTGGCCACCAAATTCACTAGATCTTAATCCCATCGAAAACTTATGGTGTATAATGAAGAAAAAACTTCAAGAAAATCCTCCTTCAAGTAAAACTGAGTTAGTGGCACGTATAAAGTCTATTTGGGCTAATATTGATAGAAATGTTTGTAAACACCTTGTATATAGTATGCAAGATCGATTGTACGCTGTTATGAAAGCTAAAGGGGATGCTACAAAATATTAACTACCATTTACTTCATATTCATAAGGTAATATTGTTGCGTAATAAAATATTCTAATATTTTGAACCAATCTAAATTTTATTATAATATTCTGGTGTGTTTAAGGAAGCTGTATACTTAATTTATTGTGCTGTATTTTATATTTTATAAATGTTAAAATCTTATCTAAACATTCCAGATTTAATTTATAAGAAATTTAATTGCATTTACTTAGTATAAAAAATAAATAAATGACAAATATTTTTTTCTTATTACTTTTTCTCAATTTTTCTAATATTTTGAATATGAGCTGTACATTAAATATGCCTTTTCAAGTAAATGAAATCAAAAATAAATTTAATTTAACATTTTAAATGTTTTTGTTTAAAAAGTTCAAAAATAAGCATCTTTGCAAAACTTCAAGCCATTTGCAGCAGAGTAAGGAAATGTCCAAAAAATCTCAAATTTTTTGTGTGAACTGAGTGCCATCAGTGGCCACTTTTCCATCGAAACTTTTTACCGAAAATCGAAAAAAAGTTTTTTTCGGCCCACCCTAATATACATTGCTAAGATTAACTAAAAATTATTTTCTGTATAGTAGAAAGTAGATAATATTTATAGGGGAAAAAAAGTCGGCCGCTATACTGTATCTGAAGTATTGCATACTATTACACCAAGATCTGAATACTTTTTTAATTTCGGTATAGGACAAACTCACTTTATTTGTTTCCAAATTATTTTCTTTAATTCGCTATGCATATTAAAATCGAATTTTTACACTAAAAATTTGTGAAACATTTTTAGAACTCTGACTGAACATAAAAATCAACACTTCTAACTAAAATCGTTTTCGATTGTCTTGTGAATGTGTTGCGAATATGTTGTGCCAGGAAAAAGATTGTGTAAAATGTGTTCTTAAAAATTACATATTTTTCCGTAAATGCAATTATTGAAATTTATTGGCAAAACTAGTCAACTCACTTAGTAATCTCCTGCATTTTTTTTAAATAAATCAAACTGTCTCTTATTTCTTTTTAAGATTGTGTAATTTTAAAGGTACCATGTAGAAAGTATTGTCAAAGTGTTTTACATGTGTTGTTTTATATTATTTTCTATTGTGTGGTATTTACAATGTATTGTTAATTTTGTGAGAAAGTGTTGAGCAACACAACACTATTGTAAGAAAATATTTTTATCAACGCTATTTACAACACGTTAACAACACAATTAATAGCACATTTTTTGAACACATTTCTAGATGGCAACACTTTTTTAATAAATTAAGAATACATTTCTATATAGCAATACATTTGCAACATATTAAGAATATATTCACAACATAGTTTTGTATATGAAATTTTCTAATTCACATTAATGTGTTGTAAATTTAATAACAAAAAGTATTCTAAAATTTGTTTATTTGAATTTGCAGTGTATAGAACACTCTGAATTCTTATTTATCATTCCGATACATATCCATATATTTAAAAGTTCTACAGAAATTTCTAAAATCTGACTATCTCGATGTATCTGACTATCTCATGTTTGATAGAAAATAATTTCACTGTCTGTTTTCATAATTAAATTCAATTAATTTTTGACAGCTTTATGCAAATTTTCAAACAATAAAAAATTATAATCTAAAAAGAGAACAAGTATTGGTATCGAGTCTAGGATTCTTCAAAAGCATAATTAAACGTTTGTAAAAAATTACACTGTTTTATTTACTAAATGCATCTTCATTAAAACATGCACGAACAAGATGTACAACATCCAGTATTTCTATTTATCATATTATTTCTATTTCATTATATTTAACAGCTCTAATGAAATATTTAACAAATAAGTAGGGTCACACCCCCAGTAATTGGCACTTTAAGAATTTGTCTTTAAACTTACTTCAATTTTCATTACAAAGAAATAAGATATTTACTTGGAAATATTTTTAAATCAAAGAATGCATATCTGTGCATCTATTTTGCCCACTAAAAACAAAAAAAATTGAAAAAGTATTTTTATAAAAATATATTTATAAAAAGTTGCTGAAATCACCAGTAATTGGCACATAGAGCACCAATGTATGACACCTTGTGATCCAGTAATTGGCACAAGTTTATATATAAAAAAACTTTACATTTTGCATTGGATTTAATCGCTTTAAATGAATTTACTGTAAATGAAAATGCCATGTTTCAAGATTTTGAGAGTAAGAAATCAGCATATTAGTCTGAAATGTGAACACTTTAAAACAATACAATATACTTATATTAATACCCAGCAACTGTCATGCTGTCCCAAGTAATTGTCATACGAAGCTTTAATGGTTTCCAATTACTGATAATATTTCATATTTTCAAATAAAAACAAATGATAAACAAAGTTAGTGTATAACTTTAAAAGTACTTCCAAAATAAGTGGTTTAATCTCAAATTTCTTGCGAATTCCTTGTAATTGGAATAGGTGCCAATTACTTGGAACTAGCAAAATTTAAGCACCATTAATTGGCATCTATCATTAATTCAGAAATCCAAATATTTGTGTCGAAAATACTTTTACACAATTAAAGTAATCCTTTTTAAATAAACAAAACTGTTGTCAATTAAAATTTAAAATATATTATAAATCATATAATAATGAATTGAAAAGCATGCTTTCCTTAAACCAAAAAAGAAGCATTTGAAACAAAAATGGCTATTTCATACAAGCCATAATTGTTTCTCTTTCCTAGGCACTACTGTTATCTAGTAGCATAAATCAAAGTTATAATCTTTAACGTAAATGAGCATATAACTGGTATATGGTCTTGCATTTTTAAAAGACTGGATATAAATCTTATTTTAGGACATGTTCGTAGGATGTGCCAATCACTGGTGCATGCCAATTACTGGGGATGTTACCCTACCTTGTATTAGTACATTCTTTCCAATTGCTAAAAAGTGTAAAAATAAGATTTCAAAAAGAGAAAAATGGTTTTGTTTAACTGTTGACATGTTTCAAATCATCACCGTCATTTTCCAAACAAATATAATTGATATTCTAAAGTTTCAGGGTCTACAGTGCATTGAACCATTTAGTTTATATATATATATATATGACATACGATATATTTTATTTGAATTTTATTTCTTTAATTTACTTGAATTTTATTTCGATTTTTGAAACCATTGAATAACTCGTGCCCCAGTTTTGGTCTGTTGAATGACTTTTTATCATTAAGGCGAAGGTGGACCTTCAAATCGACAAAAATCATACAAAATTTCGAAAAATACTTTTTTACCCCAACTCATGAAGCGTTTATTATAAGTTTATCATAAGTATATTATAAGTGTATTACAAGTAATATTAATTTTTTATATGGTATTTAATATTACTATTTAATGTTATTTATTATTGAAATACTAATAGTTCTAACTTAAAAATGGATTTTCTCAAAGTGAAAATTTCGAGATAATGTCAATTTTTAAAATGTTCCATGCGCATCCTTAATTTTCCGAGTTCTTCAAAATTTTTTATGTAATTACAGTAAAACCTCCATAACGGACACTCCCGAATAGCGGACACCTCTATTTAACGGACAGTTTTCAAATCCCCACTCCCAAAACTTTATTTTTTGTATGTTTAACCTTTGAATAACGGACATTCCGAATAGCGGACAGTAATTTTGGCAAAAAAGAATGAAAAAATATTTTTTAATGAGGAAAAAAAATCCTATAAATTTATCAAAAGCAATGTATCACAAATTTTGTGATTGTAGATAAATGTGGGGATGAGCTGGAGAAAATCCTCTCCCCCCCCCTACATGTATCCGCAACATACCCCCCCCCACCACCACCACCACCCTCGGATGATTGGAGATTGTATGCTTTTAAGAAACAGAAAAATACAATAAACAATTATACATATATATATATTTTAGAAAAAGATTATTTAAAAGGATTAAAACTAATGACAGAGTTAAAACTTCACATTGAAAAACAAATTACATGTAATCGCAAGTAAAAACATACTTTTGTAACTTTTTTTTTTTTTGGGGGGGGGGGGAAGAATGTAATAAGCAAAGGATAAAGGCATGCACAATTTTATTTCAGTTTTATTGCTTTAAAAATTACTTTAATTTCTAGTTTAATCACATAATAGAGGTTTTAGGACATTTTTAAATCGTCTAATGAAACATTAAGCATTCATTAGCAATGTTTCTATCTCTGAGGCTTTCCCAATAGCGGACACCTCCGAATAGCGCACAATTTCTGCGCTCCCAAGGTGTCCGTTATTTAGAGGTTTTACTGTATCTTATAGTAGATAGAAGAAATGTTAATTAAAATAATTGTACTTCGGAACTCATAAGCTGTAAATTCTTTATCGAAAGAATGATTTACAGCGTTTTTTCACTACAAAAAATTGGTTTTTCGACATATTATTATCATTATTAATTTTTATTTTCTATTTATGTTTAGGATTTCAATTAAGTTTTACTCTTAGGTCTAAAAGGTATCCCATAAATAAAAGTTATTATTTTATGTGTAAAAGAAATGCGCATGGAACATTTACAATTAATTAATTATTTCAATAATTAATATTTAATAATTACCAAAGTAATTAATATTTTTCCTTAAAATTTCAGCTTTTCTCAAATAACTACAATTGTAATCACATAGTATTCCATTTTCAAGCAAATCGGTTCAAAAGAAAAAAAAATTTTTTTTGAGAGTCCACCTTCGCCTTAACTTCTTCAGACCTGAGGTACACAAATGTGTACCTCCATTTTTTTTCTCATAAAAACTAAACTGTTCGAATTTTTTGTATTTTTACTTTATTACTTCTATACAGCTGAATGTTTTTTGCGCTAAAAGAAAACCAATAAAGTCAGCACTGATGAATATTACCTCATAAAATAAATATTATTTTTATCCGAGTTCCGAAAATACCTTCAAAGACACTGTGTCCAAGAAAGTAAGAAATATTCATGATTATTTAACTTAAATGCTTTACACTAAAAAATTTTGAGGATTTGGGTATAATTTACTTGTTTAAAGACCTTAATTTTGTTATTGCGTAAATTTATATTACTGATAGTTTAACTGATGTTTTAAGGGGATTAGTATTTTTATATCCATACATGTAAATCAAAATTACCAGTCCCCTAATGTACAGATTTTATAAAAATTACTCTTTCTGTCATCTATAGTGTCATCTCAATTATGCAAAAGCAATAAATATATATTTATACAGTTATTTTATGCTCAGGTCTGAAGAGGTTACATATGGAATTCTCACATGTTAGAATCTCCATTTATTCTGTTATAATGGATGGATAATATTGTTTCACTGCAAAAATGATGTATTCAAACATGAGTAAATCTATGTACGCATATCGAATTGAGTGTGTTTGGGTCAAAAATGAGACTATGCTTTCTCAATTTTGATACATCACATGTTATCAAATCCAAATCAAATGATATTTTTGGAGCCTGTTTTGATTTATTTCTCTTATGGCAGTATAAAAGATTTTTATAAATATAAACATTAAACTTTACACTGTATTTTAAAATAGCTTAAAAACGATTGTGAATAATGCACTTGGCAAAAAAAAAAAAAAAATCGATTTTCGTGTTTTGTTAAGAATTTTGCATGTTGTCTTAATAAATAGTCAATTAAACGCTTCTTTTTAATAATTTTGAACGAAAAATATGTGTCAGTATATTTTTATTTTAATTTATAGGTTCAAAGGAGGGGGGGTAGTAAATAATGATTCAGATTTGAGGATATCTATGGAATCAAACATGAGTATATGTGTTTCTAAATTTTTAGTACATTAGGATCGCATTTATTTTGAGTATGTTATGTATTTAAAATTGAGTATATTTTACTGCATTTTGAGTGCCATTTTTTCTGTGATGGAGGGAAAAATTATTTTACTTTTATTGAAGTTTATATTGATAATTTCTTCTTGATGTCATTTTGCCAAGGCCGTTGTTTTTATTATTATTATTATTATTATTATATCAAAGATAGGCTTCTTTTTTTCTGTTCTTAAATTCGATGCTTGTCATTCCAATATAGGAATTATTTGTTCCGATTACTCTAATTACAGGTATTTTAAAAACTCTTGATTAAATCTCGGAATTAAGTGGATCAATCTTAGCGCAAATGATATATTTCAATTTTTAAGGTGGTTGGCTACTAATCAGATATTGAAAAGTTTAAAACTGTATTTTAATTTCTCAAAAAAAGCTTTTATAATATTATATAGAATTAAGTTTGTATTTTTACAAATGAAATTTATAAGGGAGAGTGGTGATGAATGGGACAACAGAAATTTATATATGTTCCACAAACATAAATAATCTGATAATTTACCTGATAGATGGCAGTACTCAGGTCATTCAACAGACATAGCTTCAAAGCAATATCCATAACAGAAGATTAGCTATTGCACAAAATGTATTTTTTAAGAACCAAGGTAAATTTATCTGTTTAATCTTTTTAGTATTTAATTGATAGTTAACCTTCTCAATCCTTATATTTTTTTAATGTTAAAATGATATAATCTCTAGTTATATCATTATCTTATGATGCAAATGAACAATATTGACAGTGGTTGCTAAGCCTAATAACCGTTTTATATAACCATGTGGCTGCAGTGACGATATTGTCACGACATCGCTTGAATAAATATGTACATATAAAGAATGATTAAGCACAACTAAAGCGAAAATATATCGTATAAAAAATTAATTAAAGTAAAGTTTTAAATTTATTTTATTCATTAATGTTCATTTTACGTTCGTTTCATTTATTCAGGTCGTAATAATAATTTTAGGTTTTAGGAAAAGATAAAAGCTTTTTTTTAACGTTAATTAAAGCTATAGACTTTATGACTTTATAACGTTGGGTAAGAACGAATGGATTTTAAAAGGAACACACACGTAGCGTTTCAATTGCTCACCATAAAAACTTCAGACAGTGACAATGGCAATGGTTGTAAAAATACGAGACTGTCTCCAAGTTTGACATAATGAGCAGCATCCAACAATGACAGAATTTACAGCCGAAACGCCCCAAAGGTGATGACTCTTGAGGGGTGGCCTCGACATACAACCCATGGGAAGAGACGGACATTCAAAAAAGGTCTTCCTAGTGTTCAAAAGGGGTGACCTTCCCACCGGTCAAGGTAACCAATGAGGAGCGAAATGCGATAGCCCCCAATCAACTCGATTGCAAGAAACCAATAGAAAAAAAAGGTATTAGAAAGAGGAAAAAAAGAGAAAGAAAAGAGCTTTCTCAGAGAAAAATCTACGATTGATATAAGATATTTTGGTTCTGACCATGCAGATCGTCCCTAGAAAAGTATTTTCGAAGAAAAAGTCACCTCGCGGACGCGGATGCTCAAGACTTCATCCCCATCGAAGTAAGAGAAAGCCGTACTCGGAGGCGAAGAAGATAAGTTTTTTTATATACAGACAAATCTGTGAGCGAAAATGAACGTATAGAATCCAATACTGACAGTTCTTCCGACATCATAATGAACTTCATGTTTCTTCAAACGGCAGTGTACGCTAATATCGCAGATTATTTTTACATGAACATTTCTGTGCAACATAATAAACTTCATGTTTCTTCAAACGGCGGTGTACGCTAATATCGCAGATTATTTTTACATGGACATTTCTGTGCAACATAATGAACTTCATGTTTCTTCAAAAGGCGTGTACGCTAATATCCCAGACTATTTTTGCATGGACATTTATGTGCCTCATAATGAACTTCATGATTCTTCAAATGGTGTGGTGTAAAAAAAGGCTGCAGATTGCTTCTTGTGATGGATCTCTCTGATGAATGGCTGTCAATTCATCGGAAAAAAATGGTGAGCGATTTAATCTTTCTATGTGGTGTTTCCTTATTTTAAATAATCTTTTGCCTCATTTTATTAAAAAAGAGAGAAAGTTTTTCAATATTAAAATTTAATTTTTAATTTAAAAATTTTAGTAAGGAATTATAGCATGTAGTGACGATATTGTCACGACATCGCTAGAATAAATATGCACATATAAAGAATGATTAAGCACAACTAAACCGAAAATATATATAAATATACGTATAAAAAATTAATTAAAGTAAAGTTTTAAATTTATTTTATTCATTAATGTTCATTTTACGTTCGTTTCATTCATTCAGGTAGTAATAATAATTTTAGGATTTAGGAAAAGATAAAAGCTATTTTTTTAACGTTAATTAAAGCTATAAACTTTATGACTTTATAACGTTCGGTAAGAACGAATGGATTTTAAAAGGATCACACACGTAGCGTTTCAATTGCTCACCATAAAAACTTCAGACAGTGACAATGGCAATGGTTGTAAAATACGAGACTGTCTCCAAGTTTGACATAACGAGCAGCATCCAACAATGATAGAATTTACAGCCGAAACGCCCCAAAGGTGATGACTCTTGAGGGGTGGCCTCGACATACAACCCATGGGAAGAGACGAACATTCAAAAAAGGTCTTCCTAGTAGTCAAAAGGGGTGACCCTCCCACCGGTCAAGGTAACCAATGAGGAGCGAAATGCGATAACCCCCAATCAACTCGATTACAAGAAACCAATAGAAAAGAAAAAAAAGGTATTGGGAGGAGGAAAAAAAAGAGAAAGAAAAGAGCTTTCTCAGAGAAAAATCTACGATTTATATAAGATATTTTGATTCTGACCATGTAGGTTGTCCCTAGAAAAGTATTTTCGAAGAAATAGTCACCTCGCGGACGCGGATGCTCAAGACTTTATCCCCATCGAAGTAAGAGAAAGCCGTACTCGGAGGCGAAGAAGATAAGTTTTTTTATATACAGACAAATCTGTCAGCGAAAATGAACGTATAGAATCCAATACTGACAGTTCTGCCGACATCATAATGAACTTCATGTTTCTTCAAACGGCAGTGTACGCTAATATCGCAGATTATTTTTAGATGGACATTTCTGTGCAACATAATAAACTTTATGTTTCTTCAAACGGCGGTGTACGCTAATATCGAAGATTATTTTTATATGGACATTTCTGTGCAACATAATGAACTTCATGTTTCTTCAAACGGCAGTGTACGCTAATATCGCAGACTATTTTTGCATGGACATTTATGTGCCTCATAATGAACTTCATGATTCTTCAAATGGTGTGGTGTAAAAAAAGGCTGCAGATTGCTTCTTGTGATGGATCTCTCTGATGAATGGCTGTCAATTCATCGGAAAAAAAATGGTGAGCGATTTAATCTTTCTATGTGGTGTTTCCTTATTTTAAATAATCTTTTGGCTCATTTTATTAAAAAAGAGAGAAAGTTTTTCAATATTAAAATTTAATTTTTAATTTAAAAATTTTAGTAAGGAATTATAGCATGTAGTGACGATATTGTCACGACATCGCTAGAATAAATATGCACATATAAAGAATGATTAAGCACAACTAAACCGAAAATATATATAAATATACGTATAAAAAATTAATTAAAGTAAAGTTTTAAATTTATTTTATTCATTAATGTTCATTTTACGTTCGTTTCATTCATTCAGGTAGTAATAATAATTTTAGGATTTAGGAAAAGATAAAAGCTATTTTTTTAACGTTAATTAAAGCTATAAACTTTATGACTTTATAACGTTCGGTAAGAACGAATGGATTTTAAAAGGAACACACACGTAGCGTTTCAATTGCTCACCATAAAAACTTCAGACAGTGACAATGGCAATGGTTGTAAAATACGAGACTGTCTCCTAGTTTGACATAACGAGCAGCATCCAACAATGATAGAATTTACAGCCGAAACGCCCCAAAGGTGATGACTCTTGAGGGGTGGCCTCGACATACAACCCATGGGAAGAGACGAACATTCAAAAAAGGTCTTCCTAGTAGTCAAAAGGGGTGACCCTCCCACCGGTCAAGGTAACCAATGAGGAGCGAAATGCGATAACCCCCAATCAACTCGATTACAAGAAACCAATAGAAAAGAAAAAAAAGGTATTGGGAGGAGGAAAAAAAAGAGAAAGAAAAGAGCTTTCTCAGAGAAAAATCTACGATTTATATAAGATATTTTGATTCTGACCATGTAGGTTGTCCCTAGAAAAGTATTTTCGAAGAAAAAGTCACCTCGCGGACGCGGATGCTCAAGACTTTATCCCCATCGAAGTAAGAGAAAGCCGTACTCGGAGGCGAAGAAGATAAGTTTTTTTTATATACAGACAAATCTGTCAGCGAAAATGAACGTATAGAATCCAATACTGACAGTTCTACCGACATCATAATGAACTTCATGTTTCTTCAAACGGCAGTGTACGCTAATATCGCAGATTATTTTTAGATGGACATTTCTGTGCAACATAATAAACTTTATGTTTCTTCAAACGGCGGTGTACGCTAATATCGAAGATTATTTTTACATGGACATTTCTGTGCAACATAATGAACTTCATGTTTCTTCAAACGGCAGTGTACGCTAATATCGCAGACTATTTTTGCATGGACATTTATGTGCCTCATAATGAACTTCATGATTCTTCAAATGGTGTGGTGTAAAAAAGGCTGCAGATTGCTTCTTGTGATGGATCTCTCTGATGAATGGCTGTCAATTCATCGGAAAAAAATAATGAGCGATTTAATCTTTCCATGTGGAGTTTCCTTATTTTAAATAATCTTTTGGCTCATTTTATTAAAAAAGAGAGAAAGTTTTTCAATATTAAAATTTATTTTTTAATTTAAAAATTTTAGTAAGGAATTATAGCATGTAGTGACGATATTGTCACGACATCGCTAGAATAAATATGCACATATAAAGAATGATTAAGCATAACTAAACCGAAAATATATATAAATATACGTATAAAAAATTAATTAAAGTAAAGTTTTAAATTTATTTTATTCATTAATGTTCATTTTACGTTCGTTTCATTCATTCAGGTAGTAATAATAATTTTAGGTTTTAGGAAAAGATAAAAGCTATTTTTTTAACGTTAATTAAAGCTATAAACTTTATGACTTTATAACGTTCGGTAAGAACGAATGGATTTTAAAACGAACACACACGTAGCGTTTCAATTGTTCACCATAGAAACTTCAGACAGTGACAATGGCAATGGTTGTAAAAATACGAGACTGTCTCCAAGTTTGACATAACGAGCAGCATCCAACAATGACAGAATTTACAGCCGAAACGCCCCAAAGGTGATGACTCTTGAGGGGTGGCCTCGACATACAACCCATGGGAAGAGACGGACATTCAAAAAAGGTCTTCCTAGTAGTCAAAAGGGGTGACCCTCCCACCGGTCAAGGTAACCAATGAGGAGCGATATGCGATAACCCCCAATCAACTCGATTACAAGAAACCAATAGAAAAGAAAAAAAAGGTATTGGGAGGAGGAAAAAAAAGAGAAACATAATAAACTTCAAGTTTCTTCAAACGGCGGTGTACGCTAATATCGAAGATTATTTTTACATGGACATTTCTGTGCAATATAATGAACTTCATGTTTCTTCAAACGGCAGTGTACGCTAATATCGCAGACTATTTTTGCATGGACATTTATGTGCCTCATAATGAACTTCATGATTCTTAAAATGGTGTGGTGTAAAAAAAGGCTGCAGATTGCTTCTTGTGATGGATCTCTCTGATGAATGGCTGTCAATTCTTCGGGAAAAAATGGTGAGCTCTTTAATCTTTCTATGTGGTGTTTCCTTATTTTAAATAATCTTTTGGCTCATTTTATAAAAAAAGAGAAAGTTTTTCAATATTAAAATTTAATTTTTAATTTAAAAATTTTAGTAAGGAATTTATAAAAAAGAAAAGAAAAATAAAAATGAGAATTTAGGCATGTATAAAAACATTTCATATTTATTTACTTAGAAGGTGTCACAAATAAAAATTAAATTAAAGAGTTGACATGTTTCGGTTCATTAATAAGAACCGTATTCATAACATATAAAATCAGTAGAAAATTAAATGACACTGGATATAAATATAATTTAAAAATCAAAACAAAACATTGCGCCCGCTATGAATATATTTATATGTTATGAATACGGTTCTTATTAATGAACCGAAACATGTCAACTCTTTAATTTAATTTTTATTTGTGACACCTTCTAAGTAAATAAATATGAAATGTTTTTATACATGAATGAAAAAAGGTGAAGTGATTTTGTTTTAGTTTTTGAAAAAACGAAAGCTAACAACAGTTTTAACAGAGAATTTAGGCTATGCCTTTTTTTAGTTGTGCTGTGAGAATTTTTTTTTGGTGTAAGTTTATAATAATGTGTAATAAAAAAAAGAAATAAAACATTATCAGAGAATTGATAAGTTAGAATAATATTATTTTATAGTGCTTGTAATTACAAACTGATATTTTAGAATAGTACGATGTCAATGTGTTTCAACTATGTGGTTGATATTCTTAAGTGGTAAAATTCTTATTGTGTTATGAATCATATAATTGTTGTTTTGAAATAAATATTTGTGTATATATATATGTATCCTTGTTTTCTTTCATATTTTCTTTTCCTTAATTCTCTTTAGGTAAATTACCAGATGCAAATTCTCAATTATTGAATTTAATTTTTTTAAGATAGTTATTTTAATACTCTTCGTCTCTCCTTAAAAATCCTACTTTGCAAATTTTAAACGTTAAACAAGTCGATCCTGTGTTATTAAAAATTTACTTTATTTAGATTATTGATAGGTTTTTTTAAAAAAAAATTTTTTTGGTAATATCCAGATCAATCTCCCACAACGCAGATTGGGGTATTATCTTTACCTTATTTATATTTACTAACCACTAACCTTCACGTACCTTGTATGTGGTGTAATTTTCCTCACCACAGTGGTTATGGGGATGATTGGGACTGTCCGATTCATCCCCAGAGCTATTCCATGATAAATAAAATTACATTTTGTCATTACCTAGAAACCAGATGTTAAGAGGAGAAAATGGAGCCACTGTCGTGTTCTAACCGATACACCAGAAAAACAATATTTGGAAAAAGAAATTGTAAAAAAACAGAAACTAATAAGAAAAATAAATTGCCTGCCTTCAAGAAATGTTTTTAGTAAAGGTATGAACAGTAGTAATGAATCTGACAATTTATCACTTCATGATGAAGATGAAAGTGATTTGAAAATGATTTCAAGTGATATGGAACACCAAGTTTGCACCTTAGATAATATAATAGAAGACGACTTCTCCTAACAAACATATGCGAAAAAATATTTGTCATTACGTTGCTAGGGTTTTAAAGAACAATAATGATAACCTTCAAGTACAATTGTTGAGAAAAAAGGATAATAATTCCTTATTTTAATATTCCGATCCACCAGAAATTTATTTTGTTAATATGGAAGATATTGTTATGAAACTACCAAAACGTAGAATTCTAGGAACTGCCAGAACCAACGAACTGTTGTCATTTGATATTGTATCACTCAGTTTTCAAATAAAATATGTTTGGAATATTTTTTTACCAGTTCCATTCATCCCCATGGTGGAAAAAAAACTGGTTTTTTACCGGTTTTTTTCGGAAAAAAACAGAAAAAATGTAAAAATTGATTTTTCATGACTGTTTCTCCCAAATAAATTATATTTTCTTAGAGAATATTAAATAATAAACATTTTTTCCCATTTACATGTATTAAATGAAAATTATTTTCACTTTATATTACAAAATAAAAAGAAAGTAGCAAAGCCTGCTTTTAAAAGTTTAGTTTTTTTTTCCACAGCCTAAGAATTTTTATTAAATGCTATTGTTTGTTATATCATATCTCTGTTGAAATGATTTTTCAGTTACATGTTTAACTACCAATCGACCTAATGTAAAAACCTGAACCAATATGTCTGCAGTTTGGAATGAAATAAATTATGCATTCCATTTACATAAGTATAGTTTTTAAGTAAATGATACTAGTTTAAAGAAATTATTGCAGTTTTGTCATTATTATGAATATCAGTATTCAAAAATTCCATTGTTTGTTTAAAAAATGTATATTTTTACATTACTTTTTTTTCTTAGAATCTTAATTTTATTTCCTTTATAAAATATGTTTAGTTTTGGTATAGCTTTCCAATCTTAACTCAAAAAAGTTTTGATTTTGTTTTATAATCTAAATTCAAACAAAACTAAGTTTTAGTTTGGCTTACTCAGGTCCGCAACTAAAAAATAGCGTAGGATTTATTGACTGTTAGATTTTTACTCACTGAAACCAGAAATATATATAACTCAAAAGTTATGAAAACAGAACACTACAAATAGAAGATGCTCAATATTTGAGGAATTAACAAAAGCTGTTACATACAGAGATAAACTTCTACTGTACTTTAGAAAACTACAAAAATTCAAAGTTTAATCAAGAGGGAACGTATAATTTGAAACATAGATACTTGTAATAAAATATGGGATTTTTTTTTCATCGCAGTTGTACTTTTCTAATGCAAACTGCCCATGTTTTTGCAACTTTACTGTACATTATGGAGGTAAAATAGAGGTCAATTTTAGATTCAACACCTTGAAAAAACATTCAATTAATCAGCTATAATGAAATCTTGAAAAATGCAGCATAGTAGTGCCACCTATAAGGCAATTTACACCAAAAACTAAACAACATTAATATATATCAGAAACTGTCTAAAGCTGTAGTTCAATTTAAAAAAAAAATTCGTCCTTGAGGTAAAGCTATTGCGATAATCATGAATAATGCAGCATAGCAGCGTCATCTGATGAGCAATTTACACCAAAAAGTAATGACCACGAAGTTATGTTAAGGATTAACTTAATCTGAAATTTTATAAAAAATGCATACATTAGTTTGAGATAGAACTATTGTGGAAATTATGAATAATGCAGCATAGCAGCGCCATCGGTTTGGCGATATACACTAATAACTAAACATCTCAAGTTTATATCAAGGTGTAGCTGAATCTGAATCTAAAGTTTTGTGAAATTATGTGCATCAGTTCTTGAGATAGAGTGCCCATAAAATTTGTCACATACAGACTCACAAAGTGACAGATATTTTCCAAAAACCATCAAAACGTGTTCAGGACCTTCTAAAACGTTTAAATACACCAAAAACTAAAAGTCAAATTTTTCATGAATTCAATACTTACTTCTTGAAAAGATATATTAAAGTAATAAATGCCTACTTCAAAATTTTATGTTGAATTGTTAATTTAATCAATTCCATTAATCGGCATATTATTGCAAAAAAAGAGAAGTTGCATTTAATTACATATTTAATTTTTTTTTTCATGTAATCAAGTTTTTGTGAAATTGTGAACTTTTGTATATATTCAGAATTTTTGAATAAGAAATTATTACTATATTTAGCTTCCTATTTAGACATTTTTAATAAGGTTATTTACATATATATATATGCAACTTAATAAGATTCAGCTGCTGTATGGCATGAGATTTATTTTTTTTCTTCAATCACTGCACTTGCGAAAGATTCAATTTGTTGATTAAACGCTTTCTGAAATGTCTATTTTCAAGAGAAATTATCAAAGGGTCTTGTGTTTCAAACAAGAAAAAAATGTGAAGGATCCTTTCAAGTATTCTCAAACAGATTTCTGCTCAGAGATCAGATTATCCACATTAAAATTTTCATGTGAGACACTCAACATAAAAATAAATAAAATAAAAAGTATGAGAATGTAGCTGTTACAAAATTTTCACTATATTATTTCATAAATGAAATTTCAATTTTTCCAGTTCGGAAAAATTGAAAAATAAGCCTTCGGAAAAAAAACCGGTTTTTTTCCCAATTTTTCCGGGTTTTTCCCGAGCATTCCCTTCTCTAATCAGATGTGTTCTTATTTAAAAGGTGGTGTGATAAATCAGCACTAAAAGATGCAAAATGAAAAACAAACGAAAATCACAACTTTTTTTGTATCTAATAAAGTATCATACGTGTCTATATAATACAGTGCTCGAAATTCGGCAATAGAACAAATAAGTAAGTTGACTCTACACTGTTAAAAATTTTGTCCTAGTTTGAACCAAATTTTGGTGCTCAGTAGCTGGCATTATAATATGGTGAAGTCTCGTTACCAACATTTGGAGCTTCCTATTTCAACCTCATACCAACTATTGGAACTGTGCTTCAAATATTGGTTCACGATTTCACCAACTTACAGTGGTACCTACTGAACACCAAAATTTGGTTCAAACTAGAACAAAATTTTTAACAGTGTATTTATTTCATAAAGAACTTGCTTTTTAATACTATTTCTATCAGTGCCCAATAACACCTTTCAAAGATCTTATTTTTGCTGATTTTGTTTCTCATTTTAAAAGCTATTAAGTATCAAAACAAATTTCAATGCATTAAAAATAATTCGGAATTGTCAATCTAAAACTTACAAATAAAATAGTAATCATAAATCAAAAAGTGTTGAAAAGTGTCATTTTATACATCGATAAAATAGTATTTTCAATAAAAATTTTCACATTTAAAAAGGGTTTTATTGAATTTTAAGGTATTTTGCTTAAGCCGTTTTTCGGATAATCGGGATTCGGATAACGAGGGTTCTACTGTAATTTTTATCTTTATTTAAGTCAATATCTGGTACTGAAACAACGTATTTTAGAAAAAAAAATTCTTATTCATCAAGTTCTTTTTCTTTAAGTCATGATTAAGAATGCATTTGACAGAATACCTAATCCACTTTAAAGTATTTTATTTGATCCGAAATCTTTTAAAAACAAAAAATAAATGTTTTTCGTTTGCCTGTGTTTCGCAATTTTTTTGCAGTGAGTTATTTCTTTCGTCTTCTGTGATAAAGACAGAATTTCTTATGTGAAAAAATAAAACAAAAGAAGACAGATTAACAAAAAATAAATAAAAATATTTTTTTTCCTTGCATCTGAAATGGGATAAAAGAAAGAAAGAAATTAGAATGAAAAAGTCTTGTAAAAAAATTTTCAATCCATTACAAATAAAAATACGCTTAACCTTTCTACCCTGAATGGGTCTAATCGATCTATAACAATAATTCGTTTTATACGATTCGAACCAGAACTTTTTGCATAAAGAAAGTTAAATAAAAGATTTAGAGAAATAGGTCAATTAAATACATTAAAATGTTTTAAATAACAATTCTGGTGATTATCACGATTGAGAAAAATTTGAACAGGGTTGGAAGGTTAATGTATATTTCTCATTAAGTTTACCTTCTTGTCATACGGCTTTCTGTTTCAAAAACATGAGAGAGAATACATTTGACAGAATAATTAATCCACTTTACTGCATTTTAATTAATCCGCTTTCTTTTAGGAATAAGGAAAAGCTTTTTCTGTGCCTGAGATTCGCAATTCATTTACATAGAGTTATTTCTTTACTTTTTTTGTGTGCAATACCGATCTATTGGATTAATTGCGCATAATTTAGATCTTTATTTAAGTCAATATCTGGCTCTAAAACAACATATTTTAGAACAAAAAAATTCTTATTCATGAAGATTTTATAATCATAATAACGAATGCATTTGACAGAATAATTAATCCACATTAATGTATTATAATTGATCCGCATTTTTAAAAAATAAACACATGCTTTTTCTTTGCCTGTGTTTCGCTTTTTATTCGCATAGAGTTATTTATTTCGTCTTCTGTGATATATTCGTAAATTTCTTATGTGAAAAAAAGCAAAAGAAGACAGATTTATGAAAAAATAAATAAAAATATTTTTTTTCTTGCATCTGAAATGGGATAAAAGAAAGAAAGAAACTAGTATGAATAAGTCTTGTAAAAAAGATTTCAACCCATTATCAAATAAAAATATGCTTAATGTATATTTCTCAGTAAATTTAATTTCTTGTCACATGCAGTTGTCGGAACTCTTGTGTGAATGAAATGTGTTTTTTATTTTATTTTTTTATTTTTCAATTTCATAGAATAACAAACTAACACTCTAATGTGCATGATACTATCTATGCCAGAAATTCAGAAATTTAAAAAGCATTCTGAAATTTCGAATAATAATTTTCATTTCATTTAATCACCGAATGCCTTCATTAAATAATACGAAATATCCATTAAATTCGCAATACTGATAGGACTTATCGCAGCATGTGTGCCATCGTGGGAAATTGAGGGTTAAGATAAAAAAAATTATCTGTAGTGTCCTTTCTTTCAAAAGTTCAATAATAGCAAATTTAAAAAAATGTATAAATTTCGCTCTTAATTTTTATTTTTATTTTTATTTTTTTTTTGGAAGGGGGGGGGGGAGAGCTTTTTTTTTTTTTAATCGGTATTTAAACTATACATTCAGGTAAAACAGAAGAAACAGCGCCGAAAAATTGGCGACAAAACACAATTTAAAAAGTTTATCGGAATTTTTCTAATTAACAAAGTTTTATTTTTCTAATATATAATTAGGACTTCTAAATTGTTCTCTCAATGAATAAAAATAAATATATAAAAAGTACTACACTATCTTTTATTTATATTTTCTATGTGTTTGAAATATTTCTTTGTATGAGCTACACAGCCTGTTGAATTATTAGGGCTAGAGTGGTTTGACACATAATTAAATTAATTGTTTTCTCTTTCAGTATTCAACACCTGAACGATTGTAACCATAATTCCTCTGTATACACAGCGGAAAATTTATTTAACAATTTTGAAAAATAATTAATATCTACATACACAACTCTTTATATGGAATATTAAACATTATTTAATTATCTTAAGATATAGTTAATATACACAATACAACTATGTAAACGCAGTATTAAACATTATTTTTCTGTCTTAAATGTAGTTAATTTCCAAACAAACAACTCTGTTCTGCGCAGTTCTGAGCATTATTTAACTATTTTAAGATGTAGTTAATATCTACATGTACAATGCTGTGTAAACATTACTAAAAATTATTTAACTATCTTAAAATTAGTTAATATCTACGTATACAATTTTCTAGATTAATATCTACGTATACAATTTCTTACTTTTCAGAGTATTAAATATTCTTTAACTGATTTCAAATGTAGTTAATATCTACATGTACAATTCTGTATACGCAATATTAAACTTATTTAAGTATCTTAAAATGTAGTTACTATCTACATATACAATTTTATACACGCAATACCAAACACTATTTTATTATCTTAAGATATTAGTTACTATCTAAATATATATCTCTGTATAAACAATAGTACACATTATTTAACTATCTGAAAATGTAGCTATATCTATATACAACGCTATATAAGCAATACTTACACATTATTTAACTATCTTAAATTGTTGTTAATACTACATATACATTTATTTATATGCAGTATTAAACATTTTTAACTATTTTAAATTAATGTTAAAATCTACAGTTACAACTCTATATACGCAGAGCTTAATATTATTTATCTACTTCAAAAAATAGATTATAACTACAAATTCTACTATGCATACAATGTACTAAATACTATTTAATTGTTTTAAAATGTTGTTAATATCTACATACACAACTCTGTATACCCAGTATTAAACGCTTTATTCACTTTACTGAGCTGTGAACTGTCAGGTAATTCTCCTGTTCGTATTTGTTCTGGAATTGCCGTATTTCCAAATAGAACTTATTTTCTAGACGAATGCAGGCGGCGCAAGTTTAATCTCACGCATTCTCTTCATTAGTAAAGAACAGTATGAATTGTTCATTCAAAATTAAAATGTCATCTCGAAGGAGATGGCAAATAATTTCGCTGCAAGCATATTACTTGGAAATGTATTGATTTTTATGCTATAAAAACTTAATCTTTAAATATTAATTTTGCGTAAAAATACTTTACTATTCATTGGAAGTAATTGTAATCAACACTGTCTGTAAGACAAAAGAGGTGGAAGACAAAAGTGATTGACATCAAAAAATTCTAATTAGATTATTAAAAATTAAGTTCATCATTATAAATGCTAAATTTTAAATTGAAATATTGTGTTTCAAGAGAAATAGCTTACTGCTCAATGGAAATAACTATAATTAGAATTTGCTCCGAAAAGAAAACATAACTCAATACTAAGCATTGTTTAAGTGTCTTGGCTGAAGTTAATACCTACATATACATATCCATATATCCAGTACTAAACATCATTTCATTATCTTAAGGTATAATTAATATTTACAAATACAATTTTGTATACGGAATACTAAATGTTATTTTGCTACCTTAAGATATAGCTAATATCTATCTATATGTACATATTTGTGTAAGCAATACTAAACAGTACTTACTTATCTTACAAGGAGAGGGCCCGAGGCTTGTGTCATCAACTTCAGCGAGCCTTTGGGTATTGATAGAGTATAGTCAGTATATAAACATATCACAAGGATAAAGTGCAATAATCAGGGGGACCTTAAGAAATGGCCCCAACGTTCACCCATTATTGAAACAAAATATATAATCAAATAAATTGAACAAACTTGGGAGAGCTGGATTGTACAATTGGCTGGGCACCAGACATTTATTTTTCTCGCTTTCCTATGTCGGCGGGTTCTAATCCCGTCCAGGTCAGTTTTTTCACAAACAAAATTAGGATTAGTAGATAGTTTCAAGAGAGTTTCATTGGAACGCTATGGATATAAAGAAAAGTAAAAAAAAATATGCTATATATATGTATTTCTTTTACCTTTGACATCTTTGGAGTTTTGTAAATTATTTATGTTTGTTTTACAATAACTTACATCCATTTTAAAATTACGTACAGTTGTCTTACATTATTTACATTCAATTCAATATTATGTATTTAAAAATTAAATGCGTGAAGTGACATTTTGAAGCTTCTTCAAAAGCAACTTTTATCATTTTAATTAATAAACAACAACGTCTGATCACCGAAAAACTTTAAAAACAAATTGTCGGACTAATTCGCTCTGCAACAGGTGACTGCTGGAAGAATAAACGTTATAAACCCTTGCTGTTTATTTTCTATAGAGTATTAAAAAGCTTGTTTTGATTAACAACCACCTGCAAAACTACGAGGTAAAATGTCCTCGAAAATGGTTTTAACCGAAAACAGTTATTCTTAATCGAAACATGAGATAGGATATTAAAAACGAAAATAACATTTTTAAAGTTAAAAAATAGTTTTAAAAAATTGGAAAATTATAATATTTTAAATTGATAGGTATTAGACAAGACAAAAATGAAATAGCATATTTTAATTTTATGCAGCGTATTTTAATATACTCCGATGAAAAGAACAGTGATATATTCGAAATATCTATAAATAAGAATGAATAAAATTCGTAGAAATATCAATAAATAAAATGAATAAGTATAAGTAATCAGATATTGTAGTCCGAAAATAACTAATCCTAAGTTTGTCTGTGAAAATAAAATAAATTGCCTGGACGGGATTTGAACCTGCCGACAGCCGAAAAGCGAGAAAATTAAATGTCTGAGGCCCAGCCTATTGTACAATGCAGCCCTCGCAAATGCGTTCAATTTATCTAATTACATATTTTGCTTCAATAATGGGTGAACTTTGAGGGTCGTTTTTAAGCCCCAACCCCCCCCCCCCCCTGAAAATTGCACTTTATCCTTGTGTTATTTTATACGTGACTATATTCTATTAACACCCAAAGGCTTGCTGTATTCAGTGACACAAGCCTCAGATCCTCTCCTTGTTAAAATGTAGCTAATATCTACATGCAAAGCTGTATAAACTATACGAAACATTATTTAACTATCTTAAAATGTTGTTATTAACTACACATACATTGTAAAAATATTCTGTAATCCTACAAATGTAAAGTTGCCGAAATCTGTGTGTTTTCTAATATTTTATCTGTACACTGTATAAGTAAAGATGTAAATCTACAAAACTAATTTTTGTAAAGCTACAGAAATCTGTAACTTTACAAACTAATCAACTAAAATTACAGTTACCTTATTAAAACTTTATTTGTAACCTGGTTTGCAATTATATAATAAATTCTAGTAATCCCAGTTTCCTAAAAAATTCTTAGTAACCTTACAGATTTTTTTATTTTAAGTGCCTGTATCTATTATATTTTAAACCTGTATCTATTATACGATTTTTTTCAGTTTCCGTTACATAAAAAGCTCTAGAAATCCCAGTTTCCTAGAAAACTTTTAGTAACTGTACATTTTTTTTTCATTGTACAACTTTGTATACGCACAGCTTCACATTATTTAACTATCTCAAAATATAGTTTATATGTACATGTATCACTATGTATTGAATGCACTAAATATTATTTAAATGCTTTAAAATGCAGTTATTACCTAAATATAAAATTATGTATAGCAGTACTAAATATTATCTATCTTAAGACGTAGTAAATATCTGCGTATACAACTTTGTATACCCATTATTAAACGTCTTATTCTTCTCACTTCGCTGTGAACGGTGAGCTATTTCCCCTGTTCGTATTTGTTCTGGAATCGCCGTACTTCTAAACAGAACTTATTTTCTAGACGAATGCAGGCGGCGCTAGTTTAATATCACGCATTCGCTTCATTAGTAAAGAACAATACGAATTGTTCATTCAAAATGAAAATCTCATCTCGAAGGGGATGGCAGGTAATTTCGCTGCAAGTAGTATGTTTGGAAGTATATTGATTTTTACACTATAAAAATTTAAGCTTGAAATATTAAGTTTTCATAAAAATACCTTACACTGTTAAAACTAAAGGTTGCATATGGCACTCCTAGGGGTGAAATGCTTTTCCCGTCAGCGACACCCCTAAGGGAGCCACAATTGCACCCCTAGAAGTGCCCTAGAGCAATCCATGGCACCTTATAGGGTGCCTTATGGGTGCCTTGGGGGTGACATGTGGTGCCAAGTGATGCCTTAGGGCACCTCTAGAGGTGCAATTCTGGCTCCCATAGGGGTGTCATTGACGGGACAAACATTTCACCTCTAGGAGTGCCATATGCAACCTTTAGTTTTAACAGTGTACAGTGGATTATTCAGTGCAAATAATCTATATATTTAAAACACCTGGCTGTTTTTTTAGTCATCAGCCCTGAGCTTCCTACTGCCCCGATTTTGATAATTAGTTTTTTAAATGAAAGCTGTTTATGTGTAGATGTGCCCACTCTGGCTAGTTTTTAATTTATTTCCATTTTTATATTTTATTTTTAATTTTAAAAGCTTTTTCGTGACATTTCTTCAAAACAGTGGCAACAGGTTAAGCTTTTCTCACTATAATAAAAAATTATTTTGTTTTATTCCTTTTCACCAATCAGGATCTTGATCTCATCGGTGAATGTGTAATTGCATTTCAAAAAAAAAATAATAATAATGGTTTTCGTAAAATTTAATCCTAATAAAATGATTGCACATAATTATTCACTAATCGCTGTACAATACACAGATTATTTACTGTGTGATATTATTAAGTATTATGTAAATAAAATAACAGAAAATAAACTTTTATAAAATATAATGTCTAAAGCGAAATTTTGTCGATGGAGAAAATGTCGTCATTGAGAAAAAAAATAAGTTTGTTCCATGAATATAATACACATTGTTATAGCTGTTTCAGTGATGATGTCATATTCACTGACTTTTATTCCTGCATCTAAATAAACTGAACTTCTATTTATTTAAAGGTCCGCGATGTGCACGAATGAAAATATTTCTATAAATTGCGCCATTTCCATTTAATTACAATAAATATTTTATGAAACTAAGGAATTTTTAAATAACTGCATAAATCACGCTTTTATTTCTGGAAAGGATGAGTGTTTCAAAAGGTGTAAATGATGTCATATTAGAAAAAAATATCCTGTGATATAACGGTATTACGATATTTCTATTTTACATAATGTGGTGTATTTAACTGTAACCGCAACTTAAGTAAAAATGTAAATAGAATGTTTTGATGTAAGCGGCAATTGTGTTCTATGCCGATTGTGTGTATCTGTGATCGTCTGCTGTAAATAATGTGTCCGTATTAAATAAGTTCTTTTAGTAAGATGAAAGTATTATTCTTCCAAAGTACATATCACTTGTTAATGATATTAAATCGATATTTAATTCACATATTATTTTAATATGTGATATCTGGCGACGATGTATGGAATGAAAAAGTATCGGATCCATGTACATTAGATGCTGAAGACTGTCAAGGTAAAGAATTCTTTTTGGATTTATCTTTAAAGAAGATTAAAAATGGAGCAGTTGGTTCAAAGTTTAATAGAACAAAATAAAATTTTATTAGAGAAATTAACCACTTTTGCCGATCCGAAAACGCAAGAAGCTAAAGTTTCAGTTCAATTTGAAAAATTTGATGAAACGAATGAAGCTTTTGATTCTTTTTTAGAACGCTTCGAAGCTTTCATGGATATTCAAAATGTTCCGGATGGCAAACGTGGGAAAGTTTTTATTTCTAGTTTGTCAGCAAAATTATATAATTTGTTGAAAAACCTGCTAGCTCCTGACAATCCTTCCGATAAAGATTACCTTATTTTAAAAAATACATTAAAAGCTCATCTCACTCCGACGCCGCTTATAATTCCTAGTAGGCATGTGTTTCTAAATCGTAAGCAATGGGAGGGGGAAAGTGTCAGTGCTTTTATGGCTGAACTTCGCTCCTTGGCAATTCCTTGTCCGTATAAACAGGAAATGCTGAGCACTATGTTACGGGATGTTTTCGTAAGCGGGCTAAGGGATAGAGCAATATTAGATAGACTTTTTGAGGAAGATGATATAGATATTGAGAATACGTTGAAAATTGCTTTAGCTATGGAGAAAGCTATGAAAGGGGCAAATGAGATAATGGGTAAATCTTTAGAAATTAAAGAATTTAGCGTGAGGAAAAATAATGAGCAGTCAAAATTTGTTTCGCAAAAGAAAAACTTTGGAAGACAAAATCTTTCGGGAAAGAAAGTAAAAATGAGCTGTACACGGTGTACAGAGACGGATCACGATAAATATTCCTGCAGATTCAAATTAGCTAAGTGTTATTTTTGTCAAAAAATCGGGCACATTCGAAAAGCTTGTTTTGCAGCGAAAAAAGGGTTAAAAGGGAACACGGTTAAACAAAAGCAGGTGGATACCCTGTATTCTAGTGAAAATGTTATCCCAACGTATTCTTTTGATTTGAAAGAGGAAGAGCAAAGAAAACCTCCAATTATGTTAACAGTAAATATTGAAAATAAACCTGTGAGTATGGAACTTGATACTGGAGGGGCCGTCTCGGTAATGAGCATAAAAAAATTTCGTGAGATTTCGAAAAAAAGAATTCAACCCACAAAAGTAGTTCTTAAAACATACAAAGGTGAAATAATTGTACCTTTGGGTTTTGTTACTGTTGATGTTGAATACAAAAATAAAAAAATTAAATTAAATTTGTATATTGTTAAGGAAAATTTGGATACAATTTTTGGCCGCGAATGGCTATATAGTATAAATTTGGACTGGAATTCTATAAAAGCAGTAAGAACATCTTATGACTATAATTTGAGTAAATTGTTAGAAAAGTATAAAGAGCTTTTTGACGATAAGTTGGGGGAAATTAATAATTATGAAGTAAAGTTGGAACTTAAATCTGATGCAGTGCCAAAATTTTGTAGAGCTAGACCTGTACCCTTTTCTTTAAAAGACAGAATTGAACAAGAAATTAATAGGCTTGAAAAGGAAGGCATCATAGAGAGAGTAGAGACCTCTGATTGGGCAACACCAGTAGTCCCGGTTGTAAAAACAGATGGGTCTATACGCCTATGTGCAGATTATTCTGTTACCTTGAACCAAAATATTATGGTACAACAACATCCTTTACCAAAATTAGAGGAAATTTTTTCAAGTTTAAATGGGGGAAAACATTTTTCAAAAATCGATTTTAAACATGCATATTTACAAATGAAAGTACATCCAGATAGTCAAAAGATCTTAACGATAAATACACATAAGGGATTATATGTATGTAAAAGACTTATGTATGGTTTAAATTCTGCTCCAGCAATTTGGCAAAGATATATTGATGGTCTTTTCCAGGGAATGGAAGGAGTCAAAGTTTTTATGGATGATGTTAGAGTGACTGGATCAGATGATAAATCACATTTAGAGGCCTTAAGAAAAATTTTTGAGAAATGTAAAGATCATGGGCTAAAATTAAATTTAGATAAGAGTAAATTTTTTCAAAAAGAAATTCAATTTTTAGGGCACAAAATTGATGCAAATGGTATACATAAGACTGATGAGAAAATTTCTGCGATTTCAAAAGCTCCTAGTCCCACTAACGTACAGGAAGTACAAAGTTTTTTAGGGCTTGTTAACTTTTATGGAAAATTTTGTCCTAATTTGGCTACAATAGCGAATCCTTTGTATAAATTAACACAGAAAGGTGTAAAATGGGTTTGGTCAAAGGATTGTCAGGAAGCTTTTGAAAAAATTAAAACTGAAATTTGTTCTCCGCGTGTCCTAATGCATTATGATCCATCACTGTCATTGATATTGGCAACTGACGCATCTCCTGTAGGAGTAGGGGCGGTTCTTTCCCACTCTTTACCTGATGGAACGGAAAGACCAATAGCTTTCGCATCCAGAACCCTCACAAGAACTGAGCAAAAATACGCTCAGATTGATAAAGAAGCACTAGCAATTGTGTGGGCTGTCAAGAAATTTTATCTTTACCTAAAAGGGAGACGATTCACATTATTAACTGACCACCAACGTTTAGTAGCCATCTTTGGATCGAAGAAAGGTCTTCCAGTTCTGGAAGCGACAAGATTGTTACATTATTCTTTAGTATTACAATATTTCCAGTTTGACATTAAGTATCGTCATACAAAAAAACATGGTAACGCTGACTTTCTGTCTAGGCTGCCGTCCACCTCTGAACAGCTAGACGTTAAAGATGAGATTGATCTGTTTCAGTTAGCACAAATCGAAACTCTTCCTGTCACAGCTAGAGACTTAGCCAAAGAAACTCTGTTGGATGCAGACCTCGCCCCATTGCTTAATATTTTACAGAATGGAGGAATTTTAAGAGGGAGAGAAGCAGAATATAGTCTACAAGATGGTTGTGTCATGTTAGGCCAGCGTGTGTGCGTTCCCAAAAAGTATCAGGCTCAGGTGCTTGAAGAGTTACATCATGGTCATCTGGGTGCTGTTAAGATGAAAGCTATCGCTAGATCGTATGTTTATTGGAAGAACATCGATAAGGATATAGAAAATTGCTCAAAGAATTGTGTAGACTGTGCTCGATATAAAACCGACCCACAGAGAGTAAAGGTGCATTGCTGGGAGTATCCTAGTACACCGTGGCAACGTATTCACGTAGATTTTGCTGGGCCTATCTTTGAATATATGTTCCTGATTATAGTAGATGCTCATTCCAAGTGGTTGGAAGCTTATCCAATGAAATCCACCACAGCAACCAAAACCATTGAATGCTTAAGAGATTGTTTCGCCCGATTTGGATTGCCACTCATGCTGGTAAGTGACAACGGTCCACAATTTACATCATTGGAATTTGAGATGTTTATGCGTAATAACGGTATCAAACACAAGACCACTGAGCCATTTAAACCATCTAGCAATGGGCAGGCCGAAAGATACGTCTTTACAGTCAAACAATCTCTAAGAGCAATGCAAAATTATAGTGGCACAATACAACAAAAATTAAGTACGTTCCTTATGCAATACAGAAAAGCTCCAAACCTCACGACACTTCATAGTCCAGCCATGCTTATGTTGAAGAGAGAGATTCGGACAAGAATCGATCTGCTGCGTCCTGATCTTAAACGCAGAGTGGAAGAAAAAGTTCGTAAAGGAACTTATGAATTCTCTGATAGTGGATTCGAAATTGGCTACAATGTCGCTGTACGAAATTACCGGCAAGGCGACAAGAGATGGAGGTTTGGAAAAGTCGTTAGAAAAGATGGACAGTTACATTACACTGTCGATGTAAATGGCCAATTGTGGCGGAGACATGTCGATCAAATACCTCTATGGAGGAGACATAGAGGAAAAAGAAAGCGAGCTCCGACGATCCTTTTCAAAACCTGCCATTCCTGTGCAAAATGCTGATGTTCCGACAACTAGTGCTGAGTTACCACAATCACCTACTAGTGTGGAGGCGAAGACGACTGATGCAACGCCAGTCTCAATTACTACACAAGAGCATGCTCCACTCAGTGTCCACGGTTCAACTCCAACACCACAACGAGTTCGCCGATCTACTAGAATCCGGAGACCTCCTCAGCGATTGGACTTGTAGTAGAAGTTTAGGAAGGGAGGAGATGTGGTGTATTTAACTGTAACCGCAACTTAAGTAAAAATGTAAATAGAATGTTTTGATGTAAGCGGCAATTGTGTTCTATGCCGATTGTGTGTATCTGTGATCGTCTGCTGTAAATAATGTGTCCGTATTAAATAAGTTCTTTTAGTAAGATGAAAGTATTATTCTTCCAAAGTACATATCACTTGTTAATGATATTAAATCGATATTTAATTCACATATTAAAATAATATGTGATACATAATATCAAAAATTAATTAAAATCATTTTGTTGTATTAAGTTATTATTTAAAATAAAAATAAATAAAATGTTTTCTGCTTATCAACAACAAACATAAAAATTTAGTTCTTTTTTATAACAAAGATATCGTTTTTCTTTCCGTTGTCATGACAATAAAATTAATTTTGACAAGTTCATGGAGGCTACAAACCAATAAATAAATTAAATTCATTGCAAGTGCTATAATTGTTTAGTGGATTGGTTATGCAGTTTAATTCCCTGTTTCTATAATAATTAAAATATTTTATTGATACTTTAATTATTGTAGAGTTACCAAGAGATATTTAAACGGAGAAAAAAGAAACTATGAAGATACTTTTGAATGTGTCTTCTGAGGTATTATATTAACTTCCTAAACAATTTGGCATTTAAGTAATGTTTAATGTTTAGAATCCACATTATAAAAAGATTTGTAGCTGAAGTTAAGTCCAACATAATACTTTATGAGCTGTTTTCCTTATTTTTTATTATTTTCTGAAGTTTGTGTATCTTCATCATGAAAGATTATGTTATCCCTATTTTAAGAAGTGGCAATTGTTTATTTCGCTCTGTATATTATTGTATATTATAAGACTGATGTATATCACATCCAATGTATACTCTTTTCCGTCGAATTTCGACGGGTGCAGCTAGTTATAATTACAACTGTATGTAAGACAACTGCAAGGCTGCCTTCAGATCTACATTATATAAGAAAATATTGCAAGGGAGAGTAGCACTGTAATAGCCAAATGTGCATCATTTTCTCAAATTTTCGTAGTTCTATTGTCCATCGGCTCGTACAGAGACGTGAACTCGTTTCATGCCAAGCCAGCTATTTGCAAACAGTTGATGATAACAGAATAAAAGGAAACTTTGATTTAATAAATATCATGATCCACATTAACTCGTCTTCAGTCCGATTAATGGACTGAAGCAGAAATTTAAGACGAAAATCAAAGTTGGTATAGCATTGAATTAATAATATTAAAGTATTAACAAATGTAACTACTTTTTGAAACATTAAATGTACGTATGAGAGAGAAGAAAGTTTTGGGATTGGAACACCCAACTAGTTTATTAAAAATATAATTTTAGGAAAATAAACAAAAACTATAAAACTTTTTTTTTTTAGTTTAAGAATGTATAGTTTTTTGTACTGATGCACGGAAAGAACTGTTTTGTTAAAATAACAATATTCTTTTTGTCACACATTTTTATAATATCCTTTAGTAATATTAACTAATATTTTGCTACGATAATCATTACTGTTTGGTTGATTAATCGAAATAATTTTGTCAATTTATTTTGTTAAAAAGCATCCATGTAATAGATTGAATCATCTATTTTGTTAGAGGAACAAAATGATTTGGTTAACTGTGATTGAATCACAGGTTGTTACGATGCGTAGTGTCAACATGGCGACAGCCGGCTTGAAGCACGAGTACGTTTGTTTTGAAAAAATAAAATGGACGTCGAAACAGATTACTTATTTCTTACAATAATTGGCGACTTCATGGGGATTTTATAATATCATAGAAACATTTAAAGGTAAGTTATTCTCGCTTTTGACTATTTTTCTAAAAAAATTAAAATTGAACTTGTAAACACGTTGACATCGAAATATGCATCGCTTGTAACATTTGCTTTACTCAAGTACATTTTAGACTGAAAATGATTACTTTTATGTCATTTAATAGTCTTATAAACTTCTAAACAATAATAATAAAAAGTAAAAACTTTTGGAGAGTTGAAATAAAAAAATCGTCGTGAATAAACTTTTGTTAAACAAATAGTGCTGCGTCACTTGATAAACATCGCTAAAAATAGACATATATATACATTTTTAATATTCAAAAACTAACTGAACCAATTTCGTTGAAATTTAAATGGGATTAATTCGAGAATATTATCCTCTTTCAATTATTAAAAAATATGTATATATCATCTGTCGTATAGAAACACGATATAGTGTATACACGATATAGTGTCGAATTTAGAACCTGCTTAAAAAAAAAAAAAGTTTGTTAAAAATAATTTATTGAAATTACTATCCCTTGAAAAAAAAAAAATATAGCATAGAAGTGTCGTATATCAATGTTTAGAATTGAAATTGAATAAATCGTATACCACATGGTTGCTGCTGCTATATTAACATATTAAGTAGATCAATTAGAAATAATTTTTTTTGTATGTTATATAACTATTTATTATTAACTTTGATATTTATTTAAAAATAATTTTAATACTGATTGTGTTGCTGCATAAGCATGGAGGACAAAATTTCAATATTTAAGTGACAAAAATTGTATGCTCAGTATATTTTGAATTATTAAGGAGATATCAAAATCTAAAATAGGCCCAAAAGTAAAAGAATATAAAAGGATGCAGCAACCTATTTTTAGTTATGTTAATTTTTTGGAAAAAATTGATATACATATATTTTTTTATAATTTCTAGCAGAAGGTATTCAGCATTCCCTTGGTTAAAATCACAATGTGGAAAGTAGTACAAATATTTTTGCTATTAGCAGAGCCCGATCATGTTGAAGTTGGGCCCAGGGCCTGTTAAAATGTTGCCCCCCCCCCCTACCTACCCATTTTTGGTGACACTTTCACAAAAAAGGTTTATTTGACGAGTTGACAAAATTGTTTGGGTGAAAAGTGTCTAAGTTAAAAGCTTCTAAAAATTTTATTGAGTCATTCAGAATATTTCAATTTTATGTTTCATATTTTATAAAACAATATTATTTGAAAAATATTTGATTAAGGAAAATAATCAGCCACGTAATTTGCGCGCCCCTGAAATTGGTGGGCCCAGGGCCAAGGACACGGAGGCCTGTGCATTAATCAGGCCCTTGCTATTAGTATTGACTCTAGAAAAAAAGGGCTGCCTTGCGGAAATAAAAGAACACTATTCTTGGGGTGCACAACTTTTTCAAGAGAAGCACCACTTAGAAATATGTCTGGGTGGTCGAGAGCCAAATCAATAACACGGAAACAACTCGATTTCAAGGAGGTGATATGTGGCCTATAATTGGATAAAAAAATATAGTTTCAGAGGGTGATGAGGGACTGCCCTTTAAAGTTTGCTTATCCAATGCTAGAAGGTGAGGCTAAGAAATTTGTTGATAGTTTTGGATGAAAGTCTATGGATAAATTCGACAACAGCGGACAAGGCTAATTGTGAATTTATTGCTATATGTTCACAGACAGAAGTGAAAAAAATATTAATAACATTTTGTCGAGTTACTCAACGAGTGGGTCACTTTTGGAGGGTTATTTTTAATAAATTTGAAGGCTCCAAATGCATTTGGGGAATTTTAAAAATTTCTGTGATCATGTCTCACAGAAATGCAAATGTTGAGCGAGGATTCTTAGTAAACATGGAATGTCTAATTAAGAATTTTGTTGAGGAAACATTACTGACACAGCAAACTATATATGATAATTTTCATGACTCTGATGATATTGGAAAATATGAAGTAACAGTTTGATGCAGTACTACAAAAATGCTAGAGCACGGTTAACAGAAGCCACAGAAAAAAAGAAAAGCGGGAGGAAAGTGAAAAGGAGACTGGGGAAACTAAGAAAAGAAAATTGGCAGTAGCAACAAAGCAGTTAGAAAAGAATATTTCTGAAATAGAAGAAGAAACTGCAACAAAAGAAGTAAATTTACTTACAGAAAAAATAAAGTTGGTGAAAGAAGGAAATATTTAAAACAATTTTTTTTGTACATAATGATATTAGACTACAGGGTTGCCATGCCACCTGGAGAACCGGGAAAACACAGGAATTTTTACCCCCCCCCCAAAAAAAGGGAATTTTGAAAAAATCTGGAAAATACAGGGAATTTTTTTTCCTACTATATCCAAACATAAATTGTTTTTTTGGCTTTTATTTTGAAAGCTGAATATTATCTTACGATACTTTAATGATTTAAAAAAAAAAAAAAAAAAAAAAAAAAAAAAAAAAAACAGTGTTGCGCATCAAAGTTATCCTATATTTTATGTGTCCTGTATTTTAATATAAATATTAATTTGAATGCATAAAGTAAGTAGCTTTTCCTCTTTTCTTTACTTTTTTATTTCTGTAATTTTTGTGATATTATGTTCAAGATAATTGATTTTAAGGTAAGATTCTTTAAAATTTTATGTTCTTTAAACTATTAGATACAAAGTTTTTAGACATTTTAACATTCATTTACATATTTTCAACATATTTTTTAGCAGAATGTTTGAGTATTGTTTTACTGTTTTTATTATTATTAATGTGAAATGTGAGATTTAGTAATAAGTGTAACAACTTTAAAGGATTTTTTCATTTGCTCATATCATATAATGTGTTATATTTGTTCAATTAATTGGGTAATGATAAATTATAAGATGTCTAATTAGCATACATACACACATACATTTTTGTGCACTCAGCATAGAATAAATGCTGCAGCGCAGGGAAAACACAGGGAATTTTTTTACAAGGTTAGAGTGGCAACCCTGGACTAAAACTTTGCAGATGTTTTAAGGGGAAAAAAAAACAATAGAACAAGTATTTTAATTTTTGAATTTACTTATAACTTGAACTTTCTTCAAGAACCAGAAGTCTAGTTTTTAAAATATTGTTTATAAACTTGAAACTTTCCTCAAGAATACTATAACTCAATTTTTATATTTAAATCTTATTTATAATTTGATTTTTTTTTTTTCTCAAGAACTAGGACTTTAGTTTTTAATTTGAATCTTAAAACCCTTGTTCATAAATTGAAATTGGACTCAATTTTTAAAATTTAGAAAGAAGAAATATCTTTTTGACTATCTGTGTATTTTATTAATTTTTCTTTTGTAATAAATGTTACATAAATTGTATGGTTAAATTTGCATCAATGAATGTTATGCATTATATTTTTAAAATATTATAAATTAAACCTTTTTGACAATTTCTATTAGAGATCATTTTAAAAACAAAATCGTTGATTTATTTGCTAAGGCGGTAAACCATCTTGACTTTCTTCTCACTGATGCTTCACGTCTTTTCAAAAACTTATAAATTATGTAATTAAAAAAAAGTATAATTTTTGAAATAAACTTAGTCATAAAGTACTCATGGCCAAGTATGAGTGAACAAGTATTTCCTTAAAATAAAAATCTATTTTACTTCTTATGATGTATATCAAATGTATCATTCTTTTGAAACTAACTTTAACATCAAGATATATCAGGGAAAAGTTTAAAATATATCTGGGAAATTGAAAATTAAATTTCTTTGGTCACCTTGCCAGTCAAAAAATCCAATTTAGTTGGCAAGGATGAATTAGTTGTTTTTACGTCTACATATACAGGGTGTCCCCTCTCAACGGTGGCCAATGGCTAATTTCTAAACCGTTAGACATAGACATATAGTTCCAATTGCAAAAATGCTTTAAAAAGGGCAAAGAATTGCTTTTTAAGCGATTTTGGTCAAAAAAATGTTTTACTAAAAAATTACGAAAATTAAATTTTTATACGGTCCCCCGGTCCTATAAGTGATATTTAGTAAAATTTCCTCAACACTCTAGCAAGTAATACAGAAAAGGTCCCATTCATGTAACATTAAAATTGACCGAGTTATGAAACTTTAAATTTCATGACTTAAACCACTTTTCTATAACTGAAAACGGATCAGTTCGTCTGGGCTTTAAGGGAACGTACACTAAGTGCATAAAGTATTATAAAGGGTGTCGATTTCCAACGCTGTTCAAAGGCTACTTCCTAAACTATTTGTCACAGACATATAGTTTCAATTACAAAATGTTTTAAATGAGCGATTTAACTGAAGGCGATGTCACCGTATATGTTTTACGGTAGTGTTAATTATAATTAATTAACTTCTAGATTGGTTATTAAAATAACTGAAGACATGAATTTCAAAATTCTCTTTATCGAAAAAATAAAATTTTGGGAAATAGCGAAAAAAATTTAAATGCATCTATTGGTTTTCATTATAAATTTTGAGATCGCATTGTTACAATAGTGCAGGTTTGTATAGACTGATAGAGAAATCAAAAAGCGATAAGACGAATTTTGAAATTCATATCCTCAATTTATTTTTAAGTATGTTTTATTTTGTAAGCAAATGAAGCTGATTCTTTTCGTGATTTTATTTTAAAAAGGTATGTTATTTTGATAAGCTTTTATTTTATTCATAGTTTTCGTATGTAAATTTTCCTAGTTTAAAACTTATAATCAAATTTTAACTCACTTCCAAATATCTGATTGAGGTTCAATTCCCATGCTTATTTAAACCCGATAACAATGTAATATTAATACGATTTTAGGTATGTTCCACTTATTTATTTTATAGGATTACATCAAATTCTATTAGGTTGAGTTATCTAATAGAGCTTTAAATATGTATCATTTTGTAACGATTTGTAACTGTTGCTTTTCATAGTTTAATTTAACAAAATTTCAGTTATTTTTTTACTTATATTTTTAGCACACATTGCATATTTTACTTTAACATGTCAACGTCAACAAAAATTCAGAAACAACATTGTAAATTTTTTTTTACTCTCAATGTTTAAAGTTAAATTTCCTATTTGATGTTTATTTTTATTTCCAGTAAATTTGTGACTGACCCCTATTTTGCAGAAAAAAATATGCTTCAACTTTGAACAGCTATAACTCGGTCAATTTTGATCGCAGAGGAATGGGACTTTTTTTGTCTTACTTGTTAGAGTAGTGGTAAAAATTTTCTAAATATCACTTATAGGACCGGGGGACCGTATAAAAATTTAATTTTCATAATTTTTTAGTAAAACATTTTTTTGACCTAAATCGCTTAAAAAATAATTCTTTACCTTTTTTAAAGCATTTTTGCAATTAGAACTATATGTCTGTGACCAACGGTTTAGAAATTAGCCATTGGCCACCGTTGAGAGGGGACACCCTGTATAACAGATATAGTGAAGAATATTTTAAAGATGTAATAATATTCCTTGACTTTCTACAGGAAAATAAATTTCATTTTATTAAAAGTACTAAAAAATAAACATTAATGGCTGAAGCCGAAAGAAATGTGAGCTTTATGAATGAAGGACAGAAAAGCTGATCTACAAGATTTTACCTTGCCTGATCAATGAAATTTTTGATTTTACTGCGACCGATTAAGGAAAAATGCAATTTTTCCACACCTGATCGATAAAATTTTCAATATTTATGACGTCAGTCGAGAAAATTCATGATCTTCCCATGTCCAATCGAGAAAATTCATAATCTTTCTGCATCTAATCAATAAAATTTGATTTTTATGTAGTCGAATGATGAAATTTACGATTTTTCTTCACATGATCGATAAATTCCTCTATTTTTTAATGTCTGATCGACAGAATTGATTTTTTTTTACTGATTGACAAAACTCGATTTTTCGGTGCCTGGTTGTCAAAACTCTCAATTTTTTGGTGACTGATCAAAATTCTTGATTAGCATTCTCGATTTTTACAATATCGGCTGACAAAATTTGCAATTTTAACGAAGGCGACTGACATAATTCGCTATTTTAACAAAGTCAATCTATGAAATTCGTTATTTTTACAATGAAATTCGACGAAATTCGTTGTGCTCAATTGTGATTTTCATCAAAAGAGGACAAAATAACCACAAATTTCTTCAAAAGGCAAATTTTGTCAAATGATTGATTAAAAAAGTAAATTCTGTAAAATGATCCATTAAAAACACAAATTTCATCAAAAGATCATGAAATAACTAGGGCCTGATTACCGCACAAACCATCTAGGCTATGGCCTAGGATTTGGGGACCCAAAATGATTAAAATAATTTTTAAACAAATTCATAGAAATGTTTTTCTTCTTTTTTCTCAAAAACTTAAAAGGAAAAACAAACTAGATAACTTGGAAATTGCATCGCTTTATCAAATAACTCCAAATAATTCCCCTAATGAAAAAAATCTTGCTACTGTTTTGAGGGGCCTTCGAAACGATCATGGGCCTTGGGCCCCAGACATCCTTAATCAGGCTCTGGAAATAATCTTGTTTTGTCAAAGAAACACTAAAAAAATCCTACAAACATCAGAAAAATCACTAGAAAAGCAAATTTCATGGAAAAATCTTGAAACAACTGCAAATTTTGTCAGAAAATCACGAATCAACCACAAATTTCATTTAAAAATCCAGACTGTTACTTTTCCGCAGAAACTCGGAATTCCGCTTTTTTGGCGGTGAATTTTATTATCTCTGTAATCCATGCAAATATGCATTAAAATTTTGCCATTTTTGTGTTTTGAGGGGTAGGGTGTAGTAACATATGAAATGCAGCAAAAAAGTCAGAACAAACTTTATTATATTGGGAAAATTTCTTCAAACGATTGCGGGAGTTAGCGCAATTTCTGTAAAATGATTGTGGGAAAAGACGTGATTTTTGTCAAAGCATTGCGAGAAAAACACTATTTTCATGAAAAGGTTGCAGAGAAATACTTTAGTTTTGTCAAAAAATTATGAAAAATACTTGAATTTTGTAGAAAGTTAGTACAAAAAAAAAAAAAAAAAAAAAAACTTCTCAAAAGATTTTTCAAAAAACGTAAATTAAGTCCATGAATTGCTCAAAAAACACGAATTACGGCCATGAATCTCTCAAAAACATGAATTACGTCCATGAAATGACTAAAAAATGCAATTTACTGTTATAAATTGCATAAAAATGCAAATTACATCCATAAAACGCACAAAAAATGTGTATTTCATCAAGAGATAGCTCACAAATTGCAAATTTTGTAGATGAATCGCATAAAAAAGGGAATTACGTCCATTAAAGGCATGAGAAATGCAAATTATGTTCATGAACCACATAAAAAATGCGAATTAAGTCCTTAAATCGCTCAAAAAATGTAAATTTCGTCGCCAGATTGCTCAAAAACGCAAATTACATCCATGAATCGCATAAAAAAGTGAATTTCGTGCATGGTTTGCATAAAAAACGCGAATTTCATGTGCATGAGCAATGTAAAATACACTGATTACATCTATGAATCGCGTAATAAACCCGAATTACATCCATGATTCGCATAAAAAAAAGTGAATTACAGTCATAAATCAAAGCGAATTACGTTTAAAAATCGCTCAAAAAATGCGATTTATATCTGTAAATCTCTAATTTTATCGACAGACTGCTCAAAAAACGCGAATTTCGTCAACAGAAAGTTTTAAAAATGCAAATTATGACCATGAATCGCATAAAAATAGCAAATAACACCCATAAATTACATAAAGAATGCGAATTACGTTCATAAATTGCATAAAAATGTGAATTACGTCCTTAAATCACTCAAAAAATGCAAAAAACGTCCATGAATTGCTTAAAAAAGCAGATTAAGTCTATAAATCACGTAAAAAATGCAAACTACGTCCATGAATCGCACAAAAACCATGAATTACCCATGAATTGCGCAATAAAAACAAATTTTGTCTATGCCAAAAAAATATAATGCATAATTTTATTAAACATTAAATTATTTTGCAGAAAGTTTTTGACCCAATATTATGTGCGTAGAAAGTTTTGGGTTTTGTACAAGTCTATCCCCGCAAACCTCTAACGATATTTACGATTTTTCTGTGAACAATTTGAGAAATTGATTTGTTTGAGTGATGATTTGTCGAAATTCGTTGTATGTTTTTTGCCTAAATTTCCGAATTGATGACTTTTTTTTTTTTTTTTTAATCGAAAACTTATCAATTTTGGAAAATACAGAACAAAATTGCCTTTGGTTCGCTTAACCCTTTCCGGCACACTGTGCCCGGTCTGGGATACCTAATTTTAATTCCAAATTTGCAAATGGCACCAGTAATATTTTACTAAAATTTTGCTTTTACAGTAAAAGCTTAAATTAAGGCTTTCAGAATATCTAAAAAATTCATTTGTGAATTCCGGTGTCAGTCGATAATTTCTCATTTTATAACAGATTTTGCCCGTGCCGGAAAGGGTTAATGAATGCAAAATTCGTCAAAGGATCACTTAAGTCACAGAAATCGTGTAAAGCATGCAAATTTCAACCATGGGTGCAAGTTTTTCCGTCCTGAGACAGAATTCCGTTTTTTAAAAATTCCCGAGGACGGAAACGAGACGGAAAAATCTCTGATGACGGATGCGGATCACGAAAAACACGCTTTTTCGTCGAGAATCAAAGGATTGCGGAAAAAACTTAATTTTCGTGAAATGATTCCGGAAAAAATTGCTATTTCTGTCAAAGGATTGCAAAAAAAGACGCCTTTGCCGTCAAAAGCTTGGAGAAAAAAACACGATTCCTGTCGAAGGATCGCAAAAACATGCTATTTTTGTTGAAAGATCACGAGAAATGCTCTAATACCACCAAGAACTGCAAATAAAGGCGCGATTTTCGTCAAAAGCTTGTGAAATAACGCTGTTTCTGTTGAAGAATCACGAAAAAGACTCTATTTCTGTTGAAGAATCGCAAAAAAAGATACTATTTCTGGTCAAAGTATCGCTAAAAAGACTTGAATTTAATCGAAGGGTCATAGGAAAAAACGTGAATTTAGTCAAAGGATTGTGGAAAAGACGCGAATTTTGCCAAAGGGTCAAGAAAAAGCGCGAATTCCATCAAATGATCATAAACTCAATGATTTTTATCAAATGATAGCTGGAAAAACGTGATTTTTGTCAAAGGATCGCGAAATTTCAATTCAAGGATTTCGAAAAAGATGCAATTTCTGTTCAAGGATCAAGAAAAAGATGCGATTTCTGTTCAAGGATCGCGAAAAAGAAGCTATTTCTGTTGAAGAATTGCAAAAGTTGCTATTTCCAGTCAAAGTATCAAAAAAATGTGAATTTAATCGAAGGATCATGAAAAAAAACATGAATTTAGTCAAAGTGTCATAGAAAAGATGCGAATTTTGCCAAAGGATCGACAAAAAGATGCGATTTCCGTCAAATGATCGAAAAAAATTCCATGATTTTTATCAAATGATTGCCGGAAAATGAGTTTTTTGTCAAAGGATCGCGAAAAAGACGCAATTTCTATCAAAGGATCGTGAAAAAGACGCCATTTCCATCGAATAATCACGAAAAAGATGCCATTTCCGGTCAAAGAATACAAAATAGGTACAATTTTTGTCAAAGAAAATCGCAATAAAGATGTGAAATGAATCAAAGGATCGTGGAAAAGACGCGAATTTTGCCAAAAGATCCAGATAAAAATCCGATTTCCGTGAAATGATCGCAAAAAACCCTGTGATTTTCATCAAATGATAGCAGGGAAAACATGATTTTTGTCAAACGATCACAAAAAAGACGCGATTTCAAACCAAGGATCGCGGAAAAAAAATGCGAATTTTGCCAAAAGATTGTATAAAATATTCAGATTTCATTGAAAAATCGCAAATGTTGGCTAAAAACCGTAGAAAAATAAATTTTGATATATCATAGAAAAGTCGCAAATTTTGTTGAAAGATCGGGGAAAAAACTAATTTCGTCATATGGTCTTGGAAAAAACATGAGTTACATGCGTATGTACTCACTCAGTGGGGGGGGGGGGGGAGAAGGGTCAAAATATTTTCAGTCTTGGCAAAATTTCAAACTTGCACCCATGATTTCAACAATTCATCACAGAAAAAATGTGAATTTCGTCAAAGGGTCATTAATAAATGCTAATTTAGTCAAAATGCTGCTAAAAAAACACAAATTTCATTGAAGAATCGCAAAAAAGATGTATGCGAATCTAGTCAAAAGGCTGCTAAAAAAAATGCAAATTTCATCATAGAATCACAAAAAAAGATGTCAATTTCTTCAGAAAATACAACCTGAACCAAAAACAGAGTTTATTAGACCTGAAACAGAAGTATTTAGTACAGGAAAGGAATTTATTTCTTTGAAAACTAAAAAGACTATGTAAAATCTTGACTTAACACCTTTTTTAAATAAAAAACACATTTTGCATAATTATTTTGAGGAGTTGATAAAAATTGTTTCAGTGGTATTTTGTCAGGTCTGTATTTGTGTAATTCTTTAAATAGCTCATAAAATAATAGATTTTTAAAGATTTTTTTCTTCCTCCCAAACAGCTAAACTCCCCTCCATTTATAAATGTTGGGAGGGAGATTTCCCTCTTCTGGAAAATTGAATTTCAAGCCCTGTTTAGTCTTGCTCTTATCTGGTATGGTTCTTTAGAATATTTTTATTTTGATTCAGATTGGTTCGTATCAAATTTCAGGTTATGATTCTTTAGAATAATCTTGTCTGATTCACATTTAGTTCATCTAGTGGTGTACAGAGTAGTACTTTGGCCGAGTACTCGGTACTCAGCCACTGACTACTCAGCCAAGTACCGGGTAGTTGTGTAATAAGAAAATAAAACACTTACGTGTGCATAATGTGAGCTTAGGTGCACACATATATAAATATATACGTGTACATATATCTATACTTGTGTGTACATCTATATAATATACATATAGTATAAATAAGTTAACTCATTAAATTTGAAATTTATTTGGGCACCTTTTAAAGTCCAATTTTTGACAATTCAAAACTAATAAAAAAGGAGAATTGGTAATACAATTATTAACCACTATAAAATTAAATCATCCTTTAACCTAGGGATGCACAACCTGTGGCCTGCGGGCCAAAAGTGGCCCACGATGGGTTTACGTGTGGCCCGCGAACATCGTCAAAATAGAAGTGGAAAAAATTACAATTTTTGTGCATAAGTAGCAGAAAAAGAAATCACAAAATTCGGCAACTTACCGCAGAAAAAATAAAATTTCGTCAGTCGCTTAAAAATTTAGTAATTTAAATTTCGTATGTCGGGCACGATCGGGCGAATTTCATTAATCAAGTGCGAGAAAATGGTGAATTTTGTCAGAGGCTTTGAAAAATAGCAAAATTCGTTCATTAGGTGTAGAAAAATTGCAAATTTCGCCCGTGACATTCGGAAAAAATAGCAAATTTCGCCAATCAGGTACGAAAAAAAAATCACAAACTTCGTTGACAATTCACGGGAGAATCGCAAATTTTGCAATGATATGCAGAAAAAGTGAAAATTTCGATGAATGGTTGCAAAACGATTGTGAATTTTGTCAGTTTAGCAAGAAAAAAAAATGCGAATTTCAACTTGCCGAGTACAAAATGCAGATTTTGTCAAAGTCAGTTAAAAAATTGTGAATTCCATTAGATGGGTGAGGAAAAATTCGTATTTCGTCAATTAAAGGCTGAAAAACAGCAAATTTCATCGATTGAAACGGAAAAAATAAGAGTTTTATGGATCGGGTTCTAAAAAATCGCAAATTTCATTGGTTAGACACGGGAATATCACGAATTTTGTTGATCTCATGTGACAAAAAATGCAATTTTCATTGATCAGGCTCATCTAAAATCGCAAATTTCTGCTACTGGATGCAGAAAATTGTGAATTTAGTCGAACATGCACAGAAAAATCCTGAATTTCGTCAATCGACTTTGTAAAAATTGCGAATTTCGTCAATCAGTTTCCTAAAAACCGTGAATTCCGTCAATCGGCTTTATAAAAATTGCAACCTTCATCGATAAAGTTCATAAAAAATTGCAAATTTTAACAATCATGTGAAAAAAAATCGTGAATTTCATCGATCAGTTTTGTAAAAATTGCAAATTTTGCTGATCAGACACAGAAAGATCGTGAATTTTATTGATCGGCTCCATAAAAATCATTCATTTTTGACGGCCATTTAAAATGGGCGGAGCAGAGTATTTGCAGTGGTTTTGTGGAAGGCTTAATTAACAACAGTTTTTCATGACCAAAACTTTTATTATTGACTAGGATGACATATTTACAGATGTAAATAAAACTACGACATTACTTTGCCGTAAACTTAAAAGAACTAAAATAAAGATGAATAAAGTTACATGATTATGTGCTTAAGCAACATTTGAAAAAAAAAAAATAGAACGGGCAACAAGCCATCGCAATACAAACTATTTATACAAGATTCTGAAGAACTTGTTTTGCATATATCTGCTGCCACTGTACATACAAACTCTCTTCAGTAATACATTGCGAATTATTTGCAACACATATCTGAGATGCTATTGGCCACGCGGTATGACATCAAAAACCTCTGCCGTTCACGGCAAGTGACGCGATCGCTAAAATCACTGTTACTCGGCTGTTAAGCAGTAACATTACTCAGTAGAAGCAGATCGGAAAAAACAGCTCTCGGATATGGTAAACAAAACATGCTCGGGAGATGACGAAAAACCATACATGCATCTATCTAAATAATACGTTTTATTTCTACTTTAAACTTGTTTTCTTTTAAACTTTTAATGCTTATTAAACATAAACTTAAAAACGTATAGATGTGCAACAATTTTGTTGATCAATCACGGAAAAATCGTAATTTTCCTGATTGACTTAATGTGCCAGTCATGCGGTAAAAAATCGCAAATTTCGTCAATCACCTTTGTAAAATTAGTGAATTTCGTCATTCACCTTTGTAAAATAACGAATTTTATCGATCACCTTAAAAATCGTTTATTTTGTCGATCAGCTTCGTAAAAATCGAGAATTTCATCGATTGGCTTTGAAAAATTCCTGAATTTCGCGATAAGCTTCGTATAAATCAATAATTTTATTGATCATGCCGAAAAAATTGAAATTTTTTTTGATCGGCTTTGCTAAAAGTCGTGAATTTTGTCGATCATGCGAAGGAAAATTGCGAATTTTGTTGATCAGTCTTGTAAAGAAAAACGTGTATTTCGTTAATCAGCTTCGTAGAAATCTCAAAGTTCATCAATCAGCTTCATAAAAATCACGAATTTCGTCAATCAGCTTTGTAAAAATCGCAAATTTCGTCGATTGGCTTCGTAAAAACAAGGAATTTCGTAGATAGGCTTTGTAAAAACCGCAAATTTCGTTGACACGCATCATTCAAATTGCAAATTTTGTCGATCCCCTTCTAAAAAACCGTGAATTTTGTTCATCAACTTCGCAAAAAACACGAATTTTGTTGATCAGCTTTGCAAAAATCGCAAATTTCATCAATAGACTTCGTGAAAATCACGAATTTCATCGATGACCTTCGAAAAAATTGCAAATAGTGTTCATCAGACACGAAAAAATCGATAATTTCATTGATCAGTTGCAGAAAAATTACAAATTTGCTTAAAAACCGTGAATTTTGTTCATCAACTTCGAAAAAATCGCGAATTTTGTCGATCGGCTTCGCAAAAATCGCAAATTTCATCGATAGACTTCATAAAAATCGCGAATTTCATCGATTACCTTCGAAAAAATTGCGAATAGTGTTGATCAGACACGAAAAAATCAATAATTTCATCGATCAGTTGCAGAAAAATTGCAAATTTCACCAATAAGCTGCAAAAAATCGCGAATCTTTGTCGATCATGGGAATGAAAAGTAAAAAAGTTTGTCAATCGGCTTTGCAAAAATCACGAATTTTGACCGTTGTTTTTGTTAAAATTTCGATTTTCATCGATTGGCTTTGTAAAAATCAAGATTTTTGTTGATCAGCTTTACAAAAATTGAATTTCGTTGATTGGTTTTGTAAAAAACGTGAATTTTGTTGATGATGCGGGACATTTTCATGAATTTTCTGGATCGCTATCGTAAAAATTGCAAATTTTGTTGATCAAGCGCAGAAAAATCGTAAATTTTGTCAATCGGTTTCATAAAAATTGCAAATTTTGTCAATCGGTTTTGCTAAAAGTGCAAATTTCGTTAATTGGATGCAAAAAAATCGGGAATTTCATGATCAAGCACATAAAAATCTTGTTGATTGGCTCCTTCTCTCTGCTTCATTCGTAAAGTTTTTTTTTTTTTGTTTTTTTTGTTTTTTTTTTCCCCCAGCACTTGCCTTATATGTTTGTTTTTTAGCACTTTTAATAAAACAAAATTTACTGTCCTGAATGAAGTGAAGGAACAACTCTTGAAAAGGTTGTGCACCCCTACTTTAACCCTCCGATTTATTCCGACCGTTGAAATCTGTTGTCTATCAAAAATAAAAATTTTTATTGGTTGCTGTAACAGTTCATTGAATAATGCAAAACATTTCATATTTATTTTGTAATTGTCTATACCTTGTTTTCTTTTGATTAAAAAAAATGTATTAGCTTTGCAGTTTCTTTTCATTTTTCATAGCTACAGGTTAATTTGTTATTTTAAATTTATTTTATTTTTTAAATATCTCAGTAAAAAACTAACCTTTTTCAATAAAAATTATAAATGTGTGAATTTTAGAATGCCTTAAAAAGCAAGCTCTAAAATTGATGCGTGTAGATGATCTAGAGCTTGAAAATCCACCAAAGAAACAAAAAATACATCACGAGAATGCTAATGTAGAAGAACCAAAAGAGAAAATGCCAGCAAAAATTCATCTATTTTCTGGCAATATTTTGAGGAAATTGCGAATGAGCAAGAAGATTGTGGCTAGTTAAAAGATAGTTTAAAATCTCTACATGAAGAATGGGCACAAAAAGAGATACAGGCTTTCTTAACAGAAGACTTATGTAAAACTGACACACCATTTGCATAATGGGGGGGGGAAACTTTTCAAATTATGTGCACCTTCAACAACAGTTTATTTTGAACATACATTTTCAGAGGCAGGCCAAATTTATAGTAGTAAAAGAAATGCCCTGTCTACTGATAATGTGGAATATTTGGTGTTTTTACAGCATAATTTGAAATATAATAAGTTTAATTATTTTTTATTGTATTTTCAGTTTCTTTATCCAGAATAATAGTCTTTTGTGTTTTCCTATAAATCAAGAAAGTATTTATTTTTATTTGTATAAATGTGAAATTTTATGAGAGTTTTTGTTCTTAACTTTTTCTATATTTTGCAGACATATTGTTAAATACCGAGGAAATAGTTTTATGAATTACTGCATATATTTTACATTTATATTCAAATAACTTTTTACAGATCATTTATAAATTCATATGCTTAAAAAAAGAAATTTTTACAACTACTCTGTATTGGCCCAGTAGCGAGTATTTACCGAGTACTCGGTACGGCTCTACAGATTTCAGATATTTTAAAATTTTGTGATCTTTAGTGGAAAAACATGAGTTTTGCTGATTTTTTGGAGGGGGGAGGGGAGGACATTGTTAAAATATTGTGAATTTTATTAGTCCAGCATGAAAAAAAATCTCAAATTTTGTCAGCAGTTGCACAATAATTTTAAATTTTGTCCACCAGACAAATAAAAAAAAAAATTGCAAATTTTATCAGTTATCTTTGGAGGGGGGGGGGTGCAAATTTTGTTGATTGACTTTTTTAATTGAATCAATCAATTGTAGTCAATTCGCCACAGAAAAAAAAAAAAATTACCAATCATTAAAAATTGTGAATTTCATCAATTCGGTGCAAAAAAATGTCCAAATTTTGTCGATAAGGGTAGGAAACATTAATTTCCATAACTGTCTATTGTTCATTGATCCAACGACTTTCCAATTAGAACAGGAATAGCTCGTGAGCCTTTATTTTGTTTATTAAGTTCAATGACTTAGTGGCAATTCGTTTGCAGAGAGCTGACATATTAACCACTACAACAAACGACTAAATCTTAGCTTCAAAAACTTATTAGCATGATTTTTTATCTTACTGTTTATACAGTTGTTCCGTCACAATCTATTGCCATCAATTTATCAAGGTTTAAATATTTTTCAGCAGGGTTCGTGATTTTTTTGATTTTTTTAATAAAAATCAAAACAATCGGATTTTTTTTATTTAAATCGGATTTTTTTGATTTAAATCAGATTTTTTTGATTTTTTTAAAAATTGCCACACATTATTATTATTTTATGACTTTTTGTTTAATTTAAATAATATAAAGTTTACATACATAGACATGCATATTATAAGTATTATCTATTACTAATGTTACACAATTTACATAAATGATTCATATTATTTCAAGGTAAAATTTTAGGCTATGAAAAAAATCTTGATTACACAAAATGCATGAAAAACTACAAATCAGATGTCAAAAATTAATTCAACCTTCAATATTTTAGTTAAAATAAAAAACATCTGCAACACATAAAAAATGTAAACAAAATTGGAAGTTTTTAACTAAGTTTTTAACCTTTAAGTGTTGACTGAGAAAAATGAGTTCAATTGCTGCCATCAAAATACTTAAGGCCAGAGGACACAAATTGAGATGTCATCACTAATCGACTGACTTCTCAGTAGTGTTGGAATTTACACAAGAAAATTTTGAATAGCAATTTTATTTTACTTGTGGAATATTTATCATCTTATAAAACAATAACTATTTAAACTCAATAATAAGAACTTGGAATCCCTAAATAAAAATTCAGCCAGAGAAGGAATGCTACAGTGTTGCCGCATCTGGATATTTTTTTATTGGGGGATTCCAAATTCTCATGTGTATGTTTAAGTTTAAGAAGTAATTAATCATAAGTTAATCAGTGTGTTCAGTGTTTTATACGATGATTGATATTCCACAAATAAAATAAAAGTAAATTGTTGTTCAAAATTTTCTAGTGTGAATTCCAACATAATTGAGAAGTCAGTCAATTAGTGAATACTTCACAATTTGTGTCTTCTGGCTTTGAGCATTTCGATGGCAGCGGTTTAACAGTTTTATCTGTTGATTTCTAATTTCTGAAAGTATCAAACCAAAGGCAAAAAACATTTGTTCGATTGAAGCAGATAAATCTATTGCAGTAAAAAGCTAGTTGATCATTAAAATTTTCTTTTTAGTATGAGCTTTTTCGATAACTGTAACAAAAATATCTTCCACCATTCTAAAGGACTGAGATCAATTATATTAAATAAAATAAATAAATAAATTGCTGATTCAGATTTTGCTCAAATCCTTATATAGCAGGCTTCACCAAAGTACAGCACATAAAGTCATACAATTTTATTTTACCTCTACTTGCAAAAGTTTTTCTAAATACTAAAGAGTAAATATTCAAATATTTAGTATATTTCTGTTTAGATTACCGTTGCAAGATTATTTTATAATTTGATTCAAATGAAATTTGAAAGCATTTTTTTCTAAACTTTACATTTATTTTACGTTTTTACTAAGCTTAAGCTTTATCTTTCTGAAAGTTGTTTGATTATATATATTATATAAAACTAAATTATATTAAAGCACATTATTATGTTTGTTTCATCTGAAATTTATTAAAAAATAATTTAAAAGAAAAACTGATTTAAATCAATGATTTTTTTAAAAAAATCAGTTGATTTAAATCGTGATTTAAATCATGATTAAAATCAAGCCGATTTAAATCAACGAACCCTGTTTTTCAGTGCAATATTTTAATACTTCCTGCAACGACTTTTCCTGGTCCAAAAGATGGTGTAATGTGTCCCAAATAAAATTCATTTGCCTCTTAAAATCAGAGATTGTTTTTCACTTATAGTTCTTCCAAATATCTCCAATTTTCCATTATTTCCTTTGATTTTGGGGAGTTGAATAAGCTTCTGATATTCAGAATAATTGTTATCTATCATTTGATCAATACGTCCTTGGGAAACTACAATAGTTGATGCCTTCGATGTTTTCTCTTAGGATTTTTTTTTTTTTTTTTTTTTTTTACCTCTGATTTTGGCGAACTTTACAATTACTGCTGTGTTTTATTTATTGTTTTGTATAATAATAATATTTTATAGCATTCTGCTATTGTTGGCAAAACAGCTTTATTTAGTTTTGAAGAATCACCAACTTCTGGTAATGATAAACTTCGATTTGCTTACACATGTACTCATTTTGACTGTAAAAATGACAACATACAATTTTTAAAACTCAATAAACCATTTCAAATGTTTAAAAATAAAGACTTAAAGTTTGAAAATAATGAAAGGAATTACACTGAACATTTTAAATATAAAAATATCAAACGAGATTACCAAAAAATCCTGTTAATGCAGCGGTGCACAACCTTTGGCCCGTGGGCCACAAAGATACCACTATTTTTATGCAGAATATTTTTCCTTATAGTTATGACAAAATCTTTGCTATTAAATAAAACAAACGACTCTTTTCAAATATTCTGGTGGGAAACAATTTTCTGGCAAAAAGGTTGTGCATCACTTTGTTAATGTATAATTTATCATAAGAATCTATCGTTAAATCAATGAAAATATAAATGTCCCAATAGGGGACTCAAGAAGTTTTTCAAAATTCATGAAATTTTGCATGTGTATTAGAGATACTAAAAGGCATGGCTGCTATCCAAAATCACAATTCCAACTTTCGATTTTTCACTCCACCCTAATAACCAGTTTTGAACATCTTTCTTTTTCCAATCGAGTACGGAACATGTCTAATCTTTAATATTATTTTAAACTGCACACTAAATTATTATTTTAAACTGCACACTAAATTTGGTTATAAATAAATTTTTTCATAGTATAATATCCCTGCATATTTTGAACAACACATTAAAATTTAATAAGTTATGCTACAAAAGATAAGTTTTCCAAAATCTAAAGTTTTGTTTAATATTGAAAAATATTTCTTCAAAAATTTAAATTTATTTCTTCTAGATCATATTTAGAAACATTTTCTTTATTAAAAGCAAATAATTTTTATGTATTAAATACAAATATAGGTAGATTATGTATGTGTAAATAAAGGTTTTTATTAATATATCAATATAGGTTTTTGACACAACGGTTTAAACCATGGTTAAAACTGTCAAAAACTTGCCAACTCTGATATGCAGCCTTCATGCATGTATTATTGAATTTCACTTTTTAAAGATTTATATATATATATAATAATTATTATTATTTTTTATTTATTTATTTTATTTTATTTTATTTTTTTTATTTTTTTTATTTTTTTATTTTTTTTTTTTTTTTTTTTTTTGCGCAACTGAGTTTTTGTATCCTGTGATTTTTTTTTTTTTCCCTTTCTCCAATGAATGTTCAACATTCATCTATGCAAGAGGGAAATTTTTCTAAAGAATTTTTTAATTTTTTACCCCAAGGTTTAAGCAAAGCATACCTACTGTTTTAAAATTTTGATTGTTTTCCCCAATGTGAAATTTTATTTATTTATTTTTTAATATATTTCTGCATATTTGACCAATGTATGCCTGCAATAAAACAATTTTATGTCTTAATAATTTTACTCTTTCATTAAAACAGGTGGAGACTTTAACTGATGCTTGGAGTTGTTCTGTTTTACTCAACCTGAAATCCTAAATTGAAATATATCAGGATTCAAGAATTCTTTATATATGGATGACATTGTATACATGATCCTCATTTGGACACGAGATAGCATATTTTTTAACTGAATGGTCAGACTGCAGTAGAATCCTAAAACTGTCTAAGAATAACTCTTTATGTAAAAGGATATTATACTAGTAAATATTAGTCTGGCATACATATGTGTTTTAAAGACTGTATAATTTGTATTTTCAATAAAAGTAGCTGCATATCGCAAACCAGCTAAATTGTGTTACTATTTTGTCTCTTTATTTATTTTTTTAAGATATCGCAAGTCTGCTGTTAACAAATGCTTTCTTTTCTAATACATATTATTAAAAAAAATTAATAAATAAGAAATCTTAGTTACTATTTGGTTATCCTGTCGACCAAAAATCTATCGCTGAACTATAAGATTTAATGCCAACAATGAATGATCGTAAATCTCACATTCAATTACATTATATATGAAACATGCGTCTAAAATGCCATTGATTTTTATTTCAACTTTTTATTTGTATTTTTATTAATATTCTAATAATTTACTTGTTCTTTTGTTATTTAAAATAAAAATTATGTCAATATGTATAATTTGGCTGTTAGTTTGGCGATTTTGTATAATTTGGTAAAATGGGTTGATGCGATAACCAAGTAGTGCCGAAATCTTTGTTATAGGAACAGTTCACTGGTAGCAGAAGGTTTGAGACCAGAGACGGGCATTGCAAATTTTAGTTTCTTTTGGATTTTTTTTTTTTTTTTTTTTTTTTTTTTAATCGGACTTTTATTTTGCTTCATATTTTTAGCTCTTCATCACCTAATACAAAAGTTAAGATTATTATTAATAATAAATTATGAAATGCCTATAAACACTACAGATAAATGATTATTTGGTTAATTAATGCTTCAGTTGTAAAAATATTTTACCTGCAGATTACTTTTTGTCCCTGAAGTTTTTCTGCTACTGAGTGTTATTATTGTTAAGGAATATTGAAAAAAAAAAGAAATTATATAAGTAATAACAATCACTTGTGTTGACACTGCTATTAATAAATTAACCCTACAAAGTAAGTATCCGATGTATACCTACCATGAAAACTCATGCATTTAAAAAACAAAAGCTTCAAAATTTATTTAAAGTAATTTTTTTGTAATGGCTGATCCTAGGGGTTAACCGGAGGGTTTTGTTACTCGCAGCTGCCTTTTGATATTGATTATTTAAGCATGTATTTTGATTATGCATTCATTATATTCAGTGTTCTCGTTGACATTTGACAAACTTTAGTAATTTGGCTAATTAAAAATAAAAAGTATTCGCCAAATGAAAAAAAGTATTAGCAAAATAGATCTGCCGTGTAGCACATAATTTTTTTCCCTTAAATCTTTAATTTAATGTACCCCATTTTTTTCAATATGTTCTAAAATAACTTAAGTTTTTATAACTGAGACAGCAATTGTTATTAATCTAATTTCAACAATCTGCTACAAATATATTAAAAATATCAACATATTATAATATGTGTATATATATATAAATATACACATACATACATATGAAAAAGAAAAAAAAGAAAAAGCAAAAATTCAGCACTAGCAATTTGGCGAATCTAATCGCTTGTTTACTTGCCAAATGAAGAATTTTAGTCTCAATTTGGTACAATGGCGAGAACACTGATTATATTTGTTTTATTTACTCATTGAAAAGTATTGATTTCATTATTGAATATTAGCCAGAAACAAATATTGAATATTTTTTGTTCCTTTACTTTCAAATGATTTAATTTGCATAATTGAGTTATGTGCTATGTAAATTTTTAAAAGAATCATGCTTGAAAATTATTTTAAAACCATGAGAAATCCATAAATTGAAATAGATTTAATTGAATTGCATTTGAAATTACAACTTTTTTACTCTTTTAGCAACAGAAAAATAAAAATTATGTAATGGTAATAAAATTTGAGGAAGAGGGGAAATGGGATTGCATAGATTATTGTTACTGCAGGATTTTGGCAACATACTCCTGAGTTTCAAAACATTTCTCCTGATTATCTAATATAATTTTTCTCATTTTATATTTAAATATGATTGAATAGTTGCAGGCATTTATTTCTTCTCTATGTTTGATTAAGCAATTTGATACAATAGTAATTCAGGTCATATATATATATATATATATATATATATATATATATATATATATGACTCAATATAACTGTTAATCTTGCTATGTGCAAATTTTCAATTTCTTCAAAAATCTGATACTATGAATTTTATTTTCTGAAATTAATAAATTATAACAAAATGCAAATTGACTTTTTAAATGTATTTATCATGTATCACTTAATTTCTTTATTAGTAAAGAATTATCATTCACAACTTTCATATTTTATTGAAAATTTGACATTTTCATACATCTAACAATTGTACCTTTTATATTACATGAGAAAATGTCGAAAACTTTTTTTTTTTCTAATGCTTATTATTATTTTATTTAATCTTTTTTTTTTTTTTTTTTTTTTTTTTGTGTGTGTGTGTGTGTGTGTGTCTTGCGAAAAAGATAAAAAATAGCAAAGTATAGTATCAAGATTTCAGCATTTCATAAAAAAAAAAAAAAAAAGCTACAGATTATGAAAATAATAGCTGAGTGCATTAGAAAAAACTTTTCTCAAACCTGTGAAAAAATTAATACAGGTTAAAGAAATTCATCCAGCATTGTTTAACGTTGTGTTTAATAAAAATTTATTACAGTAGAGTCCCTAAAATCTGCACATAATTTATGGGTGTAAACAATGAAACATTTAGTTCAGATACAGGGCAGGGATATGTTTAACAAAAGTTTAGGTCCTTTAAAGGAACCTTTACAAAACAATTTATCTTAAAACAGCACCCTTCACAAAACATTTTATCCCAAAACAGGACCCTTCACAAAATTATTTGCCTCTTAAATAGACCTTTTATAGAATTTTTTCACCTTCAAATTGAACTTTTCACACATTTAATCAATCAATAATAAAATCTGGCTTGTAAATAAGCAGTTGAAGTCACCAAAGAACATATTAGCTTTTTATATATGAAAAATAGAACCTGAATCATCGAAAATCTAAAATTCACAAAATTCTAACTAGAATTTTCACAAATATAAGAAACTTATTTATAATTTCACAAAAACAGGACCCTGTGAGAAAAGGGTTCTATTTACTACTTTTATCTGACTTTCTTTAATAATTTTGGTATTTATATAATTATTGGAACCAAATGTGCTTAGTTATTGCAACACCTATTAATGAAGTTGATGTGGTTACAAAAACCAAATTTATCTCATTATAAATTCATTTGTTTACACTAAACTATTAACCAAAGTGATTTGGTTTAAAAAAACAAAATAACTTTCTTGTTACCAAATTTGTTTGGCTGCATTAACTATTATCCAAATAAATTTGATTCTAGAAAACAAATTAATTTGTTTTCTGCAATAAAATTTATAAAAAAAAGTATGTTCAAAATATCAAATTTATTTGGTTATGATAGATATTAAACAAGTAGATTTGGTTGCAAGAAACAAATTTATTTTATTTTTCAAACCAAATTCGTTTGGTTACAGTAATTATTAATCAAATGGATTTGATTTCAATAACAAAAATGATATATTTGTTAAAACAAAATTTCTTTGGTTAAAATGTCAATTAACCAAATAGATTTCGTTGCAAGAAACAAATTTATTTTGTTTTTCAAACCAAATTCATTTGGTTAAGTAATTATTAACAAAATGAATTTGGTTTCAATAACAAAAACGATATGTTTGTTAAAACAAAATTTCTTTGGTTAAAATGTCGATTAACCAAATAAATTTTGTTGCAAGAAACAAATTTATTTTGTTTTCGAAACCAAATTCATTTGGTTATAATAATTCTTAATCAAACAGATTTGGTTACGATGACCAAATCTATTTGTTTATCGTAACCAAAAGCATTTGGTTACGACGACAAAACAGAACCCATTAACAAAATTCATTTGGTTCTTGTAAACAAATTATTTATTTGCGATAACAAAATAAACCTAACAAAATGATTTGGTAAATCCAACAAAACGTTTTGTGGGGGAAATAGTACACGAAAAATTTTGTTGAAACAACTATTTTTTGGTAGTTTTAACAAAATCGTTCTTTCCGTGTGTTTTAATCCTTTCACTGTATTTGTTGCCCCCTCCCCCCCCCCCCAAAGACCAGTGACCAAATTTTCCCCGAAACTAAATTGAAAAATAAAAAATTGTGCGCAAAACATCCAATTTCTGTCATGCAGATTATCAGCTTATGAAATTTGCTTGAATTATCCTCATTTTTCAAGATCCATTAAAACAACTTGTGAATTATTGGAGTGAAACTTTTGTATTGATTTTTTTTAAGAAAACCTTGGTAAAACACACATATGTATCAAAGAAATTTGATTTTCAAAGGTGTGTATTTCATTTATATTACAGTAAATTTGATTTATAAACTGCTGAATTAAATTTTCAAACAGAAGAAAAAGCGAAATTTTTAATGAAAAATCTGTTTAATATATATATATATATATATATATATATATATACATAATTTCACCAATTGTCAGCATTTATTTACTAATACTATTTGTCTTTCTTACTTTTGTAGCTTAAAAACTTTTTACTATTTTTAATCAAATATTTTTTTAATTATATATTCTAACACGACAGTAATAAAACAATGTTGACAAATTGCAAAATAATTGTTAAATCTAACTTATCTTTTTCTTTTTCCATATATCAGAAATTTTTAAAAAACTGTACGAATATTTCAAAAGCAAACAAATATGATTAATTAAAATTGTATCTTTCACTCATTTTTTTTAAGAAATATTTGGCAGTATTAAAATATATAACACTAATGATCCCGCTATAATTAATTTTTATTCGTTGATTTCGCATTATTTCATTTTATTGCAAATTCATGTTTCCTTTACTTTGGGTTTTAATTAACATGATTCGCAATATTTAAAAACACATTTACCTTTTGGTTCAAAAATATGTTTTAAATCTTTTGAACTTTGTGGAAAAAATAGCACAAAAGAAAAATTATTTACAAAACCACATACATTTTTTTCTTTTTTGTGTAAAAAGGAAAGGCTGATATCAGGCTAGTGAATTCATTTTAGTTTATTTTTATTCATTAACATACTTATTATCATAAGAAATTTTTAAAAAAGTTACATTTCCTTTACCTGTAGTTGTAATTAACTTTCATCGAAATAGTTTTTTAAAAAAATCCTTTATATTATGGTTCAAACATATATTTTGAACTTATTTAATTGTGAGAAAAGATAAGAGAAAAAAAAAGAACGTAAAAAGGAAGGAAAGAAACTTTCAACTTAAGAAAAAAACCAGTGTAAACATAGAATCCCAATGCATATTTCTCTATAGATTTAACAATTTGTTACATGCATATGCTTTTAAACAGAATTCTCAAGAGATTTAAATGTTATTTCTTCGCTTAATTCAACAGGTAAAAGATTAAAATAAAAATATTTTATTTTTTGTATTCAGTTTTATTTCATGTATTATTTTAAAGAAATCATTTCTTATAAGCATTTATAGCAAAATATTTTATGCGTAATGGAATAAACTTAATTGAATAAGCCATGACATTTTTACGCAATAAAATAAAATCATGCTTCAAGCATATATTATTAATGCATTCAAAATAATGCAACAAAACTTCAAATATTGATACAGTGAAATCTCAAATTTAATCCAAGTGATTGCTACTTCTATTTTCAACTCTTATAATTATTGACTCTCTTATTTCAAAACGAAGTGACTCATTTTTATAAATAAACGTCAATTAGTTATTAAAATATATTCACATGAAATGGTTGAGAAAACTCGAACATACTAAGAAGTTCTAAATTAAATGCATATTTTTAACTCGTAACATCGCTTCTATTATTTTAAGTCGCTTTTTAAGTAAACCAGAGAGATTCTAAAAGTTCATATTGCATAATTTATATTTTACAATTTAAACAGTCCCCATCTACAACCGGTAAAATACCTGAAATCTTTTGTAAAACCATATATATATATATATATATATATATATATATATATATATATATATATATGAATTTGTATATATTATACTACATAGTATGCAAACATTTGGTACAATTAGGGAACATATATATAACCCAGTTGAAAATTCCCCTGAGCAGTTTGTGGCAATAAGCAGAAGTGGTCTGAAATTCTTTTATAAGGACCTGCCTAAGGCCTACAAAATTTATAAACATCGAGTTACATGCAAAATATAAGCTAAATTTAAAAACGCAAATCGAAATTGCAAATTCACTTCCAGCAATTATTGTTCACATACAATATGCAAACATACGAAAGGCAATAAAAATCATATTATCTGATAAGCATCTTATATTGGACTTCTGTGATCTCGTTCAATTTTAATCTATACATATATTACGCCAACGTATGTGGCCCAAAAATCACGATTATTTATTAATTGTTTAATGGCAACATTCAAATGAAATATCTTTCCTGTGCACATGGATTACTGTGCAAAAGTCCTTTGGTAAGATTTAGGCTGTGGTAAATTGGATTTATTTATGTTTTGTTCCTTCGCTGCAATTATGGAACTTCAAAATATTATTGTTTTTATTTTTTTCTACTCGTTTTACTTTAAAAAAATAAAAGTCATGAATTTTAAACTTTTCAATTTCAAATTAAAGTTATGTATAATAAATGGAATGAGTGAAATGATTATATTATTATTTTTTAAATAAATAATGACATACGAAAAAATGCCACGGGTACAATATTTGGCGATTTATTATCTGCGCCGGGATAGCATAAAAATACTGAGTTCTTGATTTATCAGCACAGATGTCATATTTGCACCACATTGGCGCGTTATTTTTCTGACGCCAATTTGGCGAAAATTCCTTTTTCAAATACCAGTTACATACATTTTTTTAAACTGAATTCTATTATTTTGAAAGGGAAATAATAATTTTAAAAAAAGTTTAGTTAATAATTATAGAATAAAAAAAATATATCATTTTAAAAAAGAAAAATAAAAGCAAACAAACAGTCTATTATATTATAAATAGACTGTATATTATAGACCGGCTATATATAAATGAATAACAATAGCCGGGTTACCATGTGAGGCGCATATATTTGCCATTTTGTTGCAACCGCGACAAAGTGGTGGCATATGGCATCTGTGTCTATTTCTCTAGCAGAATCTTCTAATTTGGCAAAAAAAAATGAGCAATTTACATGTTATAAACGAAATAAAGTAATTATGAATAAAAGCGATATAATTTTGTGCTTAGTATACATTCAAGGGACTGCAAACTGGTCGCCAAGGGTGGCTAGTATATTTAAAATATAGTAAGGCTTAGACTTACGTGAACAATTCGTTCCAAGAAACGCGCCATAAGTCTAAAAAGACGCAAGTAGAGACACAATTGGATGATCAAAAAAGGATAAATAACAAAAATTCACCAAAATTGAATGAACAAATTCTGTTGTATTTAACCCTTTCGGATCTCGTGTACTATTAATAGTACATTTTTTTTGATCGAGTATTATTTTGACTTAACAATTACTTAGTTACTTTCTACATAATAGAAATGATAGTATATGGTTATGCCTACCTTATTATGTCTTCATTTATGTTTTGAAACTTAGTAATAATAGTAATAATAAAAGTTTACTTAATTCTCTTTGCACCGTTAGCCATTCTCTTATTTTATACATACATTTCACTCTTTAAACTTATAATATAAGTTGTGTGTGTGTGGGGGGGGGGGTGTTCGTCGGATAAATATTAAACACTTCTTAAACAGTCACATTTTTAATGAAGGCGTCACAACAACTACAATACTATTTACAGTTCTGTATACATATTCGGTAATAATAATTGAAGATTCATAAATCTTGTTATAGCACAAAACGTCTCGGAATGAGACAAGATTCCAACACACATCAAAAATCTACTCTCTAATCGCCAAAATTACAACAAATCGCCAAAGCGACAACAGCGCCATCTACAGATAGGTCAAATTTAAGGAGGGTAGTCATTTTGTTACAAAGTTACTTATCTGAACCAATCATGCGTTATAAAAAGCGAAAAATTAGAAAGTGGTAATACTCTCACAAATCCTGTTGTAATAAATTATTATCCAAACGTCTTCAAAAACTCGTCCTTAGCCTATTATAGCATGTAAATAGGAATTGAATAGTACACAAATTAAGTATATTCGTAAGATTCAGACGCAATTAGCTAGTCTTTAAACATCAGTAAGACTATTTGGATCCAGGAAAAAAGTTGGAAACTGGTGTTGTACAATAGAACACAAAAAAACTTCTTCAAACGCTATAAAATACATAAAATACCGCAAGGCCGTGTGTCTACAATGAATGTAAAGGCACGACTACATTCATTGTAGACGTACGTCTTTTCGCCTGATGAAGGTAGACTATGTTCTATCGAAAGGCCTTGCGGTATTTTATGTATTTTATGGTGTTTGAAGAAGTTTTTTTTGTGTTCTCTTTGGATCGCTACGATTAGCGTTTTTAAAATAAAAAGTTATTTTGTTCTCAAAATGGAAAAAATTCAGACCAGAAGGGGTTAAGGATTATGTTACATATGTTTAACATTATCAAAAAAATGTGTTTACAACATAAGAATTTGAAATAAATCAATAAATCGGTAACTACAATTTATTGTTTTTCCAGCTGTCCCGTTCTAGTCTTTGAGTATGTGAAAAAAAATATTGCTTTAAAATTTAAACCGACAATCATTTTTCTTTTTTTTTTTTTTTTTAGAAGATCTTTACAATAGCAAAAGAAATTTTTCTAAACTTTTTTCTAGTCGTTGATACATTTTGATTGTCTGAATCGATATTTTAGAGAATCAACTTTCAGCTTCAATGAGGTTTAGTCCTTAAGTTAATTTTGTAACCGTCATAATCTTCCCCTAAGATAAAAATTTCCATCTATTTCTTAGACAGAAGTTTTTTCTTCAAAAGACTACTTCAGTCGCCTGAAAAGTCATGCTCATTAATGCTAATCCTGTTTAAGAAATTTTTAATAAAATCTTGTTTGCATTTCAGTATTTTTAAACAATTCTTTTTGAATTCGGTAGATGAGATAAATCTGTATATGTAAAGAGTGTCTTTTTCTGTTTCGGTTTTGTTTACAGATTTTTTAATTAGGACACTTTCTTTTCGTAGACAGCTTCAAAAAGAAAAGCATTCTTTTGAAAACAATCTGCAAACAAAATCGAAAGAGCGAAAAGGGGCTGATATAGAGATCAATCTCGGCTGCCTAATGCAAAAAAAAAACATTTAAAATATTAAAATGAAAACGAGATATTTTTAAAAAATCTTAAATACAATTAGTATTAGCGAACAGGTTTTGTCATCTGAATGTGTAGCCTCTTAAGGCACCCGTTCCCGCAGAAAAAGACACTCGCCAGCTATTGTTAAACATATGGAGGGTATTTTATAATATCTCGTTTGCATTTTAACATTTATAAACATTCTATTTTTTCCATTGAATCGCTTAAGTCCATCTCTACAACGCTCTTTTTACTTTCCCACCATACGTAGTATAGGGTAAGTCTTGCATTCGTTTTGGAAATCGAAAAAAATATATATATTGACGGATTTACACGTTTTAGATACTGGAGATTCCAAAAAACATATTTTTAAGGAAAAAAACTGCCATCCGTTTGTTTGTCTGTCTCTCTGTCTGTGTGTCTGTAAACGCTCTATCTCCCGAACAAATTGAGATAAAGACTTGAAATTATGTATGTACTTAGTATGTAAGAATGGGACGAAGCCTATTTAATATCACTAACCTCAATTATCCGGGACTATTTTTTGTACTCTCGAAAAATTTGTTCTGATGAAAAGTATATAAAAATTTTCGAATTTTTTTATTTTAAGGAAAGAACGTGAAAGGCAATAAAATTACAAAAATTTTGCATAAAGAACGAAGTCTATCGGATAGTTAGCTGCTGAGATATTTGTAATCCTGTTTTTCACATTTTTTCAATTTTTCATGACCCTGTATTTTATTCAAATTTCAATTCAAAGATATATTTTAATTGGAAATGAGACGCTTAATTTGACGTAGTAAATTGCTAGTTAACACAATTATTATTTATGAAGTTATAAGGATGTTTCTTTTACGCAATTCGGTATTACTTGAGTAATTTGGCGTTTTATATAATTTTTCGAAATGGGTTCATTAGCAATTAATTAATAGAACATTACTATGTTAATAAAAACATTTAAATATACGCTTAAGAGTTGCAATGCATTTTATAAATAGTTTCCGCATGTTTTATTTTCATATGTTTTAATATGCATATCCAAGATGGGTAAGTATTACGGTGGCCCCCAACGACTAGTATTTTCCTTTTTCGATTTTGGTTGCAGATATTTTTTAGAATGGCACTTTTCTTTTCAGAACCGTTTTCGAAAGTGAAAGTAACTTTACAAAAAATATCTGCAACCAAAATTGAAAAAGTAAAATAGGACCGATGTAGAGATGGAACTCAGCTATCCATTGCAAAAAAATTTGCAGAGTGCAAACGAGCTATTAGAAAACAATCTCCACATAAGTTTATCATTAGCTTACGAGTGTGTTCGCCTACAGGGACAGGAGCCTTAATTCGGAAAGTTCGCCAATTATTAATTCTATGAAATTAACAATTGAAGGAGGATTTATAAGTTCAACACTATCTTCAGCCTTCATCTAAGTTGAATTCTCTTCAATTTTTGACAATTTTATTAAATAAAAAAAATACAGACTCATAATTTTCAGATGTTTTCTTGGACTCTGCAAACGAAAAGGGACGCGGTCCATGCCAGACATCTCACATTTTTTTTATAAACTTCACCCCATGAATCGCTATGTCTGTGACTGGATCTGAAATATTAAATTTCTTCCAAAAGTCTGCAAAAAAGTTGAAAATTCATCTTAATTAAGGGATTTGTCTTTCCCTTAATTGTCCAGATGCGTAAATACCGGATGACTCAAGACGAGGAGACGTAAATCCGAGTACAAATGTAATATAAATCCCAAAATATATATATTTTTCCAGGTCAGATGACGAAAATGCCAGGTGACGTAAGTCGAAGGGACGTAAATCGGAGTTCTACTGTAGTATAAATTCCAAATGTATTCAAAATATATGCGTTTTTCTTGGCTAGATGATGTAAATGCCCAGTGACGTAAGTCGAGGCGACGTAAGTGAGCGCACTACTGTAATACTTTTCCAAGCGAAACAAAGCAGATGCCGGATGACGCAAGTCAGAATACTACTATAGTACAAATTTAAAATGCATTGAACCTCATAGAGAATAGTGCGTCATTATCCTGTATACGGTAGTACAATAATTAAAATACACAGCAAAAAAATTTTCAACATTAAACATAATCTAACTAGCAAAAGCCATGCTTTGTTTGGATTCGCGAAGTATTATGCTATCAGATAAATATTTGAAAGTAATAATATATTTTTTCAATTACTTTTGCATCTTACTTTTGCATTAAGTAAAAATGTAATTTAAAGTTTCGGGGCATTTTAATTTAAAAATGTATTTTAACCAAATAACTATGAATTTCCTTAGATTCACTGGAAAAAAATACGACTTCTTTGCTACATCGTCACTCCACCGCTTGTATAGGAAACGGTTACTTCAGGCTAACATGGAACATTCTCAGTGACCAAAAGAGTGATATTCTATAAAAGCGGGGGAGTGACGATGCCGCAAAATAGTCATTTTTTTTACAGTGTTGTTTATTTATGATATAAGAATGGTATAAATAAATATATTTTCGAAGTAGAATTATACAAAATATTAATTAATTTTATTTGTTTACAATTCTTTTATTGCTACTTCACTAAAACATATTATAATTCTTTTAAAATTCATAAATATCGTCTGGTTAAATGATTTCACAAAATAAGAATAAATTTGTATTTTGTGTATTTGAATTCCTAACACAGAAAAATACTTTTATAATTGAATGTTAATAAGACAATTTTCACAAATTTTAATTCATTAAAAATATGCTATAATTTTTCTAAAAAAAAGTATTTTATAAATTTTATAAAAGAAATCATGAAACTAAGTTAAAAGGAATGAGCATAGTTTGAAAATCTGAAAGCGGTTTTTGAGATATTTTGTCAGAATAATGAAAATATATTTTATTTATTTATTTATTTAATGATGATTCTAGCTATAATCACTGACCCCATGATTTAAGTTTTTCTTCTGAAAACGTACATGTTCCACGTTTTATTTGAAAAAAATGCGTTCGTAATGGAAAAGCATGTAAAATAAATTAATTAAAATAATGATTCATTGAAAAGTATTTCTATAAAAAAAATAATATTCTGCAAATCTACAGATCATAATTTATATTTGTGTTTAATTTCAAGTCAAAATACTGCCCAGTTTTTTTTGTAAAGTGTACGACAAAGTGTCATTTGAGTGGCCTAGTAGAGGATTCGCTTCGCTCATCCTAATTATCTTTTGTGCTTTTGTAAACCAATTATTAATGCTACTACCGAACATATCATTTTCTTTCTTGTTTAGTTTAACTTGGGGTTTGAATGTAAAGATAGAATTTAGTAACTATTTTTTCATTAATTTCATGAGAGCTAGAATTTCAAAAATTAGGTACTTGAGTATTATTTCAATGAAAATACATTTTTGTTGTTTTATAACATAATTATAAATTAAATAAAGAATACTGCCCAGTTAAACTGAAGGCATTGAGCTCACAGGCTACAAATACTAATTGCACATTAAAGCTTTATATTTTCAAGGGTTAATTCCGTTCGAAAAAAAAAAATTAAGAAGGGGAAACAGCTCTCCCCTTTTCTCTTTTTTTATACTTAATCATTGAACCTCCTATACAACCAAAGACATGCTTTATCATATAAAAAATCTATATCCAAAATTCAGAGCAAATTAGATAATTCTTAATAAAAACCCATTTAGCATTTATATAATTTAAAAAGAGTTATCCCCCTCTTTTATACTTAACCATTAAACTTCCAAAACTATTCAGAGATTTGAACGAAATCTGACAATTCTGCTTGAAAAACCCATTTATATAAATTAAGGGGGGGGGGACATTAGAACCCCTGTTCCCCTTATTTATACTTATTCAATGAACACCTAATAACAGTCACGGAATCGCCTCATCAGAATGATCCTAATCTAAATTTTGAACGAAAATTAATTCTGCATGAAAATCCCATTTATATCAACTAACGGGGGGGGGGGGGCATTAGAGCCCCTGTTCCCCTTATTTATACTTATTCAATGAACACCTAATAACAGTCACGGAATCGCCTCATCAGAATGATCCTAATCTAAATTTTGAACGAAAACTTAATTCTGCATGAAAATCCCATTTATATCAACTAACGGGGGGGGGGGGGGGCATTAGAACCCCTGTTCCCCCTATTTATACTTATTCAATGAACACCTAATAACAGTCACGGAATCGCCTCATCAGAATGATCCTAATCTAAATTTTGAACGAAAACTTAATTCTGCATTAAAATCCCATTTATATCAACTAACGGGGGTGGGGGGCATTAGAACCCCTGTTCCCCCTATTTATACTTATTCAATGAACAACTAATAACAGTCACTGAATCGCCTCATCAGAATGATCCTAATCTAAATTTTGAACGAAAACTTAATTCTGCATGAAAATCCCATTTATATCAACTAACGGGGGGGGGGGGGGCATTAGAACCCCTGTTCCTCCTACTTATACTTATTCAATGAACACCTAATAACAGTCACGGAATCGCCTCATCAGAATGATCCTAATCTAAATTTTGAAAACTTAATTCTGCATGAAAATCCCATTTATATCAACTAACAGGGGGGGGGCATTAGAACCCCTGTTCCCCCTATTTATACTTTATCAATGAACACCTAATAACAGTCACGGAATCGCCTCATCAAAATGATCCTAATCTAAATTTTGAAAACTTAATTCTGCATGAAAATCCCATCTATATCAACTAACGGGGGGCATGAGCCCCCCGTTCCCCCTCTTATACATAGCGAACTCCAAAAACTAATCAGGGAAGCGCCTTGTCAGGATATACCTACATACAAAATTTCAAGTGGATCGGATATTTTTATCATGAGTTATCGCGTTACGTACATACGAACATACATACAGAACGGACGGGCACATAAGCTCTCTAGTCCGAGTGCTACGCGACAAAAATAAGGTGAAAACTGCAAATCGTGATAAGAATATATGAGCAAATCCATCTCAGCTCAGGCAGGGCATGTCAAATCACCATCACAGATTTTTTTCAAAAAAATTCAGTAGTTAGAACTAAGTGATTTATAAAATTTCCTAAAAGGATTTTTCCCTAAAAAATTTATTTCTCTGATTACAGCACTTTAAAGTTCATGATAAAATTGGCAGTTTTCAGAAAAACTGAAAAACGCTTCATTTTGAAATGAACACAATACCAAACATATTCAACATATTCAGTCAATTTATTTTTTATAAACAGTTATTAAACTGAATTTTACTTTGGCATAGTTTTAAAAAATATAGTGGCATTTTTACTTAATTAAAAAAATTAGATTTTAAGTACAAAATATATAATTATTAGTGAATTTAAGATTTTTTTTCAGAATGAAAAAAAATATTCTAAAGCTAAACATTGATGGCAATCCAAAGACCTTTAATGGGAGTTTTACAGCAAATTTTATTTTAACTCTAAGGTGCTTACAACTTTTGTAATTCAATTTTAAATTATGCAAAATTTTGTAAAATCACTACTTTTGAAATGCAATTTCTCAAAAACACCATTTTTTAAAAATCTGATAATATGCTCAATTCATACCTTATTAGTCTCTAATAAATACCTTATAAGCAAATCGTGTGTTTTTGCTTAGAATATTTTATATGATTTTTTGAAAATAACATGTTGTGTGTATTTTTCAACAGACCACAAAGGCAAGTTCTTCCTTATTTAACCGAACTTGTAATGTAATTAATATTTCAAACTAAAAAATACATCACTAGTACATAATTATTACTGTTAAATTATAGCTAATCATTTGCTTAAATTTAAAATTGCGTAAAATACAGCCAATAATAAAATTAGTATTGATCATATGTCATTTCATTCCATACTCATAAATGTGCTAAATTCATCTACAGTGTGTTAAATATTTTGTTATATAGTATGGATATAATATATTAAAATGCAAATACATACATTACAACTGAATTAGATTTTTTTTTTTTTCAAGTTTAGTTTTTTTCCAATTAGTTTTTTTTTTCTCAGGAAACCAGAAGATCAAGCTTTTTCTTATTTCTCTATATTTATAATAATATTTTTTAATGAAAAAATAATAATATGCACATTATTATGGCAGATAAATATAAGCTAATCTTCAAAAATTCCTATTCATAAAATTAAATAAGCCAAACCCCTTAAAAAAAATCTGCGCTTGTGATGCATTTTGACTTTGCTGAAAATTACTCACTAATACTGCCAAATGAAGTACAAAGCTACCACTGGCAGAATACTCAGATATCGTTAGTTACCTGCACAGCATACTTTAGAGAAGAAATAAAGAGTTTTATCATAGTTTCTGATGATTAACTCATGATACAGCTCATGCTGTTTGTGACATAGAAAAAGTAAAAAAAAGAATTATTTAAGTTGTACCAATTACAAACACTGGAATCACCTGTGTATATATCAGATGGAGCTGGAGCACATTTTAAAAACAAGTATCAGTTTTATGAATTGCACAAAAATAAAATTGTACTAAAGTAGAGGATATTTTCAGGTACTGGCCATGTTAAAAGTGCATGTGATGCTGAGACAAGCACTATGCAACAAAATTTAATCTCCAAAAGGATCCAATAAAAGCTATCCAAAATTCTGTCTCATTTGTTGCTGAACTAACTTCTCTGCTAAAAAATAACATTCTAGTCCATCCAGACAAAAATATTACTCAATCCTATAGAACTAATAATGAGAAAGAATATGCTAATGCAAAATCTATTGTTGGTATTAGATATAAACATTATAGGGTGATTGTAAATAATGAAAATTATATGGAACGAGCAAGTAAAAATGAATTGACAAAAGTTGAAACCTTCAGCCAAATGAAAAGACAATATTCAATACATAGTTTCCAAATCGGTGATGTCATTGGATGCATTTATGAAAATAATTGGTGGATAGGACAAATCAATGGTATATCAATCACAAGAACTAAATGACATTAAAGTATCATTCATGTACCCAACATGGTCCATAGATAAAGCATTCCAGTGGCCAAAAGAATCTGGAAAGAAAAAATATGAATGTGCAACCATTGGAAAATGTGCTTCTAGAAACAGAAAAATCAGTTACAATAGGACAATCTGAGCGACTTCATACCTTCAACGATAAGGAGTTGAAGTTAATTTAAAAAACCTTCACTACCTAATTCTTCTGTTATGTATGTATTTGCACATTAATATATTATATCCATACTATATAAAAAAAATTTTACACACTGTAGATGGATTTAACACATTCATGAGCATGGAATGAAATAACATATCATCAATACTAATTTTATTATTGGCTGTATTTTACGCAATTTTAAATTTAGGCAAATGATTAGCTATAATTTAACAGTAATAATTATGTACTAGTGATGTATTTTTTAGTTTGAAATATTAATTACATTACAAGTTCGGTTAAGTAAGGAAGAACTTGCCTTTGTGGTCTGTTGAAAAATACACACAACATGTTATTTTCAAAAAATCATATAAAATTTTCTAAGCAAAAACACACGATTTGCTTGTAAGGTATTTATTAGAGACTAATAAGGTATGAATTGAGCATATTATCAGATTTTTAAAAAATGGTGTTTTTGAGAAATTGCATTTCAAAAGTAGTGATTTTACAAAATTTTGCAAAATTTAAAATTGAATTACAGAAGTTGTAAGCACCTTAGAGTTAAAATAAAATTTGCTGTAAAACTCCCATTAAAGGTCTTTAGATTGCCATCAATGTTTAGCTTTAAAATATTTTTTTTCATTCTGAAAAAAAATCTTAAATTCACTAATAATTATATTTTTTATACTTAAAATCTAATTTTTTTAATTAAGTAAAAATGTCACTATATTCTTTAAAACTATGCCAAAGTAAAATTCAGTTTAATAACTGTTTATAAAAAATAAATTGACTGAATATGTTGAATATGTTTGGTATTGTGTACATTTCAAAATGAAGCGTTTTTCAGTTTTTCTGAAAACTGCCAATTTTATCATAAATTTTAAAGTGCTGTAATCAGAGAAAAAAATTTTTTAGGGAAAAATCCTTTTAGGAAATTTTATAAATCACTTAGTTCTAACTACTGAATTTTTTTGAAAAAAATCTGTGATGGTGACTTGACGCATATCAGTACTGTCTGCCTGAATTGAGATGGAATAGCTCATATCACTTGGTGAGTATGTACTTTATGATAATACAATGCATATTGGAGGGGGAGGCATCTCGTAAAGTCGTCGGAATTCAAGATGGCGGCTGTTATTCAAAATGGCGTCATTTTCTGAATTTTCTTAATATATCGTAATATAAATGTGCATTTCGTGTCGATTTCGATGTTTTTAAAGTCAAATTTTGTTTTTGACACTTTCCGACATTATTTAAAACGGTGTATGAATTCGGTTTATCTGTCTGTTTGTCCGCCTGTCCTTCCATGATCTTGCTCGCATAAGTATACTCAGATTGCCATGGAAATTTTATATGTTTTATGAAGTTTACAATAACATGTTCGGAGTAAAAAATAAAGTATATAGCTTTTATAGTCCATTTACAAGGCGCTAAAAAATGATATTACAATATTGTGCATGCGTCGTACTCGTTTGCAATGTGTTTTAATGGTGTTATGCTCTTTAAAACACATTCAAAATGATATAAATTAGTGTTAATATTGCAATGAACTACCAAATATTTACAACATAATGAGATGTGCATAGTATTTATCGCTTATTTACAATGACACACCAAAACAAGAAAATATGCGTTTGTAATTTGTATATAAATCTTATAAAGATCCCGATGTAATTCAAGTGTTATTAATGGAGATTCTAGAAGGGATAAAACTTCATTTTGTGATAAAGATATCCCGAATAGTCAGTATGAATCTTATATTAATAAAATGCATATAAGAAAGTAACGCATCGTTATCATATAAATTTATACGAATTCAAAATGGCGACTGTTATTTAAAATCTTTTGCAGTTTTATCCTCTGTATCTTACAAGAGTATTTCTGATGTTAATTTCCACATTTTATAACGCAAAAATTCTCTTTTTATTACTAGAACTATATATAAAATGAAAATAGGACAATTATTAAAGTATTTTTGTCATTTGCAGTAGAAAATGTAAAAGAATAAATAAATAATAAAAATATTATTTCATTAATACATTTCTTATACATTATATTCTATATATAAAGCTATAGATTTTAGAAACTTCACTTAGTATCATCATATTTTTTACATTCGTTTTTGCAATTGTACTATAATGTGCGAGAAAGTCCAACATTTCTACAGACACATTTATTTTTACAGATTTTACACATACATTTTATTAATTCTTCACAAGAGTCTAAAAACTCTGGCAACTCAGACCTTTTTATTTTCCATGATTATTTATTCAACCACCATTCCCATTTGTAAAATATGTTGTTGAAGTGCACCCTTGGTTGGTGGAAGGTGTTCAAAAGAACGATTTTTTGCCATAAAAAATTCTTGTCTTGCTTTATTGAATGCTTATGCTATTGCTTGGTAAAAGTACAAAATACTGCGAACTTTTCTAAAATATTTAAAATATTTTCAGGAATGGAAGTTTGTGATTTTGATATGTATGAAAATGCAGCAGTAGCTTCTTTAAATGGAATTCATGTTTTCCAATTTGATTTTTTCGTTTTTCCTGTGAAACCCGGATTGCTGTCGCATACCGTGAAAGCATGAAATTCTAGTAAAGCCATTGCCCTCTCTCTTCCAATTGCTGCAGCTATGGTATTAACAGGAATGAATATATATTTTCCCCTGTTACAAGTGCAACCAAAATAGTTTCTAGGCATTTATCTGAAAGAATAGAGAAATATGTCATCGCTAAAACTAATACATCAGAGTCTACAGAGCGCAAAACAACATTTTTCAGTCCTTTTCAACCAGTCTTTGAGATGCAGTATTATTCTTGAATCAGCTTCTTCGTGACTAGGGCAAGTCATTCCAATTAAGAAATTTACGGCAGTAACATTGCCTTTAACTTCTTCTCCTGAAGTGGTTACATTAGAACTTGTGTATTTTTATGGTATTTACTGCTGATGTCCCATGTAGCTTAAAAAGATCTTCTTTGTTATTTGAATTTCGTAAAAAATCTTGCCAATTTTTAGGTAATCCAACATGTGGTTGCACTTGTCATCTGGTCCCTGCAACCTTCTTCTGTCTAGTTTCTCCTTTAATGCTTGGTGTAATATATGTATCCCAAATCAAATATATTTTTTGACATATAAAACTGTCAATGTCATTATGTAAGTGAGAATAAAATGTGTTAATGTAATACTAACTAAATGTGTTTGAAGTTTGTTCAGGCTTTAAAATGTTAGTAAGAATTGGCTCATCATATATTAAAGCATCTCATGTTACTGGAAAAACTTTGCCTTTTTCCCCAACAGTTGCCTCTAAAATGTGTGCTAAATCACTCTAATGACTAGGTCTAAATTCGCCGTTACTAGAAAATGCAGGTGGAAATGGTTGATTTTCATATTTGAAAAAAATTTGCAAGTCTAACTGACGATTCTGTGTAACTATTAAAAGCTTGGAAAACAACTGGACGTCTGTTTTTAAAACCTTCAATGTTGCATTTTTCTTGCTTATGTTTTTCGCCGGAGTACTAAACACAGGAATTTTATTCTTTTTCAAGGGTTGAAATATTGCTGACATTTTTTTTACTAGGTTTTCTTTAATGAAATTGCGAAATTGGTCCAATGCCAGTTGAATCAGCTGAATAAATTGATGCATTAATATATTTATTAACAGAAACTCTGCTTTCGATGAGAAACAAGTTTTCACCATTTTCTAAAAATGAGTTTTCTAATTCTTTTAGTGCGCTATAGAATGCTTGAACCTTAGCGAAAAATTTAACTTGAAATGAGTGATATTGTTCATTATGGCATCGATTTTTTTCTTGGGGTTTTACTTGAATGTTAGACTCAAACTCTTGTATGAAATTCGAGATTTCCGGTCCAGATACCATCCAACGTATAAGTGTCGATGGATCCTGCAATAACTCTACTGCAGCTCTTTCTCCTTTGATAATAGCGTTGTTTTTTTCATGCGCTTGATATGCCCATAGTTGAGAAGAGTTTGATTTTCTTATCACAAAATGTCCCGATGAAAATGCACGCTGTACGTCTGGTAGTTTAATTTCTGCATTTCTGTATCAAACAGACCTTTCAGATAATTGGGTAATTAACATGCATAATTGTGGTGATCAAGCAGAAATGAGTCTGCCAGAAGAGTCAGGAATGGCAACAAAAAGAAAAGAAAAGAAATTCAAAGTGAAATTTTGAATCACTTTTGATTCATCTCATTTTTGTTAGAGATTAATCATCGTAATTACAATGTGTATTTATAAGCTGCATTCCAACCAAATAAATAATCTATGGCATTTTGCAATTCGTTCCTACCTGGCAAAGTTTAAAAAACATATTATAATTTAAAAAGCACTTAGACAACATTGTGGTTATAGACAGCACTGTAAACATTTTTTGAGAGCTTGTAAATGAACTATAAATTCCACGCTCGCCTTGTTGTACACCAAGTATCTTGGATTGCACTTCAGTAATGTGTATTAAATTCAATATGTTTCAAACAGTTTAACATCATTAAAACACACTAAAAATGGTTTTCGCAAATATACCAAAGTATAATGGTATTATTTTGATTGTACTTGTAAACGAACTATAAATGCTACACTCGATGTAGAACATTTTGCAGTATACCACTTCTTTAAATTGCATTTACCGATAACACATACATAAATTACACGGAAATCCGAGTATATTTAAGCAAAATAGAGCAGATCCAGACTGACGGCTACACAATTCATAAATACTTTGAGTGCCCTGTAAATGGACTTTAAAAGCTATACACTTAATTTTTTACTCCGAACGTGCGATTGTAAACATAATGCAACATATAAAATTTACATGGCTATCTAAGTACATTTAAGTGAGCTAAAGCATGGAAGGACAGGCGGATAAACAGACAAACAAACAGATAAACCAAATTCATACACTGTTTTAAATAATGTGGGAAAGCGTCAAAAACAAAAATTTGACTTTAAAAACATCGAAATCGATGTGAAATGCACATTTATATTACGATATATTAAGAAAATTCAGAAAATGACGCCATTTTGAATAACAGCCGCCATCTTGAATTCCGATGACTTTACGAGATGCCTCCCCCTCCAAAATGCATTGTATTATCATAAAGTACATATTCACCAAGCGGTATCTTCTTATCACGATTTGCAGTTTTCTGATGCGTAGCACCCGGACTACTCAGGCTATGATAGCCTGTGAGCTAAAAATTAACTTTAAGGCCTTTCTTCCGTTAAGCCAGCGCAGGTGATCAATCGCTGAATATTTTTCATGGTTACCAATAACAATAATATGAATTATTCGTAACATCATATTCACTAAAATATTCCAATCGACTCTGCATTATTGAAATATTTATAGACTAAAAACTAGAAAGGAAAATAAACAGTTTAATATTTTAAATAACCCTTTAATCACTTAACAGTTAATATGAATTAAATTAGGACTATAAGTTAAGAAAACATTAAAAAACCTGAATAGCCAGTTTAAATAATTTTTTTCTTTCTTCCTGCTATATCTTAAGAAAATTGAGTAAAACTTATAATTTTATTAGAAAATTTAATAGTTCGTGCTGTCTATCAAGCGTAAATCAAAGCAGTGCATTTACCACAATCAGGTAAGAGCTAGATAAACGTACTGTATCGTAATCATTTTCTAACAATATAACTTTCACACTGTAAAAAAAAAAAAAAAATCTGTAAAGGTACTAAATATTTTCTAGGAAACTGGGATTGCAAGAACTTTTTATGTAACGACAACAGGAAAAATTCATGTAACCGATTCTGAAACTTGAATTTTTGCTGTTACCGTTACAGGAAAAGTTCTAGGAATCCCAGTTTCTTAGAAAAAGTTTTGTACATTTACAGATTTTTTTTACAGTGCAGTCAAGAAATTTATCTTGATGTCTAAGATAAAGATATATCACTTATAAAAAACATTTTTTATAGAAAATATTTAATACTTCTATAGTAGTTTTAAAAATTATTTCCTAAATACTTTGAATTGTATCAAAAAATCCGAAGAAAAGAAAAATGATTAACAAAAAGAAAAATGCAAGAACTTTTACAAATAACAAAAGATAGAAGGGAAAACATAAAAAAAAGTCAAACATTCAACAACCTAAGTACGACAGAAAAAAACTTGAAAAAGTCAATTCTTGCTTAATGCACATTTCTCTGAGGCTTTAACAACCTGTTATATGAATTTGCTTTTTAAATTCAAACCTAACCTGTCACGCGCTTTTATGTTCAAGCCTCAAGAGGTTGAAACGTCATTTCTCGAGTTAATCCCACGGCTGAAAGCATTTTTATCCTTTTGTTATTATTCCAGTTTTATTTAATATAATGTTCTTAAGAAATAAGAACTTAGAAATCATATATATTATAAAGCAGAAGTTCTGAAACTTCCAAACGAGTGTTTTCAAAAACTACCCGATGGATCTTTTTGCAGATTATATCATTCGATAGGAAATATTTTTGCGGAGGTTTATGATACAAATATACGTGGATAACTCTGATTTTTCGTACTAAATTTCGTATTTTTCGGTAATTTTTGACGGAAGGGTTGCAACAACTAATTTTTTGGCGATAATTATATTTCAAAAAAGAAATGAAATGCTTTCTCTAATGAAAATAATATAAACATTTCGAAAAAAAACCTGTTAATTCATTGATTTAAAATAAATAATGATAAAAAGAAAAAAATCCGTTTAATGCAAAATAATATTATGAAAGGAAAATATTTATCTTTAACGAAAAAAAAAGAATATTTATAATATTTAAAAAGTAACTCAATGTGAAAGAAAGTTTTGAAGTGACACAATATTTGGCTATTTATTTCTTTCGAGCGAGATTAAAAGAAAACAACAACTCAAAAATTTCATTATGTAAAACATAAGTATTTTTTTCTTTCTTTTTTTAAAAATATTTTTAAATCTAATTTTCCCGTTATGTATTTTACAGAAGAAACTCTCAGAATTATTTTTTTAAAAAAGGCTCTAATTTTTTTTTGTATGTTATTTGTTCAAATGGGTGTTTCAATCTCCTTTTGTCGCCAATCAATGCAATTCTAAACCAAAAAAAGCACAAAACGGAGCGATGTTCGCAAGAACTATTTTTTTTCTCTCTCTCTCTCTCTCTTTTAATGAGTGAGAGCATTTTTAGGAAAAAATTTACATTTAACTTAAATACATATATAGCAGTTAATACCACCAAAATGAATAATATTTAAATTTGAGGGTAAATGTATTTCCACTTACATGTTGTAAAATAATTTAACTGCAACTTAAAAAAAAATTTTGGCACAGATATCTCATACGCACTACATTGGTGCGATTTGTCTCTTATGCCAATGTCACATATACATCTGGGTAATTAACGGACGCCAAATTGACATTATTATGCTTGATATGGCAACCCGGATGTTATTGTCTATTTATTAATAAATTGTCTATTTACAATTTTTTTCTTTTTTTTCCAATTATATAAACTATTTTAATCTAGGCACATTTGTCATACATGCGCTACATTTGCGCGACTGCAAGAAAATGGCTATTTTATACCTCACTTGGTAACCTTGCTGTTGTTTATTTATTAATAAATTTTTATTTTATTTTATTTTATTTTTTAAAGGATATAAATAGTTTTGTTTTATTATTATTAACTAAACTTTTTTAAAATTTATTGTTATTTTCTATTTAAAATAACAGAAAATAATTGTAAACTATATATGTAACTGGTATTTGAAAACAAAATTTTCTCCGAATCGGCATCCGAAGAAAAAAAAAACGCGCCAATGTGGTGCGTATATGTCATATATACATTTTTTCACTATACTACAGTATTTAAACATGCTGTATAAATAACGATTATTGTTTTTTCCAAACATGTTTGTCACAGATATTATATACACACTGAGGTATCTGACTATCGCCAAAACGGTGTTATTTTGCCTGATATGGTAACCCAGCAATAGTTGTTTCTGTATTAATAAATTGTATATTTACTTTCAATTTCTTTTAATAAATTCTATAAATTGTTTTGTGCTATAGTAGCTTTTTTTATTTATTAATATTTTCGCTTTAAAATAACGAAAATATTTTTTTTAAATGCACATTTCTTCGCTATTCCAAAACGACGATTTTGCCGCATTGGTACTGGAATGAAATCTTGCAAATCCGGGTTTGTGCCGGAATTTTTTTGTGAAATATGATATTTTCAAATGTAAATTGAGTGCTACTTGATTAACACGTCGGCCAGTTTCGCCAAACTATTCATATTTACATAAATTCATTTTAAATAACGAAAGAACAATAAACATAAATAAAAAATACAAATTAAAAGTCGAATTAAAAAACACTTATGACGTAAAAAAAATATGTGTATCACGTGTAATATCAATCGCTATCATACTTACGATCATCGATTATTGACATTTATTCCTATAGTCTGCTATTAATTTTTTTCTCGACAGAATAATCAAGTAGTATCGTACATTGTACAAACTCCAGTTAATATTACAAAAATAGAGCTAAATACTAAATTTAGGTGCAAATGCACACACCCATGTTGTAAGAAAGAGGCACAAATGTCATATATGCACCCGTTGGGGTGATACATTTCTGGCGCCACTAACGGAAACTTCGTTTTCAAATGACAGATACAATTCTGTTTTCTATTTTACTTTTCTATGTATAGAGCATAACATTTTGTATCATTTTAAAATGCAAATGAAAGTAAATAAATAGGTCATTAATAAATTAAAAACAAAGCTGGATTACCATAAAAGGCATAAAATGTTCATTTTGTTTCAATTACGCCAACGTGATGCGTATATGACATCTGTATCAAAAAATGAATTTCACACATTCAAAAAACATTCACCTTATTTTTCTAAGGAAAACTTTATTTAACTTTATTTATTCTGCTGCATTCCAAAAACAGAACACTGTAATAGATTTGTCAAGAGCAGATGTACGTTGCGAAATATAATATAATATTGATAGAGGATGTATTAAGGTTTCCACAAATACCCATATCCTCAAGTTGAGAGGTTTAGAGTTCAAAAACTATCAAATGAAGATGAATCATTTGAAAATTGTTTAAATTGAATGGTCAATCTCTGCGATCATAATGCTCGCTATTTTAGAAGTATGGTGAATAGACAATATTTAAATTGCTCTTTTCCTAATTGCCTCATTTATCTATCAAAATCTACAATAATTGGCCAACTGAAATATTTTTTCTTAAAAGCCCAAATTTTATCGAACGCATAAGCTGATACAACAACATAATATTTTATTATTATTTTAATATATTTTGGCGTCAACGGGCCCTGATTCCATTGTTGTTGTTTTTATTTTTGGCTCAGTTTTGTTTTTTATAGCTCGCTGAGTTTTGCACTGATGAAGAATCTCGACAGTAGATTCGAAACAGCTGATTGCTAACTTTTAATGCATTTTTGGTGCATTTATAATCGTTGGTTTTCATCTTTAAATACAATGGCGTTTTGTATGATTTTCAGAAGTGTGAAAGAGCATTCGAGGTGAAGTTGCTTTAAAAAACACAATCATATTCAATATTTTGTTTGATTCATGTTTTGTCTTGAAAAATAGACCCGCGCAGCAGTTTTAGACTGCTAGTGTTTCTATATATTTATACAGAGTAGAGTAGAAACAAGTATTTCATTTTATTTTTAGAGTTCAACAACCACATTTTAATGAAATCTCCGTATAGATTTCTTCCATATACAGTTAAACCTCCAAATAAGGGACATCTTTGGGACCGCTACTTTTGTCCCTTAAATAGAGGTGTCCCTTATTTGGAGTGTCACTTATTTGGAGGTTTCACTGTATTTCACATAAAATTTTGTTAAAAAGAATAGTCACAAAGTTTCTTTAAACTCCAGGTACAGTTGTGGTACAGCCTGTTATAACAAACAATTTTAAAATACGAAATGAAAGTCATAGTATGTTTTCGAGACAAAAATACAGGGTGTCTTATTTCAATCCATACTCTGATTTCTCTCTAATCCTTTCCTGCATGGACAAATTCTGTTAGTAAAATGAGAAAATATCGACTGTCACCGGAATTTACAAACGACTTTTTTAGAAATTAAGAATTCCTTAATTTAAGTATCCATTGTAAAAGTAAAATTTTATTAAAATATTATTGGTGCCGTTTGCAAGTTTGGAATCGAAATTAGGTGTGCCCAGACTGGGTACACTGTCCCGGAAAGGTTAAACCTTTAACAACAATGAAGGTAATGTAATGAAATTTGAAATAGACTTGTTTTTCTTTATTTAAAATGTAACGTTATCACTAAATGTAATATAAGTTTCCTTATCCGCATTGAAAAAGCGCTGAACTAGACACTCCATATTACTAAATGTAAAAATTGTACTAAATGTAAATATCAAAATTATTTAATACTTCTATACGTAGTTTTTAAAAATATTTCCCAATAGCTTTGAATTATATTGGGTTGAGGAAAAAGTAATTTCGTTTTTTCCCAATGGATAGATTTAAAGTCGCATATTTCGAGTAATACGTATTCAATTAATCCATACTATACAGCGTTTGAAATGTGATTATATCTAGAAAATTCTAGATATAAAATTAGCGTCATTTGTTTAATCAGTTAAAAGATATTGCGTTTTAAAAATTGAGATTCCACAAAATCATTTTCGTTAAATTTCTTTTTTTTTCTTTTTCTTTTTTTTTTTTTTTTTACTTTTGAAAAGTAAAAAATGCGGCGCAGGGTCATCGAAAATTGTGTGGTGTTTATGGTGATCAGTGCTTAAGTAAACGCCAGTGTTAAAATTGGTTTGCTTGTTTTCGTTCCGGAAATTTAAATGTTAAAGATGAACCTCGCCATGGCCAACCAACCGTTGAAAAAGTCGATGAAATTTAAAAAACAATCGAGGTAAACTGACATATTTTTTCTTGCGACATTGCTACGGAACTAAACATCGACCATAAAACAGTTTTGAACCATTTACTTAAAACTGGCTAGCAAAAGAAACTCGATACTTGAGTTCCCCATGAACTTACTGTAAAAATTTAATAGAGTGAGTTTCCATTTGTGAATCGCTACTGAAACGGAATGAAATCCAGCCATTTTTGAAACGAATGATTACGAGTGATGAAAAGTGGATCCCGTACGACAACAATATACGAAAAATATCGTTATTGAAGCCTGGAGAAACTTCACAAACGGTGGTAAAGCCCGGATAGATGCCAAGGAAGGTGATGCTGAGTGTTTGGTGCACTGTTAAAAATCTTGCAGCATTTTGTACAGTCATTTCACCGTTTTCTGAAAAAACAGTAACATAACCGTAATTTAACTCTATTCTGACCATAAAATTGGTAATAATAAGTTCAGAATAACGTAAAAAGACGGTTGTTTTACTTTTTTTGTAGAAAACGGTCAAATGACTGGATAAAATGCTGCAGATTTTTAACAGTGTGGGGTTGGAAAGGAATTGTCCATCATAAGCTAGCCAAACCATTAATTCAACTATCTACTGTGAACAACTAATACGTTTAAACCAGGCGATTAAAAAATCCGAGCCAGAATTGATCAATAGGAAAGGCGTTGTCTTCCTTCACGACAACGCTAAACCACACACATCTTTAGTCACTCGGCAAAAACTGAGAGACCTGGGGTGGGAGGTTTTGACGCACCCACCGTATAGTATGAGCCAGGCCCCGGCCGAATACTATTTGTTCCGCTCTTTGTAGAACTCCCTCAATGGCGTTAAGCTGGTTTCGAAAGAAGCTTGCGAAAATCACCTTGTTCAGTTTTTCGCCCAGATATCTGAGAAGTTCTACAGTGTCGGAATTATGGTTTTACCAGAAAAATGGCAAAAAGGTCATTGAACAAAACGGCATATACATTGCTGATTAGTTTTATCACTTATATAAATAAACTCACTTTCAAAAATACGAAAAAAAAAGCGAAATTACTTTTCCTCCAACCCAATATGAAGAAAACGGAAGATAGGAAAAATGATTTACAAAAAGAAAAATTTAAAAACTTTTACAAATTAAAAAAAAGATAGAAGGAAAAAAAATCAAACATTCAACAACCTAAGTACGACAAGAAAAAACTTGAAGAAGTCCATTCTTGCTTAATGAACATTTCTCTGTGGCTTTAACAACCTGTCACAAGCATATGCTTTTAAATTCAAACCTAACTTGTCACTCGCTTTTATGTTCAAACCTCAGGAGATTGAGTTTCATTTCTCGAGTTAATCCCACTCGTAAAAGCATTTTATCCTTTTGTTATTATTCCAGTTATATTTAATATAATGTTCTTAAGGAATAAGTACTGAAAATATTTTCCTAAATATTTATACAGAGTAGAAACAAGTATTTTATTATATTTTTAGAGTTCAACATCCACATTTTAATGAAATCTCCGTATAAATTTCTTCAATGTATTACACATAAAATGTTGCTTAAAAGAACAGTTACAAAGTTTCTTAAAGCTCCATGTACAGCTGTGGTACAGTATACAGTAAAAAACAATTTTTGCATATGAAATTAGAGTCATGGTACGTTTCTCCAGATAAAAATACAGGGTGTTTTATTGCTGTCCGAACTCGGATTTCTGTTTAAAACTTTAGAAATAATGAAGGTAATGTAACGAAATTTGAAATAGATTTATTTTCCTTTATTTCTAATGTAACGTTATCACTAAATGTGATATAAGTTTCATCATTCGCATCAAAAGCGCTAAACTAGACACTCCATGTTACTGAATGTAAATTACAGTACATAAAGTGTAAAAAGACAATTATTTCTTGATCTATGGAAGTATACTATAATAACGTACGAAAATATGCAATAATCTCTTCAGAGTTATCCAGAATTCCGTAAAGCGTTATTTGTCTTTAGAAATATCAGAAACTAATATGTTTTCAATGTATAAAGTGGCCTTCAGAACACAAAGTTTCCTTTGCTAATATTGATTTTCGGAAATGTTTCCGAATGGTTTTAATAGCATATCAATCAGTTTTCTCAAAAGGAATATATGTTTTTTAAGATGTTATCAACTCTCATTTAAGCATTTTCAATTGCGTAACTGAATTTATACATGCATGAACAACAAAATAATATTATTTATAACGTTACTGTTTGTTTTTCTAGTGTATCATGTTTATTTGTAAATCGTATTTGTTGGACATTAAAATATTTACTTGAGAATTGATAGCATCCAAAACATACTCATTCTTCCAGGTTGAGAAAATTAATAAATGCTATTTAAAAATTGTTAGATAATTTTTCCGAAAATTAGCGACATGAAAGAAATTTTATTTTTACAAAAGCTTTTTTTTAAATTTCGAAAATAGATTACTTTTTGGGGTTTCTAAAGAAGAAGAATGTTTTTCGGAATCGTGGGTAACTCGGAAGATATTATTGTATACTTTGAAGAGTTGTTACATATTTTCCTAGATTAAAAAACATTTGTCATTTTCTACACTGGATGATTTCATGGGCCGGAATACTGTGTACTTCATTCCTTTTGATGACGTCCTAGCATTAAGTACAAAACAAGACATGTTTATTTAAAATTACTTTAAACTGTTTTGATTTTGTTATATTTGTGTAAATTGAGTCGGTTTTCATTCCAGTGCGACATTTTTTGAAAGATGGATTACGAATATTTTTTTCTACTGAAGATGACATGCCCTCAGCCTGAAACCGGTCGCAACATGGACTTTTATACAGGCCTTGTACTCATTGTTTCTGAAATAGAAAAATTTTGCTTATTCTCTTATAGAAATAAAAAAATAACTTATTTTCCACCTTAAAAATTATTTTTTCCATTTCAAATCATTTTAAAGCTATTCTGATCCGAATAAAAAAGACAAAAATTGTTTTTTTTTTCTTTTGTAGTAGTAGTAGTGGAACGCTAATTTAAAAAAAGAAGTGATATTTGCAGATTTATATCTGCATTAACGGCGAACGGCGCCGTTAGAATATTTTTTAATTGCAATATTTATTTATTATTATTATTTAGCGATCTGACACGAAATGGTTATTTTCTTTTAAATCAATCTGCATTAGCTTAAGGATTACAACTTTTTAGGTTTTTCTTGTTTGCCAGATCTAACCTTTCTTCATTGAAAATAACTTTAAAGATTCTACCGATTTTTCTTCATGAACTCTATCCGTGGTGTGACTCTGCTCTTTGCTTTCATTCGTAAATAGATAAAATTGACATTATTGCCATTCCTCATAGAAAGTCATCGATTGCTGTTTCCCCTTTTCCTACAAATGCATCGGACCTTTTAGAAAACTATGTTGTCAGAATTTTAATTTCAGCTAATTTTCAAATACACGAAAATTGCGATTTTTTTTTTTTTTTTTTGGAAAGGGTCAATTAACTTAAGATGTACATCTTTTATATGGGTACATCTTATATCTAAATTAAAAAATCTGTCGTCATACCAATATTAATTTTGGCAAATTTCCTTCCTTTATTCATAAACCACATTTCGTTATTGTCTTCATATTTTCTTGTTGTGGGTGAAAAAGTATGAGGATCTTTTAAGGAAAATATATTTCTATGTGATACCAAAACATGATATTAAAACATGAGTTCCTTTTAATATGTCCAATGAAACACATGGATCCCTGCCACACAGAGATTTTCGCAATGCCACTACGATTGCATTGCAAAAAAATAGCTTATGCAATACAGTTATGTTAACATAAAAGTATTAAAATATATCTGGAAATACGATAAAATAATATAATTTTGTTCTAGATTGAAAAATTTTAAACTTCCAATCACGAGCCAAATAATCTGCGCAAGAGTACTAAAATCGTGCTTTTTTTTTTTTTTTTTTTTTTTTTTTTTTTTTTTTTTTTTGTATTAAAAAAGAAATTTTAAGGAACTTGTGTTTTATACTGCATCCCTGAACTGAGGTGGAAAGTATTATAACGGTAATAGATTTTAACTTTTTCTAAGAACTGTTATTGCATATTTTACAAAAAATATTAAATACAGTGCCAGCAAAAAAAATCTTGTCATTAAAAACTTAAAAAGACTTCTTTAAACCACTACCAGAACTAAAAAGAAGTGCACGATGAGTCGTCTCAAGCTGCTAGGACCACCACTCCACCTGATCAACAGGTGGTTAAAACTCTTGCCGCCTCTTCTATTTAAAGCAGAGAAAAGTAAAATAAAACATCTGAACAATATAGGCGAAAATTCCCCAAATTTGTAAGGAGCCAGTGGCTTCTTTCTTAGAAAAATTAAGTAACAACACGAATTTCTCAAAAGATCGCAGAAGAAAACCTAATTTTATTATAAGATTAAAAAAAAACGCCCCGAATTTCGCCCAAGATTCGCTGGAAAACAGGAATTTCCCCAAATGATCGCGAAAAAAAAATCCGATTTTATTTAGAAGATCGCTAAAAACACGCGATTTTTATCAAAGGTTTACGAATAAACGGGTCAGATTCTCGTCAAAGAACACTGAAATTCGCGTAAAAAACTCATGGTCTCTACAGTACAAATGTCCGAAGTTAAGTTGCAACTTACTATCTTGAAACCTGAAGTTAAAGTTGTTTTGCTGCAACCGAATGTATATGCAACTGGATTAGATCTGATGAAACTAAAACCTGTCTAAAACGGAATATTTTACCTGCCAGTTCATTTTCTTTCTAATTAGGTTTCACTGTACTAAATAAACGCAACAATCTTATAAAGTAAAATCTGAGAAAATAGAATCACTAAAGACAGAAGCAAAATTCCATTTTGGAGAGGTTTCTGAAGATTTTGAGTAGGCACAATTGTATAACATCCCTTTTATAGAATTCTAATTTTTTTACTTCTAAAACAGGGTTTACTTAATTCGCAGGTTTTATTTTAAAAAGTACATTAAACCCAGTAAAAGCAGGATAACTATAGGGAACGGGAAATCATTTCGTGTCCCTACGAAAATTTTTACGTTTTTATTTTTTCTATAAAATTCTTAAAATAAAACGTAAAAGACAGTTTTTGATCCCAATTGTGTTACTGCACTGAGTTAGACCTGATTCACATTAACTAATAGCAAGGCCTAGAAATTTTTTAAAAAGTTTCTTGCATCATGCAAAATCGGGACTGTTTGTTGGATGGTTTTTGGAAGCTCTGAAAATTGGTACGTCCCGTGCACATCGGGACAACGGGTAACATTAATCACAAGGAAAAACACGATGGAGTTGATATGTGGGTAGGCTTAAATCTTTCATTCGCTATTGGGTTATTCCACACCAAATGAGCAAATCAGGTGTGGCTGACATGTCACAGATTTTATTGAAAATCATCATATAAGTAGATCACAATCATTTACGAGGAAACGCAAAGTAGTAGAGTTCAGACTAGTTTATTTCAGTATAAAAATTTACATTAAAGTTGAAACGAAATCTAGGTCTTGTGTACATGCTTGAAATTTCAAGTTTGATTATTTGCCGTAGGAATGGAAAGATTGTAATAAAAATTATTTACACTTAAGAATGAACTATAAGTAACAGATTAGCATAATTTAGTAATTGTATTTTTATTTTCTAATTTAAAAATAAATAAATAATAAAAAAAAATCGTGGAGAAAATAAAATATTTCAGTTATGTGTTTTAAAATGAAGGACACTTTTTCCAAATTAAAATTTTTTTGCCATTATAGTTAATTGAATATATTTAATACATCTATAATTTAATTCTTGCCTTTTTCATTCCTTTATGAGAAAAAGAAATAAATAGTGAAAACTGCTAATTAAAAAGTCAACATTTTTTTTTTCATTTTTTTGGAGACGAATAAAAGCTTTTAAAAGTTTTAAACTCTTTGATATTACAGATAAAAGTGTATATTTTAAGTATACGGAGTTTTATTCTTGCTTTCAGTTTATTTTTGCCTCAAGAATATTTTAAATTTGTATAGAAGAAAAACGATTTTCTTCTTAAAATAGCTGTATTTTAATCTTAAATTCAAGTAGCAAACATAGATGGCAGCACACATCTTTTTTAGCAAGAAATTTGCAAAAAAGCGCGTGTTTTCAAAGAAAGATTGTCTTTAGAATTTCTCAAATATTAGTTTTTTGAACCCATTTTTGTTATGTTAGAAATTAAAAAGGCAGTATTGAAACTTTTTTAGTGTGTCATGGACTTATTGATTCTTATGTACGTGTAATATTGTTAATGTAGGAGCTGTCCTTTATTTTTTTTTTTTTTTTTTTTTGGGGGGGGGGGGTAACATAAGAGGAATAATTATGATTTCGTCATTTTTTTAAAAGTTTCTAAGTTTTTTTGAAGATGAAGGAAATAAATAACAACTTTGAAACTTTGAGAATTCGACCTTCATACATAGTACTACATCTTGCATCAATTTCACAGATGTTTTTTAAATCCTTTGATTTTTATAACGTTTCAAAATTTTTAAAAAATTACAAAATTTCAATATTTACAACCAATTTATGATTAATTATGATATTACCAAATTATCGTTATTCAATAAATATAGAGATTGATATCCAGAGATTTCAATATTATACAAAAAACTTTATTTTTGTTAAATAGTTTTCAAAATATAGAACTTGAAACTTGCAACTTTCGACGTTTATCCGCAAGCCATTCTGTATCACAAGTTTTTTAAATGTCCAAAATTGATAAAATAATTTATTTTTCGTCAAAAAATTGTGCACACATACATTTGAATATGAAATGAACACGTATCTCAAATTTTATTAAAATCGGATTCTATGCAGCCACGGCTTTTTTTATATTTTTGCTCATTTGACATGGAATGACCCTATTTTAATAAAAAGGGTCGATATATCCTTGCATTTCCCGAAGTAGTTTGCTAAAAGTTATAATGCATACGCTTAAAAATGCGCTAAATGTATGCGCTTACAAGTATTCTCTGTCAGAAACACTCGTCAATATACAAAATAATATTCCGCATTTTTAACCGACTTCAAGGAGAAGGTTGTGATTTCGACTTGTATGTATTTCTTGTTCACTCATAACTTCCTTAAATATGAGCCGATTTTGATAATTCTTTTTTTGTTTGAAAGTATAAGATACCCATGTGGTCCCATTTTAATTTCATTGAATTCTAGTGATTACAATTTTCTTTTATTAATAAAATGTGGATTTAATATAAAAAAAATAATACCGATTTGTCGCAAACCATCTTTCATTGTTGCAACCGTTTTCACATCATAAACATATTAAAACTATGCTTTCATATGCGTTAGCGCCAAATTGTCGCCAAGCTTGATTCTTTTTATGAAATCGGTTTGTATTTTTAAAAGCATATTTTATAAATGCATTTTGTTTAAAAGCTGTATCGCAATTTATTAAACAAATAATTTTCGCACTCCTAGAAAACATGCTTTATCTCTGAATCCTCATCGATGATAGAAATTCCATTCATTCCTAGCAATCATGCATATTGATTCTATTAATATTAAATAAAAATTTATTTTAAAAATGAAAAGCTAAAAATTCTATAAATTTAGGTTTCATTAATTACAAAAAAAAAATAAATAAATAAATAAATAAAAAAATAAAATAAAAATAAATAACAGTTATTTTCCTTATTCATTCAAGAGTTGTCATAATTTATTTTTTAAAACTAAATAAAGTTAAATAATATTTCAAAGTTAAATAGATTTCAAAGGAACACATTTAAAAGATATTTTAAATAAAATATAAAATCGAAATAAAAAAGCGTAATTACTCACAAAAAATCTTACCGAATAAAAACATAATATTCAAATTTAACATCTAGCAATCTACATTAAAAATGTTTATAATTCATATTGTTATCCCATATCAATATTAAAACGTTAAAACCCCATCCACTATCTCATTAAAGACGAAATATTTCCCAAATCACATTCCGAAACTTCAAAATTAAAAGCTTTTTAAAGAAACTGCTCTAAATACAGATAAAGAGGAAAACATATTTACTCATACTGTTTTGCTACTGTATAACTGTAGTCGAGTTGTTAGTATTCTTGTCTTATAACACTAAGAAAGACTGGTTCGAATCTAAAGTCCGACACATTTACTTTTTTCTAACTTTCTTTAATTGACGGATATTTGAAATCCTGTGACGAATAAAAAGGGGATATTGGTCAATTAACAAAAAAAAGTTCTAGCAGCTATGTTGCTAGGTAATTTTCGTTAATTGAAGAAGAAAGTATTTCTAAGAATGTTTTCTACCAACTCACTCTCATCAATTCTAAGCTAACATGCTTCGGGGTTTGGAAGTAATATATGGTCCTGACTATACCCTCGAACATCAACTAATTATGCAATCCTATTTTACACGAAATCCTTCTATTTATGGGTCTAATTTTCTGCGCGAATAAAGACGTATTATCTTATTCTCAGGCTGTGCTCTCTTTCACTGGGTAAGAACAGTACGTATTATTCATTCAAATCAAAATTTAATCCTTTTAGCCAGAGACAAATCCCGCAGAACCGAATACGTTTGGGAATAGAATAAGCTATGCTTTATAAAATAATATGCCTCGAAAGGGAAAATTGAACAGTGAGAAATGTTTTAATATTTGAAAAAAATCATTAGGTTTGGAGATCAAATTGGAGTTTTATTTTATTCTGTTTGAAATTAACAAAGTAAATTTAATTTGAGCTTGATTTATCATTTCTTTAACAAAATATGAATTAATTAAAAAAATAATTCATATTTATTTAAAAAATAGTAATAATAAAATATCTAAATTTTTGGTAAGGACCAAAATATTTAAAAGACAAGATAGTTGAGACAAAAAAAAAAAACATTCTTGATGTTAGAATTTCAGTTATGCTGAAGACATCAAACACTGTAAAAAAAAAAGGTCGATCTACTAAAAAAACTTTAGTGATCCTTGTAATTACTAAAAAATTTTTTGTAATCTTAGTCGGTTACTAGAAAATCTGTAAGAATCACTAGAAAAAAGTTAGCAACCAATAGTTAATAGTTTTATATTTTTAATAGCTCTTACTAAAACTCAGTTGGTGTGGCCTTGATAGCATAGTGGTTATAGTAACGGACTTCAGGCTCCCCTTTCGTCCCGGGTTCGAAACTTGCCACCGCCAAATACACCCCGAATGTCGGTAGTGTCTCGTTAATAAAGGAATTATGAAAATCGGGTCGGAGCAGTAAGGAATGTTTAGTGCTGCCATCTATTGCGGTTTTGCCGAAAATCTTCCTCTTCAGAAGTTTGGATGCAGCTCGAAGGAAGCTCCTCCGCTTCGGTTGCACGTAAAGGTTATTAAAAGTAATTTTGGAGCTATTACTAAAATTTGCTTTGTGGCTCATACTAAAAATTTTTAAGTTAGTTACACAAAAAATACTTTTGTTCAGTTTACAAAAGAAATGCTTGTTTCACTTGCAAAAAAAAGTTTGTAATGGTTACTAAAAAATTCTGTGGAATACAAATTTACTAAGAAATTTTTAGTAACCTCTTGAACTTTTTTTTTACAGTGAACATATACGTACATTATGTACATCTTATTTGCATACTTTCATCATCTAACATGTTTCCATAAATTCTATGTACTTACATACAATTTGTAACACGCATGAATACATACATGCTGAAATTATCAATATATGAAAAGAATAAAGAAAACACTTTTTTAAAGAACTTTTTTAACGATGAATAATGAAGAATTTTATTAACTTTTATCATTTTTTTCTAATGTTAAAAAAGAACCACAAAAAAGGAACATTTTATATATCTACTCTCTGTGCACAGTAATAAGTATCATATTCATCTTACTACAATATATCCATTTCAACAATATGAAAGAAACTCATTCTGCACTGTAAAATAAAAAGGTCGATCTACTAAAAAAACTTTAGTGATCCTTGTAATTACAAAAAAAAATTTAGTAATCTTAGTCGGTTACAAAAAATTCTGTAAGAATTACTAGAAAAAAGTTAGCAACGAATAGAGTTAATAGTTTTATAATTTTAATAGCTCTTACTAAAACTCAGTTGGTGTGGCCTTGATAGCATAGTGGTTATAGTAACGGACTCCAGGCTGAAAGGTCCTGGGTTCGAAACTTGCCACCGCCAAATACGCCCCGAATGTATGTAGTGTCTTGTTAATAAAGGGATTATGAAAATCCTGTCGGAGCGGGTAGGAATGTTTGGTGCTGCCATCTATTGCAAATTTGCCGAAAATCTTCCGCGTTAGAAGTCTGGATGCAGCTCGAAGGAAGCTACTGCCCTTCGGGCGCACGTAATGGTTATTAAAAGTAATTTTGGAGCTATTACTAAAATTTGCTTGGTGGCTCATACTAAAATTTTTTAAGTTAGTTATACAAAAAAATATTTTGTTCACTTTGCAAAAGAAATGCTTGTTTCACTTGCAAAAAAAAGTTTGTAATGGTTATTAAAAAATTCTGAGGAATACAAATTTACTAAGAAATTTTTAGTAACCTCTTAAATTTCTTTTTACAGTGTGTGCACTGTACTACGCATCCTTATTCACATTACATCATAACATTCACCTTAACAACACGAAAAGACACCCTTTACATTCACTCTCTGTACACAGTAGTGATATTTTCTATATTCACCTCAACAGTAAGAAAGGGCAGCCTAATGAAAAATGTATACAGGCACATTCCAAGAATTCGAAACTTGAAGAATAATATTACTAGAATTGGGAGTCATGTGGAAATCTTATATGTAAAACCTTGAGTTCTTTTCTTGATTTTATTAGACAAACGTAAACGCAACAATTAAAATTATTCAACAACTGTAAACAAGAATACCCATATTATAAAGGTCAAACGTATCTGTGCGTAACGCATACATCATTTTGCGAATGGCAAAACTTTCAATAGCAATTCGGTTTTGCAATTTTCGATACTGAAATTTTATACTTCTAAACATCGCACATTTTCAATTTTTACACCATCGTATAGAGAAAAATATGTACTTCTAAATGCAATTTGTTTGATAGCTGTATCTAAATTTAGTCTTGACACATTATTTTTTTTATAGTTTTTAGTACGAATTTTGCAATTGTGGCAACAGAAATATGCCATTTTCTCTTAAATTGATAAAAACTGAAATGTGCGCATGTAAATTTTGAGAAGATGAAGATTATGACGGGTTTAAATTTCACGTGCAATTCTAGATATTCTGTCAATTCGAGATATTTTTTTCTACGCATTTATACTAAACATAAGAGCCTCAATTTATAACTTCATCTTAAAAACTGATCTTTATTATATTTTGCTTTATTATTATTTTTTTACATATGCGGTAGAAGTTTAATTTTAATAATTTAAACAACTGAATTTTATAGAAATAGTATTTTTTTAGCTTTAAATAATATTTGTTTGAGAGTTAGACTGACCATTGTAAGATACATTTTTTTACTGTAGCAAATTTTGCAGGTTTATTATAAATCAATGAAACAGTTCCTTTTTAAACATTTACTTCGACACGTTTTACCATGCTATAATAAAATTCCATGAGGGCATACCAAGATTCTATTCGAGTTGAGAATTATTTCATACTAACGGAAACCGATAATTTTCTTGCCATATCGGGATTATTAGCGTAACGAAAGACACAGTCAACTCCGCCGACAGGCATGTGATTCAATAAATTCATATAGCATACTGCCCACAAGGGATTCATCAAAATTGTTAAAAAAAATGATATTAAGATATTCAAGTAAATAATTTAATTAATTGTTTTTAAAATCAATATATATATATATGTTCCAAGTACCGATTATAAAATTTTATAAAAAAAAAACAATAATATATCCAATATATAATATAATAAAGATTCAAGAATAAAACCAAGAGAGTAAAACAAAACAATTTTAAAGACAATCAAATATTAGAATATATTGCTTAAATTTAAATTCAGTTCAAAATCAAACTAATATATATAGTTACATAAAATTTCCATATTCTATTTAGATTAAATCATACTACTTTTGATAATAATATTATATACATTAATAATGCTAGAATGAATAATTTAAATCTAATAGATTATTTAAAAATCAAATTTAAATCAAGAATACAATAAAATTGAAAATACGAAATTCAAGAAATAATGCAAATATATATACATTTCAGTAATACTTACTCAAGACATACTCCAGTAAATAAAGATAATGCATTCAAAAATGTTCTGTTATTTGAAAAAATGAAAAAAGTTCTACTATTAGTTCTTGAGCTCCAAAGTGTACAACAATGGTACAGGTCGTTTAATAATTGGTGATTCACTTTTTATCTTTCAAGTCCCCACCTTTCCATCTCTTTCAGGAAATAACTCAAGTATCCTTCCTAATTTCCTAAAGTTTCTAGGTAAATGATCATCTTTGATCAAAACTACATCATTTACTTTAAATTGGAGGGGGGGGGGGGTATTGGTTTTAACCGAACTATAATCAGCTGATCTCAAATTTAACAAATACTCGTTTTTCCATGTAGACCACAAAGATCTCATTATGTTTTCTCGATAATTAAAAGCCCTTATGAAAATTTTCCTAGAAGAGAAATTTGAATCAAGGTAAAATCTTAATGAATGTAGAGAAGATATTATTTTTCCTAAAAGGAAATGGGCAGGAGTTAAACAATTTGGCTCTTCAGTATCATTTCCAACGTAATTGGGTGGGAATTAATCATTATCTTATAGTCCAAGATAAAAAACCTGAGTTATCGAGCACAAGAAAAATAACATTTGAATGTACGGCAAACACAATATTTAACCTACGTGTAAACCACTAGAGGTATTCATTTTTGGCTTATGCGCCATTTCACTTCTGGCAGACATGGATCTTTAGATTTCTCTAATATTACTTATCCATAAAATAAAAGTTGTTTTCTTGCGTTCGATAACATAGGTTTTTGTGCTGTCGACTCGTGGACTATTAATTTCGAGAAGAACAGTATGTAACTCATCAACCGTCAGAGAGGACTTTGCTGAAGTTTTTCGCAGAACAGTATTTACAGTGTGAGCCATACGTTCGTAAAATCCGCCCCACCAGGTGGCTTGTTCAACAATATACAGGGTGATTATAATTAAAGTCCGAGTTTCAAAACGCTCTAAACAGCGAACCACTCGTTAGAATGGAGTCAACATTTAACAGCGTATTATTGAAGTAGGGGGAAAGAACATTGTTAGAGTTATTTGTAATTTATCTTTGAAATGTGGCATCACATAAGCGTAACTATGGAAACGCAATTCGTCTGTTTTGGTTTGTTGTTCTTTTGATTTGCTAAGAGTAAGCAACGCTTTCGCTATGTCTTAAAATAAAGGATGACAGTCTACTAAAGCATGTCAGTTTATTAATTAAGTTAATACGCATCGCCGCATCATACATCTGGTCACGTCTCCCGGAGTCTATATATATTTTTTTCTTCACTTCGAAAAGAAAAGTTCGAAAATAATGAACTGTTTTCATCCTTGAATTTTATTAGAACATTATTTTACAAGCTGGACTGGTGAAAAAAAAGAAAGAAAGAAAATCGTCTGCCGCAGCAATCAAGGTAATGAATTATTTATTATTCCTTTTGCTCTTACTATAAGTTTTTGAACATGGAAAACATTGAAAAATTAAAAAAGAAGCGTGCAACATTACGCACTTCAATTACGAAATTAATTAGTAAATTAGAAACATTAATAAAAGATAAAAATAGTGATATTGATAGTTATTTAGAAATTTCGGAACAATTAAATGACAGAGAACAAACTCTAAAAAACCTAAATGAAGAAATAGAATCTGGTATTAGTTTAGAAAAAGAATATGAAATTGACATTAGTGCTAGCGAAGAATACCAGGAAAAAATTATAAAGGCCAAATTTCAAATTAAAAAGCAACTTAAACATCTAGAACAAAGTAAAGTTTCCAATGAAATTCAACCAAATTCTACTCAAATAAACAACGCGATAAATATTAAATTACCCGATATATCTCTTCCGAAATTCTCCGGAAAACCAGAAGAATGGGGTCTATTTAAATTACAATTTAACAACTTAATAACTTCAAATGAGCAACTATCAGATGCGCAAAAGTTGCATTATTTATCAGCGGCATTAATAAGTGATGCAAGAGCTTTGATTAGCACAGAAGACACTTTTTCATCTTTATTTCAAGCATTAAAAGACAGATATGAAAATGATAGAATAGTAACAGAAATACACATCAATTCACTCTTAAACGCAGATAAACTTACACAACCTTCCGCTAAAGATCTTCGAAATCTAGTCGATAATGTAAAAAAAAGCATTCGCGCCTTGAAGATTTTGAATTATAATAGAAAAAATCTTTCAGATGTTTTAATATTGAACATCATTCTCCAAAAGTTAGATAGAGATACTCGAAAAAATTATGAAATGACGATAAGTTCAAAAGAAGTTCCGTAGTTAGATGAATTACTTTTATTTTTAGAAAAACGATCTCAATATTTGGAAAATATTCATACAGTCACGTCTGTTAAACCTTTCAGTAAGGATCAGAAACGTTCATTTAATTCTAAGTCATTGACTTTGTTAGCAGAAAGTTCCCACATTTGTTCAATGTGTAAAGGCAATCACATTTTAATGAGATGTTCCCAATTCTTAAATTTACCTGCAAAAAAAAAGGTTTAATATTGTTAAAATGAAAACATTATGCTTCAACTGTTTATCATCAGTTCATAACATTAGCCAGTGCAAAAGTTCAAGCACGTGCAGAAAATGCAACAAACGGCATCACACATTGATCCACCTGGAACGCGGTGAGGAAAATATTGATACTAATCAGACAATAGCAATCCAAGATGAAAATAATATTAGTAGTAATTTATCGCCAACCGCAAACGCATTTACTCCTCATAGTTACAGAAATAATCAGATGTCTGTCACCGCTTTGGGTGAAAATACACATTCATTTGATAACACGCAATCAACTATTAACAATACTGTAATGAGTATGACGTGTTCTTCTAGTAAACAAGTACTGCTTTCAACTGCGATAATATATGTACAAAACGCTAGACGAGAATTAGTTCCTCTTAGAGCATTGTTAGATTCAGGATCGCAAAATAACTTTATAACGAAGGAATGTTCTGAGTTATTGGTCTTGAAAGGAAGGAAAATAAACGCATCAGTTTCAGGGCTAAATGGTTCAGTTATGAATATAAAGAAAAGTATTATAACAACCATAGCAAATAAAAACAGGAGTTTTAATGAAACATTGCAATTTTTTGTTGTTCCTAAAATTACACGCATAACACCAGCTACATATCTAAACATCATGCCTATTAAGCATTTACAAACTTTTCAGTTAGCTGATCCACAATTTGATAAACCAGATCCAATACATGTTTTATTATCAAACGAAGTATTTTTTAAATTAATCGGACAAAATAAAATAAATATGCAAAATTTGGTTTTTCAAGAAACTGTTTTTGGCTATGTTGCCAGTGGTTCTACGTCTATGCCCCAACAGAATTTTAATAATTATTGTGGTCTTGTTCGATCTGTGGATGATTTATCCAACGCTATGCAAAAATTTTGGGAAATTGAAGCGGTCCATGATAAAAACCCAATAAAAAGTAAAGAAGAGCAGTATTGTGAGGAACATTTCTTGCGTACACATACTAGAAGAGCAGATGGTAGGTATATTGTGGAAATGCCAATTAAAACTGGTGGGCTTGCATGTTTAGGAGAATCAAAGGAAAACGCACTTAAACGATTAAATCACCTAATTGAGCGATTTGCGCACAATCCATCCATGAAGCTGTTATACGAAGAATTTATTAACGAATATAACGATTTGGGACACTTAGAAGAAATCTTGCAGGAAAATAAGCCCGAATTTTCATATTATTTGCCGCATCATGGGGTATACAAACCCGAGAAACCAAGCACGAAATTAAGGGTTGTCTTCGATGCTAGTGCAGCTACTACCAGTGGTGTTTGTTTAAATGATGTTTTATTAAACGGAGGATTAGTCCAAGATGAGCTCTTCGATATCATTTGTCGATTTCGAACTCATAAATACGTCTTTACTGCTGACATCATAAAGATGTATCGTCAAATATTAATTTCGGAAAATCAGAGAGATTTGCTTCGAATTTTGTGGAAAACTGATGAAGAAGAACCAGTCAAAATATTTAAGTTAAAGACGATTACATACGGTACATCGAATGCACCTTATCTTGCCACGCGGACTCTGAATCAGCTTGCAATTGATGAAAAAGACAATTTTCCGCTAGCATCACATGTAGTTCTTCAAGATTTCTATGTGGACGACGTATTAACAGGAGCTGACACTTTAAATAAGGCTCAACAAGTGCAAGCACAATTAATCGCATTGCTTGAACGTGGTGGCATGAAGTTGCACCCATGGTGTGCTAATCACCCCGAACTCTTGAAAATCGCAACTAGCAATCAAGAGTATACATTCAATGATCGTAATGCGGACCAGAGCACTAAAACTCTAGGATTGTTATGGAATCCAGTTCGTGACTGCTTTTCGTTTAATTCATCAGTTAAGGAACCAGTTGTATACTCAAAAAGAACTGTTTTATCCGACATAGCGCGTATCTACGATCCATTGGGATTACTCGGTCCTGGAATAGCTAAGGCTAAGATTTTCATACAAAGACTGTGGCTGTTAAAGCTAGATTGGAACGATCCACTTCCAGATGACATTAAAGATGAATGGCGACGCTTTATCAGAACGCTTCAGAATATAAACAATTTAAAAATCAATCGATTTGTTTTAAACGAAGAGCATTCGGAAGTTGAACTGCACGGCTTCTCCGACGCCTCCGAGCTCGCATATGGAGCAGCCATTTATCTACGCTGTTTCACAAAATTTAATACATCTTTAAATTTACTGTGCAGCAAGTTTAGAGTTGCACCATTGAAACCTTTGACAATCCCACGATTGGAATTGTCCGCAGCTGCCTTATTGTCTCAACTCGTATCTAAGATAGTGACTGTACTAAAGTTGAACATCAGTAAAATAATACTATGGTGTGATTCAACCATCGTCTTAGCGTGGATTCAGACTCCCCCTCATCTACTTAAAACCTTTGTGGCCAACAGAGTTTACAAAATCCAAGATTTGACCCAGACTTTTCAATGGAGACATGTACGCTCAGAGGACAATCCAGCAGACCTTGTATCTCGAGGACTATCCTTTGACAAATTGATTGATTGTGAACTTTGGTGGCATGGCCCTCTCTTCTTGAGAGAAAGAGACAATGAATCCAAACAGAGCATTGATTTAGAACAAGTGGAAAACAATATAGACATTTCATCAGAATTAAAATTGAAAAACAGTACAGCATTATTAAGTTTAAATTCTAGTGAATTTGTAAATGAAATTTTAAGTATTAGCAATAATTACACTAAAATATTACGTGTTTTAAGTTATATTTTCAGGTTCTTAGATAACACAAGAAAATTAGATGAAAAAAGAAAGGGACACGTAAGTATGGAAGAATTATCACGAGCAGAAATATTTTTAATTCGGGAAATCCAAAAACTGGAATTTAAGGCAGAATATACTGCATTGTTAGAAGGTAAGCAAATTTCTAAGAAAAGTAAATTGCGATTGTTAAACCCCTTTTTAGATGCAGATAATGTGCTAAGAGTAGGAGGGCGTTTAGATAATGCAGACCTAAGGTTTGCTCAAAAACATCAATACATTCTGCCAGCTAAGGGTAAATTGTGTAGCCTAATTGCAATTTACTATCATAAAAAATATCTTCATATAGGTGCACAAGCATTGTTATGCCACTTGAGGCAAAAATACTGGCCTCTACGGGGAAGAAATTTAGCTAGAAAAATAACGCATGAGTGTGTAACTTGTAGTAAAAGCAACCCCATAACCATACAACAAATCATGGGTTCCCTACCCACTGAGAGAGTACGTCCTAGCGCACCATTTAATTACGTGGGAACAGATTTTGGTGGCCCCTTTTTCATAAAATATAAGGGACAGAGAAAGGGAATTCTTAATAAGGTGTATTTGGCAATCTTTGTTTGCTTTGTAACTAAAGCAGTGCATCTCGAACTAGTGTCAGAATTGACTGCAGATGCATTCATTGCCACCTTAAAAAGGTTCATTGCTAGGCGCGGAAGGTGCGCAGTAATATTTTCAGATAATGCAAAAAATTTTGTTGGTGCTAACGCCGAGTTACAGAGACTCCATAATTTACTAAGACATCCTGAGGAGAAGTTAGCGAATTATTTGTCAGAAGAGAATATTATTTGGAAATTTATTCCACCCAGAGCACCTAATTTTGGCGGGTTGTGGGAGGTAGGAATAAAATCGGTGAAATATCATCTAAAGCGAACGGTAGGTAATGCAAGTCTAACGTTCGAAGAGTTATTAACTGTAATTGCTCAAATAGAGTCTATATTACATTCACGGCCAATCACTCTATTGTCTTCAGACGTGAATGACTTGGAGGCCTTAACACCAGGCCATTTCTTAATCGGAAAGCCTATGACAGCCATCGTTGAACCAGAATTAATTAATGTTAACGAAAATAGACTATCTAGATGGCATAGAATTTCAAAATACATTCAATTGATATGGAATCGTTGGAATAAAGAGTATTTAAATACGCTCCAACAACGCTCCAAGTGGCAATTTGAAAAAAAAATAATGTTAGCATAGGAACCCTAGTGTTGATAAAGGAAGATGACCTCCCTACAAATAAATACTTACTAGGACGCATTATAAATATTTTCCCTGGTGCAGATGGTAAGATTAGGGTCGTCGAAGTTAGAACCGCTAGAGGAATACTTAAAAGAAGTACTTCAAAAATTGCGTTATTGCCACAACAAGTCTCGGAAAATTAATTACGAAATGTAAAAACTAAAAAAAGGTTTTGTTATGTATTTTTATTTTTAGTTTTCCTATTATTGTATGTTCATAATTGTATTTTTCATTGTTAAAAGAAAATTGTTGTATTGTATCATATTACTTAAGCATTTGTAATGTTAATATTTGTATTGTATAATTTATTGAAGTTGACCCTTCAATGTCGGGGGGTATGTTAGAGTTATTTGTAATTTATCTTTGAAATGTGGCATCACATAAGCGTAACTATGGAAACGCAATTCGTCTGTTTTGGTTTGTTGTTGTTTTGATTTGCTAAGAGTAAGCAACGCTTTCGCAATGTCTTAAAATAAAGGATGACAGTCTACTAAAGCATGTCAGTTTATTAATTAAGTTAATACGCATCGCCGCATCATACAAACATGAACCAAAATAAAAGTTCCCAAAATTTAGCGACAGATGGCGCTGTAAGCGTCAGAATTTCGACTACAAAGGACAAATCGTAAAACAACGGCTAAGGCGTAAGTTACACGATATAAACCAACTGTATTGTTCAGTTCAGTGTGCATGACTGTACGCGTGTGATACTGTTAGTTACGTAAGCCCGTCCACCGCGGCAAGGTCGTACCGCATATTTCAGATGTGTATATTGCTGGGACGATTACTGTTTCTAAACCAATAGGAGACCGTCATTATCACGGTCAAGTACACGCCCACACAGTTTGATTGACAGGAACTCGTGGACAATTGATCGTGTGTGTTTATTATTTATTTGTACTCGGATTGTTTGAATTTGTACTCGGTAATTAAAAATTAAAGGTACGAAAGAATTTTTTTTTTTTCAAAATGACTGAATTTTATTTACTTCAATTAGAAATTATACTTCCTCTGATCCTGAAATAAATAAATAAATAAATAAATAAAAATTAAAGTAAGAATTTTGCTTATACGGATATTTTCGCAGAATACTTTTTTCCCATTTGTTTAATATACATATAAATCATTTTGGAACGATATTTAGAATATTAAAAGGGTTTGAAATATTTTTTTTAATGCCTTATTTATTAATAAAAGACAGCCTCCAATAATTAAAAAAAAATCACCAACGGACTCTCGGCCCGCGATGGACTCGAACCCATATCCTCCGGTTTCAAGCTCGACGCTCTAACCATTCAGCCAGTCAGCTCACTTTCATCCGCAACAGATTATCGTTATAATTAGCACCGTCAATTGTCCACGAGTTCCTGTCAATCAAACTGTGTGGGCGTGTACTTGACCGTGATAATGACGCTCTCCTATTGGTTTAGAAACAGTAATCGTCCCAGCAATATACACATCTGAAATATGCGGTCGTACCACATCGAATGGGAAAAATCGGTTTTTAATTGTCCTGAGGCCAAAAACCGCATAAAAAGCATCCCTCCATATAACATCTTTTATAACACCTGAAATTGTCGTGCGCATGCCAGGTATTTTAATTTACATATACTGACGCTTACAGCGCCATCTGTCACTGAAATTTGGAACTTTTTTTGGTTCGTGTTCTTTCCCCCTTCTTCAATAATACGCTGTTAAATTTTGACGCCATTCTAACGAGTGGTTCGCTTTTTAGAGCGTTTTGAAACTCGGACTTTAATTATAATCACCTTGTACTTCCATTTGATAGAGTTTGAAACACAATAATTTTTTACATCTTTATAATTCACTATTGACAGAATTGTTTTAATTCTCGATTGGCACGCTTAAAAGTATGCGCATTATGTGAAATCACCAATGAAGGAAAGCCACGTCGAGCAATAAAACGTCGAAAAGCAAGAAGCAAATTATTGACAAGTTCAAGAAGTCATTGCACATGTTATTAGAAGAATATAGTGTTTGGTATCAGCATATTTCACAAACAATGGACCGACAAAATCAACTACAATGTCTAAAAATTGATCTGTTTGTTCCACTCGATCAGCTGGTAGTGGAGTAATCATCTGGCTTCTTGAAGAAGATTTTTTTTTTTTTTTTACAAATAACATAATTTTTGAGAAACGATTTTATAGTTTGTCTAGCTCTTATGATCCAATATTTTTATCTTAAGTGTACTAACGAGATACATTTAAGGGTGTATTTCGATTCAAACTGCATATTTTCCGATTTATTTTTAAATTCATTTTTGCTCTCAAATGCATCAAACTGGCAAATTGTCTTATTTAGAAAGTACACAAGGTGTCGTTATCGTCAATTCTTTGATAAATGCAGAAAATATTGCAAAAAAAGCAATCAAAAACGGCATTTTGAACCAATTTTTTCAAAGCGGGAGATCTGGGAACGAAAAAATGGACCCTACTGAAAAGATAATTGTTTATAAATAACGTTCTAATGAATTGAGCGTAAAATGACATCACACGGCACCTTATACGTCTCTTCAGAAATCCCCTCAGCAAGTTTCATGTTTCGACTTTTTAAAATGTGTCTGAAAGTGTATCAAAAAATTTCGAGCTGTTGAAGGTGAAAAAGCGTTTTTTCGAATACACCCTTAAGGGTGTTCTCAACTGCTCTGCTCAATAAGCACAAACAGTTTTGACACATTTACAAATTCATTTTTTAATATAAAGATATAAAACTGAAAAGCCTATCTAGGAAAGTGCTTTTTACTCGAACTCAGTTTCCTATTTTATGATAATTAAATTATCTTCCGAGTTATGAGCTATTTTGATCACGTGTTCACGCAATTTTTCTCCTTTTCGTTAACTGTCTTTTCTGCTTTGGTCGGAAAATGTGCAAAAAAACGTGAACTTTGGCAGTTTGTTCTGAAATATCTATTGCGTTTACGAAAAAATTAAAAAAATGAGTGCAATTCGAAAGTTTCTGAACAACAACGCCTGATAGTTTCATGCATTTCCGAACAAAAATAAATTAAAACTTGCGTCACAAAGTTGCTCTTTTTGATTTAAGAATACCCTTAAGTAAAATACGTTTTCGTGGGAATCCCACATCAATAATTTAGTCAATTTTGATTTAGACGAGAGTTATAATAGGATGAATTTCATCCGTCGATAAATGGGGTTTCTGTAATCTTCTGAAACTCGTAATATATTTTTGTCATCTAGAAAAGGGCTTAAACACAATAAATTGGAACTTTTAGGGAAAGTTTTGTATTCTTTAAACAAGTAATTCCATCAAAATAAAATGCATTTTTCTCAACTTTTATCGAAAACTGTCCTGCATGTAATTCTTCTTATGTAAAAGTACCTTTGTGATCACATTTTCTTTTCAGTACCTCTACAAAGCGTAGTACCCAAACAGTCACCCTTAATAATTTTCTCAAGTTCTTAAATCAACAGGATCAATGAATTTTAATAAGTTATTGCTTAGTTAATTGTAACTTTAGACTTATATTCAGAGTATATTATTCAGATTCAATATCTTTGTCAATTGGATTAAATTTAACTGCTTTTCCTGTAGACAAAATGTTTTCTGGCTCATTCAACCCTTCAGGGTCATGCCACCATTTTTTTGAGTTTATGACATTTTTAATAGATAGACCCCTTGGTTAATAAATCCGTAGAATTATGTTTGCCCGTGCAGTGTTTCCAAAAACTGCGATATGTAATTTTCTGAATTTCAGTAACTCAATTGGAGACAAACATTTTCCATTTAGACGGTGAGTCTGTAATCCAGTGTAATACGGTGGTAGAATCACACCACAAATATAATTTTCCGATACATTTAAAAATACCCTTCAAGTGCTTAACTAATTTTGCTGCTATTACAGCACCCATTTTTTTCAATCGAGGTAATGTTAATTTTTAAAACATATTACCCGTGCCTTAGAAATTACCAAATTACTGTTAAAAGTGTCATGTGACGTTTTATATCTAAAATACGCCACTGTTCCAAAAGCTTTTAATGATACATCGGAGAATACATCTAACGGTATATTATCCCTGGCCACAAAATCGGGAAAGTAATATCTAGGAATGTTGATTTTTTTTTACGTCCTTAATTTCACTACAACACATTAACCAATTCTCTTTAGTTTCTCTTGGAAACTCTTCATACCAATCCAAACCAAGTTTCTACAATTCTTGCAAAAGGCACTTTAGTCGTATTTAAAAAAAATAAAATCCAAAAAGAACAAAAGTTTTGGCAGCCATGTGAAGAACATTTCTTTAGGTACATTTAAATTCATTTAAATCTCATAACACTGATATTAAATTCAGGCGCAACGTTATCTTCCTTATAATTCCAATTAAGACCTAGTACTTTCATATATTTATCAGAATGTTCATTTATTTCAATTTCGGGATTGGAATTTTTTCACACATTTTTTAACTCTTCGGTGTTTGTGTCACATTTTCTCATAATCATGTTTGCGTCTTTCAAAATAGAAACAGCATGAGTAGATAACTGAAATGCTTCTTGAAAAGTAGAACTTCCATAAAAAAAGGTCGTCCAGGATATATATTCACACTCTGTGCACAGTACTATATATCTAATTCAACTTATTGCATGTTATTCACCTCAACAATTAAAAAGAATACCTTACAATTTTACTCTCTGTGCATAATACGCGCATCCTATTCATCTTACTATGTCATATTGCATCATATTCACCTCAACAATAAAAAAGAGCGCCCTGCATTTTTACTTTCTGTGCACAATATTTGCATCATATTCATCTCAAGAAGAAGAAAGAGTATTCTGTATTTCCAGTTTCTATCACAATATTAGCATCCTATTAGCCTCAATAATAAACAAGTTGGAAATTGCAAGTGAAGCGTAGCAAATGAGGTGCGTTCGTATGATAACGAAGTTTTAAAAATATTCCTTTCATATATCAATCTCATAAAATTGTAACTAGTGAATTACAATTAAAACGCTCATCAAACAATGTTCTCCCTATACCATTACGTAATGGAATACTTTTGTGTGGCCTTGTAAATCAATAACAAATGTTCTTTGCACCACAAATTATGTAAGATGTATATTATAATATGTACTTTATAGTTGCATATAAATTTTATTAAGTTCGCATATGTGTAACACGATTAAAATGCATTTGAAGCATTTTTTCCCATTGACCGTAATGTAATGGAATACTTTTGATTGTCCCTGTAATTGATCTATGCATCCAATTTTCATAAAATTTGAAATAACTCGAAAAAATTGTGTAATAATTATGTATTTTAAATTTCAAACGTATAGAATATATTTGAAACTTTTTCCCCATTGACCATAATGTAATTGAATACTTTTGATTGCCCCTGTAATTGGTCTATGCACACGATTATCAAAAAATTTGAAATAACTCGACAGAATTATGTAATAATTGCGTATTTTAAATTTCAAACGATTAAAATGCATTTGAAACTTTTTCCCCATTGACCGTAATGTAATGGAATACTTTTGATTACCCCTGTAATTGATCTATGCATCCGAGTTTCATAAAATTTGAAATGACTCGACAAAATTATGTAATAATTATGTATTTTAAATTTCAAACGATTCGGTTGGGTAGTTTTTGCGTTGTTATATGCGGACGGACTGAACGACCACTATAGGTGCTACGTATTATATAATTACGAACGCACCTAAAAAGGATACCCTATTCAATCGTTGTGGTGCTGTGCACAATACTATGTAACTAACTTATTTCGTCCTCGACTATAAGCTAATTCTTTAATCCTATTTTGCATAAAATCTCTAAATTCCTGAATCTTCTTTTCGTTGAGCAATGAAGACATACTATTTTAATCTCAGGCACTCTCTTTCATTGGGAAAAGCAATGCAGATTGTTCATTTCAAGCAAAATAAATCTCATTAATCTGCAGTAAATTCCACAAAAAGGAATGCGTTTGTGAATAGAATAATTCCTGCTTTAGAAAAACTAGTCGTTGGGGGCCACCGTAATACTTACCCATCATGGATATGTATATGAAAATAAAACATATAATAACTATTAATACAATGCATTGCAATTCATAAACAAAATTTAAATATTGTTAATACATAGTAATGCTATAAAACACCAAACTACTCAAGTAGTACCAAATTGCGTAAAAGAAACATCCTTATAACTCCAAAAATAATAACTCTATTAACTAACAATTAATTGCGTCGGATTAAGCGTCTCATTTCCAATTAAAGTATACCTCTGAATTGAAATTTGAATGAAATACAGGGTCATGAAAAATCGAAGAATGTGGAAAACAGGATTACAAATATCTCGGCAACTAATAATCCGATCGACTTCATTCTATATGCAAAATGTGTATTATTTTATTGCCTTTTACGTCCATTCCTTAAAATAAAAAAATTCGAAAATTTTTATATACCTTTCATCAGAACGAATTTTTCGAGAATCCGAAAAAAATAGTTCCGAATAATCGAGGTTGCTGATATTAAATAGGGTTCGTCCCATTCTTACAAACTAACTACATACAAAATTTCAAGTCTCTATCTCAATTTGTTCGGGAGATAGAGCGTTTACAGACAGACAGACAGACAGACAGACAGACGGACGGCAAAATTTTTTTTCTAAAAATATGTTTTTCGGAATCTCCACTATCTAAAACGTGTAAATCCGTCAAAAAAAAATTTTCGATTTTCAAAACGATTGCAAGACTTACCCTATACTACGTATGATGGGTAAGTAATAGCATGCATGGAACAGTGAATTGAGACAAATAAGTATTTGGATGTTTGGGAAATAATCGGGAAAATTTCGAGATCAAATTGCCCCCCTCCTTTTTATTTATTTATTTATTTATTTATTTATTTATTTTACTTACCCATCATGCGTAGTACAGGGTAAGTCTTGCAATCGTTTTGGAAAACGAAAAACTTTTTTTGACGGATTTACAAGTTTCAGATACTGGATATTCCGAAAAACATGTTTTTAGATGTTGTGCCGTCCATCCGTCTGCGTGTCTGTCGGGCTGTAAACGCTCTATCTCCCGAACAAATTGACATAGAGAATTAAAATTTTGTATGTACTTAGTATGTAAGAATGGGACGAAGCCTATTTAATATCAGTATCCTCGATTATCCGGAACTATTTTTTTCGAACTCTCAAAAAATTCATTCTGATGAAAGATAGATAAAAATTTTCGAAATTTTTTATTTTAAAAAGTGGAAGTAAAATGCAATAAAATAATACAAATTTTGCATAAAGAACGAAGTCGACCGAATTATTAGTTGTCGAGATATTTGTAATCCTGTTTTCCACATTCTTCGATTTTTCATGACCCTGTATTTCATTCAAATTTCAATTCAAAGATATATTTTTATTGGAAATGACAATCCATACAGTTCCACACACAGGATAACAGTAACCATAAAAAGTTACCTGCTCATTAGCGTCAGAAGCCCGACATCCTGGTTTCTGACGTTAGTAATAATGTTGGAATGAACATGTTGAATATACAAAATTTAAATTTTAAAAAATATTCTACAATTCATCAGGTATACAAATGAAAAATTACATAAATAAACATGCAATTTTGATATGCAATATATAATACAATATACATTTGCATTTTTAATTGTATATGTATTTATATAAATTTTACTTGTATGTCTGATGAATTGCAGTAATTTTTTTTTAATTTTAAACTTATCAACATAGTTGAAAAACAAAAGAAAAAAAAGTTGCAAAAAAAATGTTGACAGTGATTTTTAAAAAGTCACCCAGTACATTATATTTTTTTTCATCTGAAAGAGTCCTTAAAACAAAAGATATATTGATTCCAAAGAAAAATGTTTGTAATACGCGTATCTACAAGTACCCTAAGTTTAACAGAAATTTTTCACTCTCCAAATATATTGCTTCTCTGATATCTTTTTTTTTCGAAAACCGAGTGTTAAATTTTGTCAATAAAATGTTTTAAGCCGTCAGCATATTTTTCGAAATTTCGCTGACTGTGTCAGTTAAGTGTTATACTTACAGGGACTTTTGTGTAGGATTTAGAAGACAGAAGCGAAATCTGTTATCTAGAAAAATTTAGTATTAGATATTTCGGTCGTTTATACTTCATCGTTATATTTCTGTTGATGAGAACTGAGAAATATATTAAAGCTTACAACAGCATAGTTTAAGGCATGACAACATGATTATTTGAAGCATTATTATTTTTTGGCGGGAAAATACTGAAAGAAAAAGATTAAATTAGACTTTTTAGAAATAAGTACACATTTAAAAATTATTTTAAATAAAAAAGAATTCCTGCTTGCTCCATCTACAGACAGAAGAAGATTTCGAAGTTAAATACTAATTTCACGAACAAATATTAAATCAAGAATTGATAAACCAAGTTTAACAATTTTATCTGGCCGCTTTTGACGAATTTTTACTTTTGTTTTTCTGTACGAGCTGGCTTTATCAGAATCATGTTTAAGCAGCATTTAAAAAAGTATATAGTTATATTTTCCAACGTTCCGACTTGAATTTTTCTGATACATTTTCAGATTCATTTTTAAAAGCAAAAACATAATACTTGATAAAAAGTTTTTAAAATTTTTATAAGCGACCTGTGGTTTTTTCTTTTTTTTTTTTTTTTTTTTCAATTTATTACAACTTGATTTTTAAAAAATGATTTTTACAGCACGACCATTTTTTTTTGTTTCCTATCGCTTCGAAAAATTCGGTTAAAAATGTCCAATTTGACAGCTTTTAAAAAATATATATATTCTGCCTTTATCAAACAAACGGCCAATATCACACATTATATCGTTTCTGAATAAGAGACTATGCCAATTGGATGCGTTTGAGAGTGAAAACAAATTTAAAAGCCAGCCAAAAAATAAGGAATTCGGATTTGAGTACAACTTTTATACGATATTTTTTCATTAATTCCCATTTTTGTTTAATTTGTTTTTGCTATAAAAGGTGGTCCTATCAAAAACGTGTCAATATGAAAGTTGTAGATAAATTAAGAAGATGTAAAATTTTAAGTGAATGGGATATTTTGTGTATATGATTGACTAATGCTCTTCAGGGGTATCCAAATCCTCATATTTAACTATATTATAAAATTAGAACGGTAAACATTCTTATTATGTAGATATCCCATTAAAAAATAGTATATTTACTTTTTTTCGTCTGTTATACTCTTGCAATAAACGTTTCTTTCTTTATTTTCTCTTCTTTTTGAATTGTTTTTGTTGACAAACTATTTATAAAATGTATGCTGAATCTAATATTTTATCTGTTAAAATCTTCATCTTCTAAGAAAAAACTTCAGTTCTTTTGTTCAAGTTTTTCCTCCCTTCTTATTTTCAATTTTTCATTTTTAACTTTTCATTTTGCATATAACGCTCACCTGTAAATCATGATACTTTTTTTACATCAAAATTAAGCGTTCTATGTCAAAATATATGGCAGTTTTGGGTAATATTATAGTTCTGTGACTCTAGCAAATGAGTAAAATTGTAATGTTCTTTTCTCTGTCATTTGTTTTAAATGCTCAGAAAATATGATTCTTTATGAATATATGATATGATGATATCATATATCTAAATGATATCTATACTATATATATATGTATATAACTTATTTACCAATATGAACGTAGTCACTAAAAGTATTAATCATTTAAAAATGTTTTGAAAATTCAGTAAAACTATAGAATTATATCATCTTAAATATTGCTTACATTGCGGTGAAACCTGGAGCTTAGTGTTAGGAAAAATACGTTCCAAACACTTCGAGTACTTATAGGGTTAATAACTTTGTAATGACATTACACTTTTAATTTTTCAAAACCAGTACAAAATTATTTACTGCAACATTCGAATAATTTCTTTATGGACCATATTCAATGTAAACGAAGTACTTTTTGATGGGATAAAAAATAAAAATAAATTCAGAGTAAAAAAAAAAAATGAAAAACCTCAGCACATTTTCTTTAAGGCCCTATGCACAGAAAAAGACCCGGATGATAATGTAAAGTCTATGGGAATGTTCTTTTCAAATATTTCGCTCAAATTTCAACATTTTTACATGATTTTTTTGCACAAGATAGCTGACGACGATCCACAACCGGCCTAGTTTTTACTTTTTCGATTTTGCTTACATATTTTTTATATTACGATAGTTTCAATTTCAAAACCGGTTTAAACCGTTTACGAAAGTTAAAGTACTTCTTTTTTTAATCTCAAACCAAAATTGAAAAAGTAAAAACTAGGCCGGTTGTGGATTGTCCTCAGCTATCTTGTGGAAAAAAATCATGTAAAAATATTAAATTTTGGGTGAAATATTTGAAAAGAACGCCCCCATACACTTTACATTATCATCCGGGTATTTTTCTGTGCCTAGTGTGGCGCTTATGAATGCCGTGTAGATCCAATTAATTTCATTGCTGAAAATTAATTGGTAAATTAATTAAAATCGTATATGTGTTTACCGAAATGCTGGGTTTCTCTGTGTCTCATGTACACTTCAAGATTGAGTATTTATGAAAGCTATTCTATCTTGTGCTGCAGTGCAATTTTACCAACATATAAACGTGAAAAATGCCAAGCTACGCATCGTCTTCGTAGCATAAATGGTAGAGCACTTGGAGTTACAGTAGAATCCCGCTAATTCGGACCCCGTTAATCCGGATCTCTGGATAATCCGGATCGGTTCGGTCGTTTTTTTGTTCCAAGTTTGAGAAGTGATTGGCTGATTTCTATAACATTACCTTGTTTCATCGTCGTGTTCTGAATAAAAAAATCTTTTTCTGAAATCTAGAACAATTAATGGTTTATATTGAACGTCAGGTGGAGACTACACCCAACGAACTACTTATGCTCAAGCGGATGCGTGACCGTTCGGCTCGCAAAAGGTATAGAAAACTGGCACAACAGAAAATTACAAACTTTTGTTTTACATAGTAAACATTTTTACTGTCTGTAAATACATTCAATAAGTTTACCATAAAGGTGATTTTCAGTAAGCATATTTTATTTTTTTCTAATTCTCCGGATTTTTGATAATCTGGATTGGGTCTGGTCCCAATTAATCCTAATTATTGGGGTTTTACTGCATATTATAAGGGTTCGATCCCTGGCTTGGACATTTTTCCCATTGTTACTTCTACGCTTAGTTAGCAAGTAATAAATCACGTATTAAATATTTAATAAAAGTAAATCCAGAGCAAACAAGTTGGAAATTTCACGTGAACGTAGCAAATGAGGTGAGTTCGTACGATAACGAAGTTTTAAAAATATTAAAATCTTGCTGATATGGTAGAGCGTACTTCGGATAAAGTATAGTGGTCGAAATCTTTTTTTGTGTTCCTGTAAATATACAGAAAGTAATTTTTATTACACCTCAGAAACGTATATCTTATTCGAAAAATGTGAAAAAGTTGAATATAATTAAAACACGCCCCAAACAATGTTTCCCCGTATAGCATTATGTAGGGGAATACTTTTGTGTGGCCCTGTAATTTAATAATAAATATTCTTTGCATCTCAGATTGTACAGAATGCATATTTTAGTATATACTTTATAGATTCATGCCAATTCTATTATGTTCGAATGAGTGTAACATCATAAAAATGCATTTGAAACTTTTTTCCCAATTGACCGTAATGTAACGGAATCCTTTTGATTGTCCCTGTAATTGATCTATGCATCCGATTTTCATAACATTTGAAATGACTCGACAAAATTACGCAATAATTATATGTTTTAAATTTCAAACGATTAAAATACATTTGAAACTTTTTTCCCCATTGACCGTTGTTGAGATTTTAGACTGCATAAAACATAGACTTGATTTTGTTATAGTCAAAGAGAGACTTATTACCTGAGCAATTCTTCTTGTCGGCGACTTGTATAAGCAATTGTATGTTTCATAACTTGAATTCCAGTCTTCGAATTTATGATTTCTTTATATCTTGAAAATAGTTATTTATGAATTTTGCCTACTGGCAATATTATACCTTTTACGTATGGTTCTTCACACACACACAAAAATTATGATTTAATGGGATTTTTAAAGCGATTTAATAGACTTTAGCAAAACGTAAACATTCTTTGAATCAGAACATTCTAAAACAGTCCCGCAATCAACTGCAGAATAAAGAATACAATCTAAAAAGATGGATTAGAGATGACTAAATACAAATTATATCTATGAAAAAACATATTATGAATTTTAAAGTACAAATGGACAAGAAATAATGAGAAAAAATTGATTAATAAAGTCATTACAGCTTCGTTCTGTCAACATCAAAGTTTTGGTGCTGCCATCTACAGTCATTTTTGCGAGTTAGTGTCTTAATTGGTGTCTTTTTACTGAATATTTCCTTTTAGGATTCAACATCCTCCGCCCCCGGCAGTAGAGGGGATACCTTTGTAATAGGACGCTTGATGTCACCTTCCGCTGTTTTAATCAGGACGACACGAACTCGATTGTCCTGTCCTGGGAAAGTTTGTAGAATGCGGCCCATTTTCCATCTCATGGGCATGGATCGTTTATGAATTATTACCAAGTCTCCTTCTCGTAGATTAACACTTGGAGTAGTCCATTTAGGACGCTGTTGGAGATGTTGGAGATATTCTCTTGACCATCTATACCAAAATTGGTTCTTGGCCCTTTCAATAAGGCGCCAACGAGCATTTAATGATAGAGCTCGCGAATTAAAAGCCTCTGGAATATCAAGGAGCGGAGCTCCGATTAGAAAATGACCTGGAGTTAATGCGCGCGGATCTGATGGATCTGATGACATCGGCATTAGAGGTCTTGAATTTATGCAACTTTCTATTTGACACAGTAAAGTGGATAATTCTTCAAAATTTAAAATACTGGATTTACATGCCTTTAACAGATGATTTTTTGTAAGCTTTACAGCTGCCTCCCATAGCCCGCCAAAGTGTGGCGCATATGGAGGAATGAAATGCCAATTGATTTTTTGGCTCGAAAGAAAATCTTGAATTTCTCTGTCCCTCAAATATTGGAATAACTGCTTTAGTTGATTTGCTAGACCTACGAAATTTTTCCCATTATCTGAATAAATATCAGACGGCAGGCCTCTACGTGCAATAAATCTCTTTAGGGCTGCTAGCAAGGCTTGCACAGACAAGTCTGATACCACTTCCAGATGCACTGCCTTAGTGCACATGCAGACGAATACACATATGTAAGTTTTTATTTTTATCTTACTTCTAGGCAAATTTGGCTTGGTTATGCAGGGGCCGGCAAAATCTATACCAATCTTGAAAAATGGACGAATTGGGGTGATTCTGTCAACGGGAAGATCTCCCATCATTTGTTGACAAGCTTGTGTTTTTAGGCGTTTGCAAAGTACACATTTGTTGAGCTCTTGTCGCACAGTAGAACGACCATTAACAAACCAAAACTGTTGACGTATAATAGAAAGTACTAGCTGTGTACCTGCGTGCATATGTTTCTCATGTACATGCTTTATTAATAGTTTAGTGACAAAGTTATTTTTTGGGAGTAGCATCGGATATTTTTTATCGAAGGTTAAAGACTGATGTTGGGACAAACGACCACCTACTCGAATGATATCACTTGAATCTAAAAATACATTGAGTGATAACAGTTTACTATTGCTTGGTAAGGGTTTTCTTTCTTTTATCAACTTAAGCTCTGTGTTGAATTCAGAACTTTGAATTAATTTTACAATGCATTGAATTGAATTAGAGATTTCTTCTGAACTTAGATTTCCAAATTTGTTCGTTGTACTATGTCTAGCATTATGAATAAATCTAAGACAATAGGCTGTGACTCTTGATAGCTTAGAGAATTTCGAAAACTTAAGAAGAAAGTCAGGAGGTGCACTTACTTGTGTTATATTACTGACAGAGTCAATTACTTGATTTAACTCATCTATTGGAGCAGTGAATTTAGGTATTGGGATTTGCTCATTTGACAGTAGACAAGGAGGCCCATGCCACCACAGAGAATGATTAAGAAGCTTTCATGGAGGAATTCCCCTAGAAGCTACATCTGCAGGATTTAAAGCACCTGGAATATGATTCCATTCATGGGAAGGCATTAATGCCTGTATTTGGCATACTCTGTTAAGTACGAATTGATTTCCCTTTAAAGGTGGTGCTTTTAGCCAACTGAGAACAATTTGGGAATCCGACCACAAATAAATATTGTCAAATTTTACCTTTAATGTGTCAATAATTACAGAACGTAACTTAGCTAGCAAAAGAGCCGAACAAAGCTCGATTCTAGGCAATGTTTGAGATTTAATAGGATTCACCTTAGTTTTTGCAGCAATCAAATTAACAAATACCCTTTCAGGTGTAACCACACGTAAATATGTAACAGCAGCATACGCTTTATTCGAACCGTCGCAAAAACTGTGCAGTTGAATTTGAACAACTGCTTCATTGAATAAATTTATGTATCTAGGAATTTCTAACGATTTCAATAAATGCATTTCAGATGAAAATTCATTCCAAACATGTTGTATGGCATGTGGGATTTTCTCATCCCAAGAAATCTTATCCTTCCAAAGATCTTACATCATGATTTTTAACTTTATTGTTGTAGGAGCTAGGAAACCCAGAGGGTCAAAGATTGTAGCCACTACAGATAACAAATCTCGTTTTGTTTGTACATCCTTTAAATTAGCGAACCTAATTTGTAAAATATCTTTGGAAGAGTCCCAAAGTAAACCAAGCACTTTAACAGTATCATCTTCCTGAATGACCTTTTTTGAGGAAGCCTTCATTTCATCAGGTAAGTGAGCAATTACATCAGGATCGTTTCAGGCCCACTTTCGTAGATTAAAACCTCCACTTTTCATAATTTTAATTAGCTCTGTCACTAAATTCTGAGCGTTTTCTCTTGTGTCGGATCCAGAAAGGAGATCATCAACGTAAATTTCCTCTTGAATAATTTGGCATGCTTTTTGATTAGATTGTTCATTATCAATGGCCAATTGGCGTAATGTCCTAATGGCCAAAAAAGGTGCACAGGAAAAACCGTATGTAACGGTCAACAGCCTGTATGATTTGATAGTGTCTTCTACATTAAATCTCCAAAGAATGCGTTGATAATCAATATGATTCTGATTAACGAGTATTTGTCGAAACATTTTTTAGATATCAGCACTAAAAGCAATTGGATTCATTCTAAACTTTAATAATAAAGGAAATATTTCCGGCTGCAATTTCGGACCTATCATCATTTAAAGAGCGGCCTGATGAACCAACTGCAGATGCGTCAAATACTACTCTAAGTCGTGTAGTTGAACTATCTTCTTTTAGTACCCCGTGATGCGGAAGATAAAAATGATCCGGATTTGAGATTTCTGAATTTGGTATAAGTTCCATGTGCCCCAAATCGATATATTCTTGCATGAATGCTAAATATTGCTCTCTAAGCAAAGGGTTTTGGTGGAGTTTCTTCTCCAAAAAATAAAACCGCTTTAGAGCTTGAGATTTTGAATCACCGAGGATTGGCTTAGATTTAAACGGCGTGTTTACAACATATCGTCCTGATTCTGTGCGTGAAACGGTTTTAGAATAATTATCTTCAACAAGAGAAATTGGATCAGAACTGGGAACCGACTCAAGTTCCCAGAACCTTTGCAGCTGAGAAGTAATCTGCGTCGTAACATGACAACTAACAGATGAATTTTGGTTTGATTCACTCGAATAAATAATTCCCGATAATATCCAACCCAGTTTAGAATTAATAGCACTCGGCGATCCTTTAAGTCCTAAAATAGACTGTCCTATTATGATATTGGCAAACAAATCTGCACCTATAAGAAGATCAATGGGACTGGACACATGGAAATTTGGATCCGCAAGATTCAAGCCTTTAATATGTGGCCAAAACGTAGTCGTAATCAGAAAATTTGGTAAATTTGTTGTTATCTGGTTAACAACTAACGCGTCTAACTGAAAGATTTCATCATTAAAATGGGGAGAGAATGTCAAAGAAACTTCCTGAAGAGCTGTTTCTGCAACTAAATTATTTATACCTGAGATTTTATGATTTGTAGGCTTCGATGGAAGACCTAATTTTTCACAACAAGTTTTAGAAAGTAGGCTCTTTTGAGAACCACTATCGATCATCGCCCAGCAAGGAATGAATTTGCCTGATTTGGATTTTACACGTATAATGGCAGTAGCCAACAATGTTTGAGAATTTTCACAAAACGATTGATTAGTAAAACAATTTGATTCATTTAAATTACCTACAGCATTTTTGGTTGTTACATGATCTTGTTGTCCAATAATTTGTTGTTGTGCAGGGGCAGATTGATCACGATGAAGGAGTGTATGATGTTTCGAATTGCAATGTTTACATGTGGCATTTATCAAACAATTAGCAACAAAATGGTTAGAACGCAAACAGTTCGTACATAACTTTTTAGATTTTACTAAATGCCAGCGTTGATCAACAGATAAATTCTGCATTAATGGGCATCTATGAAGTTGGTGGGGTTCATTACATTTTGGACAAATAATTTTTTGTGATTTATTCACATTATCCCTTACGACAGTATTCGATACCGATCTTTTTGGAAAATGTTGAGATTTAGGATCAAATTTATTATTAAACTTAGATTCAGTTTTAATAAATTCAACATTACAATTCTGCAGACTACGTGCTTGTTTTTCAAGAAAACTAATTCAACTAAAAACTAAATTTTCAAGATGACTAAATACAAATTATATCTATGAAAAAACATATTATGAATTTTAAAGTACAAATGGACAAGAAATAATGAGAAAGAATTGATTAAAAAAGTCATTACAGCTTCGTTCTGTCAACATCAAAGTTTTGGTGCTGCCATCTACAGTCATTTTTGCGAGTTAGTGTCTTAATTAGTGTCTTTTTACTGAATATTTCCTTTTAGGATTCAACAACCGTAATGTAACGGAACCCTTTTGATTGTCCCTGTAATTGATCTATGCATCCGATTTTCATAACATTTGAAATGACTCGACAAAATTACACAATAATTATATGTTTTAAATTTCAAACGATTAAAATACATTTGAAACTTTTTTCCCCATTGACCGTAATGTAACGGAATCAATTTCAAACGATTCGTTTGGGTAGTTTTTGCGTTGTTATATGCGGACGGACAGACAAATAGACGGACAGACAGACAGACAGACGGACAGACGGACGGACTGAGTAACAACAATAGGTGCTACGTATTTACATAATTACGAACGCACCTAAAAAAGAAAAAAAATATTAGTACGTTTACCTTAAATGAAAGCACATAATTAGGAATAAAATACCGCATTCTGTGTGTTCTACTTCATTTAGAATTTTAACACTTTTTATACAAAAAAAATGAAAATAAAAAATAAAATAAATAAAGTGAAAAAAGAAAGAAAGAAAACTTCGCAAGAGGTTTTTATTCGGTTTTACGCATTTCCGACTAACAATTGCCTTTTCAATTTCTATATAAGAAAAGGCATGTGATATTTTTTGTCTGAAAAGCCTTCAAATTACCGACAATGTTTTTTGAAATTCGTCGCCTGCAACAGAAATGTTATTTCCGAAAAAATTTGAATGAAGTTTTTTTTTCGAAAGAATTTAGCATAATATATATATTTCCCTTTTTTCCTTCCTCAAAACTTATTTCAGCTTTAGGACAAGAAGAAAGATTTATAAAATTCCAAATAAATGCCGATCTTTCTAAAATTCAAATTTAAAATCCGGTTCATGAAATTAAATAACAACTTTTTGAAAAAAAAAAATTGTTGTTTAATGAATCATTCATATCATAGTTTTACTTATTAATTTATTTAAGAGTGTTCTTAAATCAAAAAGGGCAACTTTGTGAATCTAGCAAGTTTTAATTTATTTTTATTCGGAAGTGCATGAATCTAGCAAGTGTTGTATTCAGAAACTGTCTAATTGCACTCAATTTTTTGTTTTTTTTAAAAAACACAATAGATCTTTCAAAACAAGCTTTCAAAGTAGACATTTTTGAACACATTTCCCGACGAAAGCAGAAAAACCGGTCGAAAAGGAAGAGAAAAACGGGTGATCGCGTGATTTAAATAGTTTAAGACTCAATAAGTTATTTATTGATCAGAAAATGGAAAATTAACAAGGAAGGGCTGGGCATACTCAGAATTTTATGAAAAAAATACTAATTGAAGTACTTATGTATGTAATAAAGCATCAGTCAAAATTAGCGGCAGAATCACAGAAGAAGATGTGTAAAAAAATAAAATATTTTCGAATATTTGGTGTGAAAAAACGAAAAAGTCACTCGATTTGGCGAGCAGCCCTTTTCCTCGCCAAAAGCAAACGATTATAATACAACTCAAAACTATTGGATATTTAGAATGCGTGTAAATGGTATTTAACGAATTTAAACATGAACAATGAGAAACTTTAATATATACATAAATATACATATTGTATTACGTATATATATTACTTGTTGAAATAGTTATTTAATTAATCACTGGAAAAAATGCTTTCATAGACAAAAAAAAAAAAAAAAAAAAAAAAAAAAAAAAAAAAAAATCATATTGAGAAAAATTATTTTCATATATTCTAGCGTATTCAAAAAATAAAACCAGGCGTTTCCATAGAAACGAAATCTAATCGACAATTCTCAATTGAACTTTGAGCTTGAAACAAATTTAATTAATTTAAATTATGAATTTCGTTTTAAATCTCAAATTTTGATGATTAAATTAGAATATAAATACATATAAATATCGATATAACAAAATTATACTTAAAACAAACTAAAACTTACAAAAATAAAGTTACTTAAATTAAATTTATCAAAACAAGTTCAACATGAAACTTTTTTTTCTTGAAGTGTATTTGACATACAGTATTTTTTGAAATAACATCCATCGCCAACCGGAGATAAATCGCCAAATAACGAAATTTTCATTATTTTTTTACGGTTACTGAATGGAAGTTCCGCCGAAATTTTTTTTATAAACGTATATATCCTCGCGAGAAGAACATTTTGTAATTTTTTCAGATTTTTCGGAGTATGCCCGTATGGAGACCTTCTTTGTAAGTTCGATTTAAGATCGCTATCATAATTAGGCCTTTCAATTTTATATCTTTCTGTTAAAAAATTAGTTTGGGAATGTGTCAAAACGTTTTACGCCTGTGGAGCGAAGCAGTTGAGAACAACCTTAATTTTGAAATGAAAAAAACTTCTTTAAACACCATAAAATAAGTTAACTGCGCAAGGCCTTTCGAAAGAACTTAGTCTTTCTTCGTCAGGCGCAAAAAAGACGTGCGTACACAATGAATGTAGAGGCACGACTGTCCACAATGACTGTTGTGCCGCTAAATTCATTATGGACGCACGTCTTTTTTGCGCCTGACGAAGAAAGACTAAGTTCTTTCGAAAGGCCTTGCGCAGTTAACTTATTTTATGGTGTTTAAAGAAGTTTTTTTCATTTCAATTGTGTATAACACCAGCTTCAATTTAATACATTAACCTTAATTTTATTTATATGTACGTGTACGTATAGACATGAACATTTTTAATTCATCAATTATAATAAATTATTACAATTTACTGATTTATGTTTAATCCACTATCACTTATTAGCTGTGCTCATAGTTATGTTAATACAGAGCACCTATACTCGTCGTCCAATCCGTCAGTCTCTCCATCTGTCTTTCTGTCCGTCTATACGTACGCATACAACCAGTGTTGGGTATGAACGCGCTCACTGAACGAAAACTCACGAGTTTCGCTCACTATTTGTGAACTTTGAACTGAACTTCGCTCACTATTTTATAAACGAGTTTGGACTGAACGAAAACTCAAAAAATAGACGAGTTTGAACGAAATTTACTTTCAAATTGACGTTCAATTTTTTCATAATTTAATTAAAATTTTTCCAGACCTTAGTACACTTTTTTCCTCTTTCAAATGCCATTTAGAGGCCTACACTGTTAAAAATTTGCAGCATTCTGTCCAGTCATTTGACTGTTTTTTTTCCAAAAACGGTAACATAACCATATTTTAACGCTATTCTGATCATAATATTGGTTATTTTATGGTCAAAATATAGTTAAATTACGGATAGGTAACTATTTTTTGAAAAAACGGTCAAATGTCTGGACAGAATGCTGCAAATTTTTAACAGTGTACACGAGCCTCAGGACGAGTTAAGTCTGGATATCACTTCTCTGGGTAGTTCCTAGTCTTACTTCTTCTGCAGACTCGGGTCGTGCCGAACCGGACCTGGGCTGTATACAATTTCGCCGGAAATAGATATATACAGTAAACTCCCTGTACAAGGTGGATTGTGTAAGGCAGAAATATGTCTAAATCGGAAAGATTTTAAAGAAATCGGAAAGATTTTAAAAGAAAGCATAAACATCGCAGCCTACGGCACTTCTGCATAAATGGAGATTATAAACAGACTAAGATAAGTTTTTTTGGCCAGAACTCTTCCGTAAGGGTAAATATCAATGTCCTGTAGAAATGTACTCGGGGTCGGGCAGGATTCGGTGCGAAATTTAAGTTTTTTTCGGGCCGGGCCAAGCTCGGGCCTTGTTTTTAGCTATTATATCGGGCCGGGTCGAGCTTTGATTTTAGTTATTATATCGGGTCGCTAAATTTTCTCTACGAGCTGGGCTGGGCTCGGGCCGAAATTTTTATTTTAATATCGGGCCCGACATTTTTTTTCTATGGATCGGGCCTGGAAATTTCCGTCCGTGCATACCTCTATCTTACATATCGAATAATCAAACGATTAGTTCACAAAATTTTGTAAATTTGGACAATAATATCCAAACATTAAAAAAAAAAAAAAAAAAAAAAAAAAAAAAACTTTGTTCACTTTTACAAATGAGTTTGATTTGAACGAGTTCGTTTAAAAATTTTTGAATTTGAACGTGAACTTAAATCATTTTTGAGAAATTGAACGTGAGTTTGAGTTAGTTCGTTTATTTTGTGAACGTGCCCAACACTGCATACAACACAGAAAAAACTACCAAACACAATCGTTTGAAATTAAAAATATATAATTATTGCATAATTTTGTTGATTCATTTCAAATTTTATGAAAATCGGATGCATAGTTCAATTACAGGGACAATCAAAAATATTCCGTTATATTACGGACAAAGGAAAAAAATAGTTTCTTTCAAAGGCATTTTAATGATGTTAGACTGTTTCGAACCTAATAAAATTTATACACTTCTATGAAGTGTGTACTAAAATATACATCCTGTACAATCTATGGTGCAAATAATGTTTGTTATTCATTTGCCGGGCCACACAAAAGTATTCCATTGAATAATGGTATAAGGGGAAACATCGTTGGGTCATGATTTAGCTATATTAAACTATTTCACATTTTACGAAACTTATATACGCTGCTGAGGTTTACTGCAAGTTACTTCTTGCATAACTGAAAGCAGATCATATTTACAGGGACACACAAACGATTTCGTATATTATACGGTATCCGAAGTACTGTATACTATTACACCAAGATCTAAATAGTTTCAAAACTTTGTTCTTGTACAAACGCACCTCATTTGCTACGTTTGACGTGTAATTTCCAGCCTATTATTATTTATCTTATATTGTTTATCTGCGAAAAAAACTGTGCGAATAAATGGAAATGTATACATAAAAATTGATTTTAAAACACTCAATTAAAATACATTTATTTTTTTTTTTCTAAATGCATCACACACGCCCACCCATCCTCTCAAAACAGCAAAAAGCAGGTAACAACAAATCTATTAACATATTGCTTCATCCTTAACTTCAAGTTGTTTGTTTTTGTTTTTAGAAAATAAATAGCTTTTTCAACACATTAATGGGTTTTTTTAAACAAAACTTTCAAAAGTTTTTTTGCCGATAATGGTATGGGGAGATTACTTTGTGAAAACAACAATTATGACTTTTAATAGCTTTCTCGGTTAAACAGGTGGATTTTTGCAGCAAATCGCGTGTAAGCATAAAAAAAATTACCAAACTATTTACAGATTAAAAGACATTTCGCTTACAAGAATGTTTTGAAAAGGGATTATATAAATATTACTTTTTCTTCCAGCCAACTTTTTAATTAAAAATCGTTTAGTTTTATCATGCTTTATAATCGATTGGCTGCTTAAAACAATAGTTGTCAACATTTCGGATAACTGTATTTTTAACTTTAAATAGCGTTGATCCCTTATACGAATTTTTAAGAACGTTATATGTACAATAATGATAAGAGAGCTTTTTTTGTTATGAAATTTTCTTATTTCATGTAATAAAATTATAAATGCTTAATTAATTATTAAAAAATAGCAAATGTTTATTAAATTATAACAATAAACCGAGTTTAATTAAAAATAAAGTTATTTAATTACTTAAAAATAATTGAAGTGTGTTTAATTTTTCTGTGAATTCCTGTATACGAGATATAGAATTTATATGAATGAGTGTCATGCAGGTATTAGTTAAATTTAAGTTATTATTAAAATACTTAGTTAATAGTTAAACTAGTTATTAGTTAAATAGAATCGATAAAATAGGATGTATTAAGTAAGGGTCATTTTCCTTCTGTTCACTCTTTCTTAGTTCACACAACTTCGAAAAATTTTACTTTGGTGTGAGGCCACCACCTATATAACTACGTGATATCGAGCATGTTGCGAGAAGGATTATCAAAAGAAAATTAAACTTATTTAATTAAAATTGACGAATAATTTATTTACACATTATTTACAAATAACAAAGCAATATTTACAATTAAAAATTTGGATACAGACGATCCAGTCCGATACTAAGTTACATACACCAAATACTTTCTGCGCACTTGGCCCACTCATTTAAATACTTTGTACCCCTCTCACACTGCGTTAGTTAAAATAGATTTATCGGAGATCACGCTTGATCATCCCATTACGCCAGCTATATACAACAGAGACTACACTCTTGTACGCACCTCAGTACACTCCCGTCCGAAAACCGTACTCCGGAAAGAATCGACTACACATCTTCGGATCTGCGATAGAACTGACAGTCAACCATCTCCCCAATTTCTCACTCAGCCAGATTGCCCAATACTTCATTGTTTGCCTAATCTGAGGAACACGTTCTTGAATAGAAAGAAAAGCTGTCATTCATTCAACGGAATTGTTCATATACCGCTGTCTATCTCTATATTTATCTATTATATATCTATCTGAGATTAACTTCGAAATAAGACTAGTCGTTGGGGGCCACCGTAATACTTACCCATCATGGATATGTATATGAAAATAAAACATGTGAAATTATTTATACAATGCATTGCAATTCATAAACAAAATTTAAATATTGTTAATATACATAGTAATGCTATATTAAAGAACTGCTGATGTACCAATTTCGACAAATTATATAAAACGCCAAACTACTCAAGTAGTACCGAACTGCGTAAAAGAAACATCCTTATAACTCCAAAAATAATAATTCTATTAATTAACAATTAACTGCGTCGGTTGGTTGGTTGGTTGATTGATTTTTGTCGTCCGATTATCTACGCTAATGGGATATAGGACCAGGGGGAGTGCCCTCCGTGGGGGTCTTTCTAAGGGGACCTAACCCGTATTTACGCAAGGTTCGAAGAAAACCACGGAAAACTCCGAACGGTTAGGCCGACAGCCGCGATTGGGTTCGAACCCAGCACCTGCCGTCTACCAGTTGAGAGGTCCGAACCTCTCGGCCACTGGTGGGGCTAACTGCGTCGGATTAAGCGTCTCATTTCCAATTAAAATATATTTCTGAATTGAAATTTGAATGAAATACAGGGTCATGAAAAATCGAAGAATGTGGAAAACAAGATTACAAATATCTCCGCAACTAATAAGCCAATCGACTTCGTTCTATATGCAAAATGTGTGTTATTTTATTGCCGTTTACGTCCATTCCTTAGAGCAAAAAAAAATAGAAAATTTTTATATATCTTTCATCAGGGCGAATTATTCGAGAGTCCGAAAAAAATAGTTCCAGATAATCGAGGTTGCTGATATTAAATAGGGTTCGTCCCATTCTTACATACTAACTACATACAAAATTTCAAGTCTCTATCTCAATTTGTTCGGGAGTTAGAGCGTTTACAGACAGACAGACAGACGGACGGCAAAAAAATTTTTCTAAAAATATGTTTTTCGGAATCTCCACTATCTAAAACGTGTAAATCCGTCAAAAAAATTTTCGATTTTCAAAACGATTGCAAGACTTACCCTATACTACGTATGATGGGTAAGTAAAAAAATGTTACCTTTAACAGCAAGTACACGAAAAATGATACGGATACAATATAAAAGTAAAAAGATAATATCAGATAACAGTAACCATAACAAGTGACCTACGCATTAGCAATCAGAAATCTGACACCCTGGTTTCTGATGTTAGTAATAATGTTGAGTTAAAAATCATGTAAATTAAAAGAAGATTATTAATATTATTATTATTATTTTTTTTTTTTTTTTTTTTTTTTTTTTTTTTTTGCGGGAAGGGTATTTTCTGATTATCTAAAATCCTTAGCCATATTAAAGCTTATTAGTTACACAAAAAAAACGATTTATTAATTAAATAGACTTAAATAAAATCCATTTATTTAATAATCATACGTCAAACAGAGAATATGAAACCCTTTTCAACAGATTCAGAAAACTGTATTAAAACTGCACTGGCTAATAAGATGACTAATGATGTGTAATTCAACCATATAAGACCGCACAACATATTTTAAAACCCAATTTCAGAAATTTCCATGTACAATCAGTAAATGATCCTAATTTTTTGAGCAAGTGGTAGATAGATTATATAGATAACAGATATATAGATGATATATAGAAATAGCAGTGATATATTGATATAGCTGTGATATATCGATATATAGCAGTTATATAGCAAATATACAGCAATGATATATAGATATAGCAGCAGCATATATAGATTTGTATCAATTTATTAGATGCGTCCAACAATATAGTGCAGTGCCGTCAGGAAATCATGTATCTCAATTGAAAATTCGCTTTTAATAATTTTGACTAATAAGGAGAACGATACGTATATGTTTATCCTTTTGTAAAGCCCTGTATACCATATATAGAATTTATATACAACGAATAACATGCAAATTTTTAATTAAATTTGAATGCGCATAACGAAATTGGAAATACACTTGCACCAACTATTGCTCAAAGGCAGTAAGTACAGTAACAGTTTTCTTTTGTACCCCTGTAAATGAAAGACAAATGCTATGAATGCCATATTCAATATTAATCATATAGTAGTGAAATAGAGTGATTTATATCCATTTCAATGTATCTGAAATGTGTAATGTCATTAAAATACTCTGCAAACGATTTTTCCCCATTTGTCATAATGTAATGGAATGTTTTTGTGTGTGTGTGTGCCTGTAAAAGAACTAGTAATGTTGCACACTTCATATACTATACCGAATGTAAGCATTATTAACTTCTATCAATTACATGATAATCCGATTATATTTACTTTAAAAAGAACACGTATTAACAGGGAGACGGGCAGAGAAACCTAATTAAACAAACCTTTTCAACTTTTAACCCGTCAGTAGTCGCGTGTCCGTCTTTTCGCCGCCCGTATAACTTATCTTCTCCTAACTTGTATCAGATTACAAATACAACGGAGATCTACCATGTAGCTGACTTTGAAGGTTTTTCTAACACCTTAGTGAAGTAACAGGACACCTCTGTTTTTCTTTCAGGTACATTTTTAGAAACAAAGTTGAAATTGGCGAAAAAGTCTACGTAACAACCACTAATGTCAGTTCATTTTTACTTTTTCGAATTATTCCATATCTCATGAATAAAATGCGTAATTTAAGAAAACTGCAAATTTATATATTCATTGAAATGTTATCTTCATATATTAGGTGAAAAATATTTCTTATTTTACATATTTGGTATGCGGAGGGCCAGCGGCGAAAAGACCGAGCACGACTAATGACGTTGTCGAAAAAATCGCGACTACTCGCGGGTTAAATAACTAAACATTATTTAACGTCTGATGTACAAAATTTGAAAATTAAAAAATGTACAATGAGTCAAAACCACTGTATTAACACTAGTGTCTTTGGTGGAAATTTACACCTTGTTATTAAATCAAATTATACAAATAACTACTTAAGGAGTTGCAAAAATATAGATATTATTTATTTATTTTACTTTACCTGATATCTTTCGAATGCCCACGCATTCATTATCAAAGGAACATAAAAGAAGATAATTGATGATAATTGTTTCATAATTAATCAATTGATTATAATTAATATCAATAATCTTCTTTTATTTTACTTTGATAATGAATGCGTTGGCATTCGAAAGATCTCAGGTAAAATAAATTATATCTATATTTTTGCAACATCTTTTAAGTAGTTATTTGTATAATTTAAAAAATGTACTACAATTCAACAGACATACAAGAGACAAATTACATAAATACACATACAATTTTGCATGAAAAACATGAAAGTCCGATTATATTTACGTAAAAGAGAGCACGGACGGGCAGACAAACCGAATTTTGCGTGCAATATACAATACAATATACGTTTGCATTACGCAATTATTTTTCTTGTATATCTGATGATTTGTAGTATATTTTTAAACTATTTAACTTTGTAGAAAAGTTTTAAAAATAACCTCAAAAAATGTTGACAGTGTTTTTTTTTTTTTTTTTTTTTTTTTTTTTTTTTTTTTTTAATTCCCCAGTGCATGATATTTTTCCTTTTTATTTAAAAGAGTCCATAAAACAAAAGATATATTATTCAGAAACAAAAAGTTTTGTAATACGCGTATCTATAAACACTCCGAATTTAACAGAAATTTTTCGCTCTCCAAATATATTGCTTCTCTAGTATCTTTTTTATTTTTCGAAAACCGAGTGCTAAATTTTGCCAATAAAATGTTTTAAGCCGTCAGCATATTTTTCAAAATTTCGCTGACTGCGTCAGTTAAGTATTATACTTACAGGGACTTTTGTTTAGGATTTAGAAGACAGAAGCAAAATCTGTTGTCGAGAAAAATTTAGTATTAGATATTTCGGTCGTTTATACATCACTCTTATTTCCGTTGGGGAAAACAGAGAAAGATATTAAAACTTACAACAACATAGTTCGAACGCATGATAACATGATTGTTTGAAGTGTTATTTCTGTGGGAAAATGTTGAAGAAAAAAATGTTAAATTAAGCATAGTTTTTAAAAATAAGCACATATTACTAAATTATTTTAAATAAAAAAATCCCTAAAACAAGCAGAGTTAGATTTCGAAACTAAATACTTATTTCACCAACAAAAATTAAATCAAGAATTGATAAACCAAGTTAAATAATGATTTCACCAACAAAATTAAATCAAGAATTATTAAATCAAGTTAAATTCTCATTTCACCAATAAATATTAAATCAAGAATTGATGAAACAAATTAAATATTAGTTTCATCAACAAAAATTAATTCAAGAATTGATAAACCAAGTTAAATACTAACTTCAACAATAAAAATTTAATTAAGAATTGATAAACCAAGTTTAAACATTTTATTTGGCAGCTTTTGACGAGTTTTTATTTTCGTTTTTCTGTAAGTGTTTTTTTTTTAGAATCATATTTAGGCGGTATTAAAAAAAAGTATATTTTTATCCACGCTTCACAACTTGAAAATTTTTTATACATTTTCAGACTCATTTTTAAAAGTAAAAACATGAGACTGGATGAAAAGATATTTTAAAAGACTTTTATAAGCGACCTGTGTTTTTATTTTGCATTCAATTTATTAGAACTTGATGTACAAACAATGATTTTTTCAGTACGACCATTGTTTCGTTTCCAACACTATCGCTTCGGGAAATTCGGTTCAAAATGCCCAATTTGACAGCTTTTTTAAAAACATTTTCTGCTTTATCAAACAAACGACCAATACCACACATTATATCTTTTCTGAATAAGAGAACCTGGCAAATGGATATGTTTGAGAGCGAAAACGAATTTAAAAACGAGACAGAAAATAAGTAGTTTGGATTTGAGTACAACCTTAATACGATATTTTTTCATTAATTTTTTTTTTATCTATAAAAGGTGATCCTATTAAAAACGTGTTAGTATAAAAGTTGTAAATAATATTGAGAAGATGTATAATAAATTTAACCGGATGGGATATCTTGTGTATATGATTGACTAACGCCCTCCACGGCTATCCAAATCCCCATGCTTAACCTATATTATGAAATGGAAATGGTAAACATTCATGTTTTGTAAATATCCCATTAAAAATAGCATATTTACTTTTTTTTCGTCTGTATACTCTTGTCGATGAACGTTTATTTCTTTTTATTTCTTTTTCTTTTTTCTTTTTTTTTTTTCAATTGTTACAATTGACAAAATAGTTATAAAATATATGCTCAATCTGACATTTTATCTGTAAAATTTTCGTCCTTAAAGTAAAAAATTCAATTATTCTGTTCGTTCCCCCCCCTCCCCCATATTATGCATGTAACGCTCACCTGCAAATCTTGCTTTTTTTTTTTTTTTTTTTTTTTTTTTTTTTTTTGTATCAAAAGTAAGTGTTTTAAGTGTGGTATATATGGTATATGGTAGTTTTGGATAATATTTTAGTTTTTAATCCTTTGAGCCTCTTACAAATGGATAAAATTGTAATGATGTTTTCTCTGACATTTGTTTTAAATGCTCAGAAAATATGACTCTTTCAACATTATAAAATACAAGGACGAACCCGTCGAAATTCGACGAAAGAAAAGGTTTAAGAAAGAGCTGTTTCAATGATTTATAATAAATCTTCAAAATCTGTTATAGTAAAAAATGCACCTTATATTGTTAAGTCTAACTCTCAAACAAATCATATTTATCTTAAAGATAACAAAGTGCTATTTTTATAAATCTCAGTTTTAGAAATTGTTAAAATTAAACTTTAATCGTACATGTAAGCAGTAAAAAATAATAAAGATCTGTTATTATGATATGTTATCAATTAAGGCTCTTATGCTAGTATTCCAAAATGAAAAAAAGCAAAATATATTCAACTTTCACTAAATGATAGAATTTTTCACCGTGAAATCTGTGCCCAACATCATTTTCATCATATCAAAATTTACAAATACACATTTCGTATCTGTATTCACCTTTTCAAATTGGTATATTAATTTGATCATTTTTATTCAATACATAAAGTCTTGAGGTTATTAGAAATTAAAGTGTTGATATTCTTTTAAATTTAAATCAAATTTTGTAAATGAAATCAAAATTCAGCGGGTACATATTTAAATTTCATTTTTTTTTCTTTTTAATGAGAAAATAGCAACATAAAGATACAGTAATATTTTTTTTCCTTTATTTCCTGTGCTTTTAATAGAAATGGAGTACTCCTGTTGCCACGATTAGAAAATCGGTAATAAAACTACAAAATAATAATAATAATAATAATAATAATAATAATAATAATAATAATAATAATAATAATAATAATAATAATAATAATAATAATAATAATAATAATTAGAGTTTTCAAATAAATTACATTCAAAAGTACATTTTTTTCCGCATACGATGGTGTAACAAATGAAAATGGGCGATGTTTAGAAGTTAAAAAAATTTGCAGTAGCAAAAATTGCAACACCGAATTTTCATTTAAAATTTGAAAGTGTTGCCATTCACAAATGACGTATACGTTACGCACAGATACATTTGGCCTTTTATAATATAGAAATAAATAAATAAATAAACTTAATTATAAATATGAGTGTAATACAAAAGAGTATCAATCATTCTTCAATGCTTTGAAAATTCATTAAATCGGTAGAATTATACTATCTTAAATATTGCAGTGAAATCTCGAGCTAATGAATGGAATATTAAGTATGAAAAACTTAGAGTAATACTTAGAATGTAATAAATTTGTATTAACATTAAACTTTTAACTTTTAAAGGCGATATAAAATTATTCACCGTAACGTTTGACTATATACTTTATGGACCATATTCAATGTAAACAAAGTACTTTTGATGGAATAAAAAAAAAATAATAATAATAAATCCAGAGTAAGAAAAAAAATGAAAAACCTCAGTATGTTTATTTTAAGTTAAAATACTTAATTAGGAATGTAAAAGACCGCATTCTGTGTTTTATTTGTAATAACGTAACACTTTTAATTTTTTAAAAAGTACAAAATTATTCACTATAAAGTTCGAATAATCTTTATGAGCCATATTCATTGTAAACAAAGTATTTTTTGGTGGAATAAATAACAATAAAATAAATAATAATAATAATAATAAATCATGCGAAAAAAAATAAAGAAAAAAAGCTCTCAGCAAGTTTATTTTAAATGAAAGTACATAATTAGGAATAGATGCCCATTCTGTGTGTTCTGCTCCAATTAGATTTTCAATGTTTTACACACATATATATATATATATATATATATATATATATATATATATATATATATATATAAATGAATATAAAAAATAAAAAATAATACAGAAAATGAAAAAAGAAAGAAAAAAACTTCACAAGAAGTTTTTATTCGGTTTTTCGCACTTCCGACTAACAATTGCAATTTATATTTGAGAAAACTAACAATTTCAATTTATATTTGAGAAAAGGCATATATTTTTGGTTTAAAAAGCCTTCAAATTACCGACAATGTTTTTTGGATTCCGTCGACTGTAACAAAAATGTTTTTTCCGAAAAATTTGAATAAGGTTTTTTTTTTTTTTTTTTTTAAGAACCGCACGAAAGAATTTAGCATAATATATATATATTTACCTTTTTTCTTTCCTCAAAATTTATTTCAACTTTTAGACGAGAAAAAGAAATATTTATAAAATTCCAAATAATGCTGATCTTTCTAAAATTCAAATATAAAATCAGGTTGATGAAATTAAAAACAACTTTTTGGAAAAAAAAATCATTATTAAATGAATCATTCATATCATAATTTTACTTATTTACTTATAATATAAATTCGAAAGTAGTCTGTTTGTTCTTAAATCAAAAATAGGCATCTTTGTGACACATGCATTAAATTATTTTTGTTCGGAAATGCATGAAACTAGCAAGTGTTGTATTCAGAAACTGTCTAATTGCACTCAATTTTTTTTAAACACAATAGATCTTTCAAAACAATCATTTAAAGTAGACATTTTTGAACACATTTCGCGACGAAAGCAGAAATACCGGTCAGAAAGCAAGAGAAAAACGAGTGATCACGTGATCGAAATAGCTTAGAACTCAATAAGTAATTTATTGATCAAAAAATGGAAAACTAAGTTCGATTTAAAATCGCTATCATAATTAGGCTTTTCAATTTTATATCTTTCTGTTAAAAAATGAATTTGGGAATGTGTCAAAAAGTTTTACGCTTGTTGAGCGGAGCAGTTGAGAACAACCTTAATTTTATATATAGGTACGTATGGACATGCATATTTTTTAATTCATCAATTATATTAAATTATTACAATTTACTGATTTATGTTTAATACACAATCACTTATTAGGTGTGCTCATAGTTATGTTAATACATAACACCTATATTCCTCGTCCAATCCGTCAGTCTCTGTCTTTCTGTCCGTCTATACGTTCGCATACAACAGAGCAAACACTACCAAACCGGATCGTTTGAAATTAAAAATATATAAATAAATAAATGTTGTACAATTTTGTTGAGTTATTTCAAATTTTATGAAAATCCGATGCATAGTTCAATTACAGGGACAATCAAAAATATTCCGTTATATTACGGCCAACGGAAAAAATAGTTTCTTTCAAGTGCATTTTAATGATGTTACACTGTTTCGAACCTAATAAAATTGATATGCATCTATGAAGTATGCACTAAAATATACATCCTGTATAATCTATAGTGCAAAGAAAGTTTGTTATTCATTTGCAGGGCCACACAAAAGTATTCCATTGAATAATGGTATAAGGGGAAACATCGTTTGGGGTCATGATTAAGCTATATTAAACTAATTGACATTTTATGAAATTTATATACGCTGCTGAGGTTTACTGCAAGTTACTTCCTTGAAAGCAAATAATATTTACAGGGACACACAAACGATTTCGTTACTATACGGTATCCGAAGTACTATATACTATTACACCAGGATCTAAATAGCTTCAAAAATTTGTTCTTGTACAAACGCACCTCATTTGCTACGTTTTACGTGTAATTTCCAGCCTATTATTATTTATCTTATGTTGTTTGTCTGCGAAAAAAACTGTACGAATAAATGGAAATGTATGCTTAAAAATTGATTTTAAAACACTCAATTAAAATACATTTATTTTTTTTCTAAATACATCACACACGCCCACCCATCCTCTGAAAACAATAAAAAGAAGATAACAACAAATCTATTAACATATTGCTTCATCATTAACTTCAAGTTGTTTGTTTTTGTTTTTAGAAAATAAATAGCTTTTACAACACATTAATGTTTTTTTTTTTAAAACAAAACATTCAAAAGTTTTTTTTTTTTTTTTTTTTTTTTTTTTTTGCCGATAATGGTATGGGGAGATTACTTTGTGAAAACAACAATTATGGCTTTTAATAGCTTTCTCGATTAAACAGGTGGGTTTTTGCAGCAAATCGCGTTTAAGCATAAAAAAAATTACCAAACTATTTACAGATTAAAAGACATTGCGCTGACAAGAATGTTTTGAAAAGGATTTTACAAAATATTACTTTTTTTTCCAACGAACTTTCTAATTAAAAATCGTTTATTTTTATCGCGCTTCATAATCGATTGGCTGCTTAAGGGTGCATTCAAAAAATACTTTTCCATCTTCAATAGCTCGAAATTGTCTGATACAGTTTCAGACGCATTTTTAAAAGTAGAAACATGAAACTTGATGAGCGGATTTTTGAAGAGACGTATAAGGTGCCGTGTGATGTCGTTTTGCGGTCAATTCATTAGAATTTGATTTATAAACAATCACCTTCTCAGTATGATCCTTTCTTTCGTTCCCAGATCTCCCGTTTTGGAAAATTCGGATCAAAAGGCTAAGTTTGACTGCATTTTTTGTAATACTTTCTGATTTTATCAAAAAAGTAACAGACACGGCACCACATATAGCTTTATCAACACATTAATGTTTTTTTGAAACAAAGCTTTCTAAAGTTTTTTTGCAGATAAATGGCATAGGGAGATTTCTTTGCGAAGACAGCAATTGTGGCTTTTAATAGCTTTCTCGGTTAAACAGATGGACTTTTACAGCAAATCGCGTTTTAGCATTAAAAAAAATCACGGAACTATTTACAGATTAAAAGATATTTCGCTTACAAGAATGCTTTGAAAAGGGATTATATAAATATTACTTTTTTTTCAGCGAACTTTTCAATTTAAATTCGTTTAGTTTTATTCCGATTTATAATCGATTGGCTTGTTTAAAACAATGATTATCAACAATTCGGATAACTATATTGTCAATTTTAAGCAGCGTGGATTATTTATATGATTTTTTAATAACATTATTTGCACAATAATAATCTTTTTTTTTTTTTTTTTTTTTTTTTTTTTTAATATAACAAGATGGAACCCGTCGACATTCGACGAAAGACAATCTTTTAGAAAGAACTGTTTTACTGATTTATAATAATGCTACAAAATTAGTTACAGTAAAAAAAAAGCATCGTATATTGATCAATCTAACCCTTAAACAAATATTATTTTAAGCTAAAATTAATAAAATACCATAAAACTCAACTATCTAAATTATTAAAAAGAAATAAAACCGAAATTCACCATATTTTATAACAAAACGATACTTTTAAAATAGTATACGCATTTTAATGTCTTTTTTTTCAGTTTTAAGAGAAAATGGAGTGATTCTGTTGCCACAATTATAAAATTGGTACTAAAAACAATAAAAAAATTAATATCTCAAAAGTAAATTGAGATACAGCTTTCAAACAAATTGCATTTGAAAGTGCATTTTTTCTCTATTCGACGGTGTAAAATTTAAAAATTGCGATATTTAGAAGTTTAAAATTTACAGTAGCCAAAAATTGCAAAACCGAAATTTCAGGGGAAAACTGTTGCCATTTGCAAAATGACGTACGCGTTACGCACAGATACGCGTGGCCGTTATAATATATAGATACAATTATAAATGCTTACCCGTAAGACATGGTGACGTCACTGCAACGTCGTTGTGAAGTCACATTGTGACTTTGTGACCAGCGATTGTCGATATGACGTCACGTGACGTCGATGTGAAGTCACAGTGACTAAAATGTGAAGTCGTTATGGCCGTTTTAGATCTTTTTTGTGACGTCACATTGTGACCACTTTGTGACGTCACAATGGGACCAATTTGTGAAAAGTGTGTCATTTGTGACTACTTTGACATTAGCATTGTGATGAACTGTGAAAATTTTTTTAGAAAGTCACATCTTAGTCACAGTGTGACGTCACTGAGTGGTGGCATTTTCGTCACAGATGTGATGTGACCAAGATGACTCACAGTGACGTCATTGTGACGTCACTGTGAACATGCATGCTATGAGGGTAGTTAATTATTAAAAAATAGCAATCTTTTTAAAATCATAACAATGAACTGAGTTTAATTAAAAATAAAGTTATTCAATTATTTAAAAATAACTGACGTGTATTTAATTTTTCTGTGAAGTACTGTATACGAGGTATATAATTTATGTAAAATGAGTGTCACGCAAATATTAGTTAATTTTAAAAGCGCATACCGAAATTGAAAATGCACTTCCAGCAATTATTGCTTAAAGACAGTACTGTGTCTGATTTCTTTTGCGAGTCCCTGTAAATGAACGATAAATGCTATGAATGCTCTATTATATTGTAATCATCTTTTAGTGAAATTCAGTGATTTATATCAGTTTCAATCCATTTGAAATAGCTTAATTCCATTAAAATATTCTGTAAACGATTATCCCTATAAACCATGATGTAATGGTAATCTTTTGAGTGCCCCTATAAATGGACTATTCATGCTATGGCCTTCATATAGAATACGAACATACCATAGGAAGCATGATTAATATGTTTCAACTGCATGAAAAACCGAATATATTTGCGTGAGTAAAAGGGTGGACAGTCATACAGATAAACCAACACTTTTCATAAACACTTTTCAACATAAGATGGAAAACGCATTTCGATTCCAAGTTGCTTTAACAGTCATGTCTCCCAGTTTTATGCATTTATGTTCAAAAATGAATCGGAAAATGTGTCAAAAAGTTTCGCGTTTCTTGAACACGGAAGTTGAGACAGCCGTTCAATTACGATTTCTAGCTTTACTCTACATTTGTCTAATTCAGAAGTTACAGTAAATTATTCCATTTTATAACAGAAGAAAAGAAACCTGCAACAATTTTATAAACACTAAAACAACACAAGATTCTTTATACGCTCGTTTGTGAATGCAAGAATTTTAAATCCTAGTAAAATCCAACTTTCATCTGTGAAGAAAAGCGATAACTTTTAACTACAGATAATAAAATTTGGAATATTCTCTTGGAGCCATCGCGGTAAAGAAATTTTGATGTTTGTTTCTCAGGTGCAAATAAAGCTGGAAAAGCCATTTCGTGGATGCATTTATCTCGATTTTTAAAATACCAGGCCTATTTTTATCTTTTACTTCCAAATGGACTGTGTTTCTCACAAAAAGAAATGAATTGGAAACATTCGAAATGTTCATAAGAAAGGAAATAAATATATTTTGAATATCCGCAGGTCATTTTATGAGATTGTTTATTTTATTTTTTATAGATTGTTTATTTTATTTTTCGTATTTGGAGATCGATGTGAAGAGAGTATTTTCTTCTGTTTTCAGTCGACCAGAATTGGTATAAGATTTGCAAATGTTTCAGTTTCCTATTTTACACAAGTTATAAAAATTAAGAAGTAAAGAATAGCCACACTGTAAAAAATGATTGTTAGTTTTGCAGTATATTACTGGCGTCCCAGCTGCCAGTATTATACCGTAAAAATAACAGTAATAAACCGTAAATAAGCATTAGTATACAGTCTTATAAATACAGTAGCAGTAATATACCGCATATTACTGCTTAACGGTATATCACGGCTTGTTTTAGAGTTTATTACTGTATATTTTACAGTAAAATACTGGCAGCAAGGGTGCCAGTATTATACCGTAAAACTAACAATTATTTTTTGCAGTGCAATTGTGGCCGGAAATTCATTACTTCGTGAAATACCTTAATCAGTAGAAAATACTTGAAGTAAAAGAGCAGAAAATTTTCATTTTAGGTTACGCTTACTAAGGCATTTCGGTAAGTAATGAATATTTGGCCATTACTGAGTATACCTTTCTGCTTACTTTTTACGACTTGTGTACACTGAAAAATAAAACATTTGCAAACGTCAAACTAATTCTATTCGAATAAGAATAGAAGAAAATTTTCTCTTCACGTAGATCTGCAAATGAAAAATAAAATAAATGAACTGATAAGAAAAAAAATCATTGTCATAAACAAAAATCTATCAAAAACAAGTTAGTAATTCGCTCTTTCGTTAGTGGCATATCAACAGATCGCGCCATCAATATCAGATATAAATTTGCAAATATGACAAAATTTTCCCTCTTTTCAACAATTTTTGCTTCCTCTTCATTTTGATAAAAATAGCAGTAAAACGATTCGAAGAGGAATAATTAATTATTAAGTAAAAATCTTTTTTTTTTCTATTCACCCATAAATAAAAAATTCTTGTTTCTTAAAGAATGGACCCAAGACCGCCCGAGCCCAAAGATTAGAATAAAAATAGAGCCTAAGCCCATGTCGGGCCCCGGTTTGGTTTCGGGCTTTGCTCGTCTCATTTCTACTTTTTAACTGTCTAATTCAAAAGTTATATTAAATTATTCAATTTACATAACTTCTCATGAATGTAGAAAAGCTGCAACAAATTTTATAAACTGTAAACAAACACTTTATAGGCCCGTTTGTAGATACAAAAATTTTAAATCCTAGTAAAATCCAACTTTTATCTGTGAAGAAAAACAATAACTTTTAACTACAGAAAATAAAATTTTGAATATTATCTGGAGCCATCGCGGTAAAGAAATTTGGATGTTTATTTCTCGCATTCAAATAAAGCAGGAAAAGCCATTTTGTGGATGTATCGATCTCGGTTTTTGAAATGCCAGGACAATTTTTATATTTTTCTTCCAAGTGGACTGTGTTTCTCGCAAAAAAAAAATGAATTGGAAACATAAGAAATTTTCTATAAAAAGGAAATAAATATATTTTGAATATTCGCAGGTTATTTCATGAGACATAAACTGCAGAAAATACTTGAAGTAAAAATTGCATTTTAGGTTACGGCTATTGAGGTATTTCACGAAGTAATGACTTTCCGGCCACAAATGGGTATTCTTTACTTCTTAATTTTTATAACTTGTGCAAAATAAGATGCTGAAACATTTGCAAATCTCATACGAATTCTGATCAACTAAAAACAGAAACTATTCTCTTCGCATCGATCTCTAAATACGAAAAATAAAATAAACAATCCAATAAAAAAACTTATAAAAAAATCGAGTAAAAGAAATTTTTTTATTTGCACCTCTTTCGTTCGCGTGTATATGAAAATGTTGTTGCCGGGAATGCCACACATACATTTACAAATATGACAAAATTTCCCTTTTTTCTAACAATTTACTGCTTTCACTTATTTCTGACCAGAGTAGAAGTACGGTGATTTGTGAAAGATAAGTGATTTTTTAAGTGAAAAAAAATTGTTTCTATTCATCAACAAATAAAGTTATTCTAGTTTTGGAAAGAACCGAATGCGAGCCCATAAGTTTAAAAGAACCAGTGGCCGGGTTCGGGTTCGGGCTTACAAGGAAGGTCTCCATTGGGGGCATACTCAGAATTTTTTGAAAAAAAAATACGAATTAAACTACTCATGTAGGTAATAAAGGATCAGTGAAAATTAGCGGCGGAATTTCATTATTAGATATGTAAAAAAATAAAATAGTTTGGAATAATTGGCGTGAAAAGCTGAAAGCTACGCGAGATTTGGTGAGCAGTGCATTTCCTCGCCAAAAGCAGACGATTTTAACGAATCTGAAAATTGATTTTAATTGACTTCACTGTTAAAAATCTGCAGCATTTACTGCAACGTCACTCCACTACTTTTATAGAATATCTCTTTTCTGACCAATGAGAATGCTCCATAGCACCGTGAATTGACCGTATCATACACTATTAAAAATCTGCTGCATTTTGTTGCAATGCACTCCACCGCTTGTATATAATATCTCTATTCTAACCAATGAGAAAGCTAAATTTCACGGCCAAGTAACCGTTTTCTATACAAGCAAGGGAGGGCGTTGCAACAAAATGCAGCAGATTTTTAACAGTGTATTTTTCAATTTGGAACAATCTTAATCAATTTAAATTGTGTTTTAAATGATAAAATATATTAATTTAATTTTGTTATAAGTACATATAAACGTATATGACAAAATTACACTTAAAGTAAAGTAAAAATGCAAAACTAAAATTATTTAAACTAAACTTATTTAAATAAATTGAACATAGAAAGTTTTTTCTTTAAAAAGTATTCGAAGCGTAAAAGCGTATTTTTCAAAATTACGTTTTTTCGCCAACCGGAGATAAATCGCCAAATAAACGAAATTTTTATTATTTTTTTACGGACGTTATAAGGAAGTTCCGCCGAAATGTTTTTTATAAACATACATAACTATATGAGAAGAACATTCTGTAATTTTTTCAGATTTTTCTGAGTATGCCCGTATGGAGACCTTCCTTGTTAGCTCCACTCATTTCTAGTCTGCACCTGTCTAATTCAGAAGTTATATTAAATTATTCAATTTATAATAGAATAGAGAAAATTTGCAACAAATTTTATAAACTCTAAAGATTCACAAGATTCTTTATAATCTCGTTTGTAAATGCAAAAATTTTAAATCCTAGTAAAATCCAACTTTTATCTGTGTAGAAAAGCAATAATTTTTAACTACAAAAAATAAAATTCCGAATATTCTCTGGAGCCATCCCGGCAAAGAAATTTGGATATTTATTTTTCACATGCAAATAAAGCAGGAAAAGCCACTTTGCGGATGCATCGATCTCGGTTTATGAAATACTAGGGCCTATTTTTATTTCTTACTTCCAAATGGACTGCGTTTTCTTCAAAAGGAAATGAATTGAAAACATTCGAAATGTTCCATAAAAAGAAAATAAATATATCTCGAAGATCCGCAGGTCATTTTATGAGATATAAATTGCAGAAAATACTTGAAGCAAAAGAACAGAAAATTTGCATTTTAAGTTATGGCGATTAAGGTATTTCGTAAAGTAATGAAAATTCAGCCAATATTGGATATTCTTTATGTTATAGTTTAAGCATATAAATAAAAAAAGTTACTGCTTAACTGGTTTTTAACAACATTTTAATGAAAGTATTGAAAATATATTTCATATACAATAAAAATAAAAATTATTAATATTAATTCATTGTCGAATAAGTGAATTTCCTCTGTTTCTCTTATGTTTCTAGATTTCTTTTATGAAGCCGATATAGCGCCAATATAAATTACTATTTTACTTTTATTATTTATATTTTATAGCATTGATCTTTACATTTTCACGTCCGCATTATAACACATTTCTTTTTTTATTTCCTGATTTTTTTAAGATTTTTAACCTATCACATATGGCATAGGGGTATTAAACAATTGTTTTTCTTCCTAACACCATAGTTTTCTGTTATGTGTATAAAATTACTCATTCTTTCTTTTTTCTTTTATTCCTTTATATTTTTAAAGTAATTAGAAGAGCGTGTAGTTCAAAAGAAATTATGCAAATACATTTACTACTAATTATCTCAAAACGAAGCAACAACGGAAAACTTCTTATGCAAATAAACGCTCATGACGTGAGATAGAAATGGGATATTTATTGGACTCGCGATTTCATAGAAGCTTCTTTTTTTTCATGCCTCGTTCGCAGAACGCTTTTGTTTCTTTAAGAAAAGAACAGGGGTGGTGGAGGTTACATGATGATACCCTCATAGTATGCATGGTCACAGTGACGTCACTGTGAGTCACTGTGGTCACATCACATCTGTGACCAAAACGCCACCACTCAGTGACGTCACATTGTGACTGAGATGTGACTTTCTTAAAAATCTTTAGAAAATTACAAAAACTCTTCAAAACATGTTATTTACTTTAAAAACACTTTTGTCACAACATCGCTTTTGTCACAGTTTCGTCATGATGTTAATGACAAAGTAGTCACAAATGAAACATTTTTCACAAGTTTGTCACACCGTGACTTCACAAACGAGCTCTAAAACGGCCATAACGACTTCACATTTTAGTCACTGTGACTTCACATCGACGTCACGTGACGTCACATCGACGATCGATGGTCACAAATTCACAGTGTGACTTCACAACGACGTCGCAGTGACGTCACCATGCCTTAAGGGTATACGGCCTATATCATCTGAATAAAAAAATTCAATACACCTGCTATTCCTCGAATAGAACTGTAGCGTATGCTCTCTGTCTTTAGCGTATACTCTCTGCTGTTACGACTACAACACTGAAAAATAAGAACTGAAAATGTCACAATAGTTCGAATTAGAAATAGAATATAGTTAGAAATAGTTCGAATAGTTAGAAATATCAGAATCCATAATCCAGCAAATGATCGCGAGGCTGGTATCCGGACAGATCAAAAGAATTTTAATGGAATTTGTTGGAGTAACTATGATGTCATTTCAAAGGTTTGGAATTGCCGAACTCCTAAGAAATTGTCTTGATCTACGATTTTCATTCTAGGGTCAGCCAGAAGATGGCAACACTTTGCAGCGACGATATCAAGCGATCCTCTTTCAATGAAGCACAGAAAATGACTTTAAAACTTTTCGAAACCAAATGGTTTTGATGACTCTGCATTTTTTCTTTTTTTTACTCATTTTCATTTTTTTTTTCTTTTTTTCTTTTCAGTAGATTCTTCCTGTGAAGCGTAATGTGTGGAATGAATGCGAAACTTCCCGATACATTCCCAAGGCTTAAACTAATTTTAAAACCTATATTAATCAAGTATTTCGTATCTACATGTGCTATTATAAGTAATTAATCCAGAACTCAACATTAAAGAAAATCATTTGAAGCAGATGAGTAATTTATTTAAACCAACGCACTATCTACTTTCCTTTTATGCTAATCATCTTACTACATTCTAGGAAGTGAAGGCATGGCGTCCGTGATTCTTATATTGTGAATATGCGTATATCAACCGAGAGTACAATAAGGTAAGCTCCTTATTTCATTTATTCATTTTATTCAAAAGAAAGAATTATAAAATTATTTTTCATGGGGCAAGATAACAAATGTTCACTAGCCAACAAAAAAATATTTTTGTCAGTTTCCTGGTTCTAGATAGTCAATTCCTACTAATTTTGGGTTGAAAAAAACGAATATGTAAATGAAATTTTTTTATTAGCTCTTGTTTTTAAGATACAATACAGCCCACTTGAGAAAGACACACAACATCCCACACATCAATTTAAAAGCAAATTGAAGAAGAAAAAAATTCCTATGTAATAAATACAATACAATAGGCATGTTTCCCTAAATAATGTTCATTTTCAGAAAGCAGTGGTTGTTTTTAGCCTATTCTTGCAAATGTTTCCTTTATAATTTCCTCTTTTATGTCAACGCCGAAGCATCTCCTGTAACAGTCCAACAGTAGTCGCCCAGCATTGACTCATCCCAACGATCCAGATACCTGCGTTCCATTACATAGATATCTTTGTGCAACCTTTCACCGTGCTCACCCTTACAACTTCACTGTTTTAAGGGAAAAAATCAAGATGTGAAGGGAGGAAATGAAGTTTCAGAAACATTTTGCATCCAAGGTCATGGTACTTTTGTAGGAGTTTTTTCACCATCTGTTGGTAGTTCTCGGCTTTTCTGTTGCCTAGATACCCTCGTACCACACCTTCCCATGCTGCTTTCTCTTCCCCTTCCAAGATTTTATCAAAAGCAGGGTCCTTCATTAATGTGCGTATTTGGGGGCTCAGAAAGATTCCCTCTTTAACCTTTGATTCACCCAGTCTTGGAAGTTTCGCTCTAAGGTACTGTAAAGCCTCACCATCCTTGTTCATGGCTTTCACGAAGTTCATTAATCACAGCTTAATGTGCAGGGGTGGAAGCAGAATGTTTTTTGTTTCAACTAAGGCTCATTTTGAACATTGCTCTCCTCGGGATTTAGATTTCTTGAAGGCCATTAGTCTTTTATGTAGTAAGAATTTCTATCTCGGCTGTCCCTCAAACACAGAAAACAGCAATACTTGGTATAGCCTAATAGCATTCCCAAGAGTAAAGCAATTACTTTCAAGTCACCACAAATCTGTCATTTATGATCTTCGTATTTGATTGACTCGAGAAGTAATTTCACATTCCCGTAAGTTTCCTGCATGTGAACGGAATGTCCAATGGGAATGGAAAGGATAATGTTGCCGTTTGTAGTAAGACTGCTTTCAAACTAAGTTTGGAATTGGAAGAGTCTATAAATAACCGCCACTTCCGTGGATCATGAGTTATGTTCATTGAATTCATCAAACCATTAACATCAGTACAAGAAACTACATATTCTTTCTTCTCAAAGAAATGAAGAAGATTCTTGTGATGAGCCTTGTATTCTGTGATCATGACTTCTGGTTGAATTCTACACAAATAATGCAGTTGAGGGGGATAACAGCTTTTAGGCTTACCAACTTGCAAACATTCGATTTCCCATATAACAGCCATTGTGAGATTTCTCATGTTGTTTCCTATCTTGAAAACAAGAGCTAATCTCTACTTTTTAAGTTGATTTTCGTGTTCAGCGAGACAAAATACTTCAGAAATAACTACTTTTGAGCCCGAAACATTTTTGATGTTGGGTAGTGTTATCATTCTTTAATAGGATTTGATTCCAAGAAACAATGAATATTGGACTTCCGATAGTGCGAAGTCGCTCACTTGCTACCACAGCAGCTGATGACCGGTATCTGACGCTAAGAGCTCGCTGAAGCAAAGTACACAGTTCTACTCAGCTGCAAGGAAGTTCCTTTTGGCAACAAGACATCATAAGGGTTAAACCCAACACAGAAAAAAGAGTTTATAAGGATAGCCTGGCCTTTATATGCATTGGCATTAGGCCAATAAAATACCATATTCTTTTGGTCTCAAGATGTCAAGACACCGTGCGGTCCTAAAAGATGGGCTTCTGTAGAGTCAAGTACTCGTACTTTTCACTGAGGGTTCCGATTCAGTCTGGAGTGTGATATTCAAAATTTTCTGGTATGGAGAAAATTGCACTTGAAATAATCTACAGGAAAAATCACAGCACAGATGGACTGAATATATGGAGCGGAATCCGAAGAAGTAGGCATACGGATTATGTATTTGCATCTGTATTTATTACATCTGTATGTATATATCTGTCTGTATGTATCTGTATGTATGCATCTGTATGTGTCTATATGTATTTGCATCTTGCTGTCTATCCGGAAAGACATTTTGAGGACTCAAAAGTATGCGGACGAGATTCTCAGTTCGCATGTCGTAACTTACACTGCAAACATTAGCGATTCCTTTCTTTTAATGCATGATTTAATTTAGCATGATCAAATTAACACATGACTATACAACTTGATTCGCAGGAAACAGCCTTGAAATGTAAATATTACAGCGGATGGAGTGGCTAGCATGCTCTCCTAATATAAATCTGAACCAGCATATATGGACGACGACGCGGATACATAGTCGGACGACGCATTGCAGTAAAACCCATTGCCTCCGTAGAATTTCTGAGTGTCAGAAATTGCATTTCTTGAAAAGTGGAACAGAATTGAATTTCCTAAAGTTTTATCGGTAACTTCGTTACATTTTCATCACAAATATCACATTTTCATCCTTCATACAGGCTTTTTTTGTTGTTGTTGTTAATTATCGGTATTTAAATCGGTGGTATCTTAGAGCATAATTTCATAGAATAAAAATCTCTATATATAATGTTTTGTTATCTTCTACTCTGCATAACCTTTTTAATTTGTGCGCATTTCCCATTTTATGACCATGCATGGCTGTCTCAACTGGTCGTTTTCTCAACTGTTTTCCCTGTGCCCTTATTATTATCTTTTTTGGTAAGTGTTTTTGCATACTTATACTGGTGTTTTCATTTTATCAAATATTTCAACAAGATGATTATACTTTACAGTTTATCTGAAGGGTGTTCTTAACTGCTCCGCTCAACAAGCGCAAAACGTTTCGACACATTTAAAAATCTATTTTTTAATAGAAATATATAAAATTGGAATGCCTGACTATGGAAGCGATTTCGAATTGAACTTATTTTTCCATTTTATGATAATTAAATTACCTATCCAGTTTTAAGCTATTTCGATCACGTGATCACCCGTTTTCCTCCTGCTTTTCGACCTTTTTTTTTTTTTTTTTTTTTTTTGCTTTTGTCGGGAAATGTGCTAAAAAGTGTCAAATTTGAAGGCTTGTTATGAAAAAACTATTGTGTTTTTAAAAAAAACAGAAAATTGAGTGCAAGACAGTTTCAGAATAATAACACCTGCTATTTTTATGCATTTTCGAAGAAAAATAAATTAAAGCATGTGTCACAAAGTTGTCCTTTTTGATTTAAGAACACCCTTATGATGCTGAAATATTTTGTTTCAAAATAATTCACAAAAGAGAAATATTAACTGCTTAATTGCATAGCAAGTCTTATAGATCGGGAGCAGTTGCACAAACCATCACCTCATCGAGTTATTAGACAAACGATTAGAAAATTAAAATGCAACTGGTGTGCCAAGTCGTTATCTTCGTGGAAACTACCCACGGAACCGATTTTAGTGGTTTATCGATAAATTTATCCTAGTGCTTTCCTGTACCCAAAAGTGTGAAAACATGGAAGACTGAGAGCAGTAAAACACAACGTTACACGAACCAGTCAACAACTAAAATCGGATTTGCATGTATTTTTCACCAAGATATGACTTGGCAGGCTAATTACATTTTAAGGGGGCTCAAGACTTGAAACCTTTTCAGAAAATCGATTTTTTTTTATGATCTATTTTGATTATTCAATTAATTCTGAAGTGCAAAAAACCGCATAAAAAATATTTGCATTTTTAACGTAGTTATAAGCATTTATGTATCAACACTTTAAAGCCTCACCCATAGAATTTCAACTTTAAGTCGTGTTTACTTGATTTTTAACGACTAACCGCAAGATTAAAAAAAAACTATTTGATAGAATGGCTTTTTTTTTTTTTTTTTTTTTTTTTTTTTTTTTTTTTTTTTTTGCATGAGTATAAAATTATTATCTATAGAATGAATTAATATATTTCAAATAGTTTAATATTTTGAGTATTTTTAATGAAAAAAAAATTGTATTTTTTAAAGGATTTTTAAATTTTTTAATTTGAAAGCTTTTTATTTTATTTATTTATTTATTTATTTATTTATTGTGATAGTTATATCCTTAATTCATTCTATAGAGTAAAGTTTCCGGATAATTTTAAAGCAAAAATTAGGTTCTTATGTCAATTCAATGTTAAGATATCTTGCGGGTAGTGATATAACACATATTTTTTTTTCGAAAATTGTGATATATAAATTTTGCTATATTTTTTATTATATTACATTGAAGTATTTCATTTTATAAGACTAAAAACATAGCTTTAAAATATCAGAAAGTTTAAATTAATTACACTGAATATTTCTGTTTTTATATGGACCCGAAGCGAGAGCTCTGTTTTACATGTATTTCCGTATCGATCAAGCCCTGAGCCCCCTTAACATTCATATAGAGTTTTAACTAACCCTTGAATCTTAGCCGTCATTTCCATGCGATAATAGTTTGTGAATCCATTACATTTCCAGATAAGAAAACCTTGAAAAAAAAAATGCCTCTTAAAATATTTAGAAGCCAATTGGTTTACAACTTTTTTAATTAGATCTAATGAGGAATTTTAGATCATTACTTTATTTCCGTACTTCTTCAAAAATTATAATTTCCCAGAATATTTAAATATTCTAGCTGAAAACACTTTCTTATTATTAATCGACATAAAGCTGACATTTTGCTTTTTTTATGCCATCGTGCCTTCAGGAAAAACAGTTAAACGAGCGAGATAACATTTTACTACGGAAAAAAAGCTATCTTTATTAATGGTTTTCTTGAGGCAGAGTTTCTTAAACTTTGCCCGAAGTCTTTTATAACGCATTTCTAAAATCAATAAAGTTTAATGTTGAATATATAAATAAATTTTAATGGTTTCAAAAAAGCACAAAAAAGTAAAAAAAAAAAAACTATTGAGTCATGGGGAGGAGGAGGGTTGGAATTGGTACAGTGTAAAAATAGTAAAGTGTTAATTTATTGTTTATGGTAATGTGTTGATATAGCATTCCTTGTTTATTCCTTTGGCTTTAATTTGCAATGTAGTTTGAGGCTGGTTAATGGTTAATAATATAATATTATTTTATATTATATTTTTTATATTTTTAATTTAACAAGCTAGTTATCAAAAAAGCTATCCTCTGCTAGTATATTTGTAAATGATATAATAAATTATTAATTCCCAAATTGATGCTTTAAACAAATAAGTAATGTAATTTGTAAGATGAAGCACTTACGGCATTAATTAATCCTCTTTAGAAACTAAAGATGGCGCCACTGCCCTTTTTTACTACCTATATAATAATAAAATAGATCCATTATTTGTTTTTGGATTTTGTTAAAATATCCTTATTAATAAAGTATTTTTTCTTTTTATCTATTTTATTTTTTATCTGGATTTTATAATACATTTTTAATTCTCCTTTTTTAGATTAAGATCTAAATGTCAATATATTTTGATATATTTCATTTTCTACTTTTTAAAGAAATCTAATTACTAACGATTGTGATAATAGATGGCGCACCGTATAGTATATTCGTATTTAATTTTTCATAAAGTAAATTTTGATCGATATTAATTAAAACTTGTTATTATTATAAAATAATTTAAATATTTCCATTAAGTTCATAACATTTTTGTTTACTATTGTTTTGTAATTTAATATTTTTAATAATAGTTATTTTAATTGTATATTATTAATTATATCTTTTTGTTTCCTGATATAACTTTCTCTGTTAACTGTCAACTATAACTTTGGCAAGGTAAGATTGCAAATTTGAATTTATTTTTTCTCTCTCACATGGTGGCGATCTATCGTGTAAGTTTATCTTTTTGATAATTCAATTACTGTTTTATCATTTGTCTAGTAATTTTCATTGAATTATGTATGTTTTACATTGGCGATTAATCGGGCAATTTAGAAATCATTTTTAGGTTTATCCTGATTTCTAATCAGAAGTTAATCGCAATTAATGTGTCTATTTAGCATTGCCCTAGCTAAATACCACACTTCCAATAATGTTCCAATTTTTGGCAAACACCTCAGTTTGATATAGTTTGACATAATTTGTTATTTAATGTGTTATTCCATATTTTGATGTTGAATTGTATTATTATCTAACGGTTCTATATATATATATATATATATATATATATATATATATATATATATATATATATATATATATATATATATATATATATATATTACAAATTAATTTTTTTCGCCAAAATTAACTTTTATACTACATTAATTTCCTTTTAACAATATTTCGTACTTAGTTAAACTTATTAAATTAAAATCTTGTTTCAACTTATTAAATTAAAATCTTGTTTCTATGAATCTTTATGGAAACGATATAAATTCTTGATTCGCCTTAAAAAAAAATAATTTCCAATATGCGTAAATTTAAAAAGCTAGCTCTAAATTAAAAATGTTTTTTATTAAACTTCATTTCTTAATATTCCAAATAAAACTCATTTTTTCCCTGTTTTTATCAACCCTTTTTAAGAAAGTTTTATTAAATTTATTCCAAAACCATACCTTTCAAAAAATATCATTTATTTATTTATTTATTTATTCCCCCCCTTTAACGTTTAATATTTATGCGTATCAATAAATTCATTTCTTTTCTTTTTTTGTTTCTAAATATCGTCTGCAAGATATCAAATTCAGTGTTCAATTATAAATTAGTTAAATAATAATTTTTTTTAATTAAAAATTATCGTCTGAATGAAATTAATCTCGACGATGGACATGAATTATGTTTACTTGTGAAAATCATGGTTAGAGATTAGAGAAAGTTCTAGAAGCTTTTTATTATTGATTTGAGTGAAGAGGCCCAGAGATGGATGGAATCTTTTATTCGATGTTTTCAGGTTTGAACGATTTAAAAGCTAGACGAATGTTTTTTATGGAATATTGCATCGGAAGGAAAGAGCATGTTTCCTCTGCATATTATTGCATTTAAATAAATCTTTTGGAGCAGCAATTGTGGAATTTAATGAAGTTTCTACGTTTACTATTTTACTTAATTTTTATCTCGCCTCGACTCCTGTGACATAACATGGGGAAACCTGCAAATAATATTAATGGCTCCTATCTCAAAATGTCACATATATATATATATATATATGTTCAATATACACTGCTCAAAACAATTAAAGGATATTGCAGTTTTAGGTGGATTTTGTATCTGAGAAACTTTTTAGCTGATTGATACATGGTCGACAGACATAGTAGGTTATATGAGAATAAAACTAGGGAAAGATGATGAGAATTAAACTAGGGTTTTTAAAGCGTAAAACTAAAGATTTTACCAATCAACATGCATTAAAAGTTTTATATTTTGCTCTGATACGTCCTAAGCTTGAATATTGCAGTCTCATTTGGGATCCTTATTATTTTAACCCTTTAATTCCCATGCTAGAACACGTTCTAGAAATTATGTAGTTCATTTCACACCAGAAAAATTCAATGGCTAATTTCGTTTTATTTAAATACGGAATGTTCTGCTATTGATTAAAGCAATTATTGTTGCTTTAATTTTCTGGTGGGAACTGAAATATACGAATTAAAATATCTCGGGCGGTTTCGGGCGGTTTGGGATCCAGACGGTTAATAAAATTAAAATTCTTGAGCAGGTGCAGTCTAAATTCACTCGTTACTTATTGTTCAAAAGTGATCTTATTTTTTCCTATGATGTTTCTGCTTCCTATTTACGCGGTATTTTTGGCATTCCAAGTTTAAAATCTAGACGGGATCTTTTTTGTGTTTTATTTTTTTACAAGATTATAAATAACATGATTGACTGTAGTGAAATTCTTAATTCTATTAAGTTCAATGTACCAAATAGATCCCTCAGGTCCAACCAATTCTTTCCCTCACCATTTCTCAAATATAATTACATTAGTAATTTCTCTTTGTATAAATTTTACAAAATATTTAATGAACTCTCTGTGCATCTTGATATTTTTGATATGTCATTTCATGTCTTCAAAGATAAATGTTCTGAACTTTTAATCTCTTAATTTTTGTTTTATTCATGTTTTATTACATGTAATTATATTATTGTAATTATTTGTGTTTTATATATATGTGTATATATTTCTATAGTCTTGTGTCTCTTGATGTTCTTGCAACACTGTAAATGGGTTATTCTGTAGTGTGCATTTCAATAAAATTAATAAATAAAATAAATAAATAAATTACACATGTTTGGCAGAAAAAATGCATTTTATTGCGCATTTATGTACAAAAGGAAAAAAACACAATTTGTGCATATGAGAAAAAAAAGAATAAGAAAAGGTGTTTTCTTGAAAGAAAACCATTTTCAGTAGGGGGTATGGTTTCCACGGGCGGCCAGCAGCGTTGAACACCTTTGAGCATGGATTCAATGAGGCTATTAATGACGAGTTGGGGTATTCTGCCCCACTCTTCCAGAAGAGCTATTTCCAGTTCTTGGAGAATTTGTGGGGGTTGTTGGCGGCCAGAAACTCGTCTTCCTAGAACGTCCCAAACGTGCTCGATTGGATTCATGTCTGGAGAACACGCTGGCCATTCCATTCGAACGATTCCTTCCTCGAAAAGGAAATCCTCCACCAGGTTTGCACGATGTGGCCTGCAGTTAGCGTCCATTAAAATGAAGTTATCTCCGATTGCTGCAGCGTAAGGGACTATAATAGGTCTGAGGATCTCATCCCTATTTCGGCGACCAGTCAGAGCTCCATCTCGAATGATGTAGAGGTCAGTGCGCCCGTCGATGGAGATGCCACCATACACCAACACTCCTCCACCGCCAAATCTGACACTTTCGTGCACGAACGCAGGATTATTCCTACTGCCACGGTCCCTCCAGATGAAAATACGCCTATTATCCGGATGCACAGAAACACGGGACTCGTCAGAAAACAGAATATTGCTCCATTCATTTCTCCTCCAGTTGACATGCTCAGTTGCCCACTCCCTGCGGTCGCGACGATGCCTTGATGTTAATCTAACACATACCATCGGTCGGCGAGCATACAGACCTACAGCATGGAGCCGGTTTCGGACAGTCTGAGTTGAAATCGTGGTGCCTGTAGCCGAACGAAAGTGTTGTTGGAGAAGAGTAGCGTTCATGTTTCGGTGTCTCCGAGCTGTTGACGCTAAATACCGATCTTCATTGGGCGTTGTTGCCCGTCTACGACCTTGCCCTGGTCTTCGGCCTGCACATCCACGCTCCAAAAAACGTTTCCAGATCCTGGAAATGACACTTTGTGACACTCCAATGGCTTGCGCTACTTCGGCTTGAGTTTGGCTCCCTTCTAACCTACCAACAATTCTCCAAGCTTCTGAATCTGTCAAATGACTTCGCTGAGACATCATATTCATCGAAACAAAGCAATCACTGAATGCCGATCATCCTTGTCTTCATTCTCTTTTATCCAGTCGAAAGTCAAATTTCATTCGCTGCCGCTGAAGCGACGTTTTTGACGTCGAACTCAAAATTTGCGTACTCCACAGTTTGAAAACCAGAAAAATTTGCATTTGTGATTCTCGTCTTCTATTTTCGGCAAAAAAAATTTCGTTTATATCTTTATTTTATATAAAACTTCAAATATCCTTTAATTGTTTTGAGCAGTGTAGTTTGTTATTAACGAGTTATTCCATATTTTGATGTTGATTTGTAGTATTATCTAATGGGTCTATATATATATATATATAACCATTATACATTACTACAATTCAAAATAAACAATGACTATAGAATAACCCAAATTTAAAACTAACTTAAAATAAATAAATAAATAAATAATAAAATAAATAAATAAATAAAATAATTAAATGAATAATTAAGAACAAATTGAATTAAATTTTTATATAGCTATAATATTAAATATATAGTGATGAAAAACTCTGGTGGTAGTAAGCAAATGGAAAATCTTAAAGAAAGATATCAAATGACTACAAAGTAGAAATCCAAATATAATACACTATTAAAATGCGCAATGCAGCATTACACTTAGCGTATAAAAATTAACAAATTTGCTAATTTTAAACATATAGCTGATTATATATTAAATTTATATAAGATACCCATAATAAGAATTGGATTTTATATATTTTAATGGGATTTTTTAATTTTCTACAGCTGCTTTTTATACTTTATATTACTCATCTTGCTGTTGTATTGAGACATAGTACAATTTATCAATAACTTCGTGTCTTGCGTCTTTTACAGAATTTTTAATATTTTATTACCTTTTTTTTTTTTTTTTTTTTTTTTGCCTAGTTTAAGGACAAAAATGCTCTGATTGAACAAGACAAATTTTATAATAAAGGAGGGTGGGTTTGTTTTAAACCGCACAGTTTCGTACAAAAGCGTTGTACCTTTTGTACATCTGATTGTTTGGATCGATTTTAGCATTTGAGATATTTGATAACACTTAAAATTTAAAAGACGATAAGAAAAGTTGAACTTTCTAGCAAAGTAAGGAAAGTGTCGGAAAATTTTCTCAAAACCGTTGAATTTTGTACAATAAGTAAACTTCGTTCTTTTCTGACGAAGACCTCCGAAAAATATTATTTTTAAAAAATAAAAATTTCAAAGAGTGGAGGGGAGCGGATTCAGGGGGTGGAGAATGAGAATGAACTCACGGCCAAGGGGTGGGGGCAATTTTCAAACTTTATTAGAAATCCTCATGTGATGTATTTTATTGAATAGCCCTCTAAAAAACCACTCTTTCACATTATGAACTCCCCCCCCCCTTTCATCCCAATCTGATCTATGGCAGAAAGAGGGGGGGGGAGCTTCTAATTAATCTACAGCGAGATTCGATCTCCTTTGAGGTCTGGACTGAAGATGAAACTCCTCGTGAGCCTTTGAATGGTGGGAGCTATTTAACCCATTAACGCCCGAATTATTTTCTTCGCTAAAATTTAAATTTTGTATTTCCCACCACTTTTAAAATCAAATTAACTTTTATCTAAATTTATCGAGGATTCTGTCTCGTGAAAGAAGGTATATATTTATCTTCCTCTTTACTGATGGGAAAACCGCTTTTTTGCTTTTTTTGTAACCGTCCTCAAAAGAGGGCTCTGGGCGTTAATGGGTTAAGGCCCAAACACACCTGATCACTTCTTGCGGTTACTGGTCGGCGTGTTTGTTGTGGCGACACCTTATTTTTAACCTTTAAAGAGTTTTTCAGGAAAGGGACGGTTGTCAGCGGCAAAAGAGGAATCTTTCCGTCAAGTAAGGTGGATTTGCTTATCTCCCGATTCTTTAGTTCACTCCCCTTCGTCCTATTATGTAGAAACCGCAAATGGGTCCTATAAAAAAGGCTCTTCCAAGAATTCAGTTGAGATGGAGAGTACTTCAATGTACATGCAGCCTCAATGAGCATTTTCTCTTGTAGGGAGGCGGAAAGGGCTTTTTCAATATAACACATCGTTTTAAAGCTTTTAGCCTGTATATTATGAAGCACCCACTACCACCCTCTTAACGAATCTTTCGCCACTAGAGAGCGTTTTAAAGGTTTAATTTGTTCATTACTACCACATACGATTTTTCAAAAAATATGAAAAAATTTACATAACACATATCTGAACAAGTAGCAGTTTCTCCCTGATTTTCACACGGTACGCGAGACCGTATTTCAGACAAAATCGAATTAAAGATATAAAATCACACAAGTTTAAGGTATATTCAAGAATATAATCATGGGTCTATGCAACGCTGGGCGGGTCAGCTAGTTATTGCTCAAAATCCTTTAAAATTTTCTTTCGAAGAAAGGAGAAAATATTAATTTTCTGAAAGCTAATTCAATAATGTGTGAAATATCTAAAATTTGTAGATTTAATATTCTCTTCCCCTACATATTCCCCATCTTAAAGATTGTATAATAAACATTCTTAGATTTTATCAACTGCATTTTTGGCACTTATGAAAAATGAATGATATAACACATTTTTATCTGGAAGCCTTTATAAATGGTATTGAAATATAAATCGCCAAAACTATTTTATTTCATGCATGCAAAAAAAGTAACTTCTCGAATTAAATGGTGTACATATTTTTTACTTCTTTTTGACTAAAATTTCACAAATGCTTCGACAATTACCATAGCCATTTTTCTTGCAAGTTTTAATGATGGCTGAACATAAAGTTATCTGTTTCCATTTATGTGGAAGAATTTCTTTAAAGTTTTATTTCGAAGAAAAGATAAATCATACATTATCTGAAAACATATTCAGAAGGATATAATCTCGAAATTATAAATTTAACTTCTTTTCATTTTCTCGATGACATTAACTATCATTCTTCTTATTCTTAATAGTTAAAGCTAATAATAAAAACTAGTCGTTGGGGGCCACCGTAATACTTACCCATCATGGATATGTATATGAAAATAAAACATGTGAAACTATTTATACAATGCATTGCAATTCATAAACAAAATTTAAATATTGTTAATATACATAGTAATGCTATATTAAAGAACTGCTGATGTACCAATTTCGACAAATTATATAAAACGCCAAACTACTCATGTAGTACCAAACTGCGTAAAAGAAACATCCTTATAACTCCAAAAATAATACTAATATTAACTAACAATTAACTGCGTCGGATTAAGCGTCTCATTTCCAATTAAAATATACTTCTGAATTGAAATTTGAATGAAATACAGGGTCATGAAAAATCAAAGAATGTGGAAAACAAGATTACAAATATCTCGGCAACTAATAATCCGATCGACTTCGTTCTATATGCAAAATGTGTGTTATTTTATTGCCTTTTACGTCCGTTCCTTAGAACAAAAAAATTCGAAAATTTTTATATACCTTTCATCAGAACGAATTTTTCGAGAGTCCGAAAAAAATAGTTCCGGATAATCGAGGTTGCTGATATTAAATAGGGTTCGTCCCATTCTTACATACTAACTACATACAAAATTTCAAGTCTCTATCTCAATTTGTTCGGGAGATAGAGCGTTTACAGACAGACAGACAGACAGACAGACAGACAGACAGACAGACAGACGGACGGCAAAATTTTTTTTCTAAAAATATGTTTTTCGGAATCTCCACTATCTAAAACGTGTAAATCCGTCAAAAAAATTTTTTCGATTTTCAAAACGATTGCAAGACTTACCCTATACTACGTATGATGGGTAAGTAATAACTGCATTTGGGGGAAAAAATCAATTTATCCGAAAAATTAATAATGTAAATCGATTTAACTGGATGTTCTTTAGAAGTGCTTTTGAAATATGTATTAAATTTATAAATGATAAAAATCCTTTTTTTCTAAAACATCTTTAAAAATTCAAACATTATTAACCATGTGAATTAAATGCTTTTATATAATTTTTTTGGAATTCGATTTACAGAGCTCTGTACTTGCCAAAATTTCCAGGCCTAAGTCCGACCCGAATGAAAGCTGTCTAAAGCCCGATCAAATACATTAAAGTCCTTTTAAAAGCTAAACTTTTTCAACCGAAAACTTATTTGGTCTTCAACTAGAGATGGTAAAAATGGTTATTTTTGGTTAACAGGTTACAGCATTCCACAGTAGTACTGGTAACAGGTTCCAACATCCTGTTATTTTTGCAACAGGATACAATAAACAATAATAAACAATTTATAAACAATTGCTAAATATGTTCCCAAAGGATGTTTTTATATAATGTTCAAAAAATAAAACTTTGAAATAATTTCAACTTAGATTTACGTTTAAAAAATCCTTCTAATTTAAATTTATTTACATAACGTAGTTGCCGAAACGTCAGTGAAGGCTTACTTTGGAGACACGAAATTTTTTGGTTTCTGTCTGTCTGTCTGTCAGTCAGTCTGTCTGTCAGTCTGTCTGTTCCTCGATAATTAACGCAAAAAACACCCGATTGGCTTGAAATTAAGTGGGTATGTTAGTGAGGCACTGGGATTAAGCTGTATAGTTTTTTGTTAGATTTGATTCATTCGTACGGAAAATAGGGTAGATGTGCCAGTAATGGACCCCCTTAAGGAATTTCTCTAAAAAATAATTTTTATTAATAGTTATAATTATTGTATTCCAATTTTTTTCATATTACATTAATCTTTCAACAATATTTAACTAATCCCATAGTTACATTTCCCAATAGAAATAAAAATTTAATGTTAAATAATAGAAATATGTCTAAACACCCAAAAGCCCAGTAATGGACCGCCTATGTTCCAGTAATGGGCCACCCTACAAAAAATAACAGATAATTGTTTTTAGGTGCGTTCATAATTATGTAAATACGTAGCACCTATTGTTGTCGTTCAGTCCATCTGTCTGTTCGTCTGTCTGTCAGTCAGTCCATAGGCGTAGGAACCGGGGGAGCTATGGCTCCCCCTGGGATATTTTAGACGGGCTCAGCTCCCCCGGAAGAAATTAAACAAGTAAGAAACATCATGCGTCAAGCATAGATTATGGAGCTCTTTCCAACACTTCTTGAAATCTTTAGCAAAACTTCGTTATCCAGTGAAATAACGTATTATTGTCCATATCCAAATATGTATTCCAATACTTTTAAAAAGCCCTGTATTTGATCTATCGGTTAATATATAGACTATATAATGGAAAATTTAGTTTAGCAAGAAAACGCCTAACTGGTTGAAATTTTCCTTTCAGCAATTTATACTAATAGATGGAAACATATTTGAGTACTTTTGTTTAACCCTGTAAAATACATAGTGCCTTTAATACACGAAAGTAATTTGCTAAAGTTTAGTTTAAAAATAAATTATCTTTAAACTACTTAAATCGAATTTCCAGAAATTACCATCCAAAGGCAACCATGTATCCAGTTCTTTGCGTGACCCTGTATGTCATTTTATCTATATTCTACAAACATTTCTTAGTAAACTAAATGCAGTTATCGTAAAAAGGCATAACATATTTAAAAACCACCTTTGGTAAATTACGCTCATATTCAGTAACCTTTCCGGGAGCTTTTATGTAACCCTGTATATCTAAATTGTGTAACAATTAACATTTATATAAACCATATAATATGTATAAATCTAATGAAACTTAAAAGCGTATATCATAATTAAAAATGCATTTTATCCATCTAACAGCCACCTTCCATAATAAACAGGACGTCGGATAAAATATCTATTTGAAATCTTTTGTGTGTCCCTGTAAATGTATTGTGTGTATGTATCACACTATGTATTATGCGTGAAATAACTCATATTAAACCTCAGCAACGTATATCAATTTGATTACATATGAAATCGTTTACCATAATTAAAATATGTCGCAAACAATCCCCCCCCCTTTATTATTATGTATTGGAATTCTTTTGTGTGGCCCCCGTAAATGAATACAGTGAAACCTCCAAATAAGGGACACCCATGGGACCGGAACTTTCGTCCCTTAAATAGAGGTGTCCCTTATTCAGAGTTTTGATTGTTATTTTTAATTAATCGCTCTGATGTATATAAAAATAACAACTCATTAAAGGTAAAGTTTGAATGTACCCGAAATGTATAGATTACGTTAATCAGACACAAAAGGAATAGAGAATTAATAAATTAAAATTTTATATTGATTACTAAATCCTTAAATTATTTGTAGAATTTTTGGTTTTTATTTTATATGCAAATTCCGTACATGCAAAAAGTATAAAAACATTAAAAAAATTTACTTGAAATAATTAATCAAAAGTAATTGTTTTGCAAATTTCAATATTTCACTACAAACCTTTCAAGTGCTCATTTACCATACTTATAAATTTCAGTTCTTCATTATCAGCAGTATTTACAAAAAAGTATTCATCTGCTTTGCATATTTTAAGGCAATAAATTTATCAACTGCTATATGCTCAGCTAGCGGAAAAAAATTTGACACATTTGCAAATTCATTTTTAAACTGAAAGGTATAACATTGGAATTCCTGACTTTGGTAGCGATTTGGAATTGAACTTTGTTTTCGAAATTACATGTTGAGTTATACGCGATATTGATTACGTGACAAATACATTTTTACACCCTTTCTAAGTAGCTAATCTTCTTTCGCATGGAAATTAGGTTAAAAAACAACCGCTTTGCCAATATTTTGTGGAAAATATATTGCGGTTGTGTGCGCGCAAAAAAGTATGATTACATAGTTTCTGAACAACAACGCCTGCTATTTTCAAGCATTTCCGAATAAAAATAATTTAAAACTTATGTCATAAAAGTTGCCTTTTCAGATTTGAGAACAGCCTAAAAGCATCTGTAAAGTTCTTTATTTTAAACTTTTCTTTATTCTCAACTTTCAGAATCATCCTCACAAACTTCAGCATTACTTTTAATGAAGATAAACGCACTGATGTCAAATCATAATTATCGGTAAATAAATACTCGTCAAATGTATTGTATGATTCTGTATTGACATGACTATTTGCCTGTTTCATAAATTCACAAAAACTGAATTTTCATTTTGATTATGGACTTTTTCATTATTCAAAATGCAAAAACTGGTCACTTTGATTTCATTTTCAACTGTCCCTTAAATAGAGTGTCCCTTATTTAGAGGTAAATACATTACGCGTCCTATACCAAGGGACCGGGACCGAAAGTTTTGTCCCTTAAATAGAAGAGTCCCTTATTCGGAGTGTCCCTTATTTGGAGGTTTCACTGTAATAACTAGTATTTTCGCTGCATACTTTAGAAAATGCATATTTTAGTGCACTTTATGGCACTTTATGTGCACTTATGGTAGATGGATATAAATATGAAGATGTTTTACAAGGTGTAACATTTTTTAAATTCATTTAAAACTATCTTTCCCCATAGGCCGTAATGTAATGGAAAACTTTTGACTGTCTCTGTAAATAAAATATTCATGGCAGAAACTTCATTTTCAATAGCCCTCCTTTATTTTTCCCTTTTTATTATTATGCATTGGAATTCTTTTGTGTGTCTCCGTAAATGAATAATAACTACTATTTTCGCTGCATACTTTAGAAAATGCATATTTTAGTGCATTTTGTAGATGCATATAAATATGAAGATGTTTTACAGGGTGTAACATTTTTAAAATTCATTTAAAACGATCTTTCCCCATAGGATGTAATGGAATGGAAAACTTTTGACTGTCTCTGTAAATAAAACATTCATGGAAGAAACTTCATTTTCAATAGGGTTCGTTCTTGGGTAAATGACATTAACGTCCAAAAATTTCATGGCGATCCGAGTATATTTACGAGAGTTAGAGCGCGGACAGACGGCCAGACAAACCGAATGCATAAGCACTTTTCAACTTTGTTGGAAAGTGCTAAAAATAAAAATCTCCAAACTAAAGATAGTTTTAATAAGATGTGAGAAGACAAGCCATCCCTCCGGTCCAACACAATTCGAACAATAAGAAAAATTGAGAATTTTCAGCAAAGCACTGAACCTTACTACCAATTAATTAGTAAGATGATTTAATCAAAAAATTTTTGGCTCTCTCATAAAGATCAAATCCATATTCACGGATACAGCTTCATCCACGTCAGAAGATATGAAGCAAAAGCTTAGAATACATGCTGATGATTTTGATTTGACAAACCTTTCTTCAAAGTTGACATTTCTACTTCTACCAACATTAGTCCCGAACGAAACTGACAGAAATGCATTGTCGATCATAATTAAAATGATGCCATCACAGTAATTAGTAAAAAATATATATATATTTTCTGAAGTTACCTTTGGCAGAATTTATATTGGTTATTCTGGTATCATTAGTGACCTCTGAGAAAGCTTTCAATGCTCTTCTTCAAAAAGACATACCAAACACTACCATCCATCAAACACTGGATCAACATAGACTCAATCACTTGATGCTATTGTATATTTATAAAGAGGAAACCTTTAAAACTGATTTGGAAGAGATTTGTAAAGAATTTGTAAGTAAAACAACAGAAAAAAACTTAACTTTTGATAAATGGGAGTAGGAGAAGACTGAAATTTGATATTTGAATATTGTATACGGGATTGTCCATAAATTGTCATCAAGTATATCGAATAAAATTTATTTAAACTGGATTAAAAAGTTGGCGATCCTTTGATATGCTTCTATTTTATACTCTTATTTGTGAAAAGTGCAACAAAAAAAAATCCTCCGAAATGAATTGAATGAAATTACCATCGCCTTTTGACAATATGCTCCGCATGAGCGTGCAATGAGAAAAAATGCGTCCGTGGTAAAGTTTCAATTTGGCGACCCCTTCCCCCAACTTTTTCTTCTGACAAGCCAAAAAATGACGTTGGTAGCATAAATTTGGCGCCCCTTAAAATTGCATGCCCGGGGCGAACGCCCTCTTATCCCCCCCCCTCTTTCGCATAACGCTGATGCTCCGGCTCCCCCTATTTTTTCAAAGTTCCTACGCCACTGAGTCAGTCTGTCTGTCTGTCCGTCCGTCTGTCTGTCAGTCAGTCTGTATGTCCGCATATAACAACGCAAAAACTATCCAACCGAATCGTTTGTAATTTGAAATACATAATTATTGCATAATTTTGTCAACTCCTTTCAAATTTTATAAAAATCGGATGAATAGATCAATTACAGGGAAAATCAAAAGGATTCCGTTACATTACCGCCAATGGAGAAAAAAGTTAAAAATGCATTTTAATCGTTTGAAATTTAAAACACATAATTATTACATAATTTTGTCGAGTCATTTCAGATCTTATGATAATCAGATGCATAGATCAATTACAGGGACTATCAAAACTATTCCGTTACATTACAGTCAACGGGGAAAATAGCTGCAAATGCATTTTAATGGTGTTACACTCATTCGAACATAATAAAATTGACATGAACCTATGATGTATATACATGCTAAAATATAAATTCTGTACAATTTGAGATGCAAAGAATTTTTATTATTAAATTTCAAGGTCACACAAAAGTATTGCACTACATAATGCTATACAGGGAAACATTGTTTGGGACATGTTTTAATTACATTAAACTGTGCCACATTTTACGAATATGATATACGCTGCTGAGGTGTAATGAAAATTACTTCCTGTATGTTTATAGGAACACAAAGAGTTCAAACACTGTACTGTATCCGAAGTCTACTATATCAGGAAGATCTGTATATTTTTAAAACTTCATTATCGTACGAAGCACCTCATTTGCTACGCTTCACCTGCAATTTCCAACTTGTTTCAATTGTATTTTGCTCCAGAACTTAATGAAAGCATACTAATAAAACAAAATATTAAAACTTAAGTTAGAAATTCATTACATTAAAGGATTTATAATGAAAAAACATAAAACAAAATATTTAAATTTAAGTTATGGATTTATTATAATCAAGTATTTATAATGTGGACATAAAACAAAATATTAATGATATTATTAACTGTTTATTATTAACTAACATTAAAGGATTTATATTGTAAAGATATAAAACAAAATATTTAAATTTAAAGGATTTATGAGATAAAGACAATGTTTTACTGAAATCAATTTTAGATAAAATAAGGCATTAAAAAAAGTCTCCAATCTTCATTCATATCATTATCTAAATAATATGCTGTGCAACTATGAAATATAAATAACAGATCTTCAATTTTATCATCCCTTTCCGATAGTCCAAACTATTCAATATGGAATTTTAGAATGCATTTAAAATGATAAATGTTCTTGCACTATCCAGCCATTTTGTAATAATCACATAGCTCATCAATTTGACACAGAATATTCCACAATTTCCCTTGAGAGATGCTCATATGGATACATTATCACCAATGGAACAATCTCAATATTTACTGAAAAACATCCCATAACAGTGATTTGTTTTTTTCCGTTATTTGGTACTACATAATACACATCTTTAACTGATTTTGGTCCCAAAAGTTTCTTTGTTTTAAGAGCACAGAAAAGAAACCTTGTTTTAACCTTATTGAAAATTCTCTCTGTATGCTTTAGAATTCGGAAGAAAATATTAATACCTTCTTCCAAATATGATTTTACATTTCTGAACCAACTTAAAACAACGTCTCTTGTAACGGCACATCTAGATTTTGTCAAATGTTCTGCTTGTTTTTTGTACCAATTTTGAATGACTTTTTAAAAACAGCTATTTATAAAGCAATTGCTTTTATTGATTTCTAATAGGTAAAATTTAAGTATTAAATTTGATTATTTAGCTTTTCAGTTAAATCAAAAAAATTTATCTCTACTGAAATTACACTTTTTGTATTGGTCACTTGGGTGGTCCATTACTAGAAAATCACGAAATAAACAATCCAGTAATGGACCACCCCTCCTAAAATCTTAAAAATAAATAAAATTTTGTAAATGGCCATTGGTATATTAAATTCAATATTTTATATTTCTAACCAAACGAAAACATTCAATTTTCACGGAAAAATAAAAAAGATATAAACTAAGTAAGTAAAGTCAGCTCTTAGCATGTTCATTAAGATTTTCAGTGAAAAACAGAAAAACTGTGAAACTTTATCTTCTGCTTCCTAATTGTTTTGACGAAAAGTGTAAAAAATTGATCCAGTTTATAAAGCATGCAAGGTGGAGTTCAGAAAAAAATAATAAAAGCTTAACTATTATTTATTATTTTTTTATAAACCAAAAAGTGCGAGGTGGCCCATTACTGGAAGGTGGTCCATTACTGGCACATCTACCCTAGGAAAAGTTTTTGTTGCCATAGCAACACAATTGAATCCACTGAGCTCAATTAGATTGGAGCTAATTTTGAGATTGAAACAATTTTAATTAATTTAAATTTTGTTTTAATTCATAAAATTTCAAGTTAATTTTCGTTCTAAATACATTACGACAAAAATATAGTTAAAACAAATTAAAGCTGACAAAACTAACGTTATATAAATTTTAAAAAAAATTAACAAGTTCAAGATGAAACATTTTTACCTTAAAAAGAATTTGACATAAAAAAAGTATTTTTTGAAATTTTATTTTGTTGCCAACCGAAGATAAATCGCCAAATAAAGGCAATGTTCATTATTTTTTTACGAACATTCTATCGGGGTTCCGCCAAAAAAAAAAAAATTATGAAAGAATATGCCACATCCTGTGAAGAACATTCTGTAATTTTTTCAGAATTTTCTGAGTATGCCCGTATGGAGACCTTCCTTGTAAGTATTCAAGCATTTTGCCGAAATATTTACACATGAAACATAAAATACCAGAAACTTTTTATGTTATGCAATTGTAAAAAAATTTAAACGTTATTCAAATCCACGTGAATTAAATATTTGACAGATATTTTTGGCATGCAGCTTTTATCAATATAATGAACTCCGAAAAAATACATAGCAATGTATTTTCCAGAAGAAGAGCTGTGCTTGCTATTTACAATATTTTGATTTTGTGTTTGTTTAAAGAATGATATAGACACAATTATAATTTTTATTTTCTTCTGCATACATAAGAAGAAACTATTGGAATCGTGAAAATTTTCGATTTACACATCTTGAAAAAGATTTAATTAGTTTTGAAAAACGCCTAACTGTCTTTGAGTGACGTAAATTAGTGACCACCCTCTCTCAGAAATTATTGTATAAAATTTGAATCACCAAACTCCAGATTCATTAAGACCTTGACGTAAATTGGACACGATTAGATTTGGGTGCATATCACCTAAAAGACGGCGGCGTTGCTATTGTGTGCTTTTCACATTTCTGCAATGACAGTATCTCGAAAATTATAGGACGGAATTTTATCAAACTTTGCATTCAGTTTGATCTTGAAGTAAATAAGTACCATAGAAGACAACTTTAGAAGAACTTTTTCCTAAATAAGCACCGATTAGATTTCGATGTACAGTAAATTCTCTGTAAGGCAGACTCTGTGTAAGGCGGAAATCTGTCTAACTCGGATAGATTTTCAAGTCTCTGCGAATCGACAGACACAGTAAAATTTGTCTAAGGCGAATTTTGTCTATTATGAAAAAAATTCTCAATCCCGATCGATTCCGCCTTAGACTTTAGAATTTACTGTATATAGCCCAACAGGTGGCGCTACTGTGCTGTGCATTTCATAATCTTGGTGATTTTTGTAGATTTTTACAGGAAGGAATTTTTCCAAATTTCCTACTTAATTAGACCTTAAAATAAATTGGAACTAATTAGGTTTGGGTGCATATTGCTCAACAGGTGGCATCGCTGTGCTTTATTTTTTAGTACTTTCGTGATAGCTATATTTAAGACATTTATTAAAACATTTTGTTTTGGTTTTGCCTTTATTCATTCCATAGAGGGCGCTGCTATGTTTTTCGTAATAGCTATACTACAGCATCTACGAAAAAATTTTGCCACATATATACTTATAAAACAAAATTTCGGTTTGTCTGTGCGTGCATGTGTGTCTGTTTGAAAGTTTGTGAGATTCAAGGCTCTCCGGGAGTGCCTGAGACTCAGAATTTTAAATTTCTAATAATTAGTTGAGTTATTAATTAAACTAGTTGGATGTGCCAATCCCAAAACTTTCTTCTATCTCATACGTACATTTTTATATTTAAAAAAAAAATAGTTACTCATTTTAATGCTTTAATAATTTTATTTCAATACCATACCAACTTTGATTTTCCTCTTAAATTTCTTCTTCAATCAATTAACCGGAGTAAAAATAAATTTCTGTCTCTGTACGAGCCGATGGACAATAGAATGATAGGCAGATTTTTTTTCAAATTCAAGCAGGACCTACTTGCCTTACCAAAAAATAATCATGTACAAAAAATTTAGTTCAGTTCTAGAACTAACTTCATACACTTTTATGTGGTGCAATATTGAAAATGGCATAAAATTCGCTATTGCAGTGCCCCCTTCAGACGGATTTTTTTCAAATTCAGGGAGTACAAACTAGCCATAACCATACACGCACACAAAAAATTTGGTACAATTCGATGCATAACTTCATATACTTTTAATCGATAAAATATTGAAAATGGTACAAAAATCGCGATTGCAGCGCCCCCTTCCGGCGGATTTTTTTAAAATTCAGGGAGGACCAACTAGCCATAGTCATACAGATACACAAAAAATTTGGTTCAATTCGATACATAACTTCATATACTTTAGGTCGGTACAATATTGAAAATGTCACAAAAATCGAGATTGCAGCACCCCCTTCTGGCGGATTTTTTCAAATTCAGGGAGGACCAACTAGCCACAGTCATACATTTACACAAAAAATTTGGTTCATTTCGATGCATAACTTCATATACTTTTGATCAGAACAATATTGAAAATGGCACAAAAATCGAGATTGCAGCACCCCCTTCTGGCGGATTTTTTCAAATTCAGGGAGGACCAACTAGCCACAGTCATACATTTACACAAAAAATTTGGTTCATTTCGATGCATAACTTCATATACTTTTGGTCGGTACAATATTGAAAATGGCACAAAAATCGCGATTGCAGCGCCCCCTTCCGGCGGAATATTTCAAAACTGAAGTAGGACTTGCTTGCCACAGCCAAAAACATTCACAAAAAATTTGGTTCAATTCTATGCATAACTTCATACACTTTTTGATGGTAGAATGGCGACATACAGACACACAGACATACAGACACACAGACACACAGACAGACAGACATTTTGTAAAAACATGTTTTTTGAAATCTCTGACCCCTAAAACGTGTAAATCCGTCGAAAACCGGAAGTCGAAAAAATTTCGATTACAATACTTTCTTCTATTGAAGATAGAAGAAAGTAAAAAGGGGGAAAGCATTAGCAAATGCGCTTGCACAGATACCATATTTACGCATCGGCAGGGTATGAAGATCGGAAAGACGATTTTTTTCATTATTTATTAGCTCCATGTTCCACGTTTAGCAAAATTAAAAGCAGAAGACATATTCTAAAACAGGAGTTCTCAAAATATGGTTATCGTACCAGTATGGTCCGCGAAAGTGCTATACTCGGTACATGAAATTAAAAGAAAATACAGCATGTGGAATCAAAAAACAGTTTAATCCCCCGCTTCTCTTTCTTGATTTGACTATTCATAGGCTCGGTGTTGCCCGCTCTCTGCGTTACTGCTTTGACAGCGTTTTGCTTTGCCTTATTTTATTGTAATTTCGATTAGAATTTTTAGACAAATGAAACTAATTCTTCAGAAGCTATTGAGTTGACTTTTCATCCTCAATGAAAAAGTTTTCTTCTGTTGCTGTACTGTGTGTATATATATTACTTGCTTCAAGATCTTCCATCTCGTATTAAGCAGTTTATTTTCGGAATGTATGGAACTTCTTATGTAGGTTATTCACGGATTAAATTTTCTTATGTACTTTACTATTGATACACTATATTGCCATTGATTATGGGACACTTGCGATTTTAGACATTTTACTAAATATCTAGAAAAATAAATGAGGAATCATCTCGAAACTCTTAGTGTATAAATATAATAGTATAAGTCATACATCTCCGTGAAGATTTTTTCCCGAAACTCCAAAGGGGACCGTCAACAAATTAAAAAAGAATGAATATCTTTTGAATAATCCTGTCAAAACTAATGTAGCAAAAGCGCTCAAACTCTAGATTGTGATTGAATGCCTTATTTTAATAAGCCTTGTTCATTTTTATGCATATAGCATGCATACTCGCAGAGTAATTAAGGTTTTTATAAAAATGATCCCAAATTTTTCCAAGTTTTTTCCTTATAATTTTCAGAGTTCTTAATATAAAATATTATTTTTTTTTTCAGAAAATATGACAAACAACATTGCACACAGTACCCTGTAATCAGAATTAAAAAATAATGAAAATTGTATAAAAAATGAGTTGGTTTACTAAATAATTTTTTACTGCGCATGCGCCAACGATATCAAAATTTCATTTGCATATTATGTTAGCTAAATGTATAGAGCAACTTTTGTGAAAGTCACAAAATCATAACTTGAATATTCTGACAATAATCGTCAATTCAATAAGTCGAAAATCCGTTATTCTCAAAATGAAGCAAAAACAAGAGGGGTTGTATCCATATATTCATTGATTAGTGTCAATATAGAATACACAATATGAGATGTACTACTGCATTTGGATAAAATCCCTCATTTTTTTGCTTCATTTTGGAAACAACGGATTTTGTCCTTTTTCTATAGACGATTACTTTCAGAATTTTCAAGCTGATATGATTTTGTGACTTTTACAAAAGTTGCTCTATACATTTAGCTAACATAATATGCAAATGAAATTTTGATATCTTTGACGCATGCGCAGTAAAACATTATATAGTAAACCTACTCATTTTTCATACAATTTTTATTATTTTTTAATTCTAATTACAGGGTACTGTGTGCAATGTTGTTTGTCATATTTTCTGAAAAAAATATTATTTTATATTAAGAACTCTGAAAATTATAATGGAAAAACTTGGAAAAATTTGGGACCATTTTTATAAAAACCTTAATTTCTCTGCGAGTGTGCATGCTATTTGCATAAAAATGAACACAGTGTATTGCAATAAGGCATTCAATCATAATCTAGAGTTAGAGAGCTTTTGCTACATTAGTTTTGACAGGGTTATTCAAAAGATATTCATTCTTTTTTAATTTGTTGACGGTCCCCTATAACGTTTTGGTAAAAAATCTTCATGGAGATGTATGACGCATACTATTATATTTATACACAAAGAGTTTCGAGATGATTCCTCATGTATTTTTCTAGATATTTAGTAAAATGTCTAAAATCGCAAGTGTCCCATAATCAATGGCAATATAGTGTATAAACATAGTATTCAAAGAACAAAAAATTGGGGAACAAGGCGACTGCAAATGTGTATTTCCTCCTCCCTCTCCATGTTTAACAAAGAGTATTTTTTGTCACCTAAAAATAATGCATTTTATATTGATTATTCTGCATTAGATTTGAAACTTCCTTTTGATGGTACGCGGAAATGTGAATTTTTATTTAGTGGTACGTCGGTCTAAAAGTTTGGGAACCCTTGTTCTTAAAGGTCTTCGTTTTGCGCCTCAAATGCCGCAATCAATTAAAAACAAGTTGGAAATTGCACGTGAACCGTAGCAAATGAGATGTGTTTGTACGATGACGAAGTTTTAAAAATATCACTCTCATATATAAATCTCATAAAATTGTAAATAGTTAATTACAATTAAAACGCGCACCAAACAATGTTCTCTCTATGCTCATTATGTAATGGAATACTTTTGTTTGGCCTTGTAAATCAATAACAATTGTTCTTTGCACAACAGATTATGCAAAATCTATATTAGAATATGTACTTTATGATGCATATCAATATTATTAAAATGCATTTGAAACTTTTTTTTTCCATTGACCGTAATGTAACGGAGTACTTTTGATTGTCTCTGCATTTGATCTATGCATCCTATTTTCAAAAAAATTGAAATGACTTGACAAAATTATGTAATAAGTATGTAATTTAAATTTCAAACGATTAAAATGCATTTGAAACATTTTTCCCCATTGACCGTAATGTGACGGAATACTTTTGATCGTCCCTGTAATTGATCTATCCATCCGATTCTCATAAAATTTGAAATGACTCGACAAAATTATGTAATAATGATATATTTTAAATTTCAAAAGATTCGGTTGAGTAGTTTTTGCGTTGTTGTATGCGGACGGACAGACAGACGGACGGACTGAACGACAACTATAGGTGCTACGTATTTACATAATTACGAAAGCACCTAAAAATGGCAGTTAATCCTTTGAATTTTTTTAAAGTGTCGTTTTTCAAAACAATGTTTTACCCCCTTAAGGAAACGCCCCTCTAGGGAACAATTTCGGAAGTATACCGACAAAGCAAAAACGTATTTTTAAAGCTAAAACCTTCTTCTAACAGATGGTGTAATCGTTTTTTAAAATATACTAGCTGTTACCCGTGACGTCGTTCACGTAGCATTAAAAAAAGATAAACGCTTTAGTTAAACAAAACGTTTCATTAATAATAATTTAAAATATATATAACACATATCTTATAGGAGGCTATGCAGTAGTTTTTTTTTTTATAGGGGACTTAAAGAACTCGGTCAAATAAAATGGAAATGTGTTAGATAATATGAGCAATCGCGAAAATGAAATTGCAACCACTTATACTGTAGAACAACTGTAACGCACCCCATTTGTACACAAATCATGTTGTAGTGTATTTCAGAATTCCATATCAAAGAAAGAAAAATCATATGTTAAACCTAGGTAATAAAAAAAATCCAACATTTCCATAATACATAACTTCGCCGGCCCATTCTTTTCTGCAGCTGTGTATATGATCTATGTGTTTGTAAATATTCTAAATACAATGTTAAAATTTTGCTTAGTTAGAAAAAGTGTAACGAAGATTAAAATTCACCTTTAGCAATTTCTAATAATAGACAGAAACTTACTTGGATTCTTTTTTACAGTCCTGTATACTACGTGCAAATATTTATACGATCGCATATTTAGCTTAAATTATTCAAGCAAAAAACCCGATTCAAATTATTGAATTCATATTTCCGGGAATCGCTATTGCACAGGTTACCATATATCCAGTTTTTTGTATAGTCGATACATGATTTATTCAAATTCTACAAACATCTCTTATTATACCAAATGTAGCTGAACTTCAGGATACATTAGTTTTCCTTAAAATACATACTATAATTGAAAAAGCTCTTCAGCAATCTTTTCTAATAGACCATACTTTGGGTACAATATCTGAGATCTGGATACAGGGCCAAAATCTTTTATGCGTCTCTGTAAATGAACAACAAATGTAATGCAAATCATACTTTACTGACTACCGATACTTTACCGATAGCATATTAGTAAATTTCAGTATTTATCATTGTATTGATTATCTCAGTATATTAATTTCATCATGTTTAAAATAGTGCAACGCAATTAAAATACGCTGGGAATATTTTTTCCCTGTAGACTATTAAATTACCGAACATTTTTCTGTTATCTTGTAAAAGAATGTTAAACCTTTTCACCCCATTTTCTACAGAAATCCTGTTTTAGTGCACTTCAGAAACTGATATCAATTTCAATATTATTAAAATAACCTGAATAAAATAACATTATTAAAATATGCTGCAAATGGTTTTTCATCACAGACTATGATATATTGAAATATTTTTGAGCTCACTGTACGCACACTATAAGTACTATACTTAACATATTCGATAGATACCATGTTCTTGTGAACCTTAAAAATGCAGGTAAATTTCATTGCATTTAAAATTATGTAACATTATCAAAATACACCAGAAATGATTTTTCCTCCTTAAACCATAATGTAAAGTCTCCTTATGAGTGCTCCTGTGATTCAGCTATAATTGCTACCTTGAGCATTTTCAATGCCGCACATGCCATGGCAAAACTCAATAACGTAAGTTATATTTTCGTATGAATCCTACTATATTTACTCAAGTTGAAACACGGACAAACAGACGGCAGACCCCAGGCACTCGGCATCCGGTATACAGACAGGCTGAAGTCGTAAACACTTTTAGACCATGTTAGAAAGTGTCAAAATGGAGGTAGTTTCCGTAAAACGAAAAAAAAAACAGTGTTAGGAAAAATCTACTTCAAAACTGTATTTTAGGTGGCATTTTTGTATAATTTGTATATATATGTTTTGCATACCATAAAAATTTATAGAAATTTATTGTAAAAAAATATTCTTAAAAGTGACAACATATTTTTACTTTTTAAGAGCTAAAAAAAAAGTGGAATTAATATCCGTTTACAAACCTGTTTCCAGCACACTTCGAGCGCATTTTGCGAAATTGAGATATTGGCTGAGGGAATGTATTTTCTCACAATTACATTAAATCTTTAGATTTTAAGCCCGATAGTACATTTTTAAAGTGATTTTTATTTATATTTGAAGAATTGAACAATTTTAAGAATTAACACACAAAAATATATTTTTTTAATTATTAGTTGAGTTTTTCTTACTTTCTAAGAATGGTAAAAAGTATTTTCCATTTATCATTACGTTATTTACGATATGTATAAATTATTAACAGTTTCTAATCATTTAATACTTAATCTTTAAAAAACTTATTTCATTTTAAAATTAAATATTTATACTAACCACGCTCAGACGATAAACTTAATTTTCTTTAAATAATAACTTTTGATATCATAATTCAATCTCATTTCATTACAACATCAGAGCATATTTATTTTATTTTTAATATGTGACGTCACAGTCGTCTCTTTTTAGCACTTACTCTAAATTACATTGTGTTATTAAAATGAAAACTCGAAAACTTATACTTTGTTTCAGATATGACGTTACATTGATAAGTTTAAAATTCTTAATGGAAAGTAGTCCTGTGACGTCACAATTGGTAAAAAATTGAATTGTATTGCCTCGAACCGAAAGAAAGAAAAAGGTTCATTTTGATTACGGATTAATATCTGGAAAAACTACTAAAATATTTATTTTCTTGTAAAGTGTGAAGTTATATTCTTGTGAAGTCTTCTAAGTGTAAAAGAAATTTTACATAATCGTCTGTCTGATATAAGAAGAAAAACAGTATTCCTCTGACGTCACAATTGGTAAAATTGCGGTTTTTAACCTCGAACCGAAAAACAGAATAGGGTCCATTTATTTAATTCATTTTGTTTTATCCCGTGAAAATCTTTCAGTTGAAAATTAATTACAGAAGATAAACAATTATTCCGGTTTTTTTATTTTTTGGCAACGAAAAAAGAAAGATGATTAAATATTATGGAAAATTTTTCAATTTATTCTGTATGAAAAATAGTGAAATTTTGAATTATTAAGAAAAATATTTGAATAAAATAAATAAAAATTGGCCTATGTTCATTTCAAGCCAATAATCTATCTATATACAAAAATTCAAAGACATTAATCCATCCGTTTTGAGGCCAAGTTCATTCCAATTTTCGGACACACTTTCACATTTATAATATATATAAGGATTAGTTTTAGCCTTAATAAATATGTCGGCGAACGCAGGCCACTTAGCGCTTCACAGAGACGATGTTTTTTTTTTTCTGCGCTAAAAGTGAATAAAATCCAGTATTTTAACACGAGTTTCTATTTTTACTTTTTACAAAATCTTAATAAACTAGATTTACATCACCTACGAAAATTTTGAAACGTTCAGAGAAATATTTTTTACCAAATAGAAAGTGTGAAAATTTCGAAGAAACCAGTGAAAAACTGAGCATCAAATTACGCAGAAAATCAAATATCAAACAGCATATACTTTTAATTCAATGTTTTTTTCGAGATTTCTTCATTTAAGATTATAAATTCAGACAAAATGGAGCTAAAGATATAAAAACATAGAAATTTGAGGTTCATTTATGGATTATTCATCACCATTGGCCGGGCATCTCCAAGTGGATTAGCTAGTCCCCCCCCCCAAAAAAAAGAGGGGATTGCCCTTGCATTTTAAAGCGAAAGTTGAGTTCCCTGGTCGTCCTTTGTCATCCTCACTTTATTATACAGGGTGTCCCCTCTCAACGGTGGCCAATGGCTAATTTCTAAACCGTTGGTCATAGACATATAGTTCCAATTGCAAAAATGCTTTAAAAAAGGTAAAGAATTATTTTTTAAGCGATTTAGGTCAAAAAATGTTTTACTAAAAAATTACGAAAATTAAATTTTTATACGGTCCCCCGGTCCTATAAGTGATATTTAGTAACTTTTTACCACTACTCTAACAAGTAAGACAAAAAAAGTCCCATTCCTCTGCGATCAAAATTGACCGAGTTATAGCTGTTCAAAGTTGAAGCATATTTTTTGCTGCAAAATAGGGGTCAGTCACAAATTTACTAAAAATAAAAATAAACATCAGATAGAAAATTTAACTTTAAACATTGAGAGTAAAAAAAAATTTTACAATGTTGTTTCTGAATTTATGTTGACATTTACATGTTAAAGTAAAATATGCAATTTGGGCTAAAAATATAAGTAAAAAAATAACAGAAATTTTGTTAAATTAAACTATGAGCAGCAACAGTCACAAATCGTTACAAAATGATACATATTTAAAGCTCTATTAGATTACTCAACCTAATAGAATTTGATGTAGTCCTATAAAATAAACAAATGGAACGCACCTAAAATCGTATTAGTATTACATTGTCATCGGGTTTAAATAAGTATGGGAATTGAACCTCAATCAGATATTTGGAAGTGAGTTAAAATTTGAAGATAAGTTTTGAACTAGGAAAATTTACATACGAAAACTATGAATAAAATAAAAGCTTATCAAAATAACATACCTTTTTAAAATAAAATCACGAAAAGAATCAGCTTTATTTGCTTACAAAATAAAACATACGTAAAAATACAATTGAGGATATGAATTTCAAAACTCGACTTATCGCTTTTTGATTTCTCTATCAGTCTATACAAACCTCTACTATTGTAACAATGCAATCTCAAAATTTATAATGAAAACCAATAGATGCATTTAAAGTTTTTACGCTATTTCCCAAAATTTGATTTTGACGTGACAACGTCTTGTAAATTGGTTTGCCGGGAGACACTTCAAGAAACTGCGTTACGTTACGTTACGCTCCGCTCACGATACGCGCTCACTTTTCTCTTAACTTTTTCCGGTCACTTGTGGGACCATTTTCTGAACGTGAATGTGAATTCGCTGCAAGGAAGGGGCGGTGCTTAATAGGAATTTTAGATAGTATCAAACTAAGACGAAATACGTTATGTATTAGTTATTAGTATAAAGTACAAAGAAAATAAGTGTAGTTTATTTCGTAATTCGGTGGTATATTATGGAAAACTAATGATATGTGATTAGTGAAAGCCATTTTACTTTAGTTATATTCTGCTCATTGAAAAATTCTTTAATATGCTGTTTACAAAATTCAACATTTGACATCAATAAACATGAGGTAAAATGTGTTTAACAAACACAGTGTATTGCAAGTTATTGTATGTATATTTGTATATAAATACGTATGTATGTGTAAAGGTAAAAATAAAATTTTGTTAATATGAAATTCAGTGCGAGATTCTTTGTATAAATTAATGTTTTAAATATAATTCTTTGTATAAATAAATGTTTTAAATTGTTACTATTATTTCATCCTTCTTCCTACTATACGAATGAATATTCACATTAAAATTATTTTACAACTCAAAGTCGTTGTCACGTAAAACTTTCGCCCGTATACCGACTTTACAGGTAACCAATTTTTTTTTTTTGATAAAGAAAATTTTAAAATTCATGCCTTCAGTTATTTTAATAACCAATCTAGAGGTTAATTAATTATAATTAACACTGCCGTAAAATTTATACGGTGACAGCGCCTTCAGTTAAATCGCTCATTTAAAACATTTTGTATTTGGAACTATATGTCTGTGACAAATAGTTTAGGAAGTAGCCTTTGAACAGCGTTGGAAATCGACTCCCTTTATAATACTTTAAGCACTTAGTGTACGTTCCCTTAGAGCTCTTTCGAACTCATCCGTTTTCAGCTATAGAAAAGTGGTTTAAGTCATGAAATTTAAAGTTTCATAGCTCAGTCAATTTTAATGTTACATGAATGGGACCTTTTCTGTATTACTTGCTAGAGTGTTGAAAAATTTTTACTAAATATCACTTATAGGACCGGGGGACCGTATAAAAATTTAATTTTCGTAATTTTTTAGTAAAACATTTTTTTGACCAAAATCGCTTAAAAAACAATTCTTTGCCCTTTTTAAAGCATTTTTGCAATTGGAACTATATGTCTATGACCAACGGTTTAGAAATTAGCCATTGGCCACCGTTGAGAGGGGACACCCTGTATATAAGCCTGACAAATTATTTAGCCTTTATGCAACTTTTTGAAAAACATTTGAGTCTGACCTGTAGAGGCTCTGAAATATCAATTTAATAGCCCCTTCGCGACGGGAGCCTTTTACGAAAATTTTAATGTTTCGTCACCGGTTTTAAAAAACATAAATTTGTGCCTTATTAAATCGAGAAAATGTTCCGATTAAATATGGCCAATTTTACAGTAAAATTTTACTGGTGGGGATAAACATGGATTTTTAAGTCTTTTTGCGGCACGTATACGTGTCCCTCGTCTCCAAGGGGCACGTCCTCGTCCAAGTCCTCGTCCAAGAGTTTAAGGCTGTTTGTTCTCAAGTGTTTTTTCTCAAAAAGCGCAAAACATTTTGACGCATTTTCAAATTTCTTTTATAACAGAAAGGTCGGACTATGGAAACGATTTAGAATCGAGTTGTGTTTTCAATTTTGTGATATATTAATTACCTATTGAGTTAAAAGCGATTTTGATCCCGTGAGAAAGACGTTTTTCACCCTTCCTCGAGTGGTTATTTTTTCCATGCAGAAATTCATTCAAAACGCCCACTTTGACACTGTTTTCTGAAAAATCTATTGCGTTTGAAAAAAAGAACAAAGAGTTTGATTATTTTGTTTCTGAACAACACCTGTTATTTTCATGCCATTTCCGAACAAAAATAAAACAGAATTTTCAGAAAGTTGCCCTTTTAAATTTGAAAACAGCCTTAAACAGAAAGGCAACTGCTTCCCTCCCCCTCCCAAGAAGATGGCGCCACTGTGTACGAATGATTCCGTCCCTAAACCAATTCCTTTATACGGAATTAACTGGTGTATCTTAATAAGATAGATTTCTGTTTGAATGAAGTATTGTTCTTTTCCAGAGGACAAGGGTGGATGAGTTTAAGCTAATTCATCTCCAGTCGTCCAGAAAATAAGTTCCAGAAATAGGAGCAGATCAAATACGGACTCAATAATTAACTCACGGCGGAAAATTCGGCAAAGTGAATGTATACTGAATTGCAGTGTAAATACAGACTGACTAACAACAGGTATTCTATTCTTTAATTAAAGGCAAACATGAGATAAAGTTTGTATTGTCTTAATATATTTTTACTTTATTCAGAAGAAAGTATTAGATAGTGAACTGCTTACCCCGATCATATTAAGTTTATACATTAAATGCAGGGCTGTAGCTAGAAGTGAATGATACGGTGCGGGGGGGGGTCAAGAAAATATTGGGAGGGAGCACATATTTTTTTTCTCTCTCTCTGACACATGCATGCACAAACAAACACACCCACATGCAGATATATATTATAAAAATGTTAATAAAATAAAAATAAATAAGTGCATATTCACATTGTTTAGGAGCTATGTTTCTTATTACCTAACTTTTTTCAATAACTTCATTTTATGCTAAGAAAAGAATGGTATGCAAAATGAAAAAATCGAGTGTATAACTAATGTAAAATTATCTATTATATTAGCTTCATATGTACAATTAGGATGTGTGAGTGTTGAAACACTTATTTGCACATTTTGTACAAATACTACAATTTAGTACTTTGAGCAAAATTGTGAAAAGGCTCCAAAACTGACAAGGAAGGTCTCCATACGGGCATACTCCGAAAAATCTGAAAAAATTACAGAATGTTCTTCTCATGAAGATATGTACGTTTATAAAAAAAAATTCGGCGGAATCTCCGAACCATGTCCGTAAAAAAATATTGAAAATTTCGTTATTTGGCGATTTATCATCAGTTGGCGATGAAAAACAAATTCAAATAATGTTTTTTTTTAATGTCAAATGCACTTTAAAGGAAAAAAAGTTTCATTTTAGCGTATTTATACACTATATTGCCATTGATTATGGGACACTTGCGATTCTAGACATTTTACTAAATATCTAGAAAAATACATGAGGAATCATCTCGAAACTCTTAGTGTATAAATATAATAGTATACGTCATACATCTCCGTGAAGATTTTTTACCGAAACTCCATAGGGGACCGTCAACAAATTAAAAAAGAATGAATATCTTTTGAATAACCCTGTCAAAACTAATGTAGCAAAAGCGCTCAAACTCTAGATTATGATTGAATGCCTTATTGTAATACACTGTGTACATTTTTATGCAAATAGCATGCATACTCGCAGAGTAATTAAGGTTTTTATAAAAATGGCCCCAAATTTTTCTACGTTTTTTCCTTATAATTTTCAGAGTTCTTAATATAAAATAATGTTTTTTTCAGAAAATATGGCAAACAACATTGCTTACAGTACCCTGTAATCTGAATTAAAAAATAATAAAAATTTTATGAAAAATGAGTAGGTTTACTAAATATTTTTTTACTGCGCATGCGTCAAAGATATCAAAATTTCATTTGCATATTATGTTAGTTAAATGTATAGAGCAACTTTTGTAAAAGTCTCAAAATTATAGCTTGAAAATTCTGAAAGTAATCGTCTATAGAAAAAGGACAAAATCCGTTGTTTCCAAAATGAAGCAAAAAAATGAGGGATTTTATCCAAAAGTAGTCGTAACATCCCGTATTGTGTATTCTACATTGACACTAATCAATGGATATATGGATATGGATACAATCCCTCTTGTTTTTGCTTCATTTTGAGAATAACGGATTTTCAACTTATTCAATTGACGATTATTTTCAGAATTTTCAAGTTATGATTTTGTGACTTTCACAAAAGTTGCTCTATACATTTAGCTAACATAATATGCAAATGAAATTTTGATATCTTTGACGCATGCGCAGTAAAAAATTATTTAGTAAACCAACTCATTTTGTATACAATTTTCATTATTTTTTAATTCTGATTACAGGGTACTGTGTGCAATGTTGTTTGTCATATTTTCTAAAAAAAATATTATTTTATATTAAGAACTCTGAAAATTATAAGGAAAAAACTTGGAAAAATTTGGGACCATTTTTATAAAAACCTTAATTACTCTGAGAGTATGCATGCTATTTGCATAAAAATGAACACAGTGTATTACAATAAGGAATTCAATCATAATCTAGAGTTTGAGCGCTTTTGCTACATTAGTTTTGACAGTGTTATTCAAAAGATATTCATTCTTTTTTAATTTGTTGACGGTCCCCTATGGAGTTTCGGTAAAAAATCTTCACGGAGATGTATGACGTATACTATTATATTTATACACTAAGAGTTTCGAGATGATTCCTCATGTATTTTTCTAGATATTTAGTAAAATGTCTAAAATCGCAAGTGTCCCATAATCAATGGCAATATAGTGTATAAATTATATCTCTTTGTTTTGTAAGCTTCAGTTTGTGTTAAGTATAATTTCGTTATATTGATATTTATGTGTATTTATATTCAAATTTAACCATCAAAATTTCAGATTTAAAATGAAATTCAAATTTAAATTCATTAATATTATCTCAAGTTTAAAGTCCATTTGAGCATTGTCAAATTGATTTTGTTGCTATGGAAACATTTAGCTTTTATTTTTTAATGCGCTTAAATGTATGAACATAATTTTACTGAATAAGATTTTTTTTATATGAAAACTAGGGGGGCCCCGCCCCCCTGCTCGCTATGCTCGCCAACCCCCCGCTTAATCGCTTCGCGATTCCAAATTATTGTCTACCCCTGCCTGCTGCGCTCGCCAATAACCCATGGTATGAATAAGCAGTTGCAGACCTTTCAAATGATGTGTCACACAATTGGTGTTGTAAAGAAATTACAAAATGCGCCCCCTCTGAGGGCAGAGGGGGGGGCGTTACACACAAGGTATCCATAATATGAATAAGCAGTTGCAAACCTTTCAAATGATGTGTCACTCAACTGGTGTTGTAAAGAAGTTAAAAATGTGACCGCCCCCCCCCCCCTGGGGAGAGCAGAGTGTGGGGGTGACACACAAGACATCCATAATATGAATAAGCAGTTGCAGACCTTTCAAATCTTGTGTAACACGACTGGTGTTGTAAAGAAAATAAAAATGTGTCCCCCCTGGGGAGCACAATGGGCGATAACACACAAGACATCCATTATATGAATAAGCAGTTGCAAACCTCTCAAATGATGTATCAAACGACTGGTGTTGTAAAGAAATTAAAAATTTGGCGAAATATTACAGTTATCGCCAAGTTGGCGACAAACTTGGCGATTGTTGGCGATGGTAACCTTTCCTCTCTTTATGGTAACCCATATGGCGATGCATAGACGGAGCCCTTTCCTGATTGGTCTATTCGACTCATGGAAGGAGTGGACAACCCGGATTCGTTAGTTCCGGAAATCTTCCACATCAGCATCATTCCAGGAGTCATTCCTTTTAAGGCTAGTTTTTTTTTACTATAGAAGGATATTTTTTCCGGAGGTAAATTAAATAACTACAGCAAGAAATAATATATATATATATATATATATATATATGCAATTTAATATATACATGTATATAATATTTTTAACTCGCTCACTGTTTATGTTTAAATTCAATCATACGGATTCTAAATATCCAACAGTTTTGAATTGCATTAAAATCGTTTGCTTTTGGCAGAGAAAAGTACTGCTCGCCAAATCGTGTGACACTTTCGTCTTCTCACGCCAAATATTCGAAAGTATTTTATTTTTTTACACGCTTTCTTCTGTAATTCCGCTGCTAATTTTCACTGATCCTTTATTACATACATGAGTAGTTTAATTAGTATTTTTTTTTTCAAAAAAAATCTGAATATGCCCAGTATGGAGACCTTCCTTGTGAGTTCGATTTTTGAACAGCATTTCGTTTGGATTTTCGGAACAGAAATTCATTTGGTGGTTTTGGAATCTCTAATGAATAAATCCCAGGGGAGGATCAAAATGTTTTAGGGGGGCTGGCCCCTTTAGCTACAGACCTGCATATGTGTTAATGCTGGTCGGAATTAATTTTCGTTGATCAAACAGTAATACATAATAGGCAAGATTATGAAGGCTAAAACAAAATTTATTAATTCTTTTTTTTTTAATTTTAGATATATGCAACACAATAATCTGTTTTAAATTTACATCAAACTAGCATAACCTTTGTCCTGTTGCTTAAATTTGCATGATTTTTTAGCTCACAGGCTATCATAGCCTGAGAGCTTATGTGCCCGTCCGATCTGTATGTACGTTCGTTCGTGCGTAACGCGATAACTCATGATAAAAATATCGGATCCACTTGAAATTTTGTATATAGGTATATCCTGATAAGGTGCTTCCCTGATTGGTTTTTGGAGTTCATTCGATATGTATAAGAGGGGGAACGGGGGGCTCATGCCCCTCCTCTTAATTGATATAAACGGGATTTTCATGCAGAATTAATAGCTTTCGTTCAAAATTTAGGTATAGGATCATTCTGATGAGGCGATGCCGTGGCTGTTATTAGGTGTTCATTGAATAAGTATCAACAAGGGGAACGGGGGGCTCATGCCCCTCTCCTTAATTGATATAAACGGGATTTTCATGCAGAATTAACAGTTTTCGTACAAAATTTAGATATAGGATCATTCTGATGAGACGATACCGTGGCTGTTATTAGGTGTTCATTGAATAAGTATAAACAGGGGGAACGGGGGGCTCATGCCCCTCCCCTTAATTGATATAAACGGGATTTTCATGCAAAATTAACAGTTTTCGTTCAAAATTTAGATATAGGATAATTCTGATGAGGCGAGTCCGTGGCTGTTATTAGGTGTTCATTGAATAATTATAAATAGGGGGAACGAGGGTTCTAATGCCCCTCCCCTTAACTTGTATAAAAGGATTTTTCAAGCAGAATTGTCAGATTTCGTTCAAATCTCTGAATAGGTTTGGAAGTTTAATGGTTAAGTATAAAAGAGGGGAATAACTCCTCTTAAATTATATAAATGCTAAATGGGTTTTTATTAAGAATTATCCGATTTTTCTCTGAATTTTGGATAAAGATTTTTTATATGATAAAGCTTGTCCTTGATAGTTTAGGAGGTTCAATGATTAAGTATAAAAAAGGAGAAAGGGAAAGCTGTTTTCTCTTCCTAATTTTTTTTTTTTTTTTTTTTTTTGAACGGAATTTTAAAAAAAAATACAAGGCTGTAATGTACAATTATTATGCGTAGCCTCTGAGCTCAATGCCATCAGTTTAACTGGGCAATATTCTTTTTATTTTTATCTTTGACTCGATTTTATTTAAAATACTTACCGCTGACTGTGTTAAAATAAGGAAAAAGCTTCTGATAGTTGAGATTTGTGTTTTTTTTTTCTTCATAATATTTCAAAAATTGTATGGGGTAGTAGTGAATAAATTAAAATTTTAAAAGATCCTCTGGTGATGAAAAAACGAGTTAAGAGAGGGGAGGAAGCTTGAGTCAGTAATATATAGGCCATAAGCTTTCAAACGATGTATCACAGGAGGAGAGAGGAATGCCCTCTAGCTTCCTGACTGCCGCCGGCTGATTTTTTCACACACTAAGCTGCAGGTTTCACTGCAACATAAGCAATATTTAAATTAGTATAATTCCACAAATAAAACCCAGTTCTGAAAAATTAAGTTAGGATTGATGCTATCAAAGATTATACACCGATACTAATAACGTATTTTGCATCAGGTTGGAAAAAACATCTTTTTTTTTAAATATTTTTAATAAATTACAGAGAAAACAACATTACAATATTACCCTTTGGCTGAGCAGTCAGGAGGCTAGCCGGTTGAGGGTTGGGGATGAGGAAGAAAAGAAAGGTTCCTAATATGAAAGAGTGTCCGAAGATTTTCCTAGTGTATATCACAGTAGAGTTTCTGTAAGAGTTTGAAAATTGCCGAGATATGATGAAATATTCTAAAATTTTTGACCGCCCCCTTTAAAGCCCTTTGGGGGGGGGGGGGATTTCTAACACCGCTAAAACATTTGTTAACCATTTAGAAAATGGTTTTTATTTTCGGTCGAGAATAGATATGTCTGAATCCTTGTTGTGCCCGCATTTTATTCTTTTTCTGATTAGTCCAGGAATATTAATGCCACTGTAAGATAGTGAAATCTTGAACCAATATTTCGAGCTCCTGTTGAAGCATAGTTTCAACAGTTGGAACGAGATTGAAATAGGAAGCTCAAATGTTGGTACAAGATTTCACCAACTTATGGTGGCAGCAACTGAGCAAAATTTTTATCAGTGAAGGGGTTTGTTTGGTGTGGGAGCCCTTCTATTTTATCCTTTATGCAGGCCCGGGGTGCCAGGTCGGCGAGTCGGCGATCGCCGAGGGCCCCCAGCCTAAGGGAGCCCCAAAAATAGTGGACGTAATACTTTATACGAAATTAATTATTTGACTATTTCCCAATAATCTTTTTTTTCCCCAATCGATTTTACAATAAATGCTAAGCGGTTGCCAATTGATTTTTGTTTAAGATAGCCTACTTAATGATGCCGTATTTTGTCGTTAGCCAGACGGAATAGGGTTGCTGGCTGGCTCCCCGGGAGCAGAATTGGCGCAAAGCTGCTTTCCGAGGAGTCGCAGACTCCTCGGAAGGTCTACAGACTATTTTCAATTGTTAAAAATTTAGCAGAAATTAAAAAAATTCGGTCCTACATCCAAAAATTTCGACATAAAATGTATCGCGAATTTGACAAATAGTCTTCGAAAAGAAAGGAATTTCGTCATGGATCGCGAAAAACCACGCGAATCTCGTCCACAGATCGGGAAAAAACGACAGTTTACGTCAAAAAATCTCGAAAAACGGCAAATTTTCTCAATAAATTGCAAAAAAACCGCAAATTTTGTAAAAAAAAATCACGAAAAAAAGACATTTCTTTAAAAAAAAATCGGCAAATTTTTTCAAAAAAATTGCAAAAAAAAACGGAAAATTTCTTTGAAAGATTACGAAAAAACGGCAGTTTTCGTCAGAAAATCACGAAAAAACGGCAGTTTTCGTCAGAAAATCACGAAAAAACGACAAATTTCTTCAAAAGATCGCGAAAAAAGGCAGTTTTCGCAAAAAGATAACGAAACAGCAAAGAATTTCTTTAAAACGTCGCGAAAAAACGGCAAATTTCATTTAAAAATCACGAAAAAACGGAACTTTTCATCAAAAAATCACGAAAAAAGGAACATTCCTTCAAAAAATGACAAAAAAACAAAACGGCGAATTTCTTCAAAAGGTAGCGGAAAAAAACGACGAATTTTTTCAAGAGATCGGGACAAAATGGCAGTTTTTGTCAAAAGATCTCGACAAATCTGCAAATTTCTTCAATAGATCGCGAAAAAACGGCAAATTTATTCAAGACATCGCAAAAAAACAGCAGTTTTCGTCAAAAGATCGGTAAAAACGTCAAATCTTGTCAAAGAAGCGCGAAAAATGCAAATTTCGTCAATAGATCGCGAAAAATGACGTCTCGTCAAAAGATCGCGAAAATGGCATCTCGTCAAAAGATCGTGAAAACCCCGCAAATTTTGTCAAAGGGGAGCCCCCTCCCTTCTTTCGGACAATGTATGAGGTTTTATAAGTTCTGAGAACAAAGGTAACTTATTTTTAAAAGTATACTTTTCTTTTATGTCTATCACAAATATTTGGGAGGTTTGAGTGCAGATAATGTAATGCGAGGGATTGGTCTGCAGACTTTTTTAAAAGTTTTTACTTGTGTTGTAGACTGCAGAAAAAAATTCTGCTGCTGGCTCATGGATATCTGTGCTGTCCTAAGCGATTAACAGACAAACGGCTCAAAACATCAAAGGCTCCCTACGGATATTTATGGCGTTCTGCTGACCACTAACCAGGATTGATAATACAGCTGAAAATCTCCAAAAAAGTTTCAAAGTACCGATAATTCTTATGTGCTCTTTGATATTTCGAAGGAATCTGGTTTTAAAAAAATGCATTTATCCTGTAAATGAGAATAAAATTAAAACTGTTTTTGTGGAAACATGTTCGGTACCATGGGTGTACGTATGCACCCTCAAAAAGAACATATAAACATTTAAAAAAAAAAAAAGTAATTTTTTATTAGAGCATTTTTGTTATTCTTTAAGTAAATGTAACCTCTTTTGAAAAAGTGGGGCCAACCGAATAAAATTTGAGTAAAAGGCCCCTAAGGGGTTAAACGTGTGACGTGACGATGTAGAATCTGAATTTGAAGACGAGAAAAATCTATATGGTTATTGCTCTGACAAGAAAAAATGTCTTCGGTGTTTATCATGCGCCTTTTCTGTTGTTTTTGAACTCTCACAATCTGGAATGTTTACCAACCTGTATGTAGCTTACAAATTTATATTAACCATATCTTGTACACAAGACACTTGTAAAAGGGGGTATTTTCTAAACTTAAAATTGTTAAGAATCGACTTAGATCTCGTTTAAGCCAAGATCTTATGTCTAATCTTCTTATCATGAATGTAGAAGGAGATTTATTTTATAATTTAGATAAATATCTTATTATAGATGAAGTAGCCAGAACCAGTGAAGAACAGGCCAAAAAGCTGTTAGGTTAGTCAAAAGCAATTCACAATAACAGAACATTTTTTAACTGTTGTAAATTTTATAAAATCTATTTTAAATAATGTACCCATGAAATCAAAATTAAAACTAGTATTGCTTTTTTCAGTATGCTTGGTTTTATTATTATTGTGTCCTTTTTAATGTCTGCTTAAGTATTACAGTAGCACTTAAGATATTATGGCTTCAACGAAGTGATTCTGATGCTTAAATCTAAAATACACTGCTCAAAACAATTAAAGGTTATTTGAAGTTTTATATAAAATAAAGATATAAACGAAATTTTTTTTTGCCGAAAATAGAAGAAGAGAATCACAAATGCAAATTTTTCTGGTTTTCAAACTGTGGAGTATGCAAATTTTGAGTTCGACGTCAAAAACGTCGCTTCAGCGGCAGCGAATGAAATTTGACTTTCAACTGGATAAAAGAGAATGAAGAGTACGATGTCTCAGCGAAGTCATTTGACAGATTCAGAAGCTTGGAGAATTGTTGGTAGGTTAGAAGGGGGCAAAACTCAAGCCGAAGTAGCGCAAGCCATTGGAGTGTCACAAAGTGTCATTTCCAGGATCTGGAACCGTTTTTTGGAGAGTGGATGTGCAGGCCGAAGACCAGTGCAAGGTCGTAGACGGGCAACAACGCCCAATGAAGATCGGTATTTAGCGTTAACAGCTCGGAGATACCAAAATATGAACGCTACTCTTCTCCAACAATACCTTCGCTCGGCTACAGGCACCACGATTTCAACTCAGACTGTCCGAAACCGGCTCCATGCTGTAGGTCTGTATGCTCGCCGACCGATGGTATGTGTTAGATTAACATCAAGGCATCGTCGCGACCGCAGGGAGTGGGCAACCGAGAATGTCAACTGGAGGAGAAATGAATGGAGCAATATTCTGTTTTCTGACGAGTCCCGTTTTTCTGTGCATCCGGATAATAGACGTATTTTCATCTGGAGGGACCGTGGCAGTAGGAATAATCCTGCGTTCGTGCACGAAAGTGTCAGATTTGGCGGTGGAGGAGTGTTGGTGTATGGTGGCATCTCCATTGACGGGCGCACTGACCTCTACATCATTCGAGATGGAGCTCTGACTAGTCGCCGATATAGGGATGAGATCCTCAGACCTATTGTAGTCCCTTACGCTGCAGCAATCGGAGATAACTTCATTTTAATGGACGATAACTGCAGGCCACATCGTGCAAACCTGGTGGAGGATTTCCTTTTCGAGGAAGGAATCGTTTGAATGGAATGTCCAGAGTGTTTTCCAGACATGAATCCAATCGAGCACGTTTGGGATGCTCTAGGAAGACGAGTTTCTGGCCGCCAACAACTCCCACAAATTCTCCAAGAACTGGAAAGAGCTCTTCTGGAAGAGTGGGGCAGAATACCCCAACTCGTCATTAATAGCCTTATTGAGTCCATACCTCAAAGGTGTTCAACATTGTTGGCCGCCCATGGAAACCATACCCCCTATTGAAAATGATTTTCTTTGAAGAAAACACCTTTTCTTATTCTTTTTTTCTCATAAGCACAAATTGTGTTTTTTTCCTTTTGTACACAAATGCGCAATAAAATGCATTTTTTTCTGCCAAACATGTGTAATTTATTCTCATATAACCTACTATGTCTGTCGACCATGTATCAATGAGCTAAAAAGTTTCCCAGATACAAAATCCACCTAAAACTGCAATATCCTTTAATTATTTTGAGCAGTGTATATACCCCTCTCTTTTTAAGTAATACACCACTTGTAATTAATCAGTATATTTTGGTTCTAGGTTTGAACTAGTTAAGTACCGTATATAAAATAGTATTAATATTTATTGTGAAAGAAAGTAGACTACACCAGAAAAAGCTACGCCAGGAAACGGTGTAACACATTCCAACAAAGTAGAAAAGTGTTTATGCATTCGGTTTGTCTGTCGCTCTGGCCGAATGCCCGTCTGTCCGCGCTCTAACTCCCGTAAATATACTCGGATTGCTATGAAATTTTTATATGTTATTGATGTTTACACTAGCACAAACCCTATTGAAAATGAAATTTCTATTATGATTAGTTTATTTACAGGGGTAGTCAAAAGTTTTCTGATACATTACGGTCTATGAGAAAAAATCGTTTCAAATGAATTTTAAAGATGTTACACCCTGTCAAACATATTCAAATTTTCATGGATTCATAAAGTGTACTAAAATATGCATTATGAAAATATGCAGTGAAAATAATAGTTACTATTTATTTAAAGGGCAACTCAAAAGAATACCATTACACAATAATAAAGGGGGAAATTGTTTGAGACATATTTTAATTATGGTAAACGATTTCAAGTATCATAAAATTGATATACGCCGCTGAGACTTAATATTTAACGCATGATATGAAGTGCATAGCATTTACAGGGACACACAAAATATTTCAAATTTTATATTTTTGTCCGAAGTACTGTATATTATCAATGACAGCTGATGGATGAATGGAGTACATTTTCAATTATGATATGTGTTTTTAAGTTCTATTAAATGTCTGAAAATTATGTGGTGTGTATAAATGTTATAGTTGATATATAGGATTACACAAAAGAGCTCATAAATGTTACTGAATGTGAGGGTAATTAACTTAAAGATAGTTTTTAAATAAGTTATGCATTTTTATGTTGAACAGCTTTCAGTTTACTAAGAAATGTTTGTAGAATATAGATAAAATGATGTACTGGGTCACGCAAAGAATTAGCTACATAGTTACCCGTAAATTTTAATTTCTGGAAATGTGATTTAAGTAGTTTTACGAGTGTTTATGCTTGAACTAAATTTTAACAAAATACTTGCGTGTAATAAAGATACTAGGTAAATTACAGGGCTGAACAAAAGTATTCAAGTATTTGCCATTTTTTAGAATAAAATGCTGAAAGAAAAATTTCATCCAGTTAGACATTTTCTTGCTAAAGTAAATTTTCCTGTTATATAGTATATATATATATGAATATATGAACCGACGGATCAAATACAGGGTTATTCAAAAGTATTGGGTTACGTATTTGGCTATGGACTATAGCATCTTATTTCCTTAAATAACAAAGCTTTGTTAAAGATTTCAGGAAGTGTTGGAAAGTGTTTCATAATGTATGCTTAACGCATGATTTTTCATTTAAACCTAATTTTCTACCATTCTATTCACAATAAGTTTCTTAGTAAGGGGCCCCTTTTCAGTCTTTAGCCGAGGGCCCCCAACGGAGCCAGTCCGGGCCTGCCTTTATGAGACCTAATACAATTTAAGTACAGATCTAACATGTTGAATTTTAACTATTATTTTCTCATTTTTCCAGCAATCATTCCTATTTTGTTCGATTAATATACAGTATCGCCTTTTAGTTTTGGTCTTCATTATCTTAACCTTTTATGTGACCTCTTCCATTTTTGCACCAGAATTTTCAAACTGATTTTCTACCCTAAATATTAAGATCTAAGGCTTGCTTTCCTTATTCGGACTAATTTGAGAGCAAGAATTGTAATGGTGTGATCCGTTTTTCCCTAGCTTAATTTGGAGGGTTTTAGGGTACCTAATCTAAAAATTTTCAATTGATAGTTGTCATACATCATTCGAAAGGTCTCGTACTGTACTCCCCATTCCCAGTGTTCTTTTCGAAATCAATTCACTTTGTTGACTAAAAGTTGGCGTATTACCACTATTTCTTAATCTCACTTTAGCAAGGTGTTTTTTTCCCATTTTTTTTCTTTTCTTTTTTTTTTTTAATATAGAATTTATTTATAAGTCTTAAATTCTAGTCTTTGAAAAAATCAGTTTCCAAATGGTTGTTGTAATTTGTTAAATTACATTTTTTATTTTATTTAATTATTTTTTTAGTAGATTTTTTATTCCGGAATTTCAATCTCTTACTTAAAAAGACTGCTGATGTATGATCGAATGTTTTCTAATTTTCGACTTTCTTTTTAACCTCGTTAGGAGGGGGGGGGGGGGGAGAGAATTTTCAAAAACCCTTTCTTAGTGCTAACTTATGTCATAAGAAATATGTTTACCCCAATTTTGTTGCTTTTAAGTCAGAAAAGCTCTTTTATATGTAGATTATATTTCTCCTTTCCTTTCAAAGCAGTCTCTCGCTGGCTGCACTTCATTTTTAGGTGCGTTCGTAATTATGTAAATACGTAGCACCTATTGTTGTCGTTCAGTCCGTCCGCATATAACAACGCAAAAACTAGCCAACCGAATCGTTTGAAATTTAAAATATATTATTATTACATAATTTTGTCAAGTCATTTCAAATTTTATGAAAATCGGATGCATAAATCAGTTACAGGGACAATCAAAAGGATTCCGTTACATTACGGTCAATGGGGAAAAAGTTTCAAATGCATTTTAATCGTTTAAAATTTTAAATACATAATTATTATATAATTTTGCCGAGTTATTTCAAATTTTATCAAAATCGGATGCATATAGTTCAATAACAGGGACAATCAAAAGTATTCCGTTACATTACGGTTAATGGGGGAAAATGTTTCAAATGCATTTTATTGGTGTTACACTCATTCGAACGTAATAAAATTGATATGCATCTATAAAGTAGATATTATAATATACATTTTGCATAATCTGTGGTGCAAAGAATATTCGTTTTTGATTTACAAGGCCACACAAAAGTATTCCATTGGATAATGGTATAGGGAGAACATTGTTTGGTGCGCGTTTTAATAGTAATTATTTACAGTTTTATGAGATTGGTATATGAGAGTGATATTTTTAAAACTTCGTTATCGTACGAACGCACCTAATTTGCTACGCTTCACGTGCAATTTCCAACTTGTTCTGTTTGTATATACAGAACAATCTTAACTCTTTACTTCGTATCTTTTCAGGTGCGTTCGTAACTATGTAAATATGTAGTACCTATAGCCATCGTTCAGTCCGTCTGTCCACATATAACAGAGCAAAAACAGGGTGGATACAGAAATGGTGGAAAAAAAAAATTCCCCACATCAGATTTCTCTGTTTATTATGTAAGAACATATACAGTATTTTAGTAACATATGCTTTCTCGTATAATACTTACCCAACTTGCAAATAGTTCTTCTGGGAGGAAAAAAACAAAAATTGCACAGTATTTATAAAGTATTTCACAGTTTTATAAATGCAAACTCAAATGTAGTCAATGGATATATGGTAACCAGAAAATTTCATTTTCTGAAGAATGTTCAATTCCGAGACATCTACATCTGATGTGTTAGCTAATTAGATTAAGCATGCCACTAGGTCAGATTAATTTAATGTACCATTTAAAATTTTCAAAACGTCTGAAATTGCTTTCAATGATAAGTGCAATCCAAAAATAAAATGAGGAAAACTGATCACCTCAGTGTGGATAAAATATAAAAAAAAAATTCATATAATGTGTATATTTTTTAAAATGTTGGGAAAAACTAACTAAAGAAAGAAATGTGGTCTAGTCGGCTCTCATTACTTCGAACTCGTCGGGACCACAAGAAATTTTTGAATTATCCAGAGTTGGAATTATGAAAAATATGAAAGGAAAACATTTTTAAAGAGGTACTATTAAAAAGAAATTAAAGTTATATTATTTTTTAAATATATTTTGTCTGTTATCATTAGAACATGACTCAATATTAAATTAAAATATATAAATACAAAAACTAATTAAGGGATTAGGGACAAACACAAACAAAGATGAGGCGGAGGAGTCATTGACGGACAGACGGGGCATTAAAAAAGCAGATATCAAATGCATGGAAAACATATTTAAAGAGGTACTATTAAAAAGAAATTAAAGTTATATTATTTTTTAAATATATTTTGTCTGCTATCATTATACATAATACACTACATTATACATTATACATAGTACACATATACACTATATTGCCATTGATTATGGGACACTTGCGATTTTAGACATTTTACTAAATATCTAGAAAAATACATGAGGAATCATCTCGAAACTCTTAGTGTATAAATATAATAGTATACGTCATACATCTCCGTGAAGAATTTTTACCGAAACGCCATAGGGGACCGTCAACAAATTAAAAAAGAATGAATATCTTTTGAATAACCCTGTCAAAACTATTGTAGCAAAAGTGCTCAAACTCTAGATTATGATTGAATGCCTTATTGTAATACACTGTGTTCATTTTTATGCAAATAGTACGCACACTCGCAGAGTAATTAAGGTTTTTATAAAAATGGTCCGAAATTTTTCCAAGTTTTTCCATTATAATTTTCAGAGTTCTTCATATAAAATAATATTTTTTTCAGAAAATATGACAAACAACATTGCACACAGTACCCTGTAATCAGAATTAAAAAATAATAAAAATTGTATGAAAAATGAGTAGGTTTACTATATAATTTTTTACTGCGCATGCGTCAAAGATATCAAAATTTCATTCGCATATTTTGTTAGCTAAATGTATAGAGCAACTTTTGTAAAAGTCTCAAAATCATAGCTTGAAAATTCTGAAAGTAATCGTCTATAGAAAAAGGACAAAACCCGTTGTTTCCAAAATGAAGCAAAAAAATGAGGGATTTTATCCAAATGCTGTAGTACATCCGATATTGTGTATTCTATATTGACACTAATCAATGAATATATGGATACAACCCCTCTTGTTTTTGCTTCATTTTGAGAATAACGGATTTTCGACTTATTCAATTGACGATTATTGTCAGAATTTTCAAGTTATGATTTTGTGACTTTCACAAAGGTTGCTCTAAACATTTAGCTAACATAATTATACACTATTATATTTATACACTAAGAGTTTCGAGATGATTCCTCATGTATTTTTCTAGATATTTAGTAAAATGTCTAAAATCGCAAGTGTCCCATAATCAATGGCAATATAGTGTATATACACTACATGGCCATTGATGACCGTCCACTTGTGATATTAAACATTTTGTTAAATATCTAGAAAAATACATAAGGAATTATCCTGAAACTCTAAGTGTATAAACATTATAGTACAGGTCAGTCCCGAAACTTTACAGGGGACCGACAACAAATTAAAAAAGAATGAATATCTTTTGGATAACCCTGTCAAAACTAATGTAACAAAAGCGTTCAAATTGTAGATTATTATTAAGTGACTTGATGTAATAAACTGTGTTCATTTTATGTCAATAGCATGTATACTCGTAGATAAATTAAGGATTTTATGAAAACAGTCCCAAATTTTCCCAAAATTTTTGCTTATAATTTGCAGAGTTCTTAATATGAAATAATATTCTTTTCTGAAAATATGACAAACAACATTGCCCATAATATCCTGTAATCATAATTAAAAAATAATAAAAATTCTATGAAAAATGAGTAGGTTTAAAAAATAATTTTTCACTGCGCATGCGTCAACGATATCAAAATCTCATTTGCATATTATGTTAGCTAAATGTATAGTGCAACTTTTGTGAAAGTGTCAAAATCATAGCTTGAAAATTCAGAAAATAATCGTCAATAGAATAAGTTAAAAATCCGTTATTCAAAAAATGAAGCAAAAACAAGAGAGGTTGTATCCATATATTCATAGATTAGTGTCAATATAGAATACAAAATATGGGACGTACTACTACATTTGGATAAAACACCTCATTTTTTTTTTTTTTTGCTTCATTTTGATAACAACAGATTTTGTGCTGATTCTATAGACGATTACTTTCAGAATTTTCAAGCTATGATTTTGAGACTTTCACAAAAGTTGCTCTATACATTTAGCTAACACAATATGCACGTGAAATAATGATATCGTTTACGCATGCGCGGTGAAAAATTATTTAGTAAACCTACTCATTTTTCGTACAATTTTTATTATTTTTAAAATCTGATTACAGGGTATTGTGTGCAATAGTATTTGTCATATTTTCAGAAAAGAATGTTATTTTATATTAAGAACTCTGCAAATTATAAGCAAAAAACTTGGGGAAATTTGGGACTCTTTTTATTAAAACTTTAATTTTTCTACGAGTGTACATGCTATCGACATAAAAATGAACACAGTTTATTACAATTATCCACTTAATCATAATCTACAGTTTGAGCGCTTTTGCTACATTAGTTTTTGATAGGGTTATCCAAATGATATCTTCTTTTTTAATTTGTTGACGGTCCCTTATAGAGTTTCAAAAAAAAATCTTTTCGGAAATGTATGACTTATACTATTATGTTTATACACTTACAAGGAGAGGGTCCGAGGCTTTTGTCACCAAATTGGATGAACATTTGTGTATCGATTGAATATAGTTAGTATATAAAAATATGACAGCCATAAAGCGCAATACCCAGGAGGTCTTGAGAAAATAACCCTTAAAGTTCATGCTATAGTTTATAATCAGATAAATTTCCACCTTCTGCAAGCGCCGCTGTGACGTGATCGGTAGCGCGTAGGATTCGAGTATTTTCCACCTGGGATCTAACCCCACTCGGACATCTTTTTCGGAAGGAAAATTTTTATTGATTATTTTTGAACCGCAGTTTTTGAACAGAAAAATATGCATGACAATTGAAATTTACCAAAAATATAAATTAAATTCACTTTTTGTAAGATAGAAACAAAAGATATAAACAAAAGAAAAGATTTTAACTGCGAAATTTCACATATTTAAATATTTTATGTAAAAAAAAAAGTAGTTTAATTTATTTGTCTATAAACTACAATTTTTTTGTTGTTATTCATAATTGTTTACAGTTATTTCTATGAATAGTCTACTAATTATTACAGAGAAATAAATTAAATTCATGATATAAATGCGTGAATAATAATATTTTAATTTGTTTCATTATGGAAATATAAGCTGTATTACATAAACACATTAAACAAGAAAAAAATTCCGAAAAAATTACTACATAGACGCTTATTCTAATTAAAAATCCAGAATCCAAGATTTTTTTTTAAAAATCATATAATATAAAAATCATATTTCAAATAAACCTGGAAATTTTCAAGTATTTGCACGGAGACAAAATTAAAATACGTTTTGTTCACGTATTTTAATTTATTTTTCTATTAAAAATAGTAACAAATCACAGAAAAAAGAATTAATTGAAAAAAAAATCAAGTCTGTAAATATTATAAATATTCTTTTTTTTTTCTTTCCAAGTACACATTTAAATATGCGAAATTTCGCAGTTAAAAATGCAATTATATCTTACAAAAAAGTAAATTTAATTTATATTTTTGGTAACTTTTAATTGTCATGCATATTTTTTCAATTGCGGTTCAAAAATAACCAAAGAAAATTTTCCTTCCGAAAAAAAGGTCCGAGTAGAGTTTGAACCCAGGTAGAAAATACTCGAATCCAAATCGCCACCGATCACGCCACGGCGGCGCTTACAGAAGGGGAAATTTATCCGGTGATAAACTATAGCATGAAATTTAAGGGTCATTTTTTCAAGGCCCCCTGGGTATTGCACTTTATAACTGTGATATATTTATATACTAACTATACTCCATCCATACACAAACGTTCATCCAATTTGGTGACACAAGTCTCGGACCCTCTCCTTGTTAGAGTTTCAGGATAATTCCTCGTGTATTTTTCTAGATATTTAACAAAATGTCTAAAATTGCAAGTGGACGGTCATCAATGGCCATGTAGTGTATGCTTGTTTAGAAAAATTCTGACAAAAATGAAAGAAAGAAAGTTATTTCAAGGATCTGAAATCCGGGAGAAAGCAAGGAAAAGTGAGAAATCGGAATCTCATTAGTTCGAATAAACGAAGTCAAGAGAGAATAAGTTCAAATAAATAAAAAATTTCAATGTTATTCTGCTATTGAAAATTTAGGGACTTTATGTTCAGTTCGAATTCGCACCACTTGAGATAATTTTGAGTACCATTGAATAACTTTTGCCAATATTAAATGTATTATTTTATGTGTATTAAAAATGAACTTCATTTTAAAAAAAAGTCCAGACCCGATTAAAATAAAAGAAAATCAAATTGCGACCACGTGGTAATTTCTATACGGCTGCCAATTTAAAAAATATATAAAAAAATTCATAATAGAGTCGATCATTTTATTTATTAGTCCAAATAATAATAGAAAGGAACTTGTTTAAAAGATTTAATGATCAGAAAACGACAAGTGTGTGTGTGGGGGGGTTGGGGACATTTCTCATTGTTGGCTTAAACATCGCCTGTTTGGCGATGAATCAATCTTACCGGTAAAGTGAAACTGGAAATATTTTTGCATAGAGAAATATTTCCCTGATTTTTGAGTATTTTTTAAAAAGTTCCCTGATTTCTAGAATCTGTAGCCACCCTGAAAAAACTAACCAACCGAACCGTTTGAAATTTAAAACATAATCGTTGCATACTTTTGTCGGTCATTTCAAATTTTAATAAAATCGGATGCATAGTTTAATTACAGGAACAATCAAAAGTATTCCGTTGCATTACGGTCAATCGGGAAAAATACATTCAAGTGCATTTTAATGATGTTACACCTTTTCAATAACAATAAAATTGATATGCGTCTAATGCAGTACCTATTAAAATATACATGGTGTACAGCCTGTGGTGCAAAGAATATTTGTTACTAGTTTACAGGGCCACAAAAAAGTATTCCTTTACAAAATGATGTGGGGTAACACTGTTTGGGGTGCATTTTAATATTAACCCATTAACGCCCAGCGTCCTCTTTTGAGGACGGTTACAAAAACAGCAAGCAAGCGGTTTTCCCACCAGTAAAGAGGAAGATAAATATATACCTTCTTTCACGAGATAGAATTCTCGATAAATTTAGATAAAAGTTAATTTGATTTTAAAAGTGGTGCGAAATACAAAATTTAAATTTTAGCGAAGAAAATAATTCGGGCGTTAATGGGTTAAACTGCTTCACATTTCCCAAAATTGACATACGTTTCTGAGGTTTACTACAAGTTACTTCCTACATAATAGAAAACAGACAGTATTTACAGGGACACCAAAAGATTTCAGCAACTATACTGAATTCGAAATACTGTATACTATTACACTAAGTTTTAAATATTTTTTTTAACTTCATTATAGTGCGAATGCACCTCATATGCTACGTTTGACATGCAATTTCCGACTTATTTAAACTACTTTCACTGCACATTTTTTTTTCAGTCACTTTCGTTTTGTCATTTTAGAGCATTGTTTAGAAAATAATTTAAGAAGTGAAAATGCCTAATGACACTTGAACACAACTTGTAAATTATTTTTTTTAATTCCATAATATAAGATAAGCAATGTCTTTGCTATTGACGGTTGAGAGCATACATAATGATTGATACGATAAAAAAGCCATGATCACATACAACTTAACAATAAAATCGCCTGAGCTCTAAAATATTTTTTTATTAAAAACAATGTAATAAAGATCCTGGTTTTTTTTTTTTTTTTTTTTTTTTTTTTTTTTTTTTCTAATACATTACAATTTTTGCATACATTTTGCAAACATTTGCATACTATCGCATCCGGATATGATAAAATTGCATTTGAATACATAAAAAAAATTCTTATTTCACTGCTCCAGAAAATGCGTCTTTTTCATTAAAAAAAAGTCTCGCATTTGTGCAGGCTTATTTCAAATGTTACTGACAGGATGGGGAAGTAGAGAGAACAAAGTTTCTTTTGAAGTGGTCAAAAATATGCTTTTACTCTTGTTTTGCACAAGAGTCGAACTAAAAAAGACAACCGAAGTTCGATTTCGGTCGAACACTAATTCTATATTACCAGGGATGCAATGGAGTGTATACGCGGGTATATGCCGTATACCTTCTGGAATTTTTTCAGGAGCACCATATACCTTCAGTTTCTCAAGAAAGTTATAGTATGCACACTCTAGGATATACGCTCTGCCTTAAACATATTCTATTTTTTTTTTTTTTTTTTTTTTTTTTTTTTTTTTTTTTTTTTTTTTTTACGGTCCCACTACTGTATATTACCAAAATATAATGGGAAAAAAAGTAACTGTAATTATTGTGTTGATTGGTGAATGTGTAGATCTCCATAGCAGAAACTATGCAGCAGGGCAATAGTGCTGCAGATTATTTTAGACCCTGCAGATTAATCTACAAGCTTTAAAAAAAAATGCTGGGTTAAAAAAATTCACTAAAAATTTACTCTGTTTTAAGAATTATTGTGTTTTTTATTACATTTTCATTGTAAAATGCAATTTTTGCTTGCTTTATGATTTATCATAAGTACTTATGCTAGTAGATTGGTTCAGAATTGTTGGGTCACAGATAAGTTTTGATTTGCTGACTTTTTTTTAAGTAATACATTAGGAAGAATTAAAGACTATAATTAAGATCAACATGCATCGTATACTTCTGAAATAATCTGTGAGCATCATTGATATAATGGAGGGAATACAGAGGTATACGCAGTGGCGTAGTAAGAGGGGGCGGAAGGGACGGTCCGCCCCGGGTGTCACCCTCTAAAGGTTAACATCCAATTTTTATTTGCATATATATATATATATATAATCTTATAAAATTTTGTAAAGGAATTCTGAAATAAAATGAAATTTCTAGCGCACGACGCAACAGTTAGTTTTCTTTTCTTTGAGAATGTGAAATTTTATACAGAATGATGTATCTAAAATAAGACATGCACCAGATTAAACAAAAACCTACCTATCCAATGAGTGGGTAGCAAAAGAAAATTTTAAAAGAAAGAATTTTCTTCGACATATAGACACCACATTGACTTATGCGGATTATGAGTCTATCCTGTTTTTATGCAGGAGGGGGGCAAAAGGCAAATAAGGAATGGTATGGTCATTTGTTATTGCTAGTAAATCTGCAGATCAGGAGCCTCAATGTCAGCTTTGCACATCATTTTTTTAAACACACTTTGGGTAATATTCAACCTCCTGGAAACTGTAATTTAAAATTTTCAAATTACGTAATTATTTATAAGAATAAAATAAGAATAAGTAGTTTTCAGTCATCAAAAGCGTTAAAGATTTAGCTATGTTAGGATATTCTGAAATTTTCATGATCTATTACTTTTTTTTTTATATTATAATATAGTAGATTTCTTCAGGGGGCTCCGCCCCCCTGAACCCCGTAGTCTCATTAAATTTAAATTTTCTATCAATTTGCTAATGGTTATCGTATATCTTCTATTTCTTTATACATTTTCATTTATAAGGATAAGTAACACTTTTAATAAGCATTTTTCATTATCCTCATACTTCTACATACCTGCCACCACAAACACCTAAATCTGATGTATCAGGAACTTTTGAAAGTGTAAACTCAGTAATCTAGGGTTTTACAATTTTGTCTCCGAAAAAAAAAAAAGAAGTTTTGATTGCATTTTGTGGCAGTTATCGCAGACAGACAGAAAAACAGACTGACAGACGGAAAACAATAAATTTTGTTTCGCCAAAATAAGCCTTCACTGAAGTTTTCGCAATGACGTCATTATTCATGAGTTATTGCTATCCATGTTTCTTGTATTTTTAACGACTACTATAAAATACCTGTTTTATTTCAATTATGACGACATATTTTACCAAGTGAAATACTTGTTAAAAATATAATTCTCTTTTATTTCTTTTACATCTAATTATGTCCCCATTTTTGTCAGAAAAATTCTTATTAACGAAACAAATATCCGTGTTTAATATTTAACAAAAAGTACTATATTTATTTTGATTTTGATTTTGACGTCATATTTATTTATTTTTTCTTAGTTTAATTTTTCGCAAGGAAATTGCTCAATTGAAACTTATTGCCGTTGAAAAATTATTATTCCAGAATTTGAGTTTTTTGGTAACGATAAAGGAAATTGGTTGAATTTTATCTAAAAAATCGCTATTGATTCTGTATGAAAAAGAAGGAAATTTTGAATTATTAAGGAAAATATTTGAATATAATTAATAAAACATAGCCTATGTTCTTTTCTGGGCTATGTTATATTTATAAGCAAAGATACAAAGACATTAATTAATTCACCAATTTTGACGTTAACTTCATTTAAATTTTCGTACACGCATTCAAATTTATAACATTATAAAAATAAGGATTAGGATGAATGGTTACTTAGCAACCATTAAGAGAAAATAAAGAAAATGAAATAAATACATTTCAGGGCTTGAATTTCAGGGCGGGATGGCGGGATTCGCGCCTAAAATTTTGAAATCTCGCCTAAAAAATATCGTAGGCGGGAGGCTCCCGCCCCCCCCCCCCCAAAAAAAAAAAATCACAAAATTTCCGAAAAATATTGCATTTTGAAACTACGATTAACTCTCACTGTTTTTGCGAATTTTGAGAAATTTTCGTGCAACTGAATGACATATTTTGCAATTTTTTTGCTGCAAAAAAATCGTTGGAATTTACGCTATTTTTCCGCAACAAATTGTCAAATTTCGCGTTTTTTTTTTTTTCCTGCGATCGATTAACAAGTTTTGTGCAATTTACCGCCGCGAAAACGGAGTAATTCCTTTTCAAAATTTCCAAAAAATTAATGCATTTGATTCCAAAAGTTATCAACCCTGAAATTTGGATAGTTATGTCCGAATTTCCAGGCTAATTACGGAATTTTCATTTCTTTTGAACCGAGCTGAATTGCATATTTTCACAATCAATTTCATCAATCGTTCGCAGAAAATTTTATTAGATTATCGCAATAAAAACACCAATTTTCTCAAAGAATCGCGAAAAAAAAAATAGACTTTCCTTAAAAGATCTCGATAAAACACGAATTTCTTTTAAAAAAAAATCGTGGAATAAACACGAATTTTGTTATAGGATCGTGAAATAAACGCGAATTTCGTGAAAGTATCGCGGAATAAATGCAAATTTCGTGAAAGCATCGCAGAATAAATGTAAATTTTCTGAAAGGATCGCCATATAAACAGCATCGTGTGAAAGGGGGCAGGGGGGAGGGGGCAAAAGGGATGGTCGCTCCGGGCACAGAAATTTAGGGGCACCGATTTTCTACTACCAACATCACTTTTGGCCGTTAAGAAGAAAAAGAACACTAAAGTGAAACTGTGCCCCGAGCGCAGTTTTCTCTGCGCACGTCCCTTCATATGTACCCAATTTTATCAAAATGCCGCTTAAAAAACACGAATTTCATGAAAGAATCTTGAAATAAGCGTGCATTTCACTAAAAAACCATAAGAAAAACTCTAATTTCTTTAAAAGATAGTGGGAAAATGCCGAATTTGTCAAAGGGTTATTCAGGGTTGATTTTGAGTAAAAACTTTTTTGAAATTTTCTGAAAAGTTACAGCAGATTTACTTTTGACTCTGTGTTTTTTCAGCGGCCCTTTGACGAAGTTTGCGTTTTCTTCGAAATCTTTGGACAAAATTATCCGACTTTTTAGATTATTTTTCATAAAATGTACGAATTTTTCATGTTTTTTTTTTTTATTTATTTTTTTTTTTTTTGACGAATTTGTGAATTTTTTGCGATCTTTGGATGAAATTTGCAGATTTTTTGCGATTCTTTGACAAAATTCGCAGATTTTTCACAATCTTTTGATGAAATTTGTGATTCTTTTCGCGATTTGTATTTTTCCGCAAGTTTTTTTACGATATTTTCATTTTTTTTCTGTGACCCCTACCAGAAATTTTCGTTTTTTGCAAATCATTGGTGAAATTTTGTGTTTTTCTTTCACTCACAGATGAAATTTGAGTTTTTTTACAATTATCTAAAAAAATTCGCGTTTTCCCCGCAAACCTCTTACAATATTTACGATTTTTCTGTGAAACGATTTGCGAAATTGATTTTTTGGGGCGACGATTTGTCGAAAATCGTGGCATGTTTTTTTGTCTAAATTTCCGAATTGATGACGATTTTTTTTTTCGGAACCGAAAATTTATGATTTTCAGAAAATACAGAACAGAATCGCCTTTGGATCGCTTAATGAACACAAAATTCGTCAAAGGATCGCTTAATAAATACGAATTGTCATAGAATCGTGTAAAGCATGCAAATGTTGACAAAGCATCACAGAAAAAAGTGTGAATTTCGTCGAAGGTCGTTAATAAATGCTAATTTAGTCAAAAGTCTGCAAAAAAAACCTCAAATTTCATTGAAGAATCGCAAAAAAGATGTGAATTTCGTCAGAGGGTTGCCGAATAAATGCGAATCTAGTCAAAAGGCTGCTAAAAAAATGCAAATTTCATCACAGAATCACAAAAAAGATGTCAATTTCATTAGAAAATGCAGCTGTCTGGAAAACAACATACAAACAAACATATCTGTTTATTGTTATAGGTATACTTTTTAATCGGAAATAATATATACTGAATTAACTTTTGAAAAATTAGATTAACTCGAACCCAACTTGCAGCAATCTACACTCAACCTAAAATCAACGTAAAATTACAGTAGGTTTTAAAGAATTTTTTCTGCCTCCCAAACAGCTAAACTCCCCTCCATTTATAAATGTTGGGAGGGAGACTCCCTTCCTCTGGAAAATTGAATTTCAATCCCTGCATTTGAAATAAGTAAATCTCTAAAACAAATTAGTTTATATTATTGGAACACATTTATAAAAAATCTCCAAAATTTACAGTAATAATTTTAAAAATCTGACAAATGCATAGACAAAATTTCAAAACAATACGAATAATTTAACTGGTAAATTTCAGTATCCATTTATCATTGAATTCCATTAATGAAATGTGTCATTTTCTCTCAAGGGAAAAAAATTGAAAGTCATTGGATTTGTCACAGAAAAGCAATATTGCGCAAAATAAAATATTCTATATTTTTTGAACAAATGAATCAAATCTAACAAAAAATTATACAGCTTAATCCCAGTGCCTCCCTAACATACCCACTTGATTTCAAGCCATTTGGATGTTTTTTGCGTTAGTTATCGCGGAACTGACAGACAGAAGCCAAAAAATTTCGTGCCTCCAAAGTAAGCCTTCACTGACGTTTCGGCAATAATAACATAGAATTGTGATTGAAAAAATATGATGGATTGGAAGGGGAGGGGAGGGGGACACACACACATACCATTTACATCCACCCTGGGTGTCACCCATCCTAGCTAAGCCACTGGGTATACACGCCATATACCCTCTGGATTTTTTAAAGAAACTCTATATACCCTCTGTTTCTTAAAAAATCAATAATATACACACGCTAGAGTAGGGATGCACAACCTGTGGCCCGCGGGCCAAAAGTGGCCCGCGATGGGTTAACGTGTGGCCCGCGAGTTCTGTCAATTTACAATTTATAAAAAATTGCAATTTTTGTGCATATATGACAGGAAAAAATTTTAAATTTGGTCAATTTTCTGCGGGAAAATATAAAATTTCGCCACTTAAGAATCGCAATTTTCATTAATCGGCACCGAAAAATCGCGAATTTCATTGATTAAGAGCGGAAAAAAGCGAATTTTGTTGATGAGACTTGCAAAAAATCGCAAGTTTCACTCATCAGATATTGAAAAATCGCGAATTTTATCCATGAAGTTAGGAAAAATAGCAAATTTCCCTGATCGGGCACAGAAAAATCGTACATTTCGTTGATCAGGCAAAAAAATATCGTCAATTCTGTAGATGATGCTCGAAAAAATTGCAAATTAAAATTCATCGGTTGCAAAAAAAAAAAAAAATTGCATGTTTTTTCGGTTTATTGCAAGGAAAAAAACCCCGCGAATATCGTTGATAGGGCACGGACGAAAAAATTGCAAATTTCTTTGGTAAGGAGAGGAAATTGATGATATTCACGATTGTTTCGCAGCCGATTAACGAAATTTTCATTTTTTCCTCGCATCATCGATACGAATTTATCGATGAAAAAATGAAAATTTCGTCAATCGGCTGTGAAACAATCGTGATTTTCATCAATTTATCCAGAGAAAAAAACCACGAGTTTCATCTTACCGCGTAAAAAAAAAAAAAAAAAAAAAAAAAAAAAAATGCAGATTTCGTCAGTTAGGTACAAAATCCCGAATTTCATTGATCTAGCGCGGAAAATGCTTATTTCGTGAATTAAGGGTGAAAAAGTGCACATTTCATGGATCGGACACTGAAAAATCACGAGTGTTATAGATCGGATTCCAAAAAATTGCAAATTTCGTTGATCAGAGACGGGAATACTGCGAATTTTGTTGATCACACGCTTAAAAGTTGCTAATTACGTTAATTAGGTTCTAATAAAATCTCAAATTTCCTCGATCGAGAGAGGAAAAATCGCTAATTACGTCGATCAAACAACTAATAAAATCGGGAATTTCCTGGATCGGTGTTGAAAATCGCGAAATTTGTCGATAAAACGAGAAAAATCGCTAATTTTGTCGAATGGCTTTGTAAAAATCATCAATTTCGTCATTCAGGCTCGGAAAAATCAGGAATTTCGTCGATTTGGAACGAAAAAATTGCTAATTTCGTCGATCGTCTGCGTAAAAATTGCGAATTTCATCGGTCAGGCGCAGGACATTCACGAATTTCGTTGATTATAGACTCTGAAAAATTGTGAATTTCATTGCTCATGCAACAAAAAAATCGCGAATTTCGTCAATCAGCTTTGAAAAATCGCGAATTTCGTCAGTCAGCTTTGAAAAATCGCGAATATCGCTGATCAGCTTTGTAACGAAAGAATTTTGTTGCTCAGGCGAGGAAAAATCGTAAATTTTCTCGATCAGCTTCGTAAAAATTTAGAATTTTGTTGATCAGGAACGCAAAGGTCCTGAATTTTTTCGATCGGCCTCGAAAAAATTACGAATTTTGTCGATCAGGCTCGGAAAAATTGCGAATTTTGCCGATCATGTGAAGAAAAGTCGCCTATTTCGTCGATCATGCGAAAGAAAATTGGGAATTTTGTCGATCATGCGAAGAAATATCGTGAATTTCATCGATCGGTTTCGTAAAAATCGCAAATTCCGTCGATTGGCTTCTTAAAAATCGCGAATTTTTTCAACCAGTTTCTGAAAAATAGCTAATTTCGTCGATCGGCTTCAGAAACAGCGTGAATTTTGTCGACGAGGTTCGGAAAATCGCGAATTTCGTCGATCATGTGCGGAAAAGTGGCGAATTTCGCCGATTAGTTTTGGAAAAGTCGCGAATTTCGCCGATCAGTTTCGGAAAAATCGCGAATTTCGCCGATCATGTGAAGAAAAGTCGAGAATTTCGTTGTTCAGGTGCGGAAAAATCGCGAATCTCGTCGATCATGTGCGGGAAAAATTTGCGAATTTCGTTGATCATGTAGGGAAAAATCACTAGTTTCGTCAATGAACTTTGTAAAAATAGCGAATTTTGTTGATCAAGTGCAAAAAAATTCTGCATTTTCTCGATCGATTTCATAATTGCGAATTTTGTTGATCAGGCGAGGAAATGATGCAAATTTTCTCGACCAGCTTCATAGAAATTGCAAATTTTGTCTATTGGTTTTGTAAAATGTGCAAATTTGGTCAACCAGGCGTAGAAGAATTACAAATTTCATTGATCGGGCACAGAAAATCGGCAATTTTGTTGATCAGGCACGAAAATTCTTGTTGATCAGCAGCTCCTTCTTTCTCTTTCGTTCATAAAGTTCACATTTTTTTTTTGGTACCAGCAATTTATGCTTTTTTAAAGCACTTTTAATAAAACAAAATGTACTCTCCTGAAAAAAGTCAAGGAATATTTTTACATCTTGAAAATAATCCTTGCTACATCTGTTATGTATAAACTAAAATCTGCTGATATATCCTTACCATGTGAATTGGATATTTTGACTCGGTAAGCAAACTTAATAGGGTAACACCGCCACCCCCCTCTGAAATCATTTTTTTATTCAATTATAGCAGGGCACGGATCACCTCCTTTAAATCGAATTATCTCCTTGTTATTGATGTGGCCCTCGACCACCCAGACATATTTGTAAGGGGCCCTTCACTTGAAAAGGTTGTGCACCCCTACGCTAGAGTATACCCTCTGTTTTATTTTTACGATTTCACCACTGATTAGCATACATCCTGGGATAAAATCTACCAAACCATAACTTTTCTTTATTTTATTTATTTATTTATTTATTTTTTTTTAGAATACTTTTGATTTGCCTTATATCTTTCAAGGTCGAGAAGAGGTATTCTTTCTTTATCTACCAGGAGAGGAGAAATATGGCTTTTGGGATTAAAAAAAAAGTCACAGGTATGTATTTTCCTTCTGATTTACATCCATTTTTTAAAGGATAACATACACTAAAAATACTTTTAATGAAAGAGCAACATAAAAGCTACTTGTATACGATTCAAATTTCAAAATTTCATCCATTTTAATAAAATAATTAAAAAATGCACTGAATGAGTAACTAATGCTAAAAGCCATTGCTTTAAGATGATACAAATTTGAGCCGACAGGTATGTAAATTTAACTGAATCTTTGCAACTTGCTTGAAATTTGTTATCTCTGCAATTATCACTATTAACAAACTGCCTAAAAAAGAAAAATAAATAAATCTAAAATTAAACATACTTAGGTCACAGAAAATATGAATTGCCAGATAAAAATACAGTCAATACTGGTTATAACATACTTTGAGGGGGCCCAGAAAATATGGTATGTAATAACCAAAATGTGTTATAAGCAATAACCAATAAAATGCAGCGCAAAATGTGAAAAATAAAATAAAAAGATGCATAAAAGACATACACAATAAAAGAGATTTTTAAAATTCATCAAAATAAAATAGAAAAAAAAAGAAAAAAATTGTTACTACTTGCATGTTATTTAAAAAAAACAATGTGGTACTTTTCGTTGTCATTTTTGATTACACGACACAATAAAATTTACATTTTCATGTATCAAGTTAGAAAACAAGTCTCTGCCATGCAAAATGAATGAGGCTTGCTTTAATAATAAGCTTTTTTATTTTCCTTCAACTTGAAGAACAATATTTCTCAGTCAACAGTATATGATTGATAACAAAAGGTTGGGGAGGTTCAAAAAAGCGATGGAGTTGATCAGTATTTTTTGTCTACTCTACAGAGTGCTATTTCAAATGCAATTAAAAATGAAAGACACCACCTCACCTTAATAAAAACGCCAAAAATTTATGTCTAATTAGACCTTTTGTCAATAACTACAAATGCTTATAGAAAAAAAGGTGTTAATTGATCTTGAAGGTGAATATTTAATGGAATAAAGTAATCCTAGCCTTAGAACCAGGGCTGTGGAGTTGGTGGAGGGAAATGGCCGACTCTGATTCCAGAAATTTTAATAACCTCGACTCCGACTCGCTGGCTAGTGCTGCTGTTGGTTAAAATTATGAAGCAATTATTGCAGGAAAAATGAGTCGAAAATTTCACTATTTTGGTATGAATTTAATTCTTAGAACTTTGAAAGGAAAATGGGGAAAGAAAAAAAATCAGTTTTACTATTTTTTTAATTTTGCATACCACAAACCTGAAAAATACAACTATCGAAATCTAAAGAAAACAAAACAGAAATTTGAATATTTTGGATATGCGGACTTAAAAAGAGGAAATCTTTACAATTTGGGTGTTAATTCATCTCTTCCAGAGCAGAAAAAATTTGATAGAAAAAAAGGAGAATTTTACTAGTCTAAGTGATTCGAAATCCACTAGCTTTTATTAAAAATGGTTTTCATCAACTGTGTATGCAGGGCAGTATATTGAGTAGCCCGATATAATCTAAAAATAACAATAATTCTTTTATGGATTTAAAATTACATATAACTGGTTTAATTACAAACTAAAAAAAGCTGAAGTTGGAGTCTGCTTGTTTTTTAGTGACTCAGACTCTTTTACTCAAATAATGGGTCTGACTCTGACTGCTTAGAACTCACTGGGATAAATGTTTGACAGTTTACCAATTTGCAAACCAGAAATGCAATGTTAATATCCTAATTTTATCTTTTTTTAGGAGTCTAAAAAGTATGTTATAACCAGATTAAGGCTTTTTCAATGCCGAAATAGTAAATCATTAAATATATAGGACATGATTTGGGATCAAGCACTGAGTATGTTTTAAACAAAAGTACATTATATACCAGGTACGTTATAAATGGTATCAACTGTAATTAAATTGATATACATTAATTTAGAATAGATTATCTTGTAATAACAAAATTAAGATTTGTCAAATTACATAAGCTTATCTTTAAAGTTTTGAGATGAAGAATTTAAAAAGAGTTTAAATAAAAAACCAATTAAAACTGTTATTTACACTTGGTCTGCAAATTTGTTGCTGTTAATCTGTAATAAATAAAAACATTTGATTAAAATATCATTTTTGTATTTATATCCAAAATTATGAAATAAAAATTTCATCTTCTAAACAAAGTATTTTTCTTGAATTTTCGAAAATACATTAGAAGATTTACGCAATCAATAAACAAACTTTAGAAGGATTTTGCCAATTACAAATAATCAATGAAATATTTATTTATTATAGGGATTTTGTGGAGGATTCACAATCTCATTCATTTTTTTAATATAAAATATTTTATATATAGTTATAGGAAAAGTACAAATATAATGGAGGTGTATGTCTTATGATAAAAATACAGAAACATTTAAAAATTACAATTTTCCACCCACAATCTTCTAATATCAAGGAAGCCGAACATGCAAACGCAAAATAAATCATTTTAAAAACATCTTTCTTTTGTGCTAAAAAATTAAGCTTTTGGAAGATGATGAAGTATTTACAACTCTTTGTAAATTGTATTAGTCTTAATTGATAGACTAAATTATTTTATAAATCTTTTCTTAATGGTATTTTAAAGTAACACGAGGACATAAATGGCTAACCTTCATATGTATAAATTTAAAATAGATAATTAAAAGAAACACCATTAATATTGTCGGACGTTCCTCTCATTCCACACAACTTTGAAGAAAGTCCGTGGTAGATATAGCTGCCACCACCGATATTACTAGGTGATATCGGTCACCCACTGTGAGGATTGTGTAAATGAAGACTTACGCTGTCAAGTAACTGAATTATCAGTTTATTAAGAATATATGTACACACTAAATACGCTATTTACAATTATATACAATTACAACTCGGATATAGGTGATCCGGTTCAGCATTAAATTATATACAGTAAAAGTTGGCTGTGTACTATTCCAATTACACTTTCCACCTCACACTCAATGCACGTTAGATTCACTTTATCGGAGATCAGCTTTGAATCTCCCAACACAAGTATACTCGGCCCAGAGCACTAAACACCATGACGTCTATGTCCTTTGCTCTCCAGAAACGCACTACTTTACGCTCTACAGCACACAGCACACTCTAGAAGGACCTCGGTCCTACACACACCTTCTTGGTACGAAACCAAGGAACGGACTGACTTCATCTGAGACAAGACTTGCTTTTCTCAACTCACTGGGTCACACGAATGTCAACTCCCTTTGGAGCTCATTCATTGGACACCTCCTCCATTCTTTTCTTGCTTAGTGACATGCTGCTAATCTGCTCATCATCCGCATACTTCACTGACAGATGGACATGCCTCCCAGCAATCTTCTCTTTCTTTTATTCACCACCTGCACAGGATTATCTGTCAATTCCCCTTTCCACAACGAAGGAATGTCACCTTGGAAATTCTTGTACACAGCCATACAATACGAAATATTGAAATAGAGAAACAGAGGAAATTCCATTCCTTAGCAGAGGTGCTATCAGAACCTGACACCCCCCACCTTATCGGAAAATATGCCCTTTAGGGGCTAATTTTCCCCAAACATATAGTAATAGCGCAGAAGAGTTCAATAGTCTCCTTACAGATTTCTTCATTAGGCTTATTACATAAGTATTTCCAGGTGTCTGAACACTATCTACTGACATCTCTAACTGAACCTTTACTAATATTAATATTACATAAACAATACACGTACTAATACACTATTATAAACACAAAATTCAAAAATATTTACACATACACAAAAAAATTAAATGTGTGACGACATCCCTTTAAGGTTGTCCACTACTGGGTCGTTGATGCTTCATGGGCTAACAACTGGTTGTTCTTCCCAGCTTTTTCTATGTAGCCTGGAAATTCCGTCAGCATTTAAATGTTGAGCTCCTGGACGATGAGAAATACTCAGGTTCCAGCGTTGCAAGGCAAGAGCCCATCTAGTGAGTTTGGGTGATCTTGGGGTTGTTTCGGTGAGAAATTTTAATGGATTATGATCGGTAATGATCTCAATTTGAGATCCATAAGTCCACTTTTCAAACTTCCGCAACCCGAAGAGAACACTCCAAGCCTCTTTCTCTATACTCGGCCAAGCACGCTGAGCCCCTGACAATTTCTGACTGGCAAAAGCTATCGGTTTAAAATGACCCTTTTCACCTTTTTGAGTAAGGCAACATCCTACTGCCAGGTCGGAAGCATCTGCGTGGAGCTGATATTCCCGGCCTACGATAGGTGTAGCCAAACTCGTCACTTTACATAACTCATCTTTAAGAGTATTAAATGCTTTTTCTGCTCTTTCATCCCATGGTACAGTATTTTGAACCTTCCCTTTAGTCAATTCGGTTAATGGTATAGCAATTTCGGCATAATTTGGAATATAAGATCGGTAAAATCCCATTAATCCCAAAAAAGATCTGACGTCCTTTTTAGTTTTTGGTCTTTTTAAATCCCTTATTGCTCCTATTTTTTCCTCATCAGGTGCATGCGTTCCACCTCCAATTACATGACCTAAAAACTTAGTCAATTCTCACCAAATTTACATTTATCCAGCCTAATCGTAAAATTTCTACTTCTCAACTCTTCAGTGACAGCCCTAACATGCTCACAATGCTCTTCCCAGGTGTCGGAGAAAATGATGACATCATCAATATATGCTTCCGCATACCTCCGATGACCTTGAAGAACCTCATTCATATCTTTCTGAAACGTGGCTGCCGCCCCCGATAATCCAAAAGGCATTGTACGCCACTGATAAGTTCCATTATGCGTTGTAAAAGCTGTCAAATGTTTACACTCCTCAGCCATTTTAATCTGTCAATAACCCCTCAATAAATCAATCGATGATAAATACTTAGCCGCCCCTGCGGTATACATGATTTCTTGAGAATCTTTCATCGGAAAGGTTGGAACCTGAGTTACCGAATTTAAAGCTCTATAGTTTATACAAAGTCTATCAGTTGCGTCTTTTTTCGCCACGCAGACAATTGGATGACTAATTTCAGCATTTGACACTTCGATTAGATTTAATTCTAATAACTCCTGAATCTGCCTATCTACTTCCTCTTTATAAGCTACCGGCACACTATATAACTTTGGCTTTTTCCTTTCCACCCCCCGTTTAAGATCAATACGATGTTCCCCTACATCCGCTGGTCGTACAGGACCCATAAACACCTCTTTATTCTCCCTCAAAATAGACTTTATATCTTTAACTTGATTGTTAGATAACCCTTTTATTTCGAATCTCTCTATATCTCGTTCTACTTCCTGATCCCGGTTCAAAATAGGAATTTCCCCAACTTCTCCAAATTCCTCATCACCCTCAAAAACAATATCAACTATATTACATTTAGCAAAAAATTCTCGTATTTTATTTTGGATGCTTCCTACTCGCGTCGGCTAACTCAACTATAAACGAATGCTGATTTCGTTTTTCGACTGTGGTTGCCGGCTCTTGCCACCTAGAATATAACTTATTAGTTGAATCGGGGATTAACAGTATTACTTTATCACCTACTTCAAACGTTTTTTCTTTTGACCTTAAGTTATAATGATACGCCATTCTATTTTGTTGCACCTCAGACGATAATTTTGCCTCATTTGCGGCTCTTTCTAAACGTCCCCTAAGTCTATTCAAATACTCATGAATCGGCGTAGTATCTAACTGCGCCCCCTTATTTTCTCCTGCCCAGGATGACTTGAGAATCGATAAAGGACCCTCCGGCGCTCTACCATATACAGGGATGCCACTCAGAAAATAGCAAAAAAGAGGAAATTATGCGTAAAGTAAAATTTACGACATTTTTCACAACTTTATGTGTGAATTTTGAAAATTATATAGTTTATAATAAACTAAATAAAAAATTACAGCTTTTCTTTTGTTGTAAACTTTTAATTTATAAGAGTAAGTTAAAATGATTTTTCTTTAGTTCGCAGTATTTTACATCAATTAAGGTAACCCAGCAACAGGTTCAGTGAAGAATTTTATGTATCGCATCATTTTAAACCAATTCAAGTAACCCAGCAATAAATTCAATGATTATTCCGCGAGTGAATAGCAAAATTTTGCAGGGTTTTTTTTTTAATTTGACGAAAATAACTGTTTTATTTCATGATCGTTTGGCGAAAATCGCCGTTTTATTTAGCGATCGTTTCACGAAAATCGCCGTTTCACATCATGATCGTTTGATGAAAATCATCATTCCACATCGTGATCTTTTGACAAAAATCGTCGTTTCACACTGCGATCGTTTCAGAAAAATTACTGCTTCGTTTCGCGATCGATTGACGAAAATCGCCGTTTAATATCGCGATCGTTTGACGAAAATCGTCGTTTTACATTGCGATTGTTTGACGAAAATCGCCGTTTTATTTAGCGATCGTTTGACGAAAATAGACGTTTCACATCATGATCGCTTGACGAAAATCATCGTTCCACATTGCGATCGTTTGACGAAAATCGCCGTTTCACATCATGATCGTTTGACAAAAATCATCGTTTCACATCGCGATTCTTTGACAAAAATCGCCTTTTCACAAAAATCACCGTTTCGTTGCGCGATCGTTTGACGAAAATCGCCATTTTATATCGCAATCGTTTGACGAAAATGGCCGTTTTATTTGGCGATCGTTTGACAAAAATCGCCGTTTCACATTGCGATCGTTTCAAGAAAACCACCATTTCGTTTCGCGATCGTTTGATGAAAATTGCTGCTTTATATCGCGACCGTTTGATGAAACTAGCCGTTTTTTCGATCTTTTAACGAAAATCGATGTTATATTTCGCGATCGCTTGACGAAAAAGGCTGTTGTATTTCGCGATCGTTTGATGGAAAAGGCTGTTTTATTTCGCGATCGTTCGAAGAAAATCGTTATTTTATCTCGTGATCGCTTAACGAAAATCGCGAATTCTTAAAAATTAAAAAAAGCGGAAATCCGCCAAAAGGCGGAAAAGTGGCATCCCTGCATATCCCTCAATAACTGGAAAGGTGCGATTCCCGTCGTAGAATTTGGGACTTCCCTATACGCCCATAATACAAATGGTATTTGTTCATGCCACTTTTTTCCTTCTTCTCTAATAGTATGATGTAACATACGTTTAAGAGTCTGATTAAATCGTTCCACGAGACCGTTAGACTGTGGATAATGTGGGGTCGAAAATCTTGGACTAGCACCTAACCTTTTCTCAAATTCTTTCGTTAAGTCGGCAGTGAAATTGGTTCCATTATCACAGGCAATTATATTTGGAATTCCTGTCCTCATAAATATTTGAAGTAACGCATCACACGCGGTTTTAGCAGTTAAACTTTTTAAAGGGATCGCATCCGCCCACCTAGTATGTTGATCAATTAATGTTAGTATATATTGATGCCCTTGTGAACTTTTAGGATCAATAGGCCCAATTAAATCAACATTAACTACCTGAAATGGAAGTTCAGGCCGCGATACTAGGGAAATAGGAGCTCTATCATTTACTTTAACCCCTCTAGTCAATTGGCAGTCTAAACATGACTCACAAAATTGTTTAGTTTCTTTCGCCATCCCCTCCCAATAAAATGAATACCTGATTCTCTGTAAAGTTTTCTTGGCTTCATGATGCCCTCCAAATACCGAATTATGCGCTAATTTTAAGATTTCTTCTCGCCTTATTTTGGGTACTACTAATTGCGCTATAGTTTCGCCTAACCACATCTCTTTGTGATATAATAAGCCATTTACAATATAATAATCCCCCTTATCCCTTTTAGCTAATCCCCAAGCTTTCTCTAACTCTTTACATTCTAATTGGGATTCCTTAAACATATCTGAATTACTAACAATAGCTTTATTACCTTTCTCCACTTCCGTTTTTTCCGTATTCTGAGTTTGTACATTTTCCGACCGCGCTTCTATTGCGTAAACATTACAACTATCGTTATTCATATCTTCCTTTTCACTCGAATGATCAATAATAATTTCTGAACTTTCTAATTCTTGGGCCTCAAATGGCTCCTCGCAGTTGACACCTGACAATTCATTAATCACTTCAGGATGTAAAATTACTTGCTCATTAATATTATCAGTCACTGCGCAAAGTACTTCCTGATGAATTATATTAGTTTGTCCGAATTGCGGAATAGCTAACGGTAGTTTAACCAACGGCGATTTAACTGCTTCACCGAATAACCCTTGTAAATAAATACTACTCGCTCCTTTTAATTTCTCTTTCGGTACCAAATCTTTATGAACAACGCTAATTTCGCATCCAGAATCAACCAATCCCTTTGCTTTTTGCCCATTTACACTAACTTCAATTTTCTCAAGTTTATTTAATTTCTCACCAATAACATTAATTCTCTGTTCGGCCTTTGCCGATATTCTCGCCACAATAGCTCCATTAGGTAACTTTTTGTTTTCTTTTACCACAATCTTATGTACACCCGCTTTCGGATCTCACCCTTTATTACCATTATTTCCCTCATCACCCACTTTATTACAAAAACGTTGGTAATGCCCTCTCAAACCACATTTAAAGCATTTAGGAGCTGAAGCATCACTAGGCTTCTTAAAATCTATTTTCCTAACCGGAAAAGAATTAGTGTCATTACTCCCGTTTTGCCTCCAATTACCACTAACTTTGCTATCCTCCCTCGGTCTCATTTTTTCATTGTTTACGTGCCTATATTTACCTTTAAAACTTTTATACGTAACGGCGTAAGACTTATGTTTAGCGTCAAAATAATTGTCACATTCTTTAGCAATTTTAGAAGTTTCTAACCATTTACCTTGATGAGTTAACCCAATATATGACGCGGTATCCTCATCTATTGTACTTACTAATTTATCAGTAACTATTAACTGGTTGACCTTTTCATAAGAGTCAGCACCTCTAATCTTACAATAATTTTCCCATGTCGCTATTAAACGTGATACAAATAATACATGAGTTTCGTTCTGGTTTCTCTTAGCCTTCTTAAAATTTTCCAAACATGCCTTCGGTGTCGGTTCATGTTCCCTTAGAACTAACTCCTTTAATTCCTCATAATTCTCCATTTGTTCCGTAGTCGTATAAATTAACAAATTATCCGCCTTATCTTTTAACATATTTAGTAGAATTTCGGCTTGCTGGTTTTCCAGTACATTTTTAGTTTAGAATGCCCTTTCTAAACTGTTAAAAAATAAATTCCATCCCTCAGTCCCTTCCGGTACTTTGATAGATAGAGTTTTCACACTTTTGATCAATTTTTCTATATTACTTTCATTATTAGATTCCCTAGAGACATTAGAATTATTTGCCGATCCTTGAACCCTTAGTCTCTCCATTTCTAATTCGTGTTCCATCCTTAATTTTTCTATCCTCTCTTCTCTTTCTAACCTTTCTTGTTTTTCTTCGCGCTCTAACTTTTCCTGTTTTTCTAACCTTTCGCGCTCTAATTTTTCCTGTTTTTCTTCACGTTCTAACCTTTCCTGTTTTTCTAACCTTTCACGCTCTAATTTTTCGCGTTCTAATCGTTCTACAACAATAGCGTCAGATAATTCCTTAATAACCCCCTCGTCATACTCATCACTGTCCATTATCTTTTTCTTAAGCTGAATTCTAGTATCATCTTCCGCGAATTCAACACCCAATTCTTTGGCTATCCCCTGAAGATCCACCTTTTTTAGTTTTAATAAGAAAGCCATACCTTCTCCGATTTTTATTACCACCCTACAATAATATTTATACCTACCAAATTAATATTTCTTAAATTTCTAACTTAGTACAGATATTTCTCCACTTATTATACTAATTAATACTCTTCAGATAATCAATGCATTTCATTTCTAATTAACCTACTGAATACTCTAATTTTCCTCCACCATTGATATCCCCAATATACTTCCAATAAAACAAAAGGTAAAACAGTAATTCAATTTGACTACTATGCAATATAGATTCCAATTTATACACTTAGATAATAACCCCGTAGCAGAAAGTGCGTGACGCGCGACGTGCGTCGCAGATTTATTTTTATCCTTGCAGACATATTTGCCAACTTGGAAAAGAAAAAAAATTATTTGGGGGAAAAAATTGGACAGGACGTGAAAAACGGCGAATTTCATCCAAAGATCGCGAGAAAAACCGACATATTTCATCAAAAGACCGCGTAAACTGCAGATTCCGACAAAAGATCACGAAAAAATAATAAATTTTCTTTAAAAAAATCGTTAAAAACTTCTAATTTCGTAAAAAAAATCGCGTAAGAAATGGCATCTTTCGTCAAAAAATCTTCAAAAAAAACGGTATCTTTTGTCAAAAGATCGTAATAAAAACGACAGATTTCGTCAAAAGATCGCGAAAAAACAAGAGATTTCATCAATAAGTCATGAAAAAAAGAATTTCGTTTAAAAAATCGCGAAAAAAAGGTACATTTCATCAAAAGATCGCGAAAAAATGATAGATTTCATCAAAAAAAATCGTAAAAAAGGTAGATTTCAACAAAAGATAGTGAAAAAAGATAGATTTAATCAAAATAAGCGCAGAAAAACTGCAGATTTTGACAAAAAATCGCGAAAATATCGTAAATTCCGTGGAAAAAAACGAGGAAAAAAGGCCAATTTCGTCAAAAAATCGAGTAAAAATGGAATATTTCGTCAAAAAATATTGAAAAAAAAAAGGCAGATTTCGTTAGAAGATCGTGAAAAAAAGACAGATTTCGTCAAAAGATCGCGAAAAAACGACAGATTTCGTTAAAAGATAGCGAAAAAAAAGAAAGATTTTATCAATAAGTTATGAAAAAAACAATAAATTTCGTTTAAAAAATCGAAAAAAATGGTAAATTTCAACAAAAGATCGCGAAAAAACGATATATTTCATCAAAAATAGCAAAAAAACGGCAGATTTTGTCAAAAAATTGCAAAAAAACAGGCAGATTTCTTCAAAAAATCGCAAAAAATGGCAAATTTCGTTAAAAAATATCGTGAAAAAGGCTATTTCGTTTAAAAAATGGTAAATTTCGTTAAAATATCGTGAAAAAGCAGCATATTTCGTCAAACAATCACAACAATAAAATGAAGTTTTGTTAGAGGGGCACAAAAAGTTGTGTATTTTCTGCTACAGAATTCTATTTTTTGCTGCTACAAAATTGTTTTTCTCTTTCTTTCCCCAAAAACTAATTTTGCTGTCCCCCCCCTTTTTTTCCAAAAACGGATTTTTCTGCATCAGAATTCGTTTTTTGACCATAAATTAGCACTGCAAATATTAATAAAATTTTAGATACACATCCAGTGTATTTATAAAAATTATCATCCGGAATTTTCTATTTCTTTTTCATAATATTTGGTTTTTCAAAGTATCACTGTTATAAAACTATAACATATATATTTTATGAGAAAGAAATAGTGACTTTAAATTTTTAATGTGCACCCTTTTTGAATAAAATTTAAGGTTTTAATATTTTTAGTAATTTTTGTCCCCCCCCCCTTTTTTTTTTTTTAACCATTTGAAAAATGGTTGTTGTTTTCGGGAGAATGGACCCGATGATGTTACCACTTTTGAATGATGTTACCACTTTTGAATGATGTGGTCACTTTTGAATTTAAATTAATTTCTTTACTTTTAGAAGAGTTTTTATTTGAATTTAAATTAAATTCTTTACTTTTAGAAGAATTTTTATTTGAATAGTAAATTAAAATGGTTAAAATCATTGTAATAAAGGAGAAAACTAACAAATTTAAAAATGGGTAGACGGAAATTAACAGATACGGAAAAAGCCGAAGCCAAAGAAATGAATGAACGTGAATATCGCATTCAATGATATTAAACACAATACGCGTACTTAAACAATCATAAAGTGATTTTTATTTCTTCTTTTGCTATTTAAAATAAAAATTTAGTCAACATGTATAAGTTGCTTATTAGTTTGGCGATTCGTATCATTTGGCGAAATTGGTCGACGGGATAACTGAGTAATACTGTATTTGGTTTGGCGCAAAAACGTCTTTCAATGCAGAAAATGATAAAATCAAAAGATTATTGAGCCGCTGAAAACCAATTACGTGTTGAAAGGCGATCACGAAAAAGGAAGCAATTTAATGCCGAACCGATTAATTGTAAAACATCATGTCGCCAGGGCGACCAATCCACTAGCCATGGCGTTTTACTATCGGTCGGTTCTAACCAGGAAAATTTGAGTGCCAATAGTGATTCTAACAAGCCGGAAAATGTTATAGCTATTACTCTTGATTTTCCACCACCTAAAAAGAAAACTAAAAAGCAATCGGCTTGGGAAAAACTGGGAAAAAACTTTTTTGATTCGATGTCTGATGGACCCATTCACAGATGCATGTGCTGCGATCGATTTTGGTTTAAAACCTCCATCACCAAAATTCTGCTCTGTAAAATCAAACAATATATGCCAAAGTCTTACAAGTATAACAGTATATGCCAAAGCTGTATTTTAATAATGATTACTTTTGCACCAACAATGTTAAATAGTTTGAAATGTTTCTTTCGTCGCCAACTTTTATGCTTGGCGACAATAGAGTGATATAACTTAAACGAACCGTACCTTCAAATTGCAGCATGTATAAAGTCATTTATAGCAGTGGCACGGATAATACACAATAAAACAACTGGTATTTAGCTTAAAATGATAGATGAATGTATCGAGTGAAACATTTTTCAAATGGTTGGGGTAATTTCTTAAATTACAATTTTTTTTTTTTTTTTTTTGAAAAAAAATTAGCACATTTCAATATTTTATTTTAACATTTTATTATGATTTAACAAGTAAACAAATGTATTGAGAGTTTAAGGAGGCAGTATAGCATCTACTGTTCAATGGAATTTGAATTATTTTCTTCATTTTATCACTATTTCACATGTGACAATATAAATGATTTTTTTTTCCTTTAATATCATTAATATGTATTTATTTCTTCTGTAGATTTGAATACTTAGGCAAGGTAAGAAACTATACATTGTTTTCAATAGCTGTACACTATATGTCAATGTAATCTTAAATAGATTTAGCCTAACTTCAAACTTAATGAACCACTTTACATATTCATTATTAATCTCATTCTTCAAAAAATATTAATTTTACTATTTTCTTGTTCAAGTTATATTTTTATTGGAATATAGTTGTCTTTTTATAATATTAATCAGTAAGAACTATATTTTATAATGTACATAAGAAAATTATAACCCCCCCCCCCCCCCGCAGACAATTTTCATCCTGCTGCATTGCTGTCGCAGACACCACCATAACTTTCTGCTACTGGGGATAATAACATACAATTTACATAATAATACTGATACGTTGAAATTGAATAGAAGTATTGATGCCAATCGAGAAAATCCACATAAAGAAAAATTGTATAACATGTATATATAAATTTCTACAATTATCCTCACTAAAATATTTCCAAATTCAATACTGCTTTTCACACTTAAAACAACTATAATATTTTGATCACAAGGTCTTTACTTTTATTTTTCCTCACTATGGCTCTCTTTTGAGTCTTTTTTTTTTTTTTTTTTTTCACTATGACTCTCTTTTGAGCCTTTTTTTTTTTTTTTTTTTTTTTTGTTTCACTATGGCTCTCTTTTGAGTCTTTTTTTTTTTTTTTTTTCTATGGCTCTTTTTTGAGCTTCTTTTTTTTTTTTTTTTTTTTTTTTCTCTCTATTACTGGCCAATTAAAATTCTAAGCAAATGTTATTATACACTCTTCAAACTTAAAAAATATTGCTTCATTTAAATATTACTTTAACAATAATTTAACTTTAAGTAAATTTAATTATTCCTTCCAACTACTATTAACACAATTAGTAAAGAAAATATATAGAGAAAGCCAATACTAGCTCAAGTTATTATGACTTTTCCTTAAAACAATAGCCAATCCAATATGGTTATTAACACTTTATAGGTAGGAAGTATTGATAAAACACATAAATAATATAGACAATTTACTTAAATTACTATTAATTATACAACAACAAATTTTGGTTCGAGATGTCAGCAGAAGGATATGATCAAAACACCTAACCTTATACTTTATTTGCTGGGGTACTTTTCTAATCACATGTAGTTCCACGATGTAGCGGTAATATAGCAGAACAGTTCCGTTTTTTCTAATACTGATACGGCACAGGCACAACACATTAGCACATACTCGACGATACGGCACGATACTTTAGCACACACTCGACGATACGGCACGACACTTTAGCACGTATTCGACGATACGGCACGACACTTTACCACACATTCGACGACCCGGCATTACCACGCAAGAATTTCACTGGATACTCCGGCATTAACATACTGCAACACGGCTCGCTGGTCACTGGTTTCAGGCAATTCTATCCCGACGCTGCCAACAATTTGTTGTTACTCTCAGTCCACACAACTTTGAAGAAAGTCCGTGGTAGATATAGCTGCCACCACCGATATTACTAGGTGATATTGGTCACCCACTGTGAGGATTGTGTAAATGAAGACTTACGCTGTCAAGTAACTGAATTATCAGTTTATTAAGAATATATGTACACACTAAATACGCTATTTACAATTACAGTCCTCCCCACTTAATCGGATAACGGATAATCGAATACCCCGCTTATTCGAATAAAATCCTCCGGAACCGAATTTAATCCCATTGGGATAATGTTATTTTTTCCCGCTTAACCGAATACTTTTCACGAAATGTCCTCGCTTAATCGAATAACATATGTGTGAGACAATTTGAAAAATGGGTGTGAAAAACATGTTTCAATTGGAATTTCCTCCACCCTTTTTGTCATTTTCGGTTGTTACACAGAAAACAAATTTCCAGAACTCCCAGCATGGATTTTGCCTGGCAGGTGTATAAGTACTGATCAAGGGACTTCCCTTCCTTGTTCATTTTTTCGAATTAATTTCAAAAATGGTGACATAAATTGGACAGGAATTTCGATCAATTTTGTATTTTGTTTACTTTCGTTTGTCAAAAGACTTCTTTTTCACTTTTTCGATTTTTTTACAATTATTTTTAATGGAGACACTTTCATTTCCAAAACCGGCCCCGAAACAGAAATCATCCTCATTAAAAATATCCGCGATAAAAATGGAAAAAGTTAAAAACGACAACGCCTTTTGTACAGATCGATCTCAGCTATCCATTGCAAAAAAAGATCATTTAAAAATATTGAAATGCGAAAGAGATATCTTTATAAACTTTTCTATAGCATTAGCATTAACGAGCAAATCCTCAAAGTAACCCTAGAATAATAATGTGTTGTCACTTAGAGGTTCAAAATGGTAAGTATGATACCATTCGAAAAAAATCTCGTCCATTTTTTACTCTAAAATTTCACATAAACCGTTTTCATCTATTTTTTTAAACCTGTATAAATTATGTAAGTTAAATTCTAACAACAAAATTTGGGTCCAATTCACATGATCTGCATTAAATGCAATGTAAACAAATTGCATGTGTTTACTGTCATTGAACTATTGCGTATTTACTTGTCATTTTGTTTTTATTTCAGTTTGTATTATTCTATTAAAGTTTTTAACGATTTTCTTACTCTGGTAACTAAATATACTATGTTTAATAATTTTGTCATTTTATTGCACCTTAAATATTACATTTATATGCCTCCCCGTTTAATCAAATACCCCGCTTAATCGAATATTTTTTCTGGAACCGTCGATATTCATTTATGCGGGGACGACTGTATATACAATTACAACTCGGATATAGGTGATCTGGTTCAACATTAAATTATATACAGTAAAAGTTGGCTGTGTACTATTCCAATTACACTTTCCACCTCACACTCAATGCACGTTAGATTCACTTTATCGGAGATCAGCTTTGAATCTCCCAACACAAGTATACTCGGCCCAGAGCACTTAACACCAGGACGTCTATGTCCTTTGCTCTCCAGAAACGCACTACTTTGCGCTCTACAGCACACAGCACACTCTATACTCTGTTTCACCTTAACTTGGCAGTACTGAATATGCTACAAGAGCCGAATTACAGCCGTTGCCGTAGAAACCAGGGTTTGCTGGAAAAGCACTGGATTGCAAATAAACAAGGAACAGCGTCATTTTGGCGTGAAAATATAATGCGTGTGCAAAAATTGGTATGTTTTGAGGTTCTAATGAAATTAATTTTATTACATAAACATTTACTAAAATAACGAACATCATTATTATTCTTTTCTTTGTTTCACCATTTTTTTTTTCAGTTTTGTTTCATATTATTGTTGAACTGCCCAGGCGCTTATTATCGCATGGGCAAATCGGGACTTTGCCCATAGGTCCCGAACCTTAAGGGGCCCTCAAATCTATAAATTAAATTATAAAGTATTTTTGTTCTTTTTCCAATTCCAACTCTTTCATATGTTGAAGTTATTAAACTAATCTTAAAGTAATATAATAAATTGCTGCAGTTATATAAAAGTTTTATTCTGTACTAATGGGGAAAAAAGTGTACTTTTATTAATTAAGGTAGTTAATTTAGAATTGACAAAGCTTAGGATTTTCTATTTAATCGAAGGTGCGAAAATGTTTATGTATTACATATGCACATATGAGTGACCATCATTTCTATTTGAATACCGTTGCAATGATTCGAAAGGGGCCCCCTAATTTATCTTTGCCCAGGGTCCCAAGACCCAATTATTCATAGTCAGGCCCTAGATCTGTCCGACTCACAAAATGCGAAAAATATCAAAAAATCCCGAAAAAATTTAAAAACTTTGCACAAATTCTGGGAAAAGATGGAAATTTTTACTGGAATAAGCTAAAAACTTGAAATTGAATTCCATGCATAAATGTCACTTTTTTTTTTTTTTTTTAAGAATTTTTAGTGCGATTTTTTTCCCTTGGGTGTGATTTTTTTTCTAATTGCAGAGGAGAGAGGACAAAATTTAAATTTATACTCAAAATTTAAAAACTAATACTTCTTACAAATGTTAAAAAAAGTCTCAAAAAGCAAAAAATTCTACAAATAACATTAAAAAAATAAAATAAATAAAAATAGAACTGCAAGCAAATTTTATTGAAAAGAGGAAAGCATTATTTTTATTGAGTTAGAACATTAAAGCCAAATTCTCCAAAAATCTATTTAAAACAGAATTTTTTTTATTTTTACCCAACCACTGGGTGAAATCTAGAAAAAGCCAGGTACCACGCTATCAGGCTAAGTATCTCTCAACTTTAATGCATATAAAATTATAGATATTTGGGTGTAAAAAGTCATGATTTTTAAAAGATCAAATTATTTTATAATTTTTTTATTATCGCCCCCGCCTTTGCTTTAAAATACATAATTTCTGATAAAGAGTTTGTTTCATAAATGATTACAGCTTTAATTACTAATATAAAATATGTTACTTTAATTCTAAAAATTATAATTATTAGTTAGAAATTTCGAAAATTATATAAACTGCAAATTAGTAATTTCATTATTTATTAATATCCAATAACATTATATTCGTAAAAATTCTATAATAATTATGGAAAACTATATTAAATGTAACAGATATTTACATTTATTAAAATAATTTAAAACTGCATTTAACACTAAATTGCTAACACTGCTTAAAATTAAGGGGCTACTTCACTCATGCAAAAACACTCCAATTCAATACTATGGACGATTTTTTTAAAATATCTCGTTTGCATTTCAATATTTTATTGAGATTTTTTTTAATTCTTGCTTGGATAGTTGAGCTCAATCTTTACAATGACCCTTTTTAGGTGTGTTCGTAATTATGTAAATACGTAGCACCTATTGTTGTCGCTCAGTCCGTCCGTCTGTCTGTCCGCATATAACAACGCAAAAACTATCCAACCGAATCATTTGAAATTTAAAACATATAATTATTACATAATTTTGTCGAGTCATTTCAAATTTTATGAAAATCGGATGGATAGATCAATTACAGGGACAATCAAAAGGATTTCGTTACATTATGGTCAATGGGGAAAAAGTTTCAAATGCATTTTAATCGTTTGAAATTTAAAACGTATATTTATTACATGATTTTGTCGAGTCATTTCAAATGTTATGAAAATCGGATGCATAGATCAATTACAGGGACAATCAAAAGTATTCCGTTACATTACGATCAAAGAAAAAAAATGTTTCAAATGCATTTTAATGGTGTTACACTCATTTGAACATAATATAATTGACATGAATCTATGATGTATGTACTAAAATATACATTCTGTACAATCTGGGATGCAAGGAATATTTATTATTAAATTACAGGGCCACACAAATGTATTCCACTAAATAATGTTATACGGGGAAACATTGTTCGGGGCGTGTTTTAATTATATTAACCTACTTCACATTTTATGAATAAGATATACGTTAATGAAGTATAATAAAAATTACTCCCTGCGTATTTACAGGAACTCAAAGATTTCGACCACTATACTGTATCCAAAGTACGCTCTACTATAGCAGCAAGATCTGAATATTTTAAAACTTATAGTACGAACGCACCTCATTTGCTACGCTTCACATGCAATTTCCAACTTGTTAAAATTGTTAGGTTTTGTCAGTAGGATTTCATTTTCGGGGAGGGAGGGAGGGTTTCAATTTTCAGACTTTGTATCGAAAGTGAAATCATCCTAGCAAAAAAAGTCCTAAAACAAAAACAAGAAAGTAAAAAGGGTCGTTGAAAAACTCGACCTCCAATGTCGAATTCAGGAGGTGGCTATGGGGACATCCCTTTCCGGAACAATGAAATCCCCCCTCCGAAAATTTTGAAATTATGGCTTTTCAATGGCCAAAAAATTGCAATTTCTTTCCAGTAGTTAAAAATATCCCCCCCCCCCCCCTCCGAAGCCGCAGAAATCTTTCCCGGAGAAAAATATCTGAATTCAACACTGTTGACCTGAGCTATTAAATGCAAAGTTAATAATTTAAAAATACGGAAAAGCAAATTAGATATTTTTTATAATTTCTTCCGTAGAAGTAATATTACCGAACGGGATTTTTCATGATTGAAGTAGCATCTTAATAATTATTAAACAATTAATTCTCCAAGTAGTAACATAATTTTAATATACAGTTTTATACTTCAGAACTTTTCATAAAAACAATAAAAATGCGATAAGTGAGAATGACAAGTTAAACAATTGACAGACGCTTAAAAAGCGCGCCAGATATTTAACCTTGAAGATTTGTTCCTCGCCAAAGGAGAATTTTTTACGCCAAGATTTTTACTTTATACGTGCGCTTAAAATAAAAATTACTTTTGAATTAAATACTTTTAACAGAGAAATTACTTTGAATATATGTTACAAAATCTCGAATTTATTAATTTATAAACATAACCATGTAAATTTCTATGTATTTTCATCACAAGATTAAAAAATATCAGAGAATTACTTTTCACGGCGGAATGTTACTGTTTCTACCTTTCACAGTGCTGCCAAGTTAAGGTGGAACAGAGTATAGAAGGACCTCGGTCCTACACACACCTTCTTGGTACGAAACCAAGGAACGGACTGGCTTCATCTGAGACAAGACTTGCTCTTCTCAACTCACTGGGTCACACGAATATCAACCCCCTTTGGAGCTCATTCATTGGACACCTCCTCCATTCTTTTCTTGCTTAGTGACATGCTGCTAATCTGCTCATCATCCACATACCTCACTGACAGATGGACATGCCTCCCAGCAATCTTCTCTTTCTTTTATTCACCACCTGCACAGGATTATCTGTCAATTCCCCTTTCCACAACGAAGGAATGTCACCTTGGAAATTCTCGTACACAGCCATACAATACGAAATATTGAAATAGAGAAACAGAGGAAATTCCATTCCTTAGCAGAGATGCTATCAGAACCTGACAAATATTTTAAAAATCCTACTTTTATTAGCAAAAGTAAAAATAAAATAATCCGAGTTCCTATAGAGATTATTTTACAATAATTTAATACACAAGAGAAGTTATAAATATTATCTTTAATTTTTTTGCATGTATGCATGCTAAAAAAAAAGGGAAAAACAACACGAGATTTTTCTAAAATAAAACCTATTTATTTAAAACATTAAAATATTTCTAAAATTACAGTTGTAATATGACATTCAACAGTTAGAATTATTAAAATATAATTTTATACATATTTAAAAATTTCCACAATGTGGAAAGCAGATATTGTTTTTGTAGCTCTATTTTACCAAAACAAGTCATGATTGTTCACTTATTACCAGTGATGAAAAGAATAAATAATAATTTTACTGATTTAGTGTTTTTGAGATCCACAAACTCTTCATATGTTTTATTCAAGAATGGAGTAAAACTGATACTAAAAATTGTTGCTCTTGATTTTTTATTTCCTTATATGAATTTATAAACACACTTATGTGTCATCTATCATATAACATAAATTATTCTTTTTCTTTCACTTTAGTTATTGGATAAAATAAATTTTTCATAGCATAAGCTAGCTTCATCTGATGATTAAATTAATCTTGAAAGAAGTTGAAGTTTTCAAAGAAAAAACAAACACACAATAATAAAATGAAATCATAATTACCAAGATGAAACTATTAATTCAGCAGTTCCCATACTAATGGTCATGACAGATGTTTTGGTACATCACAGAACAATTGAGGTTTGTCACAAAAATGTATATGTTGTATTTCACCTTTTTTAAAAAGTACAACAATTTCAACAGCAAATAATATTTCAAGAAAAAAATCCTTAATTTGTCCCTAGATGACTATATGAGCTCAATATCTAGAAATAAGTAAATCAGCTTTGAGGTTTTTGACATATGAGGTTTAATATGATAAATTTGTTCCTAACCTATTTTGCTGTTTTTGAAAAATAAGTATAGAAACAATATGAATTTAGAAAGTGACTTTAGGTTTAAATTAACTAGTTTTAATCATAATATAGATGATAATACCCTCATCTGCAGATACTAAAGACGGCTGATAAGATGCCCTCATCAACAAATACTAACACTAAAGATTTTACAATCTTACAAATTATGAAGTCATGATTATTTGGTAATAATTAAATGTATTTCTAATTATCTTGTAGTCTGTGTGTTGCAATTATTATTAAGCTTACACACATTGGGATTACTAACTCACATTTTGTTGATAGTGTACCCTTCATATTAAATTTTGCCTTTTTCGTAGGACAGGATAGTCGATAGCTTATAGAGGTCATACACCAATTTCTATTTTGATAGGCACTCGTACATTAGGTGGGTCATGAAAAATATTTTTGCTTAAAGATGGATAACATACCAATAAAGGTTGGGAACCGCTGTATTAATTAAATCAAATGATTTATGATCTTATACTCATCATTTAAAAAAAAAAAATCCGCAGCACATGAAGTTCTTGGAAGACATATTTGTTGTAACAACAAATTTGATCAATGGCAAAACAACTGGGCACAGACGATGCGATTATGAAAACAACTAGCACACAAGATGAACAGCTGTTTTAAAAAAGAGCTAAGCCATGATCACCCACAGATGATAAAAAAAACAAAGCAAAATTAAAGCATCTTTTAGCTCATAGTTATTTTAATTCTTCCTCTTCAAAGCCATCTAAAAGGTCATCAATTTCATCATCAGATGAAAGTACAACTTTAACACCAGATTTTGTTTGTTCACCTTCACAATCTGCTTCAGCAGAGGCAAATTCTTCAACCAAAGAATCAAGTTCTTCTTCGTTCTCATCAATTTTAACAATGCTATTCTTCTTTTCGGCTTCAACAAACTCTGTTAAGAGTTCATTCATTTCGGAATCATCAATATCAAGTATACTTTTAGTCTTTTCTGTTCCTTTTTTTGTTCTCCTAAGACTCCTTGTACTTTTTCTTTCTGGTTCTTTTCTTTTTGCAGTTCTGCTCTTTTTGGATTTTGATTTAACCATTGTAGCTTGTTAAATATTTAAAGATGTCAACTGAATAGCATGTACTTTGATTTAGCTTCTCTATTAGTTCTATCAAATCTAAAAATAAACAAATAAATACAATAAATCACAGATTTTGTGTAATTAAAAATACAAAAACAAATAACTAAAAACTTTAGAAATTCACAGAGCTGCATTTTTGAATATTTAGAACTGAAATATTTTTATACTCTATCATTCTGTGTAAAGAAATTATTGAATTTTTGGAAAAATTTTGACTTCTAATTTTCAAGGGATTTATACTTTAGAAAATTCTTGTAAGCTAAACAATCAGTCTTAGTTGTCACTTACGGCTAATATGGGTGCATACATAATTTTATATTCATTTAATAGTTTTTCTCTCTGTATTTTTATGTTTAAATGACTTTACTTTAAAAGACCTTCATTACGTAAGATATAGTCAAGATTTCTAAAAGATAAATTAATTTAAAAGAATTGACACAGAACATTTAAATTTTATAGATGGTATTACTGTTCTATAATCGAACATTTTGAGACCTACCTTTTTTATAGTGAAATCATCCAGTTCATTTTCTTCAAAGGTATAAATATATACCTTTTGACAGTTGAACAAAACTTCCTCTCTTTGTTTCATTGAAAGTTAATCAGGGATATGTTTAGGAAAATTTTAGGTCCTTTAAAGGACCCTTCACAAAATAATTTATCTTAAAACAGGACCCTTCACAATTTTTTTTATTCCGAAACAGGACCCTTCACAAAACATTTTATCCCAAAACAGAATCCTTCACAAAATTATTTGTCTCTTAAATAGACCTTTTACAGAATGTTTTCACCTTCAAACTGAACTTTTCACAAATTTAATAATACAGTCAAAGATCTATAATCCGTGCTCCCATAATCCACAATTATCTATAATACGCGTTACTATATGAATGTAAACAATTAAATAAACAGTTAAGAAAATTTACAAATTTGTGATCCAGAAGTGATTTTTAGAACAAATAATAAAAAAATTGGAAAACAAATCATAATTAAACATTTATTTTTTGTTAATATAACTCTTTTATTTTATTAACATTAAAAAACAGATTAATGCATTATGATACATATGTAGTAATTATTTCTATTTAAATGCACTTATATATAAATTTTTGTAATAAAATAACATTAAAAAGGCATTTTTTCAGATAGCATATTTACTTAATTATTAGATTTCATATTTGTCTTTTCATATTGTACTGATTAAAGGATTAAAATGCTGTCTAGGAATAATAAAATGATGTATAATATACATAATACTCTATATTCTACAATATTCCATAATCTGCACAACTTTTGGCCGCAGTGTGTGTGGATTATAGAACTTCGACTGTAAAATCTGGCTTGTAAATAAGCAGTTGAACTCACCAAAGAGCATAATACTTAGCTTTTTATATATGAAAAATAGAAACTGAAGATATCCATAATTTAACCATTCACTAAATTTTGTCTAGAATTTTCACAAATATAAGAAAAAAAAATTCACAAAACCAGGACTCTGTGAGAAAAATCTGGACAGACCCCTGTTACTATTATGATTTGCTTAAGTTTAAGTTTGTTAAGTTACAATACAATATTTATTTTGAGTTTTTACAATGTTTTTAAATGAATGGTTTCAATTATGATTTAAATTTAAACTACAGTAGAACCCCGCTAATTCGGACCCCGATAATCCGGATCTCCGGATAATTCGGATCGGTTTAGTCATTTTTTTTTCAAGTTTGAGAAGCGATTGGCTAATTTCCATAACGTTAACTTGTTTCATCGTCGTATTCTAAAAAAAAAAAAAAAAAAAAAAAACTTTTTCTGACATGCTTTCGGAATAATTAAGCAAAGTAAACATTATTACTATCTGCAAATATTCAATAAGTTTAACATAAAGGTGATTTTCTGTTAGTATGTTATATTTTATTTCATTTATTTTCTAATTCTCCGGATAATCCGGATTTTCGATAATTCGGATTGGGTCCGGTCCCAATTAATCCGAATTATCGGGGTTTTACTGTATTTTGAAAAATTTCCAAATATAATGATGTTTAACTCAGTTTTAAATCAAAGATAATTTTAATAACTTACTTATAGACCAGGAGGTGGCAGCACAAACAATTACCTCATTAATTTCACATATGAAAATCTAGGATTAATTAAATCTTGATTTGCATATTAAAACAATCGGTCTGTCATGTCCTGGTTTGGTAGAAAACACCTAAAAACCCGATTTTACTAGTTCATTTATATGTTTACCATTGTGCTCTCCTGCACCCAAAAGTATGAAACACAGGGATGAAAGTGCGCTAAAGCCATTTTGGAGCAGCAAAAAACGAATTTTGGAGCAGTAAAACCTATTTTTGTAGCAGCAAAAATTAGATTTTGTAGCAATAAAAGGTGTTTTAGGAGCAGATTGAAATATTCTAATGCGGATAAACTCTTAACAATTACAATAATTGCTATCTTGAAAAATATTTTTACATTTGAAAAAATAAATACTCAGATTAAATTTCTCCACACGTTTCAGATTCGATGAAATTTGCAGTTTTTCGTGATCTTTTAACATAATTCACGCTTTTTCACAATCTTTTGACCCTGTTTTTCTTTTAACTAGATTTGCGGGGTTTTTTACGATCTTTTGATGAAATTTGTACGTTTTCTGAGATCTTTTGATGAAAACTACGATTTTTACGATTTTTTTGATGCAATTTTCTTTTTTTTTCATACGATCTTTTAAAGATATTAACGGGTTATTTTCATAACCTTTTGACCGCATTTTGTTCTTTTTATGACGAAGTTAGGTATCCTTTGACAAAATTTCATGTTTTTCGTGATTTTTTGACGAAATACGCTTATTTTTCGAAATCCTTTAGAAAAATTTGCGTTTTTTTTTTTTTTTTTCGCCATCTTTTACAGAAATGAACGGGTTTTTTTACGATCTTTTGACTTTGTTTTATTCTCTTTTTAATGATATTAACGATTCTTTGGCAAAACTCATGTTTTTCTTGCGATCCTTTCATGAAATTCGAGTTTTTCGTGATTTTTTGATAAAATTTACGTGTTCTTCGTGATCTACAGTCGAAATTTGCATTATCTATTGTCAAAATTTGAGACTTTTACGCAATCTCTTGTTGAAATTCGAGCATTTTTCGCAATCTATCGGTGAAATTCGAGTGTTTTATGCGATATATTGACGAAATTCAAGTACTATTCATGATCTTTCTATAAAAATTTGCATGTTTATCGCGATTACTTGACAAAATTCGCACGTTTTTTGTGATTTTTGGGCAAAATATGCTTGTTTTTCGGGATCCTTTAAAAAAACTTGCATTTTTTTTTTTTTTTTTGCGATTTTTTGGCTGTGTTTTGTTCACTCTTTTTTGATAATAACGATCGTTTAGCAAAACTCATATTTATCTTGCGATCCTTTGATGAAATTCGAGTGTTTTTCGATAAAATGTGCATGCTTTTTGCGATCTATAGACAAATTTTTCACCATCTATTAATATTAATGAAATTAGAGTGTTTTCACGATCTATTGGTGAAATTCGAGTAACGAAATTAGCAATCCTTTGACAAAATTCACGTTTTATTTTTTCGAGGTCCTTTGACAAAATTCGCGTATGTTTTTTGAGATGCTTCGACAAAATTCCTGTGTTTTCCCTGATTTTTTGACGAAATTCGAGCATTTTTCCCGATTTTTTGCCGAGATTCACGGTTTTTTCCTACAGTGTTGAATTCAAGTTGTGGCCCGAGGAGACATTCCCCCCCAAAAAAATTTTGAGATTTTGGGTTTTCAATGATCAAAAAGTGGAATTCCCCCTACCCGGAACTCTATTATGTCCCCTGTGGAGCTAAGAAGTCCTTCCCGGAGAAAAGTGTCTGAATTCAACACTGTTTTCCTTTGACTGCGTTTTGTTCATTTTTTTTTGACAAAATAACAATTTTTTTGACATTTTTTTTTTTTTTTTTTTTTTTTTTTTTTTTTTTTGTAAATGTTTGACACATATGTAGCGGATTTTCATAAGCTCTTTCATTCTGCTTTCAGTTTTGCTGTGTATTGGCAGGATTCGCCGAGGAGCGAAATAATTCACCACCAGCACGGGAAAGACTCAGAACTGGAAGATAATTTACAGAAAATATGTACAATACATAAGACAAAGGCGATTCTGGGTAATTTTTTTTTTAAATTCACATCGCATTTTCGGAAATCGGTGGCGGGGAAGGGGGGGGGGTATTCGCGATCTTCAGACGAAATCGGCGTTTTCCCGCGATCTTCAGACGAAATCAGCGATTTATCTGCGATATTTTGGCAAAATCGGCGATTTATTTCGATTTTTTTGTCGAAATCGGCAGTTTTCCCGTGACTTTTTGACGAAATCGACGTTCTCCAGTGTTTTTTTTAAATAAAATCGGCGTTTTTTCGGCGATTTTTAGACAAAATTTGTATTTTTACGCGATTTTTTCTCGAAAACGGCGTTTTATCCCCGAGATCATTTGACAAAATCAGCGTTTTTTCCGTGATCTTTTGCTGAAATCCGCGTTTTTTTTTTTTTTTTTTTCAATGATCTTTTGGCAAAATATTTTAAAGCGATCTTTTATTGAAAACGGCGTTTTTTTCAGCGATATTTTAACGAAATCGGCATTATATCTGCAATCTTTAAAAGAAATCGACGTTTTCCCGCAGTCTTCAGACGAAATCAGCGTTTTTTCTGCGATATTTGATGAAATTGCCGTTTTTTGCGATCCGCAGAGGAAATTCGCGTTTTTCAGCGATCTTTTGACAAAGTTCGTTGATAAAAACATTGACGAAATCGTCGTTTTTCCTCAATATATTGATGAAATGTGTGCTTTTTCGGCGATCCTTTCACGAAATTTGCATTTTTCCGCGATTGTTTTTTCCGCGTGCAAAACCGTACAAGTTGGCAGCTATGTGGAACTGATAGCCCAATTTCAAATTTTCGGAAGAGGATGCGTTAAATTTTCGGAAATTTCGGACGAGAATTACCCCTGACATAAAAAGCGAACTCTCATTAATTGGGAATAAACATATTGAAGCAGCTCTCATTCGTCTCCCCAACGCGCGCGCTATAAGTCACATGACGTCCAGCTCCGAACTCTGCGATCGGCTGCAATGAAAATGAACGTACGATGACTCGAGGGAAAAACAACTTCCGGTCTTTTGCGGAGCCACGATAAAACTCCACAAAACATTGCGTGCTTTTCGTGACCGAATGCGCATGTTTTTCGCAATTTTTCGGCGAAATTTGCGCGTTTTTCGAGATTTTTTGTAATGTTTCTTTGTTTTTTGACGAAATTAACAGCCTAAAAATTTATTTGTTGTTGTTTCCTGGATCGACGAAATCGCGCTAAATTTCGTTTTGGCACGAACTGCCTTTTGGCGCAGGTTTGGCGCAAAATTGAAAAAAAATAGCTGTTTTGTAGCAGTTTGGCGCAGTAAAGCGGTTTCGGCGTAGTCTGGCGCAATTGGCGCAGGTCTTACATCCCTGGAAACATGAAGGATTGGGAGCAGAAAACATAATGGTATACCTCTGTGTCAACTGCTAAAATCAGGTTTTTAGGTGTTTTGCACCAAGATACGTTTAGGCAGACTGATTGCATCTTATTATGTGAATCAAGACTAAACTAATCCTAGGTTTTCATTTATAAACTCGATGAACGATGAGGTAATTGTCTGTGTTGCTGCCTCCTGGTCTATTAGTTATTTTTAAACAAAGATTACTCTGAATCTTATTGAAGTGAAAGCTGTTTTGAAAATATTTTCAATGAAGTTCATACAGAAGTTTAAATAAAGAACTGTTATCAGCAATATTTAACTTTTTGATGTCGGATAAAATTCAACACACAGTTTTTATTGAAGGTATCTTAAAAAGCATGTTTATATTTTCTCTGCTGAAGATTCTAAATGGAATTTATGTATCTTTTGAAACTGTCAATTCATGAGTCTGTCTAATATGTGACACAAATTTTGTGAGCTCAAGAACTAATGCATGGAATTTAATCCAACTTCAGATTAAGTTAAACTTTCACATAAATTGGTGCTTATTAGGTTTTGGTACAAATTGCCCAAAAGGTGGTGCTATTCTGCTACATTTTTCACTATTTCCACAATAGCTGTATATTTCAAGAATTAATGTACAGAATTTTATCAAACTTCATTGTTCCTTGACATAAATAGACGCTGATTATGTTTGGGTGCAAATTGCGAAACAGGTGTTCTTTTAGGGGCCGTGCAAATATAATGTTATCATTTTAGAGGGTGGGGGATTTTGGCATATGATATCGTAAGGTATCTCTCAGTAGAGGGGGAGGGAAATATTTTTTTGATCCAATCAAAATTTTCTCTTTTTATTTGTAACAAAGTCTTTGGTACGAAATAGCATGTTATCTTTTTTTAGGCTGTTATCTATTTTTATGAAAACGCAAAGTTCTTATTAAAATCACTAAATTACTGTAAAATTATTTAATTCTAAATTACGAATTACCCCAATGTTTGTCATTCCTATTCTTCTTCATGTGTGTATGCATGTATAATTATGACTTAAGAAAAATATGTGGAGTATATTTGAAATGAAGCTTGTATTTACTAGTAAATAAAAGAGAAAGAGAAGGAATGTTGTCCACTTGTTTTGTTGATAAGACTTTCTATTTGCCCCCCTCCTCCATCAGGGCGAGTGCAACAGGACTCGATTACTGTTGAATACATCATGTAGCAAAAAGCTATTGTAAAATATTTTTAAATAGTAACTATATTTTTAAAAGTGTTATTTGATATAAAGTTTTTTGTATGCAAAGTGACATTATATTGACTTCTTTTCATTCTGAATTATAAAAGTATTCAAAAAAATATATGTAACCAGTTTTGTATATCACTTTGAACAAAAGAAATAAATTCTAGAAATAAAAAAAAATTGTACACTTTGATAACGATATGATTACCAGGGGGTGGGGGTTTGAGAGATGATTAATGTATGGTATCAGAAGTGAGCGGAAGGGATCCAAATTTACCAAAAAGTTGATAACATTATACTTGCATAGCCCCTTATGCTCAATGTTAAATTCAAGAAATGGCCTTAGGGAACATCCTCCCATCTCCAACAGAAGTTATAACATTTTATGCTTTTCAATGGACAAAAATGCATTTTCCCATCATATATCTGTAAAATATCCCTGCAGAAATTCCCGCTGGAGAAAAAAGTCTGAATTCAACACTGTCTATGCTGTGTTTATCCCAATTTTCATGACATTTATGTCTTGAGCCAATGCATAGAATTTCACAAACTTTATATCCTGATAAAACTTCACATAACCAGAGCCTTATTTTGAAAAGATCTTATTTATTAAAAAGACTATTATGTTTGGGTGCAAATCGCCTACCAGATGCTCTTTTATGCTACATCTATACCATTTCCTTGATAGTTGTATTTTAAGAATTAATGGACAGATTTTTATCAAACGTCACATTGTATTAGACTTAGACCTAAATAGAATTTTATTAGGCTTAGATGTAAACAGCATAACAGCTGTCACTTTTAATCTCCAATTTTCATGAAATCTGTATCTCAAGAAAGATTATATTGTCATCTAAGGGAACAGTTTAACTTTTTAACAATTTTGTTTATTTTTGGAAATAAGGTTCAAATGGAGACTGCATTTAATGTTCAACTAACAATAAATTTTAGAAGGAGGGGAAAAAAATAGTATATTTAAAAAATTGTTTTTTTAAAGTTAGTATAATTTCTTTACTGACATATACAGTGAAAAATGATGAAATCTAACATATTTTCATATACTTTTATTTAAAAAAAACTTAAGGCTAATTCCATGTGCAGATTTATCATGCATACAATAAAGATCAAACACAAAAAGGTTTAAATCTCAATATCAAATATAAAAAAAGAAAAAAAATGCCTTAGCAGTTTTAAAGCAGTAAAATAGTGAAAATATGAAAATTAAGAAAAAGCCACTTAGAGTTTTAAGTTCTATGGGTAATTGTATTGAATGTATTCACAGAATTTACACTATCTCACGATATAATTGCCATACAGGTAAAAACAAGGTATAAAAATATTCACAATTAAGCAAGCTTTCATAAAAATTTAACATTTTGAGGTAAACTATTTCCTTAATTCTGGTTATAGATGATTTAACTTATTATAAAAATAAAATTTTATGATGGCAACAGCTTACTAGTCTTTATTTAAAAATAAATTAACTGCTTGTTACCTAAATTTAACATTTTGAGGTAAACTATTTTCTTAATTCTGGTTATAGATGATTTAAATTATATAAAAATAAAATTTTATGATGGCAACAGCTTACTAGTCTTTATTTAAAAATAAGTTAACTGCTTCTTACTTTTAAATATAGATTTAATGACTTTATTATAGAGACAATAATCAAATAAGAAAAAAAAAAAAAAAAAAAAGAAGAGAGAAATTTAATATTATATACAGTGAAATCTGTCTATGGCGGAATCACTTGGAACTGAAATAAAATTCTGTCTTAGACAGAAAAACTTTACAGACATCCCATTCACAGAATATCAAACATTTCTTTAGCTAAAAATTATGTATCTTTTATTTATTTATTTATTTTTACATTAAATAAACATAAAATCTTTGTGCATATAGTAAAAACTGTCTAAGCTAGAAACATTTCAGAATCTCACACTTTTTAAACATAGAGATATCCAAAAAATATGTCTAAGACGGAAACAATCTGTGTAACATGGAATAGGACATTCATTTTGAGGTCCCAGGTAGCAAATTTGCTGCTTAACCCTTTATCTACTGAATTATTTAACAAGAAATTGATCCACTTCAATAATTATCTTCTTTTTTCAAATGAAAATCAAATTTCAAATTATTTTAATTGCTTATAGGCGTTAATACCAACCTAGTGAAAAAGATTCCATGCCGGGAGTCGAACCCGGGCCATTAGTATAGCGTACTGACGTTCTACCGACTAAACCACATGGAACGACAACCAGAATGGAACTTTTTCACTATTATGTGTTGGCAAGGCTACATTCGCCGCTGAAGATGGAATACATTCCGTGAGCCACCGATCTGGGGCAAACAGAGAACGATGCTGGTTCTATTTGAGTTTTGTGTTTGTCCCAGATCTGTGGCTCACGGAATATAATCCATCTTGTGCTGCAAATGTAGCCTTGCCAACACATAATAGTGAAAAGGTTCCATTCTGGTTGTCGTTCCATGTGGTTTAGTCGTTAGAACGTCAGTGCGCTATACTAATGGCCCGGGTTCGACTCCCGGAATGGAATCTTTTTCACTAAGTTGGTATTAATGCCTATAAGCAATTAAAATAATTTGAAATTTGATTTTCATTTGAAATATTGTATTCAAGGCGAATTTTCTCTCTGGAAAAATTTCCACGTATTAATAATTATCTTCTTTAATATCTGAAGGTATATTGGAATTTTTAGATAATACTAATGTAGAATTTAGGTATATTTTTTTAAAAATCTGATTAAATATATCAGTAGTTATAATTTTTTTGAGAAATATTTACAAAAAATAATGAGATTAATTAACCAAAATTACTCTTTTGAAAATATCACAGTTCTTAAAATAGAAATGAGTTTAAATGCATCACGATCCTCTCTATAAATGGAAATACTTTTGTAGTTGAATATGTTTCATATAATTCTAATTTAAAGAAAGAAAATAAATACCTATAAAAATGAATACTAAAACTACCACTTTTTGAAAATATTTAACCGCAACTCTTTCTCTATTCTATCTAAATTTGATTGAGAAGAGTTGTGTATGAAAGAATAAAAAACTTTTATTAATAGACAGAAGAAACAAGTTTTATATAAAGTTTTCTTCAATGGTACTTTACACCTTTACAGTACCATCAGTGCATAAAGGGTTAAGAAGGTAGAAAATTCCGATACAAAATGTAAATGGAAAGAAAACTTATCTTTTCATAATGACACGTATTGCCCAATCCCGCTTCCAGGTATCACAAGGGCTGGGGTTTTTTTAATTTCTTATTATTATTTAATTATTGTCTCTATAATAAAGTCATTAAATCTATTTAAAGATAACAAGCATTTGATTTCTTTTTAAATAAAAACTAATAGACTGTGGCCATCACAAAATTTTAGTTCTATATAAAATACTGATTGCCGAAGGGGTTTGAGGATAGTAGCATAATTCCATTACTGCATATGACTCTGAGCTTTTGAACAAGTCACAGAATTTCTGATATCCCTTTGCAGATTTTTTAGACATCCTTTGAAGATTTTCTAGGTTCCACTTTGAAAATTTCCTTTCACTGAACTTTTTTTTAAAAAAGGCTCCATTTTAAAGTATGCTTTCTTTAAAATCATTAATATTTGCATCAGCGATATTTTAAAAATGTGTAAGAGCGCATTAAAATCCCCAAACATCCTTAGAAAATTTAATCATTCATATTTTTACAATTTGTAGTTGTTGTTTACAGAGTGTAATTATGATGGTTAAATTTTCAGTGATGGGTAATTTTTGAAAACAGTCCTTTTAATTATTAAGAAGTAATATAAAGGTTATTTAGCTTCCTCTATTCTTTTAATGACACATGTGTGTTAAAGCTTAGCATTTTTTCCTTTTTGCTGTTGTCAAAATGGCCTTTTGGCTGTTTTTCATAAATGATAAACAGGCATAATTTTTCCTTCTTGACTATTATTTTTATTTATTTATTTGCTCAGAAAAAAATAATACAGCAATGCAAAATTATTTCCACCTTTGAAATTCCTTCCAGAATATATCTTTGAAACCATATATATGGTTTGGTTAGTATTATGCCTGATATATTGCAGTTATTATTGCAATTTTTATAAAACTCAATTCATGCCTTCAAAATAAGTCAAAGCATATTTTCAAACCCTAGAGAAATCTAGTAAAGCATTTAATTTCCATCCTTTTTTTTTCTTTCTTTGTTTATGTGTGATGCAATGACAATTTTGGGCTCTTTCCCTGCAAACATTTTTGAGATGGATCTCTTATATCAAAATGTATAATTTGAAATTTAATCCATGTAACTTTAAAACCACAAGTGACTTTTGTCTACTGCTGTAGAATTCATTTTGTGTGTATACTAATACTGTGCAACAATATTGACATAGGTTTTCAATAATGTGAATAATGGCATCCTTCCAAGAATGCCAGGAGCTGAAATGCACCCCTGCTTGCTAAAAGGTTGGACAGGCCTGCTGTTATGGTAAGAGGATCTGTTTAAAAAGGGAGAGCCACCACATTGACACCTTATGGGGAATTAAAGCACCCTTTCACCATCTACCGAAATAGTTTTGCCCCTGATCAACAGCTAACTTTTGTTTATTATATAATATACAAGGCCTGATTTCTTTGTTGAATTTCAGAGAAAAGAAATATTTACAACTTTCCAAGCTCTTTTCAATAGGTGAAGAAAATACAGACTGTGAAAGTGTAACTAACTACAGTTTGCGTTTAACCCTTTAAGTGCTGGATAGGATGTTATCGTTGTATACACTCATAAGTTATAAAGATGAGTTTTGTTATATAATTTTAGTCGATATTCCTAAATCGATAATAAATCAACAGCATCAAATACTTTATCTTTAAAAGACACAATTGAAATTATTAAACTCAAAGAATAAAATGTTTCAATTATAAGTTTAAGCGAAAAAGCTCTTAAGAATCTAAAGTTTTTACAAAATATTTTGATAGAGCAAAACAGTCATAAAATGATACCAGTGTTAACTTTAATACGATGTGCTAATGAAAAAGGAACCAATTACGAAAATAAATAAATATATAAACAATACAACAGTAGATTCCTTCAAACCCACACAACTTGGGACCAGAGGTTGTGCACATTTTAGAATTTTGCGGATTTCTAAACGTTTCATAATTTACATTTTTTAAACAGTGATTTGAATGTAATAAATAATGCAATTGAAACTATAATGAATGCTTACAATATAATCAAATATTAAAATAAGTAATAAACTAAAATAATAAAAATTTTGATAATTTTTAAAATGAATGCAATGTGAATAGCAAAGGTCAAATTAATAATCAATAATGTATGATTAAATATTCATTATAAAGATTAAATGTATTTTTCCTAAATTATTCAATGAAATTTGCCTCATACATTACTAATTCACATGAAAATTATAAAATAAGCAAGTTTTATTTCAGATTTAGAGAGATTTAATTATAGAAAATGCATGATTAATCATAAATATATTTAAAAGGAATATTGTGATTACCATTGATATCAGCAATATCTTGAATTTTTTCTGAAAAAAAAAAAAATCATTCTTTGTTCATGGAAAAACATGAATTTGGTAATGTCAACAAAAATTATAAATTAAAATATGTATGGAATCGATACAAAACTAAAAAAGTCAAATTTTGTCAGTATATCTGAACTCAATTTTTCATTGTTTATAACCATAAATTATGTGCAGATTTTAGGGAGTCTACTGTATTTGATTTTTTTTCCAAAATAAGTTTGAGATAATAGAATTTTAAGGTATTTATTAAAATAAATATAACTTTTTTTCTTAACCAAAACCTTTAGTTTTGATTCATATACCAGTGTTTATGTACTATCAATTTGTAGTGTAAATATGTAAAAAAAAGTACAAAAATTTCATGTTTATTTAATTGAAAAAAAATTAAAAGACACAATTTTTAATTCTCCGTTAAAGAAATGTTTAACTCTGTGAATGGGATGAATATAAAGTTTTTCTGCCTAAGCCGGAAATTTGTCTAAGGTTGAATTTTATTCTAATCCCAAGCGATTCCGTCTTACAAGGAGAGGGCCAACTTTGATAATCACAGGTTTTGATTATTTTAATATACTAGCCAGGGATATGTTTAGGGAAAATTTTAGGTCCATTTACAAAATAATTTATCTCCAAACAGGACCCTTCACAAAATGTTTTATCCTGAAACAGGCCTTTCACAAAATTACTTCTCTCTTATTTTCACAAATATAAGAAAAACTTCACAATTTCACAAAAACAGGACCCTGTGAAAAAAGTCTGGACAGACCCCTGCTAGCCGCCCTTTGCGACCAGTTTGGTCTCCCTTAGACGTATGCTAAACCTTGTTTCATGTTATTTTTATCCATAATTTAATTTAGTTGCTCAATTCTTTGCCAAATCAGAAGATTCTGCTAGAAAAATAAAGAATCTGCATGGTATTTTTATGCTAGCGCAGGCACAGGTGACAAATCATCAACATTGTTCCTGTCGCATTTTTTTGTATTTCATTAATTTCAGTTAAAATTCAATTCTGTCACTCATTTCCTTTATGGTACATTACTTTAATTTTAAACTGAAAAGTTTAAAATTCATGATTATAAAGCACTCATTATTTTAAATAAGAAACAGAAAAAGTAAATATAATAATATTTTGAAACTCAATAATTCTAGCGAAAGAGTACAAGGTAAACAAAATTTGATTTACCTTGGCCTAAATTTTGTCAAAGGATTTTTACACAATAACCAATGAGATGTGTTTCATTTGAGTGTTGCCATTAAACAGTTAACAAATAATCGCAATTTCTGTGCTTCATACATTAGCGTAATATATATATAGATGTTGTAGGACAGAGATCCTTAACCTCAGGTTCAATCGATTTTATAACAACTCTCCTTAGTTCTTGAGGAAACAGGGAGGGTCTAATATTATGACACAATTAAAATAATAACTTTGAAAAGAAGGAAGTATGTGATTGTAGCTTGATTGGATAAGCACTAACCAATCGACTGGCTGGTCCTGGACATACTACATTTGTTATTCCCATTTTTTGTTTCATAATTCATAATTTTATAATCATAAATAGAAATCTTAATATTGTACCTTAACTACAATTTTAGCATATTTAAACATTAATGTAGCATTTTTTATTTTTTAAATCGCTATATCTCACCATTTAACCCTTTCCAGCATGGGCAAAATCTGTTAGTAAAGTGCGAAATTATGGACTGACACCAGAATTCGCAACTGAATTTTTTAGATATTTTTTCGAAATCCTTAACTTAAGCTTTTATTGTAAAAGCAAATAATATTATTGGTACCCTTTGCAAGTTTGGAATTAAAATTAGGTATCCCAGATTGTGCACAATGTGCCAGAAAGGGTAAAGGGAAAAAAAAAAACTCAATCTGTTATTGAATAATAAAAATTCCAAAATCTGTTGTGGTGTCATCTATTTATAATAAAATAAAGCATATTCATGTAAAATAAAAATAAAAGCAGGAAGAAAACAAATATGAAGCAATTTTAAAAAGGAGCAAAATTTAAGCAAAATAATTTAAAGAGCAGGTATATGTTTTTCAAAATTTAAAAATCTTTAATATGCAAAAAGTAGGCTGTAATTTATTTCTTATGCTTACTTTTAATATAATTATGTTTATTAATGTAAAAAGAGAGTGATTTTAAAGATTGTATTGACTTCCCTTGTTAAAGCAATTCATAATTGATGTTTCTTCAAAATTATTAATTGACACAGCTGTTTAATATCAATGCATTATAAAGAATGTAATGCAATTTCAATACATTTTAAAAATGATTTTTTTTAATTAATAATTTTGCATCAATTTATGATATTTTATACAACTATTTAATTGCAAATAAAAAAGTAAACTGGTTGAAATTAGAATTGATATACATTATAATTTTTAATTGACAAAAAGATTATTAAATTATAATTACAAGTACATTTATAAAACAAAGAATGAGAAAAACAACTGTACTGTGCCCGGACATCGAACCCGGGCCTGCTGGGTGATTGGCTACTGCTTTTCTGACTGAGTTACAATCACATACTTTTTTCTTTTCAAAGTAAGTATTTCAGTTGTGTCATTGTATTAGATCCCCTGTTTCTCAAGAATCAAGGACGTTGTATAAAATCCATTGAATCTAAGACTAAGGAACCTCTGCCCTGCAATATATATTAAAATAATCAAAAGCTATGATTCTCAAAGTTGGCCCTCTTCTTGTTAGATAGATTTCACTGTATTTTTATATATTTACAGCAATATTAATTTATACTGCAGATTGATAGTACAAAAACAATGGTGTGTAAATCAAAAGTACAGATTTTGGAGGAAAAAAAATGCTTAATTTACCTTAATAAATGCCTTAAAATTCTATTATCTGAAACCTATTTAGCAAAAAGTTGAATAGTGTTGTTTATTTTTTTTTCTTAATGCTTCTGTTATGGTAGCACACTGTATTTCAGTTAACTTTAGTTCTTTGGTATCATTCCATAATTGTTTTGCTCTATGTAAAAATTTTGTAAAAGCTTTAGATTCTTAAGAGCTTCTTCAGATAAGCTTTTAATTGAAATGTTTTGATTTATTATCTATTGATTAATAACGACTTAATGACAATATTTTGCATCTAACAAACACTTACTGGGTTAAACACAAGCTAAAGTTAGTTACACTTTCAAAGTCTCTATTTTTTTAATCTATTCAAAAGAGCTTGTAGATATTTCGAAAAGCTGTGGCAATAGTTCTTTTGTCTGAAATTTGACAAAGAAATCAGCCAATGTTGCACATCATACGACAAACAAAAGTTAGCAGTTGAACTGGGACAAAACTACTTTCGGAGATGGTGAAATGTTTGTATATCAATATAGCAACAAATTTGTAATTTGATTACATCTCATTCATTTAAGTTTAGTTTATTATGGTGTAATGATCCAAATTTGTTTAAAGTCTGTACTATTATACATTGAAAAAAAAATATATCCAACTGATTTTTCATTATTTTACAAGTAATAATAATAATAAAAACCTTTGCAATAATTTTAAATCAATTAAATTAAATTAAAACAGTTATAGCAATTTAAATAATTAATACATTAAGTTGAATTTTCACACATAAATCTTTAAATACAGATTAAAATAATATATAAAACATTAATTTCATTTTAATTTAACATGTATGTAGAAAACTGAAACAAATGTTTACCCTTATGTTACAGGCCTTTTTTTCTCTTCTAAATATAGATAGTTTTCTCAGCTTTTCACTCCCAAAATTCCTTTGCAGTCTACAATCAAAATACAAAATTATTACTTATGTAAAGAAATTCAGTTAATAAGGGAGAAGGAAGTTAGAGTGGACAAAAAAGTTTTGGTACTTTTTGGTTAGCCGGTTGCCAATGTTATATGTATACATACATAGGGACAAGTGGGGTGTAGCGAGACAGTGGAAAAAATAGGACAGCAGGGGTGCAGAAAATGATTTTCCAACCAACATTTTCCCCAATCCACATGGAAATTTCCCCAAAATTTTACAGTATGTATGGGTAAACACAGTATTACTGTAGGTATAACTTAATTTTAAAATTATTTCTCAACTTATGCATAAGTATATGGCAGGGGTGATTCCGAGTGAAAAGAAAATTCTGAAATTCACAGCAAATTTTCTGAAAGGTTACAGCAGAGTGGGAGAAGCGAGGAATCTACTCCCAGGAATGATTTTTATGAAATTTGAATTTTTTTGCAATCTTTTGACAAGTTTTGCAGTTATTTTGCCTCCATTTTGATGAAATTTGTATTTATTTCATGAGTCTTTGACAAAATTCGGGATTGTTTTGCTCTCCCCCCCTGATCCCTGATGAAATTCACGGTAGTATTGCAATCATTTGACGGAATTTGGAATTTTTTCGCGATCTTTTGACAAAATTTGTGGGGTTTATTGCGATCTTTTATTATTTTGTCCTTTTTGATGAAATGTGCATGTTGTTTTATCTTTTGATGGAATTTGTGGTTGTTTTGCGATCTTTTAACAAAATTTGCATTCATTTTGCAATCTTGACTAAATTTGTGGGGTTTTTTTTTTTGCATTTCTTTGACGAAAATTTGTGAGGGGTTTTGTGATCTGTTGAAAATAATGGGTTTTTTTCCCAATTTTATTTTGAAATTTATGATTATTTCGCAAACTTCGGATGAAATTTGCGGCTATTTTACGACTTCATGATAAAATTCACAGTAATTTTATGTCCGAATTTTCAGACTGATGACCGATATTTAAAAATTTTTTGAAGATTAGGAACAGAATAATCACTGATATATGGTACATATTATTATGAGATCGGTTTTGTGGAAGTTGCCATACGGATCTTTTTATTTGTAGTGAAATTTTTATATCTCAGTAAATTATGGATTTTGTTTTTAATAGCCCAATCTTCAGTCGAATTTTTTTAATTTTTTATTTGTAGAAGATTGCAGTTGTATAAAGGAAAAGGTTATTTCAAGAGTCAAAAGTAAATTTACTTCACATACTTTTTATATATTAATGACTTGTTTATGTAATAGTTATGTAATAGTTTCCCTTCAAAATGTAAATAAATTGAAGTGAGGATTTTTTAATGTCATCCATGACTGGCAATCCTGAATTTTCATTGTCATGAAGATACTGGAATTTTATACTGTGGCACATACATTATCAACCTACAACCTTTGTCTGATTGTATAGCTAGCAAACACTGGACTATTTGTGCCTCATAGCTTTGTTTTATATCTGTGTCCCATACCTCCCTGTAAGTGGGGAGGCATGGGACACATTTTGGAACTTACAATATCTTTAATTATAAAATAGCTTTCACATGTTATGTTTCTATATTATTCAGGGAAATTTAAAAAAAAAAAAAAAAAAATGTTTCACCTTGCACTCTATAATTTGAAGTTTTTGTATCAAAAACAGTTGATATATATAAATTTGCTTACTTTAATAAAAAGTGTCCCATAACACACCACCCCACTCTCCCTTACACATGTAGCATTTAAAATCTTTGGTGGTTAGCTGATCCGAGACCACGAAACATTCAATTGGACTAATAATCGAAAAATTTTGTGGTCCGCAGGACCAATAACTTTTTCTCAATCTCTGACAGGTAAACGTAAACTTTCATGTCATGAGAAAACCATAACCAGGGGTGGGGGATTTTTCAAAAATCTTACCAGCCTGCAAGATGCAACATGCACGCAGCTGAAAATAGTTATGACAAAATCGCACACGAAATTACTATTACTAGAATACATTTTCGTAATTCTTTTTTTTCCTATAAAATTAAGAAATATATGCAAAGGAGGTAACCTTAATACAAGATAGAACTTAGTACCATATTTACACTGTAATAATTTGGAAAGTTAAAATATCTAGTTTGAAAAAGTGTCTGATAATGTCTCTATTGCCTACAGTTTTTAAAAAACTAAAATTGCACTCGCCTTGCCAGAAAATCCACTCGCTACTGGCGAGCAAAATGATGTATTTCCCCACCCCGACCATAACCAAACACAAATCACACAATTTTGTTTTATTTTAAAAATAATAACAATAGAATAAAATTGCATTAAACTTTGGTCAGTTGAAAAAATCAAATAAAATATTTAATTAATAATTATATATATATATATATATACACATTTCATGTACTACTTAATTTTTAGAAAATTATAATTGCACATTTTAATGTGCTGAAAGTTTTAGATAACGCGAAGGAAGATTGGTTTATATTCTACAGAGAAAGGGGGGGGGGGGGGAGGGTCACACAAAGAGTTAAAGGAATTTTAGTAGAAATTTTATACAGCAGATCAGAGGTCAGTGATGACTGTGGGCGAATAAATTTTTATGCTTAATGATCCTTGGAACCAGTGATTTTTTATGTCAATTCTACTGCTGCATATGTATGTATGTATATACAAAAGTATATATTTTTATAATGTATAATATATATATGTGTGTGTATAGATACACTGGCATTTAGCTAATCGAAAAATACCAAAGTTTTATCTGGTAAAATTTTTAAAAATTTGACAAGCTATTAAATTGAAAAATGATATTCACCTATTTATTAATATAAAAAAAGATAATGATTATTGCAGCTTAAGAAAATTGAAAGTTTTTAAAAGGGTTGTTTGGTTTAAATCAAATAATAATAATAAAAAACCCTTTGATTTAAATGAGTTTAATATAGATATTTTCAGGCTAAATAAGAATTAAAGTCATCATTATATAATTAAAGTCACATGTTATAATAAAAGTCATCATATGTATGTCAGATTAAAAATTCCTTTTATGAACTTCACTTACCTGTGAGAAATCTTGTCTTTTACAGAAAGTTATTAGTCGTGTTCTGTTTTTTTTTTGTTGCTGGCCTCCTATGTATGGAAAATGTAAAATAAGAAACATTTCATATTTTACATTTGAAGATACATTAAAGCTATAAATTTTATGTTTACTTAAATTATACATTTTATTTATGATATTTAAAATAATGGAAATAAAAATGAACAGACATTAGTGATCATTGTGCAACTTTTACATCAATTTTAACTTTGCTTGTAAAAAGTCATTTAAAGTCAGCTGCATGGTAGTTTTCCATTGTACATTAGGGTGGAGCGAAATTTTTTTTTTTTTGAAAATCAAAAACGGGTAGGTGCCAAAAGTTGCCTTTATACTAGTACATTTAACTGCGTGAAATTTTATCGCTGAAAAAAAATGGCTTGAGTCTGCGCTTTTGCTCCAAAAATCGAAATTTTGGGTAAAATTTGTCATTTTTTGACATGTTTTCAAAAAAATTAAAAAATTCCTACAGAGCTGGTTAGTATTTAAAAGTGTTGCTTAGACCTTTATATTTATCTGCTTAACATATTTAAACTATAAAACAATATCTGTAGTCAGTATAATTGGAGCAAATCTGACAACTTTTTGTGAAAATCAGCGTTAACCTCTCTATTGAAGCATACAACGAAATGTTGTTCTGAATGCATTTCTTACCTAGCTGCTTTCAAAACTACTGTATATATAACTCATAGAGGTGGTTGCATTACCCACCCGTCTCAACCACCCAATCATCTAGGCCCAGTGTTTTATTTATGTATTGAATTGTTATCTTTTTCCCGAAGACGAGTATAAGTTTTCTATATATCAAAGTAATTTATCTCTTCTTTGTATTCCCAGACTTTGGATGATTTGGATCATGCTGGTGTGACCTGCTGCACATATATTTTTATACCATGTATAACAGAAGAGAAGCTGAGTAATGTATTGGGTATGTTCTTAATTGAACCTAGTCAGCAGTCTATTATCTTCATTAAAATTTCATGCAATTAGTACATTATGATTGGAAGTTCTGTTATCACAGCATTCTTTCAATCAATTACATTTTATATGCAATGATTTGCCTAAAAATTGATTGTATGAATTCAATTTCTAGTATGCCATCATTTATTGAACCTATTACATTGAATATATGCTGAGAAATTAGCTGTTTAATATTATGACGATCGTCACAGAGGATTGCAAACAAAATTTGCGTGTAAAACAAAAATATTTCTAAAGAAGTTTTAGTATGCTTTATGTCGTTTCCTGTGTTGTTCCGTAGTCTAGTAATTTCTAATAAGATTTTAGATCTATTATTTAGGTGTGTAGTACATTTGGTATAAAACATCCCACGGTATAAACTTGGATTATACATTTGGTGAGTGAACATATAGACGCTGATTGCCAATCTGTGCTTATATAAAGCTGAAAATTTTATTAACTTTATGAGCTGTCTTTTCTGTGAGATGTTTTCTAAATTTCTATTCCCCATTCTTTCTGAGAAATAGCTTTCCTTATGAATTAACTTTGCAATCTCCAACAGAAATTTCTAGTCTGTTCTGAGTATCTTTTTCTCAATGAGAAAATAATTTCTCTATTTTATAAAAAAAAAAATTGCAGTAGGAAGTGAATATTACATAGACAAAGATTTTCCTTATTGATCCAGTGAATCCATGTAGCTTAGAATGTTTTATATTGACTTCTCTAATAATTGATGCAGAGGAAATTCACTGGAGTTAAGTAGCGAATGATTCAATCTCATAGACAATTCTAAGCTTACCCCATGCAAAATGGTTCACAGTGACAAATAAAATTCTCCTAATTTTAAATGAGCACTTATAGTCGATATCTGTCCATTCCCTCATAAAGTACAATGCATTATAAGTTTATGCCCAGGACATTTCACCATCAAATGTTGTCCACTCATAAAAAGGGGATATAAAAGTTAATAGGAAATTAACTGGATACGAAAATACTTAGAAAATGGCATAAAACGAATGCAAAAAAGAGTTATCTACAACAGCGGTTGCTTTACAAATTGGAGAACAAATTTTCATTGCAATTCTCGCTGACGATCACCATTACATTAAACAGCTCACTTCTCAACATATAAAAAATGCAAAAGTAGAATAAATGATGGCATACTTATAGTTGAAATATCTGAAATCATCTTTGAAGCAAATCATTACGTAAAAAAAAATACAATTGACTGAAAAAATGTTGTGGTAACACAACTTCCAATCATTATTCATCAACTGAATGTAAGTTTGATAAATATAATAGATGGCCGAATAGATCCCTTTAATAATATTCCTGTGCATTACTCTGCTTGTCATTTTTTTTGTATAAACTGCAAAAATATACATGAAGATAGTTACAGCAGCATGTGGATGCAAAGAACTGATGAACAAGGTGGAAGCATTGAAAACATGCCAAATTTTTATAAAGGAAATCACAAATCAGTTTATAAATAAAACACTGTACTAAGATGATCGAATAGTTGGGCCGGATGGTATAGGAAATATAGCCACCTCCACGACGCATGTCCAAGGTAGTTTTGAAAACAAGAGGTGTATTAAAAAAAAACAACAATTCATTATATGACCCAATAGGGTGGTAATGCTGTTTTCTTACTAAAAGTTGTCTGTTTTGCTCCAGCTATAGCGAATAAACATATTGTTTTATAGTTTAAATATGTTAAGCAGATAAATATAAAGGTCTAAGCAACACTTTTATATACTAACCAGCTCTGTAGAATTTTTTTAATTTTTTTGAAAAAATGTCAAAAAATGACAAATTTTACACAAAATTTCGATTTTTGGAGCAAAAGCGCAGACTTAAGCCATTTTTTTTTCAGCGGTAAAATTTCACACAGTTGATGTACTAGTATAAAGGCAACTTTTGGCACCTACCCGTTTTTGATTTTCAAAAAAAAAAAAATTTTCGCTCTACCCTATTGTACATGTGCAAAGGGATACGAGATTGGAGATCACTTTCTAAGGCGACAAAAAGACTGACATACAACTATTGCTGGCTTAGAACTTTTATAAATTGAAAGCATTATTATTTTATGATAGTAAATACAAATATATAAAAAATATTATCTATCCATGATGCACTCCCTAAAAAAACATACTGTAAACAATATCACATTTAATTTTTTTTTCTTTTTTCCTTAAGGGATCCCTTTGTGAGAAGATGTTTAAACTAAAGTTAAACTTATTTATTATAAAATATTTAATCTAATAGTACTTTCAACAAAGATATTTTTGCTTTAAAAGATAAAAAATCTATTGATAAGCATTGTTTGTGTATTAAGGGTAACCTTCAGTATTATCTTCTCATATACTGCTTATGATACATTCTAAAAATCAGTATAACGCATTTGCTATTGCAGTGATTGATTAAAAAAAATTTTTGGTGAAAAATAAGACTCGTATCTTAAAAGTGGTATAATTTTTTGGATGAAATATATCACCGTTTTTTTTTTAATTTAAATTTAAAATTTTTCCCTTGTTTCCAATAGACACCAACAGGTGGAGATACGGGTGCTACTCGTTGTCCGTATGGATTAAAAGAGGATTGTTTTTATCGTTTTTATGTTTCCTTTTTTATATGTTATCATTACTTTTCTAATAAATTCAATAAGGGACAGATTTTATACCTTATTACATAAAATTTTGTTCAAAAAGTCCTTTTGTTTTTCAAAAAAAAGCTTTTTTATTGGGACAAGCTGTGAACGAAATGATGGAAAACCCGGCAACCCCATGATTCCACTTGCTGCAAGAGAAGAATAGAGATGCCCCCTTTATGCTTCCCAATCGAGGGGGAGACACCCCTTCAAAGCAGAAAGTCTCTTTGTGACGTCAGCTGGATCCCGGTCGTCAAGAGAGATAAGAATGTGCAAAGATGAGAGGGAAACTTTCTACTTTCTTTGGAATGTGTGATGGTCATTTTCTTATGCTATTGAATAGAAATAGGTTCTAAACAGGGCCGTGCTTAAGGGGGGTGGGGGCAGACATTTGCCCAGGGCCGCGAAAATTTGGGGCTGCAAAAAAGTTGATGTTGTTTTTACATTTCCCCAGTTAAAGAGCGCGTTATGAATGACCTTTAAATTGACCTATCTAAATTTATATTTTTAAGTGAAAAAAAGTATTGAATTGAAAGTGTCTGCTATTTTGCATTTTATTTTCTGCTTAATTTGATTGTAAGAGTCCTTGCATACCAAAAGTGAATGAAACCGCGAAAAAACACTCAGATTTTTACCGATTTTGTCAAAATATTTCATATTTCATTTTGTAAAAAATACATATCTTAACGTTTTATTTTGTTAGACCGCGGACTTTAGTTTACTTTCAACGCAGGATATGTTGTTTCTGTTCGGCGCGAAATGACTTGCATTCACCAGTGTATTTTAAAAGAATTACCGTAAAATTCATACACTTTACAACTAGATAAGCTATAGATTAGAAGATTCATCTGTAAGAGTATACTTTTGGCTTCTTGGAAACTTTAAAAGTGCGCTATAGAAGGGCGAAAGCGCGGCGAAACATTCAATCTTTTACAGATTTTGTCGAAATTTTCACTAATCTAATTTTGTAAAAAATATTTCTACTGTCAGAAGTTTTAAAAATTTTTGTAGGTGATTAGATCTGATCTATTGGAATGCTCTAAAAAGATTGTATTAAAACACGGACGCTTAGTTTCTTTTTTTATCTTTCAAGAGTGCTATATAATAAAACATATTGTATGCAGGCATACATTTTGGTACTCGATATGGCTCACATCTATATATTAGAGATACCAAAAATTTGGTCACAACTTTAATTAAGAATATTAATTTGATAATTATAGAAAAAATTATAAATTGGTTGACATAAATATATTTCTTTGCAAATTTTTACTTTGCTTACCTACGTACATTACAAGATGACTAAAAAAGAAAGCTCAAAACTGGTCATAATTGATGATTTTAACTTATCACCTTAGGAGGAAACATTAATAAAAAATTTCTTTAAAAAGCTATAGGATACTATATTGTTATAATTAGGGCCTGACTAATTATAACAATGCAGGGCAACTGCATCGGACGTCGGGTCTTCCGATTGAGCCCCCCCCCCCCCAAGGGCAAATATAATTTTTTGTTATGCCTAACTAATAAAAAAGTCACCAAAATTCTTTATTTATCTGTTTATTTTAAACTTTATGTGGCTCTTTTCTCATATCTCCTCTGCTTTCGAACCTCATGCCCCCCCCCTTCTCCCCTCAATGTAACAGTTACATTAAAGATGAAAATAAGGAATTTTGCTTAGTGGCCACTGGCCAGTAGGTTGTCTTTTTTTAGTAGCCAGTTATTGGCTAGTAAGAATAATTTCTTTAGTAGCCAGTAAGTACATTTATGTTACTGAATATTTAATTACAAGATATATACGATCTTAGACTAAATAAGTAACATAAGAACTAGTTAAAAATATTCTTATTTATATTGTTTAGAATAAACTTGAGATATTAATTTCAAATCTATTTTAAATTAACAGCAAAATTATATGCAACATGCATATGTAGTTAGCTACACAAGTCCAACTATACTTAGGTACTTGCATAGCTAACGACATAAATAAATAATAACATACAACCCTCTTTTTTTGTAATTATTTGTCTAGAATTAAAATGTACCCCTCCCCCTTTCCAAAAAAAAAAAAAAGTTTATTCACTAACTAGCAGATTTGATTTTAAAAACTGAAATTCACAACAAATTTTCTAAAAAATAAAAGCGGGAGGTGGGGGGGGGGGGGGGGCTCTCATGAAACTAATATTATACATATTTCCACAATCTTTTGACACAATGTGCGTTTTTTTTTTCTTTTGCGATCTTTTTATAAAATTTGCGTTCGTTTTCTCGACTTTTTAACGAAAATCGCGTTCGTTTTCGAAACTTTTTAACGAAAATTGCATTCGATATCACGATTTTTTGACGGTATTCGCGTTTGTTATAGCGATTTTTTCACGGTATTTGTTTGTTATCGTGATTTTTTCGATAAAATTCGCGTTTTTTGCGTTCGTTTTTACGTTTTTTGACGAAAATTGCGTTTGTTATCGCGATTTTTTTTACGGTATTCGCGTTTGTTAACGTGATTTTTTGTCGGTATTCGCATTTGTTATCGCGATTTTTTGTCGGTATTTACATTTTTTTGCGTGTTTCTTTGATAAAATTGCCGTTTTTTCCGACCGTTTTTACGTTTTTTGACAAAATCCGCGTTTGTTTTCGTTGATTTTTTTACGATAATTGCTTTTCTTTTTTGCAATTCTCTAATGATATTTACGGTTCTTTCGAGATTCTTCGATGATATTTGCGTTCTTTTTGCGATCCTTAGACGATGTCTTTTCGCGATACTTACACGAAATTCATATTTTTCCGCGATCTTTTTTCGAAATTTGGGTTTTTTTTAATTTTTTTTGTCGAAATTCGCAGGTTTTTTTTTTCACAAAACATTTTTTGGAGAATCCAGCATTTGGCCGGTACTTTCCACTTTTTTAGTCGCCAGTTTTTCACATTTAGTCGCCGAGTGGCCACTGGCGAGTGCTTATTTTCATCTTTAAGTTACATCACAAATGTATTTACATTTTAATGACTCACATTTATTCTTATATTTCCATAACCGATGGAAAAGTGTATTCAATAGTTTCTTAAAGTTATCTATTTTGTGATATTCTGTATACAAATGCGAATAGTACTTGGTACGAAATTTACATATACAGACAATTAGTATAAAGTTTAGTTTTAGACACTTCTTTTAATAAAAAAAAATAAAAAAAATCCAAAAGGTAGAAAGGGGACCTCCCCGAATTACGTTTAACCCAGGGCCCCTCACAATCTAAGTCGGGCCCTCGAGCCCTGGTTGTAATAAAATTTTAATCATTTGTTTTCTAATGATATAGTTTGTTTTCTACGTATGTGGAGGGAATAAATATAATTTTTGCCATTTTATTCATCAAACGTGCCGTAACTTCAAAAAAATTGATCGTATCGACTTGAAGATGGTGTTATTCGATTTAGAAGAAAAAAAAATCCACATGAAACGATACACCATTTGACAAAATGTTTATTCCCCTCCTCCCAAGGTTAAAAAAATCTTCCTTTTTCTTCTTGAAATATGATAAACTTTATTAGGGGGGATTTCTTGTAATTTCATTTCTAGTTTCCAAATAAAGTTCTTTCCAAATGTTGGTAACTGGCCATCAGTTGGTTAACAGAAAAAAATATATATATTTTATTTGTAATATATACTGAACATATAATTCCTTCGTGATTAGGTTTTAAACTTTTAAAATGGTGTAGTAAAAAATGTCCTCGACTTTTTAATTTTTAACGATTTTTAGTGAGATTTTTGATACCATTTTTAGTGGATTTTTTTCCATTCTGCTGCAGTTTTTAATATTGGAAAGAAACGTTTTAAACTTTTAGTCGAATATAGTACATTTTGTACATCACGATTTTAGAAATTTTTGCAGTTTTTTGTCATTTTTTTTGTATTTTGTAGTGATATTTGGACACACAAGGGATTCACAAAGGGATTCTGTTTCAGACTGACATATTAAATTTTGTCTCCGCGGTTTTCAAAGCAAAATTTTGCATAATTTCGTTTTTTGTGCCGATTTTACATACATGTATATATGTATACATTCGGCAGTGAATTTTTGTTAGAATGATATAGTTCTCATTGTAATAAATTTTATCCACTGGAATTTTTGAAAGGTTTTTTTTATTTCCTTTCTCGATTTTTCGACATTAGTAAAAGGAAATGTATTCTAACGTTTAAGATTAATATAATTTTTTTTTTTTTTTTTTAATAAGGTTTAATTACATAGATCAATTTTTGGAATTTTTCTGTCATTTCGCCTTTTTTTCTGTTTCTAAGATTAGTTCGGTTTCAAACTTTTACCCTAATATAGTGAATTTTATCCGCTGCTATTTAAAAAATTTATTATTTTATTTTATTTTATTATTTTTTAGCGTTTTTTTTTTCTTACATTCGAGGAAAAAATCCGGTTACTGTCTTCTAAGAAAATATATTCAATTTTGTTCTGTATTTTTTTAAAACTATTTTTAAATGATCTTTATCGTTTTTCCGAGTTTTGCAGCGATTTTTAGGGTTTCGTTCATTTGACGAAACCCTATTCGTCCTTGTCCCCTGTCTGTCTGTCACAGAGTCCGTACACAAATTCTATACAAGTCAGAGCATTCAAATTTTGTGTACTTATCGCTGAATACCTCTTGTAACACAACAACTCATAAAAGTTTGAAAAAGACTATTATTTTAATTAAAATATTTTTTTAATATCATCTGTTTTATTTTTATTTATTTATTTATTTTTGTCTTCTAATTGTTGCCAAAGTTTAAATAGATATAAAAATTATTATGTATCTAGAATAAATTAATGGATTAAATAAATCACGTAATAAACGTGTATTTGTTTTTATTTTGGTAATTAATTCCAGAATTGTCTTATCTTCATTCTCAATCATGTTTGTCTTTTCTCAAGTTTTGGATCATTCGAGACAACAGCTCAGCTGCTATAAGTCTCACAAGAAATCCCTCTCCAAACCAAATCCAGAATTGTATTTTTTGGAACGGCAAACCACGGAAATAAAAAGATATATATATGTATATTTTTATTATTATTATTAGGATTTGATAATCGCAGTACAATTTTTTTTTAATTATTTATTTTACAAATACTGTGGTACTTCCGCATGCGGATGTTATTTCATTCGCTGGAAAAATTCAGGGGGAGGAGAGGGTCGTCCGACAAGGGGTTATTTTCTAAATCTTATTCGTTGTGATTTTTTCGCATTAGTAAAAGAAATTCAGTTTCAATCTTCCAATCTAATATAGTACATTTTGTTCTCTTTTCTATAATTTTAATAAAAACTTATGGATTGATTTTTTTTTTTTTAATAATTTTTTTTTTTTTTTTTTTTTTTTTGCGATTTTGCGTTTTGTGCAATTTTTTTGGGTGCCCGGAAACGCAGCGCCCATCAGGTTAGCTGTGATTAAATTATTTTAGCAAATGAAAATCTAATTGTTTTCTATATTGATTAGCGTGATATAGCAAACAATTTTCACAAAGAAAAAAAAAGAATCAAGGTGAATTTATTATTGAATTAAATATTTCATTGTTGATAGTTGTGTGTTTGAAAATAATATTTTTAATCTTTTAATTGTTAGTGTTTCATTTGAAATGATTAAGTAATTTTCTCTGTCTATCATCATTTTTCTATTTAATATCAATAATATATTGCGAAGTTTGCGCTAAATTTATTTACTTATTTATATTTTTTTTCATTTTTAGGTGCGTTAGTAATTATGTAAATACGTAGCACCTATAGTGGTCGTTCAATCCGTCCGTCTGTCCGCATATAACAACGCAAAAACTACCCAACCGAATCGTTTGAAATTTGAAATACATAATTATTACAAAATTTTGTCGAGTCATTTCAAATTTTATGAAAATTGAATGCATAGATCAATTACAGGGGCAATCAAAAGTATTCAATTACATTATGGTCAATGGGGAAAAGTTTCAAATGTATTTTATACGTTTGAAATTTAAAATACATAATTATTACATAATTTTGTCGAGTTATTTCAAATTTTTTGATAATTGGGTGCATAGATCAATTACAGGGGCAATCAAAAGTATTCAATTACATTATGATCAATGGTGAAAAAATTTCGAATGTATTTTATACGTTTGAAATTTAAAATACATAATTATTACATAATTCTGTCGAGTTATTTCAAGTTTTATGAAAATCGGATGCATAGATCAATTACAGGGACAATCAAAAGTATTCCGTTACATTACGGTCAATGGGGAAAAATGTTTATATATTTTAATGGTAAAAATTTTTTAATTTTACTTAAGAAAGGTGTTATAATAAAAATAAATGACATTGACATGTTTCGGAACCGTCAAATAAGTTCCATAATCGTAATATAAATAAAAAATAAAGTTTCAAACTATTTCACGGTCAATACAAATGACACGCGACAATGAGATATAAATAACAAAAAACACAAAAAACACGCGCTCTATTGTAAAAAATTAAATTCAAATATAAACCATGATCTAAAATATAAATAAAACTAAAATTTCAAAACATTTCACGGTCAGTACAAATGACACGCAACAATGAGATATAAATAACAAAAAAAAAAAAAAAAAAAAAAAAAAAAAAGACAGGCGCTCTATTGTAAAAAAATTATATTAATTATTATAAAAATTATATTAATGTAATTTTTTACGATAGAGCGCCTGTTTTTTTTTTTTTTTTTTTTTGTTATTTATATATCATTGTTGCGTGTCATTTGTATTGACAGTGAAATGTTTTGAAATTTTAGTTTTATTTATATTTTAGATCATGGTTTATATTTTAATTTAATTTTTTAAAATAGAGCGCGTGTTTTTTGTTATTTATATCTCATTGTCGCGTGTCATTTGTATTGACCGTGAAATATTTTGAAATTTTATTTTTTATTTATATTATGATTATGGAACTTATTCGACGGTTCCGAAACATGTCAATGTCACTTATTTTTATTATAACACCTTTCTTAAGTAAAATTAAAAATTTTTTATATAAAAGGTGAATGTTTTAAAACCTGGTGATTAAAAAATCAATTGGATTTAATAAACTTTTTATCATGGGGTACCTATACTATTTTTTTTTTTTTTTCGATTGCTATATCATATACAGTAATTTTACATCATATTTAAACCTGTCCTCAAACAATCCAATACATTAAAGAAACTAATATAGTTTAGAAAAAAAAATGCAAAGTAAGTATTAAAAATATCATTAATTAGGATCTATAACGATTAAAAAATGTGTTTTAAAATTATGTCTTTGTAGCTTACTAAATAAAGATAAATTTCAAAAGACTGCTTTCAGAACCATACAATGACAATATTACTATTGCTTTCGAAACAATATTCTAGCTCACAGCTAGAGTCATTAGGATCTGCCATGCAGATCCTAATAAAAAATAAAGTGACTATTGTCGGATTGAACATGAAGATCCTTTTCTTCGCACAAGATAAAGATCAGCTGGGCCCACCCCTTTTCTCCTACACTTCAAGGGAAAAATAAGGGGCCATATATGAAATAGCTGTAGTTAACAAAAAAGTAGGATTACCAAAAAATGAAAGTTATCGCTCCGCCCCCCGTAGAGAAGTGTGAAAGTCCGCGCCATCTATTGACAATAAGCGTTTTTCTTTTCCCCTGAACGATAGCTTTAAACATGACATTTTTTACATTAGCTTTATAGGCGATATCAAGGGACTGGAAAAAATCTGCATATTAATCGTAAGCATCTCAACTAGTTCCAACTGTATTAAATGACCTAATGTGGAAAAAAAAATTACAAGTGCTTTTATTACTAATAATATTTTTTCAAAAATTTTTTATACAGGCTTCAAAATTATTACCTGTTATTTTTTTTTAAATATACAAAAAAAAAAAAAAAAAAAAAAAAACATTTACAACCCACTTAAAGTGTGTATAGTTTATTTTAGAAAGATGCATAAAATAATATAAATGTTACAAGCTCTTGAAAACAAGATTTATTTAGAAAGATTTTCGTCTAAAAATATAAAAATCTTACAAAATTGAGTTAAAGATATAAAGTCATTACAAATATGAGATTTATTTAAGGCTATTATCATGGATCTAGATAAAACTGAGCAGCTCAGCTAATAATTATTACACTTTAGATTTTAATATAGGTATTATTTATACCTAAATCTATTTGCCAAAAGGCAGATTTAGTATCGTATCCAATTTTTCAAGCCAGCAGACAAATATGATTTTAAATACATGTAAATATATGTTTATTAAACAATGATTTTGCCTCATCTTAAAAAGTCAGGTGCAAGATAAAACAACATTTTATCCTAATTTAAGATAGTTTAGCATATTCTAATGAAAAGTACATAAACAAGCATGTATTTAATAAACCTGAGAGATCTTTTTGTGATTAATAATTGTTACTGTTAAGGAAATTCTGCCCCCCCCCCCTGTTTTTTATGTAATGAATGTTAAAAGAAAAAAAAAATGTGTATGTCATCTTGTTGGCCTCGTTCAGTGTAAAAAAAAAGCCATATTACAATGCTAAATAAAGAATTTGAAGAATGTTGCCATTCCAAAATTTATATGCAAGAATATAAAGAAAATTGGAGTTAAAAACATCGCTAAAGAACACAGTCCCTTATATATGAAATTTGATTCATTTAGACAATTTTGGGCAAAAGAATGTTTAGAATAATTGGCATAATATTATGAATATTAAATTTTTGCTGAGATATCTAAAATGAATCAAATTTGTTTGAAACCTTTTGAATAATATCTTTGGCCTTTCACAATTTTCTGTATATTATTTTATAGAACTTTATGCATATGAAAAAAAATATATATATGTAAGATTTTTCTACAATTTTTTTTACTATTCTGAAATAATATATATTTATTGTTTAAAAAAACCCCATGATAACCACTTAACCGGCGACGGGTATAGGGAAACAGTGCTTTAACCCCCGACTTATCTCGGGGCAGCCGTTGAAGTGGTTAACATGTCAGACGTCAACTAAATGTAACCTCATGATCATTATTTAATAAATATCGAGATAAATTCTACAGTTTGGCTTTTTTAATGGAAAGAGGTTGACAGAATGATAGACAAGTACCAAAATTAAATAAATATAAAAAAAAAGTTGCCAAAAGATAACTCATCGGAATCTCAGAAAAATACATCACATATAAATAGCAATTAAATTCATAAAATGGAGAAGTCCATATAAAAATGCATATAAACACACAAATTTATTGTTATTTAATATTTCCATAATCCAAATGCACACAAACATCATATTTGAAATTGGCATTTTAATTAAAACCTACATGATGCAAATTAGAAAAATATCTACAAAAAAGATATTTACACAACATTAAATGGTACTACTTGGTTATCCCATTGACCAATTTCGCCAAATTATACATATTGATATAATTTTTATTTTAAATAATGAAAAAACAAATATTTAGTAGAATATTAACAAAAATACAAATAAAAAGTTGAAATAAAAATCACGTAATGACGTTTTAAACACATGTATCGTATTTAATGTCATTGAATGTGACATTTAAGATCATCCATTATTATCATTTAATCTTATAGTTTGGCAATATTTTTTTTGTTGATGGGATAACCAAGTAGTACCCATTAAATCTATCTTAAAGACAAAATATCCTAACAACCACATCAAAAGATTCATCAATGAGCGAAAAAAAAAAAAACCTTGCCAAAGTTTTTTCAGCACAGGTTATAGGCAGGGCCGTAGGTAGAAGTGAACAATAGGGGGGGGGACTCAAGCGATTGTAGCGGGGGGGGGGGGGGGGGGTCATATTTTTTTCTCTCTCTCTGACGCAAAAAGATAAATGAGTGCATATTCACATTGTAGATACCATGTTTCTTATTAAATTGTTATAACAACTTTATTTTATGCTTAGAAAAGTATATGATGATGAAAATTTTGAGCATATAACTGTGCAAAATTAAACATCATGTTAGCTTCCTATGTCCAAATAGGATGAGGGAGTGTTGAAACACTTATTTTAGATACAATTTAGTAAATCTGCAAAACTATAAAAAGGTCTCAAAACTAAATTAGATTTTTGAACAGAATTTCATTTGAATTTTCTGAACAGAAATTCATTTAGTGACCTTGGAATCTTTTCCAGGGGGGGGAGGCTCAAAATATTTTAGGGGTGGGGCTGAGCCACCCGTAGCGCCCCCTTAGTTACGGCCTTGGTTATAGGACATTTTCCAAAATTGGTTTTAACCAATTCAAAGATATGGTCAAAATCGTATTAACCTCTTCAATCCTGAGACTTCAAAGCTCAGGTTAGAATTATTGTAAAACATGTCTAAAGATGCATCAGTCTATATGCTGATGCTTCTAATAAGCAAACATTTATTTTAAAATGTTACATACTATATCCTAAAAGTAACAAATTGAACACTCAAAACCTACCCAACTTTCATGTTTGCCAAAATTAATAAATAAAATCCCCTCCAGAGAAAATGATAAACCAGCCACATAAATTAATAAAAAAAATAGACATTGTATGAATTGAATTCTGTGACCTGGGTAGTGGGTAGTATGATTATCCAAATAAATTCTTGGCAGTTTCAAAATCCATGAAAGACAGAAGTTTCAATAAACAAAATTTTAATGATGAAAAATATCATCTATTTGAGAGACATGTTGTCTCTTCCACAGACAGAACAACTCTGATCTAATTTTACCTGCTACAAGAATTAGAAGTTTAAACAAAAATTACATCATCATAATTAAATTTGCTATAAATTATTATAAATAGCCAGAAATTTGAAAGCAATTAAAAAACCAATAAATTTATTTTAATGATTTTAAATGCAGCAAAAATCTATCAACTTATAAAAAAATTCCCAGACATCAAATTGGTAATAAATCCTCATCTACATTTAAAAATTATTATAAAAGTAAATAAATCTGCATTAAGTAACTTTCTAATCATTATCTTACAGTAATCCCCAAAAGCCCTTACTGTAAACAAACTATATTTTCTGCCAAGGACAAATCAATTAGTTTTATCATTATATTTTCATGATATAAACAATAAATTGATATTATTTAGAATTAGCTTATAAAGATTTGATTGCTGATAGAAATATCCCAGTACTCTTTGTTGGGAAAAACCTAACAAACAAAAAAGAATAAAATATGACTAAAGTTGATATATGTAACAGATGCCTTGTTATAATTTATGGAACAGATGCAGTATCTTCCTGCGAGCCCGCCATTTTGTTTCCCTATTATTTCTCACAAATTGCTATTATCATCTTTTTTTTTTTTTTTTTTTTTTTTTTTTTCCCTATTATTTCTCACAAATTGCTATTATCATCATTTTTTTTTTTTTTTTTTTTTCGAGGAAACATAAAATAAATATTTTGGAACAGATGCAGTATCTTCCCGCAAGCCACCATTTTGTTTCCCTATTATTTCTCACAAATTGCTATTATCACAATTTTTTTTTTTTTTTTTTTTTTTTTTTTTTGAGGAAACATAAAATAAATATTTTTAAGGCTTAAGCATACTAAAATATTTCTTTTCACTTTACTTGAATGTTTTACATAATAAATGAATAAGTAAATCAAATGATTTTTACTATTAAAAATTTGATCTTTCAGTCTCTGAATTTCCAAAGTAAATTGTCTTGTTTAGTTTAATATCATTTTTTGAAAGTATGATTTAATCATTGAATAATCATTTCAGTTGCATTTTGTTGTTTTAAGTAAAATAATAATTAATTTATTAACCTCTGGTATTTGTAATAAAGTCACTTAATTAAAGAAAAATAATGGAAAAAATTCTCAGATTTATGATGTTCTAACAAAAAAAGTCTAGATGTAATTTTTAATGATTCTAGAAGCATTTAAATGGTGTTTCTCAGTGTTGCCACAAGGGAACATCAGGTCTGTCTGAGGAGGTTAAATATTTCAAGCATACATAAATTGCTCAAAGTACATGTTTATATGAAAATTAATGTCATAGTTTATTATATAAATGTAACATTATTAATAATAGCTTAATAATTGTTAAAAAGATGTAGAACACTTTTGTTTATGTAATGCCATATCAAATAAAAACATAGATTACTAAAAATTTATTCATTAAGTACATAGTGTTCACTCTAGAAATAAAAAGGGCATGGTGCTATTCGCTAAAAAGGGCACTTTTGCAAGAAAAATTCGCTATTGCCTTTAGAAGGAAAAAAAAAAAAAAAAAGAAAGCAGGAAAATACATAATTTTTAAGTAACATAAATCAAATAACATTAACTTTGAATGATTTTATGATATAAAAATTAAAAAAACAATTACATTAAACCATGATTGAATAGTTTGATGTTCTTTTTCTTATAGAAATGAAGAAATTCTATCATTTTTGGACACACAAATTTAAAAATACTATGGAATAAAATAAATATTTATTGAAAATCTCTGGGTAAAACCAGTGGTGCATTTTGCTACTTTTAAAAAGGGCAGGGTGCATTTTGCAAATTTGAAAAGGGACATGGTGCTGCATCCTTCAAAAATGCCCTAGAATGAACACTAAAGTATGCTTTTCCATCAACAGAAAAATCTTTTACCTAAGGTTTGTTTGATCCAGAAAAAACTATGAAACTGTCTTTGCCAGTTTGCCTAGAAGAAAAAGCAACATTTGTTATTAGTAATAACAATAAAGTTAGACAGGTAATGAAGTTATTAATATTTCACCTTACAATAATTAAATATTTTCAGAAATTTTTGTAGTGTTAAATTATTAAAAAAGGAAATTGAGGTAGTATTACATGCAGGGTTGGAAAAAAATCATGATTTTTTTTTTTTTAAATAAAAAAAATCAGATTTATTTGATTTAAATCAGATTTTTTTGATTTAAATCGGATTTATTTGATTTTTTTAGAATTCTATATTTAATTACTGTGTTTTTATGTTTTTACAATACATGGAGCAGTTTTTATAATAAATAACTAAAAAAGAATAAATAATACTTTTAATTTATAAAAATAATATAAGAAATAATTAAACAGTTAAGAAAATATTATATTCTAGTTACTGATTGGTACTAAAAATTAAACATCTAGGCTTTAATCTAAAGCCATTCTATTATTTTGTAATTGAATTGTGCATACTAAATAAGAAACAAATTTAAATATGCTGTAAATGAATAGAAAATGGTAAAATTTAAAAAACAAATTAAATACAGTAGACTCCCTCAAATCCGCAGCGCTAATAGCCACAAGTCTCTAAAATCTGTGCATATTTTACAGATGTAAACAATGAAGCTTTCAGGTCAGGTATAGGGACAAAATTTGACTTTATTTTTATATCAATTCTATATATATTTTAATCTAACTTTCATTAATATTACTAAATTCATGCTTTTCATGAAGGAAGAATAAATTTATTTCTGAAAAAATTCAAGATATTGCTAATATCAGTGGCGATCACAATCTTTTTTCAAAATGCATTTATACATTCATCAAGCTTTTTTTATTATTGATTTAGGTTAAACCTGAAATAAAACTTCTTTATTTTATGATTTTGATGTGAATTAGTAGTGCACCTTTATGGGGCAAGTTTCATTGAATAAAAAAAATGCATCTCATCTTTATAATAAATATTTAGTTATACATTATTGATTATTTACTTCATCTTTGCTGCTTTCAATATTTTAATCATTTTTAATTATCAAAATTTTTATTTTTTTAGTTTATTACCTTACATAATTGTTTTAATGTTTTGCTATGTTATAAGCATTCATTATAATTTCAATTGCATTATTAATCACTATCAAATTACTGTTTAAAAAATGTAAACAAACATATGACCAGAAATCCGCACAACCTCTGGTCCCAAGCTGTGCGGATTTGAGGGAGTCTAGTGTGTTCATTTAATGCAAGCTATTTATTAAGTGATAAAAATCACAATTAATTCAATATTTTTAAGCAAATAGGAAAAAAATCAGGGATTTAATTGTTTGAACAAAAACACTAATTTAGAAGCTTTGTCTACTTCTAATTTATTATGAAGGCTTGAATGAACTAGTCCAAAAGAAGAAAATTGCCTTTCTACTCCAGCAGATAAATGCACGGCTGTTGTTATTTGGTAAATAAATTCAATTTCAATTTTGCTGATTCTCTCTTTACCTCCCATTACATAAAAGGACTTCCAGCAATCATAATCTGTCATATCAGAAACTTTTTTCTCAGGCAATGGTGATTTTTGGAATGGGCCATTTTTTGCTTGAAAATGTACTACAATGGTGAGAAGATTTAAACAGTCTTCTTTAATGAATGCCAAACCTTCATTATTTTCCCCTACACTCAGTGAAATTTCATTTCGATTTAAAACAGAGGGACTTAATAAAACTCCAGCAAAACGACAGCCATTAATAGCTTATTCATATCAGAATCCCATATCTTGCTTTAAATTTTGTAATTCTATCATTATCTAATACATTTTCTAACTTTTTACCCAAAATTTTCCTTTGATATGAGCATTCATGTGATATTGCAAAAAATTGATTTAAATCAAATGATTTTTTTTAAAAAATCAGTTGATTTAAATCTAGATTTAAATCTTGATTTAAATCAGTCGATTTAAATCATGCCAACCCACGGAGGGCTATTTACCAAAAACTTTCCTAAATGATGCATTAAATCTATTTGTCTTTTAATAAAATAAGTTTAGTTATCTTTTCCTAACCAAAAATGTGTTTTGACAAGAACAGTTAAAATAGGTTTTATCCGCTATTAAAAACACCCATGATTAAAAACAATACAATAGTGATTTAAATTAAACCATAACTTTCATTTAAAGCAAATTAACATTAAAGAAAATAGATATCCCAAATTAATACTTTGAGGGCCTGTGCATACACAACATTATCAACTTTTTGGTAATTTTGGACCCTCCCCCTTACCCCCTTCTGATATCATACATTATCATCTCTCGACTCCCCCAACCCCCTCCCAGTAATGATTTCGTATATCATTATTAGTGTTGAAATTTTTTTTTCACTTTAGAATTTATTTCTTTTGTTTAGAATGATATACAAAATGGCACAGATGTCATGTACGCACCACATTTGCACATGCTTTTTTCTTTTGCCAATTTGGCGAATATTTTATTTTTGAATATAAGTTACAAATTACATGCAATAACAGGACGCGATTTTTTATTGCAATATAAAAATAACACTAAAGAATGAAAGAAATTCTAGTATTTTAAGAAAGGAAATAATAAAAGTAAATAAATGATAGTTTGATATAAATAATTATTTATATAGTGTATAATGAAAATATTTTAAAGAATAAAAAAAAAACAGCAAATAAACATGAATTTAATATAAAAGGAAACAATAAACAATAACAAATAATAAACTTAATAAGTAACAAAACAGTAAATATAATTTTCACAATAAATCGTAAATAGTAATACTTATAGCCATGTTGAATGAATGCAGAAGTTGTATCATTTAATCAGCGCATTTTACTGAATTCTTTAACTTTTCCCATTTTATTTAACCAAACAATTGTTATAAACTTACATTTTTAACAAATACATTCTTAGTTGTTATAAATTATTAAACAGATCTTCTCCTTGGCACAGATGTGCAATGCCAAATTAGCAGGAGAAAAAAGCATGTGCAAATGTGGTGCATATATGACATCTGTGCCTACAAAACTAGTTATATTTATTTTTAGCATACTTTATTTATTCAAATGAAGAGAAATCAATAAAATGTCAATTTATATTAAATACCACTTTAGCTTTTTCTTAAATAATGCATTTAACAGTAATATTGCTTTTTGCACTTGCCCTTCAAGGTGGAAGAAGGGGGAGGGGAGATATAAATTCATATCAACAAAATAAGTGGATAACATTCTTTCCCTTTTATTTATAAGTAAACACAAGTTTTAATACAAATATACTTCACAAGATTTCTGGAACAATGCTTATATATGCACACATTTATGACATGAGAATAGGAATGTCAAACATTAAAGTATTTCATATATTTCCGAATTAGATAATTTTCTAATAATTTAGAGATTTTAATAACAGCTGTGTATTTTCATAAAAAAGATAACAGACTAAAAAAACACAACATACTATTTTGAATGAAAGACAGGCCCTTATTACCGCATGAGCAAATCGGGACTTTGCCCATGAGCCCCAGACCTTCCTTAAGGGGCCCCCGAACCCATACATTAAATTATTAAATATTTATACTTTTTTTTTCCAATTCAAAATCTTCCATATGTTAAAGTTATAAAATCCATATCTTAAAGCAATATAACAAATTGCTAAGTTATATAAAAGAGTTTTGTTCTGCAATAAGGTAAAAAGAAGGCATTTTTATTAATTAAGGTATTTAATTTAGAATTGACGAATCTAGGAATTTTCTCCTATTTATATCCAAGGTGCGAAAATATGTTTACACATTACACAAGCACAAATGAGTGACTATCAGTTTTATTCGAATAATGCTGCAGTGATTCGTAAAGGGCCCCCTAATTTATCTTTGCCCAGGGCCCCAATTAGTCATAATCGGGGCCTGATGAAAGACCAAATTACAGATAAAGAGAAAATTTTGGTTGGATCAAAAATGATATCTATATCAAAAGCACCCCCCCCCCATTCCCCCTAGCGATATCTTATGATATCATGTGCCAGACACCCCACCTCCCTAAAATGATAACTTTATATTTGCACAGCTACTAATAAAAAAAAGCTAGCTGCAACACTTACTAAATATTCACATTTAAAAATGTAGTTACAAACCATAAATTATTTTAACTGATCAAATGAACTAATTTAAAATTCTTTGACATGTCATGAAGTAAACAAGATACTGTCATGTTATTAAGTGTCAGCAAAGCAACGTAAATCATTTAACATATAAATAACAATCTTATTTCAGAAAATAAACAATAAATACTTGGAAATATAAAAAGAACTACTTAATTTGGTTATACAAATTTATTTTTTATGAAATGAAATATTATAAAGAAAAATACTTTTCAAATAATCAAATGATAAGAAACGTAAACAAAAGATTCAGGACAATACCGCTAATTAAAAAGACAGACCCTAACCGCCGATTTGTCTGATTGGCTGGCTACAAAGTTCATAAAATTTGTGCACGTGCGCAAACATTGAGTCTGTTCAAAAGTGCAGCTCACCTCGCGCGCGCTCAGAAGATTTTGCATGGAGTAGGTCTTATAGAAAAAGGAATTTAAAAAAAAGATATAGTGGCAGATAGCACAATGTGCAGAATTCTATCATCAAATAAAGCAACTTAAAAATTTAATATCTCGCTGATAATCCAAGATGATGAATAAATTAAAAATGATTCGATGACATATGAGTAATATTTACGAGGTTTCTTGGGCTTATCGGCACTACACGTACAATAAGATTTATGGAATATCTTTAAATGATTATGGATTTGATGTAAAGGAATAGCAGTTCGTAAATCTGAAGAAAAATTAAATATCACTGAAAAAAATAATTGAAAGATTTAGATCAAAGATTTGGATTATATTATTTTATATTCTCAGTACTTCAGATCCCATTAGTGCTTATATTTAAATTTGAAAGTTTTGAAACAGTAAGGAAAAATCATAAAAACAAATACTATCGTCCATCAAAGCCCCATATTTCCCCCCCCCCAGTACGTTTTGCAAATTTATCAATTAGATATACTTTTCATTATTCGTACAAAAATCAGACTACTAAAATTTCTATTTTGGATGGAGTGCAAATATATCATCCTAAAGTAAATTTCTATTTTAAGCATTTGTTACTGGTGGATGCATATGAATTATATTTTAATGATCATACTAAATATTTAAAATTTCAGTAGTGAAATTACGCTTGAAACTATTGAATATTTAATATATGAATTATCAATTGCTAACAAAGCGTAGAGCCAACATGGTGAAAAATATCCATGTCGGGGATTGAACTCGGAATCCTTAGAATTGCGCTCCAAGTGCTAGTGCTCTACCATTTAAGGTACAAGGACGATGCCTAGCTTGTCATTTTTCAAAGTCATATGTTGGTAAGGCTGCACTGCAGCACAAGATGGAATAGTCTTCATGAGCACACAATCTTGAGGCATAACATGAGGCACAAACAAACCCAGCATCAGTGAATACATATTTAAATTTTCAGTTGTGAATTTACGCTTGAAATTATTCAATATTTAATGCGTGAATTATCACTTGCTAACTAGGCGTAGAGCCAACATGGTGAGAAATGCTTAAATGCAACATGGTGAAACGCTTAGTTAGCAAGTGATAATCCACGTATTAAATATTCAATATTTTAAGCGTAATTTCACAACTGAAAATTTAAATATGTATTAACCGATGCTGGGTTTGTTTGTGCCTCATGTTATGCCTTTAAGATTGTGTGCTCATTAAGACTATTCTATCTTGAGCTGCAGTGCAGCTTTACCAACATATAACAGTGAAAAATGCCAAGCTGGGTATTGTTCTCTTAGCTTAAAATGGTAGAGTACTTGAAGCGCTTTTTCAAGGGTTCCGGGTTTGATCCCCGGTTTGGAGATTTTTTACCATGTTGGCTCTACGCTTAGTCAGCAAGTGATAATTCCCGGATTAAATATTCGATCATGCTACATTTCATTAACATTACGTAAAAATTATGTTCATGTAAAGTGAAAAAAGAAATGTTTTCCTATAGGTTGGTCATTAATTTATTTTTAAGACTACTATCTTTAAAAAGGAAACTTTCGGAAAGGTTAAAAAATAAATAAATAAAGGGAGATTTTTTATAATGATGGAATATTAAAAGATGCAGACATGTGCGAGTTAGCCATTTTTCTTCCATCTTTCTAATGCCTGAAGAGAATTTGTTGGGATTTAGATTTATAATGTAATACGGGCATTTAGCAATTTAATTTGTTTATTTATCATACATTATGGTTTAGAACTTACAGAAACCAGCTGTCTTTTGTTTATAATCATATGAATTAGGCAAAAAGAAAAGAAAAAGGTTTTTAAGCGGAAAAAAAAACTTTATCATTCGATGTCTAAAAACGATGCACATCATGTATATCATTTAAAAAGTTTTGTCTAGAGTTTTATATAATTCTGAGCAACTTGTGCTGATAATTCGAAATAAAAATTATCTCGAATTGTATTCTTGATTTGATAATGAATTTTAAAATATCACTTTATTTCAGGCATAAAATAAACTGAACTGAAACAAAACTTTTAGATCTTCATAGTAATGCTGAATTTACATTTACGAAATAGTATTAAAACATAAAATCACACCAGATATTTATTTTATATACATTCTTATCTAAAATACAACTTTGCTTTCTTTCCAACAATAAAATTTGAGGCGTAGTAAAACAGTTAACTTTTGAATATGAAAACAACAGTAAATTTTATTACTCAGAATAAAATTTCGATGAATCCCCTTTTCCTTGCTTCTCTGGAGTCATCAAGTAAAGGTTTATTTTCCCTAAAGAAATAAAACGTAAGAAATAATTTTGTATATACTTCTGCTCCAATTTTAAAATACCTACAAATATTTATTTGTTTCGTCCTAATGAATTTGGTTTTCTTTAAAAAGGAAATAAATGCATCAAATGTAAAATGTTTGGATGTGAAATCGCCTGCAGGTTTTACTATTTGATTAGAAACTAGAGAAAATATGTGAAATAAATAAGTAAAAGGCAATATTTTTAAATTATAGAGAATAATGCACTCTCTGAAAAGATTTTTTTCAATTATGTGCAATTTATTGTACTATTTATAGCATTTGAAAAATCGGCAAATGAGCATTTTAACCCTTTCGCGATAGGAGTCTTACGAAATTTTTAATGTTTTGTCACCGGTTTTTAAAAACAGAAATTTGTGCTTTATTAAGAGCCCACAATAGTCACAGAAAAAGTACACAAAAAGACCCGGATGACCATGTAAAGTCTATGGGAGCGTTCTTTTCTAATATCTCACTCAAATTTTAATATTTTTGCATGATTTTTTTGCACAAGATAGCTGAGGGCAATCCACAACCGGGCTAGTTTTTACTTTTTCAATTTTTGTTTCAGATTTTCTTTAAAAAATTACTTTAACTTTCGAAACCGGTTTAAACCGGTTCTGAAAATGAAACTATCGTAATATAAAAAATATATAACCAAAATCGAAAAAGTAAAAACTAGCCCGGTTGTGGATTGCTCTCAGCCATCTTGTGCAAAAAAAATCATGTCAAAATATTAAAATTTGAGCGAGATATTAGAAAAGAACGCTCCCATAGACTTTACATGGTCATCCGGGTCTTTTTGAGTAATTTTTCTGTGACTATTGTGGGCTCTTAAATCGAGAAAATGTTCCGATTAAATAAGGCAAAATGTTCAGTAAAAATTTACAGGTGGGGATAAACAAGGATTCTTAAGCCATTTTTGCGGCATGTATACGTGTCGCTCGGCTCAAGAGGTTAAGGGAAGATCCGTCTGGGATACCACGCCCACTCACATCAATTTTACTCTAACATTTTGTACACGTTTATAACAATTTTTTTATCCAAGTTTTTATGTATACAGTCGACTCTCGTTAATCGAACTCGTCGGGACCGCAAGAAATTTTCGAATTATGGAATGTATGAGAGGAAGGGATAGCATTACAAATGGATTAATGTTATAGAGTTTTTTTTTTAATTTATTTTGGCTGTTATCATTAAAATATGGCTTAACATTAATTTAAGAGATATATAAATACGCAAACTAATTAAGGCATTAGAAACAAACACAATGAAAGTATATTTAAGCCAGTTTTGTAAAAAAAAAAAAAAAAAAAAAAAAAAAAAAAAAAAAAAAATGTATTTTGGCGGTCGAATATAAATATAATATCATATATGCCAGAAAGTTTACGAAATTTTTTAATTAGTAACATTTGAAAAAACATTTCTAAAAAGAAAATGTTTGAAAAATCGCCATTGGTCTAAAATCAGGGTGGCTACAGGTTTTGGAAATCATGGAATCAGGGAAAAATCAGGGAAGTTTATCAATCTGGAAATATCAGGGAACTTTATAAAAAAATCAGGAACTCAAAAATCAGGAATACTCAAAAATCAGGAAAAATTTTCTCTATGCGAAATTATTTCTGTTTTTATCTTACCAACAACATTCATTCATTGCCAAAATAGCCTACATTTAAACCAATAATAAGATGTGATAAAGAGACATAAAACCATACTGCTGCCAAATAATATCTCTCTGCATGAAAGCTAACTTATCTCATAAACCCAAATTTTCAAAAGTTAGTTCATTCTAGAGGTCTGCACGGGCCAGAATTTCCAGGCCCGGACCCGGCCCGGCCCGTAGGAAAGTTATTGCGGCCCAGCCCGTTGTAAAACTCAAAAGTTCGGCCCGGGCCCGGCCCGGCCCGTTTAAATTTTTATATTTTAGGCCCGGCCCGTACAAAAATCAGCGAAAACAGGCCCGGACCGGCCCGTTTTGGCCCGTTACAATTTCTACGATTTCTAAAAAATTCAGATTTTTACCATATAACTAAGATTCCTTTAAAGAATACTGCATACATATCTATGGAATGATTTTACAGTATATTTTACAGCAAATACACATTAACAACATTAATGATTACTTAGATTCTTATACTTTCAACATTCAAATAAAGATTCATTAAAAAATTAGTATCGCTTAGAATAAAAGAAAAAAGAAAGAAAGCTAAAAACATTGTTAATTTTGAAGCTGTTTAATAAAAGAAGATTTATAAATATATTTCTATATCATTTTATTATAGATTTCAAATCCAAATTCATTCTTAAATTCAAAGAAGCTCCTTTCTGATACATTTCTAAATTCATTTTTTTTTCTTCTCAGAAACGCATAAGATTAGCAGATATCTTTATTCAGAAACTATATAATCGAATGGCGTTATCCATTTTTTGATACAAGCAATTTAAGAATACTGCAAACAAATAAAATACTGTCATAATTAGCGTTTTGAATAAAATTTTCGGAAGCAATAGCAAGGGAAGGGAGAAAAACCTGCAATTATTTGAGAAACTATTATATCTCAACAAGGTTATACAAGTATTTTATTTACCAAAAATGAAAAACGCTATTCGATTACAAATCCCTTCAGTAGTTAGGCTTATCACTTTTATACTTTTACAATTTAAAATTAATCAGAAAATGTGTCAAACTTTCGCATTATTCAGAAATTAATTTAAAAATCATCAAGAAGTATATATCCGAAGACTAAGCTAACATAAGTTCTTTATCGCTGTTAATAATTTTACAAATCATGTTTTCTGCCAATAATTAAGTCTAGTACCGGTCCGCCTAATCTATATGTAGAAAAATAATGCAAGCGTGATCTCGGACCGGCATGAGTCAGCCAAAAAAATATTAAAACGGGTTACACATAATGTAATTCTCCGATGCCGATAAACTGTGCATTTTTATATTGACGCTGTCAAACTAGTATGGCCACATTTATACTTATTCTCGTTAAAACCATTTTCGTTGAAAATAGCTCATATTTTATCGTTTCTGCTGAAATCTTCAGAACGGGCCGGCAGGCCCGAAAATTTTTTTATCGGCCCGGCCCGGCCCGTCTGGCCCGTTCAATTTTTTTGCCGGGCCGGGTACGGGCCACGGGCCCGTGCAGACCTCTAGTTCATTCTCGATCTTTTGACGAAATTCATCAATTTTAGTGATCTGTTGATGAAATTTGCTCGATTTTCGTAATTTCTTGACAAAATGTACACTTTTTTGCGATTTCTTGACAAATTTGCACGATTTTTTGATAAAATCTGCATGAAATTTGTGCATTTTTTGCGATTTTTTGACAAAATTCGAACATTTTTTTCAATCTTATGGCAAAATTTGCATGATTTTTGCGATCTTTTGACGAAATGTGTACATTTTTTGTGTTTTTTTTATGCAATTTGTGTGTTTTTTGCAATCATTAGACGAGATTTGTGTGTTTTGTGATATTAAGATGAAATTTCCGTCTTTTTTCTGATCTTTAGATGAAATTTGCATGTTTTTTGCGATCATTAGATGAAATTTGTGTGTTTTTCGGAATTGTTTGACTATATTCTTGCTTTTATATGAACCTTTCGCGAAATCTGCATTTTTTTATGCAAGCCTTGGATGAAATTTGTATCTTTGATGGGATCTTTAAGACTAATTTTGTGCTTTTTTGCAATCTTTTGACAATTTTTTTTTAGGGGGGGGGGGGGATTTTGAAGACATGGGCGTTTTTTTTATACGATCTTTTGGCAAAATTTCATGTTTTTTCTGGAATCATATGTCGAAATTTGCGTTATTTCAAGCGATCCTTTGACGAAATTAGCAATTTTTTTAAATTAGATATCCGTAATGCCGTAACTTTTGTTGAGTATCCATAATAATTTCAGATAAATCGTAATACGTGGACCCTCTGTTAATTAAATACTGTGCAATTTTTGTTTTTTCCTCCCAAAAGAGATATTTGTAAGCTAGATAAGTGTGTTATAGGAAAAAGCAGCATATGTTAAAAATGTACCGTATATGTTCTTTTAATAATAAAAATCAGGGAAATCTGATACAGATAATCAGGGAAAAATCAGGGAACTTTTTTTTAATCATTTCTGTAGCCACCCTGAAAATAAAGAAGTTTTAATAAGAGAAAGAAAAAAAAAAAAAAAAAAAAAAGAAAAGAAAAGAAAAGAAAACTATCTGACCTAAGTTTTGAGCATAATCCAGTAAATATGGATTCCAAATTTCATAAAAATCTTTAGGGTAAAAAATTATTAAATCTTTTAGATTTTTAAATCACAAGATATTAAGAAATACACATTTTACATATAAACATTTCAATAAGCAATTTTATTGTACTTGATAGGTGTAACGAAAAATTAAAATCAAATATTCTTGACATATTTCGATTCCATCTTTTAAGAACCATAATCATAATAAAATAAAAATAAAAATACGAATCGTTTCACGGTCAATAGAAAAGGCTCGCGACAATGAGATGTAAATTAAAAACCATGCGCAGTATTGTAAAAATAATAAATTAAAAATAGACCATGATCAAAATTATTTATCAACTTGTTTCATCATATTCAAGCTTTCACGAGGAATTTATTTATAAACTCTAACAATAACTTATGAATTTTTAAAGAAAAATTATCATTGCAAACAACATTTTTACGCGTATAAATTTCAATAGGCTCCCTTATAATGGATTTACGCCAACAATTCGATAGAAATGTAATTTGTTTTCATTAAACAGAATTTTTATCTCCTTATTTAAGTATAATCTAGATAAAGCAGTGTTAGTACGACTAAATTTTATATCAGATTCATGTTAATGTTTTCTAATTCCAAGTTTTCTCCCAGTTTTACCTTCCAATCTTTATCGTCTCTTAAATGCTAATTTATCATAATTAACACAAATTAAAGTAAATTAAATTTGGATTACATTTTCCTTTAATAGAAAGTCATTGAGGAAAACATATATCGAAAGTTGGCGGAAAGAAAAATCTGCACGACAGTTAGTTTTAATTAAAGGGATTCTTCACTCACGCAAAGACATTTGCACGCTAAAGTTAATCCCACGAGAGCGTATTTTTAACATGTTCTTTGCCTTTTAATATTCTTAAATATATTTTTGTTTTGGCAATGTATAATTGAGGTTGATTTCTACAAAGATCTCTTTTTACTTTATCAATTTTAATTGCAGTGTTTTTCCTTTTCTTTCTTTTTCTTTTTCTTTTTCTTTTTTTTTTTTTTTTTTTTTTAATTCAGGTTATTTTTACTAACGAAACCAACAATCACACAAAGACATGAATAACAAAATCTTATCATGAACATTTCCCTTTAACATTATTAAAAAAATCAAAAAAAAAATATATACCATAAGAAGGAGAAGAAGAGAAAGAAACTCATATTTTGAGACAGGCCGGACTAAATTTAATTATTTTAAACTAATATAAAATAAAAAATCCTCACAACTTAATGATATTTATCTCTTTTATTAATTTGTTTAAGTTTCTTAGAATGTTAAAACTTTTTATTTGAAAAGCAATCATATATCTTTTTTTTCAACCACTGGCTTAAAATAAGCTGTTAATTATTCAAAACTTTTTTAAAAAAAACGTGCCTTAAGGAAAAATTATGAAGTGGGCCTAATAATATTATGTTGAGAAAGGAATAACTCAGTGGAAATGTTTTTCTAGTGAATGTTTGTTTTAATAGTGTCGTCTTAATTTCGCCGGAAGTCATTAAGCGACATTGCAAAAGCTATTTAATAAAAAAGAAAGAAAAAAATTTACTGCTAAATAACTAATTGAAAAAAAATTCATTTTATTTCTGCTATCTATTCATTTAAAAAAATTGTTGTAGCTTTTTAACCCATGCAAGCTTAGAAGGAAAACTATTTTAGTCAATGAATAAAACATGTTTCTGTAAGTAATAAAACGTAACACATTAAAGACTTTATTAGCTTTTTTTTTCAATAAGAATTTAAAAACCTAAATAGGAAATTACGAAGAGAAACTAGTCGTTGGGGGCCACCGTAATACTTACCCATCATGGATATGCATATGAAAATAAAACATGTGAAAAATATTCATACAATGCATTGCAATTCCAAAACAAAATTTAAATACTGTTAATATGCATAGAAATGCTTTATTAGTGAATTGCTGATGTACCAATTTCGACAAATTATATAAAACGCCAAACTACTCAAATAGTACCGAACTGCGTAAAAGAAACATCCTTATAACTCCAAAAATAATAATAATATTAACTAACAGTTTACTGCGTTGGATTAAGGATCTCATTTTCAATTGAAATATACCTCTGAAATGAAATTTGAATGAAATACAGGGTCATGAAAAATCGAAGAATGTGGAAAACAGGATTATAAATATCTCGGCAATTAATAATTCGATCGACTTCGTTTTTTATGCAAAATTTGTGTTATTTTATTGCCTTTTACGTACAATCCTTAAAATAAAAAAAATTCGAAAATTTTTATATACCTTTCATCAGAACGAGTTTTCGAGAGTCCGAAAAAAATAGTTCCGGATAATTGAGGTTACTAATATTAAATAGGCTTCGTACCATTCTTACATTCTAAGTACATACAAATTTTCAAGTCTCTATCTCAATTTGTTCGGGAGATAGAGCGTTTACAGACAGACAGACAGACGAACGGGCGCAAATTTTTTTTTTTTTCTAAAAATATGTTTTTCGGAATCTCCACTATTTGAAACGTGTAAATCCGTCAAATTTTTTTTTTCGATTTATTAAATCTATTGCAAGACTTACCCTATACTACGTATGATGGGTAAGTAACAAATACCCTGTAAAGCAGATTGGAACCAAGCCGCAATTACCTATTCAGAAATTGTTTGTCTGGCATTGGTTCCGTTATCTGATTTTACCGAAATCTGACTCAAACCGCGCTCTAGTGTGAGTCGGGTGGATACTCTGTACATTTTACGTTGCGAGGTCTGGTTGATTTTAAACGTTTTGGGTTTGAATTTGAATTTTTCGTGTTTCGTTTTCGGTATGAACTTTAATTCTTTTTCAGGTTTGGGTTGACCTAGAGTTTTGAAAAAAAATGCCCTGAATAGTTTTTAATGGAAGAAAAATATGTATTTGAATATTAACAAGGGTATATGTAAAGGAGAGAGTTTCAAAACCCTTGTTATTCCGAAAATGAAATTTTAGAACATCGCGAAAAAACTGTAACTACGTCTATATGTTTTCACTGTAGAGATTCTGCAATGCCAAAATATAGAATAAAACTAGTTTTTTTGCAGATTGTAATAGTTTTTTTCTTCCGATGTAGATTTACAGGTAGAATAGATTAATAAGGAAAACACAATTTCGTAAAATTTTGGATAAGGCGAAATTTGAAATTCACGTCCTCATGTGTACATTTTTATACAATGAAAATAAATTTTATATTAAAGGTATAATTATGGACTAGTTTTTTATAATTGTATTAAAATATAGATTAATTATGTTTCATTGCAGATTCTGGCCGGTTTAAGTTGAAATGTGCTTCTTTCATGCCGGTTTTGAGGTTGACTTTCAGATGAATTTTCGGATTCCGATTGGGTACAATAGTCCAAGAGCCGACCGCACAAAACCCTAAGTCATCGAACACAAGAAAAAATTCTTTTTTTTTTAAATAGAAGAGTAGTCATAGGGGAATGGAATGATCCATGTCTGCCGGAAGACAAGTGGTGCATAAGTCTTAAAATGATACCACTAGTGGTTGACTCGTAGGTCAAGCATTGTATTTTCCTGCATCCAGTTTTCCATGTTTTCATATTTTTGATTGTACGGCAAACATAATGCTTATCCTACAAGTCAACCACTAGAAGTATTGGCGATTCAAGCGCTCGAATACGCCATCTGGTGGAAGAAAGATGTAACTTCTCCATTCAGGATAACGCCGTGTAAGCTCATTGCATTACATGCGTTTTAAATTTCTTCAGAATAATGATTCTTTTGCACAATTTCAGATTTCCTGTGACATTTGTTTTCTGTCCTATATAACGAAGTAAATATTATACGAATTTGAATATCTAAAACTTTTAAATACATTTATAATAAAGAATTGTTTCAATGGGACTTTAACATTAGTGAACGGGAAATTATAGGGACAGTTATCCTGTATCGAAGGCTGCGAGCAGCATCTCTATAGGCCGTTTTAGTTCCCAATTCATTTTTGGCTTATGCACCACTTCACTTCCGGCAGACATGGATCATTAGATTCCTCTATTATACTACTCTTCCATAAAATAAGGGATTTTTTCTTATGCTCGATGACTTAGGGTTTTGTGCGGTCGGCTCCTGGACTGTCATTATTCGTATACCAATCAGATCACCTAGATATCTGTCTTCATTGGAGGGAAAATATAATATTCCAAAACTAAGTATTAATTATAAGAATTTATGACAGATGCATGTATATGAATTAAATTTTATGATTGAACCATACTGCATTTTATTGACATCATGAAAAAATTATGTTCATATAAAGTGAAAAAAAATATATGTTTTTCCATAGGTTGCTGATAAATTTATTTTTAAAAACAGAATTAATTTTTAATTTTTTTTTTTGATTTTTTTTTTTTTTTTTTTTTTTTTTTGAACTAAAGATTTTTTACAGTGATGGAATATAACAGATGCAGACATGCGCGAGTTAGCCATTTTTCTGTAGAGTAATTTCTATGAAGAATTTTTTGGGATTTGAATTTATAATGTGACACTGTTATGTTATTATGTTGTTCACCGATTTATTTTGTTTATCATAAATTATTGTTTTGAACTTAGAGAAGTTCACTTGACCTTCGTTTATAATAATATGTATTAAAAAAGAAAAAAAAAGATTTTTAAGCGGAAAAACAAATTTTACTATTCGATGCCTAAAAATGATGTACTATATCCTTTTAAAACTTTTGTCTGAATTTTATATCCTTCTGAGCAATTTCTGCTGATAATTCGGAAATTTTTTTTTCCCGTAAGGTATTCTTGATTTGATAATGAATTTTAAAATATCACTATATTTCAGGCATATAATAAACTGAACTGAAACGAAACTTTTAGATCTTCTTCGTAATGCTGAATTTACATTTATGAAATAGTTTTAAAACATAAAATCACACCCGATATTTATTTTACGTACCTTCTTATCTAAAATATAATTTTGCTTTCTTTCCAACAATAAAATTTGAGGCGTAGTAAACCAGTTAACTTTTGAATATGAAAACAACAGTAAATTTTATTACTCAGAATAAAATTTCGATGAATCCCTTTTTCCTTGCTTCGCCGGAGTCATCAAGTAAAGGTTTATTTGCTCTAAAGAAATAAAACCTAAGAAATAATTTTGCCGATACGTCTGCTCCAGTTTTAAAATACCTACAAGTATTTATTTGTTTCTTCCTAATGGATTTGGTTTTCTTTTAAAAGGAAATAAATGCATCAAATGTAAAATGTTTGTATGCGAAATCACCCGCAGGTTTGACTGTTCGATTAGAAACTAGAGAAAATATGTGAAATAAATAAATAAAAGGCAATAAATTTAAGTTATAGAAAATATTGTACTCTCTGAATTTATTTTTTCAATTATGGGAAATTTATTGTACTATTTATTGCATTTGAAAAATCGGAAAAAAGAGTATTTTAACCCTTTCACGTCAGGACCCTTTTATTAACTTTTTAATGTTTTGGCACCGGTTTTTAAAAACAAATATTTGTGCCTTATATTAAATTGAAAAAAATGCTTCGATTAAATAAGGAAAATTTTACAGTAAAGTTTTAATGGTGAAGATAAAGAAGGATTCTTAAGACCCCTGTCCCTGCCGCATTTTCAGAAAGAATCACGTTTTGAGCACCTTATCGCCAGAGCAACGACTGGCGCGGAGATGAACTCGATGCTACGCACCCTTTCTTGTTTGTGAAGTCAAACGCCTAGCGAATAGCAACCCTTCCTTCTGCAAAGCGATCGCGCTTATTGTTCATTTTTTTTCCGTAAATGTTATCAAGCAAAGACTATAATATGAGGAAATGTTATTCACCGTTGTTTACGATTAAAACATAGTTTAAAACAAAGAACTTTTTCAGATTAAAATGCTTTAATTTCGCAGAACATCTAAACATAGTTTTTCCCCCCTCAATTCCAAAATATTACTTCATTAACTCGCTATGTTCGAAGAAATTGAGAAGTTAATTAAAAAAAGGAGTAAAGATTCACTTGTAGTAAATATAATTTTATTAATCATATGTTTTAAGACACATTTGAACTTAGTTTATTTTGTGTTTGGCGATGCAGCTAGCTGAACGTTCTCGCTTTCGCCAACTCGCCAAGGCTGGTGCTCAAAACGTGATTCTTTCTGAAAATGCGTCCCTGCCCACGAAGACGCTCATGACGCTATTCCTATGGGGAGGCATTTTTCTAATAACTCTTTCGCATTTTGACATTTCTGAATAATTTTTTTTGCATTGGATAGCTGAGATCACTCTCAAGATCGCTCCTTGATTACTTTTTCGATTTTGGTCTCAGATATTATTTATAAAGTTAATTTTTCTTTCAGAACCGGTTTAGAAAGTGAAAGTAACTTTATAGAAAATATCTGTCACCAAAATCGAAAAAGTAATCAAGGAGCGATCTTGAGAGGGACATCGGCTATCCAATGCAAAAAAAAAAAAAAAAAAAAAAAAAAAAAAAAAAATTGTCAAACTGCGAAAGGGTTATAGAAAAATGCTTCCCCATAGGGAATAGCATTAGCACGCGAGCGTCTTCGCGGACGAGGACAGGGGCCTTAAGCGATTTTTGCGGTGCCGGTCGCCCCAAGGGGTTAAGGGAAGATCCGACTGAGATACCACGCCCACTCACATTAGTTTTACTCAAACATTTTGTTCACGTTTATTACATATAACAAGATTTTTATCCAAGTTTCTATACATACCTTAATTCACGTGTTTTATAAATCTGTTTAAGACCTTCACACAAGATAGAAGTGTCTAATTTTTTTAACCGTCCGAGAAATTGTACTTTTCAGCTAAAACCTTACTAACTAAGTCGACAGCACAGACAACACCTCATCGAGTTCACGGATGAAAATATTGGAATAGATAAATTTCGATTCACATATTAAAATGCAATCGGTCTGACAAGTCATATCTTGGTAGAAACTTCCTAAAAACCCGATTTCAGTGGTTGACTCGCAGGTTTACCGTTGTGCTTTCCTGCACCAAAAAGTATGAAACATAAAGGATTGGGAGTAGGAAAACATAATGGTAAACCTATGAATCAAGTACTAAAATCGGGGTTTCAGATGTTATCGACCAAGATATGATTTAGCAGACCGATTGCCTTGTAATATGCGAATCGAGTTTTAACTAATTCTAGATTTTCAAATCTGGATGAAACTAGATAATTGCACTGGAGTAGGTGCTGCCGCCTCAAGATCTGTAAAATACTTGAGCCATTTTGATCAAAAGAAATATATCTATATACAGTGGAGCATCGTTTATACGACGCCGAAGGGACTACGGAAAAACGTCGTATAAACGATAACGACGTATAATCGATTTTCACTTCCAAAACTAGAATTAATTTTGTTTTTACTTTTGTTTTGTGTTTCGATTAATTTTAATGTTTAACGTGATGGTATGTATGAATTTTTAAATTAAACAAACCAAAATAAACAAATAATCTTAAAAACAAGGGGGAGGGATTAGAAAGAAATTTAAATATGCGTACCTTTATTCATGTTTCACCGAAAGGTTCCTCATTTGCAGTACATCATTTTCTTTCCATTTAAAGTTAAAGATCAAAAACCCGCGTGGCCAACTGAAATTCGCCAATACTGATAACAGTTAGAAGGATAGTCTATTTGCAACTTTAAACAGGTCGGGAAAGCTGACCATCCCCGAAAAAAGAATGACCCCTCCCAGTGTAATCTGTTACACGTAAGCTGATTTTCCAGACTAATCGAACACCAGTCCACATTTTTATAATGTGGAGTGCATTTAAACGCGCTCTTTGGTGTCATTCATAGCTGCCAACTTCCTCTCGTTCGTAAAATACACAAGAAAAATAAACAAAAATAAACCTATACAAAATCGAAAAATCGACGTATAATCGATTTTGAGCGTCGTATAAAAGATATATTTTTACATTAAAATGAATAGGAATGAATCGGGACCATATTAAAACGTCGTATAAATGTAAACGTCGTATAAGTGATCGTCGTATAAACGATGCTTTACTGTATATATATATTGGTGGTCGAATATAAATATTAGATTATAAGTGGCAGACAGTTTACGAAATTTTCTAATTAGTTTCAGATAAAACATTTCTGAAGCGAAAAATTTTGAAAAATTGCCATTGGTCTAGCACAAAGAAGCTTTAGTAAGAAAAGGCGGGGGGGGGGGGGGAAGAAAAGAAAAACATCTGCCTTAAGAGCCCACAATAGTCACAGAAAAAGTACGCAAAAAGACCCGGATGATTATGTAAAGTCTATGGGAGCGTTCTTTTCTAATATCTCGCTCAAATTTTAATATTTTTACATGATTTCTTTTTGCATAGGCTAGCTTAGGACGATCTACAACCGGGCTAGTTTTTACTTTTTCGATTTTGGTTTCAGATTTTTTTTAAAAAAAATATTTTAATTTTCAAAACCAGTTTAAACCGGTTCTGAAATTGAAACTATCATAATATAAAAAATATATGAGCAAAATCGAAAAAGTAAAAACAAGCCCGGTTGTAGATCGTCCTAAGCTAGCCTATGCAAAAAAAATCATGTAAAAATATTAAAATTTGAGCGAGATATTAGAAAAGAACGCTCCCATAGACTTTACATAATCATCCGGGTCTTTTTGCGTACTTTTTCTGTGACTAGAGCCCACAATAGTCACAGAAAAATTACTCAAAAAGACCCGGATGACCATGTAAAGTCTATGGGAGCGTTCTTTTCTAATATCTCGCTCAAATTTTAATATTTTTGCATGTTTTTTTGCACAAGATAGCTGAGGGCAATCCACAACCGGGCTAGTTTTTACTTTTTCGATTTTGGTTATATATTTTTTATATTACGATAGTTTCAGTTTCAGAACCGGTTTAAACCGGTTTCGAAAGTTAAAGTAATTTTTTAAAGAAAATCTGAAACAAAAATTGAAAAAGTAAAAACTAGCCCGGTTGTGGATTGCCCTCAGCTATCTTGTGCAAAAAAATCATGCAAAAATATTAAAATTTGAGCGAGATATTAGAAAAGAACGCTCCTATAGACTTTACATGGTCATCCGGGTCTTTTTGAGTAATTTTTCTGTGACTATTGTGGGCTCTTAAGTCTTGTGCATAATTCAGTAAATACCCGTAAAGCATGGTGACATCACTTCAACGTCGTTGTGAAGTCACATTGTGACTTTGTGATTATCGATGTGACGTCACGTGACGTCGATGTGAAGTCACAGTAACTAAAATGTGAAGTCGTTATGGCCGTTTAGAGCTCTTTTGTGACGTTTCACAAAGTGGTCACAATGTGACAAATTTGTGAAAAATGTGTCATTTGTGACTAATTTGACATTAACATTGTGACGAAACTGTGACAAGAGCGACGATATTTAAAATGGCAGAAACATGTTTTTTAAAGTAAATAATATGTTTTGAAGGATATTTATAAATTTCTAAAGATTTTTAAGAAAGTCACATCTCAGTCACAATATGACGTCACTTAGTGGTGGCATTTTGGTCACAGATGTGATGTGACCAAAGTGACTCACAGTGACGTCACTGTGACGTCACTGTGACCATGCATGCTATTAGGGTATGGATTCCAAATTTCATCAAAATCGATCGAGTAATTTCTGTGGAAACGTAACATAAGGCTCGCATATTTCCCATAGGATTGTATGCAGTCTCTGTCTTCTCTCAACTGCTAATTTATCATAATTAACACAGATTAAAGTAAATCAAATCTGGATTACATGTTCCTTTAGTAGGAAGTCATTGAGGAAAACATTTATCGAAAGTTGGCGGAAAGAAAAATCTACACGACAGCTCGTTTTAATTAAGGAGATACTTCACGCACGCAAAGACATTTGCACGCTAATATTAATCCCATGATATCGTATTTTTAACATCTTCCTTGCCTTTTAATATTTTTATATATGTTTTTTTTTCTTTTTTTTTTTTGGCATTGTATAATTGAGGTTGATTTCTACAAAGATCTTTTTTTTTAAACTGAATCGATTCTGGTTGCAATTTTTTTTAAATCAGGATATTTTCACTTTCAAAACCAACAATCACACAAAGACCACACAAACATGAAAAACAAAATATTATTATATGAACATTTCTCTTTAACATTATTTAAAAAAATCTAAAAAAAATATCATAAGAAGGTGAAAAGAAAAAGAAACTCATATTTTGAGGCAGGCCGGACAAAATTTAATTATTTTAAACTAAAAAAAAAAAAAAAAAAAAAAAAAAAAAACCCTCACAACTTTATGATATTTATCTCTTTTATTAATTTGTTTAAGTTTCTTAGAATGTTAAAACTCTTTATTTGAAAAGCAATCATATATCCTTTTTTATCACTGGCTTAAAATAAGCTGTTAATTATTCAAAACTTTTTCAAAAGAACGTGCCTTAAGGAAATATTATGAAGTGGGCCTAATAATATTATGTTAGAGAAAGAAATAATTCAGTGGAAATGTTTTTCTATCGAATGTTTGTTTTAACAGTGCCCTAATAATCATTAAGCGACATTGGAAAAGCAATTTAGTAAAAAAGAAAGAAAAATTTTACTGCTAAATAACTAAATAAGAAAAAATACATTTTATTTCTGTTATCTATCCATTTATAAAAATTGTTGCAAATTTTTTAACCCATGCAAGCTTAGAAGGAAAACAATTTAATTTAGTCTATGAATAAAACATGTTTCTGTAAGTAATAAAACATAACACACTAAAGACTTTATTAGCATTTTTTTTTTTCAATAAGAATTTGAGAACCTAAATTAAGTTTAGAAAATTACGACGGAAAACAAATACCCTGCAAAGTAGATTGGAATCAAGCCGCAATTACCTATACAGATATTGTTTGTCTGGCAAGAAAGGTCTCTATACGGGCATATTCCGAAAAATCTAAAAAAATACAGAATGTTCTTCTCATGAGGATATATACCTTTATAAAGTTTTTTTAGGCGGAACCTCCGTACCCTGTCCGTGAAAAAATAATGAAAATTTCGTTATCTGGCGATTTATCATCAGTTGGCGATGAAAAATTTCGAAAAATACTTATTTATGTCAAATACATTTTAAAGGAATAAAGTTTCATGTTCAACTTGTTTAGATAAATTAAATATCTTTGGTTTTGTCAGTTTTAATTTATTTTAAGTATAATTTCGTTATATCGATATTTATATGTATTCAAGTTTAACCATCAAAATTTGAGATTTAAAACGAAATTCAAGTTTAAATTAATTAAAATTATTTCAAAGTCCAGTTGAGCATTGTCAATTCGATTTTGTTGCTATGGAAACATCTATCTTTTACTTTTGAATACGCTTAAATGTATGAAAATAATTCTTCGGAATAAGAATTTTTTATGTATGAAAATGTTTTTTCTAGAGGTAAATTAAATAACTACAGCAACAAAGAACACAATATATATATATATATACGTGTGTGTGTGTGTAATATATTAAACTCTCTCATTGTTTATGTTTAAATTCATTAAATACCATTTACACGTATTCTAAAATGTTTTCAGTATCATTAAAATCGTTTGCTTTTGGCGGGGGAAAATGCTGCTCGCCAAATCGCTGGACACTTTCGCCTTTTCAAGCCAAATATTCAAAAGTATTTTATTTTTTTACAAGTTCTCTACTGTAATTCAGCCGCTAATTTTGACTGATCCATTATTACATACATGAGTAGTTTAATTAGCATTTTTCTCAAAAAATTCTGAGTATGCCCAGTATGGAGACCTTCCTTGTGGGCTAGAACCCGCCATTGGTTCCGGTTATCTGATTTTACCTGAATCCAACCCGAACCGCGCTTTAGTGTGGGTCGGGTGGATACTCTATACATTTTACGCTGCGAATTTGGTTGATTTTAAACGTTTCGGGATTGAGTTTTAATTTTTCGTGTTTCGTTTTCGGTATGAACTTTAATTCCCTCGTGTTTCTTTTTCGGGTTTGGGTTGACCTGGAATTTTGAAAAGAATGCCCTGAATATTTTTTAATGAACAAAATTACATAATTGAATATTAATGAGAGTATAATTGAGGACGTGAGTTTCAAAACTCATGTTATTCCGAAAATGAGATTTTGGGAAAATTGCGAAAAAAGTGTAACCGTGTCTATATGTTTTCACTGTAAACGGAGATTCTGCAATGCCAAATATATATATGTATACACACACACACACACATATATATATACCGGGTGTCCCAAAAATGACTGATGGATTTTAAAATTCAATAACTTGCAAACGGTGACAGCTATTTAAAAATTTTTTGCAGGAGGGTTATGTATAATGTCAGGAGTTTTTTTTTACCGTAATTTTTAATTTTAGTTCGAATTTCAAAAATAAGATGTTAGCAGGCCAGGCGATTGAAGGCCAGGTTATCAATGCTAAGTGAGGTCAGTTTCGGCATCGACCTGGGCTTCAATTGCCGTCAGCGCCATCTATTGCTTGAAATTCGAACTAAAATAAAAAGTTACGGTAAAAAACTCCTGACATTATACATAATACTCCTGCAAAATTTTTTTAAATAACTGTCATCGTTTGCAAGTTATTGAATTTTAAAATCCATCAGTCATTTTTGGGACACCCGGTATATATGTAATAAAACTGCTAACATCTTATTTTCTTTGTACCACAAAAATTTTATATTAGCAAAATTGTAATTTAACAAATTACAACGACTATTTGGGAAATGATATTTTCAAATACTAAAATTTTAAAGACTTATAAATAAATTCTATATTTAAATTAATAATAGTAATAATAAACATAATTTTTATGATGATTATAACGAGTCATATATTAGCTGCGCCATGCATTAAGCATTAATATTCCTAGACCCAAAAAAAAAAAAAAAAAAAAAAAAAAAACAGTAGTTTATAGATATACAATTTTAACTGTTTAAAATCTGCATTTTTATTGGATGGAGTTAATCAAACTGACTTCTGAGCGCCTCATATTACGTACGACATAGATTAAACATTAACATTCCGGGACCCATCATAAACAAATTTTAAATGAAATCTTAGTTTTACAATTATCGGAACTGCAATATTTTAAACTTCTAAACTTAGTACATTTAAATTTTTTACTCAGTTGCGTAGAGAAAAAAAAATGCACTTTTAAATGAAATTTGTTTGAAATCATTATCACAATTTGTTTTCAAATTATTATTTTTTTTAATCATTGTGGCAACAGAAGTATTGAATTTTATAACATTAAACATGAACCAATCAGAAAAATAGGCCTCCGTGGCTGAGTGGTTAAGACATCATGCCGCTGATCGTGAGGTTGTGGGTTCGAATCCCACTGGCTCCATTGCACACACTCTTTGTGTGGAGCTCCTGGTTGTACTTCTCTTGCGTTGTAATATTTCCTTGTGTGCTATCTCGTCCCTGTATATTGACGATGGCTTATAAGCAGGCTTCATGTCGAGCACACAAGTCAGATGTATGTTGTTCAATAAACAATATCAGAAAAACAATAAAATATAAAACAAAAGTATTCCATTTTAAGACATTAAACATCACCAATCAGAAAACGAATAAAATAGAAATGAGTTGCGGAATTACACCAATCAAAAGATTTAGATATACTTCAGAATTCCCAGTTCTCTATCGAAGACAACATCTATTTTCGAAATAGTTAACAAAACTACTTTTTTTTTTTTGCAAATTGTGGTGTTTTTTGGTGTAGGTTTACAGGAATAATAGATTGATAAGGAAAAAAACAATTTTTTAAATTTTTGCATAAGGCGAGTTTTGAAATTTGCGTCCTCATGTTTTCATGTGTGTGCATTAAAGATAAATTTAATATTAGAGGTATAATTGTGGAACTAGTTTTCTATAATTGCGTTAAAATATAGATTAATTTCGTTTTATTTCAGATTCTGGTCTGTTTCAGTTGAAATGTGCCTGGTTCGTGTCGGGTTTCAGTTTGACTTTCGGATTCGGATTGGATACAATCTGATCCTTACATGACTTTAGCTTTGACATATGTAGGATGATGGGAAAAAGATAGCTTAAAGTTATTCACAGTACTTTCTTTGACCTACACTGTCATTCCTCCTCTATTTTTTATCTTCAACAAAAGGCAGATTCAGCCATCCTTTTAGAGGAGGGGGGTGTCTGGTTCCTTTTTAATTTAATTTAATTTAATTTATTTTTTTAGGAGGGGGGAGGATCACGTCTCTTAAATGGCAATTTTTACTTTGAAAATTGACCCCCGCGTCCAAAATAGCTAAATTTCTGATACTTTAGGGAATTTTTCATTAGTGACAAAAAAGTTGCATAAATATTCGTAAAAATATAGATATATACAGTTTAATCAGATGCGAAGAAATTGAAGATTTTTCCATTTCCAAACAAAATCAAACAATCATTTAAGAATTTCAGTATTTTATGCAAACTTGTAAGACTTGACAGTTACAAAAGGCCGTCATGAGGGAATAATTGACTGTCACGACCTGAAATTCAGTTTAAAATTCCACAGTTTACGGAAATTTCGAGAAAGATTCTTTTCCTTTATTGAAAAATGAAAAACGCTAATCAATCATATTTACTCTGAATAAGTACATCTTGCATCTAAGATTAAAAAAATATTTCATTATTCATGTCAGAAATTACCTTCTTTGGTTTAAGTACAGCTTTAAAAGAGTCAGGAAGATTATCATTGCAAAGCTAGGTATAAATTTGAAAAAAGTCCAAAGTATATTTATTTTTTAAATTTTACTTTAAAAATTTTCTTTTTTCAGGAGGGGGGAGGGGGGTTCATGAAGCCCGTGACCCCCCCCCCCCCCTTGGATTCATCACTGTCTTCAACTGTATTTATCAGATAGACCGGGAAACGGCTACACAAACTATCGCCCCATCGAGTTGACATCTGAAATTCAACTTTTAGACAGAACTCGATTAGCATATTAAGATGGAATGGTTTGCCAAGTCATACCTTAATGAAAATAACTTATGACACGATTTTAGTGATTGTTCAGTAGATTTATCATTGTGTTTTGCTACCCTCAAAAGTATGGAAATATGGAGTATTGGGAGCAGAAAAACAAAATAGTACACCTATTGGTCAACAACTAAAATCAGGTTTACAGATTTTTCCATCAAGATATGACTTGGTAGCCCAGCTGCATTTTAATATGCGAATAGAGGTTTAATTAATTTTTGAATTTAAAATGTCAATTGCATGACGATAAGTTTGGGCAGTTGCTTCCCGGCCTAAAATGATTGTTTACATTTTTATCTTGATTTAATGGACAGGGAGGCAGCAGCACAGACAGTTACCTCATCGAGTTCATGGCTGAAATTGTAGAATTAGTCAAAACTAGACTGGTCTCCCAAATCATGATCTTTTAAAAAAACACTCGAAAATCCGATTTTAGCGATTGATTCGTACACTATTAAAAATCTGCTGCATTTTGTCGCATACTCTCTCCACAACTTTAAAGAAAACGGTTAATTGATTGTATTATGGAGCATTCTGACTGATCAGAATAGAGATATTATACACAAGTGGCGAAGTGCGTATGCAACAAAATGCAGCAGATTTGTAACAGTATAGGTTTACCATTGTGTTTTCCTGCTCTCTGTCCACCATGTTTTCCTACCTTTGGGTGCAAGAAAACACAAAGATAAACCAACGAGACAACCGTTATAATCGGGTTTTTCAGGTATTTTTCACTAAGATATAACTTGGCAAACAGATTGCGTTTCAATACGGGAATCGAGTTTTAACTAATTCTGAAATTTTAGCTGTAAACTTGATGAGATAATTGTCTGTGCTGCTGCCTCACGGTCTTATAAGTTGACAAACGATAGTGAGGCTAACTGACGGCACTTCATATTTTATAAAAAGAGGATTATCATCTCCCCCCTCCCCATTCCCTTCATAGTACGAGCATTTTATAATTTACTCTCTTAAAATGTAAGCCAAAGAATAATCCAAGTTGAGTCGAAATTAGCTCGTCTCACGTTTTGAAAGGTAGCTTGTCATACAGAGTTGAAACAACTCAAGTGAGTGAGTTGTTTTTAAACCATTTACTCTCTTAAAAAGTCAGCCACAAAATAACTCATGTTGAGCTGAAATCCACTCATCTCACGTTTTGAAAGGCAGCTTCTCGAAAAGAGTTGAAATAATTCGAGTTTACGTACTGTTTTAACAAATTTAAATGAAGTTGAGCTATTTAAATAACCAATTTAAATCAAGAAGATTGAATCGTTTGAAAAACAACTCTTTTATGATCGAAAAATTTACAGCTCTTACCTGAGAAGCCAAATCAGCTCTTTCGTTTTAAGAGTGTAAATCAATACGATTTATTTAAATAAACAATCTAAATCACGATTAGTAAAGCATTTAAAAAACAACTTATTCACGATCCAATAAATTACAGCTCTTTCCTGAGAAGCCAAATCCACTCTTTCGTTTTAAGAGTGATACGTTCTGTATATGTAATCGAATTTACCAGCAAATAAGACCCTGATTTCAAAATTAAATTTTTCAGAAACAAAGATCGGTAGAAATATGCGGAAAACGGTTTGTTTATTAGGTAATCTGTAAAAATGTTATAGAGAAGTTTCGATCGGTGAATTTTTTTAAAATATTGTGTTCCGATTGCAAAGAATACTTGACTTGACATTTTTCTTGTTTCAGATTGCTTGTAGAGCGTTTCAGCGTACAGTGCCATGTTTTAAGGATTTATCGAACTGAATTTTTGGAATTTCCAAATTATAAAAATTTAATTCCGAAAATCGTTAAAATATGGTATTGTACGCCAGAAAACTCGTTCTCTGCAAACAATCTAAAACAAGAAAAATGTCAAATTAAGCCTTCTTTGTGAAACAGAATGCAATCTTTTCAAAATATTCTCCGTTCGAAACTTCTATATAAGTTTTTACAGCTTACCTAATAATAATAATAAAAAAAAACGTTTACAATATAATTCTATTGATCTTTGTTTTTGAGAAATTTAATTTTGAAACCATGTTCTTATTTGCTGGACACCCTGTATTAACCATCATTTTCTCTTCTTTAAGTTGGTCAAAAGTATCGACTGAGTATTTTCAGTTGTCATTTCATAAATCTAAATTCTATAAATCATTTTATAAATCTAAAGCTTTGTAATAATTTTTTTCTATTTACAGTGAACCTAAAACAAAACCTTTGTTCAAAGTTTAAACTTGGCATTGTGATTACATTGTAAATTATGATTTTCTTTTGCGACGCGAATGTAATTTTTTTTTGCTTAACAGTAACATAGAATGATGTATGATTTTAAAACATATGTTCCTTTCTAAAGAAAAATAAAATTGAATTTTTATTAAATTACCCACAGCGTAATTCAGTTTACTGAAAGAATGTAAAAAGAAAATATAAATCATCATATCATCGCTTTTACCTCAAAAATTTCTTTTGAGTTGAATAGCCATTGAATAAACGTGTATGGGAAATGTTGATTCTTTTATTTATTTTTGTTGTTATACATCGATTATACTAATAAATTTTAGGAAGAAGTATAAAATTTTTTTTAGATATATTTCTTTAGATTTTCTGACCATTTGTAGGGTGTAATGTAAGACACACTTCAATGTTTTAGCTGTTATAATTTTTCATGTTTTTTTTTTTTTTATGTTGTACCGATTGCTATTTTTTCTTTACTGCGCAGTTTATTATAAATAATTTTTACATATTTGAGTTTTCAGGCAGCTAAAAGTTATAGTTAATTTATAAAAACAATCATATATGGCTCAAAATTTCTATTTTGGACTTAAAATATATATTTGCTTTGCGTGCATAGTGGATTTTTACATCACAGAAACTAAACTTCATAACATTTATATGCTTGGGAATATTTATTAAAATTTTTTAGAAATTACACCAGATTACAATTGCAAGAAAAAAGATTTTGAGCGTTTGTAACTCATTTATTCATTTTTTCTTTTTTCTTTTACTCTTTTTTAAAAACGGATTGAAGATGTTTACCATTTTCTGATTTTTAGATATTTTAAATTAATTTTTTATTTGTTTTATTTTTGTTTTAAATATATTTGATTATTTTCAAATTTTATTGAAATTTCTCACAGATGTTCTCTATGTATACTTAAACATAATTTACTATAAGTAAGGTGATTTAAATATAATTAAATTAAGAAATAAACGGTCAAATGCGAGTATATTCGCGATCAAGGAATTCCCTACAATAAATATATTGATTAGTAAATTTATTATATATATTAAAAAATTCTTTTCCAAAAGATTAATAAGACTTTGTAAAAAACTAAGTAACGTAGGATTGAGTATACCCAAACTCAAGTTGTATATACTAAAAACTGTATATGACTGTATGTACTAGAAAAAGTAAAAATGGATATATTATGAAAATTCCGAGAGATATGAACCCTAAATAGTACGAAATATTTGTTTTCCTTATAACTCTTTTTTTAGTCTTATACTACACTGTAAAAAAAAATTCAAGAGGTTACTAAAAATTTTTTAGTAAATTTGTATTCCACAGAATTTTTTAGTAACCATTACAAACTTTTTTTTGCAAGCGAAACAAGCATTTCTTTTGTAAACTGAACAAAAGAATTTTTTGTATAACTAACTTAAACATTTTTAGTATGAGCCACCAAGCAAATTTTAGTAATAGCTCCAAAAATTTTTTTAATACATAAACTTTTTTAACCATTTCGTGGGCTCGAAGGGCAAGAGCTTCCTTCGAGATGCATCCAAACTTCAGAAGCGATAGATTTTCGGAAAAACCGCAATAGATGGCAGCACCAAACATTTTTACCTGCTTTGCCAGGATTTTCATAATCCCTTTATTAACGAGTACTTACACTACATACATTCGGGACGTATTTGGCGGTGGCCGGTATCGAACCCGGGACCTTTTAACCTGGAGTCCGTTACTATAACCACTATGCTATCAAGGCCACACCAAGGGAGTTTTAGTAATAGCTATTAAAAATGTAAAACTTTTAACTCTTAACCATTGCTAACTTTTTTCTAGTAATTCTTACAGATTTTTTAGTAACCGACTACGATTACTAAAATTTTTTTAGTAATTACAAGGATCACTAAAGTTTTTTTAGTAAATCGACCCTTTTTTTTACAGTGTAATCTGTTTATGATAAACTCAATTAGAGCTGACTATAAAAAGCAATGCATATTTAAACTTCATTTGGCATTTCATAAATCTAAATTCTATAAATCATTTTATAAATCTAAAGCTTAGTAATAATTTTTTTCTATTTACAGGGAACCTAAAACAAAACCTTTGTTCAAAGTTAAAACTTGGCATTGTGCTAAGTGCGCTTCGAAAGGAGGTCGAAAATTGCAACTTCACCTTGGTTCGTGTAGCGGTTTTCCAGATAGGTTTTTAATTAAATTTTAAAGAGACTGGTGGCGTTTTGAGAGAACCACTCAATGTAAACTAGTCGCAAATTTCATATTAACTAGCCCGCGATCTGTTTGGTCTCCCTTGAATGTATACTAAGCATTAAATCATATTGCTTTTATTCATAATTTATTTTACTTGCTCATTTTTTCGCCGAATTAGAAAATTCTGCTAGAGAAATAGACACAGATGTCATATTCTCACCACATTGGCGCGATTGCAACAAAATGGCAAATACATGTGCCTCACATGGTAACCCGGCTATTGTTATTTATTTATTAATAAACTGTTTGTTTACTTCTATTTTCATTTTTAAAATGATATAAATTGCTTTATTATATTATTATTAACTAAACTTCTTTTTATTTATTATTATTTCACTTTTAAAATAATAGTAATTAGTTAAAAGAAATATGTATATAACCGGTATTTGAAAGCGAAGTTTTCGTCAAACTGCCGTCAGAAAAATAATGCGCCAATGTGGTGCATATATGATATCTGTGCTGATAAATCAAGAACTCAGTATTTTTATGCTAGCCTGGCACAGATGGCCAAATATTGTACCCGTATAATTTTTTCTGTATTTTATTAATTATTTAAAATATTATAATACAATCCTTTCACTCATTTCATTTATAATACATTAACTTTAATTTGAAGCTGAAAAGTTTAAAATTCCTGACTTTTATTTATTTTTTTAAGTAAAAAGAACAGAAAAAAAAATAAAAATAATGATATTTTGAAGCTCCATAATTGCAGCGGAGGAATAAAACATAATTAAATCCAATTCACCGCAGCCTAAATCTTATCAAAGGACTTTTTCACAATAATCGATAAGATGTGTTTCATTTGGACGTTGGCATTAAACAGTTAACAGATAATCGTGATTTTTGTGCCACATATGATAGCGTAATATATTTATAGATTATATGATTAATTCTAAATAAATTAGTCTGTTTTTAGTAGTTTGATGTTCATTGCTTTTATACTACTCCTGGGCATTGCCTTATACAAATATATCATTAAAAATTGTTACGTAAGCTTTTATAGCTGATGGTGCATACACTACGCCGCCTATGTCTTTATGTATGTCCGTATTTTTAAGGGTTAATATCTTAGCTAATTATGCACATTTTTCCCCCCGAAAATCCTTTTTAATAATCCTTTCACACATCTACGATGATAGGTACCGCCAGCGCTCTTCAACTCATTTACTGAACGCCCACGAATAGAAATTTGTGTGTAAGGGAAACAAGCGATTTCCCCCAAAACAGTGAATTCTACGGTAATCGCAATAGTTTTCTTGTCTAGTAGTTCTTCTACCTCTAATTTTTTCATAATTTTAGTTTCAATAAATTCGAAAATAAAGGAGGGGGGGGGGAATATAATATCTAAAGTCAAAAGAAATACATTTTTGTGTTCGGCGTTATAGCCCAAGAGCCGACAGCACAAAAATCTATGTTATAGAGGCACAAAAACCCCCTTTATTTTATGGAAGAGTAGTAACAGGGGAATCTAATGATCCATGTCTGACGGAAGTAAAGTGGTTCATAAGCCAAAAATAAAAAGAATGTTGCCCAGTTAAACTGATGGCATTGAGCTCACAGGCTACGCATACTAATTGTACATTACAGCCTTATATTTTCAAGGGTTAACTCCGTTCGAAAAAAAATTAAGAAGGGGAAACAGTTCTCCCCTTTCCCCTTTTTTATACTTAATCATTGATCCTCCTAAACTATCAAGGACATGCTTTATCATATAAAAAATCTATATCCAAAATTCAGAGCAAATCGGATAATTCTCAATAAAAACCCATTTAGCAGTTATATAATTTAAGAGGAGTTATCCTTCTCTTTTATACTTAACTATTAAACTTCCAAAACTATTCAGAGATTTGAATGAAATCTAACAATTCTGCTTGAAAAACAAAGAACTTAAGGGGAGGGGCATTAGAACCCCCGTTCCCCCTGTTTATATTTATTCAATGAACACCTAATAACAGTCACGGAATCCCTTCATCAGAATGATCCTATATCAAACTTTTAACGAAAACTGTTAATTCTGCATGAAAAACACATTTACATCAATTAAGGGGAGGGGCATGAGCCCCCCGTTCCCCGTCTTATACATATCGAATGAACTCCAAAAACTAATCAGGGAAGCGCCTTATCAGGATATACCTATATACAAAATTTCAAATGGATCGGATATTTTTATCATGAGTTATCGCGTATTCATTAGCTCACAGGCTATGATAGCCTGTGAGCTAATGAATACCACTAGTGGCTCACTCGTAGGTTTATCATTGTGTTTTCCTGCTCCCTGTTTTCCATGTTTTCATACCTTTGATTGTACGGCAAGCAAACACAATGTTAAACGTACGAGTAAACCATACTAATGGTATTAATTAACGAAATAAAAATTTCGATAATTTTTTAATTAAAATCTATATGATTTAATTAAATTTGTAAATATAAATAAATATTAGTAAACACAAATAAAAAAAACATTGTGTATGAAATAAGCAAAATACTCGTAGTAACTTTAGTAACTTTAATTTTGAGGTATAAAATTAGTATTTTGGAAGTATTATGGAATAACGATATGTAAAAGGGGAATGCGTATAGTGCATTTATAAGAATGCTATTTATTCAGGTTAACAAAGAAAACTAGTCGTGGGGGGGGGGGGCACCGTAATACTTACCCATCATGGATAGATATATGAAAATAAAACATGTGAAAACTATTTATACAATGCATTGCAATTCCAAAACAAAATTTAAATATTGTTAATATGCATAGTAATGCTCTATTAATGAATTGCTGATGTACCAATTTCGACAAATTATATAAAACGCCAAACTACTCAAGTAATACCGAACTGCGTAAAAGAAACATCCTTATAACTCCAAAAATAATAATAATATAAACTAACAGTTTACTGCGTTGGATTAAGCGTCTCATTTTCAATTACAGTATATCTCTGAATTGAAATTTGAATGAAATACGGGGTCATGAAAAATCGAAAAATGTGGAAAACAGGATTACAAATATCTCGGCAACTAATAATCCGATCGACTTCGTACTATATGAAAAATGTGTGTTATTTTATTGCCTTTTACGTTCATTCCTTAGAACAAAAACATTCGAAAATTTTTATATACCTTTCATCAGAGGGAATTTTTCGAGAGTCCGAAAAAAATAGTTCCGGATAATCGAGGTTGCTGGTGTTAAATAGGCTTCGTCCCATTCTTACATACTAATTACATACAAAATTTCAAGTCTCTATCTCAATTTGTTCGGGAGATAGAGCGTTTACAGACAGACAGACTGACAGACAGACAGACAGACAGACAGACAGACAGACAAACGGACAGACAGACAGACAGACGGACGGCAAAATTTTTTTTCTAAAAATATGTTTTTCGGAATCTCCACTATCTAAAACGTGTAAATCCGTCAAAAAAAATTTTTCGATTTTCAAAACGATTGCAAGACTTACCCTATACTACGTATGATGGGTAAGTAAAAAAAAGGAAACATTAAATTTTGCTTATCTCACGAATAATTAAAGATAATTTAATCAAATTTGCCAAATGACATTTCCTGTACTTATTATTATTATTATTATTATTATTATTATTATTATTATTATTATTATTATTATTACTATTATTATTATTATTATTGATAAATAAAATGTTAATTTAGATGGTCTCAATAAATTTAATTGTAATACATGATAGCGTAAGATTTTCAAACATTGTTCTTTTCTAAAGGTAAATGCAATGGAATTTTCTTTCAAACACTCATGATGTAATTCAGTTCGTAGAAAGAATTTATAAAGCAAATATAAATCATCCGAATCGCCTTTACCTCGAAATTTATAGGGCGTTGAATAGCCATTGAAAAAACGTGTATGGAATAATACTATTGTTTATTTATTTTTGACATTATACATTAATCAGACTGATTAATTTGAGGAAAAAGTATCAAAAGAGTATTTTTGAGATATATTTCTTAATATTTTCTGACCAATTGTATAGTGTAAAATGTCATGTGTTTTGGTTATCATTATTTTTCTTTTCTTATATCGTTGTATAGGTTATTATTTCCTTTGGGAACTATAAGGTGCATTTCTTGTAAGTCTTTTTCTAACATATGGTCTTTCACGAAGTTAAAATTTACGTTTGATTCACATAAAAAAATCATATCTGACGTTTAGAAAAGTTTTTAAAATAAATAATATACTTCGTTTAAATGTTAACATGCGTAGATTGAAAAGATTACCAACTGTATTTTTTTTTATTAGAGTTTTTACATGTTACGGTTCCATCGAAGCCATTATCAAGACAAATAACAAAATTCTAAAATTGCCCGACCTATGATGCAATGATTCAATTATCGCCATTATTAAATTTTTCATGCGCTTTTTAAAATTACGCACGCTTTTACATTATGTTTAGTTGGATGTTTATTTTCAATATTGGTAACCATACAGTTGACTTCAAGGCGAGTCAGGTTGAACCCGACCGAAACCTGGGTTAAAATTTCTTCAACCCGCATCCCGATCCGAATCCAGCTAAATTACTTCAAACCGCAACCTGACATGAATGTGAAATAAAAAGGAAATAAACTAAGTTTTAATGTAATCATAAAAAGTAATTTACTATTATAGCTCTAATAGTACCAATTTTATATTTTATTTAGAAAAACGAACATATCTATATTCCTAAAAGAATGCAGATATATTCTGTTTTGTTCATTAATACTCAAATATAATAAAACCTCCAACACCCCGGGGTCATTGATTAGAGTCCTAGATCGAGTCTGATAGCTATCAGACGGATCAAATTACGGACTATAGTCCGTAATTTTCCTTTTTTTTGGGTCGGGGTGACTCTAATTTTCTTTCTATGTGTTGGATTCTCCTAAAATGATTCTTTTGGGTCAGATTTAGGTTTTTGCAATTCGGGTTATTGGGATTTCCACAGAACATTTGAACAGAACTATGTTCCAGATAAAAATAAATACGTATTTGAATATGAATAAGTATATGCTCTAAGTAAGGTACCCTGGGGTAATAACGCCACGTTAAGGTTCTACCAATTTTCACGGCTCAGTTTTAGATTGTATTTTTCAAACAAATATAGGATTTGATACAGCAATTCATTGACTATCTATATAAAAAAATAATTTAACAGATATGTATTCATAAAATGCAATGACGTGATTTCTTGACCAATGCTATTTGGCGTTATTACCTACCTATATGGGTAATAATACTATTCAAACAAAACTATGAAAAGAGATGGAATAATTGCATGTAGATTCCAAATCCCAATTCTAAAAATACAAACTCTACAAACTTAGAAATTGACAAATTGCATTCTAAGCTATTGAAAATGTTCAATTTTTTGTGAAAGTGTACGAAAAATAAAGGTGTGGTGTGTGTGTGTGGGGGGGGGGGGATGAGGCAAAAGAATATCAGACCGTGAGCTTCTTTTTGCTTAAAAAGGACCGCTTATATAGAATTATTAGAAACATTGCACAGTTCTAACTGTGTTTATTTGAATCAGTATTTAGGATGTAGCTCGGCCACTGTAGGGAATCAACCGGGGTATTAATGCCAAGGATTGGCGTTATTACCCCGTTATAGTTATTGCGCTGTACATTTTAAATTACAAATTATCTCGAGAAGATATCCAAAATCTTCAACAACATTTTGATAGTCCATGAAATGTACTACAAATTTATGTGATTAACAAAGTATTTCCGGATAAAAAAATAATCTTCACATCACAAAACGTATCTCGCAAATTTTAGATCAAGCGTTAATTTTAGCTGCTTGTAAAAACAATAAGACTTAAAATGAAACAAATTAATTTGAATATGTTTTTTGCGATTTATATGACTCAAAACCCTTCTGCGCAGAGCACATGGGTGTCATTTACCAGATTATTTCATAATTATGTATAATACTAGCACTTGGCGTTATTACCCCGCCTGGCGTTATTACACCAGACCACCTTATATATTGTAATAAATACATTGTGTTTGAGAAGTGTTGTGTTTGTATACATAAGAAATGTAATCATAAATTCTTTTTTACGGTATGGTTAAGAAACATTTTTTCTTCTCACGGAGTATGAAAATATTATTTATTCCCTTCACTCTTATTTTATGCACACAAAAGCTTAATATATCATATTTGTGATAATTTATTCAATTTCTTATTTTAACCCTTTCGGTTCCGAATTTTTTTCAGTTTTTAGAAAAAATTACTATTACGTTACTAACATTAACACTAGCTACCCAAATAGATTAATTAATGTTTAACGAATATTTTATTGTCTGAAAAATAACGGATGTTGTTTGTTTTGCGTACTATGCATATGACAATAGCCTAAGGAAGAATTTTTGGAGATGTTTAGAAAATATTTTACTACAGTAAGATTCAGCTTATATTATCGCTTTCTAATATTTTTTGCGCTTTATTACACACGATTCTTTCAGAAAAATAAGTTTTAGTTTAAATTTAAAGAATGAAATTACTGGGAACACTTACAGTGTTCAGCAAACTAAGGATATTCATATATATATACATATATATGTATATATATTGAGTTTAAAAACAATTATATTACATTATTTACTTGAATATCTTAGTATTCTTTTGAACAATTTTGATGAATCCCTTGTAGGCAGTATGTTACGAATTTATTGAATCACATGCCTGTCGGCGGAGTTGACTGTTTCTCACTCCGCTACATTAATAATCCCGAACTGGCGAGAAAATTATCGTTTTCCGCTAGTATGAAATAATTTTCAACTCGAAAAGGGAATAAATCTTGGTGTGCTCTCATGGAATTTTATTATAGCATGGTGAAACCCGTCGAAGTAAATGTTTAAAAAGGAACTGTTTCATTGATAAACCTGCAAAATTTGCTAGAGTAAAAAAAAAAAAATGCATCTTACAATGGTCAGTTTAACTCTCAAACAAATATTATTTAAAACTGAAATTAAGAAAAAAAATACTATTTCTATAAAATTCAGTTGTTCAAATTATTAAAATTAAACTTCTACCGCACATGTAAAAATATAATAATAAAGTAAAATATAATAAAGATCAGTTATTAAGATGGAGTTATCAATTGAGGCTCTTATGTTTGGTATAAATGCGTAGGAAAAAAATTCAAATTGATACGATCTTAGAATTTCACGTGAAATTTAAACCCGTCATAATCTTCATCGTCTCAAAATTTACATTTGAACATTTCAGTTTTTATCAATTTAAGAAAAAATGGTGTATTTCTGTTGCCACAATTACAAAATTCGTACTAAAAACTATAAAAAAATTAATGTGTGAAGACTAAATTTAGATACAGCTTTTAAACAAATTGCATTTAAAAGTACATATTTTTCTCTATACGATGGTGTAAAAATTGAAAATGTGCGATGTTTAGAAGTATAAAATTTCAGTACCGAAAATTGCAAAACCGAATTGCCATTGAAAGTGTTGCCATTCGCAAAATGACGTATGCGTTACGTATAGATACATTCGGCCTTTAGATTATGGGTATTCTTGTTTATAGTTGTTGAATAATTTTAATTGTTGCGTTTACGTTTGTCTAAAAAAATCAAGAAAAGAACTCAAGGTTTTACATATAAGATTTCAACATGACTCCCAAATCTAGTAATATTATGTTTTGAATTCTTGGAATTCACCTGTATACATTTTTCATTAGGGTGCCCTTTCTTACTGTTGAGGTGAATATAGAAAATAGCACTACTATGTACAAAGAGTGACTGCAAAGGGTGTCTTTTCTTGTTGTTAAGGTGAATGTTACGATGTATTGTGAATAAGGATGCGTTGTACAGTGCACAGAACGAGTTTTTTTCATACTATTGAAATGGATATATTGTAGTAACATGAATATGATGCTTATTACTGTGCACAGATAATATATATATATATATATATATATATATATATATATATATATAATGTTCCTTTTTGTGGTTCGTTTTTAGGTGCGTTCTTAATTATGTAAATACGTAGCACCTACAGTATTCGTTCAGTCCGTCTGTTTGTCTGTCTGTCTGTCCGTCTGTCTGTCCGCATATAACAACGCAAAACGTACCCAACCGAATCTTTTAATATTTAAAATATATAATTATTATATAATTTTGTCGATTCATTTCAAATTTTATGAAAGTCGGATGCATAGATCAATCACAGGGACGATCAAAAGTATTCCGTTACATTACGATCAATGGAGAAAAATGTTGCAAATGCATTTTAATCGTTTAGAATTTAAATTATATACTTATTACATAATTTTGTCAAGTCATTTCCATTTTTTTGAAAATAGGATGCATAGATCAAAAACAGGGACAATCAAAAATACTCCGTTACATTACAGTCAATGGAAAAAAAAGTTTCAAATGCATTTTAATAATATTACACTCATTCGAACATAATAATATTGATATGCATAATAAAGTACATATTATAATATAGATTTTACATAATCTGTTGTCAAAGAACTTTTATTATTGATTTACAAGGCCACACAAGAGTATTCCATTACATAATGTGTATAGAGAGAACATTGTTTCTTGCGCATTTTAATTGTAATTAATATTTACAATTTTATGAGATTGATATGTGAGAGTTGTGAGAGTGATATTTTTAAAACTTCGTAATCGTACGAACGCACCTCATTTGCTACGCTTCACGTGCAATTTTCAACTTGTTAATATTAAAAAACACGGAAAATTCATAAAAGTTAATAAAATTCTTCATTATTTGTCGTTAAAAGAGTTCTTTAAAAAAGTGTTTTTTTTCCTTTTCATATATTGATAATTTCTGCGTGTATGTGTTCATGCGTGTTACAAATTGTATGTAAGTACATGGAATGTATGGAAACATGTTAGATGATGCGAGTATGCAAATAAGATGTACATATGTAAATATATGTTTGATGCACTCAGCATGACTGAAATTCTAAAATACAAGAATATTTTTTTTGTCTCAACTATCTTGGCTTTTAAATATTTTGGTCCTTATCAATAATTTAGATATTTTATTATTACTATTTTTTAAATAAATATGAATTATTGTTTTAATTAATTCATTTTTTATTAAAGAAATGATAAATCAAGCTCAAATTAAATTTACTTTTATAATTTCAAACAGTATAAAATAAAAATCCAATTCGATCTCCAAATCTAAAGATTTTTCTCAAATATTAAAACATTTCTCACTCTTCAATGTAGAGGTCTGCACGGGCCGGAATTTCCAGGCCCGGCCCGGCCCGGCTCGGCCCGTAGAAAAGTTGTTTCGGCCCGGCCCGGCCCGTTTTGGCCCGTTACAATTTCTACGATTTCTGAAAAATTCCGATTTTTATCATATAACTAAGATTCCTTTAAAGAATATTGCGTACATATCTATGTAATGATTTTACAGTATATTTTACAGGAAATACACATTAACAACATTAATGATTACTTAGATTCTTAGGCTTTCAACATTCGAATAAAGATTCATTAAAAATTAATATGGCTTAGAATAAAAGAAAAAAGAAAGAAAGCTAAAAACATCGTTAATTTTGAAGCTGTTTAATAAAAGAAGATTTATAAATATATTTCTTTATCATTTTATTATAGATTTCAATTCCAAATTCATTCTTAAATTCATTTTTTTTTCAGAAACGCATAAGATTAGCAGATATCTTTATTCAGAAACTATATAATCGAATAGCGTTATCCATTTTTTGATACAAGCAATTTAAGAATACTGCAGACAAATAAAACACTGTCATAATTTGCGTTTTGAATAGAATTTCCGGAAGCAATAGCAAGGCAAGGGAGAAAAACCTGCAATCATTTGAGAAACTATTATATCTCAACAAGTTTATACAAGTATTTTATTTACCAAAAATGAAAAACGCTATTCGATTCCAAATCTCTTCAATAGTTAGGCTTATCACTTTTGTACTTTTACAATTTAAAATTAATCAGAAAATGTGTCAAATTTTCGCATTATTGAGAAATAAATTTAGAAATCATCAAGAAGTATATATCCGAAGACTAAGCTAACATAAGTTCTTTATCGCTGTTAATAATTTTACAAATCATGTTTTCTGCCAATAATTAAGTCTAGTACCGGTTCGGCCAGTCTATATGTAGAAAAATAATGCAAGCGTGATCTTGGACCGGCATGAGTCAGCTAAAAAAATATTTAAACGGGTACATAATGTAATTCCCCGATGCCGATACACTGTGCATTTTTATATTGACGCTGTCAAACTAGTATGGCCACATTTATACTTATTCTCGTTAAAACCATTTTCGTTGAAAATAGCTCATATTTTATCGTTTCTGTTTAAATCTTTAGAACGGGCCGGCAGGCCCGAAATTTTTTTTTATCGGCCCGGCCCGTCTGGACCGTTCAATTTTTTTGCCGGCCCGGCCCGTTTATGTTGTTTGTCGGCCCGGCCCGTTAGAAAATTCGAAACGATTCCGCCGGCCCGGCCTGGCCCGCGGGCCGGGTACGGGCCACGGGCCAAGCCCGGGCCCGTGCAGACCTCTACTTCAATGTACCGTTCCAGGCATATTATTTTCTAAAGCATAGCTTATTCTATTTCCGAACGCATTCGTATCTGCGGGATTTATTCCTAGCTAACGGGATTAAATTTTGATTTGAATGAATAATACGTATTGTTCTTACCCAATGAAAGAGAGCACCGCCTGAGAATAAGATAATACGTCTTTATTCGCGCAGAAAATTAGATCCAGAAATAGAAGGATTTCCTGTAAAATAGGATTGCATAATTAGTTGATGTTCGAGGGTATAATCAGGACCATATGTTACTTCCAAACACCGAAGCATGTTAGTTTAGAATTGATGAGAGTGAGTTGGTAGAAAACATTCTCAGAAATACTTTCTTCAATTAACGAAAATTGCCTATAAATACAGCTGCCAGAATATTTTCGTTCATTGATCAATATCCCCTTTTTTATCCGTAACAGGAGGTAAAATATCCGCCATTTGAAAAAAGTTGAAAAAAAAGTGTATCGGACCTTGGATTCTAACGAGCCTTTTTTAGTGCTACAAGACAAGCATGCTAACCACTCGGCTACTGTTGTACAATAGCGAAATACTTTGAAGGAAATATGTTTGCTTCAGATAGGTATGGCTTGATCAATTCCTTTAAAAACGTTTTAAAATTTATAGTTTCGAAATTTTATTTCGGAACGATTTCGTCTTTAATAAGATTGTGGATGGGATTTTAACGTTTTAGCATTAATAAAGGATAAAACTATGAGTTATAAATATTTGCTAATATTGCTAGATGTAAAATTTTAAGGTTACATTTTTATTCGATAAGATTCCTTTTTGAGTAATATCGATTTTTTTTCCATTTAATTTTTTAATGAAAATTGTTTATAAATGAGATAATTTAAAAAGCATTTTTAATGCGAATATTTATTTATAAACAACTTTACAAATTCAACTTTATTTAATTTTACACAACTTTAAAAAATAAATTACCAGTACTTTTGAATGAATGAGAAATGTAATTGTTATTTATTTTTAAATTAGATTAAAAAAAAATTAGAAATCTGAGTTTATAGAATTTTTTTTTTATTTAAAAAATAAATTCGGATTTAATATTAATAGAAACAATACGCATGGATCCTGGGAATAAACAGAGTTCCTCCTTTTTTTTCAGGCTTTTGGGAAGAAGTCATTGATAAATGTATTTTCCAAAAGTAAGAAAAATATTTCTTAAAAATTGATAAATAAAACTGTATATTGATGAGTTGTTTTGACAATATATACTTTTAAAAGCATACCCTTGGCATATATTTACATGCATGCATTATTACTTTCAGCAGATAACTTCAGTAAATGGATAGGGGAGAGTAGCCATATTCGAATCGCTTTAAATGAAACGCTGCCATTCAACCGTACATTACAGAAAGAAACGCCATCTACCGCTGAAATCCTACTCATAAGAATAACGTCACTTATAGTTAGAAGAAGCCCCCACCTTCCATGTGATGTTTTTCAGACACTTTTAAAAAACTGGAATGTATATGTTTTGGATGCTATCAATTCTCAATTAAATATTTTAATGTCCAACAAACATGTGTTACGGAGAAACATGATACATTAACAGAACAAATAGTAACGTTATCATAGCAAACGCGGTAGCGTTTGGTATAATATGTTTAAGAAATAGAAAGTGCAAACAACTTTCTAAAATTTCTGGCGAACCAGTTGAGATACGGCAGTGAAATTTTTTTTAAAAGATAGAACTCGACGAGACGAATCAAATGATAGCATTCAAAAAATTACTGCAGCTTCGAATAGTTTTTTATTTAATTTTTAATGAAAAAATGAAAGCAAAAAGTTCAACTAAGTCTAGCTAACGTTTCCGTGGATGGATTAACTTCGTTTTTGGTTTATTTTAATCCTCATGGTAAAACTTAGAACAGTTTTTTTTCATCTTTATATGTTTGTCGGTCGCTGAGAAAATCGAATTTTTGTCTGAAATTTTCAGCTGAAGATAGTCTTTTTCTTATATTTGTTTCTTCTTGTAATTGTTGCACGTAAGTTTAAATGAACATAAAAATTGATATGTATGTAACATAAATAAATAAATTAGATAAATCACGTGAAAAAATATCTTTTTTTTTTGTTATTTTCATGTATCATATTCACTATCTATTTTGACGATTTGTTTAATAGAACAAAACAATTTATATATTTAAAAAAAAGAAAAAATTATTTATTAAAAAGTAAAGAACAACATCCGGGTTGACATATCAAGCAAAATAACGACACTCTGGATTCAGTTAAATACTCCGATGCGCATATGACATTGGCGTCAGAAAAAAAAATTCGCCAACATGGTGCGCATATGACATCTGTGCCAAAAATGGATACCTATTTTATTTACATTACGTACGGTGCTACTTGATTATCAGGTCGACCAATTTCACCCATTTATAGAAATCGCCAAACTATTCGCCAAATTACTCAAAAGTAAAAATGTTGCCATTAAAAAATTTTAAGTTCAGAACATTGATGAATTTAGGTTAAAAAAATAAAAGTCATTAATGAAAAGGATTACTTTAATGATGACGTTTAGTTATGACATCGAGACGTACCAAATATAAAATTTGATTTATTCAGGTGATTTCGAACAAAATAATACTAATAAAAGTTTTCATATTTTAATGCAGAATTTATCAAATCAAACCATAAAGAAATATTTGTAAGATATCGCGTATGTGAATAACATTGAAGTATTTTAAATGTAATATTAGAATTTATTAAAGAGCATAAAAATATGGTATTACGTATTAACGCCACCGCAGCAGAAGTTGCGCTAATGTGCCAATAAAGAGCAATCTTGTTCGCACGCGCACAAAAAATGGCATCAAAAATAGGCTAAAAAGTACTAAAATACTAAAAATGACGTCAAAATGAGAAAAAAAAAAAAAAAAAAAAACTAAAAAGGCACGAACAACAAGATCACTCTTTATTGGCGCATTAGCACAACTTTTACTGCGATGGGATTAATACGAAGGTACCAAAAATATCAATGTTAGCGGAAATGTGTAAGGAGTTAAATGCTTTTTATTTAACCAAATAATGTCGGCGGATACAACCATAAAGTAACTTTAATAAATTATATATTATATTTTTCTTAATTAATATCAAGAGCAAAATAAACCACGGATTTGAACGAAAAAAGTACAGAACTTTATTAAAAGAATTAAAAGACATACCAATTAAATACATTCAACTTAATTTCTCAAATGAAACATTCACAACTAGAAAAATTCTAGAAATTGAATAACAATTAATATAAGAATATTCCCGAAGGAATAATAATTTAACACAAAAGCATTTCTAAACAAAACGAACTTACATCCGATGGGATTTGAACTCTCTATCCGCTGCTGAGCAGCCAAATGCCTTACCTCGAGAGTCATTGGCAGCTTATTGGCATAAAATTTATATTAAATAACAAAAGAACAAATAAATTTAAAATCATTTGATCACTTAACAAAACAAGTGTAGCGGGTTTAATGTCAAGGAAGTGTAACATTTATGTTCATCCATTATTGGCATATAATCTTACAGTTTGTCTATCGTTCTTTGGTCGACGGTATAAATTAAGTAGTTATATATTTACTTATAGTATTTTTAATAAAATGAAAGAAAAACGTGCAAGTTAAATGTATCCGATATATGTATTTTTAATTTATGTGTTTTTTAATGAAAGTCTTGTATTTTAAATAAAGCTAGTGACAGCTTTATATTTAAAATGAAATTATGGCGAAGGAAACCTGTTTGGCGATTGTTTCGAGTAGCTAAAATAAAAGTAGGAAAATAGCCGTCGGGCATATAAAAAATAAAACAATCAGATCGGAGCTGTTGATGACAGTCACAAGACTTATGCTGGTATTTATATAGGTACTATAGCAAAATTTGCAACATCTCTGGTGTTAAACTAGGACTCTCGAGGTAAGGCATTTGGCTGCTCAGCAGCGGATAGAGAGTTCAAATCCCGTCGGATGTAAGTTCGTTTTGTTTAGAAATGCTTTTGTGTTAAATTATTATTCCTTCGGGAATATTCTTATATTAATTGTTATTCAATTTCTATAATTTTTCTAGTTGTGAATGTTTCATTTGAGAAATTAAGTTGAATGTATTTAATTGGTATGTCTTTTAATTCTTTTAATAAAGTTCTGTACTTTTTTCGTTCAAATCCGTGGTTTATTTTTCATATCATGCATTTTATATAGCAATGCAATGATTTTTATAATTATTCTGATACATCAAAATTTTATGCTGTTGTTATCATTTTATAAATTTTGACAGCAGCAATTATTTTTCTTTTTAAGATATTAGAAAATCTTCAGTTATTATCAAAAAAATTAAATGACTAGTATTAAAAAATGCTCTGACGAGCACCAAAAAAGGTTAATATGTTTTTAAGTATGAAAAAGGATTTGACAAGTGCTTCTGTTAATTACTGAGCATGAGGAAGGACAAGGGATTCCTTCTTGGCTACAACTCACTTCAATGCCAACTTTGAAAAATTCATATTTGCGATTTTTCCATATAAAAGAAATTTGCGGTTCTTTAGTAGAACTTACCATCGAGCTTTAGATGTTAACCAGGAGTGTAGTCGTAAAAATAACATAGGATATATGCTCTAAGCAGAGGGATACCCTAGAATGTGTATACTATAAGCTTTCTTGAGAAACAGAGGGTATATGGTGTTCTATTAAAAAGTCCAGAAGGTATACGGCGTATAACCTGTACTACATCCCTGATGTTAACTGCACAATTCACTCTGCACTATACTACAAATCAATTTTCTGTGCAATTATACACTTAGGGCATGCTTGGTGCAGTGCATGAATGTGATACCTACAGGAACTAGGTTTTTGGCACTATGTCGTCTTCCCTTACATTTATGTCTAATTAAGCTGTATCTTTACTGGTTATGTCTTTACACTATACATTTTTATAGTAACTGCGACTAATTTGTTTTCACGGAAAAAGCGCAAATATGATTTTTTCAAAGTTGGCATTGAAGTGAATTGTAGCCAAGAAGGAATCCCTTGTCCTTCCTCATGCTCAGTAATTAACAGAAGCACTTGTCAAATCCTTTTTCATACTTAAAAACATATCAACCTTTTTTGGTGCTCGTCAGAGCATTTTTTAATACTAGTAATTAATATTACTTTGTTATTCTTGCATGTATAAATTCTTGTTAGGATGAGCGAAGCGAATCCTCTACTAGGCCACTCAAATTACAACTTGTCGTACACTTTACAAAAAACTATTCAATATTTTGACTTCAAATTAAACATAAAAATAAAATATGATCTGTAGATTTGCAGAATATAATTTTTTTTTACAGTAAAACGTTAAAAAAATATTATTTTAATTAATTTATTTTACATGCATTTCCCATACGGACGCATTTTAGCAAATAAATAAAAAATGAAACGCGTATATTTTCAGAAAAAAAATATAAATCATAGAATAAATAATTATAGATAGAATCATGATTAATTTAATAAATAAAATATGTTTTCTTTATTCAGCAAAATCGTTTGCACAGATGACACTTAAACATTTAAAAAGAATTGTATTATGGAAATTTTTTTTTGTAAAGTGGCAACAAAAGAATTGTAAACAAATAAAATTAATTGTTAAATTTGTTATATAAATGAAAAATTAAAAGAATTGCGTGAACTTGTTGCCTCGATTCAAGCTCTTTATAAATGTACGAAAGGAAAAGTTGGCCGATTCAGAAATGACAAATGGACTTCAACCATTTCTTACTTTATCATTTGTATCGAAAGTAATGTTACGTTCTTATTTGTGGACCGAAAAGGGTTTAGTGAACGGGACTTTAAACTTTGTTGCACGTATTAAAGAAAATCGCAAGCCACCAGATCAGATATCGCGAATAATCATGGATAAATTTGAATACTATATTAATTTAACTTATAAAAATTGGTGCGTACCAATTCCCCCAATAATTGAATTCTGGAAAAATGGAAGCATAAATTGCTCAAGGAAAGAATTTCCTCTGCAGTTAGCTTTTGCTGTTACAATTTATAAATCCCAAGGTTTAACATTAGATGAAGCAGTTGCAGATATTGAGGATATATAGGCACCAGTTGGCTTAAAAACGTACGTAACGTTGTCAAGAGTGAAAATCCTTCAAAATTAAGCATTCAATAGAAATTTTCCTTCCGAAAAATTCTACAATATCAAAAATTCTCATGCACTAACATGTATAAAAACGAAGAAATTGGAATAAAAAATTTTACAGTTAAAAATTCATAGTATCGACGAGAGCAGATTTCAAATGTTTTTCCAGAAAATAGGATTTTGAAGAAGTAACTTTCTTCAAGTTCTCTTCAAATATATTATTCTAATATAGCTATCAAAGATTATTTGATGTTAATTACAAAGATTGGAAACATGCATATTTCAAACAACTTTAAAAAACACCAGTGGCTACTAGAAATTGTAAAAATCTTTAAAAGAATTTTTAGTTGAAAATTTAAAAATATTTTGTAAAAGTTTGCTTCGAAAATATTTTTTTATGCCAGTCTTACATCATAAATAAAAAATTCCTAGGAAATTGATAGTTATTTGGCTAAACTTACATTTGTAGAATTAAAATGCGCCAAAACATAAAATAACGTTTTTGTTTAATAAAGATGTAAAAATAATATTAAAAAATATTGTTACTTCCAAATATATGCTTTATAAAATAATGCTTCGCGAATCCAAACAAAGCATGGCTTTTGCTAGTTAAAATATAAATTCAGTTATGGAATTTAAATAAAAATTGATAACATCTTAAAAACATGTATTCTTTTGGAAAAAACTTATTGATATGCTATTAAAAACATTCGGAAGCATTTCCGAAAATCAATATTAGCAAAAGAAAATTTATTTTTGGAAGACTTCTTTATATATCAAAAATATATTGGTTTCTGATGTTTCTAAAGACAAATGACGCTTTACGGAATCCTGGATAACTCTGAAGAGGTTATTGCATATTTTCGTATGTGATTATATTACACATTCATAGATTAAGAAATAATTGTCTTTATTTACACTGCATTTACTGTAAATTACATTTAGTAATATAAACTGTCTAGTTCAGTGCCTTTTCAATGCGGATGATGAAACTTATATCACATTTAGTGATAAACGTTACATTTGAAATAAAGAAAAACAAGTCTATTTCAAATTTCATTACATTACCTTCATTATTTCTAAAATTTTAAACAGAAATCCGAATTCGGACAGCAACAAAACACCCTGTATTTTTATCCGGATAAACGTACCATGACTCTGATTTCGGATGCAAAAATTGTTTGCTATAGTATGCTGTACCACAACTGTACATGGAGTTTTAAGAAACTTTGCAACTGCACTTTTAAGCAAAATTTTATATGTAATAAATTGAAGAAATCTATACGGAGATTTCATTAAAATGTGGCTATTGATCTCTAAAAATAAAATACTTGTTTCTACTCTGTATGAATATTTAGAAATATTTCTGAGTGCTTATTCCTTAAGAACATATATTAAATAAAACTGAAATAATAACAAAAGGATAAAATGCTTTTTGCCGTGGGATTAACTCAAAAAATGACATTTCAATCTCCCGAGGTTTGAACATAAAAGCGCGTGACAGGTTAGGTTTGAATTTAAAAAGCATATGTATGCGACAGGTTTTTAAAGCCACAGAGAAATGTGCATTAAGCAAGAATGGACTTTTTCAAGTTTTTTTTTCTGTCGTACTTAGGTTGTTGAATGTTTGACATTTTCCCCTTCTATCTTTTTTTTCATTTGTAAAAGTTTTTACACTTTTCTTTTTATAAATCATTTTTCTTTTCTTCCGTGTACTTCATATAATTCAAAGCTTTTGGGAAATATTTTTAAAAACTACATATAGAAGTATTAAATAATTTTGATATTTACATTTAGTACAATTTTTACATTTAGCAATATGGAGAGTCTAGTTCAGCGCTTTTTGAATGCGAATAAGGAAACTTATATTACATTTGGTGATAACGTTACATTTTAAATAAAGAAAAACAAGTCTACTTCAAATTTCATTACATTTCCTTCATTGTTGTTAAAGGTTTATCCTTTCCGGGGCAGTGTATCCAGTCTGGGCACACCTAAGTTTGATTCCAAACTTGCAAATGGCATCAATAATATTTTAATAAAATTTTGATTTTACAATGAATACTTAAATTAAGGAATTCTTAATTTCTAAAAACGTCGTTTGTAAATTCCGGTGAGAGTCGATAATTTTTCATTTTACTAACATAATTTGTCCTTGCCGGAAAGGATTAAAGAGAAACCAGAATATGGATTGAAATAAGACACCCTGTATTTTTGTATCTACAAACATACTACGACTTTGATTTCGTATTTAAAAATTGTTTGTTATTGCAGTTTGTCCTAGCCACAACGGTAGCTTGAGTTTAAAGAAACTTTGCGACTGTTCTTTTTAGTAAAATTTTATGTGAAATATATTGAAGAAATCCATACAGAGTCCTCATAAATGTTTGACTGCTGAACTGTGAAAAAAAAACGAAATGTTTGATTCTACTATATATAAATAGTTACAAATATTTCTGAGTTCTTATTTCTTAAGAACATTATATTAAATAAAACTGGAATAATAATAACAAAAGGATAAAATGCTTTTAGCCGCGGGATTAACTCGAGAAATGACATTTCAATCTCCCGAGGTTTGAACATAAAAGCGTGTGACAGGTTAGGTTTGAATTTAAAAAGCATATGCATGTGACAGGTTGTTAAAGCCGCAGAGAAATGTGCATTAAGCAAGAATGGACTTTTTCAAGTTTTTTTTTTTTCTGTCGTACTTAGGTTGTTGAATGTTTGACTTTTTTTCCTTCTATCTTTTTATTTTTTATTTGTAAAAGTTTTTGTATTTTTCTTTTTGTAAATCATTTTTCTTTTCTTCGGATTTTTTTTCTTCATGTAATTCAAAGTTTTTAGGAAATGTTTTTAAAAAGTACCATAGAAGTATTAAATAGTTTTTATAAAAAATGTTTTTCATAAGCAATATATGTTTACCTTAGGCGTTACGACATATTTTTGGATTGTAAGCTGTGTTGTTGCAAAATGATTCTGATAAAATGTATGCTGATTTTGCCCTTTTCTTGATTGTGGTAAATGCACCGTTTTGATTTACGATTGGTAGAAGGCGCGAACTAGTAAATTCGTTAAAAAAATTATTAAGTTTGGTCAGATTTTATTTTAGATAAAGCAGCAGGAAAGAAAAAAATCATTATTTAAACTGTCTACACAGGTTTTCTAATATGGTATCTCAACGTATAATCATGATTTAATTCATATTAAGACTGTTAATTGATTAAAGATTATTTTAAATCTGTTTTGAACTCGCAAACCGTTGCAACCATACAGAATATTCGAAGATTGATCACTTGCACCGGGCTAACAGAAAAATGCATTAAATGAATTTGCTAACTTATAATAGTGTTATAAAATAACTAAATCATTGTAGTTTCACCGAAATAACACTTATGTAAAGAAACAAAATACTGTCAAAGAAATAGACAGAGATTTTGAGCCTAGGGGATAATTATCATAATTGCAAAATCAACCGAAGGATTAAACCTTAATGAAGCTGGAATGATGATTCTTGAAAATATTTATTCACACAGGCAAACTGTAGCAACACCTAGAAATAAAGTTTGAAAAATTCATTCAAATATTGAAAAGATCTTCTAAGAGAAAAAAAAAATGTTAATTCAAACTTCAATGCAAGATTTGTTTCACAAACTCAAAAACTCGAACGATGTATCTAGAAGAACAATAAATTGTAAGCTAACCAATATTATTGATTTATTCCGAATTCTTGTACCGCAAACGCATTTTTTTGCTAATGTTAAAAGTATGTAGCATAATCCCTAAATACAACAATATATTTTCATTAGATTTTGCAGAACTTAAATTATTAATTATTTTTTGATCATCTAAATGTGCCTCGAGTTGTATCGTTTTCGACTCATATTGCGAGCCTGGAATAAGTTGCAGACGTAATTCGAAGTATTACTGTACTCTAAATATATTGAAATTGAAAGAGATTACAGAGGTTGAATTGGATGCTTATCAGAGAATATGATTTTTATTGCATTTATCGTTCGTTTACAGGCACACGGGAAAAGAAATCATTTACAGTACAGTCGAATCTCATTAACATGAACCTCAAGGGGAATTAAAATTTTTTTTCAAGTTAACAGTAATTCATTTTATCACTATCAATTCTTCGTATTCGTTTTTACAGGGGACTGTGAAAACAATTCATGTTAAAAGTAATTGTTAAAAGTTGTTCATGTTAACGAGGTTTGACTGTATTTTATCTGAGGAATAATTGCTGGAAGTGAATTTACAATTTCATTATGCTTTTTTAAATTTAACTTATATATTGCAAGTAACTCGATGTGCATAAGTTCTGTAAATCGTTCACAGTGTCTCACAAAAGAATGTCAAAGCATTTCTACTTATTGCCGGAAATTGCTCTGGGGGAATTTCTAACTGGGTTATATATTTCCTAACTGAACCAAATGTTTGCATACTATGTAGTATATATACAAATTTATATATATATATATAGTACTGCACAAAAAATTTCGGGTAATTTGCCGCATTTAGATGGGGACTGTTTAAATTGTAAAATATAAAATATAGATTATGAACTTTAAAGATCTCCCTAGTTTATTTAAAAGACGACTAAAATAATAAAAGATATATTATAAGTAAAAAAAAAATGCATTCTATTTAAAACTTCTTAGTACTTTCGTACTTTTCCAAGCATTTAATTAGAGAGTATTTTAATAAGTAATTTTCGTTTATTTATAAAAATACGTCATTTCGTTTTGAAATAAGGTAAATGCACTAGTAGTGGGCCACTTAAAGACATTTGTCTAATTATTATTAATATGTTAGTGAATTTCAAAAATCATACATATTTTTATCCTAGTCCTTACCTTCATGTATCTGAATAAACATTAATTTTTTTAAAATATAGTCTTTAGAAAAAATAAAAAATAAAAAATGTTACCTTACTCTATGCTCCAGTACTGGGCATAGTAAAATTCTGATGCTCCAGTAGTGGGCCCCCCAGAAGTGGGCCACTCCAGTCTTGAGTTTAATGTGTACTGTACAGAGGTTATAATTTTTTTTCATTTCTACACTTAAATATGCGCAATAATGAAATCATATTTAGAAGTTTTGAAGATTACATAAAATAATTTCAGCTTCTCTTTAGTTTTTCGAACAGTCTGGTTCGAAACCAGACTGTTCGAACCAGACTGTTTTATAACTTAAAAAAATATCTGCCCTATTTGCCATTTTGCAGTAATGATAAATAATAAGATATACATAATAATAAGGATAATTAAATGCTTTAATAATTGCAAAACTATATTACATTTAGAAAAAAAAAATAATGTGAAAAAAATGATAAATTTACAGCCATTTTTTTTACAAAAAGAATACAAAAGTTGACTATCTGTTTGTCTGAGTTCTGGTTGCGGTACCACTCCAACTATATCGGAAAAAATTATGCTAGAGATATCATTTTCCTTAATGACAAAGTCTTTTTTATTTCCAGTTGACTTTAGTCCTTCAAAAAATATCATTATTTCTTTAATTTTTTGAACTACACACAAATATACATATTTTTCTGTATTTCTTTTTCCTCCGATTATTGAGACATGTATAAACTGTCCCTCTTTCACTTCAGATTCTTCTGGGATATAATAGTGGCCCACTACGAGAACAACTTGAAATTTAATGACCCAGAAGTGGGCCATCCCCCAAACTTAATATGATAGTTTTATACCTTTTAAGCTTAAGGGGACAAACGACCCTTAAGCTTATTAAAAATCGATTTTTCACAAAAAACATATGTGAAAGTCTGAACATTTCTGCGCATTAAAAAAAAAAAAAAAAAAAAAAAAAACTCATGAAAATATTCCAATTATTTCCAGAGATATGATACAAAACTATATTGAATTCTATGGTGAATTATTTAATAATTTAACTTTAAAGCCATTTATCTCAAAATATGTTTTTTTCACCTTGCGCGCAGGATATCTCTGAAACTATTTAATATTTTTTCTTGAAATTTTCACAGATTGTGTAACGTATTAGATCCTTCAAACTGAACCTAAATTTTTACAACCCCCACCCCCCTCCCCACTTTTCATGCAGGTCATAATTCAGATTTTATTAAAAAATAATTGTTATTTTAAACTTTAAAAAAAATATTTTTTTAGTTTAAATTTGAACAAATTTAGGTTCAGATTAAAGAGAAAGTATTGTAATATGTTATTACAGTTGATTTTTTGTATTACATTGGATATTTTGTTTGAAATCAAGCGCGCTAGTAGTTGTATAAGTTTTTTTTTTTTTTTTTTAAAATAATAACTGTTTAAACCTTTACAAAAAATAAACTTTTTTTCCTTTTATAAGAATTAAAAAAATATCTTTAAAATTATAATGCTTCAATTTATACCAAGTAAAAGTGTTATGGTCATAGAGAAAATACATTCTGAGAAATTAAATGTTAAACATGATGATTTTTCTTGCCAAATTTTCACTTTTAAAGGTCGTATGTTCCTTTAAGGAATAAAGTATTCATTTATACAGTGTGTTAGAAATGTGGCATTTTAATATAAAATTCAATATACTTTTAAAGAAAAAAATATTGAATGAAAACTTACCTCTTAAGAAAAGCAGAAAGAATGAACCGCAAAATCCTTGTATTTTAAGGATGCAAGAGAAACACCCTTCAAACTCAAAGACTATCAGAATACTGAAGTTGTCCGTTTGTCTGATAATAGATAAGGGTTCCAGCCAATCAGCAGTTAGTTTGTTATCTGACAGGGGTGACTAGAAAACTTGTTTTTCAACTTTGAAAACTGGTGGTCCACTATTGGTACGTGGCCCACAACTGATACACTTACCTTAAGAGAGTCTATAATTAAAAAAAAATCAATTGGGATGATCTCTGATTGGAGGTGAAATTGATATTGAGCCTATGGGAATAAGTTTCGTTGTATGAATAAATTGTTGTTCAGTGAGGTGATTACTTAAGGGTGATCTCAAATCAAAAGGGGCAACTTTGTGACACATGCTTTAATTTATTTTTGTTCGGAAATGCGTGAAAATAGCAGGTGTTATTATTCTGAAACTGTCTAATTGCACTCAGTTTTCTGTTTTTTTAAACACACAATAAATCTTTCATAACAAGCCTTCTATTTTGACGTTTTTAAGCACATTTTCCGACCAAAACAGAAAAACCGGTCGAAAAGCAGGAGAAAAACGGGTGATCGCGTGATCGAAATAGCTTAGAACTGGATAGGTATTTTAATGATCATAAAATGGAAAACTGAGTTCGAATCGAAATCGTTTTTGTAGTCAGGCATTCCAATTTTGCATCCTTCTGTTAAAAAATGAATTTGTAAATGTGTCAAAAAGTTTTGCGCTTGTTGAACGGAGTAGTTGAAAACACCCTTAATAGAGATGGTCGCACTTGGAGGTTTCACTACATCAATATTTGAAGTTTTGTTACATTATTTTGAATGCATCAATAATATATGCTTAACTCATGTTTTTATTTCATTGTATAAAAATGTCATGGTTTTTTCAATTAAGTTTATTCTATTACGCATAAAATGCTTTGTTACAAATACTTGACTTATTTCTTTAAAATATTACACGAAATAAAACTGAATTTAAAAATAAAATGTCTTTAGTTTAATTGTTTACCTGCTGAATTAAGTCAAGAAATAACATTTCAATCTTTTGAGAATTTTGATCAAAAGCATGTGCATTTAACATATTGTTAAATCTACAGAGAAATATGCATTGGGATTCTATGTTTACACAGGTTTTTTTTCTTGTTTAAGTTGAAGGTTTTCTTTCCTTCCTTTTTACGTTCCTTTTTTTTTCTTCCATCTTTTCTCACAATTAAATAATTTCGGAACATATGCTTGAACCATAATATAAAAGATTTAAAAAATTTTTTTTCGATGAAAGTTAATTACAACTTCAGGTAAAGGAAATGTAATTTTTTTTTTAAATTTCTTATAATAATAAGTATTTAATGAATAAAAATAAAGTAAAGTGAAACGACTAGCTTGATACTAGCCTTTCCTTTTTACATTAAAAAGAAAAAGTATGGTAAATAACTTTTCTTTTGTGCCTTTTTTTCACAAAGTTCAAAAGATTTATACCTTATTTTTGAATCAAAAGGTAAATATGTTTTTAAATATTGCGATTCATGTTAATTAAAACCAAAGGTAAAGGAAACGTGAATTTGCAATTCAATGCGATAATTGCGATGTCAATAAATAAAAATTAATAAAGCGGGATCATTTTGTGTTATATTTTTAAAACTGTCAGATTTTTTTTTTATAAAAAAAAATGAATGAAGGATATAATTTTAATTAATAAGGTTATGTTTGCGTTCGTATGTTCGTTTGAAATATTCATACAGTTTTTTTTAAATTTCTGATATATATAAAAAGAAAATGAAAAACTAGATTTAACAATTACTTATTATTACCAAACAAATTGTCAACATTTTATTTAATATTGTCTTGTTAGGATACATAATTTAAAAAAAAATATATTTGATTAAAAATAGTAAAAATTTTTATGCTGCATTTCAAAAACAAGAAAGACAAAGAGTATTAGTAAATAAAATGCTGACAATCTGTGAAAATACCTAGCACAGATTTTTCATTCTAAATTTAACTTTTTTTGTTTGAAAAATTAATTCTGCTCTTTATTAATCAAATTTACTGTAATATGAATGAAATACACACCTTTGAAACTCAAATTTCTTTGATATACATATTTGTTTTTCCAAGTTTTTCTTTAAAAAATCAATACAAAAGTTTCACTGCAACAATTCACAAGTTGCTTTAGTGGATCTTGAAAAATGAAGATAAATCAAACAAATTTCATAAGTTGATACTCTGTATGACAGAAATTGGATGTTTTGCTCACAATTTTTTATTTTTCAGTTTAGTTTCGAGGGAAAATTTGTTCATTAGTCAATGAGGGGGTGAGGGAGGGGGGGGGAAACATATACAGTGAAAGGGTTAAAAGATCAGTACAGAAAACTATACATTCTTGAACTATAAAAAAATATAGTTTTTTGTTTATTTTCCTAAAATTATATTTTTAATAAAGTATTGGACGTGTCAGTCCCAAAATTTTCTTAAATCTCATACGTACATTTAATATTTCAAAAAGCAGTTACACATATTAATACTTCAGTATTATTAATTCAATACGATACCAATTTTGATATTTATTTTAAATTTCTGCTTCAGTCAATTAATCGGAGTAAAAACGAGTTAAGGGACCGTTCAAGTATTACGTAAGCATATTTTTCGTCATTTCGTACCCCCTTCCCCACCTTGTAAGAAAATATAAGCAAATGCTAGACCCCCCCCCCTTTGCTTACGTAAGATTTTATGACAGTTTATACATCAATACTTCTTGACTTATAAAAAGTTACCAATCAATTACATTATTAATCCTACAAATTTATATAGGCATATAGGGATTATGATATCAAAATATATAAAATCATTTTAATATATTGTTGCTAATTGCATTAAACAAACCACAGAATACAAAATGGTTTAAATATATTGTTATTTATCACTTTGAACAATAAAACAAGATATACAAGAAGTCTTAACTTACTTAGGCATCATAACTAAAATTTTTGCCATAAATCATACAAATGTTGGAGTTCAATTTGGTGTTCATATTTTAATCTGATGTCCAGAATCCTTGAACCCATGTTTCAACATTGTCTGTTATAAGGTTTTCACTGGAACAGTGGCCTGGGGTATTGCAGGTTTCCGGTCCTTGTTTGCTTGTTGAATTTGAACTGCAGTTGCTTCGTTGTTTAATGCTTAAGTAAGAATTGTCGTGACTCCCCCCTCCTCCTTGTCAGAAAAAATAAGCAGACTCTGGACTCCCCCTCCCCCTTTAGTGCTTACGTAATACTTGAACGGTCCCTAATGTGGATCATGATATTTATTAAAATCAATAGTTTTCCCTTATTCTGTTGTCACCAACTGTTTGCAAATAGCTGGCTTAGCAGGAAACGAGTTCCTGTCTCTTCACGATCCGATGGACAATAGAACTATGAAAAACTAAGAAAATGATGCACATTTGGCTATTACAGTGCTACTCTCCCTCGCAATATTTTCTTATACAATGTAGATCTGAAAGAAGCCTTACAGTTGTCTTACAGGCAGTTTTAATTTCAATTATTTCCATTGAATAGTAAGGTATTTTTATGAAAACTTAATATTTCAAGGTGAAATTTTTATAGCGTAAAAATCAATATATTTCCAAACACACTGCTTGCAGCGAAATTACCTGCCATCTCCTTCGAGATGAGATTTCCATTTTGAATGAATAGTTCGTGTTGTTCTTTACTAATGAAGAGAATGCGTGATATTAAACTAGCGCAGCCTGCATTCGTCTAGAAAATAAGTTCTGTTTAGAAATACGGCGATTCCAGAACAAATGCGAACAGCAGTAATAGCTGATAATTCACAGCGCGGTGAGGTGAATAAGACGTTTAATACTGGGTATACAGAGTTGTATAAGTAGATATTTACTACATCTTAATCCTTTCCGGCACACTGTGCCCGGTCTGGGATACCTAACTTTAATTCCAAACTTGCAAACGGCACCAATAAAATTTTAGCGAAATTTCGCTTTTACAAAATAAACTTAAATTAAGGAATTCAAAATATCTAAAAAGTTTGCTTGTGAATTCCGGTGTCAGTCGAAAATTTCTCATTTTTCATCAGATTTTGCCCGCGCCGAAAAGGGTTAAGATATTTAGATAATGTTTAGTCCTAAATATACATAATTGTATATATAGGTAGTAATTGCATTTTAAAACAGTTAAATGATATTTAGTACATTGTATGTATAGTGGTATATAGATATAAACTATATTTAAAGATAGTTAAATAATGTGAAGCACTGCGTGCACAGAGTTGTATGCGTATATATTAATAACATTTTAAGTTAAAATTCGCTATCATAGTGTCAAAATTAAATGGCAATCTATGTTCATCATGGGAATTCTAATGATATTAATTTCCGTGAATTAGTTTTTGAATTGCGTAAATACGGATTAGGTTTCCTTTACTGACGAAGGGCACTCCTCCCGAGGGCCTATATCCCTCGAGTAGATAATCGGCCGTTACAAAACAGACCAAACCAAACATTAGTTTTTGAGATATGATTATCGCTAAAATAGCACAAATCATGCAAAATGCCCCATAGCACCGCCACATATTAGGTGTTTTACACCGAAACTTAATTTGCAGCAATAACTTATGTCAACATTTAACTGAATCTGAAGTTTGATGAAAATCCGTGCATTAGTTCTTGAGATAAGGCTACGGCAGAAATCGTGAAAAATGCAACACAGCAGAGCGACCTGTTGGGCGATTTACACTAAACTGTAAATACGAAGTCATATTAAGAAATAACTGAATCTGAAATTTTATGAAATTCCTTGCATTATTTCTGCAGATAGAGTTTTTGCGGAAATCCCCAAAAATGTACCATAGCAGTGCCATCAGTTGACCGATTTATACCAAAACGTAGAAAACGTCAATTCATGTAAAGGACTAACTGATTCTGAAGTTTGATGAAAATCTGTGCATTAGTTCTCGAGATTGAGCTATTGCGGAAATCGTGAAAAATGATGCATAGCAGCGCCATCTGTTGAGCTATTCACACCAAAGTAGTGAAAACTTCAACTCATGTCAAGGATTAACCTAATCTGAAGTTTGATGAAAATCCGTGTATTAGTTCTTGCGATAGAGCATCCACAAAATTTATGTCATATACAGAGAAATGGACAGACAGACGGATAGACAGACGAACAAAGTCACAGACTTCGGAATTTCTGACCGGCTAAAATGTGTAAATCTGTCGAAAACCGGAATTCAAAAATATTCACTAATCCAATACTTTCTTCTAGTAAAAAAAAAAAAAAAAAAATATTTAGAAGAGATTTCTATCTGAAACAACTTCAGCTCAGAACAGACATATGACAAGAAGGTAAACTTATTGAGAAATATAAATTAAGCATATTTTTATTTCATAATGGATTAAAATGTTTTTCACAAGGCTTTTTCATTCTAGTTACTTTCTTTCTTTGATCCCATTTTAGATGCAAGAAAAAAGTCTTTTTATTTATTTATTTTTTCTTAAATCTGTCTTCTTTTGTTTTAATTTTTTCACTTAAGAAATTCACGAGCATTCACGAAAATTTCACGAGTATATCTCTTTATCACAGAAGACGAAAGAAATAACTCTATGCGAATCAATTGAGATACACGGACAAAGGAAAAGCGTTTATTTAAAAAAAAATGCGGATCAATTAAAATACATTAAAGTGGATTAATTATACTGTAAAATGCATTCGTAATCATGATTAAAAAAATCTTCATGAATACAGCTTTTTTTGTTCTAAATTATGTTGTTTTAGCGCCAGATATTGACTTAAATAAAAATAAAAATTATGAGCAAATAATTCAATAAATCATTATTGCACACAAAAAAGTAAAAAAAATAACTCTATGTAAATGAACTGCAAATCACAGGCATAGAGAAAAACGTTTCTTTATTTTTAAAAGAAAGCGGATCAATACAGTAAAGTGGATTAATTATTCTGTCAAATTTATTCTCACTCATGATTTTGAAACAGAAAGCCATATGACAAGAAGGTAAACTTATTGAGAAATACACATTAAGCATATTTCTATTTGATAATGGATTAAAATATTTTTTTCAGGATTTTTTCATTCTTTCTTTCTTTTGTCCCATTTCAGATGCAAGAAAAAAATATTTTTATTTATTTTTTCGTAAATCCGTCTTCTTTTGTTTTGATTTTTTTTACATAAGAAATTCACGAGTATATCACAGAAGACGAAAGTAATAACTCTATACGAATAAAAAGCGAAACACAAGCCAAAAAAAAAAAAAAAATGTTTAAGAATGCGGATTAAAATACGTTAAAGTGGATTAATTATTCTTTCAAACGTCTTAATCATTATTTTGTTTTAACTTGATGAAAAAGAAATTTTTTGTTTAAAAATACGTTGTTTTAGCGCCAGAAATTGGCTTAAATAAATATAAAAATTATCTGTAACTAAACCAACAGATCATCATTACAGAAAAAAAAAGAAAAGAAATAACTCTATTCGAATGAATTGCGAATCTTAGGCAGAGGAAACAAATCAGAAATTGCTCGTAAAGGTAGAAAATGTTCGTACTATAACAAAGTTTAAAAAATATTCAGATCTGGTTCTATTAGTATATAATACTTCGGATTATAGTATAGTACCTGAAATCTTTTGTGTGTCCCTGCCAATACTATCAATATTTTATTATACCGGAAGTAACATGTAGTAAACTTCACCAGGTATGTCAGTTTCACAAAATGGAAAATAGTTTAATAACATTAAAACACTTTCCAAATAATGTTCCCCCCACTATACCATTATGTAATGGAATACCTTTGTGCGGCCCTGTAAATGAATAACAAATATTATTTACACCATAGATTGTACAGAATGATAGAGAATTCTAGAATATACTTCATAGAATTATATTAATTCTACAATGTTTGAAAGAGTATAACTTCATTAAAATGCACTTGAAACCATTTTTCCCCATTCACCATTATGTAGCACAATGCTTTTGATTGTCCTGTAATTAAACTATACATCCGATTTTCATAAAATTTGAATCAACACGACAAACTTATGAAACAATTACATAATTTCAAACGATTCGGTTGGGTGATATTTGCTCTGTTATATGAAGACAGACGGACGGATTAAACGACGACTATAGGTGCTACATATGTATATTATAAAGGCCAAAGGTATCTGAGCGTAACGCATACGTCATTTTTCGAATGGCAACACTTTGAAATTTGAAATGAAATTTCGGTTTTGCAATTTACGCTACTTATATTTTTAAACTTATAAATATCGTACATTTTCAATTTTTACACCATCCTCTAGCGAAAAAACTGTACTTTTAAATGCAATTTGTTTGAAAGCTGTATCTTAATTTGTTTTTGAAATATTAATTTTTTTTGTAGTTTTTAACACCGCTTTTCTAATTGTGGCAACAGGAGTGCTCCATTTCTATTAAAAGCAAAGGAAAAAAGGGAAAAAATTGATTGCTGTATTATGTTGCCATTTTCTCATTAAAAAGGAAAAAATTGAAATTTAAACACCTTCTGTTATAAAACCCGGTGAATTTTGATTTCATTTACAAAATTTGATTTACACGTAAAATAAAATCAACAGTTTAATATCTATTTCAGCTATAAGCATTGAGACGGATCAGGTTTTGAATCAAAATGACCAAATTAAAATGGCAATTTTTTATGAAAAGGTGAATGCAGATACGAAATGTGCATTTATAAATTTTGATATGATGAAAATGATGCCGGGTTTTGATTTCACGGGAAAAAAGTTTTATGACTGAGTCAAAGTTGAATAAATTTGCTGTTTTTCATTTTGGAATACTAGAATAATAACCTAAATTGATAAGTTTACCATAAGGACAGATCTTTATTATTATTTCCTTCTTACATGTACGATTAAAGTTTAATTTTAACAATTTCTACAGCTAAGTTTTAAAGAAATAGTATTTTGTTAATTCGACGTTAAATATCGTTTGTATAAGAGTTAGACTTACCAATATAAGATGCATTTTTTACTATAACTAATTTTGTAGGTTTATTATAAATCAATGAAGCAGTTCCTTTTTAAACCTTTTCTTTCGCCGAATTTCGACGGGTTGTACCTTGTCTATCTATATAATGACGAAAGAATCTGAACATGGACAGTTAAATTATTTACTTTGAAATTTCAGTTTATTTGGTGATAGGAAATGTCTTAGAGAAAAATGTATAGAATAAAATGAATTTTCTCATTTCCTTAACTCATAAGAAAAGTATTAGAGGGCTTCACAACCATAACCGACCAAGCCAATTAAAAAAAAAAAAAATGTTTAAAGATTTCGTTTACTTTGGAAGTGGATAAAACCGATATTTTGCACCTTTTTAATTCACTATTATATCATTACTTTGGCCAACTATGGCTTCAAATGGCCTACTATGGCTTGATACCTCAATTGTGTAGACGATATTGATATCCTCTTTTTATTCTAATCGAATGAATTAGAAACAAACTTCATAAACTTTATTCGCGTTTGTAATGACCGAAAGGTGGCGTTGTATAGATCTGATAATCGTTTGTTTACGTAGTGCTTGCTGTTTGTTCCATGCAAGAAATGCAATCGAATCATGCAAGCATTGTGTTGCTGTCATGTTATTTTGCCATGAGTAACTCAAATGTACTTTTTTATATTATAGATCTAAACTTTGTGTATAAAATTTTGATTTTAGATAATTTTAATACAAAGAACCCAACGTTGCATGCGTTATAGAACTGTTTATTTATTTATTTATTATAGAACTGTTTATTTATTTATCGACCTTTTAAACACTGATTTCAGCGGAAGATGCTCACGGTATCAGTTCTATTTCGTTGCAGACTTTGTCCGCGAGAGGGCGTCTATTTCATTTCAAACGCGAATAAGAGTATTTTTAAAGAAATGTTATACTTCAACGTGTCGCGAATTCGATTAATATTTGTAATTACTTTGGTGTCCACACTCTCATAGTGACTCCATGGTCATAGTTTTATTTTTCGCAGACGATCACGAGAAATGAAAAAAGTAGTAGTAGTAGAATTATTCTGGAATAAAGTGGGTGTTAAGTTTTTATCTGAAATGTTTTGAAGCTTCGTTTTTTGTAAGAGATTTAAATTATTTTTCACACGTTTAAAGTAAAACGACGATGTTTACATTTTCGGGTAGAATTTATGACATCGAGATCGCAATGTTTATGATACAACGTGCATCAAGATTGTAAAATTTTAAAAATTTCGTGAGAGCTGTTAAGTATAATAAATTATACTAAATGCTAAATAAAATACTAAGTAACGTATACGAGGGTTGCTATTTATGTATCTAGAACCCATGACATCCGTGGTGTTGATAGGCAATATTTGACTTATGCATCTCAAAGTTTAATATTGTTGGCTGTATACGTAGTCAGAGCGTTTTGTCATCTGAAAATTATTTTTGCAGCTCAGTCACTTTAAATTTCCCCTCAGTCAAAAAACGGAATTGAATCATGAAAATGTATGTGTAATGCTTTATTGCGACATTTGATGAATTTTGTCGATGAAACACCACCTAAAATCATTGTGTATCACTCAATTAATCAACGTGGTTCACTCAATTTAATGTTGGCCGGCGTTTGTTGAAGGACGAATTTAAAGAAGGTCAGCTGTTTGGTTGTATATGGTTTAATGGCGCAAAATTCCTTTTGGGATTACTGCGCCAAGAAAAGAAATAAGAAGCAAAAAGATTATCAAAGACAAACAAAAGGGGTGGTCAAAATAATGTAGTTAATTGAAGAAGGTCGGACAAAATCGATTGTCGTGCTAGAAACCATCGATGCTGTGTTCACACTGAAAAAGCAATTTCATCATGTGATATATATACCGTGCGCATAAGACATACCCGGATATTGATATAACAAGCATACACAAGATTTTACATAAGGGCTGAGCTGCATTAAAGATTTGTGTGCTTTGTTTTTCGCATACATTGTCACTCACTTTAAACAAGAGTTGTGTCCCACGGCGTAAAGAAATCTATATAATAAAGGCCAAACGTATCTATGCGTAACGCATACGTCATGTTTTGAATGGCAACACTTTCCGATGAAATTTCGGTTTTGCAACTTTCGCTATTGTAAATTTTTAAACTTCTAGACATTGCACGTTTTCAATCTTTATACCATCGTTAGAGAAAAAATGCACTTTTAAATGCCGTTTGTTAGAAAACTGTATCTCAATTTGTTTTTGAGATATTAATTTTTTTGTAGTTTTTGGTTCAATTTCTCTATTGGTGGCAACTTGAGTATCGCATTTATGTGGGAAAAGATAAAAAAATAGCCATAGAGTAAAAAAGAAAAAAAAATAGAGATGCAGTTTAGTGGCTGGAGGCGATGCCAAAAATGTAACTCTAAAATTCGCTGCATTGCATCAAACACAACGGCGTGCTTTCACAAAAAAGAAAAACTTTTAGCGTTGCAATTTTAATTCATAATACAATGAAATGCTATTTTATAATGCTAAAATATATTCAGATCTTTTTTATTTAGAGAAAAAATAATGTTAAAAAATTCGTCTCTGTTCCATGTGATTGTTTTGCTTGGGCCGAATGAGAGACTTATATTGGAAGAATAACGCCCATCAAACCGTTTTAATCGCATACTACACCTCCATCTATCTCTTTTCTCCATGGAAAGTAACAGATCACTGTATATCTTAGTTGTCATTTTTTTCATAGCAACTGAAAAAAATAGCAATTAAAAACCTGTTATGTCAATATATCGTCGGCTATAAAACCCGGTGAAAGTTGTTGGTTTTATTTCGTTTTTATTTATGAATTTAGTGACTTTTAGTTCGTTGTAAGCTTACTTTACAAAAGATACATCAATTAACCTTTACAAAAACATATTTTAAAGAATATCCGGGTGTCATATTTTCTTAGTTGTTTTTAAAAACTGAGAATGCAATTTTATTCTTTGGCGAAATCTTTGGCTAATAACTGCTATCTTGCGTCTAATACGCAGGGCCGTAGTGAACAATAGGAAGGGCTCAAGAGAATGTAGGGGGGGGGGCTCATAGTTTTTTTTTCTCTCTCTCTGATGCAGAAACATAAATTAGTGCATATTCATATTGTAGGTACTCTGTTTCATATTAAACTGTTAAAATAGCTTCATTTTATGCTTAGAAAAGTATATGATGATGAAGTTTTGAGTGTATAACTGGTGCAAAATAGCCCATCATGTTAGCTTCATATGTACAAATAGGATGGGGAGTGTTGAAACACTTATTTTAGATACAATTTAGTAACTCTGCAAAACTGTGAAAAGGTCTCAAAACTAAATTAGATTTATAAACAATATTTCATTTGAATTTTCGGAACAGAAATTCATTGAGTGACCTTGGAATCTTTTCCAGGGGGGGGGGGCTCAAAATATTTTAGGGGGGGGGGCTGAGCAGCCCATAGCGCCCCCTTAGCTACGGCCCCGCTAATACGGAAGTATCGATAATTTTTAAAGCTGTATATGATTACATAAATAATATGTTTCATATAAAATTGCTATTTGGAATGTGTTGGCAGTTTAAAAAGCCTATTACGCAGAAAAAATTTATTAGACTTTCCAATTTTAAATTTTAAAAACGTTTTTCACCTTTACTTTGTGACCCGGGAACCCCGGGTTCGGTGTACTAGTGATCATAAAATACAAACGTGTTGCGTCAAAATCTGTATATAACATTCACACTGGTGACGCATCTTTGATCTATGTGTTTGAGACAATAGTAAACAATAATCGCTGTATGCTATTTTCAAGATGAGCCAAACCGTACGAAAGTTTAAAGATAGAAAACCAACGATTATAAATGCACAAATAAAGTATGAGAAGATAGCAAATAGCTATTTCGAATCTAGATTCGAAATAGCTATTTTCTACCTTCTCATATTTTATTTGCGCATTTATAATCGTTGGTTTTCTATCTTTAAACATTTGTGCACAAAGGCTTTATTTGCTATTTTAACGTACAAAAGTTGTTTTCGCAGGAAGCATTTCGAAAATAAGGTCACCATTCTTTTGGATAAATGGGCATATTGCTATAATATCTCTAGAGAATTTGTAGAGCAATCAATTCTGAACAGTTTTTGGTCATATATTTGCCAGAAGTCTTAAAAGAAAAAGAAATAAAAATAACCAGTAACTTCATACCATTCTTAAACGCGGCAATGAGAACTTTCGCACTTCAGTCTAAACAGCTGAATATTTACCCGGTCAAAACATTGAATTAATAGGACGTATAATCCTGATTTGGTTAGTAATTATATATTTTTGTTCTATTTCGTGCAGAAAGAATTACATGGTCAAATAATTATTTACCACGCCAGAAGAAGCAATATCCGCATTAAAAATGCATGTTCACGATATATATCAATCGGAATGGGAATAGTAAATTGAAAAAATTTTCAAAAATATAAAAAAATGTACTGTTCATAATAGAGAATATTTTAAAAACAATAAAATCATTTTCAATGGTAAATATTGGTTGTTATTTATTATTTCGCATACTTTTGCGAAGTCATATGGTAGCTAAATAATATTGACTCATTAATCAGAAGGATTTTTGTAAAAATATAGACTTTAATAACTTCACAAACACAACAATAAATATTCGAGAAAACGTCACTGCGAGAATGACAGAGCTTCGTTAAAAGTAATTCCATTAATTGAGTTGCCATTCGTTGAAAGTAAAAAGTTCTCCTACGCGGAGAGAATTACAGCCGAGTTCGAGCTGAGCCACTACAGAGTATGCCCCCAGTGACGTAGTCACGATTAAAAAAATGGTTTTACTTGATACAGATACATAAGATAGGTCTTGAGTAAATATACATATGATGCAATAATAGAATACATATATATATGTAGTACATTAAGAAAAAACATAAATTTACAAGTAAATATTGTACACTCATTACAAAATATATACAAAATATTTATACTATAGAAAATACATTGTATGTTCAAATATTTATACAATATAATCAGTTACAAGATGTTGAGGAAAACGAATTTTGCGACCAGATTTCGTGGTAGGATGTTTGACAGAAGGAGCATTTATGGGATCCTGTTGTTTTTGAGGTTGGGAAGATGGAAAATAATCTGATAATTGATAAGCCGGTTTGATACGATTAATTGATACAGTACACCGTTTCCCGTTTAATTCCAAGTCAAACGTTTTATTAGATTTGGCAATCACTTTATGAGGTCCTGAATAAGAGGGTGATAAGAGAGAATTTACTTTGTCTGATCTTAAAAACACACGAGAACATGTTTGCAATGAAGGATTTACATAGATTTTGGGGTTCCGTGCCTTGTAGGGGCAACAAGATTTAATCCCCTCATTGTTTCAGTCAACTGAGCCACATAGCTAAGAGTAAGTGGTTGATTTACAGTCTCGCTGTTAATGAGATCACATGGTAGACTGATATTTGTCCCATAAACAAGCTGAGCACAGGTAGCTTGGATGTCGTTTTTAAGAGCTGCGCGCAAACGAAGTAAAACAATGGGGAAGGTTTCAGTCCATCGAGTTTGATTGTGCGCTTTAAGCGAACTCTTAAGGTGACGGTGAAATCTCTCAATAAAACCGTTAGACTGTGGATGATATGACGTTGTTCTTATGCGTCTACAGCCTAATCTATTAGTAAGTTCTTTGAAAAGAGAAGACTTAAAATTCCTACCTTGATCAGTAGTAATAGTAACCAGGGTACCAAATCTGGATATCCAACCATGTATTAGTGCACGAGCAGTTGTTTCTGCAGTCATATCTGGTGTGGGTATAACTTCGGGCCATCTCGTAAACCTATCAATGATGGTCCTGCAATACTGGTATCTATCGGAGGATGGTGAAGCTCCGATAAAATCAACGTGAATATCAGCAAAACGAGCATCAGGTTCAGAGAATGTGCCAATTGGCGATATGGTGTGTTGGAAGACTTTAGCTTTTTGACATTTCATACAGCTGCGAACCATAGATTTTATGCCTTTACGCATGCCAGGCCATACAAATCGTTTGGAAATTAAATCTAATGAAGCTGAGAAACCTAGATGCGAGAAATAATGTAAGGTGGAAAAAATAGATTGTCGCATTCTTTTAGGAACGAGTGGTCGGGGATCTTTTTGTGACATATCGCAATATAAATGGACATCTTCGAGTGAAAAATAGTGTTTTTCTAATTTTAACGAAGTCGTACCGAGTTCGAGAATTTTTTTTAGCTCTTCATCATTTGTCCGAACAGTGGCAAACTCTTTAAAATCTAGCATATTAGGAGAAATTGAATCAATTTCAATTCGTGATAATGCGTCGGCCACGGTGTTATCAGAGCCTTTAGTATATCGAATATCAGTAGAAAACTGTGAAATATAGTCTAAATGTCTCAATTGACGAGGACTACATTTATATGGATTCTGTTGAAATGCGTATATTAGGGGTTTTTGGTCAGTATAAATAATGAAATTACGAGCTTCGAGCATGTGTCTGAATTTTTTTATAGAACAATAAATGGCAAATAATTCACGATCATAAGTAGACCAATTTCTCTGAGACTCATTTAGTTTACAGGAATAAAATGCGATTGATTGATACTGTTTTTCGGAGAGTTGCATTAAAGAACCAAAATTGCTACATTGCTAGCATCGACCCATAAATTTAACTGGGCTTCAGGAATTGGATGTCGCAATAAAGTAGCTCGAGCTATAGCTTCTTTTCAAGCAGTGAAGGAAAGATTGGCCTCTTCGTTCCATTTTACTTGCTCAGTTTTGTTAGCCTTGGATCGGGGATGTTTTTATTTTTATTTTTGTGTCCTTCTAAAAATTTAACAAGTGGAGCTAAAATATCGGCAGCTTTGGGAATGCAACGTCGATAAAAATTGAAAAAGGCCTAAATAACGTCTTAGTTGAGTTAAGGTAGAGGGCTGGGGGAAATCTAAGATGCATTGAACGCGATCTGGTAAAGGTTCAATTCCTGCAGATGAAAATTTGAATGCTAAAAACTCTATAGGGCCATTCCACTGTCACGTGCGAGACAATCAGATACCATAATTACACCAAAACTGTGTTATAGGGCTTAAAATTCTTCAGAAACAGGAATAAACACATTTTTGTCAGTTTATATTTGGTATAACAATATCTCAGGCAGTGACAGATTTTTCCTAAATGGTTTTATGATTTAGTTATTAATTAATTTGCATGCGTCACGTGCAGGACGTCTGAAGTCAACCACTTGTAATTTGCTCTATGATCCAGCTAACATTTCTGCTCTACTAGTTTTGCAATTTCAAAAGAAAAAAATATATATTAGAAGCTAAAGGTCTAATGTTTATGAAATAAACATCATTTTTGGAAAAAATAAATTTTTAAACTGCTAAAAAAATATAACGTATAGTGTCACGTGCGGGACACTGTTGTCACGTGTGGCGCATTTGCAAATATCATTCAAGTAATCTTTTCAAAAATAAGAAAATAAAGGAATACAAAAAAGAAAATGCATATTATACATTTTACAATACAAAAATATTTATTTTAACTTTTTTTTGTACAAAATAAATGTTCAAATTGACATTTTTAAATATAAATGTATAAACAGAAACTCAAAAGTTTTCCATAAATTTGAAACAACCTCTATTTTTAGCTACAGTGGGAGTTGATATTTTCTTTACCACATCTTTAAATGAATATATAATTTTATCTTTATACTGTGGTCACTTGCAGGATTTACCACTCTTTATCATGACAGACACTTCAATACTATCATGATTGGTGCTTGTAATAATTTCACCAGGATAATTAATGCCATCATATTCCCATTCACCCATCTTAAAAGAAGCTGCTGTTTCTGAAGAGATGTTTAATATAATTGCTCCTGGAGAATTCACAGCACCATTTTCTCCCTTATCTTTTTCATTCTTCTAGCACTAGTAGACTTAGATCTTTCCATTTCTGCTAAATAAATCACAAACTTTATCAATTATAAATGCTTTTGTCTAAATTTACTTAATTTCATAGAAACATTGAACTTTAATTCTATTTTAATTTAGAAAAACAGAATATAAATAAAGCAGTTTTATTATTTATTTTCTGCAGAATAATACCAAGTTCTTAAACACATGACTCTTCTTATTACATAGAAAAAACCCTATAAATTAAGTAGATCAATTCTTACTAGAAAACAATATGTTCTTATAATAAAAATAACCATCGAAGTGTTCAAATTTTATTAAAATAAATTTATAAAAAAAAGAAATAAAAAATATTAGCATCACATAAAAAAAGAAAAAAAAATGGAACTATCATAAAAAATGTTTACAAAAAATCTTAATTTCGTTTTAGTTACATAGAATATGTTCTTAGGACGAAATAATCATTAAACTGTTAAACCTATGCTATAATAAATCTCTATTTAGCATTCAGAAAACAAAAATGATAGTCTTACTCATAAGGTGTCACGTGCAGGACAATTTTGTTTTTATATTTTTCTTCAAATAAAAATTTGGCCCAAATTTTTAACTAGCATAGGATAAGTGTACTACACTAAACTGCTTTAGAAATGCCAATTAAACAAAATAAATGAGTTCCTTTTTTCTCATAATTTAAAAAATTCATCCTTTGTGTCACGTGTGGGACACAGAAACAAAGCATTTTGTGTGTGCTGTAATAATTATTTGAAATTATCCTAGATTTTAAAGTTTAGTGAAATAAAAAGAATGAATATTAGACTTACCTAAAATGTTGATTTCAAAAGTTTCATTGGATTTTCATTATTAATAAAACTCATTCAAAATGCATTATAAAACTCAACATACTTGCTTGCACATGCACGCCATCTTTAAACTGTTGTGTTGCCAATCCACAAAAGACAAACTTTAAATTCTTACTCAAAACATAAAATTTGACATGTTGCCATTCAGTAAATACCAAACATATTTATTTACACAAACTTTTTAAAATGACTATCAATTTACCTTTTTTCATGGAATGGCCCTATAGTGGATAGACGAAATTTATATTTATCATAATTGATACACAGACCATACTATTTAAGTCTAGAAAACAACAATTCAAGATGTTCTAAATGTTCATTTTCATTTTCAGAAGCAGTAAGGAAATCATCAAGAAATGCGTAAACAAATCCTAAGTCATGAATTATGTCATCAATAAATCGTTGGAATGTTGAGAAAGCATTGCAAAGGTCAAATTGCATTTGCGTGCTTTCAAAAAGTCCGAAGGGAATGCAAATAGCAGTTTTATGTACATCATCAGGATTGATGGGAATCTGATGGTACGCTTTTATTAGTTCAATGTGACTGAAGATTTGTTAACCATGTAATTCCGCAGTGAAATCTGCGATACAGAGTATAGAATATTTCTCTTTAACAATTTATGCATTTAGAGTACGATAATCACAAACAGGTCTCCAATCGACAGATCCTTTCTTCGGCACCAGCTGCAAAGGTGAAGAGTAATTACTTTTAGAAGGTCTCATATGACCAAGCTACAGCATGTGCTGAAATTCAGCTTTGTCTATTCTTAGTCGATCTTGAGCTAGCCGTCTAGGCTTAGCAGCTACTGGAGGCTCCTTAGTGTTTATATAATGCACAGTATTATGCTTAACCGTTTCGTTAGAATCAGGTAATTTTGTGATTTCAGGAAATTTAAGTAATAATTTACCATATATATTATTAAAAAAATTTGATTTCACGGAAAATATATTACAAATATTAAATATAGCAGGAGCTTTTAAATTGGTAGTGGAATCAATAAGACGACGGTTTCTTAAATCAAGCTTTAAATTAAAATTATGCAAAAAATCAGCTCCTAAAATAGCACATGAAAATCACAAACTTAAAATGAATAAGTAAAATTTCTACGCAAACCTAAGTTAATATAAATAGTTTTCCGATTGTATACATTAATTTTGGTGACATTAGCAGCACAAAAAGTTTGGAGAACAGGTTTAGTTTTATCATTTTTATTCGCGGCCACGATGGACGCATTTGAAACCACTATCAACGAGGAAACACATACCTGTATTTCTGTCTATAACAAGAAGGCGACGTGAAGATGTTGGGGAGAATTCCTTCGCTGCTATTCTTCCCGCTCCCAGTTTTCCATGTAAGAACAACGTGGGAGCCACTTTATGGCTTTTTCACTAAATTTTTGATGATACCAACACACTTTAGAATCTCTATGTCGGGAATGAGACCGATGACGTTGCTTATGATCACCTCTTGACGCACATCTTGAACGTCGAAGTTGAGCAACTTCTTGGCATAACACTTGGATTTCTTTCAGAAGCATCTCTGTCGTTGGCGGTGTTGGCGCATCAGGCGAAGTTGGTCGATTTGAAATTAAGCTGATGTTTGCTGGTGTTAAGTCGAGAATTCTATCTGCAATCTCTGCTGCTTTATCAGGAATAATTTTTTAAATGGAAGCTAGAATCGTTTGAACACTTGTTGGCATTTGCTGAGTGAAAAGTTCTAACAGAAGCTCATCACACATATTATGGCTTTCAGCTCGTCGTTTCATTAATCGCAGTAATTCAGTCGGCTTTCTATCACCTAGGCTTTCTACAGATAGCAGTTTCCGGATTTCTAAGGTACGTTTTTCACCACAACGTTCAATAACTTTAGATTTTAAAGTTTCATATGGATCAGATGGATCCGGAGTCATAATAATAGCACGAACCATAGTAGTTGTAGCAGACGGTAGATGAACTACAGCATAATTGTACTTAGTTTTCGTTTCAGTTATTGGTTTAGGAGTACCTAATTCAAAAGTAGATTCCAGCATTGGAAACATAAGCTAGGGTCGATAGAAATATATGGTGGAATAACCATTGCAGATGCTCAGCAATTGCCATTTTTCTTGCGAGAACAAATTTTAATGTTAGCCATTCGTCGAAAGCTCGATGAAAAAAATAACAGTTCAAGAGTCCGCGGTCACCAATTTTGCGAAGTCATATTGTAGCTAAATAATACTGACTCATTAATCAGAAGTATTTTTATAAAAATATAGACTTTAAAAACTTCACAAACACAACAATAAATATTCGAGAAAACGTCACTGCGAGAATGAGAGAGTTTCATTAAAAGACGTTAAAAGTAATTCCATTAATTGAGTTGCCATTCATTGAAAGTAAAAAGTTCTCCTACGCAAAGAGAATTACAGCCGAGCTCGAGCTGAGCCGCTACAATACTTAAATAATAACCCTCTCATTATGAGGTACTTACAAAATTAACGCATTTTTATAAAGCTACGATACATTTTACATTTATTATTTTACGAAGCATAATTGCGCTTTTGACGAATCTGCGTGCATTGTAATTTCTAGTTGTATGACAGGTTGCTTACAGCAATCAGATAATTCCTTGAATTCAGTTGAGAAGAAGTAAAAAATGCGCTTCAATAGTAGCAAATCAGATGCATTCGTACTATAACGAAGATTTAAAAATATTCAGATCTTGATGTAATAGTAAACAGTAATTCGGATACAGTGTACAAACCGAAATCATTTCTGTTTCCCTGTATATACAATCTGCTTTCTATTATGCAGGAAGCAACTTTTAGTAAACCTCGGAAGCGTATATCAGTTTCATAAAATGTGAAATAGTTTAATGTAATGGAAGCGCTTCCTAACTAATGTTTTCCCATATACGATTGTGTAAAGGAATATTTTTGTGTAACCCTGTAAATCAATAACAAATATTCTTTTCACCACAGATTGTACAGGAAGCAACTTTTAGTAAATCTCGGAAGCGTATATCAATTTCATAAAATGTGAAATAATTTAATATAATGAAAACACTCCCTAAACATTGTTTTCCCATATACCATTGTGTATTTGAATATTTTTATGTAGCCTTGTAAATTAATAACAAATATTCTTTGCACCACAGATTGTACAGGATGAGTATTTTAGTATATACTTCATAGATGCATATCCATTTTATTATGTTCGTAATAGTGTAACATCATTAAAATGCATTTGAAATTATTTCCCACTGGCCTTAGCGTAAAGGAATACTTTTGATTGTCTCTGTAATTCAATTATGCATCCGATTTTCGCAAAATTTCAAAAGACTCGACACTCGAAATTATACAACAATCATATATGTTAAATTTCAAACGATTTGGTTGGGCAGTTTTTGCTCTGTTCTATACGGATGGACGGTTGGAATGAACAATGACTATAAGTGCTACGTATTTATATAACTACGAAGAATCTGAAAAAAAGACAGTTAAATGATTTCCTGTGAAACTTCATTTTCTTTAGTGATATGAAATACTTTAGAGAATGAACGAGTAGAATAAAACGTTTTTTCTTTTGTTGCCAAACACTTAGGAATGATTATCGTGCAAAGTGTGTTGATGATTTCTGTTTATTCTCCAAGAATGAACTGGAACGAAACTCCATAAAATTTCATAAACATTATCACAAGAACAGTTATTCCTCAAAATATATCGAGGTAGTCAGATTCTAGAATTTTCCGAATAAATTTGAAAAACATTTAAATTTAATGGAATGATGTAGATAGGTCTTGTTTATTATACTGATGTACCACGTTTGATAGAAACCTGGACAGAAATGCGCATGGGCTAAAAGGACTAGTCCATGTCGAAAATGGGAAAGTCCGTTCAATCTCGAGATGAGTTCGTTTATTTAACATCCTAGCTATGTCGGCTTTTTTTACAAATACCTATTCGTTTCTGTCATTGAATTATATGTTTTTAAATATTACATTGTCATTCTGCTATATTAAAACAAGTTATAAAAAATGAAATATAATAAGAAAGATGATTTAAAAATATGATTATTAAACTTAGCGTAATAATTTTTTTCTTTGCAATATAGCGTAACTTAATCTTAATAGACTTAACGACTGCATGGCATGATTTGTAAAAATTGCTAAATTGGAAAATTTTTAAATTTATTTCTTTACATTATTGATTATATTATTTATTTATATTATATGCATGCATTGCATATGCATGTGCCACAGATATCAGAGTTTGGTACGATTTTTTCCCAACGTCAATTTGGAGTAAACATTAATTTCGAAAACCAGTTACATATACATTTTAAAATTATTTTCTATTATTTTAAAAAGGAAATAACAATAAATAAATAAATTAAATATATTAAATGTTAAAAACTAATAACTACAGAACAAAAAAACATTTTATTTAATTTGAAAAAAGGGGAAATTAAAGTAAATAGACAATTTATAAATAAATAAACAACAATAGCCAGGTTACCATACCAGCCAAAATAACGCCAATTTGGCGCTAAGTAAATATCCACTGAGTATGTGCCGTGAATATTTAGGCTGTTAGAATTGTCGAATTTCTCGCATAGCCGCCAAGTAGGATGCTGAGCAATCGTTAAATCTCCGTTTCAGCCGTAAATATAAATGTAAAAAAGAAAAAAAGACATGTTTTTATTAAAATTCACAAAAATGTAGAGAAAATGTATACTTTGGAAAGGATTATTCCGAGAACTGATAGAAGATGCACAATGTATTTAATTTAAAATAAAATTTTACTCAGAATAAAAAATAAAAAACAATATTTAATATCATTTTCATGAATACGTAGAAGTAATCTCGGTCTCATGAGCAATTCTCCCTGAAGTCTGAATAGAATCGGCTTGGCAATCTGCCAAGTGAAGATCGTACAAATGTGGTTTATCAGAATGTTGATTATATGTCTTATTTGTGTATGATACTTTCAATGAACTAAACACTGTAAATTATTTTTTTTCACTTATATAATGGTGCGATCTAAACATATATTACTGGTGTAACATTACAATGGTGCACGTGTTATATCAATTAAAGTGATACATAAAATTGGAGGCAGCAAGGCTGCCACCAATTTTATGGAGTAACCTTACACAAATGTTTACAGTTAAAAGAATATTATTTACGTTTGTAGAAGAAAAGGATGAGCAAGAACTAAATGAAAAATACAACACCAAAGAAGTTAATATTAATATTTTTTGTTTATAAGATGGACAAATTTCTGTATGTAAAATGCTTCTACAATACATTTATATTTATTTTATGATTTGTTTTACTTAAAAGAAAAATATTTTTGTTGTATCATTTTTTTATTATCTATTTGATATATATAAAAAAGTACAGATAATTTTCCAAAATAAATTTTTATATGTTTTCAACCTCTTACATTGAGGAGGAGATATAGTGGACAGAAAATCCAATAACGTTTCATAATCCATCAAATATTTTTTAAATTTATGTCTACTATCTTATTTGTAATACTTGGGCAAAAATTATAGCATTTAATTCACAATCACTGAATTTATTTAAAATACAGAGTGTGACCGTACGCATATAAGCAACCTTTACATGGATACGGACATGGGAAGAAATCCTGCGCTGTGATTGGCTGCTGTTACAGAGCAAAGTCATGTCACGAGCACATTTTTTGCCGTAATGCAGGAGAGAGATAACAGCAAACCGACTTGCAAGGTTGCGGAGTCGGAGTCAGGCCTATTTTTTGACCAAAATAGTCGGAGTCAGAGTCGGCTTGTTTCTCAGCGACTCCGACTATTTTGGTCGAAAATAGGCCTGACTTCGACTCCGCAGCCCTGTAAGTCGGTTTGCTGTTATTCTCCCTGCATTACGGCAAAAAATGTGCTCGTGACATATGACATTGCTCTATAACAGTATCTAATCACAGCGCAGGATTTCTTCCCATATCCGTATCCATGTAAAGATTGCTTATATGCTGACCGTACATCGCGAACCCTGAATTTCTAACATTTTCAATTAAGCTATCGCAACATTTTCTACTGACTTACTTTTTTGTGCGAAATGCTTTTTGCAAAATTTACACACTTTTTAATTTGCTCAACTAGGGATTTTCATTTCATATATTTCTTGCATAAGTACAAACATAACTTCCTATATCCTGACGTATAATTATTCTTTTTGAGGAATGCGCATGTACTGACACCGAAACTTGTTTCCCTCTAAAATTGTAACTTCTTGTTGCTTAAAATATCCAATAAAAAAAAATCAAAGAATCAATTAAGAAAATAGACAATTAAATTACTTTCTATGAAACTTCAGTTTCTTTTGTGAAACGAAATGCTTTGGAGAATAAATGAATGGAATGAAATGACGTTTCTCATTTCCAAACCTTCTAGAAACAATAATTGTACAGAACGCTTCATGATTTCAGTTTGTTTTGTTGGAATGAACATTGAAAGCAAGCTTTGATGGAAGCTTTAAAAGTTCGACGGACATTATTTAAAGAATGATTATTTCTGAAAACAGATCGAAATAATAATATTTTAGAAATTTCATTACAGTTTTCTTTCTAATTACTGGATTTCTAATATTCTTACACCTTTATAGACATTAGAAAGAATATGTTAACGCAAGGTGTTAATTTGTTATACAGGGTGAGTCATAAATATCGAAACAATAGGCTATCTCCTTAAATATTGACCCTAGACCCATACTTCCAGTTGCAAAGTTTCATAAAAAAGGTGAATTTTTTTTAAAGATAAATTGCAACTCCATGGGGGTCTATTTTAAAAATTACGAAAATTAAACTTTTATACGGCCCCCAGATGATAAAACTTCCAATTAGAAAAATTTTCCTAATCCATTCGTGAGTTGAAAAAAAAAATCATTTTGATATCTGCAAATCCCCAAAAGATATTAAGATTCAAAATTTTCCAAAATTCGTGACTTACACCACTTTAGCATACAGCGATATCAGCTCATTTGAAATGCAATTTAGGGATCGACCATAAATTTACGCATTATTAAATGTCGATCAGAGACAATACTTTAACTTTTAGATATAAAATAAAAGCGTATAGGTTTTGGCTTTAAACGTACTTCAAATATGCTAGATGTCTGCAATATCTCGAGCTTGGCGCCAGCCTCGTAACTAGCAAGTCCCATTGGCCGGACCGTCTTATTTAACGGTTATTAAAAGTGTTATTAAATTAAGTGATATTAATTAAACTCTCATTAAAAGTGTCTTAAAAACTTATTGCCGCAAGCAATAAGTTTAGTAAAAATAGTAATAGCGATAATGATACTTTTATTAACGGAATCATTGGAAACATATTTTAATAAATTACACAGAAATATTTTCAAAAATCTACTTTTTACTATTCAGCTTCAAAATTTATGATGGTTTTAAACCTATTTTTACTTTATTCTATCTTTACAAGAAGAAAGTATTGGATTCATGAAAATGTTGAATTCCGGTTTTCGACGGATTCACACGTTTAAAGGCTCAGAGATACCGAAAAATATGTTTTTACAAAATGTCTGTCTGTGAGTCACTGCTCCTATATCTCTGTATATGACATAAATTTTATGAGCGCTCTATTTTAAGAACTAATCCACAGAATTTAATAAAAAATTATATTTACTTAGTCCTTGATATCAATTGATGCTGATTAGCTTTTGGTGTAAATCGCTAAACAGGTGGCCCTACTGTACAGGCTTTTGTGTAATTCCCCGCAAGAGTTGTATATCTAGAATTATACGCATAGTGTCGCGGCACCTTTTACGCATCGTGAAATAGCGATTTTAACAAGAAAAATATGACGTTGACAGATCCAAAACAATGAAAAAAATTGAAATCGACGTGTTTAAAGAATGAGGTTTAAATCAACAGACGCATTTAAACAGTAATTAAAGAAGGTGCGAATGGCAAAACTTAAACAAAATCTGAAATCGAAACTACACAGGACGGAGTTAATCACCTAGAAACTTTTAAAAAGCATTTAAACATTGGGAGTCAATCTTTGTTTAAAACTAAATGCACTTTTCTGCATCAAATGTTTTTATTTCAGTATTTCTCCTTTTTAAACTGACATAAGTAAATAACTGTTGGTTACAGTAACAGTCCAGCGAGTTCAATAACTTTTCAACAGTTCAAAGAAAAAAAAAGGTCCAACGCGACGAAAGAAGATTTCTCCTCAGAAAATTTACTTTAAAAATATGATTTGTATACTAAAAATTGCATCTTTTTTATATTGCTATTTTAAATACTTTTCCTTCTATAGTAAAAAAAAACTAGCCTTAAAAGGAATGACTCCTGGAATGATGCTGATGTGGAAGATTTCCGGAACTAACGAATCCGGGTTGTCCACTCCTTCCATGAGTCGAATAGACCAATCAGGAAAGGACTCCGTCTATGCATCGCCGTATGGGTTACCATAAAGAGAGGAAAGGTTACCATCGCCAAGTTTATCGCCAACTTGGCGATATATCGCCAAATTTGGCGACCAAAATTAATTGTCAAAAGTGACGCCAACTTTTTCGATAACTGTAATATTTCGCCAAATTTTTAATTTCATTACAACATCAGTCGTTTGATACATCATTTGAGAAGTTTGCAACTGCTATTCATATAATGGATGTCTTGTGTGTTATCCTCCATTCTTCTCCCCAGGGGGGACACATTTTTAATTTCTTTACAATACCAGTCGTGTTACACAAGATTTGAAAGGTCTGCAACTGCTTATTCATATTATGGATGTCTTGTGTGTCACCCCCACACTCTGCTCTCCCCAGGGGGGGGGTCACATTTTTAATTTCTTTACAACACCAGTTGTGTGGCACATCATTTGAAAGGTCTGCAACTGCTTATTCATATTATGGATGTCTTGTGTGTCACCCCCACACTCTGCTCTCCCCAGGGGGGGGGTCACATTTTTAATTTCTTTACAACACCAATTGTGTGACACATCATTTGAGAGGTCTGCAACTGCTTATTCATATTATGGATATCTTGTGTGTAACCCCCCTCCTCTGCCCTCAGAGGGGGCGCATTTTGTAATTTCTTTATAACACAAATTGTGTGACACATCATTTGAAAGGTCTGCAACTGTTTATTCATTTTATGGATGTCTTTTGTGTCACCCCCACTCTGCCCCCCAGGGGGGCACATTTTTAATTTCTTTACAACACCAGTCGTGTGACACACTGGCGCACCCACGGGGAGGGCTAAGGGGGCTGAAGCCCCTCCCAGACCACAAGATTAAACTATTTAAAGTTTTCTAAAATTATTACTTTTAATAGATTCAGCAAAACAGAAATTTTTAAAAATATTACACTCTTCACATTTTTTTTCTTATGTGTAAATTTTCGTATGAAATTTGAAATATAAGCATTTTTTAGCTCACAGGCTATCATTGCCTGAGAGGTTATGTGCCCGTCCGTTCTGTATGTATGTTCGTTCGTGGGTAACGCGATAACTCATGATAAAAATATCCGATCCACTTGAAATTTTGTATATAGGTATATCCTGACAAGGCGCTTCCCTGATTAGTTTTTGGAGTTCATTCGATATGTATAAAAGGGGGGAACGGGGGGATCACGCCCCTCCCCTTAATTGATATAAATGGTTTTTTCAAGTAGAATTAACAGTTTTCGTTCAAAATTTGGATATAGGATCATTCTGAAGAGGCGATACCATGACTGTTATTAGGTGTTCATTGAATAAGTATAAACAGGGGTTCTAATGCCCTTCCCCTTAATTTATATAAATGTGTTTTTCATGCAGAATTATCAGATTTCGTTCAAATCTGAATAGTTTTGGAAGTTTAATGCTTAAGTATAAAAGAGGGGATAAGTCCTCTTAAATTATATAAATGGATTTTTATTAAGAATTATCCGATTTGCTCTGAATTTTGGATATAGATTTTTTACATGATAAAGCATGTCCTTGATAGTTTAGGGGGTACAATGATTAAGTATAAAAAAGGGGAAAGAAGAGAGCTGTTTCCCCTTTTTTAATTTTTGTTTTCGAAAATAATTACCCTTGAAAATATAAGGCTGTAATGTACAATTAGTATGCGTAGCCTGTGAGCTCAATGCCATCAGTTTAACTGGGCAATATTCTTTTTATTATATTTATCACTTAAAACAATAATTTCTTTTTATTTATCAAAGATGTTTAAGCCATCAAAATTAGCCCAATCGAAAATTTTCAGAGGCCCTCCCCAGGTTTCGTTGATTGCTCCCCCCCACTTCCACCATCCAGTCCTCGTTTTGTATCCAGTCAATAGAAAAAATGTACTTCTGGGAATCTCGTCTATTTTTAATAAAATGCAAAAAAAAAATTGGACTGAGCTCATCTGCCAGGACCAGATCAGGAAAATAATGACCTCTAATATATGTTAGCCCCCTCCAAAGCTTAATCCTGGGTGCGCCAATGGTGTGACACATCATTTGAGAGGTCTGCAGCTGCTTATTCATATTATGGATGTCTTTTGTGTCGCCTCCCACTCTGTCCCCCAGGGGGGCACATTTTTAATTTCTTTACAACACCAGTCGTGTGACACATCATTTGAAAGGTCTGCAACTGCTTATTCATACCATGGGGTATTGGCGAGCACAGCAAGCAGGGGTAGCCAATAATTTGGAATCGCGAAGCGATTACGCGGGGGGTTGGCGAGCAGGGGGGCGGGGCCCCCCTAGTATTTGAAAAAAAAAAAAATATTATTTAAAATGCTGAATCAAAATTGAAAATTGGACATTTTCATTTAATAAAAAGAAAAAAATTCAACGCGACAAATCATATTTTGAGTTATAACAATTTTAATTTACTCTAAATTTTTTGAAAAAAAATATTAAGAAGGTTTATGATGTTATAATGTTTACTAATTATATGGTTAACCATCACAAAACATTCAAAATTCTTACTTTATAAATAAATAAATAAAATAAATGTTTCCCGAACACATTACAGCAACACTGATTGCACGCATTTCAATTTGTGTCTGATCCTTTGAAATCTCGCGATTTATTAAAATTGTCATAACTCTCTGATTTTTGAAGATATCGAGATGATTTTTTTTTGTTCAATTCAGGAATGGATAAGGAGAAAATTTTTCTAATTGGAAGTTTTATCCTCTGGGGGCCGTATAAAAATTTAATTTTCGTAATTTTTAAAATAGACCCCCCATGGAGTTGCAATTTATCTTTTCAAAAAATTCACCTTTTTTTATGAAACTTTGCAATTGGAAGTATAGGTCTAGGGTCAATATTTAAGGAGATAACCTATTGTTTCGATATTTATGACTCACCCTGTATATTTCATTAGCACTATTAAATGTAATGAAATATATTGAATAATAAATAGAAATACTGGATTTTGTATATCTTGTTAGTACATGATTTGGTGATAACACATTTAGTAAATAAAAGAGAGTAATCGAACAGTTATGAAAACTTCTTAAACACACCACAAAATATATTAAAAAAGGGCGAGACCTTTCGAAAGAACTGGGTATTTCTTCATTAGGCACAAAAAAGACGTCCGACTACTATGAATGCAGCGGCACGGCTGAAATGAAAAGGCGGAAAAAAGAACAAGTTGAACAAACAACCATTAGGAAAGTAGAAGGCAACAGCCAATCACAGAAGAATATAATCAAACCCTACGACTAGCACAATGAAGAAGGGGAAGGAAAAAGCAAGTGGATCAAAAAAGTAAATTATAATAAAAACATTTTCTAAATTTTTTCTTAAAATAGAGTCATTTTTTTTACGAATGCTTAGTTATGATTTTAAAGTATCTTTATTCATAAAACCAAAACATGTTTTCTTCTTAAATTATAGTTTCTAATTGTTTGAAAGTTTATATAAAGCAATTAAAAATTCATTGAATTCAAATAAGAAAATATACATTTAAAATACTTTCTATCTATTTCTATCAAAATACTTTCTTCAGTTTCTTTCGTGAAACGAAATGCTTTGGAGAGTAAATGAATGGAATACAATGACGTTTTCTCATTTCCAAACTTTCTAGAAACACTAACTGTGCAGAACGAATTCATGTTTCCAATTTATTATGGTCGAATGAACTTTGAAAAGAAGCTTCGAGAAGTTTTGACAGAGATTATTTTAAGAAAGGTTATTTCTTAAAATAAATCCATACAGTAAATTTTTAGAAATATCAAGAGAGATCCACTGTTAAAACTGGACACTTAGAAATAAGCAAAATGTATTCATTTTTGATTATTTTTCGATCTTAGAGCTTTGACTGTGTAACTCTTAAATTTGAGAAATGCATGTGTTCATTTTTTAGGAGCGTTCATGCATAATTATATAAATATATATTGCTCCGATAGTCGTCGTTCAGTCAGTCCGTCCGTCCGTCCGTCTTTCCGTCTATCCAGAGCCTGATTACTAACGGGGCACTCTCTCCCCAGTAAAATTACATAGAAATTTTCGCCTTGTTTAAAAGCCCTTTTCAGTCAAAATTACTATCATGAATAAGGAAAAAAATTCTATTTATTTTTTCTGGTGGGAGAGTGCCCCGTTGATAATCAGGCCCTGCGTCTATCCTCATGAAACAATGCGAAAACTACCCAACCGAATCGTTTGAAATTTAAAATATATAATTACTGCATAATTTTGTTGAGTCATTTCAAATTTTGGGAAAATTGGGTATATAGTTCAATTACAGAGACAATCAAAATTATTCCGTTACATTACGTTCAATCGGAAAAAAATAGTTTGTAATAAATAGTTTGCAAAAATATAATTTGAACAATAATGCTTTATAATATATCAAATATTATTGTACTTTCCCTCTACTAGCTTAATTGTAATACTTGGCCAACAATTATAGCACTTAATTCACAATCACTGTACTTATTTAAAAATGCAGAGTGTCACAGTTCATCAAGAACTCTGATTTTCTAACTTTTTCAATTAAAATCTCGCAACAATATTTTCAACTGAATTACTTTCATTTGTGTGAAATTTTTTTGAAAAATTACACTCTTTTTAACTTGCCTAATTACAATCTTTCATTTCGTAAATTTTTTGCATAATTACAAACTTAACTTCGTATGTCCTAATGCATAATTATGTTTTTGAGGAATCTGCCTGTCATGATACCGAAACTTGTTTTCTTCTTATGTTATAACTTCTAGTTGTTTAAAATATCGAAAAAAGGAGTAAAAAAAAATGTAATTTAACAAATTACAGCAACTATTTGGAAAATGATATTTTCAAAGTTTAAAATTTTAAAGACCTATAATTAAATTCTATATTTAAATTAATGATAATAATAAACATAATTTTTAAGATGATCATAACGAGTCCGACATTACGTACGCCATGCATTAAACATTAATATTTTTACAACAATGATTAAAAAACACCAGTATTTTATAGATGCACAACTTTAACTGTTTAAAATGTGCATTTTTATTGGATGGAATTAATCAGACTGACTCCTGAACGCCTCTTATTACGTACGACATGCATTAAACATTAATATTCCTGGACCCATCATGAACAAATTTTAAATGAAATTTAAGTTTTAAAATTTTCGGAGTTGCAAATTTTTAAACTTCTAAACATTACACATTTAAAATTTTTGCGCCATTGCGTAGAGAAAAAAATGCACTTTAAAATGAAATTTGTATGAAATCTTTATCACAATTTGTTTTCAAATTATTATTTTTTTTAAAAGTTTTTATTCCTTTTTTCTCATCTTGGCAACAGAAGTTATTTCATTCTTGACATTAAACATGGACCAGGTAGAAAACGAATAAAATAAAAAACTAGTCGTTGGGGGCCACCGTAATACTTACCCATCATGGATAGGCGTATGAAAATAAAACATGTGAAAACTATTAATACAATGCATTGCAATTCCAAAACAAAATTTAAATATTGTTAATATGCATAGTAATGCTCTATTAATGAATTGCTGATGTACCAATTTCGACAAATTATATAAAACGCCAAACTACTCAAGTAATACCGAACTGCGTAAAAGAAACATCCTTATAACTCCAAAAATAATTATAATATAAACTAACAGTTTACTGCGTTGGATTAAGTGTCTCATTTTCAATTAAAATACACCTCTGAATTGAAATTTTAATGAAATACAGGGTCATGAAAAATTGAAGAATGTGGAAAACAGGATTACAAATATCTCGACAACTAATAATCCGATCGACTTCGTTCTATATGCAAAATGCGTGTTATTTTATTGCCTTTTACGTCCATTCCTTAGAACAAAAACATTCGAAAATTTTTATATACCTTTCATCAGAACGAATTTTTCGAGAGTCCGAAAAAAATAGTTCCGGATAATCGAGGTTGCTGATATTAAATAGGCTTCGTCCCATTCTTACGTGCTAACTACATACAAAATTTCAAGTCTCTATCTCAATTTGTTTGGGAGATAGAGCGTTTACAGACAGACAGACTGACAGACAGACAGACAGACAGACAGACAGACGGACGGCAAATTTTTTTTTCTAAAAATATGTTTTTCGGAATCTCCACTATCTAAAACGTGTAAATCCGTCAAAAATTTTTTTTCGATTTTCAAAACGATTGCAAGACTTACCCTATACTACGTATGATGGGTAAGTAACAGAAGTATTCCATTTTTGGACATTAAGTATGGATCAGTTAGAAAAAGATTAAAATAAAAAGGTTTCGGAATGCAACCAATAAAAAGATTGAGATATACTTCAGATTTCGCTGTTCTCTAACGAGGACAACAACTATTTTCCAAATAGTAAAAAAAAATCAAAGAATTCAATTCATAAAATATACAAATAAATTACTTTCTGTCATGCTTTCTATCAAACTCTCTATCAAACTCAATGCTTTGGAGAATTAGTGAATGAAATAAAATGACGTTTCTCATTTCCAGATGTTCTAGAAACAATAACTGTGCAGAATGCATTCATGTTGTCAGTTTATTCTGGTCCATTGAACTTTGAAAAGAAGCTTCGAGAAGTTTTGACATGAAGTAAGAAGTGCTATTTATTAAAATATATTGAACTAGTACGATTTTAGAAAATTCATGAGAACTTTTTCTCTAATTGTTAAAATGATGTAAGAATAAGATTTTTACAACAGAAAAATAGTTTTATTTAACTATTGATGTGTTTCAACTCATTATCGATACATTTTTAAAACAAATAATGATGATATTCATGAGTTCTACGTTTATAGTACGTTGAACTGAAACGTCATTATTTAGTTTTTCATGTGACGTACGTTTTTATTACACCTATACAGCAGCATATTTATTCAGAAAATAGGACAGGTACAATTGCTAAATAATTATATTATGACTAGTTTTGATATTGTATCACTATTGATGTCAATTCACAACTAAGAAGTTTGCGATAAGATTTCTGATAATATTGAAAATATAGATGTTTTTATTGATGCTATGAAACGAACAATAAAAAGAGAACTTAATCTAATCATCCTTAATATTTTTTAAATATTTAATGGTAAATATTATAAACAAAATCATGGAGCCCCAATGGGCTCCCCTGTTTCGGGTTTATTAACTGAATTCACTCTTCGTTAATTGTAAAATAAAGTTTTTAATAAGCTTCAAATAACATCTCACACTTGGCTTAGAAATGTGGATGATATTTTTATAATTTGGGACAACAGTCTTGCAGAACTCAAAATATTTACAAATAATCTAAATGCAACAGACAATAACATTAAATTTACTATTGAAATTGAACATAAAAATCGTTTCCCATTCTTAGATGTAATGCTAACAAGAACCAATCAATGTATCGAAATGTCTGTTTACAGACAAGGCTAACCAGGCTATCATACCATATAATGCACCAAAATAATTTGAATGTTGAATTAGAGATCATTTGTTAAATTGCTTATAATAATGGTTTTTATTATAACAGATTAATAAATTAATCACGAATATTACCAATAATAAGAAGTCCGAGTACACATTTTATTTGAAAAAATACAAATTTAATTTTATCCAATATTATCCAAGCTTTTTTTGAGAAATTAAAATGCAGTCTTAAACGTTTCAATATCTGCTTAGTAGCCAAACCGTCTCCGAAATTGAAGTATATCATTTGTACTAAGATTGATCCATTTAATTCCGAGATTTATTCAAGAATTTATGAAATACCTGTAATTAGAGTAGTCGGAACAAATAAGTCCTGTATTGGAATGACAAGCAGGGAATTTAAGTACTGAGAAAAGAAGCCTATCGTTGATATTATAAAAAAAATCATCAGCCTTGGCAAAATTACACTAAGAAGAAAATACCCATATAAAATTCAATAAAAGTAAAAAAAATTTTCTTTCCAACGCAGAAAAAACGGTACTCAAAATGCAATAAAATATACCCAGTTTTAAATACATAACATGCTCAAAATAGATCCGATCCTAATTTACTCAAAATTCAGAAACACAAGTGTCATGCTTGATTCCATAGTTGTGTTCACATCTGCATCGGTATTTACTACCCCCTACCCCCTTGAACCAATAAATAAAAATAAAAATGTACTGACATATAGTTTTCGTTCAAAATTATTAAAAAGAAGCGTTTAATTGATTATTTATTAAGACAAAAAGCAAAATTCTTAACAAGACACCCAAATTGAATATTTTTTTGCCAAGAGTATTATTTACAAGCGCTTTTAAGCTATTTTAAAATACTGTGTAAAGTTTAATATTCATATTAATAAAAATCTTTTATTCTGCCATAAGAGAAATAAAACAAAACAGGGTCCAATAATATGATTTGATTTGGATTGAGAAAACATAGATTCATTTTTGACCCAAATGCACCTAATTCGATATGAGTACACAGATTTACTCATGTTTAAGTACTTCATGCTTTTAGTGAAACAATATTATCCATCCATTATAACATAATCAATGGAGATTCTAACACGTAAGAATTCCTTATATAATGATAAAAAGTCATTCAACAGACCAAAACTGTGTCACGAGTTACTCAATGGTTTCAAAAATTAAAATAAAATTCAAATAAAATATATCGTGCGTCATATAAAAAAATAAATAGTTCAATGCACTATAGACCCTGGAACTTAGGAATATCCTTTATGTTTGTTTTGAAAATAACGATGATGAGTTGAAACAGGTCAAGAGTTAAATAAAACTACTTTTCTGTTTTTGAAATCTTACTTTTACATCTTTATAGCAATTAGAAAGAATGTATTAATGAAAGGTGTTAATTTGTTATGTACTTCATTAGAGCTGTTAAATATAATAAAATATACTGAATGATAAATACAAATACTGTATGTCGTATATCTTGTTAGTGCATGTTTTAATGAAGATGCATTTAGTAAATAAAAGAGCGTAATTTTTACAAACGCTTCATTATGGTTTTGAAGAATCCGACTCCTGATACCAATTCTTGTTTTCTTCTTAAATTATATACTTTTAGTTGATTGAAAGTTTGAATAAAGCTGTCAAAAATTAATTGAATTTAATTATGAAAACAGACAGTTAAATTACTTTCGATCAAATTTCAGTTTCTTTGGGGCTATGAAATGCTTTAAAAAATGCATAGGATAAAATGACGATTCTCATTTCTCAGACACCTGGGAATAATAACTGTGCAGACTGCATTCACGTCTTCAGTTTATTCTAAATAAAGGAACAGTAAACTAACTTCTTGATATTTGACATACATTATTTTATGAACAGATATTCTACAAAATATGTCGAGATAGTAAGATTTTAGAAATTTCAGTAAAACTATTAAATATATGGAAATATATTTGTAATGATAAATAAAAATTCACAGTGTTCTACACGCTGCAAATTCAACTAAATTCAATTTTTTAGAACTCTTTTTGTCACCAAATTTACAGTACATTAAGGTATTGTGAATTAGAAAATTTCACAAATAAAACGTTTTTATGCTGTGATTGTGTTCTTAATATATTGCAAATGTATTGTTACCTAGAAATGTGTTTTTAATTTATTAAAAAAGTGTTGCTATCTAGAAATGTGTTCAAAAAATAGTGTTGTTAATCGTGTTGAAATAGTATTGCAAATATAGTTGATAAAAATATTTTCTAACAATAATGTTGAGAAGCATATCACTTTGTCACCAAATTAAAAATACATTGTAAATACATTACAATTGAAAATAACATAAAACAACACATGTAAAACACATTGAAAATACTTTTTACATGGTGCAGTCTTCAATAGGAAATAAGAGACAGTTTGCTTTATAGAAAAAAATTGCAGGCGATTACTGAGTGAGTTGACTAATATTGCGAATAAATTTCAATTACTGCATTTATGGAAAAATTATATAATTTTTAAGAACACATTTTAGACAATCTTTTTCCTGGCACAGCACATTAGCAATACAATGACAAGACAATCGAAAACGAATTTTGTTAGAAGTGTTAATTATTATGTTCAGTTAGTGCACTAAAAGTGTTTCACGAATTTGCACTGCATAATTTCATTTTGATGCACACGGCGAATTAAAGAAAACAATTTGGAAATTGCACTTCAAGCGTAGCAAATAAGGTGCGTTCGTACTATATCGAAATTAAAAAAAATATTCAGATCTTTGTGTAATAGTATATAGTACTTCAGATACAGTATAGTTGCAGAAATTTTTGTGTTTCCCTGTAAAATATTATCTGCTTTTTGATCAGAATAAACTGACAACATGAATGCATTCTGCACAGTTATTGTTTCTATCAGATAACCAAGAAAGTTCGTGCGGTTTTCATCAGACATAAAAAACGACGCACAAAAATCTCAAACAATTTTTTTATCCTTTGAAATAATCACCATTATCTTCAATTACGTGTTTCCAACGAGACACAAGCTTATAAATACCCTTTTTGAAAAAATCTTTTGGTTTAGAATGCAAAAACTGGGTTATAGTTTTTGTGACATCATCTTGGGTTTTGAACTGCTGTTCCTGCAAGTGATTATCCATGGCCAAAAACAAGTAATAGTCCAATGGGGCAATGTCCAAGGAGTAAGGTGGGTGAGGCAAAACTTCCCAGCCCAATGTTTTTATCACGTCGTGGTCGCTTTGGCCGGATGAGGTCGGGCGTTACCGTGGAAGAGAAGAACTCCTCTCCTGTTGACCAGCGCTGGCTGCTTTTCGAGCAAAATAGCTGAAATCCTTTTCAACTGCGACGAGTAGACTTCGGCTGTGATTGTTTTAACGTTTTCTAAGAGTTCATAGTGAACTATATCGGCGCTAGTCCACCAAATACACAGCATTATCATTTTTTGATGGATGTCCGGTTTAGAAACAAATGAGACGGAATCAGAAATCGACCAATGATGTTTTCTCTTTCGGTTATCATACATTACCCATTTCTCGTCACATGTCAATATCTGATCCAGGAAATAGCTTTGTTGTGACGCGACAGCAATGACAAGCAGATGTTCAGTCGTTGGAACTTGTTTTCCTTGGATAGGACATGAGGAAACCACTTATCAAATTTTCACGACATCCCAAGGCTATGAAGATGCGATCGGATGGTTTCGTCAGATACTCCAAACCTTTGCGCAAGCTACGATGGATGGACGACCAACACGGGGCTTGTCTTCGAGGCTCTCGTCTTCGGACGGAAATCTGCTGAATCACTTTTGAGCGGTCCATTCACTCACTGAAGTCTCTCGAAACACGGAGCATATTCTTCTAGCGGCCTTTGCAGCTTTGTTTCCGAATTTGAACTCGTAGAGCAAAATAGGCCTCAAAATATCCTTTGTCAACGATTGTACTTCCTAGAAAACTGACAGCAAAACGTGAGTTATGTTAAACAACTCTCTACTGATTGCAATTTAAAGGCAATGTACAGAAATGACGTCATCAGAATCAGTATGACCAGGCCTGCGCAACAAAAGTAGCTGTTCTCAAAAACCGCACGAACTTTTCTGGTTACCTGATAGAACATCTGGAAATGAGAGACGTCATTTTATTCCATTCACTTATTCTCCAAAGCACAAAGTAATTTTTAGCAAACCCTAGCAATGTATATAAATTCATAAAATAAGAAATAATTTATTATCATTAAAACGCGCCAAACACAGTGTTTCCCCTATACTATTATGTAATGGAACAGTTTTGCGTGGCTCTATAAATTAATAACAAATATTCTTTGTACCCTAGATTGTACAGAATGCATTATTAAGTATATACCATGTAGATGCATATCAATTTTAATTATGCTCAAAAGTGTGTAATATCATTAAAATGAATTTGAGACAATTTTTCTGAATGTCCATAATGTAACGGAATACTTTTGAGTGTTTCTGTAATTAAATTATACATCTGATTTTCATAAAATTTGAAATGACTGGACGAAATTATGCAACTATTAGATATTTTAAAGTTCAAACGACTCATTTGTGTAGTTTTTGTTCTGTTATATGCGGACAGACAGACGGACGGACTGAAAGAAGACTATAGGTGCTACGTATTTACATAATTACGAACTCATATAAAAATTATGGATGTATATCTACGGCTTTGAAAATTCTGCAGGCATAGTAATTTCCAAATGTTTGACAGTTTGCATAATTGTACGAATCACTCAAAACATTTATTCGTTTTGATTAAGACAATGGACAGTTAAATTATTTATTATCGAACTTCAGATTCTTTGGTGATATGAAATGCTTTAGAAAAACGAATGAATGATTAGCATTAAATGACACTTCTCATTTTCAAAACTCTTCGGAATAATAATTGTGCAGAAAGAAATCATGTTTTCTGGTTATTCTGATCGAATTACTGATGATTGTATGACCTGGAATCAAGTTTTATGAAGTTTTATAAGTGCCATTTTACAAACACTTAATTCTCGAAATAAATTAAGATTATAAGATTTAAAAAAAATCACAAGGTTAAATAATAGACCGCGAGGCGATAGCAGAAACAATCACCGCTTTGAGTTAATGAAAGAAATTGTAGGATTAGTTAAGTTTCGATTCGTATATCGAAACGAAATCAATATGCCAAGTCATATCTTGGTGGAAAACATCTTAAAACCCGATTTTAGTGGTTGACTTGTAGGTTTATCATTATGATTTCCTGCACCTAAAAGTATAAAAGGATAGAGGACTAGGAACAAGAAAACACAATCGTAAACCTACGAGGCAACCGCTAAAATTGCGTTTAAGGCTGTTTTCCATCAAGATATGATTTGGCAGGCCGATTTCGTGTTAATATACGAATTGAAATTTAACTAATCCTAGAATTTCATCCGTGAACTCAAAGAGGTGGCGGTCTGTGCTGCCGCCTCCCGGTTTATAAAGCAAAATGAAATATATTGCATGATAAATAGAAATAGTGGGTGTTTTTTATCTTGTTAGTACATGATTTACTGATTATGCATTTAGTAAATTTTAAAATATTTTTTACAAATGCTCATTTACGCTTTTGAGGAATCATAACTCATAACAACCAAATTGTTTTCTTCTTAAATTACGAATTCTAGTTGTTTGAAAGTTTGCGTAAAGCTGTCAAAAGATTCATTGCATTTCATTCAGAAAATGGACAGAATTATCTATGAAATTTCAGATTCTTTGTCGGATGAAATGCTTTAGAGAATGAATGAATAGAATTCAATGACGTTTCTCATTTCCCAAAGGTCTAAGAACGATAATGGCACAGAACGCTTTTGTGTTTTCTGTTTATTCTGGTCAAATGAGCTGGAATGAAACTTCGTAAAGATTCACAGACATTATGCTAAAAACTGTCATTCCTCAAAATAGATCGATGAGTACAGTTCTGTAAATTTTCCGAGAAGTATGAAATACATTCAAATGTATTGGAATTATATACATATTCTGAGCGATATATTTCTTGTTTGTGTATGATACACTGAGTAAATAAAAGAGAATATTATTTACGGCTGAAGAATAATATAACCCCAAATAAAGTTAGTAATCATAATAATAACCTTAAACAAATGTGATCAAAATACTATATACAATGTGCCAACAGAAAAATTTTATTTATTTCATATTTTTCTTTAATTTAAGAGAGAAAATTTTCCATTGTATGTTTCTTTTAGTTGTATATTTGGCAATATACAACAAAAAGTACACATTATTTTCTTAAAGTGAGTTTATATGTTTGCAATCTTTACAGTGGAAACTGATGGAAGATAGTATGCAGAAAGTAAAATAATATTTGCTATATTTATTTTTAATATCACTGTAAAACACATCTGTAAAGTTGCTAAAAGTTTTGTAGGAAACTAGGATCTCCAGGATTTCCTTATGTAAGGCCAAAAACAAAAACTCATGTGACAGATACACGTTTTCAAATTCTATAAAGCTACACTGTAAAAAAAAAATCTGTAAAGTTAATAAAAGCTTTTTAGGAAACTAGAATTACTAGAACTTTTTATGTAATACTATAGTATATAAGCAGAAGTGTATGTAACAGATACAGATTTGCACTGAAAATCAAAAATTCTGTAAGGTTACTAAATTTTTTTTAGGAAACTAGCATTCCTAGAATTTTTTATGCAACTACAACCCATGTTATAGATAAATTTTAGTAAGGTTACTGTAATTTTAGTAGATTCATTTGTAAAGTTACAGATTTCTGTATCTTTAGAAAAATTAATACTGTAGATTTATATCTTTCCTTGTAAGGTGCTCTGGTAAAATGTTAGTAAATAAACAGATTTCGGCAACTTTTCATCTGTTGGATTACAAATTTTTTTTTTACAGTGTACAGATGAAAAATTGCCGAAATCTGTTTATTTACTAACATTTTATCTCTACTTTCTACATGAAAATATCTAAATCTACAAAACTAATTTTTGTAAAGTTACTGAAATCTGTAACGTTACGAACGAATCTACTAAAGTTAAAGTTATCTTATTAAACTTTTATCTGTAACCTGGGTTGCAGTTACATAAAAAATTCTAGGAATCCCAGTTTCCTAAAAAATTCTTAGTAACTTTACAGATTTTTTGATTTTCATTGCAAATTTGTATCTGTTACATCAATATTTGCTATTGCCATTACAAAAAATGTCCTAGGAATTCCAGTTTCCTAGAAAACGTGTAGTAACCTTACAGAATTTTTTTACAGTGTAGAATTTTTTATGTAACTGCAAACCCGGGTTACAGATAAAAGTTTAATAATATTATTGTGAGTTTTGTAGATTCTTTTGTAATGCTACAAATTTCAGTAGCTTTACAAAAACTAATTTTGAAGATTTACACCTTTTTCTGTACAGTGTACAGATCAAATTTTAGTAAGCATACAGCTTACTATAACTTTACATCTGTTGAACTGCAAATTTTTTTACAATGTAATTTGGTCAACAATGATAGCATTTAATTCCCAATCAACGTATATATTTAAAAATAGAGAATGTCATGGTACAACGCGAACTCTGATTTTTGTGAATTTTAAGTTAATATATTGAAACAGTATATTCAACTGACTTACTTTCTTTTGCACGAATTTTTTTTTATATTTTGAAAATTTTTTAAAAATATATACCTTGTAATTTGCCTAATTACGAAGTTTCTCTTCGTGTATTTCGTACAAATTTAATTTCATGATACTTAACGGACTTAACGGATGCATTAATATGCTTTTGAAAAAATTGTTTGACGTGACAAAAAAAAAAAAAAAAAAAAAAAATTAAAGTGAAATTTTTACAAATAAAAGAATTTTTACAATATTTCCAATCGATATACTTTCTTTTGTGCGAAATTCTCTTAAAAATTATGCTATTTGGTAAATTATCTAATTACAAATTTTCTTTTCATATCTTCGTGAATAATTTCAAATTAAACTTTGTATGTCCTGATAAATAATTTTTTTTTTTTTTTTTGGAGGGGGAATCTGCCTTCCATGGCACGAAAATTACCTTTTTTTTTTAAACTGAAATTTCTAGTTGTTTGCAAATTTATACAAATACTCTGAAAATTCATTGAATTTAATTAAGGAAATGGAAAATTATTTTCTGCCAAACTTCAATATCTTTGGTGATATGAAGTGCTCGGATGTAGCTTGGGTGCCTATCTCGGGTATTCAGCTTTTTCATTAGAGTGTAAATGCAATCCAGATTGGAGAGATACGAAGTGCTTCAAAGAATTAAAGTTCGACCGAAAATTCTGTTTCGTTTCTTATTTTTGGCTCAAAATCTGAGTTTCGAGGAAAATTCGTTTTCGGCAAACCTATATCTTTACACCATATACCTGTATATTAGTTGTAGTTCCAGAAATTAGATCCAGAAATCTCGATTCTTCCTTCGCAAATTTGAAATAAAAGGTTGAAAATAAAAAGCTATGTTTCTAAAAAACAGATATACAAATTCGGAAAACACGTATAATTAAATAATAATTATGTATATTTAATAAATACATTTATTTAATTAATAATTATGCAATTATATTAATACATATAATTAAATAATTATTATTTGCAATTATTATGAGTAATAATTATTATGTATGTAGCAGCTGCTTAATAAAATAAGGAAATTTTCGTTTTCGTTTTCATCCAAAAAATAGGAAGATCACCGACATTTGGTTTAAGTTTTCAGTTTCAGCCATAAAAATCTTATAGAGATTTTTATGGCTGAGAGTGATGGATGAGAGTGATTCTTATAGAGAATCAATAAAAATAATAGAATGACTTTTCATAATTCCAAAGGTTCTAGAAACTATAATTGTGCAAAATAGATTGATATTTTCAGTTTAGAGAATAAATCAGAAACATCTTCGCGAAGTTTGACAGACATTGTTTTAAGAACATGTAAGATTACATGGGGAAACTTTACAATGTGACTCTGGGGATTATGTCAATACAGCTTCCGAAAGCTGTTCCCTTGAATTAAAGTCTGAATCTTAGTAAATGTGTTCAGTTTCACTGTTAAAAATAAATCTTTGAATTCACGGTGAAACTACTGGCAGCAAAGTAGCCGAACTTTCACCGTTCCATTAGTAGATTTTCCGTTATGGGAAATACAAGAAAGGAAACTCCGCTTGAAGAAACAGTATTTTTCTGTTACAAGGTTTGATTTTTAATGATAATAATTTAATATAATTTTTAAAATTAATTAACCGATTAATCGTCAAAGAATTCGAAATTTCAGAGCGATTTTATGCTGCTATGATATTTTACTTAATAATAATAATTATTTTTATTATTTTATTTTATATAATTTACCTCAAGCCGTCCTGAGAATCGAACGCGGGATCTTTTGATAACGGAACAAATCCTTACCGACTGAGCCAAAGTTGCTGATTCCGGCTTGTACAAAGTATAACTAAGTAATATATAAGTAATATATAAGTATATAAAGTAATAATTTAAACTAGTTAAAAAAATTAATATTGATTTAAAAAATAATAAGTATTATGCATCAGAGTAAAATAAAATAAAGTAAACCGTTTACAAACGAATATTTTTGAAAGGAAATCTTTAAAAAGCACAACAGATTTTCCCGCTAACTCATAAAAGACATACTTTGTACAAACCGGAATCAGCAACTTTGGCTCAGTCGGTAAGGATTTGTTACGTTATCAAAAGGTCTCAAGTTCGATCCTCAGGACGACTTGAGGTAAATTATACAAATAAATAAATAAATATTCTTTGATGATTAATAAATTCATTAATTTTAAAAATTATATTAAATTATTATCATTAAAAATCAAACCTTGTAACAGAAAAATACTGTTTCTTCAAACAGAGTTTTTCTTTCTTTTATTTCCCAAAACGGAAAATCTACGAAAGGAACGTGAAAAGTTCGGCTACTTTGCTGCCAGAAGTTTCACCATGAATTCTCAGATTTATTTTTAACAGTGTATTACAACAAGGCAGACGTTGAACGATTTGACACACCTTGTTTTAAGAAGTATAGATGAAGGTGCAACGTTGATAAAATCTAAATCTTAAAAGCCATCAATGTTTTTTTATAAAATAGCCTATGGCCCGGTTACCCCGGCTTACCTTATTTCTTAAAATATATCAAGAAAATAAGGTTGTAGAAATTTAACAATAGCTGTGAAATACAATGAAATAAATTGATGGATAGAAATATTGAGTGCTGTATATAATATCATGATGACGCACTTTGTCAATTAAATAAAGTATTTTTTTTTATTACGGATGCATAATTACGCTTTTGAGGAATCTATGCATGTCTCATTTCCAGTTATATAATCGTTTTTTGGCTTTCTACTTTTCCAAAACTTCTAGAGACAATAATTGTGCGGAAAGCATTAATGTTCTCAGTTTATTCGGGTCGAATGAACTGGGAACAAATTTCGCGAAGTTTGACAGGCATTATTTTAAGAACAATTATTTTGCAAACTATATCGAGACAATACGATTTCACAAATTTAACTGGAGTTTGGAAATACTTTGAAATACTTTAGAATAATAAATAGAAATATTGAATGTTGTGTGTCCTGTCTGTAGCTGCATTTGAAACGTTTGAAAAGGACTTAAGGCTCCACACTAGTTACTGAAAAAGACTCAGATGATAATGTTAAGTCTATGGAGATGTTCTTTTTAAATAAATTGCTCAAATTTTAATATTTCTACATGTTTTGTTTTTCATAGAATAGCTGAGGATGATTTACAACCGGGCTAGTGTTTACTTTTTCGATTTTGGTTATATATTTTTTATATTATGATAGTTTTAATTTCAGAACCGGTTCTAACCGATTTCGAAATTTAAAGTAATTTTTTTTAAAATCTGAAACCAAAATTGAACAAGTAAAAACTAGCTCGATTTTAGACCGTCCTCTGCTATCCTTATGTAAACACAATCATGTGAAAATATTAAAATTTGAGCGAGATGTTTGAAAAGAACGCCCCCATAGACTTTACATTATCATCCGGGTCTTTTTTCAGTCAGCAGTGTGGGTTCTTAATAAAAAATGCTGTAAAAAGGAAAACAAAGCAAAAGAAAAGAAAGGAAAACATTTTCTTATGACCAAAATACTTTATTAAATGTGCCCGAAAATATTTGGTTTGCTTTATGATTTTTTTCTTTAGAAAATATCTCAAATAAAAATTTTTTGTTGTTGCATGTTAAAAACCATCACTGTAAAAAAAAAAAAAAAAAGTTAACGTTTCTGATAAATTTGATAAATGTTTCTCCTTTTTAAAGGTGTCCAGAGACAAATTTACGAGTTTCCTGGGAAATTTGGGTTTTACACTTTGAAACGTTTCATAATTAAATTTGGACACGCCGCCGGCCGCCATTAATATTTACTATTGTGTGTCATGTGCGAGCGGAAAACAAATTCCTTTTGTAAATGTAAAAAAAAAAAAAAAAAAAAAAAAGAATGTCAATTACGAATAAATTAAAAGAGGATAAACCTTTCAATCTTTATTGTCGAGACTTTTTAGGAGTGTATTCGAAAAAAACGCTTTCCCCCCTTTAACAGCTAGAAATTTTCTGATACAATGTCAGACACATATTTAAAAATAGAAACATGAAACTTTCTGAGGGGATTTTTGAAGAGACGTATACGGTGCCGTGTGATGTCATTTTACGTTCCATTCATTAGAATTTGATTTATGAACAATTACCTTCTAATTATGACCCTTTTTATCGTTCCCAGATTTGTTTCAGAAAAATCGGTTCAAAATGCCGTTTTTGATTGCTTTTTTTGCAATATTTTCTGCATTTATCAAAAAATCGACAATCACGTCACCTTGTGTACTTTCTAAATGAGACAGTTTGCCAGTTTGATGCATTTGAGAGCAAAAATGAATTAAAAAATTAATCGGAAAATAAATAGTTTGAATCGTAATACATACTTATGTGAAATTGCAATAGCCCTTCTGACCTGCTAGATAACCCTCTGTGGAATGCAAAACAGTGGCATGTGTGAAACAAATCAAGGTATGTGAACCTCGTGGTATTTAGTAAGATTTTAGTCAAGCCGGAGTTTCTAGGGTTGCTGGATCATTTAAATGAAATATATATTAATCAGTTACCTAGAAATTCTTGTTGGACATAAAAAAATATTTTCTCCACCTAAAGAAATATAAATTCAAAGAAAATGTATGTCGAATTCACTACAAAACATGTCTACGCAAAAGGGTAAGTGACTTGTAAAGTAAAATATTCTATTTTATGTTATATTACTTTTAGAAAAAAAAATTGGTTTCAATTTATAAAGTATACATTTATGTCTAAGATTTTAAATTAATATTATTCCATAGTTACGCTACTGTTTCCTGCTTTTATTTATTTTCTGTACTATCGATATAAAATTTTAGTTGAACAAATCTGTGTTTTCACGCAGTTTATTTTCTTATATATACATATGTATAAACTTTAATCATATTTACTTATAAATATTAAACTAAAGAACTATTACACCTTGAAATTAATCACTTATATTGAAAAAGCTTTACTATAAAACGTATTTATATACAGAACAAGTTTTTAAAAAAAACTGAAAACATTAAATAAAATCCACAAATGACAATATATTCAGATTTGGCCACCCTGTGATTTTCATCAAGGTCATATAATAGTGTGAGAGAGACAAATTTTATTACTTCACAAAAGTCAAAACTAAAACATACTGCAAAGAATACATTATTGTATAGCTCAAGCTAAAAAACTGAAGACCAACCATCCAACCGCAAAAGTAGAACTCAAAGAAATCCCGTTATTAAATCGAAAAATTCCTGTCGGCTGGGCCTATAGGCGGGAGGTAGATTTCGAAGAGTGCTCATTTTAACAAATATATATATATATATATATATATATATATATATATATATATATGATTAGAGATAAACCCAGTTTAATAACTTCATTTGGCCGTTTATGAAAATTTTTTAATTTCATTTTTCTCCAAAAACTTGTTTTATCAAAATCATCTTAACAAAAATTCAGCTCAAATGCCCATTTTGACAACATATTTTGAAATAAATTCTGAATTTATTAAAAAATCGACCAAAACAGTACATTATACAGTTCCTAAATAACAAAAAACTGTCAGTTGAATGCATTTGAGAAAAAAATTGAATTTAAAAATGAGTCATAAAATAACCGATTTGTTGTTTGAATACATCCTTAATCATGATTGCTTCGGAAAATTTTGTGCGAAATACTCACTTTAACAGCATTTTTAAAAATATATTCTATCTTTATCAAAAAACTGGCCAATGAGTCACAGTATATAGTTCCTAAATAAGAGGATCTGTAAATTGAATGCGTTTGAGAGCGAAAATGGATTTAAAAACGAGTCAGAAAAAAAAACGCAATTTCTTATTTGAACACTTCCTTACATTTTCAGTCACGATGATTTCGGAAAATTCTGTTCAAAATACCCTTTTTGGTAGACTTTTTTGAAATATATTCCGTCTTTATCAAAAAATTGACCAATGCATCACATTATACAGTTCCTAAATAAAAGGATATGTAAGTTGGATGCGTTTGAGAACAAAAATGGATTTAAAAACGAGTCAGAAAAAACGCAGTTTCTTATTTGAACACTTCCTTAAATTTTCAGTCCGGATGACTTTGGGAAATTCTGTTCAAAATACTCTTTTTGGTAGCCTTTTTTGAAATATATTCTATCTTTATCAGAAAACTGACCAATGCGTCACTTTATACAGTTTCTAAATAAGACGATCTACCATTTGGATGCGTTTAAAATCAAAAATTAATTTAAAAATGAGTCAGAATATAAGCAGTTTGGGTTTGAGTTTTTTTCTTCAACTCCTATTTTTGTTTAATTTCCTTTTGCTATATGAATTGGTCCTATGAAAAACTTGTCAATATAAAAGTTGTAGATATTTTTGAGAAGATGTAAAATAAATTTAATAAGATTTGATATCTTAAAAATTGACGGAGTTATGGATTTTTCTCTTTTTTTACCGCCCTTTTTCTTTTCGTTTTTAGTTTTTTTCATCGGTAAATGTTGGTCCTATCAAAAACGTGTAAATACAAAAGTTTTAGATAATTTTAAGAACATTTACAAAAAATTTAGTTGGACTTGATATCTTGAAACTTGACGAAGTTATGAATTTTTTTCTCTCAAAACCCCTGTTTTTTTCGCCCCTTGAGCCTACTTCTAAATTTATCAAAAATCTGTCATGCATAAACTTTTGGCCCACTTTTAAGAAGTAATATAAACTTTAAACCTATTCGATATCTACTTTAATTAAGAAGTTATGGCGTTTTTTTGGTTTTCACAAAAACGCTTCGTATTCCGACCCCCTTGGTCCGATTTTGCCCATTAACGAACTTAGCCGAGATTTTAACCCCTTTGATTTTATGTACTAGTTTGGTGGAGATTGGTGAAGGATTATAGAAGTTATCGTGGCCATAAAAAAGTGAGATATATATATATATATATAGATAGATAGATATAAAAACTGGTGCGATTGCAATAGGTAGTATTTCATACGAAATCTACCTAAAAACCACGATAGTTTTTTAACTCCGAGTCAAATTCGCTTTAAAAAAAATCTAACCATAATCTATGTATACTTTCTGTAAGAGATCCGCCTCATTACACACATTCTATTTGTAAAGATTCTCTAATTATACTTTTATGCGGATTAGTGCACAGCCAAAGGATTTTTGTTTTGTCGTAATCTATTTCTTTAAGGGTATATTTCGATTCAAACTGCTTATTTTCCGATTTATTTTTGAATTAACTTTTGCTCTCAAACGCATCAAACTCGCAGATTCTCTTAGTAAAAAAGTACACAAGATGCCGTGATTGTCGATTCTTTGATAAATGCAGAAAATATTGCAAAAAATCCAGTCAAAGTTGGCCTTTTAATCCAAATTTTCCAAAGTGGGAGATCTGGGAACGAAAAAAAGTGCCATACTGAGAAGATAATTGCTTATGAATCAAATTCTAATGAATTGAGTGCAAAACATCACAAGACATCACACGGCACCTCAAACATCTCTTCAAAAATTTCCTTAGCAAGTTTCATGCTTCTACTTTAAAAAATGAGTCTGAAAATGTATCAGAAAATTTCGAGCTGTTGAAGGTGGAAAAGTACTTTTTCGAATACACCCTTAATCTGATTTTTTGAGCAAAATATTCCGAAAGCTGTAGATTGTCTATTACACTGCTCAAAACAATTAAAGGATATTTGGAGTTTTATATAAAATAAAGATATAAACGAATTTTTTTTGCCGAAAATTGAAGAAGAGAATCACAAATGCAAATTTTTCTGGTTTTCAAACTGTGGAGTATGCAAATTTTGAGTTCGACGTCAAAAATGTCACTTCAGTGGCAGCGAATGAAATTTGACTTTCAACTGGATAAAAGAGAATGAAGACAAGGATGATCGGCATTCAGTGATTGCTTTGTTTCGATGAGTACGATGTCTCAGCGAAGTCATTTGACAGATTCAGAAGCTTGGAGAATTGTTGGTAGGTTAGAAGAGGGCCAAACTCAAGCCGAAGTAGCGCAAGCCATTGGAGTGTCACAAAGTGTCATTTCCTGGATCTGGAACCGTTTTTTGGAGAGTGGATGTGCAGGACGAAGACCAGGGCAAGGTCGTAGACGGGCAACAACGCCCAATGAAGATCGGTATTCAGCGTTAACAGCTCGGAGACACCGAAACATGAACGCTACTCTTCTCCAACAACACCTTCGCTCGGCTACAGGAACCACGATTTCAACTCAGACTGTCCGAAACCGGCTCCATGCTGTAGGTCTGTATGCTCGCCGACCGATGGTATGTGATAGATTAACATCAAGGTGTCGTCGCGACCGCAGGGAGTGGGCAACCGAGCATGTCAACTGGAGGAGAAATGAATGGAGCAATATTCTGTTTTCTAACGAGTCCCCTTTTTCTGTGCATCCGGATAATAGGCGTATTGTCATCTGGAGGGACCGTGGCAGTAGGAATAATCCTGCGTTCGTGCATGAAAGTGTCAGATTTGGCGGTGGAGGAGTGTTGGTGTATGGTGGCATCTCCATTGACGGGCGCACTGACCTCTACATCATTCGAGGTAGAGCTCTGACTGGTCGCCGATATAGGGATGAGATCCTCAGGCCTATTGTAGTCCCTTACGCTGCAGCAATCGGAGATAACATCATTTTAATGGACGATAACTGCAGGCCACATCGTGCAAAACTGGTGGAGGATTTCCTTTTCGTGAAGGAATCGTTCGAATGGAATGGCCAGCGTGTTCTCCAGACATGAATCCAATCGAGCACGTTTGGGATGCTCTAGGAAGACGAGTTTCTGGCCGCCAACAACCCCCACAAACTCTCCAAGAACTGGAAAGAGCTCTTCTGGAAGAGTGGGGCAGAATACCCCAACTCGTCATTAATAGCCTCATTGAGTCCATGCCTCAAAGGTGTTCAACTTTGCTGGCCACCCGTGAAAACCATACCCCCTACTGAAAATGATTTTCCTTGAAGAAAACACCTTTTCTTATTCTTTTTTTCTCATATGCACAAATTGTGTTTTTTCCTTTTGTACACAAATGCGCAATAAAATGCATTTTTTTCTGCCAGACATGTGTAATTTATTCTCATATAACCTACTATGTCTGTCGACCATGTATCAATCAGTTAAAAAGTTTCCCAGATACAAAATCCACCTAAAACTGCAATATCCTTTAATTGTTTTGAGCAGTGTATATCTGCTTTATGTTTTTTCAACCGTTTTGAAAACTTTTTCCCTGCAATAAATTTTTTCACTGTTAGTTAAAACTATCGGAATTTCATAACCAGTTAAACTCAGAGAAAGGGGAGAGGTAAGATTAATTTTATTTGACAGAAAATTAATAGTGTTAGGCCTGGGAATTGCTACAAGTTGAATATTAAACTGTTTGAAGTACTTATGTAACCTTTCGTAAATACCCGTGACATAACCGAACTGTTTCATTGAACCCCTTCTCGACTTGAGCCTTTTACGAAATTTTAAAATTTTTGTCACCGGTGTCTAAAAACAGAAATTTTTGATTTATTAAATCGAGAGTATGCTCCGATTAAATAAGGCAAATTTTACTGTAAAATTATATTGGTGGGGATAAACAAGGATTTTTAAGCCTTTTTGCAGCATGTATACGTGTCGTGTTATAATTCAATAACTATACCATACTTTCCGGCTCTTAATAATATTTAATAAATTTTCTTTTTCTAATAAAATGAATAAAAAATAAGGATTTTACCTTATCATGCCTTCGGTAGCAACGTGCATAATTCCGAATAAAAGGTTTTTCATTCATAACCCCACGCCTCGTAACGCTGTAACAAAAACGTTTGGTTAGAACATTTATATCACTATATCTTATGGAACGTTTCTCTTTCTTTCTTTCTAACCGATGACCAGGCCCCTACCTGCCGAGCTACCTCAGCTTAACGGGTTAGATACGTGGTATCGGGGTGGGTCACCGCCTAAATGCCGCGTAGCGGCAAAAAACGTGATTCCTTCGCTTCGCGCTTCATCACATCTGCAGTACTTGCTTCTCAGTCTAGCAAACTTTGTTTTGACGGTTGCTTAACGTTATATCCTGTTGTATGTATTGCAAACGGCTACTCAATTTGGTCTCGTAATTAAGAACCTTGATCAGATGACGAGACCTTCACCTGGCAAGGCACCTCCAGAGGTATAATTCACAGGTAACTTGGAGGACTTTGCACCCAAGACGGATTTTACATGCACCAGGCGCCATTAGCGTATATGACGGATTTTTAGCCGGCAGATTGTCCGAGTCCTTATGGAACGTTTCTCAAATGATGACGATGTTCTTGTTTAACTAAAGCTTCTTTAATATGGCATTCTTGATTATTAAATGGAAATAATCACACATAATGATAAAGATTATTTGAAGATTAATTAAATGAATAATAAATTCGAAGCTCACGAATGGTGCTTATGCTTTTCATCCATCCATTTTTGGCGCTCAACTGCAACAAAGCTAGAAAAAGAAAAAAAAGAGAGGCATTTTTGAGTCATCAAAAGTGTTGAGTTCAAAAAGTTTCAAAGTCATTTACTGTTCCTTACTGAAGGACAATGAATAGGAATATCCATTGATGAGTGCTGCTACCTGTGAGTGGTTTTAAAAATGAAAATCATGAATTATCGTGATTTTTAAGAATCACGACATGTCGCACGTCTTCAAGGGGTTAAACACTATTAAGGTTTCACGTACTTTACGAGATATATCAGCAGGATCACGTTTAATAGAAGCAAAACATTATTCATTTCATTGAGACTTTGGGCAAAAATAGGTTTCGTAAAGAAAAAAAATCCCTTAAAAAAAAAAATAAAAAAAACTCTGTTCTTTCTTTGCTACAATATTTGTATATTGCAACATATATTATATTTAGACAAATTTTCCTCTATGTCTATGAATTAGTAGGAATTTAGAAATCTTTCTGAGTTAGACAGGTTTACGTCTTACACAGAACCCGTCTTATCGAGAGTTTACTGTATCAACTGATAATATATTATTAATAATATTACCTTTTTAGAAACTGGAAAACATCTTCTACATAAAAAGAAATTTCGCACTAAAATTTTTGTAAGATTTCTAGAGAATATTAATTTATTGTAAACGGCTTCTTTCTTATTTTGTTCCATTATTAGCCTCCGATGCTATTTCTTTCAGACAAGCTAAAAAATGTCGTGTCATCAGCCCAGAATTTTCTACTCAACCGATTTTGATAATTATTTTTTGAAATAAAAGCTATTTATTTGTAGTTGTGCCCATTTTAGTTATTTTATAATTTATTTCCATTTTTATATTTTATTTTTAATTTTAAATGCTTTTTATGATATTTTTTGAAAATGGTGGCAACTCAGTTTAGCTTTTCTCTCGATAATAAATATTTATTTTCCAAAATGATTGGTGACGGATGCCTTTTTCATATTACTAATAACAATAACTTTTAAAAAACATTTGAAGAGAAAATGACGTCACTATTTAAAACATCGCATTTTTACCCATAACAATATTAGGTACTATGTTATCCCGTCGACCAATTTCGCCAAATTATACAAATCGCCAAACTAATAGCCAAATTATACATATCTTATAGTTTGGCGATAATTTTTTGGTCGACGGGATAACCTGGTAGTACCCGATATTACATTTCAATATTTCTTTTCATTATGGACTCTGAGATTGAGATTTTACTTTCAGATGACTTCAGTTTGTGAAAATAATGTCACAGTAAAAATGAAATTAGTTTTTTTTAATAAAACTACTTTTCTGTGAGTACATATAAAATAAAATTTCTGGATTTCGCCGGCACTCAGATTACAATTTTAACTGAAGACGTGCAAATATTTGCATGGAAAATTGTAACTGGCAAACTTGACATTTAGTTTGTATATAGATTTATTAAATATTGATTCAATAATGTAATTACTTTTGCTTTTTTTAAACCAAATCGATCGGGTCTTTTAAACTTTTCATTCGTCGAATTTTACGGGATTCCACTCGTTTTATTGTTAAGTTGCATTTCCTTTTACTCAGAGTTTATAAAAAAAGCGTTTAAACTAAAGAAAAAATCCGTTTTTGATGAATCTAGTCAATGAAGAAGTAGAACATCAAATTGTATCGCTTTATTATTCCGCAATTCCAATGTCTCAGAGAGAAATTGCTATTCAATTGGATATTTCACGCCGTTCTGTTTGCTATTATAATGATAAACACAAGAAAAATGAAGTTAGTTCATTGCAATCTAAACAGGGGCGCCCTTTTAAAAAACCTCTATCGATTTATTTTTATTTTATTTATTTATTTTTTTTTTTTTCTAAACGGAGACGAAACTGAATTTTGCAATGGCAGAATCTACATTCAACTTGTTTGTTTATTTCGGACATTTTCAACATATTTTCAAGTCAGTTATCAAATGTCAAGTCTGTTATCGCACGGTTTTTTAATGATTACGAGTGGAATCCCGTCGAATTCGACGAATGAAATGTTTAAAAGATCCGATCGATTTGGTTTAAAAAAGAGGCAAAGTAATTACATTATTGAATCAATATATATTAAATATATTTCCAAACTTAATGTCAAGTTTGCCAGTTAGAATTTTGCATGCAAATATTCGCACATCTTCAGTTAAAATTGTAATCTGAGTGCCGGCGAAATCCAGAAATTTTATTTTATATGCACTCAAAAAAAAAAAAAAAAAAGTTTTATTTAAAAAAAAAAAAAAACTAATTTTATTTTTATTATGACATTATTTTCACTAACTGAAGTCATCTGAAAGTAAAATCTTAATCTCAGTGTCCATAATGAAAAGAAATATTGAAATGTAATATCGTTATGAGTAAAAATGCGATGTTTTAAATAGTGACGTCATCTTATCTTCAAATGTTTTTTAAAAGTTACTGTTATTAGTAATATGAAAAAGGCATCCGTAATAATATTGTAATTCTCATTTATCTAGTTGCTGAATCACATAATTTTCCTCATTTGACATTTTTCTTATTTTGCTTTAGACATTAATTTTTATCATAAATTATTTTCTGTTATTTTATTTTCATTATTAATATTATTTCTCAGTAAATAATTTTTTTAAACCTCAATTAGTGCATAATTATACGCAATCATTTTATTGTGGTTAAATTTTACGAAAACAATTTACTTTTTTTTTTTAAATGCGAGGAAATGTTCACCGATGAAATAAAGCTTCTGATTGGTGGAAAGTAATAATGGAAAATAAATTTTTATTATCCACAGAAAAGCTAAACTGAGTTGCCACCATTTTGAAGAAATATCGTAAAAAGCATTTAAAATTAAAATAAAATATAAAAATGGAAATAAATTAAAAAATAGCTAAAATGGGCACAAATAGAAATAAATAGCTTTCATTTAAAAAATAATTATCACAATCGTTTGAGTAGAAAATTCAGGGCTGATGACTAAAAAAACAGCCAGGTCTTTTAAATATATAGATCGTTTTTCACAATTCTATTTTTATTTTTTATTCAACTAAGAAACAAATATGCAATTTCCTTAAAATTCAATAATTTACATCAATATATACTGTAATTATTGGAAAAAAGTTCTGGTATAATTTCTATGTGATAAAAATCTTATGGCTAAATCTGTCTCTCATTTCAATTTTATTTACGTATTGATGATAAATATCATGTTTTGAAATTTAGGGACATGAGTCACTTTAAAGTAAGTTGATTTTAGGAAATTTCATAAATTTAAAGCTGAGTATTTTCAGTAATTTTGTATTGTAACAGACTTGACAATTTGCCAACAAGCTAACTTTAAATAGCATTTACATATTACATTATAGGGCAAAGTGCACAAACAATTTTTTTCATGTATCTTAAACATTTTCTTTAACACCTGTCTCTATTTAAAAACTATATATATATAAAATTTAAAAAATAAAAATAAAATTCTGAAATATAAACGAATGGTAAAAATGGCCCAATTACTTTTTTTTAAAACTTATAATTTCATATAATCAAAATGAGATTTCTGAAATTGAAATAAATAAATTCTCAAATTAGAATTAACAAGATTTAAATAATCACAACTTCTACTAATTAACACCACTTTATTGTGCTAGAAATTAAAAAACTTACACCAATTCTGAATTTTAATAAACTCTACAAGATTCTGCCGTGGATAAGCACTTAAAATAATCCAGTTTGAATTCTGGAATAAGTTGCGACCCACTAAACTAAACGAAATTTTACACTACTGAGTGCTCGGAATAAGTTTTCAAAAAGCTGTAAACAAACTTTTGGAAATGCTGAAATAGTTATATGTTCATTTACGTGTTGATGAAAAATGAAAGGGCTTGAATTAGTTCTATTTGCAAAATTAAATTGTTTATTAATGAAGGTTTCAATTGTCGACTTCTAAATAAATATAAGTATGAAGTTAAATATTTAGTATAAATTAAATACTTAATATTTTCATGTTGAGGGTATTTTTATGGTGAGGTTTGAATAGGATATATTCATATTCATTGAGGATATATTTTAATAGTCTACTTCAAAAGTAATGCCTCAAAAGTAAAGCTACATGCAAATGTAAAGCTACTCTTACAAAAGTAAAGCCTCAAAAGTAAAGCTACTGCAAAAGTAATAATTCAAAAGTAAAGCTACATCAGTCCCTTTTTATAGTGCTCTTTTGAATTTATCGTTCTATTTAAATATCTATCAGAATAGAAAAAAAATCCTTTGAAAATCAATTTTTATATAAATTATCTACAAGGTGATACCTTATATCCGTGTTATTATTGTATCCATACTGTGACATAATTGGAAATTACTTTCAGATACATACATATAATAAAGTAAGCTCTGTCTAAGACAGAATCGATCGTGGCAAAAAAAAAAAAAAGTTTTTTGTAGTAGACGATATTTTTCTTTAGACAAATTTTTCCCATTGTCTATGGGTCCGTTGGTACTTGAAAATCTTTCCGAGTTTCGACAAATTTCCATCGTATTCAGAGCCCATCTTAGAGAGAGTTTATTGTATAAACTGATCTTATATTACTGATAATATTACCTTTTTAGGAACTGGAAATGCCTTCCACATAAAAAAAAATTGGTAAGATCTCTAGAAAATATTAATTTATTGCAAACAGTTTCTTCCTTATTTCGCTCAATTCTTTGGTTATTTTCTTTTTTAAACTTTATGATTTTATGCAATCAAAAAATGACATTTCTAAATTTGAAATAAGTTATTTCTCAAATTAGGATTAACACGATTTAAATAATTAGAATTTCTGTTAACTAAAAACACTTGCCTGTGTCAGAAATTTAAAAGCTTTTACCAATTCTGAATTTTAATAAAATCTAAAAGATTTTGCTGCGGATAAGAATTTAAAATAATCCAGTATGAACTCTGAAATAAGTTACGAACCTGTGAGTCAAATTAAATTTTACACTACTTAGTGCTCGGAATAAGTTTTCAAAAAGCTATAAGCAAACTTTTGGAAATACTGAAATAGTTATACATTCATTTACGAGCTGATGAAAAAAAGGGCTTGAACTAGTTCCATTTGCAAAATTACAATGTTTATTAATGAAGGTTTCAATTGTCGACTTGAAAACAAATATAAGTATGAAGATAAATATTTAGTTTAAATTAAATAATTAATGTTTTTATGTTGAGAGTATTTTTATGCTAAGAATTAAAAAGGATATATTTTAATATTCTACTTCAAAAATAATACAGTGGTCCCTCAATATAGCGTCTTTCTAGATTTATTGCACTTTTTAAATATTTATCATAATAATAATAATAATAATAAAAAATTTACTTAAACTCTATTTTTATGTAACTTTATCTACTAGCTGATAATTTATATCCGTGTTATTATTATATCTATACTATTACATTATTTAAAACTCGAGCTTATAATAACATAAAATTATTTAAAACATAATAAACATTATCTCAAAATGCATTTAAAAACATTAAAAATTTAAACCGTGTTCAGCCATCACAGGGCCATCATTAGTGGAGATTTAAATGTTGCAATTAATGTTCTTTTAACCTATTCGAGAAAATTACAACGGCGGCTCTCGAATAAGCACAAAGAAAATTAATAACAGCATTTAAATGTCACCAGATGATGGCTGTGTGATATATAAAAACCTCTTGGAATTTTAATGGTTTTTAATGTATCTTTTAAACAATTTTAAATCACATGTATGCATCTACAGGTAATTTTAGTATTTTTATCTCTGCCTTTTTTATTAATTTTACAAATGTTACGTAATACTGAATAAATGAAATTATAATTTTTTTTAAACTGTCGAGTTTTTATAGTTTTATCAAATTTATTTGTCTATCATATTTAACAAGTAGAAAATACCTTGAATTTCTGTGGGAAATGTTATTTACCTTATATTACAAATTTATATCGAGAAATAAGTATAGCTCATTGGTAATGATAGATGTCTTACAATTCCATTCATAATATTATTATGCAATAATAATAATAATAATAATAATAATAATAATAATCCATAATATTATTATGCAGTTCGGCAACACATCTGGTAGTTGAAGGACGGTGAAATGCAAATTTTGAATGAGTTGATGCCAATTTAAAGTGATTGAAATTCTGTCTAACTGGGCTTCTAAATTCGACTAATAATCCACTTTGAAGCAGAGTTTGTAGTGTTACATTTAATGTCAATTTGAGTACGAGAAAGTTTAGTAGATAGAGCTGAAAAAATCTTAAAATAAGTTTTGATTGATTCTGAAATTGTCATAATTTGAACCTATAAATGTAATATTCTAAACATTAATTTAATTTTCAAATATTTAAATAAAAAGCAACGATAGAGTTTTATGCGCTATATATTAGTAGCGTTAATTTCATCGGAAGAAATCCTAAAACATAAACTATATTTGCAAAGCAAAATGTTCTATATATTATCTACAAGGTGTTACCTTATATCCGTGTTATTATTATATCAATACTATTACATTAATTAAAATTACTTTCCAGTGCAATAATATAAATTATTTAAAATACATTAAAAGTACCTTAAAATGCACTAAAAAACATTAAAAATCTAAACCGTTTTCAGCGATCACATGGCCGTCATCAGTGGGGGTTTAAATGCTGTTATTAATGATCTTTGCATCTATTCAAGAAAATTACAAAGGCGGTTTTGGAATAAGGGTAAAGAAAATAAATAACCACATTTAAATGCCCACTGAGGATGGCTTTGTGATGGATGAAAACGTTTTGGAATTTTAATAGTTGTGAATGTATATTTTAAATAATTTTAAATCATATGCATGCATTTACAGGTAATTTTAGTATATTTACCTCTGCCTTTTTAAAAATTGATTTTAGTTATGTTATGTAATACTGTACAAATATACTTACAAAATTTGCACTATAACATTTTTTTAAAGAAACTGTTGTGTTTTTATAGTTTTATCAAATTTTTTTGTCTGTCATATTTAACAAGTAGAAATGACTTGAATTGCAACGGAAAATGTTATTTACCTTATATTACAAATTTATATCGAGGAATCAGTATAACTCATCGGTAATAATAGATGTCAGACAATTCCATTCATTATTATAAAGTTCTGCATCACACCCAGTAGTTGAAGAACGATGAAATGCAAATTTTGAATGAGTTGATGTCAATTTAAAGTGATCGAAATCATACCTAACTGGGCTTCGAAATTTGACTAATAATCCACTTTGAAGCAGAGTTTGTAGTGTTACATTTGATGCCAATTTGAGTTAGAGAAAGTTTAGTAGATAGAGCTGAAACAAGTTTTGATTGATTCTGAAATTCTCATAATTTGATACTATAATTGTAATGTTCTAACCAATAATTTAATCGTGAGAGATTTTTTAAAAGACAGAGTTTTATGAGCTATATATTAGTAGCGTTAATTTCAACTGAAAGAAATTCTAAAACATAAAATGTATTTTCAGAGTAAAATATTCTACATAATTATGTATATGTTAAGGTTAATTTGATAAATTTGGTAATTATTATTAATAACGGGCTATTATTAATAATGACCGCGTCTTTTGATAAATTTTATATATATAGCATATTAAATTTTTTAGATGAATGATAAATATTTTAAGCACATTTTAATAGATTCTTTTAGTTTTTATAATGAATGTTTGCTAAAATTCTACTATGGAAAAAATAACATTTTGCAAAATCAAATGTAGTTAATTCATATGTTATAAAATGAATTTAGTGATTAATACTGTTTAAAAAAATAAAACTATTCTGATATTTTTCGTAAATTTTATTTCTATATTTTTATATAATTCACAGAATCTGAATCTTTAATAGAGAGGCAATTTTTGAATATTATATTTTTGAGCGGTTACAGGAATAAAAAAATTTTCGATTATTATACAGTCAATTAAAATTCATTTTTCGAGTCATTCCACGTCAGTTCAGGAAGGCCGGTAATCCAGCATCACCAATTTTAATGTAGCAACGCGTATTTGTTCTTACTATTAAGATATGATCGCCAGCAAAGATTTTAACTCGTTGATAAAATAGTTTCTGTGAAAAAAATATCAAAATTCTAAAAAACTGTCGTCAGTTTCAAAAGCATTCTTGATTGCATGGTTTTCAAATGTAGCATGTTAGAAATATAATTATATTTCAATATCTGTTTGAAAACCATGGTGAATGCATAGTGATAGGGTACACAGCTTTTGAAAAATAAATTACTGTTTCACTTATAACATTTTAAGTTTGTAAAAATATTTTTGAAACTTTGAAATCGTGAATTTTTTATGAAAAATAATATATATATATATTTTTTACTGGGAATTGTACTTAAAAATATCCTTTACTTGATTATGATATAAATAGTGGGATTTTGTGTGTTTATAGTTGTATATCTTATTTAAAAATATTATGAGAGACATTCCGAATCAAATTAAGCAGTGTCATTGCATGTCATTTCCCCTAAGCCATTGTCACAGATTTCAATTAAACTGATTATGTTTTTTTACTGATTTTAAGACTAATCACCATTAATTTTTTTTGAGTAAATTATCTTTTAAGATAAACAATATCAAGAATTTGGGAAATTGTCTTAAATGTTATAATGACTGTTCTATATTAAGAGAAAGTGAATTAAAAGAACTCATTTCAATATGAAATCACTAAATATGTTACAAATAATTTATACGTGACAAATGATGTATGCTTATTATGTTTTGCTTTTTGTTATGTGTAAAACACTGTGTGTGTCTATAGTTTTGTTATTTTTTTTAAATGGAGAATTTTGTGGAAAATGATGTGTTAATAAAAACATTATTATTAATCAGAGGCAGAGTGCTATTATTTCTTTTTTAAACTTTTAAAACCTTTTTTAAATTTCTTTTGTTATAAAATAAAAAGAGTGTAAAAATTGAGGCATTTTAACAAAACTTTAATAAAATGAAAATTTTAATCATAAATGTAGAAGCTTTTCATGCTAAGATATACTGTAATGATTAAGATGTAGTTTAATATTACTCTTGCTAAATATACTATATACAATAATGAAATAACAAATATTATTTACAACAATAAAAATAAAGTTAAATAATATTCAGAAATCGTACTCTGTCACAGTAAATATAACAAATGTATAAAGGATCATTTTTTAAACATTTCAAATGAAATTTTTATTATGTGACACTAACTTCGCTATTTATGACGATAGTCCCAATTCCTTTACCGACATTACACTGCCCATCAGCCAACTTAAATACGCTGATATTGCAAAATACTTTCAACTGTTCAAATAATAAGTAAGATGTATTTAAAAATCTTAATAATAACCTATAAGGTTTTAGTATTATCCTTAGTCCTCTTAGTATTATCCTTCTAAGTAGCCTCTTAGTAATAGCCTCTAAGTAGCCTCTTAGTATTATCCTTCAGAGGATAATACTAATTAAACAACATAATGACTTTAAAAATCAACCTTAAATTCAAAATACATCTAATGATCACTTTAACCCTTTATCCACCGCATTATGAATTCACAAAAATTTTACATTATAAAGCATTTTACCCAAATTGTTTAAACTAAATTAAAATATTTACATAATCGTTTAATAAATAATTGAAGATTTAGAAGGATTCAATAAATTTGAATTTACAGGGATTTTGCACAGTATTTATAACCCCACTCAAATCTTTTATTTTTAATTATTTTTTAGCATTTTGTAGAATTATAAAATGTAAAAATATGATGTTCTTACAATATAAATATAGAAATATTTCCGCATTGAAAAATCTCCATTCCCTTTTTTTAGCGCTAAGAAAGCTGAAAAGATGCAAAGGCAAAAGAAATCATTGTCGAAGCGTTAGAGAAAAGTGGACTGATTTTATTTCACCATAGGTTTCTATTGATTATTGCCAGGGGGCAAACATTTAAATGAGCTTTTTATTTGAGAGCGAGGGCGCTCGATACAGACGCGTTGTTCGAAGAACAACGAAGCTCAACTGAACGTTACACCATTTATCAGCTAGGTGGCGCTGATCTCTTAATCAAACTTCAGAAGCGCACATACCGGCCCCCATTGAAGTATTCTGATAGTTCAATGATACACAACAATTAAATATACAATAACATACAGATACTATTATAAATTAATGGTTACACATAAAGCACTTAATATAAATACAATAATAAGAAATAATAAATTCAATAGAAATAGGTTAAGCTTAATTAATATTTTCGTTATTTACAATTGGTAGAACACAAATATTAGAGATACTTCTTTTGTAAGTTCCGGATGGAGTCCAGACTATTACAACCCTAACATTGTCATCATTTCCCTTGATGATTTCTGAAATGCGACATACTATCCATTTACAAACTGGTAGGTCTCCATCCTTTACCAGAACCATCACACCTGGTGCAACATTTTGTTTTTTAAAGAGCCATTTGGATCTCTGCTGCAAATGGCTTAAATAAGAATTGGACCAATTTTTCCAAATTAGTTGCACGATTTTTTGAGTTTTCTGCCATCGGTCGAGCAAGTTTTCTCTTACATTAATCAAATTTGGCTCAGGAAGAGCATTAATTGGTCTACCAATCAAGAAATGTCCTGTGGTCAAAACTTCATAGTCTTCTAATTCAGAAGATAATGGGGAAAGAGGGCGCGAATTTAGAATACCTTCGATTTGAATAGTAATAGTTAAAATTTCTTCAATGGTTAATTTCGTAACACCAATAGTTCTTTTTAAGTGGTATTTGAACTGTCCGACGCTTCTCTCCCAGAGTCCTCCAAAATTTGGGGAACGAGGGGGAAGAAATTTCCAGAGAACTTGCTCGGATGACAGAAAATTTGATACATCATCATTGTTTTTATTTATAGAATTTAATATTCTCTTTAGTTCTGCACATGCTCCAACAAAGTTGGATGCATTGTCACAAAAGATAGTATTACTTTTGCCTCTGTGAGCAAAAAATCTTTTAAGTGTTGCAATTAATGCAGCAGAAGTTAAGTCAGAAAGTAGTTCTAAATGCACTGCTTTTGTAACCATGCATATGAAAATGACCACATAAACTTTATTAAATATCCCTTTTCTCTGGTTGCGATATTTAATAAAAAATGGACTGTATAGGTCAAGACCTGCATTGGAAAACGGTGGCCCTTGTATTACTCTCTCAGGGGGTAAATTACCCATTATTTGACTTTCAATTGAAGGTTTTATTTTGAAACATTGAACACACTCGTGTACAACTTGACGAGCAAAGTTTCTTCCATTAATGGGCCAAAATAATTGTCTTACACTATTTAATAGCCCTTGAGGACCAGCATGCAAGTCTCTTTTATGATAGTAAAGAAAGATAATTTTAGTCAATTTACTACTTGGGGGTAAAATGATTTGGTGAGATCGGTCATAGCTTAAATTTGAGTTGGTCAAACGACCACCCACTCTTAATAGATGATCTTTATCTAAGAAGGGATCTAAAAATCTCAACTTACTTTTTACAGGGACAGACATGCCCTTTTTCAATGCCGAAATTTCTGATGAAAAATACTCACCTTGAGCTCTCTTAATTAAGAAATTTCTAGAAACTCTTAGTTCATCTAGAGTTAAGGAACCCTTAAGTTTTTTCTGATTTTTACAGTTGTGGACAAACCTGAAAATAAATGCTAACACTCTCATTAATTTAATATAACTATTTGAAATGGTAAGAAAAGAGTTCATAAAGTCATAATTTATAATTGAAGTGAGAACCGGAACTGACTTTAGTTCCTTTAAAAATTGTTCGTCTTTGTTATGAGAGTGCTTTTGTGGACAAAAATTTACAATGTCTTGTTTCAGGAAATCGGGTCCTTCAAACCACAGTTTATTTGTAGCAAGCGATTTTGCATCTTGACCTCGGGATAACACATCCGCTGGATTTAGTTTTGACGGCACATATCTCCACTCGTAGTTTTTGGTAAGTTCTTGAATCTTAGACACTCTGTTCGCAACGAAAGTTTTTAGAAGATGTGGAGACATGTTTATCCATGCTAGGGAAATCGTAGAGTCCGACCAAAGTATGACTTTTTCGATTTGAAGTTTCATGGCTCTAATTACCTTTTGAGCAAGTTGGCACAACAATAGACAGGCTGAAAGTTCAAGCCTCGGTATGCTGACAGTTTTAATAAGGGCTACTTTACTTTTGCTGCAAATGAGGTGGCAAACAGGCGAATTCGAGTCAGTGTTCGTTTGAAGATAAAGGGAAGCTCCGAATGCTTTCTCACTCGCGTCAGCAAACCCATGTAAGAGGATAGTTGATGCATCTTTAATAAGAATACACCTGGGAATTTTGATGGTTTCTATAAGAACTAGTGAATTGAGGAAATTGTCCCACTCTTGAGCAACATGAAGTGGAATTTTATCATTCCTGTCGCACTTTAGAAACCATAGTTGTTGCATGAAAATTTTTGCACGGCAAATTACAGGACCGAGCAAGCCAAGGGGGTCAAAGAGTCTTGCAATTTGACTTAGAATTTCGCGTTTTGTATAGTCAGAACTTTTGTTGACGATAACGTTAAAGTTAAATGTATCACTAGTGCAGTCCCACAGTATTCCGAGAGTTTTTGTTGAAGTTTCTTCGGCATTTTGATTAAAGGGAAATGTTTGATAATCAGGATTTATTTCTTCAATAACATTAGAGCGCCATTTATGCAAGGCCATCTGACCTTTTTTGAAGATGTCTGTTAATTGTTTTTTAATTTCAAAAAATTCGGAAATGTCTGATGCACCTGACAGGCAATCGTCCATGTACATATCGTTCTTTACAACTTCGGCAGCTAATGGGAAATTGTTTGCTTCATCTACCGCTAACTGTTGGAGCACTCTAGTGGCAAGGTATGGACTGCTTACACAACCGTAGGTGACCGTTTCAGAGTGTAGATTTTGTCAGGTTCCTCCCTCCCTTCTCTCCACAATATTTTTTGGTATCTAGTATGCGACGGATTTGCCTATATTTGTCGAAACATTTTATTTACATCAACTGTAAATGCGAAAATATGTTTTCTAAAACTAATCATAATTGAAAAAAGATCATCCTGTATTATCCCTCCTGTAAACAATAAGTCGTTTAAAGACTTCCCATTAGTAGTTTTACAACTCCCATCAAAAACAACCCTCAGTTTAGTTGTAGTACTTGATGGTCGCAAAACACCGTGATGAGGGAAAAAATATCCTTTATCAGGATTTATGTCATCGGAGTTTTCTTCCATGTGTCGTAAAGTAGTGTATTCCTTTAGAAATTCTGAGTATAATTCCTTTAATTTGGGATCCCGCTCTAAACGGTTCCATAATTGATTTAATCTTTTAGCGGCAATTTGTTTTGAATCTCCCAGAGAATTATCTAACATTTGAATCTTAAAGGGTAATTCAACTACATATCTGCCGTCCGGTTTCCGATAGTGAGTCTTTAAAAAATGTTCATTACAGTAATTTAACTCCTCACTAACTAAGGGTTTTAATTCACTTACTTGCTCCATTTCCCAAAAAGAACTTATTTCTTTTTCCAAATTTTTATAATCTGTTACTATAAAACAAGAATCAGAATATTCCCTTAAATTTGAGATAGAATTGCATACAGTTCCTGATATAACGTGCCCGAAAAACGTTTCTAATAACATTAATTGGGAATCGTCAATTTTAATTTTATTAGACCCTATTAATTCATAGAATAACTGCGCTTCGATCAGTGCATGTACGCGTTTCGGCTTATTCCAATTATTATCCGCTAATTCTATGTTCGACGGCAATTTTAATTTTGATGTATTTATATATTTGGGTGGTAGATTAGCGATTTTAGGAACAACTAACATATCTAATTGAGAAGATTTAGTTTTGTTTTCATTCGTTAATTCCGTACTAACAAATGATTTAGCGTTTAAACATAAATCATTATTTCCGGAAATGGAAATATGAGTTTTTTGTTTACGCAATCCTAATAGATTTGCGGCATGAGAGGTCAATAAATGCGAGCTGGAACAACTGTCTAATGCAGCAATTAAAGGTTGAAATTCCCCAGAACCGTCCTTCAAATATATCACAGCTGTGTTTAAAATTACACAAGATTTATTTATTTCATTTTCCTTCGCGAAAAATGTTTGATTATCAGGAGAAAGGGAGGGGGGGGGGAATCCAATTGGCGCCTATCTACTGTCTGGTCTTCAACGATGAATTGCCTTCTGATATTATTATTTTCATTTAATGGATGAAGTAATGAATTGTGCTCTTTGCTGTCACAAGAAAGGCATTTATTTTTAGATAAACAAGGATTAGGTAAATGGTTATTTAAGCAAGATTGACATAAATTGTTACTTTTAACAACTTCTGATCTTTTTATCACGTTCATTTGTTTAAATTTCTCACATTTATATAAAGAATGTGAATCTGTACATCCTAAAATACACCCTTTTCGCTGTTTTGATTTTGTTAAAAAGGATTTTTCCATGTTTGGCTTAGTGCCAGATTTCCAATTATTATAAGACTTTTTTTGTTCCTTTGAAATAACAGTATTTTGAAGAATACGACTTCTTTCTTCCAAAAAGCTTAAAAAGCTAGCTAATTTAGGAATTTCGTTTTTATTTAATTTCATTTCGAACGATTGTTTTATTTCAGAATCCAATCTTTGAAACAAGATGTGCATTATTAAAGCATCTGACAGCTCATTAGATTCAAATTCAAGTAATTTTAATGCACGCAAATTACATTTTGTATTATCAATTAATTGCATTAAATGATTAGGAGAATCGGGTACTTTTGAAAAATTAAGTAGTTTAATAAATTGCCAATCAATGACAGCTCTTTTATTTTCATATCTTTCTTCTAAAGAATGCCAAAGCGATTCGTAAGTATCTTGAGCTAACTCAAGCCTTTTGGCGTCACCCTTTTAACAGCCCTTTAAGTAGCATAACTGCTGAGTTGAATTCAGATTTTTATTATTTCCGATAATAGACATAAATTGCGTCTTAAAATTTTGAAATTCATCATATTTTCCATAAAAATTGGGTAGAGGTAAGTCTGGAATTTTAAAGCTATTACTAAAAGTAGGATATGCTTTATTGACATTAACACATTCATATTTAGAAAGAATAATGTTAAGTTTTACCTCTGAATCTTCCAGTTCATCCTCTAGCACAGTTGCTATTTCCAAAGAATCTGTAATGTCGACATCTTCCGGAAGAGTTGTATACGACACTATCAAATTACGTAATGACGTTTTAATTTCCAAAATAGAAACCTTTCTGCTTTCTAAGCGGAGTCGTTCTTCTTGCTGCTCTTCTTGCGATCCTTTTAGATGAATGCATTCATATTTGTTAATGAATTTCGTGATTTTATTTACTTTAGTTTTCAAAACGCCGCGTTGGTGATTTAAAGTAGTTAACGTGGTCATTTTTTATTTAGCTGTTCTAGGGCTAGGACCATATGTCGAAGCGTTAGAGAAAAGTGGACTGATTTTATTTCACCATAGGTTTTTATTGATTATTGCCAGGGGGCAAACATTTAAATGAGCTTTTGATTTGAGAGCGAGGGCGCTCGATACAGACGTGTTGTTCGAGGAACAACGAATCTCAATTGAACGTTACATCATTTATCAGCTAGGTGGCGCTGATCTCTTAATCAAACTTCGGGAGCGCACAATCATCCTTTTAAAAATATTTTTGTTTTGTGTAACGAATAATGCTTTTGGAACAAGGTAAAGTAATGTATCTGTAACTCATTCTAAACAGTATAACAACTAACTGATGCATTAAAAGAATTTTATAATAAATTATTTTAATGTTACTTATAAGTACCGTCGGTAGATAAAGGTTTAAATGTAGATTGTTCGTCGAGTCAACAAAAAGAAAAAAAATCAGTGCATTTAATATGCTGGTTGAGATGACATTTCTAATAAAATTAATTAATTCATGACAACTTGTCATCAAAACTGGAAGATCAATAGAAATAAAATCAACTGTAGTGCGAATGTGATGTACTGAGATGTTGTTGACAAAGGCATATCTTTGTGAAAAATTTTCCCGTATTCCAGTAAAATATAAACACGTAAGCCTTTTTCATTCATTCAAAATCAAGTAAAACTGTTACTACAATTTGTTGCCATTACAGCAGATGCTAAATTTTCCCAACACACTGTTCGATAAGTTACTTACCGTAAAATGGTGTGAATCGGAACAATTTTCAACTTCAACGTTAAAAAAAGCAACAATTGATTTTTTTAATTTTTTAATTTTTCTACTAGAAACTTCGGTCTTGTTCTGTTCTTTACATTTTAAGCAAAAACGAAACATTTTTACTGTTTATATATGTATTATTTACTTTTTTAATGGTGTTCCGATTCACCCCGCAGATAGAGGTGAATCGGAACAAATGTTATAATCTCTATTTATTCCTATTCAAACTTTAATAGAGTTAATAAAAACAGGTAATCATGATAAGGAAGGAATAGGAACACGTAGTTACTGTGAAACCAAGTCTTTATCTCATATACAAGTAAAGATATACCTTTTTGAAAATTAAAAAAAAAAACAGCTTTGAAATCAATAAAAATTTAAATTTATTTTAAGAAATTATATTCAAATTGCAGAAGTAGAATTTAATACATATTCAGATCTGTTCTGTGTTATCCTTTACTAGAAGTCATTGGGTAAGTGAATCTATTGAAGTAGCCCCGATTCGCTGCATGTATTAATATGATCTACTAATACGCCCTCTTCCCCAGCCCTTAGTACTGTTTGCGTCCCTCTCTTTTTTAATTGGTTTTTCATTTTGAGATGTTTGTGTAATTTTGTGGATGTCAGAGAATAATTCTGTGCAGTTTTCCTAACTAATTTGGTATTTTTGAATTCTTTTATTGTGTGTCCCATGTCTGTTGGATTAGGCGTTGACTTTTTTGTTTAATCAAGTAATTTCTGGGTACCTTTAAACTCTTCAAGTAATTAGATCAAACAAAATATTGTTACAATACCTATTCTTACATATGTTTTCATATATTGCATGAAACTATTACTGCGTAGAAAAATTAACCATAAGAGAAAACGTGTTCCGATTCACCCCGTAAATCTTAAACCTCTGATTTTACAAGCCATTTTTAATTTTTTCATTATGTAGTTTAGAAATAAATAGAATTTAATACAGCATATCGTTTACAGGTCTATCATTAATTAAAAATCCCCTCTCTTAGGTTTAGAATACGAAAAATACTGAAGTTACATACAAAGTTTTGGAGGCATTGAAAAAGTGAGGTTTTTAAGGATCCTCTTGAAGTTTTTTTATATACTCCAGTAGTTGTGCAAACATGTCAAAACTGAATTTCCCAACTCTTAATGTTATTACCTTCTTATAAAAAAATTGGCAACTAAAAATATCAGCAAATATATTTATAATAAATTTATTTGTATGACCGGGATGTTTCGTTCCTATGCACCCCATTTTACGGTAGTTTTTAGATTTTATTGACAAAACTCTATAAAGTTTAGCGTATGTATTCTCTGTAAGTGTATAAACAATATATATGTATTTTTAAAAAATAAATAAATAGTTTTTAAATAATTTGTTTCGGAATGGTTTATATATAAATATATATTAAAAATTTATCTACCAGCAAAATTATTATGTAATAAATCAAATTAAATATCATTAAAAACTGTAAAAAATAACAAAACTACATATTATTTAGTTTTAAAGAATATTTTAGATATAAGTTATTTCTAGGGTATAAATATAATTGGTTGTACGAATTTTTTATATTTTTGAAGCACAATATCTCAAAACGCTGTCCAAAAGACTGAAAACTGGTATTTCTTTTAACCAGCAGCTGAAAATAATGCAAGTATAAGTTTAAAGCTTAGGAGTATCATTTTGAAAATTTCTATTGGACATTGAGGTGCAAGATGGAAAGGGATAACTGCTGTTTGTTCTGGAAAAACCCATAGTTTTACTAAAAAACAGTATTTATTCATTTTTTTGCATAAGAAACGAACATAAAAGATAAAGGAAGAATAAAATAAATGTGTAAAATAAATTAAATGAAGAAGAATAAATTAAATGTGTAAATAAAAAGTATTACTAGCGATCATGCTTTTAAATCTGAACATATGGATATTTTAAAACAAGATTTAAACATTACTGAAAACAAACAAAATTCCTCTATTTTCTTTTCAAATCTAGTTGTAACATTGTATCATATTAAAAAACATTTTGTTTCATTGAAATGTGCAACAGTGTTTTAGGGAAAATGGCCAATGACTTAGTTTGATTTGAATTTGGAATGTCACTCAAAATATTTTTAAACACGAAATAGTAGTAAAAACATCCAAAATCTCACTATTTTAATTTCCTAATCTGGTAATTTCCAGTAATTCTAAGTATAATTCCCAGTAAAAGTAACTTTAATAGAAATGCACATTTTTGATACTGCTTTTTTTTGTTAATTCATTATTTTTCATAAAAAAAATCACGATTTCAAAGTTTGAAATTTTTTTAGACAAACTTAAAATGCTACAAACATAACAGAAATATTTTTTCATAAGCTGCGTACCCTGTTTATTATGCATAAATAATTTAAAGATGATATGTCAAATAGATATTGAAATATAATTACAGGGTGTCCCAGAAGTAATGGGGCAAAATTAAAGGCGAAGTAAGGGACATCACAAAGATTTAGAATTGAATAGCAGCCCATGGTTGGAAACGTCTGTGGAATCTGAAATGGATCTCGTTGCAAGACTCATCTGTGCTACTGCGGATGTTCATCAAAATCCGGGTGTATTGGAGCGAGTCCGCCAATCCATGGCTCGACGGTGTAACGCATGCATCGCTAGCAATGGTGGAAACTTTGAACATCTTTTGTAACATTTTCACATATCATCTACCATAGTAAATGTAATATCGTTGACCAATAAATAATTTCAGGTGATCTCAGTCTTGTGTCTCTTCGTCCCTTGTACTGTACATGTCATAGTATCCGACCATTGGTTGCTATGCAAATTCGAATTCTTGTGATGCCCCCTGCCTTTTCTTAAAGTTTGACCCATAGTTTTGGGATACCCTGTATAAGTAGAACGCACATATAATTTGTTAAAACTTTACACTTAAAACGAAACCATTATAGAATCACTTTTGTGTCTGTCTTTCATAGCTATTTCCTCGCAAACTATGAAACACGGAAAAATCAAATTGGAGGATGTAATAAAAATACTTACTTGCACATTTACAGACTTTTGAAAAATTCACAAATATATTTAGCTTAAATCTAGAAAATAATTAACCTTTTCAGCCTTGTGTACCGTTAATAGCAAATGTCATATCAATCTTCTTTAAGTTCATCCCTTGTACCTGTCACACTATCTTCCCATGACGCTTCGGATTTTACTTTTATATATGATTTTATATATTTTTTTACGACTTTGATACCCTTGAACAACATCTGAATGGGATTCCATTCAGATAGCGCTTTGTTTATTTTTTTACTTCCATAATCTAATGATTTAGCATTTTACTGTTTTCCCTTTCTTAAATTTACCTGGCCATATCCGGATTGGAAACCCCCATCCAGATATTTTGACGTTGTCTTTTTTTTCTTATTCTTACAATTTTGTCTTTGGTTTGGCGCAGCATGTCCCTCAAGGGATCTTGTGCCATTAAAACCTATACAACCAACCAACCCATGACGTTTCCGATCCAATGCAATTCTGAATCCTTGTGATGTCCCCTACTTCCCCTTAAAGTTTGTCCCATTACTTATGGGATACCCTGTGTCTTTATGACGAACTATATTTGAAAACCAAGCAGTCAAGAATGACAACTGACGACAGTTTTTCAAAATTTTGATAATGTTTTTTCTCTCAAACTATTTTACCAATGAGTAAAAAAAAAATTACACGTAATTATATTTTAACAGTAAGAACAAATAATAGCAGTTTTATTAAAATCTGTGATGGTGGGTTATATACTGACATTTTATTGCCAGATTTGATGTAGAATGACTCTTTTGTTAGAAATTGCATGTGGTTTATGTAAATGAAACATTGTGTATTTAAGACCCCACACCAGTCACTGAAAACGACCCGGATGATAATATTAAGTCTATGGGGGCGTTCTTTTCAAACATCTCACTCAAATTGTAATATTTTTACATGACATTTTTTGGATAGTATAGCTTACAACAATCTACAACATGGCTAATTTTTATTTTTTCAATTTTGCTTTCAGTTAAAAAAAAGAAAACTTTCAAAACCGGTTAGAACCAGTTCTGAAATCGAAACTATCATAATATAAAAATATATATAACCAAAAGCGAAAAAGTAAAAACTAGTCCAGTTGTAAATCAGCTTCAGCTATCCTATGCAAAAAAAAAAAAAAAAAAAAAAAAAAAAAAAAAAAAAAAAAATCATGTGAAAATATTAAAATTTGAGCGAAATATTTGAAAAGAACGCTCCCATAGACTTAACATTATCATCCTGGTCTTTTTCACTGATTAGTGTTGCGTCTTAAGAGTTTGCAGTAAATTTATCCTAAATAGGGTGACTCCGCCTGTGGTTGATAACCTTCCAGCAGTTGATCAAATCTTTTAACCTCTTCGCTACTGGCGATTATTACAGTATTTTTAATTATTACTGAATTATTTCTTCTCTCATTTGACTTCTGAGCGAGATTTTTGTTTTATTTTCATTAGCTCGAATCTTAGAATTCGAAACATATTATTCTTATATCGAAATTTCATTTATATTTGAGTATCATTAATAAAATGGGACAAAACAGATGTACCCATTTGGGTACTTAGGGACAGAAGAGGTTAAGGTATATATAAAAGAAATATTAATATCATTACGGTATCCATCAAATCACTTATAAAGAAATGTTTTAAAAACTGTTTATTATCAAAAAGGTTTCGACGCTTAAGAAAGTTATGTTAAAAAAAAAAAAAAATCATTTAAACGTTTTTCGAGATATTATAAAAATAAGAGGTTAAATATTGCGCCATTTCGGCGGAGATTAATTTTATGCGTGACGCTAGGCACATTATTTTTGTTTCAATGTTGAAGCATTTATGTCAAATTGTTTTCAGCTGCCTTCTGTAAGCAAAGCCATTTAAGTTTTTTTTTTAAATTGAAACGTATAACAAAATTTAGTTTTTGATTAGTTGAAGACAAGTACAGTAAGTTAAAATAGTTCACTTGCATCTTAATTGTTTCAAATAATAGTTTTAAAGACTTATTCTTAATCATAGCTCAAGGATGATATTTTAAAGATTAATTTTTAGATTTCAGCTTAATTTCTTCGATAGATCAACAGGGAAAATGGCAATTGAAAAGCGTATTTATTTATAATTCTTTTGCTACTTGTTTTCAGTTGATTTCAAATCTGTCCATTACAGTACATTCATTAAGGATTGTAGCAGCCATATTAGTTTACTTCTAAAACTTAAAATGAAGGAAACATTAAGAAAATCATGTAGTACTGACTTTATTTGACCAACTACTGGCGGGGGTCACCCTATATTTCGTAAAAAAGAATTGGAAGTATTTATGAAAATTTGCTCTGATGATCATAATAGTACATTGCAAATGCGTGAAAAACTTTTGCAAAACCAACTGCACATAAAAATCAATATTCCTAACTGAAATTGTATGTGATTGCGTTGGACGAAATTAAAAAGATTGTGCAAAAAGTGTTGTTAAAATTTACAAGAGGAGAAAATCTGTTTTCAAAACATTCATTTTTAAAATTGTGTAATTTTAAAGGCACCACGTAGAAAATATTTTGAAAGTATTTTACGTGGGTTGTTTTATAGAGTTCTAAATTCTGTATGTTTACAAAGCGTTTTTAATTTGGGTACAAAGCGTTGTGCAACGAAACACTATTTTAAGAAACCATTTTCATCAACACTATTTACAACACTACTTCAACACAATTAACAACACAACTTTTAGAACACATTTCTAGAGAGCAACACTTTTGCAACTTATTAAGAACACAAACACAACAGAAGAAACATTTTACAACACATTAATGTGTTGTGAATTGGGGGACAAAAAGTGTTCCGAAAGGGTTTCTTTTTGTGTTTGAGAATTTGCTATGTAAGACGTTCCTATATATTTACGAATATGTTAAGGGTGTATTTCGATTCAAACTATTTATTTTCCGATGTATTTTTAAATTAATTTTTGCTCTCAAATGCATCAAAATGGCAAATTGTCTTATTTAGAAATTACACAAGGTGCCGTGTTTGTCGATTCTTTAATAAATGCAGAAAACATTGCAAAAGAAAGCAATCAAAAATGGCATTTTGAACCGAATTTTCAGGAGCGAGAGATCTGGGAACGAAAAAAAGGGTCATACTGAGAAGATAATTGTTTATAAATCAAATTCTAATGAATTGATCGTAAAATGACATCACACGGTACCTTAGACGTCTCTTCGAAAATCCCCTCAGCAAGTTCCATGTTTGTACATTTAAAAATGAAGCTGAAATTGTATCAGAAAATTTAGAGCTATTGAAAGTGGAAAAGCATCTTTTCGAATACACCCTTAACGAAATCTAAAAAGGCATTCAATATCACTTTACTGAGTATTAAAGCTTTTTGTGATTCGTCACGTATCAATAAATTATTTCACTCATTATGTTAAATGCTTTATATTTCATTTTCATTAAGTGCCTGATTTTTGTGTCACTTTTATTCGTGATCTCCGTTACATTATAGGATTTTTACATTTAAAAATTTTAGTTTTTCTGTTTGATAACTCATTGTGTAATTAAAACAAAATTACGGTTAAAATCACTACAATGTAACTTTACTAATGTATGAGTACAATGTATTAAATTGTAAGACAAAGAAATAAATTAACTTTCGTGTTATATCTGCAATAAAAAATACCATATGTGTTCCTGTATTTAATTTATCCTAGCTCATAATATCATGTACTGAATCTTGCAGGAAACATTTCAGCGCAAAAAGCAATAGATAATAAATAACGTCAAAAAATTTCTTCGATAATTTTTCTTTTATACCTACCGCTTATTTTATTGAATTTCGATTACGTTTTTCTTAAATTTGATTTCCTTCTAGGTAAAAAAAAAAATCCCAAAATATTTGAAAAATTAATAAGGTAAAACTGATATTACGATATACCAAAGAACAAATTTCTTTGTGATCTAAACTTATTTTCTTAACTTAAAAAGTTTGATAAACTAATGGAAACATACTAATCATATTATCTCTAGATTAAGCGATATAAGAAAAAACATTAAAAAAAACTTTTTACCATAACTTACTTAAATAAGATAAAAAAAATTATTCATAGAACTGCAAAAACCACAAAGCTAATGTATTTCTATTCGTAGAAAAATATCTGATAAAATCAGTCATTAGGGTTAAAATAAAACGCATATAAAACAAATTTATAATTTACTAAAAATTTTCAAGGAAACTGGGATTCTTAAAATTGGTTATGTATCGTCAACAGCAACAATTCTTGTAACAGATACAATTTGCGCTGCACATGAAAAAAAAATCTGTAAGGATACTAAGATTTTTTTAGGAAACTGGGATGCCTAGAACTTTTTATGTAACTGCAACCCGGTTTACAAATAAAATTTTAGTAAGATTATTGTAATGTTAATAGATTCTTGTGTAAAGCTAGTAGTGTGTGTAGCTTCACAAAACACTGTAAAAAAAATTGTAATTTTACAGATGTAAAATTGCCGAAATCTGTAGTGTTACTAATATTTTATCTGTACACTGTATAAGCAAAAATTTAAATCTACAATACTAATTTTTTGTAAAGGTACAGAAATCTGTAACTTTACAAATGAATCTACTAAAATTATAACTATCTTACTAAAATTTTATCCGTAACCTGAGTTGTAATTACATAAAAAATTCTAAGAATGTTTCCTAAAAGATTCTTAGTAACCTTACAGATTTTTTGATTTTCAGTGCAAATCTGTATCTGTTACATGAATTTTTGCTGTTGCCGTTAAATAAAAAGTTCTAGGAATCGAGGAACTTTTAGTTTATGGATTACAGATCTACACTATAAAAAAAATTTGTAAAGGTACTTAAAATTTTCTAGGAAACTGGGATTCCTAAAACATTTTATGTAACAGAACAGAAAAAATTCATGCAACAGATACAGATTTGTCCTGAAAATAAAAAAATCTGTAAGATTACTAAGAATTTTATAGGAAACTGGGATTCCCAGAATTTTTGATGTAACCAGGTTATAGATAAAATTTTAGAAAGATAACTACAATTTTAGTACACTAAGAAAATTAGAAATGTGCTTAACTAAGTTCTTTTTATTGGCATTATATCTGAAATATTTTTAATTTCATCACTATTTTAAAATATCGAGTTTTACGTATCAAGCGCTTTCTACGAAAAAGCAAAATATCCTTTCCAATATTTAATTATTGCGAATGGATTTTTAAAAATAAATCTAATTTTTTTCTTCTTTGATCTAATTTTTAACTTCTTTGATCTCTTTTATACTTGATTCTTAAAGTAAGGAACTAAACTTAGTAAAGAAGGAAAATATTTCTTTCAAAAACTTATCCCATACACTGTAAAAAAAAATTCAAGAGGTTACTAAAAATTCTTTAGTAAATTTGTATTCCACAGAATTTTTTAGTAACCATTACAAACTTCTTTTTTGCAAGTGAAACAAGCATTTCTTTTGTAAACTGAACAAAAGAATTTTTTGTATAACTAACTTAAAATTTGTTAGTATGAGCCACCAAGCAAATTTTAGTAATAGATCCAAAATTATTTTTAATAACAATTACGTGCGTTCGAAAGGCAGGAGCTTCCTTCGAGCTGCATCCAGACTTCTGAAGCGATAGATTTTCGGCAAAAAAGCAATAGATGGCAGCACCAAACATTGCTAACTGCTCCGACAGGATTTTCATAATCCCTGTACTAACGAGTACTTACACTACATACATTCGGGGCGTACTTGGCGCTGTCCAGTATTGAACCCGGGACCTTTTAGCCTGGAGTCCGTTACTATAACCACTATGCTATCGAGGCCACGCCAAGTGAGTTTTAGTAATAGCTATTAAAAATATAAAACTATTAACTCTATTCGTTGCTAACTTTTTTCTAGTAATTCTTACAGATTTTCTAGTAACCGACTAAGATTACTAAACATTTTTTAGTAATTACAAGGATTACTAAAGTTTTTTTAGTAGATCGACCCTTTTTTTTTACAATGTATGTTACTCTTTCCGATAAAGAAACGAGTAAATTTAGAAACTCAGTAGCTTTGGATTTTTCTGGAGTAAAAGTCTAGCGAAAAAAAATTTCTTTTATCAGTTTTGTATGAAAACTGAAATTATATTATTCAATATAAACACAGTATTTAACCCTTGCGGGTCTGGTGTACTATTAATATTACAATGTATTTTGATGGAGTATTTTTTTTTCTTTCTTTTTCTTTTTTTTCTTTTCTTTTCTTTTTCTTTTTTTTAAAGAAACATTTTTTTTTGATTATTTACGTGTAGTAATGTTAGTAAATGCTTATATATTTACTATATGACTTTATTTATGTAAAGAGATTTAGTAATAAAAATAATTATTATTATTTGCTTAATTTTCTTTGCGTCTTTTACGATTTTTTAAAATTTTAAACATATATTCCACTCTTTAAAGTAAAAATTACTGCCCTGAAAGAATTATATGTAATAAAGCGCAAAAAGTATTAGAAAATTGTAATGTCAGTTAAAACCATATTCTATTATAATATTTTCTAAAAATCTCCGGAAACACTTCCTTAGCCTATTGTCACATGAATATGAATTGAATAATACGCAAAACAACAAGATTCGTTATCTTTCAGACACTGATGCTAATTAATTTATTTGGATAGAGCTAATGTTATTAACGTAACAGTAATTTTTTCTAAAAATTGAAAAAATAAATGAAAGAAAATGGGACCCGAAAGGGTTAAAATAATGGAACAAAAAATTGATGCACTTAGAAGTAAACAAATCGGAAATTATACGTCATATGTGGCAGCGGTCGTACTATTAGCAGTTTTATAATAGTTCGGATCTTGTTTCAATGGCTGTTGAACCCTTATGCACAGATGCATGCCCAAAAAACTTATTACTGTTATGTACGTTAAATTAAACAATTTAGAAGTAAAGTACTATGACCCAATCTTTAACAGCACGTGATCACTATGGCATACTACAATCATTACATGTCATAGGATAACACCGAATTAATTGTGTATGACAGAATTTAATAAAAGGAAAAAATTAACATGTTTTTAAATTTTTATTCAATTTTCATACAGATTGAAATTTTTAAATGAGTATATACGTTACAGGCCAAACCCGATTTTAGGCCAAACTAGATTGGCCTAGGCCAAACTAGTTTATCCAAACGCCCTGCGGATACACTAGTTTTTCCTAGGCCAAACCGGTCTATCCTAACGCCCATTGGATAAACTAGTTTTTCCTAGGCCAAACCGGTCTATCCTAACGCCCATCGGATAAACTAGTTTTTCCTAGGCAAAACTAGTTTATCCTAAGGCCCGTAGGACAATCTAGTTTTTCCTAGGCCAAACTAGTTTGGCCTAACTCTTATAGGATAAACTAGTTTAGCCTGCTGTTTATTGGTCTGAACTAGTTTCTCCTAGGCCAATTCAATTTGGCGTGATTTTATTGAATTCAATGGCGTAACAGCGCCAAAATTCCAGCTTGTCCTAGGCCGATCTAGTTTATCCTAGGCCAATTTAATTTTACGTGTTTTTAGCTCGCAAGCGTCAAAGCCTGAGAAATAATGGGCTCGCAGGTTCTGTATGTATGAATGTACGTATGTATGTACGAATGTACGTACGTATGTACGTGCGTATGTACGTAACACGAAACTCGTCATAGAAATATCCGATTTGCTTCAAACATTGGTTGTACGTTCATTGATATAAGGTACTTTTCTGATTAATTTTGTTAATTCATTGGATATGAATAAAGGGAAGCGAAAGGGAGGCTAATCCCCCAACGTTAATTTAGAGAAATGGATTTTTGATGCAGAATTATCAGTTTTCATTTAAAATTTTAGATATCATTCTGACTAGGCGCCTCCATAATTAGTTGTGGATGTTTATTGTTTAAGCGTAAAAAAAGGGCAGTGTAGGTTACCCCCCCCATAATTTAGATAAATGGTTTTTGACGCAGAATTTACGGATATGCTTCACATTTGTATATAGGTTCTTTCTGATAAGGCGATTCCCTGAATAGTTTTGGGGGTTTAATGGTTAAGTATGAAGGGAAAAATGAACGATTACCCTCTTACATAGAAATAACTAGTTTATCCTATGGGCATTTAGATAAACAAGTTTGGTGTAGAAAAAACTAGTTTATCCAATTGGCATAATGATAAAATAGTTTGGCTAATCTAATTCAGCTCGAAAACGGGTTTGGCCAGTAAAAAACATATCTTTCACTAGTAAAAGTATAAATGTGTGTTAAGTGTCATTGCTTATGACACCAATACAGAAATTTAACATGTTCACCTTAGAGACATAATGTATTGGACATGGTGTTTGCTTATTCAAGCAAATTATTATTATTTACTTTAATGTTATTTACTTTTGTACAGGCAGAGTTCTGTCTGTACAAAAATCGGTGAAAAAAGACTCAGTCCGGCTCGATCTGGCCCTACTCAATTTCTGCAAAAAATTCAGGTTTTACTTTACATACAGTTAAGATTCCTTTAAAAAATACTGCTTATATACTTATTGGATAAATTTACAATGTATTTTTAAATTAAGTTGTGTTCACAGAATGGAAAATACAAAATGTATTAATGATTATCTAGATTCTTAGAGTTTCAATATTCAAATACGGATTCCTTAAATAATCAATGTAGTTTAGAACAAAAGAAAAAATATGAGAGTTATAAACATCATAACTTTTGAATCCGTTCAGTAAAAAATAAATTTGTGAATATATTTCACTGAATTTCTTAAGGTTTTTCTCAAATCCTAAAGAGCTACATCCTAACACATTTATGAACTACTTCCTTTTCGGAAATGCCTAAGGTTAACAGATTCAGATAATATATAATCGAATGGCTTAAACCATTTTTCATAAAAGCGATGTATCTTTGAGAAAATAATAAAGCTATGTTTTGAATCGAATTTCCGGTTACGACTTCCGACAAAAAAAAAAAAAAAAAAAAAAAAAAAAAAAAAACATTGTGGCAAGAATAGCTTGTATGTCGACAGATAATTAATTTCTCAAAAATGGAAAACGCTGCTCGATTGTAAATTTTGTTCAGCTTCATTCTGGCTCGAATATGCAATAATAATAATAAATGCAGGTCAGATCTCAGTTGGCTCGAGTGTGCAGAAAAAAAGCAAACACCATGTCCAGTGCATCATGTCTCTAAGCTGAACATGTTAAATTTCTCTATTGGTGTTATAAGCAATGACTCTTGACATACAGTTATACTTTTTCTAGTGAAAGATATGTTTTTTACTGGCCAGACCTGTTTTCGAGCTAAATTAGATTAGCCTCGGCCAAACTATTTTATCCTTATGCCAACTGGATAAACTAGTTTTTTCTACACCAAACTTGTTTACCTAAATGCCCATAGGATAAACTAGTTTTTTCTACACCAAACATGTTTACCTAAATGCCCATAGGATAAACTAGTTTTTTCTATGTAAGAGATGTGATTTTTCCCTTCATACTTAACCATTAATCCCCAAAACTATTCAGAGAATCGCCTTATCAGAAAGAACTATATACAAAAATGAAGCAAATCCTTAAATTCTGCGTCAAAAACCATTTATCTAAATTATGGGGAGGGGTTAACCTACATTGCCCATTTTTACACTTAAACAATAAACATCCACAACTAATCATGGAGGCGCCTTGTCAGAATGATCCTATATCTAAAATTTTAAATGAAAACTGATAATTCTGCATCAAAAATCCATTTCTCTAAATTAACGTTCGGGGACTAGCCTCCCGTTCACTCCCCTTTATTCTTATCCAATGAATTCCCAAAATTAATCAGAAAAGTACTTTATATCAATGAACGTGCGTCCAAAATTTGAAGCAAATCGGATATTTCTATCACGAATTATCGCGTTACGTACATACGCATGTACATACGCACGTACATACGTACGTACATTCGTACATACATACGTACATTCATACATACAAAACCTGCGAGCCCATTATTTCTCAGGCTTTGACGCCTGCGAGCTTAAAACACGTAAAATTAAATTGGCCTAGGATAAACTAAATCAGCCTAGGACAAACTAGAATGTTGGCGCTGTGGTGGTCATTGAATTCAATAAAATCACGCCAAATTGAATTGGCCTAGGATAAACTAGTTCGGCCTAGGAGAAACTAGTTCAGACCAATAAACAGCAGGCTAAACTAGTTTATCCTATAAGAGTTAGGCCAAACTAGTTTGGCCTAGGAAAAACTAGATTGTCCTATGGGCCTTAGGATAGACTAGTTTGGCCTAGGAAAAACTAGTTTATCCGATGGGCCTTAGGATAGACAGGTTTGGCCTAGGAAAATCTAGTTTACCCGATGGGCGTTAGGATAGACCGGTTTGGCCTAAGAAAAACTAGTCTATCCGATGGGCCTTAGGATAAACTAGTTTGGCCTAAAATCGGGTTTGGCCTGTAACATATACATTAAATTTCAAATGTTATTTTGTTCAAAATGTTCAAATTTCCGATGTTATATGCAAACAAATGAGCAGATGGACAGATGGACGGACTAGATGACGACTACCAGTTCTTCATATTTTGGTAATTTAAAATGCACCTAAAGAGCTTTATTAAATAATTAAACTTATTACGTTTTAATCAAAATTTCAAATTTATCATGCCATTTAGTAAATGTAAAATTAAAAATTACATACTAATATTACATGAAACGGACTATACATAAAATCGGCTGTTTTAATGTGTGATTTCGATTTGTGCGATTCGTTTAATTTTGTTTGATGAGTTTGATAACTGTTGTCACCTTTTTAGGTCCTTCTTGTGCAAAAAGCGTACACTGAAAGGTAAAAAAATCTTTACTAATAATAAATTAAGTTACCATTTTATCCAAGAATGGACATGAAATTTCTGATATCATGGAGTTCTGGTTATAGAAGAATTGGTTGGTTGTATAATTGTTTTAATAAATCTCAAGTTCAGTATTTAAAGTATCTGTTTTCAAAGTTTCATATCATTCTGTTGCATACAAAAATATATATGTCTAAGGAAAGTTTAATTTTGTATAATACCAATATTAAAAAAATTCTTCTTATGTAATAAAAATAAAATTTTTTTTAATTATTTTTCAATAATATAAAAATATGTATTGTACCTATGACATTAAACAGAAAGATACAAATTTCTATTTAATAGAATCTCATTTTGGACTTTCTAAATGAAAATTGTCACATACTTACAAAGGTAAGATTTTTAAAGCATAAAAATTGCAGCAGAATAGTTATGCACAAATGCTCTATGAATTTAATTAAAATATGGCTTTTCTCACATTCCACAAAATTAACTCAAGAAATTTTCTAAATGTATCTTCCCTTTATAATCAGAGTTATTAAAGGACTTAAAAAATATCTTTTTTGACATGCTGTCTCCTTTGGTAGTTATTTAGAATTAAAATAAATGTTTATACCTTTCATTTTTATTAATTTGTTTAATAAACGTTGGGTTTTAAAATGCAATCTAATTGTAATTTGTACGCAAATAAATCTCACGAGCATATAAGTAAAATGTAAATTAAAATAAATTACTTATTTAGATAAAGATTAAGAACATATCACTGTAATTAAAAAAAAATGTCCAGTAATCTGCGCCTACTAAAAATTGTTTTTTGTTGTTAAAAAATAGAGAATGTAGGTGTAAATAGACGAATTTGGACGACTTTATTTATTTTCCGGTATAACTCACAGCATTTTTGTAATATCTGTAAAATGTCACAAGACGCTATCGTTCTGTTGATCTACTAACTATATAGATCTCTAGATCAATTTCTATATGAAAATCTTATTAGCCTCCGATGCTATTTCTTTCAGACAAGCTAAAAAGTGTCGTGTCAAAAATTGTGGCTCACATTTTCATAATCTGGCCGTTAAAACGAGACATTCATACAATCTATATGTTTAAAAGACCTGGCTGTTTTTTTAGTCATCAGCCCTGAATTTTCTACTCAACCGATTTTGATAATTATTTTTTTAAATGAAAGCTATTTATTTGTAGTTGTGCCCATTTTAGCTGTTTTTTTAATTTATTTCCAGTTTTATATTTTATTTTTAATTTTAAATGCTTTTTACTATATTTCTTCAAAATGGTGGCAACTCAGTTTAGCTTTTCTCTCGATAATAAAAATTTATTTTCCATTATCACTTTAAACCATTCAGAAGCTTTATTTCATCAGTGAACATGTCCTCGCATTTAAAAGAAAAAAGTTAATTGTTTTCGTAAAATTTAACCACAATAAAATGATTACGTATAATTATGCACTAATTGAGGTAAAAAATATATTTATTGAGAAATAATATTAATAATGTAAATAAAATAACAGAAAATAATTTATGATAAAAATTAATGTCTAAAGCAAAATAAGCAAAATTTCAAATGAGGAAAACGATGTCATTCAGCGACCAGATAAATGGGAATTTCAATATTATTACGGATGCCTTTTTCATATTACTAATAACAATAACTTTTAAAAAACATTTGAAGAGAAAATGACTTCACTATTTAAAACATCGCATTTTTACTCATAACCATATTACATTTCAATATTTCTTTTCATTATGGACAACCAAGGCCCAGTTGGCACTTTTCGTATTTTAGAACAAATAACAGGAACATCTAAAACATGCATATCACATTTATAACTATTGTCTATGCTACTTAAGTGAATTCGATACTTATTATGCTTTGTTTCACTTGTTTCAATATTACCAAATAATGTGTGAATTAATTTAATTTCACCAATACTTTTATAATTCAAATATTTAATTACATCTCGTGATAAATAGGAACGTTCGGATCCTGTGTCAATAACTCCACGCACGATTTTCTCTTTTCCATTGTGCTTTACACGGACACTCAAAGTTTGGAGTAACACAGTAGGATCCGAAGCTTGAGTAGTTAAAACAGTGTCACTACTCCCTGATTCATGTTTATGACTTTCTAACGACACATTACCACCTTCATTTAAAACATTTTGACATAATATTGAAAAATGTCTTTTACCACAATTCGAACATTTAATTTTAGAGTTACAATTGCGTGAAATGTGGTTTTTCTTCAGGCAAACAAAGCAAGCTTTTTTCTTCAAAATTAAGTTACGTTTCTCATCAAAAGAAAGCGAACTAGCTTTAAAACATTTTTCTGATAAGTGACACTTGTCACAAAATATACATAAATCTTCACGTTTTTTAACTAAATTCTTATTAGACTTATTATTTATAAATAAATCTGTGGCAGTTGGCATTGAATTATATTCATTATTACATTTATGATATTTCTTTGGGTTTTCAAAACCAAGATTGGAATGAGCCAAAAGAACCCGCTCTTCCGCAATAACTTCATTTTTCAAAAAATCAAGGATAGAATTTAATTGATTCTTACCTTGAGCAGTCTTCTCACGCTGTCTTTCCCAGATTTTAAGGACATCATGAGGTAGACAAGATTCTACAAGTGGGAAAAGTATGCTGGCATACTTTTCTTCTGTGACACCTAATGATTCTAGAGACCTAAGTTTTGTCTCTAAATTATCATATAACAACGATAAATTGAAATTCTTGCTTGATGATTGATTATTATTTAAAACTAATTGAAGAAGATCTCTAACATATATCTCAATAAGTGTATCTTCTCTGCCAAACCTTTCTTTCAGATGTAGAATTACTTTTGGATAATTATCAGCTGAAACCGGATAACTATTTACTATCTGTGCTGCTTTGGATTTCAGCGTTATCGCCTGTAAAAGATAAACAAATTTCAAATGGTCATCTAAAGTGGTGTCTTCATGAATTTTACTGAATGAATTCCAAAAGGTTAACCATAATCTTGCATCGCCATCAAACGGCTGTAAACTTATCTCTGGTAAGCGAAGTGGTCGCGACAGTGTTCTTTCAACATCCGTATAATTCTGCGATCGGAGTTGTTCTTCGATAGGCTTCACCAAAAATGTCTTTACTTTTTGCTTTATAGCAATAAATTTTTCTGTATACTCTTCGCAAGCTTTAAATTCTTTAGAATAATCTTTTTCTATAACTTTCTCTGTCAACATAAAATTCAAAATTTCTTCATCTACAGCTCGCAATCTTGTGCTTTTATCTTCCAGTTGACACATTAAATTCTCTATTAAATTAGTATCTGGAGTTGCGTCGTTTAAAGCTTCATTTAAAGCATTATAAGTTTTCGTAAATCCAGATCTAAGAGGAGTTCTTTTGATTTTCAAAGCATCCATTTTTTCTCAATGACAACTTCTGATAACAAATAAAAAACAGTTACTTTTCACACGTCCCTGTTCGGGCGCCACATATCGCAAACAATGCGAAATCGAAGCTATAAAATCTACCCGATAATATAGACATCGTCGTTTTACGTGTGAAAAATAATTTAAATATCTTACAAAAAAAAAAAAAATGAAGCTTCAAAAACATTTCACTTAAAACTTAACACAAACTTTATTCCAGAATAATTCTACTACTCGTTTTTTATCATTGCTCGTGAGCATCTGCGAAAAATAAAACCACGACCATGGAGTCACCATGAAAGTGCGGACACTAAAGCAATTATAAATATTAATCTAATTCGCGACACAGAGATTGAGATTTTACTTTCAGATGACTTCAGTTAGTGAAAGTAATGTCATAGTAAAAATAAAATTAGTTTTTTTTAATAAAACTATTTTTTTGTGAGTGCATATAAAATAAAATTTCTGGATTTCGCCGGTACTTAGATTACAATTTTAACTGAAGATGTGCGAATATTTGAATGCAAAATTGTAACTGGAAAACTTGACATTAAGTTTGGAAATAAATTTATTATTCATTGATTCAATAATGTAATTACTTTTGCTTTTGTTTTAAACCAAATCGATTGGGTCTTTTAAACATTCCATTCGTCGAATTCGACGAGATTCCACTCGTTTTATTGTTAAAATGCATTTCCTTTTTCTCAGAATCTATAAAAAAACGTTTAAACCATAGGTTCCCAACGGGGGCGGTACCGCCCCCCAGTAAGCGCTGGATCCTTCCAGGGGGGCGGTAGAGAGTCTAGAGAAAAATGGAGGGCGTTAAGACAGTCAAGGGAGGGCTGTCATGGCTTACTTATATGTATTTAGGAACCAATGTAATGAAAATTGTTGATCTCCTCTGCATTTCCCGGTCCGCGATAAAAACCTTAACTGCACCTTTCAAACATACAGAAGAACCTAGATAAGGGGAGGAGAATTGAATTTATTTTTCTTATGTATAAAAATCGCTGTGGAACATGAAAAATCGCTAAGGCTCGCATTAAAAATCATTACGAATTTAAATATTGTGGAGCACAAAATTTGAAATAATTGGCTGGATAAAATTTTTAAACAGAACTCTTTTTTATTAACATGTATTTCGAAAAGTTCTGAAGTATGACGACAAATGTTTGAACAGAGATTTTTAAAGGAACCCGTGATTTGAATGAGTTCAAGAAATTTGTTTATTTTTAGTGAAAAAGATAAAATTCATTATATCTATAAATTTGTTCAAAAGTAAATTTATTTAAACTTAAATTGGAAAAAAAATTATACTTCAAAATACCTTAATCGAAGAAGAAATGCCGGCAGTACAGTATTGAGTATTTGAAATATGGTTCTATGCACTCTCTAATAATTTGAATAAATGCATGTTGATAGAAAAGACAATGATGTGTCTATTTTTCAAAGACTGGAAAAGAAAATTTTAAAACAGCGAACTATATCAAATTTTTTTTGAGTCATCTACTAAAGAAGAAGATGACGGAAGTCGAGCAACATATAATATTGTGATTGATGCATCATATAATATTGTGATATATGTTGATCGCAAAAGTATGAAAACCGCACACAATCGGCGAGAAATCAACCTTGCCGGCAGTAAGGACTGTTTTTCATTAATAAAAACCCCGTCAGACATATCATCAGAAAAAATCGTGAGTAACAATATTTGATTCAGTATTACACTTAATTGAAAACAGAGATGTAAAAATACGCTAAAACATGATTAAATTAAAAAATGACATCCATTAATTGAATTTAATTGTGCAAAAAAACCTCATAGCTGCTTCTATGGATAAACGTCTGTTGTTCAAACGAAATCTAAGTAGATGAAAATACAACCAATTTGCCATATTATTCGCAGTCTGTTAAAACAGGAATATTTACTTACTCTCAATAGTTGATCGTTCTTCATGAAGTTTTCTCAGAGCGATTCCAAGATATTTATACATGAATATACCGAGTTTGTTTTTAAATCCTTTCGCAAATGCAGATACTGTAGTATCAGGATTGGAGGAAGAAAGCGTGGAACTCACAGCAAACGAGAACTAAAATTCAGAAATGAATACCAATGAGTTCTAACTTCAACGAAGTTAGAACTACTTGGTATTCATTTCCGAAGTTTAACTTACGAAGTTTAACTTTTCGAAGTTTAACTTATGAAAAACAAATTTTTAGAAAAAAAAATGCCGTCCGTCGATTTGTGTGGCTTTCTGTCTGTGTGTCTGCAAACGCTCTATCTCCCGAACAAATTGAGATAGAAACTTGAAATTTTTTATTTACATAGTATATAAGAATGAGACGAAGCCTATTTGATATCAGTAATCTCGATTTTCCAAAATTATTTTTTTCATACTCCCGAAAAATTCGTTCCGGTGAAAGGCATATAAAAACTTTCTAACTTCTTTATTTTAAGGAGTGGACGTAAAAAGAAATAAAATAACACAAATTTTGCATAAAGAACAAAGTCGATCGGATTATTAGTTTCCGAGATATTTGTAATCCTGTATTCCACATTCTTCGATTTTTCATGACTTTGTATTTCATTCAAATTTCAATTTAAAGATATATTTTAACTGGAAATGAGACTTTTCATCCGATGCAGTAAACTGTCAGTTAATATAATTATTATTTTTGGAGTTATAAGGATGTTTCTTTTACGCAATTCGATACCACTTGAGTAATTTGGCGTTTTATATAAAATTTATCGAAATCGGTACATCAGCATTTCAGCATTACTGTGTATATTAAAAATATTTTAATGTGCGTTTAAATTTTGTTTTGGGATTGCAATGCATTTTATAAATAGTTTGCACATGTTTTATTTTCATTTATTATATTATGCATATTCATGATGGGTAAGTATTACGGTACCCCCCCCCCTCCCCCAATGACAAGTTTTCATCAGATTTGGCTGAGAACTGCTTTCGTGCATTAGCTAATTTACTGCCTAAGAAAAGGAACAGACATCTTTGAACCTGGCAATTTGTGACTGATGTTAAAGAAATTGGAATCTGACATGAACAAATTTTTAAAACTCAACCAGCCTTCACTCAACCATTTCGTTATTATTTTGTTTAATTCTTACTGTTTTTGTATTTAATTTTCAATTTTTAATACATTTGATGGTCGTTTTAATTAAGTTCTACTCTGCGATTCTTAGCAGATAGGTAGATAAAATATAGAAAATATGCAACAATATTTTAACATTTTGTACAATTAACAACTATAGAAGAGGGGGCGTTGGCACTTTTTTTTTCTTGTAAAGGGGGCGGTGGTCCCGAAAAGATTGGGAACCTATGGTTTAAACTAAAGAAAAAATCCGTTTTTGATTAATCTAGTCAATGAAGAAGTAACACGCCAAATTGTATCTCTTTATTATTCCGCAATTCCAATGTCTCAGAGAGAAATTGCTAATCAATTGAGTATTTCACTTCGTGCTGTTTGTTATTATATTGATAAACACAAGAAAAATGAAGTTAGTTCATTGCATTCTAAACGGGGTCGCCCTTCTAAAAGACCTCTATCGATTTTTTTCCCTAATCGGAGGCGAAACTGAATTCTGCAATGGCAGAATCTACATTCAACTTTTTTTTTTTTTTTTTTTTTTTAATTTGAAAAAATTGTCATAAGTGTCCAAATTTAGCAACTGGTGCCCTGAGTTCTGCCCCAGTCTCCTAAATTGGACCAAACAATACCAGGTTGTTTTAATGTGTAGGATGTAACTAATTTTATTAAAAGCAAAATTTGCGATTAATGAAACAATGAAATAAAGTGTTATATGACAGGAATGAAATATAAGTTAATCAAATATCTGAAAGTAAGAATAACTGTTTTAAATCGAAATGTTTTTAAAATATACATCAAACATATCTATAATCCTTTTGAAAATAGAAAATTGTTTTTTGACGGATTTACACGTTTCGGATACTGAAGAAGAAAAAAAAAATGCCGTCCGTCTGCTTGTGTGTCTGTCTGCAAACGCCCTATCTCTCGAACAAATTGAGATAGAGACTTAAAATTTGGTTTGTACTAGTATGTAATAATGGGAAGAAACCTACTGAATATGAGTAACCACGTTTATAAAGAACTTTTTTTTTAGACTCTCGAATTAGTCCTTCTGATGAAAGGTACATAAAAAATTTCGAATGTTTTTAGTTTAAGTAATGGCTGTAAAAGACAATAAAAAATATAAATTTTTCATAAAGAACAAAATTGATCGGAAAATTTGTAGTTTAGATATTTATAATCATATTTTCCACACTGTTTAATTTTTCATGACCCTCAGAATCCCTTAGACCCAATAGAGCGCATATTCATGGAGATATAGCTATTTTTTTGAAAAGTTAAAAAAATTCGGGCATGTTTTTACCTAATATTATACAGGGTTGTATAAAATAATTTTTATCTGAGCATGCACGAACAATGACAGCGATCTTTTTGCATAATTTAATAGTTAATTCTATGGAGCAAATAATAAAAAAAAAACAGTCAAATATCTTGAAAATTTAGAAAGATATCGGCGATCGGAGAAGTGAGTTTTGACGAAAAAAATAAGTATTTAATAAATATCAACAAGAAAATTTGGAACAAATGCTTAGATTTTGATACTTTTTTTTTAAATCATTAAACAGATTCATTCTGGTAATTATATAAATTGAAGTAAAGCATCAATTAAAAAAATTAAAGCAATTTAAAATAATTAAAACTGAAATTGACAATTTGTGGAAAATCCCTTATCATTTAGCCGCTTTTAGAGAGAACTAAAAATCACACTTATCACTGATTTCTCTGTGCTTTTTTACGATATTTTTCTGGTTCATTTTTTTGTCTAATAGAATTGACTATGAAATTATGTAAAACATCATTTTATCGTTCGCGCATGCACAGATAAATATAATTTTATACAACTATTCATATTTCACAAAATATTTAATATACTAGCGGCCTTTCGCCTGCTACGCTGGTCGGTTTACCTAAAGAAAACTTGAAGAACACGAAATATATCTGCAAATTGGGTGATTACTTTTAAAGTAATTTTTTTAAAAGCAGAAATAAAACTCAAAAGTCCCCTGAAATATTTTGAATTCAGAAGAGAAGCAATTCGCCTTTAGCATGATGCCTAAAACACTCTTCAATAGGTTTCTTGTAATTATTTCGTTTCGACATCACATTCATGGAAATTAATTTTTTTAAAAGTATTTAATCAATTTTTTCAAATTTTTGAATACTCTTAAATCATGTTTTAATAAAGAATTAAAAAAAATTTGTGAGAAAGAACCAAAAAATTGGCGAGATATGAATCGTTTATTCTAAATCTCTTATCTACCATTTTCCAACCAATCACTCAACCAATTTTTTCTATCTTCTACAAATAGTTAGCCAATGTTTAGACACACATTTCAAGAAAAAAAGAAAGTCGATAGTGCAATAACTTTGGGAGATATAAAATATTTACTTGTGGAAACTGTATAATAATAACCTTCAGAAAAAAAAATCTAAAAATTGAAAAAATCGAAAAAAAATTACACTGTCACTCTTAGAAAGAAATGAGAATTTAGAATCCGGCATCGTTTTTCGTCAGATTTTCTTAAAATTCTCAGGATTGGAATTTAAAAATGCATTCTTCAAAAGTATTGAAAAAAAAGGACCGAAAATCTATGTTTTTTAATAAATGTGAAAAATATTAGACCGTTAGTCCAAGAAAAGAACAATCTATTTAAAAATCTCATTTTTTTTGTTTGACTCTGCTATAACGCCCCATATGGCAATTTAAAAAAGTTAGAAATTGCACGTGAAACGTAGCAAATGAGGTGCTTTGGTACTTCAACGAAATTAAAAGATATTCAGATCTTGCAGTTATAGTTTACAGCACTTCAGTTACGGTGTAAGTCGAAATCTTTTCTGTGTTCCTGTAAATACTATCTGCTTTCTATTATACAGGAAGTAACTTGTATTAAACCGCAGCAACATATATCAATTTCATAAAATATGAAATAGTTTAATATGATTAAAACACGCCCCAAGTAATATTTCCCCATGCAGTGTATTTAAGGCAATTGTAATTGAGGCATTTGAGTAGCCCTGTAAAATAATAATAAATATTCTTTGTATCATAAATTGTACAGAATGTATATTTTAGTATCCACATCATAGATTCATGTCAATTCAAAATATTCGAAAGAGTTTACCATCAATAAAATGTACTTGAAACTATTTTTTCCTGTTGACCGTAATGTGATGTAATACTTTTGATTGTCCCTGTTATTAAACTATACACATGATTATTAAACTATACACATGATTTTCATAAATTTTTAATTGACTTGACAAAATTAGGCAACGATTATATATTTTAAATCTCAAACGATTTGGTTAGCTAGTTTTTGCTCTATTATATGTGGACAGACAGACGGACGGACAAACTGAACGATGACTATTACTGTGCAACGTATGTCAATTTCATAAAATATTAAACAGTTTAATACTATTAAAATGATAGATAAGATACCAAACAATGTTTCAATATATAATTATACAATGGAGTACTTTTGTGTGGCCCTGTAAATCAATAAGAAATATTATTTGCATCACAGATTTTACAGAATGTATATTACAGTATATACTTCATAGATGGATATCAACTTTATTATGTTCGAAAGAGTGTAAGACCATTAAAATGCATTTGAAACTTCCCCCCCCCCAATAACCGTAATGTATCGGGATCCTTTTAATTGTCTCTGTAATTGAACTATTCATCCGATTTTCATAAAATTTGAAACGACTCGACAAAATTATCTAATAATTATATTTTTTAAGTTTTAAATGATTCGGCCGGGTAGTGTTTGAGTTGTTATATGCGGACAGGACGGACAAACGAACAAATGGGCAACTCGGGATACCAAGATTTTCCCCCTTCAATTCAAAACGAACGCGACGTTTTTCCGTTTTCGGGATCGGAGGAGATAGCGTCATACATACATACGGTCGGATTTTAATAGTGTAGATTTTTATTCCAATTGCACTATCTTGTTTCGACTACATTTTATAAATTTTTCTAAAACAGCCGTTAAATTTGGTTTAACCCTTTCAGGGGCAATATACCCTAATAGCATGCATGGTCACAGTGACGCCACAGTGACGTCACTGTGAGTCACTTTGGTCATATCACATCTGTGACCAAAATGCCACCACTCAGTGACGTCACATTGTGACTGAGATGTGACTTTCTTAAAAATCCTTAGAAATTTATAAATATCCTTCAAAACATGTTATTTACTTTAAAAACCATGTTTCTGGCAATTTAAATATCGTCGATTTTTTCACAGTTTCGTCACAATGTTAATGTCAAATTAGTCACAAATGACACATTTTTCGCACATTTGTCACATTGTGACCACTTTGTGAAACGTTACAAAAGAGCTCTAAAACGGCCATAACGACGTCACATTTTAGTCACTGTGACTTCACATCGACAATCGATGGTCACAAAGTCACAATGTGACTTCAGAACGACGTTGCAGTGACGTCACCATGCTTTACGGGTACTTGCATTCGCAAAATGATGAAGTAATTTAATGACACCAGTATTTAAAAGAGAATTTATTTCTAAAGACGTAAGCGCATATTTTCGCATACGTAATAAAAGTGAAATTTTCATTATACAATTCCAGTTCCTATGTGGCAATTAAGGATACATATTATGTGATGCCTTGGCGGCATCACCGTCCTTCAAGGGGTTAAAACCCTGTATAATATAAGTTAAAAACATGCCAGAAGTTTTTGATCTTTTCAGAAAAATAGCTTAAAAGAAAATCGTTATATCTCCATGAATATACGTGATATTCTTACAAATATCAGTGCTTAAGAATAACTGTTGTACAATATCTACATATTTGAATTCTGCAGCGATAGATCCTTTTGCGCATTTTAATGTACATGGTGATTCCAAATACTATTATTATATTTTTATTTTTTGGAAACCCCTTAATTGTCCACATTATCAAATGGTAGTGTTAAACAGGACATCAAACATAATCTTTGTAATAAGCAGGTTCCAGAAGAATCCTACAAATAAACTTTTGAATATTTGACAAAATGTCTAAAATTTAAAGTGTCCGGTGATTAATGACTGTATGTGTAATAAATTTGCGTATGGAAGAAGCCTTCAGAGTTTATGTTATTTTTTAAAAATTAAAAGTACATGAAGATTTGTTAGATTTCATCATATTACACTATATGTATCAGTAAATATATATATATATATATATATATATATATTGAATGTAATATTAGATCACATTCTTAGAGTTTATGAATCATATGCGTCCATGTATCCAATTATTTGCATGGCTCTATATTATTTTACCCATATTTTACAAACATTTCTTAGCAAACTGAATTCAGTTCAGAGTAAAAATGCAAAGCTTATTTAAAAACCACTTTTAAGTAATTTATGCTCATATTCAGTAACGTTTGCAAGCATTTTTGTATAGTCCTGTATATCATATAGGTATCTGTATCTATAACCACCATATAGTATGCATACATTTAATGAAACTTAAAAGCGCATATCATAATTAAAATGCATTTTGTCCATCCATCAGCCATCATCGGATAAATATACAATACTACGAAAAGAATGTACGATTTGAAATCTTTTTTGCGTTCCTGTAAATGCTATCTACTTCGTATTATGCACGACTATACCGTACAACTAGTGACATGTATCGATTTTACTATTTATAAAATGGTTTAATATAATTAAAGTATGTTGCAAGCAATTCCCACCATTATGTAATGGAATTATTTTGTGTGGCCCTGTAAATGAATAATAGCTATTTTTTTTCACCGCATATTTTACAGAATGCATATTTTAGTGTACTTCGTAAAAGCATATAAATTTTAATATGTTTGACAGGGTGTGACATCTTTAAGATAAATTTGAGACCATTTTCATCATAAGCCATAATGTAACGATAAACTTTTTACTGTCCCTGTAAATAAACCTGTAAATATAATAATATTGCTAGAAACTTCATTTGAAATAGGGTTCATGCTAGGGTAAACGTCGATAATTTCTAAAAATTTCAGGGCAATTCGAGTACATTTGCAGGAGTTAGAGCGCGGACAGACAAACCAAAATCATAAACACTTTTCAACTATATTATAAAGCGCTAAAAATCTAAAAGTCAAACTATTATTATACATATTTTTCAGGATATCGTGGAATTAGATGAAGCAATTTTTTATTCAAAATTCAGGATATAAAGAGTTAGAAAAAAAATCAATCTTAAATTCACATTTCATCAGATTTTATCGCCTACCTTTTTTTTTTCTAAATTATTAATGCAAAATAGATAATACGCGGCGCTGTTTTCTGTCAGTAAGTCTGTTCTGCTGAAATAAGATATTTTAAATATTGGTAAAAATAGAGTTTGTAGTAAGATCTTTTTACACTGTAAAAAAAAATTGGGAAAGTTACAAAAATTTTTCTAGTAGAATTGTATTCCAAGAACGTTTTATGTAATGGCAACAATAAAAATTCATGTAACAAATACAGATTTGCACTTTGAATCAAACAAATTTTAAGGTTACTAAGAATTTTTTTGGGAAATCGTATTCCAAGAACTTTTTAAGTGACGATAACGAGCATTATAGATAAAGTTTTAGTAAAGTTACCAAAATTTTAGTAAATTCTTTTGTAAAGTTACAGATGGTTTTAGTTTTGCTTACAAGTTTTGTAGATTGACATCATTTTCTTGTACAGTGTACACATGAAATTTTAGTAAGCATAAGAGATTTCGGTTAATTTAGATTACTAAGGTTACAGAATTTTTTTACAGTGTAGGGAATAGGAATTTACTTTTCTGGAACGAAATCGTATTTGCATTTTGATAAGATTTGAAGGATTGAATATGGAAAAAGAAAATAAATCATTTTTATATATGTCAGAAATTTTTAGTCTTTCTTTTCTAAGCAAATAGGTATTGCAAGAAAGCATATTGACAAATGCTATTATAAATTTTAAAATCTTTAAAAGCTATGCCTGAACATCAAATATATATCAAATATATTCAGTGTAAGGAATTTGATATACAGGTACGTGAATCCTTTTTACTTTCTTCTATCTTTGCAAGAAGAAAGTATTGCATTCGTAAAAATTTTCGCATTTCTGTTTTCAACGGATTTACACGGAACAGATGTTCCGAAAAATATGTTTTTACAAAATATTTGTGTGTGAGTTTGTCTGTTCGTATGTGCCACAAATTTGTGGACACTCTATCTCAATAATTAATTAACGAATTTTAATAAAATACTAGATTTGATATGTTTGTTTAGTACCTTAGTTTGTTTGTTAGTACCTTATATAATTTGTTGTAGATTACTTTTGGCTGTAAATTGTACAATAAGTGACGCTAATATGCTGAAATTTTCAAGTTTTCTGAGATTTCTAGATTATTGGGCTGTGATTTATCTTATATCGGTCAAACTAAAAGACAATTATCTTTACTACAATCATCCTTAATACCAATAGTACCTCTGAATAGGATTTTTTTTGTTGAAAATTTAGCCATTTCTCTTAACCGTCATGTTATTGTTAATTTATTGTTAATGATAAATCTGATTCTAAAACGCTGTCCATAACCTGGAAAAATCTTTTCAACACCACCATATAATTAATTCTTTGTATTAATTATGTATATATTTATTTAGATTATATATATGTGTGTGTAGTGTATGACTACATATATATAATTTTTTTTTCAATTGAGCTATTTATTTATGTATTTTCATTTTACTATTTTTCTTTCCAATTAAGCCATTTATGCATGTATTTACATTTTGCTTTTTTTTGCCATAGTTGTATGTATTTTCATTTCATTATAATATATTTTTAAGTTTTTTTTAAAACATCCTTTTTTTCTTTCCCCTTCTTCATTGTGTTAGTCGTACGATTTCATTATACTCTTCTGTGATTGGCTGTTGCCTTCTACTTTCCTATTAGCTGTTCCTTCAACCTTTTCTTTCCGCCTTTTCATTTTCGTCGTGCCGCTGCATTGATAATAGACGGACGTCTTTTTTTGCGCCTGACGAAGAAAGACTCAGTACTTTCGAAAGACCTCGCGTACTTTAATATATTTTATGGTGTGCTTAAGAAGTTTTTATAAAAGTTCGATTGATTAACACGAGATAAAACTTACTTTCTTAGAGAGGAGTGTATTGAGGATGGTGTTCCATACAGATTCTAAAGAAAAGATTTCGATGTATTTCGTCTGACACCGGAACAAATACGCGGGAAAATGATTCGTGGAATAAAAATTGTAAAAATGGCTTTTAAAAACATTCGGTTAAAAAATAGATTCTCTCAGAATATTATAGGTTTGGTAGCTGAAAAAATTAATGAAGAAATTAAAGGTTTTAGATTCCGAATAAGGTAATTATTAATATACGTGTTTTAAGCTTAAAGAAAATCAATTAGAAATAAATAATGGAGATTATTTAGAAATAGTCAAATGACGAATATGCCGTAAACTTAGAATAATTTAAATGGATATTGCAAAGTAATTATTTTATAACAGACCCACCCACCCATATATATACTATATATACATACACTTAAGAGCCAAAACATTATCGCCTACCTAATAACAAGTTGGCCAACCTTACACCCGAAAAACAATTGCGAACCGCCTTGGCATGGGTGCCACAAGTTCTTGGTAGATGATCAGAGATAAATTGTATTAGTTGTTCAAGCAACTGTCCTGCATATCCGGGATATTCTAAGATGATGGTTCTTGAGTTTTGAGATGCCATTAAATGACTCCGTCTGTCTCCATATAGAGTTTCATCAGTAGTATTAAACTTCCTAATTATTGTGTTCTGTATTCTGACATATGGGTAATCAGTAACCAGTAACAAATAATGCATGAAATTAAAACAGAATATGTAAGTTCATTTGAGTCAAAAATTTTCTCTCTTAAAACCTAAATCACAAAATAACTCAAATTGAGTCGATATTCATTCTTTTCACGATTTAAAAGTCAGTTTCTTATAAAGAGTTGAAAAAAATGTAAGTGAACAAGTTTTTTTAATCAATTTAAATCAAGATGAGTAGTTTAACTACGCAATTTAAATTAAGATGAGTAAGACATTTAAGAAACAACTCATTTACGATGAAGTAAATTACATCTATTTCCTCAGAAGCCAAATACATTCTTTCGTTTTAAGAGTGTTGGTAGATAATGATCTAAAAGAATCACTTAAATTTATCAAATCAAATCAAACCAAAAGATAGCCTGAATGATTTAAGATGTTTTCTTTATTACAATTTTTTAGTATTATTAACTTATTATTTTTTTCCGAAATTTATCCTTTAATAAAGCCACATTTTATTTTTGTTTATTTATATGCATATTATTAAAATAATATGTTTCGTGTTTAAATAAAATACTTCTGAAATTAGCTTCTTTAACTATAAAAATTTAATTTTGCGTCTAGATATACGTTTTTCATCTATTTACTCCAGTTAATATCTGCACATCTGATTTAACAAAGTAACGTGACTTGGGATGATTCCAAATATATTTCACTTTAAGAGACGTTTGAAAATGTTTTCCATTCATTTTCATTAGGAGGGAAAACGGCTCATTTGAAGGATAAAAAAAATTCCATTTCGGAATTGAGACACACAGTATATGGCTTTTGTGTTTTGTTTCTGCGTGAGATATTGGACTCTAATTTACTTTTCGGTGATTGAAAGGAAGGGAAGAAATATGAATGAAAAAACTTTTCTTCTTCAATTGTTAATCAGGAGTTATTGATGTTTCGAGCATGGATTTGTAATCTAACTAAAACAAATTTTCGTTATTAGATTGAGAAGCTGGAGTAAAAATTAGAATGAAATGTGTCATTGTAAAATAAAGGCCAAATACTTCTTAAGCGGACAATGGACATTGAAAGCTAAATATTTCAGGACCTATCTAAGTTTATAGGGCTTTTTTAAAAAGACTTTAAATTTTAGGAAACAATTTTTAAAACTGCACCTCATAAAGGCATATCTACATTCTGATGGAGGAAATACATATTTTAATATCTATATTAGGTGTAGAGTAATTGTGCTTTTAAGTTTTGCAATATGTTTACAGTGAAAGGGTCTTGCTTGCTCTCGTACTAGTAGTGTGTTCGATACTCACCGGTCTCAATGTAGAGCTTCTCCGGTTGTAATAATCTTCAGACTTATTGTGCTATGTATTCTGCAGTATGTATAATCTATAACCAATATTGTATGAAATTAAAGCAAAATATGTAAGATCATTCAAGAAAATAGCCTAAGTAGATAACAATCTGAAAGCAACTATATTGATTTACCAATCAAATCGATAGATAAATATAATGCTTTAGGTTAAATTTTTTAGAATTATTTATTTAGTATTACTTTTTTTTCCAATTTACGTTTTCGTAAAACTGCATTTCATTTATTTATATATGGCTATTTCCATGCGAATATGTGATGTCTGTCATACAGCTGAAAATCGTTATACTCGTTGGCCACCGTTATATTCTAAAAGTGTCCTTCGCCTTATTCAATTTATGAGTTACCTCGGATAAAATGTCGCATATTTTTCGTTCTAAAATATTGATAGCCAAAAATCGTAGTACATTACAGACATGACAAGTTCGTATGGAAATAGCCATATATTTAATTAAAATGATATTTTCCATGTTCAAGTAAAATGCTTCTAAAAATAGGTTTTTAGTTAAAAAAATTGAACCTTGTTATACGTTTTTCATCTATTTACTCCAAGTAATATCTGTACATCTGATTTAACAAAGTAACGTGACTTAGGATGATTCAAATATATTTTACTTTGGTAGACATTAAGAATGTTTTCCATTCATTTTCATTAAGAGGTAAAAAAGCCCATTTTATGGATGAACAAATACAAAACTATTTCCATTTCGGAATTGAAACACATAGTACATGACATTTGTGCTTTGTCTCTGCGTGAGAAATTGGACTATAATTTACTTTTCGTTCATTGAAAGGAAGGAGAGACATATGAATGAACAAACTTTTCTTCAGTTGTTAATCAAGAGTTATTGATATTTTAGATGGATTTGCAGTGTTATTAATATAAATTTTCGTTGTAAGATTCAGACGCTAAAACCAAAATTAGAATGAAACTCGCCACTGTAAAAAAGTCAAATGGTTTTTAATTGAAAAATGAACATTAAAAACCAAATCTTTCAGGTAACGTCGAAGTTTATAAGGATTTTTTTTTAATTTTTAAATTAAGGAGACAATTTTTAAAGTTTCACGTCGTGGGCATTTGATATCTATTTTGACATGGGCGAAAATCCGTATTTTAATATCTATATAGATACAGAGAAATTGTGCTTTAAAGTTTTCTAATAAGTTTAAGTAAAATTTCACGATCTGGGAGTTACAGTGAAAGAGGGGCTTCGAAATAGTTTGTCCTCGAACTACATTGCAAAAAAAACTTGTAAATTTACAGTACCTTACCGTGAATTATCCAGTTAATTTACGGAATATGTCACTTTTTTCACATAAGCGGTCAACTTCCGTAATGTTTTGTGTTTCAACAGCAAAAATAGTTAATTTAACGGCAAAACCCATTGGTATAGGAATAATGTCCTTTTTTTTACGGACATTGTCTGGAATCTCTTCTGCAGATTTTTTACAGTGTAGTTGTGGATTCGATTCTCATCGGTCTCAATGTAGATCTTCTCCGGTTGTAATAAACTTCTGGCTTATTGTACTGTGTATTCTGTAGTATGTATAATCTATAATAAATATTGTATGGCATTAATGAAAAGTATTCAATATCGTTCAAGAAAACAGACGTAATAGATAAGAATCTGAAAGCAACTACTTAAATTTATCAATCAAATCACTGGATAAGTATAATGCTTTAGGATCACATTTTTAGATTTATTTACTTGTTATTACTTTTCTCCTAATTTACTTTTAATAAAACTGCATTTCGTTTTTTAATATATTTTTATTTAAAATGCTTTTTCTCCTGTATAAATATAATACTTCTGAAATTAAGTACTTTAACTATAAAAATTTAATCTTGTATGTAGATACACGGTTTTCAACCTATTTGCTCCCGTCAATATCTGCACATCTCATTTAACAAAGTAACGTGACATGGAATGATTCCAAATATATTTCTCTTTGGGAGATGTTTGGCATGTTTTTTCATTCATTTTCATTAGTAGGAAAAAATGGCCGATTGGAAGAATGAAAAAATACAAAACTACTTCCATTTCGGAATTGAGACACATATATGACTTTTGTGTTTTGCTTCTGAATGAGAAATTGGACTGTAATTTACTATAAGTTCGAATCGGAAGGAAACAAATGCCAATTAACAAATTTTTCTTGAATTGTTAATCAAGTGTTAAGGACGTATCAGACATGGATTTGTTATGTAACTAAAATAGCTTTTCGTTATTAGATTCAGGCAATAGCATAACAATTAGACTGAGATACATTGTAAAACATGAAAGAAAAAGCATGCGTAGGATTTTTTACTAACAAAACAGAAAACAAAATTAACACGTCAGATGTGGCAATCCCAAAACTTTCTTATACTTCATACAGGTTAACTTTTTCTGAAAACGTATCATAACAGCACTACTGGTCAGGTGAGTCATACCAAAATCTAAACAGCAACAACTTATGTCGACTTCTAACTGAATCTGAAGTTTGAGGAAAATCTGTGCGTAGTTTTTGAGATAGAATTATTTTGAAAATCGCAAAAATATCTGCATATCAGCGCCATCTAATCAGAGATTCACACCAAGAAACCCTTCTTTATATAAGGGACTAACGTATTTGAAGTTTGATGAAAATTCGCACGTTAGTGTTTGAAATAGAGCTACTGCGATAATTGTGAACAATGCAGCATAGCAGCGTCATCTGCTGGGCCTTTTACACAGAAAATAAATTGGTGCCAAATTATAACAAGGATTACGTTAATCTGAAGTTTTTTGAAAATACGTGCATTACTTTTAGAGATACAACTATTGCAGAAATCGTGAAAAATGCAGCATGGCAGTGCTATCCGTTGGGCGATTTAGACCAAACCATCAGCACCAAATTACATAAATGACTGATTGAATCTGATGTTTGATGAAAATTCATGCATTAGTTCTTGAGATAGAGCTTTTGCAATAATCATGAATACTGCAGATAGCAGGCCATCTGATAGAGGATTTACGCAAAAAGCAATTAACACCACTTTAAATCATGGACTAACTGAACCTAAATTTTTTCAAATTCTATTCATTAGTTCTTGAAATAGCGCCCCAAAACTTGTGTCCCAGAGACAGACAAACTCACGAAGAGATTTATACACAGACATTTTGTAAAAAAGTGTTTTACGTCATCTCTAATCCCTAAAACATGTAAATCTAACACTCCCAAATCGAATATTTTCACAAATCCAATACTTTCTTCTTCTAAGGATAGAAGAAAGGGAAAATAACGTACATTGGTTAATTAACATTAAAAACAGAAAAAAACCGTGTTATATATTTTTGATTCAAACTACGGTTAGGATTTTAAGAATACCGCTTTCGAGACACTTAATCAGCTGAAAGTAATTGTTATAATTGTCATCCTTTCCATAAAAAGTTCCGTTAGAATGATAACATTTTTTCGTCCATTCATTCTAGAGGTTGTTTCTAAAACATCGTCAGTTTTTTTGTCGGAAAAATAATTCGGAATGTCCCGTTTAGGATTAAGATCAGGTTAAGATTTCAAATTATGCCATCTTTCGAATATCCCCTTTCCCACCCCGTTTCAGTTTCCAAGTTATCATCAACAGGAACGTAACCCTAAAATCTACGACTTTCTGGAAAAACAACATGATTCCAAATGCTTTCATTAGGTACCTGAGATCTGCAGTTTCCTTATTCTGTTTTTTGAACACCGTAAATTAATTAATAAATGCACACACTACACAAATTTTTCCATAGGCACTAGTTATATTAAAAACACTTTATTTAAAAAGAATAAATCACTCGCAGCTCACTGCTGCTTATCGTCTGCACATTTCTCAAACACAACTTTGGAATAAAAACAGAAAAAGCAATTCACTTCTTTTCACTTTCTAGACACTGAGATTTTAATTATAGGTAGCACGGTATCGTCTGCCTACATGGAACATACCGGCCCCCATTGACATGTTTCACATTCAATAATAACTCTTTTTTTACTAAGAACACTAATTACACAAATAAATACAAAAGGTCACTATATATGTTTACTTAAATATACAAACTGAAAGAAAAAACAATATAAAACTCACACACATGCATATATATATACATTTATCTTTTTTTTAAGCACTATGGGTTTCAGGCATAGGTAAAATACATATTTTATTAATCGATCTTTTAAAAATTCCATTCTGAGTTTTTACCTGAACTACGCGAATTTTCTTATCATTACCGTAATATACTTCAATAATTCTGCCTAAAGGCCACTTATTGCTTGGTATATTTTCCTCTACTAACAACACTAGATCTCCTATGTTTACATTATCCTTTTCAAATCTCCATTTACCCCTCTGTTGTAATTCACTTAAATAATTATGATGCCATTTGCGCGAAAAAAGTTGTACAATTTTAGTTATTCTTTGCCATTTTTTGAAGCGATTTTCTTTTATATTGGTTAAATCAGGCTCAATAATGACATTTAATGGTATGTTTATAAGAAAATGAGCTGGAGTTAGGACTCCAAAATCTATTGCATCATCTGATAATGGGCTCAGAGGCCTCGAATTTAATATTTCCTCTATTTGTATCACTACTGTAAGAAATTCCTCATAAGTGAGGTTAGCACCTCCCAGAATTCTCTTAAAACGAAATTTAAAGGATTTTGTTGCGGCCTCCCAAAGACCCCCGAAATTGAGTGATCTGGAGAGAATAAATTTTCACTCAGTGCCTTCACTAGACAAATATGCTGCTAATTTCTCATCAGGTTTTTTTACTATTTCATAAAAGACCCTAAGAGTCTTATCTGCCCCAATAAATTTTTTCGCATTATCAGAATATTGTTTGGCACATTTACCTCTGCGTGCGATGAATCTTTTCAGTGCCGATATAAATGATTCAGAGGTAAGATCTGAGACAATTTCTATATGTATAGCCTTAAATACGAAACAAACAAAAATACAGACATAAATTTTTTGTAAGATGGTCCTACGTGCATAACCAATTTTGATCATAAATGGCCCACAAATATCAACACCCGAAATATTAAAACAATAGTCCAAATGGACTGGGGCAAATCGACCATCAATTAATTTGCAATAACTGGTTTAGCTTTAAAACATGGAATGCACTGATGAACCACCTTTCGACACATTGCACGACCATTCATTGGCCAAAATTTATCTCTTACTAAGGACAGTAAAGTTGACGCACCAACATGCAAATATTTCTTATGATAATAATTTATAACAATTACAGTAAATTTATTACTCTTTGCTAAAATCGCCGGGTGCTTTTTCGAAAAATTTAAATTACTACTATCTAATATGCCACCAATCCTTACAATTCCAAATTCATCTAAGTAAGGGTTGAGGTTTTTTAACTTGCTACTCGGACTTACCGATCCTTTTGTCTGAAGACTATGTATTGTCTGCACGGAATTCATTATTTTGTATTGATTTAACCAAATGTCTTTCTGCAAGCTCCAGTTCTGACGTACTTAAGGGTCCATTACTTCTGTAAAGCGGGTTTCTTGCATTCATCACAAATCTGAAAATATAACTAAGAATACGTACAATCGTTAAATAATTATTACTAAGATTAATCAAGTTATTTACAAAACAATTCTCGTTGTTATTTCAATTTATAACATTAAATTCATTCAAGGATTTAACATTAACTTTGAGATCTTTATTGAACTCATCATTTGTTTCTGGTATGGTTATTGTACGTTGAGGATAATCACTGTTCTGAAGAAATGAAGGTCCCTTCCACCACAATTCACAGTTTGCAAGTTTGTCAGGATCCATACCTCTGGAAAGTTTGTCAGCAGGATTTTCTTCTGAGCAAATATGATGCCACTGTTCAGCACTAGAGTTTTCTTGAATGTTAGCCACTCGGTTTTGAACAAATTGCTTAAGGTCGATAGGTTCTTTTTTAATCCATGCTAAAACAATCATTGAATCTGACCAAAGGAAAACATTATACACTATTACTTTCATGGATGATAATACTCTGTTTAGCAGTTTGGTTAGCAACACTGCTGCTCCAGTCTTGGAATAGTTAAACTCTTTATCGGTGTAACGCGCGACTTGCTAGCGATTAAATTCACCATCACATTTCCTAAGGGATCACTGGATTTGCAATAAACTGCCGCCCCATAGCAACGCTCTGAGGCGTCTGCAAACCCGTGTATTTCTATAATTTCTGTGTTTTCAGTTATAATACACCTACAAATTTTTCTATTATTTATACATTTAAATGACATAAGAAATTGATGCCACTCGTGAAACTCTGATTCAGGAAGCTCGTCATCCCAGTCAATATTGATTCTCTACAATTTCTGCATTAGTATTTTGGCTTTAGATATAACTGTACCAAGAAGTCCCAGTGGGTCAAACAGTCTCGCGATTGTTGACAATACTTCTCGCTTGGTGTAGCAATTGCTCAATTCCACCTTAACTCGAAAAGTGAAACAATCATCCCTTGGGTTCCATGAAACCCCTAACGTTTTAGTTTCAATTTCATTTTTAAAATTATACCCTTCTTCATATGTCAGCGAAAGATTTTTATCACTTGTACACCACTTATGGAGTCTCATACCTGCTTTATGCATAATCGCTATGAGCTGCCGCTGCAACTCTTTGGCTTCCTCAAACGTAGGTACAACACACAAAATTATCATCCATGTAAATATTTTCACAAAGAACCGATGCTGCCATAGGATATTTATCTCCTTCATCAATTGATAGCTGGTTGAGAGTTTTCATTGCTAAATAAGGCGCACTAACCGTACCGTATGTAACGGTCTGTAGTTCAAAAATTTTAGGCTCTTCCTCGAAATTATCGTTTCACAAAATTCTCTGCAATGGGTGCTGACTAGGATTAATATTTATCATTCGATACATCAGTTGGACATCCGCAGTCAGTGCATAAATATGCTCTCGAAAACTAACCATAATCGTAAATAAGTCATACTGAATGACACCGACATTATATTGCAATAAGTTGAGTAATGTGCCATTTGTTGTTGTGGCAGAACTGTTGAATACAACTATCAGTTTTGTGGTGGACTTTTCTGGTCTAAAAATACCATGATGTGGAGCATAATACACAACGTTAGGTTCTTTTACTTCTTTAACCTGTTTCATATGCCCCAACATTTCATATTCGTTTAAAAAATCTTTATACAATTTAAAGTATTTCTTATCTTTTAATAAGCGAGTCCACAGCGATTTGTTTCTTAAGAGCAAGCTCCCTAGATTGGCTTAAACACGAAGGATTTTCCATTAAAGTCATTCTCACCACGTATCTCCCTTCCTCATTTCTCCAATGCGTACGCACAAAATGCTTCTCACATATCTCAAATTCTTTACTTTTTGATAACTCTACTTCGACCTTTTCAACTTCCCAAAACTTTTTTAATATTTGGTTTAAATCTTCCTCCCGAATTACCCCACAATGAGCTTTTACATCACTTTCCTGTTCTATGCATCCACTAGCCACATACCCAAATACGGTGCTTTGCAAAAGTAAATTTGAACTCTGAAAATATATTTGTCCCGGAATTAATAGCTCATAAAATATTTCTGCTCCCAGCAACATATCAATTCTATCAGGGAAGTTAAATCTATAATCTGCTAACATAGTTAAATCTGGCACTTCAACACTTATGTTAACCACTTGCTGCGGAATTAAATCTTTAATTTTCCTTACTACTAGCATAGTCAATTCTCTTTCAAAACTTTTATCTCTATTCGCGATTTTTGTATTTACGCAGCCTTTTATTGTCATAGAAGTGTCATCCAAACACGAAATTAAAGTATTCGTTTTATTAATTTTAAGCTGCAATCGATTAGCACACTGGGAAGTAATAAACAGGCTTGTGAACCGTATCACGGAGCTAGTATCGACATCTAGTAAGCATCTAACTTCCTGCCATTCCGAAAGTTTATCTTTAATAAGGATACGCGGCGTACTTAATAAAACGGATTTTGTTTTATTTTTCACAAAACTAGAGGCGACAGTCTGACTCGGAGTGTAGGAAAAGATTTCCTCGGGTTGTGAATTTTTTATTCCTGCAGCCGATTGAAACACATGACCAAAATTTTTATTTTGATTATTTAATTCCTTTTCTTCTCTAGGAAAATGTATTAGTTCAGAATGCGGTAGTTTACATCTAGGACAATTTTTAGATTTACATTTTTGTACGCAACAATTATAATTTAAATATTTGAAACATGCTTTATTTAATTTCACAACTTCTACTTTATATTTAGTGGACAGTTTTTTGAATTGCGGACAAGAATGTAAACCATGATACCCATTAAATTTACACAAGACACATTTGACATTTTTTGTTTCCGAAAAAAATATATTTGAAACGCTTCTTTGAGGCCGATTTTGAAATTTATTTGTCGCTATACGTTTATTTTCATTTATCGTATTTCTCGAATACACATTTTATTCACCTTTAGATTTATTTTTAATCGACAAAAAATCTCGCATTCTCTTCCTAGTTTCTGTGGTTTAAAATATGACTCTGCTTGTTTAATTGCGATATGATTCATTAATTCGCGATCTAAAGAACTGAAAATTTTATCTGAAACAATCAGATCGCATAATGATTTAAAATCATTTACCTCACGCAAATTACAGTAATACTGAAAATTTGAACTCAGCCTAGCTGCAAATTGAACGTAACTTTCCGACGGTTATTTTTGGGCACTCTTGAAATTGTTTAAGCATTCTTGTGCAGTAGGTTGAAATTCCTTTAAGACTATATTTTTCAATTTATCAACTAATCAACTCTTCATCTGATAAATAGATCATTAAATTGCGCGCTTTTTACCCGAGAATATTTAACAGAATTTCGGCCATAAACTCTTCAGGTACATTTTTAGTTCGAAATGCTTTCTCAAGAGATTGAAAAAAAAAAGATTAAATGACTCAGCTCTCGATGGTAAAGGATGGGTTAAAGATGGATGGTTAAAGTTTTAAGACTTTTAATAAAACTTTCTAAGTTATTGTTCCCTATTTCCGTTTCCGATTTTTCTGTTACCGACGACAAATTTTCCCGAGATTCTTTACGCAATATGGCTATTTCTAATTCTTTCTCTAACTGAGCTAGTTTAATTTTTTCAAATTCAGAATTTTGGGATGTTTTTTTACGAATATTTGCCAATTCTAACTCCTTTTCTAATTACGCTAATTTAATTTTTTCTAATTCTAATTTTGTTTTCGCAATTTCCTTTCGTGATTTATACTCCTCAACAACCGGATTAATGATGCTTTTTAATAACTGCTCATTTGAGTAATATTCACTATTATCTATAATATTTATTAAATCAATAATTTTACTACTTTTAGAAGCAGTTAAACACAATTTTTCAATTACAAGCTTAAGCTCGTTTTTATTTAAATTATCAATAACAGACATAATTTAATCAAAATAAACTAGAAAATTGCTCTTACGTCACTCAAATCGTTGCAAAATTCCAAGGAAAACTCATTATAGCATTTAATTTTATCTTCTTAGACACAATACTTCAATTATTTGAGCACTACATTTTTCGACGAATCTCACAATGAAAGTTTCAGAAAACATCTTTCATTGAACTCTTAATATCACATCAGCACATAGTTCAAATATGATGATTATTCACTCCCATAATTAATTATTTTCACCTCCGGCTGCAAGGACCATGTAAATTAATTAATAAATGCACACACTACACAAATTATTCCATAGGCACTGGTTATATTAAAAACACTTTATTTAAAAAGAACAACTCACTCGCAGCTCATTGCTGGTTATTGTTTGCACCTTTCTGAAACACAACTTTGGAATAAAAACAGAAAAAACAATTCACTTCTTTTCACTTTCTAGACACTGAGATTTTAATTATAGCCTACATGAAACAAACACATTGGCATCAAGTTCAACTAAAATAAGTTGGAAATTACACGTGATTAACTTAGCAAATGATGCACGTTCGTACTATAAGGAAGTTTTAAAGATATTCAGATCTTGGTGTAATAATATACAGTACTTCGGATACAGTAGAGTATCCGAAATCTTTTACGTACCCTTGTAAATACTATCTGCTTTCTATTATGCAGGAAGTAACTTGTACTAAACATCAGAAACGTACATAAAATTCATAAAATGTGAAACAGTTTAATATTATTAAAACGCGCTCCAAACAATGTTTCTCCATATACCATCATGTAATGGAATACTTTTGTATAGCCCTGTAACTTTATAACAAATATTCTTCGCGACATAGATTGTACAGAATGTATATTTTAGTATATACTTCATAGATGCATATCAATTTTATTATGTTCGAAAAAGTGTAACACCATTAAAATGATTTGAAAGTATTTTTTTCCCACTGGCCATAATGTAAAGGAATAATTTTGCTTCTCCCTGTCATTAAACTATGAGTCCGATTTTTATAAAATTTGACATGACTCTAAAAAATTATACAGCAATTATGCATTTTAAATTTCAAATGATTCGATTGGGTAGTTTTTGCTTTATTATATGCGGACAGACGGACAAACAAATGGACGGGCTGAAGGACGACTATAGATGCTACGTATTTACATAATTACGAACGCACCTAAAGAGGAAATGTTTGGTTTGTGTTTTTTCCTGGACTTCATGGAACCGTCGAATAAATCACTCAGTTTGTTCAATTTCTGTGGAAGGTCCCTAAATCAAGATTAATTACGGATTAATTGCGAGTTATTAACCCTTTAACGATCATAGCATTTTCATTGCTAAGATGTCGAAATAAATGAATGACACCGGTAATTAATAACAAATATATTTCTAAATAAGAAAACGCGATTTTTCACATAAAATAAAAGGGATATTTTTAGATAAAAATACCGGTGTCAGTGTTGTGTATCGGAATTAAAATTTTGTGGTTTCGTGGCGAAACCAATGAACGTTAAAGGGTTAAAACGAGCAGCGAAAAACACAGTGAGTATTAGAAAACGGTCGGAATTTCATCCATTTATTGCTAAATCTCGAGAGGTCAATAAATTGTAGGTCGTAAAATTGCGAGTTGCTGTACTACATTTGATTTTTACAACAAACGTTCATTTTAAAAGTTACATTCATTTACTAAAAACCTTTACGATATAAAGAAACATATATAGCACACATACATGTATAAATACGGTGTTTCAGCATAGCTCTTATACGTTCAGGAGAAATAAAGTACACATAGACAATAGAAAATCATTTCATAATGCATGGTTGGAAACGTTGTCCTGGCACGGTAGTGACGACACAAAACACAAAAATGGAAGGACATTAACAGGGTTTAAAAGATTGTTTATTATTCTCAGTAAAACACAAATGCTGGAACAATGTTGAACAGTATTGAGGAGCTTACTGTACTCATCATAGCAGATGCTGAGGAAGTCAGATATTTTCGAGAACATTAGATCTTTCATGTGCCGAAGATGAGAAACCTGCATCACGTCACGGGGTCGTAATTTCGAAATCCTTATTTGATGATGATGATGACGATCGATGTCTCCCCTTTTATTCTTATTGCTTGGTCTTTTGCTGCACTAAGAATAATAAACACATTTCCTTACCCTCGTCGTGTCCATCCTTTTTCGTGTTTTTTGTAACCACCATCGCGTCAGGAAAACATTTCCGACCATGCATAGCAGTGTGATATCCATTTGTCTCATTGTACTCTATTTCGACTGAAAATTTCTAACCGCTGTGCTGATACGCCCTGTATATATATTCATTTTATATGCATGGCTGATCTATAAAGTTACATAGTTGGTACATATTAAATTACGCAATCGAATATACAATATCCTTATGATTAATGAATTTGAATAGAAACCGCAATAATGTTGGAATAATTGAAATTAATGAGAACTCGAAAATCCCAAATCCAAAGATGTATTTTTTAAATGAATTTTTTCAGCAAACTTTACACATGTTTCTGAAGAAAAGTATCCTAAGAAGTTGTCTATCTTGATTAGAAAAGAAATAAGAATAAGCCTCATATTATAAATAAAACTCTTTACTCACAAAGGAATTCATCGCAACTGAATTAAAAAGAACTGCTTACATAAGCATGTGTCTATCGAAAAACCATTTACCTTTGTGAAAACTAAGCATTCATTTAAATCTAAATGATGATGCAATCTGTTAATGGTTAAATCTTCACATTTCAAGCTTATTTATCTCAAGGAAAGTACTTAATTGTACTTTAAATTGATTAGTAAGTCTTTTTTTTCCATTAATTTTACACAATTTATCCAGTTTTAGTTTTCTTCAGATTAGGAAAGAGAAATACAGTTTGTAAATCATTTGATATGATACTGCAAACGAAATTTTTTTTTACCTTTATGAATATCTTTAAGAAAATAAATTGCCCTTTATAGCAGTTTTTCAAAATTCTGTATTCAGGCAAAATAATTATTTTGCTAAAGGATATTTAAAGGGTAATTAAAAATATTTAAAACAATGGTTAAAATATGTAAAAGGTGTTTTTCTGAAACTTTCTAACCACTGTGATGAAACACCCTGTATATATATTCATTTTATATACGTATCTAATCTACAAAATTGCTTTAGGATATAATAAATTACACAGTCGAATATACAGTTTCCTGATTATGGAATTTGAATAGAAACTGCAGTAAGACTCGAACAATTGAAATTAATGAGAACTCGAAAATTCTAAAATCAAAGATGTATTTATTTAATGAATTTTTTCAGCAAATTTTACACATGCTTCTGAATAAAATTCTCGTAAGAAGTTACTTATCTGGCTTACAAAAGAAATAAAAGTAAGCCTTGTATTAGAAAAAACACGTTACTCACAAAGTAATTCACCGCAACTGAAATAAAAAGAACTACTTACATAAGCATGTGTGTATCGAAAAGCCATTTACCTTCGTGCAGGGGCGTCGCCATGGGGGGGTATGGGGGGGGCCTCCCCCCCCAATATATGTGAAGTTGGGAAATTTGAGCTTAGAGTTGGGAAAATTTAGATTTTTGAAAGACTTTCTTTTTTTTAATAATTACAAGAAATATACGAACTTTTTATTCTTTCGGTGACAATGGTTTAGCAAACAAGTTAAATTATCAAAAGAAATCAACCAGACTCAATTTGTCATTGTATTTCTCTGTTCTATGAAAACATCATACACTTATTAGACCTAAATGTCTCTGCTCCTGTGTATCAATATCTGACTCTAAACAGCTTTCTCCACTTCTTTGTTTCCTCCAAAACTTTCATTTCTGAAAAATTTCAAATTATAGTCCGTGACTTTTATGTTACTTTCGTATGAAAATCCATAATGGCTCATATACTTGAAGTCTGTTCGGGCCTGGGCTTGGTCCAAGGTACTGGCATGGCCCGTGGACCGAGCAGGCAAACTTTCAAACAGAGTGCTTCCACCATTCTGATATAAAAATTTAAAAGAAGCTCATAAAATTTGAATTATTTTCAATAAATATGAGTTTCACAAGAATGCGTATAAATGTGCTGCATGAGCTGATTTTATTTTAACAACACTAATGCAAAAATATATTTTGTCCAAAATGTAGAGAACGTCATCGGATAGTTAATCATGTTTGAGCCTGAGCTTAGCTTTTTTTGCAGACTCGGGCAGGAGCACCGTCAGTTTATCCCTCCCCCTTTTTAATCCTCAAACCAGAAAAATTATCAAATCATAGATGCAAAAAAAGTAAAAATGTCGAATATGAAGTCGCAAAGGACTGATGAAAACTTTCACTTTAGACAGATTTTTATCTTTGGCGGGAAATTTTCAAGCAATTTTTACGTCAGGAGTATGAAAGGAGGACACTGTGCAACATCAAACACCCTACAGTTGGCGGGGATTCCCCTCACATCGCCAGGTCCCCCAAAATGGCTTTCCATATTGTTTATTACCTTGTTCATTGTCATATAATAACAAACATCTTCATTAATCTCTCACATTTTCTTCCGGAAGTTTTTTTTTTTTTTTTGTAATAGAGGCTGCGATCAAAAATGTCTGTTTTCTTGTGGGGGGGGGATGTCTCCCCTGCCCTCCCCAAATGGCTCTCCTGGACTCGGGTTAGGCCGAGGTAAGGATTATTTTTTTCTGCATAGTTGAGTCGGGACGGAACTGGACTTGGTTGCTCTTGGCATGTGTCGGGCGGACAGTTTTGCTTTGCGAAATAAGTAATAATGATAACGAACTTTTGGTAAGGGGAATCATCGGAAATGTATCTTGAGGTGGTTCTCAAATTCCCTGTTGAATAACACAAAACTTTCTGAAACATTTTTTGACTCATTTTTAAAAGAAAATGCATAACATTGACAGGCCTGAAGTGATTGGATTGAAACGATTTCGAATTGAATAGCGTTTTCCATTTTTCGATAAATAAATTACTTATCCAATTACAGGCGATTATTGTCACACAACGACAGTTTTCTCTTCTTTACTTGCTATGACGTTTTGAAAATCGAATCAAAAACTAATATTTGACAGCCTTTTCTGAAATATATGTTGCTTTCATTCCAAGAAAAAAGAAAGCGCCATTCGATAACATTTTTTCTAAATAAGAACATCTGCCAATTTTATACGTTTCCGAACAAAAGTGAATTGAGAAATGCGCAAGAAAATAATTATTTTAGATTCTTTTTATCAGCATTCTTTAGAAGAATCTTAATTGTACGTTAAGAAAAATCCGAATTTTTTGTAGCTATCAAATTGGGCCGGATCGGGCCTGGTTTAATTGTTTTTTACGCAAGCTGTTCCTGTTTTCAAAGATTTTTGTTCAGGCCGGCCCCTGAACTGTGAAAATATAGATCCGGCTCGAGCCAAAGTTTTAATTTTCAAATCGGGCCGTGCTGGGCCAAAATAGCTTATATGTAGTCGGGACCGTGCTCTGATCTGGAAATTCCAGCCGGAAAAGACATGTATAGCAAAGACAGTAAACAAAAAAGGGAATTTTTAAACTAATGATGGTTGACGAAAGAAAAGAAATCGCAATAGATCTTTAAAAATAAAATTAATAATTCCAATTATAACATATTCTATTGTCAAAATGAAAATAAAACAAGAAAATATTCACATCTTTTCATATTTAACCCGTCGTCGTCGCGTCGCCGGAGAATTTATACAACGGCTTTAGTCGTCGAGTCAATCTAAGCTTAAAAATCTGTAAATTTTATTTCAAAATAGCAATCTATTCTAATATTGTAAAACAAAAATGCAATTTGTATTTCCGTTTTATGCTAATCTCAAATAGTATTAAAAGAACTTGGAATAAGTAACTTTGAAAAAAAAAATATTAAAAATATTTATTCAGGCGCCAAAAGAAAAAAAAAAAAAGAAAAGCTGGAGTCCTAATTTCTATAATAGTAGCTACACCTGCTATATTACGTAACTGGGCAACAGTATCCAATGAGTTTTCGCCAGAAAAAATACTGGTAACCCTTTGTCGTCAAGAAAAAATAATCATAAAAGCAAATGTGATTTCAAAAAATTATTGATTCTGATAAATGTGTTCCTTTTTACTTTGTTTGTGTGCGATAAAAAAACTGCTATATTTTTACCGGTTTATAAAATATGAAACCAAAGCGATATAAAGTTCAATGTTGTAATTGTAAAGCAGTATTTAATAATGACTATAAATCTCAGCATGAAAAAAACAATCATAATGGGAATAGAGTTTCTGTGCAGGAAATTGGAGCCCCTAAAAATCCATTCGATGCTTCAGTACGTAAAAGGAAAAAAGTGGACGATGTGAAATCGGAACAAATATATGGATATGACAGCAGTCCGTCAAATGAAGAAATAATCAGCATAAGTTGTAATACTGATGTGTTGAACTTAAAAAGTCTGAAGAAATAAAAGATTTTTCTTTTCCTATAAACAACACCGAGAGCGAAGATCAACTTCTTCAACAGTGTAATTTGGATTTTTCAAAAGAAAGTGAATTTCTACATGAGGCTACGAATTCCAAAACTCAAAACCAATCTGAAATGGATAATGAATTTCAAAACGAGACTGCAAGCTTCACAAATGAAAACCAAACTAAAGAAGAAAATGAAAATAAGTCGGACTGGGTGTCTTTTATGGGAAAATTTTCTTTTATTCTCGAAAAATTAACTGAGAGCAAAACTATTTTTTCTCAATATAATGAATCTGACATAGCTAACGAGAAATTGGCAATAACTGAGATTGTTAACTTTATCTCTTCAATTAAAGAAACCTGTGATATAGTTCTTGAAGAGGGGTGCAGAGTATTAAATAAACTGAATAATGAGTTAGAATTTTCAATTGAAGACAGTGGAAGTGCCTCTGAAATAGTAAATCATGATCCTGGTCTACGTCCAGATACTTTAAATGAAAATCAGAAAAATTATTTAATTCAGTTAGGTCCACATCAACCTAAATTAGCATGTTTTCCTTCTGATGGAAAAAACCGGTTTAATCCCCACTGGTATAAAGAATTTGAATATTTAGAGTACAGTACAGCAAAGCATGCTGCTTTTTGCTTTGTATGTTGTCTTTTTCCTGTTGGTATAGTTCGTGAAAAAAGAGAAGATGCTTGGACTTCAACCGGAGTAAAAGTATGGGGTAAAATGAAAAGTTGCGGAAAAGATAAATTAGGGAAGCTCCAACAACATTTCTCATCTCAAGCTCATAAGTCTGCTCTATATGATTTTTGTAATTTTCTTGTAAAGAAAAAACATATTGATGTCTTAATTGACAAATCAAAAAGACAAGTTTTAATTCAGGAAGAAAAAGTTCGAATGCACAACAGAGAAGTTATCAAAATTTTAATGGATACTTGTAAAACATTCGGAAAGCAAGGATTAGCATTTCGAGAGTCAAACACCGATGATATTAATAAAGGAAATTTTTGCGAAGTGATACAGCTTATCTCAAGGCACAATACTACAATGAAATGTTGGTTTGAAGATAAAAAATTGAGACCATATCATGTTACATATATGAGTCCAGAATCTCAAAATGAAATGATAAATTTAATAGCATCTGAAATTCGTCAGGTAATCACTTCTGAAATAAAAAATAGTTTATGTTTTGCAGTTTTGGCCGACACAACTCCAGATCTGTCACACAAAGATATAATGTCTATTGTTATCCGAAGTGTAAGTAATGAAGGTGAAATTAGGGAAAGATTGGTCAAAACAATTGAATTTAGTGACAAAACTGGAAAGGGAATGGCAGATTTAATTTTACAGTGCTTAAATGAAATAGAAATTGATTATTCGAAGCTTGCATTCCAGTCTTATGATTTTGCTCAAAATATGTCCGGGAGGTTCAATGGTGTACAAAAACATATATCTGAGATTGTCGGTCACAGTGTTCCTTACATACCTTGTCAAGATCACCGCACTAATACTGCTCTAGAACATGCTTGCAACGTTAGCATATTAATTCAAGATTTGTTTAACATCCTTGAAGAGCTCTATGTCTTTTTCACATCAAGTACAAAAAGATTTAAGCATTATCAGTCAAGTGTAGAGAACATTGATAAAGTAATTCAACTTAAAAATCTATCAAAAACCAGATGGACCGCAAGAGCTGAATCGGTCAAAGCCTTAACTCAATCGTTTGAAATGGTAATAGAACTATTAGAAAATATTTTCAATGAAAAGACTTTTGATTCCTCTACTAGAACAAAAGCATTTGGAATTTATAAAAAAATGAAAACTTTTGATTTTATTGCATAATTTTTTTTTCATGAAAAACATCTTAAGCAAAATAAAAATTTTAACTGAAATTCTGGAGACACCTGATTTTAACGTCATTGACTGCATTGCGATAATAAAAAGTACTGTCCAAAGCTTTCAAGCAATTAGTGATGATTCCACTGGAATGAATAATCTTATAAAAAGTTCAATTGTATTCGCTGAAAGAATAGGGATAGATGTTGAATCAGACTTCCGAAAACACCATAGAAAAAGGGTTCCACCTAAAAAAATTGATGAAAACAATAGAACAGCAATGGACATAGATTTAAATACTTTTTACAGGAAAGAATTCAAAGAAGTTTTGGACACATTAATAATGGGTTTCAATGACAATGTTTTATATATCAAAGATACTATTGAACCGATACATTCGATTTTTAAGCTACCATTCACCAAAGCAAATTTGAGCATAAGTAATCTAGAAAAAGTTATTAACATGTTTCCTCCTGGATCTGATAAACCTGACATACACGACTTGCAGAGTCAAATGGAAATACTTTTTGACTTGTGTTCAAACAATAATGTTGACTCTCTTAACGAACTTTTCGTTCATGCCAAAAAATTCAAAAATTATTTAGGTCAAGCCTTCAAACTGTGCATTTTAACATTCACAGCAGCTTATGGTGTTGCGTCAAATGAAAGGACATTTAGTCAGCTAAAAATTATAAAAAATGAATTACGAACTACCATGAGCGATGACAGACTGGATAGCTTAATGCTTTTGAAATGTGAAAATAAAATAGCGGACTTACTTAAACTGGACGATGTGATCATTAGGTGGGCTTCTTTGAAGAACAGAAGGATCAGTGTTAAATGAAAAAAATTACAATGTAAGTGTTCATTAGCAATCGTTACAATTTTTCTTTATGTAACATTTTTTGTTTCATATTTCATATATTTATATAATTTTTTTTGAATGTATGCAATGTCTCTAACTTTGAATCTTACATTTATTGCATTATTTGAAATTGTTTCTTTAACCTTTGTGGTAAAAGTATAATCTTTATCTCTTTTTCTTCTGATCTTCATTTTCATGCTGAAAAAATAGCAATAAATCTAATTTTTTTTTTTTTTTTTTTTTTTTTTGGAAAAGAAATTATTTTTAATGCATAAGTATTGTTATCATTATAAGCACATTGCATTGTATAATTTTAATTGGAAATTAGAACAATATTTTTCAAGTTGGGAAATTTTTAAATTCTCCCCCCCAAAAAAATATCTGTAGCTACGCCTCTGCCTTCGTGAAAACCAAGCATTTATTTGAATCTAAATGATAAAGCAATCTGTTAATGGTTAGATCTTCACATTTCGAGCTCATTTATTTTTAGGAAAGCACTTAAGGGGGTTTACGTTAAACTGATTAGTAAGTCTTCTTTTTACATTAATTTTACCCTATTTACACAGTTTTAGTTTTCTTCAGATTAAGATAGAAAAATACAGTTTATAAATCATTCGATATGATATTGTAAACGGAAATTTTTTTAATCTCTCTGAATGGCTTTAAGAAAATAAATTGTTCTTTACAGCATTTTTTGAACATTGTATAATTAGGTAAATGAATTAATTTACTAAAATATATTTAAGAAGTAGCAAAGGATATTTTTAAAAAAATGGTTAATAATAAGCAAAAAGTGTCCATATTTGCAATAAAAGTAAAATTATATTTAGAGGAAAAATATTAGTTTTAACATATAACAAAGCCTGCCAGATTAATTGTTTAACAGGATTACTTCTGAATAAAACAAGAAAAAAAAATAAAAGCTCTTATTATTATTTAAATTACAAACATCTTTAACCTTTTACAGGCCAAATTCAGATCCAGGCATATTTTTAATTATTTTTTTGCACATTGTGCCTTCTAATGCTTTAATTAAGGGATATTAGTCATTAATATAAAGGAAAAAAAAAATATATATAATTTTCAGAATGTTCCCAATTGGGAACATTCGTCACTTCCGGCGGCCATTTTCCAGTGATCATTGGTCATTTTTATGATTTTCTGTACATTTCCTCGTAAATGACAGGAATGTAACTTCTATTTCAAAAAATCAAGTCATCTAATTCAAAAAATCTATTCCAAAAAGTAATTTTCATGACTGATCATTTTTCAGTGGTGATTGGTCATTTTTATGATTTTCTGTACATTTCCTCATTAATGATAGGAATGTAATTTCTATTTTAAAAAATCAAGTCATCTTTTTACTATTTCTTCTGATTTTTTCAAGTCGATTTTGATTAAATTTAATTTTAAATAAATTTTTAAATTTATGTTCCCAATTGGGAACATTGGCCTGTAAAAGGTTAAGTAGGTTGTTTAATTAAAAAAAACCCAACAAAATAAGAAAGCATCTTATGTTCTTCCATCTGTCTTATCTTGATTTCTGAAAGATTATTTTTAAATTACTTGAAAAGTATGTCTGACCGTCTGTCTGACTTGCATTGTATATTAGTAGCCTTTTTTATCCCATTAAAACAAAAGTGAAAAATAATGCATGCCTCTTTCTAAAATATTTTAAACTTATAAATAAATAAATGAAAAAAATAATATTTGTAGATTTTTTAATTATACGTTTTTTGGGAAAAAAATATTTGTAAAAATGTAAAAATGTTACTGTAAATTTGTATTTATCTTGTTACAGTTGGGTCTTATTAACTTTCACGTCTTAGATAAAGCACTTATTCATTATAGTGAACGAATTAAAGAATTTAGGGTGTAGTCTTTTTTAATTATGTACCACTGAAAAGAATGATAGTACTGAACCTACAGTACCTAAAATGTAAAATATACGAGAATAAGCATTTTATACATTGAATCATGGATCCTACTTCAACTAACGACCCTATTTACATATGAATAATGTACTAAGCCATTTAAGATCCAAAGATATGTATGTACTTGTCTATTATATAGCAAAAGAAACAATTTTTAAGCTAATAGACTTTCATACAGAACAGATGAGCTCATATTATAATTATTGTTTGCTCAAGGTCTTCTTCTTTCAGCTGCGTCGACAGGATCTTATTTATAAATATTCTTGTACCCCAAGAAAATAAAAGCGACATTTTTCCGATTTCTAACAAGCATATTTTAAGCCTAAATCTTCTCAAAATTAGTCCAATCCATCTATCATAAACGAAAATAAGAAGATCCTTTTCACAAATGATTTATGACCCGAAGTTAAAAAACAAAATTTAGTAAATAGAATTTATGAAATCTCAAGTATTGGTCAGGCATTCACAAGCAAATATTAAGTCTATATCTATCCTGGTTTTGTTTCACGTCTTTTCATATTTGAAAAATACGTTGTTATCAGTGTTTTTATTTAAATTATTATTTCTCTTTTTTTATAAACTTAATTTTCTGGTATTTTATCTAAGCTTATTTTACATGTAAGTGTTATTTTTAGCTATACAATGATTTTTTAACTTTGCAACCATATTTAATGCAGTTTACTAAATATTATATGCTTGACAAAGCAGTTTTTATAAGACACTGTGGCAAATATTACTTAATTTACGAAATTATAATATAGCCATCAAAAAATGAAATTAATAACATCTTCTGAGCTACTAAAGATTCTGAAGAGCGTTTTTAATTTGTTAGAAACATCTTGTCAATGTACGCCAATACAACAAATCCAATAAAACGCCAATATATCTTTGGGATTTAAGGAAGCACTTATAAAAACAGTTTCTTTTGTTGCCACGCGTATTCGGAAACATTTCGAAGTAGACTTTAAAAAGGATTTATGGAAACTGATTTTCTCTTGTTGCCACTGATTTTGGGGAAGTTTTTGGAGTATATTTTAAGAGGCATTTATAAAAATAAAGTTTCTTTTATTGCCGCTGATTTTCTGAAACTATTTCCGAGCAGTGGATTCTGTAAGTGTATTAATCTATTTTCTCATACAAGAATAGTGATTTCATGGATGCATACATTCTTACTTTAATATATTATACTTCGTAACTGAATTTATTTATGTAAAATTTAGAAAATAATTTGAAACTTAATGTAAATATTAATGCTATTAATGTATCATATATGTCAAATACACCACAAAGCCATTTGCAATAGTTCGAGAAAATCAGTGACTGCAAAAATATGTTATTTTTTATAATGTTCAGTAAATATCAAAAATACATTTCTACGGTAAATGATTCATCGTGTTTAAAAATACAGCAAAGTCTTTGAGCGGAATACGACCTACAAAGACGGGTAATCCATGACAAGTTATATATACTCACCAAGTTAAAAAAGCCCTCGCGTGACTTGTGTGCAGGAACGCATCACTGTGCCGGACATTGATTCAAACATGCTATTAAACGTATGGAAGGAACTGGATTACCGTTGATTTGTGTGCCGTGTGACCAAAGACGTATACATTGAAAATGAGCAGTATGTACCTGAAACTTGATGAGTGTATGTATTCTTTCATGCATCACCCATCTTTGCCCATTGCAGCCTTGTAAATAAAAAGTTTTTTGCAATCAGATGAATCATTTAGTCTGTATGGTGTTATCCGTCGTATTTAAGATGACAATTTACGTTTTCAATAATTTTGTTTATTTTTTTTTAAAGGTTCTAATGTTGAACTGACTGCATTTTAATGTTCAACTAAAAATGTATTTTGAAAAAGTAAATTAGTTGTATATTTAATTATTTTTTTTAATTTTAAAATATTTTTAAAAATCTATTTTTTTAAAGTATTAATATTTTTACCCATTTTTAAAAAAGATTTTCAAATGTCTATTACACAAGACTGCGTATGGAATGTTAAATAAATCTAATGTTACATTTAGTTTAATTTTTTTACTGATACATATAGTGTAAAAATATGAAATCTAACACATATTTATATACCGTAAAGTAAGCTCCTCTTCAGCAGATTGAAAAATCTAATAATTTTTAAGGAATGCATATAACTGTAACTTTTGTGAAATCGGTAGCAGGTTATGGGGATATGTTTCGAATTTATACATTTCCCAGTATTTGTACAGCTTGCAAAATATGTAATGGGTAGGGCTTATTATTTGAGGGGACTTACTTTCGGTATTTTGCGGTACTTTTTTTTCTTTTTTTCCCTTTCTTTTCTTCTTTTTTTAATAACAAAAAATTTGAAAGCTAATTCTACCCCAGATTTATTAAATATGACGAATTCAAAAGTCAAAAAGTACAAGTGAGAAAAATTCAATTTGGAGTAAATTGAGTTTAAATATATTTGACGTCAAATTTTAATATCGATAATAAATGACTGAACTGAAATAGGAAACTTCCTCTTGTTTCACAACGGTCTTTGAACTCTTATTACAATAACTGTAAAAAAAAGTAGAGTAACATTTTCTTTAAAATTATAACTAATAATTACTGACTATTATTCGACAAGAGTGGTTGATCTCTTTAACACAGCACATAATTAAAAATGAACTCTATTTCTTTACCTGAAAAGAAAAAAGCATATTTCCAGGTCGTCTGTTCATTTGGTTCATTTTTTAAAATTTTGTCACTTATACCCCTTGGTTTCTGGGGCCCTCTTATACAATAAAGAATAAATATTAAAAATTCTAAATCTCTATTTCAAACACAAAAGAGGCCTTAGCATTTAGATAATGTGATTGTAAAGAAATGTGAAGATGAAGAAAAGCTGTTTAAAATTTCTTCATTTGTGTGGGGAATTGCGTTGTTTGTATTAACAAAATTAACAATATATCGCAATATACTTACTTTATTTGGTAAATACGAGGTGTGAAAATATTCAAAATCAATCAGCTTTTTATTTAAGATTTAAAAAAATTGTCATATTGAACAATTTCACGGTAAACCGTCTCCTTTAAGATAAAAATAAAAAAGAATATTGCCCAGTTATACTGATGGCATTGAGCTCACAGGCTACGCATACTAATTGTACATTACAGCGCCTTATATTTTCAAGGGTTAATTACGTTGGAAAAAAAATTAAAAAAGGGAAACAGCTCTCTCCTTTCCTCTTTTTTATACTTAATCATTAAACCTCCTAAACTATCAAGAACATGCTTAATCATATAAAAAATCTATATCCAAAATTCAGAGCAAATCGGATAATTCTTAATAAAAACCCATTTAACATTTATATAATTTAAGAGGAGCTATCCCCCCTCTTTTATACTTAACCAATAAACTTCCAACGGATTTGGAACGAAATCTGACAGTTTTGCATGAAAAACCCTTTTATATCAATTAAGGGGAGGGGCATTAGAACCCCCGTTCCCCCTGTTTATACTTATTCAATGAACACCTAATAATAGTCACGAAATTGCCTCATCAAAATGATCCTATATCTAAATTTTTGAACGAAAACTGTTAACTCTGCATGAAAAACCCATTAAATCAATTAAGGGGAGGGGCATGAGCCCCCCGTTCCACCTCTTATACATTTCGAATGAACACCAAAAACTAATCAGGGAAGCGCCTTATCAGGTTATACCTATATACAAAATTTCAAGTGGATCCGATATTTTTATCATGAGTCCATGATAAAAATATGGTTCGTACGTTCGTCGCGTTACGCACGAACGTACGAACGTACATACAGAACGGGCGGGCACATAAGCTCTCAGGCTATGATAGCCTGTGAGCTAAAAATACGTTTCGAGATCATGGATGAGTAGAAAGTTGTTATTCTCTATTGTTACCCACACTACATAGTATAGGTTAAGTCTTGCAATCGTTTTGAAAATAGCAAAATTCTTTTGACTAATTTATAAGTTTCAGACACTGGAGATTCCGAAAAACATATTTTTACAAAAAATTGCAGTCCGTCTGTTTGCGTGTCTGTAAACACCCCCACATCCCCAATAAATTGAGATAGAAACGTAAATTTTGGTATCTACTTAGTATGTAATGATGGAAAGTATCCTACTGTACATCAATAACCTCGATTATCCGGAATTGCTTTCTAAGAGTCTCGAAATATTCTTTCTGGTGAAAGGAGTATAAAAATTTTCAAATTTTTTAATTTTAAGGCGTGTATGTAAAAGACAATAACACAAATTTTGCATAAAGAACGAAATCGATCGCACAATGAGTTGCCGAGAAATTTGTAATCCTACTTTCCACGCTCTTCGATTTTTCATGACCCTGTATTTCATTCAAATTTCAATTCAAAGATATCTTTTAATTCGATATGAGACGCTTAAATCTGATGCAATGAACTGTTATTTAATATGATTATTATTTTTGGAGTTATTAGGATGTTTCTTTTACGTAATTCGGTACTACTTGAGTAGTTTGGCGTTTTATATAATTTGTCGAAATTGGTTCATCAGCAATTCATTAATAGAGCATTAGTATGTGTTAAAAATATTTAAATATGCGTTTAAATTTTTATTTTGGAATGGTGATGCATTTTATAAATAGTTTACACATGTTTTATTTTCGCATTTTATACTATGCATATCCATGATGGGTAAGTATTACGATGGCCCCCAACGACTAATTTTTGTTTCTGATTACATAAAAATTTTCTAGATTAAGAGATATTTATCATTTTTTTACGACTTAGTTCAAGAATACATTTTACTGGCTCATTATTTAAAATCACAAAATTTAAGCTTCCAATTATATTTCATTGGTAAATAAAAAAGTTCTAAGTAACTTATTTTAATCTGTCGAAACACCAACAAGCAAAAGAATTTTTTTGGTCATATTTCTGGAAACTCTTAATTGTTTGCGTAACCTAGTTATGTGCATTTACCTCATTTGAGGAAAAGAAATTAAAAATTAAATCTTATTAAAATTTAATTATATTTTTCTTTAAGCTATGACAAAATTCAGCATCAAACATTTAATTAAAATTTAGATTTACTATTTTAAAAAATATGAACACCTCTAAGTACTTTCGCTAAACTTTGGTATTTTACAAATAAAAATAGCTTTTAATTAAAATTCCACTCTCTAATAAATCTTGCTTAATCTCATTAATTCGGCGTAAATAAAGAAAATATCCAAGGGAAAATGTTAACAGGTATGATTATAATCCTATGTCTCTTCATTGCACGTTTGAATTTTTTTAATTTAAATTTAAAATAGTGGATTAGCGAGATAATTCAAATTTATGTGGACAGAATAACGATGCTAATAAATGAGCGTCATTTTTGAAAATTTTAAGTTCTTGCATTCAAAAGATATTGGATTTACGGGGGTTCTGGACACAAAATTCATCCAAATTTTCTAAAAATAGTTTGCCACATTTAAAATTTCTTTTCTTTTTTCTTCCTAAAATGATGTTTAAATCATGTTTTTATCTTAATTGGGACAGGAAATATTAAATTTAAAATTTTTGTTTCTTTGCAAAATCTTACACCCGAGCAATGGTTTATTATGGAAACAACTTCTTGAGAAAATGCTTCTTCTTCATGCTTGTTTTTTTCACCCTTTCTCCGATTTAAATTCAAAAACCGTCAAAGGAAAAATGTTTAAATTTTTTAACACTTTTTTTAACTTGTTTTACTTTAATTTTGGCTCAGCAAACTAAAAAAAGGCATTTACTTTAAAAAATATGATTAAAAAAATTATCTCTTTTTTTTTTTCAAACTTTTACTTTGAATATTTTTAATTTTTATTTAAATTAATATTTTTAAAAATTCTGAATTAAAATTAAAGTTCATATATTTCTGTTCATTTAAATGAAAATAAATGAAATTCTACAAATAATGTTTCGAGTTACAAGTTATTTTATATTACACCAGTTTTTTAATAAAATTTCCATTTTTCAATTTTTATATTAAAAAAAATATATGAGAAATTTTTTATGCGTTTTTGTTTAGAAATAATATGGTTCATCATCACAAAAAAATTCAAAATTTTAACTCAATAAATAAAAATTATATTAAAAATGCGTTCCAGACAGTTCCTCCCGCTTAAAAAATATTTTATTAGCCCCCGAAACAGTATTTCTTTCAGGGAACAATTAAAGTGTCCTCGCTAATGAAAAAAAAAAAAAAAAAAAAAAAAAAAAAAAAAAAAAAACGTAGCGTTATACAAGTTATTCGTAAAAGAAAGCAGAATTATCATTCTACTGTTCAATGCTAATAATTTCTATTAAACATTGCACATTTTCAATTTTTTTTCATACAAGGAAAAAAGTACTTTTACTGAATTTTTTTTGAAAACTACATCTCAGTTTATTTTTGATACACTACGGGGGCTCCTCCGACTTGCTCGCTACGCTCTCCAACCCCACGCGTAATCGCTTCGCGATTCCAAGTTGTAGGCTACCCCTGCTTGCTGCGCTCGCCAATACCCCATGGAATCGCTTCGCAATGCATAGACGGAGCCCTTTCTTGATAGGTCTATTCAACTCATGGAAGGTGTGGTTTACCCGGACGCGTTATTTCCGGAAACCTTACACATCAGAATCATTCCAGGAGTCATTCCTGGAGATTTGTTGAAGGCTAGTTTTTTTTTTTTTTTTTTTTTTTTTTTTTTTTTTTTTTTTTTTTTTTTTTACCATAGAAGAATTATATTTTGTAGTTTTTCATGCCGTTTCCATAATGGTGCAAATGAAGTACTCCATTTTTATAGAAAAGAAAAGGGAAAATAGTTGGAAAATAGTAGATAACTATATCTTTTTGTTGCCCTTTTCTCAAAACATCAAACAAACAACAACAAAAAAAAAAGCAAATTTGATAAAAAATGCTAAAATGCGTAATGGTATCCTAAAAATAATTATTTATGTTTGAGAAAACTGATTACTACACTCCAGCAATTTTCTGATCAACAAGTATATTTTATGGATAAACATGATAAATTAACAGCATTAGCATTGTCATTAGCATTAGAATTAATATTATTTTGTTATTCTGGCATGTATAAATTTAACTGCGCAGTTGAAATCTTTAACTGAGAATTAAATTATTAAAATTTATTTTTAAAACCTGCATTTCAGTTTGAGCTAAAGGCTGAAATTTCACGATTAGTTAAAACTACATTCGCGTATTAACCCTTAACCTTTAAACAAATTTTATTTCACTGATTCCATTTTAATTTAATTCTTGTGATAATCCAGAAAATGCTCTAACTGAAAAAGTCAAATATTACGTTTATTTATTAATGGTGGCATAATAAAAATCCACATATATCTTTTGACGATGCTTATATGCATCGCTCGTCCAAAAAAAGGTTAAACCAGCTTCTAAGTCTCCAAGTTTTCATGGCTATGTGTGCAAGTATGTACAATGATAAACCTATCATAAATTGGACTAGCAGATGGTTTTATACCAAATTATTACTTGGTAGATCAGTAGTATTTTAATATGCTAACCGAGTTATGTCTAATGCTAGAATTTCAGCTCAATGAGTTGATGGGATGTGCAGCCGTCCTCCTATCTAGCTCCAATTTATATAAATATTACTACAGGTTGAAATGTTACAAAGGCTTTAATGTATAACTCCAGAATCTTATTTATAAAAGCACCTATGAGCTATTAATATCTTCATTTGCTTCATTTAAGGAATTAAAGATTCCAAAGATTTTTACTGAAATACTCTATTTAAAAAGATGCAGTCAGTAGCAACCAAAATTTCTTGAAGCACCCATATTTGTAATAAAAAAAAATTTCACCTTGAATCTCTAAAATCTGATACCAGTCACAAACAATTTCAATTTTGCATAAAAGTTCATCACTAAATAAGAATAATTCACGTTAATCAGACACGAGATTTATGGGAAAGTAAAACTACAATTTTCCAAAAAAAAAAAAAAAAAAAAGAAATGTATGTATCAATCTATAAATAAATAAATAAATAAAAAGGATAATAATACAATGACACACGTTTTGCCCAGTTATCTACACATATTACAACAATAATGAATAAAAGTAATCTAAATTTGGAATTAAAGTAACTAAATTTAGTTGCGGGAAATATGGAATGTATTCAGGTAAATAAAAACTTTTCTCTAAAGATGTAAATGGGGAAACTTTATACTTAAGTAAGAATGTTGCTTTAATGCACTTTTATTTTGTTTGTCGATTTTATTTATTAGCTGTTTACAGATGTTTTATAGCTGAAGCCACAAAATATATAAATGTAATTTTTCAACACAACTCTGTATGTAGCATAAAGACTAAAGTAAAATAAAGTTCATTCTATGAAAGTTTTAAAAGAAAATTGTAAGAAATGGTCTGTGTGCAATGGAATAAGCTAAACTGAATAATACTTACGTTTCGTGCTTTCTTTAAAAAAGGTATTAATCCAATAGATTTTAAAGCCATGTGTTACAATTAAGTACATTTAAATATTTTACAGAATCTATAATAAAATATATATTTATATTTGCTTTATATGCTTAACCGCCTATATTTACTTAAAAATAAAAGTCAGATAAAAATACCTGGCCCGAGACTATAATTACTTCTTAAAGAGTGCGAAAATAAAAATGTTTATAAAAGAAAATAATATTGAATTTTGATAATTTTATGCACAATTTTGTACCACACATTTTCACAAATAATGTGAACTTTATTCGTTAATATTAATTTATAATATTAATAAAAGTGGTAGTTACATTATTAAGCGAAAATATTTTGTGATTTTGTCGTAAAATATTTTTAGTTACAGGAATAACGATTGATGCAAAATAATAAATATCATAAATAACTCCAAACATTTATAATTGCATATATAGAGACAACATAAATTACACAAACACTAAAATAAAAAGTATGTGCGAGAACAACTTTTATGTATTCATTCATAATATTTTTTATAAACCAAATTGGAGTTGCTCGCTATTTACTCATAAAAACGAAATCTCTACGGGTAGGCTCAAATTCGTGCATGTTAAAAAAACTGCTCAGATATATATTTAAAGTAACCTATTTTTTAAAACATCTTTTGACTTCATTTAAGTATAAAAAGCTCCTAAAGGAATATACACTGAGGTGACAAAAGTCATAGGATAGCAATATGCAAATATACAGTGGCGGTCAAAAGTTTCCGGCCAGCAAAAATTTTTCAGTTAATTTGTAAATATACCCATATGAAGAGGAATATCAAAGCGATACTTATACATTTTATTGATATATTAGTTAGGAACTTACTTATAGAAGAACGTGTAAATATCAATAAATTTAAATGACAAAGTTAAATATAAAAGAAAACGCATGTTCTCAAAAGTTTCCGGTCACTTATCATTCTTTAGTTTTTTTCTATCCGTAAAGTGTTTTTTGGTTGTGTTTATGAATGAATCAACGTATATAGAATAGTTTGAATTCAAATTTGAAAAGTTCAACAATTATTGTTCATAAATAAGTGATTAGTTTGTCGCTAAAAGGCCAATCTTCTCGAGATATTGAGGCTAAGTTATCGATCAGTAAAATCGACTGTAAACAATATTTAAAAATTATACAAAGATGGCCATGGCTTTCAAGAGTTTCAGAGGCCCGGGAGACCCTGGAAAATTACTATTCCTGTGGACAGAATTATCAGGAGAAAACCCATTGATAATCCGCATAAAAATTCCGCTGCAATATACTGCGATTTACGGAATGAAAATATTGCTGAAATAAGTTAGTCTATCGTGTTATGATGCTGATGTGATACAGAACTTTATGGAAGAGTCGGTGTTAAAAAATTTTCAGAGGTAAAAAAATACTGAAGTACCCTACTGGCATTTTTCAATTAATACAAAGTCTGGTCAAGTGAAAACTGGACAAAAGTTCTATTTTTCCATTAATCGAATTTGAAATTTTTTTGGTAGTGATGGCAGACACTACATACAATGACCTAACAACAAAAGGTATGATTCGACCTATGTTACTCCTACAATGAAGCATGGTGGGGGACACGTTATGCCGTGGGGAGTATTTTCTTAAAAAAGTGTCTGTCCGTTATTTGAAATCCACAGGCAGATGAATGATACAATGTATAAGGATATCTTGCAAGACCATTTTTTGCCTTATTAAAGAAAAAAATTTGGTCGCAACTATTTTTCGTAACATGATAACGACATAAATAATGTATGCAAGCCTCAATAAGCAATAGTTTTCGCACAAAAAATTTCGTTTTTGAAATGGTAAGCCCAAACGCACAAGATGAATCCAATAGAAAATATTTGGAAAAAAGTTGGCAAAAGTCTGCGGAACTATAAATATTGCAATTCAGCCGAAATTTCGCCAAAATTGCAAGAAATGTGGAAAAAATGTACCATAGACGATCTTTAACCGTTGATTGTATGAATGTCACGTTGCTGCGCCGCAGTACTTATTACTAAAGCTAATAAAATAGTAATACGATAAAATAGTATTTGTAAATATTGTTGATCACTGTAATTTTCTTTTACAATACCACTTTTTTACGAACTTGTGAAGGAGGCCGGGAATTTTTGAGAACATGCGTTTTCTTTTATACTTAATTATGCCAATTAAATTTATTGATATTTACACGTTCTTCTATAAGTAAGTTCCTAACTAATATGTCAATAAAATGCATAAGTATCGCTTTGAGATTCCTCTTCATATGGGTATACTTACAAATTAACTGAAAAATTTTTGCTGGCCGGAAACTTTTGACCGCCACTGTATAGATGGCTGTAGTGCCGCGTACAAATTGTATAAATGATCAGTGCCTGGGCAGGACTTTCATTTGCATTCAAATGCTTCGTGTGAGGAGGTTGTTTATGTGATTATGGCGACATGACGAGAATTAAAAGGATTTTAAACGCGTTATTCGAGTTTGATCTAGACGCATGGGACATCCCATTTCGGAAATCGTTACGGAACTCAATATTCCGAGATCAACAGTGTCAAGAGTATGCCGAGAATATCTAAATTCAGGCATAACCTCCCATCAAGGATCAACGCAGTGTTCGACCGCCTGTATTTAATGACCGCGATCAGCGACGTTTGCGTAGACTTTTTAGTGTGAAGAGACAAGCGACGCTGCGTGAAATGACCGCAGGAATGAATGTGGTACGTCTGACGGGCATGTACATCAGGACACTCTTGCGAAATCTGGCTTTAATGGCCTATAGCAGCAAAAGACCGACTCAGGTGCCAACGCCAACAGCAGCGGTCCTGGGTCCGTGACCATGTCAGTTGGACCATAGACGACTGGAAAAAAGTGTTTTTTTCAGATGAGTCACGATTTTAATTGGTAAGCGGATGGAAGGTTGCGAGAGTGGCGCAGATAACATCAAGCCATTGACTCAACAAGGCACTGTGCAAGCTTGTGGTGGCTCCATAAAATGAGGGCTTTGTTTATAGGGAATGGACTGGGTCCACTGATCAAACTGAACCGATCGATAACTGGAAATAATTATGTTCAGCTAGTGGGACACCACTTTAAACCATTCATGGACTTCATGTACCCAAACAACGATGGAATGTTCCAGGCTGGTAATGCGCCATGTAACTGGGCTATAACTGTTCGCGATTGGTTTGAGGAACATTCTGGACAATTCCAGAGGATGATTGGGCCACCGTGATCGCTTGATGTGAATCCCATAGAACATTTATGGGACATAACTGAGAGATCAGTTCGTGTCCAAAATTCTCAACCGGTAACACTTTCGGAATTATTGATGTCTATAGAGGCTGCATGGCTCAATATTTCTCTTGAGAACTACCAACGACTCAAAGATTCCATGCCACATCGAATTGCTGCACTTCCACAGGAGTAAACGGAGGATAGATATGTTATTAATAGGGTATCCCAAGACTTTTCTCAACTCAGTGTATTACGACGATTTTCCGTATAATTACATTAAATAACTATTCGTATATGTATTTAAGGGATGATACTAATGAGATCAGGGACATGTTTTAAAATAATTTTTATTTATTGAGTTAAAAGTTTGACATTTTTTCGATGGTTAATCATATCATTTGTAATCAAGATCACATGATAAAACTTTAACTTTTTTTCATACTTAAAAAATAAAATTTATTAAATAAAGTCTGATAATTTAAAATCGTTATAACTCGAGATATAATTTGTAGAATTTTATTTTTTTCATTTAAATAAACAGAAATATATAAGCTTTAGTTTTGATTCAGCATTTTTAAAAATATAAATTTATAAAAAAATTAAAAATATTTAAAGTAAAAATTAAAAAATTGATGTAGCTCAAGAAATCATATTTAAAAAAAATATTTTTTTTTTCAAATTTTTTGGATAAAAATTTAAGTAAAACAATTTGAAAAGACATGTTTCAAATTTGAACCATTTTTCTGTAATGGTTTTTCACTTATAGCAGTTCAAATAGGAGACAGGGTGAATAAACCCATCATCAAGTAAAACGCATATTCACGGCAATTATTGCTTGAAAGCTAGATTTTGAAAACAAACCAAAAGAAAAAAATATATTACCTGTTCCATTTAAGATAGAAACAAGATTTAAACGTCATTTTAAACAGATAAAAGACAAATAGTATTTTTATTCATTAAATCATGCAAATTTGAAGATTTTTGTGTACCGGACCCGTTAAAATAAAATCTCCATTGATTTTTACTGTTATATGGTTTTATTACTATAAAATACAAAAGCATAAAAACCAGGAAAAGACACAGAAATCTGATTCGATAGTGCAATGCAAAAGCAAATGATGTATGTCTTAGCATCACGAGAGACTCGATATATCATTTATTATAATGAAATTGATCCAATTTACACGAAAATTAAAACTATATTTTTTGCAGCAATAAAATAAAACCTGTAACATTAAAAAATAATAACAATTGCCTTAAATACAACGGTATGGCTGTAATTTTTACAAATCTCAGACATTTTGTTTTTACGATGTAAATTATCATAAGAATATTTCATCATGGTGTGCGAAATATTTAAAATAATACTTTTTTTGTACTATCAAAAAAATACAATCCCGATCTATTAAAAAAAACTTAATCAAAATAATATAAATATTTTTTCATGAATTCGACTTTAAAGCATTTACTTGAAGTAGATTTATCTTATAAAGTGACCCAAGGCTATTCGAGATATCTCTCTCCAGGATAGACATTTCGAATGTTTTCCATTCATTTTCTTTTATGAGAAAATACGGTTCATTTGAAAGGTAAAATAAAAACTGGCTTGCATTTCGAAATTGAGATCGATACGTCCTCAAAATGATTTCTGTGTTTCATTTCTATGAGAATTTTCATTTTTTTCATGGTACTCGAAATAGCAGCTAAGAAATAATTTTATATAAACACTTTCTTCTGAAGAAAATGATCATAATTTCGTAAGGGGGAGTTTCAATCGTTTTACTATTATTAAGAATAATAGAAAGCTTTTAAATTACAAAAACACATTTATTATTATGATTAATGATTGAACCTTTAAGAATGGGTGAAAAGTAATAAAATTAAGGCCGTAGCTGTTCACATTCAACCACGCAAACTGATGCGGTGTTCCCTGCGAACACAAAGTTTTTAAACTCAGGTGGTTTTGTTGCAATAATTTTTGAATAAGATAATTGATTTGCGTGCTTTTCAAATAAATTAAATAAAATTATATTCAAACAACGGAAACAAAAGCTTCATAGTCCAAGAGCCTACTGCACAAAACCTTATGTCAACGAGCACAAGAAAAAAAAAATCCCTTATATTATGGAATAGTAGTCATAGGGGAATATAATGATCCATGCCTGCCGGAAGTGAAGTGGTGCATAAGCAAAAAATGAATACCACTAGACTCGTAGGTCTATCATTGTGTCTGCCGTGCAATCAAAAATATGAAAACACGGAAAACTGTGTACAGGAAAAGAAAATGCTAAATCTACGAGTCAATCACTAGAGATTTTAATTTTTGGCGTATGCACCATTTTGCTTTCGGCAGACATGGATCATTAGATTCCTCTGTTGCAACTCTTCCATAATATAATGGATTTTTTCTTGTGCTCGATGGCTTAGGGTTTTGTGCGGTCGGCTCTTGGACTATCGTAGCTGTTAATATTCAATCGCGCAAGTTGATTCGGTGTTGCCTGCGAATACAAAATTTTTTAACTCACTAGTCAGTTATTTCTAGAGCTTTTTCAGTTATTTTCTCGTAGTAAATTTTAAACAAGTTAATAAGTTGGAGTTCTTTTTAAACAAATTAAACAAAAATTGCAACAAAATAATATGATCAATATTTATACATTTTGAATTTTTTGATTAAAATGTGTTTTAATTTTACATTTTATTTTTGCTTCAGGTTTAATGTGATCTATATAATGAAGAGAAAATAACGATTATAAAAATTCCTACAATGTCACTCTGATTTTAAAAAAGGAATTTTAACTTTTAAACGAGGGATATTCATAAAGTCTTTGCCAAAATCTTTTAACACTACGCTGTTTAATACTATGGCTGTCAGCAAAACTGTGAAATGTATGCAAGCTGTTATAATATATTTTTTAAGCTAGTAAAAAATAAAGATAAGAGTACTTTACTTAAAAATCAACAATTATTTTAATATTTATCGCATGCTTTGAGACAAATTAGATAGTCTTTATATGAGACCCCCTTGTTTGCCGAGAAATTAGGATGAGCGAAGCGAATCCTCTACTAGTCCACTCAAATTACAATTTGTCGTACGCTTTACAAAAAAACTATTCAATATTTTAACTTCAAATTAAACACAAAAATAAATTATGATCTGTAGATTTGCAGAATATAACTTTTTTTACAGTAAAACGTTAAAAAAATTATTATTTTAATTAATTTATTTTACATGCATTTCCAATACGGACGCATTTTAGCAAATAAATAAAAAATGAAACGCGTATATTTTCAGAAAAAAAAAGTTTAAATCATGGAGTAAATAATTACAGATAGAATCATGATTAATTTATTAAATAAAACATGTTTTCATTATCCCGCAAAATCGTTTGCACAGATGACACTTAAACATTTTAAAAGAATTGTATTATGGATTTTTTTTTTTTTTTTTTTGTAAACTGGCAACAAAATAACTGTAAACAAATAAAATTAATTCTTAAATTTGTTATATAAATGAAAAATTAAAAGATCTGCGTGAAGTTGTTGGTTCAAGCTCTTTATAAATATTTTTGCGAAGGTCGTATTGTGGCTAAATAATATCGACTCATTAATCAGAAGGATTTTATAGAAAAATAAGACTTTAATAAGTTCGCAAACACAACAATAATTATTCGTGAAAACGTCACTGCGAGAATGAGAGATCGCTTCGTTAAAAGGTAATTCCATTAATTGAGTTGCCATTCGCAGAAAGTAAAAAGTTCTCCCACGCGGAGAGAATTACAGCAATTCTCATACGCTAACATGTATAAAAACGAAGAAATTAAAATAAAATGTTTTACAGTTAAAAATTCATAGTATCAACGAAAGCAGATTTCAAATGTTTTTTCCAGAAAATAGGATTTTGAAGAAGTAACTTTCTTCAAGCTTTCTTCAAATATATTATTCTAAAATAGCTATCAAAGATTATCAGATGTTGATTACAAAGATTGGAAACATGCATATTTCAAACAATTAAAAAACACCAGTGGCTACTTGAAATTGTAAAAACATCTTTAAAAGAGCTTTTAGTTGAAAATTTAAAAAGAATTTGTAAAAGTTTGCTTCGAAAATATCTTATTATGCCGGTTTTACATAATAAATAAAAAATTAAAATGCGCCAAAACATAAAATAACGTTTTTGTTTAATAAAGATGCAAAAATAATAATAAAAAAAATATTGTTACTTTCAAATATCTGTTTTATAAAATAATGCTTCGCGAATCCAAACAAAGCATGGCTTTTGCTAGTTTTTAGAAACATCGTTTAAAAATCACCGGTGTTTTTTATTTATCGTATACTATAATGCGAGCAAAAATTGTGTGTGTGTAAATTTTATCTCAAAACGGGCTCTAACGATTTTCGCAAAAATTTGGATTTTACCATTTTTGTGCACGAGAAGACCATTGGGCTAGGTCACATGTTCGAGAAAATTCGATTATTGGGTCATTTTGAGTCATAATGGGTCAAGATCAAGCTATTTATATCTAGAGAACGGCTGGATCGATTTTAAGAAAATTTTGTATCCGATCATTTTTTGGCACAACAAAACTATTGGGCTGGGTCACATGTTCGAAAAATTTCGATTAGTGGGTCATTTTGGGGTCATTATGGGTCAAGCCTTTTTATCTAAAAAACGGCTCTAACGATTTTGACCAAATTTTATATTGTATCGTTTTGGATTACAAGAAGACCATTGGGTTAGGTAACATGTTCGAGAAAATTCGGTTAGTGGGTCATTTTTGGGGGCATTGTGGGTCATGCTATTTTTATCAAGAGATTTTCTCACGCAATTTTGACTAAAAATTGCATTCTATGGTTTTCGGGCACGAGAAAAACATTGGGCTAGGTTACATGTTCGAGAAAAAACTTTAATGGGTCATATTGGGTCATTAAGAGTCTGGGTCAAGCTATTTATATTTAAAGAACGGCGTGATTGATTATAACGAAATTTTGTATGTAACAGTTTTTTTGACATGAGAAAACTAATGGGCTAAATCACATGTTTGAGAGATTTCGACTATGAGGGTCATTTGTGGGTCATGATGGGTCATAATGGGTCATGGTCAAGCTATATCTAAAGAACAGGTGGATCGATTTTAACGAAATTTTGTATGCAACATTTTTTTTGGCACGATAAAATCATTGGACTAGGTTACATGTCCGAAAAATTTCGATTAATGGGTCATTTTGGGTCATTAAGAGTCTGGGTCAAGCTATTTATATTTAAAGAACGGCGTGATGGATTATAACGAAATTTTGTATGTAACAGTTTTTTCACATGAGAAAACTAATGGGCTAAATCACATGTTTCAGAGATCTCGACTATGAGGGTCATTTGTGGGTCATGATGGGTTAAATGGGTCATGGTCAAGCTATATCTAAAGAACAGGTGGATCGATTTTAATGAAATTTTGTATGCAACATTTTTTTTGGCACGATGAAATCATTGGACTGGGTTACATGTTCGAAAAATTTCTATTAATGAGGCATTTTGGATCATAAAGGGTCTGGGTCAAGCTAAATATAATTAAAGAACGGCAGGATCAATTTTAACGAAATTCTGTATGTAACAATTTTTAGAAACGAGAAAACTAATGGACTAAGTCACATATTCGAGAGCTTTCGATTATAAGGGTCATTTGTAAGTTTTAATGGATCAAGGTCAAGCTATATCTAAAGAATGGTGGGTCGATTTTAACGAAATTTTGTATACAATATATTTTTGGCATGAGAAGATCATTGGGGTAGGTCACATGTTCGAGAAATTTCGATTAGTGGGCCACTTTTGGGTCATTCTAATTTTATTTAGACAACGTTTCGCGCAATTTTGACTAAATTTTGTATTTTATCGTTTTCGGGCACAAGAAAATCATTGGGTTATGACAGATTTTTGAGAAAATTCGATCAATGGGTCATTTTGGATCATAAGGGGTCAGGGTCAAACTAACTATATGTAAAAAACGGCTCAATCGATTTTATCTAAATTTTGTATCTAATGTTTTTCAGCATGCTAAAACTAATGAGCTAGGCCACACGTTCGAGAGATTTCAATTATAAGGGTCATTTGTTGGTCATGATGGGTCATGATAATTTTATGTAGAAAATGGTACTCATCATTTTGACTATACTTTGTATTATATCGTTTTTGGGCAAGAGAAAACCATTTGGCTTGGACACATGCTCACGAAAATTCGATTAGTGGATCATTTTGGGTCTTAATGAGCTAGGGTCATTCTAATTATATATAACAACGACTCAATCAATTTTACCTAAATTTTGAAACAAAACGTTTTTTGTCACGAGAAGACTATTGGGCTGAGTCGCATGTTAAACAAAATTATATTAGTGGGTCATTTCGCTTCATTGTTGAATGCTGCCAAGCTAATTTTACCTAAAAAATGGATTAAACGTTTTTGATTCAATTTTATATTCTACTGTTTTTGATTACCTGAAGACGATTGAGCTATGTCACATGCTTGATCAAATATGATTAGTGGCTCATTTTGGGTAATACGGGTCAGGGTCACGAGAATATGGCAAAAGCCAATAACTTGGTGATATTTGACAAAATATTGGCTACATATGGCCAAAAAATCGACTATAAAATTTACGAAAACCAAAACACGTATTTGGAGCCAAATGAAAGAATGCCTCCAAATTTGGCTATATCTAGCAAAAAATATTCTTTCAGAATGTAAAGAATTTTTTTATACATTCTTAAGAGGATTCGAGATGCATGGTTAAACCAATCAGAGTCGAGCTAAAAAAGTGATTTAGATCGATGTCCTTTCGTTGTAAATTTTAAAATAAAGTAAAATTTATAAACATGCGCATAAAAACATAGTTTTTTTGTTGATTGTTTTTCTAAATAACTCTATTATAAACATGTTTTACAGTAATAATACAGAGTTAATGATACAGTGAAAATACTATATCGAGTTGAAAACAAAGTTAATTTTGACCGAGCTAAGCTCGGTCTCCCCTGCTAGTAAATATCTTATATCTCCTGCAGTTTCTTAATATTAAGCATCTTAAAATAAAGTTTGTCAGTTCAGTTTTGCTATATATTGAGCACTTAAACATTTATCATAGAAGCTAAAACTAAAGTTAACTAAAGTTAATAGAAATTTCATGAATTAAGATCTGAAGACTGTTCAAAATTGTCCCATATTCTCTAGCAAATTTGAAGAATTTAAAAAATGGAAAATAATTATGACTATTGGGTATTTCCAGGAGTACATGTCGTGTAAGTCACATTTCTAGTAACTGCTAAATTGTTGGCCACCGTTATTTTCGAAAGGTTTGCATGGCCTTATTCAATTAATGAAATATCTCTGATATAATAAGTCTAACTAAAATTAATCTAACATTATCTCCAAACTTGTCAATAAATACAAATTTCCTTCCATTTAATCTCTAGTTCTTGTCCATCGTATATGGGGAAATGATAAAAGCTCCTTCTAATGTATGAGGTTTATCTTATATTGTTCAAACTAAAAGACATCTCGAAATCCACTTAAAAGAAAACTCTCCTTAAAATACTCAAGACGTTATAAATAATCAAGAAATTTCTAAATCTTCTATTGCCAAGCATTCTTGGGATTCTGGCCAAGTTGTAATTTTAGAAGTGCTAAAATTGTTTTTAATGCCAACAGTATCTCTGAATTGGACTCTTTTGAAAATTTAATTACTTATCTTAATCGTGAAGTTATTGTTACAGATAAATCTGATGCTACAATACTCTCTGTAGTTTGGGATAATTTTTTCAGTAATACCAAAAAATATTACATTTGTAAAAATTAATATTAGTTTGATATTTATTTTGTATTTTATTTTTTTTACTCATGTGTTTCCATATATTTAAAGTATGTGTGTGTTTTCCTTTTATTATTATTTATTTTATTTTATTCTATATATTTATTTGTTTATTTATTTTCCAATTTGCTACTTAATTTTTCTATCGACTCTATGTTCTTCTATTTAGGTTATCTCTTCTGTGATTGGCTGTTGTTTTTTGATTTCCTATCAACTGTTGATTTCTACTTTCCGATTGGCTGTTTCTTCAATTATTTCTTTTCCTTATCATTCATTTCAGTCTTTCTGCTACTTTCATAGATGAAACACCTGTTTTTTGTGCGTTACAAAGTAATACTTACATATTTCGGAAGGTCTTCTGCATTTAAAAAATTTCTAGGGGGTTTCAACAAGATTTTTTACATCGGACGGAAACGTACTTAGTGATACTTAGTACTATTGCACTTCGTGATAAATAATTTTTTTCAACTTCTTTAATATATTTTTGCAATAATAATCGAACACCCTTCTTTATTGTAACATAACTGCAACAATACCCTAAAATTAAAATTAAAAAATACGAGAAAAAAAAATATTTTTTATAATTTTTTGCAAATTATTTGCATTTAGAGCAAAGAAAAAGAAACAAAGTTTGCAATACCTGTAAATGTAATTAGCAAAAACCTTAATCCACGTTACTTACTATAATTAAAATGTTTTAATTTTAATAACTTATATATAAGTTAAAATTGAACATTCTGATAGTAAAAAATAATTTTATGGCTTTGTGTGATGGAAGGTTAATTTTGAAAAGTGGAATTTCATTATCGTAATGAGTTCGCCATCTGGCATATATTCTTCTAATCTTTTCAAATTGTAAAAAAAAAAATAATGGGCATTGTAGAAATAATGTACTAAACGTACTTGTAAAAAAAATTAAAACTTTCAGAAACGAATTTATTGGTAACTATGCACTATTTTAATGGTAACTTTTACGGTGATTAATTATTTTTGTTGAAATTCACTTTGTTTAATGAATAATACTAATATAGAGAGAACATCATCAAAAAGCAATTATTTAAGTCAAGCATATTTAACTATTGGAAAAATAACTCTCTCATCTTAAGAATAACTTTTAAAGCATAGGACAAAGTATAGAAAGAATTAACATTTTATTGAAAATTATAACTATTGTTTTAAAACTTTGATACAAAGTATTTGTTTAATAAGTCCAAAATTTTAACCTAATTGAAAATTTAGCTTAAGTTTTCTTCAAAGTGGTTAAAAAAAAATATTTTTCTCCACTAAACAACGCGAAACTCTCTGAAGTATTTCCTGTCTCTTTATTAAATACAAAAGCAGTACACTAGCAGGCTTTACTATTGAATTGATATATATTCGAAAAATTTTTCATCTTTCGATAAATTAGTCACATTTAGAATTATTAGAAAAATCGTGATTATTGTCTCACGGCGCCATTTATTTTTCTTTACCGACCCGTCGCGTCGTGTCCGAAAATCCAGTTCAAAGCGAGAATTAGACAGAATATTTTGAAAGAGCTTCTACCTTTATTAAAGAATGGAAGCGATTGTTCAAATGAAATATTTATGAATTAGATAACCTGTTGATTTTATACATTTGTAAACAAAAATGTATTAAAAATGTGTCAAAAAGCAGCCAATTCCCCTTTGAAAACATACTTAAAAGGGAGAAATGTGTCATTTCAATTTGCAAATGTTAATGCATCGTAAAATGTTTTAGAAATATCGTGAATGATGTAGATGTGAAAAATTTGCATTTTTATGAAAAAAATATATACTAAGCACAAATTTATTTACATTTGCTTATGCATGCCATTGTTGAGTTTTCCTGTAATTTTTTTCATTCTAATTACATTCTTTTTACATAATAATTATTTTTACACATTAGACTAAAAATATGTCAACAATGATACATTTTAGAAGATTCATGGAATTATTAAAAATAGTAATAATGTAAAAATATATCTTAACATTTACATAAATTCAGCTTATATTTATAAGACTTAAAAAAATTCAGTTGAGATGCACTGAACAACACAAACGTCCGTACATTTTCCACATGATTAATAAATTTACACAGAAATTACAATATTACTCGAATAATTAAAATTAATGGGAACTCTAAAATCCTTAAAGAAAATATATACTTATTTAACAAAGATTTTAAACAAATTTTACACGTGTTTCTGAATAAAATTATTCGAAGAAGTTATTAATCTTGCTTAGAGGAGAAATAAAAAGGAGCCCTATATTAGTAAAAACACGTTACTCACAAAGTAATGCTCCGCAATTGAAATAAAAAGAACTGCTTACATAAGCATGTGTGTATCGAAAAGCCATTTACCTTCGTGAAAAAAAGGTATTTATTTCAATCTAAATGATGGAGCAATCTGTTAATGGTTAGATCTTCACATTTCGAGATCATTTATTTTAAGAAAAGTACTTAAAGTGGTTTACTTTAAATTGATTAACAAGTCTTCTTTTTCCATTATTTTTCCATTATTTACGCAATGTTAGTTTTCTTCAAATTAAGAAGGGGGAATACAAATTTTAAGGTATTCGATATGATATTTTAAAGGAAAAATCCATGAATATTATATTAATTGTAAAAAGTCGTAATTTACGAGCACTAATCATAATATTAGTAAAGTATGCATTCTAAAGAAAAAAATCAAAACATGTAGGTAGACTGGAGTAATTCGCAGGCAGAAAAAAAAAACTTTTGCAATTACTCAAGAATTAATGGTTATTTTAAAAAACTTTTTCTTTATAAAATCGTCACATGCCTGGTGAATATTTTGAAGCATTTTCAGATAATTAGTATTAATAGCAAAAAATAAAATTAATAAAATCCTGTCTGAAAATTACCCCATAATCTTAGATAATTCCGAGATACATAAGGGGACTGAGCTGGGGACTGTGTCAGATTCAGATTTGAATAGCAACTATGGTAATTAAAATACACCATTTTAAAGTGTTATGAGACAAAATGGAGAACTTTTTAAGACCATTCAGAATACAGAAAAAGATATTTGTAGCCGTGCACTCCAAATATATTTATATTTTCGTGAATTAAAATAAGTTATACGATACGTTTCACACATAGCTTCTGTATCTATATCTGTTTTTATAAACATTTATGTAAATCAGTAAAGAATTTCAGATTTTTAAAATAATCCACTGGCTGAATAAAAATTAACATTAAAGAAGAACATAAAACGACACCAGTTTGGTTAAAAAAAAATAATAATAAACAAACAAACAAATAATTAAATATTTTAGTAGCCTAGTCTGTGAAATACTACTTAGCCTTGTAACTGAAACTAGTATAATTAAAAATAATTCGTAGAGTGTTGCGTAGTTTTAACGATATATAGAGTCTGTAATAAATTTACAAAATACCTTCTTTGTTATTAATTAGAATCTCGATTTTTCTAATCTCTGTAATTTTACAAGATAATGGATTACCCGTAGATTCACAGAAAAATTAATTTCACTTCATTTCATTTTCATGGTCATTTCATAGAAAATCTTTTAACAGTCTACTTTTAAACTATATATATATATATATATATATATATATATCAATCTCCTAATCAATAATTGTAAATAAAATTCAAATATAGATAAATTTACTTTTATTAAATAGGATGTTAAAAAAGAGAATATCAACATCCTAATACTATTCGTTATCAAAATTGGACATTTAATTTTGTATTGAGGTAATTGGCGCCGGTTGGTTTTGATCTGAGGACCTCGTGATTAGGAAGCGAGTGCGTTAACCGTTGAGCAAAAGGCCAAGCCAGTTACTCGCAGGTAGTAACTCGCTTTATACTGATCGAGATCGTTACAGAGTATGCCCCCAGTGAGAAAGACGTATTACTGACGTCTGACGAGCGATATGCACTCGTGAATGAATGCTGTCGTACGCATATTGTGATGCGAGGACAGGCTTCCAGGTAGTAACTCGCAGGTAGTAACTCACTTTATACTGATCGAGATCGTTACAGTATCAATGAATAAGTTAACTGACAATGTAAAATTATCATCTATAATATACTGTGAACGAATTGAATGAAGTGAACTAAATTGAGCGAATTAAAAAAGTTTCATTTTCCTTTTTTCCCCTTTTAGACTTATAAGAAATATACGCGGATCACGACAGTTTTCAATTTCCGTCTTTTTGATAGATTAACGCATTTCGTGATGTCAAGAGCACAATTTGACTATTTTCGAAAAAACGTTTGTCAGTGTGTGACATAAATTTTGTTGCTGCTTTATTTCATGAACAAATGCACGATTTTTCTCAAAACTTCATTCATTGACATAAATTTGTGCTGATGGTGCATTTCAGCAGGCTCGATTAATTTATGATGCTATGATAAACACAGTGTCACTCCAGGGCCCTTTTGTATTCGAGTAGGATTGAATTGCCTATACCCAGAAATTGACCAATGCTACAAATAATATTCAAATTACAACAATTTTAGATTTTGCTCTTTGTTATACATTTATGATGCCTGATAAACTGAATTTGCAGTTCGGTCAAACTGAGGAACACACCTAGACAGATGTATTGTATGAAAAGTTAATTTCTATAAAAAGTTATTTTTATTAACCTCTTTTGATATATATTTATATACATTTATGCATAACTTATTAATTTGAAAAGAAACTAGAATTTTGAAATGAAATTCATTCAATGCGAAATTTGCGGCTTAACATTTGCTCAATTTTGGACCTCTACAAAATTTTCTGTCAAAAGATCATGCTTCTTGGACTATTGGGTAATCAGGACATATATTTGTCTGCATATTGGCCAACAGGTAGTGTTCTTTTTCTGCGCTTTCAAGCCAATTTGTGCAATCTTATATTTGAAGAATAGAATTAATATAGGATAACTTGTACTCATATTAAATACCACTATTAGAAAAATGTATGAAATTATAAACATGACACTTATTGATTATAGCGAATGAATTAACCCTTTAACATTCATTAGTTTGTCTATGAAACCGCAAAATTTTAATTCCGATATGCAACAGCGATACCGGAATTTTCATTTGAAAAAATCCTTTTTATTATGCATGTGAAAAATCTCTTTTTCTTATTTACAAATATATTTGTTCGCAGTTAGCGGCATCATTCATTTATTTCAAAATCTTAGCAATAGAAACGCTTTGTCGGTTAAAAGTTTAAAGATTTTTAAATTTAGGTTTTGTATTAGTTTACATTATTTTGTTTATATACGACTGAAAACGGTGATATTACTGGAATTTCAATGCATTAATTGTAAAATATACGGAAATAAACATTTGGTATGTTGAATCATGAATCTTACCTATTTACATGTATATAATATGCGCAAAGAATTATTAAATATGAAGATATGTATGTATTTATATATCTAATAGCAAACGAAATATTTTTATGCTAATAGCCTGTCATTCAAAATAGATGATCTTATATTTTATCTATTGTTTGCTCAAAGTCCTCCTCTTAGAGCTGATCTCATTTATAAATGTTCTTGTTTCCAAATTAAAAAAAAAATGCGACGTTTTCTGAGTTTTAAAAAGTATATTTTAAAAGTCAATAATTGCAAAATTAGCCCAAACCATCTATCATAAACCAGAATAAGAAGACCTTTTCACAAATGATTTATGACCTGAAACTTTTAAATAAAAATTTAGCAAACAGAATATAAAATCACAAGTGTTGCTCAAACATCTAGAAACAAACGGTATATCTATAGATGTCAAAATACTGCTTTATGGCTTTTCAAATTGAAAAATACATTGTTAGTTAATTTATTACTTTTTTATTTAAATAAAGGATTTTGTGGCATTTTACTTGAGAATATTTTTTATGTGAATGTTACTTTCAGCAGTACAATGATTTTTAGATGCGTTCGTAATTATATAAATACGTACCCGTAAGACATGGTGACAGGGGCGTCGCCATGGGGGGGTATGGGGGGGGAGCCTCCCCCCCCAATATATGTGAAGTTGGGAAATTTGAGCTTAGAGTTGGGAAAATTTAGATTTTTGAAAGACTTTCTTTTTTTTTAATAATTACAAGAAATATATGAACTTTTTATTCTTTCGGTGACAATGGTTTAGCAAACAAGTTAAATTATCAAAAGAAATCAACCAGACTCAATTTGTCATTGTATTTCTCTGTTCTATGAAAACATCATACACTTATTAGACCTAAATGTCTCTGCTCCTGTGTATCAATATCTGACTCTAAACAGCTTTCTCCACTCCTTTGTTTCCTCCAAAACTTTCATTTCTGAAAAATTTCAAATTATAGTCCGTGACTTTTATGTTACTTTCGTATGAAAATCCATAATGGCTCATATACTAGAAGTCTGTCCGGGCCTGGGCTTGGTCCAAGGTACTGGCATGGCCCGTGGACCGAGCAGGCAAACTTTCAAACAGAGTGCTTCCACCATTCTGATATAAAAATTTAAAAGAAGCTCATAAAATTTGAATTATTTTCAATAAATATGAGTTTCACAAGAATGCGTATAAATGTGCTGCATGAGCCGATTTTATTTTAACAACACTATTGCAAAAATATATTTTGTCCAAAATGTAGAGAACGTCATCGGATAGTTAATCATGTTTGAGCCTGAGCTTAGCTTTTTTTGCAGACTCGGGCAGGAGCACCGTCAGTTTATTACCCCTCCCCCTTTTTAATCCTCAAACCAGAAAAATTATCAAATCATAGATGCAAAAAAAAGTAAAAATGTCGAATATGAAGTAGCAAAGGACTGATGAAAACTTTCACTTTAGACAGATTTTTATCTTTGGCGGGAAATTTTCAAGCAATTTTTACGTCAGGAGTATGAAAGGAGGACACTGTGCAACATCAAACACCCTACAGTTGGCGGGGGGATTCCCCTCACATCGCCAGGTCCCCCAAAATGGCTTTCCAGATTATTTATTACCTTGTTCATAGTCATATAATAACAAACATCTTCATTAATCTCTCACATTTTCTTCCGGAAGTTTTTTTTTTTTTTTTTTTTTTGTAATAGAGGCTGCGATCAAAAATGTCTGTTTTCTTGTGGGGAGGGGATGTCTCCCCTGTCCTTCCCAAATGGCTCTCCTGGACTCGGGTTAGGCCGAGGTAAGGATTATTTTTTTCTGCATAGTTGAGTCGGGACGGAACTGGACTTGGTTGCTCTTGGCATGTGTCGGGCGGACAGTTTTGCTTTGCAAAATAAGTAATAATGATAACGAACTTTTGGTAAGGGGAATCATCGGAAATGTATCTTGAGGTGGTTCTCAAATTCCCTGTTGAATAACACAAAACTTTCTGAAACATTTTCTGACTCATTTTTAAAAGAAAATGCATAACATTGACAGGCCTGAAGTGATTGGATTGAAACGATTTCGAATTGAATAGCGTTTTCCATTTTTCGATAAATAAATTACTTATCCAATTACAGGCGATTATTGTTACACAACGACAGTTTTCTCTTCTTTACTTGCTATGACGTTTTGAAAATCGAATCAAAAACTAATATTTGACAGCCTTTTCTGAAATATATGTTGCTTTCATTCCAAGAAAAAAGAAAGCGCCATTCGATAACATTTTTTCTAAATAAGAACATCTGCCAATTTTATGCGTTTCCGAACAAAAGTGAATTGAGAAATGCGCAAGAAAACAATTATTTTAGATTCTTTTTATCAGCATTCTTTAGAAGAATCTTAATTGTACGTTAAGAAAAATCCGAATTTTTTGTAGCTATCAAATTGGCCCGCGGATCGGGCCTGGTTTAATTGTTTTTTACGCAAGCTGTTCCTGTTTTCAAAGATTTTTGTTCAGGCCGGCCCCTGAACTGTGAAAATATAGATCCGGCTCGAGCCAAAGTTTTAATTTTCAAATCGGGCCGTGCTGGGCCAAAATAGCTTATATGTAGTCGGGACCGTGCTCTGATCTGGAAATTCCAGCCGGAAAAGACATGTATAGCAAAGACAGTAAACAAAAAAGGGAATTTTTAAACAAACTAATGATGGTTGACGAAAGAAAAGAAATCGCAATAGATCTTTAAAAATAAAATTAATAATTCCAATTATAACATATTCTACTGTCAAAATGAAAATAAAACAAGAAAATATTCACATCTTTTCATATTTAACCCGTCGTCGTCGCGTCGCCGGAGAATTTATACAACGGCTTTAGTCGTCGAGTCAATCTAAGCTTAAAAATCTGTAAATTTTATTTCAAAATAGCAATCTATTCTAATATTGTAAAACAAAAATGCAATTTGTATTTCCGTTTTATGCTAATCTCAAATAGTATTAAAAGAACTTGGAATAAGTAACTTTGAAAAAAAAAAAAATATTAAAAATATTTATTCAGGCGCCAAAAGAAAAAAAAAAAAAAAAGAAAAGCTGGAGTCCTAATTTCTATAATAGTAGCTACACCTGCTATATTACGTAACTGGGCAACAATATCCAATGAGTTTTCGCCAGAAAAAATACTGGTAACCCTTTGTCGTCAAGAAAAAATAATCATAAAAGCAAATGTGATTTCAAAAAATTATTGATTCTGATAAATGTGTTCCTTTTTACTTTGTTTGTGTGCGGATAAAAAAACTGCTATATTTTTATCGGTTTATAAAATATGAAACCAAAGCGATATAAAGTTCAATGTTGTAATTGTAAAGCAGTATTTAATAATGACTATAAATCTCAGCATGAAAAAAACAATCATAATGGGAATAGAGTTTCTGTGCAGGAAATTGGAGCCCCTAAAAATCCATTCGATGCTTCAGTACGTAAAAGGAAAAAAGTGGACGATGTGAAATCGGAACAAATATATAAATATGATAGCAGTCCGTCAAATGAAGAAATAATCAGCATAAGTTGCAATACTGATGTGTTGAACTTAAATAAAAAGTCTGAAGAAATAAAAGATTTTTCTTTTCCTATAAACAACACCGAGAGCGAAGATCAACTTCTTCAACAGTGTAATTTGGATTTTTCAAAAGAAAGTGAATTTCTACATGAGGCTACGAATTCCAAAACTCAAAACCAATCTGAAATGGATAATGAATTTCAAAACGAGACTGCAAGCTTCACAAATGAAAACCAAACTAAAGAAGAAAATGAAAATAAGTCGGACTGGGTGTCTTTTATGGGAAAATTTTCTTTTATTCTCGAAAAATTAACTGAGAGCAAAACTATTTTTTCTCAATATAATGAATCTGACATAGTTAACGAGAAATTGGCAATAACTGAGATTGTTAACTTTATCTCTTCAATTAAAGAAACCTGTGATATAGTTCTTGAAGAGGGGTGCAGAGTATTGAATAAACTGAATAATGAGTTAGAATTTTCAATTGAAGACAGTGGAAGTGCCTCTGAAATAGTAAATCATGATCCTGGTCTACGTCCAGATACTTTAAATGAAAATCAGAAAAATTATTTAATTCAGTTAGGTCCACATCAACCTAAATTAGCATGTTTTCCTTCTGATGGAAAAAACCGGTTTAATCCCCACTGGTATACAGAATTTGAATATTTAGAGTACAGTACAGCAAAGCATGCTGCTTTTTGCTTTGTATGTTGTCTTTTTCCTGTTGGTATAGGTCGTGAAAAAAGAGAAGATGCTTGGACTTCAACCGGAGTAAAAGTATGGGGTAAAATGAAAAGTTGCGGAAAAGATAAATTAGGGAAGCTCCAACAACATTTCTCATCTCAAGCTCATAAGTCTGCTCTATATGATTTTTGTAATTTTCTTGTAAAGAAAAAACATATTGATGTCTTAATTGACAAATCAAAAAGGCAAGTTTTAATTCAGGAAGAAAAAGTTCGAATGCACAACAGAGAAGTTATCAAAATTTTAATGGATACTTGTAAAACATTCGGAAAGCAAGGATTAGCATTTCGAGAGTCAAACACCGATGATATTAATAAAGGAAATTTTTGCGAAGTGATACAGCTTATCTCAAGGCACAATACTACAATGAAATGTTGGTTTGAAGATAAAAAATTGAGACCATATCATGTTACATATATGAGTCCAGAATCTCAAAATGAAATGATAAATTTAATAGCATCTGAAATTCGTCAGGTAATCACTTCTGAAATAAAAAATAGTTTATGTTTTGCAGTTTTGGCCGACACAACTCCAGATCTGTCACACAAAGATATAATGTCTATTGTTATCCGAAGTGTAAGTAATGAAGGTGAAATTAGGGAAAGATTGGTCAAAACAATTGAATGTAGTGACAAAACTGGAAAGGGAATGGCAGATTTAATTTTACAGTGCTTAAATGAAATAGAAATTGATTATTCGAAGCTTGCATTCCAGTCTTATGATTTTGCTCAAAATATGTCCGGGAGGTTCAATGGTGTACAAAAACATATATCTGAGATTGTCGGTCACAGTGTTCCTTACATACCTTGTCAAGATCACCGCACTAATACTGCTCTAGAACATGCTTGCAACGTTAGCATATTAATTCAAGATTTGTTTAACATCCTTGAAGAGCTCTATGTCTTTTTCACATCAAGTACAAAAAGATTTAAGCATTATCAGTCAAGTGTAGAGAACATTGATAAAGTAATTCAACTTAAAAATCTATCAAAAACCAGATGGACCGCAAGAGCTGAATCGGTCAAAGCCTTAACTCAATCGTTTGAAATGGTAATAGAACTATTAGAAAATATTTTCAATGAAAAGACTTTTGATTCCTCTACTAGAACAAAAGCATTTGGAATTTATAAAAAAATGAAAACTTTTGATTTTATTGCATCATTTTTTTTCATGAAAAACATCTTAAGCAAAATAAAAATTTTAACTGAAATTCTGGAGACACCTGATTTTAACGTCATTGACTGCATTGCGATAATAAAAAGTACTGTCCAAAGCTTACAAGCAATTAGTGATGATTCCACTGGAATGAATAATCTTATAAAAAGTTCAATTGTATTCGCTGAAAAAATGGGGATAGATGTTGAATCAGACTTCCGAAAACACCATAGAAAAAGGGTTCCACCTAAAAAAATTGATGAAAACAATAGAACAGCAATGGACATAGATTTAAATACTTTTTACAGGAAAGAATTCAAAGAAGTTTTGGACACATTAATAATGGGTTTCAATGACAATGTTTTATATATCAAAGATACTATTGAACCGATACATTCGATTTTTAAGCTACCATTCACCAAAGCAAATTTGAGCATAAGTAATCTAGAAAAAGTTATTAACATGTTTCCTCCTGGATCTGATAAACCTGACATACACGACTTGCAGAGTCAAATGGAAATACTTTTTGACTTGTGTTCAAACAATAATGTTGACTCTCTTAACGGACTTTTCGTTCATGCCAAAAAATTCAAAAATTATTTAGGTCAAGCCTTCAAACTGTGCATTTTAACATTCACAGCAGCTTATGGTGTTGCGTCAAATGAAAGGACATTTAGTCAGCTAAAAATTATAAAAAAGGAATTACGAACTACCATGAGCGATGACAGACTGGATAGCTTAATGCTTTTGAAATGTGAAAATAAAATAGCGGACTTACTTAAACTGGACGATGTGATCATTAGGTGGGCTTCTTTGAAGAACAGAAGGATCAGTGTTAAATGAAAAAAATTACAATGTAAGTGTTCATTAGCAATCGTTACAATTTTTCTTTATGTAACATTTTTTGTTTCATATTTCATATATTTATATAATTTTTTTTGAATGTATGCAATGTCTCTAACTTTGAATCTTACATTTATTGCATTATTTGAAATTGTTTCTTTAACCTTTGTGGTAAAAGTATAATCTTTATCTCTTTTTCTTCTGATCTTTATTTTCATGCTGAAAAAATAGCAATAAATCTAGTTTTTTTTTTTTTTTTTTTTTTGGAAAAGAAATTATTTTTAATGCATAAGTATTGTTATCATTATAAGCACATTGCATTGTATAATTTTAATTGGAAATTAGAACAATATTTTTCAAGTTGGGAAATTTTTAAATTCTCCCCCCCCAAAAAATATCTGTAGCTACGCCTCTGCATGGTGACGTCACTGCAACGTCGCTGTGAAGTCACATTGTGACCAGCGATTGTCGATGTGACGTTACGTGACGTCGATGTGAAGTCACAGTAACTAAAATGTGAAGTCGTTATGGCCGTTTTAGAGCTTTTTTGTGACGTCACATTGCGACCACTTTGTGACGTCGCAATGTGACCAATTTGTGAAAAGTGTGTCATTTGTGACTACTTTGACATTAACATTTTGACGAACAGGGAAAATTTTTTAGAAAGTTACATCTTAGTCACAATGTGACGTCACTGAGTGGTGGCATTTTCGTCACAGATGTGATGTGACCAAAGTGAGTCACAGTGACGTCATTGTGACGTCACTGTGACCATGCATGCTATGAGGGTAGCGTCTATAGTCGTCGTTCAGTTCGTCCGTTTATATGTCCGTGAACATATAACAACGCAAAAACTACCCTGCCGAACCGTTTGAAATTTAAAATTTATAATTGCTGCATAATTTTGTTTAGTCATTTCAAATTTTATGAAAATCAGATGAATAAATTACAGGGAAAATCAAAAATATTACGTTACATTACGGTCAATGGGAAAAATAGCTTCAAGTGCATTTTAATGATGTTACACTTTTTCAAAAATAATGAAATTGATATGTATTTATGACGTATATTCTAAAATATGCATTCGGTACAATCTGTTGTGCAAAGATTATTGGTTATTAATTTACAGGGCCACACAAAAGTATTCCATTACATAACGGTATAGCAGGGGAACAATGTTTGGGGCACGTTTTTTATTATATCAAACTTTCAAAAATAATGAAATTGATATGTATTTATGACGTATATTCTAAAATATGCATTCGGTACAATCTGTTGTGCAAAGATTATTGGTTATTAATTTACAGGGCCACACAAAAGTATTCCATTACATAACGGTATAGCAGGGAAACAATGTTTGGGGCACGTTTTTTATTATATCAAACTGTTTCAAAAATAATGAAATTGATATGTATTTATGACGTATATTCTAAAATATGCATTCGGTACAATCTGTTTTGCAAAGAGTATTGGTTATTAATTTACAGGGCCACACAAAAGTATTCCATTACATAACGGTATAGCAGGGAAACAATGTTTGGGGGTACGTTTTTATTATATCAAACTGTTTCAAAAATAATGAAATTGATATGTATTTATGACGTATATTCTAAAATATGCATTCGGTACAATCTGTTTTGCAAAGAGTATTGGTTATTAATTTACAGGGCCACACAAAAGTATTCCATTACATAACGGTATAGCAGGGAAACAATGTTTGGGGGCACGTTTTTATTATATCAAACTGTTTCAAAAATAATGAAATTGATATGTATTTATGACGTATATTCTAAAATATGCATTCGGTACAATCTGTTTTGCAAAGAGTATTGGTTATTAATTTACAGGGCCACACAAAAGTATTCCATTACATAACGGTATAGCAGGGAAACAATGTTTGGGGGCACGTTTTTATTATATCAAACTGTTTCAAAAATAATGAAATTGATATGTATTTATGACGTATATTCTAAAATATGCATTCGGTACAATCTGTTGTGCAAAGAGTATTGGTTATTAATTTACAGGGCCACACAAAAGTATTCCATTACATAACGGTATAGCAGGGAAACAATGTTTGGGGGTACGTTTTTATTATATCAAACTGTTTCAAAAATAATGAAATTGATATGTATTTATGACGTATATTCTAAAACATGCATTCGGTACAATCTGTTGTGCAAAGAGTATTGGTTATTAATTTACAGGGCCACACAAAAGTATTCCATTACATAACGGTATAGCAGGGAAACAATGTTTGGGGGCACGTTTTTATTATATCAAACTGTTTCAAAAATAATGAAATTGATATGTATTTATGACGTATATTCTAAAACATGCATTCGGTACAATCTGTTTTGCAAAGAGTATTGGTTATTAATTTACAGGGCCACACAAAAGTATTCCATTACATAACGGTATAGCAGGGAAACAATGTTTGGGGGTACGTTTTTATTATATCAAACTGTTTCAAAAATAATGAAATTGATATGTATTTATGACGTTTATTCTAAAATATGCATTCGGTACAATCTGTTGTGCAAAGAGTATTGGTTATTAATTTACAGGGCCACACAAAAGTATTCCATTACATAACGGTATAGCAGGGAAACAATGTTTGGGGGCACGTTTTTATTATATCAAACTGTTTCAAAAATAATGAAATTGATATGTATTTATGACGTATATTCTAAAATATGCATTCGGTACAATCTGTTGTGCAAAGAGTATTGGTTATTAATTTACAGGGCCACACAAAAGTATTCCATTACATAACGGTATAGCAGGGAAACAATGTTTGGGGGTACGTTTTTATTATATCAAACTGTTTCAAAAATAATGAAATTGATATGTATTTATGACGTACATTCTAAAACATGCATTCGGTACAATCTGTTGTGCAAAGAGTATTGGTTATTAATTTACAGGGCCACACAAAAGTATTCCATTACATAACGGTATAGCAGGGAAACAATGTTTGGGGGCACGTTTTTATTATATCAAACTGTTTCAAAAATAATGAAATTGATATGTATTTATGACGTATATTCTAAAACATGCATTCGGTACAATCTGTTGTGCAAAGAGTATTGGTTATTAATTTACAGGGCCACACAAAAGTATTCCATTACATAACGGTATAGCAGGGAAACAATGTTTGGGGGTACGTTTTTATTATATCAAACTGTTTCAAAAATAATGAAATTGATATGTATTTATGACGTACATTCTAAAATATGCATTCGGTACAATCTGTTTTGCAAAGAGTATTGGTTATTAATTTACAGGGCCACACAAAAGTATTCCATTACATAACGGTATAGCAGGGAAACAATGTTTGGGGGTACGTCTTTATTATATCAAACTGTTTCAAAAATAATGAAATTGATATGTATTTATGACGTACATTCTAAAACATGCATTCGGTACAATCTGTTGTGCAAAGAGTATTGGTTATTAATTTACAGGGCCACACAAAAGTATTCCATTACATAACGGTATAGCAGGGAAACAATGTTTGGGGGTACGTTTTTATTATATCAAACTGTTTCAAAAATAATGAAATTGATATGTATTTATGACGTACATTCTAAAATATGCATTCGGTACAATCTGTTTTGCAAAGAGTATTGGTTATTAATTTACAGGGCCACACAAAAGTATTCCATTACATAACGGTATAGCAGGGAAACAATATTTGGGGCATGTTTTTATTATATCGAACTGTTTCACATTTTATGAAATTGATATACGTTGCTGGGATTTACTACAATTTACTTCCTGTATAATAGAAAGCAGATAGCATTTGCAGTGACATACAAAAGATTTCGGATACAGTACTTTCCGATACAGTACTGCATCCGAAGTACTGTATACTATTACACCAAGATCTGAATATTTTTAAAACTTCATGTTAGTATGAAAGAACCTCATTTGCCACGTTTGACGTGCAATTTCCGACTTGTTTAATTTTATAAACTGATTTAGAGCAGTTCGCAAAATATTATGCACTTGACTAAGCAGTTTTTATAAAACACTGTAAATCTTGCAAATGTCACTTAATGTACAAAATTATAAATTAACAACGAAAATACTTAAAAAACATATTACAAGATACCAAAGATTTCTGTAAGCGTTCTTAGTCTTTAATAAGATAAAAAATTCATGTATTTTCGAGGAATCATTATTAAGGAACCAATAATAATAAAAATAAATTTTGTACAAAAGTATAAATTAACAACAACGAAAATACTTAAAAAACATATTACAAGATACCAAAGATTTCTGTAAGCGTTCTTAGTCTTTAATAAGATAAAAAATTCATGTATTTTCGAGGAATCATTATTAAGGAATCAATAATAATAAAAATAAATTTTGTACAAAGTTATAAATTAACAACAACGAAAATACTTAAAAAACATATTACAAGATACCAAAGATATCTGTAAGCGTTCTTAGTCTTTAATAAGATAAAAAATTCATGTATTTTCGAGGAATCATTATTAAGGAACCAATAATAATAAAAATAAATTTTGTACAAAAGTATAAATTAACAACAACGAAAATACTTAAAAAACATATTACAAGATACCAAAGATTTCTGTAAGCGTTCTTAGTCTTTAATAAGATAAAAAATTCATGTATTTTCGAGAAATCATTATTAAGGTATCAATAATAATAAAAATAAATTTTGTACAAAGTTATAAATTAACAACAACGAAAATACTTAAAAAACATATTACAAGATACCAAAGATATCTGTAAGCGTTCTTAGTCTTTAATAAGATAAAAAATTCATGTATTTTCGAGGAATCATTATTAAGGAACCAATAATAATAAAAATAAATTTTGTACAAAAGTATAAATTAACAACAACGAAAATACTTAAAAAACATATTACAAGATACCAAAGATTTCTGTAAGCGTTCTTAGTCTTTAATAAGATAAAAAATTCATGTATTTTCGAGGAATCATTATTAAGGAATCAATAATAATAATAATAAATTTTGTACAAAGTTATAAATTAACAACAACGAAAATACTTAAAAAACATATTACAAGATACCAAAGATTTCTGTAAGCGTTCTTAGTCTTTAATAAGATAAAAAATTCATGTATTTTCGAGGTATCATTATTAAGGAGTCAATAATAATAAAAATAAATTTTGTACAAAGTTATAAATTAACAACAACGAAAATACTTAAAAAACATATTACAAGAGACCAAAGATTTCTGTAAGCGTTCTTAGTCTTTAATAAGATAAAAAATTCATGTATTTTCGAGGAATCATTATTAAGGAATCAATAATAATAAAAATAAATTTTAAGTTGTCAGTGATTTGCGGAAAGATTTCCGAATCTATTTAAGGAAGTCTGTATAAAAAGTATGTTAATTTTAATGCCACTGATTAATGGAAACATCTCCCAGAAGTTTTTAAGAAGCATGTATAGAAACAAAGTTTCTTTTGTTGCTAATGATTTTCAGAAAAATTCCTAACTAAATTTTAAGAAGCAAAGTTTCTTTTTGTTGCCACTAATTTGTGGAAACAATTCCGAGTAGATTTTATTGTGCCTCAACAAGATTATTGAACTTAAGGATGCATCCATTTTCAGTTAAGTAATTTAAGCTGCATAATTAAATTTACTTCTGCATAAGTAGGAAAGTAATATGAATTTTAATGTAAATGTTAATGTTGTTAATTTGTCATGACTGAATGCAAAATTTACTTTAGAACAGACAGCATAACTAAAAATATATATTATTGGTTGAGAAGAATTATAAGTGCGCTTTAAAACCCACTCGGACACGTTTCTGATAATCAGTGGCTGCAAAAATAATAATGTTCTTTAAATATAAAAAATACAGGATGAGTCTAAGTGATTCAGAATACTGTGTATTGAAATATATACGACTTACACCGACGGAAGATATATGACGAGATACATTCACTCACCAAGTTTAAAAACCCGTCTCTTGGCTAGCGCGCTGGAACACATCACTGCTGCAGTGACATACATTAAGCATTCTATTGGGCATAATGACAGAACTAGATTTCCAATAGCATGTGTGCTAGATGCCTAAAGGCAAACACATTGAACTTTTGCAGCATGTACTAGAAATTTGGTGATTGCAGTATATTTGCATGTGCCATTATATTATTTACTTGTAAAGAAACAGTTTTTTGAATCCAGATGAATCATTTAGGCTAAACCTGTTTTTTGCCTTCAGCCGTTGAACTGAAAGATGAAAAACGCCTTTCGAGATCGTGGATAATTCGAAAGTTGCTATTATTCATTTTTTTCATGGCTATATTAATTTTTTCTAGTTTAGGTGATATTTGTCATTTTTTACGATGTACTTACGATGAAAATATTTTATTTGTTGATGATTTATAATCAGAAAGTTGATGTTTCCAATTACATTTAATTAATAAACAAAAAAATTTTAAGCAGTGTATTTTCATCGGTGAAACACTAATAGTCAAAAAAAAAAATTTATTATATTTTTGAAAACTTTTAACAGTTTGCATAACATAAAAAAAACGGACGACTTAACGGAAGTATTACTGGTAATCTAGACGCCAGTACTATTTACTGTTTTTTAACGGAAAATTTACCCTAAATTCCGGGAAAAAGTCGAAAAAAACGGAATATTCACGGAAATTTTTCCGTTAAAAAACAGTAAATAGTACTGGCGTCTAGATTACCAGTAATACTTCCGTTAAATCGTCCGTTACTTTTTACAGTGATGGTTATGAATTTTCTCTCATTTGAGGAAAAAGCGAAATATTAAATCTAATTAAAATTAATTATGTTTTTCTTTAAAATCTGCCGAAATGCAGCATCAAACATTTAATTAAAAATTAGATTAAATAATTTTAAAAAATGTAAATACCTAAATACTTTTGACAAACACAGGTATTTACAAATAAAAATGTCTTTTAATTAAAATGCCACTCTCTAATAAATCTTGATTTCTCATTAATTCATCACATATAAAGAAAATATCCAAGGGAAAGTTGTATATACGAGTATGATAATAATCCTACGTCTGTTCAGAGCATCATCAACTTTTTCATTTAAATTTAAAATCATGGATTAATGAAAGTATTGATTTTTATGTGGGTAAAATAACGCTGTTAATAAACGCAATGTCATTTTTGGAAATTTTAAATTCTCACCTGCAGTAAATGTTTGATTTTAAAAAATAAATTAAAGTAAAAAAAAACATTAAATTTTTATATGAAATATGAAATTTTTAAGTAAACCGGAACCTTTAAAAAGTTCCGGTTTACTGAAAAGGCCATTAAAATCATCAAATAGAGATTTTATGTTAATTTTATTTAAAAAATCTTCAAGTCATAATCAGGCTCTTACTCAGAGAATATTATTTATACAAATGCATAATTTCGTTTTTACTACTATGTTTTAAATAAAAACGAAATTATGTATTTGTATAAATAATACTGTCTGAGGAAGAGCCTGATTAAGGCTTGAAAGTATTAAATTTTTTTTATTAATATTAACATCTCTATTTGATTATTTTTAATCGCCTTTTAAAGTAAACCGTTTAATTTTTCATATTTTATAATTTGTATTAAAAACAAGATGAAGACTGCGTTTCGTCATATGTTTTTGTTTTTATTTTATTTTATTTTTATTAAAACATTTGTATTTTTTTTAGAAAGGTAAAAATAGAATAAGGTTTCTGAAAGACAAATGTTTTTAAAAAGACAAATCATTTCTTATCTATTTTAAAGTTTACGAAAATATAATATAACGTCTTCAGAAAAGCAATTATTTTTGTCTCTTAAGTGATAGCGGCAGCCAGTTTTTATTTTTATTTTTTTATTTATTTGTTTATTTAGAAGAACATATTTTCACAAAGATTAGGTCAATTGTAGCACAAGACGTATGTAAAATTAAGGACTGCAAGATTTGAAGCAAACAGGTAAACGACAAATTAAATAAAAACTTGTAAAATTGTGACCTCTAAAATTATCAATAAAGAGAGTATAATATTTTCATAAAGAATATCTATTATTAACAATACAATTTATCTGTCTTGTAAAGACCAGGATTTTTCAGTTTGACGTCATTATTTATGCTACCATCTGAAATGGTAACACAACATGTTCAACGGTTAACTGTATTGTAAACGTCGAAATTCTATGCATGTATTATTCTATGACTTTAAGGTCGGACAGTGATTATATGAGATCGGATAGACAATATCTTTAAGAAAATCTCTGTCCCAGAAAAAAAAAAAAAAAAAAAAAAAAAAAAAACATGAACTTTTTATGACACGGTTCAGACTTATTAATGTTTTATCAATAATGTTTGCTGTTATCCCATTAAAATATTCAGTCTAATTTTGAACACCCTTACTTACAATTTTGTTCATATAAATTTTATTTACATAATATTGGTATCTTTCTCAAACTTCTACATCACTGATCTATATTTTAAACTTTGTAATCAATTGTATGCATAGTTTGCTAAAGAAAAACGAAAATATAATAACAAAATTGTAATTTAACAAATTACAATGAATATTTGGAAAATTATATTTTCAAAGACTAAAATTTAAAAATTCTATGTTTAAATTAATTATAATAATAAACATCATTTTTATGATGATCATAGCGAGTCATATATTACGTAAGCCATGCATTAAACATAAATGTTCCTAAACCAACGATAAAAAACAGTAATTTATAGATATACAACTTTAACTATTAAAAATATTACTCCTGAATGCCTTACATTATCTACGACATGAATTAAACAGTAATATTCCTGGACCCGTCATAAACAAATTTTAAATGAAATTTCAGTTTTACAACTTTCGGAATTGCAATTTTTTAAATTTCTAAACCTAGCATATTTAAATTTTTACACCGTTTCGTAGAAAAAATGCTCTTTTAAATGAAATTTGTTTGAAATCTTTATCAGAATTGGTTTTCAAATTATTATTTTTTTTTTTAAGTTTTTATTACATTTTTTGTCAGCGTGGCAACAGAAGTATTCCATTTTTCGACATTAAACATGGACCAATCAGAAAACGAACAAAATAAAATGAGTTGCGAGATTTAACCAATAAAAAAATATACAGATATACTTCAGATTTCCCAGTTCTCTACCGAGGACAACAACTATTTTCCAAATAATTAACAAAAGTTTCTTTTCCTGAGTGTAATTTTTAGAAATATTATCGAAAAATAGATAAACGAGTTTTATTAACTTTTTATTTAAATGTAAAATAATGGGTTAAGAAGAATGTTAATTTTAATCGGAGCAGAATATCGATGGTAATAACCGCAAAATCCTTTTTTGATACTTTCAAATTGTTATTTCAGAAGATATTGCACTTGAAAGGAAAAACCCTAAAAAAGGACAAATATTATCTAGTTGTTAATTTATCTTAAAACTTATGAAAATATAATGTAATATATTTTATGCAAATGTTTTTGCAAATAAAGTGTTCCTTTAATTTCAAAAACCTCAAAAACCTCAAAAACCAAATAAATAATATTTTTTGAAAATTACACTCAGGAAAAGAAACTTTTATACACAGTTCCGTTCGTATATTTGTCTTTTTACTTTCTTCTATCTTAACAAGAAGAAAGTAGTGGATTCCAGAAAATTTTTGATTTCCAGTTTTTGACGGATTTACACATTTCAGGGATCAGAGATGCCAGAAACGTGTTTTTACAAAATATTTTATCTGAGTCTGCGATTCTGTCCGTCTATCTGTATATGAGATAAATTTTAGTGGGCGCTCTGTGTCAAGAACTAAATTTGATATAGATTTATATTCAAGTTGTACCAAATATAAATCGATGCTGATTAGTTTTTAGTATAAATCGCTCAACAGTTGGCGCTGCTATGCTGCATTTTCACGATTTCTGCAATAAATCTCAAGAATTAACGCACGGATTTTATCAAACTTCAGATTCAGGAAGTTCGTGCTATTAACGAGTTCTTTTTATATTTTGGTGTAAATCGCTCAAAAGACGGCAAAGTTAAGCTGCTATTTTTCCCGATTTCCGCTATATTTCTATCTCAAGAATTGCGGATTTTCATCAAACTTCAGATCCGGTAATGAACTAAATTTGAATTCATATCATTTCTGGTATGAACTAGTTCTGTTTTCTATTTGGTGTCAGTCGCTCAACAGGTGGTGCTACTACGCTTAAATTTTACCGATTCTTGCAGTAACTCTATCTCAAGAACTAATTCAAGAATTGTCATCAGTCTTGAGATTCAGCTATAGCTTGATAAATATTATAGCTGTTTATGTTTTGATACGAATCGCCCGAAAGATTGCTCTTTTATGTTGCATTTTTCCCGATTTTACAAACAGTCCTATTTCAAGAACTAATGCACTTAATTTCATGGTTTTAGAATCGTCACGATGAGCATAGTTTGTCTTCTAATGATGACGCTGTGGTAGCGAATTTTGAAGTATTAATATGCAAGATATAGAAATCGATTTTTGGAACTGTCATATCAGATTAGTTTTACAGTGTGAGTGAAAATTAAATGTGATGAGGTAAGTGTTGAGATCAAAAGATTATTGAAAATTATTCACATTGCTCTGAAAATTTAAAGAAGTTGAAATATGGCAAATAATTCGACTGCTAACAGAAGCAAACGCCAGAGAAAAGTGATAGGATCAAAAGATTATTGAAAATCATTTCACTTTGTTCAGAAAATTTGAAGAAGTTGAAATATGGCAAATAATTCGACTGCTAACAGAAGCAAACGCCAGAGAAAAGTGATAAGATCAAAAGATTATTGAAAATCATTCCACTTTGCTCAGAAAATTTGAAGAAGTTGAAATATCGCAAATACAATTCGACTGCTAACAAAAGCAAGCGCCAGAAATAAGTGATAAGATCAAAGGATTATTAAAAATCATTCCACTTTGCTCAGAAAATTGGAAGAAGTTGAAATATCGCAAATACAATTCGACTGCTAACAAAAGCAAGCGCCAGAGATAAATGATAAGATCAAAAGATTATTGAAAATCATTCCGCTTTGCTCAGAAAATTTGAAGAAGTTGAAATATCGCAAATAATTCGACTGCTAACAAAAGCAAGCACCAGTGATAAGTGATAATATCAAAAGATTATTGTAAATCATTCCACTTTGCTCAGAAAATTGGAAGAAATTCCAATATGGAAAATAAATCGACTGCTGACAAAAGCAAGCGCCAAATCAACTGAGTGATTAGGAAAATGTGGAATTCGGTGCGTAAGACTTAATTTTACATAAAAGTGGGGTCCGATGGAAAAATAAATTTGATATATGTAAATTTCCATAAGATATCAGAATTTGTTAGTTTTTATTGAATTCGATTGTGGAAGACTGGTTAGAATTCTCTCTCAACATGGGGCTGTGAACTTTTCAGCTTTGTAACATTGATAGTCACTGAAATTAAGCTTCAAATTTCTAGTAATTTTAACAGTAAAGTTTTTTGGATACAATTTCATAGAAAAACTGAATAAATCGTGAAAAAAATAGGAGATAGATATTAGAAATATGTGTATTGTGAATATTAGAAATAATTATTAGTGATAGAAATTACACGTTCGATGTTGTAAATGCAGAAATAATTGTTACCTGTAGGCGGCCACAGAAGCACCACCTCACGAAGCTTACGGCTGGAATTTTAGGATAAGTTAACCACTTAACTGATCAAAAATTTTTTTAGTTCAAAAATAACATTTGTATGTTATTTTTTAATGTAACACATGAAAAAAAATTAAAGATCATAAATAAAGATTATATATGCAAATATAAACTTATTTATTTCCCCCTTAACTCATTCCGGACGAGTGTCATTGGCAGAATGTTTAATCTTCTATCACCGCTTTTTCAAACCAGAAATTTTTTTAAAATTGAATCAGAAAAATTCTTGGATTAAATAATTCAAAAATTTACAGTAAAAATTTATTGGTGAAAATAATAAAACTTGCGAAAAATTGCTCAGGCCGGGAATCAAACCCAGATTTTTGATATCCAAGCTTTATCAATTAAGCTATCTGGGCTAACAACCGGCGACTATTTTTCCCTCTGATCTGAGATTCGCCAAAAATCTGGGTTTGATTCCCGGCCTGGGTAATTTTTCGCTCAGTTGGAAATATTCAGTTCGTATGATAAATTTATCAATCAGTTTGATTGTGTTATAATAGTAATAAATCATGATTATCAAAAACACGTTTCTCATATGACGTAAGGGCAAATCGGGGAAGCTGTTAAAACTGGATTCACATTGTGGTTTTATGCTCATAGTCTTTCCTGTTTTCATATCACGGGAGAAAGCAAAACACGAAGATAAACCTTCCGATCAAATACTAAAATCGGCTCTGCAGACAGTTTCCACCATTATATAATTTGGTAGACCTGTTGCATTTTAATATGCTAATTGAGTTATGTCTGATCCTGAAATTTATGCCGTCAATTCGATTGGCGGATGATTTGTGCAGTCACCTGTCGACCAAATACTAATTTAATAAAATATTACGATGGGTTAAAATGTTACATAGGTACATATATAATCTTAGAACAATACTTATATGACATATCTCACCTAAGAAATGATAATAACTTTATCACCTTCATTTATACAATTAAAGATTTCAAACGTTTTTACTCAAACAATCTACTGCAAAATTACTCTGGAAGCATCCATAAGGTAGAGTGTCCTATTATCGTCCCCCAGTTGCTTTTAAGACCCTGAAAGTTTTAATTGTCAGTGAAAATCTACCAAATTTGCATTTTGTATAGACTAACTATTCACACATATGGAAGTATGGGCAAATGTTGTACAAAAAATTTTAACAATACGAAAATATGTTTTTTTTTATGTATTTCAATATGAAAAAAAAATAATGTCCCAATTTCGTCCCCCTGAAAAATATCCAAAAAGCCAAGGATAAATTAAAACTAAATCAAACTTTATTTCAAAATAAATAATTAACTTAATTTACCTTAACTTAAGGTACAAAGAAATGTACTATTAATCCTAATGGAAAAAAAATAGTATCAATTATACCATAAAAGACATTATCCATTCAAGCATGAGGAACATATAAATTGTGTATTGTTTTTGGCTCCTCAGCATTTTTCATGTGACCATGTGCAGCACTGAAGGTACTCAACTCATTGTTCCACATGTTTATCATGAGAAAAACGCTTCAAGCATGTAGGACACTTTACATCATTGTCGTCATCATCGCTTGTATTATCATCATGATGAATTTCAACAGAAGAATCACTTTCTTCATGAATGATGCTAGGTAGGTTCCTGTTTAGACTTTTTACACGGTGGATTTTCCCTTTTCCCCTTGAAAGTGGTAGTTGTCAGAAATTTTTTTCAGCTGAGTATTTTTTCTACGCCTGGGAATTTTTCACTTTTTTTTAATGCGGAGATCCAGTGATCAATGTTGCTGAATTTCCTCGGGAAGAAAATGCTGGTGTGATCAATGGCACTTCTCTAATCTCCTTAGGGTTGATGGCAGCAACAGTTTTCAGAACCTGACTGCTTAACGATGATTGGTCAGATGATGGTTGAGAACGCTGAAAATCGTTCCTAATTTCGTCCCCGGTACGAAAATAAGAACTGAAAGGGGGGCGAAATTGGAAGAACGCTACTTCCCTATATGGCGATGCTTCAGTTCTTGTAAATTAAACTGAACATTGAAAAAGTCACTATATGGTATTGTTAACATCTTACCTACGTAGAAAACATGCAATGAATACGAAATAAATACTTGTGGTAAAGTAAATATCGTTCTACAAATGATGTAGAAAGAAGTAAAATAAAAAATCCGACATTAATAAAACACGGATTCGTCTTGGCGAGTGAAATTTTCACTTCTGAATCCTTTTATCTTCTATTCGTTTTGTCTTGCGTAATCAGTGGCGCCACTTTAAAAAAAGTGGAGGAATTAATGGGGGCGCAGTATGGGCACTTTACCTTAAACGTAATCGAAAAAATATCACCTTCAATTTCTAAAACTTTATTTACATTTGACACAAAATTAATCCTAAATAAAAATATTCTACCTTAATCAGAAAATATTAAAAATTACGATATTTATAGGAAAAAGAAAAATCTGCAATTAAAAGAAAAAGGTAAATGATCAATGATTTTCATCTTATGAATTTATTTACATATATTACAAGAATAATGAAAAGAAGTTTATCTAAAATTTGCATTAAAGTAACTGCAAGTTACGAGAAAAATAGAAATATATCTAGATAGTTTAAATAAAAACTTCTTCCTAAAGATATAAAAGCGAAAGCGTTGTACTTAAGTAAAAATGTCGTTTTAATGCACTTTTATTTTCTTTGGCGAATTTATTTACTCGTTGTTTATAGATGTTTTATAGAAGAAGCCACGAGATATTTAATGCAATTTTTCAACTCAGTTTTATGTGTAGTGTGAGGACTAAAGTAAAATAAAGTTCATTCCATAAAAGTTTTATAAGAAGCATTCTAAGAAATCGTGCAGTAAAATTGTCTACTTGCAATGAAATTAACTAAACTGAATAACATTTAAGTTTCAAAATTTTCTTTTATGAAGCTGTTAATCCAATAGGTATAAAACTGTATGTTATAAATAAATACATTTAAGTATTCTCGAGAATCTATAACAAAATATATTATTATAATTATTTATTTTATCCGCAATTTTCTTATGAATAACTATAAAGTAAAAATTATATGTTCCTGATTAAAATTATTTATAAAATAGTGCGGATATAAATGTGTGATCATAAAATAGAAAAAAAATAAGGGATTTCAATGCTATTTGGCGAAGTGTAATATAAATTTAAAAACACAAGTAAAACCACCAAAATATGTAAACTTTTGAACAGACTAGTTTTAGTAGCATTTAGCGTACTGTCCTCAGTGCAAAGAATTACTCCTACTGGCTGGTACTTGTGTTTTTCTGTTTTCTCATTGGTTAATGAACTTCTAACTTGTATACACTGTAAAAAATGTCAGATGTTTCTGAATATATAAGAATGTACTGTAATCAAAAACTAAAATAGACAGTAACCTCTGCTAACTCACCTGAGGTTTCGAAAACCGTTCCTTTATCTTTAAAAATCCCAAAAAACTATTAATTTTAGAAAATTTAAATAAAAATTTATGAAAAATTATTTTTATTAGCTGCCCGTCCTTTTCGGAAACGTTTCTAAGTAGCTTTTACAGTACAATAATCACTTTTCTCAAATCAAAATATCACTTTTTCGCATTCTATCAATTCATACGAAAATATTTTGATATTCAGAGAACATGTTTAATAGACAAACATACAATTTTAACAGTATTAACATTAATATGAAAATTAACATTGTTTTGCTACAATTACATTTAAAACTCAGATACGCAGCTGAAAATGTTAACTTGAGAATTGATAGAATCCAAAAAAGTGGCATTTTGATTTGAGAAAAGTTATTATTGTACTGTAAAAGCTACTTAGAAACGTTTCCGAAAAGGACGGACAGCTAATAAAAATTAATTTTTATTTAAATTTCTAAAATTAATAGTTTTTTGGGGATTTTTAAAGGCAAAGGAGCGTTTTTCGAAACCTTGGGTGAGTTAGAAGAGGTTACTGTATATTTTCGTTTTTGATCACAGTAAATTTTTATATATTCAGAAACATCTGACTTTTTTTACAGTGTATACTTCACTCCTTATATGATTCAACAAATTCAATTATTCTTTGCACTGAGAACGGTACACTAAAATGCATGTAACCGGTTCTGACATATGAATTTTTGCTGTTACGGTTACATAAAAATTCTAGAAATACAAGTTTATTAGAAAAATTTAATTAATTAAAATTTAATTAATAAGATTTTTTTCTTTTTAATACAGTGTAGAAGTTTCTATTTCAATTAAAATACTATAACCTAAATTTTCAAAAAATGTTATTTAACAAGAGTAAGCCTTTTTTAATTTTGTAAAATGTCTAGGTAAATTCTTATAAAAGTATCGCAAAATTTTTAACCATTTTTAAATTTTAAGAATTTAGACAAAACGTTTCAAATATTTTTTACAAAATAATAAATCTATAGTTCTTATTACATTAAAATGTTGGGTATTTTTGAAAAAGAATAAAATTTTTGAAAATGAATATTAGCAATTTTTGAAAGTTAATTCAGTTCAATTAAACGTTCTATTTTCCGAAGTCTCGTGAAGTCGTTAAATCACTAGTCTAGTTTTAAATGAAACAATATTATTGGAAATAATTATTAAGATTAAGCTTGGTGCAATATAATAAAAAAGTACAAATATAAATGTTAAAAGCATCAATAATTTAAAATGTTAAGCACCGTTATCAGCACAGAGGACGGTATGTTATAGGCTATCGAAACCGGCAAGCTTATCGATAAAAATTACTGGTGCTTTTAAAGTTGATATTTTTACAGCACTGAGGATGGTATGCTTATGTGATACCAAAACCGGTATGCACAAAATATAACATTGCTTTTTATTTTAACGTTATTGTTTTCACATAATTATTATAATATATTTATATTTTTTACAAATCTCAGAATTTTTTTGCGACGTGAATTATCATAAAAATATTTCATTATAACATGCGAAATTATTAATACGATACTTTTCTGTACTATTAAAAAAGAGATAAAATATTTACCTACCTATTTAAAAAATAAATTACGCTAATATAAGGTACCCTGGGGTAATAACGCCACGTTAAAGTTCTACCAATTTTCACGGCTCAGTTTTAGATTGTATTTTTCAAACAAATATAGGATCTGATACAGCAACTCATTGACTATCTATATAAAATAAAATAATTTAACAGATATGTATTCATAAAATGTAATGGCGTTTTTCCTTGACCAATGCTATTTGGCGTTATTACCCACCTATATGTGTAATAACGCCATGCAAACAAAACTATGAAATAAGATGGAATAATTGCATGTAGATAGCCCAATTCTAAAAATACAAACTCTACAAATTTAGAAATTGACAAATTGCATTCTAAGCTATTGAAAATGTTCAATTTTTTGTGAAAGTGCAAGAAAAATAAAGGTGTGGTGTGGGAGGGGGTGATGAGGCAAAAGAATATCAGACCGTGAGCTTGTTTTTGCTTAAAAAGAACCGCTTAAATAGAAATATGAGAAACATTGCACAGTTTTAACTGTGTTTATTTGAATCAGTATTTAGAATGTAGCTCGGCCACTGTAGGGAATCAACCGGGGTATTAATGTAAAGGATTGGCGTTATTACCCCGGTATAGTTATTGCGCAGTGCATTTTAAATTACAAATTATCTCGAGAAGATATTTAAAATCTTCAACAACATTTTAAAAGTACATGAGATGCACTACAAATTTATGTAATTAACAAAGTATTTCCGGATAAAAAGATAGTCTTCACATCACAAAACGTATCTCGCAAATTTTAGATCAAGCGTTAATTTTAGTTGTTTGTAAAAACAATAAGACCTAAAAATGAAACAAATTAACTTGAAGCTGTTTTTTGCGATTTATATGACTCAAAACCCTTCTGCGCAGAGCACATGGGTGTCATTTACCTGATTATTTCATAATTATGCAAAATATAAGCACTTGGCGTTATTACCCCGCCTGGCGTTATTACCCCAGGGTACCTTATATAAAATGTTTTCATAAATTCGACTTTCAAGCATTTGCTTGAAGTATTTTTATCTAATAAAGTGACATTAGGAGATTCGAAATACATTTCTTCTGGATAGATATTTCGAATGTTTCCCATTCATTTTCTTTTATGAGAAAACACGGTCCATTTGATAGATAAAAGTAAAAACTGACTCTCATCTCGGAATTGCGATCGATATGTCCACAAAATGATTTCTGTGTTTTTTTTTCTCTATGAGGGGCTCCAAATTCTTTCATGTTACCCGAAATAGCAGCTAAGAAATAGTACTATATAAGCAATTTCTTTTGAAGGAAATGATTCTAATTTTTGTAAAGGAAAGTTTTCATTGTTTAGCATTGTATTGTTTTGTGGAATTACCGAGAATCTACGGGTAATCCATTATCTTAAGTCTTAAGAGCCCACACTATTGACTGAATATTCCCGGATGATAATGTTAATGATTTTTACAGGATTTTCTTTACATAGGATAGCTGAGGACGATTTACAAGTGGGTTGGTTTTTACTTTTACAAGTTTAATTTCACATTAAAAATTATACACCTTGACTCTCGAAATCGGTTAGCACTGGTTCTGAAATTGAAACTATCATAATATAAAAAATATTAACGGAAATCGAAAAAGTAAAAACTAGCCCGGTTATAGATCGTCCTCAACTATCCTATTAAAAAAATCAAGTAAAAATATAAAAAATTGAGCGAGATATTTCGAAAGAACGCTCCCATAGACTTAACATTTTCAACCGGGTCATTTCAATCAGTAGCGTGGGCTCTGTAAAATTACCGTGGTTAGAAAAAGAGAGATTCTGTTAAATAACAGATAAATTAATCGGTAAAATTACAAAAAGGCTCTGTAAATTAATATCATTACAAGTACATAAGACTCTGAAAATTTCTTTTTAATGATAATATTTTAATTTAGTTTTCTTTTAAATCAATAAAACACTCAATCTTCAGTGACCCTGAAAGAAATTCAATACTTCGAGTAATTTTGAACTGCCTTATCATTTATTTTTTACCAGTTTGTTTGTAACCGTCTTGGGGTTTAAGCCCGAGATCTCTTGAAATTGGAAGAACTACCTACTGACTGAGCTATCGGAGCTTTTGTTATTTTGTTCAAAATTTGTCTTTTGCGATTCAGCGGGGAAAAATCCATAAAAATCTCTACTAATACCGAAGAAATTAATTTTTTCTTTCTAAATTATCCTAACTTAAATTTTTTTTAAAATATTTCTAATAAAACTGCAAATTAATTTTAAAATTGTGTATTTTGAATTATAAGTTTTAACAAAGATTAAAAAAAATGAATTATAAGTTTAACCAAAAATAAAATAATATCTTTCAATAAAAAAGACCCTATAGGGAGTTAGATATAATATAAGGGAAATGGGTACTACTTGATTATCCAGTTGACTAATTTCGCCCAAATTATATAAATCTCCACATTTATAGCCAAATTTTGCATATTGACATAATTTTTATTTCAAATAATGAAAGAATAAATAAATTAGTAAAACATTAATAAAAATAGAAATAAAAAGGTCGAAAAAAAATCGCTTGATGACGTTTTAAACACGTATTTTGTGTCTAATATCATTGAATTCACGGTCAACCATTATTTCCATTTATTCTTGTAACTAGGCGGTAGTTTTTTGGTCGACGGGATAGCCAAGTAGTACCGGGAAATGTTGGTAAAATGATGACCGAGAAACTCGATCGAATGCATTTAACCGAGAACTAGTGTAAATTTACAGAGAGTCTAACTATTTTTCTGTGTTTTCTGCGTGTTAAAAACGGACAACTTTGTAACATAACTTTTAATTTATTTTTACTCGGATATGTACGAGACTAGTAGTTGCTGTTATTCAAAAACTGTCTATCTGCACTCAGTTTTCTATTTTTTTTTTACAAACGTACTAGATTTTTGAGAACAAGCCTTCAAAGTTGACATTTTTGAACACATTTCCTGACGAAAGCAGAGAAACTGGTCGAAAAGTAGGAGAAAAACGGGCGATCATGTGATCGAAATAGCTTACAACTGGATAGGTAATATACTTATCATAAAATGAAAAACTAAGGTTCGATTTGAAATCGCTTCCGTAGTCAGGCATTCCAATTTCATATGTTTCTGTTAAAAAATGAATTTGTAAATGTTTCAAAACGTTTTGTGCTTGTTGAGCGGAGTAGTTGAGAACAACTTTAAAAAAATGAAAATAATTTTTACACAAAGAACTGAAAAACATTTTTTCAATTTGTTACAATTTTTTTCAATTTTTTTAATGTATTTTTAAGTTTTTATTATCATTTTTTAATTCTTACATTTTTTTAGGTATAATATAATAAATAAATATAATAAAAACAGAATATCGAATAACAATAATTAAAAAAAATCTTACTCTGTTTTTATTAATAAAAAAAAATGAATTCGTTACATAGAAATATTTAAATAGTAGTGTAAAAAGGGCTTTGGCAACATTTAAAAAAATTGCCTGTATCACAAAATGATGCAGATGATTCAAAAACAAAATTTTCATGCAACATATTTTAAAACTAGTTAAAAAATGAAGAAAAGAATGTTTTACATAAAAATCAAGATTTCTTTTTTCATGTATTGCATTTTTCGAGACATATTAGTAACTTTCTGTATTGGACTGTTAATACTGTTAAAAAAAATCGTTCAACAAACATTTTTCATTTACACACATATTCCAAATCCTAGAAATTCTTAAAATGAAGCATTCGAGTTTTAAAATCACGTTTCAAAATTCAGTGCTGTGACTCCCATAGGTCTTAAGCATTAAAAATAATTCTGGTAGTCAGAAAATCAACGAAATGTATTCGCTAAGGGTCACGAGAAGGAAAAAGTTTCGAAACAGGTGAAAGTTCAAAATTACCAACGATCAAGCTAACAACGACCAATGCTACCAACCGTGAAGCAGAAACAGTGGGAATGCTCTCATTCTGTCAACACGGATGCAAACTTCTAATTTTTACTTCATTTTTGTATCAGCTGCTATCACGAGACATGGGCTTAGAGGTGCTTATCTTATCTACCAGCCGCCCTTGGCGACCAGTTTGATCTCCCTTGAATGTACAAAGCATTAAATCATATATCATCATATCATCATATATTTCCTAATTTATCTTAATTGCTCATCTTTTTGCCAAATTAGAAGATTCTGCTTGAGACATAGACACAGATGCCATATGCGCACCATATTGGCGCAATTGCAACAAAATAGCTATTATATGTGCCTCACATGGAAACACGGCTATTGTTGTTTATTTATTAATAAACTGTTTGTTTGCTTTTCTTTTCTTTTTTTATGATATAAATTGTTTTATCATATAATTATTAATTAAACTTAAAAAATATATTATTTCCCTTTTAAAATGATAGAAATTAGTTTAAAAATATGTATGTAACTGGTATTTGAAAACGCCAAACTGGAATCAGAAAAATAACGAGCCAATGTGATACATATATGACTACTGTGCTGATAAATCAAGAACTCAGTAATTTTATGCCCTCCCGGCGCAGATAATAAATCGCCAAACATTGTACTCATAGCATTTTTTCGTACTCTATTAATTATTTAAAATATAATAATATAATCCTTTCACTAATTTCATTTCTAATACATAGCTTTAATTTGAAACCGAAGAGTTTAAAATTTATGACTTTTATTTTTTTAAGTAAAAAGAACAGAAAAAAATAAAAATAATGATATTCTGAAGCTTTATAATTGCAGAGAAGGAATAAAACATAAATAAATCCAATTTATCACAGCATAAATCTTACCAAACGACTTTTGCATAGTGACCCATAAAATGTGTTTCATTTTGAAGTTGCCATTAAACAATTAACAAATAATCGTGATTTTTCTGCCACATACGTTAGCGTAATATATATAGATCTCAACTGACTCTGCACAATCAGCTAATGACAAGATAATGTTGAATGAAAAGGAAAAATCCGCAACGTGTTTTTGTACTGTAAGGAAAAAAAATCTCTAAAGTTATTAAAAATTCCCTAACAAACTGGAATTCTCAAAACTCTTTGTATAATGGCAACACGAAAAATTCAATAAATACACGGTTTGCATTCAAATTCAAATAATTTTTAAGGTTACTAAGAATTTTGTAAGAAACTGAGTTGGCAAGAACTCTTTATGCAACTGCAACACTGGTTACAGATAAAATTTGAGTAACATTGCAGTAATTTCGGTAGATTCTTTTGTAAAACTACAAATTTCTGTAGCTTTACAAAAACTAGTTTTACAGATGCACATCTTTATTTATTATTATTTTTTGTACAGTTTAGAAAAAAAAATAATAAGTACACAGATCCCTGTAACTTTACAACTGTAGATTTTTTTAACAGTGATGAAAATATTTATTTCAAATGGTAGTGTATAAGACAATAGCGGGAAATTTTTACAAATTGTTTTGTGCTTTTTTATTGATGCTTCCTTCTGTACACAGAGAGTATTTAAATTGTTCTATCGCAATCCACTTATGTATTCAAAAATACATGATATTGAGATGTTTTTAACAGAGTTACTTTGCTTTTTATGAAATAGATTCGAATCATGAGAGGTTGGAAAGTGGCTAGGAACTAAACAATACTGAATAAGACTTCAATTATTAATTTTATGATAAACACAACTGACAGTATGTACATTATCAAATACTAAAAAAATATAGTGCTTGAAAAATCTCGTATAATGTTATCAGACGAGGTAAACTTCATTGATAAAAGTCTCGCTGCAATGTTAACTAGACATATGTGGCAATCTTAAAACTTTCTTCTGTCTCATACATGTTAACATTTCATGTAACAAGTTTCATGTAACTAATTGTTAACTAGACATATGTGGCAAATCTTAAAACTTTCTTCTGTCTCATACATGTTAACATTTCATGTAAAATGCAACATAGCAGTGGCAATGATTAGGTGATGTACACAAAATCTGGTCAACAACAACATAAGTCAATTTCTAACTGAATCTGTAGTTTGACGCAAATCCGTTTATTAGTTTCTGAGATAGAGCTATTATGGAAATCTTTAAAAATTTTGCTTAATAGCGCCACTTTATGGATGGTATGTACCGAAAACGAATCAGGATCATATTTTATAAGTTACTAATTGAATCTGAATTTTGATGAAAATCCATGCATTGGTGCTTCAGATACAGGTATTGCAAAATTGTTAGAGATGCAGTATAGCAGCGCCATCTGTAGGGATATTTATACAAAAATTTAAACTACACTAATCTGTATCAGAGACTAACTGTATCTAAATTTTGATGAAAATTCATACATTAGTTCTTGAGATAGAGCTACTGCAATAATCATGAATAATGCAAAGCCATCTGTTGAGCAATCTGCACCAAATACAATCAGCACCAAATTATATTAACGATTATCTAAATCTAAAGTTTTATGAAAATCCGGGGATTAGTTCTTGATATAAAGCTATTGTGGAAACTGTAAATAATGCTGCTTAGCAGCACCACCTGTACAGCGATATATACCAAAAGCTAATCAGCTCCATGATTAAGCTAATCAGATCCAATTCTACACATAGTGTAATTTACACATAGTGTATTTAAGTTTAACTTTTTAAAAGAGGAACATAGCATTCTAATTATTTATTTTTTAATCAGCTCCAGTTTATATCAAAGTCTAACGGAATCTAAAGATTTGTGAAATTTTGGGCACTAATTCTTCAGATAGAGCACCAACATAGTTTTGTAATATACAGACACAGAGACGACAGAGTGACTAACAGACTCACAGACAGACATTTAAAAAAAAACAGCCAAATCATGCTCAGGATCTTATAAAATGTATAGATCGATTGAAAACCGGAAGTGGAAGTTTTTTACGAATCCAATATTTCCATCTTGTAAAGATAAAAGAAATGGAAAACATCGTGAAAAATTACCATTGTTTCTAAAGACTAACTATTTTCTGAACAATTTGAGCGCTTTACCTGATTTATGGAGCGTTCTTATTTGTTAGAAAATAGGTAATCTCTACACGCAGAGGTAATTTTTAACAGTGTAAGATTGTTTCATTTTTGATAAAATTGTAAACGAAAATTTAGGGTCAGCTAATACCTTGTACTTAAAATGGATTGAGGCCCTGGTCTCCTGTACAAACATTATTTGTTATGACCTGTATTTTCTTCATTGATAGTTTGTTTAGTTACTTTAGGTAAGCTTCGTATAACCTCAGGTAGCATGAAATGGAAAAGACCATGCAATGTAATGAAGATAAACAATAACAAAAAATTCATTGATGCATTCTAGTTGTCCTTATAGCATATTTTTAACAACACAAGATGTTAATTTCCTTTTCAATTTATAAAGGAATAATCAAAAAAGGAATAATTATGATAGTCATAACAATCTAAAGCAAAGGTAATTTATTTTAACTTGCAGTTAAAAAATATTAAAAAATGTGTATTTAGAAAAAACTAATTTTTTCAGTTTCTTTGAATACAATTTTATAATTATAATCGAACATTTTTTTTATTGAAACAAACTTACAAAATTATTCTAAAATAAGAGGTAGAGAAAAATATATAAGTAATAAAAAACCGGTAATTTTTATTATACATTATTAAAAAGTATTTAAAAATATTAAATTTGCAACACTTGAAAACGTAATTAGCAGAAACTTTAAAACGAGTTGCTTACTGTAATTAAAATGTTCAAATTTTAATAATTTATATATGAAGTAATAGGGCACTTTTTAATAGTAAAAATGAATTTTATGTCTTCACGTATTCGAAGATTAATTATGAAAAGTGGAATTTTAATAACGTAATGAGCTCACCACCTGGAGTATACTCTTTTAATCTTTCCAAAATGTAAAAAAAAAGTATAATGGGAATTGTACAATTAATGTACAAACTATACTTGTGAAAAAAACTTACAAATTTTCAGAAATGATGTTAGCGTTAATTATGCACAATTTTAATGGTCATTTTTATGGTGGCTACTTATTTTTGCTGAAATTCATTTTGTTTAATGAATCATACTCATAATATTCAAAGAATAACATTAAAAAGCAATTACTTAAGTGAAGCACATTAGACAATTGGAAAAACAACTTTTTCATCTTATAAATAACTATTAAACTTTTGGACAAAGAGTAAAAATAATTCGGGTATCATAAAAAAATTATAAGTAATGTTTTCAAAACTTTAAAACAGAGTGTTTGTTTAATAATTCTAAAATTTATACTTTGTTACAAATTAATTTCCAATTTTCTTAAAAGCGGTTCTCTAATTTTTTTAGTTAATTTCTGTTCAATAACCCTAAACTTTCGAAAGCGTTTTTTTACTCACTTATACACAGATAAATATGTCAATTGTAGGCTTACTGAAATAATTTATAATCTACCGGTTCTTCATTTGTTTTGATAAATTAAGCTTACTTTGAGTTGCTACCAATTAATATCACACGAAACCAATTTTTTCTTTTCTCGCATTGTCGTATCTAGAAATGCAGTTAAAAACGCCAATTTGATAGTATTTTCTGAAAGTGCTTTTCCTTTTACCAAAGAATGGAAACAACAAAAAGATTATTTTTTTTTTTCAATAACAGCACCTACCGATTTATGGTGCTTTTTTTACGGCGATTTTTTTACACATTGAAAAAAAGCTACAGCAGAGATTCCAGACAATGTCCGTAAAAAAAAAAAAAAAAAAAAAAAAAAAAAAAAAAAAAAAAAAAAAAAAACGGAATTTATATCTATATTAACGGATTTTGCCATAAAACACAAAAAATTACGGAAATTGACCGTTTATTTGAAAAAAAAGTGACAAATTCCGTAAATTTACTTTATAACTCACGGTAAAATACCGTAAATTTACATTTTTGTTTACAGTGTGGACGATTTTGTTGAAATAAAAGCCCACTGTCCCCTTAAAATATTTTAGATTGTTTTGTTAATTTGGTACTTATGCTTATAAATTAAAAAAAATGACATACACATATATATATGTATACATATAAATTTCTGCTTTTTTTTTGTCTGTTTCCATTTTAGCGTTCGCATTTTGGAACATGATTATTGATTGACAACCTTTGCATATATAACACATTATTTTCCGATATATGCTATTGTATATTGTTCTTGAATATTTTCTCGAATTCCAAAAACATTTAGATTCCTATCGGTCAAATACATGTAAACGATAAACGCAAATAATATATTTTTTATGCAAATTAATGAATTTACATTTTCTTATACCTATGATAAGTACTTAAACTTAAATATATATTTTTTTAAGTTTAAATCAACCTTATATTTTATAAGAAAATTAAGGACATCGTTATTATGTTGGAAAATATATGTTTTCTATTACAAATAATACAATGTTCCCATTTGGGAACATTGCCGTTTAAACAATTAAGCAGAAAAATCAAAGAAAGTTTTAATGAAATAATTTTTCGAAGATTTTTGTACTTCGGATCCCCTTAAATTTGAAAATCATGTTTAGCATTAATGTTACTTGAATGAAAATCTCCGCTTATTTCCTAAAATTACATTTATAAATACTCTGCAATTTTGTGAAACACTTTTGCAACATTAATTGAAATGAGCATATTAATTAACACTTCCAGTTAAGGGAGACCCGAACCCTATTTTCGGCCAAAAATCATCAAAAGTTCAAAATTTTTTTTTATCTCAGAAAACAATAAAATACATATTTGAGAAAATCCATGCAAAATTTCAGAACTCGGGGGCACTTGGAAAAGGTAGCAAATGAGCTTTTTTAATTGTAATCACTAGAGTTTAAAGGACTAACGGCCATTTTAAAATGTGTTTTCCTAAAAATGACTTTTTTCATATTTTTCCTAAGTTCAAAGTACTAAGGCTCAGTGGTAAAATGATTTAGAAACAAAGTGTTTATGTTTTTAGAATCTTAAAAAAAATTGCAACAAAAGTAAAGAAAGAAATTTTTTTAAAACTATTTCATAAAATTTTACATGAATTGGTAAACATGAAAATTATAACGAATTCAAGGAAATTTACCATGCGTAATTTATTTCATTTTTTTAGCTGATTAAAATAGAAAATTAAAAATATATCCCTAGGTCTTTTTCATATACTATAACACTATTTAAGAAATTTTAGTAATACCAAAATATTGAAAATTGAATGAGGAGTAGTAGTTTTAAAAAATGTATTTTTCGACAAACAATCATAAAAATCCCAATAAAAATATACTTTTTAATAAAAAGTGATTTTTTTGCTAATTATTCCTTACAAAAAGATTCTTAAATAGTATACCAAAATTTATTACTTTAAAATCAATAATAAAAAATCTGGGGTTTTTCTTACGGGTCTCCCTTAAGGGGACGGTGGGTGTTAATTGTTTTTAAATTTTCATCATAGCAATATGAAATTTTGTGCATATATACATTTCACCAAAAGCATTATAGAACATTTTCAAAAAAAGTTCTTATCTTATTAAAATTTTTAAATCTTTTAAACAATTTTAATTTTTTAAACGAAATTCTAAAATGCTCCTCGTGTTTTAGTTTTTGAGATATTTTCTTGCTGTTGCATTTTTATCACTTAAAACACTATTGTAAAGAAATTTGTGTAAGATTTTTTAATCTCTTGAATAGTTAATATTTTACAGAATTCCATATCGATTTTCATCAAACTTTTGCATTTTAATAAGTAAAAAATCAAATTTGACTATCTTAATGAAGACGAATTTTAAAAAGCTTACACAATTTCTTTCTAAACAATATCAGGATACTTCCTGATCAATTTCATAAATAGGATCAAGAATTACGTCGCAAAAACCAATTCAAAAATCTAAAAATACTGAAAAATTAGTTTTGAGAAAAACATATTTAAAGTATATAAACACACTTACCTTTAGTAGGTACTTCTTAAAACCATCAATGATATGTGATATTGATATTTTAATAAGATAGAACTTATGATGTTCTTATTAAAAATGATATTTTAATAAGAAAAAACTGCTTTGGTACTATTATACCGCAGAAATAGACCTTTTTTGCGACGATTTTGTTATATATTAAAAAAAAAACTACAGCAGAGATTTCAGACAATGTCCGTAAAAAAAACGGAATTTATACCTATATCAACGGCCTTTGCCATAACGATTTTTGCGCTTAAAACACAAAAAATTACGGAAATTGACCGTTTATGTGAAAAAAGTGACAACCCAGCTAAAAATGAACTGCAGAAAATTAATAAAAAAACTGCAGTTTGAAGACTGCGGTGAATTGGCCATTTCCACTACAGAGTTTTTGTGGTCGATACAACCACATAATTACTGTAGTTTCCAAACTACAGTAATTTCATAGTTGTATCAACCACAAAAATTCTGTAGTGGAAATGGCCAATTCACCGCAGTCTTCAAACTGCAGTTCTTTTGTGGTTGTGTCTACCTTAAAAATTTTGCAGTAATTTTGTTGTTGTATCATCCTAAAAATTTTTACAGTGGAATCGGCCAAATCACCGCAGTTATCCAACTGCACTATTTTTAAAAAATTTTCTGCTGTTTATTTCTAACAAGACATGCCGGAAGAAACTTTTTTTGTTTCTAATTACTAGCTGAATAATTTTATGGCTTTCAAAATCAATCTTAATTGGTTCCTTTCTTTTACATGTCAACAATGAAGTTTTTTTTGTATCCTATTTGATGACCATTATTTTCTTTTTTTCAAATTTTGCAACTTAATTCATTATGCATCACATCCACATAGCATTTAAAAGAGCATTGTGATCTATAAAACTGCATTTTATAGATACGTTTGGTATCCCCAACTTTATTAATAAAATCCAGTTTACTACATATGCATTAGTTTTACTGGTGACTTTGAAAATAATTATACACAAATTCCGCCATGTTGCCCATATCATTTTAACACTATTTCTACCAATGTCAAGAGGCATCTTTTAAAAAATCTCAATTTATAGTTTAAATTTTTTAACTTTTAGAATGAAACAATTGCAAAACATTTTTAACACATAAAACATTGTTTGTTATGCTTATTTTAAATTAAAAACTACAAGCGAAATAAACATAAATCAATACTTTACCCAGCTAAAAATGAACTGCAGAAATTTAATAAAAAAACTGCAGTTCGAAGACTGCGGTGAATTGGCCATTTCCACTATAGAATTTTTGCGGTTGATACAACTACAAAATTACTGTAGTTTCTAAACCGCAGTAATTTCGTGGTTGCTGTATCGACCTAAAAAATACCGCAGTTATTTTGTAGTTGCATCAACCTCAAAAATTCTGTAGTGGAATTGGCCAATTCACCGCAATCTTCCAACTGCAGTTTTTTCTGCAGTTCATTTCTATCAAGGCTTGCTGGAAGAAAACTTTTTAGCTTACAAGCTAACCACTTCTACGGTTTACAAAATCAATCTTAATTGAAATCTTTCTTTTTCATGTCAACAAATATTTTGGTTAACTTGACAATCATACGAAAATGTAATAACCTTGAATATTGCCGGGGTAAAAAAAATTCTTAAAAACACAATTTATGTCGGATGAGATTATTTACTTAAAAAGATCACAAAAAGACGAGAATTTCAGCAACACATCATTGAAAAAAGGCGAATTTCATAGAAAGATTAGAAAAAATACTCAAATTAACTCTAGCACCAAAATCGTAGCTAAAAAATTCTAGCTACTATTTTGACGCTGAGTTAGAGTATTTTTCCAGATCTCTCTACAAAATTCGCTTTTTTTCCAATGGTGTGTTGCTGAAATCCTCGTCTTTTTGTGATCTTTTGAAGTAAATATTATCTTTGACATAAATTATGTTTTTAAGTAATTTTTTGACTTAAATCAGTTTTTTCTGCCATCTCTTCATGTAAATTTCATTTTTTCTACAAATCAAGATTTCTCGGTATCCTTTAATGAATTTTCTCAATCGGTTTTGCAAAAACTGTGAATTTTATCGATCAGACATAGAAAGATTATGGATTTCCTTCTTCGGTTTTGTAAAAATAATGAATTTTCTCAGTCAGTTATGCAAAAATAGTGAATTTTGTCAATCAGACACAGACATTTTGGATTTCCTTCATCGATCTTGTAAAAATAATGAATTTTCTTGATTGATTTTTCAAAAATTGCAAATTTTATCGATCAGACAGGGAAAGATTGTGGATTTCCTTCTTTGGTTTTGTAAAAATAATGAATTTTATTCATCGGTTTTGCAAAAATAGTGAATTCTGTCGATCAGACGCGTAAATATTGCGGATTTTCTTCACCGATTTTGTAAAAATAATGAATTTTCTTGTTCGGTTTTGCAAAAATTGTGAATTTTATTGATCAGATATGGAAATATTTTGGATTTGTTTCATCGATGTTGTAAAAATAATGAATTTTCTCGATCTGTTTTGCAAAAATAGTGAATCTTGTCGATCAGACGCGGAAAGATTGTGGATTTTCTTCACCGATTTTGTAAAAATAATGAACTTTTATGATTGATTTTGCAAAAATTGCGAATTGTATTGATCAGACACAGAAAGTTTGTGGATTTCCTTCTTTGGTTATGTAAAAATAATGAATTTTACTGATCGGTTTTGTGAAAATAGTGAGTTCTGTCGATCAGACGCATAAATATTGTGGATTTTCTTCACCGATTTTGTAAAAATAATGAATTTTCTTGTTCGGTTTTGCAAAAATAGTGAATCATATCGATCAGACGTGGAAAGATTGTGGATTTTCTTCATCGATTTTGTAAAAAGAATGAATTCTCTTGATCGGATTTGCAAAAATTGCGAATTGTATCGATCAGACACAGAAAGATTGTGGATTTCCTTCTTTGGTTTTGTAAAAATAATGAATTTTATTCATCGGTTTTGCAAAAATAGTGAATTCTGTCGATCAGACGCGTAAATATTGTGGATTTTCTTCACCGATTTTGTAAAAATAATGAATTTTCTTGTTCGGTTTTGCAAAAATAGTGAATCTTATCGATGAGACGCGGAAAGATTGTGGATTTTCTTCACCGATTTTGTAAAAATAATGAATTTTCTTGATCGGATTTGCAAAAATTGCGAATTGTATTGATCAGAGACACAGAAAGATTGTGGATTTCTTTCTTTGTTTTTGTAAAAATAATGAATTTTATTGATCGGTTTTGCAAAAATAGTGAATTCTGTCGATCAGACGCGTAAATATTGTGGATTTTCTTCACCGATTTTGTAAAAATAATGAATTTTCTTGTTCGGCTTTGCAAAAATAGTGAATCTTATCGATCAGATGCGGAAAGATTGTGGATTTTCTTCACCGATTTTGTAAAAATAATGAATTTTCTTTATTGGTTTTGCAAAAACTGCGAATTTTATCGATTGGACACGGAAAGATTGTGGATTTTCTTCACCGATTTTGTAAAAATAATGAATTTTCTTTATTGGTTTTGCAAAAACTGCGAATTTTATCGATTGGACACGGAAAGATTGTGGATTTTCTTCACCAATTTTGTAAATATAATGAATTTTCTCGATTTGTTTTGGAAAAATAATGAATTTTGTCGATCAGACGTGGAACGATTGTGGATTTTCTTCATCGATTTTGTAAAAAGAATGAATTTTCTTGATCGGATTTGCAAAAATTGCGAACTGTATTGATCAGTCACAGAAAGATTGTGGATTTCCTTCTTTGGTTTTGTAAAAATAATGAATTTCATTGATCGGTTTTGCAAAAATAGTGAGTTCTGTCGATCAGACATGGAAATATTGTCGATTTTCTTCTCCGATTTTGTAAAAATAATGAATTTACTTGTTCGGTTTTGCAAAAATAGTGAATCTTGTCGATCAGACGCGGAAAGATTGTGGATTTTCTTCACTGTTTTTGAAAAAATAATGAATTTTTATGATTGGTTTTGCAAAAATTGTGAATTTTATTGATCAGACATGGAAATATTTTAGATTTTCTTCATCGATTTTGTAAAAATAATGAATTTTCTCAATTTGTTTTGCAAAAATAGTGAATTTTGTCGATCAGACGCGGAAAGATTGTGGATATTCTTCTTCGATTTTGTAAAAATAATGAATTTTTTTTATCGGTTTTGCAAAAATAGTGAATTATTTCAATCAGACGTGGACAGATTTTGGATTTTCTTCATCTATTTTGGAAAAATAATGAATTTTTATAATTGGATTTTCAAAAATTGTGAATTTTATTGATCAGACACGGAAAGATTGCGGATTTTCTTCACCGATTTTGTAAAGATAATGAATTTTCTTGTTTGGTTTCGCAAAAATTGTGAATTTTATTGATCAGACATGGAAATATTTTAGATTTTCTTCATCGATTTTGTAAATATAATGAATTTTCTCGATTTGTTTTGCAAAAATAGTGAATTTTGTCGATCAGACGTGGAAAGATTGTGGATTTTCTTCATCGATTTTGTAAAAAGAATGAATTTTCTTGATCGGATTTGCAAAAATTGCGAATTGTATTGATCAGACACAGAAAGATTGTGGATTTCCTTCTTTGGTTTTATAAAAATAATGAATTGTATTGATCGGTTTTGCAAAAATAGTGAATTCTGTCGATCAGACGCGTAAATATTGTGGATTTTCTTCACCGATTTGGTAAAAGTAATGAATTTTCTTGTTCGGTTTTGCAAAAATAGTGAATCTTATCGATCAGATGCGGAAAGATTGTGGATTTTCTTCACCGATTTTGTAAAAATAATGATTTTCTTTATGGGTTTTGCAAAAATTGCGAATTTTATCGATCAGACAGGGAAAGATTGTGGATTTTCTTCACCGATTTTGTAAATATAATGAATTTTCTCGATTTGTTTTGGAAAAATAATGAATTTTGTCGATGAGACGTGGAGAGATTGTGGATTTTCTTCATCGATTTTGTAAAAAGAATGATTTTCTTGATCGGATTTGCAAAAATTGCGAACTGTATTGATCAGTCACAGAAAGGTTGTGGATTTCCTTCTTTGGTTTTGTAAAAATAATGAATTTTATTGATCAGTTTTGCAAAAATAGTGAATTCTGTCGATCAGACATGGCAATATTGTTGATTTTCTTCACCGATTTTGTAAAAATAATGAATTTTTTTGTTCGGTTTTGCAAAAATAGTGAATCTTGTCGATCAGACGCGGAAAGATTGTGGATTTTCTTCACTGTTTTTGTAAAAATAATGAATTTTTGATTGGTTTTGCAAAAATTGTGAATTTTATTGATCAGACATGGAAATATTTTAGATTTTCGTCATCGATTTTGTAAAAATAAGGAATTTTCTCGATTTGTTTTGCAAAAATAGTGAATTTTGTCAATCAGACGCGGAAAGATTGTGGATATTCTTCACCGATTTTGTAAAAATAATGAATTTTCTTTATGGGTTTTGCAAAAATTGTGAATTTTATGGATCGGACACGGAAGGATTGCGGATTTTCTTCACCGATTTTGTAAATATAATGAATTTTCTCGATTTGTTTTAGAAAAATAATGAATTTTGTCAATCAGACGTGGAGAGATTGTGGATTTTCTTCATCGATTTTGTAAAAAGAATGATTTTCTTGATCGGATTTGCAAAAATTGCGAACTGTATTGATCAGTCACAGAAAGGTTGTGGATTTCCTTCTTTGGTTTTGTAAAAATAATGAATTTTATTGATCGGTTTTGCAAAAATAGTGAATCTTGTCGATTAGACGCGGAAAGATTGTGGATTTTCTTCACTGTTTTTGTAAAAATAATGAATTTTTATGATTGGTTTTGCAAAAATTGTGAATTTTATTGATCAGACATGGAAATATTTTAGATTTTCGTCATCGATTTTGTAAAAAAAATGAATTTTCTCGATTTGTTTTGCAAAAATAATGAATTTTGTCGATCAGACGCGGAAAGATTGTGGATATTCTTCACCGATTTTGTAAAAATAATTAATTTTTTTTATCGGTTTCGCAAAAATAGTGAATTATTTCAATCAGACGTGGACAGATTTTGGATTTTCTTCATCTATTTTGGGAAAATAATGAATTTTTATAATTGGATTTTCAAAAATTGTGAACTTTATTGATCAGACATGGAAAGATTTTGGATATTCTTCACCGATCTTGTAAAAATAATGAATTTTCTTGATTGGTTTTGCAAAATTTGTGAATTTTATTGATCAGAAACAAACGATTGTGAATTTCCTTCTTTGGTTTGGAAAACTAATGAATTTCCTCAATCGGTTTTGCAAAAATAGTGAATTTTGTCAATCAGACGCGGAAAGATTGTCAATTTTCTTCACCGATTTTGTAAATATAATGAATTTTTTTGATCAGTTTTGCAAAAATTGTGAATTTTATTGATCAGACATGGAAAGATTTTGGATTTTCTTCATCGACTTTGTAAAAATAATGAATTATTTTGACCAGTTTTGCAAAAATTGTGAATTTTATTGATCAGACACAAACGATTGTGGGTTTCCTTTTTGGTTTTGCAAAAATAATGCATTTCATCAATCGGTTTGGCAAAAATTGTAAATTTTATCGATCAGACACGGAAAGATTGCGGATTTTCTTCACCGATTTTGTAAAGATAATGAATTTTCTTGTTCGGTTTTGCAAAAATTGTGAATTTTATTGATCAGACATGGATATATTTTGGATTTTCTTCATCGATTTTGTAAAAATAATGAATTTTCTCGATCTGTTTTGCAAAAATAGTGAAATTTGTTGATCAGACACGGAAAGATTGTGGATTTCCTTCTACGGTTTTTTAAAAATAATGAATTTTCTCGAACGGCTTTGCAAAAATTGTGAATTTTGTTGATCTGAGACGCAGAAATATTGTAGATTTTCTTCATTGGCTTCGTAAAAATCTTGAATTTTTTCAATCAGCATCATAAAAGTTATGAATTTTTACGATCAGCTTTCTAAAAATCCTAAATTTTCTTAATCGGTTTCATAAAATTTTTTAGTTCTGAATGATGAGAAGCAGTGAGATTGTGGACTTTCTTAATCATGTTCGTCAAAATTGAGAACTTTCTCAATTGGCTTCATAAAAATTGTGTTTTTTTGTTGACCAGATGCCGAAAAATTGTGAATTTTGCCAATCGGCAAAGTATAAATTACGAATTTTGTTGTTTATGCATGGAAAAACATCAATTTTCTCATCCTTCTTTTGTAAATCACAATTTTATCAATCAAGACCTGGAAAAATCACAAATTTTGTTGACAACTTTTTTTTACAACTGTATGTGATGGCTTTTTTGTTTTAGAAGCAATAAACATACTAGCAATAATAGCAATAAACAGACCTGTTTTCACAATTTTTAAAGTATATTGTGAAATTTTTCAATTTCGTAAATAGTTTTTAAGGTATTAAAAACATATTTATCAAAAATATAATCATTGAAACAGCTCTCAGTACACAGATTTAAAAAAAAAAAAAAAAAAAAAAAAAAAAGGAAAAAAAGAAAATTAAAACAAAGAGAGAAACTTTAGTTTCAAAGTACTAAGCAAATTACTTATAAATAAAGGCAGTATTTTTGACTCGCATAGTATAAACACCACACATGTATTTTGATTTAAGCAATGTAAACAATAGAGAAAAAAGAAAATAAATTACTTACTGGTGAAATGGTAATCCAACTTTATACTTAAAGCTATAATGCTTTTTAAACACAAAATATGTTTTATTTCTTAGTGTATAGTGTTCCCTCTAGAATATTTTTTTACAGATGCAGTGCCTACCCTTCTTTAAATTGGCATCCTGACCATTATAAAAATAGTGAAATCTATTTTACTTTGCTATTTCACTGGATATGCACAGACACCTACTTGCTAATCTTAATCTAAGGAGAATCTTATTTAAATATCTCATTTGCAGTTCCATAAATTTAAACGATTTTGTTTTCACTGGGTAACTGATCTATACAATAGTTTTTTTTTTTTTATGAGGAAATTATACTTATTTTCAGACAAAAAAAAAAAAAAAAAATCCTGCAAACAAGATGAAAAAAGTAAAAAATGAGCATCGTAGATTGACCTCAGCTAGCATAAAGAATCATTTAAAAATATGGAAATACAAACAAAATATATAAAAAAAATTTTATAAGATTAAAATGACAATGCGTATGCTTTCAAGATATACACTGTTGCTGCAGGAAAGAATACCAATCTGCAATGTTGAGAGTGCATGAACTGAAAATTTGTATTGTTCGAGTTGTGCCACTATTGCAGCCCATATACGTGTCTGTCTGAAGTAATTTTACTTTTTAATGAACAGTGACCATTCTCCGATAATCGTTCAAAGCCAGAATAAAAAAAAAAAGCCACCGGATCAAATTTAAAATATATTAAAGACATCGATAAGCAGGAAATGTTGGGTTTGGGTCCTGAAGCCATCAGATGACCGATGAAGTTTTGAGCTTAACGTTAGTCTCTGTGACATTCAGGTGGGCCAATCGCAGCAAAATTCGTGGAACCGTGCTCATGTTTGTGTGTCTATCCAAGGTCCTTTTACTTCCAGGTCAACAAGGACTATTTGATTGGAGAAGGGGAAAAATGAACTGACATCAGCAGACCAAAAAAAAAAAAAAAAACAAAAAAAAAAAAAAAAAAAAAACAAGATTAAAGACATTAAAAAAGTAAAAGGGCATTGGACACTCCATTTGCGACTTCCAAGTTTAATGTTCAGTAACAGTCAGAAGTGGTCAGATTTAATTCAAAGAAAAAAAAATAGACAAAAAGTTTATCTGCACTGTCTGGAAGCACATTTCCTGTTTATTTTTAAAATTAGCTTTTATTCCAAATTTTAATAAGTCATGCAAATTTTTTTTGATAAATTTTAAATGTAAGTTAAAAACATTGCATTGTTTAAAACCATAGCAGCAGTAACTGAAAAATTATACTAAAAAACACGAACATACACAAAAATAGAAATCAATAAAAAACTGAAATTGATACTTGAACTCTTTTCTTTTTTATAGTCATAAAGAATTATTCAAATTTATAATAAATAGTTATTTGTTAACTGCACCTCTATTATTATTTTTTAAAGGCTAAAAAAGGTAACATTAATAATCTTTCGATCGTAGATATCCTCCTTTGAAATATTTTTATTAATTATGATTTTTTAAAAACAAAGCTCAGTGTTTTGTTAATTACTCCATTCAAAAAGATAGATCAAGTTCGGTGCATAATTTTATTCATGGCTATATATATAAAATAAATAAATAAATAAATCAAAGAAATTTACACATAAAACGGATTACGAACAATAAATACTAAACGAACGCCGGTAGTATTAATAATACGCCAATAAATCTAACTCGGGGCATAAATTTAAAATCTTGTCTTAATGTGATTCTATTCAAACATAATAATTAAGCGAAAGTATATAAAAATAATAATAAAAGATAGCCAAATTGCTATTACAAGACCGAGCGCGAAACGGCGACATGCGAGTCTCACATGGTAAACATTAAGATATCCAAAGTTGAGTTGTTTTATGTCTACTACTAAAAATAATGGTGGGGAAACAGAGAGATTTTTCGCTGTTTAGCGAAACGGGATTGGCCAATCAGAGGCCTCTGTCTTCACGATCTCTTGGTTCTTGGCAAAACTGCTGGGTTTTGATTAGTCAATCTCGTTTCGCTAAATAGTGAAAGTTAGAAATCAGCGTCCATTGCGTGAAAAATAATAAAATTTTCAAATGTAAATTTAAAATGAACTATTTAATAAGAATTATCGTTTTTTTTATTTGTTTTTATAAACTAAAAGTAATTTTCATAAAAACTGGAAGTCATTTCAGCGGAAAGTATGTTTCGATGTCCCTCCAAGGACTTTTTTCTTTACGAAAATTTCAAAAAAGGAAACGAGAATTTTCCGATAAAAGGAGGAGGGGGGGGGGGGCATGAGACAGTAATTACTCCTCTCTAAATTTTGAAAACATAATAAAATTTATTCTTTGCAAGTAGCTAGAAAAAAAAAAAAAACAAAGAATTTTTCGTTAAAAGGGAGGGGGGGGGGGTAATTATGGGACAGTCATTTGCCTCCCCCCCCTTCTCCTAGATTTTTCAAGTTAAGTTGTACAATTTTCTTTTTCTTCTGTTTTGAAACGCATAGAAAAATTTATTACTTGCGAGTATCTTTAAAATTAAGGGAATCAAAAATTTCCCTTTAAAAGGGGGGGGGGGGCGAAGGGGATAGGGTAGTAATTGCATTTCTTCGATTCTGAAAGATAAAGGAGGGACTGAAAATGTCGTTTGGGTGGGAGAGAAAATACGCCCATGCCTAATTTTTTTTTTTTTTTTTTTTTTTTTTTTTGTAATAAAAAATGTAATTTTTGAGTAACGAAATAAAGTAGGAACTAATAAATTTTTCACTAAGGAAGTGGGTGGATGCGGTGGAAAATTCCACCTTCGATTTTAAAACATAATTGAGTTTACTTTTATCCGATTAAAGTCTGTCAATTTACTGGACGATAATTAGAGTTATACTGGGAGATACATCAGAAAATATATTTCTAAATTAATGGTTGGATTATAACTTCAAATTTACTGCAGTATTTCTAAGGTTATAAAGTCTCACATATTTTTTTATTTATGATTATAAAATGACTTCATAAGAACTACAGTATTTTTAAAGTTAACAGCTCATGGTATATTTAAAATAAATTACTGCAAAATCACCTCAAATTAACTTTAAAATAACTATAGTGATTTTATAGTTGAGATTGCTCTATAGCGAATTTATAGTTAACTTTAGAAAAACCTCAAAAATACTTTACTTCTTCAAAAAAACTGCAGTTCATTTTTAGCTGGGTAAAACTGTTGTTGTCACTCGTAAAACCAGTGTTAAAGACAAATGCGTGTAATTATGCATACAAATTTTTAAAATAACAAAAAAAATTCTACAGATTTTTTTGCTGTTTCCATTTCAGTCTTCGCATTTTGGAACATGATTATTAACAGCCTATACAAATGTAACAAGTTATTTTCTGTTCTATGCTATTGTATGATGTTCTTGAGTTTTTTCTCAAATTCCAAAAACATTAAAATTCCTAGCGGTCAAATGTAAGTAATATAGAGAAAACGATAAAAACAAATTAATATATTCGGTACTACTTGGTTATCCCATCAACCAGTTTCGTCAAATTATACAAATCGCCAAATTATACTATATATTGACATAATTTTTATTTTAAATAATGAAAAAACAACTAATTAGTAGAATATTAATAAAAACCAAATAAAAAGTCAAAATAAAAATCACTTAATTGTGGATCATATTTCATGTTATTGAATTTGACATTCATGATCATCCATTATTAGCATTTAAAGTTTGGTAGTAGTTTTTTGGTCGATGGGATAATCAAGTAGTACCATATTTTTTATGCAAAATAATGAATTTACATTTTTCCATATATATCTGTGATAAATGCTTAAACCTATTTTTCTTTGTTTTTTCAAAAGTTGAAATCAACCTCATATTTTAAAGGAAAAATAAGGACATTATTATTGTTATTATGTTGGAAAATATATGTTATGTATTACAAATAATGGAATGCTCCCATTTGGGAATATTGGCATTTAAATGGTTCAGCACCGAAACTAGCCTTTTTTGCACCTGGGGTAAACATGGATTTTGGTGCCCCCATCCCCCACATATATGCAAATTTTATATCAATCACACCAAACAAAATCTTAATTTGGCATCACGTCACCTTCTGTTCTGATGGCACCTGGGGCATGTGCCCCCTTCTAGTTTCGGCCCTGAAACGGTTAATTACTGAAAACACAGAAATTTAAAACTGTGAGATTCACATTAATGTGGTTTGCCATATATATGCACAATCTACTATCCAATCTACATAATAAAAACTTATAAATTCATGTGACTGTCCTCAACAGTTCTGAACTGACTGCTTCACTTTTTATATGCTTGGTGACTATTTTGATACTTTAATTATAGCCCCCTATACAGATAAAATACCCAATTAAGTTCACAAGGATATTGCAACAGTTTGCATTTGTATATTTAACAGACCACACTTTATACCCCTACGTTTCAAAACGGCATGATGAACTGCATTTTGGAAAGGTCATTTTTCAGAATGTTTACTTGAGTCTTGTTGCCATTATTGACGTGGCTGTTCAATTCATTACCTTTTCTAGTAGCAGATTAAAAAATTATTTAATAACAGTGAAAGTGTCTCTAAATTATACATATAAAAGTGATGCAAGAGTGCCTTTTTGAGAACGGTTGAGCATATTTTACTGCCACCTTTGGTCAAAATTCGCATATTTTCTGTGATATTTCATAAAAATTATCATATTGTCACAATCTTTAAAGAAAATTAGCTTATTTTCTGTGATCTTTTGAAAAAGTTCACACATTTACCCAACTTTTTGACCAAATTCACAAATTTTTTCCGATTTTTCTACAAAATACGTCTATTTTCCTCAGTTTTTATCAAAATTTTCGTATTTTCTGATCTTTCAACAAAATTCGCATATTTTCTTCGATCTTTCATCAAAAGTCTCAATTTTTCTGCAATCTTTTGCAAAAATTTGCATATTTTCTGCGATATTTCGAGAAAATCTGCATTTCCCTGATTTTTCGAAAAAATTAGTGATTTTTAATGATTTTTAGACAAAATACACCTATTTTCCTCGATTTTTATCAAAATTCTCAGATTTTCAGATTTTTCGTCAAGATTTGTATATTTTCTGTGATATTTTGACAAAATTTTCCTTGATTTTTTATGAAAATTCTCAATTTTTCGACAAAATTTGAGTATTTTCCATGATATTTCACATATTTTCTCGACTTTTTGATAAAATTTGTGATTTTTTCTACAAAAATCACATATTTTATGCAATCTTTCTACAAAATACATCGATTTTCTTCAATTTTCTTGTATTTTCCTGATTTTTTGACAACATTTATAAATCAAACACAAGAATTTCGTGCATGAATCTTGTAAAAAAGGCGAATTACATCTATTACTTGCTCAAACATGCAAATTATGCCCACGAATTGTTCAAAAAATGCAAATTACGTCCATGAGTCGCATAAAATAACACAAATTATGTCCATTAATCACAAAAAAAACATGAATTATGCTCATAAATCATATTAAAAAAGCGAATTATGTCCATAAATAGCTAAAAAACATGAATTATGTCCATAAATCACTCAAAAAACATGAATTTCGTCAGAAAAAAGCTGAAAAAGGTGCAAAATATGCCCCCAAATAGTACAAAAATAACGAATTACTCCCATGAATTGCATAAAAACGTGATTTACGTTCATGACCCGAGAGCAGAATCGGCGCAACGCTGCGACATATGTCGCAGATTCTTGAAAAGGTCTGCAGACTATTTTTCAACTGTTAAAAATTTAGCAAAAATTAAAAAATTTCGGACATTATCCAAAAATTGCGATGCTTTGTATCACGATTTTCGACAAATAGGCTTTGAAAAGAAATCGATTTTGTTCAAAAAATTTCTTCAAAAAGATCGCAAAAAAATCGAGTTTCTTCAAAACATCGCAAAAAGCAGCAAATTTCTTCAAAAGATCAAGAAAAAACGCCAAATTTCATCAAAAGATCACAAAAACGGCAAATTTCTTCAAAAAAATCGCAAAAAACAGAAAATTTCAAAAGTTCACGAAAAAAATGGCAATTTTCATGAAAAGATCATGAAGCAATGTTGTTATCGCGAAAAAATGGCAAATTTCTTCAAGAGACCGCAAAAAACAGCAAATTTCTTCAAGAAATCGCGACAAAACGGCAATTTTCGTCAAAAGATCATGATATATCGGCAAATTTCTTCAAAAGATCACAAAAAAACATCAAACTTATTTAAAAGATCATGAAAAAAACAGCTTTCGACAAAAGATCATAAAAAAAACATCATATTTTGTCAAAAGAGTGCGAAAAAAGTAATTTCGTCCAAAGATCGCGAAAAATGACATTGCGTCAAAAGATCGTGAAAAACCTGCAATTTTGTCAAAGGGGAGACCCCTCTCCCCTCTTTCGGACAATGAATGAGGTGGTAAAAATTCTGAGAACAAAGGCAACTTCTTTTTAAAAGAATACTTTTCTTTTACGTCTATCACAAATACTTTTGAGGTTTGAGTGCATGTAATGCGAGGAATTGGTCTGCAGACAGTTTAGGTTTTTATTTGCGTTGCAGACTGCAGAAAAAAATTATGCTGCTGTGGTTCATGAATTATTAATAAAAAAAAAGAGAATTTTGTTGACAAATCGCTCAAAAAAACGCATGAAAAAAGCAAATTACGTCGAAAAATCGCATTAAAAGTGCTAATTACTTTCATGAATAGCATAAAAAACGTGGATAACAGTCCATGAATTACTCAAAAAACACAAATTACGTGCATACATCACATAAAAAATGCGAATTACACCTATGAAGCACTGGAAAAATTAGAATTATGCCCATGAATTACTCAAAAAACGTGAATTACATCCATGAATCGCGTAAAAAATGTGAATTTCATCTATGATTTGCTCTAAAAATGTGAATTACATCTATGAATTGCTGAAAAGCACAAATTACATCCATGAATCGCATAAAAAAACACAAATAACATCCATGAATCGCAAATTACATTTATGTCTTAAATCGTTCAAAAAACGAGAATGTTGTCAACTGAAATCTCAAAGAATGCAAATTACACCCATAAATTGCATAAATATAGTGAATTACATTCATAAATTGGATAAGAAATGCAAAATATATACATGATTTGCATAAAAACGCGAATTGCGGTTCATGAATTGCTCAAAAAACATAAATTTGGTCAACAGAACACTCAAAAAACACTAATTTCGTCTATTGATTGCTTAAAAAACGCAAATTACATCCATGAATTGCATAAAAAAGCAAATTATGTCCATTAATTGCTTTAAAAAATGCAAATTACGTTCATGATTTGCATGAAAAACACAAATTATGTCCAAAAATCGTGCAAAAATCTTGAATTATACCCATGAATTGCATAATAAAAGGAAATTTCGTAATATACTGCATAATTTTATTAAATGTTAAATTAATTTGCAGAAAGTTTTTGGTTTTATACAAGTCTGTTTCGTACTATTTTTCGATGAAATTTCTATAATTTGTGTGATCTTTCCACGAAATGCATCTATCTTCCTCGATTTTTGTCAAAATTCTCTTATTTTTCAATCTCCCAACAAATTTTGTATATTTTTGTCAATTTTTCCACCAAAATTCTCGATTTTTCTGCAATATTTCAACAAAATTTGCATATTTTCCTTGATCTTGCGACTAGTTCATGCATTTTCACACAATCTTTCGACAAAATTAGAGTATTTTTTGCGACTCTTTGACAAAATTAGAGTATTTTTCTGCAAAAACACTAAATTAGAGTATTTTTCTGCTGTTCACAAAAACTGCATTCCCCCCTTCAATCGTTCTGCCTGTTTTTTGTGATCCTTTAACAAAAATTAGAGTTTTTTTCTGTAATCCTTTCACAGAAATCACACTATCGCTCACAATTCTTTGAAGAAAATAGTCCGCTATTGCTTGACGAATTTATAGATAGAAATAAATGAAAATTTCTTCATATATGCAGTTACCATGTTATCTTAAAAGAAATTTATGTTCTGCAGAAATATATTGCATTTCATGTGAGAAAATCAGCATATACATGGTAATAACATGGTAGTCTTTTTTATAATCACACAATTTGTTTGATTCCTAAAAAGAAAAGTTACTTACCGATAAAATGCTAATCCATGGCATTTATTGTAAACTTATTTATAATATGAAAATGAAATTTTTTAGTTTAGTATTGACTTTTTATATAACTGAACATTAAATAGAAATAGAAAACATTAATAAAAAACATTCTTTTTTTTTTTTTTTTTTAAAGATTATAATGATTGGAACAACTTCAAATCTAAAATAAAACATTATTAATTATTATTATGAACAGTAAAGTACTAAATCATGTAAAAAAAATATAATAATAAAATGGATAACACTTTAGATAAACATATTTATAGGATTTTTTTTTTTTCTAAACAAAGTGGGTTCTTTTTTCTTCCACTTCAGTATTTTTATTTTTATATTAGCTACCCTGGCACGTTTGGTGAAAAGAACACCAAACGAAAGGTTGCCTAAAAAAGACATATTTTATTTCTGAATAACGCTCAATTTTTAAAAGCATCAGGTAAAGGCAAGCATGCTACTAAATCGAATGATCTTATAACTTTAATTCAAATGCACTAAGTCTTCCATATTTAATAATATTATTTAATTTAGTTTACAAAAATATTAATCAGGTCTTCTAAATTAATTTCAATAAACAGAACAAATTATCTTCGCAAATAAACTAATTAAACTATTTCTACGATCTCAGATTACAACGTGACACCGGGCGCCGCGCGTCGATCGATTTGCAAGTAAATAAACCGGTCCGAAAGTTGAGTTGTGTGTCTATTCCAGGGGAAACAAACCATGGAGTCAGAAATGCACTGTAAGAGCTTGAAAAAGAAATCATAAGAATTCTTAATAAATAAAAAAAGAAAAGTATATTATTCTTTTGGTGTTAATTTTGCTTTTTATGAAATAAACGTGGAAAAATGGAAGTCATGTCCGATATGGAATAAGGACAATTTATGCAATGAGTAAGGAATAAACCCACCCTGTATTTTTAAGCTCGAATTATGGGCGCCATGAAAAAGAATGGAAAGCCACTGTCCCTCCCTTGATTTTTAAATTTTCTTTTTCTTCGATTTTGAACAACACAATTTTTTTCGAGTAATTTAAAATAAAAGAGGAACTAAAATTGTTCAGTTATGAAGATGGGGGGCAGGAAGCAAGGGAGATCTATTGTCCCGCCCTGGATTTAAAAAAATTAATTAATTAAAATTTCCTTGTCTCTTACTTTGAAAAACATAATGTGAATTTTTCGAGTAAATTAAAAACTTAAACAGAAAAGAAATAAAAACATTTCAGTAAAGGGGGGGGGGGGGTGAGACACATCACCCCTTCCTGGGTTTTGAAATTTAATTAGTAATTTATTTATTTTTTTAATACGATGTACAAGAACATGATTTATTCTTTTCCAGTAATTTAAAAAAAAAAAAAAATAAAAAAGAATTTTCTGTTAGGCGAAGGTAGCATAGGTCAGCCATTGCCCCTCCCTTAATTTTGAAATATAACTAATTTTTTTCCCCATTTTTGAAAAACACAGTAAAATTTAATCTTTACTCTTAGGTTAAAATGAAAGAGGAAATAGGAATATTCTTTGTTGCTAAAAAGGTAGAAGAGAGCTTGTCCCTTCCTATATTTTAAAACTTAATTTTTTCTTTCTTTTCATCTATTTTTAAAAACGTAGAAAAATTTCTGCTTCTCACATAACTTAGAATTAAAAAAAATTAAGAAATTTTCTATTAAAAAGGCGGAATGGAGCGATGAGAAGTTCATATTGCCCCTCCCTGTCTTTTAAAATGTTAATAAAAATTTAATTTTTCTTTTCAACTTTTGAAAAAAAAAATTATGTAGAATAACTTAAAGAAACAAAGAATTTTCTGTTAGGGGAAGGAGACATTAAGTGAGAACCATTGTTCCTCCCTTAAATTTAAATTTTAACTTTATTTTCTTATCTTATAATTTAAAAAGAACTAAGGATTTTATGTTAGGATGAAGGAAGCATATGGGATAGATATTTCTCCTGCCTAAATTTTAAAATTTAATCATTTTCTTTTTTAAATTTAGTAAAATTTATAATTAAAAAAAAAAAAAAAAAAAAAAAAAAAAAAAAACAGGAATTAAAAAAAATATCGTTAAGGAGGTGAGTAGTGTGGGAGGTCATTGCTTCGATTTCGAAAATATAATTATTTTTCTCCGATTAAGGAAAATTACGGTTAACTGGAAATATCAAGTTTTTTTTTCTCTCAAATTTATGATTATAGAAGGACTTTACAAAAACTACAGAATTTTTGCCGTTTATAACTCACGGAATATTTGAAATAAATAACTACAAAAACACCAAACTCTAGCCACAAAAAAACTGAAGTATTTTTAGAGTCGAGATTGCACTATAGAAAATCTATTGTCAACGGTAGAAAAACTTCAAAATCTCTTCACTTCTATAAAAAAAACTGCAGTTCATTTTTAGCTGGGAAATTCCGTAAATTTACTGGATAACTCACGGTAAAATACCGTAAATTTACATTTTTGTTTACAGTGTGGACAATTTTGCTGAAATAAAGGTCCACTGTTCCCTTAAAATATATTTAGATTGTGTTGTTAATTTGTTGCAAATGTGTTGTGCGTGAGTGTTTGTACAAGTTTTACTTTATACTGTTTCTCAATTGTGTTAACAATGTACGGTTAATTTCATGACAAACTGTTGTGCAGCATAGCACTATTGTAAGAACATCTTTTCATCAACATTATTTACACCACTATTTCAATGCAATTAAGAATACTACATTTAGAACGCGTTTCTAGCTAGCAACACTTTTTCAACGTATTATGAACACATTTCTAGATAGCAACAGTTCCGTAACATATCAAGAACACAATCACAATAAATAAAATTTGTATATGAATTTTTCAATTTCACAACACATTGATGTGCTGTTCATTTGGTGACCAAAAGTGGTTTTTTTAATGTTACTTACCCATCATATGTAGTATATTCTTGCAAATATAGTTTTGAAAATCGAAATTTTTTTGACGGATTTACACGTTTCAGATACTGGAGATTCCAAAGAGCATATTTATAGAAAAAAAATTTCCGTCCGTCTGTCTGTGTGTCTGTAAACGCCTTATCTCCCGGACAAATTGGATAGAGACTTGAAATTTTGTATGTACTTAGTATGTAAGAATGGAACGAAGCCTATTTATTATCAGTAACTTCGATTATCCGACTTTATTTTATTCGGACCTTCTGACGAAAGGTATATAAAATTTCCGAGTTTTTCTTTAATTTTAAGGGATGGACGTAAAAGGCAGTAAAATAACACAATTTTTGAATAAAGGACGAAATTCATCGGATTATTAGTTGCCGAGATATTTGTAATCTTTTTTCCCACATTTGTCGGTTTTCATGATCCTGTATTTCCTTCAAATCCCAATTCAAAGATATATTTTAATTGGAAATGAGATGCTCAATCCGACGCAGTAAACTTTTAGTTAATATGTTTATTATTTTTGGAGTTACAAGGATGTTTCTTTTACGCATTTCGGTACTATTCGAGTAGTTTGGTGTTTTATATAATTTGTCGCAGTGGGTTCCTCAGCAATTCATTAATAGAGCATTACTACGCATATGAAAGATATTTAAATATGCGTTTAAATGTAATTTTGGAATTGAAATGTATTATACAAATATTTTTCAAATGGTTTATTTTCATACTTTATATTATGCATATCCATGATGGGTAAGTATTACGATGGCCCCCAAAGACTAGTTTATTTTTGTGTTTCAAAATTTGCCGTGCACAATGATATGTGGTTAAAAATTGCATGGTTTAACAAATAGTAAAAATATTTAATTCTCAGTTAACTAGTTTGTAAATTCATAACCTTGTATTGTCAACGGTAGAAAAACTTCAAAATCTCTTCACTTCTATAAAAAAAACTGCAGTTCATTTTCAGCTGGGAAATTCCGTAAATTTACTGGATAACTCACGGTAAAATACCGTAAATTTACATTTTTGTTTACAGTGTGGACAATTTTGCTGAAATAAAGGTCCACTGTTCCCTTAAAATATATTTAGATTGTGTTGTTAATTTGTTGCAAATGTGTTGTGCGTGAGTGTTTGTACAAGTTTTACTTTATACTGTTTCTCAATTGTGTTAACAATGTACGGTTAATTTCATGACAAACTGTTGTGCAGCATAGCACTATTGTAAGAACATCTTTTCATCAACATTATTTACACCACTATTTCAATGCAATTAAGAATACTACATTTAGAACGCGTTTCTAGCTAGCAACACTTTTTCAACGTATTATGAACACATTTCTAGATAGCAACAGTTCCGTAACATATCAAGAACACAATCACAATAAATAAAATTTGTATATGAATTTTTCAATTTCACAACACATTGATGTGCTGTTCATTTGGTGACCAAAAGTGGTTTTTTTAATGTTACTTACCCATCATATGTAGTATATTCTTGCAAATATAGTTTTGAAAATCGAAATTTTTTTGACGGATTTACACGTTTCAGATACTGGAGATTCCAAAGAGCATATTTATAGAAAAAAAATTTCCGTCCGTCTGTCTGTGTGTCTGTAAACGCCTTATCTCCCGGACAAATTGGATAGAGACTTGAAATTTTGTATGTACTTAGTATGTAAGAATGGAACGAAGCCTATTTATTATCAGTAACTTCGATTATCCGACTTTATTTTATTCGGACCTTCTGACGAAAGGTATATAAAATTTCCGAGTTTTTCTTTAATTTTAAGGGATGGACGTAAAAGGCAGTAAAATAACACAATTTTTGAATAAAGGACGAAATTCATCGGATTATTAGTTGCCGAGATATTTGTAATCTTTTTTCCCACATTTGTCGGTTTTCATGATCCTGTATTTCCTTCAAATCCCAATTCAAAGATATATTTTAATTGGAAATGAGATGCTCAATCCGACGCAGTAAACTTTTAGTTAATATGTTTATTATTTTTGGAGTTACAAGGATGTTTCTTTTACGCATTTCGGTACTATTCGAGTAGTTTGGTGTTTTATATAATTTGTCGCAGTGGGTTCCTCAGCAATTCATTAATAGAGCATTACTACGCATATGAAAGATATTTAAATATGCGTTTAAATGTAATTTTGGAATTGAAATGTATTATACAAATATTTTTCAAATGGTTTATTTTCATACTTTATATTATGCATATCCATGATGGGTAAGTATTACGATGGCCCCCAAAGACTAGTTTATTTTTGTGTTTCAAAATTTGCCGTGCACAATGATATGTGGTTAAAAATTGCATGGTTTAACAAATAGTAAAAATATTTAATTCTCAGTTAACTAGTTTGTAAATTCATAACCTTGTATTTTAAATCATTATTGCATGCTCACATAACGTAAGCAAGGATTTATGTTCGAAATATAAACTGAATTTTAGTAATAATGCATATTTACATACACACACACACATATATATATATATATATATATATATATATATATATTGACATATAGGCTTTTTAATGACTATAAAGTTTTAACGAATTTTTTTATCAATAAAAAAAATTAATATTTTTAGTAGTCATAATAAAAGGCATGTAGTTTTTTTGAACGATTCGTTTAAAACATTGAAAAACATATACTTCAATTAATCGATTTTTCCAATTATAATCTGACATTTATATTCTTGCTGAAAAAAAGTTAACAGCTTTCATAAAATGAGAAAATATCGAAAGATAAAAAAATAAAAATACAATTAATTTATGAATTGTTAAATGTATAAAAAAGCCTTTTTTTACACAGTTTAATGCATTCTAGCATTAACATAAAATTATGCATAAAAAGCGAAATTCTTGAAAGTTTAATTAACAAATGTTTTAAAATAGATTTCCTTTTATAAAAATTAAAGCATTAAAAATTTAATAATTCAGGAAAGTTTATTATGTATTTTGTAACAGTAAAAAAAGTACTTTATGACTTTAAGTGTTCAAACTTAGTTTTTAAGAGAGGAATGTTATGATAATAATGAGCTTACTTCTGAGAGTATGCGACTCAATTTTTTTCAAAACGTAAAAAAAAAGACATTAATGTACCAAAGGCATTTTCAAAAAAATTGTTAATTTGGGGGAAATGGAGCTAATGTTAACATACAATTTGAATAGTAATTTCTATAATGCTTGATTTCGTTTGAATTGATTTCTTGAATGGGTTTTAAAAGAAGCTTATTGATAGTAAGATTATAGCATTAAAGGTAATACTTTAAATTAAAAGCACATCTAACAAGAACAAACAGTTCTTTAGTTTTAAAATCTGTTCACAAAAAAGAAGTTTTGAACAGATAAAAACAGTTTCAGTGAAATAGTAATGGGATTTAAAGTTATCTGATTGGTATTGCGCCTTCTTGTTAGGGTTTTGTTCATCTGACGAAACCCCATTCGTCTCTATCCCCTGTCTGTCTGTCTGACATAAAGTCCGTACAACAAAAACTGCATAAGTCAGAAACTTGTGTTGTCAGAAACAACAGAAAATTTTGTGTATTCACAGCTGAGTACGTCGTGTCACATGACAAATCATAACATTTTGGAAAAACCTAGTATTTAAATTAAATTATTGTTTTCTATATCATCCGTCCATTTTTTAGATTTATATTTCAAAAGAGAACATTAATTTTGATGTTTTTCATGTAGATATCATGACTGGGAGGTAAAGCAGTTCGCTGTCAAACAAAAAGTTTTTAATTCCAGTCCCGATGCTGTAAGTTTTCATATTAAGATGAATTTAACGAGAAGAAATTTCGTATTTTCGGCAAACTTAAAAGTTTATATTATGAGGTTCCGTTCATCTAATATTCAAACTATTTTGTGGGATTCAATTTTCTATCCATTTTTAAAACTATTGCGATTAATCAATGATTCAGTATCTTAAATTTCATTTAAACTGTTTTTTGTTTTTAGGAATTTAAAATTTTATTTATATCTCGGCTAAATTGTTTAAATTTTCGATTAAAAAAATAAATGGCATTTTTGGCGTTTCCTTTAAATAATTTAATTTGAACAGTTTTAATTTGATTAAAATATATAACATCCTTTATTATTATTTTAAAATTAAAGTTACTGGGGCTATCATCTATGTAAGAATTTAAATAATATAAATTAATAATTTGGGTTCATTTGTTAAAGGATAATTTGTTTTGAAATAAATATTAAACAACACAGTCTGTGTGATCTGGGATACACTTACCCACTGGTTTTTTTTATATGTTCCAAGATAGTTGGAAACGTGTTTATGAATGCGGTTTGTCTGTTTAGTACACTTATTAAAAATTATAACAGAGCTTACAATGTAGCCAAACAAACATACGTCTATTTATGATAGCTTGAGCACAATAAATATTTATATTTAGGTAGAGACTTTTGAATCACCCTGTATTAATGCAGTCTTAAAAATAATAAAGTCCTTTACTTTAAAATAAAGAAAATTTAATTCACAATTACGGATAACCTCATTAACAATAAACAAAACTGTAGAACAAGAGAAATTTTTTTTATTTCTTTCTCGGGAAAAACAACAGATTAGTTCGGTTCATGTCGCTGGCACAACAATAGCAGAAGGTCAATTATTTAACACATTTTTCGTCTGAAATGAGTAAAATAAAGGAATTCAGTATTTTATAATGGAGTTATTTAATAAATATTATCTTTATTGTAAGTTTTTCAGGACGCTAATTGCATTTAACTATAAAATGAAAACCTTTTCAAAATATATATTTTTGTTTGTGCCGGCACAAATGGAAAAGGGTAATTATTTACTCATCATTGTTAAAACTTTTAAATGCTTGCATAAACTAAATAATTGAACATCCTTATTGTAGAAAAAATAAAAAATTCAAAACAATTGGAAAAGTTAATTAAAGTTTACAGAAATCGGCTGAAAATCCGAAAGGTTGTTATCTTTTTATTTAATTAAAATTTGATTTATGAGAATTAAAAATTGTATTAAACGACCGTAAATCAACTCCGCACCTATTTTGTTTTTATGTTACTGTAAACATCATATTTAATTAAAATTCTACTGTCTAATAAATCATTTTTAATCTCATTAACGCAGAGAATAAAGAAAACATGAATAAAATCTACATAACTTTTTTTGTGAATAACTGAAGTAAAATATTTGTATTTTTTTTCAATCTGATATACTAATATACCGGGTGTCCCAAAAATGAGTGATGAATTTTAAAATTCAATAACTTGCAAACGGTGACAGCTATTTAAAAAATTTTTGCAGGAGGGTTATGCATAATGTCAAAAATTGTTTTACCGTAATTTTTTATTTTAGTTCGCATCTCAAACAATAGGTGGCGCTGACGGCGAATGGAAGCCAGGTGATGAGTGAAGCGTCGACCTGGCATTCAATCGCCGTCAGCGCCACTATTGTTTGAGATGCGAACTAAAATAAAAAATTACGGTAAAAAAACTCCTGACATTATACATAACCCTCCTGCAAAAAAAATTTAAATAGCTGTCACCGTTTACAAGTTATTGAATTTTAAAGTTCATCAGTCATTTTTGGGACACCCGGTATATGCTATTATATTTAGCCCTCCTGCAATTTTTTTAAAAACTCCATTTTCTGTCTGATGGAAAGTTTAATTAACACTAGAACCGACATTAGGGGTCAAAATGACCCCTGCTAGATTGATAACAGTCTTGGAAATCGGATACAGTACTGCCTTTGCGTTATAATTGCCGGAGGCTGCGTTTTAAAATTCAGATGCGCTTTTAAATTGATTTTTTTCCACATTACTCGTTATACATAAATTCAATATCTCATATACAGTGCTGAACAAATGTATTCGTGTACCATTCTCCTCATTATAGGAAATTGTTGAAGGAAAGTTTTCAAATGAAATATAACTCCTAAGTGAACTAAATTTTGGAATGCATAATGTTAATTAATGCATATCTCTATATTATATATGGGGATGCTAAAAATTTGGATATTTTTCCAATTGTAGATGGGAACAGCTGAAATTCAATTTTGAAACGGTTTTTATATTTTCGCATGGTGAAATGACACGCAACATTTTAATTTTTTAAACAGTGCAGTTTTGTTACATTATTCTGAAGATGTTGGAAAGTGCTTTATAATCTATGCTTGACGCATGTTATTTTCTTTTCTTTTTCTTATTACTTTATTATTTTTTTATTTACATGCTTATATTTTTTCTCTGAAATGCTCGAAAAACGATTTCTATAAATCGTTTTGTCGTATGCATTTTTCCGGGCATTTCAATTGAATTTTGTAAATATATTTTAAAAGCGATCTGAAAATCTCCAAGGAAAATTTTTTTCAGATATTATAGAGTAAGTGATAAAAGTGTATAGCATCCACAAATGTGGAGGAAATACATTCAATATTAAAACTGTTTTAATGTACACCATCTCCACATATACTACATTTATATGTTTATCTTTCAAATCGTAATAGAAGTTGTCCAAACAATGCACATAAAAGGGTATGGTTTAAAAGTACACTGTTTGCACACAGTTCTGTAAACAATTTTCTGACTGTATTTTTGAATTATTAAGCAAGTGAAATGTGTTTCTTTCAGAGTGAGTAAGACTTAAGTGGAACGAATGGCTATAAATATATATATATTTAACTCAATCAATTTTTTAGGTGCGTTCGTACTTATATGATAACTTAGCACCTACACTGTTAAAACTAATGGTGACACATTGCACCTTTTAGGGGTGAAAGGCTTGTCTCACCGGTGACACCCCTAAAGGAGCCAGAATGACACCTTTAATTAGGGTGAAAAGATGGCACCCTTAATCCAGAGTGTCCAATAATAGAAAATTAAAAAATATAGAAACCGACTTTTGGCCGTCGAAGGATTCGAACTCACAACGTCTGATTACAAGCTCAGCGTTCTAACCGCTCGGACATCGAACTCACCTTCATTCACTCATAGCCATAGATCTTACTTGCCGTCACAGAAAACAGAAAAACACACGTCACAGCGCATGCGCATGGTTCCAGTCACCCGATGAGGTGCCACATTGCTGCCAATACGAAGTGTATGGCACCTTATTTAGCTCCAGTCACCCAGTAAGAGACCTGTCGGCACTGCAACCACATATCCATGCTCCTATGGCACCCTAGGATTCCAAATGCCCCGGATTCCAATGGACCCTAGGGCCTTTTCACCTCCGGGTCCCAAATGGCACCAGTTTGTCACCTTCACTTTTAATAGTATACAGTCGCTGTTCAGTCCGTCCGTTAGTCCTCAAATATGAAAGCAAACACTACTCATCCACATCGTTTGAAAATTAATATAGATAATTTTTGCATTTTGTCGATTCATTTCAAATTTTATGAAAATAGAATGTATTGTTTAATTACAGGAACAATCAAAAATATTCTACTACATGACGGTCAACGGGAAAAAATAGTTTCAAGTGCATTTAAATAATGTTACACTCTTTCGAACATAATAAAATTCATATGTATGTATGAACCATATATTCTAAAATATAAATTCTGTAAAATATGTTGTGGAAAGAATATTTGTCGCTAATTTACTGGGCTACACAAAAGTATCCTGTTGTACAATGGTATAGGAGTACATGTTGTTTGGGGAACATTTTAACAGCATTAAACTATTTCACATTTCATAAAATTGATATACGTTGTTGAATTTTATTACGAGTTATTTCTTTTATAACAGAAATCAAATTACAGGGACACACAAATGTTTTCGGATGCTCTACTGCATCCAAAGTACTGCATACTATTACATCAAAATCTGAATATTTTAAAAATTTCCTTATAGTACGAATTCACCTCATTTTCTACGCTTGACGTGCAATTTCCGATTTGTTTATTTATAGATTTATATTACATTTATTTGGGGTATCGCAAAGTTTCAATTACAGGCGAATAATTTTATTATTCTATTCGCGCCATTATTATTAGAAAATACATTTTGTAGTATCTTTCTGTTGCAAATGTTCTCAAAGCGTATGTAAAAGATTTTTGTTGTTTAGAAAAAGTGGTGCGATGTGACATTAAAAAAACCCACCTACATATGAATTTTCGCTATCCTCTTCAGACCTGGTGTATCCTATAGGATACACATCTTTATAATTTTGTTTTCACATATATAAATACTATTAAAAAAGAGAAATTAGTGTGAATGCAGACAGATAGCAGAAATAAATAGCCTAGCTTTTTCAGTGAGTTAAATGATAGACAAAAATGGCTTCCAGCAGAAATGCACGAAATGTACAAAAAAAAAAAAAAAAAAAAAAAAAAAAAAAAAAAAAAAACATAAAATTTTTTACTGTGTGTTAAGATACCATTTGTAGACTCCATTAATAATACAAATTATTAAATATATATTTGTTTGATCTTTTTCTATGTTTTTACAATGCAGAAAAGTAAAATTTAATTTAAAATAACCTAAGAAATCGTTAAAATGCGTGTTTTACAAGTCCCCATATATAAAAAAAATTATGTACAAAAAATAAATTTTAACTATTTCGTTGTTCAATCTTTCTTAGTTATCAATTAATTAATGTAAATCCATAGCTGAAATTAATAACAGTATATCAATAAACCCTCGGGTCTGAAGAGGTTAAGCCACTTTCCACGTACTTACATGATAATACATTTGTTTTCAAATCAATTACATAAAAATATCTTTTGATTAATGCATTTTTCTTTTCATAGCAACTAAAAATTCTAAATGCAATTTTTAATATATCGTGAAAAGCTTCGAAAAATATTTTAGAGATTTGATAAAATAATCTAAAAAATACCTTCACATATATCTTTTGTATGTTTATCTTTCAAAACATAATGCAAATTGTAGCAAAGAATCCACATAAAACAGATTAGTAAGAAAATATACTGTAAGCAAACAGTTTCGTTATTAAAACTTATTTCAGCTTTAGCATTTCACCGTAGCATTTTTGAAACCCCAAGGAAATGAAAAAAAAAATGTTTCTTTCAGAATGAGCAAGATGTCTCTGAAACGAACGAATTTCCTTTTCCGACTTCTGTTAAATTTTGTATTTTTTTTTATATTACTATATTTCTCAAAAGAGTATGCATGGAATATGAAGAATGGGAAGAATTTATGTTTTAAGAAAAATGTTTGATTTTTAAAAACGTTCAATATGTCTTATGTAAAGTTCTGGTAAAGTTTGTGTCTTTTCTTTTAGATTATCATCATGATTTAAAGAAAACACTCAAAAAGCAATACAGGAGTAAAGACATAGTTATAAGAATGTTGTAAGCAAGTATGTTTGAAGCAAGTAATTTTTGAAGAAAGTACAGAATCAATTTCGGTTATTTTCTTTTTATCCTTTTTTTAATCAAATATTACAGTTTGAATATTCATATATTAATAATTGTGTTTTCGTATAGCGTTTTTGTAACAATCGTTTATTGTAGCCTATATTAATTAAAATCCAAATTGTTGCCAGTACAGCTGATGTTTTTTGTACGGTAAATTATACTATATATAAAATTATATGTATAGTTTTTTTCTCAAAAAAGTTATTTCTATGTTGAAATGGACTCAGTAAAAAACACTTACGTCAAGGTCGAAGTTATAATTTGTCCAAAGTTGTCGCAAAATTCTCACATGCATGAATATAAATACCAAACACTAATATATTAATTATAGTTACGTCATCTTGTTCGTTTATACAAATAGCATACTTACAAGATATGACGTGATATATGGGATGCTATACTTTAGCAATATAAATCTTATAACTTGGCTATAGATTTTGCTCGTTTTGAGATTCTTCCATATGGTGCTGCTATAAAAATACTAAATGGTAAATTATCTAAGTACGATAATGATATTTATTATGATTTTTTTTAAGTACATAAATAATATTCACATCTTCATCCGTTTTCTAAAAATCACATTCACACTTGTCCATGTACTTTTGACTGTCTGTTATTCAATTACTCTTTACTTGATCTTTAAGTATTGTTTACCGTTTTCAGTTTTTCTTTCACACAGAAATTCGGTCTTATCCCATGAAAATACGGATGGAAAAATAAGCCATAAAATATGCTCTTTTTCAATGCCAGCAAAAGTTTTATTGGAGAAATAATCCATGATAAATATGGTATACAATATATGATAGTACAGATACTTACTCACTAATGCTAGTGTAGTGATATCATAATAAGAGAGTTAGAAATGACAATAGAGTTAGAAGAAACTACATTCAATGTGATGGTAAAACATAAATGTATGCAGTCTTTTTTAAGAACATGTAGTCAATCCATTTTTCCTAATTTTCAAGAAAGTTAAAAAACAAACATGCAGGCAAAAAGAACCATTTTAAACCCTAAAACACTTAATCCAAAAACTCTAAATATTGACAACAAGTTCTTGTAAAAAAGTGCAACTTTGAAGCTCAGCAGCTTTGCATCTGGACAATTGGACATTATCGGTATGGTTTTTTCTCTTAAAAAATAAAAAAAACTCACCAATTCGGCATACTTTGCCGGAAATTTGCTTATGACAGCACAATTTTAACTATTCTATTAAAGATAATCTGCAGAAATGGTAGTCTATTGATATCATAATTAGAGAGTTACAAATAACAAGAGAGATAGAGAAAACTACATTCAATGTGATGGTAAAACATAAAGGGACGCAGTCTTCTTTAACCCCTTGGGGACGAGCGACCACTATAGATGCCGGCACCGATTGTACTCAGATCCCGCGAGACTACATTTGATGCCGGCGCTGTTTGTACTCACATCCCGTGAGACTACCATTGATGCCGATCAAACGGAACGTTTTGTTTTTCACAGTTTAGCATATAAAAAATTTATCCTAATTCTATTTGAATGTATATTAAGGAAGAAGACTTTTCCTTGAAACTAGGAAAGCTAATGAAAACTTTTTTTTTTTTTTTTTTTTTTTAATTTACGCGAATTTAATTTGTTATGGAAATACTACAATGGGAAAAAGATTATTTTTTCATCACGTCTTTGTGTTTCATAAATCTTTTTACGCGTCTAGTAAAACTTTATTTTTCTTTATTAGAAATAATGCTACTGAACTTCAGAAGGAAAAATTTGCGGTTAACGTAAGTAAGTGTATTATTAAGCATATTTAAGGTTACGAATGATAACATGAACATCTGATTCATTGCTTTTTTTCCCGCTCTTGTATCTCGATCAGATCGTAGTGGCAAAAACCGACGTCATTAATATAATCATTCTTGTAGAAGGAAACATTAATCTTTTTTATATTTTTATTTTATTTCAGGAGTGCTTCGCAATTAAAAAATAAAAAATAATAAGAAAGAAAAAAAGGATTACACACTGATTGTGGGAGCTGATATGCTGATAACATTCTTTCTCAGTGCAGCTAAATTAAGAATATTTTTCTGCGTTACTGACCAGTTTTTTTCTATAATTCTATATATTTATCTAATATGTTTTAGATTACATGCTTGCATATATATACATTTCATTTTAAAAATTACTAGTAACATGAAAAAAAGTTTTTAAAAAGTGTTTTAAGTTTTAAAGAGTATTTTAAAGTATTATTGTGCTTTATTCATTATTATTCAAGATTTTTTTCTTACTTATATATTAGATTATATGTTAACATAGATTTTAAAAGATAATTTTAACATCAACGAAAGTTTTGAAAGTTTCAAATCATTATTAAATTTTATTCATAATTATCCAATAATCTTTATTTGAGATACCTTATTATACGATATACCACATGGAAATATATTTTCTTTTTCTGAAATAATTTTAACATAAACATATTTTGGAAAGGTACATTTTAAATTTTTACTCTGATTTGCACATCATTACTGATTATTATTCAAGACTGTTTGTTTGTTTTTAATTATGTGTTATATATATTTTTTTTATTTCAAAAATATTATAAAATTAAACTAAGTTTTTTTTTATCCAATCTTACACACACACACACACGCACACACACACATATATATATATATATATAAGTGTTACAAAGCAACAGTAGCAGGTTGTTTGTATGTTTTATTTAATATTTTCCATTTCTAAATAAATCGTTTTTTGTAAAACATTTATTTTATTTACTGAAAGTGTTAAAAATTATTAAATATCAAGATGGTTAGGCTTGTTTTTCTATTATAGCAAAATGTTTCATAGGTTGATATTTAACAGCCTGGTAAGTATTTTTCTGTCATGTTATATCATTTTAAAAGCTAAAAACAGGATTTAACTATTCATTATTTACATTTAAACATTTTTTTCCAATTAAAATATCACACAATATACATCATTTTTTGAATAAATATGTAAAATAACATCAAATTCCATGTATGTGAATTTCAAAAAGTTTCATGCGAAAGTTATTTTTTTGTTAATTTTTAAAGAATTTTTGACATGCGTTAGGCTTAACTGCGCGAAATCCTCCGGCCCAGAAGGTGAAATCGAATTTCCCCGCTCCGTCCTCATATGCGCACTTCAAAATGCGCGCGCCGTCGCGAACGGGTTAAGAATATGTGCCCATTCCATTTTGGCCAATTTTCACGAAAGTTAAAAACAAACAGGCAGGCAAAAAGCACCATTTTTAACCCTAAGAGTCTTAACCAAAAATTCTAAATGATGACAAGTTCTTGTAAAAAAAAGGAAAAAGTTCAACTTTGAAGCTCAGCAACTCTGCATCTGGATAATTGGACATTATCTGTATGGTTTTTTCTCTTCAAAAATGAAAAAACACACCAATTCGGCATATTTTAGCAGAAATTTGCTTATAACAGCACAGTTTTAACTATTCTTTTAAAGATAATCTGTAGAAATTGCTTCATTACGGATCAATACTTTCTAATTAAAATTCGTAATTTAGTTCTATAATTCATATTAGATTGTTTTACTCAAAATCACCTGGATTGTATTCCAGAAGCATTCCCGTATGTTATTCCCTTATTAATTATCATAATGCCTTGATCTTGAAATAATTGAAAATAAATGTATTAAAGGGAATCGTTCAATGTATTAATAATTATATTATTTAATGACGGTATGTAAGGTGAGTTTTAGGCAAACAAGTTAAGTTTAGTATTAGCGATATAATTGTGCTTATCCATAATTGAATTAAAATGTTGATTATTTTTCTTTTATGCTGCGTTTGAATATTTCAGGTTCAGGTTAATTTTTGGTAAAAATAAGTGGGTTCATGTCGAGTTCTGGGTAGACAAAATTTTTTTGGTCGAATTCAGTCAGGTTTAGAATTACCTTTAAGTAGAATTTTCGGTTTGTAATTGAACATTAACCGATCAATGTAGTACTCCAGTTCTAATGCATTATTCACATCCAAAAAAATACACTATATACATTAAAAATATACAATAAAATTGCATAATTTTCTTTTTGGTTGTATTAAAAGACAGCATATACATTTACCAAGAAAATGGAAAATGTTTTTCTTCGGAAAAAGTAAAATGTCACTTACTATACCTGTTGAATGAGAAGATGCATTGTCATTTCACTTCTTGAAGAATTTCCGAAAGACACTTACCGATGCCAGTTAACAATTTATCTACCTACGGTACTTATAAGCACCATTAAAATAACCTATTATAAAATGCTTCAATTAGTTGTAATACTGTTTAGAATGAATTACTTTAGAATACATTAGAATACATTACTTTATTTTGTCCCAAAAGCATTATTGATTACACAAAACAAAAATATTTTTAAAAGGATGATTTATTTTGCCTTTGTATCTTTTCAGCTTACTTGGCGCTGAAGGATATTTTTACATTCGGAAATATTTCTATATTTATATTCTAAAAACATCATATTTGTACATTTTATAATTCCTGAAAATACTAAGAAAATAATAAAAAATAAAAGGTTTGAGTAGGGTTATAAATATTGCACAAAATCCCTGTAAATTCAAATTTAATTAATCCTTCTAAATCATTCAATCGTCTAAAATCCTTCAAAAATATGTTAAATGATTATGTAAATCTTTTAATTTAGTTGAAACAATTTACGAAAATGCTTTAGAATGTAAATTTTTCGTAAATTCATAATGTGGTAGATAAAGGGTTAAGCTGCTATCAGTTTCACCAACTTTTGAGCCAACTCTTGATTTCAGTCGATTTTCTGTGAGAAATCGCCTCAACACATGGTGTGAGAGAAAACAGCAATATTCCCAAATTTCTTTACTACAGCGCTAAAAAAAATCTCCGCTAGCCACGACTTTACACCCAACGTTCGATATTTCAGTCAGTAAGACTCGGATGACCACCTCGAGAACTCAGCTTACGTTTTAGGGTGACTTTGCAATCCCGAGAAGCAGACGATATTTCAGCCATTTCTAAGACAGATTTCAATGTCATTCATGTCAAAACTGCCAAGATTGCGGACAATGCTGTTGTGATTACATACAACAACAGACATATTTTTATTTAATTTAATTTAAGAAGGTATTTTATTAATCTTTATTCATTTAATATTAAAATTCGCATTTAAAATCATTTTATTCCCTTTACTTTTTCAAGCCTCCCCTGTAAGCTTTTTTTTTTCTTACGTAACATTTCCTTTATTTGAAATGATAAAGGTGGTTTTAATATCTATACTGTCAGGAAACTAATCATTTGGATTGTTCCACACCTCTACAGTAAGTTCTTCTAAGTTTTATACGTAATTCAAATTGTTGTAGCACTTTACCTCTATTTCGGCATCGTATCTTAACTTCTTTAGCCTGAGGTATGCAAATGTGTACTTCCTTTCTTTTCCTCAAAAAAACTAAACTGTTCGAATTTTTTGCATTTTTACTTTACTTCGCTACTGCTGCTTTTTTGATTTAAAACAAAGCCAATAAATATGAGCATTGAGGAATAAACTGATGAATTACCTCTTAAAATAAATATTATTTTCATCCGAGTTTTGAAAATACTTTCAAGACATTGTGGCCAACAAAGTCAGAAATATTCATGATTATTTAACTTAATGCTTTACAATAAAAAAATTGGATTTGCTGATCATTTACTTGTTTAAAGACCTTAATTTTGTTATTGCGTAAATTTATGTTACTGATAGTTAAATTGATGTGTTAAGTTGGATTAGTACTTTTATATCCATTTTGTAAACCTAAATTACCAGTCCCCTAAAGTACTGATTTCATAAAAATGACACTTTCTGTCACCTATCGTGTCATTTTGATTATGCAAAAGCAATAAATGTATGTTTGTAGAGTTATTTTATGTTCAGGTCTGAAAAGGTAAAAATATATATAAAAATTTAATATTAATAAGGTTCATTTTTTTTCAATTCCTCCATATTATTAGAAGTTATTCAAAGAAAGTTTATCATTTCCATTACTTTTTTCTTGTCCCTACCAATTGGGGATTTTATTTCTTACGGCAAATCCTCCTCTCGCTACTTGCGAACACACCTACCTGTACGGAATTATTAGTTTTGCTATTATCGAGTGGTGGATGGGTGAAGCATCAGCTGCTGTTATTTTTGTTGAGAGGGGCGGCGTGCATTTCGGCGAATCCCGTATTTTTTTCTTGGTCATGGGTTGTTTCAGTTATGTGTTACGGAGTTCCTTATACTTGAAATATTTTGCAACAAAAATATGTCGTCTCATGGCGCAAAAATAGCGAATGATTACAGTTGTTCCAAGGACTATAGAAAGTGGGCTCGAGATAAGCTAGTTGGAATCGTCAAATACGCTTTTGAGTCAAAATCAGGTTTATTCCATTTCCCCGAGAGAATAAGCGGTGATTGACAAATTATGTCAGGTGTGTTATAAAAAGTGGGTTCGCCTGTCAACTGTTTTTGAAGGATGGGTGTATGAAAGGGTAACCCATTATCTAAGATCCTATTGTTTATAAAATAATACGTTCTTTAAATAAAGATTTTCAAGTTTAATCTTCTGTGCATTCAATTTATTGTCTATGTTTTTAGTTAATTACTGAAGAATCTTCAGGGAATAGTTTTCTTTATTTCTCCTATTGCGTATTAAATATTTTGGACGATTATTTATTAAAGAGTACAAATATTTAAAGCAGTATTTTGCGGTCACTGCACAATGTTTTTCTTCACATCATCTATATCGATCACTCAAAAAAAAGAATCATTTGAATATTAATATTCCTTTAAGTGCAAAAAAAAATATGGTAATATTATCTTGTTTTCCCAACACAACAGACATGATTAAACAAAAATGAAATGATGATCAACAAAGAATTTTGGTGTGGAGCGTAAAAGAAAAACTACATACATGGGATGTTAAACACAGTTTATGTATAACCCTCCAAGCGTCTTGCAAATGGGTAAAATTGTAATGTTTTTTTCTCTGCATTTTGTTTTAAATGCTAATAAAATATGATTATTTCAATATTACATTAAAAAATCTTTTTTAGGAATATAAACGTAATCCTTGAGAGTCCTAATCATTCTTCAATGCTTTGAAAATTCATTAAATTTATAGAATTATAATATCTTAAACATTGCTTATATTGCAGTGAAACCTGGAGCTTTGTGTACGGAATTTTACGGGACAAACGCTTAGAGGGATAAACAAAAGTTTTGAAAAGGTGCTGAAAAAGTGATCGCAAAGTATCCGGAATATTTAATAACGCCAATGAAAAAGTGATAATTAGTAACAGCTGGTAACACTAGTGCCTGTTATTCCTCCAACTTCAGCAACGAGAATTGCAACCCTTTTTTTCATTTTGTGCACGAAAAAGTTGGCGGAAAATTTACTGAAATTCAGTCGCTGGAAAAATCGGGGAATTTAATAGCAGCTTTAGCTGTCGCCTATTCCACCCATTTCAAGACTTTGACTAGTCCTAAGATTCTGAAGAAACGACATGTATAATATTTTTCATTTCTCGTTGTTCTTCGCCTTTGTTGGTTTAGGTTCAGCATCAGAGATCCATTCTTTACTTTTTTTAATGTGTTGAAACTTCAAAGTATGACAATCTAATCACAAATTATAATTATTATGCGGTTACCAAAATTATAAAGCAATTTTACGACTTCTTTATTGATTTTAAAACAATCCGAAATTTGGGGCTCTGTTGAATTATGGGGAGACCCAACGACAAACTAATTTTGCATATGCAGTTCTTCATGAATAATTTTAGGTATAGATTAGCCTTGTCTATCAAGTTCCTTGCATATCATTTGGTAAGTATAAGAATTATCTCCGATTAACATTTTTTGTTCATCCGGCATATTTTCCAGTGCTACAGCTGCTAAAGTACTTCCCGTATGTTCTTCGTGTAGAAAGGATTTTTGAATTCTTTTCAATTCTGTAAATAATTTAGATACAGTAGCGTAAGAAGGGGTTTTATTTGAACTTACAAAATGCACGTGTTTAAAAAATTCTTCTTGTTTTAGCTCCACATCAACTTCATAGAAAATCATGGCTAGATAATGCTCTTAAATCAGCTTCCTTACCAATTCTTTCAAAATTTATTCTACAATAACTGAATTGCAAATATTGTCACAAATTACCGTTTCCGGTCATAAAAGGCCATAATTATCCAGGCATAAAAAAGCTTGAATTAAAATTTGTTATTTCCCTTCAATAATTTTTTTAGGAGCATATAGTCTGCCTCTATCTCAAATTATTTCCATATCACAATAAATTATCCAAGTATGATAATTGTATTTATTACAATTTAAAAAAATAAAAAAATATCGAAATGATATTCACATTTTTATCAGTTTTATAAAAATCACTTTTACACCTGTCCGTGTTGTTTTGACTGCCTGTTATTCAAACACTGTTTCCTGAATCTATTGTTCACCGTTATCAGTTTTTATTTCACGCAAATATTCGGTCTTATCTCATGAAAATGCGGATGGGAAAAAAGACTTAAAAATGCTTTGTTGAAATGCTTTGCAAAAGATTCATTGGAGAAATAATCCATGATAAATCTGATACACAATGTATGATAATGCAGAAACTTACTTACTAATGTAGTTATAGTGTAGTGATATCATAATTACAAACATAATTTTCTTGCTTAGAGTTAAATACTTCCAATATTATTGCCTGTTAAAGGGATGCTTAATTGAATCAAAACTGTTGTACTAGCCAGTGGCGCCAACTTACATGGGCCTGTGAGGGCCTGAGCCCACCCAATAATTTTAAATTCTAGCGTGACCAATTTTCATTGTTCTATTTCGTTATTTATTCCTTTATTGTTTTATTGTTCAGATTTCTCCCTAGAATAAGATTTATTTTGCCAATGTCCGCTCATGTCAGTTCTCCGATTGCTACCCATAAATCCAAAATGGTTGAAATGTAAATGTTTAACTTTCTAGTGTTTCAATATGTATAGCCATGTTCATGATATGATGATATTACAATAAATATTTTTGTCTTTATAAGGAAAAACGCATGAGAATACAATTTTAAAAAATTGCAACTATCTTAAAACATGATAGCTTGACTTAAAAATCTCATTTTTCACCAGTTGGTCACCTTTCATAGAAAAACAAACTGATTGTACCATTTTACCAAAAAATCTTTGAGCGCATCCAATATTTTTGAACCAACCCAATATTTTTCAAAATTTGGTGCCAATGATACTAGTTATTCAATGAATATATAATTATGCTTTACTTTCCCCAAAATGAACCGTATAATATCCTATTTTGAAAGTCTGTTAAAAAACTTAAAAAAAACCAAACAAACTTGAAAACTTTAAAAACGATATAAAATATTTAAAGACTTTTAAATTTCCAATGCAAGGCTGCTACTTATGACTATTTTTTTTAATTCTATCTCTCACCTCTTTTTTTAGAGTAAAAAATTTTGCATATACTTTAAAATCATGTGTTAGAGAAATATACTAAACAAATCATTTTTTTCAAAATAGTGGTGCGAACAGGATATAAAAGTCATTTAATAAAATAGGTTTAATGAATTCTCAGTATTAGTTTTAATATAGAATAAAAAACTTCACACAAATTACTATTCTGATTCAATAAAAAACGTTTAACTTAAAAGAAAATCTATCATACACAGATAAATCTGAAATGTATTAACTGAATTCTTGAATGTGGTTTATCTTTCAAATAATAACGTAAGTTTTAACAAACAATGTATATAAAAACTATGGTTGAAAAGCAAGTTTTGTTTTTTTAATAATTCCCAAAGATGAAAATCTTTCTTTTAAAATGATCAAGACATCAGTGAAACGAACACCTAGAGATATTTACTTTAACGAATTCGATGAAATTTTGTATCTTTCATTTACATACTATGTATTTTTAAAAAGGAATTGAATAAACGTAGTTTGTATTTAAAAAATGAAGTATAGATGTCTTTTAAAGAAAATGTTTGGAATGTCTTTGATAAAGATTGATAGACGATCGATATCTTTTGTTAAGAATTATGATAAATTATGGCGAAATCTAAAAAAAAAAAAAAAAAACAATATTGTATAAAAAAACATTACAAAGCATACAGAAACACAATATGAACTAGTAATTATTAATTAAAATTACAGTATTTAAGCTGGAAATATAACTGTTTTTTAATATCATTATCCATTTTCTGAAAAATGTAAAATACAAATATTTTGTAACTTATTCCATAAAATGTATTTGTATATTAATTCATTAACTAAAATAACTTTTTTCTCATTGTTCTGTATTATAACGACGAAAAAGGCGTATATAGTTTTTAAATTAATAAAGCGTATTTAGTCAAATAATAATAAAAACATTCTTTTCTGAATTAAGCTATAAAAGGAATAATTGTAAGTAAAAATGATATTTTAATGCGTTTTACTTTAAAATGTACCGTTTGTAAACAGAAATAATCTGAAATGAAGATTCAAGAGATTTAAAAATAATTTTTAACTGCGTTCTATTCGTAAAGGATTAACATAAATACAAAGGATTAAACGAAAATAATGTCTTCTTCATAGAAAACGTTTTAAAAGTAGTATATTAAGAAAAAAAAAACGAAAAAAATGTTTTGCATGCCGTCGAATTAACTAAATCTTACATTTTGTACTCTTTAAAAGTTACATCTATAAATCTATTTAATCCAAAAGTTATAAAATTTTGTTTACAAGAAATGAATTTTATTTTCATTTACAATTTGTTTTTAGGCTTTCTGTTAAAATCTTTTATTTATTTTAACTCCAGAATTACGGAAAATTTTACTTAAGTATTATAAATATGGATAACACTGGATTTTTTATTTAAAGCAATTTATTTATTTTTCTTTAGTAATTTCTAATTTTAGTGAATAGGAGAGAATACAGATTTAACACATTTTTACTATCTTCTATCAATATAATCGAAGAAATTATTGTAATAAAATTTTTCTAGACTTTGTCGAAATCGACCGCGACGTTTTTCAATTTACAGGATTTTTAGGGGTCAGAGATCCAAAAAAACATATTTTTACAAAAGTCTATGTGTTCATGTATGTCCGTGCGTATGTATGTCCTCAATATATCGCTGAAAAGTGTAAAAACCTATGTATAGAATTTAACAAACTTACATATGTTAGTTATAACAATGGACAACAGGTTACAGTTCAATTTGGGGATATTCTGCCAGAAGAAGATACTGTATTAGCAATTTCTGTGCCATTTTTATTATTGCATAATGGAAAAGTGCATATAGATACACCCTATTATATTCAGATCTTGCTGCAATAGCTGTCGTACTCTGATGCAAAACTGCAAGAATACAGAATGTATTACGATATATATTTTAATATTAGTAATACTGAAATAATATGATGTCATCTTAAGAAGGACGTCATCACTATGGCAACCTACAATCACTATCTATCATAAGATATCATTGAATTAATTACGTATGATAGGATTTAATAGAATGACGGAAACTTCTATTAGTATCTTTTTAAATATTGGTTCGATTGTCATGAAATTTAAAATGACTTGACGAAGTCCTGCTACATATATTAAATTTCTAACCATTAGGTTGGTTAGTTTTTGTTAGAAATTTTCTGTTTTTTCCTAACAAATGTAAATTTTGTAAATTCGTTTCGTTCCTTTATCGATTTATTTTATACATTCTATTATTATACGAATATAAATAAGTAAGAATGGCTTACCTTTATATTATTTGTATCAGGATAATCGAGTCTGATATTTTTTCCTTTTTAATTTCTTCTATCTTTACAAGAAGAAAGTATTGGATTCATGAAAATTTTCGACTTCCGGTTTTCGGTGGATTCATACGTTTTAGAAGGTTCTGAACACGTTTTGACTATTTTTAGAAAATGTCTGTCTGTGAGTCTGTCTGTCTGTATGTGATAAAAAATTTTTGGGAGCTCTATCTCAAGAACTAATGCTCGAAATTATGTTCAGTTAGACCTTGATATGAATTAGTGCCAATTGGTTTTTGGTGAAAATTGGCTTGCAGGTGGCGCTGCTATACTACGTTTTTCATGATTTTCAAGATTGCTATATCTCAAGAACTAACGCACAGAATTTCACCAAACTTCAGATTCTGTGACCTCCTGATATACATAGACGCTGATTAAGTTTTGGTGTAAATTGGCCAGCAGGTGGCGCTGCTATGCCACGTTTTTCATGATTTTCATGATATCTATATCTCAAGAACTAATGCACAGAATTTCACCAAACTTCCTATTCCGCGATACCTTGAGATACATAGCCGCTGATAAGATTTTGGTGTGAATTGCCCTATAGGTGGCGCTGCTATGCTACATTTTGCACGATTTTTGCGATAGCTATATCCCAAGAACTAATGCAGAGAACTTCATCAAATTTTAGTTTTTTTTTACACTAGAATATATAACATAATTAGACGCTGATTACATTTTGGTATTAGCCTTGCAACAGGTGGTGCAGCTATGCTGCATTTTGCACGGTTTTTCCGATAGCTATATCTCAACAACCAACGCACAGAATTTCATCAAACTTCAGATTTTGTTACAAAATGACATATAACATAATTACACGATGATTACGTTTTGTTATAAATCTTTCAACTGATGGTGCTGCTGTGCTATATTTTACACGGTTTTTTTTAAACTAGCTATGCCTCAAGAACTAATGCACAGAATTTCATCAAACTTCAGATTCTTTTACACCATAACATAATTAGACGCTTATTTACGTTTTGGCATAAATTGTCCAAGATATGGTGTTGCTGTGCTACGTTTTGCAATTTTTTTGTTATAACTATATCTCAAGAACTAATGGACGAAATGCCATCAAATTTCAGATTCTCTTAGGTCTTGACATCAATAGATGCTTATTAGGTTTTAGTATAAATCACCCAACATGAGGCACTACTAAGCTCATTTTCTCAGAATATTAATTAAATTTTACGTTTTAGGCTTTTCGGATACCAGAATCTCATTAGGCTAGGTCAAATGTTCGAGGAAATTCGATAGTGGATAACTTTGGGGTCACCACGTTTTTTTTAAATATTAAAATGTACTTATGAGATTGAAGAAAGTTTCGGGATTGACACATCCAACTCGTTTATGTACGGTTTACTATTTTAGAGCATGTGTTAAACGATACTTTCCATGTATGTTGATTTCACACATAGAGACAAATAAAATTTAACATATTTGGAAATAAAAAATATCTATAATCATGATTAAATGTGGAGCTAACATAAAAAAAGCTCCTTTCCTTTTGGTTACATTTTTCGATCTATTAAACATAAGAAAAAAAAACATTGTTCTAAATATCAAATGTATAAAAATTAACTGTTATTTGTTTATTTAAAAAAAGTTTATAATGCATAATAATAGTCACATAAGAAAATTCTGTTAATCGTTATTTCATCAGGAAATGAAATAATTATCTTTATTTTTTTTTGTCTTAAAAAAAGTTTTGTTGATCAATTTGTTTATTTTGCTTCGGTTCCCACATAATATATGTTGAAATTAATGTTCTCAGATTATAATTATTTTAACATGTGATGATATCTTTATGTTTAAGATTTCATTTATGATCATAAATATCCTTGTTTAGAATCTTGAGTTCTTTCTCAAAAGCTTTTCGTAAATTATGTTGATTAAGTGATCTGTTAGCGTGATTAATTTTATTATCTTCCTTTGGAGATTACGTTGTGTAACATCGGTCAAAGGTTTTTGCGTTGTTACACTAGTCCAAGCACCGGCCGCGCAAAACCCTACGTCCTCGAGCGCAAGAAAAATTCCTTCATTTTATGGAGGAGTAGTAATAGGGGAATCTAATGATCGATGTCTGCCGGAAGCGAAGGGATGCATAAGCCAAAAATTGACACCACTAGTGGTTGACTCGAAGACTTACAAGGAAGGTCTCCATACTGGGCATACTCAGAATTTTATGAAAAAAATACTAATTAAAGTACTTATGTATGTAATAAAGGATCAGTCAAAATTAGCGGCGGAATCACATTTGAAAATATGTAAAAAAATAAAATATTTTAGAATATTTGGCGGGAAAAGACGAAAGAGTCACTCGATTTGGCGAGCAGCCCTTTTCTTCGCCAAAAGCAAACGATTATAATGCAACTCAAAACTGTTGGATTTTAGATGTGTGATTTTAGGCGTGTAAATGGTATTTAATGAAGTTAAACATAAACAATGAGAGACTTTAATATATTATATACATCTACATACATATTGTATTACATATATATATTACTTGTTGAAGTTGTTATTTAATTAATCACTGGAAAAAATGTTTTTATAGATAAAAAAATTATATTGAGAAAAATTATCTTCATGTAAGTTATTTTCATGTATTAAGCGTATTTAAAAATAAAAGCCAGCTTTCCATAGCAACAAAATTTAATCGACAGTTCTCAGTTGGACTTTGAAATAAATTTAATTAATTGAAATTATGAATTTTGTTTTAAATCTCAAATTTTGATGATTAAATTTGAATGTATATACGTATACATATCGATATAACAAAATTATACTTAAAACAAACTAAAACTTACAAAACAAAAGTTATATAAATTAAATTTCTCAAAACAAGTTCAACATGAAGCTTTTCTTTTCCTTGAAGTGTATTTGATAAAAAATATTTTTTGAAATTACATTCCATCGCCAACCGGCGATAAACCGCCAAATAACGAAATTTTCATTATTTTTTTACTGTTACTGAATGGAGATTCCGCCGAAAAATTTTTTCATAACCGTATATAACCACACGAGAAGAACATTCTGTAATTTTTTCAGATTTTTCGGGGTATGCCTGTATGGAGACCTTCCTTGTTAGTATTGTGTTTTCCTGCACCCAGTTTTCCATGTTTTCACACTTTTCATTGTACGGCAAACCTAATGCTAAGTTTACGAGTCACCCACTTGTGGTGTCAATTTTTGGCTTATGCACCGCTTCGCTTCCAGCAGACATGGGTCATTAGATTCCCCCATTCCTGCTGTTCCATAAAATGAAAAATATTTCTTGTGATAGATTACTTAGGGTTTTGCGCGGTCGGTTCTTGGACTATACTTGGTCAGACGGATGAGCCAGATAAAGACCATACATTGAAAAAAATAAATGAAAGATGCTTCTAAAGGCTGCAGGTCACCTACATTCCGAATTCCCCTCCGTAACGTTAAGTCTTTTGGCGTTTGATGCATTCTTGTATTTAAAATATCTCCTCGGGAAATTAATATTTTCAACTTTTTCTTTCGGTGTTCTCTTCTTAAAATATATTACTTAGGTTTCAAAATATTTATAAAATTTATGTTCAATTGAATATTTTATGCGTTAAAAACTGACAAACTGGAAATAAAATTTTAACACGTCACATAAAATTAAGTACAGATTTTAGAAATATTTTGAAAACTAAGAAAAACAGAAAGATGTTTTAAGAAAAGATCATCGAAAGAAGTTAAAAATATTAATTTTATGAGGAGGTATTTTAAATATAAAAAATGCATCAAACGCGCATAGACTTTACATTACGGTCGAGGAATTTGAGTAGTGCGTGATCAGCAGCCTTAATTTATAAAAATGCCCTTTTATCGTGATGGAAAATATACAATAACTTCTGCCAAGTCATCGAAGACTTGGAAAAACAAAAATAGGAGATATTACCTATACATTTAAACGCTAGAAAACTATTTATTTTCGAAATTCAAAAACGAATTTCTAAAAAAAAAATTTTATGGGTAGACCGACATTTTGAAAATTTTTCTGGTAGCTTTTACAGTGCTACGTGTTATCAGTTTTCTCCAGTTGGAATATCACTTTTTCGGATACTATCAATTCTCAAATAAAAGCTTTTATTATATCCGGAAAATATGTTTAACAGACAGAATTAACATGAATATGAAATTTAACATTATTTTGTTGCATTTGCATGTACAAACTTAGTTATGCTGCTGTAAATATTTATTTGAGAATATGTAGAATCCAAAAGACTGATTTTGAACGTACAGGGAGTTGATTAATGCATTGTAAAAACTGCTCAGACGTATTTCCGAAATTGATGAGAAGCTAATGAAAGATTATTTTTGTACATTCTTCTTTAAATTTCGGAAATAAACTGTTTTCTGAGATTTTGATATATAAAGAAACAATTTTTAAAATCATGGGTGACTACGAACGGGTTTTTTATATTTGAGTTCTTGATTATTATACATTTTCGTGGATTAAAAAACATCTCTGATTTTTTACAGTGTAGATTTTGCGTATTTATCTAATTACAAAAGTACCTAAAATTATATATTTCTATAAAAGGTACGACGTAAGGTGAAGATAACACAAGATTCCATCTTCTTTCACAGTAATAAAATAAGAACTAAACTAGTTAGATATGGCATTTTCAAGACTTATATATGTTAATACCTCCTGAAAAATGCAGCTAGCAGAGACACCCATTAGATTGTTTACAGCTAAATCTAGTCAGCAACAACTTATGTGAACTTCTAACTGAATCTGAAGTTTGATAGAAATCCGTGCATTAGTTTCTCAGATAGAACTATTTCAAAATCTTTAATAAGTTTTGGATAATAGTGCCACTTGATATGTGATGTACATCAAAAATTAACATGGATAAATTTTTATCAGATAATAACTGAATCTAAAGTTTAGTGAAAATTCAAGCATGTTCTTGAGACGAGCTGTTATGAAAGTGTGTAAAATGCAGCACAGCACTGTCGCTTGTAGGGCAATTTACACCAAATATTAAACAAGACTAATTTGTATCACGTGCTAACTGAATCTTAAGTTTGATGAAAATTCGTGCATTAGATCTTGAGATAGAGTTGTTGCGATGATCATGGATAATACAACATGGCATTGACATCTGTTGAGCGATTTGCACGAAAAAGCAGTAAACACTAAATTATATGAAAGACTAACGGAATTTAAAGTTTTATGAAAATCCGTGAATTATTTCTTGCGATAGAGCGCATAAAAAATAATTTGTCACATAAAGAGTGACAGATTGGCAGACAGACAGACAAACTCACAGACAGATAATTTTGAAAAACCATCAAATATTGATCAGGGCCTTCTAAAGCGTATAAATCTATCGAAAACCGGAAGGTGAATTTTATCACTAATGCAATACTTTCTTCTTGAAAAGATAGAAGAAAATAAAAATAACGCAAGATCTTTCTATGTTATTGTCGTCGTCCAATTTCCCTAAAACATAAGTTTGCAGCCATTGAATTTATTCTTTTTTTAAAAAGAAAAACATTGTTTGATATGCGAATTTGCTTCTCTGTAATGAAATTATATTTGCATTTTGATGCGATTCGGGTGGTTGAATAATAGAAAACGGCACAAAGGCGTCCGTAAATTTCAAATATTTCTAGTTTCATTTGTGTATGTAAATAAGAAGAGGACGATACTTACCGACAAAGTTATTGTCGAACATGGAATGTGAAAAATTCATATTAGGTATTATTTTGGAGTAATCTTGCTTTATTTAGAGAATTTCGTGGTTTTTCAAGAATATTTCTACATTTTAAATATTCATTATAACCCAATTCAATAAATATATATAACCTTTTCCACAATTAAATTATACCGTTTCTTTTTTTTAATGATGTACATTTTTCCATAAAATATTTTTATTTTATCTTGTTTGTACAGCATGTAAATTAATTTAATGTAGCTAATTAAGATAAAGAACTCGATTTCTATAAATTAATAATAACAAAACCTTGCACGTCTATATACACTGAAAATAAATCAATCACTGATATCTAGAAAATAAATTGTGGCTCTAAAAACAAGTCGGAAATTGCACTTCAAGCGTTGCAAATGAGGCGAGTTCGTACCACAAAGAAGTTTTAAATATATTCAGATTTTTGTGTATTAGTATACAATAGTTCGGATGCAGTATATTAGCTGAAATCGTTTGCTTGCTCGTGTAAGTAATGTCTGCTTTCTCGTTATGTAGGAAGTAACTTCCAGTAAATCTCAGCAAAAAATATCAATATCATAAAATGTGAAATAGTTTAATATAAAAACCGAACAATGTTTTCTCTTATACCATTAGGTAAAGGAATGTTTTTGTGGAGACCTGTAAATTAAAAAGAAATATTTTTTGCACCACAGATTGTACAGAATGCATACTTTAGTACATATATTTCTTAGATGCAAGTCAATTTCATTACGTTTGAAAGAATGCAACATCATAAAAATGCACTTGAAATTATTTTTTCCCATTAGTCGTCATGTAACGGAATAGTTTTTATTGTAACTGTAATTAAACTATACATCAAACTTTGAAAAAAATTGAAATGATTAGAAAAAAATACTCAATAATTATATATTTTAAATTTCAAAAAATTCGTTTGGGTAGTTTTTGATGTGTTATATGCGGAAGGACGGACAAACAGACGAATTGAACGACGAGTGTAGGTGCTAAGTATATTCATAATTATGAATGCACCTAAAAATAATTTCATATAATTCTTATAAATTAAAAATCTCTTTACTAGAGAGTTCTAGTTATCTCTATAAAAATTCAAGTGTCTTGTCTTACGTGATTGAGGTCAATTTTTTTACAAATATCTCTGCAAATAAATGCGAATACAAGAAGTTAGTTTATATAAGTGGATTTTTTTTCTTTCAATGTAGAGTTTTTATTTAAAATATTAAATAATAATTAAAAAAAAATGTGCAAAATAATTCTAAATTTCGAGTTTTTTGAAAAATTCAGCAATTTCAAATTAATTTTGTTAGAATTTGACAAAAAAAGTTAATTTTGTAAAAATCTAAATGAGATGGTCTTAATGTTAGTATTACACTTATTACTAATATGTTATTTTATTTTCTTTTAAACGCAGGGTAGGAATATTGGTATTATTCAAAAGAAACTGCCGTCTGAATTTAATGTGAAAATAAACATGAAAATGCAAGATTTGTCTAATCCAGCGTGTTTTAAATTTAGACTTTTTTCAAACGAAAAACCATTTAAGCAAAGATAAATATTACATTTAAATCAAGTCTTTTAACTCATTTCTTCGATAATAACATTTAAAATACTTCTACTACTTACTATACATTAGGGTGGATCGAAAAGTATAGGAAAAATATTTTTTTTTTTAGAAATCACTATCGGCGTGGCGTGCAAAAGTTGCCTTTTATGCATATTAGTTTACAGGTTTTTTTTTTTATTAAAATCCATTCATATCTTCCGGTGCTCCAAGTGCCCCAAAAATAACTAAAAATTGAACTTTTTTATGATTTTGTAAATGTTTTTTTGTTTATTTATTTTTCCTAAATTTTTTTGGCACGGGGTGCAAAAGCAATCTTTTATATTTCTGAACTTACACATTTTTAAAATAAAATTCATTCATATCTTCCGGTGCCCCAAGCACCCCAAAAATAGTTTAAAATAAAAATTTTCTTGATAAAAATTTTTTTTGTTTTATTTTATTTTATTTTACTTTACTTTTTGAAATTCATTTGGCACCGGGTTGTTATTAGTATACTAGTTGTTATTAGTATACTCTGCAGTTCCCATATTTTTTAAAAATAATAATCCATTCACATCTTTAATGCACCAGTTATAATTAAAAACTGAAATCTTTAGAAAAATGTATTAAGAATTATAATTTACGAAAAATATTTACAAATTTTGAAAAACAGTATAATTAATAACGTATAAAGATATAAATAACATTAATTTTACAATAAAAAGTTACATATAAATTTAAAAATCTAAGCATTAAATTATAAAAATTGAACGTAAGTAGAGAAAAGTTTTACGTCCTTCATCTTGGAGATTTATTTACATGTTTTTAAAGTTTGTAATCTTTTTTGGTATCAAAATGTTTTATATGGCTCTTGATTTTATTCTATTCAATATGAAACCGTGTCGCTTTTCTTGTCCTGATACAGTTTCTGATGACCCAGACTCTAGTTGAACGCATGTTTCAACCGCTTGGGTATGGCATGGATATTTTGACCATTCATTCGTTTTTACTACTTTTATCATATCCTCAACGTCTTCGCAGGGCACATTCATCAAAAAAGTGGTTCAAAACGTCCAACTCGTTGTCAGTCAATAAGTTCAAAATAATCCTTCGCTTTGAAATTTATTTGGGGTACTTGAAAAATTCTCACTTCAAGTGATTTTCCATTTTTATTCCTAGCACAAATTACAGGATTCGCACACTCTTTATATTTTGTAAGGACTTTGGCACCACTATTAATGATAAGAAAAATTATATTTAATTTTTAAGAAACACAATTCGCAACCACCTCCTCGATTCGCAATTTTCGCAATATTTTTCTTCTGTGAAATACATTGCAAATACTGTAAAAATTTAGTGATAGATCTGTGCGAACCCTGAATTAGCTTTCATATTGCTAAAGATCTAATATACTCTCTGTTATCTGTGAGCATTGACAATACCAAATTTTTAGGGTGATATGCCAAATAACAAAGTATAAAAAGTTAATTTTAAACTTTTAATAACATACAATAAACGATTTCTCATTCTCTCTATCTACGTTTTACGCTGGGTAAATCATTCTATAACTGTTAATTTTACTTGTATTTTTTAGCTCAAAATTTGGTTGAAAATCGATTTTCGGCAAATGCTTAAGAGTTTTGGTGCACTGGAAGAAATTTATCAAAGTCGAAAATTATTTGGATGCATGCTAATGTACTAAAAAGCATCTTTTGTATCCCGCTGATAAGTAAATTAAAAATAAATTTAAAAAAAAAACAAAAATTATAATTTTTTATAAAAATATCAATATTTCTACTGTTTTGGGGTCGCTTGTGGCACCGGAAGATATGAATGGATTTAAATTTTAAAAAATGTGTGAACTAATATATATATATAAGGAAACTTTCGTAACCCACGCCAAAAATAATTTTTTAAAAATTAAAAAACAAAAAAAATTATAAAAAATTATAAAAATTTCAATTTTTGACTATTTTTGAGCCGCTTGGGGCACCGGAAGATATGATTGGATTTCATTTAAAAAAAATATGTGAAATAGTATGCATAAAAGGCAAGTTTTGCACCCCTCGCCGATTCGATTATACAAATTTCGATTTTTCGATCCACCCTACTATACATACTACTACTTAAATCATCATATTATCATTGCTTGAGACATTATGATAGTAAATCATAACTATTGCAAGGGAAAAAAAAAAGAAAAAAAACAGTATTTCAAGTGTCAAATCATAACAAACGTCGTCTTTTTCAAAATGTTTGATGTTTACTTTTAATTCTTATAAAAAAGGAGTGCTTTTGGTAATAATAAGTTTTTTATATAGTAATTGGGACTGACTATCGATCGAAAAAGAAAGGAAAATTAAGAAGAAAAATAAATAGAGTAATATGAAAATTGACTTTTTGACCAAACATACAAACAGTATGGCCAAGTAAAATAATAATAATAATAATAATAATAATAATAATAATAATAATAATAATAATAATAATAATAATAATAATGGCACCCAATAATAATAACGATTGACATTATGATTGGCATGATAAACATGTTGCCAGTATATATTTATGTGTCTATTAGGTGAACACTCGAATTTTTTGGCCCCGTGCTGAATTTAATAATGGCGACTGACGAATTATATTATAACAAGAAAGTTTAAATTAATTTTAAACACGATTATTCAATCGGTAAATCAATTATAACGGTAAAACTTTTCCAAGTGAGTGAAAAAGTTCGGGCTAGGATTCGAATCAGGGATGTATTGGCTGAAGCCGCCAATGCTCTACTAACTGAGTCCTCCCGGAAGAATGCTGGGGGAATATTTTACTCAAATGACCTCAACGATCACAGAATCTTGTCTGATACATTGGATCAGCTCAACAGAATAAATCGAAGGTCAATATTGAGAACTGCAGAAAACGCTGCATTTTTTTCTCCAACTAGGAAAATTTACACCGTTATAACAAGGAAGGTTATTTGTAATTGTAGTTTCAACAAGTGTTTGTACAAAGCTTTTACTATGTGCAGAATGTTTCAACTCAGCGTTTACATTTTTTCGGGAAAGACAGAGTACACCTAGATGATTAAAAATCACAAAGCAATGTATGGTAATTTTTCTGGGACAGTAGTGACGACATAAAAAACAAGAAAGGAAACACACGAGTAGGATGAAAGAACATGTTTTTTATTTTTAATACAGCAAAAAACTAAGAAATAAGAAATAAAAGAACTACAACGATCGTCATCAAAGAAGATGTTCAAAATTATGACTCAGGCCGTGATGCAGGCCTTGTCTCTCGAACGCATCGAAGATAATGCCGAGCAGGTTCTTTGACTCTGTACGGCATTGTCGCAGCATTGCTAGGAATATTAAAAATCTATTAAGAATATTCAACGTATCGGTACTAAGAATATTAAACATATTTTTCTCAGCCTTTTCATGTTTTTCCGTCCTTGTGTTTTGTGCAGTAACTAATGCATCAGAAATATGTTTCCGACCATGTATTGCTATTTAATTTTTAATTTTCTAGGTGTACCTTATCTCTCGTGAATCTTTGTTTTCTGAATGTTCAAATAGCCTGCATTTCATATTTTTCTTAATGTGGTTAATACATTCGCTGCCACTCACGCGCCTTCGCGTGATATGGCGCCAACGTTAAGCTGCCGCTCACGTGCCAGCGCGTGATGTGGTGTTATGCCCAATAGCCAGTCACGCGCTGGCGCGGGAAAATGTTTCACTGATTCTTTGTTATTAAAAGTAAATCGGCTTCTGGGAAAAACCCACTTCTACAGTGCGGCATTAACTATCATCACGTCTTCACATAAGCGGCAGCGAACATGTTAATAAATTACCAAGCCAATTTAACGTTTTAAGAGTCTTTTTTGGGACAATGTGTATTTTCTTTTTGTTTATGTTTTTCCTTCTTCAATGCCCTTTACTTTTTTCTTTTGAGGTGCGCTCGTAATTATACAAATACATATACAATATCACTTACAGTCATCGTTCAGTCCGTCCGTCTGCTTGTCGATCCGAATTTAACAACGCAAAACCACCCAGCCGAATATTTTGAAATTTAAAATACATAATTGTTGCATAATTTTGTCAAGTCACTTCAAATTTTATAAAAAATTGGATGCATAGTTTCGTTAGGGAAAAATGAAAAATATTCCGTTACATTATGGACAGTGGGAAAAATAGCTACAAGCGTATTTTAATAATGTTATTTTTTCGAACATAATGAAATTGACATGCACCTATAAAGTATATACTAAAATATATATTCTGTACAATCTGTGGCACAAAGAATATTTGCAATTAATTACAGGGTCGCATAAGAGTATTCCATTACATTATGGTATAAGGGGAAACATTGATTTAGGCGCGTTTTAATTATATGAATCTGTTTCACATTTTATGAAATTGAAATTGATATATGTTGCTCATTTTTGCTACATGTTACTTTTTGTATAATAAAAGCAGATAACAACAAACATAAAGCAGATAGTATTTGCAGGGACACACAAATGATTTCGGATACAATATTGTATCTTAAATACTATATACTAATACACCAACATCTGAATATTTTTAAAATTTCCTTCAGTACAAACGCAGCTCATTTGATACGCTTGACAAGCAATTTTCAACTTGTTTACTTTCGTGTGGAATCTCGCATCCGTCTCTTATCGACATTTTTAATATTAGAAACATTGCTATAATGTATATGCTTAATTACTATAAATTTCATTGATGGATAACTATTAACAAGCATAGCGAATAAAGAAAAAAAAATTAAAAACTACGTGATTGTCATTGAACGAGCTATTATGTAACCAATTCCATGCTATAAAGGAAGATAAATGAATTCATTAAAAATATCCTCCTGAACATTTTATCACTGCTTTAAAACATTGTAAACATTTGAAATTTTGTCATCTTCGAAAACTTGAATTTGGAATAAGAGTGAAAATGGAATTGACACAGAACATATCTGCGCTAGTGCGAAATTTAATGTTTTAAAACCATTAAATGTATCTTTGTAAAAATAGATTAAATTAAATAGTAACATATTCAATTCTCAAGTGCAAAAAGGCATCTTCTAAAAGTCCCAATAATGTATTATTTTTTCTAGCTTTCATAATTTTTGCGTTTAATAATATTCTTTAAAACATTATTCCTTGATGGAAACAAATGAATTCAACGGAAATCACGTCTTTAAAAAAGAGAATTTAAATTTTTATTTTGAAAAATATTATTTAGGAAAAATAACGTATTAAAATATAGCTTAACGAAATTCTTATATTGAAATGGATGTTAACTTATTATTTTTACACAACAAAAGTTTTATCCTGCGATGTCTTTTAAAGATGAATTTAGCATTGTATTTATTTATTTGTTATTTACTTCTTTTTGTTTTATTTTCACGTGTAATCTCGAATTCGTCTCTTATCGACATTTGTAATATTACACTCAAACAATGCTAAAATTTATTTTAATTACTGTCAATTTCATTGATGGAAAACTATTAACAAGCAAAAAGCATGAAGAAAAAACATTAAAAATTGCGTAATTATCACTGAACGAATAATTATGTTACCAATTTTATTCCACAAAGTCATATAAGTGACAATAAAAAAATCCTTTTGAACATTTTATCATTACAGTAAAACATTGTAAATGTTTGCAATTTTGTCATCTTCGAGTGAAATACGAAGGAAAATAGAATTGATACAGAACATGTATGCGCTAATGCTAAATTTAATATTTTAAAACCATTTGTAAAAATATATTAAATTAAATAGTGACATCATTATTTCTCAAATGCAAAGCGCATCTTCTAAAAGTTTCAATAATGCATTTTCATGCCACTTTTCATAATTTTTGCTATAAATAATATTCTTTAAATCATTATTTCCTGATGGGGACAGTGACGTAAAACAAGTCTTTAAACAAGGAAATTTATACTTTTATTTTGAAAAATATTATTTGGGAAAAATAACGTATTAAAATATAGTCTTAACGAAATTCTTACATTGAAATGTATGGTATTTTACTATATTTACGCAGTAATTTGATAAAGCTTTATCTTTTGATGTCTTTATCGAATTTTAGTAAATGTAACAAAATTTAAAACAGTTTAGCATATTGTATCAAATTTAATTTATGTGCAGGAAACATTGGTCGAAGTTTTATATTGAATTTTCATATATTTTCTGATCTTGAAATGTGATTAACATTGCCTTTCAGATATCGAAAATTTGTAGAAAAGCTAAGAGTATTTTTTTAGAATACCTGCTTGTTTACATAACAATAAAAATTGCATAATAATAATTTTATATTACATAACATAAAACACATACTTGTTTCTACAGAAAAGCATAAAATATAATTGAATTTTCGGATAATTTTGTAAAAGTTATTGTTTTTAAAATATTTTTGGTGTTTTATAAAAGAGAGGTTTGATTATTGATTTTGTATTTGCTAATATAGCTTGCAGTATTCATTTTAATCTAATTTGAGAAAAGAATTATTTTGTTACATGCAAAATCATGAAGATAAAAAAAAACTTATACTAAAATATCATTTTTAAAAATGTTACTCTATTCTATATAATGTTATTCTGTTCTTAAAAATGTTATTCTGTCATAGTTTTTTATTTAAACATTAAAACAATGTTTTAATGAAACTCTCAATGCAGTTTAAAAATCACATTTCAACTGATGTTTAGAAAATCCTCACATCTTTATAATACTTTCTCTAAATTTTTTTTGAACATGACTAAGTTTTGAAACTGAAAAAGGCGATGTATTTTATGGCCTCCAATTGCCTACATGAAGAATAATGGCTTAAAATGGGGGGGGGGGGCATTTTCTCTCATTAGAGGTCTTTCTTATGGAACCTAACGCGTATTTAGGCTAGGAAATCTAAGTTTAGAAGAAAATCACGGAAAATTCCTAATGATTACAAAAGTGAATCTAAAGTTTCATAGTGGATCGATTTTTTATTTTATTTATTTATTTATTTATATTTTTTTTGGGGGGGGGGATTGTATTTAATTCAGTAATCTACTTCGCCTTCTAGGCCAAAGTTTTTACTTTTACACTGCTACTTGCCATTGTGTATCACAAATATATAAATTATTATCTAGACTTTAAGAGACGATGGTACACAGCGTACGTGGCCCCTGCCATTATTTGTGTAAGTATCTTTAAAGTTAATAACTCCACTAATTAGCGACGATTTTTTCGTAAAATGAATACAAATATTATACTTTTATTTTTCAGTAACGATAGGTGTCTCCAGCACTCTTCAAAACCTTTTCTTAATGCATAAAAATCTAAATTTATGTGTAACGGTAAAATGCGCTTTTCTCAAAAACCACGTGACCCAGGGTAATAGCTATATTTTTCCAGCAAGGTTTAATATAACGTTTACCACCTCTAACTTTTTCATAAACTTAGTTTTAGCAGATGTGGAAATAGATGGGGCAGGGGATTGGAAAATATTTTTGCGCTACATTTTAGATTATATTTCTGAAAATATAAACATAAAATTAAAAGAAATATACATTTGAGCTCATCGTTACAAAAACTTTCGCACAATACTCCGTAGAATATAGAAAGAAAATATTTTTCTTTCAAATAACCTAATTTGTCCCCTCCCTATATTTTTTGTAAATATACATCAGAATTTTTATCAATCTGTAAATATGTGGGTCAAAAGTATTTACCAACTCTCCCAATTTGAACTTTCCACACTGTAAAAAAAAATTCAAGAGGTTACTAAACATTTCTTAGTAAATTTGTATTCCACAGAATTTCTTAGTAACCATTACAAACTTTTTTTTTGCAAGTGAAACAAGCATTTCTTTTGTAAACTGAACAAAAGAATTCTTTGTATAACAAACTTAAAAATTTTTAGTATGAGCCACCAAGCAAATTTTAATAATAGCTCCAAAATTATTTTTAATAGCCATTACGTGCGCCTGAAGGGCAGGAGGTTCCTTCGAGCTGCATCCAGACTTCCGAAACGGAAGATTTTCGGCAAAACTGCAATAGATGGCAGCACCAAACATTTCTAATTCTGATCCGACAGGATTTTCACAATCATTTATTAACGAGTACTTACACTACATACATTCGGGGCGTATTTGCTCTGTCCAGTATCGAACCCGGGACCTTTCAGACTGGAGTCCGTTACTATAACCACTATGCTATCAAGGCCACGCCAAGTGAGTTTTAGTAATAGCTATTAAAAATATAAAACTATTAACTCTATTCATTGCTAACTTTTTTCTAGTAATTCTTACAGATTTTCTAGTAACCGACTAAGATTACTAAAAATTTCTTAGTAATTACGAGGATCACTAAAGTTTTTTTTAGTAGATCGACCCTTTTTTTTTACAGTGCACGTTCTATAGTTTACGAGTAAAGTTGCTGTGACAGATATACACGTTAGTGATCTTATAATGGTTCTGTTTTCACAACATTTTGTTTAAAAACATAATAATTCTTTAAACCAATCATTTTTTTCTTTTCTAAATAACTAAATTAATAAATTACGCAAAATAACAGTGATATAAGGATAAAGAACAAATAATTTCTTTCAAAAATCTTTAATGAATCGAAAACAGTCATTTATTCTCGTCAGAAGAAAACCACTCCATTGAATCTAATGATCAAACAATCTGTTAATGGATTAGTTCGCTTTGTTTTAAGAAAAGATTCTTCCTTAATTGAGTCCTAAACACTAGCTCTTATAGTAATTACTTTTTGAAACTGCACAAAAGATGCATCTAATCGTATCTATTAGCCTCTGCAAAGCTTTTTATACTTTTGAATGCATCTGCTTTCATATGATTTAATTGTTTTTTGTTGTGATTTATGGCAATATTTTAGCTCTAATGATTCTGCTTTACTTACGACTTTTTAGGTACTTATTAATTTGATTAAACTAAATAAAATATTTTAAAGAAAAAAATATACGAAATGAGAACAAAGAATGTAGAGATTTATTAGATTGTATCTTTTTTATAACATATAAGTAAAATTTATTAAATTTTTAAGTATATTTAAAATTATGTTACTTGTTCATGCAAACACTTAAGCCCCTTTTACGAATCTGTTTGTGTATAATAGAAATTTGTTTAAACCCATTATTTTTTCTTTCTTTGTTTAACAATTATTTAATTAATTAATGAAATATCGAATAACAAATATTTAAAGATACAGAATAAATATTTTCTCGCAAAAATCTTTAATGAATCAAAAAAGTGCCAATTAATCTCATCAAAACAAAACACTCCATTGAATCGAATGATCACGCAATCTGTTAACAGATTAATTGTCTTTGTTTTAAGGAAATACTTTTTTTAATCTCAGTTAAGTTGAAAACACTAGATTTTATTCTAATTATTTTTAAACCTGTATGAAATATGATTACAAATCTATTCTTTAGCATTCAGAAAACTTTTTAATTTTAGAGTGCATTTGCTTATAAATATTTAACAGATTTATTGGGATTTAGGGCAATATTTTAGTTTTACTGATTCGTCTTTATTTACGAATTTTAAAGATATTTGCTTATTTGATTAAACTAAAAGGAAAAACTGAATTTCAAGGATTATTTCCTTAGAAAATCCGTCAAAAGTTTCTTTTTTTTGTTGAAACACGTTTTTATTTGCGATTGAAGTTTTTTAATAACTATTTTATCACAAAGTGACGCGTCATCTTTTTCCTCTAGATATTGAATAAGGCCTTCAATGTGAGCTAAAGTTGCGTCGTGGCTCATTTTGTTTTGTACTTATCTTCTTCGTCACTCTCTTCCAAATTCATACCTAACGCTTCTTCTATAATTTCGTTATCAGTTGCACTCTCGAAGCCTGGATCGTTAGCATCAAAACTAATCCACTCAATGATATTATCTTCATCGACATTTTCGTCACCAGCAACGGATTTTGCCAAATTCACTAAATCATGAACGGAAACTTTTTCTTCTTCCTTTTCAGATTCTACTAGAGATTTTTCTATACTTGGCAAAATTTTCCGTCAGGACTTTATTAATGTGGATTTCTGTACCGAGACCCAAGCACCGTTTATATCATAAATGCTATCGAGAATCGCGTAATCTTTGAAATTTTTTTTTAGATCATCTCCCTTTTCAATTCTTTTTGTCAGCAATTACGTTTTGTATTTTTTTTCTTAATTGAATCGATTACGCCGTGGTCCATAGGTTGGATAAGAGCTGTAACATTGGAAGGGAAAAATTTGTCAAGAATTTTCCATCTTCCGATTTCAATTTTAGATTTGCAGGGTGGGATGGGGCGTTGTTAATTAGCAACACACCTTTCTAGATTAAATTTTGAGACGCCAGATGCTTCCTAGCTTCCACGTTTTCAAATGGAATTTATATTTAGTAAAAAGGACCGAAAACTCATCTTATATCGCAGAAATAAGTTTTTTTTGTCAAGGATGTGAAAGGAAAAAAAGATTCGTGGATAATCCGCTCCCGCATAATCGGGAGTTTACTGTATTAATTATTCTAAAACGTATTGAAAATTCATTAAATATATGGAATTATTTTATCTTAAATATTGTTTATATTGCAATGAAACCTGGAATTTAGTGAGCGGAATATTACGTTCCAAACATTTAGAAGGTTATAAAAAAAAGGAAATAAATTTTACAATAATATTACAATAATATAAAGACAAAGAATAAAGTTTTACAGTTATGTAACTTGCTCATGATACCAATTGGACTTCTTTTACGAGTGTTTCTACAAATAGACGAAAATTCTTTAAACTTATTTCTTTTTTCTTTCTTAAATAATTAAATAAATCAATTTCGCAGGAACGGAATATAAGAAATAAATAATTTATCACAAAAATCTTTAATCAAAAATAAGCCGCTTAATCTCGTCAGGAAAAAAACACTCCGTTGAAGGGAATGATCAAGCAATCTGTTAATGAATTAGTTCGCTTTGTTTTAAGAAAAACTTGGAAGTGTTTTCTTCCTTAATTGAGTCGGAAACACTAGCTTTTATTCTAATTTCTTTTTCAAACTGCAGTAAAGATGTTTAAAAAACTATCTATTTACATCTAAAAAGCTCTTTCAATTTCACAGTGCATCTGTTTTCAAATAGTTCAATTGTTTTTTCTTGGTATTTATGACAATAATTGAGTTCTTCTGATTAATTTTTATTTAATTTGGCACTTATTAATTTGATTAAACTAAATAATAGAATTTCAACAAAAAATATAGAAAAGGATAGAAAAGAATACGGATTCACAGGAACATATCTTTATTATAACATAAATACAACATTCATTTATTTTTAAAATATCTTTACACTTTTGTAACTTGTAGAGGCAAACAGTTAAGTTCCTTTCACGAATGTATGTCTATAAAAATAGAAAATTGGTTAAACCCATAATTATTTTTTTTTCTTGAATAAAAAAGGAAATATATTTTTCAATAATATAACAATATTATAAATACAGAGAATAAAGTTTTATAATGTGACATTTTCATGCAAACAGTTTAGTTCCTTTTAGGAGTCTATAAAAAAAAAGATTTTTTTAAAACCATAATTATTTTTTTTCTTAAATAAAGAAAGGAAATAATACTTGAAATAATGTAACAGTAATAGAAAGACAAAAAATAAAGCTTTACAGTTATGTTACTTGTTCATGCAAACAATTGAATTCCTTTTACGAATGATTATAAATAATTAAATTCATTAAAACTATTCCATTTTTCTTTCTTAAATAATCAAATAAATTAATTTTGCAGGATCTCAATACAAGGAACAAATAATTTATCGCAAAAATCTTTAATGAATAAAAAATTAGACATTTAATCTCGCCAGAAGAAAACACACTCCATTGAATCTAATGATCAAGCAATCTGTTAATGAATTAGTTTCCCTTGTTTTAAGAAAAAAATTGGGAGTGTTTTGTTCCTTAATTGAGTCAAAAACACTAGCTTTTGTTCTAATTTCTTTTTGAAACTACAAGAAAGATATTTAGAAAACTACCTACTTGCATCTAAAAAGCTGTTTCAATTTCAGAGAGCAACTGCTTTCAAATAATCTAGTTGTTTTTTCTTAGCATTTATAGCAGTCGTTTAACACTGCTGATTCTACTTTATTTACGGGTTTTGAAGACACTTATTAATTTAATTAAACTAAATAATAAAAATTCAACAAAAAATATAATAAATGGGAGCAAAGAATACGGATTTATAAGGATATTTTTTTTTTTTTTTGTAGTACAAGTACAGCATTTATTTATTTTTTTAAATATATTTACAATTATATAAATCCGTTCTTTTTTATCTCTTAAATCAATCAATCAATCAAATAAATGATTAATTTTCGTAAAATAATATTGATCTGAAGACAAATAATAAATAGTTTCTCCCAAAGATCTTTAATGAATATAAAAAATGCAATTTAATCGCATCAATACAAAACACTCCATTGAATCTAATAGCAAGCATTATTGTAATGGATTTGTTGCCTAGTTTTAAGAAAACACTTGAATGTGTTTTGTTTCTTAAAAGAATCTTTTATTCTAATTTATTTTTGAAACTGCAAAAAGATGCTTATAAATATATAGACGCTTTCAGTCGTGACGTCAGTTATAACGTTTTACTTGGAAATGACTCCAAACAAACGATTGCTATGCTGTGTTTTTTATTTTAATTTTCTATTATAACAATATTTTTAGCTATATGTCACAGGAAAGTGTTTAATGCTTCATATGCAATGATACAATTTTCTACGATTTATACTTAATAAGAAATGAAGCATTGCACCCGTTTGTTTGGAGTTAGCATCGAAGCAAAATGGCAAAAGTGACGTCACACTGAAAGCGTTTATTAAATCTATGATTTTTTTTTTCAATTGTAGTATGCACCTGTTTTTAAACGAAAAAAAAACTTGGATTGGACGTTTTCTGAGGATAATATAGATAAGGGATAGAAAAATGTTAAAAAAGAAAAAGGTCTATTTCTTTTATCAAATGAAGTGTTCACTTAACACTCTGAGTTCCATATCAATCATCGGAGACTGACTCTGTATTTTCCGTTTCCGCCTTTTCACCGGTGTCTGACAGTATAGTATTTTTAAAGTTACGATGTAAATAAATTTTAAGTAATTTCAGGGTTGCGTCATGAGTCCACTAAATATTTCTTACCAAAAAAAAATTGAATGGTTTTTATTAAAACACAGTAAGCATAATAAATTCGAAATTGTACGTCAAACGAAACAAATGAGGTGCGATCGTACTATAACCAAGTTTTAAAAATATCTAGATTTTGGTGTAGTAGTATACAGTACTTCGGATACTGTATTCTATACCAATATCTTCTGAGTGTCACTCTAAACACTATCCGGTTTCTATTATAGACGAAGTAACTTATAATAAAACCTCAAAAACATATAAGGTACCCTGGGGTAATAACGCCAGGCGGGGTAATAACGCCAAGTGCTTATATTTTGCATAATTATGAAATAATCAGGTAAATGACACCCATGTGTTCTGCGCAGAAGGGTTTTGAGTTATATAAATCGCAAAAAACAGCTTCAAGTTAATTTGTTTCATTTTTAGGTCTTATTGTTTTTACAAACAACTAAAATTAAAGCTTGATCTAAAATTTGCGAGATACGTTTTGTATATGTGAAGACAATCTTTTTATCCGGAAATACTTTGTTAATTACATAAATTTGTAGTGCATTTCATGTACTTTTAAAATGTTGTTGAAGATTTGGATATCTTCTCGAGATAATTTGTAATTTAAAATGTACAGCGCAATAACTATACCGGGGTAATAACGCCAATCCTTGACATTAATACCCCGGTTGATTCCCTACAGTGGCCGAGCTACGTCCTAAATACTGATTAAAATAAACACAGTTAAAACTGCGCAATGTTTCTCATATTTCTATTTAAACGGTCCTTTTTAAGCAAAAAGAAGCTCACGGTCTGATATTCTTTTACCTCACCCCCCCCTCCCACACCACATTTTTATTTTTCTTACACTTTCACAAAAAATTGAACATTTTCAATAGCTTAGAATGCAATTTATCAATTTCTAAGTTTGTAGAGTTTGTACTTTTAAAATTGGGCTATCTACATGCAATTATTCCATCTTATTTCATAGTTTTGTTTGCATGGCGTTATTACCCATATAGGTGGGTAATAACGCCAAATAGCATGGGTCAAGAAAAAACGCCATTACATTTTATGAATACATATCTGTTAAATTATTTTATTTTATATAGATAGTCAATGAGTTGGTGTATCAAATCCTATATTTGTTTGAAAAATACAATCTAAAACTAAGCCGTGAAAATTGGTAGAATCTTAACGTGGCGTTATTACCCCAGGGTACCTTATAATTTACATAAGATGGAAATAGTTTAATAGAATTAAAATGCGTTCCCAGTAATGTTTCCTTCTTTATCATTATGTAATGGAATACATTTGTGTGGCCCTCTAAATTAATAAAAGATATTCTTTGCATGACAGATTGTACAGAATATATAATTTAAAATATACTTCATAAATGCATATCATTTTTATCGTGTTTAATTGAATGTACCATCATTAAAATGCACTAGGAAATATTTTCCCCATTGGCAGTAATATAATGGAATACTTTTGATTGTCCCTGTAATTTTTCTATGTATCCAATTTTCATAAAATTTGAAATGAATAGACAGAGGTACGCAAGAATTAGATATTTTAAATTTGAAACGAGACGGTTGGGTAGTTTTTGCGTTGTTATAAGCGGTCGGACTGACAAACAGACGGACAGACAGATGAGCGGATTGAACGACGAATGTAGGTGCTACGTGTTTATATAATTATGAACGCACCTTAAACGATTGTTTTTCTCAGATATCACGAAATATGGTAACTTGCGCAGTTAATTTTCTAACCATTCCTCTTTCAAATTGAGCAGTATTTTCTTAGTAGCACAGTTTACACAATATCATCTCACTTAAGAGACTTTTACATTTAATTTTTTATAGATTGTGTAACGAGAATGTTATTTCTAGGTTTATACGGAAAGCCAGACAAAGCAGACTTGTCACTCAACGTGTTAATGTTTATCTAATATATAATCCATCTAATTAGGTTTCTATGTATAGCTACTTCCAGTGTTGTAGTCGAAAGAACAACAACAAAATAACCCCTAGAGGATATATTCCATAGACAGATGGCATACGCTACAGATTATATGCGGGAAGAGTACCATATCCTGTTCTGGCTCTTTTGGCGAACTTTTTTTGTATTAAATGAATTGATGTGGTTGCTATCTCCATAATTTAGTGTTGCTTTTTTACTACTGGAATAAAGTTTACTCATTTGTTTTTTATGTATATTTTTGCATTTTGCATATAATTTTTGAAAAAATTTATAGTTTTTAATTTTACATATACATTAAAAATATGTAATATACAAAATTATAAAAATATATATAAGTATATAATATTTATTTATAGATGTATATGTTATGCATTTATGTAAGTATACCTCTATATATAATTTCACATATAAAGAGAGATGTAACTAAAATGTATATTCATAAAATTAGTTATGTAAACATCGTTTATTTTTTCAACATGTGACATATATATATATAACGTTTATTAAATAAATGTATGATTATAAATTATTTAATTTAATCTTTTCCCACCATCTTGAGAAATTTGATAAGTTGCTAAAATGGCTTTTTTTTTTTACCATTTTCGTTTCTTTTCGTCAATCGCGCCAACCAGAACAGGATATGAAACTCTTCCCGTATATGCTATAATTTTACTTCAGAAAAAAAGAGGATAAGAGATTCTTAAATAATTCAGAGGGTGTAATATACCACCGTATACTAACCTTTCTTTTATCCTTATTTACATCTATGTTCATGCAAACATTTTAATTTTACCCATCTATGTATACAGTTTTAAAAAATCTAGTAGGATTATGTTTTTTCTTAATAAATAACATAAATAAATGAAAAAAACATAAAAAGTAACTCACTATGATGGAATTAAAAAGAAAAAAACTTTTCCTCAATCGTATAATGACGCAAAAAAGTATTTATCTTCCTAAGAAAAAAGTACTCAATTAAATCTAATAATAAAGCAATCTATTAATACCCGTATTTGTAGAATCTTTTATTTAAGGTAAGAAAATATTTAGTTATAACTGCCTTGTAAAAATTTGCAGTTATTCCATTTTTTTTAAATCGTAACGAAATGCATATAAAATTGTCAATAACATTTATAATGCATAATCTACATCAATTTCTGAATTCGTCGAGGCGGTTTCTGAGAATCGAGGAAGAAAAAAGTAAACGACCCCTAAATTTTGCAACAAATTATAGAAGAAAAAAGTTAACACCCTTAAATTTTGCAACACATTACAGAAGAAAAAGTTACTGCTAAGAAAAAACTAAACTCTCTTTGAAACTTTAAGTATCTATTTCATATATCTATGTATATAAAATAAGCTTAGAAAGCCATCAAAAAATTAAAGCCACCTCAAACTTTATTTTTTGTCAGTAGGAACACCGAGTTCTGGCAATGTATTTTAAATTTTCGGATCAAACTATGCCTAGATACGAATAACAGAAACGTCATTATAGTATTTCTTTGTTTTTTGCCAATTATTTAAATGTTAACCGAAATTCACAAGAGCTCAGAAATACATCACACCGAACCCCACAGGAATAGTGTTAGTATTGTGTTTTTCTAGATGTTATAAAGAATTCTTTGGCGAGTAGGATTTTCTGAAAAATTCCCCATATATGATTTAAATGTTTTTGCTCTTTTGATTTATTCGGTTTTAATGCATATAAATGTATACAGATATATATACAAAATAAATTCGAAATTTTCTTTTACAAAAGGCAAAATTGCAGAAAATTTTGCAAATAGTGTATAAAACAAAAATATGAGGGAAAAGAAGTAATTTTACTTACGATTACAGAATATTACAGCTCTTTTACTTCTTTTTGTTTGAAACTAAGCGCTGCTTTTTCTATCAAAATGCATGAAAGTCCACTGTATACATTAAAATATTAATTCGGACTTCGCCATATATTTTAAAAATTGACTATTTAGCAATTCAGATCATTTTAAGCTGCCATAATGAATTCTTTTTCTCGTGTTGCAGTGATATGGATTAGTGACTGGAGATACGGTGTCCAACACATGATTAAGCGCACGGGTTTCAGTTTGGGGTTTTTAAATCCATCAGTTAACCCTTTCGGGTCCGGATTTTTTTTTCAATTTTAAGAACAAAATTACTTTTACTTTCATAATGTTAATCAAAGCTATCCAAGTAAACCTACTGAAGTTTAAAAATTATCTCATTGGCTCAAATATAACAAATGTACTTATTTTGTGTACTATTTAACACATTCACAACCAAAGCTGAGATAGTGCATCTGTTTAGCGATGTCAAAATAATATCTCCCATGTTATGATTTAAAGTTCCGATATAATGCTTTAATTTATTTTTTTAAAGCTTATCATACATAATTTTGTTTCAATATACCTATTAAAATTTCATCCTAATGTAAAACAAATAACTTTTATTCATAGAATTCTCCAAAACACATCGTGAACAGATACTTTTTTCGGTTGTAAACAGTTAGTTTATGTATATAGCATTTGAGAAATAAATGATTCATTCCAGTACGCCAAGTTTGTTGCTTAGTTTCTTTCTTTGTGCCAAACATCTAAACAACGCATGTGTTTTCTACGATAATACTCGTAATCGGCGATTTATATATGGATATCAACTACGAGTGTTCTCGCATTTGGCAGCGAACGTGTTAATTAATATTTATATGATAACAGGGTAACGAAGAATTTTTGGAAGACATTTGAGAAACATCGCATTAAAGCATTGTCAAGTAGATATTATAACTTTGTAATGTTTTATCTTCTTTGTCAGACATGATCCGTTCAGAACAGGTAACTTATATTTTAAATTTAAAGAGTGAAATATTTGTATAAAAGAAAGGAATAGCCTAAGTTGCTAAGAGAAATAAATAAATATTTATTATTATTGTTATTACTAAAAGCAAAAATAAAAATTGAAGCCAATAGAAGAAACGCATAGCCATATACCATAATTTTTATCGGTAGAAACTAACTAAGAAATTTTTAAGATAAAATGATATTTGATGAAAGGAAGTGTACTGTTAATAGTACATGTTGAGATTTTAATATTAACTTAACATAAATTTTATTCTTCTTAATCAGAATAGAGATTTACCTGTGAATTCTTCGTCGTAGACGGCATCGTGCATAGTCACAAATATAGGTTTCATAACTTAAATGACAGTCCTCGATTTTATGATTTCTTTATGTTTTGAAAATAGTTATTTAGGAATTTTGCCCACTGGCAATATTATACCTTTTTACGTCTGTGAGTTGTTTACACGAATAAATATAATTTGTTGAGATTATAAGAGAGATTTAATAACATAAACAATAGACTTGAAATTTTTCAACATACTTTGAATCAGAACATGTTCTAAACTGTCACGCAGTCAAATATGCGGAATAAAGAATAATCTAAAAAGAAGAATTACAGATGAATAAATACAAAACATATATATAAAAAAAAAATTAGGAATTTACAAACACAAATGAGTTAAAATTAATGAGGAATAATAATTAATTAAAGTTATTTAACAGTCTCGTATTATTTGGAACAAAGTTTTGATGCTGCCATCTAGTGTTTAATTTCAGAAATAATTAATGTCCTTTACTGAACAGTAAACCAAACCCAGAAGGGTTAAAATTGACTGGAAACTTTGCTATTGACTAGTGTTTTACCCTATTTATAAACTTTCAGATTTTGGGAACTTAAATAGTTAGTGGTACTTAGCGTAAAGAAAATGGATCAACTGAAAGAGGTAATAATAACGTTAAATTAAAAACACTTATTTACAAAATTCTACTCAAAAAATACTTAAGAGACCACATATTCCACAAAATGTTATGTTTCATGACCGCACTTTTATCAGTAACATCGCAGGATTTAATTTAAAATATTCATTATCAGGCATTAGTTGTCAATGGATATGTAGCAAAATACATATTCAAAGATTTGTTCAAGCCAAGTGGACTTTGCGAGTGATTTGTTTGCATGTCATCTGCATTTCAATTTCAAGAAAACAGTCACAGAGTCTGAGATCAAATAAGAGAGAATGGGAGGTTAATACAAACCTGTAATACAGCTTATTTCCGTAAAACAAAAATTTTTACTGACGAACAAGCTGGAAGTTTTTCCGTAAAATCAATACATTTTTATTACAGTGTAATAACATTATATATATATTGTTATATATATATATATATAATGATATATATATACTATATACATACCCGTAAAACATCGTGACGTCACAGTGACGTCGTTGTGAAGCCACATTGTGACTTTGTGACCGTCGATGTGACGTCACGTGACGTCGATGTGAAGTCACAGTGACTAAAATGTGAAGTCGTTATGGCCGTTTTAGAGCTCGTTTGTGACGTCACATTGTGACCACTTTGTGAAGTCACGGTGTGACCAAAATGTGAAAAATGTGGCATTTGTGACAAAATTGTCTTTGAAACTGTGACTATTTTGTGACGATAGTGACAAGATTGTGAAGACACTTTGTGACATTTTTGTGAATATTTTGTAATCTCTGACGATTTTGTTACTAACTTTGTGTCGGTGGCTACATTGCCAGTGCTGTAATGTTACATTGGGACACAATTATACAGTTATGAACATTGATATATAGTGTAAAATCATTTACATCTTTTACAAAACTTTATTAAAATTTGGCAATATATCTCAATTCAAACTTGAAAGCTGCTATGAAAAGAAAGCAACAAAAGAAAGTTACTGAATCAAACTGCAATGCCATACAGATTTTAATCTTTGTTACATATTTTTTTTCTATTGCAATAAATGGAAATATTTAAGACAATTGAATATTCGATCTATCACAATTATTTGAAATTTAGCTATTTGTTTTTTAAAAAGCATTAAAATTATGAAAGAAACATTTCTGTTTAACCTTTTAAGCGGCCTTCAGATTTTTTCGTGAATATTTAATGATTCATTAAATATGAGCAATCAAAACATATTTTGTTTTGATAAAGTCTGTATAGCATTGCAGTTTGATGCAGAAACTTTCTTTTTATAGCAGCTCTCAAGTTTTAATTGAGATATATCGTCAAAATATAATAAAGTTTTGTAAAAAATGTAAATGATTTTACATTATATATCAATGTTCATAACTGTAGTGTCTCAGTGTAACATTACAACACTGGTATACATAATACCACCATAACAAAGTTAGTAACAAAATCGTCACAGATTACAAAATATTAACAAAAACGTCACAAAGTGTCTTCACAAACTTGTCACTATCGTCACAGATTATTTTATTCACTGCAAATGTGATTATTTTATTCACGGCAAAAAAAGAGACATTGATATAAATTTTGTATTAAATCAGCCCGTAAGGCTCCACAATAGTCACTAAAAAGACCCGGATGATAATGTTAAGTCTATGGGTATGTTCTTTTTAAATATCTCGCTCAAATTTTCATATTTTTATATGTTTTTTACTTCATAGGATAGCTGAGGACGATCTACAACCGGCCTAGTTTTTACTTTTTCGATTTTGCTTATGTATTTTTAGCTCACAGGCTATCATAGCCTGAGAGCTTATGTGCCCGTCCGTTCTGTATGTATGTGCGTAACGCGATAACTCATGATAAAAATATTGGATCCACTTGAAATTTTGTATATAGGTATACCCTGATAAGGCGCTTCCCTGATTAGTTTTTGGAGTTCATTCGGTATGTATAAGAGGGGGAACGGGGGGCTCATGCCCCTCCCCTTAATGGATATAAATGGGTTTTTCATGCAGAATTAACAGTTTTTGTCCAAAATTTAGATATAGGACCATTCTGATGAGGCGATTCCGTGACTGTTATTATGTGTTCATTGAATAAGTATAAACAGGGGGAACGGGGGGCTCATGCCCCCCCCCCCCTTTAATTGATATAAACGGGATTTTCATGCAGAATTAACAGTTTTCGTTCAAAATTTAGATATAGGATCATTCTGATGAGGCGAGTCCGTGGCTGTTATTAGGTGTTCATTGAATAAGTATACACAGGGGGAACGGGGGTTTTAATGCCCCTCCCCTTAACTTGCATAAATGGATTTTTCAATCAGAATTGTCAGATTTCGTTCAAATCTCTGAATAGTTTTGGAAGTTTAATGGTTAAGTATAAAAGAGGGGAATAACTCCTCTTAAATTATATAAATGATAAATGGGTTTTTATTAAGAATTATCCGATTTGCTTTGAATTTTGGATATAGATTTTTTAATATGATAAAGCATGTATTTGATAGTTTAGGAAGTTCAATGATTAAGTATAAAAAAGGAGAAAGGGGAGAGCTGTTTCCCCTTCTTAATTTTTTTTTTTCGAACGGAATTAACGAAAATACAAGGCTGTAATGTACAATTAGTATGCGTAGCCTGTGAGCTCAATGCCATCAGTTTAACTGGGCAATATTCTTTTTATTTATATTATGATGGTTTAAATTTCAGAACCGGTTTAAACCGGTTTTGAAATTTAAAGTTTTTTTTTTTAATCCGAAACCAAAATTAAAAAAGTAAAAACTAGACTGGCTGTGGATCGTCCTCAACTATCCTATAAAAAAATTCATGTAAAAGTATTAAAATTTGAGCGAGATATTTGAAAAGAGTGCTCCCATAGATGTACATTATCATCCGGGTCTTTTTCTGTGGCTAGTGTTGCGCCTTAAATTCTATAATTATGTGACTGAAAAACACGGTCAGGGCACTTAAAGGGTGTAGAAACATATATGATAAATGTGTTGACACAGTTTTTAAATCAAACAACTATTTTAAAGGCAATTTAATTTTGAAACTGCAAATGCTCGAATGTTGTTTTAGATACGTAAAAAAATAAATTAAAACATAAAAATAATAAATTATGGATATTTGTTATACTTTTGATAAGCAGAAAATGACACACTTCTCATCAATATTGTCAATATACAAAAAAAAAAAAAAAAAAAATTATAAAATATAAAATATAAAATATACAAACTTACTTTTGCAACTATCTATTCCTAGCTATCTCTAGCTTTTTAGTTTTACAAAATTTACAAAGCTTAAATTTACATTTTACTAACAACGATCTGAAACTTGTCCATTGATAAACGTAACTTTAATATGAAAAGAAATATAACTCGTACCAATAATACAAGTATGTTGAGAATTCTAAAAATTATATTTTGGAAACAATTGCTATTTTGGAAGATAGTAACAATAAATAAAATCTTATTTTTCAGCTCACTGTACAAGTAATAGACTTTTGGGCATGTTGCAGATATTTAGAAGGGGTAATTTTACACCAAAGTTTGCCTGCAGTAAAAAAATATTTAAAAAAAGCTTATTGATTAAAATAACTTTAATAATTGATTGCCAAAATTACATCTTTTTTATAAAATATACACATTAAATAATAACATAATTAAATAATAATTTTGTTTTTGTGTCCATTTTGGCATGTAAAATTTAAATACAAAATTTGATTATTTAGGTTTTCAGTTATGTAAAAATACTTCATACACTATAAACATTACTGAAACTGTCTACATTGGGTGTTCATTATTGGAAAATGACTAATTAACTATCCCAATAATGAACACCCCTCTTAAAACCTTAAAAATAAAGGACATTTTTTAAATGGTCATTAGTAATATTAAAATTCAAAATTTGCTATTATTATTCAAACGAAAGCATTCAAATTTTATAAGAAAATACAGAATACCAAAATTTATTAAATAAAGGCAGCTCCTAGCATATTCATTAAGATTTTCACTGAAAAACAGGGGAACTTTGAAACATTATTTTCTGCTTCCTGATTGGTTTAATTCAAAGTTGTCAAAAAAAGCCCAGACTGTATTACATGCTAATGGAAATTATGAAAAAATAATTGAAGCAAAATATTTATTAGTTATTATTTTATGAACCAAAAAACATGAAAGGGGGTCCATTTCTGGAAGGTTGTCTATTGCTAGCATACCTACCCTATGAAACTTCCAACCATAAACTTAAAATAAAACCACATACATGTTAAATAAAATTATTAATATTTTATTTACAAGATTAGACGGTAATTATAAATAAGAAAGTCATTTTAATCATGATGTATATTAATAGTTCATATAATATATATTTTAAAATTTAGTGTTATTTCTAAAGTACAATCATATTTTAACTCTTATTGATTGATTAACTTCTAAATTTTTATTGAGGCTTATAGTTGTTATACTTTGAAAATATTCCAATAAGAATGTTTATCAACTGAGACGTTTTCACCCACTATGATTACTTCTTTTATAAATTTTATAACATTTGTTAGGTTGAAAAATACATTAAACAATTATTATTATTATTATTGCATATTCAGGATCTCTTTTAATAGTTCTTTTTGTTACCCTATTTCTTATAAATTTCTCTTCAGAGCAGATGCAATTTTTAAAAATAAAACTATGCCATGTTTCATAACATTCCTTGATACAAAAATTTTAAAAGTATATTTACAAATAATTTTATTAAAAAAAGGATTTCTATATTAAATATTTTAATTAGCATAAAATGTTTAGTAACTGTATAAACGATTGATTATAATACTCTTCCATATGCTGCTATATTTATGGAAACATTTTGTTTTAATCAGATATTCTAAATAAAGAAACGAATTAAATTAAAATGCAATTAAAATCACTAATTTTAATAGCCTGATCCAAATTATTGATGGTGAAGTTTTCTATATAAACAAAATAAATTACGTTTTTGAAAAGCTAACTAAAATCGTTCTAATAATAACAATAATGATAAAGCAAACAGCAAAAAGAAAAAATCACACCTATGTTTTGTTGACGTTCTTCTATCCAAATTGCTTTTTGCCGATTATGTTAAGTTCAATATTAATTATTGTGACACAGACTGGAATCATTTTCACCAAGCTAGCGCCGCAATAATTCTCTTGAACTCATTTTTTGCTTGATATATCAGCTAAAAATTGCTCTTGAGGATTTTCTTGCTTAAATTTTTAAATCCGTTTCAATAGGCGTACATAACTGCCATATGCTCTCCAGCAAACTTATTTCTGGCACCTTAGAACTTTATTTTATTCTCCGGTAAAAAGTCGTCTGCGGACGATCATGAATTTTGTAATGCGCATGGCCGTTTACTTCATTTTGTAAACAACATATTTGGAAGTTAAATACACAATATTTTAATAAGAGTGTCTTTAGCTAAACTTTTTTATTTATTACTTAATTAATGAATTAGGTAATTTAATTTATCTTTTACTTTTTTCAGTTTCAAAACAATTAAAGTTAAAGATTATTCATAAACCTTTTTTTTTGTAAATAATATTAACAGTTAGAGTTTATTAGATAAAACATTGTTTAAATTTTTAAAATGTATAAAGGTAGATTTAATGGTGATAATATATTTTTAAAGTAAAGCTATCAAACGTAGTAAATACACATCTTCTAAAAAAATAAAAAAAGTGTTATGGAGAATGAAAAGTTTTTCTTTGTCAATCTGTAATTTTTTTCATATTAATTTTCTGTAGGAAAAAAATATTCTAAAACTTCTAAAACTTCTATACTTAACAACATACTTAAACAAAAATTGCAAGAAGATTTTTGCCGTACAAGTTAAGTTCAATATTAATTATTGTGATACAGACTGGAATCATTTTCACCAAGTCAGCGCCACAATAATTCTTTTGAACTCAATTTTTATTTGATATATCAGCTAAAAATTGCTTTAAGAATTGATTCAAAAGTTTTTTAAGTTCATGTTTTTGTCACATTGCGATTTTAAAATGTGGGGGTATTATGTCACATATTTGTGACGAACGTTACATGAAGTGACATCACAGTGAAGTATTTTTTTATATTGCCAAAACAAAAACATAATTTTACATTAAATGTCATGTTTTAGAGACTTTTTGTAATTATTTTAAGTTTTCTAAGATGTTCACATCTGATTCACAATGCGACGTCACAGAGTGGTGGCATTTTGGTCACAGATGTGATGTGACCACAGTGACTTGCAGTGACGTCACAGTGATGTCACTGTGACCATCCATGCTATGTAGGTATATATATATATGCATATGTATTTGTATGAATTTAAAAATATGTGACACTTTCACATGTAGACTTTGAGATTGCTTGCCAATTAAATTTTAGGTGCTTTCGTGAATATGTAAATACGTAGCATCTATTCTATAGTCATCCTTCAGTTCATCTGTCTGTCCGTCTGCATATTACAGAGTAAAAACTACTTAACCGAATCATTTGAAATTTAAAATATGTAATTTTTTTAGAATTTTGTTAAGTTATTCCAAATTTTATGAAAAAAGGATGTATAGTTTAATTACAGGGACAATCAAAAGTATTCCGTTACATTACGGTGAATAGGAAAAATAGATTTAAGTACATTTTAATGGTGTTACACTCTTTCGAACATAATAAAATTGATATGCATATATGAACTATAACTAAAACATTCATTCATACACGCACTAAATGTATTGCGCAGTCTGTGATGCCAATAGTATTTCTTGTTAATTTACAAGGCCACACAAAAGTATTCCTTTACATAATGGTACAGGGAGAAATTAGTTAAACTATTTATAAAATTTACATAGATTTCTCAGGTTTTTTAAAAGTTACTTCCTCTGTAACACAAAGCAAATAGTATTTATAAGGACACGCAAAAGGTTTAGGGTAGTATACTGTATCCGATTATTGTGTACTATAACACCAAGTTCTAAATATTTTTTAAACTTCGTTATAGTACGAACGTGCCGCATTTGCTATGCTTGACGTACAAATTTCAACTTGTTTGATTAATATTTAAGTAATTGCAATTTTTAATAATTTTGTTTTAATGAAGTTTATGGTGTTTTGCGTAAAAGAAGCAGTTCAAAGACCTTTCAAATGCACTTTATCCATCATTGTGCATAGAAAAAGGGATCTTTCTGTTATTGACTTTCCTAATAATATTCTTACATTTTTATCATAATACAACAGTCCTCATAAAAATGTAAAAAAAAATCCAATAAAAAAATTAAGAATGCAGTTAATTCAAATAGCAGTAAAAAAGAAGAAAAAAAAAGGCTAATTTTATAGTCTGATGTACTCCAGAATTTAACTTAACAATTGTTATAGAAAAATAATCTGCAATATCTGAAGGTGTAATTAGTAACAGTTTCAAAGAACTAATTTTTTTATAATTAAAATGTGGAAAATTTAACAACTAATAAACTAATGTCATAAACTCGTTGATGGTAAAAAAAAAAGAGTTTTATGCTTTCATGTGTTCGAAAAGTAATTTTGGAAAGTGTAATTTCATTACATTAACGAGCTCAACACCTGGAGTATGTGCTTCAAATGTTTTTAAAGTATAAAAAATGTGAAATGAAGATAATACAATTAATGTAATAAATACATTTATAAAAAAAAAACTTGTTAACTTTCAGACTTAAAGTTAGCACTAATTATGCGCATTTTTAAAGATGATTTTTATAGCTGCGTACTTTTTTTTCGTGAAAATTGATTTAATTTAATGAAACGTATTAATATTTTGAAGACATCATCAAAAGGCAATTGTATAGGTCAAGTATGTATCAGGAGGTGGAAAATAATATTTTTACCTTGAATATAACTTTTTGAAGTATTGTACTTCAAAGTATTTTTATTTTATATCAAACCTTAAGAAACGAAAAAAAAAAGTATTTACGTTTCAGTTTAATTAGATATATCAGTTATTGCTTTCCTCACACCTGTATTTAAAATTATTCACTATAAGCAAAAACAGTAAATAGGAAATTATTAATTAATTTTATTTTTATAAAATAGGAAAATATCACTCATTTTGTCAATTATTTTCTAAACAATGTTAGCGAAAAAATACCCTTGTTATTTTAACCCTTCATGCTCATGTGGTACTTTAAAGTAACTATTAAAAAAACTTGTCATAAAATTAATTTGTTTCATCAATTAGTAGTATTACATTTTAGAATGAGTTGTAGGTACAGTGGTTGGGAAAATGTATGCACCCTCAACAAATTATCGTAGAAGAAAATTATTGATACCGAATGACTGGAAATAAAATTTATTTCTATATGATGTACATAAAAGTCGCTTAGGGTTCATCCATTTAATAAAACGAACCAAAACTTCCTCTTTTCAATCGCAATACCGAATTTTAACAAGCTATTTTAAATCTTTGGTTCAAATTATGTCTAGACACCAAATTCTAGCCATTTGAATGATGAGTTTTTTGATATATAAACATTCAAGATTTAGCGTTCATAATGATAAATTACATTTTCATATTTTCATTAAAATCCGTTGAAATTATACGTCTTATGGGCTGTATTTTATGTAGGAATAATACTAAAATATCCAAACATAAATACGTTAAATTTGGAATTTTTAAATTTTATTATATGAGTATTAATATTAATAAAAATATGAATTGCTACCTACACTGCTCAAAACAATTAAAGGATATTGCAGTTTTAGGTGGATTTTGTATCTGGGAAACTTTTTAGCTGATTGATACATGGTCGACAGACATAGTAGGTTATATGAGAAATAATTACACATGTTTGGCAGAAAAAAATGAATTAGTTTGCGCATTTGTGTACACAATTTGTGCATATGAGAAAAAAAAATAAGAAAAGGTGTTTTCTTCAAAGAAAATCAGTTTCAGTAGGGGGTATGGTTTCCACGGCCGGCCAGCAACGTTGAACACCTTTGAGGCATGGACTCAATGAGGCTATTAATGACGAGTTGGGGTATTCTGCCCCACTCTTCCAGAAGAACTCTTTCCAGTTCTTGGAGAGTTTGTGGGGGTTGTTGGCGGCCAGAAACTCGTCTTCCTAGAGCGTCCCAAACGTGCTCGATTGGATTAATGTTTGGAGAACACGCTGGCCATTCCATTCGAACGATTCCTTCCTCGAAAAGGAAACCCTCCACCAGGTTTGCACGATGTGACCTGCAGTTATCTTCCATTAAAATGAAGTTATCTCGGATTGCTGCAGCGTAAGGGACTACAATACGTCTGAGGATCTCATCCCTATATCGGCAACCGGTCAGAGCTCCATCTCGAATGATGTAGAGGTCAGTGCGCCCGTCAATGGAGATGCCACCATACACCAACACTCTTCCACCGCCAAATCTGACACTTTCGTGCACGAACGCAGGATTATTCCTACTGCCACGGTCCCTTCAGATGAAAATACGCCTATTATCCGGATGCACAGAAAAACGGGACTCGTCAGAAAACAGAATATTGCTCCATTCATTTCTCCTCCAGTTGACATACTCGGTTGCCCACTCCCTGCGGTCGCGACGATGCCTTGATGTTAATCTAACACATACCATCGGTCGGCGAGCATACAGACCTACAGCATGGAGCCGGTTTCGGACAGTCTGAGTTGAAATCGTGGTGCCTGTAGCCGAGCGAAGGTGCTGTTGGAGAAGAGTAGCGTTCATGTTTCGGTGTCTCCGAGCTGTTAACGCTAAATACCGATGTTCATTGGGCGTTTTGCCCGTCTACAACCTTGCCCTGGTCTTCGGCCTGCACATCCACTCTCCAAAAAACGGTTCGAGATTCTGGAAATGACACTTTGTGACACTCCAATGCCTTGCGCTACTTCGGCTTGAGTTTGGCTTTCTTCTAACCTACCAACAATTCTTCAAGCTTCTGAATCTGTCAAATGACTTCGCTGAGACATCGTACTCATCGAAACAAAACAATCACTGAATGCCGATCATCCTTGTCTTCATTCTCTTTTATCCAGTTGAAAGTCAAATTTCATTCGCTGCCGCTGAAGCGACGTTTTTGACGTCGAACTCAAAATTTGCATACTCCACAGTTTGAAAACCAGAAAAATTTGCATTTGTGATTCTCTTCTTCTATTTTCGGCAAAATAAATTTCGTTTATATCTTTATTTTATATAAGACTTCAAATATCCTTTAATTGTTTTGAGCAGTGTATAATTTGTTTCATGGATTTAGACTTACTAAGTTCTGTTAATGGAAATCCAAATTTTAAAATTTGTCTTTGAAGTAGTTCTCAAATTATGCTTAAAACAGCAAAATGGTGTTTTAAGGGGCCGTTTACGAAGTGACTTGATGTTTTAAAACTTCTTATACTATCCTGTAAACTAGCAGTGTTTAATGACTCCTTAAGTGGATCCTAAGATGCCTTGATCAACAATGGGGTTCTCTCAATCAATAATCGAGTACAGAACTTCAATTTGAATGTAACCTCTAAAATATGCACGTTTTAAAATAATTCATTTCTCCGAAATGCATCATACGAATTGCATGAAAATTTGTTTTTTTGCTAATTGCAGGATATAAAGTTTATCTATGCTGGCAAAATCCAATTAGCCATATTGGATACTGCCATTGAAAAAAAAAAAGTTAGGGTTCGATTTATTATGTAAATATTCCCTAAGCAAATTTTATGTGCACCATTTAAAAGTAGATTTTATTCCCAATCGTTTTGTACCAGCAACTTTCTTCTACAATAATTTTTGAAGAGTTTGTAGAGGGTGTTTACCCCCCCCCCCTTCCCAAAGCTTTCCTTTCCCTTCTCTTCTTTTAAAAGCATTATTAGTTGCATAAAACAAAAATATTTTTAAAGGGATGATTTTTTTTTTTCATTTGAAACTTTTTAGATTCTTTGACATTTAAATATTAGGAGGATAAATTATCAGTTACTAAATATTTCTATACTGTTATTGTGGGAGCATTATATTTGTACATTTTTTAATTATATAAAATACTAAAAAAAGAAAGATTCAAAGATATATTTGCGTGGAGTTACGAATATTACACAAAAGAGCTAAAACTTCAAATTTAATTAATAAATTTTAACTAGCAAACTACTTCTACAATTTATTTAATAATTCGGTAAATCTCCCAATCTAGTTTCAAAAATTCTTGAAAAAGCTTTAAATAAAGGAATTTTTCAGAAATTCGTAATTTTGTATATAAAGGGTTAAAAATGGCTAAGTATGTTAAAATTATAGTAGATCGTTATATATTGTTAAAATGATCTCAAAATTTGAATGACCAAAAATAAAAATAAATAAATAATAAAAAATAATAATTAACAGACCATATGTAAAATATTTCGAAAATATCAGGCATAAATCTGTATGTTAAAAAAAATATCAAAAATTAAATGTCTTAAATAACAGGTTAAATTAAATAAAAAACGACCAATATTTCTTACTTTAACTCTTAGATTTCTTAAAGTTTATGAAAATATTATATAATATCTTCTGTATTACCAACGTTTCCGAAAAAAGTTCCCCTATCTTTAAAAACTTCTAAAACTAAAAGATTTAAAGAAATTTTTTAATAACAAAATTTAAGTTGCTGCCCAAAATTTTTGGAAGCGTTTCTAAAAAGAAAGTAGTTTTTTTTTAAAGTTTGTTTATCAGTTTTCGCAATCCGAAATTTCAATTTTCGGATGGTATCAATTCGCAAGTAAACATTTTTATATTAAAGCGTGCTAATAAACTAACAGTAGTAAGATTAACATTTACACTATAATGTCCATGAATTTTACGAAATTTGATTAAAAAAAAGATTCGATCAAATTTTTATTTAAAACAATAATTAAACTTAGTTCTCTGTGGTAAAAAATTAACATATTACATGAGTAGATTCTGGTTTCAATCGAAATTTAATAATTTCGTCGATGTCCGATCGATACATTGCTGGGTGTTATGGTGTTAATATTAATTACATGACTATTAAAATTAAAACTTGTTACTGTTATTTTATTAATTTTTCACGTATAACTTCTTTTATGTAGCTGCAAATTTATATTAGAGAATTAATAAAAGTCCTAAAAATCGATATTCCTTGTCAGAGAAAATTAATAAACTGTAAAATCTATTCAGAAATATTTTTAAAAATAACTAGAAGAAAAAAAATCCCTGTCGGCTTGGACTATAGGCGGAGATAGATTTCGAAGAGTGCTCCTTTCAACAATAAAAAATTAAACATGAATAGAGATATATCCTGTTTAACAACTTTAGATGGCCGCTTTAGAAAAACTTTTAATTTCATTTTTCTGTAATAAATGGTTTTATCAGAATCATCTTAAGCGAAATTCGGAACAAATGCCAACTTTAACAGCTTTTTTTGAAATATATTCTGACTTTATGGAAAAGTTGACCAATAAGGCACATTATATATTTCCTAAATAAGAGAAACTGACATTTGAATGCATTTGAGAGTAAAATTGAATTTATAAATGAGTCATAATAAAACAATTTTTTAATTGAATACATCCTCAATTCTTCAATCTCGATGGAATCGGGAAATTTTGTTCGAATTGCCCACTTTCACAGTTTTTTTAAAAAATATATTCTGCTTTTATCAAAAAAACTGGACAATAAGGTACATTATACAGTTCATAAATAAGAAGACCTGTGAATTGAAAGCGTGTGAGAGCAAAAATGAATTTAAAAAATGAATCATAAAATAAGCAATTTGTTATTTGAATACTTCAATTTTTCAATTACGATAACTTCAGGAAAGTCTGTTCATAATGCCATTTTGACGGCATTTTTTTAGATTATATTCTGCTTTTAACACAAAACTGACAAATACGCCACATTATATAGTTCCTATAAAAGAGAACCTGCCAAATGGATGAGTTTGAGAGCAAAATGAGTGAGAATATAAGCAGTTTGGAATTGAGATTTTTTTCTACAACTCCTATTATTGTTTAATTTATTTTTGATATAAGGATTGGTACTATGAAAAGCTTGTCAGTATAAAAGTTGTAGATATTATTGAGAAGATGTATGATAAATTTAATCGGATTTGATATCTTAAGAATTGACGAAGTTATGGATTTTTTTCTTCTTTTACCCGCCTTTTTTGTTTTCGTTTTTAATTTTTTTCTTCAATAAGACTTGTTCCTATCAAAAATTTGTCAAAACAAACGTTTTAGATATTTTTAAGAGCATTTATAAAAAAATTAGTTAGATTTGATATCTTCAGAATTGACAGTTATGAATTTTTAACTCTCGAAAACCCTATTTTTTGCGCCCCTTGAGCCCATTTTTAATTTTATCAAAAATCTCTTATGCAGAAACTTTTGGCCTATTTTTTAGAAATACTGTGAACTTTAAACTGATTCAATATCTATTTTGATAAAGAAGGTATGGGGTTTTTTCTGTTTTCACAAAAACTCTCCCTATTTTTATCCCCCTGGTCCAATTTGGCCTATTAACGAACTCGACCGAGATTTCATGCCCCTTGATTTTATGTATTAGTTTGCAAAAGATCTGAGCAGAAGTAAAGAAGTTATCGTGTCTATAAAAAAGTGATATACACCGATAGATAGATAGATAGACAGATATATACATCTATATAGATAAACTTTTTTACTAATGATAGTTTTGGGGTCTGGGGGTCGTGATCGGTGTAGATCTGCAAAATTTTTTCAGAAATTCCAACATGGGAGCGATCGGAATAGGTAGTATTTCACACGAAATTTACCTAAAAGACACTTTTATTTAGATATTCTTTAAATCTCGTATATAAAGAAAATATTCTCCGAGGAAGAACCTGATTAAAGGCTTGAAAGTACTAAGATGTTTTTAAATAAAATTAACTACTAACATCTATAGTTGATTATTTTAATCGCCTTTTAAGTGAAACTGAACATTTTAAAGTTCATATTAAATGTTTTATATTAAGAACAAGGAGAAAATTTTCATTCCGTCATATATTTTAGATAGGAAATACATTAAAATATATTTGTATTTTCTTTTTCTTTTTGTTTACAGTGCACTTAATAATTGCTTATTAATTGGTCCGTAAGATAAAAATTACAGCTGATTAATAACGTTGCTAATTTTTCTATTTAATAAAATGTAATTTTACTTTTTTCTACCACGTGAATTGTATTTGTTATTTAAAAAAACACAAAATAATTAAAAAAATGTGTTTTTATATACTTGTGTTAATTGCAAATAACATAAAGTATCGTATCATAACATAATGTATCCCGTTACTATTTATAGTCAGAAACAGAAACCGATAAACTTTTGAAAAATTTTATCTAATGTTTATTTTCATGTTTTATACCTTTTCAGAAATTAATCTTGTTTTAATAACAAAAAAAGAAAACGCAAAATCGAATTTCAATAAAATATTAAATATTAAAAAGTCAATTTTGAACTCTTTGTAAGTTTATTTTTAAATGCACACAGACATTTCCATTAAATGGAGATTGTTTATTAATTTTCTGTATAAAAAATGCACTTTAAACCTTTTACATAAAAATAAACCAACAATCCTAGAATATGCTTCACTATCTAATTAACTTTTTAAAAATTGTTTCAAAGCGTTTAAAATTATTTAAAATTAACATTTATTGGAAAATATTTCATATGTAATTATCAGATATTTCTTAATTAAACAAGTGGTAAGTAACGTTAAAAGTAACTAATGTAGTGCGTTCGTACTACAATTTGTTTTATAAATATTTAGATTTTGGTACAATAGATGTTACATTGTTATTAAAGAATGCATTAAAACGAAATTCATTACGGTTATATAGATTCAATTCAGTAATACATAAATAATATGATGTAATATTAAATAGGACGTAATCACTATGGCAACCTGTAATCTTTACCTGTCATGGGATGTCTTTGAAATAATTACGTATGATAGGGTTTAATGTATTGAATATAACTTTTATTAATATCATTTTAAATTTTGATTTAATTTTCATGCAATTTGAAATGATTGTACAACATTCTGCAAAGATTATATCCCGGGTGGTTATAATATATATATATCTCTTTTCGGAGATCACGATTTGAAGGAATAACTCGAATGAAACACAAATCGATCCATTTACTATTCGACAGGGGTGATGAATAATAATCTTTTAAAAGTTCGGACATTCCGGCACCATAAGCATTTAGATATGCCTTAGATATCGAATCTCGACAGACAAAAACAACCAAATGATTAAAAATATTTTAATTCAACAAATTACATGGACCATTTGAAAAATGATATTGTCAATGAATAAAATTCCTGACTTTTAAATAAATTCTATATTTAAAAAAAATAATAATAAACATAATTTTTATGAGGATCAAAACGTGGTTTACGTAATTACAAAGTCAAATTTTACGTACGCCATGGGTTAAACATTAATATTCCTGGACCAATCATGAATAAATTTTAAATGAAATTTCAGTTTTACAACTTTTGGTACTTCGAATTTTTAACCATCACACATTTTAAGCTTTTACCTCGTTGTATAGAAGAAAAATGCACTTTCAAATGCGATTTGTCTTTTAGTTATAATATTTTTTGTAGTTTTTATTAATTTTTTTGTTATCGTGGCAACAGAAGTGTTTCGTTTCTGGACATGGACCAGATCATGGACTAATCAGAAAACAAATAAAATCCGGACATCCCAGGCATTCAGATATCTCTGTTCTCGATCAACAGAAACAACCAATTTTCAAATGATTAATTAAAAAAATAATTTGCCATAATTTGCGACAGATTACACTTTTTTGAGTGGGAAATATATCCAATACAAGAATTTTAGCAAGAGTTAAGGTGTAAGGCTTCGAGACCTTTCAGCAAAAATACCGTTCTCATCAGAAAAATCAAGAAGCTGTCATTTTTGCCAGTAGCGTTTTGAAGCTGTTCTTACCACAGCATTTCACAGATGGTAAAGTAATAAGCCAGTATTATTGCATGGCGTGGCCTGCTTGATCTAATGCTATGTGGTTTTTGTCTTCGGAATTATTTAAAATCTTTGGAAACCGCGGAAATGTCATAAAAATAAATGATTTAAAAGATCGCATTTGTGAAACATCACTCCTTATGCATTACATTCCGCAGTTGAGCACGTCGTGCACTGACTGGATTGTATCCTCCAGCACAATGGCTATGTCGAACCTGAACTTGATCAATACTGCCATGGAAAAGAACTTATTTTACGCCTCACTCTTTATACTTAATCATTAAACCTCCAAAACTATCCAGGGATTCGCCTTAACGGAAAGAACCTATATCAAAAATTTAAATGAAATCGGATAATTCTGCATAAAAACACATTTATCTTATTTAAGCGAGTGTAATCGCTCGTTCCTCTTTTATACTTAACAAAAGAGCACCCAAAATAATCAGGCAAGTGTCTTATCAGCATGAACCTATATCCAAAATTTGAAGCAAATCGGTTAATTCTGCATGAAAAACTCATTTACCTAAATTCAGAGAGGTAGATCCTAGATCCAGCTTTATACTTAAGCAATGAATCCCCAAAACAAATCAAAGAAACGTCTTATCAGAATGAACTTATATCCAAAATTGAAGCAAATCGGTAAATTTTACGTAAAAAACCCATTTACCTATGGATTCTAATAGCCTGTGAGCTAAAAAGATTAATTGTGATCATCTTCTTTCAATCGATATCAATTTCTAGAAGCTCTAAAATATCGAATCCAAAATTTATATTACGGCTATTATTACGGCTATGTTGGGATATGCGTAAAAAACTGCACTCTATTTTCGAATGATAAAAGAAAAAAAAATCAATACATTAAGTGTATAAAAAGATAAGCTTCCAATATTCTTAAAGTATTTGACCAAATGAATTACACATTATAACCGAAAGTAAAATGTGTCGATATAAATTGACTGTGCTGTCAAAATCGAGTGATCGAATTGAAAATTGCAAATGTTGGTACGATTTAAGTATGTAAACGATTTTCTTAGCTATTTTTTTCAAGCATAAATTAAAAAATATATCATTTTTAGTCGAATGGCTCTTTTCTTTTTTTCTTTCGTTTTTTTCCTCCAATTTGTTTATTAAAGTATACAATGCTAAAAAAAAAAGAAATAATAATAATAATAAAAACATTGACACTTAAGCCACAATCTTAATGTTCAGATATTTTTCTTTACTTTTTCTAGCTTTAAATATAAAAGGTGGCCCGGCAGTTTCTATCCCCCGTTGGTCATATGGAGTAGTGGCCATCTCAGCTTGACATGACTCAGCGTTCTCCTTTTAATCTTTTTTGGTTCTGTCAGTTATTTGAAAAGCGGTTTTTTATAAAAAATTTCTAGTTAACAGTGAATTTTTTTTTTTTTTTTTTTTTTTTTTTTGGGCACAGTATGATTTTTTTTTCGCCCGACTATACATAAGGAATAATGATGATAATTATAATAAAATCCATTTTCATATATATTTGCAGGAAAAAACATTTAAGAGTTTAACAAAATAATATGCTATCTAATGCTTAACTAATAAAATTAATAATAATGAATACAATGTCAATTTATTTAAAACTACGTATTCCTGAATTGCAGCCTTTTATTCTTTTAATTATAACTTTCATAAGATGCATCCATAATTTATTTGGAAGCAATTACGACAAATTTCTTGTTTCTACAGAATTCTAAATTTCTTAATTTGGTAACATTGTTGATTGTAAACTCTGCAGCCAATTGTATAGTAAGTTAAATATAATCTAAGTTCTTTAGTTAAAATTATGAATATTAAAATCAATTAATTATTCATGAAATGCAATATTATATCTTATATTAATAAACATTGGTAAAATGAAAAAAATATTTACAAAAATCAGAAAAAATTTAATCTAATACCATAGTGACGAAATTTTATTATTTTTAATAAAGTATTTAAATACTTTAATACTTTAAATATTTAAACATTTCTTTATTACTTATTTATTTTTATTGGATATTTAAAAAAACACCCCAAATAAAAATATCAGCAAAAAACCTTTAAAAAAAAGTTCAGGTAAAATGCTGGTATTTGGAACTAAGGTTTCTTGAAGGTAAATACCGGCATTTTCCCTGAAAGTAAAACATTCAGGTATTTTGCAGGTATTTGGAACTAACGTTACTTGAAGGTAAAAAACCTGCATTTTCCCGTAATATGTGTGAAAACAAAGATTTAAATTGCACATTTCTCATTTATTTGTACTCAAAATAAACAATAATTCCTCCTCCCCCCCAATTTTGAAGTAGTAGGTATAGGAACCCAGCGGAAAAGAATAAATATTAATTAATTAATGAGATAATTAGAAATTAGTGATTCACGGCTGGATGCATAGTATGGTGGGTACGGCGTGACTGATCATGGCGACCTCCGTTAAAAACAAAAATGCCGTACTAAAATAAATATTTTTAATTTTAAAGAAAATTAATAAAAATCATTAATTTTATGTAATAATTAGTCAATTTCCCAGTTTTTATCTAAAAATTCGAAAAAAAGGTCGAAAAATAATCTATGTTTAGAAATTAAAACATAAAAAATGGAGAAAATAGTTAAAGTTTTTTATATAAAGGCATATAATTAGAATATATAATTACTGGGTACATTGTCTTGAAGTTTTAGAATCTTGTGATTTTTTTTGAAAGCTCAGAAATTCCACGTGGTCGCTACGGGGTTTGACTTACTGCCAGCAGGGGTGGACGGGACGCTATCTTGGATATACACTATATTGCCATTGATTATGGGACACTTGCGATTTTAGACATTTTACTAAATATCTAGAAAAATACATGAGGAATCATCTCGAAACTCTTAGTGTATAAATATAATAGTATACGTCATACATCTCCGTGAAGACTTTTTACCGAAACGCCATAGGGGACCGTCAACAAATTAAAAAAGAATGAATATCTTTTGAATAACCCTGTCAAAACTAATGTAGCAAAAGCGCTCAAACTCTAGATTATGATTGAATGCCTTATTGTAATACACTGTGTTCATTTTTATGCAAATAGCATGCACACTCGCAGAGTAATAAGGGTTTTTATAAAAATGGTCCCAAAATTTTCCAAGTTTTTCCATTATAATTTTCAGAATTCTTAATATAAAATAATATTTTTTTCAGAAAATATGACAAACAGAATTGCACACAGTACCCTGTAATCAGAATTTAAAAATAATAAAAATTGTATGAAAAATGAGTAAGTTTACTATATAATTTTTTACTGCGCACGCGTCAAAGATATCAAAATTTCATTTGCATATTATGTTAGCTAAAAGTATAGAGCAACTTTTGTAAAAGTCTCAAAATCATAGCTTGAAAATTCTGAAAGTAATCGTCTATAGAAAAAGGACAAAACCCGTTGTTTCCAAAATGAAGCAAAAAAATGAGGGATTTTATCCAAATGCAGTAGTACATTCCATATTGTGTATTCTATATTGACACTAATCAATGAATATATGGATACAACCCCTCTTGTTTTTGATTCATTTTGAGAATAACGGATTTTCGACTTATTCAATTGACGATTATTGTCAGAATTTTCAAGTTATGATTTTGTGACTTTTACAAAAGTTGCTCTATAAATTTACCTAACATAATATGCAAATGAAATTTTGATATCGTTGACACATGCGCAGTAAAAAACTATTTAGTAAACCAACTCATTTTTTATACAATTTTCATTATTTTTTAATTCTGATTACAGAGTACTGTGTGCAATGTTGTTTGTCATATTTTCTGAAAAAAAATAATATTTTATATTAAGAACTCTGAAAATTATAAGGAAAAAACTTGGAAAATTTTGGGATCATTTTTATAAAAACCTTAATTACTCTGCGAGTATGCATGCTATTTGCATAAAAATGAACAAGGCTTATTACAATAAGGCATTCAATCACAATGTAGAGTTTGAGCGCTTTTGCTACATTAGTTTTGACAGGGTTATTCAAAAGATATTCATTCTTTTTTAATTTGCTGACGGTCCCCTATGGAGTTTCGGTAAAAAATCTTCACGGAGATGTATGACGTATACTATTATATTTATACACTAAGAGTTTCGAGATGATTCCTCATGTATTTTTCTAGATATTTAGTAAAATGTCTAAAATCACAAGTGTCCCATAATCAATGGCAATATAGTGTATATATCTTAATACTTATCCCCATTAGGCTGAACTTAGCGTTATTTAGCTCGAATTCGAACAGGTGGTTCTAGATTAAATTGGAAGAAATAATGATGAATAATAATGATTTAATTATTGCGAGAATTTTTATGAGAAAATTTTTATAAACTAATCTTGATTGAAAATTAGACTATGGAGATGGTTTTTACATGATTTGAGAATTTTTAATTAAGAGTTTAAGCTATTAAATACTTAGTATTGTGGATCTTAGTATCTGGAAGGGCCGATAGAATTAACTGGCAAAGGGATGTGATGATTAATTACTAATAATTTAATTAATAATCGTCCTAAAAACATGCAACTTACCTCAAAACGTAGCTGGGATATTCTCGCATCTAAATCAATAGAATGACCCCGTCGCGCGGGCCATGGGTGGTCCCTATTCTTTTATTTTGAAGAGAATTTCTGGGACACGTCCGCACGTAACAAAACGATGACTTCAAATAAGAGATTGTAAATATTCTCTAAGTAATTAAGTCACTGAAGGTAAAGTGAAGGCTATATTTTCCTTCAAAATACCTGAAGTATACTTATCAAAAATAAGCTAAGTCACTAAAGGTAAATTGAAAGCCCTTAACTTTCTACTCAAAGCCTTTATACAACATTTAAAAATCTGTGCAGTTTGTTTCAGTTTTCATTTTCCTACAAAATACCTGAAGTGACCTTTAAAATACCCGACTAGTAATTTGTAGGTCAGATAAATGTCTGCATGAAATCTTTTAATAAACAGTAAATTCCCTCAAATAAACCTGCATTTTTAATTTGCCTTCAGAATCCCTGTAGAAACCTTTAAAATCCCTGTAAAATCTTACTTTTTTAAAAAAAAAATTTTGCTGATTTTTTTTTTCTTTACCTGGGATTGAAATGTAATATGCTTCATTGAACCAGCAATCATGAAATTATCTGAGTTATTATTTTGTTGTGAAACAGGCGTATGGAATTATTATTATTTTAATTACAAAAAATTAAGAATTATGTTATATCGGCTGCCTGTAGTAAATTCTCCGATCATAAAATAGGTTAACATATAAATTAATTTCTACTTGAATTAATTTCTAATGTTAAGTAATTTAGAAGGTAGGGTTTTAGTAAGCTGAACAATGTTCAGCTTACTAAAATCTGATTCTCTAAATTAACTTTAAAATGCGTTTATATAAACAATTATGTAGATATTTGCTAAGCAAATGGAAGGCAAATAATAGAATTCATTTTTTTTGCAATTTGAAAAAGGAAAAAATGTAGCATTTTTGGAAAATGTACTTTCAAAAAAACTTGTAATGTTAGTTAGATAATTTAGGGAGTAAGGGTTTAGTCTTCTGAAAAAGATGTACAGCCTAGTAAAAACTTATTATCTAAATTACCTGAGTTTAAATTATGATTGTTTTTTAATTATAATATTTATTATGATTTATATATAATTGCAAAACAAGACTTAGAGAAATAATCCAAATGACATTGTTTTTAAAAAATTTAAAAAGTAAAAAAACTAAAATTTTGTGTACTTTTTTTTTTTTTTTTTTTTTTTTTTTTTTTTTTTTTTGTACTTATATACACAAAACGCAATAAACTAAATTATTCCTCTTCAATCTCAATAAAAAATATTTATGTGAAACTATTACGTTCCATATTTTCAAAATTTAATCTTGGTAAATATCAATGAGTTAAAAAATTATTAATACATTGAAAATTAAACATATGCCACCATTGTTTCCACATTTTAACATCGCTGCCTATTTTACTATCAATAACGGAAAACATTTTTAAGTGTTTTTTTTTTTTTTTTTTTTTTTTTTTTTTCATTTACCCTTTTTTTATAAACTCACCAATTATTCAAATTTTACAAACGCATTGGAATATCTTAACAACTTTACAACTAGAGGGAAAGCACAAATATTGCAAATACATTTTGGATATTTTTCATTAGAAAGAAAAAATTGAATTCTTATTTACGGAAGTCGTCTCAAAAAGCCCAAAGAATATTTAGGTGTTTAATTCATTATCTGATGTTATGATTATAAAAATTGAGAAAAATAATTTTATAAGATATATTGGACGTTTTCAAATATAAATTTATAAAGTAGTTAGAATTTGAATTAATAAAAGGAACTCCTTTCATTGATCTTATTAGAGTTATCAAGTTAAGTGTCACCAAGTTTTCAGTCCCTATATTAATTTTTTGTTTTATCAATATATTTACGCATTAAACTTTAAATAATTTTGAATATTTTTCCAGACAGAGAAAAAGCAGCGTAATTTGTTACCTAAATTTTAAACTATTTATGGATTTACCGTATGTATAATTGAAGAGGTAATTTTCAAAAAATGTTATTAACCATTTGGAATATAGTTGTTGTTCTAGGTCGAGAATAGATTTCTCTAAGACAAATCTTAATCCTTGTGGTATTCACATTTTTGAAAAACACTAGACTCCCTCAAATCCGCAAACCAGAAATCCGCAACTCTCTAAAATCCGTACATATTTTATGAATGTAAACAATGAAAATTTCAGTTTGGATATTGGGACAAAATTTGCTTTTTTTAATTTTGTATCGATTCCATATATTTTTTAATTTGTAATTTTCTTAATAATACTCTATTCATGTTTTCTTCATGAAGGAAGAACACATTTTTTTGGAAAAAATTCAAGATATTGCTGATATCACTGGTAATTACAAACTTCTTACCAAATATATTTATGTATTAATCAAGATTTTTTGGTTATTAAGCCTGGCTAAACTTGAAAAAAAAAATCCTTATTTCATGATTTTGATGTGAATTAGTAATGTACTTCTATGAGGCAAGTTGTGTTGAATAATTTTGGAAAAATACATTTAATCTTTCTAATGAATATTTAATCATACACTATTGATTATTAACTTGATCTTTGCTGTTAACACTTTAATAATTTAAAAAACTATCTAAATTTTTATTATTTTAGTTTATTACTTATTTTAATATTTTATTATATTGTAAGCATTCATTATAGTTCTGATTGCACTATTAATTGCACTCAAATTACTGTTTAAAAAATGTAAACAAAGCAATAACCAGAAATCCGCACAACCTCTGGTCCCAAGCTGTGCGAATTTGAGGGAGTCTACTGTACTTCTGTTGCTACAATGACAAAAAAAGTAATTAAAAAAAAGACTTAAACACAAATTGAGATATAGCATTCAAACAAATTGCATTTAAAAGTACATTTTCCCCCTATACGATGATCTAAAAATTTAAAATGTGCTATGTTTAGATGTTTAAAATTTTATAACGCCTAAAATTGTAAAACTGAAACTCCATTAAAAATTTGAAAATGTTTCCAATCCGCAGATGGACATATGCGTTACGTGCAGATATTTTTGTTCTTTATAATATAAATAGGCAGATATAATTATATAAGAAATTGAATGAATTCAGAAACGAAGAAAAATTATCACCTCTTTATATTGTTTTTAAAAAAAGATATCCTTTAGGAGGAAAATGGCTAAATAAGTGATAATCTCTTCTAGATGTTTCACCTTTATTTAACAAACTCGTATAATAAACACGTATGCAAAATGGACAATTACTGTTTACAAAAAGCGAGGAAAATAATTATTTTCTTAAATATGGAATTTATTTATGTCTTAAATTTTAGTCTTTGAAAAAAATCATTTTTCAAATGGTAGTTGTAATTTGTTAAAATAAATTTTTTTATTATATCTATTATCCCCAGTAGCCAAACAATATTGGACCAATATTGGCTACATATTAGAGCAATATTGGCACACTGGCGCAACACTGGCATGAAATATTGCTCCAATATTGGGGTGTTTACACTTTGACCTTATTTAGCCAATATTTTCAGCCAATATTAGGGTTTCATTGGAAATATTGCCAATAAAACGCCAATATTGGTTAAATATTGGAATTTCATTGGAAATATTTCCAATGTAACGCCAACATTTATACAATATTTCCAATGGAACCAAAATATTGGCATAATATTGATTGCAAATATCGGCTAAATAAGGGCAAAATGTAAACATCCCAATATTGGAGCAATATTGCGTTTTAATGGCAATATTTCCAATTAATGAAATATTGGCCCCACATTGGACCAATATTGGTTTGCTACTAGGGATAGTTAATAAATTATTGAGATTATCAAAGATTTTCCCTGAAATGTCTTGTAAAGGAATGCATTAAAAAAATCCACTAAAACCTGTAACACAAAATCTTCTATTTTCTTTACTTCTTTAAAAAACATTATTACGTACTTCTTTAAAAAACATTATTATATATAACGATTTTATTAAATCATCGCAAACTCTAAAATTGAAATATTTTATATTATTTTATATAAATTTATTTTGTCGAGAAATACTCAAAATGGAGCTAAAATTATTAATCTCGTCGAAACCACAAACATCTTAATAAATACTCCCAGAAATCTGTAAATTTTTTCTCCATATAAATTGGAATTATTTTAGTAAATCTTATTAGAGTTTAATACTTCCAGCCTAAATTGTTAAGAAAATTATAATATTTTGTCGCGTAACGCTCTCTTACTTTGAGAAGAATATATTTTATTTAGAAAGTAAGATATTTAAGTTATTTACAGACATATTAATTCAGAATTTATAGTGATAAATGAAGACAAATTTTATAAAATATTCATAGAATGATATATATTGCAATTTTTCTAAGACCTCATAAAATGTGAGTAGTTTTAAATAAAATTTGTATTGTATTCATTTTTCAAATCCAGTTTTAAATGGTATTTTAGAAATTCGCAGTAAAACTTTTAGAGAAAATTGATAACATACAAGGTGACACATAAATACTCTGACTTGATAAAAAGTGTAGTATTATAGTTTAGTATAGTTTAATATTCAATTTAATATAATGATGTTTTTTAATTTTGCGCCATACTATTGTTTTATTCATGTCTCTCGTGCTTTTTTCTTTTCTAATTGTTATTTTCGCATATCCTAAATCACTGTTTTGCAGGTAAACATGGTGTACAAAGGTTGATCCCCAACAACCCCTCCTTAAAATAAACTTCGCTGTTTAGAAGATCCTGGATCAAAAAGCCTACGCAATCAAGCACACGTTTATGCAGATATTGTTAAGAATATCTTTAAAAATTCTGAGATTTAGATAAGATTTTCTGAGAGAAAAATTCTGAGATTTAGATAAAGCCAAATCTACAAACTTTCTTCAAATTTCTGTAAAATTTCTAAAGAAATGGGGGATTTCTTGAGATAATCTTCAGATTATTTTTAGTGGTTTGCAACTATATGGATTATCTGAAATGCGCTGTGTAAATAGCCTTGTTCAACATCATGCCGGCAATATTGCATCGCGGTCATCTCGTTCTTTTTCCAAAACCACTTAAGGTCCCTGCATCGTTGCGAGAGGAAGCCCTTACAAATAATTTTGATTGTTTATCGTACAGAAGGCTCTTTGCTTTCGGATGATGACCAAAACGGCTTGTTTTGTTTCTTCAGTTAAAAGTTATGGTCTATTATTTGCATCACAGTATTTACGTGTCACCCTGTATATGAAATGTTCACAACCAAAGTAGACGAAAATCATTTTGAGAAAAAAGAGAGAGTGTGAATAATGTCAAAAAAGAAACCACATTGTTTTTCATAATTATCTTATATAGTAAATTTGGTGGAACTCCCTCTTATAGATCCGCACATTCAGACTGTATGGTTAAAAGTCACCCTATACTTTCGATTTTAGACGTTTAGTGGAATACTGAATGTAATACTTTAAGAGAAATATTGAAAAAAAAAAAACCCCGCCCTAATGAGTGAACAATGTCAAACGGAGACCAAATATTATTTAATAATTTTCTTACATAGTAAACTCGGTGAAATTCCATCCTATAATTCCGTACATACAGACTGTATGTTTAAAAGTCACCGGATGCTTTCTTATTTTGACGTTTTGTGTAATATCGAGAGAAAAATTTGCCGACAAATAAAGAACATGTTTAACCTGATATTTTCTTGCGAAGATTTGCTCAATGAGGCATTTAAGTGATCAACAGCAAATTCATTAATTAAATATTAATTTCGATCACGCTGCATAATAAAATTATCGAAATTATCACCACCTGTATCTTGTGACTAGCTAAAATTTGTAAAATATTTGTGTTTATCTATGTAACTGTGTATCTGTTTAACTTTTCTTTAAAATTCTGCATTTTTTTTAATTCAAAAATATGTTGCTACAGAAAGTTTTTTACTTAAAAATGTAAAATGATTCATACTGATTTTAGGTGTATTTAAGCTTATTATACAGGATAAATTTGAGTTGGTCAGCTTATAGTAAATACTTAATGAACAATAAAAATTTATATGAAATAATTTTGAATTTTTCATGCAAAATGTTCTTTGCATAATTTAGTAATGTCGTACATAGGGTAAATTATGTGAAAACGTATATTCGAATTATCATGAAATTGAGAATATCTCTGTGATATAGTGAGCCGAATTTCAGTTGGCTTCGAAAAGAAGCCAGATAATAAAGGATATTTTTAAACCAATTGTCACTTTTCTTTCTGGATGACTTCTTATAGAGGAATCAGTGCAGTATTCCACAAATGTCAATGCATAGCTTTGGAGTAGATGCTTTTATTTTGACAAATACTTTTTTTCGTCCTGATGGTTTTCTAGAAACTTCTAAGCATCTACTAATCTGTGAAAATCCAAAAATCTCATTCCTGTTAATATTTCAAAATTAGCTATCACAATACCAAAATTAAATGAAAATCTATACCAATCAGGAGGATTCTACAGGCATAGATTTATTGAATATGCGCATTAAAAAAATATATAATCATCGCATTTCTCAAGCAAATCATTGAATTTCGGCATCCTCCCTCTTAGCTTTCAAAAATCAAAATTGGTAAACCAAACAGCATTAAAGCATAACTATTTGCAGCCTAATCCGGATATATTTCTGTGGAAGTGTAACAGAATATGAAGTTTGGATCAGTTTCTTTCGTGTACTAGTTTTTGAAATATGGCTATCACAAAAATCGTGAAAAATACAGCATAGAATTCCCATCTGCTGTGTGATATAAATTACCTTGATTGCTAAATTATACATAAAAAATTCTTATACCTAAGTTATGCATTTAAACATTATCTCTTAAAATAACTCGTATTTAATTAAATATTAAATATAGTTATAATTTTATTACAACATGGTGTTTATATTGTAATTTGTAGTGTACGGAAACGGTTTTTAATTCCGTTGAAAACATTGCATTGCATAGACAAATAAATTATAAACGGAAATATCTTGATAAAAAAAATCTTTATACCTTAGTATATTTTTTTACTCCTGAAATTAAAAAGAATGTACCAAGAATTTCTCGAGACATTTCTCAAAATTTTTAAAATTGAAAGTATAAAGTTACTTTTCGCCGTAATGCAGCTACCACGGAAATTGTGAGAAACACATGACAGGAGCCCCGCCTTTTGAGCAAAATGCACAAACATCTAGTCAGCACCAATTTATATCAAAGCCTAACAGACTATAAAATTTAATAGAATTCCATCTCGTAAATTTCAAGAATATATCTATCATGGAGTTGTGATAAATACACCACAGGAACGTATACGTATTTTGGTATGTAACTTTTCCAATAAATTCCCTTTAAAATTTGATATTTTTTTTATTTGGATAATCATATCCCGCCAGTAGCTTGCTGAACTGAACTACAAGCTTCTCTTCATTGAGATATTTCTTGATGTTGTCTTTTTAATCATGACTTGTAAACTTTTTGAACATTTCCACGTGCTTCAGACTTATCTCTGCTTTTAGAGATTGTAAGTCTCGTAGGATACTTCAATTACAAAATTTTCCCAAATTGTCTTAGAACTTAAGCTATGTTTTCGAAATTCAACATAAAAATTTAGGATAAGCTTTCTATGGTCAATTCTTGGTCTGTTTTGAACAGTTATTACACTCTAATTAAATCAGAAAGGAAAAAGAAATACCTTTCAAGTACTGAAAAATAAATTATGTTACACTTTTTCAAACATCCTGTAGTTAAAGCAGTAATCTGATAATTTATAACAGTAAGAATGACAGAAAATTATAATAAAGGATAAAGGACTTTATGTATCTATGTATCTTTAACTACTTTGGTTTGAACATACACTTTATCAATACGATTTATTCTCTATAGTTTAATAGAAACACAAGTATAAATTAAAAGTTTATAATACATTAATCAAATCCGAACAACCTTTCACAGAAATTTATATTTAATAGATTACATAGTTATAACCACATCGAGTTCCATAACACACATCATTCTATTGAACTAGAAATCACAAAATATTAATGTTAAAACCACTCCCTTTAAGTACTTTGTAAACACTTTGATAATAACGATGAAAAGACCATTAATTTTCTTCGTTAAATCGGATGCAACAAAATTTAAAACCTCGCGTAAGAGAGTTATGAATGCTTAATTAAACTTTCCGGTCAGTATCTTAAACCAGTTATTCAGGACACGAAAGTGTGTAGTTTGATCAATATTTCATACAATGACCGAACTTTGCGATAGAATTAATCATTATAATTTAAAATCTCTTCCGTGAGATTCACGAAATTTGTTTTTGAAGATAAATCTGTGGTAATGTTTAATTCGTGATGCTTGTAAAGACTTTCAAAGTACTTTCTGTCTTCTATAGCAGTTGTAAAATAGCACTTGTAATATTGAATGAAAGAAGAATGTAGAAGAATATTAAATTGATTTCCTTTTTATTTAATTGGTTTAATTGATTTCCTTGTATAATTATTCAGTTCTTACATAGATGGTAGCACCAATAAGTATAATTTTAAAATACTTATCAAAGGAAGATATTAATCTATTGATATTATTGATCTATTGATTTATTGATCTACTGATCTAATTGATATCTATTTTGATCAACTTAAAATTTTTCAAATCAAATTATTAAAATAAAATCCAAAATTCCAAATCTTATAGAATTCGAAAAAAAAAATTACCGGAGTTGTAAATACTATTTTAAAATTTAAAAAAATAAAAACCTTATTTAAACAAAATTTAAACTGCTGAATTATTAAATAATCACAATAGTTTTTAAAATAGGAATAAAATTGAATTTCAAAAAATATTATGAATGTCAGTGATAAAAAAAAAATATATAAACCCTTAAATTGTCAAATAATGAAAAATTTCTTCTAATTAAACCCATCTGAGAAATTTTCAAATTCCAGCACCAAGGTTCGAACTAAAAACCGTGTTTACTAACACGCTTTACCTCCAAGCTGTGATGCCTATACAAAAAGTATTGTAATAAAAAAAAAATCTTTTAAAATCTAAATTACAAAAATAAACGGATGACATTGATAAAATCAATTAAATTAAAATAATAAACTTTCTGTGAATTTTATGATTTATCGTGCGATACGAGGTATTCAGCTGTATAGTATATGCAAAAATTTACGTCTCTGATTAATACAGTTTTTGTATGCGGACTCAGTGACGGACAGAAAAATGACAAAAAACAATAGTTTTCGTCAGATAAACAAAGTACTTTAAACAACACTTAATATCACGTAATAAAATCAAGTACGGTAAACGCTCCAATCTGTAGTTATTCAGCATTAGAAATTTCAATCAAAAACCAAAACGGTTGTTTACATATAATTCCATTTAGAATATCACCATGGTGATTACGTCATAGCAAGAGCAGATATTCTGGTGGAATTATACTCGGATCATTTAGGGGAACCTTCTGTACACCTAATAAACTGACTTTCTAGAACCATTGTATTTTTAAAAATATTTCAGAATATTAAAAATTTTTATATTATTTCAGTTGATTGATTTAATGTTTTAATATTATCGATATATGGGATATGATGTGTACCTTTTGAATGAATGATTAACAATTTTTTATTGTAAATTGTCTGATTTGTAAGCGATTTTATGCTTTTTTTAAGGGTTGTTGCATTATCATCCAGTTTCACCCGTATACTCTGCACAGAAACACATTTTTTTACAAGGGATATTGTAAATTATATTGTTATTATGTAAAGGAAGAGGATTTTAATCATGTATTTACATAACATATTTTTCAAAACATTACGAGGTTTAAATTTACTATATTTTTTTAATATTTTTATAAATTTATTAATATTTTTACAGTTATTAAGCTATTGCATAGCTTTTATCACAGGCTTTGAGCGCGGCGACCGAATCCAAAAATTCCGTAACGCGAAAAATCCTAACACATCCGTACCGAAAAAACCTAACACTCTGCTAAAATTGTTTCAGCTCGGCAGACTTCGGCATGGTATCCTTCCGTAGACTTCGGCAGACATTGATGCGGTATTTTTCAGATATTAGAAGATATCAAGTCTCAAACTTATATTTCTTATTTCAGTTATTATAAATCTATAGTTTCAATAATAAAAATTCCTGATAAAATGTGTATAGAAAAGAATCGTGTTAAGATAAAACAAGGTAGGATAATGTAGCTTTTGGTGATTGGAGACCCGCCCAATGGTGAGGATCGAAAAACTTAAAATGCTTATAACTCGCGATCTAATTTTCGTACCGCGGCCAAATTTTGTTTGGTAATTTATTATGAGACAGTGTTAATTTTTGGTGGCAGAAGACCCCCCCCCCCCCACAGTGAGGGTCGAAAAATTTAAAATGCTTATAACTCGCGATCTAATTTTCGTAGTGCGGCCAAATTTTGTTTGGTGATTTATGATGAGAGAGTGTTAATTTTTGGTGACAGGAGACCCCCAACGGTGAGGATCGAAAAACTTAAAATGCTTATAACTCGCGATCTAATTTTCGTACCGCGGCCAAATTTTGTTTGGTAATTTATTATGAGACAGTGTTAATTTTTGGTGACAGAAGACCCCCACCCCACACAGTGAGGGTCGAAAAATTTAAAATGCTTATAACTCGCGATCTAATTTTCGTAGTGCGGCCAAATTTTGTTTGGTGATTTATTATGAGAGAGTGTTAATTTTTGGTGACAGGAGACCCCCAACGGTGAGGGTCGGAAAATTTAAAATGCTTATAACTCGCGATCTAATTTTCGTATCGCGGCCAAATTTTGTTTGGTAATTTATTATGGAGAGTGTTAGGGTCGAAAAATTTAAAATGCTTATAACTCGCGATCTAATTTTCGTAGTGTGGCCAAATTTTGTTTGGTAATTTATTATGAGACAGTGTTACTTTTGGTGACAGGAGACCCCCCCCCCCCACGGTGAGGGTCGAAAAATTCGAAATGCTTATAACTCGCGATCTAATTTTCGTAGCGCGGCCAAATTTTGTTTGGTAATTTATAATGAGACAGTGTTAATTTTTGGTGACAGGAGATCCCCCCCCCATGGTGAGTGTCAAAAAATTTAAAATGCTTATAACTCACGATCTAATTTCCGTAGCGCGGCCAAATTTTGTTTGGTAATTTATTATGAGAGAGTGTTACTTTTGGTGACAGGTGACCCCCACGTTGAGGGTCTATAAATTTAAAATGCTTATAACTCGCGATCTAATTTTCGTAGCGCGGCCAAATTTTGTTTGGTAATTTATTATGAGACAGTTTTACTTTTGGTGACAGGTGACCCCCACGTTGAGGGTCGAAAAATTTAAAATGCTTATAACTCGCGATCTAATTTTCGTAGCGCGGCCAAATTTTGTTTGGTGATTTATTATGAAACAGTGCTAATTTTTGGTGACAGGAGACCCCCCAAGGTGAGGGTCGAAAAATTTAAAATGCTTATAACTCGCGATCTAATTTATTATCGCGGCCAAATTTTGTTTGGTAATTTATCATGAGACAGTGTTAATTTTTAGTGACAGGAGACCCCCCACGGTGAGGGTCGAAAAATTCAAAATGTTTATAACTCGCGATCAATTTTCGTAGCGCGGCCAAATTTTTGGTGACAGGAGATCCCCATGGTGAGGGTAGAAAAATTTAAAATGCTTATAACTCGCGATCTAATTTTCGTAGTCCGGCCAAATTTTGTTTGGTAATTTATTATGAGACAGTCTTAATTTTTGGTGACAAGAGACCCCCCAAGGTGAGGTTCGGAAAATTTAAAATGCTTATAACTCGCGATCTAATTTTCGTAGCGCGGCCAAATTTTGTTTGGTAATTTATTATGGTATTGCATAGCTTTCATCGCGGGCTTTGAGCGCGGCGAAAGAATCTAGAAATTCCGTAACGAGAAAAAAAAAACCTAACACTCCGGCTAACGTCGCTTCAGTTTGGCAGACTTCGGCACGGTATCCTTCGGTAGACTTCGGCAGACATTGACGCGGTATTTTTCAGATATTTTGAGAATATCAAGTCTCAAACTTATGTTTTTTATTTCAGCTACCATAAACGTATAGTTTCAATGATAAAAATTCCTGATTAACCTACATGTATTGTAAGATGTTAAAAATATTTTAAACGATATTAACTTCTCATTTATTCAATAAAAGAAAAAAAATGTTATCTTTCATCACGCTCAAAAAGTGTAACTTGAATTAATATCAAAGCCAAAAAAGAACTGCATAAATAAAAAATAAATAAATAATTATAATTGCATAAGTTGACAAAAAATGCTATGCAATAGCTTTACCGCGGCAGTCCCCGAGTGCCACATGTCTTTTTATTTTTTTATTTTTTCCCACTTTTCTAATTTAACTACACACTTGTTTAACATTGAATTTCAAAAAGTGAATAACTTTAATATTACAAACATTTAGTTATTTGAAATATGAAAAGGTACTTTACGCAAATCGCATTAAGTGAAGTCCAATAATATTTAGTAGATTGGCAGCTTAAGGTAAAAATTATCATGTAATTCAACCGCATTCGCTTTTACTATACAGATATATACAATTTCGATAAAATATCTCCATGTACAAGGTGTAACTGTTCATTGATCAGGTATTTCCCGGACTGAGGGGAATGGCATTTTTTTTAAAGAATAGAAGGAGATGAGTAATATTATAAAGTTGTAAAGTTTATCATTTCGATCACGGTGTACATACATCAAATGTACACTTATGTTCGATTCTTTATATCTCTTAAATGTTGTTAAATGTATCACAAATGAATTCCATCCTCGCTTTTAATAACAATTAATATATACTCGTGTATAAGTCAACTCCTTAATTCTTAAGCAAAATTAAAAAATAACTATGTAAATAAATAAATTTTCGTGTATAAGTTGAACCACATTTCTGTTTTTTTAAATTAATAAATTCTCATTAAATTATAAAAAAAATTATGACGTTTCTGATCAGACTTTTTTTTAAATTCAACGCTGTAAAACTGTATAATTGTGTAAAACCACAGACTCTTAACTATTTTGAATTCTATTCACATGAATTTAATGACACATAAAAAGTAAAAAAGACTTTCAAAAATTTATCCAATCATTTAATAGAGTAAATAGCTTGTTGGACTGCTAAAAGACAGTTCTCTCTGTTGTAGGGCATGTAAAAGAGACATCTAGAAGCACTCTCAAGCTGATTTCTTTTTTGAAAAAGAGAATTAAAATGTTGAAAGATCCCTGTATTGAAGGGAATTGTATCAGAAGGGAAAATGGCAGAGAACAATTACAGGGACATTATTTTTGAGATTTTTTGTTTATCACGCGAAATGACAATTGTCTGTTTTTATGGCCCTCCAAAATAAACCAATATGTGGTTACTTAAGACTTGCCCATTTGCCAATTATGTGCATTTTTTTTCTTACTAATTCGTGTTTAAGTCGACCCTCCCCATTTTTAACCCCGAAGTTTTGTTTAAAATTCTTTGATATATATATGCGACAAAAAAGGTACTTTTTCTCCTTTATAAAAATGAAACATTTTGAATTTATCTAGTATACATCTGACAACATAGAATAAAAATTTTGTAGAAGTATCATGTTTTTCGCTAGAAAAAACATTCTAATTACTTCATTTTTAGGTGCGTTCGTAATTATATAATACGTAGCACCTATAGTTGTCGTTCAGTCCGTCCGTCTGTCCGTCCGTCTGTCCGTCCGTCTGTCCGTCCGCATATAACAACGCAAAAACTACCCAACCGAATCGTTTGAAATTTAAAATACATAATTATTACATAATTTTGTCGAGTCATTTCAAATTTTATGAAAATCGGATGCATAGATCAATTACAGGGGCAATCAAAAGTATTCCATTACATTACGGTCAATGGGGAAAAAAGTTTCAAATGCATTTTAATCGTTTGAAATTTAAAATACGCAATTATTACATAATTCTGTCGAGTTATTTCAAATATTTTGATAATCGTGTGCATAGATCAATTACAGGGGCAATCAAAAGTATTCAATTACATTATGGTCAATTAGGAAAAAGTTTCAAATATATTCTATACGTTTGAAATTTAAAATACATAATTATTACATAATTTTGTCGAGTTATTTCAAATTATATGAAAATCGGATGCATAGATCAATTACAGGGGCAATCAAAAGTATTCCATTACATTACGGTCAATGGGGAAAAAAGTTTCAAATGCATTTTAATCGTTTGAAATTTATAATACGCAATTATTACATAATTCTGTCGAGTTATTTCAAATATTTTGATAATCGTGTGCATAGATCAATTACAGGGGCAATCAAAAGTATTCAATTACATTATGGTCAATTAGGAAAAAGTTTCAAATATATTCTATACGTTTGAAATTTAAAATACATAATTATTACATAATTTTGTCGAGTTATTTCAAATTATATGAAAATCGGATGCATAGATCAATTACAGGGGAAATCAAAAGTATTCCATTACATTACGGTCAATGGGAAAAAAAGTTTCAAATGCATTTTAATCGTTTGAAATTTATAATACGCAATTATTACATAATTCTGTCGAGTTATTTCAAATATTTTGATAATCGTGTGCATAGATCAATTACAGGCGCAATCAAAATTATTCAGTTACATTATGGTCAATTAGGAAAAAGTTTCAAATATATTCTATACGTTTGAAATTTAAACTACATAATTATTACATAATTTTGTCGAGTTATTTCAAATTTTATGAAAATCGGATTTATAGATCAATTATAGGGACACTCAAAAGTATTCCGTTACATTACGGTCAATGGGAAAAATGTTTCAAATGCATTTTAATCGTGTTACACTCATACGAACTTAATAAAATTTATATGCAACTATAAAGTACATATTATAATATACATCATACATAATTTGTGGTGCAAAGAACATTTGTTATTGATTTACAAGGCCACACAAAAGTATTACATTATATAATGGTATAGGAAGAACATTGTTTGATGAGCGTTTTAATTGTAATTCACTATTTACAATTTTATGAGATTGACATATGAAAGTAATATTTTTAAAACTTCGTTATCGTACGAACGCACCTAATTTGCTACGCTTCACGTGCAATTTCCAACTTGTTAACACTTGTTTCTTTAACTGTTCGCTCCAATGCAAGCGGGCTATGTGCTGTATATGTGTAAATTGTGTATAGAAGTATGTGTTGAATATATGTAAATAATTGTAGAGACATGTATAGGGATAAGTGTAGAGACATTACTAGCATATGTGTAGTAATTGTGTAAGTTAAGCAGGATGTCTATAAAATTTTGTAAGGATTTCATTACTTCTTAATTTTTTATATAAGAGCAGATGAAAAATATTATTAGTACCTATTCATAAAGCAAAATTTTCATAAAGCACAGCTCAAGTTATTTTTAAATAACGTAAAAAAACTTATGTATATACAACTCCAAATGCTATAAATCAAATAATTAATATAATAAAGTAATAATTAATGAAATGGATTTATAAATTGTATTAAAAATTATTGGTGAATTATAAATACAAAATTCGATACATTGATATTACATATTGTTCATTAATAACTTTTTTAAAATTTGAAATAGAAAATTATTATTAGTAATTAAGGACTTTACATTGTAAAATTATTGGAAAGCAACCTTTATTTTGCTTAGTAAAAACATTAATTATTATTTCATTGTAATTTTTATTTGACTAATAACGTTTTAAGTTGAACTTTTTTTACGAATAAGTTATAATTTTTTTTGTCATATTCTTACAACAGAAAATATGAAGTAAGGAAATTCAAACAATCATGTATGGACACTCTGTTTACGGAAAATATGTAGATGATCATAATTGCTTAAAATTTTGCAATAATGAAGACTATTAATTTTCCACATTAAATCATATAAAACATAATGTAAAATATTATGTAAGGTAGTTGTGGATTTTAGTTAATATTCCTGGACATAACCGGATATTAAACCATTTATTCTAGACACTAAATTATGTACTTTGATCGATATTTCATGAAAAAGAAATACCAAATTTACCAAAAGATTTTAGAGTACAATCCGAGAGACTCGCTGTATTTATATTCAATGGTATATCAATATTAATGTTTAATTCACAAGAGTTGCATGGATTTGAAATTCTTTCAAAATGTACCGTAAAACCGTAAAAGAACTATATTAAAGGACGCAAGCTTTTCAAATGCAAGAATTTTATTATAGATGTAGGAATATGTAACATGTTAAATATGTTCAGGGACGTGTAGCATACGTAAGGCATAGGGATCTGGGCAGAATATATATTGAATATGCGTAGAATAAATACATGTAAAAATATGTAGATTATTGTAAATGTAGAGAGATTTAAATGTAAGGGTCTCAGTATTAATGATGAAAAAAACATTAATTGTTCACATTAAATCGGTTGTAACTCGAAATACCGTATACGGAGGTCACTGATGCCAAAATTATTATCTCGCTCAGTATATTATAGCATTTATTTATAACATGAAAGTGTGCTGTTTGATCAATAAATCATGCTGTTGAAACAATTGAACATCGTCATAGAATCATTATTATTTGAAATGTTTTTCGAAAAATAAAGATTAACGAAATTTTTATTTGTTAATAAATCTCTACTGAGCTTAATGTATTTCCTATTTTATTATGGTAGTTGTAAACAGCATTCATTATTCAGAATTTTGGAAAATATAAAAGTTAAATTCAATTCACAAAAGAAAGCTTTATATTTGTTGTACTTAAATCATGAGTTAGTATTCCTATTTCGAAAACTATAAAAGATAGAGGGAAGAAGTGATTGACGAAGTTGTAGAACACCATCGATTTAGTGCGAAAAAAAGTTTAACATTACTGCGAGAAATCGGACGAATAAAATGCGAATTTGTTTTTCGGGATTTGCTACACTATGACGTAAAAAAGGAAAAAAAAACTAGTTATAATAATGTATCTTTATTTGAGATGTGCAAACCTCTTACCATCAGCTGCAATGCACATTTGTATGCACATTTGCCCGAAACATAATTATTTCTTGTTCCCAACTTTCGTGACATCCCAACGTAGGAAAACATGAAAAAACAAATGTACGTTTTAACCAATTTATTCTTTGCATTAATTATCACAAGCTGCCTTTATGTTCTAAATCTATGATGCAGTACAACTTTCTAAATCATTTTTTCTCGCTCTCTCTCTTCGTTTTCGAGATAGGAATGCTACACTGTGAAAAAAATGTGTAAAGTTACTAAACTTTTAAAAGAAACTAAGATGCCAAGACATTTTTACGTAACGGTAATAGTAAAAATTCATGTAACAGAGTTGGTTATATGAATTTTTTTCTTATAACCCTTACATGAAAAATTCTGGGAATTTTAGTTTCCTAGAAAAAGATGCCCCTACAGTGGTTGAGAGATTCTGCTCAAAACTGGTAGATGGGTTGCTGAGTTTGCATCCAATCGTTATAGGGGTTTACAGTGGTTTTCTTCAAACCTTCGATTTCCTTGGGTAAATACGTGTAGGTTCCCTAAGATAGCCCTACCTTACATACGTAAGATTACTATATCATTCGTTCTGAAAATTGGCTGTCACAAATACAACCAAATATAACCCTAGAAAAAGTTTAGTAACATTACAGATTTTTTGTTACAGTGTGATTTCACAGTATTCCTGTAGGTGATGTCGTAGATAGTTTGAGCGCATGGTTCTATAGCGCATGGTACTTTTATTATAACTAGACCCCGCTTTTATGATTATAATTCTTGCCATTCAAAAATCATAGGTCTTTCAAAGGACTTTAGTTGACACAGTACAGGGTGATACTAATTTTTTTTAGAATAAAAGAGGGGTGATAGTACACATCAAGACAAACAATATTAAATAGGAGACCAAGAGTCCAAAACGTTTTCCAAAGCAGATAGCCGCCATTAAAGTTTTGGGATCAAAATTTCAAATAAACATAAAAAACGGAAAAATCGGTCGATTGATTTGCGGTTTTCACTAAAATTATTCTTTATGGCGGCATTTTCTTGAAATTAAATTATAAAGGAAAATTTTAAAAATGCCGACAGAGGGCGCTTTAGACTTTGGAGTTACGAACAACTATTTTTTGCAGGTATTTTATGCATCTCATTAAATGTTTTCGTAAGCATAAACTCAAACTTAAATTTTGAGTTCAAAATCTAAAAGCTGGGAGTAGTTAAATAGCACAAATTGAACTGTGTTCAGAGGGTTCAAATTTCAAATGATTTTAAAAAACGAAAAATTTGTTCATTGATTTGTGGTTTTCACTAAAAATATTCTTTTTGTTGGTATTTTCTTAAAAATAAATTAAAAAGATAAATTTCAAAAAATGTCGATAGAGAGCGTTTTAGACTTTGGAGTAACGAACAACTATTTTTTGCATCTTATTAAATGTTTTCGGAAGCTTAGACTTAAATTTTGAGCTCAAAATCTAAATAGCAGGGAGTGGTTAAGTAGAACAAACTGAACTGTGTTTAAGGGGGAGGGGGAGGTTCAAATTTAAAATAATTATAGAAAATGGAAAAATTGGTTGATTTGTTTGCGGTTTAAAATAAAACTATTCTTTAAGGCAGTATCTTCTTGAAAGTAAATTTTAAAGATAAATTTCAAACAATTACGCCAGAGGGCGCCTTAAACTCCAGAGTAACCAACAATTCATTTTAACCATTATTTTTTGGTTCTAATTAAATGCTTCCAAAAGTTTTTTAAATGTTTTCGCAAGCTTAGATTTAAACTTAAATTTTGAGCTCAAATTCTGAATCGTTATGAGGGGTTAAGAAGCGCAAACTAAAGTGTGTTCAGGAGTTGAAATTTAACCCTTCTTCCTCCTCGGACACAATTAAATTTTTCGCTACTTAAACATTCCCAACGATTCAGAATTTTAGCCCAAAATTTAAGTTTGTGCATTTGAAAGCACTTAATGAGTTTAAAAAAATAACAGTTAAAAATAGTTGTACGCTACTCCAAAGTCTAAGGCACCCTCTATCGGCATTTTGTGAAATTTATCTTTAAAAATTATTTTCAAGAAATTGCTGATTTAAAAATTAGTTTTAGCGAAAACCGCAAACGAATCGACCAATTTTTCCGTTTTTTACAATCATTTGAAATTTGAACCTTCTGAACACAGCTAAGTTTGTCTACTTAACCACTCCCAGCTATTCAGATTTTGAGCTTAAAATTTAAGTTCAAGTTTAAGCTTACGAAAGCATTTAATAAGATGCAAAAAATACTGTCAAAAAAGAGTTGTTTGTTACTCCAAAGTCTAAAGCGCCCTCTATCGGCATTTTAACAAATTTATTTTTAAAATTTATTTTCACGAAAATACCTAAATAAAGAATAGTTTTAGTGAAAACCGCAAATCAATCGACTAATTTATCCGGTTTTTATAATCATTTGAAATTTGAACCCTCTGAACACAGCTCAGTTTGTGTTACTTAGCACTCGCAACTATTCATATTTTGAGCTCAAAATTTAAGTTTGAGTCTAAGCTTACGAAAATATTTGATGAGATGCAAAAAATACCGGCAAAAAGTAGTTGTTCGTTACTCCAAAGTCTAAAGCACCCTCTATCGGCATTTTTTGAAATTTATCTTTATAATTTAATTTCTAGAAAATACCGACATAAAAAATAATTTTAGTGAAAACCGTAAATCAATCGACCGATTTTTCCGTTTTTTATGTTTATTTGAAATTTTGGTCCCTAAACTTTAATGGCGGTTATCTCCTTTGGAAAACGTTTTGGACCCTTGGTCTCCTATTTAATATTGTTTGTCTTGATGTGTACTATCACTCCTCTTTTATTATAAAAAAAAATTCGAATCACCCTGTATATATTTTAGGAAATTTACAATAAAACTAAAAATCAATTTTATACAAGAAAGAGGAAAACTTAAATATAAATATTCAGGTACACTAAGCTGCATTTTTATAGTTATATTTCTTATTCTAGACAGTGGAGATTTTTAAAGTATCCATGATAAACTTCTGATTGCGCTTGTTAATAGTATGCAAAGTAAAAAATAATACCGTTCAAAGGGCACTTGTCTGACTTTCATAATCATTGCATTTGAAATAGAGTTAATTGAATAAATTATTACCAAATTTATAGCGATACTAAAAGATATTTATTATAAATTTATTTAAAACATAAATTTTACATTAACCTGTTATAAGATTCAACTGTAACAAAGTTTCACATTATTCAACATCAAATGCTTATTTAAGGAAGAAATTTTAACGATTATCTTAAAAACACACACAAAAACAAAGAGAACTTTATCTTCAAATTCCAATAATTTTTATGTGAAATTTAAAAAACGCTAGCCATTAACAACAAAATATATTTTCTGAAAAGTATAATTTTGTTTTTCCTTTTCAAAGTCGCAAAAGAACAATTCCTGTCAGGAAATTATTTACGATTTTTTTATAATCTTCATAATAGATTTGTCGTAATTATAAAGCATCTGAAAAATAATTTAATTTGGTATTTTCACGAAAATACCTAAATAAAGAATAGTTTTAGTGAAAACCGCAAATCAATCGACCAATTTATCTGGTTTTTATATACATTTGAAATTTGAACCGTCTGAACACAGCGCTCAGTTTGTGTTACTTAACCACTCTCATCTATTCATATTTTGAGCTCAAAATTTAAGTTTGAGTCTAAGCTTACGAAAATATTTAATGAGATGCAAAAAATACCGGCAAAAAATAGTTGTTCGTTACTCCAAAGTCTAAAGCGCCCTCTATCGGCATTTTTTGAAATTTATCTTTATAATTTAATTTCAAGAAAATACCGACATAAAGAATAATTTTAGTGAAAACTGTGAATCAATCGACCGATTTTTCCATTTTTTATGTTTATTTGAAATTTTGATCCTTAAACTTTAATGGCGGTTATCTCCTTTGGAAAACGTTTTGGACCCTTGGTCTCCTATTTAATATTGTTTGTCTTGATGTGTACTATCACCCCTCTTTTATTGTAAAAAAAATTAGAATCACCCTGTATATATTTTAGGAAATTTACAATAAAACTAAAAATCAATTTTATACAAGAAAGAGGAAAACTTAAATATAAATATTCAGGTACACTAAGCTGCATTTTTATAGTTATATTTCTTATTCTAGACAGTGGAGATTTTTAAAGTATCCATGATAAACTTCTGATTGCGCTTGTTAATAGTATGCAAAGTAAAAAATAATACCGTTCAAAGGGCACTTGTCTAACTTTCAAAATCATTGCATTTGAAATAGAGTTAATTGAATAAATTATTACGAAATTTATAGCGAGACTAAAAGATATTTATTATAAATTTATTAAAAACATAAATTTTACGTTAACCTGTTATAAGATTCAACTGTAACAAAGTTTCACATTATTCAACATCAAATGCTTTAAGGAAGAAGTTTTAACGATTATCTTAAAAGCACACAAAAAAACAAAGAAAACTTTATCTTCAAATTCCAATAATTTTTATGTGAAATTTAAAAAACATTAGCTATTAACAACAAAATATATTTTCTGAAAAGTATAATTTTGTTTTACCTTTTCAAAGTCGCAAAAGAACAATTCCTGTCTGGAAATTATTTACGATTTTTTTATAATTTTCATAATAGATTTGTCGTAATTATAAAGTATCTGAAAAATAATAGTTAGAAAACTTGTACATCTTTCATATGCATTGTAAAAAATCTGTAATGCAACTCAACATTTTCTAGAAAACTGGAAGACCTAGAACTTTTGATGTAACGGTAACAACAAAACAGTTACATGTTGTAACAATTACATGTTTGCACTGCAAATCAAAATATCTGTCAGGTAGGTATCACGAATTTTTTTATAAAACTGAGATGATTATAACTTTTAATATAATTGCAACACGGGTTCTAGATAACATTTTAGTAAAATTACTGTAATTGCAATAGATTATTTTGTAAAGCTGTAGATTTCTGTAGATTTACAAAAAATAGTTTTGCAGACTTACATCCTACAGATTACAGTGTACAGATAAAATTTCAGTAAACAAAGATTCTTGTAACTTTACACAAGTAAAATTACAGTTTTTTTCAGTTTACAAAACGGATAAAAAAAATGGTATCACATTAATATATTAACTTTTTATGACTTTTTTTCATAATAATATTTATTGTGATTATAAAGCATCTGAAAAATAATATTTAACACTTATGTCATATACGAAACGGATAAAGAGATGAGCATTATATTAATCCATTTACTTTTTATGACTTTTTTCATAATAATATTTATTGTGATTATAAAGCATCTGAAAAATAATATTTAACACTTATGTCATATACGAAACGGATAAAGAGATGAGCATTATATTAATCCATTTACTTTTTATGACTTTTTTTCATAATAATATTTATTGTGATTATAAAGCATCTGAAAAATAATATTTAACACTTATGTCATATACGAAACGGATAAAGAGATGAGCATTATATTAATCCATTTACTTTTTATGACATTTTTTCATAATAATATTTATTGTGATTATAAAGCATCTGAAAAATAATATTTAACACTTATGTCATATACGAAACGGATAAAGAGATGAGCATTATATTAATCCATTTACTTTTTATGACTTTTTTTCCCTTTTTAATGACTTACGAAAATTTGATAAAAATTTGATTACAATCGAAATGAAGAAAGTTTCAAAACTTTGATTATCTGAACTTTTACAATGGAAGATAAGATGACACAAAATTTATGGTCTCTTGAGAATAAACTTTTCTTGGTTCACTTATTTTTATAATATCTGGAAAAGCGTTTAAATCATTTTTTTGTGTTATCGCGAGTTATTTGGTTTTCACTTGTTTGGATCAATAGTGTCTTATATTGGAAAATACAATTTAACGTTTTAAAAGTAAGAGTAATTTATGTTTTTTCCAACATAACTTTTCAAAGTATCCAAACCTTTTTGATAAGAAACAGTTTTTAGAGCATTTCTTTATAAGTGATTTGATGGATACTATATAAAGATTTCTTTTATAATTACTTTAACCCTTTCGTGGTTATAAGCGCGTATACGCGCCCAGATTACCACTTAAATTGAATACCACTTAATACCACTTAATTTGAATTGCGAAATGCCATACTGACACCGGAATTTTTAAATGAAAATTTTAATTTTACAAAAAACGTAAAAAAAAAAAACCATTTATATATTATGAAATAAATTTGTTTTTAAATTCCGGTGTCATTCAATCATTTTAGCATTTTATGAATAGAAGTGCTTTAACCGTCAAAGGGTAAATGTGTAAGAACACAGTCAGAACATTGGATCATGGATATGAATTTGTGTTTAAAAGTCATTTTAGCCTTTAAGAAATTACAAAGTATTTCACTGTTAAAGTATGCTGCAAAATTAATAAAATGCACTCAATGAAATTGAAAAAACTTCTTTAAAATGCCATAAAATAAATTAAATTGTGTAAGGCCTTTCAAAAGGACTTAGTCATTCTTCGTCAGGCGCAAAAAGACGTGCGTCTACTATGAATGTAGCGGCACGACTCAATGTCGTGCACCGAATTCAATGTCGTCAACCGAATGTCGTGAGCTACATTCATAGTAGACGCACGTCTTTTTGTGCCTGACGAAGAAAGTATAAGATCTTTTGGAAGGCCTTGCGCAATTTAATTTATTTTATGGTGTTTTAATGAATTTTTTTTCCTTTCAATTAAACCAGTATATATATATATATTATAACAACAGTTTTAACTTATCTGAAAATGCACTCAATGATTAAATCAGAGGTGTAGGGCTAATGAGGTATATTTTTAATTTTTTCATAATCGCTTTTGATCTGTTGTCTCAAATTTAAATAAAGAAGGCTTTAATTTAAGTTTTTGTTTGCTTTATTCTCATAGATAAAAAGCATTGTATTTAATAAAAATACACCCTTAAACAATATTCCGTCTTTTACGTGTTATTACATTCTTTCACTGTAAAGAGCCCACCAGTGGTCGAGAGATTCTGACCTCCAAACTGGTAGACGGTAGGTGCTGGGTTCGATTCCAATCGCGACCGTCGGTGTAACCGTTCGGACTTTTCCGTGGTTTTCTTCGAACCTTGGATTTCCTTGCGTAAATACCGGTTAGTTTCCCATAGAAAGACCCCCACGCAGGGCACCCCTACCATTAAGGGTTTATATACGTAGTGTAAATAGTCGGCCGAAATAAAATAAACCAAGCCAAACCTTACACTGTAAAGAATTTTCGGAAAGTTTCAGGAAATTAGTCTAAAACATTTCACACACTTTACCAGATTTTTTAATTTGTTTATGCCCCACGTCAATTACGGAAATAATTCGTGTAATATTTTTGACAGTGTTTTAAATTTTCCGTAAACTAAATTCTGCGTTTGCATGTTTCATTTTGATAACTGAAGAAGAATAAAAAAATAGCTACCTAGGTACTTAGGCAAATGTATTCTGAATAAATGCCATTCTTTGTTTGGATAATCTCGTCTATCAGTGGTCGAGAGGTTCTGACCTCTAAACTGGTAGACAATAAGTTCTGGGTTCGAACCCAATCGAGACCGTCGGCCTAATCGTTCGGAGTTTTCCATGGTTTTCTTTGAACCTTGGATTTCCTTGCGTAAATACTGGTTAGGATGCCTTAGAAAGATCCCCCACGCAGGTCACCCTTCCCCTTAGGTCCTATATCTCTCGTGTGGCCGTCATAAACACAAACAAACAAACTTCGTTTGGATAATATCAACCGATAAAGTAAACAGCTAATTTAATCATTTTTATGCTTCATTATTTGAATTTTCACATTATCTGTAATACAAAACTTTAAAATTTGATTGCTGAATTAGGACACAAAAGAGGGACATTGATTATTTTTTATAATGTCTAATTATGAAATAATTATTCTCTGTAATAAAAACTGAACGGTCGTTAGTTTTTAGATCCCCCTTGTAATCTTATATATATTATAAATGTGAAAGTGTGTCCGAAAAATTGGAATGAAATTGGATTCAAAACGGATGGATTAATGTCTTTGAATCTTTGCTTATACATAAATTATAGCCCGGAAAAGAATATAGGCTATGTTTTATTCAAATATTTTCCTTAATAATTCAAAATTTCATTATTTTTCATACAGAATCAATAGGCATTTTTTAGATAAAATTTAAGCATTTTCCTTTCCTGTTGCCAACAAAATATAAATTTGCAATGATAATTTCTCAGCGGCAATAAATTTTACGCAATTTCCGTGCAAACAAATGAAAATTGAAAAAATTAAAAGAAAATAACTATGACGTCATATTTGAAATAGAAATAAAGAGAGTATCTTTTGTTGTGTATTAAACATGTATATTTGTTTCATTAACAAAAATTTTTCTGTCAAAAATGGCGACATAATTGGAAGTAAAAAAAAGAATAATATTTTCAACTAGCGGCCTTCGCCCGCTACGCTGGTCGGTTTATCTAAAGAAATCTTGAAGAAGTAGTTAGATAAGGTTCAGACATACATTAAAAAAAAAAAAGCAAGTCGATCATTCAAAAAACGTTGGGAAATATCAAATATTTACTGTAATTTTTTAAGAAAAACAAAGTTTCGAAAAAAAAATTAAATCGAAAAAAAAATTACACTGACATATTAATGCAAGGAAATTTTCCCAGAGAGAAAATTCGCCTTGAATACAATATTTCAAATTCTTTTAATTGCTTATAGGCGTTAATGCCAACATAGTGAAAAAAAATTCCATGCTGGGAATCGAACCCGGGCCATCAGTATGGCGCACTGACGTTCTACCGACTAAACCACATGGAACGACAGCCAGCTTGAAACTTTCTCATACTTAAGTAGACTGGCGAAAACATAACGATAGCGCGTTTTAAAATCGCACAGTGACATCTATTGGATTTTATATGTACTAAAAAACGTTATGTACTAAAAAACGTGAGCAGCGCACCTAATAGTTTCTTTTGTTTCTTTTTGTTACTTTTTTGTCTGTTGTCCGATTTTGATGAAACAAAGCCTATACACTGCCCGGGAGTGTGCATTCTTCATTAGTGAAAACCGCATAAAAATCCATTCAGTAGTTACGAAGATAACCTCGAACAAACAGACAGACAGACAGACAGACAGACAAAAAATTCAAAAAATTTTTTTTTGTGTTTCATTGGTTTTCTTTTATCGCCCTGACTCCATTTTTGTCAATTATCTTCAATGTACAGACACACCGGGTCCTACTGTTTTATTATATGTATAGATGAGATATTTCACTTGGAAAAATGTGACGTCATAGTTGAAATAAAACAGGTATTTTATAGTAGCCGTTAAAAATACAAGAGGCATTAATATCAGTAGCTAATGGAGCTAGATAAATATTGACGTTATATTTAAAATGAATTAGAAATATTTTTTACTTATACTAATTAATAAGTTACATACAAATGAAATTTTTTATTCAAAACTCATAATTATCAATGAAAAAAATTTTTTGTAGGGAAAAGACAGAAAATAAATCTACTGATTAATATATTTTTGACTATTTTTTAACACTTTCCAACAAAGTTGAAAAAATATTATGCTTTCGGTTTGTCTGTCCGTCTGGCCGCTTTCTAACTTTCGTAAATTTCATGGTAATTCGAGTAGCCATGAAATTTTTGGAATTTAGCAACATTCATTTTAGCACGAATACCTATTAAAAATGAAGTTTCTACCATGATTAGTTTATTTACAGGGATAGTCAAAAATTTTCTTTACATTACGGCATTATGGGGAAAAATCGTTTCAATTGAATTTTAACGATGTTACATCCTGCGAAATTTATTCAAATTTATATGCATCAACAAAGAGCACTAAAATATGCATTTTGTAAAGTATGCAATGAAAAGGAGACATTATTCATTTATAGGGTCACAGAGAAGAATTTCATTGCATAACAAAAAAGGCAGGAACAGTTTGCGACACATTTTAATTATGGTAAACGATTTCGAGTATAATCAAATTGATATATGTAGCTAAAGCTTAATGTGAGTTATTTCATGCATAATACGAAGTGCGTAGCATTTACAGGGACATATAAAAGATTTTAAATAGTATAGTATATTTTATCCACAGCACTGTATATAACGGATGATGACTGTTGAACGGATGAAATGCATTTTGAATTATGTCATGTGCTTTGAAGTTTCACTAAATGTATGCATATTAAATGGTGTGTATAAAGCTGATAGTTACACAATTTAGATATACATGGTTACACATAAAATCTTGAAAAGGTTACTGACTATGAGCCTAATTTACTTAAAGGTGGTTTTTAAATAAAATATGCATTTATATTTTGAATTGCATTCATTAAACTAAGAAATGTTTGTAGTATATAGATAAAATGATATTCAGGGTCACGCAAAGAACTGGATACATGGTTGTTTTCGGATGATAATTTCTGAAAATGTAATTTAGGTAGCAATAAGGAATATTTTTGTTTGGACTAAAGTTTAGAAAAATACTTTCGTATATTAAAGGTACTAGGTAAACTACAGGGCTGAACAAAAGCATTCAAGAATATTTCTATCTATTAGTATAAGTCGCTGAAAGGAAAATTTAAACCAGCAAAAAATCGGCAAAAAAAAAAAAAGGATCATCAGACGATTTTTATTATAAATTCGATAAAAAGTTAATTATACATGCTTTTAACCAACGAATTCTTTTACTTGATTAATCAATTCTTCTTTAAATGTTATGTGAACGAAGTCACGGGTAACAGCTAGTTAACTATAAGCAGAAAGGTAATTAGCACAAGACTGCCACATTTTCTTATATTAGTCCTACAATTATAGGATTGGATTTTACGATGAGTAACTTATTTTACATTAATAACATTCCAAACTTTTAAAGTTAAATGGCCTGACTATTCTTTATTGAATAAAAGTCTATTAGTACAATTTATCTAAGTTTTTATTTAAGTATTACATGTCAAAAGTTTAGAAAAATGATAAAAAATTGTATTATTTAAAAAATAATAAGGTTACGTAATGTATATTTTGGGGATTTTTATTTTACATTTTGTACGTATTAATGAGAAAATGATATCGCTCTTAAAAATTATCATAAAACCGGTTTTAATATTATTAAATATTGATACCATTTTAAAATATCCTATTAATATTTACTTGCCCTAGTTTTTCAAGTGTGTCTTGAAAAACTCGATGAACAAAATGAATTCCAGTCATTCTATTGTAATTTGATTTACACAATTCTCAGTAAACTAATATAGTAGTTTTTGCAAAATTTAATTCAATAAGGTTTTATTTGATACTCCTTTAATATTACTAAAACAATCACTTCAAAAAATACATAAATTTTGTATTAAATAGATAAATAATAAATCATCAAATGATAAAAGGTTTAAATTAGTGAAATTATTTTGAAAATTATATCTATGATAAATGTTACAATAAACAATATCGAAAATTAATTGTAATTTCTCATATATGTAAAGTTTCAAAATAAATAATTTCACAGCCAATCCCGCATAAAACTTATTTTCTATTACAATTAAGTATTTGTAATTCTTGGTACATGATTAATTCTAGCTTCATGATTAATTCTGGCTTCATGTTCATCGTATAGGTAATGTATGATATTGTAAATTAACTTCGTACAATTTCGATATCCGGACTATAAAGACAGTTATGTAATAGCTTCAGTATAACTCGAATTCCTTCTCCAAGAAGAATGGATGCTAAATTCAATATAAGATTCATGAAAGCAATATGCGCTTTTCATTATAATAATCATTTTACTGAATGTTGCATTCAGATCAAATGCAATACAACTGATCGTTTGGACTGAAGCATATTTCCTGTAATAATAAAATGTCTATCGCATGTCTTTGAACTGTTATTTTTGTGATGTGTATTTTCTATGATAGTAGGCGTTTTTTAGCATAATGGATTTTAGTGCGCTATTTGTTAACATTGGTAATTCATATGAAGATCGAATAAAAATAATTAATATGAATAACTTGTAGGAGACAGCGCTACCCAGGTCGAAATTCATGCTGTTATTTGTTTGCTGGTCAAGCACCAAGTGCTATAACCCAACAAGTAAAATAGCATAAACTAGCATAAACTAGCATTACATATTTGCTGGTTCCAGCAGACTTTCCAGCAATTCATGGTGTGTATTGCCCACTTTGCTGGAAATAAGCATGAAATGCTTGCATATAGCTTGCCATGCTTTTGTTGTGCAAGCTAGTGATATAGCATGTGATGCTAGCTAGCATATAATAGCTTGGAAATCTAGCAGACATAGCAATACCTAGCAATAACTAGCATATTTTTGTTGCTGGTACAAGCATGAATTTTGACCTGGGTACTATACTTCTTTAAACTGAAAGAAATTCAATATTGACAAAAAATACAAAAATGCCTTTTGTATTCATATTTACTGCTCCTATAAGTATACTCCAGTAGTGGTTGAGAGGTTCTGCTCTTGAAGCGCGGTAGAAGGGATGTGTTGGAACTGAGCCCTTCGGCCTAACAGTTCCGAGTGTTTTCCGTGATTTTCTTGAAACCCTGGGTATCTTTCTGTAGATGCAAGTTAAATTCTTTCAGTAAAACCCACCATGTAAGGCACTAACTCTAGGATTTATATCCCTCATGCAGTAATCCGTCTTTATAAATAACAAACTATGTCCTAGTTTATTGATAGTTTTACCGTTGATAGTTTTATTGATAGTCATGGAAAAAATTGCAAATTTATTCGATAATATAGAAATTGATATTGGTAAGAGAATTTATAGCTAAACGCTTGTTTAAAAATAGACCTATTAGGTCTATACGACCTACAGAGCCGAATTAAAGAAAAAATTAACAATAATTTGCGATGTCATGAAAAAGCATTCTCTCTAAAGCCTAGATATAAATTGCTAGACCCTCACTGAAGAAGAGAAATATCACGTAATTCCTTGTTATTTTAGAGAACTTATATTATTTGAAAGTTTATAAGTTGGTACAACAAGGAAAGTTACAGTTGGTTCTTGTTAATTGCTTGCAAATTTCGAAACTGATGACAAACATTATAAGTTATTTAGTATATAAAGTTTGAGTTGTTTCTAGTTAATTGATTGCAAGTTGAAAACTCATGACTATTTTTATCAGGCAGTATAGTGTATAGAGTTGTTTTAGTTGATTGCTAGCAAGTTTAAAACCTGGAATTTGTCTCTTTTGCTTTTCTGCTTCTTTTATTGCAATATTTTGAACGATCTTATACTATGATTTATGAGATGAATCATGTAGTTTTTAAATATATATAGTAAATAAAGTGCATTCAGTGAATAAAGATTAAATTATCATATAAGTGTCCTATCAATATACCAAAATTTCAAAGTTTAATAAAATTATTATAATGTGGAGAGCTTTCAGTAATTTATGCATTATAAAAAAAACTGTAAATGTGCTAACATTTTTTTAGTAAATTGGAATTCTTAGAACTGTTTATGTTACAGCAATAGCAAAAATTTATGTACAGCCATACATTTGCACTGCAAATATATAAGATCTAAAAGGTTATATGAGATGTTATCTGAAATTTTAAGACGTTTTTAGGGAGCTAGAACGTCTGGAGCTTTTAATATAAATGCATACCGAGTTACAAATAAAATTTTAGTAAGATTACTATAATCTTAATAGATTCTTTGGTAAATCTATAGTTTACTATAACTTTACAAAAACTAGTTTTGTAGATTTTCATCATTGCTGTACAGTGTACAGAAAAGAATTTAATGAGTAAGCAGATTTCTGTATATTTACATCTAAAAAATTACAGATTTTTTTTCAATATGTGTGATATTTCATATTTCTTTTTTCAGAATCTTCACTTGATAAGTAATGGTGAATACAGATATTTAAAAGCGTTCAATTTAATTTCCCTAATTTAAAATAAAATGTATGCGTGAATAACTTATTTTATTTTCAGAATTTTCTGAAACTGAATATAGAGTTGAATTGGTTTTTTTCCGCAAAATATTTGTGGATTTTGTATTAGCACTTTTTTTGTATATTTTAAATGTAGACTCAAATTGTAAACATTGTAAATAATGCTTGAATTCCCTTTATTATTTGCATTATTAATACTCTGCGCCCAATTTTAAAATTAAATGATCTGAGATCTACAACAAATACATTCGATAGAATATCTGATGCTTTATTTTAAAAAAAAAGCAGATTTTTTAATGACTTTTTTGCATGATCTTTGTAAATGTCATAGTAAAATTGCACAAATAAAAATATCCAAACTATTTATGTTTAATAGGTTTTCACTTAAATTGTATATACGAGGAATAAATCTTTTAATAATAATAACAATAAAAACCTGAAAGCTTTTGAAATTTTATCAGAACTCTGAAAATCTTTTGCCAAGTAAATTTGAATTATTCGGATAAGAAATCCTTAAGGAACTGAAAAGCATAATAAATTACGGCGAAATTCTTGAGAAACATTAAGTTCTATTATTATAACACAATCAACTGATTGGTAAATTTATCATACGAATTCAATATTTCCAGCTGAGTGAAAACTTGGCCAGGCCGGGAATCGAACTCAGATACTTGGCCTACAACGCCAATGCTCTACCTGTTAAGCCAAATAGGCGAAGGCCGCCTCTGATTTTTTGCTCAGATAACTTTATTGGTCATAATATTGGCTGTCATTTAGGCAGCTCGGCAGAATAAACCGCAGGTAATGAAACTCCATATAAAGATGGATACATAGATATACTAATATTTTAACACAATCAACTGATTGGGTATTTGCGCGAAAAATCCCAGCCGGCTACCGCCCGGTTAGCTTAAGAGGCAAAGCATTGGTCTTGTAAGCCAAGTGTCTGGGTTCGATTCACGGCCTGGGCAACTTTTCGCTCAATTGGAAATATTCAATTCGTATAAACATTAAATTCTTATTCAATGAATATTCTCTGATATGAACGACAGTATATCACGACAAAAGTAGTTTATTGGATTAACATAATAATCCTAAATTTAAAGGTTTAAAAGAAAAATATTTATCACACAGTTATGTATTAAGTCGTAAATGCCTGATTAAAAAAATTAAAAATGTTTTTCGTTTTTAATTTCTTAAGTAAATCAAAGAAAAAATACATAAAAAAAAAAAAAACCACAGTTAGTTCTAAATATGATTTACGGCTGGAAAATAGGTTGTCGCCACTCAGCAACACTGGGCTTTAATTGAAATTAAAAACAATTGTGTAATATTAAACACACATGAATTTTAAAGACTATGATAAGGAATAAATTTTACTTGTTCATTGCATAACAAATTAGGGTATTTTACAAGCTTACAAATGAAACACACACACACACACACAAAAACACATATAGTTAAAAGGGAAAAAATAGATCTATTTTTATTTTAAACAGCACTATTGCTGCTACTTACATGTTGATACTTGTTCAATAATATTTTCAATATTTATTTTATTGGTAACATTAAGCCTTAAAGCTTTTGTCAGGTTCTGATACCACCTCTGCTAAAGAATGGAATTTCCACTATTTTTCTACTTCAATATTTCGTATTGTATGGCTGTGTAATAGAATTTCCAAGGTGGCATTCCTTCTTTGGGGAAAGGAGAATTGACAGTTAATCCTGTGCAGGTGGTGAATAAGAGAAAGAGAAGATTGCTGAGAGGCATGTCCATCTGTCAGTGAGGTATGCAGATGATGGGCAGATAAGCAACATGTCACTAAGCAAGAAAGGAATGGAGGATGTGTCCAATGAATGAGCTCCAAAGGGGGTTGACATTGGTGTGACCCAGTGATTTGGGAAGAGCAAGGCTTGTCTCAGATTAGTTCAGTCCGTACCTGGGTTTCGTACCTAGAGGGTGCTCTGTGTGGTAGAGCGTAAGCAGTGCATTTCTGGAGAACAAAGGACACAGACGTCCTGGTGTTAGTGCTCTGGGCGGAGAAGTGTAGGCCGAATATCCCTGTGTTGGGAGATTCGAGTTTGATCTCCGATAAAGTGAATCTAACGTGCATTGAGTGTGAGGTGGAAAGTGTAATTGGAATAGTACACAGCCAACCTTTACTGTATTTAATTTAACAAGGTAGAACCCGTCGAATTTCGACGAAAGAAAATGTTTAAGAAGGAACAGTTTCATTGATCTAAAATAAATCTACTTAATTAGTCACAATAAAAAATACACCTTTTAATTAGTCACAATAAAAAATACACCTCATGTTAAGTCTAACTCTTAAACAAATGATATTTAACCTAAAGTTAACAAAATACTATTTCTATAAAACTCACTTGTAGAAATTATTAAAATTAAAATTAATCGATTTGCAAACAATGAAATATAATAAAGATCTTGTATTATTATTAAGTTATCAATTACGAATCTTATGCACGATATTCCAAAATGTAAAATAGAAAAATGTAACTTTGACTCAATCATAGAATTTTTGCCTCATGAAATCTAGGACATTATTTTTACCACTTCAAAATTTACATATGCAGCTCTCTTATCCGTGTTCACGTTTAAGAAAAATGGTATTTTAATTTGATCATTTCAAAATCATTTTAATTCAAAAATTGAAATCTCGATTGCTATTAGCTATAAACAGATACTAATTTTTATATTCTTTTAAGTGTAAATGAAAATTTCTGAAATAACCTGCATGCAATAAGTACGATATACAATATTCCTGTGACATCAGACCGTAAAAAGAAAGTGTTGTACCGAGTTTAAAGAAAGTTTTTAATAAACTAAAAATCCTTTAAGTAATAAATAAAAGCGAACTAAAACAAACTTTTTTTCACTTAAAAAAATGGCGACAAAAAAATACAATAATTTGCTTTTTTCACTTTTTTTATTTTCATTTTAATAAAAATGGAGTATGTCTGTTGCCACAGTTCAAAAACGGTATAAAAAACTACGAAAAAATTAATAACTCAAAAACAAATAAAGATACAGCTTTCAAACAAATCGCATTAAAAAGTAAATTCTTTTTCGTATACGATGGTATAAAAATTGAAAACGTGCTGTATTTAGAAGCTTAAAAATTTGCAAAAGAAAAAAAATGCAAAACTTAAATTTCATTTCAAATTTTAAAGTGCTGCCATTCGCAAAATGACGTATGCGTTACGTACAGATACGTTTGGCCTTTATAATATAGATGTTGAACCAGATCACCTATATCCGAGTTGTAATTGTATATAATTGTAAATAGCGTGTTTAGTGTGTACATATATTCTAAATAAACTGATTATTCAGTTAATTGACAGAGTCAGTATTCATTTACACAATCCTCACAGTGGGTGACCGATATCACCTATTAATATCGGTGGTGGCAGCTATAAATACCACGGACTTTCTTCAAAGTTGTGCGGACTGAGAGGAACGTCCGACAAATTGGTGGCAGCGGTGGGATACAATCGCCTGAAACCAGTGATCAGCGAGCCGTGTTGCAGTCTGTTAGTGCCGGAGTACCCAGTGGAATTCTTGCGTAATAATGCCTGATCGTCGAGTGTGTGCTAAAGTATCGTGCCGGATCGTCGATTGTATGCTAAAGTGTCGTGCCTTATCGTCGAATGTGTGCTAAAATGTCGTGCCATATCGTCGAGTGTGTGCTAAAGTATCGTGCCGGATCGTCGATGAAGTGCTAAAGTGTCGTGCCGTATCGTCGAGTGTGTGCTAAAGTGTTGTGCCTGTGCCATATCAGTATTAGAAAGAACTGAACTGTTGTGCCATATTACCGCTACATCGTGGAACTACCTGCGATTAGAAAAGTACCCCAGCAAATAAAGTATAAGGTAAGGTGTTTTGATCATATCCTTCTGCTGACATCTCGAACCAAAATTTTTTGTTGTATAATTAATAGTAATTTAAGTAAATTGTCTAGATTATTTATGTGTTTTATCAATACTTCCTATCTATAAAGTGTTAATAACCATATTGGCTATTGTTTTAAGGAAAGGTCATAATAACTTGAGCTAGTATTGACTGTCTGTAATTTTTTTTTACTAATTGTGTTAATAGTAGTTGGAAGGAATAATTAAATTTATTTAAATTTAAATTATTGTTAAAGTAATATTTAAATGAAGCAATATTTTTTAAGTTTGAAGAATTGATAACAACATTTGCTTAGAATTTTAACTGGCCAATAGTAGTGAAAAAAAGGCTCAAAAGAGAGCCATAGTGGAAAAAAAGGCTCAAAAGAGGGTCATAGTAAAAAAAAGGCTCAAAAAAGAGGCATAGTGAGGAAATATAAAAGTGAAGATTTTCAGTATATTTGTTTTAAGTGTGAGAACCAGTATTGAATTTGGAAATATTGTAGTGAGGATAATTGTAGAAATTTATATATGCATGTTATACAATTTTTCTTTATGTGGATTTTTTGATTGACATCAATACTTTTATTCAATTTCAACATATCAGTATTATTATGTAAATTGTACGTTGTTATCTAAGTGTATAAATTGAGATCTATATTGCATAGTAATCAAATCGAATTGCTGTTTTATCTTTTGTTTTATTGGAAGTAAATTGTGTGATATCAATGGTTGAGGAAAATTAGATTATTCAGTAGGTTAATTAGAAATGAAAAACATGGATTATCTGAAGGATATTAATTAGTATAATAAGTGGGGTATGTCTGTACTAAGTTAGAAATTTAGGAAATATTAATTTGGTAGGTTTAACTATTCTTGTGGGGTGGTAATAACAATCGGTGAAGGTATGGCTTTGTTATTGAGACTAAAAAAGCTGGATCTTCAGAGGATAGCCGAAGAATTGGGTGTTGAATTCGCGGAAGATGATATCACAATTCAGCTTAGGACAAAGATAATGGACAGTGATGGGTATGACGAGGGGGTTATTAAGGAATTATCATAAGCTATTGTTGCAGAACGTATAGAGCAGGAAAAATTAGAACGCGAAGAGTTAGAAAAACAAGAAAAATTAGAGCGCGAAGAAAAACAGGAAAAATTAGAACGCAAAAAGTTAGAAATGGAAAAATTAAGAATGGAACATGAATTAGAAATGGAAAGGCTAAGAGTTCAAGAATCAGCAAATAATTTTAATGGGTCTAGGGAATCTAATAATGAAAGTAATATAGAAAAATTGATCAAAAGTGTGAAAACTCTATCTATCAAAGTACCAGAAGGGACTGAGGGATGGAATTTATTTTTCAACAGTCTAGAAAGGGCATTCAAAACTAAAATTGTACCGGAAAACCAGCAGGCCGAAATTCTACTAAATATGTTAGGAGATAAGGCGGATAATTTGTTAATTTATACCACTACGGAACAAATGGAGAATTATGAGGAGTTAAAGGAGTTAGTTCTAAGGGAACATGAACCGACACCGAAGGCATGTTTGGAAAATTTTAAGAAGGCTAAGAGAATCCAGAACGAAACTCATGTATTATTTGTATCGCGTTTAACAGCGACATGGGAAAATTATTGTAAGATTAGAGGTGCTGACTCTTATGAAAAGGTCAACAAGTTAATAGTTACTGATAAATTAGTAAGCACGTTAGATGAGGATACTGCGTCGTATATTGGGTTAACTCACCAAGGTAAATGGTTAGAAGCTTCTAAAATTGCTAAAGAATATGACATTTATTTTGACGCTAAACATAAGTCTTACGCCGTTACGTATAAAGGTTTTAAAGGTAAAGATAGGCACCTAAACAATGAAAAAATGAGACCGAGGGAGGATAGCAAAGTTAGTAATAATTGGAGGCAAAACGGGAGTAATGAGACTAGTTCTTTTTCGGATAGGAAATAGATTTTAAGAAACCTAATGATGCCTCAGTGCCTAAATGCTTTAAATGTGGTTTGAGAGGTCATTACCAACGTTTTTGTAATAAAGTGGGTAATGAGGAAAAAATTGTAATAAAGGGCGAGATCCGAAAGCGGGTGTGCATAAGATTGTGGTAAAGGAAAACAAAGAGTTACCTAATGGAGCTATTGTGGCGAGAATATAGGCAAAAGCCGAACAGAGAACTAATGTTATTGGTGAGAAATTAAATAAACTTGAGAAAATTGAAGTTAGTGTAAATGGGCAAAAAGCAAAGGGATTGGTTGATTCTGGATGTGAAATTAGTGTTGTTCATAAAGATTTGGTACCGGAAGAGAAATTAAAAGGAGCGGGTAGTATTTATTTACAAGGGTTATTCGGTGAAGCAGTTAAATCGCCGTTGGTTAAACTACCATTAGCTATTCCGCAATTCGGACAAACTAATATAATTCATCAGGAAGTACTTTGCGCAGTGACTGATAATATTAATGAACAAGTAATTTTACATCCTGAAGTGATTAATGAGTTGTCAGGTGTCAACTGCGAGGAGCCATTGCTAGAGGCCCAATAATTAGAAAGTTCAGAAATTATTATTGATAATTCGAGTGAAAAGGAAGATATGAATAACGATAGTTGTAATGTTTACGCAATAGAAGCGCGGTCGGAAAATGCACAAACTCAGAATGCGGAAAAAACGAAAGTGGAGAAAGGTAATAAAGCTATTGTTAGCAATTCAGATATGTTTAAGGAATCCCAATTAGAATGTAAAGAGTTAGAGAAAGCTTGGGAATTAGCTAAAATGGATAATGGGATTATTATATTGTAAATGGCTTATTATATCACAAAGAGAAATTGTTAGGCGAAACTATAGCGCAATTAGTAGTACCCAAAGTAAGAAGGGAAGAAATTCTAAAATTAGCGCATAGTTCGGTATTTGGAGGGCATCATGCAGCCAAGAAAACTTTACTGAGAATCAGGTATTCATTTTATTGGGAGGGGATGGCAAAAGAAACTAAACAATTTTGTGAGTCATGTTTAGAGTGCCAGTTGACTAGAGGGGTTAAAGTAAATGATAGAGTTCCTATTTCCCCAGTATCGCGACCGGAGCTCCCATTTCAGGCAGTCAATGTTGATTTAATTGGGCCTATTGATCCTAAAAGTTCACAAGGGCATCGGTATATATTAACCTTAATTGATCAACATACCAGGTGGGCGGATGCGATCCCTTTAAAAAATTTAACTGCCAAAACCGCGTGTGATGCGTTACTTCAAATATTTATGAGGACAGGAATTCCAAATATAATTGCCTGTGATAACGGAACCAATTTCACTGCCCACTTAACGAAAGAATTGGAGAAAAGATTAGGCGCTAGTCCAAGATTTTCGACCCCACAGTATCCACAGTCTAACGGGCTTGTGGAACGATTTAATCAGACTCTTAAACGTATGTTACATCATACTATTAGAGAAGAAGGAAAAAAGTGGCATGAACAAATACCATTTGTATTATGGGCATATAGGGAAGTCCCAAATTCTACAACGGGAATCGCACCTTTCCAATTATTATATGGTAGAGCGCCGGAGGGTCCTTTATCAATTCTCAAGTCATCCTGGGCAGAAAATAAGGGGGCGCAGTTAGATGCTACGTCGATTCATGAGTATTTGGATAAACTTAGGGGACGCTTAGAAAGATCCGCAAATGAGGCATAATTATCGTCCGAGGTGCAACAAAATAGAATGGCGTATCTTTATAACTTAAGGTCAAAAGAAAAAAACGTTTGAAGTAGGCGATAAGGTAATATTGTTAATCCCCGATTCAACTAATAAGTTATATTCTAGGTGGCAAGGGCCGGCAACCATAGTCGAAAAACGAAATCAGCATTCGTTTATAGTTGAGTTAGCTGACGGGAGTAGGAAGCATGTGCACCAAAATAAAATACGAGAATTTATTGCTAAATGTAATATAGTTAATATTGTTTTCGAGGGTGATGGGAAATTTAAAGAAGTTGGGGAAATTCCTATTTTGAACCGGGATCAGGAAGTAGAACGAGATATAGAGAGGTTCGAAATAAAAGGGTTATCTAACAATCAAGTTAAAGATATAAAGTCTATTTTGAGGGAGAATAAAGGGTGTTTATGGGTCCTGTGCGACCAGCGGATGTAGGAGAACATCGTATTGATCTTAAACCGGGGGTGGAAAGGAAAAAGCCAAAGTTATATAGGGTGCCGGTAGCTTATAAAGAGGAAGTAGATAGACAGATTCAGGAGTTATTAGAATTAAATCTAATCGAAGTGTCAAATGCTGAAATTAGTCATCCAATTGTTTGCGTGGCGAAAAAAGACGCAACTGTTAGACTTTGTATAGATTATAGAGCTTTAAATTCGGTAACTCAGGTTCCAACCTTTCCGATGGAAGACTCTCAAGAAATCATGTATACCGCAGGGGCGGCTAAGTATTTATCATCGATTGATTTATTGAGGGGTTATTGCAGATTAAAATGGCTGAGGAGTGCAAACATTTGACAGCTTTTACAACGCATAACGGAACTTATCATTGGCGTACTATGCCTTTAGGATTATCAGGGGCGGCTGCCACGTTTCAGAAAGATATGAATGAGGTTCTTCAAGGTCATCGGAGGCATGCGGAAGCATATATTGATGATGTCATCATTTTCTCCGACACCTGGGAAGAGCATTGTGAGCATGTTAGGGCTGTCATTGAAGAACTTAAAAGCAGAAATTTTACGATTAGGCTAGACAAATGTAAATTTGAAGAGAAATTGACTAAGTTTTTGGGTCATGTAATTGGAGGTGGAACGCATGCACCTGATGAGGAAAAAATAGGAGCAATAAGGGATCTAAAGAGACCAAAAACTAAAAAGGAAGTTAGATCTGTCTTGGGATTAATGGGATTTTACCGATCTCATATTCCAAATTATGCCGAAATTGCCATACCTTTAACCGAATTAACCAAAGGGAAGGTTAAAAATACTGTACCATGGGATGAAAGAGCAGAAAAAGCATTTAATACTCTTAAAGATGAGTTATGTCAAGTGACGAATTTGGCTACACCTATCGTAGGCCGAGAATATCAGCTCCACGAAGATGCTTCCGACCTGGCAGTAGGATGTTGTCTTACTCAAAAAGATGAAAAGAGCCAGTATAAACCAATAGCTTTTGCCAGTCAGAAATTGTCAGGGGCTCAGCGTGCTTGGCCGAGTATAGAGAAAGAGGCTTGGAGTGTTCTCTTCGGGTTGCAGAAGTTTGAAAAGTGGACCTATGGATCTCAAATTGAGATCATTACGGATCATAATCCATTAAAATTTCTCACTGAAACAACCCCAAGGTCCCCCAAATTCACTAGATGGGCTCTTGCCTTGCAACGCTGGAACCTGAGTATTTCTCATCGTCCAGAAGCTCAACATTTGAATGCTGACGCAATTTCCAGGCTACATAGAAAGAGCTGGGAAGAACAACCAGTTGTTAGCCCATCAACATCAACGACAAAGTAGTGGACAACCTTAAAGGGATGTCATCACACGTTTAATTTTTTTTTCTGTGTATGTGTAAATATTTTTGAATTTTGTGTTTATAATAGTGTATTAGTACGTGTATTGTTTATGTAATATTAATTTTAGTACAAGGTTCAGTAGAGATGTCAGTAGATAATGTTCAGACACCTGGAAATGCTTATGTAATAAGCATAATGAAGAAATCTGTAAAGAGACTATTGAACTCTTCTGCGATATTACTATATGTTTCGGGAAAATTAGCCCCTAAAAGGCATATTTTCCGCTAAGGTGGTGGGTGTCAAGTTCTGATACCATCTCTGCTAAAGAATGGAATTTCCACTATTTCTCTACTTCAATATTTCGTATTGTATGGCTATGTACCAGAATTTCCAAGGTGACATTTCTTCTTTGGGGAAAGGAGAATTGACAGTTAATCCTGTGCAGGTGGTGAATAAGAGAAATAGAAGATTGCTGAGAGGCATGTCCATCTGTCAGTGAGGTATGCGGATGATGGGCAGATAAGCAACATGTCACTAAGCAAGAAAGGAATGGAAGATGTGTCCAATGAATGAGCTCCAAAGGGGGTTGACATTGGTGTGACCCAGTGATTTGGGAAGAGCAAGGCTTGTCTTAGATTAGTTCAGTCCGTACCTGGGTTTCGTACCTAGAGGGTGCTCTGTGTGGTAGAGCGTAAGCAGTGCGTTTCTGGAGAACAAAGGACACAGACGTCCTGGTGTTAGTGCTCTGGGCCGAGAAGTGTAGGCCGAATATCCCTGTGTTGGGAGATTCGAGTTTGATCTCCGATAAAGTGAATCTAACGTGCATTGAGTGTGAGGTGGAAAGTGTAACTGGAATAGTACACAGCCAACCTTTACTGTATTTAATTTAATGTTGAACCGGATCACCTATATCCGAGTTGTAATTGTATATAATTGTAAATAGCGTGTTTAGAGTGTACATATATTCTGAATAAACTGATTATTCAGTTAATTGACAGCGTCAGTATTCATTTACACAATCCTCACAGTGGGTGACCGATATCACCTATTAATATCGGTGGTGGCAGCTATAACTACCACGGACTTTCTTCAAAGTTGTGCGGACTGAGAGGGACATCCGACAGCTTAATTATTATTATGATAGTATTTCGGAAGACAAAATTGGATATGTTGCCGAAAAACAAAACACGGCATTCAAGGGTTAAAACTAAAGTTATTCATTATATATAATTTTGGCATAGAAGTAAGTATTATTTTAACAGCAAAACACACACATATATATATAAGAAAACATATAAAAAAGCGACGGTTTTATACCAAGTACTTTAAACCACAAAAACATAGAAGTGTAAATTATTTTGTCAAAATCCTTACAACTCAAATGACATCTACTTAATGCAAAAATCATCAATTCAATTTTTCAATTATAAAAATATCTAATTCTTTAATGTAATCAAATGTGTAACATTGTCAAAAGAATGTTTTTAGAAAAAAGTCTAACGATATTTAGATAAAAAGTCCAGTTTTCTTCGAAAATACGCTTGGTTCAAATCTTAACCAACACTTTCATCGATTAAAGTATAACGATGGGAGTTTTAAAAAGAATAAATTTTCGTATATTCTAACAATATAAAGGATCCATATGGAAATTGTTACACTTTGTAGTTTTACATATAATTTTACGAAATATTGGTATCATTTCGCTTGCAATGAAAAGATCTTCAAAAAATGTTGTAAATGTTTTCTTAATTTTCAGGATTATTTATGCATAATATAGAGTAAATTAGAAATACATATATTTATACACAAGAAATATCTCTGGGAGGCAAACGTTCAGTAAAATCTGAAAAGTATAAGATAGTAAAGCTATGTTGCTTTATTTCTAGCACCAAATTTTTTACAAAATTTTGTTAACTACAAAAGTATTTTGTGTATTTTTAAGATTAAGAATGCCATTATGTTGCGCATCTGGCTGATTTTTTTGATTGGAGAATTGAAAATTCTCACCACTAAGTTTAAATGGTTATAGTTTTATAAGATTATATATATTTCACGAACAAAACAAAAGAAATTTGCTGTTCAAAAATTTCCAGTGTCAATTCGAGTACTAATGAGAATTCCGTTCATTAGTGATGACGTCATGATTCCTGTCCTTAGGCCTTGAGGATTCGATCTGACTCACCCACCCCCATAGCATTGAAATTAAAATTCAAAAATTCAAATTTAAATCGTGAAGATAATATATGTATGTACATTTAGACACATTTATTCTTCATTATTATTTGATAAGATTTTAATTTCAATGAGCAAATATATATGTATTTTTCTTTTTTTCTTTTACACGTTACCATAGTAGTGAATTCACTTTACAAGATTTTAGCATGTTTCTAAAAAAGATATGTAAAAAATAAAAGGAAATATTGAAATGTTAAAGAAATAAATAAATTTTATAATTCGAAAATAACTAAGCCATATAATAAAATAAATTAAAATATAATTTAATTTCACTCATCTGTTTCGAAGTTATGTAATTTTCTTTTAAAACAAGCTTCACATGTGTATTTGCTAATTGAAGCTGAAATATTATTCAAATGCTTGCATAACATATAGAATGCACAATCATTATTTAAATTTTTTGATTGAGAAGATGAATAAAAACAAACAAAATTTTTTTGAAGTTGTTAAGAATAAACCATACATCATTCAAATGCAAAAGCTAATTTTCTAGCCTGTCAAAGCCAAATCGTAAGTTTGTTATTACTGGAAAAAATATTGATTTAAGGAAAGCATTTTGCTTTTATATCAGTTGGTTAATAAATGGGAAAGACACATTTGGTTGACACAGAAGAAAAAAAAAAGTATTAGATATTTTCAAAATGAGCAGCAATTTACAAAATTTGATTATATTATAACTAGCAAAAGTCGTGCTTTGTTTGGATTCGCGAAGCATTATTTCATAAGATAAATATTTGAAAATAACATTATTATTTTATATTATTTTTGCATCTTTATTAAGCAAATACTTTATCTTATGTTTTGGCGTATTTAAATTTTAGAAATGTAAATTCAGCCAAATAATTAAGAATTTCCTCGGAATTTTTTATCTGTGATATAAGACTGGTATAAATAAAAATATTTTCGAAGCAAAATTTTACAAAATATTTTTTTAATTTTTAATCAAAAGTTTTAAAGATGTTTTTACATTTCCCAATAGCCTCTGGAGTTATCTGAAATGATTTGAAATAGGTATGTTTTCAATCTTTGTAATTCACATCAAATAATCTTTGATAGCAATCTTAGAATAATACATTCAAACAAAATATTTGGAAAAACATTAAAATCTACTCTCGTTGATACTAAGAACTATTAAATGTAATTTTTTTTTATTCTAATTTCTTCTTTTTTTCTGCATAGCAGCATATGAAAATTTTTTATATTGTAGAATCTCTCGTAAGGAAATTTTCTATTAAATGATAAACCTTGAAGGAATTTCACTCTCGACAACGCTACGTGCGTTAAGCAAACTGGTGTCTCTTTATCCCCAATATCTACTACTGCTTTATCTGATGTCAAACCTTGAGATTTATGAATTATAACTGCAAAAACTGATTGCAAAGGAAATTGTTTTATTGAGCAATTTATGCTTCCATTTTTCCAGAATTTAATTATTGGGAAAATTGGTACGCACCAATTCTTATAAGTTAAATTACTGCAGTATTCAAATTTATCCATGATTATTCGCGGTATCTGGTCTGATGGCTTGTGATTTTCTTTAATACGCGCAACAAAGTCTAAAGTATCGTTCACTAAACCTTTTTCGGTCCACAAATAAGAACGTAACATTACTTTAAATCCAAATGATAAAGTAAGAAATGTTTAAAGTCCATTTATAGTTTCTGAATCGGCCAACTTTGCTTTAGTAAATTTATAAAGAGCTTGAATCGAGGCAACAACTTTAAGCAGTTCTTTTAATTTTTCATTTATATGGCAAATTTAAAAATTAATTTTATTTGCTTACAATTCTTTTGTTGCCACTTTACTAAAAGAAAAAAAAAATCCATAATACAATTTTTTTAAAATGTTTAAGTGTCATCTGTGCAAACGATTTTGCGGAGTGATGAAAACATATTTCATTTATTAAATTAATCATGATTCTATCTATAATTATTTACTCCATGATTTATATTTTTTTTTCTGAAAATATACGCGTTTCATTTTTTATTTATTTGCTAAAATGCGTCCGCATTGGAAATGCATGTAAAATAAATTAATTAAAATAATAATTTTTTGAAAAGTATTTCTGTAAAAAAAAATAATATTCTGCAAATCTACAGATCATAATTTATATTTGTGTTTAATTTCAAGTGAAAATACTGTATAGTTTTTTTGTAAAGTGTACGACAAAGTGTCATTTGAGTGGACTAGTAGAGGATTCGCTTCGCTCATCCTAATTATGAATAAATGTGAAATAAAATAATCTGATAGAATTTTTTGAAATACTCATATTTCCATATTTCTTAAAAGTTAAAAGTAGCTTCTGTAAATATTTATTTGTAAGGAAGTTGTATGTTGCACTATGTTAAAAAATTGTACTTGTAGCCATCAAAAAATAAAAATTTTAATAATGTCTTAAGGAATATTCATTATAAGTATATAGAAAAAAAACAGTTTTTAACATTATTTTTATTTTAATTGCTAAAAGGTATAAATTAAGACTTTAAAATCAGTAAAAATACGTTTTTTTTTCACAGTTTTACAGCGATTCCCAAGAAATTTTGAAAATAACTAAAATAACTCGGGTAGAGTCATTCAGGTAAAGTACTCTAATATGTGAGCAGTAAAAAATGAGTCAAGTGAGGCAATAACAAAACTTTTTTTAAAATCTTATACATGGTAATAATTCTTGAAAACTTTCGTATAGCATCGCCGTTGGTTAGGAGATTCACACCAAAATCTAGTTAGTGTCATCTTATGTCAAGTTCTGACTGAATCTGTAGTCTGATGAAAATTCATGCATTAGATTCTGAGATACACCTGTTGCGGAAATCTTATAAAAACTCTACATAACATTGCCACCTGTTGGGTGATGTATACTAAAAACCAACCAGGATCAATTTTTATTACGTACTAACTGAATTTGAAGTTTGAGGAAAATCCATCCGTTAGTTCTTGCGATAGAGCTATTGAAAGAATCATAAAAAATGAACCAAAGCACCGCCACCTGTAAGGAAATTTACAGCAAAAACTTAAAAAAACCCCTCTTATCTCTATTAGGGACTAACGGAATCTGAAGTTTAATTGAAATTCGTGCATTAGATCTTGAGATTGAGCTTATACGATAATCATGCAATCATGAGTATAATTCAGCATAAAAACGTCTCCTATTGAGTGATTTGCTCCAAAAAGTAACCTGAGCTAAACTATATCAAAGATTAAGTGAATCTGAAAAGTTGTGAAAATCCATCCAATAGTTCTTGAGATAAAGCTATTATGGAAACTGAGATTAATGCAGCATAGGATAACCACCTAGTGAGCTAGATGCACCAAAACCTAGTCAGATCTAGTTTCTATCAAAGTCTAATACAATCTAAAATTTTGTAAAATTCCGTGGATTAATTCTGTGGCTTCCGGTAATAACCAGGTAAGGCACATTTTTAATATTTTGAGTAATTAACTTTTAAAGTTTTTAAAAATGTCTTATTATCATTACTTTTATAAAAAAGATTAGAACTTAATAATTTTCACTACATTCATTTAGTCATTTTCAACTTCTTTTTTTTTTTTTTTTTTTTTTTGCCAAAATAGTTACATAAAAATGGTTTTTATTAATTGGGAACCAACTGAAAATGAAACTTTTATCTGGTCATTACCGTTTTGCATTTATTTTTAATAAATGTAAATAAAATTAAATATTTATTTAGATTTTAAACATTAATTTCACAACAATTAAATACATTGTCAATTTTTTACTTTTTTTATGTTATTATATTTTATGTTATTTTCATAATTATAGACGATTTAGAAATAAATAGAAATCTTATCTGGTTGTTACCTTTACTGTATGCATTTACCTGATTATTGCTGTTTTTTCAATTTTTAAATGAAAATTTATAGTCGCCCTAAGACGGGAAGTATTATATTTTTAATTTTCAGTACTATGGTAGATGAAAGTACTCTTTTAAAACTACATTTTCCCAAATTATCTCAAATTAGTCAAAAATGCGCTTTTCCTGGTTACTACCTTAAGCCACAGAATTATTGAGATAGAGTGCTCACAAAACTCAGAAAGTGACACAGTGACAGGCATACTCACAGGAAGACATTTTCTAAAAACACTCAAATCATGTTGAGGATCTTCTAAAACACATAAATCTATCGAAAATTTTAAGTAAAAATTTTTCAAGAATCATTTTTACCAAAAATACACCTTTAGTTCCATTTAATAAAATGTCTGTACTGTCCTTGTGTCGTAATAAATACTAGAATCTCTATTATTCTAAAACTCTTACCTCGGATGTAGGTTATTCGCTTTTATGTGGTTTATCTCGTCTGAATGATAAGTATATTGTTCAATAAAACATTCCTTTGGACGAAACTAAAACATTTAATTTACAAGACGAACATAAATATTACACGAACAATATTACTTTTCTTTTACATCGCAATTTTATGCGTACAATTGTACGCCTCATTCTCGTTTTCTCAGAACAATCATAGAACAGCAACAACATAACAAAAAAGAATAGAATACAAAAAAGTCATAAGTTCACGCAGCTTGCAAAATGTTCGTGCGCCATGGAGTTTCGAAGTTGAGAGTCTGAAAATACAACATCCTCCGGCCCAGAAAGATAAGCTATTCATCTTTACAGGCAAGTTCCAATGGGTATAAGTGTTGGACTGCTCGCCGGATAAGATTGCCTGTTGCTAGTCTTATGGCGTATGCACGAACCTTTCCGTCTCTACCAGGATGGATATCTGTAACAATTCCTAATTTCCACAAGAGCCTTGGTTGATTGTCTTCTTTGATCTGAACGACATCTCCTTTTATTACTTGTATGCCTTTAAAATGATCTGTATAATGGAGAGATTTTAAGTCCATTAGATAAAACTGTTTCCACTTCAACCAAAATTGTTGCACTAAGTTTAACCTGTATCTATATCTGCGAGTTAATTCATTTTTTGTAGAAGGAGTGATTCTTGTCCTTTCCGGTGGCAACGCTGTAACTCTTTTTCCCACAAGAAAATGTGCCGGACACAAGGGAGTTGGCTCATTGGCATCACTGGACACAAAGGTTAATGGGCGGGAATTCAAAATATCTTCCACTTCCAGTAAAGCAGTTTCAAATTTTTTGTAGTCTAACGAAGATCTTCCAAGGAATTTCTTAAGGCACATCTTCGTTGAACGCACTAGTCGCTCATAGAATCCTCACCACCACGCTGCCCTCTCTACGATGAATTTCCACTTAATTCTTTTTTCAGTAAAATAATTTTGCACCTCGGGATTCTTTATCAAATTCGACAATTGCTGTAAATCCCTATCCGCTTTCTTGAAGGTCTTAGCATTGTCAGTGTAAATAATCTTGCAAATTCCACGCCGTGAGATGAATCTTCGAAAAGCCATTAAAAATTCGGTTGTTGTTAAATTCATAACAATCTCTAAATGCACCGCTCTTACTACTGCGCAAGTAAATAAAGCAACGTAAATCTTTGCACCATTTTTAGATATAAATGACCTAGGAAATCTGCTCCAGTGACTTCAAACGGTGATGCTTCTTTAATTCTATCTGGAGGAAGGGGTGCAATATCTTGGCAATAAGGTTTACTGCTAAATTTTTTACAGATGATACATCCTCTTATTATACGTTTTACTTATTGCCTTCCCTTTATAATCCACAATCTTTCTCTTAATTGGACAAGTGTTTCAGAAACTCCAGCATGAGATACTTCTTCATGAGCTTTTCTGATTTGAAGATCTGTAAAATGACTTTTGCTTGGAAGGATAATTGGATGTGCTTCTGAATAACTTAAATTTGAATTTTGGAGTCTTCCTTTTAACCGCATGATTCCATCTTCGTCTAAGAACGGATTTAAATTTAGAATTTTGGAATTTCTTAGGACCAATTTCTTCTTAAACAATGCTTCTTTTTCTTCTGGAAAGAACCTTTCTTGCGTCTGTTTTATCCAATATTACTTTGCTTTCAACATTTCTTCAGCACTCAAAGGTCCCGAAAGTTTATTAGCATGTTTCTTTGTATTATTCGCAAATCTGAATATCCAACAGAAGATGCGAAGTAGTCTAGTAATTGTACTATAATTTTCAATTTTAAAAATTGTCTTCTCTTCCTGAGTCACAAAGCTAGTTTGGACAATTTTTGTTCTCTTTGATTTTCTTTTCTCTTCTTCAGCAACTTTGACATCAATTACTTTTGTTTCTTGAGGCCAGAATGTTTCATTTTCTTGCAGCCACTTGGGTCTGTTAAATCATGCATTATTTTTTAAAAGTTATTCTGCTTTTTCACCTCTGGTGACAGATCGGTTGGATTTTCTGAGCCAGGACAGTGTGACCATAAACTTGGATTTGCTTTTTGTTGTATTTCACGAATTCTGTTTTGAACAAATGGCTGCCATTCCTCGACATTATTTCTGATCCAATGCAGGACAATCATTGAATCGGTCCAAAAATGTAGACTAGTTTTCATTTCTTTGAAAAGATGTTCATTAACATAGGCTGTTAGTCTAGTCCCTACTATTGCACTCATCAGCTCTAATCTTGGCAGAGATAATTTCTTGATTGGAGCAACTCTGAATTTGGAAATGACAAAACTAGTAAATATTTGCTCATTGGCACGATATCTTATATAACAGATCCATAAGCTTTGGAACTAGCGTCGTTAAAACAGTGTAGTTGTACATCTTGAATTGCATCTTTTGAGTGTTCACCAAAATAATGTCTGGGAATCTCTATAGCTTCAATAAAACTTAGTTGCTCGCACCACTTAATCCATTTATTGTGCATGTTTTCATTTAATTTATCTTCCCAATTCAGACCTTCTTTCCAAATTTCTTGCATAAGAATTCTTGCAGTTACTGTAAAGGGTTTAAAATTCCTATGGGATTATATATTTTTCCTATCATCATTAAAACTTCTCTTTTGGTTACACCGCTGTTCTTATTTTCATATTTCATAAGATTCTGCAATTCAACTTTTAAATTATCTTCTTGGGTATTCCATTTATAACCTAAAACTTTTGTACAAGCAAATTTTTGATGGACAGCTTCCTATTTTGAATCAAATTGCGATTGAAGACTTCTGGAATTTGTTGTCCACTTGCGCATATCGAAATTAGCATCTTTCAAAAAGCTCTTTACCTCAGCACATACCTTCAAACCTTGAGATTCTTCGTTTACACCAGTGAGTAAATCATCGACATATAGACATTTATTTAGTATATCAAACGCTTCTGGAAATGTGGACTTGTACTTATTAATATGATGTTTTATCGTTGCAGATAACAGAAATGAACTAGGTTTCGCTCCGAATAAAACTCTTGTCATTCTTAATGTTTTCAATTTAAAATCTGATTCAGTATTAGGGGAATGTCCAATCCATAAAAATCTAACAGCATCTCTTTCGGCAGGATCTAAACTAATTTGCAAATATGCCTGTTCAATATCTCCAGTAATTGCGATCTTATGTAATCGAAACCGAAGTAAAACATCAAGTATATCTGGATTTAAATTTGGACCGGCATGTAAACAGTGATTCAAAGAAATAGATTCGGCAGAGTGAGAAGACGCATCGAAAACTACTCGAAGATTGGCTGTTGTTTTGCCTTCACGTATAACTGTTTGATGAGGCATATAATAAGATACTGAGCTTGGCTGCGAATTGATCACTTCTGCCATTTCTTTCTCTAAATAATTATCTATAATATTGGCGTATTTTTCATAAAATTCTGGACGTTTCTCAAATTTCTTATTTAAACTGTATAGCTTTTTCTTCGCTAACTCATAATTATCTGTTAATTCTGCAACTCTTTCATTCCAGGGCAACCGCACTTCATATACATTATTCTTAAATTTATGTCGTATTATAATTTTCTAATACGGCATTCTCTATTTTAGATTTTTCCTTTTCTGGTTTTAATCCTATAGATTCTATTTCCCAGAAAGCTTTTAAAGTATCATTTACATCTGCATTTCTCGCCAACTGAACATGCTCCGAAACTATTTTCATAACACTAATCGAAGTTTGTAAAATATTAGCTTCTTTAGACGCAGTAGAACCATTAACAGTCCATCCTAAAATTGTTTCCGAAAGTACAAGATCATCCGAAAGTCTACGAATCTTCCCTGTTACCATTTTCCAATAATAATCACTTCCGATTAAAATTGATAGTCGAAAATACTTTGAATCGCCAAATGTTCTATCAGCTAATTGCAATTTACTTCTGAATACAAAATCTCGAATTATCTTCTCGGGTACGGCAAGTAAAGCTTAGCTAATTTCTGGTGTCTCTAACACTTCAATTGTAATACCTTTATTTTTCACTTCGGGATTTTTCAAAATAATTCTGTATCGCTTGCATTTCTGATTTATCACGTCTTTAGAACCAAAAGCGTGTATTGTAACATCTTCCTCACCCACTTTTTGTAAGCCTAATTTTTCTGCAACGCTACTCAATATAAATGATCTCTGCGATCCTAAGTCATACAATAAACGTAATTTCGACTTATGTTGTTTTTCAACAGCTAATGCAGTAGCGGTTTGCAAATAAATATCTCGTGTTAAATTCGCATTTTAAATTGATGAAACTAATGTATCGCTTATTTCTTCTTTATCCATCTTTTCATCGCAAATCACTGAATTATGTCTCCGAAAACAAAATTTACATCTATTTTTAGATTTGCAATATTTAACTAGGTGAAAGTTTTTCAAACATAAAAAGCATCTTGCTTGACTCTTTATAATATTTTTCTTCTGCTCTATAGTTTTAGAACAAGTTTCTATATCATGGCATTCTGAACAGAATATGCAATTATTTTCAACGTTTGCATTCAAAGTAGCTGTCGTAGGCATTCTGTGCTTAAATGATTTACTATTAACAAAATCTGTATCTGAAATTTCTTTTTTTACGACTACTTTGTTTTCAAATCTTTTGTTTTCATCTGATTCTGTCTTGCGAAACGAAAATGTACGTTCTCTTGTTTCTATTTCCGCTCTTAAATATTCTAACAGCTTTAAGACATTCCACGATTCTGTTTCATTTTTGTTTTCTCTATTATAACTCAACATTAAATTACTCGGTATTAACTTTGTCATAATAGGAAATAATAAACTTCCATAACTTTCTAATTCGATTCCTAATGATTTTAAACTGCGAATATGTATTTCGCAAGTATCATACAAATTGCGCAATTCTTTCAAACTAGACGAATTACGGACAGGTGGCAAATTTAATAACTTGTTAATGTGAGATCTGATTAATATTTCCTTTTTTCCGTAGCGGTTCTCTAAAATATTAACAGCGATATCATAATTTTCTTCAGAAATCGATAATCCTTGAATAGCAGTTTGCGCCGATGATTTTAGAAGACTTTTTAAATATGTAAATTTATCTATTTTACTTATTTCATCGTTGTCATGAATTGCTGATTTAAACTGATTATAAAATTCTTGCCAATTTTCTAAATTACCATCAAATTTCTCAATGTTCAGTTTTGGCAGGTTAACACGAATTCTATGCTCAGCCAACAGAGGCAAATTGGTGTTTATATTACTAGAGGCAGCAGCCGAATTTAAAGCGACATTAATTTCACTTTTCTGTAAATCTTTCATTTTGCGATTCAATTTAGTTTTTACGTAAATAAATTTTTCCCTATACTCTTGGTTTGATTCAAAATCTGTCTCTAAACTTTTTAAATCTGTTATTTCTGCTTCAATACATTTACACAATTCAAGAAATTGATTTTCTTTATCGTTAATTTGCACAGACGATTCTTCTAACCAAAGCATATCAATCGTACTGTCATGATTTTGAAATGCATCATTGATATTATTCATAAGCTTCGTTGCGCTAGTCTTAATACTTTTCCGTTTTAATTTTAAAGCATCTAAAGTTTCCATTTTACTATTCTCAAAAGATATAAATACTTATCAAACAAAAATATTCAAACCAAATAAAAGCCTGACGTATGGGCGCCAAAATGTTTCGTAATAAATACTAGAATCTCTATTATTCTAAAACTCTTACCTCGGATGTAGGTTATTCGCATTTATGTGGTTTATCTCGTCTGAATGATAAGTATATTGTTCAATAAAACATTCCTTTGGACGAAACTAAAACATTTAATTTACAAGACGAACATAAATATTACACGAACAATATTACTTTTCTTTTACATCTCAATTTTATGCGTACAATTGTACGCCTCATTCTCGTTTTCTCAGAACAATCATAGAACAGCAACAACATAACAAAAAAGAATAGAATACAAAAAAAGTCATAAGTTCACGCAGCTTGCAAAATGTTCGTGCGCCATGGAGTTTCGAAGTTTAGAGTCCGAAAATACAACAGTCCTAAAAGTTCAATATTAAAAATTTTAAAGTTTTTATAAAAAAAATAAAAGTAAAGCTCTAAATTAAATGGAACTAAATGTGTATTTTTTGTTACAATAAAAAACTCTTTTCTAGACGGATATCTAAATGTAAAGGTTTTTTAATGAAAAAATTGAATGTAAAAAAGAAATTACATAGTAGTTTATAATACATAAGAAAAAACCCTTATGACGTGGTTTTTTGTATTGAAAAAATAATTCCTGAAAATAAGGTACCCTTAAACTATATAGAATAATTTATTTCGGACACGAATGTATGTGTTTTGATCAGTATTTTTTGCAATGGAATTCATTCGATTACGCGATAAAGATAACCACTCTAATTTAAAATGCTTCTTCGGGGAATAAAATAATTTAAATTTTCTAAAGAATCAATATAAATTCTTCAATGTATGAGAAAAGCAAAGGTTTTTCAAATTGCTTTAAATGTTATACAACATTTGAAAACATTTATGTTTTCTAATGAAAATTAAAATAACATGTATTATATAGGGCATTTTTCTAGCATAGAAACCTGAACGTTTATTTCAGATTGGCTACAGAAAGTGAAATTTGGTGCCAAATGATATAAACAGTTGTGGATAGAAGACTAATGAAACTTTAGCTTGTTTTATAAAAAATTAAATGCATAAATTTAATTCATATATTGTTATTATTTTTCATATACAATTTACATATGTTTGTATTAAAAATAGATAAATGGCTTTTTTTATTTGTTTTAAATTTGTTTAAATAATGAATTCCTTAACTTAATACCATTATATTAGTGTATACCACTATTAGTGTACCATTATATTCGTTATTAGTATATTACCACATTTACAGTATAAAGGCTTGAGCGTTTGTTTTAGCTTGAATTCAAAAAATGACATTTGTTGACAAATGATATAAAGAGTCATGACCACAAGACTAATAAAATATTAGATTGTTCTATAAAAAATTATATGTATAAATTTAATTTATATATATTTATTATTTTTCATATACAATTTACATATGTTTGTGTTAAAAAATAGATAAATGGCTTTTTTAATTTGTTTAACTAATCTATCCCCTAACATAATACCATTATATCAATTTGAAAATTTTTGATGTTAGAAATATCTTTTTCACTCATAAATATAACAAGTTATTGATGTACAAAAAAAATCACTCATAAATATAACAAGTTATTGATGTATAAAAAAAACTACAAAATGTTAATGTTACAATTATCATGTTTATGCGTTTGCTAGTCATTCTTAATAACGATTATGTACACAAGACTAATGACATTTTAGCTTGTTTTATAAAAAGTTAAATGCATAAATGGAATTTATATATTGTTATTATTTTTCATGTATAATTTACATATGTTTGTGTTAAAAAATAGATAAATGGCTTTTTTAATTTGTTTTTAATTTGTTTAAATAATCTATCCCCCAAGATAACATAAGATAACATAATAACATAAGACCATTATACCAGTGTGAAAAATTTTGATGTTAGAAATATATTTTTTTAACTCATAAATAAAAAGTAATTGATGTATGAAAAACTGCAAAATATAATGTTAAAATTATCATGTTTAAGCTTTTGCTAGTCTTTCTTAATAACGAGAAAATGAACGTTATAATACCGCATTAAATCACATGCAGCATATTTTAAAATGCATCTTGAGTCGCGAATGCTTGATTAAACATCCTAGTTGGAATCTATACATATAATAAAACAGTAGGACCCGGTGTGTCTGTACATTGAAGATAATTGACAAAAATGGAGTCAGGGCGATAAAAGAAAACCAATGAAACACAAAAAAATTTTTTTTGAATTTTTTGTCTGTCTGTCTGTCTGTCTGTCTGTCTGTCTGTTTGTTCGAGGTTATCTTCGTAACTACTGAATGGATTTTTATGCGGTTTTCACTAATGAAGAATGCACACTCCCGGCCAGTGTATAGGCTTTGTTTCATCAAAATCGGACAACAGACAAAAAAGTAACAAAAAGAAACAAAAGAAACTATTAGGTGCGCTGCTCACGTTTTTTAGTACATAACGTTTTTTAGTACATATAAAATCCAATAGATGTCACTGTGCGATTTTAAAACGCGCTATCGTTATGTTTTCGCCAGTCTACTTAAGTATGAGAAAGTTTCAAGCTGGCTGTCGTTCCATGTGGTTTAGTCGGTAGAACGTCAGTGCGCCATACTGATGGCCCGGGTTCGATTCCCAGCATGGAATTTTTTTTCACTATGTTGGCATTAACGCCTATAAGCAATTAAAAGAATTTGAAATATTGTATTCAAGGCGAATTTTCTCTCTGGGAAAATTTCCTTGCATTAATATGTCAGTGTAATTTTTTTTTCGATTTAATTTTTTTTTTCGAAACTTAGTTTTTCTTAAAAAATTACAGTAAATATTTGATATTTCCCAACGTTTTTTGAATGATCGACTTGCTTTTTTTTTTTTTTATGTATGTCTGAACCTTATCTAACTACTTCTTCAAGATTTCTTTAGATAGACCAGCGTAGCGGGCGAAGGCCGCTAGTCTAGAATAATTTATTACGGACACGAAAGTATGTGGTTTGATCAATACGTTACGCAGTAGATTAATCACTCTAATTTAAAATGCTTCTTCAGAGATTTAAAGAATTTGTACTTTCTAATAAATCAATGCAAATTCTCTAATGTATGTAACACATAAAAGTTTTGGAAATTGTTTTCAATATTGTGTAAAAGTTGACGAATTCTACTTATAAATTCGAATCAAAATTAAAATAAAATTTATTAATATAAAGTACTTTTTCAGTATAGAGGACTTGGCGCTTTTCTTTAACCCTTTATGTCAAGGCAGTACTTTAAAGTAGCTTAAGGAGTCAGGTACCCTTTAAAGAATACTAAAATAGCTTATAATTAAATATTATTCTTTAGAAACATTTAAAAAAAAACGTACATAAAAATGCACATTAGAGGAGAACACTTTGAGCTTTTCTTATATGATGAATGTGTATTTTAGTCTTTAAAGACAATTTTGTCAAAAAAAAAAAAAAAAAAAAAAAAACGATTTTGAACACTGTGCGCACGATTTCTGATAAATGCATGCTTAGAACTTTATAAAACTTTCGCTGAATGTATTAAACGTATAGAAGCACAAAGTGACCTATTATCTTTCTCAAGTTAGAAATTTAGAATTCACGACTACTTTTCTATTTTAAAAAAATCCCGATATTTAGAATTTCTTAATTTGTTTTTTTCTCTTGATCTATAAGTTTTATTATTTTTTCATTGTAAGTCATTTTGAAAACACATTTTATCTCTACTCATTAAAAAAATCTTGATTTGATTTAGCCATTAAAATGTAAAAAATACCTGTCGGCTGGGCCTATAGGCGGAGATAGATTTCGAAGAGTGCTCATTTCAACAACAAAAATATATATATGATTAGAGATAAACCCAGTTTAATAACTTCATTTGGCCATTTATGAAAAATTTTTAATTTCATTTTTCTGCAAAAACTGGTTTTATCAGAATCATCTTAAGAAAAATTCAGCTCAAATGCCCATTTTGACAACATATTTTGAAATAGATTCTGAATTTATTAAAAAATCGACCAAAACAGTACATTATACAGTTTTTAAATAACAAAAAACTGTCAGTTGAATGCATTTGAGAGAAAAATTGAATTTAAAAATGAGTCGATAATAATAATTTAAATAACCGATTTGTTGTTTCAATACATCCTTAATTCTTTAATCATGATTGTTTCGGAAAATTTTGTGCGAAATACTCACTTTCTCAGCATTTTAAAAAATATATTCTATCTTTATCAAAAAACTGGCCAATGCGTCACAGTATATAGTTCCTAAATAAGAGGATCTGTAAATTAAATGCGTTTGAGAGCGAAAATGGATTTTAAAACGAGTCAGAAAAAAACGCAATTTGCTATGTGAAAACTTCCTTAAATTTTCAAATCACGAAGACTTCGGTAAATTCTGTTCAAAATACCCTTTTTGGTAGCCTTTTTTGAAATATATTCAGACTTTATAAAAAAACTGACCAATGCATCACATTATATAGTTACTAAATAAGAGGATCTGTAAATTGGATGCATTTGAGAACAAAAATGGATTTAAAAACGAGTCAGAAAAAAAACGCAATTTCTTATTTGAATACTTCTTAAAATTTTCAGTCCCGATGACTTTCGGATTTTGGAAGGACCCTTTTTGGTAGCCTTTTTTGAAATTTATTCTGTCTTTATCAGAAAATTGACCAATGCGTCACTTTATACAGTTTCTAAATAAGAGGATCTACCACTTGGATGCGTTTAAAATCAAAAATGAATTTAAAAATGAGTCAGAATATAAGCAGTTTGGATTTGAGGTTTTTCTCCAACTCCTATTTTTGTTTAATTTCTTTTTGCTATACGAATTGGTCCTATGAAAAATTTGTCAATATAAAAGTTGTAGATATTTTTGAGAAGATGTAAAATAAATTTAATCAGATTTGATACCTTAAAAATTGACGGAGTTATGGATTTTTCTCTTTTTTCAGCGCCCTTTTTCTTTTCGTTTTTAATTTTTTTCATCGGTAAACGTTGGTCCTATCAAAAACTTGTAAATGCAAAAGTTTTAGATAATTTTAAGAACATTTACAAAAAAATTAGTTGGACATGATATCTTAAAAATTGACGAAGTTATGAATTTTTTTCTCTCAAAATCCCTGTTTTTTTCGCCCCTTGAGCCCACTTCTAAATTTATCAAAAATCTGTCATGCGTATGCTTTAGGCCCATTTTTAAGAAGTAATATAAACTTTAAACCGATTCGTTATCTACTTTAATTAAGAAGTTATGGCGCTTTTTCGGTTTTCACAAAAACGTCTCCTATTCCGACCCCCTTGGTCCGATTTTGCCCATTAACGAACTTAGCCAAGATTTTATCCCCTTTGATTTTATGTACCAGTTTGGTGGAGATTGATGAAGAATTATAGAAGTTATCGTGTCCATAAAAAAGTGATATATATATATATATATATATATATATATATATATATATTAGGGTGGAGCGAAAAAAATTTTTTTTTGAAAATCAAAAACGGGTAGGTGCCAAAAGTTGCCTTTATACTAGTACATCAACTGTGTGAAATTTTATCGCTGAAAAAAAATGGCTTGAGTCTGCGCTTTTGCTCCAAAAATCGAAATTTTGGGTAAAATTTGTCATTTTTTGACATTTTTTCAAAAATATTAAAAAATTCCCACAGAGCTGGTTAGTATTTAAAAGTGTTGCTTAGACCTTTATATTTATCTCCTTAACATATTTAAACTATAAAACAATATGTTTATTCCCTATAGCTGGAGCAAAAGAGACAACTTTTAGTAAGAAAACAGCATTACCACTCTATTGGGTCATACAACGAATTATTGTTTTTAATACTACTCTTGTTTTCAAAACTACCTTGGACATGCGTCGTGGAGGTGGCTATATTTCCTATACCACCCGGCCCAACTATTCGATCATCTTGGTACAGTGTTTTATTTATACATTGATTTGTGATTTTCTTTATAAAAATTTGGCATGTTTTCGATGCTTCCACCTTGTTCATCTGTTCTTTGCATCCACATGCAGCTGTAACTATCTTCATGTATATTTTTACAGTTTATACAAAAAAATGACAAGCAGAGTAATGCACGGGAATATTATTAAAGGGATCTATTCGGCCATCTATTATATTTATCAAACTTACATTCAGTTGATGAATAGTGACTGGAAGTTCTGTTACCACAACATTTTTTTCAGTCAATTGTATTTTTTTTATGTAATGATTTGCTTCAAAGATGATTTCTGATATTTCAACTATAAGTATGCCATCATTTATTCTACTTTTGCATTTTTTATATGTCGAGAAGCGAGCTGTTTCATGTGATGGTGATCGTCAGAGAGAATTGCAATGAAAATTTGTTCTCCATGTGTAAAGCAAACGCTGTTGTAAATAACTTTTTTTTGCATTAGTTTTATGCCGTTTTCTAAGTGTTTACGTATTTAGATAATTTCCTATTAACTTTTAGATCCCCTTTTTATGAGAGGACAACATTTGATGGTGAAATGTCCTGGGCATAAACTTATAATGCATAGTACTTTATGAGGGAATGTAAGGATTCTAATCGACTATAAGTGCTCATTTAAAATTAGGAGAATTTTATTTGTCACTGTGAACCATTTTGCATGGGGTAAGCTTAGAATTGTGTATAATATTGACTCATTCGCTACTTCAACTCCAGTGAATTTCCTCTGCGTCAATTATTTGAGAAGTCGATATAAAACATTCTAAGCTACATGGATTCACCGGATCAATAAGGAAAATCTTTGTCTGCGTACTATTCACTTCCTATTGCAATTTTTTTTATAAAATAGGGAATAATTTTAAAAATTATTTTCTCAAATTGAGAAAAAGATACTCAGAACAGACTAGAAATTTCTGTCGGAGATTGCAAATCTAATTCATAAAGAAAGCTATTTCTCAGAAAGAATGGGGGATAGGAATTTAGAAAACATCTCACACAAAAGACAGCTCATAAAGTTAATAAAATTTTCCGCTTTATATAAGCACAGATTGTCAATCAGCGTTTATATGTTCACTCACAAAATGTACAATCCAAGTTTATACCGCGGGATGTTTTATACCAAATGTACTACACACCCAAATAATAGATCTAAAATCTTATTAGAAATTACTAGACTACGGAACAACACAGGAAACGACATAAAGCATACTAAAACTTCTTTAGAAATATTGTTGTTTTACAACAAGTAGTTTTTGCAAATTTTGTTTGCAATCCTCTGTGACAATCGTTATAATATTAAACAGCTAGCTTCTCAGCATATATTCAATGTAATAGGTTCAATAAATGATGACATACTAGAAAATAAATTCATACAATTAATTTTTAGGCAAATCATTGCATATAAAATGCAATTGATTGAAAGAATGCTGTGATAACAAAATTTCCAATCATAATGTACTAATTGCATGAAGATAATAGACTGCTGAATAGGTTCAATTAAGAACTTACCCAATACATTGCTCAGCTTCTCTTCTGTTATACATGGTATAAAAATATACGTGCAGCAGGTCACACCAGCGTGATCCAAATCATTCAAAGTCAGTGAATATAAAGAAGAGATAATTTACTTTGATATACAGAAAACTTATACTCGTTTTCGGGAAAAAATAACAATTCAATACATAAATAAAACACTGGGCCTAGATGATTGGATGGTTGAGACAGGTGGGATAATGCAACCACCTCTATCAGTTATATACACAGTAGTTTTGAAAGCAACTAGGTAAGAAATGCATTCAAAACAACATTTCGTTGTATGCTCCAATAGAGAATTTAACGCTGATTTTTCACAAAAAGTTGACATATTTGCTCCAATTATACAGACTACAGATATTGTTTTATAGTTTAAATATGTTAAGCAGATAAATATAAAGATCTAAGCAACACTTTTAAATACTAACCAGATCTGTAGGAATTTTTTAATTTTTTTGAAAAAATGTCAAAAAATGACAAATTTTACCCAAAATTTCGATTTTTGGAGCAAAAGCGCAGACTCAAGCCATTTTTTTTCAGCGGTAAAATTTCACACAGTTGATGTACTAGTATAAAGGCAACTTTTGGCACCTACCCGTTTTTGATTATCAAAAAAAATTTTTTTTCGCTCCACCCTAATATATATATATATATATAGATAGATAGATATATAGATATATAAACTGGTGCGATTGCAATAGGTAGTATTTCTTACGAAATCTACCTAAAAACAATGCGTTGCATGCATGTAAGAATAACTATTTTGAAAAATTTATATTATCTTTAAAAACAAATTTTAAAAACTTCATATATATGTATACATTTTAATAACTTTAATTAATAAAATAAATCTTTCTTAATAAGTATTTTCAATTTTATAATTAAAACTCAATTTAATAGAGAGTGTCTGAAATTCTTACAGAGATAATTTTTTCGCGTATTTTGTTATTTCAAAGGGTAAACCTGACCTCTTAATGGTATAACTTGTCATAAAACTCATTTAATACATCGATAATAGTAATACAATTTAGAATGAGTTATAAATACTTTGCTTTATCTTATTTCAAAAGATTTTTTGCTTGTACAAAACAAAAATATTTTTAAAAGAATAGTTTCTTTTCCCTTTGCATTTTTTCAGCTTTCTTGACGATGAAAAACTGATGGTGCAAATTTTCAGATCGGAAACATTTCTATATTTCTATTGCAGGAATATTTGTACATTTCCTTCTTTTAAAAATACTCAAAACAGTATTTATATTAAAAGATTTCAGTGGAATTATAAATACACTGTTAAAATTTTGAAAATTTCGCTGCACCGTCACTCCCCCCGCTTACATAGAATATTTCTATTTTGGCCAATCAGAATACTCCATAATACAGTAAAGTAATCGTTTTCTATAAAAGCGGTGGAGTGACGATGAAGAAAAAATTTCAAATTTCTAACAGTGTATTGCACAAAATCTCTTTAAATTACATTAAATTAATACATTTTAATTGGTCAAACCCTTCTAAAATTTACTGAATAAGCGCGAAAATTAATTCTTCTAATGCAGTTACAAAAATTTACGAGAATAAGAGGAAATTTTTAATTCGGCATGTAAAGGAATAAGTTTATCGCCAGAACTTATTTAATAACGAGAAATGAACACTACAATTCCACATTAAATCTTATCTAACTGATTTTAAAATACATTGCGAATCACGAAAGCTTGAATAAACTTTCTGGTTGGAATCTAGAATAATTTATTCTTGAATTAATTCATTTTAATTGGCCAAATCCTTCTAAAATTTACAGAATAAGTGTGAAAATCTTCTAATGCAGTTGCAAAAATTTACGAGTATAAGAGGGAATTTTTATGAATTCATAATTCGGCATATAAATGGTTAAGTTTATGGCCAGAACAGAACTTATTTAATAACGAGAAAATGAACGCAGCGATTCCACATTAAATCGTATGTAGCTAATTTTAAAATACATTGCAAGTCACAAAAGCTTGATTAAGCGTTCTGAATGGAATCTGGAATAATTTATTCTGAACACGCAAGTACGTGGTTTGATACATATTTTACACAGTAGAATCCATGGAACTATGCGATAAATTTACTCACTCTAATTTAAGGCGTTCCGGGACTAAAAATTCTCCAAAAATTGGATTTTTTTATTATTGGCTTAAAAAAACTGTATTTTTACCGTTAAATACCACAAATCGCATGTTCTTATCCTTATTATGTCCAGAGATATAACACATTTTGCCTTGAGAAGCGATGCATGAGCTGCCCTCTGCCGATAACTTTAGCATCATTTTTCTCAGAATGAATTTTTCACGATTTATCAAATTTAAAATGATATATCTAAAGTTCCTTGCAAGATGTATGTAGGAAATTTTTAACAGAGCTTTTATGCTATATTTACAACAAAATGTCTGCAGGATTTTTAATTTTGAGTGATAATTGTGAAAATATGCTAATTAATACAAAATTCACATATACAAAAACTTCATTTTCTTACTTAAATTTTTCTAATAAAATTTTTAATTAACATTTAAAAAATCATGAAGACAATTTAAAATGACATATTTTCTGTACACAATAGTAAAAAAAAATGTAAATCGAGTAAGTACTTCTAGAGTTATATAAAAAAATAAATATGTTTAATTTTTTTAAATTTGACTAAAAAAATTTATAAAAATTTTCAGTTTATTTTACATTCAATATGTTTATTATATTAAAATATATTTAAGATAAAAATTTCATAACAAAGACCCTGATCCTCTTACATTGCTTCTTGTGCGATTCAAAGTATTTATATTATTTAATAAATTTAATGCAGGTTAGATAAAATTTTTGAAAATTGCTTTCAATTTTATGAAGCATTTGAATTTTGTTTATATGATTTTGTTTTTATAATACTAAAAAATTTCTGTTTATAATTTCGAAAGAATGATAAAATGTATTAAAATAAAGTCTTTTTGCAATATAATGTCCTTTTTATATAAGCTAAAGCGCAATTTAGGCTTTAAAAAGTGAGATTTGTTGCCAAATTCAATAAACCAGTTATGAAAACAATACTTATGAATTCTTAGTTTGTTTGTTTATAATAATTTATGTATAATGTAGAGATGGGAAATATAGTTATTTTTGGTTAACAGGTTACATCGTTCCACACATTCACAGGTAACAGGTTTCAACAACCTGTTATTTTTCTAACGTATAACTAATCGATGAGACTATGCTGTCAACAGACATTTTAATTATAGGGCCGTTAATTAACATATCTTGTATAATTTTGATGAATAAATTTTCTTGTATATTTTTGATACATAAGTATAGATGCTGTTTTAGTTCAGATAAACATGCGCCTTTAAAATCAACATAGAGTTAAAATTTTAATTTTTGCAAGACAAAAACTTAGTTAGTTGTGATACTTTACATTTCACGTATTATTATCGTTTTCTTGCACTAAAAATGCATTTTTCCTCGTTGAAAATTTATAAGTATCATAACTCAGTAAATTTTACCCGTAGAACTTTTTTTTCTGATCTACTTGTTAAAACACATAAAAACTTTTTCTAAATAAAAGTTATAGGAAACTTACTGAACACTGTATAAAATATGCAGTTTCTTAACAATTTAAAAAATAATTATTTTAATGTAAATTAATATTTATATGATGCAGAAGAAAGTTTAAAGCATTTTTACAATTGTTACAATGACTCCAATACTGACGGTTTAGAAATTAATTTTTTCTAAACAATCAGAAATATCCTCTATAAAAACAACATCGTTTTAACAATGCAATTTGTTAATTAAAAAAAAAATGATCGTCATTCGTTAGCACCTTAATTTGAAGTTCGAATTTTGACATCCCCGAATCAATCTGTCAACGCATATTCAAAGCTTATCCCACAAGAGCACGAAACATTACTTGTATACTTTTAATCAAATGTCATTCATCCCAGAAATTTCGTATGTGCAAGTACGTATTTAAAATCCCCTCCCCAAAACTTGTTACAGGCCAAAAAATGACGTTGGCAGTATAAAATTGGCACCCTATAAATTTTCGCGTCCGTCGGGACCGCCCCCCCCCTCCCATTTCTTTTCGAATGGTTGCGTCCTCACCAGGCTATTTTTCTTCTTTTTTTCAGTAAAATACAATTACAAAAGTAATGTTTTCCAGTTCGTATTTTCTAACGACGCAATATTGATAAAATAATAATGATAAAAAAACATAAATAAACATTTTGTTAAATAAAAATCATAGCGCCAGAACCCCCCCCCTCCCCAAATACCACGAGTACATAGTAATATCCCTTTTAAATATTCAAACTCAAAGATTGCCACCGTTTTACCCATCTAACTACATCAACGGAAGATTATGTCCCGTGCCCGAGCGATAAAACATTCTTCTATTAACAATTAAATCCGTAAATCTCTTTAATTCCATTTTTCAAACAGAGATTCCTTCCCATTAAAAATATGACCAAAGATGGCCGACATTATCTCCTTGCTTTTTAATAATCTGCAAGCGTCATTCACTAACTTCACGTACTTTAGAATAAAAACATATTTTTCCCTCATTTCATTTTCAGTATTCTACCTATTTGTTTGGTAAAAGCAATTTTCATTATTCCAGCTATTATTTTCAATAAATGTTGTTTTCGTTATTCTAAAAACTGATTCTATTGCTTTAATCTTTGTAACTGTGAGCGTTATAAAAAATTCAAACAATAAAATATATTCTGTGAAGAATCGAAGCCAGATGTTTTTAAATATTCATAGAATAATCAACAACGAATAGCTTTTGAGAGATTTTATCTCGTGAACTTTTGAGATAGCAAAAGGACAAGGTTTCCTATGATTGGCTTCCTTCATTAGACCAAAAGGATTTTTAATGTCTTGGACAATGCAAAAGGAAAATGGTTCTATGATTGGCTTTTTTGATTAGACCAAAGGGAGTTTTAATGTCTTGGAATCGTAGATCGACAGTGACGCGTCAAAAAGAAAGTTTCATGGGTTTTTTTTGTGCGTCGGAATTTTTTTCTCTCTCTCTGTCTCAAAAGCGTTTTAATGCAGTTGGGGATTTTTGTTTTCTGCAGTAATAGAAATTCTTTGCCTCAGAATTCAAATAGATTTATAAGTTGGAATTTTTTTATATAACTAAACTTTTATTAATTTATAAATATGTATTTCTAAAATGATTTTCAGCCTTACTATTTGTTTCTTCTTTTTAAAATGCTTATCATACGAGGCGTTCCAAAATTAATAGGGACATTTTGATAATCTGTTATTGAATAATAAGTTTTTGGTTAATATTAAGAATTTTTATCCTGTTATGTTAAATAATGCCCATCTCTAGTATAATGTTATATGTACCGGGTGATCCAAAAGTCAGGACGAACTTTAAAAATGAATAACTCGAAAACGAATCAAGATACAAAGATACGGTTTGCACCAAATGGATGGAAAAGAAACCGGATTTTGTGTGACAACAAAAAAATATTGTTCTATTGGCGACCAACGGCATCACAAGCAGCATTGAAAGATGCCATCCGCCAAAACGTGTCTGCCATAAAGCAAGAAATGCTACTAAATGCTGTGAACGGTGTAGTGCCTAGTCTCACAGCTGCACTTATGAATGAGGGACAGCACATTGAACATTTTCTGTTGTACTAATTAACTGTAACTAAGCTGACTTGGAAATTGTCAACATTTTTTCATTTGCAAATCATCTTTTGGTGCAAAAAACACTACCGTGTCATTTTTTGGATGTCAACGGCAAACTATTTTTTTCGTTGTCACACAAAATCCGGTTTCTTTTCCATCCATTTGGTGCAAACCGTATCTTTGTATCTTGATTCGTTTTCGAGTTATTCATTTTTAAAGTTCGTCCTGACTTTTGGATCACCCGGTATATTAACCCTCTGACAGTTTTGCAAAAGGGCAAAATTGTAATGTTGTTTTCTTAGCATTTTGTTTTAATTGCTAAAAAAATATGATTCTTTCAAAATTACAGAAAAATCTTACTTACAAATATGAATGTTATCCTTGAGTGTGTTAATCATTGCACAATGTATTAAAAATCCATTAAATCAACTGAGTTATATCATTTTAATTATTGGTTGCATTGCAGTGAAACCTGGAGCATAGGGAACGTCTATAGACGGGCTTGTCAGTGAGAGGGTTAATATGTGTATATTAATATGTATATTAATATTATTTTTTATATACAATTATGTTTGTATACACAAATAGATCAATAACTTTTTATATTAAATGGCTTTTTACATTAAAGCGTATGCAACAGATGAATTGAACTAAACAGGATGAATTGAATAGAAATATGAAATGTTAACGTTAAAACCGTCAAGTTTAAGCTTTTGGTCAGGGATTTCTGAAGAATGAGAAAATGAACTTTATAATTTCACATTAAATTGTATGCAACAGATTTTGAACTTTATAGTGAGTGACGAATGCTCAGATCAAACATCTAGGTTGTAATCTAGTATAACTTACTTTGAGACGAAAGTATGCCGTTTGATCAATATTTTATGCAATGGAATTCTTGGAACTATACGATAAAATTAATCACTATAATTTAACATAAAACTTCAGAGGTTCAAAAAATTTGTATTTTATAATAAATCAAATGAAATTATTTAATGTATATGACGCGTAAATGTTTTGCAAGTTTTGAGTAACAAATTGAAAATTCTGTTTAAAATTTCAAATAAAACTTAAAATAAAATCGATTAAAAGAAGGTACTTTTGCAGCATAGTGTCCTCGGCATTTTTCTTTAAACTCACAATTCAAGCTTTAGAAAATGAGAATTGTTGGTGAATATGAAAAGGATATAAATAGTTATGAAAGCAAAACTTATGGATTTTTAGCTTGCTTTATAAGAATTTATTAGTGTTTCATAAGAATTGCTTTATACGAATCGCAAATTGACTTTCATTGTTGTATAACAGTTGAAATATTCTTTTTATAATTTCGAATCAAATTTAAAATAACCTATATTAAATAGGGCACTTTTAAGTATAGAGGCCTTAGGAGGTGCCTCTTCGATCCAGAACATTGGTCTAATTTTTTTACAGATAGCGCTACACGCAGAGCTCCGAAGGACTCTGTGCAAGGAGTAAGAGACTGTGAAGCCGCGAACGTCATATTAAAAAAATTCACCTTGCTCCACGGGGAAAACGAGTCGCGTGCTAATTTAAGAAAAATGTATTTTCTTTTCTTTCTTTTAAGTTCATTAAAATTTATGTGAAGTTGTGTTTAACTATGTTCGATTAATATTTAACTTATTTTCGATCATTATTTAATTTATTTTCGATCTGTGTAGCTGTGATATGTATTAACCACATAGCTACCTTGAAGTGGTGCTGGACTTTTTGAAAGACGCCTTCTGATACATCGTTCCTGTACGACGACAGCGATGAAAATAGATGGTATGTGCCATTTTCTATGTTCCTTTGTGGTATTCTCTGGCCCAATTGTTATATTTACCAGTTATTTTACTTAAAAAGTTTTCGAGCCCAAGCGTTATTATTCAAAATTTTACTAAATTGTATATTTATTTATTTATTGCTCTATCAATATTTTTTTTACTTCTGCGGTCACAATGCCTGATGATAATCATACTTCCGATAATCCGACAGCAACGCTTGCTAGGGTAGCTGTTAAAATTCCTCCCTTATAGAAAAGTAATATTCCTGTATGATTTGTACAAGTTGAGGCAAATTTTGCCGTTGAGCAGGTAACGAATGATGCTACTAAATATAATTATTTATTATCTGCTATAGACACAGATACATTAAGTGCGGTATCTGATTTAATTCTTACGCCGCCTTCAAATGACAAATATAACGCTTTGAAAGAGAGATTAATTCAGGAGTTTTTAGATTCGCAATCGCAGCAGATACGTAAATTACTCTCTGAACTGTGTTAGGTGATAAAAAACCTTTCATTTTGCTGCGGAAAATGAAAGAATTAGCACAAAATTCTGTTAACGAAAATTTTTTGAAACCTATTTGGCTAGAACGTTTGCCGACGCATACGCGAGCAATTTTGTCGGTTTCAAGAGCCGGATTACAGGAATTAGCAACCCTAGCTGACAAAATTAATGAAATTAAATATGAATCGGCAGTGTATGCAGTTTCCAAACCCACCGAATCGCTGCGGAACGACCAAAATACGATCTTAAATCTTCAAACACAAATTGAGCAATTTACACTGCAGGTTTCAGAGTTATCCAAAAATGTGTTTAGGCGATCGATGTCTCGCGTCCGATCGCATTACACGGAAAGACGATACAGTAAAAGTAGAGAGTTCCAAAAACCGAATCGTAAACAAGACGAATCAGACTTGTGTTATTACCACCAGAAATTTGGTAGGGATGCTCGGAAGTGCCGCGAACCTTGTTCTTATTAAGAAATAATAAAAAAAAAACTAGTGGCTCAACAGTGGATGTAGTAGGTCAACAAGCCAAAATACAGTTGGCGTAGCAGCATTAGAACAATGTAGGTTGCATGTGTTTGATAAAAATTCATTGTTCAAATTTCTAATTGATAGTGGTAGTGATATTTCTTGTACCTAAGCAAGTAAACAAAAAAGTCCTTCTAATCATCTTTATGCTGCAAATAATGCCAAAATTCCTGTTTATGGTAACAAACTGCTTGACCTAAACATCGGCTTGAGAAGGAATCTTTGTTAGTCATTTGTCTCCTGCCCTATAATTGGAGCAGACTTTTTAAGAAATTTTGCTTTGCTTGTAGATTTACACAAATTTCGATTAATTGACTTTGTAACAGGATTGTCCACTAAGGGTGAGCTTACTTGAACAAAACAGTCCCAAATTAAACTAATTTCAGAAGACATGATTTTTAAAACTATATTTGAGGATTTCCCAGAGCTCTTAAATCCCATACCAAATTAAAAAAAACCCCAACAAGCCATGATACAGTTCATCATTTTGAAACTACTGGACAACCACTTTATTCCAAACTTCGCCGATTCCATCCAAAAATTTTAAAGGAACTACAAAAGAATTCCAACATCTTATGGATGAAGGTTGTCGTCCTTCAAAATCTCCTTGGGCATACCCTATTCACGTTGTACCAAAACCGGATGGTTCTTACAGAGTTTGCGGTGATTATCGACAGTAACTCTTCCTGACCGTTATCCAATACCCCACATCCATGACCTTACTAATATTCTACATGGAAAGAATTTTTTTTCAAAATTAGATATAGTCCGTGCTTGTTTTCATATTCCAGTCCATGAAAAAGATATTCCTAAAACAGCGGTAATAAATCCTTTTGGAAGCTTCGAATTTCTATATCTAAACTTTGGACTTAAATGTGCAGCAAACACATTCCAAAGATTTATTAATGAAGTTCTCTATGATCTTCCATTTGCTACAGCTTATTTGAATGACATTCTAATTTTTTCCGAAACTGAGTCTGAACATATAGACCATGTATGAGCTGTTCTAAGCAGACTCTCTAAATACGGTCTTAACATAAATATGTCCAAAAGTTTAAACAAAACAGCATATCATTTTTAGGGCACGAAATTTCTCTTGCTGGAATACGACCATTACAATCTAAAGTTAAAATTATTAAGCAATATCCACGACCAAAAACTCTTTCTGAACTTCGTAAAAATATTGGCTTATTCAATTACTTTCGACGTTTTTGTCGCAATGCTACAACTATCCTTGCACCCTTAGCAGATTTGTTGCGTGGAGTTAAAAAGAAAGATTCAACCCCTATCGATTGGTCTGAAAATGCAATAAATTCTTTTGTAGCTTCAAGAGAGGCATTAACGGATGCAACTTTTGCATTTCCTAGACACGATGGTCAATTAGCACTTCATTCTGATGCTAGTGATTTTGCTATTGGTGCTACACTAAGCTTAGAAACAGAGGAGGGACTTAAACCACTCTCATTTTTTTTTCCAAACGTCTAAATGAAACACAATTAAAGTATTCTACCTTTGATAGATAATTGTTATCAATTTATGAATCTGTGAAGCATTTTAGACACTTTTTGGAAGCCAGTCAGTGTACAATCTTTACCGATCACAAGCCTATTGTTTTTGCCTTTAAAAAAAGAACAGATAATTATACTAATATACAAAGTCGGTGGTTATCTTTTATGTCTGAATTCACCACTGGTATGGTGTTTTTGAAAGGAAACCAAAATGATGCAGCCAATGCACTTTCCCGAATTATCGAAATGCAATTGCCCGCTCCATTAAATTACAATAAATTAAGTATATAGCAAAAAAAGGTTTCAGAACTTAGAGAAATTATGCAAAGTGGTCGATCCAGCTTAGTACTCAAATTAATTACCCTTCCAAATTCCACAGCAGAAAATTATTGTGACATTTCTAGTGGCAAAGCACGTCTATATTTAACTCCAACTTTTAGAAAACAGGCATTTTTGAATTTACATGCACTTTCCCATCCTGGAACTAAATGCAGTGTAAATTTATTGCGACAACAATTTATCTTCCGTTCCAAAATTGTCACACATACAAAAACAGAGTTAGGAAAATTTGATCTTCCAACAGATAGATTTGCACACATACATTTAGATTTAATTGGACCTTTACCGGAATCAAATGGTAAAAGGTATTGTTTAACTGTAATTGATAGAGCAACGCGTTGGCCAGAGGCATATCCACTTAGTGACATCACAGCAGAATCAGTGGCATGTGCATTACTCTCTGAATGGATTGACCGGTTTGGTTGTCCTGAGAAAATCACCATTGACAAGGGACGCCAGTTCGAATCTGAACTTTTCCAGCAGCTAGCCAGACTGTTAGGTGCTAGAAAGTACCGATCGTCTCCCTACCACCCTCAGAGAAATGGAATTATTGAGAATTGGCACATACCTCTAAAATGTGCACTAAAAGCCAGACGAACTGAAAAATGGACTGAAATACTTCCAACAGTGTTGCTAGGATTTCGTGCTGCACTAAAAACTGATATAAATGTTTCACCAGCAGAACTTGTTTTTGGGTCTACTCTTAGACTACCAGGTGATTTCTTTGACGACAAATCCACCATTAAAAGTCCTGAAGAATTAGTACAGCGGTTAAGAAATAATTTCAAAGATTTCAAACCACAACCAACTAAGTCCCATAATAGCACAAAAACTTTTGTGTCTCAAGAGTTTAAAACATGTACGCATGTATTTGTGCGTCAAGAAGGTATTCGGCCAGCTTTACAACCGCCATATGATGGACCTTTTGAAGTCGTTGAGCGCAACGATAAACTTTTTAAAGTGACCATAAAAGATAAAATAGTAAACATATCACTGGACAGACTGAAGCCAGCCTTTTTGGTGAACGATTCGCAATCTTCTTCGACTCCTGAAACAGCCTCAACCCTTGAAACAACTGCTTCGACTCCCGGAACAGTCTCGACCTCTGACAAAACAAAACCACCTCACGTCACACGATTCGGCAGAACTGTCAGGTTTCCAGATCGTTTGGTGGAAAATAAAGTGTATCGTTTGCACTAGGAAGGGGGTACTGAGGTGCCTCTTCGATCCAGAACATTGTTCAAAATTCTTCTACAGATGGCGCTACACGCGCATCTCCGAATGACTCTGTGCAAGGAGTAAGAGACTATGACGCCGCTAAAATTAAATTTGTTCTAAAAATATAAGTAAAAAAATAACAGAAAGTTTATTAATTTAAATTATGAAAAGCAACAGTTACAATTGTTTCAAAATGATATTTAACACTAGAACCGCCGGGTATTTTACTCAAGTTTTTTAAAAATTGTTTCTCACCAGAATTTTAATTTCAAACTATTTAACTTATTTAATCACTCCATTTTCCTGCTGCATGAATCTAACTTATCTTATGAAAAAAATTCTGGTTCGAATCGATTATTATCAATCTGGCAGGGGTCATTTTGACCCCTAATGGCGGTTCTAGTGTTAAAATCCTATTAGATTACTTAACCTAACATAATTTGGTGTAGTTCTATAAAATAAATAAATGGTGCGCACTGAACTATTAATATTACAATGTCATTGGATATAAATAAGTGTGAAAATTGAACCTCGATCGGATATTTGGAAGTGAGTTAAAATTTGAATAGATGTTTAGAAGTAGGGAAACTTACATAGGAACGTTTTAAGAAAAAATAAGCTTATCTAAATAATAATCCTTTTTAAAATAAAATCGCGATTTCCCAAAATTTTATTTTCTCGATAAGGAGAATTTTAAAACTCACGTCTTCAACTTATTTTAACTAATCTAGAAGTTGATTAATAAAAATTAACACTACTTAAAACTTATACGGTGGTAGCACCTTCAGTTAAATTGCTTAAAATATATTTCTTTATCTTGTTTAAAGCATTTTTGTAATTGGAACTATACGTCTGTGACAAATGGTTTAGGAATTAGCTATTATACAGCGTTGGAAATGGATTTCCTTTATAGTAATTTAAGCACTTAGTATACGTTCCCTGAAAACTAAGTCCAACTCATTCGTTTTCAGCTACAGAAAAGTGGTTTAAGTCACGAAATTTAAACGTCCAATCCAAAGTTGCGGGTGCAACATTTACACAACTTAATTTAGTCACTAGCAAAACATTTTTGAGCATTGGTTTCAATTTGTATGAATTTCAATGTAGACCACTTACACATACATTTATCCAAATCTGAAAATTGTCCGATGTATCATTTATTTATTAAAAAAAAATAATTTCCGCCTGTTGCGGGTATGACATAAAAAGGACATGCATTTTCATCTTTCAGTGCAAAAATGCAAAACTCTGTGAATTATGACAACTGAGTGAATTGATATTTTTATATATTAGACAGTAATACTTAAATAATTATTCTATGAAAAAATTAAATTACTTACTCATTTCTTGCTTTTGTGAAAAATATTCAAAATTTTCGTTGCGGGTGTGACGCCCTGTTGCGGGTGTGACTTGTATAGCCAATAAAATAATGAAATACACAAATATTTTCAAGGCAGATTTTTTAATTAAAGAATTAATCAATGTTACAATTATAACATCTAGAGAGGAAAATATAAAAAAAATTTCATTTCCAATCTTGAATTTATAATTTCTGGTGGTGGTAGCTTTTTTTACAAAGATGCTTTTTTTTTCCTAGGACGCATCTGACTGACTGGGCCAAATATGCACGTTTTCTTAAATTTTTTTCAAACATTCTAATTCTATATCGTCACCATCCATTTGTCTTATTTGTCCTCCAACTGCACATTCATCGTTGGATATTATATCCTTGTCAAAGTATGGATACATCTAACTGACTGAGCCAAATATATACATTTTCTTAATTTTTATTCCGATACTCTTATTCTATAATATCCCCATTCATTTGTCTTATTTGTCCATCAAAGTTTTGACTTTATTTTTAATGTGGAGAATAAAACAACTTCTACAAAATTTCCAACTGCGCTCTTATCATTGGATATTATATTTTTGACAAAATATGGTAACAAACAAATTCTCTTGTGGTCACTTTCTAAAGTTATTTCTACATTAATTGTTCCTACGTCAATAAAAACAACATGATGTATCGATTGAATGTTGAGCTCCGATTGTGCTTGGTGCCAGCATTCATGAAGAATTTTCACAATATATTCTGAAATTTCACATTCAACAAAGTTCTTTTATATTTTTTAGGACTTTTTCTACACACATGGCAAAATCTGAAGCTGAATTTATAGTTGCAAAGCTTTGCTAGAGTTACCATTTTCTTGACAACTGCACCAACCCCATCGACAACTCCTTTACCATAAGATGAAATGCAAAAGGATTGCCATCCTTTACCATGATTTTTTAAAATAGTCTCTTCTTTTCTCTCCTTGCTTTGTCTTTTTCCTTCTTTTGTTGTAGATATGCTTCATATTTAAAAGGGTTTTCCTTAATCTTTTTTCAATGATATCGTGATCTTTCTGTACTCTTCATTCTCTGCAAAACAGAAGAAATTAATGTGTAAACTGAATAAATATAGCACTTCCAGTCCAAAAATATAAGCTTAACAAATTTTTAATAGTTATCCCTTGAAATTTCTAATCTTATATAAAATTAATTATGTGAAATTTTGGTTAATTTCAAACTGACTATATACATTTTATGCTAACTTAATAAACATTTTAACAGTTTCTATTATTCTTACTTCTACTTTTTATTTAATTTGAATTAAAAGAGAAAAAAATCTTCCCCTAATATTGATTTACTTATTTAAAAAACTAAAAATATATAGATTAGATAAATACTATCAAATAACAAAATTAAAAAAATGTATATATAAAAAAACAAAATTAACAAATTTAAAGAAAATTGCTAAAATATTGTTTCGTAATTTTCTTTTTTCAATTTCTATAAAAAAACGTACCTTTTAAATTAATTTCTTTATCATATATCACTAATAAAATTATTTTCTTGCAGTAAAGCAACAATTTTATCAATCCCAACTGAATAAATCAACTGCACACAGTGTCACATGCTTAGATGATGCAAATTTTTATTTATTAACTGGAATTCCCTCTATTAAATCAAAGGGTATAGTTAAAGCTGCCAAGTACATGTTTTCCAGCATATTGTTCTTTTATAAATTTACATATAAATTTGTTCAAATATGCATTTGTAATCAATTTTAAAAGACGTTGCGGGTGTGAATTTAATTAAATGTCACACCCGCAAGAGGGACATGTCACGCCCGCAACGCTCAATAATTATAATTAAAATATTAATTAATTTCTTTTGTGTCTGTAATTCAAAGTATCTTAATAAACTATTTTTGAATATAAAGTTTCATAACTTTAAATTAAAAATGTTTTTCTGCAGAGACATAAATGTAACTTTTTGTTGCGGGTGTGACACAATAATTAAGAGTAATTAATTATGCTTACCTTTTTAATGAAGATTAGTAAACACTTCTCTGCAGACAAAAACTTTCAATAATAGCTGTCAGATCATATATATCCAAGTTTGGAGATTTTCAGAATGTTTGTTCAGCTGTACGAGACCATGCAATGTAAAGATTTTTGCCGCATTCTATTTTACAAAGTCATAGTGACTTTTTAATTAAAATAAGTACGTTAATGACAAAAATTTAATTCTTTTTTGATAAAATATGAAATAGTACATTCTTAACAGTTAATATGCAAAATTTCAATCATATTTAAAGAAATTTAAATTTTCATCCTCATGTCCATTTCTTCGTGGATTGGGCGTAACGTTTCATAACTCGGTCAATTTTATTGTTGGATGAATGGGACCTTTTTTGTATATCTTGATAAGGTGATGGAAAATTTTTACTAAATATCACTAATAGGTCGTATAAAAAGTTAATTTTCGTAATTTTTTAGTATTTTTTTTAATTAAATCGTTTGAAAAACAATTCTTTACCTTTTTAAAAGCATTTTTGCAACTGGAGCTATGTGTCTATGACTAACGGTTTAGAAATTAGCCATTGGCCACCGTTGAGAGTGGACACCCTGTATATATATATTGTTAGTATTCTTATTTAAATTTTACTTATGATTGTATTCAAAAGGTTTTTTTTATATTTGTTTTTAATTTGTATAATTAATAAATTTCCTAACATAATATCATCAGATCAGTGTGAAAAATAATTTTAAACTTTTTTATAGTCAGGCAATATAAACACACTTTAATAATAAATTAAAAACAATTAAATACAATGTAGATATTTTGGACCAAAAACTAGTCCTTCTCTAATAAAAAAAAATGTTATAGCAATGAAATTGAAATTTAAACAACTTACTAAATTAATCATTCTAGGAAGCATTCCTAAATGAAGTTAAAACTGTAGGAGAACCGTGTACTTTGATGAGATTTAAAAAATTCACTGAAGGGTAAAAAGAATAATTTTGTAACACATGACTCTCGAAAAATGCGACTTGTGTAATTATTGTAATTCAATTTAACTATTGTAGAACTCACAAAATTCAAAGTTCTATCAAGGGCATTTACGACCAATTTAAAGTTTAGATTGTCCGTCTGCAGTGAATTGTATATTCATGTTCTTTCAATCTAATTTCAAAACTGCGGCAATTCATGAATGTAATTTCATATACACTGTTTACAGGGTATACAATAAACGACATCCTTAGATTGACAGATGGGATATTGATGACAGAAAGTAAATTACGTAATGTTTTATAGGATTAAAAGCAGTATTGACACCAACCGTTCAGAGCAAATGTGACTGAATTTAAATGAATTGCCTGAACTTTGTGAATGTCAATGAATTTTTTCCGTCAGATTGTTATAATATGGGATGGATACAAGAGTTTTAATAGCTGCGCGTTGAAAGGGTGGAGAGGAGTTGTTGCAAATGCATTTAAAGTTTCTGAGAAAATTCTTCTTATCCATCATAGGAAATATAACTGGTGTTCGGATCCATAAAAATTTTCTTTTTCTCAAGATTAAAAAGCTTTCTATCACTGCAAAACCTCAGAGCTATGACAGAAAAGATTTTTACAATTCCAATTTTGTGGAAAAGGATCATTTTATGGTAACTTACGTTACATTTAGAGCAAATTGCAGGATGATTTTAGTAATATAATACTAAAAAGTGTTCAAATGTAAATTTAACATAATTTGTCAATGAAACCTATCCAAGAGTCAATTTGGATGAAAATAACCTAAAAATTAATAGTGAAAATTACACTTCATATGATCAATTGCATTTCTTTTTCAGTAATGGCAGTTACCATAGTAAGTATAACTGCCAAAATTTAAGAAATAACATTAAAATGAGGTAATTTTCATCTGTATAGGGGTTTGAATAATTTTAATGTAAAAACCATGTCAAATTTACATTTTGAATAATTTTTTTGGATGTAACATTACTAAAATTTCTGAAAACAGTGCTAAATGTAACATGGGATGATCCGAAACAGAGCATTCGGTATGGAAATTTAAATATTGGTATATTAAAAATTCTTTACGATAAACAGATATATTTATTTTCTCAGCAGTGGTATTTTCCTGTGATCGATGTGGATGTCAAGGAATGATACCCGGCAATTATATGTTCTTTTTCTATTGTAAATTGGGAGGATAGATATGTTGAATTAGCTATTACTAGGATTTCGTCCAAATCTTCATCATTTGATACTATATCATCGACTAATTTTTTCCTAAATTTAAGCATTACGACCGATTGGTGAATAATTTTATGTTCTATATATTGTAATACTATATCTACAAGAAAACCCAACAATGGAGAATTCATCGCCATAACGTTAATATGTTTAAAAAAACTTATTGTCAAAAAATTATTCAATTAGAGGTCATACAAAAAATGAACAACTGTATAATTTTTTCTTTGCTTACATAAGTTGAAGACCAAAGCATCAGGCCTTACTTACTCACTAATCAAGCATCTGAACGCAATGGGTATCGAAGTGAACCGAGATATCACGTCAAAGGAAGCCATCACACAGCCCAAGAGAAAAGGGGACGATCTTAAATCATTTAGAAATTTCAACGGTTAGTTAATGCTATGAATGGCCTTAACCGTTTAGACGCCGAATTAATATCGCAATGTAATAATAATTTTGTTTTTCCTATGTTACAGCTTCAAATGTTTTAATTTATGCATAAAAATTTAGAAAATACCAAAAAAATATATTTCTGCAGTTTTTTTGGCGGTTTTCATTTCAGTGTTTGCATTTTGGAACGTGATTATTGATTGACAATCTATGAAAATATAACGATATATTTTCCGCTATATGCTATTGTATATTGTTCTTGAGAATTTTCCCGAATTCCAAAAACATTTAGATTCCTAGCGGTCAAGTGTAAGTAATATAGAGAAAACGATAAAAGCAAATAATATAATTTTATGCAAATTAATGAATTTACATATTTCTTAATACATGTGATAAATGCTTAAACATAAATATTTTCATTTCAAATCAAACTTATATTTTATAGGAAAAATTAGGACATCGTTATTATGTTGGAAAAATATATGTTTTGCGGTACAAATAATGCAATGTTCCCATTTGGGAACATTGGCGTTTAAACGGTTAACACGTTCGCTGCTAAAGCTGCGATAGTGCATCGCTTCACAGATGCCTAAGTCATATCTCCGATATTATGCTTTTAAATTGTTTTAAACTGTTAAATTGAAATAAAGGACGCGTTTCAGTACTCCAAGTGTATTATTTAGTCTCGTTTTATGTGCCAAACACCTAAACATTGATGGTTTTCATGGCGCCCTTTTGAAGGTTTCCTGTTACATTAAAAAATGAAATTTCATTTTAAAGAAAACTTTATTTAAAATCCTTAATATTTGTTTGAGATATTTTTTGAACCTATGAATGAAATATTAAAACATACTTTAAAAAATTAATCCTGTGTTATTATGTTTTTTCACTAATTTATTTTTCTTTGTGAGAATTATGACGATTCAGAATTGGTGAAAGTTAGCTAACTTTTTAAAAACAATAAACAATAACTTTAAAAATATGTTAAGAAGTATGAGGTAGAAATATAAGCTCCCCCATCTGCCTTTTGTGCATAATTTCAGCCATTTTGTTATTGTTATTGATGTCGTTTCACTGGCATATTGGATGTTTTATAAGACGAGAAAAGGGCTGCCATTTTTTCTTTCACACCTTTCGATTCTTCAGATAATTTTAATCGTTAAAAATAAAATAAAATAAATTGTACGAAATTACTTCCATCAATGAAAGCTCATAAAGGCTCTCTCTTTGGGACCATCAATGGATTGATCACAATATCATGTCTGTCTATGTGTTTCTGTACTTTTTATAACGGTAAAAGTGCACCTCCGAACAAAATCAGTTCTTTTGCGTTCCAAATTACCTTGATCATATATCAGATTACGATTTTATTTTAAAAACAGGCGAAATGTAATTTTCTGGCTCCTTCAAATGAAAAAAAAAATTTTGGCAGCCCCACGCAGAAAAATGTATAATTTGAAATTCACAGCGATTTACACTAATTTTAAAGGGCTTTTTTTTACATGAAGCTTTAGATCTATAGGAGCCTTGTGTCTTCTACAGTGACATGGATTCACATATATATATTACTATGATATATATTTTTTCCTATGCTTTGATCCTTATTAACAATGGCCCCCGTCATTGTTTGCCAAGATCTGAAATGCGCCCCTGTTTAGTGAAAGGCTGGATTGGTCTGATCTAAACAATGCATGTTCGCAACAATTTCGTGAGCATGACCTTGTTGCCTAAAAGAGTATTAAGATTCTTTTGAATTGAAGGTTTAATGCCCTTATCAACTGCCGAATATGTTGAATCTACAATTTAAAAAAGCGAGTGATTTCTCTACATAATAATATTTGTCGAGAATAACTGTCCACCTTTATCTGTCTTAATAATAAAAATGTTTTTGTCTCAGCGTGAAAAGTTTCCATGTTTACACATATATTTCTTTATTCACAAATAAAAAGTTATTGATAAAAAATATATAATGTTAATGTTAAAACTACTATGTTTCAGTATTTAGTTTGGGGATTTCCTAATAATGAGAAAGTGAACATTATAATTCCAAATTAAATCGTATGCAAGAGATTTTAAATTATATCGTGAGACACGAATGCTTGATTAAACATTCTAGGTGGAATCTAGAATAATTTATTCCGGACACGAAATTATGTGGTTTGATCCATATGTTATGCAATGGAAATCTTTGAGCAAAGCGATAAAATTAATCGCTCTAATTTAAAATTCTTATTCGTAGATTCAAAGAATTTGCATTCTCTAATAAATCAATGCAAGTTTTTAATGTAGGAGACACATAAAGGTTTTTTGCAAATCGGTTTCACTGTTGCGTAGCAAATGAAAACATTTATTTATAACTGTGAATCTAAGTTAAAATAAAATTTATTCAAATATGGTTTGTTTCCAGTATTTAGGCCTTGAGGATAATTTTTTTTTAAGTTTGACTTTAAAAAGCGAGATTTATTGTCAAACGATATCGACATTTACAAAACACATTTACATTACGACATTTACAAAATATTTCCATTAATAAATTTAATTTATATGTATATTATTATTGTGTTTATATACAATGTAATTTATGTTTGTATGTAAAAAAGATAGATGGCTTTTTTATATTAAATAAACTAATAAAATATAGAAAATATTGTTTCTATACAGTGAATTTATTTTTTTCAGAAGATATGTTGACAAATTTCCTTATTTTGCCAAATACCTTTCCTCTGTTTTGCCATGGCCACTACACTAGGAATGTATCTTAAAAATGAGTCATTTTTCGCATTGTTCAATTATTCTAGTTCATATTAAACTAGAATACGTATGGGCATACCACACATGTGAAAAATGAAACACTAGATGGTACAAAATATATTGTTTGGTGTTACATATGTCTTTTTTTACTAATAAATAAAACGTTATTGATAAAAATCTATAAAATGTTAATGTTAAAACTACAAAATTAAAGCTTTTGCCCAGAGCTTTCTTAATAAAGAGGAAATAAAGATTCCACTTCGAATGAACATTCATCATCATATAATTCCACATAAAATCGTATTCAAGAGATTTTTAAATATATCATGAGTTCCGAATGCTTGATCAAATATCCCGGTTCTTTTAAATGCTTAATCGGGGATTCAAAGAATTTGAATCTTCTAATAAATCAATGCAAATTCGTAATAAATGAGAGAAATAAAGTTTTTGCAAATTGCATTCATTGTTGTAGAACAGTTGAAAAATGTTATTTTTAATTTTGAACAAAGTTAAAATAAAATGTAGTAAAATAGAAACTTTCAGATTATAGAGGCAATAGAGCCTTTTTTTAAAAGCTTGGTTTTAGAAATTGAGAGTTGTTACTAAGTGATACAACTAGTTATAAAAACAAAAATTATGAAATTTTACTTTTTTTATAATGTATTACAGGTATAAATTTGTTGGATGTGTATATTATTAATGTTTTTATGTACAATTAACAATTAAATATTGCATGTAAAACAGTTAAATGTCTTTTTTATAGTAAATATGTTGTTTTAAATATGAAAAATTCTGCTTATTAATATGAAATAGTGTTTTCCAGAAAACATGTTGGCAAATTTTCTTCATATAAAAAAGAGCATTTTCTCCATTTTGCCTAAGACCCTACAGTGAAAAAGTACCTTAAAATGGTATAATTTTGGGTAATGTACAATCATTCTAGTTCACATTCCAAATTGAATATGTATGATATGCATATAACACTTGTAAAAAATTTAAAGCTGAAAAAAGGTACAATATTACTTTATATGTTATATTTTTTAAAATAGAATTTTATTATTACAAAAATAAGATAAATGCGCATCATTTTTTTTACCATGCATTTTCTTCTTTCAAACACCGCGCCTTTTTTATAAATTTAAATATATACTAGATGGAACCCGTCAAAACTTGACGTCACCAAAGAAAGAAAAAGCTATTTTCCAGCTATTAAAAGATTTTTTAACGACTAATTTTCAGCAAAAATTTCAATAAATAAAAGAAAAACCTACATTTTACATCCAGGCAAATGATCCGCAATTGGTAGAGTTACATTTAAACATACTGTCATAGAATTACTCTTTCATTTGATTTTTTTCCATTTACAAAAAAGGAAAAATTCGATAAAGAGGCAAATTAAATTGAAAGATTGAGAGAATAAAGGACAAATTTCACAGAAAGACCTGAAGAAAATGACAAATTTCACCAAAAGATTTCGAGAAAATGACAAATTTCGTCCAAGCATCATATAAAACGTGAATTTTGTCAAAAGATTGCGAAAATACAGAAAAATTGTCTAGGTACCACAAAAAACACAAATTTTGGCAAATAATCGCAAAAATGATAGCAAATTTTCCCAAAAGATTGAAAAAAAGAAAATTTCATCAATATCCCCCCCCCCCCCAAAAAAAAACACCCGGAAACATTGTAAATAGGTGAAAAAAAAAACAGCAAATTTCGTCAACAAATCGCAAAAAACTGCAAATTTCGTCAAAATATTGCAAAAAATCTAAATTTTGTGAAAACATGTCGAAAAATGGCAAATTTGTAAATATATTGTGAAAAAAAATTCAAAATATTGTGAGAAAACAACAAATTTTTCATATGATTGTGAGAAAACGAATTTTTCAAATGATTGTGAGTAAGCAACAAATTTCGTCAAAGGATGGAAAAAAGGCACATTTTGTCAAATAATCACAAAACAGGAAAATTCCGCCCCCCACCAAAAAAAACCTGACAAATTTTGCAGAAAGATAACGAAAAAAGGATAAATTCAATGAAACGGGAAATTACATCGAAAGATCACAACAAAACGACAAATTTAGTTCAGGTATCATAAAAGATGTGAATTTCGTCTTACAATTTCGCGAAGGTTGTAAGACGAAGATTGTAATCATCGAAAGATCAGAACAAAACGACAAATTTAGTCCAGGTATCATATGTGTATTTCGTCTGACAATTTTGCGAAGGTTGTAAGACGATGATTAAGTTCATTCATTCTCTCAAAATATTGCAAAAATTCAAAATTTTGCGAAAACATGTCGAAAAATGGCAAATTTGTAAATATATTGTGAAAAAAATTCAAAATATTGTGAGAAAACAACAAATTTTTCATATGATTGTGAGAAAACGAATTTTTCAAATGATTATGAGTAAGCAAGAAATTTCATCAAAGGATGGAAAAAAGGCACATTTTGTCAAATAACCACAAAACAGAAAAATTCCGCAAAAAAAAAAAAAAAAAAAAAAAGAAAAAAAAACCTGACAAATTTTGCAAAAAGATAACGAAAAAAGGATACATTCAATGAAACGGCAAATTACATCGAAAGATTACAACAAAACGACAAATTTAGTCCAGGTATCATAAAAGATGTGAATTTCGTCTTACAATTTCGCGAAGGTTGTAAGACGAAGGTTGTAATCATCGAAAGATCACAACAAAACGACAAATTTATTCCAGGTATCATAAAAAATATGAATTTCGCCTTACAATTTCGCGAAGGTTGTAAGACGATGATTAAGTTCCTTCATTCTCTCACACTGTACAGATTAAAAAGTACGTTGCTGTTGTTACCTGTCCTGTAATAGTAAGTTATTTATCATTATTTATTTTATGTTGCTGTGTTCATTTCGATTATTTTTCATAGCGAGTCCTAGGCTTAATCATTACTTAATAGGAAATTTCATCAAAATACCCCCCTTAACCCCCCCAAAAAACCACCTGGAACTTTTGTAAATAGATGGGGGAAAAAACAGCAAATTTCGATATCAAATCGCAAAAAACAGTAAATTTTTTCATAAACAAAGATAAAAAATTTGTTGAAAGAATGCAAAAAAAAAAAAAAAAAAAAAAAAAAAAAAAAAACACAAATTTTGTCTAGGTATTCCAAATGAAACAAATTTTGTCAAATTATTGCAAAAAAATCAAAGTCTTGACAAATCGTGTCGAAAATTGGCAATTTTTATGAAAAAATTTTGAAAAAAGGCAAATTTTGAAAAAAAAATCACTAAAATATCGAAAATTTGTAAACATATTGTGAAAAAAAAATTCAAAATATTGTTAGAAAACAACAATTTTTGTCAAATGATTGTGAATAAACAAAAAATTTCATCAAAAGATGGAAAAGAAGACACATTTCGTCAAATAATCACAAAAAAGGTAAATTTTGCAAAAAGATCACGAAAAAGGATAAATTCAATAAAACGGCAAATTACATCAAAAGATCATAACAAAACGACGAAATTCACCAAAAGAACTCGAGAAAAACAGCAAAATTCACCAAAAGACCTAGCGAAAACGACAAATTTTAAATCAAAAGATCGCAAGAATAAACAAGAAATTTCACTGAAAGACCTCAAGAAAACGACAATATTCACCAAAAGACCTCGAGAAAATGACAAAATTTGCCCAAATATCATAAAAAGCGTGAATTTTTTTCAAAAGATTGCGAAAATAGACAAAATTTGCCTAGGTACTACAAAAAACACTAATTTTGGCAAATAATCACTAAAATATGGCAAATTTTGTCAAAAGATTGAATAAAATAGCAAATTTCATTAAAATACACCCTTCCCCCCAAAAAAACCACCTGGAACTTTTGTAAATAGATGGGGAAAATCAAATCGCAAAAAACAGCAAATTTCTTCAAAAAATCGATAAAAAAGTTTTAAAATTTGTTGAAAGAATGCAAAAAGCACAAATTTTGTGTAGGTATTCCAAACAAAACAAATTTCGTCAAAGTATTGCAAAAAATGAAAATTTTGTCAAAACGTCTCGAAAAAAGGCAATTTTTATAAAAAAAATTTTAAAGGCAAGTTTTGACAAAAAATCACTATAATATGACAAATTTGTAAACATATTGTGAAAAAAAGTTCAAAATATTGTTAGAAAACAACAAATTTTATCAAATGATTGTGAATAAACAACAAATTTCATCCAAGGATAGAAAAAAAAACATTTCGTCAAATAATCACAAAAAAGGTAAATTTCGTAAAAAAAAACCCACAAATTTTGCAAAAAGAACACGAAAAAAGGATAAATTCAATGAAATGGCAAATTACATCAAAAGATCGCAAAAAACGACAAGATTCACCAAAATAACTAACAACATTCAACAAAATACCTAAAAAACACAAATTTGAAGTAAGAAAACAACAAATTTTGTCAAAAAATGGAAAAAAGTTGCACATTTCATCAAAAGATTGCAAAAAAAAAAAGGTAAATTTGGAAAAATATAGCGAAAAAAACGACAAATTTCTCAAAAAAAATACCGAAAAAACGACAAATTTCGAATAAAATCCCAAAAAGAATAAATTCGATAAAACGGCAAATTACATCAAAAGATCCCCAGAATAAACGACAAATTTCACCAAAAAAGACCTTGAGAAAACGACAAATTTCACCAAAAAACCTCGAGAAAACGACAAAAGTTGCCCAAATATCATAAAAAATGTGAATTTTTGTCAAAAGTTATTAAAAATACACAAAACTTGTCTAGGTACTACAAAAAACGCTAATTTTGTCAAACAATTACTAAAAAATGGCAAATTTTGTCAAGAGATTGAAAAAAATAGCAAATTTCATCAAAATACCCCTCTCCCCTCCAAAAAAAAACTATCTGAAACTTTTGAAAATAGATGGGGAAAATCAAATCGCAAAAAACAGCAAATTTCTTCAAAAAATCGATAAAAAAGTTGTAAAGTTTGTTGAAAAAATGCAAAAAAACACAAATTTTGTGTAGGTATTCCAAACAAAACAAATTTCGTCAAAGCATTGCAAAAAATCAAAATTTTATCAAAATGTCTCGAAAAAAGGCAATTTTATGATATTTTAAAGGCAAATGTTGACAAAAAATCACCATATTATGGCAAATTTGTAAACATATTGTGAAAAAAAGTTCAAAATATTGTTAGAAAACAACAAATTTTATCAAATGATTGTGAATAAATAACAAATTTCATCCAATAATTGAAAAAAAGAACCATTGAAACCATAATAAATCAGAGTGATGAAAAACATGTAGCAATCAAATGCAAATTCTTAAAAGAAGGTATCAAATGACTACAAAGTAGAAATCCAAATAATACACTATGAAGATGCGCAACGCAGCAATGAACTTAGTATATATAAATTAAATAATTTGCTAATGTTAAACATATAGCTATCTGATTATATATTAATTTAATAATATATAAGATACTCATAATAAGAATTGGATTTTCAGAATGAATTTTACAAATCATAGTGAAATAGAAATAAAAAAGCAATTCATAATTAATTGCACTTTTGCATCATCGCAATTTGAATGCTTATATTACATTAGATAATACTATGATAAATTAGATAATACTACAAATCAACATCAAAATATGGAATAACTCGTTAAATAACAAACTGTATTAAACAGAGGAGTTGGCAAAAATTGGAACAATATTGGAAATGTGGTGTTTAGCTCGTTCTCAAGGGCAATGCTAAATAGACACATTAATTGCGATTAATTTCTGATTAGAAATCAGGATAAACCTAAAAATGATTTCTAAATTGCCCGATTAATCGCAATGGAAAACATAGTTCAAAGAAAAATATCAGAAAAATAATAAGACAATAATATATAAATATATTACAGTGCAAACGTCGTGAATCTTTTACATGAATTTCTTTTATTGCAGTGACATAAAAACTTCTAGGTATATCAGTTTTCTAGAAAATACTTTGTAATCTTATCGATTTTTAAATGTATGATCTCTTGTTTGCGTGAATTTCAATTTGAAATAAAAATATGCATTCTTTTAAAACGTGTTGCTTTTATATAACTTTACTGTATCTTAAAGACGTTTACAAAAATAATTTTTTTTGAAAAGTAGTTTAAAAAACCCTACAATATCAAAAACATTGTAACAGTAATTTTACTTGTAACAACCATATGAAATAATTCCTGATTTTTTTTTCTTTCCGAATGAAGTAATACATCTTTCATCTAATATCAAAGCAATGGACATAAAAATTACTTCTCAGACCGAGTTCTTAATAATAAATTACATCCGCTTTGCAGCTGACATCAACACAAACAACAGTTGGGAAATGAAGATGCGCTGATTTGACAAGTGTTTACAGCCTTAGAAGATTTGGACTGTTGTTATAGCTATCATTATTGATCAAAGTCTTCTACTTTATTAATGTCTTTATTCTCAGAGAAGACGGAATAAACGAAGATCATTCAAATCTATAAATTATATTTAGATTAATTTCATTTCTCAGGATGTAAATTTTATGACGATTACACATTTGCCAGAAAATTTGACTGTTTTTGAGTTTTAGTTTATTTTCTAATTTTCTTTAGTCTGGTCTCAAATTCTTGCCTGTGTGGTGAGGAAAATTACACCACATACAAGGTACGTGAAGGTTAGTGGTTAGTAAATATAAATAACATAACGATAATATCACAATCTGCGTTGTGAGAGATTGATCTGGATATTACCAAAAAAAAATTTTAAACCTATTAATAATTTAAATAAAGTAAATTTTTAATAACACAGGATCGGCTTGTTTAACGTTTAAAATTTGCAAAGTAGGATTTTTAGGGAGATACGAAACGTGTTAAAATAACTATCTTCAAAAAAAAAAAAATTAAATTCAATAATTGAGAATTTGCATCTGGTAATTCACCTAAAAAGAATTAAGGAAAAGAAAATATGAACGAAAACAAGGATACATATATGTATACACAAATATTTAATTCAAAACAACCATTATATGATTCATAACACAATAAGAAAATTACCACTTAAGAATATCATCTTCATAGTTAAAACACATTGACATCGTACTATTCTAAAAATATCAGTTTGTAATTACAAGCACTATAAAATAATACTATTCTAACTTATCAATTTTCTGATAATGTTCTATTTCTTTTTTTTATTACACCTTATTATAAACTTACACAAAACAAAAACTCGCAGCACAACTAAAAAAAGGCATAGTCTAAATTCTCATTATTATTTTTCATTTTTTTAATTCCTTACTAAAAATTTTAAATTAAAAATTAAATTTTAATATTAAAAAACTTTCTCTTTTTTATATAAAATGAGCCAAAAGATTATTTAAAATAAGGAAACACCACATAGAAAGATTAAATCGCTCACCATTTTTTTTCCGAAGAATTGACAGCCATTCATCCGAGAGATCCATCACAATAAGCAATCTGCAGCCTTTTTTTACACCACACCATTTGAAGAATCATGAAGTTCATTATGATGCACAGAAATGTCCATGTAAAAATAATCTGCAATATTAGCGTACACCGCCGTTGGAAGAAACATGAAGTTTATTATGTTGCACAGAAATGTCCATGTAAAAATAATCTGCGATATTAGCGTACACTGACGTTTGAAGAAACATGAAGTTCATTATGATGTCGGCAGAACTGTCAGTATTTGATTCTATACGTACATTTTTGCTCACAGATTTGTCTGTATATATAAAAAAACTTATCTTTTTCGTCTCCGAGTACGGCTTGCTCTTACTTAGATGGGGGTGAAGTCTTGAGCATCCGCGTCCAAGAGGTGACTTTTTCTTCAAAAATACTTTTCTAGGGACGACCTACATGGTCAGAACCAAAATATCTTATATCAATCGTAGATTTTTCTCTGAGAAAGCTCTTTTCTTTCTCTTTTTTCCTCCTCCCAATACATTTTTTTTCTATTGGTTTCTTGTAATCGAGTTGATTGGGAGCTATCGCATTTCGCTCCTCATTGGTTACGGTGACCGGTGGGAGGGTCACCCCTTTTGACCACTAGGAAGACTTTTTTTGAATTTTCGTCTCTTCCCATGGGTTGTATGTCGAGGCCACAATTCAAGAGTCATCACCTTTGGGGCGTTTCGGCTGTATATTCTGTCATTGTTGGATGCTGCTCGTTATGTCAGGCTTGAAGACAGTCTCGTATTTTTACGACCATTGCCATTGTTACTGTCTAAAGTTTATATGGTGAGCAATTGAAACGCTACGTGTGTTCCTTTTAAAATCCATTCGTTCTTACCGAACGTTATAAAGTCATAAAAATTATAGCTTTAATTAACGTTAACAAAATAGCTTTTATCTTTTCCTGAAACCTAAAATTATTATTACTACCTGAATGAATGAAACAAACGTAAAATGAACATTAATGAATAAAATAAATTTAAAACTTTACTTTAATTAATTTTTTTAATAAGTATATTTATATATATTTTCGCTTTAGTTGTGCTTAATCATTCTTTATATGTACATATTTATTCTAGCGATGTCGTGACAATATCGTCACTACAGCCGAGAGTGTATATATATATATATATATATATTGTTACGAATTTTGTAAATAGTTAGTATTTGTACTGTAAAATAATGTAAATAATCTTATTAAGCTCCATTTCTTTACTAATATTAGTTTTTGTTACATTGTCACTGTTATCAAGCAAACTTGTCTATTATTTTCAGTGAATGTCTATGGCAGCTTTGCGAAATATTAGAGATATCGCCAAGTTGGCGTCACTTTTGGCGACTAATTTTGTTCGCCAAATTTGGCGATATATCGCCAAGTTGGCGACAAACTTGGCGATTGTTGGCGATGGTAACCCTTCCCACTCTATGGTAACCCCCCTTAGGTATGCTGATACATTGAATGTTTTTCCTTGGTTTCTGGATTTTTCTAGAAGGTTGTGGAAACTTCGGCGCATGCTGCGAGCCTATATAAGGAGAGCGATACGAGCTGTTGTGGCTATTATTTACCAGTCAGGCATTGAGTGAGCTACTAGAGATTGTCTAAGCAAGTTTGTTTGATGTATTGAGTTTTATCTACGTTGTTTTGAATGTGATATAGTGTTGAGACATTGTATAAAGAGTCTCTGCGACCTATAATTGTACTTGTTCGATAGATTAGAACAGTTATTTTTGAATATCTAATAATATTTGTGAGTTTTGAAGACTGTTGTTCTGAAGATCTGTAAATAAATTATTTTCTACTTTTCTAAAAGACAAGAGTTTGAAGTTGTCTAACCATAAGATCAAAAGAACATTATATACGTTGGAACATTTGGTGTCAGGAGTCGGGATCTTATGGCGAAAACAAGAACAATGGACGGACAACTGAAAGAACTGTTAGATGCTATTAACGGATTAAGAACAGAGCTGACCAATAAAATTGATAAAGGCCAAGAAGAGTTGGCGGATAAAATGAATAAATGCCAAGAACAGTTGGCGGATAAAATGAATAAAGGCCAAGAAGAGTTGGCGGATAAAATGAATAAAGGCCAAGAACAGTTGGCGGAGAAAATGAATAAAGGCCAAGAAGAGTTGCCGGACAAAATGAATAAAAACGAAGAAAGAATGGAACAGTTGACAAATAAAAGTGATAAAGGCCAAGAAGAGGTGACTGAAGAAATGAGAAGAAGCCAAGTGAGAATGGAAGAATTAAAGGAGGAAGTTAATAAAAGCCAAGAAGAAATGAAGAAAACTTTGGAAGAAAAGTTCTCGTTGGTAGAGAGAAGAATAGATTTGGTAGAAGAGAAAATTCAGACTGAAGTTAACAATGTTGAAGAGAAAATGGAAAGAAAAATAGAGGAAGTAGAAGAGAAAATTCAGAATGAAGTTAGCAATGTTGAAAAGAAGATGGAGTGTAAAATAGAAGAAAGAATACAAGATGTGGAGAAGAAGCTTTCAGCGTGCAGTAGTAATTATGAAGAATTTAGGAATCCGCCTGCTTCTCCTGTGTAAGTTAAGCTGTCGACATACGACGGAAAGAGTTCCTGGCAAGTTTACAAAACCCAATTCACCATTGTAGCCGAAGCGAACAAATGGAGTGACGAGGTGAAAGCTTGTCAACTGGCAGCATGTTTGAGAGGAGAAGCCGCCGACGTGCTGCAAACATTGCCCGATATGACGCAACTCAATTTTGAGACTCTATGTTGTGAACTTGAAATGAGATTCGGAGAAAAATTCTTGAAGGATTATACGAAACTACAAATGAAGAGCCGCCATCAAAAATCGAGTGAAACCCTTCAAAAGTTTGCCTCAGAAACAGAACGGCTGGCAAATTTAGCATTCATCGATTGCCCAACAAATGTACGGGAAATGCTCACACTGCAGTACTTTGTAGACGGAATAAAAGATCCCGAAGTGCAGAGAGAAATACGAATGGCAGATGTACAGGATTTAAAGGCTGCATTACTATATGCATTAAAAATGGAAGCAGCTACACAAGCCAGCCGAAGAGATCGTCATTCAGTCCGAGGGACAATGGTGAACAAAAGCTCAGACACTGAGATCGACTTCTTGCAAGAAATTAGGAAAATAAATCAAGAACTTGAAGCTTTAAAATACGGAAGAACAAGCTCAAGAAGACAGAATCTCGCGTGCTGGGGATGCGGTGATACAGGACATCTCCGAAGAAATTGCCCCAAAATCCACGAACGTGAGATAAATTCAAACAGTCAGCAGGGAAACTAAATTTTGGCCATCTCGCGGGGCGGAGGTTGCCAGAGAATGAAAAGCCCCACCTGAAGATCCTCCAGATATAAAAAATGAGTGGGGGTGATAATGAATTATATGTGATAGGCTTTATTAACGGAATTCAGTGCCGTATGATTGTCGATACAGGAGCCAATGTGACAATAATAAGAGAAGATTTGGCTCGAAAATTGAAATGTAAACTCATCTGGACTCCACCATGCGTTACCCTGCAAACTGTGACGGGCGACAAGATAGCCATATATGGAAAGGCCAATTTAACCATCAACTTTGGAGGAACGAAATATTACCATACGGCATATGTGGCTGACATAACAGATCCTTGCTTAATCGGGCTAGATTTTCTGAAGAAGTTTGGCTTCAAACTTGATTTCAAAAATAACAAAATGCTCTCAAAATTTGAAGAAATAAGTCTTTTTGGATTAAATAACAAAATTGAATGTAAACAAGCAGTAATAGCCAAAGAAGACATTAATCTAGATGCAAGAACAGAATTTTTAGTTCCTGCTGTAAATAAAAATGAAGCTAATTTTCGATTTGGCCATATAGATTATCCCGAAGACAATAGTACACAAGCAGGAATATTGGTAGCTTCTTCTATAGTAGACCTCTCGAAAAAGACCATTCCAGTCAGAATTGCTAACATCAGTGATAAGACGAGGACTATCAAGAAAGGAGAGGTGATAGCATCATGTGCTCCTGTGACGTGCATAAGTCAAAATTCCAGTCACTCTGAGAAATCTTCAGATAATTTAGTCAAGGATTTGTTACAAAATACAGACTTAGATCCAAAACAGATGCACGCTGCGGAAAATTTAATTAGGGAATTCCAAAGTTTATTCTCCCAAACATCTGAAGCCTTTGACGAACCAAAATGGCACAACACTGAATTGATACTGGAGATCACTCACTTATTAAACAACACCCTAGACGATTACCTTTTGCCAAGCAAGAAGAGGTGCAAAATTTAATTAAGGATGTGGAAGAAAATGACGTCATTGAACCATCGACAAGTCCATGGGCGTCTCCCATTGTGTTAGTAAGAAAGAAGGATGGTTCTACAAGATTTTGTGTAGACTACCGCCGACTGAATGACGTCACCAAAAAGGATAGTTACCCTCTACCAAGGATTGACGACACTCTCGATACACTTGCGGGCAACACTTGGTTCTCGACTCTGTATCTGAAGTGTGGTTACTGGCAGGTACAGATCTATCCCGACGACCGCGAGAAGACTGCCTTCACAACGGGACAAGGATTATGGCAATTCAAGGTAATGCCTTTTGGCCTATGTAATGCACCTGCAACTTTTGAATGCCTTATGGAAACGGTTCTCCGGGGGCTGTCATACGAAGCATGTCTTGTTTATTTAGACAATATCATAATCATAGGAAAATCTTTTGATGAACATCTGAACAACCCCAGGCGGGTGTTACAAAAATTAAAGGAAGCTAATTTGAAGTTAAGCCCTTCGAAGTGCAGTTTATTTCGAAAAAAAGTCGCCTACCTTTGACACATCATTTCGGCAGAAGGAGTTAAGACTGATCCAGAGAAGATATCGGCTGTGAAAAATTGGAATCGTCCAGCAGATGTTCACCAGCTACGGAGTTTTCTAGGGTTATGCACCTATTACAGTAAATTCGTCAAAGGTTTATCGATGATTGCAAGACCACTTCATAAATTAACAGAAGCCAATCAAAAATTTATGTGGACACAGGAATGTGACGCTGCTTTCGAAAAGCTTAAGGAGGCCTTGACATCCACTCCAATTCTGTCATATTCTCAAATTGATAAACAGTTTATACTTGATACAGATGCAAGTAACGAAAGCATTGGCTCTGTACTGTCCCAGGAAATCGACGGCCAGGAGCATGTTATCGCCTATTTCAGCAAGTGCTTATCAAAGGCAGAGCGAAACTACTGCGCAACAAGAAAAGAGCTTCTTGCTGTAGTGAAAGCCATAGACCATTTTATCACTATCTTTACGGTCGAAAATTCCTGATCCGAACTGATCATGCTTCTCTAACTTGGCTATTGAATTTCAAGAACCCTGAAGCCCAGATAGCCAGGTGGATACAAAAGCTTCAAGAATACGATATGGAGATACGCCATCCAAAAGGCTCATCACATGGAAATGCAGATGCTCTCTCAAGAAGACCCTGCTCAGAGAATTGTAGATACTGTGACCGGGTTGAGAAGAAATTTAATGTCAAAGGTCCTATAGTAAAACAAGTTACAACTGGTTCTACATCATCGCAAGACCAGAGGTGTGACGAGAGCGTGCGTAAAGATCAACTTGCTGATCCTGAAATTAAGCCAATTCTAGAGCTGAAAAAGGAGTCCAACAGGAAGCCCAGCTGGCAAGACATGGCCCATTACCATCCTACGACTAAACGTTATTGGGCTCTTTGGGATTCCCTACATTTGAAGAACGGTATCTTGTACCGAAAATGGGAGTCTGATGATGGAAAGACATGTAGATGGCAACTACTACTCCCTAAGTCGAGAATTTCTATTGGCCTTCAAGAACTGCATGGTAGTCCCACAGGAGGTCATTTTGGTGTAATGAAGACTCTGCAGAAGGTTCGAGAGCGTTTCTACTGGAATAATGTTCGCAGTGACGTGGAGAAGTTGTGTCGAACTTGTGACACCTGTGTAGCACGTAAAGGTCCAAAGAGGCGCACCCGTGGACGATTGCAGCGTTATAATGTAGGAGCTCCTTTCGAACGAATTGCTCTAGCCACTTAACCGTCTGCCCCGAGATAACTCGGGGTTAAAAGCACTGTTTCCCCATACCCATCGCCGGTGAAGTGGCTAGACATCTTGTGCCCTCTTCCTAGAACATATGATGGCAACACATCCTCGTTGTCATGGACTACTTCACTAAGTGGCCTGAAGCCTACGCCATTCCTAATCAAGAGGCTGATCATGAGGCCACTGGTTATACCTCTTCTCAAATGCTCTTTGGTCGTGATCTTCGTCTACCTGCGGATCTTTTGTTTGGTCGTCCTCCTGATGCTCCTTTATCGCCCGAGGAGTACGGGGATGAACTCCAGGCACGGATTGAGGAGATTCATCGTCTAGCGAGGAACCGAATCGGACTGGCATCGGAAAAGATGAAGGCACGGTACGACACAAAGGCAACTGTACATGAGTTCAACGAAGGTGACAAAGTTTGGTTGTGGAATCCCATACGTCGTAAGGGACTGTCGCCAAAATTACAAAGAAACTAGGACGGTCCTTACACAGTCGTCAACGGGCTGAATGACGTCGTCGTACGCATACGAAAATCACCACACGCCAAACCCAAAGTCGTACACTATAACCGGCTAGCCCCTTATTTTGGCCAAAGTGATTAGAAATTCAAAACTGGAATTTCAGACCATGGTCATGAAAGTCACTTTTTGTAAATATGTAAAAAGTAATTAGTTCTTATTTATGTAAATCTTATTATTATTATTATTTATTTATTTATTTATTTATTTGTTTATTTATTTTAAGTGTTTTCCTCTAACTCAAGGATTGCACTGCCCGGGACGTGCAGTCTTTGAGGAGGAGGTAGTGTTACGAATTTTGTAAATAGTTAGTATTTGTACTGTAAAATAATGTAAATAATCTTATTAAGCTCCATTTCTTTACTAATATTAGTTTTTGTTACATTGTCACTGTTATCAAGCAAACTTGTCTATTATTTTCAGTGAATGTCTATGGCAGCTTTGCGAAATATTAGAGATATCGCCAAGTTGGCGTCACTTTTGGCGACTAATTTTGGTCGCCAAATTTGGCGATATATCGCTAAGTTGGCGACAAACTTGGCGATTGTTGGCGATGGTAACCCTTCTCACTCTATGGTAACCCCCCTTAGGTATGCTGATACATTGAATGTTTTTCCTTGGTTTCTGGATTTTTCTAGAAGGTTGTGGAAACTTCGGCGCATGCTGCAAGCCTATATAAGGAGAGCGATACGAGCTGTTGTGGTTATTATTTACCAGTCAGGCATTGAGTGAGCTACTAGAGATTGTCTAAGCAAGTTTGCTTGATGTATTGAGTTTTATCTACGTTGTTTTGAATGTGATATAGTGTTGAGACATTGTATAAAGAGTCTCTGCGACCTATAATTGTATTTGTTCGATAGATTTGAGCAGTTATTTTTGAATATCTAATAATATTTGTGAGTTTTGAAGACTGTTGTTCTGAAGATCTGTAAATAAATTATTTTCTACTTTTCTAAAGGACAAGAGTTTGAAGTTGTCTAACCATAAGATCAAAAGAACCCTATATACGTTGGAACAATACATATTATAGTGCAGACATAAATCTGTTACATGAATTCCTTTTATTGTAGTTACATAAAAAAGTTCAAGGCATCTCACTTTTCTATAAAGTTCTTAGTAATGTTTTATATTTTTTTACATTATGCTATTGCGTTTGAACAGAGTTTAATTTAAAATAATAATGTGCATTCTTTCAAAACGTGTCACTTGTATGTTACTTTTCTGGCATTTTAACGATTTTTACATAATTAAAGCATTTTTTTTAAATATCTTTTTAAAATAGGTTGTAATATCAAAAACATTGTAACTATAATGAGAAGTATCGCATTTTACTTGTACTAACTATACGAAGTAATTCCAGATTTTTTTTTCTTTCCGAATGAAGTAATACATCATTCATCTAATATCAAAGTAATGGACATAAAGATTACTTCTCAGCCCAAGTTCTTAATAATAAATTACATCCGCTCTGCAATTGACATCAACGCAAACAACAGTTGGGAAATGAAGATGCGCTGATTTGACAAGTGCATACAGCCTGGAAGATTTGGACTGTTAGCTATCATTATCGATCAAAGTCTTCTACTTTATTAATGTATTTATTCGCAAAGAAGACGGAATAAACGAAGATCATTCAAAACTCAGGATTAGTATGTTTGATAAGGGAAACAGGAATTATAAATGTATAATCTTTATTTTATTTTCGCAATTTTCATAACGTTGAGATATTGTTTATGCAAAACGATAATAGGGATTCATTGTAATATTCGATGCATTAAATTGTAAAAATAAAATCATGTGTATACAACTAATTTTATGCGAATTTTTTTTATCGTCGCAGATGAAAGTATAGCTTAAATGCTTATGATTAAAAAAAAAATCTGAACTTATACGCAATTTTGGACTTTTCTAAAAATTGAAATGTTCATATGAAGCGACGCTACTCTTCATTAAATAGAGAAATTTACACACAAACGAACGCACGAACAAAGAAATAAGGAATGAGAGATGGAACTACAGTTGATTGTAGGATAACGTCGTACCCACAGGAAACTACTTTTGTCAGAATGCCAAAAAATACCTTTCTTTGTCTTGAAAAGTGATAAATGTTAGAAAGTTCTTATTTATTTCCTGATTACCTAAGATGGGATTCATTCGCAATTTATACAAATAAAAAAAATAACTGTACGAAATTTATGCAGTAAATAAAACCATGAAAGAGACTTTTAACTGATAAATCTAAGAAATTAATTTTACCATACACATTCTAAATAAGAAAAAAAAAACTGTGAAATGTCTTGATGGAATCAAACCTATCCCATCTACACATTTTGCATTTTTAAAAAGTTTGATGTAGTTTTAAAAAATGAAATACAGTTTTTTAAACGTGCAAAGACTTTCAAAAAACCTAGTTTTTCTTTATCAGGCGAAAGGAATACGTGCTTCTACTTTGAAAACATGAACAAGACTGAGAAAAAAAGGTAAGGGAAAAAACCATTTGAAGGAGCAACCAATAAATAGCAGAATGAATGAGACAATCACATAAGTACATTAGCCAAATAAAAGAATTAAAATTACAATGAGAATTATGAAGCATAATACTGAAATATGAAGAATAAAAACGCAGTAAAAAATATGAATATATAAAATACATAAATAAATAAATAAATTAAATAAATAAAAGTAAAAATAAATAAAGAAAAAATAAAATAAATAAAATAGATGGCAGATAAAGATTAAAAAATAATCAAAATTAATTAAAATATATATAATATATTCGAAAATAATATATATATATATATACATATATTTGCATGAAAATAAGCATAAAAACAAAACTAATATTAATTATTCAAAAAAGGTTTAAATATTATACAGCAGATAAATGCATTTTATTCGGAGCTCCAGAGAATATGGTAAAATCAGATTTTTCATTAACAACCTCACCGTTGTCATTAAATAACCTGATTAAAAAATAATGGAGATAAAAATATTTAGAACACAGACAAATGCAACAAAATAAAAAGTTTACAAGCTCATAATTTACATTGAAAAAGTTCATAATTTACCCACAAACAAAAGGAGGGAAAGATGAAAAAGTGTAGAATACAAAGAAATGGTAAATTACTAATGATAGAGATTCAATGTGGAATTAAATATTATAAAACGAAATAAAAAAGAATATTGTCCAGTTAAAATGATGGCATGGAGCTCACAGGCTACGTATAGCAATTGTATTTGACAGCCTTATATTTGCAAGGGTTAATGCCGTTTAAAAAACAAATTAAGGGGGGAAAAATAGCTCTTTCCATTTCCCCTTTTTATACTTAATCACTGAACTCCCTAAAATAATCGGAGATATGCTTTATCATATAAAAATACCTAGATCCAAAATTCAGAGCAAATTGGATAATTCTTGATAAAAACTCATTTATATAATTTAAGAGGAGTTATCCTGTTCTTTTTTATTTAACCCTTAAATTTTCAAAACTATTCAGAGATTCGCCTTATCAGAAAGAACCAACATCTAAAATTTAATGCAAATCGGTTAATTGTGCACAGAAACCCATTTATCAAATTTAAGGGGAAGGGGATAATTGCCCATACCCTGCTTATACTTAACAAAAGAATCATACAGCTAATTAGAGAAGCAACTTATCACTACGAACCTGTATCCAAAAATTGAAGCAAATCGGTTAATGCTGCAAGAAAAACGACATATCTAAATTAAGAGGGGTAGTTCCACCGATCACCCATTTAAACATATTCAAGGAATTCCCAAAACAAGTCAGGAAATCACCTTATTAGAATAAACCAATATCCAAAATTTGAAGGAAATGGGTAAATTTTGCGTGGAAAACCCATTAGCCTTAATTAAGGGAGGAAGGGTTATCTCCCATTTCCCCCCATCTTAGACTTATCCAATGAACTCGCAAAACTAATCATGGAGGTGCGCTCATCAGAATGATCCTATGTCTAAAATTTGAATGAAATCTAATAAATCTGTAAGAAAACACATTTATCTAAATTAAAGGCGGGGGATTAACACCCCGTTCCCCCTCTTTATACTTATCCAATGAATTCCCCAAACTAATCATGGTAGTGTCCTCAACAGAATGATGCAATTTCTAAAATTAGAATGAAATCTGATATATCTGCATGAAAATTCCATGTATGGAAATTAAGGGTGGGGATTAGAAATACTTCTTTAGAACTCGAAAATATTTTAGTTGAAGTTTCAAAGATAAAGAATGCTTTTTAAAATCATGGTAAATCAGAAGAAGGTATTGTATAACTTCGTTCGAGCTTAATAAAATTTTACTTGGGTAAAAAACTTTTTCTTTTCTTTTCTTTTCTTTCTTTCTTTTTTTTTCTTTTTTTCTTTTTGCCAACGTATGAATACCGAAATTTAAATTATTCGAGTATTTCTAATCCGAAAAGTTCACGGTCCCTATTACTTCGAATTAACGAGTTGTTACCGTATTCTTTCATTTAACGTTTTCGGTAAAATAAAAGATAAAAAGAAATCAATACAGCTATTTCAGAATAGGCTGATTCAATCGGTAGTAAATATATGAAACTTTATAAAACAACAGAGTTTCCAAAATTTATAACAGTCATAAAACTTTTATTGAGGAAATGAAAAATCTAATATAAGATCAAAAACATTAATTTAAAAACAGACAACAACCTCTCTTCTTGACATTTTGGCTAGCCAAAAAAAAAATCTGAAATTTGAAATATTAGACTGCGAGGTTATAAAATAAACCTCTCATTATTTTAAATTTAAAATAATTTGGAAGATGTGGCAATTAATAAAGGTTTACAATATTATTATCTATATTGTTATAATTTAACGGATGTGCAGTAATTTTTTTTAAAGATTTAAAAATGCATAAAAAAGGAACGAATGATACTAAAAAATTGCGGTTAAAAAATAGATAGAGATCAGACTATTTTTTGACAATGAAAAATGTTATGGCTCAAAAAATTATCTGTAGAGGGCGCTGACATTCATAATATGAGGAAGATTTGTACAAATTAGGTTTGTAGTAAAAGACCCGTTTTGAAGTATCTGCTAAGTTTTCTTCAAATAGAGTCTACATCGGACCTTTGAGGTCTGGTGGTTCTTCCCCACTTGGACAATCAATAAATAAATACTGCAGTAGATGAAACGGACCTATTTATCGTCTTCATGTCCTTTTGTCATGAGAAAGTTTCGTCATGCACTTGTTGCTGATTTCTCATTCTTGTAAAAGAGCTTAATAAACAATACTTAATCTTCATAAAGCATAATAGCTGTTTATACAAGATTTTTTTTTATTTGAAAATTATTGTGTACATAGTATGTAATAATGGAAAGAAATCTATTTAATATCAATAACCTCGACTATCCGGAACATTTTTTTTCGTTTTTTCGAAATATTCGTTTTGATGAAATATATATAAAAATTTTCGAAGAGGATGTAAAATATAATAAAATGACACAAATTTTGCATGAAGAACGAAGTCGATCGGATCGTTTGTTTCTGAGATACTTGTAATCCTACTTTTTTACACTCTTAGATTATTCATATCCCCATATTTCATTCAAATTTCTATTAAAATATGTATTTTAGTTAAATATGAGACGCTTAATGTGAATAAAATTTTAAATCTTGAGCCACTGAAATCTAGTAATCATGTCACTTCACTCAGAAAGTTGTATGATAATATTGAAACTTGTATTAGAAATCCTGATGCGTTAAGAGAAACAAGAGTATCCCGAAAGAGTCGATTCTTCTCATATTTTAAGCATTTTACATCTTCAAGAAAACTTTCTTCTTGCACTAGTTTTAACCAAAAATTTTCATCATGTAACAATTCCTCAGTTGATAATTATAAAAGAAAACTCTGTTTTCTACCTTTAATTTTATATTAGAAGTAAATCTAAATACCTATGTAGTTACTCGATACAATTTCTTTAGGGAGCTATACTTTTCTAAATTAAAAATGGGAATTTCATCAGCTTTATTCGTTTGAACAACGCAAGAAATGGTTGTTGCTTTTCGAGACTTCTCTTGGAGAAACATCAAGTAATTGTGATGCAGCAATTTTAACCCTAGGCCATTAATTTTCGGGAAGGGAAAGAAATCCAGGACCAAATCACCATTTTTGAGAATTTTATTAAATGCTTAACAAAACAACCTCTCATTATTAAATCTTTGAGATTAAGTTTGCCGTCACAATGTATCCATAAACTGAGATTAGATAAATTATGAATTTCAACAATTCTATTACTTACAAATGATTACCATTTTTTCTTTTGGCCTTTTAATCCAATGAAGAACAATTTCTGAATCGGACTAGAAAATAGTTCTATTTAATTGGATAATATTGGTGATAAACCTTGCCATTCTGGCACCAATAAGTGCTCCTATGAGTTCAAGACGTGGCAGAGTTAACTTCCTCAAGGGAGGAACCTTAGACTTAGACATTAGAAAACTAGTTTTAAATTTATCCTTCGAAATGGGATACCGTAAGTATGTCACTGCACCATACGCATTAGGGTTAGCATCAGCAAAAATATGCAATTGGGGATGCTCCTTTTCTATGATCAGGCTGTTAAAATAATGCCAGGGAATTTTCAAGTATGTGAGAACCGAGATTCCTGAAAGCCAATTTTGCAAACTAATTTTAGTTCACCAGAAAACATTTCATCCCATGATATTCCCATTAACCATAGTTTTTGTAAAAAGCATTTGATACGAATGATTATTATTGGTAAATCGAATATGTACACTTTACACAATACTTATTCTGGTGCAGTAATTCGTTAGATAATATGATTATTATTTCGGGAGTTATAAGGTTGTTTATTTTACGCAATTCATTACTGTTTGAGAGATTGGCGTTTTTTATAATTTGTCGAAATTGGCTCATCAGCAATTCATTAATAGAGCATTATTATGTGTTCAAAATATTGAAATATACGTTTAAATTTTATTACGGAATTGCGATGCATTTTATAAATAATTTATACATAGTTTATTTTCATATTTTATATTATGCGATGCATGATGGATAAGTATTACAATGTTCCTCAACGACTAGTTTTCTTTTTTAATGGTTTTTTAAAAATTTAATGAATTTCTTCCATTTCCGGTATTTTTCGCAGCTTCGTAAAATTTCAAAAAGGTTATTTATTTCTTCTTGATGTTTGTAAAAGAGTGAATGTTAATCAAATAATGGCCATCAAAACGCATTCTATTTCAACTCTATCTCATCTGCACTGAATCCACTTACAAGAAGAATGCATTTTACCATATTTGTTGTTATTATATGGAAAACGTCATTTTATTCTGTTTATTAACTATATGTCAGAATATTAAACATCACAAAGGAAAGTGAAGTTTGAAAGAGAAAATAACTTTACTGTATTTTTCCTTAATTATTTTCCGAAATTTTCTTGAACGGATTTGTACAAATTTTCAAGTAACTGGAAATTACAATTCCAGAAAAAGGAGAAACTATTGTTGACACGTCCACTCAGATCTGTCAAATTGTCAAATTTGTTTATAAATGAGGAAATGAAAGGTCATAATTTATCTGTTTATAAATTGTGTATATTGGGCGATTTAAAAAATCGTTACCAATTTACAAATTTACACGAAACTATCTAATTGCCGAAACGTCAGTGAAGGCTTACTTTGGAGACACGAAATTATTTTGTTTCTGTCTGTCTGTCTGTCTGTCAGTCTGTCTGTTCCGCGATAACTGACGTAAAAAGCATCCGATTCACTTGAAATTAAGTGGGTATGTTAGTGAGGCACTGGGATTAAGCTGTATAGTTTTTTGTTAGATTTGATGCATTCGTTCGGAAAATATAGAATATTTTATTTTCCGCAATAATGCTTTTCTATGGCAAATCCAATGATTTTCAATTTATTTTTTTTTCTTCAGAGAAAATGACACATTTGATTAATGGAATTCAATGATAAATGAATACTGAAATTTACCGGTTAATTTATTCGTATTGTTTTGAAATTTTGTCTACACATTTGCCAGATTTTTTAAATTATTGCTGTAAATTTTGGAGATTTTTCATAAATGTGTTCCAATAATATAGACAAATTTATTTTAGAGATTTACTTATTTCAAATGTATTTATTTCATTTTCTTTATTTTCTCATATTGGTTGCTAAGCAACAATTCATCCTAATTCTTATCCATAATTTGAAAGCGTGTACGAAATTTTAAATGAAGTCAACATCAAAACTGATGAATTAATTAATGTCTCTGTATCTTAGCGTATAAATATAACATAGCTCAGAAAAGAAGATAGGTTATGTTTTAATAATTTTATTCAAATATTTTCCTTAATAATTCAAAATTTCATTCTTTTCCATACACAATCAATAGAGACTTTTTAGATACAATTTAACCAATTTCCTTTATCGTTGCCAAAAAAATTAAAATCTGGAATAATTATTTTTCAACGGCAATAAGTTTCAATTGAGTAATTTCCATTCGAGAAATTAAACTAAGAAAAAATAAATAAATATGACGTCAGAATTAAAATAAAAATAGATATTGTACGTTTTGTTAAATATTAAACGCGGATATTTGCTTCGTTAATAAGAATTTTTCTGACAAAGATGGAGACATAATTAGAAGCAAATGAAATAAAAAAGAATTACATTTTTAACAAATATCTCACTTGATAAAATATGAAGTCATAGTTGGAATAAAACACGTATTTTATAGTAGTCGTTAAAAATACAAGGAACATGGATATCAATAAGTCATGAATAATGACGTCACTGCCGAACCGCCAGTGTAGGTTTACTTTGGAGACACGAAATTTTTTGTTTTCCATCTGTCAATTTGTCCTTCTGTCTGTCTGTCTGTTCTGCGATAAATGCCGCAAAATGCTTCCGATTAACTTGAAATTAAATGAGTATCTTGGTAAAGTATCCGGAATCAGCTGTATAATTTTTCGCTATATTTGGTTCATACGTCGAAAATATAGAACATTTTATTTTGCGCAATAATGCTTTTCTATGGCAATTCAAGCGATTTTTCCATTTTTATTTGTTGAAAGGAAATAGTTCATATGATTGAGGGATTTAAAAGTTAATTTATAAATGATAAAACTTTCCAAATAGAATCATACATTATTGATATTATTTTGCAACTAATTTTATTAGAATTTTGATATTAATATGCTGATTTTATTAGAATTTTGAATTTTATTATTTTGTTAGAATTTTTAAATTCGGTGTGTAATTTATAGAGAGATCTGACACATACGTCCCAATAATAAAAATATTTTGTTTCATAAATTTTTTTTCTTTTAAATTTGCGTATTTCATTGCTTTAATTTCTGTTTCTGTGTTATCCATAGCAACAGAACTACACTTACAAATATCATAAATGTGAAAGTATGTGTAATTGTTAGATTACTGAGTTTACACTTACAAACGTTCCTGATACATCAGATTTAGGTGTTTGTGGTTGGCAGGCATGTAGAAGCATGAGGATAATGAAAAATGGTGTTCCAAACTGTTACTTATCCTTATAAATCAAAATGTAAAAAGAAAGGGAAGATATACGATAACCATTAGCACAATTAATAGAAAGTTACAAATTTAAATTTAATGAGAATACGGGGGGTTCAGGGGGGCTCCGCCCCCTGAAGAAATTTACTATGTTATAATAAAAATACAGAAAAGTTCATGAAAATTTCAGAATATCCTAACATAACTAAATTTTTATTTTAACGCTTTTGATGGCTGAAAACTTCTTATTCTTATTTCATTCTTATAAATAATTGCGAAATTTGAAAATTTTAAATTACAGTTTGCGGGAAGTTGAATGTTACTCAAAGAGTGTTTAAAAATATGATGTGCAAAGCTGACGTTGAGGCTCCTGATCTGCAGATTTACTAGTTATCATATCGGAGTGGAGTTGGTATTATAATTCTTGCCAAATTGTTAAATAAACTAGTCAGATATGGCAATCTTAAAACTTTCTTCTATCTAATACTAATCACTTTAATACTTCCTGAAAAATTAAACACAGAAGCATCACCGGTTATGTAATTTACACAAAAATCTAATCTGTAGGAATGTTTTTCAAGCTCTAACTAAATCTGAAATTTGATGAAAATCCGTGTATTAGTATTTGAGATAGAATTATCGCAGAAATCGTAAAAAAACTGCATAGAATCGTCACCTGTTGAGCGATTTGCTCTGAAAACGAAAGAATACTAATTTATATCAGGGCCTAATTGAATTTGAAGTTTGATGACAATTCGTGCATTAGTTCCTGGTATAGAGCTATATCGATAACCATGAATATTATGCACATCGATAATCATGAATATGCATCAACCAATACGCAACCTCTTGAGTGATTAACTCCAAAAACTAAAGAATACTAATTTATATCAGAGACTAACTAAACTTAAGTTTGATAAACATTCGTGCATTAGTACCTGAAATTGCTTGCGCATCAGTTCTTATTAGGATACTAGCGAGCTACGCCCGCTAGCTGGGCCACTTTTTCCAAACGAACCTCGATATTAAGCAATATATAATAAACAAAAAAATTCATTTAATAAGCAAGTCTTGGTGTTCGAATCCTCAAGCACAAAAAAAAGTAAATTAAAGAGCTATGGTTGTTATGCGCCCATTATCCCGTTAAAAATATGTGATTTCGCACAGTGGGCTCTACACTCCATGGTCGCCATCGTCCCATTAAAAATATTTGGTTTTGTACGGTTGGCTCTGCGCGCCCATAAGACATTTTCTCGTATTTTTTGGTTCATCAGAAGCAGACTTTTACGCAGATTCTGAATATGTAATCAGTTTTTTCTACTTTAAAAACTGTCTGCATGATGGTTTAAGAAAAAACGAGCAAAAAAGGGAGAAAAAGAGGTTTTCGACTGCTTCTTCTTTTAGCCAAAGGGGAAAAGTTCAGGTTCTTCACCGCAAGGTGGCGCAGTGTTCTGCCTCAGAGCTCCGTTTGAGCTCCGTTTGGGATTTGAGACATTTTTCGTTCCGATTCCCAAGGGGTTTTTAATTCATAACTTTTTAAATTTTGGTCCCACGGTCTCGAAAATGCCCGAAATGACTTCCCCGGAATTTTTCCAATCGAAAGACACCTCTCGCGACTTCCAACTCGCCCGCGTTGCGAACTGTAATCGGCTTCAAGCAGACAGAGGCGCACGGATTTTATTAGTATAGAATCTTGAAGAATGCCGCATAGCAGTGCGACTTGTTTAGCGATTTACACCAAACCGTAATCAAAACCATTTTACATCAAGCACTAAAGGAATTCGAAGTTTTAAAAAAATACATCCATAAGTTCTTCAGATATAGCTATAATAGAAATCCTTAAAAAGTCAACATAGCAGTACCAACTGTTAGGCGATATACACCAAAAACTAATCAGATCCAGTTTACCAGCTCTAACTAAATCTACAGTTTTGTGAAATTCCGTGCGTTAGTTCTTGGGGATAGAGCACCCACAAAATTTATGTAACATACATACATTAAGACGGACAGACATTTTGTAGAAAACATGTTTTTTGGAATCTCATACCCCTAAAATGAGTAAATACGTCGATAAATGGAATTCGAAAATTTTCACGAATCCATTATTTTCTTCCTGTTCCGATTCAAGAAAATAAAAATAACAGGACAAATTTGATATTAACTCTTGCGATTTGAATATCGAGGATTTGCCGATTACTTTGCTGTAAAAGTATTCGACATATGAATTTATTGAATTTTTGCAAGTTTTTGAAATGTACGGACTTATAGGACTTTTTGTACTAAAATTTCCCTTTGTTACGAAAAATTGTGATTTCTGTGTCAGATCTTTTAACGTAAACCATACTTTGATGCAACAATTTGTTCACCTCTGTTGAAAAGTGTTTTAAAATTAGTATGCCCGGCCATCTTTTCGTGCTTCCACTTGCTGAAACATATACGATGGCTATGTAACTTGTTTAAGGCTGTTCTTAGATTCAGTACTGATCAAACGTGAAACTTTCAGACATAATGATGTACACATTTTTAAACGCAAAAACATAAAATTGCAGATCTGACTATGAAATCAATTTCGAACTGAAATGAAACCATTTTTTAAATAAATAAATTACCTATCGATTTATGTAATGTTTCGTCACGTGACAAGACATTTTCTTTCTTCGATGACAGTTTTTTTCTGCTTTCGTCGAGAAATTCTGTTCAAAACGCCAAAATTAAAGTATTTTCTGAAAGATCTGTTGTGTTTACATAAACACAGAAAACGTCTTCCGATTACCTAGTTTCTAACTAACAACATTAGTCAGTTTCATATGTTTTTAAACAAAAATAAATAAAACTTGTCATAAATTTGACACTTTCGATTTACGAACAGCCTTAAGGTTTTTTTATGGCATGTTCAGTAGTGAAACTAAAATATGTAAAATTTTTAGTTCATTTACTGGGGTAAGCTTCTGAGTGTCCGTTGCGTTATGATCTAAGGAGAAAATCTTTTGCAATGTAGTCTAATAACAAGACATACTGCCTAATAATACGCCAAATATTGCACATTGTTTACTAACTTATAAATAAACTATTTCTAATAAATAAATAAATAATAAAATAAATAAATAAAAGAAAATACGCAGTGAAATACGGAGTGAAATTATATATTTACTGGAGAATCGCCCAGATGTATTTTTATAATCCGTTTATATTTAATGAAATCGTGGACCTTCAGTTAGGCAGAAGTCAGTTAAAAAATTATTTTTTTTGTTTCACTTGCTAAAATACTGCAATCTTAATTGCGTCGTTTGTAAAAAATTGCACAGAATTATAATATTTTCTAAAACAGTTACAATGATTTCAAATCTATACACTGCAATTCAGTTTCTTTAAAATTGAAACTCAAAATTGATTTTTCTCAAAATGAAAATTTCCATACAGTGTTAGCATACTCTAGATATTTTTCGCGTTTTATTTTATGTTTAATTTTTATAATATTAAGTATTTTTGCTTACAATATTATGCTATTTCAACACTCAGTATATAAATATGCATGGATTGCTAAACACGAAAGTGAAATATGGTAGTTAAATAAAATTTTTCCGTGAAATTTCGTGCAAAAGTGTAAATATTGGAATTTGTTCTATTGTGATTAAAATTTTTATATATTTTTTCAATATAAAAATATAATTTTAAAACTCATACCAACTTCATTAAGAATATTATAAAGCGAACATTAGTCGCTATATTATAAGTGAGCACGGACAAACATGAAGACAGACAGACAAACTGAATTCATAAATACTTTAAAACTATGTTGGAAAGTGTTAAAAACGAAAAAAAAATCGCATAATAGTTTCTGTGATGAGTTCGTTTATCGTAAATCAAAAGCCATTTTTCTAGTAATTTGCTGCAACAACTACATTAAGGTTAAAAACTTCCCATTTTTTATATTTTATTGCATGAAATACTTATTAAGTTTATAATTTCCACAGTTTGGGAGTACGCACACAATATTTAAATTTAAAAAAGTTTCACGCAGTATTTTAGTCAATATATTCTATTTTAAAGATGAAAGAAGACACTAACACTAATGATGAATACGACACCTTTTAACAAGACAAAGAAGTTTATTAACTGATAAAAGATTATTCCTCAAACTAGCACTATTAAGAAAATATCTTTACCATGTTAATATCAAAAGAATACTTATTTCAGTATGAAGAGTTTCACACAAGTTTCTGTTTTTGAAAATTTCTGACTTGTACTGTAGTTTATTGTTTGGAAAATTAAACATATAGTATGCAGTAAGATGCCGCCGTGACATCTTTACTCATCATAAACTGAATTTAACCAGCGTACAGCTATAAAAACCTTTATATTCTTTTATATTCAATTGACTAATTTTCAGTCTTTCATTATTTTCTCCTTAATTTACACCTATGAAAAAATATCTGACATACACTTTAATAGTACATTTTATATCACAAATTTTCTTCATCTAAAGCATTTTTCGTGAAGTTTTGAAACTAAATTAGAAGATTTACTCAATCAATCAATAAATTTTAGAAACTTTTTGCCAATTAAAATTAATTAATTAAACTTAAATTTAGAGGGATTTTGTGTCATATCTATAACTCTCAAATCTTTTACATGAAATACTTTTTGTAGTATTTTGTAGAATCAGAAAATTGTCACATACGCATAAATGTGATGTGCATGTGTGATTGTGTTTGTGTTTGCATTTGTATATATGTGTGAATGGCTGTGTGTATGACTGTGTATGTTTACGTATGTATGAAAAAGTTAGAAACTGAGTTTTTTCTGGTAAGCCTTTTTATTATAATGGTGTTTACACCAGTTTTACTAATTCCGCATTAAATTTATGCGGGAGGGGGCGAGTAGCCAGGAAATTTCCCCGTTGGTGTGACGAACAAAACTGAATGTTCCTGATGGATCCCAGAGCTGTGTTCACCCATAAATTTTAAAGTTAAGATTCCGGCCGGAAGGCCGGAAGGTCGGATTTCAAGGTTTCCGCACTTAAAAATGTATAAATGAAGCCATTATCAGTACACTCGTATCTCTGTCTGTCCGTCTGTCATAGTAGATTTTCTCATAAACAACCGGAAGTGAAAAAAGAATAAGCAGAAGTAATAAATGATAAACATAAAGGATTTACCGAAATTATAATACATCTTATTTAATTTAATCAAGAGACTTTCACTTTTGAGATGCAATCAGGTTTAATCTTTCCATTATAATAACTGTTTTTTTCTCGCTAAATATGTATTGCATCTTAATTATGTAATTGATGTAACGTCATGTGAAAGAACTTTTTTAGTCAGTCTTCTATTTTTGTCTCTAAGCATTAACAGCAGAATATTTTACTGCAATTTTCAATGTAAATTTTTACCAATGTAAATTTTTTCATTTCATTTAGTTATGAAAGCATATAAAATTTTCATCAGTGTTTCCATCACCAGATTGGATTCCTTATTGTGTTGTGTCTAAAAGGTAAACCCAAGGACATACAAGTATGGATACTTTTCTTACGGGTGAATCGACTAAGGGAGGACAGATTAAATTACTTTAATATTGTGTTTTAAGATGAGAAGCAAACTGTTTTTAGTTCAAGTTCTTAAATAACAATAAAGATTATTGGCCCACATATTGACCATCATCCCGGAATTATAAAAGGATTCTTGGTAATGATTTTCGAAAAAACTGTCGGCAATTAGTCAGGATATTAATCTGTAATGACGCTGACGGTTTGAACATACATAAAGACAGGTAGGTCGTACTCTATGCACCATCGGCACTTAAAGCCTAGTTAACAATATTTAATGATACATTTGTGTAATACAATTTAATTAATATATTCATTTTAGGAAACCCTCTGTGCATGAGTACTACATGCACTTAATTCTTGATTATTTCTTTATTAGATTTATTTTACTTAAGAATTTTCTTCTTAAAACTATTCTATTATGAATGTTAAACTTTGGAAAAAAAATGCAATTGTTGACGAAGATATTTAAAAAAAGAGGATATTTATTTTTTAAACTCCGATAAAGAGCAAAACTATTTTTAAAATTCGGAATGTACATTTGCTTAATAGATCAAATGAAAAATTAACTTTTTAAATCGGAAAATAATTAAGGCCTTTGTATTTAATTTTTCACCCTCTAAACAAGCTGCTTTTTAATCATTTTAAAAAACTCATGCATTATTTTTCCGCATTTCTTTATTTTAAAGAAATAGAAATGTATTTTTTTTATATTTTACTAAATCACATATCATTCAAGTTTGAGAGTTAATTTGAAACCGTCAAGCAGCAATTTTTAAGATTTTCTTTTAAATAATTATAATTAAAAAAACTAACTTATGATCTCACAAGACACACTTAAAATTTTACATCGCTTGTTTAAAAAATAAAAAATAAAACTTTGAAAGTTTTCTGGCAAAATAAAGAAAGAAGAACCGTCTGATTCTTTAGAGGCAATTAAGTTTTGAGACATAAATCATACTTACTATAAAAATCTGAAGTTTATTAAATGAAGTGTTGAAAATTTAAAATAATTGAAGATAAAAGTTTTAAAAAATGCCCAAAAGTTTCAGAGATTTTTTTTAAAAAGAAAAAGATGTGCTCCGAGTCTTTAATAATCTATAGTTTTAGTAATAATATAGGTTTTCAGACATAATATTAATTAAAATAACTTTGATCTAAATCCAAAGGAATGTGTAAAGCGAGGTATTTATAAAAACTGTAATAAATTAAAATCCCTTACATCAGTTTTTCATCCAGGAAAACAGTTAATGTTTTTAACACTTTTACTGTTAGAAAAAGAGACATAGAATTAACGGCTGAAACTCACAAATTAGTTAAAACCTGATTCACATATCGAAATATAATTAGTCTGCTAAGTCATATCGTGGTAGAAAACGCATAAAAACTCGATTTTAGTAGTTAACTGGTAGATTTATAATTGTGTTTTTCTGCTTCCAGTCCTGTTTCTGTATTTTTCAAAGTTTTTTCTTGTTTCTGTATTTTTTTTTCTGCACACCTTTTCCACTCCAGTTCGACAGTATAAATATTAAAAAGTATTCAAATGCATATATGTTTTATTTTGAATTTTACCTATTTATTTTTTAAGGTTTAATTTCGTTATGGAATTATAGCCGGAAACAAATGCTGAAATATATATTGATTTAAGTGGGAATGGATTATTATTGTCTTTCCGTAATAGAGTAAGCAGTGATATAGATAGATTAAATAATTCGATCTTCAAAAATATTTAAAAAGCCATAAAAATTAGCAAATCGGTTTCAAACAAACTTCAATTGAAATTATAATTTTTCTTATACGATGGTGTAAGAAGTTTTAAAAAGTTGCAGTATCAAAAATTGAAAAAAAGAGAAATTTTATAGTGGAGAGAAAATTGAAAAAGCACAATTTTATCATGAAGTGTTGCCATTCGTAGAATAACGTCAGCGTTCGGCTCAGACACATTGTCCTTTACTATATAGACATAGGTTATACATGGAAATATACAGTTAAAAGAATAATATTATCTAAGCATTTGTAACATTACAGCTTCAAGTAAAAATATAATAAGGAAGGAATTCAAGCTGTTTTCTACACTACCAAAACCCACTTTCAGATAATTTAAAAAAGGATCATTATTTTAATATCGTATAATTATGAATAATTTAAGTAAATTTTGTAAGAATCACAACCTATCCTATGCTCCCCAATGTTGGAATTTCTAAACCGACCATGACTCCTAGAACCCAAAACTAGCCACCATACAAAACTTTATGCATCTAACTCTCCTGTATATATATAAAACGTTTTATGCACACGGCAAGTTACAGAATCAATCCATTTCAAGTGGTCCAGCACTGGTCGCTCGACCATTTTTATAAAATCTGAAATTTTTTGTGCAACAACCCTAACATGATGGACCTGTCTGTCTGCTCATCTGTTCGCATATCAGAGAATAAACTGCCCAAACGAAAAAACAATTACCCGAATGATCTGAAATTTAATACATATAGCATCCTCAGAGACCTGGCACCTTAGGTACTCGAATCTCCATCCAGTTACTTGGCTCAAAAATATCTTATCCGGCTCAAAACTTCTCCACCATTTGTCGGAAAGTTTTAATTCCCTGATAGACATCACCAATCTTACCACCTAGCTTTTCTGCCTCTGCACTCTTGGGACAAGCCCACTGTCGCGTAAGGCTCCGTTTAGATTGCAATATTCTTCGCTTCAAGTGAATTGTTGGAAAAAGTGGCGAAGTCTTTTGTATAGGATCCATTTGCGGTTTCTTCATAATAGAAACGAGGGAAATAAACAAAAGAATCGGGAAATAAGCAATCTACCCTACTTTGCGGAAAGATTTTCCTTTTGCCAGACAATCGTCCCTATCATTAAGTAAACTCATTAAGATAAATTAGATATATTTACGTAAACCTATTAAGATAAAAAATTCCGCATCACCACAACAAACGAGGCGCCACCGAACTTGAAGAAGTGGTCAAATGTGTTTGGGCCTTAAGAGTTTTTATTGAGATTCTGGCGGTTCTAACTCCCCTTGTCGCAAAGGAGAAACCCTCTGGTGTGCATACAGTCGTAGCTACGTGGTTTCTGAATCATGATCCTATATATTATATTACTCCTTTCAGTCCCTATCAGTGGGAGCAAGCATCAACTCACGTCTGGCTGTCATGAAGGAGCTGTTCTTTAGCGGTTTGTTTGTTATGTATTTTATGTGTTAAAACTTTTTTTTACCCCTTTGTGAAGATTCGAAATTTTTATAACGAATTCCCGCGTGCCGAGGAACTTATCGGGTGCAGCGAATAGGGTATACAGAGGGTCCTCGAAATCCTTTGAACTTGCTCCACTTAGACATAGAGTAAAATAAAATACATATAATCGTTGCAGAATGGAATCGTTGCAGATATAGAGGAAGTATCTCTCCTATAATCGTCGCAGACATAAAATAAAAAAAATTTTACCCCTTTCTGAAGATTCGAAATTTTTATAACGAATTCCCTCGTGCCGAGTAACTTCCTAGGGTATACACAGGGTCCTAGAAATCTTTTGAACTTGCTCCACTTAGACAAAGAATAAAATAAACTACATATAATCGTTGCAGAATGGAATCGTTGCAGACATAGAGGAGGTATCTCTGTATTTTTATAGACATAGATGAAGTATCTCTCCTATAATCGTTGCAGACATAGAATAAAAAAAATTTTACCCCTCTCTGAAGATTCGAAATTTTTATAACGAATTCCCGCGTGCCGAGTAACTTCCTAGGGTATACACAGGGTCCTAGAAATCCTTTGAACTTGCTCCACTTAGACACAGAATAAAATAAACTACATATAATCGATGCAGAATGGAATCGTTGCAGACATAGAGGAAGTATCTCTGTATTTTTATAGACATAGATGAAGTATCTCTCCTATAATCGTTGCAGACATAGAATAAAAAAAATTTTACCCCTCTCTGAAGATTCGAAATTTTTATAACGAATTCCCGCGTGCCGAGTAACTTCCTAGGGTATACACAGGTTCCTAGAAATCCTTTGAACTTGCTTCACTTAGACAAAGAATAAAATAAACTACATATAATCGTTGCAGAATGGAATCGTTGCAGACATAGAGGAAGTATCTCTGTATTTTTATAGACATAGATGAAGTATCTCTCCTATAATCGTTGCAGTCATAGAATAAAAAAAAAATTACCCCTCTCTGAAGATTCGAAAATTTTTTAACGAATTCCCGCGTGCCGAGTAACTTCCTAGGGTATACACAGGGTCCTAGAAATCCTTTGAACTTGCTTCACTTAGACACAGAATAAAATAAACTACATATAATCGTTGCAGAATGGAATCGTTGCAGACATAGAGGAAGTATCTCTGCATTTTTATAGACATAGATGAAGTATCTCTCCTATAATCGTTGCAGACATAGAATAAAAATTTTTTTACCCCTTTCTGAAGATTCGAAATTTTTATAACGAATTCCCGCGTGCCGAGTAACTTCCTAGGGTATACACAGGGTCCTAGAAATCCTTTGAACTTGCTCCACTTAGACACAGAATAAAATAAACTACATATAATCGTTGCAGAATGGAATCGTTGCAGACATAGAGGAAGTATCTCTGTATTTTTATAGACATAGATGAAGTATCTCTCCTATAATCGTTGCAGACATAGAATAAAAAAATTTTACCCCTCTCTGAAGATTCGAAATTTTTATAACGAATTCCCGCGTGCCGAGTAACTTCCTAGGGTATACACAGGGTCCTAGAAATCCTTTGAACTTGCTTCACTTAGACACAGAATAAAATAAACTACATATAATCGTTGCAGAATGGAATCGTTGCAGACATAGAGGAAGTATCTCTGTATTTTTATAGACATAGATGAAGTATCTCTCCTATAATCGTTGCAGACATAGAATAAAATTTTTTTTACCCCTTTCTGAAGATTCGAAATTTTTATAACGAATTCCCGCGTGCCGAGTAACTTCCTAGGGTATACACAGGGTCCTAGAAATCCTTTGAACTTGCTCCACTTAGACACAGAATAAAATAAACTACATATAATCGATGCAGAATGGAATCGTTGCAGACATAGAGGAAGTATCTCTGTATTTTTATAGACATAGATGAAGTATCTCTCCTATAATCGTTGCAGACATAGAATAAAAAAAATTTTACCCCTCTCTGAAGATTCGAAATTTTTATAACGAATTCCCGCGTGCCGAGTAACTTCCTAGGGTATACACAGGGTCCTAGAAATCCTTTGAACTTGCTTCACTTAGACAAAGAATAAAATAAACTACATATAATCGTTGCAGAATGGAATCGTTGCAGACATAGAGGAAGTATCTCTGTATTTTTATAGACATAGATGAAGTATCTCTCCTATAATCGTTGCAGTCATAGAATAAAAAAAAATTTACCCCTCTCTGAAGATTCGAAAATTTTTTAACGAATTCCCGCGTGCCGAGTAACTTCCTAGGGTATACACAGGGTCCTAGAAATCCTTTGAACTTGCTTCACTTAGACACAGAATAAAATAAACTACATATAATCGTTGCAGAATGGAATCGTTGCAGACATAGAGGAAGTATCTCTGTATTTTTATAGACATAGATGAAGTATCTCTCCTATAATCGTTGCAGACATAGAATAAAAATTTTTTTACCCCTTTCTGAAGATTCGAAATTTTTATAACGAATTCCCGCGTGCCGAGTAACTTCCTAGGGTATACACAGGGTCCTAGAAATCCTTTGAACTTGCTCCACTTAGACACAGAATAAAATAAACTACATATAATCGTTGCAGAATGGAATCGTTGCAGACATAGAGGAAGTATCTCTGTATTTTTATAGACATAGATGAAGTATCTCTCCTATAATCGTTGCAGACATAGAATAAAAAAATTTTACCCCTCTCTGAAGATTCGAAATTTTTATAACGAATTCCCGCGTGCCGAGTAACTTCCTAGGGTATACACAGGGTCCTAGAAATCCTTTGAACTTGCTTCACTTAGACACAGAATAAAATAAACTACATATAATCGTTGCAGAATGGAATCGTTGCAGACATAGAGGAAGTATCTCTGTATTTTTATAGACATAGATGAAGTATCTCTCCTATAATCGTTGCAGACATAGAATAAAATTTTTTTTACCCCTTTCTGAAGATTCGAAATTTTTATAACGAATTCCCGCGTGCCGAGTAACTTCCTAGGGTATACACAGGGTCCTAGAAATCCTCTGAACTTGCTCCACTTAGACACAGAATAAAATAAACTATATATAATCGTTGCAGAATGGAATCGTTGCAGACATAGAGGAAGTATCTCTGTATTTTTATAGACATAGATGAAGTATCTCTCCTATAATCGTTGCAGACATAGAATAAAAAAAATTTTACCCCTCTCTGAAGATTCGAAATTTTTATAACGAATTCCCGCGTGCCGAGTAACTTCCTAGGGTATACACAGGGTCCTAGAAATCCTTTGAACTTGCTTCACTTAGACATAGAATAAAATAAACTACATATAATCGTTGCAGAATGGAATCGTTGCAGACATAGAGGAAGTATCTCTGTATTTTTATAGACATAGATGAAGTATCTCTCCTATAATCGTTGCAGACATAGAATAATTTTTTTTTACCCCCTTTGTGAAGATTCGAAATTTTTATAACGAATTCCAGCGTGCCGAGTAACTTATTGGGTGCAGCGAATAGGGTATACACAGGGTCCTAGAAATCCTTTGAACTTGCTCCACTTAGACATAGAATAAAATAAAATACATATAATCGTTGCAGAATTCCGTCAGGAAATTTTATAAAAATTAAATGGAAATTGAAAAAGACATTAATAATAGTTTTTTTATTTTATTAAATATTATCATACCTAGTTAATTAAATGATATTCTATGACAAAAATCTATTCCAGGTTGCCATGGTGATAACGCCACATTTAAGATTTAGTCATATTATTTTCAAATAAGTGAATGAAATACAATAATCGTAAGAAATTTTGAATTCATGCATTTTTGAATAAGATTGCAATAGTTATTGCAACACTATCTGTATATTTATATAACTATAAATAGTCACAACCTATGCCTGCCTCACTTGCCACATTTCATGTACAAATTTTGATTTGTTTATTTTCATATTTTTGTAGCATTATCTTAAATATTGCTTTTACATTAAAGAATATAAATTCAGTATTAATATAAAACTGATAAAAGAACTTTTCTTCACTAGGAGTTTAATCTATAAAAATACAAAGCTACTGAGTTTCTAAATTTACCCGTTTCTTTATCGGAAAGAGTAACATCTGGGATAAGTTTTTGAAAGAAACATTTTCCTTCTTTACTAAGTTTAGTACCTTACTTTAAGAATGAAGTATAAATAAGATCAAAGAAGTAAAAAATAAAATCAAAGAGGATAAAGTTAGACTTATTTTTAAAAAAATACTACGCAATAATTAAATATTGAAAAGGATTATTTTTTTATCATAAAACGCGCATAATATGTAAAACTTGATTTTTTAAAATAGCGATGGAATTAAAAACTTCCCTAGCATAATACCAATAAAAAGAACCTAGTTAGCCATATTTTATTTTTCTTTAAACTATATTTGAAAATGGTCCCTAATATAGTATAGGGTCTTTAGTTTAGGAATTATACTTTATGTTATAAAATGTGTAGATTATACTATATCCCGTTCTGAAATTATAAAAAAAGATACTTTTAAACATTAATACATAAATTATGTTTTTGGTGTTTTATAGAATTAAGAATTAAGAATTATACAAATATATTGCACTTACAATAAAAATGCAGAGCCACTTCCTCGCCATTAATCATAGTTATTTTTTCCTCACAATATTTCAGCGACAAGAAAACTGAAAAGAAAAAAGAAATCACTCTTTTAAAAGTATTTTTCTTTCTAAACTGTAAAAGTATGTTTCATTCTAAACTGTATTTCTAATAATTGAAGTGTTAAATTAATTTCATAATAAGTAATTGTAATGGTATTTTGAAGTACCGCGAGAAAATAAAACATTAAAACATATAAGTACATTGCTGTATATCCTTTTAATTGCTTCAACGAATAATATAAATGATGTGTGTTTCTGTTTGCATGTATTTATGTGCGTGTGTGCTTATGTATGTATGAAAATTTAGCTTTATTTCTTGTATTCCTTATTATTATGATGATGTTTACATGCGTTTTATTAATTTTTCATTAAACATACACTGTAAAAAAACGGACGATTTTACGGAAATACTACGTACTCCAGTGTAATTTACTGTTTTTTAACGGAAAAATTCCCGTAAATTAAGGGAAAATACGAAAAATTTTCCGTTAAAAAACAGTAAACTATACTGGGGTGCAGATTACCAGATTTCTCCATATGGATAGTGAACAAAACTAAATTTCCCTCTCAGATCTCAGAGCTCGGCCCACGTATAAATTTTAAAGTGACACTTGTTTGTGATAGATATTTATTTTTTAGAATTCTATAGACCAGAAATCTGCAGAAATTCTGATTCCTAGCTGTGCTGGTTTGAAAAAGCCTACTTTTTTGTTTTATTTATACACAAATAAGTAAAAAAAGAAAGTAAAAAAAATCGTTAAATAATACAAGACATCTGTAGTAAGTAAGTTATTAAATTTGAAATGTTTAGAAATTTTTTTAAGAATGTTGTACCTTTGACCAAGTCAGGAGAACAACAGCTGAAAACAGTCAGAGGCGCATTTCTGTTAAAACAGGCTACAGTTTTAGGGTTAGGATAATTAATTTCACAAGCCCGATCATAATTATAAATGTCTGTAGCTACCATTTCTATCAAGGAAATCCTAGCACAAAAAATAGTATTGCGCATCACAGTAACAAATAAATATACGCTTGTACTTTAAGGGTAGAAATGTATTATTAATATTCACAAGAATCCTTTCTGACTTGGATAACGCAAAGAAGGTTGTTTAAGCCCTCTAGTGAAGGAACTATGCAACCAAAATTCATAAAATGCTTTTAGAATGATATACAGGATTAGTGGTCAAAGTTACAACACTGTCAGAGATACAACATCTTCCCCTACATACTTAAAATTTACAAACCTTTTCAGAATATATTCAGGAAAAATGTAGGATGGGGGGGGGAGAGGCAATGAAGTTACTTGAATTTTTTTTTTTTTTATGAAGCGTGTGGGGTATCATGTGAAAGCTTTTGTAACACCGAAGTCAAAAGGTATTTGTATAAATTTTAAGTATATTTTCAACGATATGTCCTAAAATGTAATGCAAAGTGCTTGAAAATATAATCCATATCTAAATATGATGATAATGCATAGTGTAAAATGTATAGCAAAAGTGTAATGCATAATGCTTTAAAAAATGCTTTTATTTTCAGTGATATAGTCGTAAATGTATTACGTAATACTTCAAAATGCTTGAAAATAAAAATTTTTATATATATAATATATATATATATATATATATATATATTGTTGGGTATCGTGTGACCACTTTCGTAACGTCAAAATCAAAAGTACATTTGTTTTCATTTAAATTATTATATTTTCGCGATAGCGTCAAAAACTTAATACAAAAATATGTCCTCCCCCACCACGCATCTTCCAAATCTACTAAAACTTAAATTTTGGAAAACTTAGAGACAGTAGAAACATGTTTAAACATTGCAAAAAACTCTAACTATTACTGTAACGGTCAACAGATTTTGAGAAAATCGCACTTTTCCGTTACATCCAAATTTCACTTTGCAGGAACACAGCAAGGGAGTCTCAAAGCGCTCAAGATATCTATTGTCACAGAATTATAGGAAGATTGTTGGTAATTCGTCAATAATTAGCCAAGGTAATGACCTTTAACGACATCATACTCTATGCGCTATCTCCTTTTAAAGCCCAAATAACAAGTTTTAATAGGATAATTTGATTAACGTCATCAAGATATTTATTGTACGAAATCCACTGTGACTAATACTCGAGTTTGGCTGTTTTTTTATATTAGATATAATTAGCTTAACAGCTTTTTTAGGGTTCGCACAGTTCTACCACAAAATTTTAAGAATATTTTCGAAGAGTTGCACTGCAGAAAAATATCGTAAAATCTGTGAATGAAGGTGGGGATTTCAAATGTTGTGGTTTAAAAAATAAATGTAAATTTTCTTAGTTTTAATAGTGGTATCAGAAATTCCAAGGAGTGTGCGAACCTTGTTTTTCCAATTAAAATAATTCCTCTATCATCAATAAAAATGTAAATGAACGAGCCGCCCTCGGCAATCTGTTTCGTCTCTCTCCCGGATGTATATTAAGCATTAAACCACATTGCTTTTATTCATGATTTATTTATTTATTTATTTATTTATTTTGCTCATTTTTTCCCAAATTAGAAGATTCCGATTGAGAAATAGACGTAATTGCCGCACATAGTATACCGGCTATTGTTATTTATTTATTAATAACCTGTTTGTTTGCTTTTATTTTATTTTTTACAATGATATCAATTGTTTTATTCTATAATTATTAGCTTAAACTTTTTTTTTAATTTTTTATTTCTCTTTTAAACTAATAGAAATTAGTTTAAAAATATGTATGTAACTGGTATTTAAAAACAGAACTTTCGCCAAACTAGCGTCAGAAAAATAACGCGCCGATGTGGTGCATATATGACATCTGTGCTGATAATTCAAGAACTCAGTATTTTTATACTAGCCTGACGCAGATAATAAATCTCCAAATATTTACCCGTGGCATTTTTCGTATTTCATTAATTATTTAAAATACTGTAATAATATAATAATTTCACTCATTACATTTATAATTTAATTTGAAACTGAAAAGTATAAAATTCTTTTGTTTATTTTTTTAAGTAAAAAGGATAGAAAAATAATGATATTTTGAAGCTTCATAATTGCAGCGAGGGAACAAAACATAAATAAATCCAATTTGCCACAGCATAAATCTTACCAAAGAATTTATCATAATAACCTATTAGATTTGTTTCATTTGGATGTTGCCATTAAACAATTAACAAATAATCGTGATTTTTGTACCACATGCGTTAGCGCAATATGTATATAGATGTTAAACAGTGGGGAAAGGGATGCAATTGTTGATAAACATATGAAATAATTAGGAAAATTGTTTTTATGACTTGGAGTTCAACTTGCGTAATAGTTAAAAAATAAAAAGAAATTTTTTAAATCCAGAAATAATTAAAGCCTTTATATTTAATTTTCCCGCCTTAACAAGCTGACATTTATGATTTTAAAACTCAAAATGCATATTTTTTCTGTATTTCTTTTTAATTTATTTAGTAAATAAATATAAATGGATTGTTTGGATTACTTTAATGATAATAAAAAACAGAAATCATTCAAGTTTGGAAGTTAATTTCGAAACTGTCTAACAGAAAATTTAAGATTTTCTTTTAAATAAAAAAAACTTCTGATCTCATAAGAAAAATTTAAAATTTTACATCGCTTGTTTATGAAAATAAAAATAAAACTTTGCAAGATTTTAGGCACAATAAAAAATTAAGAATTGTCTGATTCTCTAGAAGCAATTAATGTCTGACGCATAAATCACACTGAACATAAAAATCTGAAGTTTGTTCAATGATTAGTTGAAAATCTAAAATAATTCCCTGTAAAAGTTCATAAAAACTGAATAAAAGCTCCAGAAAATTTCTTTAAAAAATGTGTTCCTAGTTCTTAATAATTTATATTGTTATTAAAAATACAGGTTTTTAGAAGCGTTATTAATTAAAACAAGTTTGATCTATAATCCTAGGACGATATTAATGTCAAATAGTAATATTAATCTTTAAACAATATAGTCCCAGATTGAACCAAGCCTGTTTTTACACACTTACTCATATTTAGCATCTGTTTACAGACTTGTTCAGCTGTAGGAGGGAATAAAACAGCACATATATATACATTCTAAAATGTACTTGATCTATTGTCTCTTATGTAAGAAAAACAAGTTGGAAATTGCACGTGAACGTAGCAAATGAGGTGCGTTCGTACGATGACGAAGTTTTAAAAATATTCAAATCTTGCTGATGTAGTAGAGCATACTTCCGATACAGTATAGTACTCGAAATTTTTTTTGTGTTCCTGTAAATATACAGAAAGTAATTTTTATTACACCTCAGAAACGTATATCTTATTCATAAAATGTGAAATAGTTGAATATAATTAAAACACGCCCCAAACAATGTTTCCCCGTATATCATTATGTAGTGGAATACTTTTGTGTGGCCCTGTAATTTAATAAAAAAAATTCTTTGCACCACAGATTGTACAGAATGCATATTTTAGTATATACTTCATAAATTCATGCCAATTCTATTATGTTCGAATGAGTGTAACGTCATAAAAATGCATTTCAAACTTTTTTCCCATTGACCGTGTTATATCTGTTATGATGTGCACTAGATGGCGCCATCAGCGCCAGCCAAAAATGCAGTTTAGCCGCGAACGATGTTGAGCGGGCGTTCGTTGTCAGCCACGATGTAAGACGGTCGGATCTTCGATCCAGGAATAAATTCTTATATCTTAATGCATCCAGCTCTAGTGATTACTGAGTATTTCCATACACCTTTAGAAATGTTTCAGTGGCGACGAGGAAAATCACTATCGATGTTTTTTCAATAAAAAAAAATGCTTTTTGACGCGATTTTGAAGAAAGAGCGTCAGCGGTGGATGGCCGCGTGTTCCTACTAGGCCTAAGCGCCGATCGGCGGACGGACGTTACGGCGTTAGCGAAGCAGGCTTAATCGGCGACCGGCGACCCCAGAATTGTTTATTCAAGTTCCGGCATGGCTTCTTTCGGTTGTATTGCAGAATTTAATCCATCGGTCGAATCCTGGAGCGAATACTCCGAAAGATTGGAACAGTTCTTCATCGCCAACGCCATAGTCGAAGACAATAGAAAGCGTGCTGTTTTCTTAACGGTGGTAGGACCTGCCACTTACGGATTGCTTCGGAATCTGCTATCGCCGGCTGCACCCACATCTAAGACATTAGCGGAACTCATCGGCATCCTCAACGGACATTATGATCCAGTGCCTTCAGAGATCGTGGAGCGATTCAAGTTCAACAGCCGCGTACGGCGCGCGGACGAATCAGTGGCCGATTATATCGCAGAGCTTCGGAAATTAGCGAAGTATTGCAATTACGGCGAATCTCTGGATATGATGCTCCGTGATCGGATAGTTTGTGGTATACAAGACGAAGGAATACAACGAAAATTGTTATCAGAAAGCAATTTAACCCTTTTGCGAGCGTCGGAAATTGCCGTTTCAATGGAAGCAGCTGCGAGGGATGCTGTTGATCTGAAGATATCTGCCGTTCCTGAAGTAAAAAAATTACAAGTTACGGCGCAACGGCCGCGAAAAAACGAGATCGTTAAATCGGCGTCCAATTCAAATAACGGCCGTACAGGGAAGAAGTGTTATCGTTGTGGCGATTCCAAACACCATTCTTCTGATTGTAAACACAAAAATAGCACGTGTTATAGCTGTAAAAAATTGGGGCACCTGTCAAAAGTGTGTTTATCGAAGAATAAACAGGGTTACAAACCTAAAGTTAACTTAGTTGCTGAATCTAAAGAAGATTTAGGCAGTAAGGAGTATACAATTTTTAATTTAAGAGATAACAAGAAAGATTACCCTCCGGTGAAAATTACTTGTGAGATCCAAGGCCAGCCTGTTATTTTTGAAATTGACTCAGGGGCTCCATTTTCCATAATGCCTGTAAAACTGTTTGATAAAATTAGAAGATTCTGCCCTCCTTTGGAAAAAACGAACATTAAGCTTCAGTCTTACACCAACAATACCATTGATATTTTGGGAGTTACAAATGTGAATGTGGTGTTCCAAGCAAGAACAGAGACTTTACCTCTGCTAGTGGTTTCTCAGGGAAGCACTAATTTAGCTGGGCGAAACTGGATTGTTCCATTAAGCCTAATGAATGCGTTTGATGCCAACATGAACCACACATTACATTGTGTAAGGACTGAGCAGCTCAAGCTAGATGGACTTTTAAAAGAATTCCAGAATATTTTCTTACCAGGCTTGGGATTAGTGAAAGGAATTAAAGTTCATCTTACCTGTAAAACTGGTGAACCTCCGAAATTTTTCAAGGCTCTTCCTGTACCATATGCATACAAGGAAAAAATCAACAAGGAAATAGACCGCCTTCTTGCAGATGGCATTTTAGAGCCAGTTAAAACTTCTGATTGGGCAGCTCCTATTGTTCCTGTGCTGAAGCAAGACGGCAGAATTAGAATATGCGGTGACTTTAAGCTAACAGTCAATAAAGTAACAGAATTAGAGCAGTACCCTCTGCCAAATATCGAAGATTTGTTTGCTGAAATGTCTGGGGGTACAGCATTCACTAAATTAGATCTGCGGGATGCATACTGTCAACTAGAGCTCGATGAAGAGTCAAGACGCCTGGTAGTGATAAATACGCACAGAGGTCTCTTCCGGTACACACGCCTGGCTTTTGGCATTGCTTCCGCCCCGGCTATTTTTCAACGTGAAATTGACAAGATTTTACAAGGGGTAAAAGGAGCCTCTAAATACTTGGATGACCTTCTAGTAACTGGTAAAACCGAAGCAGAACATCTACAGAACTTACAAGAAGTTCTCTCTCGTCTGCAAGCAGCAGGTGTAAAGTTACATCCAGAAAAATGTGAATTTCTCAAACCATCTGTGGAATATCTTGGTCATCGTCTGGACAAAGATGGGTTGCATCCAGTTGAATCGAAGGTCAAAGCGATTACGGATGCTCCGGAACCAACAAATGTAGACGAGCTACGTTCTTTTATTGGCTTAATCACCTATTATGCGAAATTTTTACCTAACATGTCAACACTGTTAGCACCCTTATACCAGTTGCTGGAAAACAAACGGCCATGGAGATGGGGTTCATCACAACAAGAAGCTTTTAAAAAAGCTAAAGATGTCCTGCAAACCTCATCATTACTAGTGCATTTTGACCAAGACAAGGAAGTGATCCTGGCTTGTGATGCAAGTCCTTACGGGCTTGGTGCTGTTCTGTCACATAAAACTCCAGATGGTGATAGACCAATCGCTTTTGCTTCTCGCTCCCTGACGAAAGCAGAAAAAAATTACAGTCACATTGAGAAGGAGACTTTAGCCTTAGTGTTTGGAGTGACTCGATTCCGGAACTATCTCTTGGGACGTAAATTTACGTTACTTACAGACCATCGTCCTTTGGTAACTTTATTATCAGAAGAAAAACCAGTTCCATCAGTTGCTGCAGCCCGTATCCAGCGATGGGCATTGACTTTATCTGCCTACGTTTACAAGATAGAGTACCGAAAAGGGAAGTTGCACGGAAATGCTGATGCTTGCAGCAGACTTCCACTGAAATCTGAAATGGCGGAGCCTCCAGTACCTGTCGAGTCGGTTTTGCTTATCCGACAGTTAAATGATAGTCCACTGACAGCACATCTAATCCAAAGGGAGATAGACAAGTGTCCTGCACTGAGCCGTCTACGATCTCATATTCAAAATGGGTGGCCAAAGAAAGTGACAGAAAATTTACAAGCCTTTTGGCATATCCGACATGAACTGTCAGTTGAGGAAAACATCATTCTCAGAGGTTCCCGTGTTTTTGTTCCAGGAAAGTTTCGTCAATTTGTTTTGGATGAACTTCACAGTGCTCATCAAGGGATTTCTGCTATTAAATCTCTGGCTCGTTCCCATGTCTGGTGGCCTGGTATTGATCGGGACTTAGAAGCAAAAGTTCGAAACTGCCTCGACTGTCAAGAAAATGCTGCAGCTCCTCCTTCGACACAAATCCCTTGGCTCACACCTAAAAAACCTTGGGAGAGAATCCATATCGACCATGCGGGTCCTGTAGAAGGCCATTGGCTATTAATTATAGTTGATGCCAAAACAAAATGGCTTGAAGTGATTCCAGTGCCCAACACCACAGCAACTTCAACAATAATAGCTCTGCGTAACCTGTTTGCACGCTTTGGCTTACCAGAGAGCTTAGTCAGTGATAACGAACCTGGCTTCCGTAGTGACGAATTCACAAATTTCTTGAAAAGAAATGGCATTACACCAATTAAAACCGCACCGTACCATCCGAATTCAAATGGTTTAGCGGAAAGAGCAGTGCGTACAGTAAAAACTGCATTGAAGAAAGCTAAAGAAGGCACTTTCACTGAAAGACTGACCAGATTTCTTCTGAATTTTCGAAATACCCCATCAAAGGCAACGGGTATATCTCCAGCTGTGGCAATGTTCGGACGACCTCTTCGCATGCGTTTGGATCTTATCCGCAGTGCTAAAGTTAAAACATCTGAGAGGGGAGATACCCATAATAGCAAATTTACAGAAGGCACTCCTGTCTGGGTGCGCTCTTTTACCCGGGGCCCATCTTGGGTTGCTGGAAAGGTTACAGGAACAATGGGGAATACAATGTGCAAAGTCAAGACAACTTGGGGTATTTGGACACGACACATTGATCAAATTCGTTACAGGCAAGAGGACACTCTACAGGAAATTCCTCCAGCTCCAGAACTACCAGATTCTGTTTCTTCAGGATCAGATGTGTCAGTGTCTACAGTGCAACCGAGAGATGTAGTAGAGTTACCAGCTGATCAGGTGACAGACACCCTTCTACCTCCTACGCTGTCTCCGCAGGTAAGTGTCCAAGAACACAGTTCTCAGGCAGATCCTCCGGCACTCTCGCCGCAAGCAGTTTTGCAGAATCCAGGAGCGCCACTTCCTAGACGTTCCACTCGTCCAAAAGCAAAACCTGAACGTTTGCAATATTAGACTTTTTGATTTGGACTGTTAAATTTTGAACTGTGTCAAGGACTTTATTTTTTATTGTATTGTGCATGTCTAACAACTGGAATATTTCCTTTAAGAAGGAAGAGAATGTTATATCTGTTATGATGTGCACTAGATGGCGCCATCAGCGCCAGCCAAAAATGCAGTTTAGCCGCGAACGATGTTGAGCGGGCGTTCGTTGTCAGCCACGATGTAAGACGGTCGGATCTTCGATCCAGGAATAAATTCTTATATCTTAATGCATCCAGCTCTAGTGATTACTGAGTATTTCCATACACCTTTAGAAATGTTTCAGACCGTAATGTAATGGAATACCTTTGATTGTCCCTGTAAATGATCTATATATCCAACTTTCATAACATTTGAAATGACTAGATAAAATTACGTAATAATTATATGTTTTAAATTTCAAACGATTAAAATGCATTTGAATTTTTTTCCCAATTGACCGTAATGTAATGGAATCCTTTTGATTGTCCCTGTAGTTGATCTATGCATCCGATTTTCATAACATTTGAAATGACCCGACAAAATTACGCAATAATTATATGTTTTAAATTTCAACCGATTAAAATGCATTTGAAATTTTTCCCCCATTGACTGTAATGTAACGGAATCCCTTTGATTGTCCCTGTAATTGATCTATCCATCCGATTTTCATAAAATTTGAAATGATTCGACAAAATTATGTAATAATTATGTATTTTAAATACGATTAGGTTGGGTAGTTTTTGCGTTGTTATATGCGGACAGACAGACGGACAGACAGACAGACGGACAGACGGACAGACGGACGGACTGAGCGACAACAATAGGTGCTACGTATTTACATAATTACGAACGCACCTAAAAAGTAGAAAAAGTGAGAGATACTGCCCGACAATTTTTGGTTGAGCAAATAAAATCGAATTCAAATATCGTCATCTTACAGGGAGAAGGAAGAAATAACGGGTTGTGAGAGAAGCGGTTTTTAATCGATAACATTAAACAGCAATCTTCATATTATTTTAAAACGATACTTAAATTCCCTGCTAAGCAACGTAAAACTACCTGACGCAATTTCTGACTCATTCTTCAACTTAAAGGAATAAAAACGTAAAGCCTCGATGCTGAAGCCATTTGGAATCGTTTTCCATTTTTTGATTTATGAACTATTTATCAAGTTATAAGGGAATTCCGTTATATGACGACAGCCTTTTTTTCCCCTCCCTGCGCTGTTATGGTTCAAAACAACAAATTTGACAGTATTTTCTGAACAACATACAGCGTTTATCATAAGAAATTTTTCTATTACATAGTTCATAAGTAGGACTTTTTGCATATTTCATAATTTTTTGAACAAAAATGGATTTAGAAATGCGTCAAAAATTAGTGCTTTTGCATTTGAAAACAGTTTTAGCACTTTGTTCCTGAGAAATTATAAATAAGATAAAAATCTCTATTCAAATTTATCTGCGAAAATTCGACTGTGCTCTAATCAGAATTATCTGGTATATCTAACGAGAAGGCGAATCTTTCATTTCAGCCTTTAAAACTAATTTTTCTTTTTCTTTAACGTAGAAAGGATATTTTATGCGATTGAATAAAAGAATAATTGAAATAATTACAATAATAGGAATTTTTTATACTATGAAAACGTAAGCTGGTATTATTGAACTACTCATTGTATTATAATAAATAATACAACAGTACAAATTATAATTTTCCAAATAATTACCAAAGGAGGCAGTATGACACAAACTATATTTTTAAAATTCATAATACGGTTAACCATAATGCAAGTTACGGTTAAAATATTAAGTTATTCTTATGGTATAAAAGAAAACTAAGGTTTTAAATCATTCTTCTGCCAGTATTTATATGAATCTAGTAATCTTGTGGGTAAATAATACTGTTTTTATTTTTCTTTACATTTTCTTCGTAATTACGATGCAGTTCATTTATAAACAAAAATGGGTGTGGGGAGCATTTTCGCTTGTGAGCTGTATTTTCTTTATTGAAATTTGAGAATCAGCCCAAGTGATTTATTTGATTTGAAAAAAATCTTTTTTCGCAGCATCCCATTTTTGAAACACTCAGAATTTTAATAAATTTTCACAATATTCTTCTTGTATATAACATGGAAATTGCACTCTCAGAAATAGAACACTCATTTTTGATGTTTTAGAAATCCTTGAGCCTTATTTCGTCGTTTTTGACGATTATTTTTTATCAAAATCACGTGACTTTTAAAGAAATGTGAACTCTCAAATATTTGAAGAAAGTGCTTCCTTAATCATGGCCCTCGTCATAGCCAGACTTAAGGAATTTTAAGGAAACTGTCGTGGTAGCTGTTTATAGAAAGGCCCACTATTGTATCTCCTCAAATCTTTAGCAAGGATATATTTCTTGTTTAAAACAGTATTTTAGCATTTTGCAGAAAATAAGTAAATATAAGCATTTATTCTTCCTGCATTAGTTTTTTTTTTTTTTTTTTTTTTTTTTTTTTTTTTTTTTTTAGGGTGGTTTATTACTATTTTTATTATTTATTTGTAAGTTGTATTTCGTTATGATTTAATTCGAAAAAAAATTTTACTTCGTCCTACAAAACCACTCAAACAATAAATTTGATCTATAAAATTTCAAAATTCCAAGATCTATGTTATATCCAATATATTATTTTCTCAGTCTTAAAATTCTCAATTTTCTCAATCTTAAAATTTATATAATTTTTCTCTCTCCCCTCTATAAATAGTAAATCGTTAAAATCTTATCTACCTACTTACAGTAGTAAAATCTCTCCCAATAGGCACTTCATAATTCGTTATTTCTGAGCAACAAATTAAACAGTCCATGTTTTAATCATTCCTTTAGCAAATAATTTACCCTAGAAGTTATTTAATTAAGCCATATTATAATTATTCATTAACCATTAGAAAATCATAATAATAAATTCGTTTTATTATTTAAAACTTGCAAGATTTATAACAGAATCGATAAAATTACTATCACGTTATAAAAATTTAAACACACACTATGGTCTACAATATGTATTTATAATCATATCTGTCTAAGTAACCTGTGGCGTGAAGGAAGAGTGTCGGACTGCCACACTGAACATTGTGAGTTCGAACTTCACCTATGGCATGTCTTTTTTTATTCTGTCAATGAATACAGGAGCTTCTAAAAAATTCGATAGATGGCAGTACCAGCCCTTTTTTGACGAAATTTTTGACGATTTGGCATCGTCAAACGAGTGAGGAAAGTAATTTCATTAATTTGATGAAATATTTTTTCGGAGCATTTCCCGGGAAACGGTTTCGTCAAAAACAAGGAAAATATCGTGAAATCTGAGTATTCATTTCTGAGTGTGTGTATGAAATAATTATCTTTGAATGTCTTTAAATGTTATGTCAGCATAAGATGCCCATTTATTTCTTTAAAATGAAGGCTTTTATAGGAATTTATAGACTTTTTATTTTGGAATGGTGGAATATAATTTAATTTGCCTCTTTTATAACAATTATTCAAATTATAAAGTCATAATCAAAGTTCATCGAAATACACATTTTTTTTTTTCAATTTACAAGAAAATTTTGCATAGGATATCTAAGGACGACCTGAAACCGGGCTAATTTTTACTTTTTCATTTCTGGTTTTAGATTTAAAAAAAATTGCTTTAACTTTCGAAACCAGTTTGATCCGGTTCTGAAATTGAAACTATCAAAATATAAAAAATATGTAAGTCGAAAAAGTAAGAACTAGCCCGGTTGTAGATCGTCCTCAGCTATCCTATGCAACATGCATAGGAACATAACATGCGAACAAAAACATGCCTAAAAACATGCGAAAATATTAAAATTTGAGCGAGATATTTGAAAAGAACACCCCCATAGGCTTAACATTATCGTCCGGGTCTTTTTCACTCAGTAGTGTGGGTCTTTAAATGTTCGTTGTGGGTATGAGGAATGAATCTCCTTCTCGATAAGTTGAGATTACGTTGACGATCTTCACCAATCTGAAACCACATGTCTTGGATTGAGTGTTCGTGGTAGACATCAGGAATAAACCTCATTTTCAAGAAACCAAGATAACGTGGAGAATAACTACCCTTCTGAAATCACTATCTTGAATTAGGTATTCGTGGTAGGCTTTAGGAACTAAGATTGTTGTCAAGAAATCAAGGAAGCATAGAGATTCACCAATCTAGGCAAATGGAATAATCCTCGTATTGCAATTAATGCTCTGAACATTCTTGAACATAGATTTGTTCTATTTTTAAAGGCTCTAAAACATTTTCCTAATATTTCAGCAGGTCTTAGTTCACAAAGACACTAAAACATTTTGAATATAAAAACGCGCTCTTCCATGAAATATCGGTAAATTTTGGCGAAGACATACTATCGACAGACAAGAGTTAGCAAATGAGTTTTTGTGGCAGTTTCATACGCATGCGTGCATATTTTCTCGTCACTAGACTCAGACGCTGCAGAGTTACTTAAGGGGTCTCAGGAGTCTTACATTTACCTGGTAGTGCAACTTAACAACATGTCACATTTGATTTTTTTTCTCAGTCCCTATAAAACATAAATGCATAAAATTTTTAATATAGACAACTGAATATCTCTGCTATTAAAAATAATTTTTTAAATATTCTACATTGAAATTCTATTTTATTTTTTTAATGTTTAATTTTGATTAAAAAAATTAGACTTGTATCCATTGCGCGCAGGATTCTAGAAAAACTATTACTTCAAGAATCGCTAAAAAAGTTGATAATGGTGTAAAATTAATGTATCTTGAACTTATACCTCATTTTAAAGCAATTTATGCATTTATTTATTTAAAATTTAAGCTGAAATTAAAAAAATTGAAAAAAAAATCATTTTTTATTAAAAAAAAATTGCCAATTATCAATAATTAGTGTAATTAAAATTCTAAATTTGAGGTATAAGTTGTTCTTAAACTTAAAATGAAGATATTTACCATGTTTCATACAAATTGCTTTATTATTTTTTGAGAAATGTTGCGCTCAGTCAAAGAACAATTTAAATTTTAAATCAAAATTAAACATGAAAAATACATAATAAAAATTCAATGTAGAATGTTAAAAAAATTATTTTAAATAGAAGAGATATTGAGTTGTCTATGTTAAAAATTTTATGCATTTAAGTTTAATAGGGACTGAGAAAAAAAATCAAACGTATATGTTGCTAAATCGCACTACCAGGTAAAAAGTAAGACTCCTGAGACCCCTTAAGGGACTACTTCAGTCACGAAAAGTAACAAGAACACCAATGTTAATGCTAAGGGGAGTTATTTTCAAATTATAGCTTAAATTCTGAGTTTTTTGAATGATTTTTTTTCACAGTATAACTAAAGACGATCTGGAATCGGGCTAGTTTTTACTTTTTCGATTTTGATTATTGTTTCTTTACAGAAGGATAATTTAATTTAAAACTAGTTCGAATCAGTGGAAGCAGTTTTTAAAACCGGAAGCCAAAATTGAAAAAAAGAAAAATTCGCCCAGTTGTAGATCATCCTCAGTTATCCAGTATACCAAAATATTCATGCAAAACATGTTAAATCTAAGCCTGATATTTGAAAATAAAGCACCGAAAAGATTAATATTAGCTTTCTCATTCATTTACATAACTGAAGTAGCCCTTTAACTAAAGTGCTTTCTAAGTCCTATGAAACGCCTCTTATATTCAGTGGTTATGAGCTAAAAAAAAAGTTTTTCTTGGCAAAGAATACTGGACAGATTTTTTAAAAACTACAGTGACACTTTGTTAACTATTTTATCCACCAGAGAGTCACTTATTTAATCTATATTTTACTTATATATTAGTGAGATTTATTTGCATAAAAATTAAATCTAGATTGCATTCAAAAATTCAACGTTTATTAAACAAATTAATAAAAGTGAAAGGTACAAACATTCACTTAAATTCTAAGTAACTACCGAAGGAGACAGCGTGTCAGAAATGTATTTTTAAAATGCTTTAATAACACTAACTATAAAGCGAAGATACGGTCGGAAATTTTCTTAAGCTAATTTTGTGGAATGTGAGAAAAGCGCGATTTTAATTAAATTCCCCGAGGAAGTATTTATGCATGTCTAACTATTCCGATGTAATTTTTATGTTTCAAAAATGTTATTTTCTTAAGTATGCGACGGTGTTCATTTTGAAAGGCCGAAATGAAATTTCTTTAAATACAAATTTGTATCTTGCTGTTTAATGTCATGGTTACAATATTTTTTTTTTTTTTTTTTTTTTACATTATTAAAAAATATCAAAAACAATTTTTATTTTCATAACATAAGGTGAATTTTTAAAATACCGTGGAACCCGGATATCGGAATCCTGATTATTCGATAATCGGCTTAACCGAAAATCCATTTTAATTGTGAAAAATTTTACTGTCAATGCTACCTTTGCCTATGTAAAATGACATCTGTCAAGATATTTTGATTTATGATTGCTATTTTATTTCTAATATTTAGTTCAAAATAATTCTTAAATATTTTTTATGCATTGAAGTGTTATTTTAATACATATTACCTTTAAAAATCAAAACTTTGAGAGGAATTATTAGTAGATACATTAATGGAAATAGTGTTAAAAAGTATTTTCATTATGAAATAAACAAAGATAGCTTACCTATTTAGTCCATTGCGTAATTTTGGGAACTGTATTAGATATATACGACACTTCATTTTTTTTTTTTTTTTTTTTTTTTTTTTTTTTTTTTACAAAAGAATGTTGTGATTTTCTTTGGTTTTTCAACTTCATCTTTGAAGTGCTTTAAATATTGTACCACAACATTTTTAAAATAGCAAATAAAGCCTTTGTGCAAAAATGTTTAAAGATAAAAAACCAACGATTATAAATGCACAAATAAAGTAAAAAAGGTAGCAAACAGCCGTTTCGAATCTACAATGGAGATTCTTCATCAGTGCAAAACTCAACGAGCTAGAGAAAAGCAAAACTGAGCTAAGAGACAGAGAGACGCAGGCTTATATACCCGCTACGGAAACGATACCGCCTAAAGGAAAGCAACCAATGAGAAGAGAGCAGCCTAACAACTGGCTGGACAAGTAGCGACATCTACCGGAGAATAAACAAAACAAAAACTAAAAAGCGAGGGGAAAAAAAGGAAAAAAAAAGATTTAAATTAAATTAAAGATTTCCAAATGCTAGGAAAATAAGGCGTACTTGATAAGTCATTGACTAAGGAGTGAGAATTTTTAATGATGTGGTAAGCTTCCCAAAAATTAAGATCAAGAATGGAAGGACTTTTGGATGATGGTAGCTGAAGAAAAGTTAAACTTATGTTGCAAAGACCAACAATGTTGAGCAATGGAAGAGCGTTTAAGCTCTTGATTTTTGACATACCTTTTATGTTCCGTTAAACGAAATCTGAGAGCACGTTTAGTCTGACCAATATAAGAAAGGCCACATTGGCAAGTAATTTGGTAAATACCCCAGTTATCTAAGCGACCAATGGGAGGCTTAAGATTTGAAAAGGCAATTTTATTAACAGGAGAAAAAATAACATTGAAATCGAACCTTTTTAAAATTTTAGCAACTTGCTGACTGATTTTGGGGAAAAAAGGCAAAACAACCAAAGTATTGGAATTTGAATTAAAGTTTTTTCTTTCAGATTGGGTGGATTCCTTTCTTACTTTATTTGTGCATTTATAATCGTTGGTTTTTTATCTTTAAACACAACATTTTTATTAGAACTATGTTCTAAATGTCGGTCACAGCTTTTCATCAAACTACTTTTCACCATAAGCCTTACGGTTAATCGAAAATTTGTATGGAACACCGGGTATCTGAAAATTCCCTATGGATTCCCGGTTAACCAAAAATGCTTTGGCCCATGCTTTTCTGATATTCGGGGTTTTACTGTATTGGTATTCTACAAAATTAAGCTTTCCTTAGTTATATATATTCTTGTATGCATCTGAATGATATGAAATTTTGTAAAACAGATCTTTAAATATTTAGCTTCACTGTAAAAAAAAATCCCTGTCGGCTGGGCCTATAGGCGGAGGTAGATTTCTAAGAGTGCTCATTTCAACAATATATATATATATATATATATATATATATATGATTAGGGATAAACCCAGTTTAATAACTTCATTTGGCCGTTTATGAAAAATTTTTAATTTCATTTTTCTGAAAAAACTGGTTTTATCAGAATCATCTTAAGAAAACATCAGCTCAAATGCCCATTTTGACAACATATTTTGAAATAGATTCTGAATTTATTAAAAAAATCGACCAAAACAGTACATTATACAGCTCCTAAATAACAAAAAACTGTCAGTTGAATGCATTTGAGGAAAAAAATTGAATTTAAAAATGAGTCATAAAATAACCGATTTGTTGTTTGAATACACCTTTAATTCTATAATCATTATTGCTTCGGAAAATTTTGTGCGAAATACTCACTTTGACAGCATTTAAAAAAATATATTCTATCTTTATCGAAAAACTGGCCAATACGTCACAGTATATAGTTCGTAAATAAGAGGATATGTAAATTGGATGCGTTTAAGGGCGAAAATGGATTTTAAAACGAGTCATAAAAAACGCAATTTGCTATGTGAAAACTTCCTTAAATTTTCAAATCACAAAGACTTCGGGAAATTCTGTTCAAAATACCCTTTTTGGTAGCCTATTTCAAAACATATTCGGTCTTTATCAAAAAACCGATCAATGCATCACATTATATAGTTCCTAAGTAAGAGGATCTGTAAATTGGATGCATTTGAGAGCAAAAATGGATTTAAAAACGAGTCAGAAAAAAACGCAATTTCTTATTTGAACACTTCCTTAAATTTTCTGTCACGATGATTTCAGAAAATTCTGTTCAAAATACCCTTTTTGGTAGCCTTTTTTGAAATATATTCCGTTTTTATCAAAAAACTGACCAATGCATCACATTATATAGTTCCTAAATAACAGGATCTGTAAATTGGATGCGTTTGAGAACAAAAATGGATTTAAAAACGAGTCAGAAAAAAACGCAATTTCTTATTTGAATACTTCCTTCAATTTTCAGTACCGATGACTTTCGGAAATTCTGTTCAAAATACCCTTTTTGGTAGCTTTTTTTTAAATATATTCTATCTTTATCAGAAAATTGACCAATGCATCACTTTATACAGTTTCTAAATAAGAGGATCTACCATTTGGATGCGTTTAAAATCAAAAATGAATTTAAAAATGAGTCAGAATATAAGCAGTTTGGATTTGAGGTTTTTTCTCCAACTCCTATTTTTGTTTAATTTGTTTTTGCTATACGAATTGGTCCTATGAAAAACTTGTCAATATAAAAGTTGTAGATATTTTTGAGAAGATGTAAAATAAATTTAATCAGATTTGATATCTTAAAAATTGACGGAGTTATGGATTTTTCTCTTTTTTCAGCGCCCTTTTTCTTTTCGTTTTTAATTTTTTTCATCGGTAAAAGTTGGTCCTATCAAAAACTTGTAAATACAAAAGTTTTAGATAATTTTAAGAACATTTACAAAAAATTTAGTTGGACTTGATATCTTGAAAATTCACGAAGTTATGAATTTTTTTCTCTCAAAATCCCTGTTTTTTTCGCCCCTTGAGCCCACTTCTAAATTTATCAAAAATCTGTCATGCATATACTTTTGGCCCATTTTTAAGAAGTAATATAAACTTTAAACCGATTCGATATCTACTTTAATTAAGAAGTTATGGCGTTTTTTCGGTTTTCACAAAAACGCCCCCTATTCCGACCCCCTTGATCCGATTTTGCCCATTAACGACCTTAGCCAATATTTTATCCCCTTTGATTTTATGTACAAGTTTGGTGGAGATTGGTGAAGAATTATAGAAGTTATCGTGTCCATAAAAAAGTGAGATATATATACATATATATATAGATAGATAGATAGATAGATATATATATAAACTGGTGCGATTGCAATAGGCAGTATTTCTTACGAAATCTACCTAAAATTCTGTGAAGGTACTAAACATTTTCTAGGAAACTGGGATTCCAAGAACTTTTCCTGTAACGGTAACAGCAAAAATTTAAGTTTTAGAATCGATTACATGGGTTTTTTCCTGTTACCGTTACATGAAAAGTTCTTGGAATCCCAGTTTCCTAGAAAATGTTTAGTACCTTTACAGAATTTTTTTTACAGTGTTGCTATTTATTAAAACAATAATACAAAAATCTTTTATTAAATTCTTCTATAGACAGAATTTCACGATATCAGTATTTTCCATGTCAATTCTTGAAGAAAAACACAGTTTAAAGTCTTATGAGTAAAGTTTTTTTTTTATCTTATGTGTAAGTTTTTTACACAAGAAAAACTTAAAAAGGCGATTACAGATATCAACCTTATCAAACAGAATTAAAGGAATCACAAAAAACAAAATCACACTTTAATCCCTTCGTGACGAGAGACTTTTGCTTAATTTTTAATATTTTCCCTTCGTATTTTAAAGCGAGAATATATTCTATAATTGATTAAATTTCTAAATAAATAAGGTTTACAATGGTTATTGTTCCACCACTTATTATAATACAGTCAGTAGTGCAACAATACCAGCTTACATTTTCATTGCATAGAAAATTTCTATTATTGTTATTATCTATATATATATTATGCTAATGTAAATATGCGCCACATATATTACGCTGGTGTGAAAGCAATAACAAAATTGGATAATGTTTAACTAAATGTATAGAGCAACTTTTGTGCAAGTCTCAAAAACATAGCTTGAAAATTCTGAAATTTATCGTTGATAAGCTCAAAATCCGTTGATCAAAAAAATGAAGCAAAAAGATGAAGGGCTGTATCCAAATATAATAATACGTACAGTATCATGTATGCTGTATTGACACTAATGAATGAATATATGGATAAACCAACTCATCTTTTTGCGTCTTTTTGGGAATAACAGACTTTGAGCTTATTCTATTGATGATAATTTTTAAAATTTTCAAACTATGTTTTTGAGACTTTCACAAACGTGGCTCTATACATTTAGCTAACGCATTACGTAAGTTATGTTTTTATTGCTTTCAAGCATGCGCAATGAAACTTTATTTAGTAAACCTGCTGATTATTCATACAATTTTTATTATTTTTTAAATTTTGATTACAGGGTAATGTGTATAATATTGTTGGTCATGTTTTCTGAAAAAGAATTTTTATTTATATTAAGAATTCTGCAAATTCTAAGAAAAAAAACTTGGCAAAATTTGGGACTGTTTTTATAAAAACCTTAATTTTTCTTGGAGTATTCTTGATATCCTCATGAAACTGAACGGAAATATATCACCTGCATTTTCAAAGTATTTTACATTTTGCTCCTTCAATAATCAATTATAATTGTGTGCAAAAATAAGTAATCGTGGTCACTATTTTATTAAGTGTTAAACTCTTTATTTCTCGAAATGAAAAAAAAAAAGTTATTTAGTAGCATAGTCAAGCGAACTATAAAGTTCTGCATTCCCCTCCCCCCCCCCCCCCCCAAAAAAAATTAGCTGTTGTAAAACGAAAAAAAAAACGTAAAATTAATTATTCTTACTTTCTTTTATCGTAACAAGAAGAAAGGAATGGATTCGTGAAACAACTTGACATACAGATTCGTGAAACAAACCTTTCAACTGTTCTCATTTCGGACATATTTACGCGTTTTAGGGTGCCAGAGATTCGGAAAAAAATATTTTTATAAAATAACTCTCTGCGATTCTCTGTGTAAAAAATGAAGCTGTTGTAAAATGATAAAGACCAAAAAATTAATTAATGTTTTCTACTTTCTGTTATCGTCATAAGAAGGAAGTATAGGATCTAAAGAACTAATTAATGCACATATTTTCATTAAAATTCGGATTTCGTTAGCCCTTATATGAATTGGTGATGATTATATTTTTGTAGATGGCGCTGGAATGTTTCGCAGCTCTGCAATAGATCTGATTCAAGAATTAATGCCCAAATTTTCGGAAACTTCAAATTCAGGTACACTTTAAGAAATATTGGTGCTGATAATGTTTTGGTGTATATTGCCCAACAGGTAGGGCCACTATGCTGCATTTTGCAGGATTTCCACAGCTTTAGCGATAGTTATACCTCAAATACTCACACACGAAACTTATTGTTTTTAGATTTCCTCATGAGGAGCATTGATTGCCATTTAATTTTGAGACTGTGTTAGCGAATTTTGGAGCATTAACATGTATGACATTGAAGAATGTTTTGCTATTAGCACATCCTTTTAGTTAAAAATGAAATCGAGAATTAATACTACAGTAATGAATAATATGTAAGACTCTGTTAACCCGTTGACCAAAATATTATCGCCAAATTATAAGATTAAATGCCAAATTATATGAAATAATGGATGATCGTGAATGCCAATTCAATGACATTAAATACGATACACGTGTTTAAAACATCATTAAGTGATTTTTATTTCGAATTTTTATTTGTATTTTTAATAATATTCTACTATTTTTTTTATTATTATTATTATTTAAAATAAAAATTATGTCAATATGCATAATTTGGCTATTAGTTTGGCGATTTGTATAATTTGGCGAAATCGGTCGACGGGATAACAGAGTAGTACCGAATAATATTACAATCGTAAATGAGCTTACGATGTCAAATTAAATATTTTAGGAATCACATGAATAAAAGATAAAAAATTATCAGACAATTTCTTCCCTTTGAGGTTCAATTAAAAGATTATTTCTCCTTCTAAATTAATTTCAAGTTGCTCAAAATACCGTCGCAACTTATATTTATTCCCAATTTTAATAAAACTTATATTCTATCTCGAGACTAATATCTCGAGCAAATAATTTCCCATAATTGGTTTTCATACATGTTCTTGAATTACCCTCCACAGGTATTATTTAAGACTAAGTTAACTATAGTTGAAACTTTTGCGTCTGCTTTCAATGATTCTCTTCGAATTAAATTTTAATGGTTCAAGTTTGATGTAACATGCGGCGTTTTAAAAGCTCTATGTTTTATAAAACACCAACGGCAAAAAGTGATTTTGTTTTTTTTAATGGTGAAAAAAAATCAAACAGTCAATTTTAATGAAGGAAAAACACATAGTCAAAATTGGATTATTTAAATTATAACAATTCTGTCTAAATATAGGTCCTTGTGTGTTGTATGTTCTCTCTAGAATTTGTATAAAGGATTTTAAAAGTGAAATCGACAATTAATACGACACTAATAAAGATTATTACAATTGCTATAAATGAGCTCACTAAGTCACATTGATATTCGAGATATATTTTTTGTGAATAACATGAAAAAAATATCAAAAACCACCAGACAATTTCTTCGCATTGAGGTGGAATTCAAAGATTATTTTCTCCTTCTAAATTAATTTACATTTGTTAGAAATACCGTCACAGCCTGCATCTAGTCATGCTAGATTGCTCAAAATTTTAATAAAACTCATATTCCTTCTCGAAAGTAATTTCTCCGGTGAAACAATTTGTTAAGCAGATTTTCATACATTTCATTGGGGGTACCTATGATACCCCACAGGAATTATTTAATAATACGTCAACTTTAGTTTCAATTATTGCCTGTTTGTTCAATGATCCTGTTCGAATCAAGCTTTCATGATTCAAGTTTGATGTAATTTGCAGTGTTTTAACCCTTCGGACTCCGGTGCGCATTTTCGGAAAGAATCACATTTTGAGCACCTTATCGTCAGAAAAACGATTGGCGCGGAGATGAAGTCGATGTTACGCACCCTTTCTTGTTTGTGACGTCAAACGTCTAGCGAATAGCAACCTTTCCTTCTGCAAAGAGATCGCGCTTATTGTTTGTTTGTTTTTTCCGTAAATGTTATCAAGCAAAGACAATAATATAAAGAAATAATTAATTAATTAATTAATTAATAATATGAAGAAATGCTATTCACCGTTGCTTACGATTAAAACATAGCTTAAACAAAGCGCTTTTTCAGATTAAAATGTTTTAAATTTCACAGAACATCTAAGCATAGTTTTTTTTTCCCTCACTTCGAAAATATTATCTCCTTAACTCGTTTATGTTCGAAGAAATTGAGAATTTAATTAAAAACAGTAGTAAAAATTATTTTGTAATAAATATAATTCTATTAATCATATGTTTTATGACAGATTTGAACTTAGTTTATTTTGTGTTTGGCGATGCAGCTAGCTGAACGTTCTCGCTTTCGCCAACTCGCCAAGGCTGGTGCTCAAAACGTGATTCTTTCTGAAAATGCCTCCGGTGCCTCTTACACAAATTTTATTTGACTAGCACCACTTTTTATAAAGAACATTCCCTGAAGTAGACAATTTCAAAAATTCTCTGACTAAATAAGGAAAATTTTATTTTCCTTTATTACTGGTGCCAAAAACAAATTTTGGAAGGAACGATGTTGTCTCCAACAACGGAGTGCCAAGGGTTAAAAGTTGAATGTTTTACAAATACCAAATGTAGGCAAAACTATTTTGGATTTTTAAAATTGAGAAAAAAGTTAAATAAATAATTTTAATAAAATAAATATATATATATATGAGGACCCCAGAAGCCAAGGGGTATAAGTGACAAAATTGAAAAAAATTGAGTTAAGTGCACAGGGTATCTGGAAATATGCTTTTTTCATTCTCTGATTAAATAAGGAATTCTCTGATTAAATAAGGAAAATTTTATTTTCCTTTATTAGTGGTGCCAAAAACAAATTTTGGAAGGAAAGATGATGTCTTTAACAAAGGAGTGCCAAGAGTTAAAAATTGAATATTTTACAAATACCAAATGTAAGGAAAACTATTTTGGATTTTTAAAATTAAGAAAAAAGTCAAATAAATAATTTTAATAAAATAAATATATATATGAGGACCCCAGAAGCCAAGGGGTATAAGTGACAAAATTGAAAAAAATTGAGTTAAGTGCACAGGGTATCTGGAAATATGCTTTTTTCATTCTCTGATTAAATAAGGAATTCTCTGATTAAATAAGGAAAATTTTATTTTCCTTTATTAGTGGTGCCAAAAACAAATTTTGGAAGGAAAGATGATGTTTTTAACAACGGAGTGCCAAGAGTTAAAAGTTGAATGTTTTACAAATACCAAATGTAAGGAAAACTATTTTGGATTTTTAAAATTAAGAAAAAAGTCAAATAAATAATTTTAATAAAATAAATATATATATATGAGGACCCCAGAAGCCAGGGGGTATAAGTGACAAAATTGAAAAAAATTGAGTTAAGTGCACGGGTATCTGGAAATATGCTTTTTTCATTTCAGGTAAAAAAAATATAGGTCATTTTCTGATTATTTGGGGAGTTATAGAGATAAACCACTTTTTTCGAAAAACAAACAATATTCATTAATTATACATTTAAAGAAAATTGTACTCTATTTTTTTTAACAGTTATTGAAATGGTAGTTCAAAGATTAGAATACAACAAGCAGATGTTTATCAATTATCTTAAAACTCAATTTACTCCAAATCGACATTTTGTCACTTGTACCCCTTGGCTTCTGGGCTCCTCATATATATTCAATATTTAGTTGTCATAAAAAAGTTCTTAAATAGTTTAGATTTTTAAATCACAAGATTTTAAGAAATTCACCTTTTATGTATAAACATTTGAATAAACAATTTTATTTATCTTGAGAGAGGTGTAACAAAAAATTACAAACGCATATTATTGACATGTTTCGATTCCAATCTAATAAGAACCAAATTCTTATTAGATTAAAATCTAATAAGAAGGCACTGACATGCATAATAATAATGAATAATTTGAAATGGTTCTTATCTATATTATAAAGGCCAAACGTATCTGTGCGTAACGCATACGTCATTTTGCGCATGGCAACACTTTCAAATTTTATAAATGAATTTCGGTATTGCAATTTTTGCTACTAACAAATTTTAAACTTCTAAATGCCGCTCATTTTCAATTTTTACATCATTGTGTAGAGGAAAAATTGTACTTTTAAATGAAGTTTGTTTGAAAGCTGTACCTTAATTTGTTTTTGAAACATTAATTTTTTGTAGCTTTTAATACTGCTTTTTTAATTGTGGCAACAGGAGTACTCCATTCCCATTAAAAGCAAAGGAAAAAAACAGGAAAAAATTCATTGCTGTATCTTTATGTTGCCATTTTTCGCATTAAAAGGGAAAAAAATTGAAATCTAAATATCTTGTGTTACAAAACCCGATGAATTTTGATTTAATCTATAAAATTTGATGTACACATAAAAGAATATCAACAGTTTAATAACTTTTTCAGCTAATAGTATTGATACTCCAAGTTTTGAATCAAAATGATCAAATTAAAATGCCATTTTTTTTGAAAAGGTGAATACAGATGCTAAGCATTTGTAAATTTTGATATGGTGAAAATGATGCCGGGTTTAGATTATACGGGATAAAATTCTATGATTGAGTCAAAGTTGAAAAAATTTTGCTTTTTATCGTTTTGGAATACTAGCATATGAATTTTATTGATAACTTTACATAATAATATAAATTTATTATTTTTTACTGCTTACATATACGATTAAAGTTTAATTTTAACAATTTCTACAACTGCGTTTTATAGAAATAGTGTTTTGTTAATTTGACAATAAATATAGTTTGTTTATAAGCTAGACGTACCAATGTAAAATGCATTTTTTTACTATAACTAATTCTGTAAGTTTATCGTAATCAACGAAACAGTTCCTCCTTAAACATTTTCTTTCGTCAAAATTTGACGGGTTCTACCTCGTTAGTTAGAATCGAAACATGTCAATAATATATATTTTTTTAATTTTTCGTTACACCTCTCTCAAATAAAATAAAATTGTTTTTCAATATTTAATTGATAAAATTGTAACAATTCTTTCTAAATAGCAGTCTTTCTGTGTTTTATGTTATCTCCTGAATAGGCGTAAATGATTTTTAGAAGTGCAATCGCAAATTAACACAACATGAAGACTATTAGAATCGTTATAAATGAGTTCATTAAGTCACATTCATATTCAAATATATCTTGCATGAAGAACAGAAATAAATGAACAAAATGATGCAAGAATTATTATACAAGTACATTTATGTTATCTCCTGAATATGCGTAAATGATTTTTAGAAGTGCAATCGCAAATTAACACAACATGAAGACTATTAGAATCGTTATAAATGAGTTCACTAAGTCACATTCATATTCAAATATATCTTGCATGAAGAACAGAAATAAATGAACAAAATGATGCAAGAATTATTATACAAGTACATTTATGTTATCTCCTGAATAGGCGTAAATGATTTTTAGAAGTGCAATCGCAAATTAACACAACATGAAGACTATTAGAATCGTTATAAATGAGTTCACTAAGTCACATTCATATTCAAATATATCTTGCATGAAGAACAGAAATAAATGAACAAAATGATGCAAGAATTATTATACAAGTACATTTATGTTATCTCCTGAATAGGCGTAAATGATTTTTAGAAGTGCAATCGCAAATTAACACAACATGAAGACTATTAGAACCGTTATAAATGAGTTCACTAAGTCACATTCATATTCAAATATATCTTGCATGAAGAACAGAAATAAATGAACAAAATGATGCAAGAATTATTATACAAGTACATTTATGTTATCTCCTGAATAGGCGTAAATGATTTTTAGAAGTGCAATCGCAAATTAACACAACATGAAGACTATTAGAATCGTTATAAATGAGCTCACTAAGTCACATTCATATTCAAATATATCTTGCATGAAGAACAGAAATAAATGAACAAAATGATGCAAGAATTATTATACAAGTACATTTATGTTATCTCCTGAATAGGCGTAAATGATTTTTAGAAGTGCAATCGCAAATTAACACAACATGAAGACTATTAGAATCGTTATAAATGAGCTCACTAAGTCACATTCATATTCAAATATATCTTGCATGAAGAACAGAAATAAATGAACAAAATGATGCAAGTAATTTCTTCAAGTTAAAGTTGAATTAACTTTTTATCTACCGCATTATGAAATCATTAAAATTTTACATTCTAAAGCATTCTACGTAAATTGTTTAAACTAACTTAAAAGATTTACATAATCATTTAACTTCTTCAGACTTGACACATTTTAAGTCATCGTAAAAATTATTTAACACTTTGTTCCACCTATTTCTACGTAAAGAAACATAATTTTGTAATAAAAAGTAAAATAATTATTATTAGTTTATATTTACTAGCAGGTACACATATGTGTACCTCAGGTTCATACTGCAAAAAAAAACAAATCATTTTTCAAAAATTTATTTAAACGAGAAATTTGGTGGAAAATTGATACGTATAAGCTTATTTTACGTGCTATTTTCGAAAAAAAAAATATTTTTTTATATAGAGAGATATATATTGCATTTTGTAGAAATAATCCTTGTTCTTGATTTGCAACCTTCATACTTACACTTTGAAGCAAAGTTATCATTTGTTGAAAGAGGAAACTGTTAAATTTTGTCATATCTAATGTAGTAAATTGGTTTTTAAATACCCTTACGTTGTTTTCGCTGTGGTTTATTTGCGGAATCGTCTTCAAAATCGTTTTCAGATGAATAAATTTTGCGTGGTCTCCATAGTCGTCGTTCTTCACTTACTTTGCTCTTATATTTCACCAATAGTTATGCAATCTCTAAAATTACCACAGGAGAGACAATCTGTCTTTTCGAGGAACTTCACCTGTTTTGCAATATCTGATATACATTATCCAACAAACGGAAATAACCAAATCTATAAAATGTATAAAAACTCTTGTTGACTACTTTTTTGTGTGAATAGAACAACGGTAGTAAGCTAAACACTTATCCTTTAAATCTGCACCACACATACACGTTTTGTATTCACAATTGCAGGTTGTGTTACATTAATTTTATATTTTTGATTTTTAGACCACCTAACACAACTCTTCTCGGGATTGCTATCGATGCAAGTTGAAAGCAAAGTTACACATTTGCTATTTTTCCAGTTTAGTATACACATATCCTTCCCTTCCCTTTGTCTCTCATCCCACTCTTCGCGTTACAAATCTCGATCATTGATTTTTTTATCTGTTCCTCCAAGTCTTTTGTTTATAATCATTCCAATTTGGTAGATATTGTTCCTCAATAAAAAGTCGACACATTTTACACTAGCACAAAAAACTGTCCTAGTAAATCACCCGTTTGTTGCCTTTTAGTATAAATTTAAAAAACAATTTGGCAATGCCTCCACCTATACCTAATCATAATTATTTTGAATTATCAGCTGGTACAATTCCTTTCCCATGATATGTTTGGCAGTCAAGGGTATGGTCATCCCTGGCTGATAAAATAACGTTTTTTATCTCAATGGATTAGGTTTTAACGGCAGATAATGTCTTAATCCACAACGTCTAGCAAATGGGATCTAGTGATCTCCGTTCATCTAGTGATAAAGGTTTTCGCTTGGGCAGAGACAAACATTTAATTCTTACTGCATACAAGATTAGATTTATTTTCCATAATTTGTAATCTGCTTATCGATCAATTGATTTATCTGCAAAATGAAGAAATTTTAATCTAAAAAAATCGAACACGTAACATAGTAGCTGCAATTCTAAGTACTGACAAGTCTTTTTGCCAACAGAAGCTTGCTTGGAGACATATTAAAGCTCCCATGTGTATGTGTACGGCTGCAACTTTTATAATTTCACATTTAGATGCATTTATTGAGCGACGATTTCGTGTTTGAACAGAATGTAACAGAATTGGAATTGTGTGAACGGAATTTGTTTCATATGAAACTTTTCTCTCAAAATCTTCATTTATCTAATTTAGATATGATTCAAAAGGATTTACGATGCTGAAAAATCTATTTTTAGATAATCCTCATCAATCAATGATCCTCGGAATACTATTAGAAGAAAAAAAGATTAAATAAATGTTTGCGAAACGATAAAGTTTTATTTTCAGCATTATTATTCTATTGTGCTGTAACACAAGTTTTAAAAATTTACTTATTTTCAGCTTTCCATAACAAAGGCTTTTTAGGTTAAACTACATTGTTACATGGATTCGGGATAAATACTGGAGCAATATCTTCAACAGTTATAGCTGTGTGATCTAAATTTTTATTGCCAGAAGACTCACCATCACCATCAGCCTCATCAGTTTATTTACTCTTACAAAGATATAATAATTATGATTTTTAAAAATTAATGTTTAATTTAAAACATCAACAAAATGAATTCTTATTTATAATTAAGTATAATTTTTTAATAATTCCACAACTTTAGCATTGCACCAATTAGATATCATTCAGCACATATTTTTGGGCGATATGACTTCTTTCCAAAAACACAGAATTGAAACCGGATGTGCACATATGTGTACCTTACAAATTACAACTAATTTAAACAGATATTATGAACTAGCTAAAAAAATTAAATGATTTATGCAATACTGAAAAGTTTATAAGCATTCTTAAAAATTATTATGAATAAATATTAATTTTCTAATTATAAAAATGTATTTACTTTTTCGACATTTTATATTTTTCGCCATTGCTCGTTTTTTTCCTCCAAAATCATATGAATTAAGACTGCTAGCGCCATTTCTTGCTGAAACTAAAAAAAGCTAAAGTACACAAATAACATCCACTCGTCTCAATAAAAAAAAATTCAAATATTAAGTGAGATATGCAGTTGAATCCAGAGGTACACAAATGTGTACCTCGGGTCTGAAGAGGTTAATACATTTTTGAAGGGTTTTAGAAGGATTGAAGGATTTTGAATGATTAATTAAATTTGAATTTGCAAGGATTTTGTACAATATTTATAACTCCATTCAAATCTTTTATTTTAAATAGTTTCTTAGTATTTTGTAGATTTATAAAATGTACAAATATGATGTTCTTACAATATAAATCTAGAAATATTTCCGAACTGCAAAATTCCCATCCCCCCCCCTTAGCCCCAAGAAAGGTAAAAGAAATCATCCTTGTAAAAATATTTTTGTTTTGTGTAACCAAAAATGGAACAAAATAAGGTAATGCGTCTGTAACTCACTCTAAAAGGTATTACATTTAATTGACGTATTAAAAGAATTTTGTAATAAGTAATTTTTATGGTACTTTTAAGTAGCGTCGATAGATAAAGGGTTAAAAGACTATTTTGCCTTCTAAGTTAATTTTCAGTTGCTAGAAAATATCCTCTTCAACCTTCATTTAATCACGTTGGATTACTTACAATTAGAAAGAAAATTCATATTCCATTTCGAGACTAATTTCTCGAGTGGAAATTTCCCGTAAGCAGATTTTTATGCATTTCCTTGAGATATCTCAATATGATATTCTGAAGGCATTATTTAAGAATACGTTAACTTTAGTTTCAGCTGTTGCCTCTATTTCAAAGATGGTGTTCTAATTATATTTTAATGCTTCATGTTTGATGTAACTCGCGATATTTCAAATGCTTAATATACATTATAGACAACCACAAAGTGGATTTGTTTTTTTAAAGGTAAATAATTAATGTCAATAAATGCAATAAATATACAAACAGAGTGACACATAAATACTGTATCGCAAATAAAATGCCTAAAATTTTAACCGATGAAACAAAAGAACCCGTTTTACTAATCATTCTAAAGAGAAAATATTTTTTGCAAGAAATTATCATGATAATTCATAATGATATACTATGGTTTTAACACATTCATATTGATTAATAAATTTATTATACGAATTGGATCGTTCCAACTGAGCAACAAATTGCCCAGGGAATAAAACCCAGATATTTGGCTTACAAGGCCAATGCTTTACCGATTAAACTAACTGGGGTATAACCAATGGGCATTTTTCGTGCAGATAACCTTATTGGTCATAAAATCTGGTCTGCCATTTAGATAAAACGACAGAATAAAACGAAGTAAAGGAACACAATATATAACGATGGGTACATAGATCTACTATTATTTTGACATATTCATACTACTTGGTAAATGTATCATACGAATTCAATCTTTCCAACTAAGCGAAAAATTCCCATGACGTGAATCGAATCCAGGTCTTTGGCTTACAAGGCCAATTTTTTACCGATTAAGCTAATTGGGGGGGGGGGGGGATAACCAGCGGTCATTTTTCGGTCAATAAATTTACCAATCAGTATGATTGTGTTAAAATAATAATAGACCTACGTATCCATTGTTATATATGGAATTCCTTTACCAGCGGTTTATTCTACAATGCTGTCTAAAAGTCAAACCAGATGTTATGACCAATAAGATTATCTGAGGTTATCCCCCACTGGTTATCCCCCAGTTATCTTAATCGTTAAAGCATTGGCCTTTAATGTCAAAGATATGGGTTTGATTCCCGGACTGGCAATTTTTCGCTCAGTTGGAAAAATTCAATTCGTAGGATTCGTAATGACTTAATGGCGATGGAGGTGTGAAGCAATTTCTTGAAATTCTTCAAGATGGCTGCGGCAGAATATATTTAGTATGATTTCGGGCCAGGCTTTTTACGTGGAGCGTTTCAGGGAATTCATCGAAATGTGCTTGATTGCATAAGCGTTTTGCTCCAAAAACCCCTAAACAGTCAAGTTTGTAGGAGTAATGCGGGAGGGAAATTCAGTGGTACTTAGGTTACATTTGGAACTATTTTCAGCAATTTCAATAATATAACAAATACAAAAAAAAAACTAGTCGTTGGGGGCCACCGTAATACTTACCCATCATGGATAAGTATATGAAAATAAAACATGTAAAAACTATTTATACAATGCATTGCAATTTATAAACAAAATTTAAATATTGTTAATATACATAGTAATGCTATATTAAAGAACTACTGATTACCAATTTCAACAAATTATATAAAACGCCAAACTACTCAAGTAGTACCGAACTGCGTAAAAGAAACAACCTTATAACTCCAAAAATAATAATTATATTAACTAACACTTAACTGCGTCAGATTAAGCTTCTCATTTCCAATTAAAATATACCTCTAAATTGAAATTTGAATGAAATACAGGATCATGAAAAATCGAAGAATGTGGAAAACAGGATTACAAATATCTCGGCAACTAATAATCCGATCGACTTCGTTCTATATGCAAAATGTGTGTTATTTTATTGTCTTTTACGTCCATTCCTTAGGACAAAAAAATCCGAAAATTTTTATGTACCTTTCATCAGAACGAATTTTTTGAGAGTCCGAAAAAAATAGTTCCGGGTAATCGAGGTTACTGATATTAAATAGGCTTCGTTCCATTCTTACATACTAACTACATACAAAATTTCAAGTCTGTATCTCAATTTGTTCGGGAGATAGAGCGTTTGCAGACAGACAGACAGACGGACGGCAAATTTTTTTTCTAAAAATATATTTTTCGGAATCTTCACTATCTAAAACGTGTAAATCCGTCAAAAAATTTTTGCGATTTTCAAAACGATTGCAAGACTAGCCCTATACTACGTATGATGGGTAAGTAATATATATTCAAAATGTAAATTTGAAATGGTTTGCTAATTAAACTTATTAAAAGCCCAATTTAGATGAAAATTACTTAATTTTAATGTTATTTCTTAAATTTTGGTAGCCATATTTACTCTGGTAACTTCCACTACTGAGAAAGGAATGTAAATTATCATATAAAGTATAATTTTCATTATCATGTTTTAGGTAATTATCATCCAAATTGATCCTTAGATAAGCATCATTGACTAATCATGTTAATTTTACATTTGATTATTTTTTAGTGTTATGCTACTAAAATTACTTCAGTAAAAAACCCAAATAAAATAATAGTACATATCAAAAACGGTAAAAATTTAAAGAAAAAAATAAAATTTTAATTTAATATCCAATGGCAGGAAATGATACTAGGTTGTCGTGGTGATTATGTCATATTTTAGATTTAGTCAAATCATTTCCAAATTATTAAAATTAATACATATAATCGTAAAAGTTTTGTATTCTGCATTTTTGCACAAGCGTGCAACAGCTTTGCACCAAGATCTGAATATTTATAAAACTAGTTATAGTACGAACGCACCTCATTTGCAATGTTTGACAAACAATTTTCGACTTGTTTATTTTTATGTATGCCAATTTTTTGTTTGCATTACCTTAAATGTTGTTTTTAAATTTATGAATATAATCCAGTTTTCATACAAAACTGATAAAACAACTTTTCTTCACTAGGCGTTTACTCTAGAAAAATCCAAAGATACGGAGTTTCTAAATTTACCCGTTTTTTTATCGGAAAGAGTAACATCTGGGATAAGTTTTTGAAAGAAATATTTCAAATTTCTTCTTTACTAAGTTTAGTTCCTTACTTTAAGAATCAAATATAAATGAGATCAAAAAAGATAAAAATTAGATCAAAGAAGATAAAAATAGGGTTTATTTTTAGAAATTTGTTCACAATAATTAAATATTGAAAAGGAATATTTTTTTTAGTAAAAAGAGCATGATACGTAAAATTTAATATTTTAAAATATCGATGAAATAAAATTTTTTCCTCGTATAGTGCAAATAAAAATAACTTTGGTTAGCAGATTTTTTTCTATATAGAATGTTTTCAGTATGTTTTAATGTATAGTATAGATTCTTGAGCTAGGGAATGATAGTTTATGTGAAAAAGAATATAATTTGTACTTTATCTGAAATTACAAAAATGATGCTTTTGGACAATTGATTTTACTTTCCCCTTAACTTTAATAAATAATTTATACTTTTAATTCTTTTGCATTTTATGTAAAATTGTAAATAATAGAATAAACGACCTAACCTGGGTATGAATGAAAAAGTAATCGAAATAAATAATGACTAATTGTACAATGTTTGCAGGAAAGAAAATCACTTAGAACACTTCACGTAATTTATTTTTGGTTAAGTTTCGATCATTTACAAGCAGTTAAGCACATTTATGTTTTTTTATAGAATCTTTTAAATATAGTTTAGAGACCAGTATAGATTCTTGAATTATAGATTAGGAATTACGTTTTAAATGGAAAAAAAGTACAAATATTATAATAACAAGTTCTCAAATTACAATAAAGTATGCTTTTGAACAATTAATATTTTTCCTTAACTTCTTTATCTTTAATAAGGAATTTATGCTTTTAATTTTTTTAGTTTTCAGAAAGAGGTGGTAAAAAATAGAAAAAATGAACCAACTAGGGAACTGACAACTGATAAAAGTTGAATGACAAGAAATTGTACTATATTAGCATATAAATAAGAGAAGAAATGAACCAACTAAGGTATACATGAAAAGTAATAAAAATTGAATGATGACCAATTGCACTATATTATCAGGTGAATAACAGTATAAATGAAGCAAATAGGATATACATGAAATGTTCTAAAAGTTCAATGACGACCGATTGTATTACATTAGTAGAAAAAAAAACTTCGCGTAATAAATTTTCTATGAATTTTAGATCATTTCAAAGCACATCTGTTGAAAATTTACTTTTTAGGAGCCCACAATACTGACTGAAAAAGACCCGGATGATAATGTAAAGTCTATAAGGGCGTTCTTTTCAACTATCTTGCTCAAATTTTAATATTTTGCATGATTTTTTTTTTTTTTTTTTTTTTTTTTTGCATAGGATAGCTGAGGACGATCAACAACCGGGCCAGTTTTTACTTTTTCGATATTGGTTATATACTTTTTTATACAGGATGATTTAAGAAAGATGGGATAAATTTTAAGAGGTGATAGTACACATGAAGACAAATAATATTAAATGGAAAACTAAGGGTCCCAAACGTCTTCCGAAGAAGATAGGCGCCATCAAAGTTTAGGGTCCAAAATTTAAAATGATTATAAAAAACGGAAAAATTGGTCGATTCGTTTGCAGTTTTCTCTAAAACTATTCTTTATGTCAGTATAGTATATGAAAATATGAAAATAAATGAAAGTATGAATATATGAAATATATATTATATGAAATATATATATAATAATGTGATATATATGTGAAATATATGAAATATATATATAATAATATGAAAGTATGAAAATAAATTATAAAGATAAATTTCAAAAAATGCCGATAGAGGGCGCTTTAGACTTTGCAGCAACGAACAACTTTTTTTACCGTTATTTTTTGCATCTCATTAATTTTTTTAGAAGCTTTGACATAAACTTAAATTTTTAGCTCAAAATCTGAATCGTTGAACGTGGTTACGTAGCGCAAACTGAACTGTGTTCAATGGGGGCGGGGAGGTTCAAATTTCAAATTATTATAAAAAACGGAAAAATTGGTCGATTCGTTTGCGGTTTTCTCTAAAACCATTCTTTATGTCACTATTTCCTTAATTTTTTTTTTTAAATAAATTTCAAAAAATGTTGTTAGAGGGCGCCTTAAACTTTAGAGTAACCAACAACTATTTTAACCATTACTTTTTTGTATCTAATTAAATGTTTGCAAAAACTTAGACTTAAATTTTGAGCTCAAATTCTGAATCGTTGGGAGGGGTTTAGAAGCGCAAACTGAACTGTGTTCAGGAGTTGAAATGTTACCCTGCCCACCCTACGAACACAGTTCAATTTTTCGCTAATTAATTACTCACAACAATTCAGATTTTTAGCTCAAAATTTAAGTCTAAGCTTTTAAAACATTTATTTAGATTTAAAAAAATAATAACGGTTAAAAACAGCTATTGGTTACTCTAAAGTTTAAGACGCCCTCTAACGGAATTTTTTGAAATTTATTTTCACGGAAATACTGACATAAAGAATGGTTTTAGAGAAAACCGCAAACGAATCGACCAACTTTTCCGTTTTTTATAGTAACTTGAAATTTGAACCTCCCACCCCCATTGAACACACTTTAGTTTGCGCCACTTAACCACTCTCAACGATTCAGATTTTGAGCTCAAAATTTAAGTATATGTCAAAGCTTCTAAAAAACTTAATGAGATGCAAAAAATAGCGGTAAAAAATAGTTGTACGTTACTCCAAAGTCTAAAGCGCCCTTTATCGGCATTTTTTGAAATTTATCTGTATAATTTATCAGTACAAAAAACCCTGAACGGGTTAAAAGCTTGTGACGCAGCACTTTATCTTATATATCTAAGAATTTTTAATTTGGGACTTAAAACTAATGATATCAAAATTTATGTGACGCTATGCTATTAATTAATATATACATATATTAAAATTTAATTCATTAAGGTTTTATCAATTACATCTTTCATAAATTCAAAATATGAATCTTAAAAGATATGATATCAAAATTTAAGTGACGCCTTGACGAGGCTTTAAACAATGTTTTAAAATTCCATTTATTTATTTATTGTCTAAATACATTTTCATATCTAAACAATACTTTTCATTTTCCAATACACTGTTAAATACATCACTTTCACTGAATATATATAATGCACTGAAATGTATTTATTTGAATAAATAGATTTATCTTTTGGGCTACGCTATCCAAAATCAAAAATAACATTTGAATACATATTTTTTGCGTCATTGTATCTATTTGCATCTATTTAACTTACTTTGGATACAATGACGCAAAAAATATTTATTCAAACGTTATTTTTGATTTTGGATAGCGTAGCCCAAAAGATAAATCTATTTATTCAAATAAATACATTTCAGTGCATTATATATATTCAGTGAAAGTGATGTATTTAACAGTGTATTGGAAAATGAAAAGTATTGTTTAGATATGAAAATGTATTTAGACAATAAATAAATAAATGGAATTTTAAAACATTGTTTAAAGCCTCGTCAAGGCGTCACTTAAATTTTGATATCATATCTTTTAAGATTCATATTTTGAATTTATGAAAGATGTAATTGATAAAACCTTAATGAATTAAATTTTAATATATGTATATATTAATTAATAGCATAGCGTCACATAAATTTTGATATCATTAGTTTTAAGTCCCAAATTTAAAATTCTTAGATATATAAGATAAAGTGCTGCGTCACAAGCTTTTAACCCGTTCAGGGTTTTTTGTACTGATACCAGTGCTTTTTTTAGGTTAATAATAAAAAGATAAAAACAAAAAATTAAAGACTAATGCAAAGAATTCAAATTCATGATTTCTGATCACCTTTAATTACCCCTCCCCCACCCACTTAAAAAAAGATATTTCATATTTTATTATTAATATATGCTGTGCTACTTGATTTCGTTAAAAACAACTCTGTAGTAAAGTACGTTAGTATAAAATAAGAAAGTAATGTACATTCAGCACTGTATTTCTAAGAAAGGATTTCATAATCTATGCTGTATGTATCATTTCTCATTCTAGTTAACTATGTTTATTCTTTACACATGATGATACATATACTGCAGATGGATTAAAATGATCAGGAATACAATATTCAGAATGTGCTGGAAAGTATTTCATAATCTATGCTGCGTGCATGATTCTTGTTAATTATGTTTCAACCTTTGTATAGGTTGGTAATATTGCAGATTGATTAAGACTATATCCGTTACAATATTCAGAATATGCTGGAAAGCGTTTTATAATCTATGTTGCACACAGGTTTTTCTTTCTTGTTAATTATGATTTGTTCTTTATATAGAGTGGTAAAATTACTGCAAATGGATTAAAATGATAGGCTTACAATAATGAAAATGTGTTGGAAAGTGTTTCATAATCTATACTGTATGTGTAACTTTTCATTCTTATTGGAAAATGAAAAGTATTGTTTAGATATGAAAATGTATTTAGACAATAAATAAATAAATGGAATTTTAAAACATTGTTTAAAGCCTCGTCAAGGCGTCACTTAAATTTTGATATCATATCTTTTAGGATTCATATTTTGAATTTATGAAAGATGTAATTGATAAAACCTTAATGAATTAAATTTTATTTTATTTTAATAGTTTATTTATGTTTTGCTGTTTGCACAAAACATATATAAACTAACAGGGGGGGGGGGAGATTTGGATGGGAAGATTACTGTACAAAGATGAAACTGATAGGTTTAAAGCATTCAGAATAAAATGGAAAGTATATAAACATGTTTAATGGAAAATTTTTTACTCTCGTTAATTATGCTTTGTTTTTTTGCACAGAATGGTAAAATTATTGTACATGAATGACAATAAGTTTACAATATTCAGAATGAGTCAGAAAATGCATCATAATCGATGCAGTATGCATGACTCTTCGTTCCTGTTAGTTATGTTTAGTGGGGTCATCAAGGCTTCTTGTTAGTTATGTAAGGGGGGGGGGAGTTTGTATCGGGTTTAAGATTTTATTAAAATTTCCATGCTCTAGTCTGTACCTATTTACATAATTTTTTTTTTCTAAAAATCTTGATTTGGTTAGATAATTGTTTTTTTTTTTTTTTTTTCCGGGTTTGAATCTTGATTCAGTTTGACTTGAATTGGAATTTTCAGGTTCTTGTCGAGTTGCATTTCAAGTACTAGTTTTCAATTCTGGTCAGTCCCCATTCAGTGGATGGGGACGGAAATTATTTTGTCTTTCTTGAACAGATTTTTATTTCCTAATTTTTTTATTTTACTTTTTTTTTGGGGGGAGGGGGGGGGGAATTGGATTGAGTTTCAGGTTATTCGGATCGGGTTTAAATAGACTTCTATTGGAATTTCCATGATCTGGTCAATACATATCGACATAAATTGTTCCTTTTTTTTCTAAAATCTTGATTTGATTAATTTTTTTTTTTGGGGGGGGGGGGATTGAATCTGGTTTCAGATTGACTTCAAATGGAATTTTCAGGTTCTTGTTGAGTTGCATTTCAAGTATATTATTTTGTCGCAGATAAATTGGGTTACAATTGGATTTTTTTTTTGGGGGGGGAGTGGGGGAGGGTAGTGTTTGAACTGGGTTTAGGATAGATTTCAATTGAAATTCTTGTCGGTGTATGTGGACAGAATTTATTTGGTCTTTCTTGGACAGACTTGTGTTTCCATTGTTTTTTCCTTTTCGGGTTTGGATTAGGTTTCATGTTAACTTTCAGACTCTTGTCAATGTGTATCGGCAGAAATAATTTTCTCTTTTTCGGATTAGGTTAAGGTTCGATGGAAATTTTTTTCAGGTTTCAATCAGGTTCCATTCAAATGGAATTTTCAAGTTCTGTTCAGGTTGCGCTTTAATGGAAAATATTTTGTCCTGTATAGATACTGGGCTCCGGTTACATGAAATTTCCTTTTTCAGGTTCAGATTAGGTTTAAGATAGACTAATTGGAATTTCCAGACTTCTGATCACGCATATCTATGGAAATTAAGTTTTCTTTCCCAAATCGCGATATGGTCAGATAATTTTTTTTTTTTTTTTTTTTTTTTGGGGGGGGGGGTGGTTGAATCTAGTTTCGGTTTGACTTCAAATGTAATTTTCAGGTTCTTGTTCAGTCGCATTTCAATATATTTTATTTTACAGCAGATAGATTGAGTTACTCTTGGAGGGATTTTTTTCTTTCTGGTTTTGGATTGTATAGGATAGATTTCAATAGGAATTTTTCGATTCTGGTCAGTGTATGTCAATGGAAATTATTTTGTCTTTCTTGGACAAATTTATCTTTCCATTAAATTTTTGTTGGTTTAGAATGGGTTTCAGGATAACTTGTAGGTTCTTGTTGGCACACTTGTATAAAACCGAAAACTTTCTGCAAATTAATTTAATGTTGGGTGTAATTCGCATTTTTTGCGCAATTCATGGTCATCATTCGTGTTTTTTATGCGATTTATGAATGTAATTTGCATTTTTGAGCAATTTATGGACATAATTCGCAATTTTTATGCGATTAATGAATGTAATTTACATTTTACATGATTTATGGACGTAATTTGCTATTTTTATGCAATTCATAGACATAATTTGCGTTTTTTCAGCTTTCTGTTGATAAAATTTGTGTTTTTTTAATCGATTTATTGACGTTATTTATGTTTTTATAGGATTTATGAATGTAATTTGCTTTTTTTACCAATTCTTGGACGTAATTTGCATTTTTTGTAATTTATGAACGTTATTAGTGTTTTTTTGCATGATTCATGGAAGTGATTTGCATTTTTTGAGTGATTTATGAATGTAATTCACGTTTTTATGCGTTTCATGGACGTAATTTGTGTTTTTTGAGCGATTCATGAATGTAATTTGCGTTTTTTATGCAATTCATGAATGCAAAACACTATTTGCTATTTTTATGCGATTTATAGACGTAATTTGCGTTTCAGCTTTCTGCTGCCAAAATTAGTGTTTTTTGAGCGATTTATGAACATAATTTCCGTTTTACTACACGATTCATAGACATAATTTGTGTTTCTCATACAATTTCTGAACGTAATTCTCACTTTTTAAAACAATTCATGGACGTAATTCACGTTTTGACGATTTGTGGACCCAATTCGCGTTTTCTATGCGATTCATGGACATAATTCACGATTTTTATGCGATTAATGAATGTAATTTACATTTTACATGATTCATGGATGTAATTTGCTATATTTATGCAATTCGTAGACATAATTTGCATTTTTGGAGCTTTCTGTCAACGAAATTTGTGTTTTTGATCGATTTATTGATGTTATTTGTGTTTTTATAGGATTTATGAATGTAATTCGCTTTTTTTTACCAATTGTTGGACTTAATTCGCATTTTTTGTAATTTATGAATGTTATTAGTATTTTTTTGCATGATTCATGGAAGTGATTTGCATTTTATGAGTGATTTATGAACGTAATTTACGTTTCAGCTTTCTGCTGCCAAAATTCGTGTTTTTTGAGCGATTTATGAACATAATTCCCGATTTACTACACGATTCATAGACATAATTTGTGTTTTTCATACATTTTCTGAACGTAATTCTCACTTTTTTAAACAATTCATGGACATAATTCCCATTTTGAGCAATTTGTGGACCCAATTTACGTTTTTTATGCAATTCGCCTTTTTTGAGCGATTCATGGACATAATTCGAGATTTTTATGTGATTAATGAATGTAATTTACATTTTACATGATTTATGGACGTAATTTGCTATACTTATGCGATTCATAGACCTAATTTGCATCTTTTGAGCTTTCTATTTGTGTTTTTTTGATCGATTTATTGACATTATTTGTGTTTTTATAGGATTTATGAATGTAATTCGCTTTTTTTTACCAATTCTGGGACGTAATTTGCATTTTTTGCAATTTATGAACATTATTCGTGTTTTTTTTCACAATTCATGGAAGTGATTCGCATTTTTTGAGTGATTTATGAACGTAATTCACGTTTTTATGCAATTCATGGATGTAATTTGCATTTTTTGGGCGATTCATGAACGTAATTCACATTTTTTATGCAATTCGGTACTTTTATGCGTTTTATAGAGGTAATTTCCGTTTCAGATTTCTGCTGCCAAAATTCGTGTTTTTTGAGCAGTTTATGAACATAATTCATGTTTTACTACATGATTCATAGACGTAATTTGCGTTTTTTATACAATTTATGAATATAATGCTTGCTTTTTTACATGATTCATGGACGTAATTCACATTTTAAACAATTTGTGGACGTAATTCCCATTTTTTATGCAATTTGCTTTTTTTTTTAGCAATTCATGGATGTAGTTCACATTTTTTATGCGATTCATGCATTTAATTCACATTTTTTATGCGATTCATGCATGGAATTTGTATTTTTTCTGCGATTCATGGATTTAATTAATGTTTTTATTGTGGTCATTGGACGAAATTCACGTTTTTCACGTGGTATTTTGTCGAAATGTTGGGTTTTTTTACATGATTCTTTGTTGAGATACTTTTTTTTTTTACGCAATTTGTTGAAATAAATAAAAATTGTTTCTTCATAAAATTTTGTGCACATGGCGTGCGTCTATATTATACAACTCTGCTTGTCAGATTTTTTTTTTTTTTTTCAGATTGAATTAAGGTTTGCTAACCCATAGACTAATTGGAATTTCCAGATTTCTGACCAAGCGTATCTATGGAAATTAAGAGCAAGAATCTGAGAAAGTGTCACACCTAGCATTATGGGGTGATTCATGACATCTCAGATTTTCTCCAAAAAATTACCAGTTGTTACTTATCTTGTTAATAGACCAAATCCAGAATTTTTTGCTCCAAAGTTGAGTTGTTCATTTTTTATGACCCCCCAAAGGTCATCATGTCATGAAAAAAAATAAGCGTTTTTTTAAGACATGGATATTGCTATGACTCGCAGCTCTTTGCGCATACAACTTGCCACGAAATTCTTTTTATATCTGGAATGTAAGAGGGTTGAACTTTATATAATAGATGAAAAAACCGTGGCAAGTGTTTGCCGCAAGGTCACAGAAGGTCACAAAAAGATTCATTTTTGCTGTTTTTTTCCATTTTTAAGACCTTATAACAGCTTGCGCGTTCCACTTGCCATTAAAAAAGAGGTGGCAATTGAAAGCCATGCATTAGCACTTTTAAAAAATGTATATATAATTGAGGCAAGTTGTATGCGCTTTTAGTTACAGAGTGCCAAAGTCTGAAAAATATCATTTTTGACCAATATTCAAACTGTCATAATTTCTTGCGGGAACAACATTTTGAAATAATTCTTTTGCCATTGTTTTATTCTATTATTGCCCTTTTCAAAAAAGTAAACTCCATTGAGGCAAGTTGCTTTAAAAAAATTTAATGTTTTTTTAAAATTTGGCCTTTTTCAATAATCAGAGCTATTTTATTATTTGAAACGACTTGACTGGATAACAATACTTTATACATTTGTTTGTCTGTATAAATTGATGTTCTAATATATTGTGAGGTATATATGATGTTGATGGCATTTATTTAATTTTAACCCTTTCAAGTCCGATTTTCTTTTTCAACTGTAGAAAAAATTATTTTTACTTTAATAATATTGACACTAGCTATCGTAATAGATTAATTAGAGTTTAACGAATATTTCATTGTCTGAAACATAACGAATGTTGTTGTTTTCTGCACTATTAAATTCATATTCATGCAACAGTAGGCTAAGGAAGAGTTTTTGGAGAGGATTTAAAAATATTATATTGCAACAAGTTAGTGACATTACAACTTTCTAATACTTTTAGCGCTTTATTACACAATTCTTTCAGGAAATTAACTTTTAAATTTTAAATTAAGAGGGAAATACATTTAAAATAAAATAATCGCAAACAATACAAAGAAAATTAAGCAAATATTTATTATTATTACTAAATGCCTTAACATTAATAAAGTCATATAATAAATGCACAGACACATAATAACATTGCTACATGTAATTAGTAACAGAAGTATTTCTTAAAAATAATAATACTCAAAAGACATGTATAATTAATGATACACCAGCTCAGAAAAGGTTAAAAAGAAAATATTTGACATTTACAAATTACAACTTGTAATTAAAATGCAAATATAAATACAATCAGCCAACACTGTTAGAATTTTTACAGAGTTTTATCATTACGAGAAAAGAAAATCGAAGATATAACCATTCCTTTTAAGATATCTCAAGATGCCTTTTAACCCTTATGGGATTTTTTTTTCACTTATGGGAAAAATAAATTTTCTTTAACATTAATAGCTATCCAAGGATATTAACTGAAATACCTGAATAGATTATTATAACTGTTAAAAGGTATCTTCAGATATGATACAAGAAAGTTATATTTTTGATTTTCTTTTCTCGTACTGATAAATCAATGTAAAAATATTAACAGTGTTGGCTGATTGTATTTATATTTGCATTTTAATTACAAGTTGTAATTTGTAAATGTCAAATATTTTCGTTTTAACGTTTTCAGGGCTGGTGTACTATTAATAAAACTTGTCTTTTGAGTATTATTATTTTTAGGAAATACTTTTGTTACTAATTACATGTAGCAATGTTAATATGTATCTGTGCACTTATTATATGACTTCATTAATGTTAAGGCATTTAGTAATAATAACATTTGCTAATTTTTTTAGTATTGTTTGCGATTATTTTATTTTAAATGTATTTTCCTCTTAATTTAAAATTTAAAAGTTAATTTCCTGAAAGAATTGTGTAATAAAGCGCTAAAAGTATTAGAAAGTTGTAATGTCACTAACTTGTTGCAATATAATATTTTTAAACCCTCTCCAAAAACTCTTCCTTAGCCTACTGTTGCATGAATATGAATTTAATAGTGCAGAAAACAACAACATTCGTTATGTTTCAGACAATGAAATATTCGTTAAACTCTAATTAATCTATTACGATAGCTAGTGTCAATATTTTTAAAGTAAAAATAATTTTTTCTACAGTTGAAAAACAAATCGGATTTGAAAGGGTTAAAATTAAATAAATGCCATCAACATCATATATACCTCACAATATATTAGAACATCAATTTATACAGACAAACAAATGTATAAAGTATTGTTATCCAGTCAAGTCGTTTCAAATAATAAAATAGCTCTGATTATTGAAAAAGGCCAAATTTTAAAAAAACATTAAATTTTTTTAAAGCAACTTGCCTCAATGGAGTTTACTTTTTTGAAAAGGGCAATAATAGAATAAAACAATGGCAAAAGAATTATTTCAAAATGTTGTTGCCGCAAGAAATTATGACAGTTTGAATATTGGTCAAAAATGACATTTTTCAGACTTTGGCACTCTGTAACTAAAAGCGCATACAACTTGCCTCAATTATATATACATTTTTTAAAAGTGCTAATGCATGGCTTTCAATTGCCACCTCTTTTTTCATGGCAAGTGGAACGCGCAAGCTGTTATAGGGTTTTAAAAAGGGAAAAAAACAGCAAAAATGAATCTTTTGTGACCTTCTGTGACCTTGCGGCAAAAACTTGCCACGGGTTTTTCATCTATTATATAAAGTTCAACCCTCTTATATTCCAGATATAAAAAGAATTTCGTGGCAAGTTGTATGCGCAAAGAGCTGCGAGTCATAGCAATATCCATGTCTTTAAAAAACGCTTATTTTTTTTCACGACATGATGACCTTTGGGGGGTCATAAAAAATGAACAACTCAACTTTGGAGCAAAAAATTCTGGATTTGGTCTATTAACAAGATAAGTAACAACTGGTAATTTATTGGAGAAAATCTGAGATGTCATGAATCACAGGTGTGTCACTCTCTCAGATTCTTGCTCTTAAGTTTTCTTTCCCAAATCGAGATATGGTTGGATTTTTTTTTTTTTTTTTTTTTTTTTTTTTTTTTTTTTTTTTTTTTTTTTTTTTTTTGGGGGGGGGGGGGGTTGAATCTGGTTTCGGTTTGATTTCAAATGTAATTTTCAGGTTCTTGTTCAGTTGCATTTCAATGTATTTTATTTTGCAGCAGATAGATTGAGTTACTCTTGGAGGGATTTTTTTCTTTCTGGTTTTGGAGTGTATAGGATAGATTTCAATAGGAATTTTTCGATTCTGGTCAATGTATGTCAATGGAAATTATTTTGTCTATCTTGGACAAATTTATCTTTCCATTAAATTTTTGTTGGTTTAGAATGGGTTTCAGGATAACTTGTAGGTTCTTGTTGGCAGACTTGTATAAAACCAAAAACTTTCCGCAAATTAATTTAATGTTGGGTGTAATTCGCATTTTTTGCGCAATTCATGGTCATCATTAGTGTTTTTTATGCGATTTATGAATGTAATTTGCATTTTTGAGCAATTTATGGACATAATTCGCAAATTTTATGCGATTAATGAATGTAATTTACATTTTACATGATTTATGGACGTAATTTGCTATTTTTATGCAATTCATAGACATAATTTATGTTTTTTCAGCTTTCTGTCGACGAAATTTGTGTTTTTTGATCAATTTATTGACGTTATTTGTGTTTTTATAGGATTTATGAATGTAATTCGCTTTTTTCACACAACTCTTGGACGTAACACTTTTACACAACTTTTTGCAATTTATGAATGTTATTCGTGTTTTTTTGCACGATGCATGGAAGTGATTCACATTTTTTGAGTGATTTATGAACATAATTCACATTTTTATGCAATTCATGGATGTAATTTGCATTTTTTGAGCGATTCATGGATGTAATTTGCGTTTTTTATGCAAATCATGAATGCAAAATGCTATTCCCTATTTTTATGCGATTTATAGACGTGATTTGCATTTTAGCTTTCTGCTGCTAAAATTCGTATTTTTTGAGCGATTTATGAACATAATTCCCATTTTACTACACAAATAATAGACGTAATTTGCACTTTTCATACAATTTATGAACATAATTCTCACTTTTTTGGACAATTCATGGATGTAATTCATGTTTTGTGGATATAATTCACATTTTTTATGCAATTCGCTTTTTTTGAGCGATTCATGGACATAATTCGCGATTTTTATGCGATTAATGAATGTAATTTACATTTTACATGATTTATGGATGTAATTTGCTATATTTATGAGATTCGTAGACATAATTAGCATTTTTTGAGCTTTCTGTCGACGAAATTTGCGTTTTTTGATCGATTTATTGACGTTATTTGTGTTTTTATAGGATTTATGAATGTAATTCGCTTTTTTTACCAATTGTTGGACCTAATTTGCATTTTTTGTAATTTATGAATGTTATTAGTATTTTTTTGCACGATTCATGGAATGATTTGCTTTTTTTGAGTGATTTATGAACGTAATTTGCGTTTGCTTTCTGCTGCTAAAATTCGTGTTTTTTGAGCGATTTATGAACATAATGCCCGTTTTACTACACGATTCATAGACATAATTTGTGTTTTTCATACATTTTCTGAACGTAATTCTCACTTTTTTAAACAATTCATGGACATAATTCCCATTTTGAGCAATTTGTGGACCCAATTTACGTTTTTTATGCAATTCGCCTTTTTTGAGCGATTCATGGACATAATTCGAGATTTTTATGTGATTAATGAATGTAATTTACATTTTACATGATTTATGGACGTAATTTGCTATACTTATGCGATTCATAGACCTAATTTGCATCTTTTGAGCTTTCTATTTGTGTTTTTTTGATCGATTTATTGACATTATTTGTGTTTTTATAGGATTTATGAATGTAATTCGCTTTTTTTTACCAATTCTGGGACGTAATTTGCATTTTTTGCAATTTATGAACATTATTCGTGTTTTTTTTCACAATTCATGGAAGTGATTCGCATTTTTTGAGTGATTTATGAACGTAATTCACGTTTTTATGCAATTCATGGATGTAATTTGCATTTTTTGGGCGATTCATGAACGTAATTCACATTTTTTATGCAATTCGGTACTTTTATGCGTTTTATAGAGGTAATTTCCGTTTCAGATTTCTGCTGCCAAAATTCGTGTTTTTTGAGCAGTTTATGAACATAATTCATGTTTTACTACATGATTCATAGACGTAATTTGCGTTTTTTATACAATTTATGAATATAATGCTTGCTTTTTTACATGATTCATGGACGTAATTCACATTTTAAACAATTTGTGGACGTAATTCCCATTTTTTATGCAATTTGCTTTTTTTTTTAGCAATTCATGGATGTAGTTCACATTTTTTATGCGATTCATGCATTTAATTCACATTTTTTATGCGATTCATGCATGGAATTTGTATTTTTTCTGCGATTCATGGATTTAATTAATGTTTTTATTGTGGTCATTGGACGAAATTCACGTTTTTCACGTGGTATTTTGTCGAAATGTTGGGTTTTTTTACATGATTCTTTGTTGAGATACTTTTTTTTTTTACGCAATTTGTTGAAATAAATAAAAATTGTTTCTTCATAAAATTTTGTGCACATGGCGTGCGTCTATATTATACAACTCTGCTTGTCAGATTTTTTTTTTTTTTTTCAGATTGAATTAAGGTTTGCTAACCCATAGACTAATTGGAATTTCCAGATTTCTGACCAAGCGTATCTATGGAAATTAAGAGCAAGAATCTGAGAAAGTGTCACACCTAGCATTATGGGGTGATTCATGACATCTCAGATTTTCTCCAAAAAATTACCAGTTGTTACTTATCTTGTTAATAGACCAAATCCAGAATTTTTTGCTCCAAAGTTGAGTTGTTCATTTTTTATGACCCCCCAAAGGTCATCATGTCATGAAAAAAAATAAGCGTTTTTTTAAGACATGGATATTGCTATGACTCGCAGCTCTTTGCGCATACAACTTGCCACGAAATTCTTTTTATATCTGGAATGTAAGAGGGTTGAACTTTATATAATAGATGAAAAAACCGTGGCAAGTGTTTGCCGCAAGGTCACAGAAGGTCACAAAAAGATTCATTTTTGCTGTTTTTTTCCATTTTTAAGACCTTATAACAGCTTGCGCGTTCCACTTGCCATTAAAAAAGAGGTGGCAATTGAAAGCCATGCATTAGCACTTTTAAAAAATGTATATATAATTGAGGCAAGTTGTATGCGCTTTTAGTTACAGAGTGCCAAAGTCTGAAAAATATCATTTTTGACCAATATTCAAACTGTCATAATTTCTTGCGGGAACAACATTTTGAAATAATTCTTTTGCCATTGTTTTATTCTATTATTGCCCTTTTCAAAAAAGTAAACTCCATTGAGGCAAGTTGCTTTAAAAAAATTTAATGTTTTTTTAAAATTTGGCCTTTTTCAATAATCAGAGCTATTTTATTATTTGAAACGACTTGACTGGATAACAATACTTTATACATTTGTTTGTCTGTATAAATTGATGTTCTAATATATTGTGAGGTATATATGATGTTGATGGCATTTATTTAATTTTAACCCTTTCAAGTCCGATTTTCTTTTTCAACTGTAGAAAAAATTATTTTTACTTTAATAATATTGACACTAGCTATCGTAATAGATTAATTAGAGTTTAACGAATATTTCATTGTCTGAAACATAACGAATGTTGTTGTTTTCTGCACTATTAAATTCATATTCATGCAACAGTAGGCTAAGGAAGAGTTTTTGGAGAGGATTTAAAAATATTATATTGCAACAAGTTAGTGACATTACAACTTTCTAATACTTTTAGCGCTTTATTACACAATTCTTTCAGGAAATTAACTTTTAAATTTTAAATTAAGAGGGAAATACATTTAAAATAAAATAATCGCAAACAATACAAAGAAAATTAAGCAAATATTTATTATTATTACTAAATGCCTTAACATTAATAAAGTCATATAATAAATGCACAGACACATAATAACATTGCTACATGTAATTAGTAACAGAAGTATTTCTTAAAAATAATAATACTCAAAAGACATGTATAATTAATGATACACCAGCTCAGAAAAGGTTAAAAAGAAAATATTTGACATTTACAAATTACAACTTGTAATTAAAATGCAAATATAAATACAATCAGCCAACACTGTTAGAATTTTTACAGAGTTTTATCATTACGAGAAAAGAAAATCGAAGATATAACCATTCCTTTTAAGATATCTCAAGATGCCTTTTAACCCTTATGGGATTTTTTTTTCACTTATGGGAAAAATAAATTTTCTTTAACATTAATAGCTATCCAAGGATATTAACTGAAATACCTGAATAGATTATTATAACTGTTAAAAGGTATCTTCAGATATGATACAAGAAAGTTATATTTTTGATTTTCTTTTCTCGTACTGATAAATCAATGTAAAAATATTAACAGTGTTGGCTGATTGTATTTATATTTGCATTTTAATTACAAGTTGTAATTTGTAAATGTCAAATATTTTCGTTTTAACGTTTTCAGGGCTGGTGTACTATTAATAAAACTTGTCTTTTGAGTATTATTATTTTTAGGAAATACTTTTGTTACTAATTACATGTAGCAATGTTAATATGTATCTGTGCACTTATTATATGACTTCATTAATGTTAAGGCATTTAGTAATAATAACATTTGCTAATTTTTTTAGTATTGTTTGCGATTATTTTATTTTAAATGTATTTTCCTCTTAATTTAAAATTTAAAAGTTAATTTCCTGAAAGAATTGTGTAATAAAGCGCTAAAAGTATTAGAAAGTTGTAATGTCACTAACTTGTTGCAATATAATATTTTTAAACCCTCTCCAAAAACTCTTCCTTAGCCTACTGTTGAATGAATATGAATTTAATAGTGCAGAAAACAACAACATTCGTTATGTTTCAGACAATGAAATATTCGTTAAACTCTAATTAATCTATTACGATAGCTAGTGTCAATATTTTTAAAGTAAAAATAATTTTTTCTACAGTTGAAAAACAAATCGGATTTGAAAGGGTTAAAATTAAATAAATGCCATCAACATCATATATACCTCACAATATATTAGAACATCAATTTATACAGACAAACAAATGTATAAAGTATTGTTATCCAGTCAAGTCGTTTCAAATAATAAAATAGCTCTGATTATTGAAAAAGGCCAAATTTTAAAAAAACATTAAATTTTTTTAAAGCAACTTGCCTCAATGGAGTTTACTTTTTTGAAAAGGGCAATAATAGAATAAAACAATGGCAAAAGAATTATTTCAAAATGTTGTTGCCGCAAGAAATTATGACAGTTTGAATATTGGTCAAAAATGACATTTTTCAGACTTTGGCACTCTGTAACTAAAAGCGCATACAACTTGCCTCAATTATATATACATTTTTTAAAAGTGCTAATGCATGGCTTTCAATTGCCACCTCTTTTTTCATGGCAAGTGGAACGCGCAAGCTGTTATAGGGTTTTAAAAAGGGAAAAAAACAGCAAAAATGAATCTTTTGTGACCTTCTGTGACCTTGCGGCAAAAACTTGCCACGGGTTTTTCATCTATTATATAAAGTTCAACCCTCTTATATTCCAGATATAAAAAGAATTTCGTGGCAAGTTGTATGCGCAAAGAGCTGCGAGTCATAGCAATATCCATGTCTTTAAAAAACGCTTATTTTTTTTCACGACATGATGACCTTTGGGGGGTCATAAAAAATGAACAACTCAACTTTGGAGCAAAAAATTCTGGATTTGGTCTATTAACAAGATAAGTAACAACTGGTAATTTATTGGAGAAAATCTGAGATGTCATGAATCACAGGTGTGTCACTCTCTCAGATTCTTGCTCTTAAGTTTTCTTTCCCAAATCGAGATATGGTTGGATTTTTTTTTTTTTTTTTTTTTTTTTTTTTTTTTTTTTTTTTTTTTTTTGGGGGGGGGGGGGGTTGAATCTGGTTTCGGTTTGATTTCAAATGTAATTTTCAGGTTCTTGTTCAGTTGCATTTCAATGTATTTTATTTTGCAGCAGATAGATTGAGTTACTCTTGGAGGGATTTTTTTCTTTCTGGTTTTGGAGTGTATAGGATAGATTTCAATAGGAATTTTTCGATTCTGGTCAATGTATGTCAATGGAAATTATTTTGTCTATCTTGGACAAATTTATCTTTCCATTAAATTTTTGTTGGTTTAGAATGGGTTTCAGGATAACTTGTAGGTTCTTGTTGGCAGACTTGTATAAAACCAAAAACTTTCCGCAAATTAATTTAATGTTGGGTGTAATTCGCATTTTTTGCGCAATTCATGGTCATCATTAGTGTTTTTTATGCGATTTATGAATGTAATTTGCATTTTTGAGCAATTTATGGACATAATTCGCAAATTTTATGCGATTAATGAATGTAATTTACATTTTACATGATTTATGGACGTAATTTGCTATTTTTATGCAATTCATAGACATAATTTATGTTTTTTCAGCTTTCTGTCGACGAAATTTGTGTTTTTTGATCAATTTATTGACGTTATTTGTGTTTTTATAGGATTTATGAATGTAATTCGCTTTTTTCACACAACTCTTGGACGTAACACTTTTACACAACTTTTTGCAATTTATGAATGTTATTCGTGTTTTTTTGCACGATGCATGGAAGTGATTCACATTTTTTGAGTGATTTATGAACATAATTCACATTTTTATGCAATTCATGGATGTAATTTGCATTTTTTGAGCGATTCATGGATGTAATTTGCGTTTTTTATGCAAATCATGAATGCAAAATGCTATTCCCTATTTTTATGCGATTTATAGACGTGATTTGCATTTTAGCTTTCTGCTGCTAAAATTCGTATTTTTTGAGCGATTTATGAACATAATTCCCATTTTACTACACAAATAATAGACGTAATTTGCACTTTTCATACAATTTATGAACATAATTCTCACTTTTTTGGACAATTCATGGATGTAATTCATGTTTTGTGGATATAATTCACATTTTTTATGCAATTCGCTTTTTTTGAGCGATTCATGGACATAATTCGCGATTTTTATGCGATTAATGAATGTAATTTACATTTTACATGATTTATGGATGTAATTTGCTATATTTATGAGATTCGTAGACATAATTAGCATTTTTTGAGCTTTCTGTCGACGAAATTTGCGTTTTTTGATCGATTTATTGACGTTATTTGTGTTTTTATAGGATTTATGAATGTAATTCGCTTTTTTTACCAATTGTTGGACCTAATTTGCATTTTTTGTAATTTATGAATGTTATTAGTATTTTTTTGCACGATTCATGGAATGATTTGCTTTTTTTGAGTGATTTATGAACGTAATTTGCGTTTGCTTTCTGCTGCTAAAATTCGTGTTTTTTGAGCGATTTATGAACATAATGCCCGTTTTACTACACGATTCATAGACATAATTTGTGTTTTTCATACAATTTCTGAACGTAATTCTCACTTTTTTAAACAATTCATGGACGTAATTCACGTTTTGAGCGATTTGTGGACCCAATTCATGTTTTTATGCAATTCGCTTTTTTTTTGAGCGATTCATGGACATTTTTCATGATTTTTATGCGATTAATGAATGTAATTTACAATTTACATGATTTATGGACATAATTTGCTATACTTATGTGATTCATAGACATAATTTGCATCTTTTGAGCTTTCTATCGACGAAATTTGCGTTTTTTGATCGATTTATTGACGTTATTTGTGTTTTTATAGGATTTATGAATGTAATTTGCTTTTTTTACCAATTCTTGGACGTAATTCGCATTTTTTGCAATTTATGAACGTTCTTAGTGTTTTTTTGCACGATTCATGGAAGTGATTAGAATTTTTGAGTGATTTATGAATGTAATTCACATTTTTATGCGTTTCATGGACGTAATTTGTGTTTTTTGAGCGATTCATGAATGCAAAACACTCTTCGCTATTTTTATGCGATTTATAGACGTAATTTGGGTTTCAGCTTCCCATTTTACTACACAATTCATAGGCATAATTTGTGTTTTTCATACAATTTCTGAACGTAATTCTCAGTTTTTTAAACAATTCATGGACGTAATTAACGTTTTGAGCGATTTGTGGACCCAATTTGCCTTTTTTATGAGATTCATGGACATAATTTGCGATTTTTATGCGATTAATGAATGTAATTTACATTTTACATGATTTATGGGTGTAATTTGCTATATTTATGCGATTTGTAGACATAGTTTTCATTTAAGCTTTCTCTCGACGAAATTTGCGTTTTTTGATCGATTTATTGACGTTATTTGTGTTTTTATAGGATTTATGAATGTAATTCGCTTTTTTTACCAATTGCTGGACCTAATTCGCCTTTTTTTGTAATTTATGAATGTTATTAGTATTTTTTTGCATGATTCATGGAAGTGAGTTGCATTTTTTGAGTGATTTATGAACGTAATTTGCGTTTCAGCTTTCTGCTGCCAAAATTTGTGTTTTTTGAGCGATTTATGAACATAATTCCCGTTTTACTACACGATTCATAGACATAATTTGTGTTTTTCATACAATTTCTGAACGTAATTCTCACTTTTTTAAACAATTCATGGACGTAATTCACGTTTTGAGCGATTTGTGAACACAATTCAAGTTTTTTATGCAATTCGCTTTTTTTGAGCGATTCATAGACATAATTTGCAATTTTTATGCGATTAATGAATGTAATTTACATTTTACATGATTTATGGACGTAATTTGCTATACTTATGCGATTCATAGACATAATTTGCATCTTTTGAGCTTTCTATCGACAAAATTTGTGTTTTTTGATCAATTTATTGACGTTATTTGTGTTTTTATAGGATTTATGAATGTAATTCGCTTTTTTTAACCAATTCTTGGACATAATTCGCATTTTTTGCAATTTCTGAACGTTATTCGTGTTTTTTTGCACACTTCATGGAAGTGATTCGCATTTTTTGAGTGATTTATGAATGTAATTCACGTTTTTATGCAATTCATGGATGTAATTTGCATTTTTTATGCAATTCATGAATGCAAGTCGCTATTTTTATGCGTTTTATAGAGGTAATTTCCGTTTCAGATTTCTGCCACCAAAATTTGTGTTTTTTGAGCGATTTATGAACATAATTCATGTTTTACTACACGATTCATAGACGTAATTTGCATTTTTCATACAATTTATGAATATAATTCTCGCTTTTTTACATGATTCATGGACGTAATTCACATTTTAAGCAATTTGCGGACATAATTCCCATTTTTTATGCAATTTGCTTTCTTTTTTTTGCGATTCATGGAATTTGTATTTTTTATGCGATTCATGGATTGAATTAACGTTTTTTTTTTTTTTTTTTTTTTTTCGGTCTTTGGACGAAATTCATGTTTTTCGTGTGGTATTTTCTAGAAATGTTGGGTTTTTTTACATGATTCTTTGTTGAGATACACTTTTTTTTTTAATGCAATTCTTTGTTGAAATAAATAAATAAAAATTGTTTCTTCATAATATTTTCTGCACATGGTGTGCGTCTATATTATACAACTATGCTTGTCAGTGTGTATTGTCAGATTTTTTTTTTTTCAGATTAAATTAAGGTTCGATAGAATATTTCTTAGGGTTTGGATGAGGTTCAACTGAAATAGAATTTAAACAATTACATTTTAGAAATGACAAAACTAAAAAATGTAATTATTTATCGCCCATTATTAGCTGTTAGTATTTTAAAATATTTATTTGTTAGTGTGTTAGTAACTTTACATTATTTGAATTAAAAATTTTTAATTTCTTGTATTAAATTTAATCTTAAATATGTTTTCTTCTTAGGTATGTTATGCAATTTATTTAAATAATGGATTCAAAGTTATTTGAGGATTTTGTGTTCATTAGTAGAAACAAGGCCTTTTTTTTTTTTTAAATAAAAAAAGCGTTAATTATCAAACATTTTTGTAAAAGAATGTTAGAAAGAAATACTTCAATTTCGAGACAATGAATATGAAATTAAAACATCTATAGAAAAAAAGGGGGGTAAATTTATATTTTATGAAACTCATTATTAAAGCATAGAAGATAGAAGTATAAGTTATTTCTTTTTAAACCAATGTTATCATTAATATTTGGTTAAGAATTATTTGCTTACCCAACTTTTAGTGCTTGTAAATTCTAACATTATAAAAATATATTAAGATTTTCCATTTTAGATGTCCAATTTATAAATGCAGTTTATTAATAACACTATGTTCTAAGCTGTAAAGCTAATGCTTTTATATTTTGATTATTGATTTCTATAACGTAATATTAACTATTACAATACTTTTGTATTTGGTTTGTGATCTGAGAAAAAATTTTTCACGCTTGGATTTAAATCATCAGACTCTTAGGAAGAAAAAAAGAAAAAAAAAATTCTATTTTGAACAGCATCTAATGCAGACTACAATGATGTGCTGTAGTACCTCCGTGGCAACTGCTAAATAACATTTTAAAATATAAACATGGAATTTCGAAATTATTAATGAAATAATAGGATGCATGAAATATGTTAAAGCTACAGTCATTAATGGATAATGAGAGCTGGGTGCATGTCAAATTACTGGATGCAGCAAACTTATGCAATGGTCTCTAAAACACATGAAATTTCTCAAAGCCGCAGTCAATAACAAATGTATGAGCACTATGCCCATATGAAAACAAACAACAAAAATTAACAGATGCAGCAAACTATGCGGTAACATGCAGATTCCCAATATCTGGAAGAAATGAGTGATACCTGAACTAAAAAAATCCAGTGACAATATTGTGAAACAAATACATTAAAACAATAACATTTATATTAGAAAAAAAAGGGCCTAAAACTCTCACTCGCTAAAATAAAACTCGTTAAAGCAGTCCAACTACTGCATGTATAGCACTTAGAGCACATGAAAACAAAACAAAAACAAAACACTCAGGCTGCAGCAAAATTGCTGTGCAACAATCTGTAAAATACACAAAATTAATTAAAAATGCAATCACTAATGCATGTTGTACAAGCACTGTGTGTACATGAAGAAAAAAAAAACAATGAGTGCAACTAATTTGTTTTTAAATCTCTGAAATCTTTATAGCCACAGTCACTAATGCATGTAAGAACAAATTAACTTCATTACTTTCTTTCGAATTATCAAAATACTGCTGTAATTTGTTGATAAATACTAGTTTGTTCACAATTTCCAATAATAAGTGCACTTACTTATTTAAAAAATTGTTTAAAACCTGGATTTACTGGCCATTAAGCTAAGCTAAAAAGGCACAGTTTTAAAATGAAAATTAATAGCGACAAAAACGCATAAGAAAAAGTAATAAATGCATTTTGAATAACATATTCAAGCAATTTTAATCTAAAAATTAACATCCTGGGTTATTAATCACAGAAATTAATAAATGAAATAAAAAAGCACAATTTTTACAACACTTTAAAACTTAGTATTGTTAATTAATTCATATAATTATTGTTAATTAATTCATATAATAAGGACATCTATAAACTTAAAAACAATCTATTTTGAGAATTTTAGAATTCACAAGCACTTGGTTAAACTGTTGGTCAATTATAAATATTGTTTGTTTACCAAAATTTAGCAATAGTTTACACATTCTGTGATAGTTTATGTTGGTTTGAAATCAAATCAACATGCTAACTAATGTATACATCACTTATACTTTTTAAATAATACTTTAATAATGAGTGCCAAAAAATATTTATTTACCTTTCTTTTTCATTATAGATGGTTTAGCTTCACGTTCGTCTCCTGAAATTGAATATTTCAACATTCCATTGAATATTCCAACATACAGCACGAATCAATTTGTTTTGATTCGTGTACTTGGATTCACCATATTATTTTATCCAAAAAAGGGGGCCTTTCAGTTTCTCCAAATAACACAATACCTATATTACCATAATAACCATTATTTCGCAAATTACACAACATACATGCTAAAAACAACAAGTGCCAAGTACAAAGCTTACCGCCAGCGAATTCGATTACGATTCAAAACAAAACTATCTAAACGGCGTATGAATACATGGAATTCTAAAGCAAATTTATTAAAAATAATTTTTGTTTGTAAACTTCAAAAGAAAATCATAAGTGAAAAGTATATTGAATATGTATAATTAAAAAATATTTTTCTATTTTAAAAAAGGATTCAAAATATTTTTTCCACAAAATGCAAAAATATCCAATGTAAGAAACGTAATATTTTCTTCTTACGAAAAATAAAGGCAAAATAAATAGAAATTTGATTTAGTATATATTTATTGAATGTTTTAAAGCGCATGATAAGATGTTTTTGTAGTTTCAAAAACATTTATTGCTTCGATGCGGGTGTTTTAACTGTGACCATTACTACATTTGCCTATTTGCAGTGTCTCCGTCTGCTAACACATAGAATAACATGTAATCCGCGAGCTAATATAGTCCAATTTTCCAAGATCAATATATAACAAACAAGAGTTTTCCTAGAAACAAGGCAAGTCTTATTCCCTCTATCTTAAAGAAATTCATATTATATATAAGTTTTAATAAAATCTCCCAGCCCGTTTTCTAGATCTCATTATCAGGAACAAACACCATCGTTTTCAGTTTAAAAATGGTTATCGAGATCTAAAAATATACGGCACGTAGAAATGTAAAAATTATAGGATAGGATTAGACTGGGAATATAAGACTATATTAAAAAAATTGGACCATTCTGACCAATATTTGCTGAGTTATTAGAAGGCGGCTTTTCCGATTTCCTTTGAAGTTGAGTTAGCTGTATATATGAAGTTCCGCATCTACCCTTATGACGATGGTAGGTTTTGACGATGGTAGGTTTAAAGCTGCGTCACTTGAAGGCTGCCGCCTTCTATGATTTTCAAGACAATACTGACATAAAGAATGATTTTAGTGAAAACCGCAAATCAATTGACCAATTTTTCTGTTTTTTATAATCATTTGAAATTTGAGCCTACTCACTCCCATTGAACACAGGTCAGTTTGCGCTACTTAACCACAGATTTTGAGCTCAAAATTTAAGTTTATGTCTAAACTTCTTAAAAAAGATAATGAGATGCAAAAAATAACGGTAAAAAAGAGTTGTTCGTTGCTCCAAAGTCTAAAATGCCCTCTATCGGCATTTTTTGAAATTTATCTTTATAATTTATTTTCAAGACAATACTGACATGAAGAATAGTTTTAGTGAAAACCGCAAACGAATCGACCAATTTTTCCGTTTTTTATAATCATTTCAAATTTTGGACCCTAAATTTTGATGGCGCCTATCTCCTTCGGAAGACGTTTGGGGCCCTTAGTTTCCCATTTAATATTATTTGTCTTGATGTATACTATCACCTCTTAAATTTTTTCCATCTTTTTTGAATCACCCTGTAAACTTTTTTATATACTTTTTATATTATGATAGTTTCAGTTTCATAACCAGTTCAAACCATTTATGAAAGTTAAAGTACTTTATTAAACATAATCTGAAACCCAAATCGACATAGTAAAAACTATCCCGGGTGTAGATCAACATCAGCTATCCTTTGCAAAAAAAAAAAAAAAAAAAAAAAAAAAAAAAAAAAAAAAAAAAAATTACGTCAAAATATTAACATTTAAGCGAGACATTTGAGAAGAACGCCCTTATAGACTTTACATTACCATTCGGGTCTTTGTCATTCAGTATTGTTGCGTCTTAAAGGATATTTGTAACAGCTTCTTATGTTTTAATCACATATTAATTATATTTAGAAATTTAATATTGTATTTATTTTAAACAGACATTTTTTTAAATTTTAAACAAGCGATTTAATTTTAATGATTATTTTTGATGCGGATGAAGACGCTAATAATTAATAGCTAATAATTAATGTAAAAAAATGTTATCGAAACATATGATGTGAACTATTAATACTAGTAAAACAATTTTTTTACAAAACACGGGCCTACGCACATACGAACAATAAAATACAATTGGTCAAGAGGATTTTTTTACAAAAATTTGCAGGGTTTGTTAGTATTACTAAGTTAATATAGCTTTACTTTGCTCAACCTACTTAAACGAATTCGACTAGTGAATTATCGCTAAGTTCGTTAGCGTTTGGTTGTTATATTTTGGACAAAATTTCGATCGGAGTAGAGTATGTACCTTAAAAGAATGTTCAGACTCAATGCTGAAAATTTCAATGCTCTATCATTGTCTGTTCATTTCCTTTTAAAACACTTTCGCAAATATGTATATATATATATTTCATATTTTAATAAGAAAGATGATAAAAAAATTAAGGTATTTCAGATGAAGAAAAAGCCTCATTCGAAGAAATACTTTCTTGTCAATACAAATGACGAAGATCATGATGTCAGTGCTTGATTACAGACCGCCCTCTGAACAGCACTGACACAAAAACGGCGACTGAGGAAGGCGGATTACTTTTTTAACTTATTTATGCTCCTTTAAATTTGAACACCCGTTTTGCTTAAAGATTTCTTTACTTCTTAATTGAACAAGAATAAACCTGAAAAAAACTTAAAAAATTAATGATGCCAAAATTCCAGGGGACATACCTAAATTGAAAATAATCCGCCTTCAACAGCCGCCATTTTTGTGCCAGCAATCAGATCTTGTTTTCAGGAAGCGATAGTTTACGGAACAGTTCAGAACGAAAAACTTAAACTATTAATTCGAAGTATTGAGAATGGAAGTCAAAATAGTCTCGCCTTTTATGTATTACTGACTCGAACCTTAATTGAATAGAAATTAATTAAATAATTCTTGTGTTGATTCCCAATTGTGCACATTCACCTGTTTTAAAGAAAAGGTCCAACATCGAGATTAACTATATTAATTCCAATTTTACATACGGTACGAAGATTATTATGATAAAATTTTTCTTGTACAATAAAAGTTTAATACGTTTTTATTTTTTACGTTTTACTTAAATTTTTTTTTTGAAAATTCCGGTGTCAGTCAATCATTTCATCATTTAACAAACAGATTTTTCCTATCAGAACGGCTTAAGAGCCCACACTACTTATTGAAAAAGACCCGGATGGTAATGTTAAGTCTATGGGGGCGTTCTTTTCAAATATCTCGCTCAAATTTAAGTATTTTTACATGATTGTTTTTCATAGGATAGTTGAGGACGATCTACTACTGGGCTAGTTTTTATTTTTTCAATTTTGGTTTCGGACTGTTTTTTTTTTTAAAATTAATTTATCTTTCGAAATCGGTTAGAACCGGTTCTGAATTGAAAATATCATAATATAAAAAATATCTAACTAAAATCGAAAAAGTAAAAACTTGCCTGGTTGTAGATGGTCGTCAGCTAATCCGTGCAAAAAAATCATGTAAAAATATAAAAATTTGAGCGAAGGTACTTGAAAAAAACGCCCTCGTAGACTTAACATTATCATCCGGGTACTTTTCAATCAGTAACGTAGGCTCTTAGAAATGTTTCATTTGTCAGCATTCTTATTCTTCATTCTTTTCTGTGCTTTTATTAGGGAGTTGGAGTAAGTAACATTATTAAATCTCTAAATATTGGTTTTGGTAATTTCATTAATTGTTCTCTAAAAATTTTAATCCATATTTTTTGTTTTATGTAAATCATCTAGCTATAGCTCATTTTAGAATACTATATCAAGTTTATTTTTATTTATTCTTTCAGATTCAAAATTCTTTCTATCTATGTTTCGGTTCTTTCATACTTTGATCTTAAGCTGCGGCAGACTCTATTCGTAAAAGCGTGTGATTCAGGGCTCGACTAATAGAGGGACATGCAAGGCAGCTGCCCTGGGTCTCTCTTTTAAATATTCAAGAGTTTCATTTAAAGGTATACCAAATAGTGTACCAAAAAGGGACAATATTAATATATTTTAAAATATTTAGGAAGGGAATGTAATCCCCATTCCCCTATTTCTATTAATTCCCTGTTTGTATAAAGATGAGGAGCTGTATCTATATTCCATTGATTAGAGTCTACACAATACTGCACGTTCTACAATATTTAGATACAGTTCCTCCTCTTTTTTCTTCATTTCGGTAATAACGGACTTTGATCTTATTCTATCGACGATAATTTTCAGAATTTTCAGGCTACGTTTTTTGAGACTTTCATAAAAGTTGCAGCAAACATTTAACTAACAAATTATGCAAATTATATTTTAATTGAGTTCACGCATGTGCACTGAAATCTTATTTAGTAAACCTATCCATTTTTCATACAATTATTAATATTTTTTAATTATGATGACAGGGTCTTATTTACAATGTTGTTTCTTCTATTTTTTGAAAAGAACATTGTTTTTTGTTAAGAACTCTGCAAATTATAAGCAAAAAACTGGGCAAAATTTGGGACCGTTTTTATAAAAACCTTAACTTCTCTTTGAGTATAAATGCTATCTTCTATATTATAAAGGCCAAACGTATCTTTGCGTAACGCATACGTCATTTTGCAATTGGCAACACTTTTAAATTTTAAATGAAATTTCGATCTTGCAATTTTTGCTATTACAAATTTTTACACCATCGTATAGGAAAAAAATGTACTTTTAAATGAAATTTACTTGAAAATTGTATCTTAATTTATTTGTGAAATATTAATTTTTTTAAGTTTTTAATACAACTTTTCAAATTGTGGCAACAAGAATACTCCATTTTTGTTAAAAGCATAAAAAAGGGGAAAGAAACTGATTGCTGTATCTTTATGTTGCCATTTTCTGATTAAAAGTAAAAAAATGAAATTTAAATATCTTGAACCCGGTGAATTTCGTTTTCATTTACAAAATTTGATTTACACGTAAAATAATGTCAACAGTTTAATGTTTCAGCTAATAACATTGTGACATCAAATTTTGAATCAAAATGATCAAATTAAAATACCATTTTTTTTGAAAAGGTGATTACAGATATGAAAAGTGCATTTGTAAATTTTGATATGGTAAAAATGATGCTGGGTTTAGATTTCACGGGCAAAAAATTCTACGACTGAGTCAAAGCTGAGTAAATTTGGCTTTTTTTCATTTGGAATACTAGCATAAGAACTTTAACTGATAACCTTATTATAATAACAGATCTTTATTCCTTTTTACTCTTTACATATATGCTTAAACTTTAATTTTAACAATTTCTACAATTGAGTTATACAGAAATAGTATTTTGTTAACTTTACGTTAAATATTATTTGTTTGAGAGTTAGACTTAGCAATATACGGTGCATTTTTTATTATAACTAATTTTGTAGGCTTATTATAAATCAATGAAAGAGTTTCTTCTTGAACATTTTCTTTAGTCAAAATTTGACGGGTTCTACCTTGTATTCATAAAAATGAACACAGTTTATTACAATGAGCCATTTAATCATATTCTGCAGTTTGAAAACTTTTACTACATTACTTCTTGACAGGGCTATTCAAAACATCTTCGTTCTTTTTCAATTTTGCTGACGGTCCCCTATAGGATTTACGGGAAAAATCTTCATGAAAATATATAACCTGTACTGTTTTGTTTACACACCTGAAGTTTCAGAATAATTCCTTATGTATATTTCTAAATATTTAACAAAACGTCTAAAATCGTAGTAAAACACTGTAGTTTACCAGACTAATTGAAAATCAGACTTATCGAAGGATGCCTGTAATCACTTTTGGCATATGTATGCGTTTTATTTTACTGATAATGATTTTATCGAATATTATTCTACGAATAGGAATACATTAGCAGCATATTTTTTGAAGTTTTATGTCTGAATCATTCATCTTATTTAAGTAAGTTATTATAAATTGTTCTCATATTTTTTTTCTTTATATTGCTTAATCAATCAATAACATGATTAGTAAGTCTCCGTTATTTTTTCTTTTTTTTCTAAAGTAAGGGAATAAGTTTAGATCAATCGAAATTTATTTTTTAGGATATCGTTGTATCAGTTTTACCTTATTAGTTTTTCAAACATTCTAAGATTTTTTCAGTTAGAAAGAAATTTAATTTAAGGAAAACGTAATCGAAATTCAATGAAGTAAGCGATATAAAAGAAAAATTATCGAAGAGGTTTTTGATGTTATTATTTACTATTTATTATTTTTTGCGTTTAAAAGTTTTCTTCAAGGTTCGATAGATTGCATTATACACTAAAATAAGTTAAATACAAAAATATCACTGCAGAAATGCCAAATAAATATTTTTTTCTGAGTCTTACTATTTTTAACATTGTACTTCTAATCTTTTTAAATATAATTTTGTCTAAAAGAACACAATGAGAGACAAATAGATATTATATTCATTATGTATAACAAACAAAAATTTTGTGAGTATAAGATTCCAATAATTTAATGGAAATCACGAATAAAAATGAAGTAAAACTTTATGCATTTAATAAAAATAAAATACATACATAACATACATTCAACAAAATAAGCGAATTAATTTTTATTTAATTTCTGTCGAATCGCAATCAAAGTTTCCTTCTTTATAAAATGCGTTAATGTCTTTTTAGTTTTTGCTATCATGTTCAGAAGTCTATATACACCAGCGTATATGCTATTGCGTTATGACCGCCTGTTTAAAACGATGTAAGACCACCGGTTTAAAACAATGCAAGACCAACTTTCATCCTCAAAGCAACCAACAGTGATCTGGTATGAACTTGATAAAGTTCTAATAGGTAATTTGAGGTATGTGGTGCCAAATGTTTACCAGCTAGTCCTGCAAATTTTTAAATTTATGATGAAGTTTTAATTTTCTTGTAGAATTTTATTCCGAAAAAAATGCTGAAGTATATACAATGTTTAATGTACCAACGGTTTAATCTTTTGCAGTCGAACTGCACGCGACAGAGATAGATAAAAAATGTAAATTATGTAAATTATCTAAAGTCATAAAAATCAGTAAATTAGTGAAATACGGTTTATAAAAATACACCTGAAATAACGTATTTATTCCTATTCAATGTTTCAAAAATTAAAATTGTACAGTGTTTAGCAATTAAGAAATTTGTGAAAAAGAGACATTTACAGACACATTTCACAAAAGAGAAAATAAAAAATAATTTCGAGCGAAATGTCTCATTAACTTTTGATTAATATAATAAAATAATTGTCAGTTTACTATTCTCGCGCATTGTAAATTGCTAGCGTAGCAGCATGAACTGGGATTTCCACGTGTAAGTACAAATGTTTTATTGGATTCATATGAGGGGAATTTTGAGTCTTGGACGTGATTCTAAATTCAGTAGAATGCTTCTCGAATCACTTTATGTCGAGTCGACTCTTATAACATGGTGCATTACCCTGTTGGTAAAAGCCTCAACTTGTTGGACACACTGTTGTCATGAATGGGTGTACCTGGTCTACAACGATGTTCAACTAGCGCACAAACGTCAAAGATTTTTCTATGGCGATTATGGGTCATAATGTGCTCCATAAATCGCCTACGTGATATTTTAGTCACTACAGGTTTGACCTCGAGCAACTGGGCAGATAGGAACCATGGTTTAAATAGGAAATCAGTATATTCGCACGCGCCCGTCGATGTGACAGACAAGAAAAAATGATTCGTCGGACCATGTATTTTTTTTTTCCATTTTTCTACAGTCTAGTTTGGATGATAGTGGGCCCGTTGCCAGCGCAGCTGGCGACGACCTGCTGTCATCACAGGAACATGTTTAGGCCGCCGGCTTCGTAGGCCTACACTCAATAGTGCATGATGCATTGTGCATTGAGAAACATTGTCTGGGTCACAACTGTTGCACCTGCTAGCGATTTCAGCTGTTACAGCTCTTCGGTCACAACAAATAATACGTATTCCCAAAGCTCCCCTCTGTAATCATGCGTCGAGGGCATATAAAGCTGTAAAGAGACTTATCGTTTCGACAATTGTACATCACTTTCCATACCTGCTCACAATGATTGTATCAAATGCTCCTTCCAAGATAGATGTTTTTAGTTGTTGAGTCATAACGATTTCACCTTTTGTCAAAGTCCGATAAATCTGCTGATTTTTCCATTGTTTCCCTAATCACGCTGTGTTTTTAAAATAAATTCATGGGCACTTTATATACTTCAAAATCAGGCGCGCACGCGCCGTGGTTTTGTTTCTGGACGAGTTCGTTTTTTTTAAATATAGAAAGTGATCAGTGCTTTTGGGTGTACATGATATATTGCGTGTGCTAGAAAGATAAAAAAAAAAAAATGTTATGGATTAAAAACAAAATATTATTAAAAAAGCTCTACAGAACTTTTTATAACATTTTGTATCATAGAGATACGAAGCTGTTTTGCAAATGAAAAAATATCATTGTCATACGAGACTTTGCATGAAAGATAGTTCAATATCTCGATTATAAGATGTGCTTCTGTAGAGACATGCACAACTTGAGACTGTACTAAGCTATCTAGCTTACATAACTCAAAACTATAGAATCACTAAAATACAACAATTGAGTTTTGTTTGATAGTCTAAGAGAAACTGCTCATAAGAGGGAACGAATTCCGTAGAGCATAATGTTTATCCCAGATTCCTTTATCAAGATTTAAAAAGGTACATTGATTACACATACAAGTCGTTTTACAATGACTTCCTGCCCAAAACGCGACGAAGAATGGATTGAATATAAAAAGGTTGGAACTTGAACCCCACATGCGACACAGAGCGACGCGGGTAAGAAAAGTTAGTGTAAAACAAAATGCCCAATCATTTTCCCACTGCCGGAAAACCGATTTTTTTCACGAAACTCGGCAGTCAGGTAATAACAGTGCTGCATGACCACGCTCAAATCACGACACTAAGTAGCACTAATCGAAAAAGGAACAGGACATAGTCTAGGAGGCTAATTAGCTAAATGAGAAATGTCACGAAAAATGTGATGTTGTAATTTTGTAATTAAAAAAATTTTTTTTTTGAAGATGAAGGAAATAACAACTGTCAGACTTTGAGAATTTGATCTTCACATGTAATACTACATCAGGTTTCAATTTTCCAATTGTTTTTAAAATTCTTTGACTTTTATAGCATTTCTATTTTTTTTATTAGAAATTTTCAATATTTAGAACCAATTTAAGATTAATCATGGTATTACCAGTATATTACTACTCAATACATATAAAGATTGATTTTCAGAGGTTAAAATACTATAAAAAAAGTATTTTTATTAAATAGTTTTCAAGATACAGAGCTTCAAACTTGCAACTTTGGTCGATTGCACGCATGCATTCTATTTCATAAGTTTTTTAAATGTCCAAAACAGATAATATAATTTATTTCGCGTCAAGATATTTTGCAGAGCTACATTTGAATATGAATTTATTATGTATATCAAAATTTATTAAAATCCGCTCCTATACAGTAGGGTGGGCCGAAAAAAACTTTTTTTCGATTTTCGACTATGGCGGGTGCGGAAAAGTGGCCACTGGTGGCACTCAGTTCACACAAAAAATTTGAGATTTTTCGGACTTTTCCTTACCCTGCCGCAAATGGCTTGAAAATTTGCAAAAATGCTGATTTTTGAACTTTTTTAGGTAAAAAGTTAAAAATATTAAATTAAATTTATTTTGGCTGCATTTGTTTGAAAAGGCAGCTTTAACGTACCAAATGCTTAAATAAGTTCTGATAATGTATTATTTAATTGCTAAGCGTATTTTAAGTAAGCCGATTTTCATAGCTTTTTCACGTATAATAGGCAAAATATGTATTAGTTTGAATCGTTCGTTAATTTCTCTCTTATTTATGTTCTTTGGTCTTTAAATTTTTTCTATGCATCAAAGGTCATATATTTGGGCAGCGGACAGCTGTATAACTCAAAAACAAAGCTGGAAGGTGAGAAGGGGTGAAGCAAGACTCAAAGAGTACGCAGTGCCTCATCGTAATGTTGAGGGAGTTAAGGAGGAAATAAAAGAGAAGAGATAACTGCGATAAGGGATTGTTATTATTTTACTATGCTCAAAACCTGCGACATATGTTCAGTGTGGACGTGAAACCTTTTCCAAGAGAGATGCGGTACTTTTTGGATCATTTGATGTACCTTTACAGTGTTTTGTGCGTTTTATTACGACGAGCTTAGAAATGGCTAGTATGAAGGTCCATGGCAATGTAAAAGACACGCGACAGCATGAAAAGTATCCTTTTTGGGCACCATGCTTATTAAAGAAATTGCAATTGCCAACTTATACGGATATCATGCTCCACTACTACTGGTTGCGAAGCGATACGGCAGAAAATCGAGAAATCCAATATTAGTCAATAGATGATGTTATTAAAAAGGTAGGTGAAAAAGTTACCGAAATCTGGTAAAAAGCTTCCATACCAGTGTTTTCCCAACGATCAATTTACAAAAAAGATTAAAAACTACTAAAAGGTTTCGCCATATCGTACGAATTCTTCGCGGGTTGTCTTTACTTTCAAGCCCATACGATTACAGGATTTCCCCAATGATCTACACTTCTTTTAATAGTGAAAGTTTAGAATAATAATTTAATGGTAGGTGAAAAAGTTACCGAAATCTGAAAAAAGCTTCCATACCAGTGTTTTTCCAACGATCAATTTACAAAAAGATTAAAAACTACTAAAAGGTTTCACCATATCGTACGAATTTTTCGCGGGTTGTCTTTACTTTCAAGCCCATTCGGTAACTTTTTCTTCTACCATTTTAATAACATCATCTATTGACTAATATTGGATTTCTCGATTTTCTGCCATATCGCTTCGCAACCAGTAGTAGTGGCGTATGATATCAGTATAAGTTGGCAATTGCAAGTCCTTCAACAAGCATAGTGCCCAAAAAGGATACTTTTCATGCTGTCGCGTGTCTTTTACATTGCCATGGACCTTCATAATAGCCATTTCTAAGCTCGTCGTAATAAAACGCACAAAACACTGTAATGGTACGTCAAACGATCCAAAAAGTACTGAATCTCTCTAGGAAAAGGTTTCACATCCACACTGAATAAATGTCGCAGATTTTAAGCATGGTAAAATAATAATAATCCCTTATCGCAATTTTCTCTTCTCTTTTATATCTTCCTTCACTCCCTCAACATTACGATGAAGCACTGCGCATGCTTAGAGTCCTGTTTCACCCCTTCTCTCCTTCTAGCTTTGTTTTTGAGTTATACTGCTATCCGCTGCCCAAGTATATGATCTTTGACGCATATAAAAAATTTAAAGACCAAGGAACATAAATAGGAGAGAAATTAACGAGCGATTCAAACCAATGTAATTTTTGCCTGTTATACGTGAAAAAGCTATGAAAATCGGTTTATTTAAAACGCACTGAGCAATTAAATTATGCATTATCAGAACTTATTTAAGCATTTGGTACGTTAAAGATGCCTTTTCAAGTAAATACAACCAAAATAAATTTAATTTAACATTTTTAACTTTTTAGCTAAAAAAGTTCACAAATCAGCATTTTTGCAAATTTTCAAGCCATTTGCGGCAGGGTAAGGAAAACTCCAAAAAATCTCAAATTTTTTGTGCGAACTGAGTGCCACCAGTGGCCACGTTTCCGCACCCGCCATTATCGAAAATCGAAAAAAAGTTTTTTTCGGCCCACCCTACTATACAGCCATGGCTTTTTTTACATTTTTGCTCATTTTAAGTATGACCCCAAAATGTCCTCGCTTTCGATTCTTTGTTACAGTCCGCATAAGCTTATTTTTAAAAGCAATTCTTTTCACACATGTGCGATCGAGTGAATGCTGGGTATTCAGTGTTGAAAACCTTTAAATTTCATTCAGTAAAGATTTTTTATGGACATATCAAAAATGTGCATAGGGGTGATATGAGTAAATAATATCTGTATGGAGAAAAAGAAGATTTTGTTATAATTGTTTTATTTAATTTGCTAAAATATTTCTTCATTTTCTTTGTGGGTTTACGTGCTCATTGCTCTAATGGAACAGCCGCCACTGATAGAATGACCCTTTTTATTTCAAAACTGGGACATAAACAGTACAATGAAAGCTACATTCAAGTGAGACCGTCTCTTTGTAAACAATTGCGTTTGTGATCGAAAGATAAACATATACCTTTCGGATTAATATTTTTCTTTACGTATGTTTTTAATATTAGTGGTTGTAAGTTTTTAAGACAGTTTATTTTTAATTGCATAGTAAATAAAATTTTAAGCGTCTTTTTTATAAATTGGTAATTAATTTCGTTATGCATATATTTCAGACTGTTGACCAATATGACGACGTCAGTGCATTGCTTTATAATTTACATTTAAAAATGATTTTTTTATAGATATTGCCAAAAGATTTAAGAATCTTCAATATATTGCATGCGATATATTTATTTAAAGTATCTTTTAATTAATCTATGATATCTGAACGATGCAATTATTTTAAATTTAAAAATAACTTCCTTTGACATAAATGTGCTTCATTAAAACTCTAATATAGTATATTTAAAACTTTACATACCGTGAGTGCAATTATGAAGATGAATTTTAGCATAATTAAACCAATGGTATTCCTTCATAACGGAAAAAAGGGTAAATTACTTTATATGAGCAACTTGCCCAAGTAGAAATTGGTCGAAACACTGCTCTGTTATGTTCTTGATGAGAACAGAATTTTTATCAATTTGTTTGGTGGAAAATTTTCACTAAGTTTTAGTTTAATATATAGTGTATTAATCGGATATGTAAGAAGTTTATATTCCTATAGGTATTAATTTATTAATAGTAAAACATTTTTCATTATCAAAAATAGTGAAAATTTTAAAACTTTCATCTTAGAAACGCATTTTTTTTTCGAGTAAACTTTTCTTTTAAAGTTAATATATTTTTCTGTTGTTAACGCTTTTCAACATAGTTGAAAAGATTTTTTGAATTCGTTTTGTCTGTTCATCTGTCTGTTCGTGTATTCGTTTTCTTTCAGTCCATTTGTCCGTATTCTAACTCGCGTAAATGTAATCGAATAGCCATAAAATAAATATATGTTATAGGGGTTTACTGTGGCATGTATCATAATTAAAAATAAAGTATGTTTCATTTACAGGGATACTCAAAAGAATTCCGCTACATTACAGTGTATGAGGGAAAAACCGTTTGTTTCAATGAAATAAAAGTATTTTAAACATGCTAAAATTACGGTACATCACTCGGGTGTACTACAAGCTTTTTTCATAGAATATGCTGTGCATAGATATTATTATTTACATACAGGAATTGCACTAAAGAATTTGGCTATAGAAGAAAATGAGCCATAATTGAACTATTTAAGGCTATGGACAAAAAAATTGGTGGAAATGCGTTTCAGCTGTACTATGTATTTTAACTGTAAGTATTTTTTTAAATATTGCTTGTTGTGTATAAATTATAAATATAATGTAAAGGTTCACGCAAAAATTCTCAAGAACATACCATTATCGACAGAAATTGCTAAGAGAAAAATTTTAATATGCTATCAATTAAATGAACTAAATTTCATCATACTATGTAGTATGTATACTACATAGTATGTATACTATGTACAATGTAGATATTATACAGAGCTTCAAGAAAAAATTTGTTTCAATGATAATAAATTATTTTAAATATACTGAATTTCATGTATATCACTGGGTATATTACAAGATTCTTATTATAGAATATGCTGTGGATAGTTCTCATCATTTACTTACAGGGATACACTAAAGAATTTAGCTATAGCAGAAAATGAAATAATTGAACAATTGAAGGCTATGAACTATAATTACAGGAAGTGCGTTTCATCTATGGTATGTATTTTTAAATGTAACTATTTTTTAAATATTATTGGGTGTATAAAGTCTAAAGATAATATTCAGGGTCACATAAAATTTCTGAAGAACGTCCTAATATTGGCAGAAATTGCTAAGTGGAAATTTTTAATTGCAGTGTGAGTTTAAATGAACTAAGTTTCAGCATACTATGTAGTATGAAAACAAATCTATAGACAATATACAGGGCTGCAAGAAAAAAGTATACTTTAATGTTAATTTTATCGTCATCTTTCAGCTTGAAATTTTGTTACAGTAAATCTGAAAGTGCTAGAAAGGGTTTAATAATCTATGTTTTAGGCTTGATTTTTCGTTCTTGTTTAATTTTCGCTTTTAATATAATGAAACAAATTTACTAGTTATTATTTTTAAATGATAAATTTCTAAGTTATCATTTAAAATAAAGTATACATATTAATTTAAATCAACATTAAAGAAAAAAAATATTTTTCTTAATACCTAGAAAAAAATGCTTTTGAATTTAAATTACTTATTAATTGAACAAAATTTTAATCGTTTCCATAAAAAATGTAATTTTTACCTAAAAGTCAAAATTTTGAGATGGTTTTTAAATAGCAATGATAAGGTAATAAAATAAAGCATTGTTATCTCTTTAAATTTAACGTCATACATATAATAAAAAGATTTATTTTAATACGCATATAATACAAGAAGTTAAAACTTTCTAAATAGTAAAAATAAAATCTTAAAAGTCGAAATACCAACAAGTTTCAAACACTCTGTAGCCATCTGATTGACCCTGATGATGGCCAAACATCGAAAACACATATTTATTTTGATAATTCAAGCCCATCAGGAATTGAGTTTAAATCGATTGCAACACTCCACGGTTATCTAAACGGACCTAGTTATGGAATCTATTTACGTCAAGAGCAAATTATTGAATACATACATATATTTTTTGTTGAATTATGAAGTAGAAGAATAATAAAACATAAAGTTTTAGCAATATCTTAATGACCTTTTTAAAAAAATGTTTTTGTCTATATTTTCAGCAAGCATTTGTATTTACACCAGACAGCGTACGCCCAATTCAAATTAATACACTCATTTTTTGTGAGACTTCCAACACCATAAATGTAAAACCATAATTAAATGAAATTTAATACATAAATGATTGGTATTAAAATAGGCAAATGATCACATTTTAAAAGGAAAAAAGCAGTATTAAATGCCGGGAATCAGAATATGATAGCCACCAAACATTGCAATAAGTTCTACTGTACGATGTGGCATGGAGTCAAATTTTGTATGTAAGCCTTAGGAAAAGATGATCTTTGTATACGTACGCAAAGTTCATCTGTAGAAGCTATATGCTGAGAATAACGAATGAGACGGTAATCAACGAAATCCCCCCCCCCCTCCTGGTTTAGTGAGTGACCTATCCGGTGAATATGCGCAGCCCACAAAAGAAGCTGTATTGCTCTCTGCAGATGAGATGTCTTAAACATTCCTTGTAAAATGTCGGCCATTCTAATATACTAATTTGGGCGGACAGTTAATATAAAAGTTTGAATTAAGTTTTACTAATATTTTTATGTGAAAAATACTACGAAAATGATTCACAAAAACATTATTGACATTTTTCCTAGCATCCCTACGCCAATTTCAATATTAGAATAATTTCTTCTTGTTTTTAAATTGGTTATAATTTCTCTTTTGGGATTAAAATTAAAATGATATGTAATCAAAAACGATTGTTCCTTCATATAAAACAATATAAGGTGGTCTGGTGTAATAACGCCAGGCGGGGTAATAACGCCAAGTGCTAATATTTTGCATAATTATGAAATAATCTGGTAAATGACACACATGTGCTCTGCGCAGAAGGGTTTTGAGTCATATAAATCGCAAAAAACAGCTTCAATTTAGTTTGTTTCATTTTTAGGTCTTATTGTTTTTACAAGCAACTAAAATTAACGCTTGATCTAAAATTTGCGAGATACGTTTTGTGATGTGAAGACTATTTTTTTTATCCGGAAATGCTTTGTTAATTACATAAATTTGTAGTACATTTCATGGACTTTCAAAATGTTGTTGGAGATTTTGGATATCTTCTCGAGATAATTTGTAATTTAAAATGTACAGCACAATGCCTATAACGGGGTAATAACGCCAATCCTTGGCATTAATACCCGGTTGATTCCCTACAGTGGCCGAGCTACATCCTAAATACTGATTCAAATAAACAAAGTTAAAACTATGCAATGTTTCTAATAATTCTATTTAAGCGGTCCTTTTTAAGCTAAAAGAAGCTCACGGTCTGATATTCTTTTGCCTCATCCTCCCCTCCCCCACACACACCACACCTTTATTTTTCTTACACTTTCACAAAAAATTTAACATTTTCAATAGCTTAAAATGCAATTTGTCAATTTCTAAGTTTGTAGAGTTTGTATTTTTAGAATTGGGCAATCTACATGCAATTATTCCATCTTATTTCATAGTTTTGTTTGCATGGCGTTATTACCCATATAGGCGGGTAATAACGCCGAATAGCAGTGGTCAAAAAATCACGCCATTACATTTTATGTATACATATCTGTTAAATTATTTTTTTATATAGATAGTCAATGAGTTGCTGTATCAAATCATTTATTTGTTTGAAAAATACAAACTAAAACTGAGCCACGAAAGTTGGTAGAACCTTAACGTGGCGTTATTACCCCAGGGTACCTTATATTAAAAAAAATCACGAAGATATCTGCTTTTAATGCAGGAGGATACGTCATTCTCAAGTTCAATGTTCGACATGATGCTCAGGACCTGACTAAATTATTTGGAATCGAAATGATTTGTTCCTTATTTTTATAAATATATTACCTATAAAGTGAAAAGTCCTTTAGATCACATGACAAGGCGTTTTTTCTCTTCAGAAATTCCATTCAAAACGCTAAATTTGACAGTGTTTTTTGAAAGATGTATTGTCTTAACAAGAAAACGGGAAACATCTTTCGATTTAATAGATACTGAATAACAACATCTGCCACTTTCATGTGTTTTTGAATAAAATTGATTTTAAATTTATGAGGTCATAAAGCTACCCCTTTGGATATGAGTTAAGTATATGTTTAATAAAAAATCTTATTTGAAATAAATAATTAAATAAAGGTGTTTCATTCTCTTTTGTCATTTCTTAACGATTCATTAACATCTGAAAGGAAAAAACATCAAAGATTTATCCGCGCTTTAAAGTATAAATAATTAAATCATTAATCTATCCATGAAAAACCAGCTTAAAATATTTCCAAGAAAAAAGAGTTTCACTCATCATTAATTCCGTTCGTGATTTCAAAAGTTCCAAGGAAAAGTTTTCAAATGTAATTTATCGGTGAATTTTATTATGGATTTTTAGAACTTTGCTAACACAAGATTCAAACTTTTAGTTATTGAAAGATGAAGAAATCGCTACGCATATCATAATCTTAATCGCTATTATACTACAATTACTTATGTTTTACAAAAATAACATTCAATAATTTTTAAATATTTCAATTTTTTAATTTTTAATTGTATCAGTTATTTTTTAAATTGAACTTAAACACTAATTTTAATTCATTAACTGTGAAAAGGTATTTTCTTTAAACTTTGCGCAAAATATAAAGCATCATTGAGCGAGTTTTTATTTATGCTAGTAAAATAACATATGCGGAATCTGATAGTCAGGTTTTCAAGAACTAATAAATGAAAATTAATTAGACGAGCATTATTCATACTTAACGGGCACAATCTCTAATTTAGTAGTGTCAGTGTAGTTTTCTTTGCTTTTGCTATCGTTGAATGGAGCCTTATATCTTTAAGAATAAAATTCAGGGAACAGGTTAAAACATTCAATTGAGAGTCATTAGAAAATTTTGCATCTTTCGCTTTACCACACGTCAGTGATTTTATGGCCATAGAAACAACATGAAAACAAACTGGACCTTTGTACTTATTTCTACAATTAATATTTTCATATTTTCTATCTTCACAATTGTAACAGAATGTATTTGGCTTACTAGGTCTAGGTTTGTTGTTAATTTCAGCTTCTAATTTTATTTTTGGCCTAACTTCTTATGTAATATTCATTCACTGTAGAGAGCGTAGCCTGTTGGTACATAAAACAGTATAAATGCATCTTGTTTTGCAAATATATTGCTGTGCTGCAAAATTTCTACATATGAAATTAGCAGTACTAATAAGTATAACTCAAAAATTTCTATCATTCATTTAAGATAAAAAACAAATCTTTAATAATTTACTTATTGGTTAGGATATTGTATCTATAAGACAAATTATAGGAACTTCAGAAAAAATAAAAACCTGTTTTCAAGACCGTTTTAACCCGTCAGTAGTCGCGTGTCGGTCTTTTCGCCGCCCTTATAACTTAACTTCTCCTAACTTGTATCACATTACAAATACAACGGAGATCTTCCATGTAGCTGACTTTGAAGCTTTCTAGACCACCTTAGTGAAGTAACAGCACACCTCTGTTTTTCTTTCACGTACATTTTTAGAAACAAAGTTGAAATTGGAGAAAAAGTCTACGTAACAATCACTAATGTCAGTCCATTTGTACTTTTTATATTTACTCCAGATCTCATGAATAAAATGCATAATTTAAAAAAAACTGCAAATTTATATCTTCATTGAACTGTTATTTTTGTATATTAGGTGAAAAATATTTGTTAATTTACATATTTGGTATGTGGGGGACCAGCGGCGAAAAGACCGAGCTCGACTAATGACGTTGTGAAAAAAGTCGCGACTACTCGCGGGTTAACTCTAACTGCTAAACTTTCTCTAACTCAGAATGACATCAAATGTAATTATAAACTGTAATTATAACTGAAAGTGGATTATTTTTCGATTTTTCAGTTAGATAGGATTTCAACCACTTTCCGTCTTTCATCGTCCTTCAACTATTAGGTGTGATGCCGAACTGTATAATAATGAATGGAATTGCCTGACTTCTATTATTACGAATTAGCTCTACTGTTTTCTCAATCAATATAATATCAATAGCATTTTCTATTGGAAATCCAAGTATTTTCTTGTTAATAAATGTGGCAGATAAACAAAAAGGTTTGATAAAAATATGCAAAACGTTTGACAGTTCTTATAAAAAAATGCTGTAGAGTAAATTTTGTAAATTACATTTATTTAATATTATATAATTATTTCAATGCTAGAAAATTTAAATATCAGGAAATTCTTTGGTACCAGTATTTTCTTATCGGAAATGTCTTTTTAAATGAGGCAAAATTTTACACGGTTTACCTAGATTTATTTATCTGTAAAATTTCTGATAATTTTCCTAAAAAAATACATTTAATCCTACGACGCCAAAATGTATTTTGTTCTGCAGATATGTTTTATGTTGTATAGCTAATACAATTTAAATTAACAATTAAATTTTTGGTTATGATATTATAAGGTCAAATGATAAGAATTTCAGAATCAATCAACGCTTGTTCTAAGATCATTTTAGCTACCTCTATCTTCTAAACATTCTCTAACTAAGATTGACATCAAATGTAACTACAAACTCTATTTCAAAGTGAATTATTAGTGGATTTAGAAGCATAGTTAGTTGGAATTTCAATCATTTTAAATTTACAATAAGTCATTCAAAATCTGCATTTCACCTTCCTTCAACAACCAGGTGTGATGCCGAATTGTAGAATAATAAATGGAATTGCCTGATATCTATCATTACGAATGAGCTATACTGATTTCTCGATAGAAATAAGTAATACAAAGAAAATAGCATTTCCATCGCAATTCAAAGAATTTCCTAATCGTTAAGCATGACGGGTAGACAAATACGTTTGATAACTATGCAAATATGACAATTAAAAATGCTCTAGCATAAATTTTCTAATTACATTTATTCTATATTGTATATTACATAATTAAAATTCATATGGAAAGGAGAAGTAAATATATTAAATCGCAATTCAAAGCATTTTCTACTTATTAAATGTAACAGATAGACAAATTACTTTGATAAAACTATTCAAAAATATGATAGTTCTTTATAATGCTCTAGTGTAAATTTTGCAAATTACATTTATTTAGTATTATATAACGTTGAAAAAAATTTGAAAAAAAAATTAAATATTAAAAAAAAATTTACAATATATATATATATATATATATGTTACAGGCCAAACCCGATTTTAGGTCAAACTAGATTGGCCTAGGCCAAACTAGTTTATCCTAACGCCCATCGGATAGACTAGTTTTTCCTAGGCCAAACCGGTCTATCCTAACGCCCATCAGATAAACTAGTTTTTCCTAGGCCAAACCGGTCTATCCTAATGCCCATCGGATAAACTAGTTTGTCCTAGGCCAAACCGGTCTATCCTAACGCCCATCGGACAAACTAGTTTTTCCTAGGCCAAACTAGTTTGGCCTAACTCTTATAGGATAAACTAGTTTAGCCTGCTGTTTATTGGTCTGAACTAGTTTCTCCTAGGCCGATCTAGTTCACCCTAGGCCAATTCAATTTGGCGTGATTTTATTGAATTCAATGACCGCCACAGCGCCAACATTCTAGTTTGTCCTAGGCTGATCTAGTTTATCCTAGGCCAAATTAATTTTACGTGTTTTTAGCTCACAGGCGTCAAAGCCTGAGAAATAATGGGCTCTCAAGTTCTGTATGTATGAAGTACGTATGTATGTACGAATGTACGTACGTATGTACGTGCGTATGTACGTAACGCGATAACTCGTGATAGAAATATCCGATTTGCTACAAATTTTGGATGCACGTTCATTGATATAAGGTGCTTTTCTGATTAATTTTGGGAATTCATTGGATAAGAATAAAGGGAAGCGAATGGGAGACTAGTTCTTCACCGTTAATTTAGAGAAATGGATTTTTGATGCAGAATTATCAGTTTTCATTTAAAATTATAGATATAGGATCATTGAGACAAGGCGCCTCCATGATTAGTTGTGGATGTTTATTGTTTAAGTGTAAAAAAGGACAATGTAGGTTAACCCCCCCCCTCCATAATTTAGATAAATGGTTTTTGACGCAGAATTTACGGATTTGCTTCATATTATTTGTATATAGGTTCTTTCTGAAAAGGCGATTCCCTGAATAGTTTTGGGGGTTTAATGGTTAAGTATGAAGGGAAAAATGAACGATTACATCTCTTACATAGAAAAAAATAGTTTATCCTATGGGCATTTAGATAAACATGTTTGGTGTAGAAAAAAGTAGTTTATCCAATTGGCATAAGGATAAAATAGTTTGGCCGAGGCTAATCTAATTTAGCTCGAAAACGGGTTTGGCCAGTAAAAAACATATCTTTCACTAGAAAAAGTATAAATGTATGTCAAGAGTCATTGCTTATAACACCAATACAGAAATTTAACATGTTCACCTTAGAGACATGATGCATTGGACATGGTGTTTGCTTTTTTGCTATTCTTGCCACGGCGTCAATTTTTTTTTCGTGAAGTCGTAACCGGAAATTCGATTCAAAACGTAGCTTTATTATTTTCTCAAAGATACATAACTTTTATGAGAAAATGGTTTACGCCATTCGATTACATATTATCTGAATCTGTTAACCTTATGCATTTTCGAAAAGGAAGTAGTTCATAAATGTGTTAGGATGTAGCTCTTTAGGATTTGAGAAAAGCCTTAAGGAATGACAGAGAAATATATTCACAAGTCTACTTTTTACTGAACGGAGTCAAAAGTTATGATGTTTATATCTCTCATATTTTTTTTTTCTTTTGTTCTCAACTACATTGATTATTTAATGAATCCGTATTTGAATATTGAAACTCTAAGAATCTAGATAATCATTAATACATTGTGTATTTTCATTCTGTGAACACATCATAATTTAAAAATACATTGTAAATTTATCCAATAAGTATATAAGCAGTATTTTGTAAAGGAATCTTATTTGTATGTAAAGTAAAATCTGAATTTTTTGCAGAAATTGAGTAGGGCCAGATCGAGCCGGACTGTGTCTTTTTTCGCTGATTTTTGTACAGACAGAGCTCTACCTGTACAAAAGTAAATAATATTAAAGTAGATAATAATATTTTGCTTGAATAAGCAAACACCATGTCCAATGCATCATGTCTCTAAGGTGAACATGTTAAATTTCTGTATTGGTGCCATAAGCAATGTCTCTTGACACGCATTTATACTTTTTCTAGTGAAAGATATGTTTTTTACTGGCCAAACCCGTTTTCGAGCTAAATTAGATTAGCCTCTGCCAAACTATTTTATCCTTATGCCAATTGGATAAACTAGTTTTTTCTACACCAAACTTGTTTATCTAAATGCCCACAGGATAAACTAGTTTTTTCTATGTAAGAGGGTAATCGTTCATTTTTCCCTTCATACTTAACCATTAAACCCCCAAAACTATTCAGGGAATCGCCTTATCAGAAAGAACCTATATACAAATGTGAAGCATATCCGTAAATTCTGCATCAAAAACCATTTATCTAAATTATGGGGGGGTAACATACATTGCCCTTTTTTACATTTAAACAATAAACATCTACAACTAATCATGGAGGCGCCTTGTATGTTTGATCCTATATCTAAAATTTTAAATGAAAACTGATAATTCTGCATGAAAAATCCATTTCTCTAATTTAACGGTGGGGGATTAGCCTTCCGTTAGCTTCCCTTTATTCTTATCCACTAAATTTCCAAAATTAATCAGAAAAGTACCTTATATCAATGAACGTACATCCAAATTTTGAAGCAAATCGGATATTTCTATCACGAGTTATCGCGTTACGTACATTCGTACATACATACGTACTTCATATATACAGAACCTGCGAGCCCTTTATTTCTCAGGCTTTGACGCCTGCAAGCTAAAAACACGTAAAATTAAATTGGCCTAGGATAAACTAGATCAGCCTAGGACAAACTAGAATGTTGGCGCTGTGGCAGTCATTGAATTCAATAAAATCACGCCAAATTGAATTGGCCTAGGATGAACTAGATCGGCCTAGGAGAAACTAGTTCAAACCAATAAACAGCAGGCTAAACTAGTTTACCCTATAAAAGTTAGGCCAAACTAGTTTGGCCTAGGAAAAACTAGTTTGTCCGATGGGCGTTAGGATAGACCGGTTTGGCCTGGGACAAACTAGTTTATCCGATGGGCGTTAGGATAGACCGGTTTGGCCTAGGAAAAACTAGTTTATCCGATGGGCGTTAGGACAGACCGGTTTGGCCTAGGAAAAACTAGTCTATCCGATGGGCGTTAGAATAAACTAGTTTGGCCTAGGCCAATCTAGTTTGGCTTAAAATCGGGTTTGACCTGTAACATATATATTTCAAACAAAATTTCCATTCACCCATATTTAAACGGAAAGATTTGTTCGGCCAAACAAATTTTTGTTGATTCAACAAGAGTTTTTTCTGTGTGTATACACAAAATTTAAAGTTCTCGACTTATACAGTTTTTGTGTACACACTCTATGACGGACGGACAAACAGAGGACAGATACGAATAGAAGGTTTCGTCAGATGAACGAAATGCTAAAAAGAAGAAAATTGAAGACGATATTTAAATTTCCACTCATGACGGCCTCTAGATATCTGAAAATGCTTTGGATTTTTAGAAGTTTTTAATGTATTTTTTATATATTTAAAATAATTATACATTATATGTATGCACCTGAAAACAATTTCAGTTAATATACAGATATAGTAATAATATGGTTATAAGATGTCAATAAAGTTTTATGTAAATAAAGTTTTATAAAAATTACATCAAAAGGGAATTTTTTTCTATTTTGACAGACATTTACAAAAGAGTAATAAATCCAAATTGACGTTATAATAAGGGATTAGTGTATTGTTATAGAACTAGACTATTAAAATATATGCTTTTCAATCCTTAACATAAAAATACTAACGTAAAAAATACATTCTTTTATTATTTAATTTAGACTAAATATTTATCTTCATACTTATATTTATTTTGAAGTTGACAGTGGAAACCTTCATTAATAAACAATTAAATTTTCCAAATGCAACTAATTCAAGCCCTTTCATTTTTAATCAGTTAGTAATTGAACGTATACACGACTTTATTTTTCTAAACTTTTTTATGTTTGATAAAACTATTGAAAATTAAAATATTTCATATATAATTCAAGGAAAATGTGCGCACAAAAATCCAGATACATTTTATATACAACATTCTAAGAATTATTTAAGTTTTCTGCAGTTTTTTTTTGTTTGTTTGAGGTGAAATTAAAATAATCATTTATGTATGATTTTACAATTAGCATTTATTCTGCTATAAAAAATTAAAATAGCTTAGGAAATAGACAGTAATCATATTATAACGCAAAAATTAACAATATTTTTCTTAGACAGGTGCAATTATTTTTATTAATTTCACACATTATTTAAAAAATAATGTTATATTTCACCGTACATACGTAAATACACTGCTCAAAACAATTAAGAGCAAGAATCTGAGAAAGTGTCACGCCTAGCATTATGGGGTGATTCATGACATCTCAGATTTTCTCCAAAAAATTACCAGTTGTTACTTATCTTGTTAAAAGACTAAATCCAGAATTTTTTGCCCCAAAGTTGAGTTGTTCATTTTTTATGGCCCCCTAAAGGTCATCATGACGTGAAAAAAAATAAGCGTTTTTTTAAGACATGGATATTACCATGACTCATAGCTCTTTGCGCATACAACTTGCCACCAAATTCTTTTTATATCTGGAATGTAAGAGGGTTGAAATTTATATATTAGATGAAAAACCCGTGGCAAGTTTTTGCCGCAAAGTCACAGAAGGTCACAAAAAGATTCATTTTTGTTGTTTTTTTTTCCATTTTTAAGACCCTATAACATCTTGCGCGTTCTACTTGCCATGAAAAAATAGGTGGCATTTGAAAGCCATGTATTAGCACTTTTAAATATTGTATATATAGTTGAGGCAAGTTGGATGCGCTTTTAGTTACAGAGTGCCAAAGTCTGAAAAATGTCATTTTTGACCAATATTCAAACTGTCATAATTTCTTGCGGCAACAACATTTTGAAATAATTCTTTTGCTATTGTTTTATTCTATTATTGTCCTTTTCAAAAAAGTAAACTCCATTGAGGCAAGTTGCTTTAAAAAAATTAAATGATTTTTAAAAATATGGCCTTCTTTCAATAGTCACAGCTATTTTATTATTAGAAACAACTTGACTGGATAGCAATACTTTATTTATTTGTTTGTCTATATAAATTGATGTTCTAATATATTGTGAGATATATATGATGATGATGGCATTTATTTAATTTTAACCCTTTCGAGTCCATTTTTTTTTCAATTTTAGAAAAAATTACTTTTACTTTAATAATATTGACACTAGCTATCCTAATAGATTAATTAGAGTTTAACGAATATTTCATTGTCTGAAACATAATGAATGTTGTTGTTTTCTGCACTATTAAATTCATATTCGTGAAACAATAGGCTAAGGAAGAGTTTTCAGAAAGGGTTTAGAAATATTATATTTCAACAAGTTAGTGACATTACAATTTTCTAATACTTTTAGCGCTTTATTACAAATAATTCTTTCAGGAAAGTAACTTTTATTTTAAATTAAGAGGCAAATACATTTAAAATAAAATAATCGCAAACAATACAAAGAAAAATTAAGCAAATTTTTATTATTATTACTAAATGCCTTAACATTAATGAAGTCATATAATAAATGCAGACACATACTAACATTGTTACATGTAATTAATAACAAAAGTATTTCCTAAAAATAATAATACTCAAAAGACAAGTTTTATTAATAGTACACCAGCCCTGAAAACGTTAAAACGAAAATATTTGACATTTACAAATTACAACTTTTAATTAAAATGCAAATATAAATACAATCAGCCAACACTGTTAATATTTTTACATTGATTTATCAGTACGAGAAAAGAAAATAAAAAATATAACCATTTCTTTTAAGATATCTCAAAGACATCTTTTAACCCTTATGGGATTTTTTTTTTTTTCACTTATGCAAAAAATAAATTTTCTTTTACATTAATAGCTATCCAAATATATTAACTGAAATACATGAATAGAATACTAATGAATATGCCCTCCTCTGAAATCTATTAAAAGTAGTTATTTTACATACTATTCATAGTCACATGAAAATGTATACTTAAAATTTTTTAAAATTATTATTACATATTACTAAATTCCAAAACAAATTCATTATAAAAAATACATAGAAATTTACTACTTTTACTGCATGCAGATAATGAGAAAAGTAATAGTTAAGATAAAATAATACTCAATAAAGACCACATATTATTCATAGTACAGCAGCCACGAACACGTTAAGCATGTAACAGTAAAATAATTGGCACCAGACAATTGTATAAAGTTGAAAAAAGAATCCTATAACTGTTAAAAGGCATCTTCATATATGTTACAAGATACAATTATGTTTTTGATTTTTTTTTTCTCTGATAAATCAATGTAAATACATTAACAGTGTTGGCTGATTGTATTTATATTTGTATTTTAATTACTTGTAATTTGTAAATGTCAAATATTTTTGTTTTAACCCTTTCAAAGCTGGTGTACTATTAATAATACATGTCTTTTTGAGTGTTATTATTTTTAAGAAATATTTTTGTTATTAATTACTTGTAACAAGGTTACTATGTGTCTGTGCATTTATTATATGATTTCATTGATGTTAAGGCATTTAGTAATATAAATAAGTATTTGCTTAATTTTTTTGCATTGTTTGCGATTATTTTATTTTAAATGTATTTCCCTCTTAATTTAAAATAAAAGTTACTTCCTTGAAAGAATTATCTGTAATAAAGCGCTAAAAGTATTAGAAAATTGTAACATCACTAACTTGTTGCAATATAATATTTTTAAACCCTCTCCGAAAACTCTTCCTTAGCCTATTGTTGCATGAATTTAATAGTGCAGAAAACATTTGTTATGTTTCAGACAATGAAATATTCGTTAAACTCTAATTAATCTATTAGGATAGCTAGTGTCAATATTATTAAAGTAAAAGTAATTTTTTTCTAAAATTGAAAAAAAAAATTGGACTTGAAAGGGTTAAAATTAAATAAATGCCATCAACATCATATATATCTCACAGTATATTAGAACATCAATTTATATAGACAAACAAATGTATAAAATATTGTTATCAAGTCCAGTTATTTCAAATAATAAAATAGCTGTGACTATTGAAAAAGGCCATATTTTAAAAAATCATTTATTTTTTTTAAAGCAACTTGCCTTAATGGAGTTTACTTTTTTGAAAAGGACAATAATAGAATAAAACAATGGCAAAAGAATTTTTTCAAAATGTTGTTGCCGCAAGTAATTATGGCAGTTTGAATATTGGTCAAAAATGACATTTTTCAGACTTTGGCACTCTGTAACTAAAAGCGCATCCAACTTGCCTCAATTATATATACAATTTTTAAAAGTGCTAATACATGGCTTTCAAATGCCACCTCATTTTTTATGGCAAGTGGAACGCGCAAGCTGTTATAGGGTCTTAAAAATGGAAAAAAACAGCAAAAAATGAATCTTTTTGCGACCTTCTGTGACCTTGCGGCAAAAACTTGCCACGGGTTTTTCATCTATTATATAAAGTTCAACCCTCTTACATTCTAGATATAAAAATAATTTGGTGGCAAGTTGTATGCAGAAAGAGCTATGAGTCATGGCAATATCCATGTCTTAAAAAAACGCTTATTTTTTTCACGACATGATGACCTTTAGGGGGCCATAAAAAATGAACAACTCAACTTTGGAGCAAAAAATTCTAGATTTAGTCTTTTAACAAGATAAGTAACAATTGGTAATTTTTTGGAGAAAATCTGAGACGGCATGAATCACGAGTGTGACACTCTCTCAGATTCTTGCTCTTAAAGGATATTTGAAGTTTTATATAAAATAAAGTTATAAACGAATTTTTTTGCCGAAAATGGAAGAAGAGAATCACAAATGCAAATTTTTCTGGTTTTCAAACTGTGGAGTATGCAAATTTTGAGTTCGACGTCAAAAACGTCGCTTCAGCGGCAGCGAATGAAATTTGACTTTCATCTGGATAAAAGAGAATGAAGACAAGGATGATCGGCATTCAGTGATTGCTTTGTTTCAACTAGTACGATGTCTCAGCGAAGTCATTAGACAGATTCTGAAGCTTGGAGAATTGTTGGTAGGTTAGAAGGGGGCCAAACTCAAGCCGAAGTAGCGCAAGCCATTGGAGTGTCACAAAGTGTCATTTCCAGGATCAGGAACCGTTTTTTGGAGAGTGGATGTGCAGGCCGAAGACCAGGGCAAGGTCGTAAACGGGCAACAACACCGATTGAAGATCGATATTTAGCGTTAACAGCTCGGAGACACCGAAACATGAACGCCATTCTTCTCCAACAACACCTTCGCTCGGCTATAGGCACCAAGATTTCAACTCAGACTGTCGGAAACCGGCTCCATGCTGTAGGTCTGTAATTCTGTTTTCTGGCGAGTCCTGTTTTTCTGTGCATCCGGATAATAGGCGTATTTTCATCTGGAGGGACCGTGGCAGTAGGAATAATCCTGCGTTCGTGCACGAAAGTGTCAGATTTAGCGGTGGAAGAGTGTTGGTGTATGGTGGCATCTCCATTGACGGGCGCACTGACCTCTACATCATTCGAGATGGAGCTCTGACTGGTCGCCGATATAGGGATGAGATCCTCAGACCTATTGTAGTCCCTTACGCTGCAGCAATCGGAGATAACTTCATTTTAATGGACGATAACTGCAGGCCACATCGTGCAAACCTGGTGGAGGATTTCCTTTTCGAGGAAGGAATCGTTCGAATGGAATGGACAGCGTGTTTTCCAGACATGAATCCAATCGAGCACGTTTGGGACGCTCTAGGAAGACGAGTTTCTGGCCGCCAGCAACCTCCACAAACTCTCCAAGAACTGGAAAGAGCTCTTCTGGAAGATTGAGGCAGAATACCCCAACTCGTCATTAATAGCCTCATTGTGTCCATGCCTCAAAGGTGTTCAACGTTGCAGGCCGCCCGTGGAAATCATACCCCCCTACTGAAAATGATTTTCTTTGAAGAAAACATCTTTTCTTATTTTTTTTTCTTATATGCACAAATTGTGTTTTTTCCTTTTGTACACAAATGCGCAATAAAATGCATTTTTTTCTGCCAAACATGTGTAATTTATTCTCATATAACCTACTATGTCTGTCGTCGATGTATCAATCAGCTAAAAAGTTTCCCAGATACAAAATCCACCTAAAACTGCAATATCCTTTAATTGTTTTGAGCTGTGTATTTGCCATTTGACAGTTATCAAAATTTGAAAACATTGCATATTTTTTTTCTTCCATATAACAGATTAACACCTTTAATAATTAAATTTGCCAAAATTTTATACTTTAATTCGTTCAAGACTTTTAAAAAATGATATTTAGTATAATATTAATTATGATCTTAATTCTATACTACGTGACTACAGATTTTCTTTTTTCCATATTTATAACCAAATTTTAAAGCTCTGTTTCAATTGTAAATTAATTGGAAGTTATTGGCAATAAATCACATAAGAAATTGGATAATTTAAAATTGAGTTTGAATTTTATAAAACGCTTTTAACCCTCTCATGCATAAATTATTTTGCATTATTTTGCATTATTGACTAAAAATCATTTTTTGAGATAAATGAAAACCCGTTATAAAATAATTTTATTATTGCACTGTATGCTAGTTATTATCTATCAACAAATCGGATATCTATAAATGAATGCTCAAAAGTTTTTTGCTGAATAATGCAATATTTATCTGTCCTCATATGAGGCCCGTATGCATGAGAGGGTTAAAAAAGAATAGCCGATATTCAACTTGACTTAAATATAAAATATTTCAGCTCAAGCAAAATTAAATGAAAAACTATATATAAGTTTACATTTTTGGCATCTAAAGTTGAATTTGACAGCTTCAAAAGCAAGGATAAAAATAAAATCATACGGATATTATCACGTTAAATAATGATAAATTTTAACATAATGTAATATTTTTGTGGAGAGAGATAGATACTACAATATTTATGATTATTAGCATAACAAAGTAATTTTTTAAAGTGAAAAAGTAAAAATAATAAAAAGAAAGAAAGGTTTTTTCGACTGTTTTCTTTTAATTACAAGAAATAAAACTATAGCATAAATATGGATTAACATTAATTTTAAATCTTAGATATAAATCTATAATTCTTAAATAGAAACTCGTTAAATTATAAATAACTTTAAGATACACATTTATAAAAACCATATTTATTCTAAAATTAATATCGCATTTAAAAATATTAGTGGATCAAGATAGCATATTATATATCTATATTCACTTACTCTTGCGATTATCCTTTTTTTTAAATAAGTAATCCTTTAAATGAGGGGGGAAATTTTTATGTCCAACAAGAGTGTTCTTGATAACTGATTAATTATTTTTTAATTTTAAATTTTAATTTTTTAATTTTAATTAAGTTATCACAGAATCTCCAGTTAGACTAGAATTAGTACACAGTCTTTATAGAAATCAAAACACTAGGCGCTTTTTTGCACGTGCTGCTAGTTAAGCATTCCATAAACAGGTACGGGGGTAATCTCTTAGCGATGTCACAAAGGCATTACATTTTCTTTTGAAAGGGCTTGACCTTGACATTACAGACAATGATTCTGTCCTCTATTCACTTATTCACAATTAACTATGATTTTTTTGACATTCACATAAGGAATTCGTTTTCGACATTCGCGGCCGAGCTACGGACAACAAAATAAAAAAAAAATGGCTTCCGCTTCCAACGCTTTTTGCTGATGGAAACCAGTTGGTTTTCTGAAACATTTCAGGTATGAAAACCAGGATTTTGTAGGAAAGTGGTACATTACTTTGAGAACCTAAAAAAAAGGCAAAACGTTCCGGGAATATTTTCGGTACGTTACCCTATTTTTTTATAGTGTAGTGCGAAAATCTTAATAGAGTGTAAATGACAAATTATTCTTACAAGCAAATTTCTCTTTTTATCTTTATCCACGTCATAACCGTACTGGAATAAAAATATTCGACGGTATATTTGAGCAAAAAAATTTACAATATTTGCGCTGTTTTTTGAGAAATTGTGAAATGGGTAACAATCCACGTCAAAATTATATTAAACAGGTTATACGCTTTTATTCTACTCGTCGTAATACATTGACAGTACAAATGGTACCACTGATCGAATTACTCCGTATTGTATGCATTTCTGTTAATGTCAACATATTCCATTCAAAATAAAGTAAGTAGATTGAAAATGTTTTTAAATTATTATAAATATTAAGAAATCCGAGCTCGGGATGTTAAGTGACACTGTCCATTTTTAATTAAACAAGATGATTAGGAATTAGGAGCAATTGTTGGTAATATATGACAAACAAATAAGCAAATATTGCAATCTGTTCTGTCTACTATCATTCTTCCATTCTTGTTCTAATCGACTATAAGTGATTTGCCTAATATCCAAGTTACTGATTAATTGAAATATAAATAATGTAACATGTTGCGTTAAAATTATCTTATATACATAATTCATATCGAAATTATCAATTTGTATCACCATTGCCTTTCGAGTTATCGTTCAATAATAATTTAAATTAAACAAATGTATTGAGATATTTTCTAAAGAAAAAAATCATAAAGCACACCAAACACTTTCCGGTATATTTAATAAAATATTTTGGACTTAAAAAATGTTTTCCTTTTCTCTCTCTTTCTCTCTCTGTTTGTGTGTGTGTACTTTTCCTTCAGTCCTTTTCAAGCGTTTCAAATACAGCTACAAACAGGACGTACAAAATTCAGAATTTCTATCAATTATTCTAAAATATTTCAATGTATTTCAAAGCCCTTGTGAATTTTCTAAAATATAACTGTTTTTATATATTTTGCGGAATAATTGTTTTTAAAATAATACCCGTGAAACTTTGCGAAATTTCTTCCCAGTTCATTCCAGCTGAATGAACTGAAAACATGAATGATTTCTGCACAATTATTGTTTCTAGAAGTTTTGGAAATGTCAAACGCCATTTTATTCCATTCATTCTTTTTCTTCAGCGTTTCTTATCGCCAATGATACTATGAAACAACTAAAAATTAGAAAGCACGCATATTCCTCAAAAGCATTATTATTCATACAAAAAAAAATCTTTATTGAATTGATTATGTACGTCATGAAAAACAGCACTTAATATTTCTATTTATTAATGTATTTTATTGTATTTTATAGCTATTGTGAAATTTCTAAAATATTACTGTCTGGATATATTTTGAAGAATAAGTTAAATTGAGGTAACTGGGCCATAGGATTTTTCATTAAAAAAACCTTTGATTAATATTTTTATAAAAACTTTATATTACTTGAGATAGGTGTTACAAAAATTAAAAAAGAAATAACATTGACATGTTTTTTGACATTGACATGTCCGTCTAATAAGATCCATAATCAATATCAAAATCAAAATAAAATTCAATACAAATGAGACGCGACAATGAGATATAAACAACAAAGACCAAAAATTAAAAATTAAAATATACCGTGATCTAAAAAAATTTTCCAAATTGGTGCATCTCATTCAAGCTTTTAGCAGGAATTTTTTCATTAATTCTAACCCTAACTTAGGAATAATAAAAGAAACGGTATTATTGAAAAAAAAATACGCATATAAATTTCAATGGACTCTCTTATAATAGACTTACGGCAACAATTTGATACGAAACCTAATTTCCTTTCACTGAAAAGTATATTTTGTAACACCTCTATCAAGTAATATAAAGTTTTTATCAGAATGTTTACATAAAAGATGAAGTACTTGCAATCTTATGATTTAAAAAATTTAATGGATTTAATAAACTTTTTATCACCTTTGATTAATTTTAAGTTTTAGCTTTTATGAACATTACACCTCCATCTTTACTTCTTAAAATAATGTGCGTCAAATCGTTCCTAGCACTGTCTTTGCTTTGATCGGTTCCTGAAAATTCAGGCTTTTTATTTTTTTTTAACGTTGAATTGGTTGAACGTTCTTGGCTTTTTATTGCAATTCGGTAAGTATTTTTAATAAACAATTATTTTTTCAAATCTTAGGCATAAAATGCATTAATATTATTAGGTATCGATGCATATTTCCTTCACGTTTTAGATATAAGGCCGGTGTTCCAGTACCCTATGAACTTTTCAAGAATGGGGTAGCTGGAACATGCATCAGGGGTAACAGGACTATGTAGGACCAGTTATAAATATTTTTTTGGAGTTTCTATTACTACGGAAAATTAATTTTTATTTATTTATTTTTTTTTTTTTTGCTTGCAGTAAAGAAGATTATGTATTATTAAAATTACATAATAAAATTTTTAAAAAGCATTTCAGCGGGTATCACACTATATTTCTTAAGTGATATATCCAAACCTCGAAATTTTATGATACAGAGTAAGATGCATACATATATGACAAAGTGGCATTATTAGAAAATTATCGAAACCAATAACAAATAGTTCTCTTCAATGTAAAAACATGGTTATATTCTGAAGCGATTTATTAGACTTATATCAAACTTTCTTTGAAATTAATAAAAGAGAAAATGACGTACTATGACGTGACATGACGTACCTACATACCCGTATATTTGTAGATTTATATTGTTTATATTTTTATTAAAATACCCATGTATCTTTTATACTAATTACTTTTACTAAAGTACTTATTTCCTCACTTGTTTTTTATGCATATTGTTTAAATAAATCTAATAATTTCAGTTTTGGCGCTTCCTAAAGACACCTTGACAGCAAAAGTTTCTCTGACAGCACTCTTTTATAATTATATAATTTACACAATCTTCCCAGTAATTTTTTAAGCTGTTTACATTACTTCAAATAGGACTTCATACCCCATATTAAAAGAAACAAAGGTGTGTGGAACATAGAGACCCGCCTGCTACACTGTAAAAGACTGTAATCCTACACTGTAAAAGAAAATCTGTAATCCTACAAATTCCGAAATCTGTTAGCTTACTAAAATTTTACTTGTGTACTGTACAAGAAAATATATAAATCTACAAAAACCAATTTGTAAAGTTACAGAAATTTGTAACTTTACAAACGTGTCTACTAAAATTACTATTATCTTGCTAAAATTTTACCTGTAACCAGGGTTGCAATTACATAACATATTCTGGGCATCTCAAGCGTTCTAAAAAAATCTTAGTAACCTTACAATTTTTTAGATTTTGGCTGTTGCCGTTACATAAAAAATTCTAGAAATCCCAGTTTCCTAGAAAAAATCTACTAACTTTACGGAATTTTTTTTTCAGTGTATGAAAAAAAAAATGATGAAATGAATATATTTTTTATTTTTTGATATTATAATGTAATTTTAAAAATTTCTGTCTATCAGAGTGAATCTGACTAAACACACTTACAAAAATTTAGAATTTAATTCAAATAAACTTTAGCTTTTGAAGCTGAATTGACAGAATCTCCAAAGTCATATTATATAATGAAGGCTGAGTTTCCCCATTTAATTTTACGTGTTCTCAAAATAATATCTGTCAAACTTCACGAAGTATGTTTCTAATTCATTCTCTAAACTGAAAATATCAATCCATTTTTGGATATTTGTGTTTCTAGAACTTTTCGAAATATGAAAAGTCATTCTATTCTATTCCATTCATTATTTATAAACAATGACCGAGACAGCTTTTTAAGGCCGAAACCGAAAACTTAAATCATATTTCAGTGATCTTCTTATTTTCGGCTAAAAACGAAAATTTTCATATTTTTTAAGCCATTGCTACATACATAAATATACATAATAATTATTTAGTTAACTATACGAATAATATTTAACAATACGAGTTTTATTGAATTAAAACATATTTCAGTTTTAGGAATTTACATCTCAATTTCTCTTTATAATGATTTTTGTAAATGATTAACTGTAATAATAGAACTTTCACGAAGTGTATTCGAAGCATTTCAGAGATATCAAATAAAAACAAAATTTTTATTACTGTTAAGCCTTCTGCTTTTAATGTTCACGTGAAAAATTTAGCCGTATGTGTGTTGCTTGCTTTGTATTTTGCAGCCACATCTTGAGTGAATCATGACTGATAATTATGAACATTGAACTTCATAGCAATAAATAGTCTCATATGAGCCGATACACCTAAAATCGATGAGTAATGTTGAAAATTTCTGAAAGAAGAATTGAAATTTTTGGAATACACACTGTAAAGAAATCCGTGTGATGAATGTGCAAAATGGAAACTGATGGAGGAAATTTTGCCAGCAGTTTTTGCCATAAAAATTTCAGTAAAATTAGATGTAAAAAAAAACTAATTTTACTTCAATTTTTACGGCAAAAAACTGTTGCAACATTGCTGTCAGCAGATTAAATTCAGAAAGATACTCAGATTTTGGTCAAAAACCAGAAACGAAGCAGAATTTTTGGTCGATCTCTAATTCTCTAAAGCACTTCATATCAAAAGATGTTGAAGCTTGATAGAAAACAGTTTAATTTTTAGCTCACAGGCTATCAAAGCCTGATAGCTTATGTTTCCGTCCGTTCTGTATGTGCGTAACGCGATAACGCATGATAAAAATATCCGATTCACTTGAAATTTTGGTTATATGTATATACTGATAAGGCGCTTACCTGATTAATTTTGAAGTTCATTCGATATGTATAAGAGGGGGAACCGGGCTAATGTCCCTCCCCTTAATTTATATAGATGGTTATTTTATATGATAAAGCATATCCCTGATTAGTTTAGGCGGTTCAATGATTAAGTTTAAAAAGGTTAAATGGCAGAGTTATTCTCCTCCCCCTTAATTTGTTTTTCGAAAGGCATTAACCCTTGAAAATATAAGGCTGTAATTAACATATAGTAGCCTGTGAGCTCGATGCCATCAGTTTAATTGGGCAATATTCTTTTTATTCATTTTCTTAATTGAATTCATTGAATTTTCAGAGTACTTTGTGTAATCTTTTAAAGAACTAGAAATTTCAGTTTAAAAAAACCAAAGTTTTTGTGTCATGGCAATCAGATTCCTCAAAAATATAATTATTTATCAGGACATACTAAGTTAAATTTGTAATTATGCACGGATATACGAAACGAAAATTTGTAATTCGGTAAATTATCAAGATGTATAATTTTGAAGAACATTTCAAACCAAAAAAAGCATGTTAGTTGAAAATATACTTTTTTAAAACATATTACAAACTTTATTTTCCAAGGGACAAAGAGTAAATTCAGTTAGTAGACCCGAAATAGGAGAACCCATTTGGACTCCATGATTTTGTTTACCAATAATATTTACCATTAAATGTAATAGGGTTATTATGGATGTTTAGATTAAGATCTCATTTTTTTTGTTAATTTCAAATCATATTAAATGCGCTGTATTTTCAATACTATCATATATCTTATTGCAAACTACTTGGGTGTCAACTGACATAATATAGTGATATTATATCAAGACTAGCTATAATATAATTAATTGATAATTGTATCTGTTCGATTTTTTGAATAAATCTTCCATTGTGTATCTGTTCTCTGCTCTGAATAAAATCTTCTGTTGTATACATGCATAATAACGTGCCAAATATGAAAAGCTAAGTGATGGCGTTTCATTCAATACATTATAAGATGTGGAACAATGGAATATCATTTATATTTGTTTGTAAAATGTATAGGTTAAGAGTAGAAACATGTGAACAGTTAAATAAAACTATTCTTCCGTTTTTAAAATCTTATTATTACACTTTATAAGCAATAAGAAAACAATCAGAAATTAGCTCTAATGAAATTCCTAAAATCCTACTATTTCGATATATTTTGATGAAAAGCTGTTCTGAAAAAAGGAATTTTAAACTGCTCGAAGCTTGATTTCAAAGTTAAATTTGATTAGAATAAATTAAAAACATGAAGCGTACGGCACACTTGTTCTTTCTGGAAATTTCTGTAATGTGAGTGGTCATTTTTCCATTCAAATGAATGGAATTTCCATTCTCCAAAGCATTTCGTATCACGAAAGAAACTGAAGTTTGAAAAAAGTAATTTAACTGTATACTTTATTAATTGAATTCAATAAAATTTTTGATTGCTTTATGTAAACATTAAAACTATTAGAAACTACAATTTAAGAAGAAATCATGTTTTGTTATTGTGAGCACAGGATACATACCCCACTAGAAAAAATCTATAGAAAATCTATAGGTATTTGACCCAAAAATCTGTGAGAAATTCGTAGGTATTTGGCCCATTATGCAGATATTTTTAAGAATATCTTTAAAAATTCTGCAGATAGTCTTATGTTAAGACTAAATCTGCAAACTTTCTTCAAATTTCTGTAGAATTTCTGAAGAAAGTTGCGATTTCTTCAGATATTCTTAAGATTGTTTTTAGTGGGGTAAAAATCATAACCAAGCATTCGTTAAAAATTTCTCTTTTTTGCTTACTAAATGTGCCATTATTAAATTATCTACTAACAGTATATACAACATCCATTATTTCTATTATTCATGAAGTATATTTCATTATATTTAATAGCTCTAGCCAAATATATAACAAATTAACACGTTTTATTAAAACATTCTTTCTAATTGCTAAAAAGGTGTAAGAATATCAGCAATTCAGTAATTAGAAAGAAAGTTGTAATGAAATTTCTAAAATCGTATTACTTCGATTTATTATCATAAATAACCGTTCTTAAAATAATGTCTGTCAAACATTCTTGACTCTTGTTTTCTAAGTTCATTCGAACAGAATAAACTGAAATGATGAAACGTTCTGCACAGTTATTTTTTCCAGAAGTTTTGCAAATGAGTCATTTTGTTCCATTCATTTATTCTCCAAAGCATTTCATCTCACGAAAAAAACTGCAGTTTGATAGAAAGTAATTTTACTGTCTATTTTCTTAATTGAATTCTTTTAATTTTTTTTACTGCTTTATGAAAGCTTCCAATCAACTAGAAATTATAATTTAAGAAAAAAAAACAAGTTTTGGTGTCATGAGTTCATTCGTTTTTAAAAAGGGAATCTTTGCATTTGTAAGAAATATAATCTCAATGTACTGAATTATGTTTCATAATTCTCGTGAAATTTCTAAAAATATTACTGTCTCGGTTTTTTTTTTGTGAAATAACCATTCTTAAATAATATCTGTCAAACTTCTCGAAGCATGTTTTTAATATTCATTCGATCAGAATAAACTGAAAACATGAAATGTTCAATACATTTATTGTTTCTAGAATATTTGGAAATAAGAAACGTGTCATTTTATTCCATTCAGTTATTGAAACGAAATAAAACGAAATATGGTAGAAAATATTTTAACATTTAATTTTTTAAAAATGGAATTCAATGAATTTTACTACTGCTTTATACAAATTTTCAAACAACTAGAAATTATAATTTAAGAAGAACAAAAAATTTGGTATCATGATAGGCAGATCCCTTAGAAGCATAATTATGCATCAAGTCATACAAAATAAAATTTGTAATTATGCGCGTAACATACGAACAAAACATTTGTAATTAATAAAATTAAAAAAAAAATGAATTAAAAAAACTATACAAAAGAAAATAAGTTAGTTGAAGATATTGTTACAATATGTTATTTAAATTTAAAAAACCAAAGTTAGCGCTGTATGGCGACATTCTGTATTTTTATATAAATACCATAATTATGAACTAAGTGCTATTATCGTTGACCAAATATTACAAATAAGTTAATAGACAAAAGTTACAATAATATTTGATATATCATCAAGCATTATTGTACTTTCTGTCTATTGTCTCTCTAACACTTTCCTGAAAAAGGTTGTAAACATATAAAACTTTCTTTTAGAAAATTATCTGTACTTATCAGTTCAATATATATCAGATTTACAACGAAAAAATCATGCAATGAAAGTACTTCTCTTTTAAATAATACAAATCATAAAATATATTAAACATTATTGTAGGCACATCGCATGCAGAATTACGGTCTTGTTTTTTAAGGAAGAAAAAATATTATTATGATTATTGATTTTATTTGGTGTTATATCTTCATTTAGTTCTTTTTTAAACTTTTCTTCTGCAGCCATCAATAATGTAATTTACTCAGATGTATCATAGAGAAGCAGGTCATATTACATCTCACGAAAGAAACTCAAGTTTCCTAGAAAATATTTTAGCTGTCCATTTTTCTAATTAAATTCTGTGAATTATCTGACATTCTGCGTGCAAACTATCAAACAATTAGAAATTCCAATACATGCTGTTTTCTCAAAAGTTTAATTATGCATCCGTAAAAGAAAAAAGAATGCTTTTTAATTTTGTAAGTGTTTTATTATAAAGCCAAATTGTAATTGCTACTTTTTTATTCTAAATAATAAAAACAGCAAATATATTTTTTTTTATTGAGAATGGTTTTATTATTTTACAAAATATTCCCCAATATATTCGATGCTCTTTCGATATGTGTGAACCAATTTTCATAGCACTTTTCCTATATCGATTGAGATGTTTCTAAAGCATGCATTTTTAAGTTATCAACTTTTTTTAGCATCGAAAATCGTTGACCACATAGTTCATAGGTTACAACAGAAAAAAAATATTACAAGACAAATCAGGATTATAGAGTTTTGATCGTTCAAATATGGAATTATTTAGGCTGACTTGAGAGATGTCGTGTTGACATTATGAAGAATGTTTCTATTTATTTTTTCTTGTTCCTTCAAGAAAAACAAATGGCTGTGTACCATTCAGAATATACTGTTCTACAATATAGAAAATAAGAAAAATAATTTAAAAAATAAGAAAAATCGTTTTATTCAATACATTCTTTCTCTTGTGCATTTCATATCGCCAAACAAACGGAAGTTTCAAAGTAAATGTTTCAATTGTCCATTCTCTTTATTGAATTCAATGAATTATCTTATTTCTTTGTCCAAATTTCCAATCCCCTAGAAATAACAACTTAAGAAAACAACAAGTTTTCATGTCATGACTCCTGAGATTATTCAAAAATGTAACTACACAAAACTGTAAAAAACTATTATCTTTAATTTGCTATGTGCATCTTCATCTAATCATATACTAACTACACACACAGCACTCAGTTTATCATTCAGTGTATTTCATTACATTTCATAGTTCTCGTGAAATTCTTACTCTCTCGATTTATTTTGAGGAATAATTGTTTCAAAAATAATGCCTGTCCAACTTTACGAAAGTTGTTTCGAGTTCATTCGATTGGGATAAACTGAAAACATGAATGCGTTTCGCGCAATTATTGTTCATAGGTGTTAGGTAAATAAGAAACTGCGTTTTATTGTATAAATTCATTCTCTGAAACATTTCATATCATCAAAGAAACTGTAGCTTCGTGGGAAATATTTTAACTGTCCATTTCCTTAATTTAATTCAATGAGTTATCTGAAATTCTTTGTGCAAACTGTCAAACAACTAGAAATTACAATGCACGCAGGTTGCTCAGAAGCGTAACTATGCATCCGTAAAAAATATGTTTTTCAATTTACTAAGTGCCTCATTATGCAATTAAACGATATCTCTTTTTTATGTATAGGGAATAATAAAAAAACGAATATTTATGATTGAAAATAGTTTTATTATTTTTCAAAATAATCTTTGTTATCATTGATTATCTTGTGTGGTTTAAATATATTTTTTCAGTACTTTTTCTTTTGGATTAATATATTTTCAAAGATCATTTTGAGATCATTATTACATTTTTTTATATTTTGCTTTTTTAACGGATCTACCGCTTATTTGGTCGTCGAAAGTTGTGATAACATAGTTCATTCTGCACGAAATGGACAAAAAGATATCATTAGAAGCCAAAAGTGGACTGTACGGTGGATGAATTCAATGTTTTCTACCGGCCAAATATTAAGTTGTTTAGACAGATGTGCGAGAGCACACGTTGTCATGTTAAAGAATGTTCCTACTTAAATCTTCTTTTTTGTTATATCTTGAAGTTTTTTGGCCAATAAAGGGTTGTGTGCCATTCTGAATTGATTGTTTTACAATTTTGTGGGGGTATTGTGCAATATTCCCATTTATCCTAAAAGATTGGTGAGTATTTGCTTCGAAGTGTTTTGTTCGGGGTGGCTCATCTTAAAAGAGCCGTACAGTCAATTGCACTTTACTATAGTTTTCATAACATGGATCTAAGATGGCACCTTCTAAGTAGATATTCTATAAGGATTTCGACGCGAGACGTTTGTATTTTTGGGGTATTTCTTTACACCGAGTGACTCGAGCCTTACTTTAATCGGTTTTAAATTTATGCGGAAAACAAAGTGCACAAATCTTTTTCACAGCTTTATTTTTATGGAAATCTTGTGTATGCTTGACATAACCGTGCCCAGGTATGCCTCAATCTCATGATTTATTACATAACGACACTGCTGTATATGTTCAAGCACAACATCGATGGTTTCTAGTACAACAATTGATTTTGGTCATATTTCATTAATTCGTCCTTCAGCAAGCGGCAGCTATGTTTCAAACAAGTGAACCAGAAGTATATAGTAATTTTAGATAGCTACTTTCTCACCCAAATTTAAGTGAATTGATCGATGTACTGTTAAGGAGATAATCCTCGTCTAATATTGCAATAAAACACCAAATTTCATGATTTTATTCCGTTTTTTAATTGCGATGAAGTTTTAAGTTCCTAAGCAGGTATGGCAGTGCTGAGCACCCTGGGAACTCATCTTTTGCTTTAGAGTATAAGAGCAATCCCGGGGGGGGGGAAGGTAATTTCCAAGCAAGAAATATTATTTTTGTATGGCAAAAATCATTACCGGTATTTGAACCCTAGCTAGTATTTGAACCATTTACTCTTCATATTTTACTTTTTCAATGTTATTGTCATTTTCAGCTAATACTTAAATTTGATATTCTGACTAATACATCATAATAACTTTTGACAAAATTATTCCCTTTTATCTAATCCTAAATATATAAGGCACCTGTGCTCAACATGGCCCACGCTAAATATTTCATTTATTTTCTTTTTAATTCTATAGCTAGAAGTACATTTTCGACCCTTATGATGATAGAAAGTGTAAAAAAAATAAAAAAATAAAAATTAAAAAAAAAAAATAATTAAAAAAAATCGTATCACGTGGGTGTAGCTACTGCAATGTGAAACTTTCGGGGAAAAATGAATTTATTATTTTTTAATGGAAAGAATATTTCAAATTATTAATACTTATGCTAACATTTGATACAAAGTAAAAATGAATGTAGAGACTCTGTTACTCTATTTTAAGATACTATCCGTAGTTTTATAATTACTTATTATTATATACGCTTTGGGGGGGGGGGGAGCAAAATAAAGAAATGACTCGAGTTTCCATTATAGCCAGGGTGGGCCACGTTAACTTCCATTTCCAATTTCAAAGTTTGTAGTGACTTCAAGCGTAAATATATATTTTTTACGAACATAATTTTTGTTACCTTCTGTTCTTCAGTTATTGTACTTATTATTAAAAATAATTCTTCTTTTTTTTCTTTTTTGGGGGGTTTCCTGGTTTTTAAAAATTTTTGCAATTATTATATATATACACGGGTATGCAAAATTTAAGGACGAGTTCCAAAATGACAATTTCAAGGGATAATTAAACGATGATTTTCATGCGAATAATCAAAAGGAAGTAATATAATTCGAATAATTACTATCCCTGCATAACAGCTAGTCCATGTAACATTTCATTCAGGTCACATATGCTTACAAGAGTCAGAGTCACTGCGGCAAAACAAAAAATGGGAACATTTTAATAAATATTTTAATTTTACTTAAGAAAGGTGTTATAATAAAAATAAAATACATTAACATGTTTTGGAACCGTCAAATAAGTTCCATAAATAAAAATAAAATTTCAAAATATTTCACGGTCAATATAAATGACACGCGACAATGAGATATAAAAACATATCTCATTTTTCATATCTCATTGCCGCGTGTTATTTATATTGACCGTGAAACATTTTGAAATTTTATTTTTATTTATATTTTAGATCATGGTCTATATTTTAATTTAATTTTTTGCAATAGAGCGCGTTGTTATTTATATCTCATTGTCGCGTGTCATTTGTATTGACCGAGCAATATTTTGAAATTTTGTTTTATTTATATTATGACTATGGAACTTATTTGACGGTTCCGAAACATGTCAATGTATTTTATTTTTATTATAACACCTGTCTTCAGTAAAATTAAATTTTTTATTAAAATGTTTATATAAAAGGTGAATGTTTTAAAATCTGATGATTTAAAAAATCAATTGGATTTAATTAACTTTTTATCATAAAAATAGGAAATTTCACACGTCTCTTTTATGAGTATCAAATGATTACTATATGTGACTCCTCTGACAGGTCACTGTGACTGCTGCTTTGTGTCGTGTCACCAGGAGACTTAACAATGTCGTTTTATTGAGACTCTCGTATGACCTGTGATCTGGAGACTCAATTTCAAAGTCATTGTGAATGCTGCATTATGATAAATCACCGATTAATGTCACATTAAAGTCACATGGTGACTTTCTGTCACAAGACCTTGTCAAATGGTGACAGAGATTCTACTGTGAAGCAACCACTGAGAAAAATGGTGAAAAGTCACCATGTGACTTTAATGAGACATTATTTGGTAATTTATCATAATGTAACGTTCACAATGACTTTGAAATTGAGTCTCCAGATGAGAAGTCACAAGAAAGTATCAATGAAACAACATTATAAAATTACCTGGTGACTCGCCACAAAGCAGCAGTCACAATGACCTGTCAGCGGAGTCACATATAGTACTCATTTAAAAATCATAAAGAGACGTATAGAATTTCCTATTTTTTGTTTCGCCGTAGTGACTGTGACTCTTGTGGCCATGTGTGACTTGAATGAGATGTTATATGGACTAGCTGTTAAGCTGGGATAGTAGTTATTCGAATTATATTATTTCCTTTGGAATATTCGCTTGAAAATCCCTTGAAAATTGGCATTTTGGGACTCGTTCTTAAATTTTCCACATCAGTGTATATATTATATGACACATAATATTTTGCAATTTTTCTACAATTTTCTAAGAATTAACAAAGTGTGCCATATTGATAACAGGTTTTTTTTTTCAAAAATGGTCCATATGATACTTTTTAAATTAAACGTATGCAATTATGTATAATTACAAGTATAAAGTCTTTTTTTATTTAGCACATTAATACCTGTAGGCAACAGCATAATTAGTTTCCTGAAAAAAATATTATTAACATGATACAAAAAGCAATCAAACCTTATGTGGGCCATAATGGAACTAGGTACACTGTAAAAAAAATCTGTAACCTTACTAATCTAAATTAACCGAAATCTCTTATGCTTACTAAAATTTTATGTGTACACTGTACAAGAAAATGATGTCAATCTACAAAACTTGTAAGCAAAACTAAAACCATCTGTAACTTTACAAAAGAATTTACACTAAAATTTTGGTAACTTTACTAAAATTTTATCTATAATGCTCGTTATCGTCACTTAAAAAGTTCTTGGAATACGATTTCCCAAAAAAATTCTTAGTAACCTTAAAATTTGTTTGATTCAAAGTGCAAATCTGTATCTGTTACATGAATTTTTATTGTTGCCGTTACATAAAAAGTTCTTGGAATACAATTCTACTAGAAAAATTTTTGTAAGTTTCCCAATTTTTTTTACAGTGTACTTTATGTAATTCAAACCATTTATAGTGACAAATTGAGATTTTTTTTAAATATTTCTAATACATCTTAAATGATGTATGTAAATTTGAGTAATCCGGAATTTTCTTTTTTAGATCATATAAATTTAATTGATATTTACATTTTTTTTGTTTTTTGTGCTACCATATTTAATTTTATCCCCTACAAAAAGAAATGGCTAAAAAAAGAAGGGAAAAGATGATAAAATGACAAGTTTATTGCAGAATTCCTTGCACGATTCAACAAATGTCTTCTTAATCTGACTAAACTTACAATCTCTTGACAGAAGAATTGATGATGTAATCGGCTTATTTGTAAAGAATAAACAGCATACAGCTGAATTTCTTTTAAAAATTGCATTTGTGTGCCAGTTTATTACGTTCCAGAAAGATATATATATATATATATATATATATATATATATATATTTATATATAAAGATACATTGAAAAATATGAAATAGTCAAAAATGGGTACATCGATGTACTCATACTAAATTGAGTATGTTTGGATAAAGAATGATCACATTGCTTACTAAATTTTGAAACATCACATGCTTTCAAATCCAAACTTACGATAATTTTGTACCCTGTGATAATTTATTCTATTTATGGTGGCATAAAAGATGCTTATTAATGTAAATATTAAATTATACTCAGTATTTTCATATAATTTAAAAGCGCTGGCCAATAGTGCTCGTGGCATAAAAATATTAAAATTGGGTATTTTGATAATAATTTTTGCTATTTTTCTTTATAAACACTCAATTAAACTTTTATTGCTGATAATTTTTGATCAAAAAATAAATGCTAGAATATTTTACTTCAATTTATAAGTTCAAGGGGCAGTTCATAGTGATTTACATTTGAACACAATGATGGAATCGAAAATGAGTTACACGTGTTACTTAGTTTTGAGCACATTTGAGGATCGGAGCTATTTTAAGTATGTAAAGCACTTAATATTGAATACTTTTTACTCAATTTTGAGAAACCATTTTTTCAATGTACACAGATCTTTTACAGACATAATAATTACAACTGGAGTGAAAAATTAGACAGAGTCAGGAATGAAACCCATGTTCACAGCGTACGAGGATGTCGCTTTACCACTGAGCCACTCCAAGCGGTACCTGTGTCTGTATTTTTTCATTAATAAACCAAGTTGAGGAATGTCAACAGGCATCTATTAAACAGCTTAGGATAACAGGGCAGCGATGAATAGATTTTGCTATTCCATCGATCTACAATATATATTAAATCACACATACATACACAAATAATGCCTGCATTCAAGAATTAAATGTATACACAAATATATGACAGGCATACATACAATAAATACAATAAACCCTACTGGAGTAAAAAAAAATAACCAGAGTCTGGAATCAAAGCCTGGATGATAGGTCCCAATAATGACCCGATGATGACCGGTCACTTGAGATTTTTGACATTTTGTTAAATGAATAATAAACTACACAGCGGATTATCCTGACATATCTGGTGTGGAAAAAGGAATAGTAGATGTCACATATTTCAGCAAAGATATTTTTCTGAAACCCCATAGGATAGTGATGCGCAAACGCTTTTCCAGAAAATTGTTTGCCACCAGAATATTTGAAAATTTACGTTTGTTTTATCTAATAGAAAAGTTTCTGTCATTATTATAAGAAAAATTATTCTGCATGAAAATTGTGGTATCTTTGTGGCCCATGCGCCACAGGTTGTGCATCCCTACCATAGGAGATCTAAACAAATTGAAGAAACAAATAATATCTTTAGGATTATCTTGTAAAAAATAGTGTTGGAAAAGCGTTGATTCTAGCACATGATTAATAAACATCTTTTAATATGTTGCGTTTATTTTTATGAAGATATCACGTATCCTCGTGGAGAATTGAAGAGTTTTGTTTAAAAAATCCGAAATTTTACCATGTGTTTTATTTATAAATTACATTGTTCTTAAAATGGATGAATATTCTTTTAAGGAATCATGAAAGACGACATTGTACATAATACCCAACAATCAGAATTGAAAAATAATATAAAATGTGTATGTTCAGTAAACACTATTTCACTGTGCTTGCGCGAATGCATTAAAAATGTAATGGGCATAATGTAGATACTAAATGTGTCGAGCATCTTTTGTGAAAGACAAAACGACGAGGGACTGTATTCGGAGATAGTATCTGTACATACTATTGCATGTACTAATAAGATCATTTATTTGTGATTTTGAACAAATACTGCGGAAAAATCTTTTTATCTTCTTTTAAAAAATTAGTACAATAATTTAGTTTTATCAAAGAATGAAAACTTACATAAATGGAAGACATTATATACTGATAAACACTGATTTATACTCCTAAAATATATGATCCCCAATCATTTTCAAGACCAGAAATTATCAACTTTCTTCAAAAACTTTACAAATCAAAGTAAAAAAAAGTGCATTGTGCTCATATATTTTAATAGGAAATATATGTCACCAAAATATGAAAATTAATTATCTATCTGTCAACTGCAATTTAAAGATTTTCACCCAAAGAAAAGAAACTAGTGATTTTGAAAAACATGCTTAGATTTTTATGTCAGAGAATTGAAAAAAAATAAATATAATTCAAACTCTAAAAGTTTTTAAACAAAAAAAACTTTGATTTTTTAAAATCAATTATATTAAATCTTCTCCGATATGAATCACACGTGAGTCAAAATATATTATTTCGTAAATAATTCATAAGAGAAGGAAAATATCAAAGATATTTTAAAAGGAAACAACGGAAGCTTTCCAATTTAAAAAAATTTATTTTTTGAAATGTATGGAGTAATATATAAATCATGCCACTTTAAATGACTAATAATAATATACAGGGTTTCCCAAATTCGTACAACAAATTAAGGTTGTTCTGAACTGCTCCGCTTAACGAACACAAAACATTTTGACACATTTACAAATTCATTTTTAAACAGAACCATATAAAACTGGAAGGCCTGACTATGGTAGCGATTTCGAATCGAACTTAGTTTTTCATTTTATGATAATTAAATTACCTTTCCAGTTGTAAGCTATTTCGATAACGTGATCACCCGTTTTTCTCCTGATTTCGAACAGTTTTTCTGCTTTCGACGGGAAATGTGTTAAAAAACTTCAACTTTGAAGGCTTGTTCTGAAAAATCTAGTACGTTAGTAAAAAAACAGAAAATTTAGTGCAATTACACAGTTTCTGATTAATAAGACAAGGTAGTTGTATGCATTTTCGAATAAAAGTAAATTAAATATTATGTCACAAAGTTTTCCTTTTTGATTTAAGAGCACCCTTAAGAGAGTCAATAGATAAAGAAGATAAAATTCGTCCTAAATGAACTTGGTTCGACACAAATAAATTTGCGAAAAACAAAAATTTTGCAATGAAAAGGTAACGATGTGTACCTTGTTTTGTGTGAAATAGTATAACATCACGAAAAGTTCCGCAAGACAGAATTCTCAAGCAATCTTATGATACCGTATAAATAACCACAATGCAAAATCTGGAATGTCGAGTGCAAACTACTGGCACATATAACCCCTTCAGACACGTAGGATCCTATACACACAATGAAAAATCTGTAATCCTACAGATATAAAGTTGCAGAAATCTGTATGGTTACTAACACTTTATCTGTACACTGTACTTGAAAAAAATGTAAAGCTACAAAACTAATTTTTGTAAAGTTATAGAAATCTGTAACTTTACAAACGAGTCTACTCAAATTACAGCTATAATTACTAAAATTTTATCTGGAACCTGGGTTGCAGTTACATGAAAAGTTCTTGGAATCCCAGTTTCCTAAAAAATTCCTAGTAACTTTACAGTTTTTTTTATTTTCAGTTCAAATTTGTATCTGTTACATGAATTTTTGCTGTTGCCGTTATATAAAATGTTCGAAGAATCCCAATTTCCTGGAAAATTTTATCAACTTTACAGATTTTTTTACAGTGTACATATAAAAAAATGTTAAAAATGAATAAATCGGTGTCAATGGATCATAACAAATAGCAGAACTAAACAAAATAATTATTTGTTACTTATAGCGCTTTTTCACCGTGTTATGTGTATATAAAAGTGGCTTGCAGCAGAAATGTACGAAATATACGAAAATGAAACCGTAAACATTTCTTCTGTATGTTAAGATATCATTTATGGAGTCTATTTGTAATAAAAAAAACCCATTGAAAAGAAGGTATTTGTACGCATTATGGACAGTGCTCCCAATATGGGCACCCTTAATATTTAAAAAAGGAAATCTTGATAGAGAGATCGAAATACATGCCAGTGAAGAAAAACAATTGAAAAGATAATTAAGCCAAGAAAGTACAAAAAAGTGCGCTGTTCGTCATTTAGAAGGAAACTTGTTGTTTCGTGGTGTGCTGATCTTAATCACAGGTAAGATTAAATTCTTATTAGATATTGCAAAATTACTTTAAATATTGAAAAGTGGAGTGTTTTAAAAATCTTTTAAAACATATTTTCGATTGCTATCGTTTATATTTCTTAATTAATTAATTTATTTATTCATTACAAGATTTAATAAATCTACTTCCGATTCCCAATATGAACACCTTATGTCCACATTGGAAGTCCAGCAGGTGACTCACACATTCATAAAAATTGAAAGCTAAGCAAAACCACCTACATTATTTCATAATATTTTGTAGTAACTGAGGTGCTTTGCATCTGCCTGCAAAAAGCCAAAACCAAAAACCCCTCTCCGTTCTAAAGTGTATATTCTGATGATATTTACTGTGCCCTAAACTCGCCCCCAATACTGTAAGATATATTTTTTTATCCCCTCTCCTCAAAAATTCCATAGAAGTGTGGCTCTTCCATACACCCAGTGTGGTGGGTCAATAAGGAGCACTTGTCCATAATAGAGACTGGTGGCTCCTTTTATGGACATTTGTAAAAAAAAATATTATTTAAATTAAACCGGAATAGTTACCAGGTCGCTAATTTTAATAATAATAGTCAACAGTCCAAGGATCATGGTCATATATTTTTGGAGAGCAATCACGTGTACTTGGGGGGGGGGGGATACAATTTCCCTAGGGTGTCCATATAAGGCACAGGTACCTTATTTGCAGACTGCAAAAGGTGCTCCCAAAAGAGTTGAAAAATTATTTGTTTAAAGAATTTGGTAACTTTAAAGCAATTCAAAGTGCTTTATAAATTTAATTATCTAATATCCTTTTTTTTTAAATTGACTTTTAATGGATTTTTTTAACTCTTTAAGCGTTCTATTTGGGGGTTTTCGTCACATAATCTTTGAAATTAAGGTCTGATTTAACCCAAAACTGATATAAATTTTTTTTTCAGCGCATAAGATAAATAAATATATAAAATAATCATAAATAAATACCCACACAAGTAGCTTTTAAAGGTATTATTTTATGAAACATTAAACATAAATTGGAAAAAAAATCTCGGAAGCTTAAAGGGTTAAAAGGAGTATAATTATATATTTAAAGTATATTTTTGAATAGCTGATAATAAAAATTAAATGAATAATAAGAAAAAAAGGAAGAATAAAACATGTTCAAATATTTGCTGTTACAGGATAAATATTGATTTTAGTTTGTCAACTTTAAATATTTTTGAGTCTGAAATAAAACGATTATTTTTTTATGTGTTATGAATAAAATTAAGTAAATTAAGTTTCGAACAAAAATGCAAGCAATAAAGCCTTTGTTCTTTCTTTGGAAAAGAAAATATGTGATGTTAGATAAAAATTTTTATTTTCTGAAGTGAAATTAAATAAATTTAATCTGTCTAAAGATTTCTTTGGAATATTTTTAGTTTAGCATATATTTTGTGCCTTTGATTAGTTCGAAAAGTACAGAAAAATCAAAATTCAAAAATTAAAATGCAATAAAAAAAAAGAAAAAATAATAGAAAAAGAAAAGAAAAAATGGAAAATGTTAAAACTACATTTTTACCACATATGAAAAAATTAATAAAAGTTACTTCTTTAAATGTAATAAAATTAAATAAGAATTTTTTCGTGATTTTGGAAAAAAATACTTTTACGCTAACAAAATGAAAAGTGGCCATTGAAAAAAAAACAAAAGTTACGGTTGACTGAAATTTAACGAATGTGTTCTTTATCGAATGCACTTATTCTGTGCGTTTTTCATGTAACAATATCCTACGGAAGAATTTTTAAAAATGTTTGAAAAATGTCGTATCGCAGCCAGATTGGACAAACACATTATCTTCTATCACAAATTACAAATTCGGAAAACAAATCCCTAACTAGAATATTAAAAAGTGAAACATATGTTTGAATTAAAAGAAACACTAACGGTTTGCTAATAATTAAGAAGACTTTTATAATTATTAATTAATGCCAAAAATAAGTGAAGTCATAGTAGTAAATGTATGGTTATATACTATCTGTATTAAGTGCTAGGACTAAAAAAATAACTTTTTAAACAAAATAATACTCAATAAAAGATATGTCATATTAATATTACGTCAGGGCCGATGGGGTTAAAAAATTCTTTTATTAATGTTCTAATAGCTCCAAACATACTTAAATATATAATGAAGAATACTTTTTAGATTAAAAGATTAAATGAAACAAATTAAGACAGACTTGAATACCATTTTAAAAATAAATAAAATTTATATACAAGAAATTAAAAGGCTAAAAAAGATATAAAAATAGAAAAAGTAAACATTTCGCTAAGCTACTCGCAAGGCCTCATCAGTACAAATAAATATTCATTGCAGAACCAACAATGGAACAAATCAAGACAGTTACAACTATAATTATAAATAGAAGTTTTCATATACGTCCATTAAAAACATTTCAAAAATATGCATTAAAGTATTTAATTGCTATAAAGGACGTTAAATACTAATAAAAACATTAAAAGATCTTAATAATTTTACATGTTTCGATTGAATTTACTCAATCATCATCAGAAAAAAGAAAATACAAATAAACACAAAGATGGAAAATGACAATAAACTATTACAAATGAAATTTAAAATTTTTTAAAAAATAAAAATCACGCGCGTTATATTTTAATTATGTATCACGATATATGTAATTATGTATTAGACCCCCTCCAAAATTAAAATCAATTTTAAGAACTAGAATTGACCCCATTGACAAATTTGACCGATCAGGTGTTTACATCATTCCATATCTTAAAGAAGGTGGTTATAAGAATTATTATATTGGCATGACTCAAAGAAAATTCAAAATAATATGTAAAGAGCACATTGCAGACATAAAATTTAATAGAGGTAAAACAGCATTATCTAGGCTAAATCAAATAGAAAACATAGATATTTTGTTTAATGAAAGTAAATTAATTTATAGGTCAGATTTTTATTTGCAACTTTTTATTAGAGTGAGTATTGAAATTTACGTCAGAAGCTCAATGGTCTGCAATGATTCCTTGTCATTTCAAATCCCAAATATTTGGATTGAATTGTTAAATAATTTAAAAATTAAACAACGTGATACATAATTAAAATATAACGCGCGTGATTTTTATTTTTTAAAAATTTTTAAATTTCATTTGTAATAGTTTATTGTCATTTTCCATCTTTGTGTTTATTTGTATTTTCTTTTTTCTGATGATGATTGAGTAAATTCAATCGAAACATGTAAAATTATTAAGATCTTTTAATGTTTTTATTAGTATTTAACGTCCTTTATAGCAATTAAATACTTTAATGCATATTTTTGAAAAGTTACAACTATATTACAGTTACTAAATGCAGACAGTTAATTTTGTTCTATCTTGATTTGTTCCGTTGTTTGTTGTGCAATGAATACATATGTATACTGAAAAGACTTTGCGAGTAGCTTGGCGAAACGTTTACTTTTTCCATTTTTATATCTTTTTTAGCATTTTTAATTTTGTGTATATTTTAAATTCAGCCTTTAAATGTATGTGTATTGCAAAAAAAAAGATACTTTTCCTTGAAATATAACAGCATGAATAAGGCTGGTCTTGAGTTGTGAATTTTCAAAAGTTGAAAGAGAAAGTATAGCATAATCCAACGAATAGTGCTCGAAAAGCTATCACAGTAACTAAAGTACTCTATGTATGCCACGTGCATACATTTTCCATAAGCTTAAAACAACTTATAAAAAGCGAAAGGAGAAAAAAAAGCAAAAAAAAAAAAAGTTTGAAGCTAATAAATTAACTGTAAAAACTTTTACAGAGGTTACTATTGTTAATGATGCATACAACTTTTTACAAACTATTCATCGCTGCTTATTTCCAGTAAATTAATGATTAATTGGTTTACTTGTGAAAGTTCGTGAAAATAATTAATTAACAATAAAGTTGTTAATGTCGATAACGGGTTTTTTTAATTGAATAATTGTTTGAAGAAAATTTTCAGAAAACGGATCTCTTTTCGAAAAACACAATTTGCAACTCATCTGCTTGAAAAAAATATATTTTTTCTTATAGTTAATGTGTTTCTTTTACAAATATTTAGCTATTATAGCTTACTGAAAATAACCAATAATTCCGTTTTTATTATAATAATAAAGCGAGATGTAACAGGCAGATGTAAATTTTGATTTTGTATGCACACATAAATCTTATCAATACTTTTGTTTGGTAAATTATTCCTTCCTGACAATTTTTATGAATATACTTAGGGGCAAATTTTATATAATTAATTGTAAAATCGTTATTAACGATAATCGTTTATTTAGCTTTAATTAGTATAAAAATAAAAATGAAAAATGAAACATTAAATTATCTATACTATAGAGAAAATCTTATCTCACCACTATCTTATTTAGAGATAAATTTGTCTGGCGTACTAGGTTTTTGAAGCACAAATTTTGGATATAAAGTACTTATCCAATTCTTAGAATATGTTTCTGATTACATTATATTTATTTTAAAATATGCCAATACAGAAACAAAAAATAAAAATAAACCTCTCTTACGGAAAGTTAGAGGTGTTTATTGTTTGCTTTTTCATGGATAAGTTTAATACCAGACAAATATAAATTTAACTGTGATATTAAATATTTGTATACACTTATGCCATACTTTTCAGTTATTTCAAAAATTCTACTAGTAGTACGTTATGAATACGTTTAATTCATTGTTAAAATCGCTTTTATTAGGAAGACATCCCCCCCCCTTAGCAAAAATGTAAAAAAGTTTGACAATAATCACATGATATTCATTATTATCCTGACTACTAATTATTAAATAAGGAGTCGAAATCCGTCGATTTCATCAAATAAAGAGATTAAAAGAACTATTAGATTGAAATTATAGATTGGAATTATGGTCAATCTTATATTGGCTGGAATAACCCAAAATACAAATATTATTTGAAACTGAACGTTTCTGAAACTGAGCATTTAAGTTAATCCAGTCGCGAACTCTCTGAGGTTATTGTCTGCTCTGCCGCATACAGTTCTATTAGTAGACAGTTCATTTGTACCTTCATCTTTTAATATTTGCAATTATTTGTCGACTGCTGAATGGTTTGCATAAATTACAGTCCTAGCTTTGCAAAATATTGGGGTAAAATCCTTTTCTCGGTCTTTTTGTAATTATTATATTTTTTGTAGAAACATCTGTCATTTTTTTAGTATATTGTCCATGAAGAATAGTTGTTGAAAGGGTTTTTTTAATCTGTGGTACTTGTTTTTAATGTTTATATTATATTATTCTTTTTTTTATATTATTGAATGATTATAAATTCTATAGATCCTACACAGGACACACAAAATAATTCAAGTGCATTTCTGTTGATTGATGGAAATTACTTACTAGAAATGTCATCTGCGCGTTTAGTGAAACTAATTTTTTAAATACTATGTAGTATAGATACAAAGGTACTACTTTGTTTCCCGTAACCAAAAAAAAAAACTATCCCCAAACCATCAGATTAAATGCCAATAATGAATGACCTTGAATCGCACAATCATTGACATTTAATACGACAAAGTTGTTTAAAATGTCATTAAGTGACTTTATTTTAACTTTTTTTTTGTATTCCACTAATTATTTGGGGTTTTTTTTTTCGTTATTCAAAATAAAAATTATGTCAATATAATTAATTTCGCTATTAATTTGGCAATTTGTATAATTTATCGAAATTGATTGATGGGATAGCTAAGTAGTACCGATCACATACAGGTTTGGATAAAAAAAAATGCCAATATCTTATCTATTATGAATGGTAATTGTGAAAATTGGATTTTCAACTGCATTTAGCAGTTCCTAACTTGTTTATTTTGACATCATTCTCCTTAATAAACAGTTAACTTTTTACAATATCCTGAATGTATTGAAACATGTTACATATTCTAAGCTGAATGCATGATGTTTTGCTCTCGTTCATAGTATACGGTATAAGTTTTTATTTTTTAATCAACATGAAATACGATACATGAATTGCATTTCCTTCTGATATTAAGATATACTTCTAAATATTTTTATAATAAATGTCTAAGTCATGTGCCTGTCATCACTAGTTACGAATTGACCACTTCATTTTTTATATCCCAGGTTTATATCCATTTTTATATCCTAGATTATTTTGACATTTTAATGTTAGCCAGGCACAGATGATAAATCGCCAAATATTGTTCTGTCACCATAATTTCACCTATATTATACTAGACCAGACTAGTTTTTTGTGACATGACTGTCATAAAAAAATACGAGCTAATTCAATCGCTATTAATATGCAAAATTTACATTTTGATTAAAAAATCAAAATTATTTATTTGAATAAATCTACATAAAAGTGGCCATGATCTCAAAGAATTCTTGATATTTTTATATTAGCCAGGTACACATCTCGCTAATAGACATTTTTTATCTTGTCAGTTAGCATTTATTTTTCACATGTGAAATTAAAATGAATGCTATGAATTGAATAGAGTTGCAAGATGAAATTGAATATCATGGTTTGTGGTATATTTAATATTTTTCTTTTCGTTCGGTTAAAAAAGAAAGAAACAGAAAAAGGAAAAAAGATGATGTGAAAGTCGTGAATATCAAGTATTGAATGAAAGTATAATATTTTTAAAGGAAGTGAGTGAAAACATTACATTTTTAATAAAATACAAAAAAAAAAAAAAAAAAAAAAAAAAAAAAAAAAAAAAAAAAAAGGGATGGAAGCAATGTTTTGCAATTTATCACCTGCATCGCACTAACATAAAAAGTTCTTAATTTCTGTATCAGAATCCAATTTTGTGAAAGATTGAGCAAGTAAATTGATTTATGAATAAAAGTGACATGTTCTGCTTAGGATACATGTAAGGGAGACCTAACTGGTCGCCTAGTAGATAATAATTATAAACTGTCCATTCCGAAATGACCTTATTATAAAATTTTAGAAAAAATATTATGTTAATTTATCATGTAAATTACATTTACATTAATGATATAATTTCATGAATTCAGATTTGGAATGCATCTAATAATTTTTGGTAATTGGCTATAATTAAATGTAATGCATTTTTTCTATTACAGAGTAATGATACTTTTATTTCAGTTATATTAGCTCTATTTAATTTAGGTAAGTTCAGTTTTAAAACCCTCTTTTTTTTTGTAATACAGTCTATATCAAATTACATTTTTAAAGCACCTACTTACTAATAAACAAATGAAATTTGATTAATGCTAATGGATGTTTTAGATTTAAGAGCGTTCTTAGTATTTATCTGACATTTTATTTACCCCTTGACATTTCAATTTATTTTAAAGCATGTGATTTATTTATTTTTAAAAGAAAAATATTCTTAACTGAATACGAAATATTATTAAGGATATAAAATACGACTACCAAACCTTTCCAGTTGATGTAATTGTATCATTTAATGATTGCTGATGATTTTTAAAAAATAATAAATGTTATTATTAATAAAAAGAATATTGCCCAGTTAAACTGATGGCATTCGGCTCACAGGCTGCGCATGCTAATAATACATTACAGCCTTATATTCTCAAAGGTTAATTCCCTTCGAAAAAAAAATAAGAAGGGGAAACAGCTCTCCCCTTTCCACCTGTTTATACTTAATCACTGAACCTCGTAAACTATCAAGGACATGCTTTATCATATAAAAAATCTATATCCAAAATTCAGAGCAAATCGGATAATTCTTAATAAAAACCCATTTATAATTTATGTAATTTAAGAGGAGTTGTCCCCCTCTTTTATACTTAACCATTAAATTTCCAAAACTATTCGGAGATTTGAATGAAATCTGGCCATTCTACTTGCAAAAACCCATTTATATAAATTAAAAGGAGGGGCATTAGAACCCCGCTCCCCCTGTTTATACTTATTCAATGAACACTTAATAACAGTCACGGAATCGCCTCATCAGAATGATCCTATATCTAAATTTTGAACGAAAACTTAATTCTGCATGAAAAACCCATTTATATCAATTAAGAGGAGGGGCATGAGCCCCCCGTTCCCCCTCTTACGCATATCGAATGAACTCCAAAAACTAATTAGAAAGCGCCTTGTCAGGATATACATATATACAAAATTTCAAGTGGATCGGATATTTTTATCATGAGTTATCGCGTTACGCACGAACGAACATACATACAGAACGGGCGGTCACATAAGCTCTCAGGCTAAGATAACCTGTGAGCTAAAAAGTAGTTATGCTTAAAAGATTTAGTAAGTATCCAAAACATATTTTATTAGCATTTTTGTGTAAAATATATATTACAGGAGAGTGTGTGATAATTTTATATGGTCATTTCATGGTAACGTACGTTACATTTTGAACTATTTTCAGTAATCTTAGTAATATAACACACACAAAAAAGTATTCAAAATGTAATTTTGACATGGTTTGCTAATGAAACTTATTCAATGCCTAATTTCGATGAAAATTGCCTAATTTTAATGTTATTTCTTAAAACTTGGTAGTTACATTCATTAAGGTAACTGAAATTACTGAAAAAGTTCTCAAAAGGTGAAATTACTGAAAAGTTATCATATAAAGTGTAATTTTCATCATTATTTTTGAGGTAATTTTCCTCCAAATTGACGCTTAGATAGGTTTCATTGACAAACCATGTTAATTTTACATTTGAATATTTTTTACTGAAATTACTGCAGTAATTTTTTCTACAATTAACGTAAGTTACCATGGAATGATCCTATACTTTCTTGGTCAAATATCGAGTAAATAGATCGTTTGCGGTAACCAACTTTTATTGATTTTTTTAACTGTTAAAAGTTTTATTTATAAATTTTTATAAGTCATTTCTGAAATTTAAAAAAAATTAATTATAAAAAAATAGCAGAAAACAGTTTTTCTTCATTAAAATAAATGGTATTTTGGCATGTTATTTTTTCGGTAAGCAGCGAAATTTACAGTGATGAATGAAGTGTTAAATAATGTTTTAAGTACAATGTAGATTAAATTTATTAATAGCTTTTTTAAAACGCAATATTAATAAGTTCTGTCTTTAAAACTTTATAAAGATTTCTTGCTAACGAATCTTCCAAAATTCATTTGCTTGTAAAATATTGTATTTTTGTTGTATTGTATTTAATTTTTTAAAATACAGAAAATGCATCAACAAAAAGAAAAAAAAAGAAAGAAAACCCATAATGGCCCCAAAAACTTAACCAAAAAAAAAATCGATTATTACTTTATTTTATTACCATTAAATGAATCATAGAAAGGTATTCATAGGTTTTTTTCAGTTTAAAAAATATAAGAATCTCTACAATAATTAACATTAGTTTCCAATTAATCATTATTTGTCTTTCTATATTTTATTCACCTATTTTTATGCAAAATAGTTGTAAGAAATTATTTGAATATAAAGTATTTTTTCCCTTATTTATAGCTGGAATTTAGAATTTAAATCACATATTAATTCAAATATTTTATCATCGAGAGAATTGAAATCGTTTTTCTTTCAAGGTTCTCTAGACATTATCTTCGCCTTGTTGCATTAACAGCCTTCTATTTCAGATGAAATTAATGTCATAAAGGATAACAGATGCATTTATCTACACACTGCATTGATAAATCTATCTCAAGATGTGCGTCAACGTTTATATCATAAAATCTGTTGAAATGATTTAAATAAATCTTGTTAAAAATGTTTATATATACACGAGAATGAGAAATATGCACTACGGCTTCGAGTTTTAAACACTCTCCAATAGTATCAGTGTACAGTGAAGAGATTTAATTTTATTAATAGAATGAAATGCGAATATTATATACAGTCATGTGCAAAAGTTTAAAGCTAAACACAAAAATATCAGATTTAATGGAAATCTCAAATAAAAGCTATTTAAAAATTTAAAAAAATGACTTATATTTAACTTTATTAAAGAATTGAAAATAAAGTCAGTATTTTGTATCAACTACTTTGTGTTTAAACACTACTGCAATCCTGTTCGACTTACTATAAGATCAGAGACTGGCTGTGTGTTTGAAAAATTTCTTTTCACCTGACATTCTTTATGACTCAAACATGTTCCATAGCTGTTGATGTTTGCTTCTCAGTCACTTTTTTTAATTACACCACAGACTGTGTTTTGGAATTCAAATCTGAGATATTATCTGGCCAAGAACGAACTTGAATTTTCTTTGGAGTCAAAAAGTCCCTAACGGCCTTTTACATGTGAGACGGAGCGCAATCATTTTTCAAAAAGAAACATCGGTGAATTTATATGTGAACTTTTAATTTATCACATAACAAATTAAAATAATGACTTTCATTCATGGAAGTTTTAGATAGCAGTAAATATAGAGCAGAAGTACCTGACACAAACATTGCACTCCGTATCATTTGGCTTGAAAAACATTTCACGGATGGACTTGTATATCTTTCCAGGTTGGCGAGTGGTCAAGGAAAAACACAATCAAAAAAGGTGTTAAATACCAGTACTTTTTAAAGAAAAATTCGCCACATCCATTTATAATATTTCAAATATTTAATACTACTTTTATAAGTAAACACTGGTAAGTCCCTCTTTTTTTTTACTGTTTTTTCCCTCCCTAAAATCAGATAGGAGCGTAAGGTCGTACAGAATTAACCTCTTTAGACCTGACACATTTTAAGCCATCATAAAAATTATTTCGGAGTTTATTCCATCTATTTATAGGCATAGAAACATAATTTTGTTATAAAAATAAATAATTATTATTTGTTTCTATTTACTAGTAGGTACACATATGTGCACCTCGGGTTCATACTGCAAGAAAAACTCTTCATTATAAAAAATTATTTAAACAAGGAATCTGATGGACAATTGATAAAATAGCATGTAAAATAAGCTTATATGTATATATAAGCTTATTTTACATGCTATTTTCGAAACAATTACTTTTTTTATACAGAGATATATATTGCGCTTTGTACAAATAAATCTTGTTCTTGATTTGCATGTTCTTCATACTTATTTTTTGAAGCAAAGTTATTATATGTTGAAAGAAGAAACTGCCCAATATTGTCGTATCTAAAATAGTAAATTGGCTGCTGAATATCCTTAAGTTGTTTTCAATGTGGTTTATTTTCGGAATCGTCTTCAGAATCATTTTCAGATGAATACATTTTGCGTGGTCTCCCTGGTCGTCGTTCTTCACTTACTTTGCCCTCATATTTCATCAGTACTTATGCAATCTCTAAAAATACCTTAAGAGAGACAGTCTGTCTTTTCGAGGAACTTCAGATACTTTGCAATTTCTGATATACATTATCCAACAAATGGAAATGATCAAATCTATAAAATGTATAAAAACTCTTATTGACTACTTTTTTGTGCGAATAGTACAACGGTAGTAAGCTAAATGGCTATCGTTTAAATCTGTACCCCCTATACATTCCACAATTGCAGGTTGTGTTACATTAATTTTACAGTTTTGATCTTTAGACCACCTAACACAACTGCTCTAGGAATCGCTATCTATGCAAGTTCAAAGTAATGTTACACATTTGTTATCTTTCCATTTTTAACCGACTTCAAAGACAAGGTTATGATTTCGACCTGTATGTATTTGTTGTTCACGCATAACTTTTGCAAATATGAACCGATTTTGATAATTCTTTTTTTGTTTGAAAGCGTATGAGGCCCATGTGGTCCCATTCGAATTTCATAAAAATCTGATAATTAGAACTTTTATAAAAATAAAAAGTTTAAATTTCAAATTCATTTTGAAGCAATCGACCAATTAGAAGTGTTCATTTTGCATGCTTTTATGTTACACTTACATAGACACACGATCTTTTCACTGTTAAAAGTTTGAAGATTTTGCTGCATCGCCACTCCACCGCTTTTATGGAATATCTCTATTTTGACCAATGAGAATTCACCATCTATCTATATTAATAAAAGAACAAAACGCTCTGTCTGTCTGCGTGTGTGTGTGTGTCTGCGATAGCTAGCAAAATCTACAGCATGTACGAGGCTCAAAATTTTTTTTGAGAGTAGCCCCAAATCTCTCCTGATGCACCTGAGCTTCAGAATTTCGAAATTCTATTTATTAACTGAGTAATTAATTAAATTCCAAAGATCACTCTCATAAAAAATCGCCTTTTTTCTTCTTTTTTTCCCTTCATTTAGTTATGGTTGGTTGGTTGCATAAAATTTTCGCATAAATAATTTAAAAAGCTGAAACAGACCTTTAAAATTCATAGACTGACAAACTGTCAGTTTAAATGATGATTTTTTATCACAGCGGTTGTAAACCATGGAGGAAAAAGATAGGTGGTGGTGAAGTAAACCGAAAAAAGGGTTGCAATATTAAACCATTTATCGCTCAAATTTTAATGTCCCAAACAAAAGCATGTGGAAGGGATTTTGTATTAATAAGACGAATTGAAAGAAATGAATTACAGCTAAAGCATATTCTACGAAGAAATAGTAATTTTTTAAAATGGTCTTTTTTCTATTATATTATTTATTAAAAAAAATGTTTGCTTTTAAAATAAATGAAATTGATAAATTCGAAATAATTAAATGTCAAAATAAAATTAAATGAAATATTGAAAACATTTGATTTGAACTAAAAATTGTATTACTAAAAGTTTTCTTTTTTTTTCAGATCTTTTTAATACTTTATAACGTAGATGAAAAAATGTTTATGATTTAACAATATGTTAATAACTCAATATATAAAATATATTTATGAAAACATTCTTTTAAAATCATGCGCGAAAACTTAAATAACAAATATTAGTCTAAAATCTAGATCTCAGAGTGCAGACGATTTTAAGACATTAACGAAAGAATATTAACTTTTCAAGCAAAATCTTAAATGATGCTTCTATATTGATATTTCAAAGTGACGGCTAGGTTACATTTGTGTCATATTTAAGTTACGGTAGGGTACTGTTAAGTCGCAGCTAGGTTACAGACAGATTATGGTTACGGTACAAAAGTTTACGGTTAGGAATTTGTCCACAGAGTCAACATTACACATGCTTTGATTAAAAATATACACTTTTGTTAAATGGCACTGAAATTATAATACTATAATACCAATCTTTTATCATCGCGTATCGATTTCATTCATGGTATAGTCGGATTTAAGAGTGATATAATTAGTTTGAAATTCAAAATATCTCACTTGGGATTTCTATGCGAAAAAAATAATTAGTTACGTGATTTAACAGTGATTTTTACAGGTAAATATCAACACTTTAACACGAAACAAACGCAATCGTTGGATACATGTTCCCTCCCATGTTTCTCATTGCTCATTTTAAATATTTTTAGAGCTTAATATTAGTTGTTGTTTTTAAAACCGATTTTTCACAAAGTCAGCTGCGACGTATTTCAGACAATGCATTTCTGCATGCTTCCAGTTAATGATAAAATCATACAAATTTCAAGTTCGTTTAATATTGTTAATACGGACCCGGGCAACGCCGGGCGGGTCAGCTAGTATATTAATAAAATAACAAATCGCTCTGTGTGTGTGTGTGTGTCTGCGATAGTTAGCGAAAACTACGGTACGTACGAAGCTCAAAATTTTTCTGAGAGTAGCCCAATATCTCTCCTGATGCACCTGACGCTTAGAATTTCGAAATTCTATTTATTAACTGAGTAATTAATTAAATTCCAAACCTCACTCTCATAAAAAAAATCGCTTTTTTCCGCTTATTTCCCTTTTATTCTCTTATGGTTGGTTGGTTGAATAAAATTTTCGTAGAAATAATTAAAAAAGCTGGGACTGACCTTTAAAATTCATAGACTGGCAAACTGTCAGTTTAAATGAGGATTTTTTTTTCTATCACAACTGCTGTACGCCATGGAGGAAAAAGACAGGTGGTGGCGAAGTAAATTGAAAAAAAAAAAAAAAAAAAAAAAAAAGGTTTGAAATATGAAACCATTTATCGCTAAAATTTTAATGTCTCAAACAAAAACACGAGGAAGGAATTTTGTATTATTAAGACGGATTGGAGGAAATGAATTACAGCTGAAGCATATTTTACGAAGAAATAGTAATTTTTTAAATGTTTTTTTTTCTATTATATTATTTATTAAAATAAATGTTTGCTTTTAAAATAATTGAAATTGGAAAATTAAAAATAGTTAAATGTCAAAATAAAACTAAATAAAACATTGAAAACATATGATTTGAAGTAAAAAATTGTATTACTAAAAGTTTTCTCTTTTTTTTTCAGAAATTTTTAATACTTTATAACGTAGATGAAAAATGTTTATGATTTAACAACATATTAATAATTCCATGTCACTATATAAAATATAGTGATGAAAAGATTCTTTTAAAATCCTGCATGAACACTTAAATAATAATATTAATCTAAAATCTAGATTTCAGAGTGCAGAAGATTTTAAGACATTAACGAAAGAATGTTGATTTTTCAAGCAAAATCTTAAATGATGCTTCTATATTGATATTTCAAAGTCATATGATAAAAATAATCAAATAATTCTTGCCTATGATTGATCTATTAGTATCTTTCATGCATTCTGATTGTGTATTACAGGCAATAATGGCACAAAACTTTATTTTTTAAACGAAATTTTAGTCATCTATTCAATAACAGTTTAAAAGGTAAAAAACAAAAACAAAGAAATACGGGTTTAAACCAGTTTGAATTGATCGACGTGTCAAAGCACATGGTTTTGTTGGTGCTTATTTGGACTTAATGTAGCGGATTTTAGAGTTACATTTTTTGCGCCACCCCAAGACATTATACGGCCTCTCTATTAATTTCTTTTTACTGTATGGTTGTACACATATTTTTGGCATTTCGAACATTAGAATGTATGAGTCATTAGCTGTGTTGCAGTAAAAAAATTACACAACACTTTTCTATGAGTTTATTTTTTTAATCATTGATTAAATTTAAATGTGTTCTATTCAATTTAAAATTGTAATATGGCTTTAATTTGTTGTTTAAACAAAAATAAAATAGCTGTTTGGCGTACAATTGTTTGTATCCGCAAACGATTCATTCACCATAATAAATTATCAAATAGGAAAGTAAATTATCTATCAGAAATAGCCATAAAAAGAATAGTAGCAAAACTGATTATAATCTTAATGTTTAGACTAATTTAAACATAACCCGATCCCAACCAGAAAAAAACAGACCACACTCCGATCCGTGATACACAAAATTTCCGTGAGTATAAACACGACCCTAACCTAAATATTCTGTTTGGAAAAAACTATGGATTTGATAACTGACCCAAACCAAATCTGAATCCCACAAAAATGTTCAAGTGAAGCATAACCCGATCAAAAAAAAAAAAAAAAAAAAAAAGAATTTTCGTGGGCATGAAACCTTACTCGAACCTATATATTTTCTTTAAAAAAAAAACTCGAAATATGACTCGAACGAAATCTGAACCGATAAAAATTATCCAGAGAACTATAACCCGATCCCAGCAACACAAAATACTTTCCGTGGTCATAAACCCGACTCAAACCTAAAAAACTCCGTTTGAAAAATCGTGAACTTTGACCCAAACCACATCTAAATCTGACCAAAGTATTCGAAAGAATCATAACCGAATTCGAGTAAGACAAAATAATTTCCGTGGACATGAACCCGATATGAACCTAAAACTTCCATTCGAAAAAATACCTGAAATTTGAATCGAACCAAATCTGAATCTAACAAAACTATGTCAAAGAAACGCAACCGGATCCAAACAAGACAAAATATTTCAATGGACATGAACACAATCCGAATCCAAAAAATTTCTTTTGAAAAATCACGAACTGAATGAAATCTGCCCAGGTAAAAAAGTCAGCAAAAAACCTTTAAAAAAACCTTCAGGGAAGCTCAAGGTATTTCGGACAAAAAAACCTGAAAGCTACCTTAAGGTAAAAAACCTATATTTCCCCTCCACTTTTTTGTCCGAAATACCTTAAGCTGCCCTGAAGGTAATAAAACCTGCGTAATCCCTTGACACTAGGTCCGAAATACCTTAGGCTCTCCTGAAGGTAATAAAACCTGCGTAATCCCTTGACACTTTGTCCGAAATACCTGAAGCTACCCTTTAGCCCCGGTTACCCCCCCCCTAGGGGACACTTTGTGAGGTGTCCTCGTGAGCGGGGGGGAGGCAAAAAGGGGAGAGGGGAAAAGGGGATGCATAACATACATGAGTCGCAGGCTTTTCCTACAATATGTCACATTGGGGGGGGCAACAAAATTTAGAAAAGTGTCCCCTTGGGGGGGGATGGGGGACAAAGCGGGAAAAGAGAAACTGTAGATGCATAACAAGATTAATTGGTTACAAGCCTTTCAAATGGTAAGTCACGAAAGGGATGTCAGCAAAAGAGCCCTGCTTTGGATCCCTTGAAATATGTGCACCCTCTTTCCCCCTTTCTTTAAAATTTTTATGTATTATAAATATTTATCAGAACACCATTAAAAAATAAAGATTTAAAATGATAAAAACTCTACAATTTCAAAAGCATATGAAAAGCAGAAAAAAAAATGAAATTCTTCGATCGTCCAAAGGAAAAATTTGCGAAATTCATCCGTCGACCAAATGAAAAAAATTCGAAGAATTTTGTAAATCGATTACAGCATATAGGTACATAATAGCCCTATAAGGTACATAATAGCCCTTTTGTAAAAATTCGTGTCCTTTTTCTTTTTTAAGCAGCTTTTTTTAAAAAGAGAACAGTTGTATCTTGTTAAATAATTTATACAACATATATATTTTTTAAAGTCCTTTTTTCTCAAAAAAATTTGCAATATTTTCTGTGACTGATTGACTGAAAAAAAAGAAAAAAAACTGGTTTTGCCAGTAAGTTGTGCGGGAAAATAAGGAAATTCACCAACTGTTTACTGGATAAAATTTAATTTTTTGACCATCTTGGGGGGGGGAGGAGGTGCGGAGGAATCTGCACCTTCCGTGTCCTCATACACAAAATTATTGACCGTAATAGCCTAATGTGAAAAAAAAAACCTTAAAAAAATAAAAATTGTTCAATAATAATTAAAATGCTAGCAAAATACATGTGAACACTCCCAATATACATATAACATAATAAGATTAACATTAGCTTGAGTGTTTAAAATCTATAATAGTCATGCAAAGAAATTGAATCGCTAATGTTAAATATTGGGTTACTGTTTACTTTTTGATTTTTATTACAGATTATATATATATAAAGCTACTTTTACTTTCACATATCTCAATAAAATGCTCCTATATATTTAACATTAGCTTGCGAGATTCTTTGTAAATCATAAATTTAAATATATACATTTTTGTATGATAAAAAACCATATTATTCAGTCCGTCAAAAATGCCTGATTTACTTACTGATTACATGGGGAAAGAAAACTCACAAGTTTATCCAGTAAGTTGTGCAGGAAAATAGGGAAATTTGGCAGCTGTTTACGGGAAAAAATTAAATTTGTCGACCATCTGCATGGGGGGGGAACCTGCAACTCCCATGTCCTCATACACAATAAAAGTTATTGACTGTAAGAGTTTAATGGGGAAAAAATGCTTAAAAAAATATAATAATAATTAAAATGCTAGCAAAAAATATGTGAAAAACATCCCCATAAGATTAACATTAGTTTAAGCTAGGGATACACAACCTGTGGCCTGCGGGCCAAAAATGGCCCGCGAAGGGTTAAGATATGGCCCGCAAGATTCCTGAAAAAAATAGCAAAATTTTGTGCATATGTCGCAGGAAAAAATCTTAAATTCCATCAATTTATCGCGGGTAAATATAAAATTTTGTCACTTAAGAATCACAAATTTCATTGATCGGCATGGAAAAATCGTTAATTTCACTCATTAGATATGGAGAAATTGTGATTTTTGCTTATGAGGCTCGGAAAAAAATCGCAAATTTCCCAGATCCGGCAAAGAAAAATCACGAGTTTTTTGTCGACAAGGCACAGAAAAATCGTGAATTTTGTCCGTCAGACATGAAAAGTCGTACATTTCGTTGACAAGGCACAAAAAGCGAATTTATGCAATGACGCATGGAAAAATGAAAAATTCCTTGATCGGCTGCGAACATTTACAAATTGTTAATTACGTCAATCAGACCCTAATAAATCGCAAATATTGTTGATCGGATTCAGAAAAAACGCGATCTGCTTTGTAAAGATTGCAAATTTCATCAATCAGGTGCGGAAAAATCAGAATTTTGTCGATCTGGAACGAAAAAATTACAAATTTCGTCAATCAGCTTTGTAAAATTCGCAAATTTGTCATAGGCGTTGTAAAAATCGTGAATTTCGTCAACCAAAAGCGTAAAAATCGCAAATTTCGTCGATTGGCTTCGTAAAAATTTTGAATATCGTCAATCGCCTTTTAAAAATAGTGATTTTTATTGATCAGGCATGAAAGCATCATGAGTTTTCTCGATGGGTTTCATAAAAATCATGAATTTTGTCAATTAGGCGTAGGAAAAATCACGAATTTCAGTGACCGATTTCGTAAAAGTCGCGAATTTTGTTGATCAGGTGCGAGAAAAACCTGAAATTTCATCGATTGGTGCTTAAAAATCTCGAACTTTCTTGATCATGTGAGGAAAAATTCTAAATTTTGTCAATCCGCTTTAAAATCCACCATAAGAATCACGAATTTTATCGACTGTTTTCTTAAAAGTCGCAAATTTCGTCGATCGCCTTTGCAAAAATCAAAAATTTTTCCAATAAGCTTCGTAAAAATCGTGAATTTTCTCAATCAGGTTCTTAAAAATAGTGAATTTTAGGTACTACTAGGTTATACCGTCGACCAATTTCGCCAAGTTACACAAATCGACAAACTAATAACTAAATTATACATATCGACATATTTTTTAATTTAAATAATGAAAAACAAATTAGTAGAATATTGATAAAAATATAAATAACCTGTATCTCCCATGTCCTCATACACAATGAAAGTTATCGATTGTAAGAGCCTAATGAGAAAAAATCCTTAAAAAAAATAGAATAATAATTAAAATGCTAGCAAAAAATTTGTAAATAACATCCCCATAAGATTAACATTAGTTTAAGCATTAAAAATCTAAACTAGTCATGCAAAGAAATTGCATCACTAATGTTAAACCTATGAGAGCATTCTTTAAAAAAATTTCTCACTTGCATATTTATAATCTTAAACTTTTTTTTTTTCATGCTTAGAATAGCTGAGATTGAATTCTAATTGGGTTACTGTACACTTTTTGATTTTTATTGCAGATACAGAGTTTCCCCCAGAGGGTTTCAGAAGGGCGCTCTTTCCCTCCTGCTCTTTAGTTTAAAAAACTGCGCCCCTCATCTAAAAACTAGCGCCCTTCTTGTCATTCATTCAAAAAAAAAATAGCGCCCTTCTTGCCCCACATTTGAAAAAACACAGCCTTCCAGCGATGATACGAAAGCACTATATAGCGCATGAATTACACAAAAAATCGGCAATGAAATGCAAGAAATAGCCTCATATGCGTCCGTGGGACGGGTAATTTTGTCAAAAAATCACTAAAAAAAGGCACATTTTGTTAAAAATCGCGAAATAACGACTAATTTCTAGCAAAATTCGCAAAAAAATGGCTAATTTCGTCACAAAATTTCACAAAACGTCAGATTTCCACAAAAGTAATGGAAAACAACAAATTTCATCCAAAAATCGCGATAAAACGGAAAATTTTGTCAAATGAGTCGCAAAAAACAGCAACTTTTGTCTAAAGATAGCGATAAAATGACAGATTTAGTCAAAAGATTTGTGAAAAGAATGGTCAATTTTGTCCAAAAATCGCTATAAAACAAAAATTCTGTGAAATGTTTCTTTTTTTTGCAATATTTCCACAAGATTTATCGTTTTTTCACGATTTTTTAACAAAATATGCCGTTTTTTGCGATCTTTTAACAAAAACTGCTGTTTTGGTGATCTTTTAATAAAATTTACTGTTTTTCATCATTTTTTCACGAAATTTGACATTTTTTGCGATTTTTTCATGAAATTTGACTTTGTTTGCAATTTCTTCGCAAAATATACCGTTATTTGCACTTTTCTGTAATCTTTTAACAAAATTAGTGTTTTTTTCTGAGTATTTTACAAAAATCAGACTTTTTTCCATGTTTTTTTCAATGAAATTTATATTATCCATGATCCTTTAGCGATATTCACAGTTTTTCTCATTTTTTTGACAAAACTCACATAAATTTTCTACAATCTTTCAAGAAAATTTGAGTATTTTCCACGATCTTACACCAAAATTAGCATCTTTTCTGTGTTCTTTCATCAAAATTTGCATATTTTCCAAGATCTTTCGTCAAAATCTACATATTTTCCCCCGATCTTTCGACAAAATTAGCGATTTTTGTTTGATATTTTGACAAAATTCATGATTTTCCACTAATCTTTCTTCAAAATAAGTATTTTTTGTTATCTTTTCACAAAAAACTTCTATTCTCCTCGATCTTACAATAAAATTCTCACTTTCCACAATCTTTTGGCAAAATTTGTGTATTTTCTGAGATCTTTCATTAAAATTTTCATATTTCCGTCGATCTTTCGAATAAATCTGCATATTTTTCCTAATTTTTCGACAAAATTAGAATATTTTCTTTGATTTTTCGAAAAAGTTTGAGTATTTTCCATGATCTTTCGACAAAAATTTGAGTATTTTTCACAATCCTTAACAAAAACTGTGTCTTTTTCCGTAATTCTTTGACTGAAATTGCATTTTTCTTTCTGCAATCCTTTGAAGAAAACTCCACTGACTTTGAAAAAACACAGCCTTCCAGCGATGATCCGAAAGCACTATAGCGCATGAACTACACAAAAAATCGGCGATGAAATGCAAAAAATAGCCTCATACGCGTCCGTGGGACAGGTAATTTTGTCAAAAAATCACTAAAAAAGGGCACATTTTGTTAAAAATCGCAAAATAACAATTAATTTCCAGCAAAATTCGCAAAAAAATGGCTAATTTCGTCACAAAATTTCACAAAACGTCAGATTTCCACAAAAGTAATGGAAAACATCAAATTTCATCCAAAAATCACAATAAAACTCGCGATGACTATTTGAAACTGACTACTGTAAAATACTGTTAATCCCCTCCCCCCCCCCCACAAAACGTGACGAAAAATCGAAAAATATTCTCAGGGGGCGCTTACATGGGATTTTCCAGACATTTTTTCCCAAAATTTGTGGGGGAGAGGGGGGTCTAGATGTTTGCAGAAGTTTTTCGCACTATTTGCCGAAATTTACGTGATTTTGTTGCAACATATATGATGAAATCTGAATTTTTTGCGATGTTTGATGCAATTAATGGTTTTTTTAGTGATATTTGACAAAATTTGCATTTCTTTCGTCATTTTTTAACGAAAATCACATTTTTTCTACACTTTTTGTGACGAAATTCACATTTTTCTGTGATCTTTTGATGAAATGGGCAGTTTTTGCAATTCTGAAATGGAATTAGTGTTTTTTTTGGCAGTATTTTATAACCAAAGTTAGAGCTTTTTTGATGAAAATCACATTTTTCAATTTTTTTATTTTAAATGACCCTGTTTTTTACTAATATTTAGGCAAAATTTCTTCAAATTTTAGTCACAATTTGCTGTTTTTCAACGAAATCCACGTATTTTATACGATCTTTTGACAAAATTCGTGAACCTTTAACAAAAATCATGCCTTCTCTGATGAAAATCGTGGATTTTTTGCATTCATTTCATGGAAATTGCCCCTATCTTGCGATCCTTTTGATTGGAAGAACACTTTTGATCAGCTAAATTTCATTGCAGAACATTACAAAGTAATTTGCTTTGGGGTATATACTTTTTTTTTTTTTTTTACTTAGAATCTCCCCTGCTTTGCAATCATGGATTTTTGACTTTATTATTTTGTGACAATAATATAATGTAATACAATACTTATCATATAAAATAAATAAAAATTCACTTACCTTTATTTTAAATACATCATTTTTAAAACCTACAAAATGTACCCCTAAAACAGAATCGTTCAATCCATATGACAAAAGTTAAACTTATCCCTAAAAACGCTTCTACACAAAATGCATATTTTCATTTAAACAAATTACTAAAAATCCACTTACAAAGATAAATAAAAATTTTTAAAAACAAATAAAAAAATTAATAATAATAAAAAGTATTGCTTCAATTTACTTCACAAAACACGCAAATAAAAACAGAACTCAAAACAAATTCAAACTTCATGTCACAAAAATGCATTTCAAAAAATCCAACCATTCAAATGCAATTCCCTGATAAAATAAACCAACTTAAATTCCATTTCAAACCACACTTGGCATGAAAATAATGTAAGAAACAAAGTGGTAATAACAAAAACTCATTTATCGCTTTGCCAAATTCAATGTTGCCAAATGCCTTGCTTGTTCTAGGATTCAGTCAAAATTATTGAACATTCCCGCGGGTGTGCCATTGTAAAAAGTACAACATTCACTTTAATTTTTCTTTAAAACAAAATTCCTGCCTGCTTTAATATGTTTTGGAATACTTTCATAAATTGTGAGCAAAGAAAACTTATATGATATTTGCATGCTACATTACTTTTAAAGTTAAAGCAAAATTGTAATAATTGAGTGCTTTCCTTCTGTTGTACAATTTACAACGTACTTTTGTTCATGTGATGAAAATTTGCACACCCGGCAAAAGGTTAACATTAAAATGAAAAAATTTATCTTACTTTTAGATTTTTTTTTCATGTGATTAACATTACTTTCATGTTTATCGAATTACCTGTATAAATATGTCACTTTTTTATTCACTGTGTTATCAAATAATCACTTCAACACTGAATACGGATATCAGTGGCCATTTCAATATATTTACCAAATACATATTCATTGAATGCATACATTTGAAGTTCAAAAAAAGTTTAAAAAAAGAAAGAAAAGAAAAAAAAAACTAGGAAAATCCCATCTTATTCAAATCCCATCTTTATTCCAGTATCAAATGTCAGTTACTTTATTCAATAAAATTAACAGTATTTTAATGAAAACATCAAGAAATTTAAAAAATGAAACACAGTTTTAATATTTAGTTCCTTTAGGATATAGTTTAAGAAATAAGTGTCAAGCTCTTCTTAAAATTTGAAGATCTTTTCATCGATATTATTTAAAAAAAAAAAAAATAGAGAAATTGATCTTTAAGAATCACAAAAATTTCTCATAAAAAATGTTCCCCGATACGAAAATATTTCTTAATCTACGTGGCGATACTGGATTACCGAATACTGTTCCTGTGGAATGAATCGCAGATTATAGTGTGAAATATAAAGTTTAATATTAAAAATATGAATTAAATAAACAATATTTGTAGCCTTCTGAAGGCTATATGTATATCCCTTTAAAAATTAATTACAATGTTATTACTTTACCGCCAGAAATTTAAGAAAACAACACTACATTAACGAGAAATAAAATAAACAAACGCCCGCCGCTAGTCAGTCACATTTTCCCGCGACGACACGATAACATCAACACAGAAAGTTGAGTTGATAATCTCCTTCTCAAAATCTCGTAACATGGAGTCAGACAATGCAGCTAATCGGTCCAACGATAATTTGTTGTTTTGAAAGAACTAATTTTAATAAAAACTGAAAATTATGCCTGATAGGGGATATGGACGATTTTTGCATGTAATAATCTCATCTATATTTTTTTCAGTTTTAATCTTCGACGCCGATGAAAAAAGGGGGATGGGAGGATTGCTTCCTCTAGCTCGATTTTGAAATTTAGGCAACTATTTATTTTTTTTTATGTCTTCAAAAACACTCCATTTTTTTTTTCATGTAACTAACATAAAAGAGCTTCTTTTATGTTAGTATGCACAAAAAAGTTCCTCCTTTAAAGAGGAACTAAATAAAATGTGAGGCTTGAAGGGACAGAGTGAAACCATTTGCCCCTTCAAGCATTTAATGCAATTTAATGAATTAAAGTTTCTTTCTTATTTTTTTTTCAGATTTAGAAAAAAAAATTCTTTTTGGAAAACTTAAGATGAAAAATTAAATAAGGCATTTTCCATAAAGGGGGCGGAATACATTGATCCTTGTTAGATATTTTGAGATTTAATTAAAATATATTTTTCTACGATTTTGAAAAATTTAGTGAAATATATTTATTTTGAGTAATTTAAAATTTAAAAGATATAATAAGAGTTTTGTTTGTTAAATTTATTGTAGTGGTGGGAAGGCAGGATATGTTTCTGAACATTCCTTCTGACAGTTAATTTTCGGCCTTTTTTAATACTTTCAAACGAAGTTCAAAAATGTGTATGAATTCGGTTTGTGTGTCTGTCCGTCCGTAGCCTAACTCTGTCAAATATTGTCCGAACGCCATGACATTTTATTTCCATAATACAGAGACATTCAAAAGAATTCCGTTACATTACAATTTATTTTTGGAAGTTCGGACTTTGAAATTTCGTGAGTTTTTGAAATACGATATTACATATTCATGAAAGAGATTTTGAAATAATTTGAAGATTTTATTAGGGGTAGGTAAATTTTGTTGATTGAAACTTTTGTATGTATTACACTACTCGAAGGTAAATTTTTACTGGGATATTTTAAGAAAAAATTATGGCAATATTTTTAGGGTAGTAAATTTTGAAAAAGTTTTGTGATTCTTTTTTCTTTCTATTAGAGGAATTTTTGAGTGTGTTAGAGTTAGAGGTGAAATTGTTAATGATAATAATTTTAGAAATTGTAATTAAAAATTTTAACTCGGAGCAGACTTCAAAATAATTTCGAGATATTTTGGTTTTCTGCTTTAACGGGATTTTTGGATGGGAATGAAAAATGTAATTTTAAATGGTAATTAAGAATATTAAAAAGGGGACTTTAAGATAATTTCAAGATTTTTTCATTTCCAGAACAGGATTTTTATATCGCTATTTCAAATTGTAATTTTAAATAATTAAAAATTTTAACAAGGGTAATTAAGAATTTTTTTATTGAATCGGTGGAAGACATTAGATTTCTCGGAATTATCTAAAATATTATTTTTTAAATAATAATAATAATAATAAACATTATGAGGAAAATGCAGACATATCAAAATCTCAGATATCATAATGTGCAATGATAAACCTCAATAAAACCTTCAAGTAAAACCTTCATATTACCTGCGTGAGAAACGATTTTCATTTTTCTTCAAAATACCTGAAATGATTTCACGAAAATCTTCTAAGTCATTAAAGGTAATTTAAAGGTAATAGTTTGTCCATTAAAACCTCTATGAAAACTTTTAAGAACCTGTATATTTCTCTTAAGGAAACCTTAAGCTTTCATTTTCCTTCTGAAAACCAGCAAAAACCTTCAAAATGCCTGTAAAATCTCGAAATATTTAAAGGTTTTTTGCTGATTTTTTTACCTGGGTGAACTTGGCAAAAATATTCCAGTGAAGCCCCACTAGAGAAAATCTGAAGAAAATCTTAAGAAAATTTCTGTAGAAAATCCGTAGGGATTTGGCCCATTTTTAAAAATATCTGCAGTTATTACGTAGGATTTCTCTAAAAAATGTGCAGATAGATTTCAGGTAAAATTACATTTTAAAATTTTTTTCAGATTTCTGTAGAATTTCCGAAGAAAATGTGTACTTCTTCAGAAAATCTTAAGATTATTTTTAGTGGGGAGCATGTCCTTATTCGAACAAGACAGAATAATTTCAGTGAACATGCAAGAAGACCCGAACCCAACAGTTATATTTGAAGAAAAACTCGAAATCTGAATTGTACCAAATCTGGATCCGACAAAAATATTCCAAAGAACTATAACCCAATCCAAGCAAGACGAAATAATTTCTATGGACATAAACCCGACTCGAACCTAAAAAATTCGATTTGAAAAAACCTGAAATTTGACCCAAACCACATCTAAATTCGACCAAAATATTCGAAAGAATCATAACTGGATTCGAGTATGACAAAATAATTTCCGTGGACATGAACAAGATCCGAACCTTAAAACTCTATTTGAAAAAATACCTGAAATTTGAATCGAACCAAATCAGAATCTGATAAAAATATTCTAAAGAATCGTAACCGGATCTGAATAAGACAAAAAATTTCCATTCACATGAACCGAATCTGAACCTAAAAAATGTCTTTGAAAAAATCACGAAATCTGAACTTGAAAAAAAATATTCCAGTGAAGTATGTTCTTATTCGAACAAGGCAGCATAATTTCCGTGAAAACGCAAGAAAACCCGAACCCAAAAATTCCATTTGAAGAAAAAGCCGAAATTTGAATTGACCAAATCTGTTCTCGACAAAAATATTCCAAAGAACCATAACTGTATCCGAGCAAGGCAAAATAATTTCCATGGACATGAATACGACTCGAACATTAAAACTCAATATCAAAAAATACCTAAAATCTGAACCGAACGAAATCTGAACCCGACGAAAATGTTCTAATGAATCATAACCAGATCCGAACAAGACAAAATAATTTCCATGGACATGAAACCAATATATGGTTTGGTAACATTTAGGTTGCAATTACATTACGGTAAGTCTTTGATTATATTTAATTTCCCGTTAGGTTACAGTTAGGTCACGGTTAGGTTAAAGTTAAATTGCATTTATGTTATGGTTAGAATAAGGATATGTTACAATAAAGTGAAAGCTACATTTATGTTATATTTAATTTACGGTAAGGTACTGTTAAGTCGAAGTTAGGTTACAGGCAGGTTATGGTTACGGTACAAAAGTTTACGGTTAGGAATTTATCCACAGAGTGAACATTACGCATGATTTGATTAAAAATAACACTTTTGTTAAATGACTCTGAAATTATAAATACTATATACCAACCTTTTAGCTACCAGCGAGTATCGATTTCATTCATGGTATAGTCGGATTTAAGAGTGATATAATTAGTTTGAAATTCAAAATATTTCACTTGGGATTTCTATGTGAAAAAAAAATAATTAGTTACGTGACTTAACAGTGTTTTTTGGTAAATGTCAACACTTTAACACGAAAATCACGCAGTCGCTGGACACATATTCCCTCCCGCGTTTCTCATCGCTCATTTTGAGTATTTTTAGAGCTTAACATTAGTTGTTTTTAAACCGATTTTTCACACAGTCAGTGGCCACGTATTTCAGACAGTCATTTCTGCATGTTTCGAGTTAATGATAAAATCATACAAATTTCAAGTTCGTTTAATATTGTTAATACGGACCCGGGCAACGCCAGGCGGGTCAGCTAGTAATACAATGAAGTAATCATTTTCTATAAAAGCGATGGATTGACGATAAAGTAAAAGTTTCAAATTTTTAAAAGTGTTCAAAGTGCAAAATCCTAACTGGACGAGGGCCAGGATTCACATAAATTTTGCGCTGTTTGCTAAACGAGATTTATTAACAAGAAAATTTATTTAAAACATTGAAAAATTTGCTAAAATTGAGGCTTCTGATTCGTTAATCTGGTTTCGCTAACAGCGCAAATTCTACCTGGATTCCGGACAAGTTCTCTTATGCAAGAAACCGGAAATATAGCATCTAGGGGATATAGTGTGGAAATCGGCTATCTCAGGGCGTGTTCAGAGCAACTTACAAAAGTAACCAATGTTACCGACCGATTGTAAGGGCAGTACGAAAGCAAATTGTGGCATCAATGAAAACTATTTTGTTGAATTGTAACTGACGTCACACTTCGCTTTGATTTTCATTTCGTACTTGTCTACAATCGGTAAGTGGTCGGTAAGTAACCGGTAAGTTGTGCTGAACACGCCCTCTGTGTAACACTTGAAAAAGCGCTAAAATGTTCTATTCTTTAAATGTGCAACAATGCTAATGAAATTTAAAGATAGAAGCGACATCTGCAGGACATTTTCTAAAAATGCAAGAATTATTGCTAGTCTATATAATGTATCGCGAAAATGCCGCAGATGTTGCTGTGATCGACACTTTGGAACTCAGTAGCATCGTTGCACATTTAAAGGATACAAATTTTTAGCACTGCTTGCATTGTAAAAAATTGAACCCTTTTCCTGCATCGTCACTCCATTGCTTTTATTTGAAACAATTACTTCGCTCTATTATGGAGCATTCTCATTGGTCAAAATAAAGAAATTCTATAAAAGCGATGGAGTAACGATGCAGCAAAAGGGTCAAATTTTTTACAGTGTCGATAACAGATTTTCGCTCCATGTATTCCAGACTCTCTCTTCGAACAATGAAAACTTCTCAAAAATGAAGGCTTATGATTGATCAATCTTGTTTTGCTTACAGCGTATAATCCTTCTGGATCTTAACCACTGTTACAGAGATGCTAGTTTTTTTTCCAAAATACGAAATCTTAGCTGGAAAAATTCTCGTATCCACCAAAGTGAATGATCCACATCGATCCATACATGAGAATTCGATATCGAAAAGCTGAGAATTCATCTCTAAAGAGCCTTACACGTTAAAGCAAGAGTGTCTGTGTATCAGGGTGCTTGTTATGCCGGATTCACAAAGTGATTAAAATACATTGCTATGTGCTAGATTTCATTTGGACAAATATAAATAACGAAAAATTTTGATAAGCTTACCATTAAAGTTAAGCTAGTTAACTTCTTTCACCCATAAAACAAACTCGTTCAGGCGACTACCGCCAAGTTCTGGAATAAAAATTCTTAAATTTTCTGTACTTTGGAAAACCGCGTTTATCAAAGAACATTCTTAACTTCAAATATTACTACTTTCATATAGGCGCATGTTGAATCATTGTGTGATTTTGATAATATCTTCATTTTTAGTTTTTATGACTGAAAAGGGTATTTTAATACATACGAACATTTAGAATTACTTTGCTATGCATTGAATCATAGAAGCAACTTGACGCGCTCTGATTGTGTACGCGTACTTTAAACTGTAAAAAATCTGACCCTTTTGCTGCATCGTAACTACCCGCTTTTATAGAATATCTCACTTTTGATCCATGAGAATGATCCATAATAGGCTGAAGTAATCGTTTTCTATATTAGCGGTGGAGGGACGATGCAGCAAAAGAGTCAGATTTTTAACAGTGTACCCTATTTAAAATATCTTGAAAAATTACCTCTGTTTTTAAAGACTATCTATTTTCTGACCAATGAAAACGCTCCATAAACGTTTTTAGATCGCTCTCATTAGTCAAAAAATAGATAGCTTTAAAAACAAAGGTAATTTTACACAATAATTTTAACGTGTACTGATGGATTGTCAGCTTTTCAATGCCCATTTACGAAGTACATAATTTTTCTTGCATAGGATAGTCGAGGATGATCTACAACCGGCCTAGTTTTTACTTCTTCGATTTTGCTTATGTATGTTTTATATAATGATAGTTTGATTTCAGAACCGTTTAAACCGGTTTTGAAATTTAAAATATATATATATATATATTTGAAATCTGAAACCAAAATTGAAAAAGTAAAAACTAGGCCGGTTGTGGAATTACCTCAGCTATACTATGCAAAAAAATCACGTAAAAATTTTAAAATTTGAGCGAGATATTTGAAAGAACGCCTCCATAGACATCACATTATCATCCGGGTCTTTCTTTTTGCCTAGTGTGCGGCCTTAAAGTTTGCTGGATGCGATAAATTTCCGAAATGTTAAAGCTTAAATGGACAAGTTCTCGCATCCACTAAAGCGGAAATAGACATCGATACCAATCGACATCCTGAAGTTGTTGAAAAGATGAAAATCCTTTAGCATATATTTTGCTCCGGAAAAAAAATTATCTCTACATATCAATGCAAAATAAAATGCATAGATATGTGTAACAAAATTATCTTTAGATTCAGATTTGTTTTCCGAATTAGACACCAGAATGACTTCAGATTTTGTTCATGTAGGATTCCTCGATGTGAATATGACGACACATGGAGCACACTATACGATTGATTGAAAAGATTCTGGACAAAAATGAGTCATTAAGGGGGGTCCTTGTGGCAGAGTGCTTAAGACTCTCTAAGACTAAGCTAATCTCTTGAGAGCGTAGGAGATTGTGGGTTCGAATCCCACTGGCTCCGTTGCACACACTCTTTATGTGTAGCTCCCGGTTGTACTTTTCTTGAGTCGTAATATTTCCTTGTGCTATCTAGTCCTTGTATGTCCACGAATTTGTAAAATAACATTGATTATGCATTTATATCTGTGTAGAAATAAAGGAACATTCGGCGTACAATCGAATTCTACCAGGAAATCATCATAAAATTTTATAATAGAAAATGCCTTGCATTGCGATACATTGTTAAAAATTTAACTTTTGCTGCATCGTCACTCCATCCCTTTTATAGAATATCTCATACATACACTGTAAAAATTTTTACCCTTTTGCTGCATCGTCACTCCCCCGTTTTTATAAAATATTCGTCTTTTGACCCATAAGAATGCTCCATGATAGGCTGAAATAATCGTTTTCCATAAAAGCGGTGGAGGGAGTTTCAAATTTTTAACAGTTTAGTTGGGACAAAAGCATCCGTGAAAAAAGTATTTGGACATCGAATGTTGTCACACTCTTATAGATGCAGCCAAGTACAGGTTATGATTTTCAGATTCCTCGTCGAATGATCACCGCTCATTTCCGATGCCTTTACTGCATTTATAGGAATTAGATTGTTGTTGTTTATCTATTGAATCATAGAGCGATTTTTGTTAAAATCTTTCTTTTTGCTTTTTCTGACTGAAGCTGGAGTACTTTTGACTACAATAGAAAAGCATTTTACTATTCATTGATACATGGAGTCATTTTGCTATTTACTCATATATGGAAGCGCTTTGCCGCGCGCTTATGTGTAAGGACACTTTACTTGAGCCATTGTCACCTTTCGATAACCACTTCCGATGTCCGTACGATTAGATGTCGACTTTAAGATTTCATGAATGCGGTAGCTTTTCGTCGTGCCAGATCTGAAGAAGTTACCACATCCAGAAAACCTAAAGATTCACAACGATACTAACCGATATTGTAAGTGTCTTTTGAAAAGTTGACAATCAAACAGTGACAAGTAAAGCGAATACATCAGAACTCAGCAAAGTGCGTTCATTAGTAATACATTGCAAAGAGCCATCATATGTCAGTACACATAATTGTGTATTACTGTATAAATAACTAAAAAGTAGGAAATAAATTTAACTTTTTCAAAAAAATGTATAACCGACTCCAAAAAAAAAAAGCTCTAAAAAGAATTAAATAATTCTATAAAATTCTCTAATGACAAACCGTTATCCAATAACCACACATTGACTATCATGTACCGGTATAAAACGGTTAAATTTAATATATAGAATTTAATATCCACCAAACATAGATTTTCCAGAGAATATTTTTTACGAGAGATTAATTTTCATATTTTTGATTTAATTTTTGAATCTATACATATAAAAAGTAATGAATTACTTTTTGAAGTTGGTGCCATACTATCTCAAGTATAGTAAGAATTGTGGATATATTATGTCTAGTACCATAAATAAAATGGGGAAATCATTATCGATTATGATTGTTTGGCACCAACTTCAAAAAGTAATTCATTACTTTTTATATGTATATATTCAAAAATTAAATCAAAAATATGTAAATTAATCTCTTGTAAAAAATATTCTCTGGAAAATCTATGTTTGGTGGATATTAAATTCTATATATTAAATTTAACCGTTTTATACCGGTACATGATAGTCAATGTGTGGTTATTGGCTAACGATTTGTCATTAGAGAATTTTATAGAATTATTTAATTCTTTTTAGAGCTTTTTTTTGGAGTCGGTTATACATTTTTTTGAAAAAGTTAAATTTATAGTATACTCATATCTTTCCCTTCCCTTAGTTTCATCTCCACGTTACAAATCTCGATCATTCTTGATTTTTTTATCTGTTCCTCCAAGTCTTTTGTTCATAAACATTCTAGTTTGGTAGATATTGTTCCTCAATAAAAAGTCGGTACATTTTACACTAGTAAAAAAAACTATCCGTGTAAATCACACATTTGTTGTCTTTTGACATAAATTAAAAAAGCAATTTCACAATGCCTCCACTTAGACCTAATGATAATTATTTTGAATCATCAGATGGTACAGTTCCTTTTCTATGATATATTTGGCAGTCAAGGGTGAGGCCATCCCTGCCAAATAAAACAAAGTTTTTTAATTCCAACAGATTAGGTTTTAATGGCACATACTGTCTAAATCCACAACGTCCATCAAATGGGATGTAGTGATCTCTGTTCATTTAGTAATAAATGTTTTGGCCGGGTCAGGGACGAACATTTAATTCTTACTCCATTCAAGGTAAGATTTACTTTCCATAATTTGTCATCTCTTAATGATCAATTGATTTATCTGCAAAATGAAGAAATTTTCTAATCTCAAAAAAATGATCATGTGACATAGTAGCTGCAATTCTAAGTACTGATAAGACTTTTTCCCACAGAACATTTTTTGGAGATATTTTAAATTTCCGATGAGTTTGTGTACGCCTGCAACTTTTATAATTTCATATTTAGATGCATTTATTAAGCGATGGTTTCGTGTTTGAACGGAATATAAATTGGTTTCATATGCAAATTTTTCCAAAAAATCTTCCTTTAATTAATGTAGAAACGATTCAAAAGGATTTATGATGGTGGAAGATAATTCTCATCATTGAATGGTCCTCGAAATACCATTAAAAAAAGATTAAATAAATATTTGCTAAAAGATAAGGTTTTATTCACAGCTTTATTATTTTAGTTTGCTGTAACACAAGTTTTAAAAATATATTTATTTTCTGCTTTCCATGACAAAGATCTTTTAAGTTGAACTTTATTGCTACATGGATTCTGGATAGGAACTGGAGCAATATCCTCAATAGTTATTTCTGTGTCAGTTAAATTTTTATTGTCAGAAGACTCACCATCACCATTGAACTCATCAGTTTATTTACTCTTACAAAGATATAATAATTATGATTTAAAAAATTAATGTTTAATTTAAAACATCAACAAAATGAATTATTATTTATAATTAAGTATAGGTTTTGAATCACTCAACAACTTTAGCACTGCACCAATTAGATATCATTCAGTACAATTTTTTAGTGAAATGACTTCCATCCAAAAACACAGACTTAAAGCCGGAGGTGTACACACGTGCATCTTACAAAGGACATCTAAATTGAATAGATATTATGATCTAGCTAAGAAAATTAAATTATTTATGCAATACTGAAGAATTTATAAGCATTCTTAAAAAATTTTGTGAATAAATGATAATTTTTTAATTATAAAAATGTACTTACTTTTTCGAAGTCTTATATTTTTCGCCATTGCTCGTTTATTTCTTCCAAAATTATATGATATAAGACTGCTAGCGCCATTTTTTTGCTGAAACTACACTGTAAAAAATGTCAGATTTTTCTGAATATATAAAAATGTACTGTAATCAAAAACAAAAATATACAGTCACTTCTTCTAACTCATCTAAGGTTTCGGAAACCATTCCTTTACCTTTAAAAATCCCAGAAAACTATTTGTTTTTGAAATTTAAAGAAGAATTTATAAAAATTAATTTTTATTAGCTGTCCGTCCTTTTCGGATACGTTTCTAAGTAGCCTTTACAGTACAATAATCATTTTTCTCAAATCAAAATATCACTTTTTCGGATTCTATCAATTCCCAAGTAAACATTTTCAGCTGCATAAGTGATTTTGTGCATGCAATTGTAGCAAAATAATGTTAATTTTCATATTAATGTTAATACTGTTAATATTGTATGTTTGTCTATGAAACATGTTCTCTGAATATCAAAATATATTCGTATGAATTGGTAGCATCCGAAAAAGTGATATTTTGATTTGAGAAAAATGAGTATTGTGCTGTAAAAGCTACTTAGAAACGTTTCCGAAAAGGACGGGCAGCTAATAAAAATTAATTTTTATAAATTCATCTTTAAATTTCGAAAACAGATAATTTTCTGGGATTTTGAAAGGTAAAGGAACGGTTTTTGAAACATTGGGTGAGTTAGAAGAGGTACTGTATATTTTCGTTTTTGATAACAGTACATTTTTATATATTCAGAAATATCTGACATTTTTTACAGTATAGAAAAAGCTAACGTGCACAAATGACATCCTCTTGTCTTAATAAAATAATTTCAAATAATAAGTGAGATACTCAATTGAAAATAGAGGTACACAAATGTGCACCTTGGGTCTGAAGAGGTTAATTGAGTCATAAATACAGGGTGTTTCATCCTAACCATACCCGGGTTGACGATAATAATATCGAAGGAAATAAAAGTATTTTAATAACAATACAACGATAGGTACCTTATTTATTGTGAAATGTCATGACATCACAAAAAGATCTGGAGAAACATGTTGCTTAAGCAATCTATGGTGCCGTATGAAATAAAAATCAGTCCAAAACATGGAGTGTCAAGTGCATACTGCTAGCGCCTAGAATGCAAACTTCTACCACTTTTGTTTGATGTTACCACAATTAAAACAAAGTAGAAAACGTGATTGATATAATCTCCTTGATATAACCTGACATACGATTAAAACACATCAATTAAATTTGATCCTAATATTTAAGGAAAACCACCAGAGTTTTAATTTCATCAAAATATTTCTGGTCTTAAAGAGTTATGCATTTAGTTGTATATTTAAATGCATTTGTTAAATGTATGATAAATGCAAATTGTTACTTTAAATAAAATGATTTTTTTTTTCGTATTAGTTTATTGATATGTATTGTATCTAAAGTTGTCATGAATAAATTCTTAAAGTATCTCTAATTCAGGTGTTAGTACGTATTTTCGATTTAAGCTTTCGATATGTAGTAATTAATATTTCACATTTGAGAAGAAAAATGTCACAGTTTTGGGTCTCCATTCACAATTAAAAAAACATATATTTTAAATGCTTCTATTAAATTTATTTATCTTGTAATGTCAATATTGAGTGTAACTAACATGTATAAATGTATATTTCATACGCTACTATTTTATCCTTTTGCGATACACATGAATTTAACGACAAACAAGCACCACCATGTAAACATCCACGTTTTTTAATATAATAACTATTACTCCTATTAATAATTTAGCTTAAACAGTTTCAGTGTTTATTCGGAAAAATATTGATTCAAATTTTATTCAAAAGAGAAAAGTAAATACAAGAAATAAGTCAGGTAAAACCTAAACAATAATGGACTCAGACTTTTATCATACAATGCTGGCATATTATTTTACATAATGCATTTTTTGGGAAAAAGTATAAGTCAAGCATTTTTATTACATAGATAAAACAGATTGTTTTAAACAAAAAAATGCATTCATTATTTATACAGCATATTTCATTTAGAATTCCTTCGTAATTTCAGTCTCATAAAACTATGTCTTCACTTTTAATTTACTAAATAAAACAATTTTTTTTCAATGATACTCATTCAAATAACAATGTCTTCTAGAAATAATGCACGTAAAATCTTAAGTGCATTGTGCGCTTTAAGATTTATTCCAGTTTTTAATTAATTTTTAATGCTGTTTTACAAAATAAGCCTTAAATTATTAAAAAAACAAAACAAATGTTTCTTCCAAAGTACATAAAAATGTATATACTCTTAAAAGGAGGTGGGTCAATAAGGGCTATTTTTTGCCCATGATATACCCGGAAGATAAGTTTCGAATTCAGATGATTTTTCTGTGGCTTTGTATAGTTAAAGATATGTATTTTTGTTTAATATAAGTTTTACGTCATAAATAAAATAGTAAGTCGTGGAAATTATAGCCCGAAAGTAGAGTGTGACGTTTTTTGTGTCTTTGAATTGATTTTTTATTTAGAAGCGCTCGATGAACCCAATTAATTTTGACATGCAATCATTCTACTCTTTATAAGCTTTTATATAAGCATTATTTTATTTGGGTTCAATGTGCGCTTCTATCAGTAAAAGAAAAAAAGTATCATGCGAGAGAATCGAAGGCACTACTATCAGAGCGCGTTGAGACTTTTTTTTCCGTACTTAAAAAGTATTAACGTTGTTCAAACGTCAATGTTGTTTTCTAAAATTGTTTTCGTAAATATTTATTATAGAAATTACTAATAAATAATGCTTGGTATCAATGTCATTGCTGTAACGTATTGTTGAAAACTTTTCGTATATGTTCTAACAGAAAAGTTATATAGATAACTTTGATGTTCGAAAAACTGAGATTTACAGAGTGGTTCTAAATAGTGCTCTAAATGCAAATAATATGAATTTCGTGATCTCCAGGCTCTAAATACTTATATTTCGTCTTCTGATGTAGCAATTTGAGATTATGCGTCAACGATTAATGTTGATGAGATCACAAGAAAGACACCTAATATATATTTATCAATATCTGATTTCCACAACTCTAACATTTGTTGTATAATATGTAAAGGTAAGAACTGTCTCGTTATTGTAGCAAAGAATATTGAAATTCCAGCTTTTATAGAAACTAGAATCTATATTTCGTCGCAAAAACGATGCTATAAAACTCATATTACTGGATCTGTAAATTGACCCTGCAAGATTTAAGTCCTGTAAGTGAGAATACGTCGATGTATGAAATACGATGCATGAAAATATTTAAAACAATATCAGAAATGTTTCAAAGAAGGCCTCGACTTTGATAGACCGGCGCACTTTTCTGAAATCTATTACTATAACCTCATGGGTATATTTATGTCGGATTTTATATATATCTTTAAACTTGTAAAATCCAAAATACGTTCCTCAAAAATGCGGTCATCTCGTACTTGCTTTGCAGTGTTACTTATAAAACAAAGACCTGGTTTTAATTATGGTGTTCTCTCTGCGTTATTCAATATAAGAAAAATAATAATATTTTCTGTAAAATATGAAAACCAGGCTTTGATTGAGAACGTCGTTCCAAAACACCGTAGAATGGAACACATCACCAGAAGACAAGTTATTGAAAAATATATCAGGCCTTCAGCAAGACGGTTGTTTATTCCGGATGACGACAATGATACTGTGATTATTGCTTTCGACAGCACGTACATTTATACCAAAAGAGTGTGAACTATTCCTTTCAGAGGCATTCCTTCTGGATATACTAAGGAAAACCTTTCATTAAGCATATGGTATTCGTCACTACTTCAAATTACATTTTGGATGTCTTTATTCCTTATTTCGCTGAAACAAAGAACAATTACGCTAACTTACTTACAAACACATTAAAAAGTATTCATATAATATCAGAAAGTGGCTGAAGCCAAATGGTGTTGGGAGCATTGATAGATTTTAACGGGATTGTTTGGAACGAAATGAATATTGAACAGGAAATGCCAAGATTCTTAAAAAAGCAGCAACAGTTTTCAACAGAGGATGCTAAGGGATACCTTTCGTAACCTAAATTTGAATTTTCGGTGCACAATTTCTAAAACCTATAATATTTGGATAAAAACACAACGAAACATCATAACATATTAGTTCTGTCAGTGTAAAGTACGCGAAAGTGTCGTAGAATGCTGGGTGCGTGTTGTTTTCATATTATGGCTTACAATACTACTGTAATGTGCCATAGCTCAGTCACAATTTAAAAACCAAATATTGAATATGTTCATATACTATACAAGACGAGGTCATTGGATGGTCATTAGTGATTCTGGTGAAGCAATCAATAAGGAAAATAATCTAAAATACATTGTCCAAAAGGTCTGAAACTGTATGATTATTATTATTATTATTATTTATTGATTATTACCGATATTTCATATATTGAAATAATAATCTTAGTAATCTCCATTCATCTTAAATTTACACTTATTGTTGTATTTACTGTTGATTATAAGGATTAAAACTAATGACAATAGTGTTTATGTTCGTTAATGCACATAATATTTACTTAAATCTGTATTTAATTTTTTCATGAATTATTAATCTTTCATTCAAGATATTATGATTTTCTTACTTATTATGAGGTATACTAATAAAAAAAATGTATGTCACGTCTAGGTGCTGATGGGCAAAAATGGCCCTAATTAGCCCATTTCCTTTTACAATCCTTATAAATTTGTGGAAAGGAAAAAACAGTTATCGCCCAATCCACAAAAAAATGGACATGAGGATGAAAATTTAAATTTCTTTAAATATGATTGAAATTTTGCATATTAACTGTTAAGAGTGTACTATTTTATATTTTATCAGAAAAGAATTAAATTTTTGTCATTAACGTACTTATTTTAATTAATAAAGTGTCACTATGACTTTGTAAAATAGACTGCGGCAAAAATCTTTACATTGCATGGTCTCGTACAGCTGAACAAACATTCTGAAAATCTCCAAACTTGGATATATATGATCTGACAGCTATTATTGAAAGTTTTTGTCTGCAGAGAAGTGTTTACTAATCTTCATTACAAAAGGTAAGCATATTTAATTACTCTTAATTATTGTATCACACCCGCAACAAAAAGTTACATTTATGTCTCTGCAGAAAAATGTTTTTGATTTAAAGTTATGAAACTTTATATTGAAAAATAGTTTATTAAGATACTTTGAATTACAGACACAAAAGAAATTAATTAATATTTTAATTATAATTATTGAGCGTTGCGGGCGTGACATGTCCCTGTTGCGGGTGTGACATTTAATTAAAGTCACACCCGCAACGTCTTTTAAAATTGATTACAAATGCATATTTGAACAAATTTATATGTAAATTTATAAAAGAATAATATGCTGGAAAACATGTACTTGGCAGCTTTAACTATACCCTTTGATTTAATAGAGGGAATTCCAGTTAATAAATAAAAATTTGCATCATCTGAGCATGTGACACTGTGTGCAGTTGATTTATTCAGTTGGGATTGATAAAATTGTTGCTTTACTGCAAGAAAATAATTTTATTAGTGATATATGATAAAGAAATTTATTTAAAAGGTACGTTTTTTTTATAGAAATTGAAAAAAGAAAATTACGAAACAATATTTTAGCAATTTTCTTTAAATTTGTTAATTTTGTTTTTTTTATATACATTTTTTTAATTTTGTTATTTGATAGTATTTATCTAATATATATATATTTAGTTTTTTAAATAAGTAAATCAATATTAGGGGAAGATTTTTTTTTCTCTTTTAATTCAAATTAAATAAAAAGTAGAAGTAAGAATAATAGTAACTGTTAAAATGTTTATTAAGTTAGCATAAAATGTATATAGTCAGTTTGAAATTAACCAAAATTTTACATAATTAACTTTATATAAGATTAGAAATTTCAAGGGATAACTATTACAAATTTGTTAAGCTTATATTTTTGGACTGGAAGTGCTATATTTATTCAGTTTACACATTAATTTCTTCTGTTTTGCAGAGAATGAAGAGTACAGAAAGATCACGATATCATTGAAAAAAGATTAACGAAAACCCTTTTAAATATGAAGCATATCTACAACAAAAGAAGGAAAAAGACAAAGCAAGGAGAGAAAAGATGAGACTATTTTAAAAAATCATGGTAAAGGATGGCAATCCTTTTGCATTTCATCTTATGGTAAAGGAGTTGTCGATGGGGTTGGTGCAGTTGTCAAGAAAATGGTAACTCTAGCAAAGCTCTGCAACTATAAATTCAGCTTCAGATTTTGCCATGTGTGCAGAAAAAGTCCTAAAAATATAAAAGAACTTTGCTGAATGTGAAATTTCAGAATATATTGTGATAATTCTTCATGAATGCTGGCACCAAGCACAATCGGAGTTCAACATTCACTCGATACATCATGTTGTTTTTATTGACGTAGGAACAATTAATGTAGCAATAACTTTAGAAAGTGACCACAAGAGAATTTGTTTGTTACCATATTTTGTCAAAAATATAATATCCAATGATAAGAGCGCAGTTGGAGATTTTGTAGAAGTTGTTTTATTCTCCACATTAAAAATAAAAGTGAAAACTTTGATGGACAAATAAGACAAATGAATGGGGATATTATAGAATAAGAGTATCGGAATAAAAATTAAGAAAATGTGTATATTTGGATCAGTCAGTTAGATGTATCCATACTTTGACAAGGATATAATATCCAACGATGAATGTGCAGTTGGAGGACAAATAAGACAAATGGATGGTGACGATATAGAATTAGAATGTTTGAAAAAAATTTAAGAAAACGTGCATATTTGGCCCAGTCAGTCAGATGCATCCTAGGAAACAAAAGACCATTTTTTTAAAAAAAGCTATCACCACCAGAAATTATAAATTCAAGATTGGAAATGAAATTTTTTTTATATTTTCCTTTCTAGATGTTATAAATGTAATATTGATTAATTCTTTAATTAAAAAATCTGCCTTGAAAATATTTGTGTATATCATTATTTTATTGGCTATACAAGTCACACCCGCAACGAAAATTTTGAATATTTTTCACAAAAGCAAGAAATGAGTAAGTAATTTAATTTTTTCATAGAATAATTATTTAAGTATTACTCTCTAATATATAAAAATATCAATTAACTCAGTTGCCATAATTCACAGAGTTTTGCATTTTTGCACTGAAAGATGAAAATGCATGTCCTTTTTATGTTACACCCGCAACAGGCGGAAATTATTTTTTTTAATAAATAAATGATACATCGGACAATTTTCAGATTTGGACAAATGTATGTGTCAGTGATCTACATTGAAATTCATACAAATTGAAACCAATGCTCAAAAAATGTTTTGCTAGTGACTAAATTAAGTTGTGTAAATGTCACACCCGCAACTTTGGATTGGGCGTTATATATAAAAAATAATAAGTTTAATTCAAATTCATCATTACTTAAAAATAAATCATATTTTAAACAATAGTACACCGCCGTTAGTGCATAACTTTCTCATTTACCTAATTTTTCACTTACGCTGCATAAAACTTCTGCTTTGGTATCTCCTGACAGGAGAATCATCACCGAATGATGACTATTGTGATGATCAGAATAATGTCAAAGTGTTAAGTAGTGTGTAAGTTTTCTATAATTGTTTATTCTTCCATTAAAAAAAACTTTATTTTATTTACGTAAATTTTGAGACATTGAATATTGAACATTGAATATTAAAATACTATTGTTATTTAAATAAAAAATATAATAATTGAAATGAATATAGTTTCCTATGCATCATTCGAAAAATATAGTTTTAAAACAATTTGGGATTAATCGACCTAATGCAATCTGATAAAATAACACTTTATCTAACTTGATGAACTTGTTGAGATCAAAGTAGTAAGTAATTTAATGAATAATTCATCAAATGAATTTAAAATTTTACTAAGATTAAAACACTTCCGCTAAAATAGTTGTTTATTGCAATGATTTATATGTAAATTCTTAAATGTTTATCAAGAAACTGAAAGATCATTGCTTTCGCAAATTAAGAAACTATAGTAGTAGGAAAATAACAGTACGGGCTCAGCCGCAGGCGGCACTGCGGCAAAGAAATGTCCTCTCATTCTTGTATATTTAGAAGTCTGGGAGAAAAAAAGAGAGATTTTATGCACTCCAATTTCATAACAGTTACCCCAATATCCCAAAATTTGAATTTTGGAATTTATTTATAATTAGTTAATGTTAATAAATTAATATAGTTAATAAATTAATATATAGTTAATAAATTAATGGAATTAATTTATAATCAGTATAATTAATTAAACAAAATAATAAAAATATTATTTTTTAAGGGAAAAGGTGAATTTAAGCGAATTTGATTAGTTTTACAATAGTCTTTTGAACTGCAACTTGGAAACATAGATTTCTAACAGAAGAATTAAACATATATTTTAATTTTAACAACAAAAACTTAACAAGTATCATTAATTTAACAAAAATAAATATCAATTTTAAAGAAAAGACGAATTTGAATAATTTTACACTAGTATTTTCAAAAACAACATAGAAATATCAATACTTATTCACATATTTCATTTATTCACTGTATTCAATACTATATTTAATAAATTTGGATACACTTTAAGAATTTTCTAATCTATAATTAAATATTAGCTGTATATTTAATGTTACCCATGTTTTCAACATTAGTTCATAATCGTGAATTTTATATTTTAAATACCATGTATTCAGGTTCAGATTATTTTCACTTGAAATCATACAGAATTTTTTAACAGAGTTTGTTTTTGAAATTATTGAAGCAACTGTATTTAATATTTTTAATACCAATTTTCTAAGATTTTTTAACATTTTCCGGTTATACATTCCTCAAAAGTTATTATTACGTATTCTAAACAATAGAAAATATTAATTTTAAAAATAAAAAGACGAATTTAAACAAATTTTATTAGTTTTACACTATTTTTTCTCACCTCCAACACGGATATATCAATTTTAACAGAAGAATTAAACGTATACTTTAGTTTTTAACAACAAAAATGTAATAAGTATCATTAATTAAACAAAAATAAATATCAATTTTCAAGAAAAGACAATTTTTTACACAAATTTTCAACTTTGAAATACATTTGCTTACATATATTGTTACAGTATATTACTAAATTTAAACTTTTTTAAAAGTTTGAATGTCTTTACAAAGGGTTCATACTTATATTTTTCACGTCTTGACTGCATTCGAAATCTTACAACAAAAGTATACTTTTATTATTATTATTATTATTATTATTATTCTAGAAAACCTAAAAAATCGTTTCTTGCTGCTTTAAACACTTGACATATTAAAACTACTCTACCCATATAATTAATCAAATTAGGACATGATTCATCTTACACTTCAAAATTTCTGAATTTTTACAATACCTATTTTCATCAAATTTTATTCTTGATCCTATATATTTTAATAGCACAGAATTTTAACATCTGTTTTTATCTACTTATCAGAAAATTATTAAAACACCCAACAACATTTTAAAATATGAATATTATCTTTACAATTTAATAATGCAAAACATACACGAATACAAAGTTTAATTTTTACAAACATTTCATATTTCAAATCAAACTATTCGAAATTTTCACAACATAAGAGCAAACATTAGACGAACTGTTTAACATTAATATTGCTTAGATCTTTTCATCATAACTTTTAACTATAATAATTATCCATTTTTAGGTTGATTGTCGAAAAACTGTAACTGAAATTACATAAACTTAATGTAAAAAACCATGTTCTCACACAATTTCTTGAAATTCAACAAAGAATTGACTATTACTCCAATACTTATCTACTTCAAAATTCAAATCTCGACTCTCGATAGTATATAGATATTGCATCATTACATACTTACAACTCTTTTCAAACGTTTATCAGAAAATCAAGTCAATCAAAGTCTAGTAGTTATCACACCTGTTCCTCAGAAATATTACTATCATATGAAACAGTAAAGAAAATTAATAGATATTTAATATTTAAAAACCTCATACGTGAAATTACTGCCGAATGAGAATACTAATAATCAATAAAATCAACTGTTTGACAAAAAAATAGTACAGATTACCGAAAATTCAAATCGTTTTTTCTACAAAAATTACAAAAATTAACAAATGAATGACAAGTTAGAGAAATAACTAAAAAAATAATGAACATATTTACAAATTTATTAAAATCACACCTTTTTCTGGATTACAAACCACAATTTCTTGAAAAATTTAACACCGAATTTGTAAGATTTTAATCCTAGTATTACATGCACTCAATAAATATTCAAAATTAACAAAAAAAAAATAATAATTTTTTAGTCTCATCAATAAGCAGAAATTCTATATTAAAAGAATATTTTCATAGTAGTACTTATAAAAATGAGAGTTTACAAACTGATTTTCATAATTTTATCACATTTAAACTTAATGTTTATACATAAAACATTATTTAATCAAATTTTATACTTTCTAATTCAGTAAAATTCAATACTTTTTTAGTTTTAAACCAATACCACAATATTTATTTACATCAAACTTGATTCTTTACCTTCTATATTTCCACATTACACAAGTGAATTAAATACTAACTTGTAACGGGAGTTGAAGTCTATTGATTCAATTCGATTTTCATCGTATACGCATTGCCCCTACACGAAATTTCTTACTTCTATAATCATCTAATATATTAAAACTAATCTACTCATATTTTTAATCAATTCATCAGATGTTTCATCTCGCACTTCTGAAATATCATGCACCAAGTTGCTTAAAATATAAATACTATCTTTATAGTTTTAATGTAGTATACATGACTAATCTTGAGTTTCCATCTATACTATTAATCAAATTATCATATGTTTCATCTTACAGTTCAACGATTTCTGAATTATCGTCCATCTAGTTGTTTAAAATATTAATAAAATGTTTATAGTTTTTGATTATACATAGTATGTATGAATACAATCTTTAATTTTTAACAGTTCATATTTCAAATAACCTATTTTCGAAACCAAACTATGTGAATTTTACCACAATGCTTATCATCATACAGAGATTTGTGTTTCATACTTTTTCTAAAAATTATCAGATATGTACTCCTCAGAGGAATTTCTATCGCATGAATAAATGAAAAAAATTAATTTAGATTAAACGTACAACGAAATTTGGTTGCAGTATATATGTATTTAATAAAAATAAATAAATAAGCGATTATTTATACATTAAACCTTTACTAAATATATATTTCTTGCGTTATACAGATGTTTCAACAAGATGAACCAAAACAGCAGCAAACTTCAGAAATTAATGATCTGAATGATTCAATCCTAGCACATGTAGCGTTAATGAATAATACATATGTAAGTACTTATATGAAAAATACTAGAATTCGTATATGTAACATAATTAGAGTAATATAAAATGATTTGTCTTACTGCCTACACTTTAACAAATACCTTTTTACCTATATTGTTGAAGATAATCCTAATTGTTTGCATTTGTTTCTATTACAGATGTGTTTTATTTGCTACAAACACTTTTTATGTAAATGGAATTTGACAGAACAAACAAAAATCCATACAGGTGAAAAACCTTACACTTGGGAAGATTACCAAATGTGGTTTTCAAGAAGATGTGAATCAAAACTGCACACATCATCATATAAAGCATCGTCAGTTATATGTAAACTTAGTGAAGATATTCAAAAATTAGTCAGACGTTTGAAGAATTTAGAAATAAAGGAAGATAATTAGACTGTTTATCCATCATATTTTCATAACAGTTACCACAATATCTCAAACTTAAAATTTGGAAGACATACACACAGCTGAAAAGAACTTTTGTTACCCGTGATTTTTCTAATCAGCGTGAATGTATAGATATTATTTTGCAATGTATTCTTTAAATGTTCACATAAATATTCTTTTATATACATTTATCGTTATGTTTATTTTTCTAAAACCTATTACATTAATGGAATACATAACATTTTAAGTGAAACAACACTTTCACAACTTAAAAAATGTATAAGAACGTACAAAATAAGCAGATGTATGAAAAAATATACAAGTTTACAGAATAATTTCAAAGTTTTCTAGAAATACAAACAAAAAATATTTACAATATAAATAAATTACAAAAGTGAAAAGAAAAAACACAAATGTAAAACAAAAAAATCACAAAGTGAAAAACTCAAAACAAAATTTTTGAAAAAAGAAAATTTACAATAAAAACTTTTTTTACAAAAACCAAAACTTCAAAAAATATTTTTACAAAAAAATTTTTTTTCAGTATGCAATGGTGAAACCATTGTATTTGCTATTACAAAGAGCAAAATTTTTGATACTTTTTTCATAATTTTTTTGAAATTTTTGCAATTTTTTTGCAATTACTTTTACATTTTTTTAACTAAAATTTTTCATTTTTTTTTAATGTTGTGATATTTTATTTTTTACTTTTGTAAAAACTTATTTTGAAAAAAAAAATTTTGTAAAAAATGTTTTTGAAAAAAAATTTTTTTGTAAAAAATGTTTTTGAAAAAAAAAAATTTTGCAAAAAACTTTTTGAAGTTTTGGTTTTTGTAAAAAAAGTTTTTGTTGTAAATTTTCTTTTTTCAAAAACTTTGTTTTGAGTTTTTCACTTTGTGATTTTTTTGTTTTACATTTGTTTTTTTTCTTTTCACTTTTGTAATTTCTTTATATTGTAAATATTTTTTGTTTGTATTTCTAGAAAACATTGAAATTATTCTGTAAAATTGTATATTTTTTCATACATCTGCTTATTTTGTACGTTCTTATACATTTTTTAAGTTGTGAAAGTGTTGTTTCACTTAAAATGTTATGTATTCCATTAATGTAATAGGTTTTAGAAAAATAAACACAACGATAAATGTATATAAAAGAATATTTATGTGAACATTTAAAGAATACATTGCAAAATAATATCTATACATTCACGCTGATTAGAAAAATTACGGGTAACAAAAGTTCTTTTCAGCTGTGTGTATGTCTTCCAAATTTTAAGTTTGAGATATTGTGGTAACTGTTATGAAAATATGATGGATAAATAGTCTAATTATCTTCCTTTATTTCTAAATTCTTCAAACGTCTGACTAATTTTTGAATATCTTCACTAAGTTTACATATAACTGACGATACTTTATATGATGATGTGTGCAGTTTTGATTCACATCTTCTTGAAAACCACATTTGATAATCTTCCCAAGTGTAAGGTTTTTCACCTGTATGGATTTTTGTTTGTTCTGTCAAATTCCATTTACATAAAAAGTGTTTGTAGCAAATAAAACACATCTGTAATAGAAACAATTGCAAACAATTAGGATTATCTTCAACAATATAGGTAAAAAGGTATTTGTTAAAGTGTAGGCAGTAAGACAAATCATTTTATATTACTCTAATTACGTTACATATACGAATTCTAGTATTTTTCATATAAGTACTTACATATGTATTATTCATTAACGCTACATGTGCTAGGGATGAATCATTCAGATCATTAATTTCTGAAGTTTGCTGCTGTTTTGGTTCATCTTGTTGAAACATCTGTATAACGCAAGAAATATATATTTAGTAAAGGTTTAATGTATAAATAATCGCTTATTTATTTATTTTTATTAAATACATATATATTGCAACCAAATTTCGTTGTACGTTTAATATAAATTAATTTTTTTCATTTATTCATGCGATAGAAATTCCTCTGAGGAGTACATATCTGATAATTTTTAGAAAAAGTATGAAACACAAATCTCTGTATGATGAAAAGCATTGTGGTAAAATTCACATAGTTCGGTTTCGAAAATAGGTTATTTGAAATATGAACTGTTAAAAATTAAAGATTGTATTCATACATACTATGTATAATCAAAAACTATAAACATTTTATTAATATTTTAAACAACTAGATGGACGATAATTCAGAAATCGTTGAACTGTAAAATGAAACATATGATAATCTGATTAATAGTATAGATGGAAACTCAAGATTAGTCATGTATACTACATTAAAACTATAAAAATAGTATTTATATTTTAAGCAACTTGGTGGATGATAATTCAGAAGTGCGAGATGAAACATCTGATGAATTGATTAAAAATATGAGTAGATTAGTTTTAATACATTAGATGATTATAGAAGTAAGAAATTTCGTGTAGGGGCAATGCGTATACGATGAAAATCGATTTGAATCAATAGACTTCAACTCCCGTTACAAGTTAGTATTTAACTCACTTGTGTAATGTGGAAATATAAAAGGTAAAGAATCAAGTTTGATGTAAATAAATATTGTGGTATTGGTTTAAAACTAAAAAAGTATTGAATTTTACTGAATTAGAAAGTATAAAATTTGATTAAATAATGTTTTATGTATAAACATTAAGTTTAAATGTGATAAAATTATGAAAATCAGTTTGTAAACTCTCATTTTTATAAGTACTACTATGAAAATATTCTTTTAATATAGAATTTCTCCTTATTGATGAGACTAAAAAAATATTTTTTTTTGTTAATTTTGAATATTTATTGAGTGCATGTAATACTAGGATTAAAATCTTACAAATTCGGTGTTAAATGTTTCAAGAAATTGTGGTTTGTAATCCAGAAAAAGGTGTGATTTTAATAAATTTGTAAATATGTTCATTATTTTTTTAGTTATTTCTCTAACTTGTCATTCATTTGTTAATTTTTGTAATTTTTGTAGAAAAAATGATTTGAATTTTCGGTAATCTGTACTATTTTTTTGTCCAACAGTTGATTTTATTGATTATTAGTATTCTCATTCGGCAGTAATTTCACGTATGAGGTTTTTAAATATTAAATATCTATTAATTTTCTTTACTGTTTCATATGATAGTAATATTTCTGAGGAACAGGTGTGATAACTACTAGACTTTGATTGACTTGATTTTCTGATAAACGTTTGAAAAGAGTTGTAAGTATGTAATGATGCAATATCTATATACTATCGAGAGTCGAGATTTGAATTTTGAAGTAGATAAGTATTGGAGTAATAGTCAATTCTTTGTTGAATTTCAAGAAAATGTGTGAGAACATGGTTTTTTACATTAAGTTTATGTAATTTCAGTTACAGTTTTTCGACAATCAACCTAAAAATGGATAATTATTATAGTTAAAAGTTATGATGAAAAGATCTAAGCAATATTAATGTTAAACAGTTCGTCTAATGTTTGCTCTTATGTTGTGAAAATTTCGAATAGTTTGATTTGAAATATGAAATGTTTGTAAAAATTAAACTTTGTATTCGTGTATGTTTTGCATTATTAAATTGTAAAGATAATATTCATATTTTAAAATGTTGTTGGGTGTTTTAATAATTTTCTGATAAGTAGATAAAAACAGATGTTAAAATTCTGTGCTATTAAAATATATAGGATCAAGAATAAAATTTGATGAAAATAGGTATTGTAAAAATTCAGAAATTTTGAAGTGTAAGATGAATCATGTCCTAATTTGATTAATTATATGGGTAGAGTAGTTTTAATATGTCAAGTGTTTAAAGCAGCAAGAAACGATTTTTTAGGTTTTCTAGAATAATAATAATAATAATAATAATAATAAAAGTATACTTTTGTTGTAAGATTTCGAATGCAGTCAAGACGTGAAATATATAAATGAACCCTTTGTAAAGACATTCAAACTTTTAAAAAAGTTTAAATTTAGTAATATACTGTAACAATATATGTAAGCAAATGTATTTCAAAGTTGAAAATTTGTGTAAAAAATTGTCTTTTCTTGAAAATTGATATTTATTTTTGTTTAATTAATGATACTTATTACATTTTTGTTGTTAAAAACTAAAATATACGTTTAATTCTTCTGTTAAAATTGATATATCCGTGTTGGAGGTGAGAAAAAATAGTGTAAAACTAATAAAATTTGTTTAAATTCGTCTTTTTATTTTTAAAATTAATATTTTCTATTGTTTAGAATACGTAATAATAACTTTTGAGGAATGTATAACCGGAAAATGTTAAAAAATCTTAGAAAATTGGTATTAAAAATATTAAATACAGTTGCTTCAATGATATCTTTTCGATATGTAAAGTGATTGTAGCATTTAGAAATGTACTTCTGAAGAATGTATAATCGGAAAATGTTAGAAAATCTTAGAAAATTGGTGTTAAAAATATTAAATACAGTTGCTTCAATAATTTCAAAAACAAACTCTGTTAAAAAATTCTGTATGATTTCAAGTGAAAATAATCTGAACCTGAATACATGGTATTTAAAATATAAAATTCACGATTATGAACTAATGTTGAAAACATGGGTAACATTAAATATACAGCTAATATTTAATTATAGATTAGAAAATTCTTAAAGTGTATCCAAATTTATTAAATATAATATTGAATACAGTGAATAAGTGAAATATGTGAATAAGTATTGATATTTCTATGTTGTTTTTGAAAATACTAGTGTAAAATTATTCAAATTCGTCTTTTCTTTAAAATTGATATTTATTTTTGTTAAATTAATGATACTTGTTAAGTTTTTGTTGTTAAAATTAAAATATACGTATAATTCTTCTGTTAGAAATCTGTATTTCCAAGTTGCAGTTCAAAAGACTATTGTAAAACTAATCAAATTCGCTTAAATTCACCTTTTCCCTTAAAAAATAATATTTTTATTATTTTGTTTAATTAATTATACTGATTATAAATTAATTCCATTAATTTATTAACTATATATTAATTTATTAACTATATTAATTTATTAACATTAACTAATTATAAATAATTTCCAAAATTCAAATTTTGGGATATTGGGGTAACTGTTATGAAATTGGAGTGCATAAAATCTCTCTTTTTTTTCTCCCAGACTTCTAAATATACAAGAATGAGGGGACATTGCTTTGTGCATTTCCCTACCTAAGGTAAAAAATTGGGGGAGAGGGGGGTGAAAAAGTATGGTGAGGGGCTTCGGAGGAATAAGTTTTGGTTTCAATATGACGTCAAAAGAAGCAGGTGTTGTTTTCAAATTTGTGTGTGTGTGTGTTGAGTATTTATTGAAATGTGTTCGTTTAAAATTCTACTTAGTTAGTATATAAAAGTATGATGAAATTTCCATTTAGAGTAAAAGTTAACCAAATTCGTTTATTTCGTCTTTATTCGTTAAAAAATCATTAGTTTCCTTTGTTAATTGTTCAATTATTAAAATTCATTGAGGTAACGACTGTTCAAAAACTAAAAAATATGATTAAATTTCTATTTTAAGTTGTGTATTCTGATTTTATATTTAAAAAAATGAAGAAATCAGTTAAAAATTTAATATTTTCCGTTGTTTTGCTTAATTAATAATGTTCATAAAGGAAATGGTTCTCCAAAACTGGAAGGCATGCTTAAATTTCTTTCTGTCAAATTGATATTCTGAAGTTTGAGTTGATAAAAATCGTAAGAAATCAGTCTTTTTCTATAAAACTTGATGTTTTCCATTGTTTTTTACTTAACGATACTCATTAAGATTATAGCTGTTGAAAAACTAGAATGCATGTTTAACTTTCAACTTGTAAGTCGATACACTGATGTTGCAGTTGATAAAAATCGTAAGAAATCAGTCTTTTTCTATAAAACTTGATATTTTCCATTATTTTTACCTAATTAATACTACTCATTAAGATGTCTATCAAGCAAAATTCACATATATATGTGATATTTTAAAGTTAGGAGCCAGAAACATCATCGCCAGGGTCCCCGTTCTTTGCACAGAAGTCATGGCCAGTGAGGGAAAAAATAAAAAATAAATAAATGTAGAATATCCAATAAATCACTCATTGGTGGCTGTAAGTTTATTCATTCAACTGTAGTCATTATACAGGGAAAAACTCCTTTTTGCAAACGATCTTTTACCGAAATGTTCAAAAAAAATATTCCATCATTTACTTCAACCAGCCGTACTCATCGACGAAAAAACTCCAGAATCTCTCCCCCTCTCATCTCGAGACTTCCACCTTTTAAAACTAAAAAGAAAATTCTAGAACTTTCTGTAATCTCAAACCATCATCCTTTTATGTAAACAGAATTCTTGTCCAGATACGAGACTATTTTACACAGACGATAAATTTATTTTAAAAAAATATTATTTAACCAATTTATAATCGACTCATAATTTCTTAGGCAGACGATTTTTATAAATGATTAATTTTAAGAGAAAAAGAAAAGAAATGAATTTATTAATGCACACATCAAAGGTTGACGGCGGAAAAATAAATAAATAGATAAAATAAAATAATAATATTTTTTGAAAGGTATGGTTTTGGAATAAATTTAATAAGATTTTCTTAAAAAGGGTTGATAAAAACATAGAAGAAATCAGTTTTATTTGGAATACTAATAAATAAAATTAACTAAGAAATAAAGTTTTAATTAAAAATATTTTTAATTTAGAGCCATCTTTTTAAGTTTACGCATACTGGAATAATGTTTTTTAGGGCAAATTAAGAATTTATATCGTCTGCATACAGATTAACAGATTAGATCTAGAAACAAGATTTTAATTTAATAATTTGAAGTAAGTACGGAACATTATTATAAGAAAATTAAGGTAGTATAAAGATTAGTTTTGGCGAAAAAATTTTAAATTTGTAATATATATGTTTAACTTTCTTGTTTTAAATTGATAATCTCATCTTGTAGTTGAAGAAATCTAAATAAAATGGTTAAAAACTGAGATTTTAATTGTTTTGCTTAATTAATAATACTCATTAAAATTACGGTTGTTCAAAATTCAAATATAAATTTAATCTTCATCATATAGTATGATCTCGAGTTGAGATGTGATTGATAATATTTTTAATTAGGGAAGGTTGTTCACCACTCCTGTTATAACAGAATGTTCCTTTTTTCCACTTGGGGGCGTTCGTGGAGGAGGACGCATGGTGGGCGCAGGAAGGACCACAGGGGGCACCGCAGCGTCAGCCGCAGGCGGCACGGTGGGCGTAGGCGGCACGGTGCCGCAGTGCCGCCTGCGGTGAGCCCGTACTGTTATTTTCCTACTACTAACTATGAACTTCGATAATTCCATTAATAGTCATGTATATATTTTATCATTAAAGAAAATATTAGAGTAGATTAATTTTGTTAATCATCTTGCAATAAATTTATTATCTCTAATCTTCTTCTTAGCTGAAGAATACAAAATAAATTACGTCACTTATTTTTGATGCAAATATGATAAGAATATTAAAACTTATTTTAAAATGGATAGATGATAAATAAATCCAATAAGCAGCCATGATTTAATTACGTTTTGGGAACATCAAAAATTATTTTTAAATGCTCCTTGCGTGTGGAATTACTGTAAAAGTTTCCGTAAAAATATTCTAATAAAGTTTTGTAATTGGAAATTACTATATACATATTTTTTGTCACATTAAGTTGATTAAACTAAATGTTTAGATAATAGCGTGAAATAAATAGCTTATTCAATAAAAGATAAAATGTTACAGAAAGAGCTATTAAGAGCAGTTTTTAAATGTAACAAAATGTGCTCGTTTTAAATTTTTTTGTTGTCTTAATGTTTATCTTTGAGAAAAAAAGCTTCTCGTACATCTTTCGATTTTACGTAATTTTTCAGGACCATAATTGCAGTTTTTGGAATATAACTAATAATCATCTTAAGAGAAGAAATAAAATGAATTATTCAAATTTCTCTAAATTTCGCTACTGTGGTACTATACTTTATGGATTGTATTTATAGCAACTTCAGCAGGAGAAACAAGAACGAAATATTCGATTTTATATAATTCCTATATTATTTTATTCCACTTTTAGGAATGTATCTCATAATCACCTCAGCAAAAAATTTGACGAAAAATTTGATTTTATGTAAATTTATTTTTATGTAACTGCCCTTTCAGAAATACATCTAATATTTACTTTTATAAAACAAGAACGAGAAAGTCAGTTTTATGTTATATATCTATTATGTAACTACAGTTTTAGAAATACATCTTATAACCATTTCAGGAACAGAAGAGCGAAAAATTTTATTTTATATAATTTCTGTATTTTGTAGCTGCGTTTTTGGGAATACATTTCATAATCTCTCAAGTAGAAAAAAAGGAAGATAGAAAAATTCAGCTATATGTAATTTCGCTGTTGTGTAATTACACATTGATATATATTATAATCTCTTCAAAAGAAGGGAAAAAAGAACGAAACATTCGATTGTATGTAATGCCTGTACTGTGTTATTGTTCTTTGAGGAATATATACCATAATCACTTCAGCAGAAGAAAGCAAGAACGAAAAATTCAATTTTATGTAATTTTGCTATTGTGTAACTGCATTTTTAGGAATAACGAAATCACCCCAGGGGATAAAAAACGAAAAGTTTGATTTGATGTAATTACTTACCCATCATGCGTAGTATAGAGTAGGTCTTGTAATCGTTTTGAAAATTGAATTTTTTTATGGATTCCACGTTTCAGATACTGGAGATTCCGAAAAACACATTTTTAGAAAAAAAATTGCCGCCCGCTTGTATGTCTGTGTGTCTGTGAATGCTCTATCTTCCGTACAAATTGAGATAGAGATTTGAATTTTTGTATGTACTTAGTATGAAATAATAGGATGAAGCCTATCTAATATCAGTAAGCTCAATTATCTGGAACTATTTTTTTCTCTCTCGAAAAATTTTTGACTCTCGAAAGATTCGTTCTAATGAAAGGTATACAGTTCGTGTCAAAAGTTTAAGCACAATAGCAATTTTAAAATAAAACTTTAAATATTACCTTTAATTTCAATATCTGTCTTGTATATGTTAATAATATCTATTTTTACACCAAATTCATTTAAACTAACTTTTAAATTTTATTTCAAACCATGGAGTTTAAGAATAGAAGAAAAATGACTGTGTCAAAAGTTTAAGCACAAAATCATTTTTATGCTAATTTTACAGTCTGACGTAAACGGTTGCGCAAGTAAACAACTTCTGGGTGTATGAAAAGAAGTCCGCTGGTGTTTTTTGAAAATGCCCAAGTCGAAAGAATTTTCAGAGAAGGAGATGATAAAAATTTGGAATATGAGAGCAAAATGTAATTCTGTTTCTGAAATTGCAAGTGCATTAAAAAGGTCAAAACAAGGTATTCATCAAATTTCGGCTCGTGATAAGGATTTTAAACGAAAATTTCGTTCAGGAAGGCCGCGAGTGACTAGTTTGAGCGAAGATAGCCGCATCAGAAATTTGGCTTCAACTGATAATTACTCCCTTTCGGAAATAAAATATGCAATTGGAGAACAAATATCGAAAAAAGCTATTTATAGAAGAGTTTTGGAATTAAAATACATCAAATACCGTAAAATGGCTCGATTACCATGTCTCAAATGACACCATAGAGAAGTTAGATTACAATGGGCCAAAGAGCATATGTCATTTGGTGAAAAGTGGCTGAATGTCATATTCAGTGATGAAAAAAATGGAATCTCGATGGCCCTGATGGGTTTAAGTACTATTGACATGATCTCCGCAAAGAACCTGGGAGTATTTAGCCGATAACACAATGGTAGTTCTGTAATGGTATGGGGGGCTATTTTTTTCAATTGTCAGACATCTCTAGCATTCATCAGTGGTCGTGAAAACTTTGAAAACTATGAAGAGACCGTTGCCAATCATTTGCTTCCTGTTACCGAGGTTTTTAGGGGGAGAAAAATGGTTATTTAAACATTATAATGCTTCCATCCATACCTTAAATTCAACTTCATCGTGGTTTAAGTCGAAAACAGTGTCTGTTCTGAAATGGCTAGCAATTACTCCTGATTTAAACTCTATAAAAAATATGTGAGGTATTCTCACTCATGCAGTTTATCCAAATGGAAAACAGTATTCTTCAGTTAAAAATTTGAAAGATGCCATTGAGAATGCTTGGTTTAAAAATAAACCAGAAACAATACAGAACCTCATTTTAACGATAGAAGACCGTATTTAAAGTAATTCAGCAGAAAGGAGCAATAATCAAGCATTAATTTTTTTATTCTTGTTCTGCTAAACACTAAAAAACTACTGTGCTTAAACTTTTGACGCACTCTTTTTTGTTGTCTTGATAAATTTTATTATTTAAGATAAATTTTATAGCATGAATCTGTTAACTATCTTTTTAAAACTACAGTTTGTGGGCTATGTGAAAAGGAAATTAACTTTCACCCATTAATAAAATTTTATTTTGAAATTTTCTGTTGTGCTTAAACTTTTGACACGCACTGTATAAAAGTTTTCGAAATGTTTTTATTTAAAGCGTGGAACTAAAAGGCAATAAAATAACACAAATTTTGCATACAGAACGAAGGCGATAAGCTTATCAGTCGCCGAGATATTTTAATAATTTTTTTCCACATTTTTCGATTTTTCATAACCCTGTATTTCCTTCAAATTTCGATTCAAAGATATATTTTAATTGAAAATGAGACACTTAATCTGATACAGTACACTATTAGTAAATATGATTGTTATTTTGGAGTTATAAGGATGTTTCTTTTACGCAATTGAGTAGTACTACTTGAGTAGTTTGGCGTTTTATATTATTTGTCTAAATTGGTTTATCAGCAATTCATTAATAGAGCTATACTATGTATCTTAAAATATTTAAATAAACATTAAATTTTTTTGGAATTCCAATGCATTTAATAAGCAGTTTACGCATGTTTTATTTTTATGTATTATATCATGCAAATCCATGATGGGTAACTATTACTTTGGCCCCCAACGACTAAATTTATTATTGTGTAACTCCTAGAAATACATATTATAATACTTCAGAAAAGCGATCAAGAACGAAAAATATTACGTGATGCACGGCTAACGAAACATTTCAGAAAAATATACGGTATAAACGAAAAAAAAAATCTATAAAGTTACTAAAATTTTTCTGGGAAACTTAGATTTTTAGAAAATTTCTTTTAATGCAACAACAAACATTCATTTAAAAAAATTTAAATGAAAAAATCTGCAATGTAATTAAGAATGTTTTAAGAAAAGAGATGCTTAGAACTTTTTATGTAACAGCAATATGGGTTACATAAATTTTAGTAAGATTACTGTAATTTTAGTAGATTCTTTAATAAAAATAATTCTGCAAATCTACAGATTTCTATTGCTCTACAGAAAACTAATTTTAGTGATTTACAGCTTTTTTCTGTCCAGTATACTGATAAAATTTTAATAAGCAAATAGAATTTTTTCAACTTTACAGCTGTAAAAATAATGTTTTTTTTCAATGTAAAAAACTTACTGGGTTTCCAGAAACCTTTTTCCCAGAAATCTACGACCTACATTTGTGATGTAGAATCACATATAGTTTTCTTAAATTATACATTTTTCTAAATTACAGTTAAAGCTAATCTTTAATTAAATATCTATTTTATCTTAATGTTTTATTTCGATCCCACATTAACTTTCCGTTAAAAAGTAAAGAAAGAAAACATATGTAACATCTGCTGTATCATTAAAACGATTCTCAGATAAAGAGATTTCCTTTAGATGAATTTTCGGCTTTTTGTTTTTACACCTGGAATTTTAAGGTATTCTTGGTATTTCTAAGGTATTTCTTGTATTTATATAATGTATTATATATACACATATTTTACAGTTAAAAGAAGTCTGATAGGGGAAAATATCGGCACTATTTTTTAAAAATCAAATAATGCAATTATGCTCATAATTATGTAAGTTTATTTTTGAAGTATTTATTCTTTGAATAAATGAGAACGTCATGTACTCATTTATGGTATACTTATAAGAGTAGATACAAGATCTAACAAGTTCTAAGGAGTTTAAAAAAAAAGAAAAGGCAGAAAAAAGCATCCAGCTAAACATTTTAGAAATAAATTAATTTTATAAGTAAATTATGATTATATATCTTAAAACTGTTAGTTTCAGGGTGTGCAAATTTATGTAAATTCTCACGAATATATGCATCAGATATAGAATTAAACAGTAACAATAAACTTTTAAACTCAAAGTTCAATTATACTTATTTGGTTTTAGTTGAAGAACAAAAAATTATCTATCATAATTTTTAACACAACAGAACAAGATTACAAATTGAATTATCTGTGTATATCTTATACTATAATGCGAGCAAAAATTGTGTGTGTGTGTGTGTGTGGGTAAATTTTATCTCAAAAACGGCACTAACGATTTTCGCAAAAATTTGGATTTTACCATTTTCGGGCACGAGAAGATCATTGGGCTAGGTTCCATGTTCGGGAAAATTCGATTATTGGGTCATTTTGGGTCACAATGGGTCAGGATCAAGCTACTTATATCTAGAGAACGGCTGGATGGATTTTAAGGCAATTTTGTATCCAATCGTTTTTTGGCACGAGAAAACTATTGGGCTGGGTCACATGTTCGAAAAAGTTCGATTAGTGGGTCATTTTGGGGTCATTATGGGTCAAGCCAATTTTATCTAAAAAACGGCTCTAACGATTTTGACCAAATTTTATATTGTATCGCTTTGGATTACAAGAAGACCATTGGGTTAGGTAACATGTTCGAGAAAATTCGGTTAGTGGGTCATTTTTGGGGTCATTGTGGGTCATGCTATTTTTATCTAGAGATCTTCTGACGCAATTTTGACTAAAAATTGCATTCTATAGTTTTCGGGCACAAGAAAACATTGGGCTAGGTTACACGTTCGAGAAAAAAATTTAATGGGTCATATTGGGTCATTAAGTGTCTGGGTCAAGCTATTTATATTTAAAGAACGGTGTGATCGATTATAACGAAATTTTGTATGTAACAGTTTTTTGACATGAGAAAACTAATGGGCTAAATCACATGTTTGAGAGATTTCGATTATAAGAGTCATTTGTGGGTCATGATGGGTCATAATGGGTCATGGTCAAGCTATAGCTAAAGAACAGGTGGATCGATTTTAACGAAATTTTGTAGGCAACATTTTTTTGGCACGATAAAATCATTGGACTAGGTTACATGCTCGAAAAATTTCGATTAATGGGTCATTTTGGGTCATTAAGAGTCTGGGTCAAGCTATTTATATTTAAAGAGCGGTTGGATCGATTTTAATGAAATTTTGAATGTAACAGTTTTTTGACACGAGAAAACTAATGGGCTATCTCACATGTTTGAGAGATTTCGATTATAAGAGTCATTTATGGGTCATGATGGGTCATAATGGGTCATATCAAGCTCTATATAAAGAACATGTGGATCAATTTTAATGCAATTTTGTTTACAACATTTTCTGGCACGAGAAAATCATTGGGCTTGGTCACGTGTTCGAGAAATTTCGATTAATGGGTCATTTTGGGTCATAAGGGGTCTGTGTCAAGTTATTTATATTTTAAGAACGGCAGGTTCGAGTTTAAATATTAACGAAATTTTGTGCGTAACAATATTTATACACAAGAAAACTAATGGGCTAAGTCACATGTTAGAGAGATTTCGATTATAAGGGTCGTATGTGGGTCATTTTGGGTCATGGTCAAGCTACACCTAAAGAACGGGCGAATCGATTTCAACGAAATTTTGTATACAACATATTTTTGGCGCGAGAAAATCATTGGGCTAGGTCACATGTTCGAGAAATTTTGATCAATGTATCACTTTTGGGTTATTCTAATTTTATCAAGACACTAATCTCGCGCAATTTTGACTAAATTTTATATTGTATCGTTTCATCAGAAAATCATTGGGTTAGGTCAGATGTTTGAGGAAATTCGATTAATGAGTCATTTTGGGTCATAATGGGTCAAGGACAAACTATTTATACCTAAAAATTGGCTCAATCGATTTTATCTAAATTTTGTATCTAACGTTTTTCGGCACGCAAAAAATAATGAGCTAGGTCACATTTTCGAGAGATTTCGATATAAGGGTCAATTGTGGGTCATGCTAATTTTATCTAGAAAATTGTTCTCCCCATTTTGAGTATACTTTCTATTATATCGTTTTCGGGCAAGAGAAAACCATTGAGCTGGGACACATGCTCGTAAAAATTCAATTAGTGGGTCGTTTTAGGTCTTAATGGGTTCGGGTCATTCTAATTATATATAACAACGACTCAATCAATTTTACCTAAATTTTGCAACAAAACGTCTTTTGTCACGAGAAGACTATTGGGTTGAGTTGCATATTAAACAAAATTATATTAGTGGGTCATATCGCTTCATTGCTGAATGCTGTCAAGCTAATTTTACTTAAGAAATGGCTTAAACGATTTTGATTCATTTTATACTCTACTGTTTTTGATTACCTGAAGACCATTGAGCTAAGTCATATGTTTGATCACATTTGATTAGTGGATCATTTGGGTAATAAGGGTCAGTATCACGAGACTATGGCAAAATCCAATAAATTGGCGATATTTGACAAATACTGGCTAAATTTGGCCGAAAAATCCGCTATTAAGATTACGAAACCAAAACACGTATTTGGCGCCAAATGAAAGAATGTGTCCAAATTTGGATATATCTGGCAAAAATACAGTCTTTCAGACTGTGAAGAAATTTCTTATACATTCTTAATAGTATTCGAGATGCATAGTTAAACTAATCAGAGTCGAGCTAAAAAAGTTATTTAGATTGATGTCCTTTCGTTGTAAATATTAAAATAAAGTAAAATTTATGAACATGTGCATACATACATACTTTTCTTATTAATTGTTTTTGTAAATAATACTATTATTAATAACATGTTTTACAGTAATAATTCAGAGTGAATGATTCAGGGAAAATACTATATCGAGTTGAACACAAAGTTAATTTTGACCGAGTTGAGCTCGGTCACCCCTGCTAGTACACCATAAAAACAAGAGTAATATTGTGCTTAATTTCGGTTTATGAAACGCGGAGTAAGGTTTAAATATGCACATTTTTTGGTTTTCATCGAATTAGTTGTCCCCATATATTCGAAATCATCTAAAAAAATCTTGCACCCAAAATTGTGCAGTTGTACTCCTGAATTAAAAGTTACGAAAATGTACACCAATATGATTGCAAGATTTTACTCGCAACTTGCTTCTTGCCAGCATACGAATCGTTGATTTCAAAAGTCACTATTTCCTTATGGGTGAAATAATAAAAAATACTTTTTTTTTAACATTTAAAGTATCAGACAATAAAGACAGAAGCATAAGGTGAACAAAGTAATTATTTTTATTGATTAAAAAAATAACTGACTAAATAGCGTTTGTACAATATATTCTAAAATAAAGAGATGCTTTTAAACATTCTACTAGTCTTAACCCTTTCGGGTCTGGTGTACTATTAATAGTACATGTCTTTTAATGGAGTATTATTTTGTTGTAAGAAATACTTTGGCTACTATTTACATGTAGTAATGTTAGTGTATGTCTATGCATTTACTATATGACTTCATGTATGTTTAGACATTTACTATTAGTAATAATAATTATTATTTGTTTAATTCTCTTTGCGCCGTTTGAGATTCTTTTATTTTACTCAGTAAACTTAAAATAAAAGTTACTTTCCTGAACGAATCATGTATAATAATGAGTAAAAAAAAAATATTAGAAATTTCTAATATAAGCTAAATCTTATTGTAATAGAATATTTTCTGAAGATCTTCAAAAATTCTTCCTTAGCCTATTGTCATATGAATATTAATTGAATAGTACGCAAAACAGCAACATTTGTTATATTTAATACATTAAAGTTTTCGCTAAACACTAATGAATCTATTTGGATAGCTATTATTGTTAATTTCATTAACGTAAAACTAATTTTTTACTTACCCATCATACGTAGTATAGGGTAAGTCTTGCAATCGTTTTGAAAATCGAAAATTTTTTTTGACGGATTTACACGTTATAGATAGTGGAGATTCCGAAAAACATATTTTTAGAAAAAAAAAATTGCCGTCCGTCTGTCTGTCTGTCTGTCTGTCTGTCTGTAAACGCTCTATCTCCCGAACAAATTGAAATAGAGACTTGACATTTTGTATGTAGTTAGTATGTAAGAATGGGACGAACCCTATTTAATATCAGAAACCTCGATTATCCGGAACTATTTTTTTCGGACTCTCGAAAAATTTGTTCTAAGGAATGGAAGTAAAAGGCAATAAAATAACACACATTTTGCATATAGAACAAAGTCGATCGGATTATTAGTTGCCGAGATATTTGTAATCTTGTTTTCCACATTCTTCGATTTTTCATGACCCTGTATTTCATTCAAATTTCAATTCAGAAGTATATTTTAATTGGAAATGAGACGCTTAATCCGACGCAGTTAATTGTTAGTTAATAGAATTATTATTTTTGGAGTTATAAGGATGCTTCTTTTACGCAGTTCGGTACTACTTGAGTAGTTTGGCGTTTTACATAATTTGTTGAAATTGGTACATCAGCAGTTCTTTAATATAGCATTACTATGTATATTAACAATATTTAAATTTTGTTTATGAATTGCAATGCTTGTATAAATAGTTTCACATGTTTTATTTTCATATACATATCCATGATGGGTAAGTATTACGGTGGCCCCCAACGACTAGTTTTAACTTGAAAAACTATTCGGACCCGAAAGGGTTAAAGTAATAGAAGTTAAATTTAACTTGCGATAATTTTGTTGCATAGTGTTGCAGTAAATTTTTAATGCGGTTTTGTTTATTTGTCAACTATGTAGTGTTACATTCCACAATTTCTAAATAAATTTATTTTATAATTTAATAATTTAAATCCTTCTTTTTTAAACATTAGAGCCTTCAGAAACTTATATTATTAAAAAAAAACATGATTTTTATCATTTATCTAAGTGTGAAAATTGCCATTTTTGTTTTAATTGAATAATTGTTTTAATTGTTGAATAGGCCTAAATAAGATGCTATTTCTATAATTTACATCAGCAGACTTATTAAAAATAAAACATTTTTATTCCATGCAGCACATCTGATCAATGTGTATGTGTGTATTTATTTGCTTACTTTATTTTAACTTGCTTAAAACTTTTTCACTACACTGTCCTTCTTTATCAAGGACATGCTTTTTAGAAAATATTTAAGAGGAGTCATTTACTTTAAGAGAATTTTACGAATATATTCGACTTTTTATTTTAAAAATCAGACCAATATAACAGAGAATATTTTCTAATAAAGAAAATGGATGTTTTTTGGTAGTCAAAACTTTTTATAATTATATAAGTCTGATGTAACTTAATTTTAGATATAGTCATGTATATTTAATATTTTGCTAAGAAAATAGATTTTTACTCTCTTCTATCTTCAATAGAAGAAAATATTGCAATCGAAAGTTTTTTTCGACTTCCGTTTTTCGACGGATTTACACGTTTTAGAGGTCAGAGATTCCAAAAAACCTCTTTTTACAAAATGTCTGTCTGTCCGTGTGTGTGTGTCTGTGTGATGTCGCCATTCTACCATCAAAAAGTGTATGAAGTTATGCATAGAAATGAACTAATTTGTTTGTGAATGTTTTTGGCTGTGGCAAGCAGGTCCTCCTTCAGTTTTGAAATATTCCGCCGGAAGGGGGCGCTGCAATCTCGATTTTTGTGCCAATTTCAATATTTTACCGGCCCAAAGTATATGATGTTATGCATCGGAATGAACCAATTTTTTTGTGTAAGTGTATGACTACGGCTAGTTGGACCTCTCTGAATTTGAAAAAAATCCGCCGAAAGGTGGCGCTGCAATCGTGATTTTTGTGCCATTTTCAATATTGTACCGGCCAAAAGTATATGAAATTACGTATCGAATTGAACCAAATTTTTTGTGTAAGTGTATGACTATGGCTAATTGGTCCCCCCTGAATTTGAAAAAAAATCTGCCGGAAAGGGGTGCTGCCATCGCGATTTTTGTGCCATTTTCAATATTGTACCAGCCAAATGTAATATGAAGTTAAGCATCGATTTGAACCAAATTTTTTGTGTAAGTCTATGGCTATGGCTAGTTGGTCTTCCCTGAATTTGAAAAAAATCCGCTGGATGGGGGCGCTGTAATCGTGATTTTTGTGCCATTTTCAATATTGTACCGACGAAAATATATGAATTTATACAAAGAATTGAATTAATTTTTTCGTGCAAGTGTATGACTATGGCTAGTTGGTCCTCCTTGAATTTGAAAAAAAGGGGGAAAAACTGAAAAAAAGCACCGCCGGAAGGGGGCGCTGCAATAGCCAGTTTTATGCCATTTTCAATATTGCACCACCTAAAAGTGTATAAAATTAGTCCTAGAACTGAACTAAATTTTTTTTATATAATTTTTTTTGGTAAGGCAAATAGGACCTCCCTGAATTAAAAAAATAAATCTGCCTATCATTCTATTGTTCATCGGCTCGTGTAGACACGGAAATTCGTTTTTACTCTGATTTATTGATTGAAGTAGAAATTTAAGATGAACACCAAATTTCGTATGGCATTGAATTAAAATTATTAAAACATTAAAATGAGTAACTATTTTTTAAGAATATTAACATGTTCGTATGAGATAGAAGAAAGTTTTGGGATTGGCAGATCCAATTAGTTTGATTTAAATTTATCGTCATAGTTATAAGTAATTTCAATTTTGAAATAAAATCATTTTAAAGCATTAGTACACAACGTTTGTCTATTCTCTGAAAAAAAAAATCATCAAGAATTTTTTATTGGATATTTTTCAGTAATTTTTATTAACATTGTGTGAAAGCTTCATAATTTTTATTTTATTTTTCCAATATATTGAAAGGGTTTATATATATACAGTGATGGTCAGAAGTTTCCAGCAAGCAAAATTTTTTTAGTTAATTTGTAAGTATACACATATAAAGAGTAATCTCAAAGTGATACTTATGCATTTTATTGAAACGATAGTTAGGAACTTATTTATGGAATAACAAATAAATATCAATAAAATTATTTGACAAAATTAAGTATAAAGGAAAACGCATGTTCTCAAAAGTTTCCGGCCACCTTCGCAAGTTTGGTAAAAAATGGTATTGTAATAGAAAATTACAGTGATCGACAACATTCACAATTAGTTTTTTATCACCATAACTGTAGTAATAAGCACTGTGGCGCAGCAGCGTGATATTAATACCGTTGTTTTTCCCCCATTTTTTGCACTTTTTTGAAAATTTCGGCTGAGTAGGAATATTTATAGTTTCACACACGTTTGCTAACTTCTTTCCAAATATTTTCTATTGGATTCATGTCGAGCGTTTGAGCTGGCCATTTCAAAAGGGATTTTTTTTTTGGACGAAACCATTGCTTTTCGAACCTTGCATGCACTCTTAAAGTCGTTATCATGTTAAAATAAATATTTGCTACCACAATTTTCCCTCTAATATGGCAGCAAGTAATCTTGAAAGATATCCTTATACATTGCATCATTCATCTTACCGTTGGTTTCAAATAACGGACCTACACTTTTTGAAGTAAATACTTACCACAGCATAATGTCTCCTCCGCCATACTTCATTGCAAGAATAACGTAAGTCGAATTTTGTTGTTAGGTGATTGGGCGTAGTGTCTTCCATCATTCCCAAAAGAGTTTGAAATTCGATTTTTGGGAAAATATTATTTTTGTGCACTTTTCACTTGACCAAAATTTGTGTCTTTAGGAAACGCCAGTTAAGTACGTTGATATTTTTTTTACCTATGAAATATTTTTGAACACCGATTCTTCCATAAAGTTCTACATCACGTCAGCATTTTGACACAATAGACTGACTTATTTCAGCAATATTTTTTCCATAAATTGCGGAATATTACAACGGAATTTTTATGCGGATCATCAATTGTTTTCCTTCTGATAATTCTGTCCACATGAATAGTCATTTTCTGGAGTCCCCTGGACCACAGAAAGTTCTAAAGATCATGGCCATCTTTATTTAATTTTTAAATATCGTTCACAGTCATTTTATCGATCGATAACTTTGCCGCAATATCTCGACAAGTTTGGCCCTTTGGCCGCAAACTAATCACTCGTTTACGAAAAATAATTGTAGAACTTTTTAATTTTGAGTTTAAACTATACTATTCAGGTTGATTGATTCACAAACATGACAAACACACTTTACCCATAGAAAAAAACTAAGGACTGATGAGTGGCCGGAAACTTTTGTATCCGCGAACTTTGAATTCTATTCCTTTGCATAAAGTGTATTCAATATCCAATCAAAATTATTACATGGTCAGAGGCCATTCACATATTCCTAACTTTTGAAGCAATTGTGCTCCTTCTTCGTTGAAACCTTCTGGTAAATAAATCAAAGAAAATAACTGGCCGGAAACTTTTGACCCCGCTGTATATATGTGTGCGTGTGTGCTAAGTATATGTAATTATCTATCATATACAGGAAGTAAGAATTAATTTTAATGCTAAATTTGCATTAAAAATTCGAAATATACTCTATGTGTTCTCTCCTTTACTCTATGTGTACATATTGAAAATAGACATGAAATATTACAATTTGCCAACTAAAATGTTTAAAATGTATGTTAATAATTTATCATAATCATGTAGAAATTTTTCAAACTCTGTCAAAACTCTTGATTTAAAATTGTTTCTGCATCTGATCTAAAAAGTATATTTTTAAAATGTTTTTTACTTTGGTGTTAAATTACACCGTATCAGCAGTAGTGTTATTTTTCACAAAAATGGTGAGAACTATGTTGCTACCAAATGGAGTGTTTCTTTAAAACAATTTATTGGCGGTGTTTCATTACACCACTTTTGGAGGCAACTTAATTTTTACCATTTTTGGAACAAAATGGATTTTTTTTTTACACTGCACTGAGGTTTTTGCAATTGTTTGACGAAACGTACTCTATATGTACGCAAAACGTTTTTTATAAAAAAAAATGTAATTTTTCTGTTAATGTCTATTTAAGCCTGTCTTAGTCTATTTATCTTATTCACTGAAATTTTAAATTGAGATTTTAAATGTATGGCTATTTCAAGATTACAAAAAATTACAGAAAATTTAACATCACTTTAGAAAAAATTTCATTAGCTACACGAATATTCAGCAACAAAAAATTATACATTCCAGCTCCGTGTGAAATTCAAAATTTTCAAACTATTTGGATTTTATATTATTTTACATGTAAACATGCATTTTTTATACTCCCGTTAAAAGAAAAGTAGCACTTATGATATAAATTGAATTTTTTTAAATTTCCATGTTATGTGCATTTGCTTAGTTATTCAAATTAAAGAAATACCTTGCAGCAAAAATCCTTGAAGTTTCACTAACACTGTTGAGGAGAATTATGTTTCAGGAATATTTATCATTACATGCAAATTATCATGTTATTTATAATGCTGAATAAGAAATGCATTTGCCTCCAAATATTAATATTTAAATAGATTTGCAATCAGAAAGGTATTTTAAATTTTAAATTTGCAAGAATTTTAACTCTCTACATATTGATGATGTACTGACTATCATTAAAAATGTATTCTTTTAAAACTACTTCATTCAAACATTTTCAAGTAATAAGACATAAAAATGGTCATATTTCCAAAACAGTGAAAAGATTTAAAAGGAAAAAACCTTTTTAATTTACAGGCTGAATAACTTTAAAAATTATCAAATAGTGTATGCATATTGTTGATATTATGAACTTCAATTATTAGACTTTTTAAATACTTACTCATACTCCTTGTATTTAACGTGCTTTTTATATGTAGTTTTTTTTCTGTTAACTTTTGTGGCAATTGTTGGTTATTGGTTTAAAAATAGTTTTTTCAGCTTGTTCCATAGCGGAAGCCTGTTAGTTTTCTTTTTCTAAATTAAAGCTATCTTCGCAATGTTTATTTCATATTTTTTTTATCTGAATTAAGTTAATTCTTGTTTACCCATTATCTGCTAAGTATTTTCAAGTGGTTATGCTCCCAGACTTGCTTCGTACTGCGCGATAGTTACGGTAACGAGAATTAGTCCTAACCAACGGTAAAACGCATTTCAAATTTGTGTGTTTGGTTAGTTAATAAAGATAAAGGTATGGAACTTTTTACGACTGATAAACTTCTTGGCTCTGAGAATTGGGTCAGATGGAAATGGATGGTGGAAGGCTTGCTAATGGAAAAAGAAAATGCTTTCGAGGTGTGCTCTGGAGAGTTTGTACAGCCAGAACCGGTCCCCGAAGGCGCTGCTGCTGCATATAGGAACAAATATAACAGTGACTTAGCCAACTTCAATAAAGGCAACAGAGCTGCCAGAGGTATTTTTTCAAGAACTCTAGATAGCAGAATATGTGACCTTGTATCGATGTGCAAAACTGCAAGAGAAATATGGGTGAAACTACATGAACTGTTTGAGCAGAAAAATACTCAAGCTCAATATGCCTGCCAAATGCAATTTTCATCTTTTGTGCGAGATCCGACAGATTCAATGGCTATGCACATAGCAAAACTAGATCGCCTAGTGTCACGGATGTCTGATTTGGATATCAAACCAAATGACTTTGTGGTAATGAGTAAGCTTTTGGAGACTTTATCTAGTGACTTTGAGACACTGAAAATGGCTTGGTGTGCAAGACCTGAAGAGCAACAGACACTAGTGGAGCTTAAGAAATTACTTGTTGCAGAAGAGCAAAGAAGAATGTTAGACTCTTCTAAAGAAAATGAATTAAATGTCTTACTTGCCAAGTCTAGTTTGAGAAAGGTTCACAGTGCTGCAGAAAAGTATGGCAACCATGCAAACAAGCAGGGGAAGCAGTTTAAATGTTTTAGATGTGGGAAAAGAGGTCACATGAAACGTGATTGTATTGTTAAAAAAGTTAATAATGTGCATGAGAGAAAAGCAAAGAATGAAGTTTTTATTAGTGAATGCCTTGCAGCCAATTGTGATGACACATGGGTCATTGATACAAGAGCCACGCAACACATAACGAACAGACACGATGTCTTTCAAAGCTTTACACAGTACAAGTGCCCAATAGAAGTAAGGGTTGGTAATAATTCCACAATGAAAGCATATGGCCATGGTGAAATCTCTGTGAAAATGTAAGTTAACGGCAACTGGAAAGCCAGTGTAATGGAAAATGTATTATATGCTCCAGATGCTTCGAGAAATTTATTTTCTGTAATTCAAGCTCTAAACCATGGGTCAAAATTTAAGATGTGTAACAATAAGTGTGAATTTGTAAAACCTAAAGGAGTTGTTGCTGTGGGAATACGCCAAGGTAACTTATTCAGATTGCTATGCAAAGTAATAGTACCTGCGGTAAACAGTGCAACTAACATTGTAACAGTGCCCTCTACTAAAGCTCAACTTACTGAATCAAACTCGCTTCAACTTTGGCATGAGAGACTTAGACATTTTAATAAACAGCATGATCGAAATCTAAGGGACAGGACGCAGTTAAAGGCACCTGAATGTCTTATTGAATGCTGTATTGCAGAAGAGAGTGAACCAGAACACTACTACCAAGCAGTAAAATCGGAAAAGGTAAATGAATGGCAAGCTGCAATGGATGAGAAAATTAAATCGTTATTAGAAAACAATACTTGGTATTTGACAGATCTACCAGAAGGAAGACGAGCCATTACAAACAGATGGGTATATAAATTGAAACAGTCACCAAGGTGCTGGAACAAGCGATTTAAAGAGTTCCTAGGAAAATATGGTCTTACAGAGAGTGCTGCTGATCCATGTTTGTTTTGCAGTAACGAGAAACAACAGAAATTGTTATTAGCATTACATGTAGATGATGGACTTGTTGCCACAACTCCCGAAATCAAGAATAACTTCCTTGAAGAATTACAGCGTGAATTCAAGGTAACATACAAAGATGCTGTATACTATCTTGGTGTAGAGATAAAAAGGCTGACAAGTGGAGATATTGCTATTAGTCAGCAAAGTTATGCTAATAAAGTTTTGGAAAAATTCAACATGAAAGATGCTAATCCAGTTTCTACTCCCATAGAAAAGGATAATTTTTCAGGGGAAGATAATGAAGAGATTGTTTCTGAAAAAGTTCCTTACAGACAAGCTGTAGGCAGTTTGATGTACATGGCAGTTGCTACCCGTCCCGATATTTCCTTTGCTGTGTCATATTGTTCTCAGTTCTTGGATAAAGCAAAACAAAAACATTGGTCAATGGTAAAACGAATACTAAAGTACATCAAGGGAACATCTAATTTTGCATTAGTGTTTAAATCTGGTTTTCATCCTGGTATCTTAGAAGCATATAGTGATGCAGATTATTCCAGTGACACAAGAACCAGAAAATCAGTTTCCGGTATTGTATTTAAATACAGTGGAGGAGGCATTGACTGGGCAAGTCGTCGACAGCAGTGTCTGTCAATAAGCACCACAGAAGCAGAGTATATAGCTGCAAGTGAGGCAACCAAAGAAATTGTTTGGCTGAAACTTCTGTTTGATGATATTTCCCTATTAACATCAACGCCTATTCTGCAAGTTAATAATGCGAGTGCAGTTCGTTTGGCTAAAAATCGTGAGTTCCATCAGCGAACTAAACATATAGATATTAGATATCATTTTGTTCGAGAAAAGTGTTTAATTGGTGAAGTCAGTGTCCAGCATATTGATGGTGAATACCAAATTGCGAATATTTTTACAAAACCCTTACCTAGAAAACGTTTTGAAATGTTAAGGACTCTCTTGGGTATGGTAAGATTGCCATAATTGCAAGTTCAAGGGGGAGTGTTGATATTATGAACTTCAATTATTAGACTTTTTAAATTCTTACTCATACTCCTTGTATTTAACGTGCTTTTTATATGTAGTTTTTTTCTGTTAACTTTTGTGGCAATTGTTGGTTACTGGTTTAAAAATAGTTTTTTCAGCTTGTTCCATAGCGGAAGCCTGTTAGTTTTCTTTTTCTAAATTAAAGTTATCTTCGCAATGTTTATTTCATATTTTTTTTATCTGAATTAAGTTAATTCTTTTTTACCCATTATCTGCTAAATATTTTCAAGTACCGATAAATGTAAAGACATACTATAATAAATTAGCAAAATCCGTGGCTTGCATAGTAGTTTAAATATACCAAGGAACATTTTATGTCTAATATATTTCTTAGAAAAAGGGATATTTTTAGGGATAATTCAAAAAATATCATTTATGCCAGTTTGACTAAACTTTATTCAAAAATTACCAGTTTGACCAAATTTCATCGCTACACCGCATTAGCTAGAAATGAGACATAAATTTATAAATACAAGAACTAAAGCTAATTCTGAATAAATGATAATTAAGTAATATTTTGAAACTTTTACGGTCAATTCATACGCTCATTTCAGTATTCGTTAAAAGTTTTTATTTTTTTTAGAAATCGCGTAGTTTTAGGTAGTCGCGTGGACATAAAATTTAGCCTATGTCGTAACAGGGACGAACACACACGATTTGATACCACTACTTTTTAATTCGGTTAGTCAGTTCCAGAGATCACCTCCTACAAAGAAACAAACAAACTTTACCTCTTTATAATATTAATATGTACTATTAAAATTTGATAATTGGCTTATATCTTTTTCACTATCATTAATACAGTTACAATTATTAGTAACTATGGTCTATCGGGCTATTTACAAATAAAAAAAATATACATACAAAAAAAAATAGTTTTTTTTTCATGCATTTATTTACAGTGGCGGTCAAAAATTTCCTGCCAGCAAAAATTTTTCAGTTTATTTGTAAGTATACCCATATGAAGAGGAATCTCAAAGTGATACTTATACATTCTATTGACATAATAGTTAGGAACTTACTTATAGAAGAACGTGTACATATCAATAAATTTAATTGAAAAAATTAGGTATAAAAAAAACGGATGTTCTCAAAAGTTTTCGGCCACCTTCACAAGTTTGTAAAAAAATGGTATTTTAATAAGAAATTACAGTGATAAACAACATTTACAATTAGTATTTTATCGTATTACTATTTTATTAGCTTTAATAATAAGTACTGCGGCGCAGCAACGTGACATTCATACAATCAACGGTTAAAGATCGTCTATGGTAGGTTTTTTTCATATTTCTTGCAATTTTGGCGAAATTTCGGCTGAGTTGGAATATTTATAGTGCCGCAGACTTTTGTTAACTTCTTTCTAAAGATTTTTTATTGGATGCATGTTGGGCGTTTAGGCTAACCATTTCAAAAACGAAATTTTTTGTGTGAAAACCATTGCTTATCGAGGCTTGCATACATTATTTATGTCGTTATCATGTTAAGAAAAATAGTTGCGACCAAATTTTTTTCTCTAATAAGGCAGAAAATGGTCTTTCAAGATATCCTTATACATTGTATCGTTCACTTGGCTGTGGATTTTAAATAACGGACCGACACTTTTTGAAGAAAATACTCCCCACGGCATAACGTGTCCTCCGCCATGCTTCATTGTAGGAATAACATAGGTCGAATGATATCTTTTGTTGTTAGGTCATCGGACATTGTGCCTGCCATCATTTCCAAAACTGTTTTGAATTCGATTAATGAAAAAAATATAACTTTTGTCCAGTTTTCACTTGACCAGACTTTGTGTTCCTTGGAAACGTACGTCGGTTTTTTTTAACCTCTGAAAATTTTTTAACACCGACTTTTCCATAAAGTTCTGTATCACGTCAGCATTATAACTCGGTAGACAAACTTATTCCAGCAATATGTTCATTCCGTAAATCGCAATATATTGCAACGGAATTTTCATGTGGATTATCAATGGTTTTTCTCCTGATAATTCTGTCCACAGGAATAGTAATTTTCCGGGGTCTTCCGGACCTCTGAAAGTCCTAAAAGGCATAGCCATCTTTATATAATTTTTAAATATCGTTTACAGTCGATATCGTTTGGCCGATCGATAGCTTAGTCGCAATATCTCGGGAAGATTGGCGTTTTAGCGACAAACTAATCACTCATTTATGAGCAATAATTGTTGAACTTTTCAAATTTGAATTTAAACTATGCTATACACGTTGATTCATTCATAAACACAACCAAAAACACTTTACGGATAGAAAAAAACTAAAGAATGATTTGTGGCCGGAAACTTTTGAGAACATGCATTTTGTTTTATACTTAATTTTGTCAATTAAATTTATTGATATTTACACGTTCTTCTGTAAGTAAGTTCCTAACTAATATGTCAATAAAATGTATAAGTATCGCTTTGATATTCCTCTTCATAGAGGTATATTTACAAATTAACTGAAAATTTTTTGCTGGCCGGAAACTTTTGACCGCCACTGTATATGCAATATGATGTAATTCAAGGTATGGAATAACTTGTAAATTTACAAGGAACACATTACATAGAATACATTAATAAAAAATAATCCATATTAGGACTAATAACAATCGTACTCCTACGTAGGTCATGGGTACATGCAGTTTCTGAGTTTATTTCACGCGGCTCCTCAAACTGCCCACATTATTTGAATATTACATAAATGTATACAGATATTAGGATGCTCTTGTCTTTGTGTCTTTCGTGCGCTAACCCCAAAATTTTTCATTTCTATATCTCTGCCTGACTACTTTCTCTACTGCCTGTCAGTTAACTGTCTATTTTCTGTATGTCTCTTTCATATATCTTTGTCCATCCCTTCTGCTTGCTTCTCTATCTATTGTTTACTGTTTGTCTGCACTTTGCTGGCTATTTATAAGCTTATTTTGTCTTCTGTTTGACTGCTGTTTACTGTCTATATGCTGTATATATGTCTGTTGTGTGTCTACAGTCTATGTGCCGACTGATTTTTGCCTGTTTGTTATCTGGTCTATGACTGTTTGCTGTCTATTGATGTGTTAACTTTTGCCTGCCTCATTGCTATCTGCTTGTACGTTTACTACCGGTCTACGTATTTTTCAAATGTATAATTGTCCGTCGACAGTCTAGACTCCGTCGGCTGTCTACATACTGTCTTTATCTATATCCGCAGAAGACCCATCTGTTGTCTTGGTGTCTGTCTATATGGTATTTGCTGTCTATCTACATTCTGTTGGCTGTTTTGCATCTGCTATATGCCTGTATTCTATCTTCTGTCTGCTGTTTGCCTATAGTTGTTTGATTTTTGTATGCTGTTTCTTTTCTGTTTTTTTATCTCTTCTCTGTCTGTATTTATCGGCTATATGTTAGTCTGCTCATCACTTGTCAGGTCTTCCTATTATCTGTATGTTTCTTCTTTACTAGCTTTCTGCTGTCTGTTCAAATTCTGTCGGCTTTTTGTATGAAATCAGTCTGCCTACTATCAGTTATGTATTCATCTGCTGTCTGGCGCCCATGTATCTGATATCTACTGTCTGTCTACACTATCAGCTATCTGAATGCCATCTAAGACACTTTGTCTGTACTCTATGACTGTGTTCTATGACTGTGTTCTTAACTGTGTTCAGTGTCTGTTTTCTGATGGCTTGATGTTTTACTGCTCGCTTTCTCTTCAGTCTGACATACTTCTACATATTTTTCTGCTATCTGCTCTCATTGCTCTTTATCTGTCTGCTGTATATATGCATGTGTATAAACTATCGTCATTTTGCTGTCTGCAGGCTATCTGTTTATCTCCCCATTTTCTCTTTCGCTCTACAATCTGCTTTTTTCCTATCTGCTTTCAGAATTTCTGCCATCCATCTACTGTCTTACTTAATCTTCATTGGCTTTAATTATTCAAACTTCCTGTCTGATATATTTATATATCTTTATACTATTTAGAGTGCGTCTGTCTGCTGTCTAATGTATGGCTGTCTGTCAGTCTGTCATCTAATAAATATCTGTCTTTTGTATATATCTGCTGCATGTGTCTCTACTGTCAGTTTTGCTTGCTCCCTCCGCTATTTGTCGATCTTTTGTCTATCTATCTGCTTTCGGGTTATTCAGATACCCGTATAATTGCTATCTTCTGTCTTTCTACACTCTTTTTGCTCTCTGGATGCTATGTGTCTTTTTTCTCCTGCATGTTTGTTTACTATCTATTGCCTGCTGTATGTCTGTTTATTATCGATTATCTGCTCTCAGTGTTTGTTGGCTGCTGTAGTAGCCTGCATGTCAGCTACATGTCTGTTTGCTGTATTATTGTCAGGATGTCTTTTACAATGCAGTTGGTTTTGCAATGTTGCTATAAGCATTTTCCTTCTCACTGTTTTATCAACTGATTGGCAGTTTCGTTATACGCACTATTCAATATATCATACTTACCAAAACCATAAATACAAAAATTAGTTTTTAAAAAACCCGACAATCTACCCCGTAATGTACCGTATTATCAGCATCATAGTAGCTCATAGACATAGAAACCGGAAAAGATTCCATTCTATTCGCTATGTACTTATAGCAGACATTTTTATTTTTGTAGTTTCAACGGTTTAAACGCCTAGTTCGAAAACATGTAAGGTAAATTTCTGATTTTTAATGCTCTTTTATTATATATTATTCGTTGATAAAATGCTAGTTTCTTGATGGAGCATTAGTCGGAAACAAATTCTGCACTGTTTATATTATTTTAAGTGCAAATGACTTACTATTTCGAAATCAGGCAGTACGAGACAGAAATATTTTTTTAAAAAATAAAATCATGATTTAAAGATACTTCTAAAGTCACATGAAATAAGTAAAATTAAATGGAATTTTGAAAACAAGATTTTTTTTCTATCCCGTAGGGCAAAATATTTAATTTTACAATGTTTAGATGCAAAAAAATTTTCCGTTGAAAAGAAAAAAAAATACTGTTACCACTGTTAATATAACGCCATTGTTCCTCACAGGCATGGTTTTTTATATAATTATTTATGCCAATGTTCTTTTATAGTAAAATATTCTGGACTTTAACTTATCAATATTTGAATGCAATGCATTAACTTTCAAAGGCATGGGTTTAATCGGTTTCAAAAATATTTTCAAGAATATTAGTAGTAAACTGCAAAAACCATTGAAGTAATTCAATATTTTCGATGGTGATAAGTTTCATAATACAGTGGTGGTCAGAATTATAAGAACAATTGAAAATTGCGCAGAAATAATTTATTTCTGAGCTAAATAAAGTGAAATTTATACAATAAACTCTTTTCCATGCTAGAAATCATTGTAGAATGCAAAAAATTGGAAAATGCAAAATATTAATGTTTTGTCACAAGTAACAAAATATGTCATTGTTAAAAATTGAACAAAATTATAAGGACATTGAATGTTTTTGTCTGAAATACACTGATAATTAACAATCCCCCCGCTTCTTCTCAATCACTCTTATCAGTCTTGACGTCATGGAGTTTGACAATTCCTTAAGAACGTTCTTGGAAGATTTTGAGTGATCTTTTTCGATGGAAGATATGAGTTCTTGCTTGTTTTGAGATTATATACCATTTTTGCATACTTTGTGTGCCGGAATACCCAACAGATTTTTCTACACTATTCAGATCAGCACTTTTGGCCGGCCAATCAAGTAGTTTCACGGAATTAGCATTATATCACGAGTTTGAAGTTTGGGAAACATGAGCCGAACGATTGTCCTGCTGGAAAGCAATCCAATCGCTATTAACGGTGCTTCTGGTAAAAGAGTATCGCCCAATACATCAATGTAACTCTCAGAATTCCTCCTAACCTGCACAAAAACTATTGGAGTAGTTCTACCAGTTGTGAAACCTCCCCAGTCCGTTACTGAATCACTTCCAAATGCATGCTTTGAGAAAATCGTTTTACCTCTACGGAGATCATACTAGAAGTTGCAAAAATAATCTAGTCTATCCAAATTAATCTTTTTCTGATCGGAAAATACAGAATCCCACTTTTTCCCCCATAATATTTCAGTTTTTGGCAAACTTCATCCTGAGTTTCTCATGAACTTTTGTAAAACGCGGTCTTCACACATGTTTACTATAGCAAACCTTTTTCTTTCTTTTTGTAAAACACGACGAACAGTTCGAGCACTTACATTCTAAGTTCCATTCACGGTTTTTTTTCGTTTTTTGGAGCAAGCTAGCCTCATTATCATTCTTTTCCCCCAGACAGAAACAAAAGATAGCCATCTTGTATGTCTTTGCCGTCCATATTTACTGGTATTTTAAAGATAAATATAAATAACCGTTCTTGATCTATTAAACTTTGTAGCAATTTAGCATAGAGAAAGTCCTGAATTTTGAAATGCATCAATTTTTCCTTTCTGAAACTCCAAAAGCTTTGCACCTTGCAGCATTATTAAAAAACAGAATTATACGATCCCAAAAGCTTACTACGCATTTATATCGTCTGGAAATTCCGTGTGCAGAGCAAAAAACATTCAAATTTCACTTTTTAGAACACACAAATACAGTTGTTCTTATAATTTTGTCCAAAACCAATGACTGTATAAATTTATAATGCATTTTATGAATATGAATTTACCACATATTTACGTAAAAACATACAAAAATAATCTTAATTTTTCATTGGTTTCCAGCCATTAAATTTGCATAAGTCTCTCGCCAAATATAACCAAGGTATGGCAATTTTTGCCTTGTCCTTATAATTTTGACCACCACTGTATTACTTATCGTACTAAATTAATTTCCTTTTGCTAGAGTTACAGAATTAAGAAATTTGAAAATGAGCTTTATACTAACAGTTTCAATTAAGTAAATGCTTTTATTTAGGAATAATTTCTCTTTCAGTCACGTGATTTCACATAAAAGGATTTTCACTTTTGCGAAGTTTCTAAAAATCATATACCGCAGGCAATATCAAATTATGCAACTCTAATTAATTTCCGTTTCCACTGTTGTACTTCTTTTCAATTATGGTGTTCTAATTAAAACTCTAATTTTTCATGTTTGGCATAGTCAAATAGGTTTAACTGCTGTATATAATACGTAGACACTTAAAAATAGATCTTGCTAAGTAAATATTCAAAATGAAAATCATCATTATTTAAGGGGGTGCCAGGACACATTTTAAAATAATTTTTACTTATCCATCATGCACAGCATAGGGTAAGTCTTGCAATTTGTTTTGAAAATCGAAACAAATTTGACGGATTTACACGTTTGAGATACTGGAGACTCCCGAAAAACATATTAAAAAAATGCCGTCTGTATGTGTGTCAGTGTGTCTTTAAACGCTGTAACTCCCGAACAAAGTGAGATAGAGACTGGAAATTTTGTATATGCTTAGTATGTAAAAGTGGAACGAAGCCTATTTAATATCACTAAGCTCGATTATCCGGAACTATTTTTTTCGGACTCTGGAAAAATTCTCGTTCTGATGAAAGGTATATAAAAAATTTTGAAAATTTTTATTATAAAGAGAGGAAGTAAAATGCAATAAAATAACAAAAAATTTGCATAAAAAACGAAGTCGATTGGATAATTAGTTGCTGAGATGTTTGTAATCTTGTTTTTCACATTCTTTGATTTTTCATGAACCTGTTCAAATGATTGAAACTTCAATTCAAAGATATATTTTAACTGGAAATGAGACGCTTAGTCCGACGAAGTAAACCGTTAGTTAATAGGATTATTAATTTTTTGAGTTATAAGAATGTTTCTTTTACGAAATTCAAAACAATCTGTGTAGTATGGCATTTTATATTATTTGTCGAAATGGGTTCATCAGAAAATTCATTAATAGAGCATTACTATGTATATTAAAATATTTAAATATACGTTTAAATTTTGTTTTAGAATTGCAAAGCATTTTATAAATACTTTCTGCGTGTTTTCTTGTCATACCTTATAGTATGCATATCCATGATGGGTAAATATTACGGTGGTCCCAAACGACTAGTTATTTATTGAGTTAATATTTGGAAATTTTTTGTGCTGGTTTATCGTATTATTTGTAAACAAAATCCCATGATAAAGCTACTGACAGATATTTAAAGTTAATTTAAAATTTAAAATTTATTAAAAAAGTTGAGGTAACCTAAAATCGTTATAAATTGAAATATTATTTCCAGAATTTAAATTGTTTTTCATTTCAATGGACAGAAATATATAAGTTTTAATTTTAATTCAACATTTAAAAAATATTAATTTAATTAAAAATTACAAGTATTTAAATTAGAAATAAAAAAAAATTGATGTTTTTTTTCTCAAAAAACATATTTTTTAAAATAAATAAATAAAAATAAAAAATAATAAAAAATAAAAAACAAATAAATAAAATAAAATAAAATAAAATAAAATAAATTTGCTGAATTAAAATTAAAGTAAAACAATGGATAAAGACATGCTCGAAGATTGAACCAATTCTCTTTAACGGTTTTTGACTTATAACACCTTAAATAGTAGAAATGCTTAAAAAAACCCATCATGAAGAAAAACACATTTTCCGCACAAATCGAGCCCCACCAGTGGCCGAGAGGTTCGAACCTCTCAACTGGTAGACGGCAGGTGCTGGGTTCGAACCCAATCGCGGCCGTCGGTTTAGCCGTTCGGAGTTTTCGTGGTTTTCTTCGAACCTTGCGTAAATACGGGTTAGGTTCCCATAGAAAGACCCCCACGAAGGGCACTCCCCCCAGGTCCTATATCCCTAGTGTAGATAATCGGACGACAAAAATACACCAACACACCAACACCGCACAACTCGTTTCCTTGACAGCCATTGCTTGAAATCCAAAATTTGATAACACACCGAAACGAAAAAAATAATATTTCCTGCGCCACTTAAGATAAAAATATGACTTAAACGTCATCTTAAGCAGAAAAAAGCAAAGAAATTTTTTAATTAATTTTAATTTTAATTTTTTTTTTTAATTTAAGAATTTTTGTAACTCGGAACACCTTAAATATGAAAATTTGAAAAAAAAAAACTTATCAAATGTACAGATTCTCGAAAATGGACTCAAAATTTATTTTGTACTGAAACAAATCACTATTTACTGAGATAAAATTCTTGAAAACGTGATTGATCAAAGAATTTCTCCTTTATGATCCGAGCTGTATTTATGTAGCCTTGATTATTGCCAACATAGAATATACAATATGGCACGTGCAAGTATATTTGGAAACACACTTTTTGTGTGTGTGTGTGTTTGGGATAAACGAGTTTTGAGCTTATTCTATAGACGATCACTTTTAGAATTTTCAATTCAGTTTTGAGACTTTTACAAAATTTACTCCAAACATTTAGCTGGCGTAATATGCAAATGAAATTTGGATAGCGTTCACGCAGTAAAAAAAGTATTTAGTAAACCTGCTTATTTTCCTACATTTTTTTTATTTTTTTTTAATTCTGATTACAGAATATTGTGTACAATCTTGTTTGTCATGCTTTCGAAAAAGAACATTATTTTATATTAAGAATTCTGCAAATTATAAGCAAAAAACAAAGGACTGTTTTTATGAAAAGCTTAATTTCTCTACGAGTATACATGCTATCCACTACAAAAAGGAAATCAGTTTATCACGATTTGCTACTTCATCATAATCTACAGTTTGAACTCTTTTGCTACATTAATTTAGACAGGCTTATCCAAAAGATAGTCGATCTTTTTTTCAATTTGTTGACGTCGTCTATGAAGTTCGGGGAAAAATATTCACAGTAATATTTGACGTGTACTATTTTGTGTACATACGTGGAGTCAGGAAATTTCCTCATATATTTTTCTAGACATTTAACAAAATGTCTAATATCGCAAGTAGGCGGTCACCTTTTTTTATCTTTAACGGTTCTTGACTTATAACACTTTAAATAGTAGAAATGTTTTAAAAACCCATCATGAAGTCTGCTATATAGTGTATTAGTACTGCTAACTTCAATTGTTGAAAAACTGCAACACAAAATATGTTTGCAAAACAAAATGATATATTTTTACTGTTTCATTACATCTAGGAGACTGCGCCCGCTTCGCTAATATATTTATCCAAACGAATCTTCAGTCAAACGAAATTCTAAATTTTATCTTGTATTTTAAAGCACCTTTCGCCTGAATTAACGAGGAAATTGGAGAAAATTTGGAGAATCTGAATCAGATCTTTTAATTGATCATTCATTAATTTATTTTGGTTGGGAAATGAGACCATTATCAAAGCAGGAATTAAAATGTTCTCTAATCTGATAATACTAAATTAGAGAGAGTGGTTTTTTAACATGAATAACGTTCGGTGTAAGTTCCTGAACCCAATAACACTCAGCATATGTGGTTTTGCTAGTTTAAATGTAATCTCACTGAATGTTACTTTATGCTATGTAAAAAGTTTTAAGAACAAATGATGAATAAATCCATGATTAACTTCAATTCCATTTTATTAAAAAAGGGTATATTTAAAATTAAAAAAAATAGATTTTTTTTTCAAAAGTCATTTAATGTCATTTTTCTATAGCATATCACAGTATATTTATATTATGATAATGCGAGTGGAAGGAAATTTTTACCCTTCAATAACTAAAATTTTTGATTCTTGTGTCATCAAAGTTTTAAAAATCCATAATGAAATTCGCAGATAAATCACATTTGAAAACATTTCGTTAGAACTTTTGAAATCACTGACGGAATTAATGGTGTACGAAACTTTTTTTCTGAAAATATTTTACGCTAAATTTTTAGGAGAGATTAGTGATTTAATTACTTATACCGGGTGATTATAATTAAAGTCCCGATTTTAAAAATCGATAATTTTAAAACTACTGGTCAGAATGACTTGATATTTTAGCAGAACAATAGTAAGGCAATGGAATTTTGTTTGGCGAAGGAAAAAAATAGTTCCAAAATGCGCCGATAGATGGCGCTGTCAGTGTTCACATTGTCTAGATATATGCAAATTACTAATACGTGACATGCGCACATGAGACTTAGCTGCCATAAAAATGCAGAGTACCAGCTCTTTGCCTAAATGTTTCATCATGACTCTGACTATGAAGGATCGCGCTCTGCTCTTGAAGCTTTTTTATAAGAACGATGACTGTGCACTTACAGCTATTAGGAAGTTTCGGACATTAAAATTTATTAAATTGGGTCCAATAACCACAAAAGGTCTGCGAAAAATGATTGCTAAATTCGAAGAGACCGGGTCATTTGACGTTAAACGGGGTAGAGGAAGAAAACCAGTTTCGGTTGCGGCAGTGGAAGATGTGGCTACAGCATTACAAGAACAGACTAACAGTGATGTTGGAATCAGCAGTGCACGGGGAACTGCCCAATGCTGGATATGCCGAACAGCACGGTGCGTAAAATCCTACGGAAGATCTTGAGCTGTTATCCGTATAAGATAACTCATGTGCAGGAGTTGCTACCTGCTGACCTGGAAGCACGTCAATCTTTTGCACTGCAATATCTTGCCCGGATGGAAGTGGACAACGGATGGCCATGGAACATTCTGTGTTCTGACGAAGCCCACTTTCATTTGCAAGGTTCTGCAAATACGCAAAATTGCAGGTTATGGGCGATCGAGAATCCGTCCCAGATACAGCCATTACCTCTTCAGTCTGAAAAGCTTACTGTGTGGTGCGGAATAAAGGCAGCGTTTATCGTTGGTCCGTTTTTCTTCGAGGAGATCAGACCTCCGTGTCCCGTTACCTGCACCGTTACTGGCAAGCGGTATGAAACACTTTTGCGTAACCATGTCCTTCCGGCACTTCAGCAGCGTCAGTGTGTGGATCGCAAAATATTCATGCAAGATGGCGCTCCTCCGCACATTGCTCTTCCTATGAAGCAGCTACTGAGTGCTAATTTCGGAGATGACAGGATCATAAGCCGTCATTTTCCAACAACGTGGCCGCCACGTTCAACCGACTTAAACCCGTGTGATTTCTGGCTTTGGGGGTACCTGAAGAATGTTGTTTACAGCGGGGGAATTCAGAATCTAGCCGACTTGAAGGCAAGCATCACACACCACATCCATTGCATCAGTACAGATACCCTCCGATCTGTTGTGGAGCATGCCGTTTTGCGCTTCCAATTAGTAGCGGAACAAGGCGGAGGGCATATCAACTTATGCTTTAAACATCAGCAAGGTGTTGATTCCATGAAGCTCTTTTTTTTTGTCATAATCGCTGTTGTCGCTCTATTCTGGTCTTTTCGCTAATAAATCTTTAGTAAATCCCTGAACTCTAATTTTTTTCTTTTGGCTAACAACATTTCTCTGTTTAACGAATACATTTTTGGTCTTTCCTCCTGATATTACCCGGACAGCGCCATCTATCGGCACATTTTGGAACTATTTTTTCCTTCGCCAAACAAGATTCCATTGCCTTACGATTGTTCTGCTAAAATATCAAGTCATTCTGACCAGTAGTTTTAAAATTATCGATTTTTAAAATCGGGACTTTAATTATAATCACCCGGTACTTTAAAGTGCTCAGAAATTATTGATATACTTCTATCTTACTGATGTTAATAAATCGTTTGTAAATAACAAAAAAGAATAAAATACCTTTATTGGATTACTTATTTGAGATAAAATTGTTCATTGAGTTTTTTATTTAATTCAAGGTATTCTCAAATCCAAAGGGGGCATCATATGACCGTATAAGATTAAAATCATTTTTGTTCAGAAATACATGAATCTGGCTGGTATTGTTATTAATAATTTATGTAATCCAAATAGGATTCCCGTTTTCTTACAAAGACAATACATCTTTCAGAAAACATTATTAAAGTTCGCGTTTAGAGCGGAATTTTTCAACGAAAACCGAAAACCAAGTTATAGCTAATTTAACAAACAGGAAGCAATTATTCTAACACCGAAATTGGATTTAGAAATGCAAGGAAAAATTTCCATAATGTTTCTATACATCATTTTTGTATATTTTTTTACATAAATATATCAGTAACTTTTAATTAGATTTTTTAGATTTATTTTTTATCTGAAAATGTATCTAAAAGATATATAAAACAAGACTTTCTGTTGAATTTTTTGTGTAGTCTTCAGGTTCGTTAAACTTAAAAGGTTTTAACACTTCACTGCACGACTTTTTTCTATTTATGTGAAAAAAAATTAAATCTGTATATCGATCTTATAATAGGGAACTTCTAAACTTAAATTAAATTTAAAAAAATACAAAAAGTTAAAACTAATATTAAATTAGAATTAAACTTTGAAAAAAATAATTAAATTAAAATTTCAGCTAAAATTTGATATTTTATGATATGTGCTACATGTACACTATTAGGGTTTTAAAAAATCATATTCCTATATTTTGTAATAAAATGAGCTTAATATAATTAATTTTATCTGCTTAACACTCTGCAGCATTTATTCTTCTTTCTTTCTTTCGTTCTTTTTTTTTATAATAATATTTTTAGGTATTCAAAAAATTATGATGAAATTAAGGTCGCACACTAGTCACTGAAAAAGAACCGGATGATAATGTTAAGTTTATGGGCCGTTATTTTTAATATTTTTACATGTTTCTCTTTGCATAGGATAGCTGAGAACGATCTACAACCAGGCTAGTTTTTACTTTTACAATTTTGGTTTCAGATTTTTTTTTATTACTTTAACTTTCGAATCCGGTTAAAATTGGTTCTGAAAGTGAAACTCTCATAATAATAATAATAAAAGATATATAAGCAAAATCGAAAAAGTAAAAACTATCCCGGTTGTAGATCATCCTCAGTTATCATATGCAAAAAACATCATGTCGAAATATTAAAATTTGAGCGAGATACTTGAAAAGAACGCCCCCATAGACTTAACATCATCATCCGGGTCTTTTTCAGCGACTAGTGTTGCGTGTTAATAGCTTGTCATTAAACATTGTCAATAATAATTGAGTCCATGCCTCAAAGGTGTTCAACGTTGCTGGCCGCCCGTGGAAACCATACCCCCTACTGAAAATGATTTTCTTTTAAGAAAACACCTTTTCTTATTTTTTTTCTCATATATGCACAAACTGTGTTTTTTTCCTTTTGTACACAAATGCGCAATAAAATGCATTTTTTTCTGCCAAACATGTGTAATTTATTCTCATATAACCTACTATGTCTGTCGGCATGTATCAATCAGCTAAAAAGTTTCCCAGATACAAAATCCACCTAAAACTGCAATATCCTTTAATTGTTTTGAGCAGTGTATTTTACAATAGTTCTGTAACCGAAATTTTTAGTAAATTTTTAAATCACTTAGTTTCCGACAAATACTTTTTTATTTATTTATTTATTTTAGAAATAGAGAAATAATTTTTTAAGCAATAATCATATTAAAATTTTTAAGTTATTGTTCAAAAATGAAAAATGTATGTATATATATATATATATATATATATATATATATATATATATATATATATATATATATATATATATATATATATATATATATATATATATATATATATATATATACAATATACTCATAAAATAAATACATATAATCTAAAATTCAATATTGAAACGTGGAAAAATTAGCATATTAAATTTAAAAAAAAAGAATGTGTGTCATGTAATTCCTTTAATTTGCAGATAACGAAGTAAAAATATTAGGCAAGTAAAGAATTTAAAAGTATGGGAACAAAATATTGATTCTTGCAGTGCAAATATTGTTTTTACTTCCTTTGTTCGATGATATTAAAAATGAATAGCTGAGAAAAAACTTTTTGTTCAAATGAAATTGACAGAAATTGTTTAACTCTAAAATCAATGTTTGCGTTTCAGTAATAAAATGTTTGTCTCCTGTCTGTTCATTTTATTGTCTTTATTTGTTTGTTTGTGCGTTGAAAATTGAAAATATGTTCTTGAAAGCCTAAAAAATAACGTTTAGAAAAAAAGTAGAAAATGTATGAAAAATTTAATGCAAGTGCCAATATTAATAATAAAATTTCTAATTTGGCAATTAAAATTTCATGTAAAAATTACACCAAATAACAGAGTTAAAATTAAGTCTATCTAAAATTTAAATATCAATAAAATACGAAGGGAAAATATTAATAAAATACGAAAGGCAATGCAAAAATAGAATTTTTTTTTAATCTTTAGCCTCTGTTGTACCCTGGTGTGGTAATATTGAAGTAACATAGCTATTTTTCTTTGTTAATATTTTTACATTTTAAGCTAGAAAATACCATTGCGATATGTTCTTTTTTCAATACTCAAAATGTAATATCATTAAAAAAACTCTTTTGTTTTTTTTTTACATTGAAAAAATTTTCGTGTTCGCTATTATGTTTCCTATTATTTATATGCATAAAGTGTTATTTACTAGTGAAAAATATGAAGCTTTGTAAAATGTTCTTTAAATTTAGTTCATTAAAAATTCTCGTAATTTTGTGTATTTGCTTGCATGAAATACAAGAAAAATCGTATTTCTTCTACTATAATATAAACTACTCAAAATGAAATGTTTGTTTAATCAAGCATTTCTTTAGAGCGTTGAAGTACTACTTTAGAATATATTAGTTTAATTAAGTTTGCGAGACTCAACGCCTTAATTAAGAATTTAACAACCTAGTTATGTTCTTAAAATATTATAAAGAATCATATTTTATGAAATTTAAGAAAACAACCTTACATTATGTTTTAATGTTAAAAATGTACATTTTTTAATGAAAAATTTTAGAGAACAATTTTAGAGAAAAAGAATTTTAGAGTGGAATTGAACAATTTTAAACAAAATTTTAAAATTCATCCTTATGGAAATCCCGAAAATATAACTATATTATATACTATTATAAAAATTCTATTTTGGAAGTATAAAAGTAGGTAGATGGAATCTAAATACGCGGAAGGCTTATAGGAATGTCGGTGCAAAAATACAGTATAGAGGCAGTAGGGGGCACAGTTAAGGCGGTTTTTAAAAACGCTCCGTTCAGTGTGTGTTTTCGATTCAAATTGTTATTTTCCGATTTATTTTTAAATTCATTTTTGCTCTCAATTGCATCAAACTGGCAAATTGTCTTATTCAGAAAATACACAAGGTACCATGATTGTCGAGTATTTGATAAATGTAGAAAATATCGCAAAAAAGCAATCCAAAGCAGCACTTTCAACCGATTTTTCCGAAGTGGGATATCTGTGAACGAATAAAAGGGCCATACTGAGAAGGTAGTTGTTTATAAATCAAATTCTAATGAATTGAGCGTAAAATGACAGCACACGGTACCTTATACGTCTCTTCAAAACTCCCATCAGCAAGTTTCATGTTTCTACTTTTAAAAATGTGTCTGAAATTGTATAAAAAAATTTCGAGCTGTTGAAGATGGAAAGCATTTTTTAATGCACCCTTAAGTTGATTCGTCATTCCTTCATAGATTTGGATAGACATGCATCGTTACACCAATGGAGAGCTTACTGATATTTCATGTACGCAAGGAAATGGCTAACACGCAACACACGTTCTCTTGCTTGTCGAGAGACTATCCTCTACTTGTGTAATATTACGTCTCCATCTTAGAGTGTCAAAACTTGGGGAAAACAGACTGAATTGTTCCGCAACAACAACTAGTATGTTAGATCGCTAAAACAACACACTAGTATGTTAGATCAACTTGATTGAGACATTGGCGTCCGTCTAGACATGTATGAGAAAGAAGAAATCATTTGATTGGCTTCCACTTTTACTGCCCGAGAGAGACAGCTCAGACTAGGAATTGAGCCTATAGAGCATAAATGGTCTTCTCGGTCACCTTTATAGAGGTTAAAAAATACTAATTTTAGCCGAAGCTGAGCCCTCCAAAATGCATGATAGAGGGCCGAGTGATATACGCCAGATCTAAATAAATATTGCAGTAGGAAAGTTTGTAAAAGACAATAAGGAAAATAAGGACAATAAGTAATACTATAGTATACAGAGCAAGTCAATATTATAGAAAGCTGCTGCGACCCTACACTGTGTACTGGATAAGGGTTAATCTAAGCTCTTATCTCAGTACTGGAGTAAAAGTGAAAGGCCACATAAGAAGTAAAAAGATGTTCTTAAGCTTTGAGAACAGAGTCTAATGCGATAAAATATTTGCTAGTCATTGCTATGAGAATGGCGGATATGCCAATTATACTTGCTTTATACATACAGGGTGGTCATAAAAAAACTTTGCTGATATATAGACCTCTAGCGCCCAGTCCGTTCAACCGATCTAGGTGAGATTTCAGATACAGCTATTCAGGGGCATGAGCACGAGATTCTGTGAACGGCAACAAAATGATGCTCATGGTTACGGTTATAGTTACAGAAACTAGAAATTTTCCAATGACAACGCCCATTTTTTTCATCTCAAAATGCTCGGCGCATGCGAAAACCTTAAAGAGCATTGTAATCGTATGTGTATCACAAGAAACGAATGCGTTAAGCATGCACAAAAAACAGCTCTGCAAACCCCCCTCCCGTAAAAAACACGATTGGGGCGCATGGAGGAAATTTGCATATGACACAGAGTAAGTACAAAAATTACTGATTACAGCACAGATCGGAGAAAAGAAAACTTTTATTTTGATTACACATTTTCCACATCCATCACAGGCCATCACAGGCAATTACGTATTATATGTGTGCGCGACTGTGGACTACAGTCGAACTTTACATCGCATGCGGGATCTTTGCATATGGTGTTTGCGTTTGATAGAATCTTTCAAATCCGGAAAAGTTGCGGATTGCACATGTACACTTTAGATTTTAGTATAAACAAAACCAGAAATCCATAGCAGTGAGGTCGGGGGAATCGCGCAGGCCATTCCAATGGAAAATGGCATGAGATGACACGGTCGCCAATATGCTGCTATATTTTAGAGTGAATAATGGCAAGTAAAATATGTAAACTTCTTCCAAAAATAAAGACACTCACAAATTAATAATTAATAAAAATACGGGATTCTACATCTTGTGTGAATGTGCTTGCTTTAACATAAAAATATAAAATAATGCACTTAAAGAGTGAGTTATTTAGAATTATAGTTGGTTATAGAGAAATTAAAACGTTTACGCTGTTAAAAAAAAGAGTTGTAATTTTTTTAGATGTAATGGTACGCAAATCAATATGCTTACTTAAATTTTATATGTACACTGTGCAATAAAAATATGTAAATCTAAAAAACTAGTCTTTTCAAAGCTATAAAAAACTGTAGCTTTACAGAGGAATCTAATATAATTACAGTAATATTAGAAACATTTTATCCGCTGCGCGCTGCAGTCCGTATTGCAGTTACATTAAAAGTTCTAGGAATTTCAGTTTCCTAAAAAGATCTTGAAATATAGCAGATTTTTTCTCAAACGGCAAACGTGTGTCTTTTGCAAAACAAGGTACTTTGAGAGTGGAAGTAGAGGTAAAAAAATTGCATAGAACCCAGCTCCAAACTAGCTATAATTTTTTTTTACATTCTTTTATTTAACTTACCGTAAAGTAATATTTTGGGTATGTTGCAGATATTCAACGTCATAATACAAATAGTTAAGAAATTGTACTACACTGTAAAAAAAATTCTTAAAAAGTACTAAACATTTTCTAGGAAACTGGAATTCCAAGAACTTTCTATGTAACGATAACAGGAAAAATCCATGTAACCGATTCTGAAACTTGAATTTTTGCTGTTACCGATACAGGAAAAGTTCTAGGAATCCCAGTTTCCTAGAAAAAGTTTAGTACCTTTTCAGAATTTTTTTACAGTGTACATTTTTAAAAAACTGAATGCTAACCAAATGGATTTATTATTATTTATAATATCTATACGTGAATTTTGTTGTTACATGAAAAGTTCTTCATATTCCAATTTACTCCAAAAATTTTAGAAACTTTGCAGTGTTGTTTTTTAGTGCATTTATGTTATACACTGTAAAAAAATTCTTCAAAGTAACTAAAAGTTTTCTAGGAAACTGGGAATCCTAGAACTTTTTATGTAACAGCAACAGCCAAAATTCATGTAACAGATGCAGATTTGCACTGAAAATTTACTAAGAATTTTTTAGGAAACTGGGATTCTTAGATTATTTTATGTAACGTCAATCCAGGTTAAAGATAAAATTTTAGTAAGATAAATGTAATTTTAGTAGATCCGTTTGTAAAGTTACAGATTTTTGAAGCTTTACAAAAATTAGTTTTGTAGATTTACATCTTTTCTTGAACAATGTACAGATAAAATGTTAGTAAGCCTGCAAATTTCGGCAACTTTACATCTGTAGGATTACAGATTTTTTTTTACAGTGTAGCACTCTGGTCTATGCTAAGTCTTAGACGTTTTCTAAGTTTGTAACAGCATATTTTTATTTAAGTATCAGTGAAAAAAAATATTCATTTTGAGTGTATGTAAGCATATTTCTTTTAATATCATAGAATGAGATCAGTTATTTATATATCTGTATGTATTATTTATCCAAAGAGGTGGATTAAGCTGCAAAAATAATTTTTTTTTTTTCTTAATTATAGAATATAAAAATATAAATCAGATATTTTCATAAACGCATAATTTGATTAATTTTTGAGCAAAATAGAAACAAAAACTGTTAAATATGATATTTCGTATAAAGTTTTGTCTTAAATCATTATCAAAGACGTCTCCTAATTACAATATTTAATATGTAATTCAGAAACATACATTTTAAGCAATATAGAACATTGCCTGTCGAATTTAATAAATGCAAATCTTACTCTAGAAAATTCCTTTAAAATAATAACATGCATTTATAACATAACATAAACACGAACAGAAGCATAAACACACATGCATAAACAAGTGATTAAAAACAATACCCTTCTGTTTTATTGTCATTGTGTAAGTATATGCGCAATTGCATTAGTACAATAAATGAAAAAAAAATGTAATTAAATTTGAGATTTAGAGTGTTAAGCATTATGAAAATAATATTAATTTAAATTCAATAATAAATAATATTAATTTTTATCCGTTTGTGTTAGTCCGTGGAATATCTGTATATGATCACATATCCTAAATGTCAACATTACACTGTAAAAAAATATGTAACGTTACTAAACATTTTCTAGGAAACTGGGATTCTTAAAACTATTTATGTGATGACAACAGAAAAAAAATCATGTACCAGGTACAGACTTGCGCTGAAAATAAAAAAGTCTGTAAGGTTAGTAAGAATTATATAGGAAACTGAGATTCCAATAGTTTATCATTCAACTGCAAACCAGGTTATAGATAAAATTTTTGTAAGATAACTGTAATTTTAGTAGACTCGTTTGTTAAGTTACAGACTTCTGTAACTTTACAAAAATTAGTTCTGTAGTTTTACATTTTTTTCTTGTACAGTGTACAGATAAAATGATAGTAACCATATAAATTTCAGAAACTTTACAGCTGTAGAATTATAGATTTTTTTCAGTGTACTTATTCAGTAGGTTAAAAAACAATTGTAGAAAAAATAATTACAGTTAGATTCGAGCTGCACGCTATGTAGATTTTCTATTTTTACTTCTAAACTCAAAACACATTGTTCTGTAAGCAAAATCCAACGGCATATCGCTTTAGAATGAAATGAAGTGTTGCGATTGAAAATGTGACATTTTTATCAGCATATAAAAAGAATGTGGAGCATTGTTTCTCCCAATGACATAACTTTAAAACTGTATAACTATGTATTATGACTGTAAATAGCTCTTTTCATTAAATGTTTACAGTATGCAACATTGAATAAGCCGAGTATATGACTTTAGAATGAAAAATCGTCCAAAACTGAAAACTCGTATGAAAGCCTATGTTAAAAAAATGCGAGGAAAAATTATACAAACTAAAAGTTAAGCCAATTTTGTAGATAATAGAGAAGAACAAAAATGTATTCTCCGAAATTACATGTTTCGGCCCCGTTAATTTGTATGAGCTGCTCTTTCATAAAATTCCACACTGGAAAAAAAAATCTGTAAAGGTACTATACTTTATCTAGGAAACTGGGATTCCAAGAACTTTTCCTGTAACGGTAACAACAAAAACTCAAGTTTTAGAATTGGTTACATGGATTTTTCCTGTTAGCGTTACATGAAAAGTTCTTGGAATCCCAGTTTCCTAGAAAATGCTTAGTACCTTTACAGATTTTTTTTTTACAGTGCAGTATATGTCATTCTAGCTCTTCCAATACATGCCACATAATAAAACTTTTTAAAATGAAATATTCGTATGAAACCGACTGTAGGCTGCCATAATTTAAAGAAAAGTGTTAGCGAAATTCAGTAACTATAATTTTGAAAAATGGAAAACCAAAATGTAGAAAAGTATATTTATTTCATTGAATTTACGGATGATTTCTAGATCACGTCTGCAAACGATAATACACATCTCTAATCATGCCTAATCTATATTCTAATGACTGATATATACAAATCAGTTTGTTTAAATTTTAATAAAATAATCGAAATCAAGTATAAGGAAAGAATGTGATTTTTCATTCAGTACCGAAAATTGCATTCTACACTAAAAGAAAAGTAGTAAACTTGTATTTTGAGAACTTTTATGTAACAATAACAATAATTATGTAACCTACCTGGGTTACATGAGTTTTTTCTGTTACGGTTACATGAAAAGTTCTTGGAATACAAATCTATTAGAAAAATCTTATTAACTTTACAGATTTTTTTAGAGTGTACAATCAAAGTAAGTTCTGCCATACATTCAATACATCAATTAAACGAGCAATAAAATATGCTACACTGTAAAAAAGAACCCTGTATTCCTACTGATGTAAAGCTGCCGAAATCTGTACGCTTACTAACATTTTACCAGTGCACTGTACACTGTAAAAATAAATTAATAAATAAATAAAAATTTGTAAAGTTACTAAAATTTTTCTAGTAGATTTGTATTTCAAGAACTTTTAATATAACAATAACAGCAAACTTTTATGTAATCGCAGTAGGTTACATGGGTTATCGTTACATGAAAAGTTTTCGAAATACAAATCTGCAAGAAAAATCTTAGTAACTGTACATTTTTTTACAGTGTACAAGAAAAGATATAAATCTACATAACTAATTTTTGTACAGCTTGAGAAATCTGTAATTTTACAAATGAATCTACTAATATTACCGTTACCTTTTGCTAATTTTATCTGTAACCTGGGTTGAAGTTAAATAAAAAATTTTACGAATTCCAGTTCTCTAGAAAATTCTTAGTAACTTTACAGATTTTTTTGATTTTCAGTGAAAATTTGTATCTGTTGCCAGAAGTTGTTCTAGGAATTCCAGTTTCCTAGAAAACTTACAGTATCTTTAGAAACACACACACATATATGTATATATATACATATATATATATATATATATATATGTATATATATATATATATATATATATATGTATATATATATATATATATATATATATATATATATATATATATATATATATATATATATATATATATATTTACATATATATATAAATACATATATATTTTACAGTGTCGAAATATTTTACGCAATGTTGATTTATATTGATATTTGGTTTTGAAAAATGTGTAGTCAACTTTAGGCAAGAGAATATTTCTGACTTTTTAATAATAATAATTATAAAATTAATAAAAGTTACATGAATAGTACGTATATTTCAAAATACGCAACTGTTTTAAGATAAGTTAAATTAGAAGTAGTTTGTAGGTACAACTGAAATCTTCATATTTAATAACTATGTTGTTTTCTGATGACAAAAAGTTTCATAACAATGTACAGTACATTTACTATTTATAAAAATGTTTGCAGAATTTCAATGTAACTTTTGTAATAAAATATAATTTAAAGTACATCGATTGTTTTTTAATTTGACATATTGAAATTTCAGAATAACGAATTTTTGAACTAACGAACTTCATCGGTGGTTGCCACAAATTCTTTGTTATGCGATTTAAATAAAATTTATTTTGCTTGAAATTTTCAAAATAACTATGGTTTTATCAAGAAATATTTAAAAAGGAATGTAATCAAATAAATGTCAAGATTTTTTTCCACACAAGTTTATATTAAACTATTGAGAAAAATCTTATGTATTACTTTTGTGACTTTGTCATTTGTTACTTTTGGGTTAACAGCCCAGATTATTCTGCTTCTCTAAGTACATTATAAATAAAATATATCTTATTCCACCAAATCAGAGCGAAAGTTTTATTAAATTATTATTATTATTTATATAGTTGAAATATTATGTGTATTACGTTAATGTTTTGTCATTTAAGGATTAACTAAATACAGTCAAAACTACATTTAATACCTTATCTAATGCATTTTAACCATGTGCAGATGAGATATATGATAATAATCTAAAAATGTAATAATTTCTCTTATTTAACAAAATTAAAAAAACATACAATTAAATAAGTGATATTTTAAGCTGAAGTGTAATTAAATTTTAATTCTATCCTTTTTTGCACGAGGTTGCAACTTACAAATTCATATACACAAACTCGGATAGACTTAACGGAATGTATGATGATACTTATGCTTTGGTTCAGAATTTTTTAGAGGGACAGTTCATTATGAAAATATTTCTAAAATATTTCAATAAATGTTCTATTTATTATTTTATAGATAATAATTAAGCTAAATTACTATTTTTTTTCATCTGTAGAAAGGCTATCTTAACAAAATATATGACAGTAATATGAACGATAATCTTAATGAATATTATTGTAACTTGTGTGACATTTTATAATAGCATATGAAATTTTATGAACTATTTTAATATTTAATTATATTAATATAGTAAATCCAAACTGGAGAGGTTAATATTTAATGAGATTTGTACTAATGAGACATACTATGTAGATAATTATGAGTAATACAGGTTGAGCCAAAACGATTCATATGATTATGTTACATGATCATATAACTTGTGTAGCATTTGACAGGTCAGTTTTAGTAGTTTTTAGCCGACAATGGGGTTACGTGATTTTTTAAACGAACCTTTTCCAGATAGATGGATTGAAAAAGATGGATTAACACAATGGCCCCCGCGCTCTCCAGATATTATTCGTCTAGATGTTTTCTTTTTGGGCTTTATGAAGGACATACTCTTTGCCCATTAATTTCTGACGTTAAAGAATTAAAGTTTAGGATACAAGCTGCTATGTTTACTGTAATAAAAGACAGGTTAACCCTTACACGAACGCCGTTTGCAGTCTGCAAACGTTTAATTTTATTACCTAACATTCCGAATGGCACTAGTAATTTTTTAGTACAATATGAAACTCATAATACTCGTAAAAAAAACCTTTGACCATTTTCAAATAAATGTGTCTATAAATTGAGGTGTGAATCAACTATTTAAAAATTTTTGGAGCAGAAATAGCTTGCCCCTGAAAGGGTTAAATAACACTTCGCGGGTATTACAATATCACTTAGAGATTTGCCGATTTAGCAAGAGAGAAAAAGTTGAAATTTACTCAGGTTTATGATCTTATAAAAAAACTATAACAGTACATGACATGTATCCAAGGAAACACATGCCTACTATAATAGCTTGAGCACAATAATATTTATAATCAGGTTAATCAGGGTTTACCTTGTATTGTTATTTCTTGAAATTCTCAATGATCTGTTGATAAATGTAATAATGAATTGATACTGAAGGACGAGTTATATTTATATTTTCACGTATTATAATACCTTCAATGCACGATTGATAATACATTACGGATATAAAGCAGCCATAGCATAAAAATACAATAACTTGCACTAAAGCTTTTATAATTGTTTTGTCTAACTTGCCGTGTAATATTCTACCAGAATTTGAAGTTTACATGAATTATTGGAGATTTTGACATTCTGTTTTACATGGGTAGACAAAGATTAAACATTAATTATATCCTGAATGATGCGGTGTTTAGAATACATAATCCTTTACTTGCTGGATATATTATTTCAGTAAAGTTTTCAATAAAGTCTTAATATAAAGATCGATAAATGAGGCTTAACGCTTAAAGTATGTATGATTTATTCATTAAAGGAGTTTATTTATAATAAATATAAATGTATTTTTTTCTTGAAAAAATGCTTTTACAGAAAAGAATAAAATATGTTTATTAAATTCACTATTAAGTAAAAAAGTCTTAGGAAAAAAATCATTAAATACATGAAATTTAAACTAAATTGTGATGATCTCGACTATTATAGATTAATTGATTTAAATGGAGATTTGTTTTCCAAATTAGCCTGCAATCGCCAGGTTTACTTCATACACGGCAATTTTTAAACTTAACATAAACTTAAATTTTGAGCGCAAAATCTGTGGTTAAGTAGCGCAAACTGAACTGTGTTCAATGGGAGTGGGTAAATTGAAAATTCAAATGATTATAAAAAACAGAATAATTGGTCAATTGATTTGTGGTTTTCACTAAAACTGTTCTTAATAACAGTATTGTCTTGAAAATAAAATATAAACATAAATTTCAAAAAATATCGATAGAGGGCGCTTTAGACTTTGGAGTAACGTACAACTATTCTTTTCCCTTATTTTTTGCATCTCATTAATTTTTTTTTAGGCTTAGACATAAACTTAAATTTTGTGCTGAAAATCTGAATCGTTGAGAGTGGTTAAGTAGCGCTAACTGAACTGTGTTCAATGGGGGTGGGGAGGTTCAAATTTCAAATGATTATACAAAAAAGAAAAGTTGGACGATTCATTTGTGGTTTTCTTTTCGGATACATTTCAAAAAATTCCGTTAGAGGGGGCCTTAAACTTTAGTGTAACCAAAAACAATTTTTAACTGTTATTTTTTGTATCTAATTAAATGCTTGCAAAAGTTTAGACTTAAATTTTGAGCTCAAATTCTGAGTCTGTAAGAGGGGTTAAGAAGCGCAAACTGAACTGTATTCAGAAGTTGAAATGTTACCCTGCCCACTCTATGAACACAGTTCAATTTTTCGCTATTTAACTACTCTCAACGATTCAGATTTTCAGCTAAAAATTTAAGTCTAAGCTTTTAAAACATTTATTTAGATAAAAAAAAATAACAGTTAAGAATAGTTGTTGGTTACTCTAAAGTTTAAAGCGCCCTCTAACGGAATTTTTTGAAATTTATCTTTAAAATTTATTTTCAAGGAAATACTGACATAAAGAATGGTTTTAGAGAAAACTGCAAACGAATCGAACAATTTTTCCTTTTTTATAATCATTTGAAATTTGTACCTAACCACCCCCATTGAACACAGTTGAGTTTACGTTACTTAACCACTCTCAACGATTCAGATTTTCAGCTCAAAATTTAAGTTTATCTCTAAGCTTCTAAACAATTTAATGAGATGCAAGAAATAACGGTAAACAATAGTTGTACGTTACTCCAAAATCTAAAGCGGCCTCTGTCGACAATTTTTTTTTAATTTATCTGTATAATTTATTTTTAAGACAATACTGACATAAAAATAATTTTAGTGAAAACCGCAAATCAATTGACCAATTTTTCTGTTTTTTATAATCATTTGAAATTTGAACCTACACACTCCCATTGAACACAGTTCAGTTTGCGCTACTTAACCACAGTTTTTGAGCTCAAAATTTAAGTTTATGTCTAAACTTCTAAAAAAATTAATAAGATGCAAAAAATAACGGTAAAAAATAGTTGTTCGTTACTCCAAAGTCTAAAGCGACCTCTATCGGCATTTTTTAAATTTATCTTTATAATTTATTTTTTAGACAATACTGACATAAAGAATAGTTTTCGCCAAAACCGTAAACGAATCAACCAATTTTTCCGTTTTTTATAATCATTTCAAGTTTTGGACCCTAAACTTTGAAGGCGCCTATCTCCTCCGGAAGACGCTTGGGACCCTTAGTTTCCCATTTAATATTATTTGTCTTGATGTATACTATCACCCCTTAAAATTTTGCCCAGTAGTTTAGATACACCCTGTATACCGCTCATGACTTGCTGCAGTCGCGCGTGACCGACGTTACGTTCCATGCGCTGGTTGACGTCTAACATTATCTCCCGTAAGACATGGTGACGTCACTGCAACGTCGTTGTGAAGTCACATTGTGACTTTGTGACCATCGATTGTCGATGTGACGTCACGTGACGTCGATGTGAAGTCACAGTGACTAAAATGTGAAGTCGTTATGGCCGTTTTAGAGCTTTTTTGTGACGTCACATTGTGACCACTTTGCGACATCACAATGTGACCAATTTGTGAAAAGTGTGTCATTTGTGACTACTTTGACATTAACATTGTGACGAACTGTGAAAATTTTTTTAGAAAGTCACATCTTAGTCACATTGTGACGTCACTGAGTGGTGGCATTTTCGTCACAGATGTGATGTGACCAAAGTGAGTCACAGTGACGTCATTGTGACGTCACTGTGAACATGCATGCTATGAGGGCTGTTTCTTGAAATCTGTTTCACAGCCTTGCTACGACACTTCTGGCGAGTCCAACAGCATCTGCTACAATTCGTTGTGTTTATCCGGAAAACAACTTACGCTTTAATCTTATAGTAAAAAACGGAAAAAAATATACATGTACTGCCATAATTGATTTTTGGAAAATATCTGTTTTTATGTTAATACCTGTTACTAAACTTGTTTTTTACTATGGCGATTTCCTAATTAACCCGGAATTACACGCGCAGGGTATGACATACCCAGGGTGAGTACGGTTATTACATTATTCACCATAAATTTTTTAAAGTAATTTTCAAATGATTTTATCGAAAAATTTATGAGCAATGCCAATGATTAATTAAGATGAAGATTTTTGCTTGAATTTATTGGTGCCAAAGTATAAATCGTATATATCCTAGATATGTGCGAGCATTCCCGGGTTAATTGTTATTATTATTGCCTCAGGATATATATTTCTGATACCTCTTCCGTATTTTTTTCATATCGTTGTACTTTCGTTCCAGGAGTTACATAGTGGTGTGAAAATGAAACTTATATTATGATAATTCATTAAAATCTGTATGATTAAACCTTTTCTATTTTTAAAACTTTTAATTTTATAAGTTTAATTAGTTTTCTTGTTATAAACGGCCTCTTTCCTCTTTTTGTGATTAATCTCAAAAAACCTTTAGGATTAAGACACTAGTGTGATTCGTAGGCTTTGCACGCATTAATCGCTTAACTTGTCTGTAATATATATTAGTGCTCGCGATAGGATACGTATAGCAGCTATACGTTTAAACGATATACGTATATCCGTATAGTATGTTTTTCTGCTATACGGATACTTTAAAATATACGTTTAAACGTATCGGGATACGTATAAGGCGTATCAGTTAAACGTATATTTTAGAATACGTATATTTATTATATACGTATATTCCACGTATCGTATCTAATTTAAATATTGGACTTCATCAATCTTATGTCACTGAATGAAGAATAATTTGGAAATCGGTGGCATTACGACAGGAATCCGTAAAATATATCTTATACAAGATCAAGCAATGAAAAAGCGTATATTTTTTAAAACAGTTTGCAAAAATTTCACAAAATATCAGACTACTGATTGGCCAATCTCGTTTCACTAACAGTGAAATATCTATTTTCAAAATAGCGAGTTATTTCTGTGAATTGCAAAAGTATTTTGCAACATTGTACTTTGAATTTATTTAGATTTTTTTTGTTCATCTCAAGGTAATGAGCTCAGATACCCCGTTATTTTACATTTTGTGTAGTTAATGTATACAAATTGTATCCATTGTAAATATCCAGCAAAATTAAACACTTTTTGATGAAAGAATGAGAGTATAAATGTTTCAGATTTATTGTGGATTCTTGTTATATTTAGTTTTTTTTTATTATTTAAAATTGCTTTATTCACTTATTGTTTTATACTCAAGATTGCACCCGAGCGTAAATGCTATTATTTTCATGGAGCTAATATTTTCTAACTCTGTTAATGTATAATGAAATTTCATTTTTTTAATCTTAACATTCTCACCAAAACGTACATAGAGTCACTTTATATCAAGCATTAACTGAATCTGTAGTTAGATGAAAATCCGTGCATTAATTCTAGAGATAGAACTATTGCAGAAATCGTAAATAAAATACAGCAAAGTAGAGCCACCTGTTGAAAGATTTACATACAAAACTAGTCAGCAACAATTTCTACCAGGGACTACTTGAATATATAGGGAAAACTGGGATGCATGTGAACAGTTCACATAAACATAGCTTTTTGTCATAACTGGGTTAATTTCTTTAAGCAAAACTACTCTATATAGTAAACAGAATTTTTTTTACGCATGTTTTTTTTTAAATTAACTTTACAGTTCTTCTTACTTTTCTTCATAGTTTATTGAATTAAAAAAAAATCATATGTGCCCCAACGAAAGAGCAGTTCTAAACACATAAGGAAAACATGTGAACACAAGGAAAAAAAATTGACATGTTTCTATTATCTTTTTCATGTGTTACCTTAATCATTAGTTGTATTATTTATTAAATTCACCATAAAGAAAAATATAAGTATATTTATTTAGTTTCTGAGTTATATGTTTAAGCAAAATATTATAAAATAAAAATAAGTAGATTTGGGGGGGGGGGGTTAGATAATTAATAAAATATTGTTGCAATATAACAAAAAAAAATAAAAATAAAAAAGTAAACTTGAGAAAATAATTAAAGAATTTAAATTTTGCTTAGTGCGTTTTGTTTGAGGGAGATTTTAGGAAGGGGGCATTTGGAAAATATTTATAGGAAAACTACCAAAAGGCGAAAGATTCTCATTCCTATATTTGCCTTATTTGCCTGTAAATTAAGGATAAAAAATTGTTTTAAATTTATAAGCTTCCTCCAAATTTAATTTCTTTTGCTTTTAAAAGAAAGGGGGGAGTCAATAATGGAGATTTCACAGTAGTTATAAGTTTAAAATTTTTATTTTCTTAATATATATATATATTTTCAAAACACCAAATAAAATAGCTATTTTAGAAATGGAAGTAAAGTAATACTACAAGTTTGCAACAAATGAAACAGAAAAATTTTCAAAGTTGTTAAACGTAATATTTTTTGCATTAATGATGCATAAAAATCACTATTGAAGACTGTTAAATAAAATAATGTATAGCATTTATTGCAATTTAGAAAACATGAAATTTATTTAAATTACAATTGAACGTAAAGAGCTTGTTTCTTTTTATGTATTTCTAACAGTTGTGTTTGTAGAAGTTTCTATTACACAAAATCAACTTTATATGATAGAAATGTCTTCTATTTCTGTAAAAATATAGATAATGGAGCTGGCATTATTTTCACGAAGTTAACTGAAAGGAATAGAATCACTGAATGAGTATTGGGCAATTTAATGACATATTCAGATCTGCCCCAACTAGACTCTTCATAAGTGTCCCACATTCCCACAAGAGTTAAAATGACAAATCATCAGCATTTCTCAATTTTAAAAATAAAAAATATCATAAATATTTATTAGTATCCATAGTATATGTTAAATAAAGAAAAAAAAGAATAAATAAATAAAATTGTTCTTTTATCAAACTGGAGATTTTACTTTTAAGTACAGTAAGCAGTATTTTGACTCCTGGGGACAAACAAAATGTCGAAGAGTTTCAAAAAATTTTTCCATATGTCTATAGGTGCTCCCATCTTTGATAATTTTTTAAAATAAAACAACATATAATAACTAGTGAAAATGGCAATGTTCTCATGTGCCCCATTTTCACATGTGCCCTAGTCTCCCTAAATATATGTTACTTAATTCTGTGTATTAGGTCTTGAGATAGAAAACCCACAAAATCCATGTCACATACAGACAGACAGTCAATATACTCATAAACTGACAGGCAGATATTTTGTAAAAACATGTTTTTCGGACTCTCTTACCCTTAAAACGAGTAAACCCGTCGAAAGTATTCCCGAATCCAATACTTTCTTCTTCTAAAGATACAAGAAAATATAAAAACTAAGTACTGCATCGCAAATTTTCCAAAGATTAGTTTGATTCTACCCACAACTAATGTAAGACATTTTATAATAAATAACTCAGTTTTTTGGGGAAAAAAAATCTAAACTGAGGATGTATTCAGATTTTTTTTAAGTACCTGCATAACAAGTAGTAGTTAAGTAAACACATCGTAGTTCTTTGAACAAAGAATCGCGATGGGGATACTCTACCGGATATTTCTCAATCTCTCTAATCCGCAAAAAAATATTGAAACATCAAATTTCATACATTGAATGAAAAACGTTTAAACGTTTATACGTTTAACCGCTTGGGTAAAATCCGTATATACGATGTACCGTATATGCTGTTTCGTATAATACGTATAACTGCCGATGCCGAATTATACGTATAGCAAATACGTATTTCGTATAATACGTATTATACGTATACTCGTATAAACGTATAATCGGGAGCTCTAATGTATATTTTTAATTTCTATTATGTTTTCTAAATACACATTTGCTAAGTTTGTCAATTCTTTACCATCATTCAAGATTTAGCAATCGAATGGAAGTTTTCATTATATACAAATCCTAAATTACTCGGTTTTATACTTATATGCACATAAACAATCTGCAAACTTTAGTGAATTAGACTCCCATCATTCACATGAAAATTTCACTAACATTTCGTAGTGTCTGAGGTTAGCTTTCAAATCCAATGAGATGAAATACAGTGATATTGACAAACACACATGTTCAATTAAATTTGGGACTAAAGCGAAAGCACTGAAATGAGTTTAATCTATCAGTCGAAAATTGTTATAATTAAAATTTTTAACTCCACGCTTAGAAATGAATCTAAATATTTATTTGGATGTAATGGATGTATTAGAAATAGACATGTTACTTATATATAAATAAACAAATATTGCTTTTTTCTGTGTCAGTATTTTTATAATTTACACTTAAATAACTTAAATATTGAACGCATTATGTGTCATATAGTGTTAAAAATTTTCTGAGAAATTACAAAAAATTTACTCATAATTCATTATCGTAAATCTTATGTAAGATTACACAATTTAGGAAACCAGAGTTTTTCTTAAATAATAGAAAATTTATTCGATAAACTTGCAATAAATTAACAAATTAACATGGATAAAAAACACAAAATCTGTAAATTTATTAGTTTTTAATGGTATTTAAGTATCCTGGGTAATGATGCCAATTAAGGTTCTACCAAATTTTACGGCTTAGTTTTAGTTTTTTTTTTCAAACAAATATAGGATTTGATATAGCAACCTATTGACTATGTATACAAGAAAAAATGTTTTAGCATAAATGTATTCATAAAATATAATGGTGTGATTTCTTCACCGATGCTATTTGGCTTTATTAGCCACCAATGTGTGAAATAATGCCATGTAAACAAAGCTATAAAAAAGATGGAATAATGGTATGTAAATTCTTCATTTCAAAAGATGCAAACTTTGCAGCACCAAAAATTGACAAAATATTTTTACTTAAAATTAATTACGCTATCAGAATAAAGTCGTGCAGTTTCTAATATTCACTAAGAAACCCAAATTGTTTTTAACATTGTTTATGCCTCAAAAACGTCGTTTGTCTCGACACCGTTAGAAATTTGCGAGATTTAAAAATTCCCTCTTCTGACGCATTCTTATCTTTTCCACTGATATTCATTAAATTACTGTAAAGAGCGAGAAATTCCGCTTTGATCCGTTATAAGAAATGAAGGACAAATGATTAAACATGTACTATCATTAAAGTTATTTGTAAAATAGATGTTATTACGATGTACATATCGATGCAACAAATGATACGATATAAAAATGATACTATGATATGATACCTGCAACAAACCTTCATTATCATTTTGGTGATTTCTGAACTAATTGTCATTAATAATATTACAAGATATTTTATTCCACGATCTCTTACATAAATATTTAAGTTTTATAACTTTTGTCCAAGAAGTTTTCAGTATACAAGATTTTTAGATTTTGTTTTCGTAGTGAATGTAATAAAATTGTGCATTAAAGAGTTAAATGATTCCCAGATTTTGAACATCAAATATCACAAATCATTTTAACAATGATGCATAACGTATGGCCGTTACAGTGCATTTCATATTACGGATTCTGTCCTATATTCTATTTCAAAGACAAAAATTCCAGCTTTGAAAGTAGGAGTAAAAGTGGTTGTTTCTAATTCAGATGACTCAGAATCTTTTGCCGCAGAATCGAAAGTTTTCATTTTAAGAAATCATTTTTCTGAATTCCTTCATAGCTACGCTATCAGAACCGGTGGGGTGTTTATTTTATTCCTTGCTCTTGCAATTTGGGTTATATTGGTCAGAACAGAAGAGCGTTGAAGAAAAGATTGGATGAACATCAGAGATACATTAAAAATCAGGAATTATCTAGGTCTTCCATTGCTTCTCACTGTTGGTCTTCCGGTCATTTTTTCAATTTTTCCATGGCCAGAATTATTTCTAATCCTGCCTCTCCTTCTCATTTAGATACTCACGAAGCTTATTTTATTTATAAAAATTGTAATACTCTTGTCAACGATCTCTCTTCACCCCCCTCCCTTTCTCCTGCATGGAAATTACTTTTGTAGTTTATTATTATTATTATAATTATTTTTAGTTTTTATTTAATTAATTTTTTTTAATTAATTTAATTTAACTTTATTTTATTTTGATTTTTATTTATTTATTTATTTTTATTTTATTTTATTTTTATTTTTATTTATTTATTTATTTTTATTTTATTTTATTTTATTTTATTTTATTTATTTTTCAATTGTTTTCTTTATTTTTCATTAGTTTTTCTCTGCCACCTGGTTTTTTAGCCTGCGCCACCTGGGGCACTCTTTGTAATCTCCTCCCTCCTTCTTTGAGTTTATCTTTACTTTTCTCTTTCTCCTTGGCTCTGACAAGCACCGCCACCTGTCGCACTCTGTGTAATCTCCTCCCTCTTTATTTCACTGTTATTTCCACTCTGTCCGTTGTGACACGTGTTTGGACCAGCTGATGACGAGCGGTAATTTTGCAGCTCGAAACGCGTCCTGTATAATTTTTCTTTTATGGTGATTTAACAAAGTTTTTATATTTATTGATATATATTTATCGCCAGTTTTTTCGGTGTTTCTCAAAAAATAGCAATATTTAAAATGTACAAAGTGTTCATAATCACCCCTCGTGAACCTATGTGTTACAAATTTTATGCTTTGTTTTAAGCACTTGAGACTTACACTAAATATACTTAAATTATCATGCAAAAAGAAAAGGTATTAATATACGTATCGAAACATGTGATTGCCATTTGAAATTTAAGCATCTCAAAGTGTTTGCGTTTTTGAATTTTAACTGCTACAAACAGAATTCATATGGACCATTTTCACCATTAGTTTACATTTCATGGTAACGGACTTGAGAAGTAACGGATTTGACATTTCAAACACAGCTAAAAAACAATTAAAATGAATTACCTTGTATATTATCTAACTTAGATAATAATTTACATAACTTCTTAAACTATTTAGTAAATTTATTTAGCAGCTTACATTTCATCACTTAAAAGTATGGTAACAGACTTGCCAAGTAACGGACTTGACATTTCAAATAAAACTATTAGAAATAAACTAGGTTATATAATTCCTAACTTAGATAATAATACACGTACCACCTGAAAATATTTAGTAAACAATATTTAATTACAAAAGTGCAAAAATCATTATTTTAATATTAAAATTTACGGTAACAAACTTGGCAGTGAAAAAAAATACCAACCTTGATAAAAGCTTATTCTTGTCACTATTGCATTGCTTCACAATTGAAGAGTAAAAATGGCACATAGCAGTTGCGTGGATAGTTTAAACTACATCGAAGAATATTTGCTGCTAACTTTAGGCAGAATTCAAAACCTATTTTGACTAAAATAATCACATGGTAACGGACTATACAAAAAGTGAGGGGCAAAAGATTTCTGTTAATTTCTTAAAGAAAACATCTTTTGTAATAATTCTTTTCATTAATATAGAACACCAACAGTTCATATCTAAAATAATTAAACCTTTTTATTAAAAAAAAGGTAGCTCAAATAAAAAAATAAAAAAAAAAACAGAAAACTTGGAATGTGATAAGTATTTTTGCTTAGAATCAAAATATTTTAAATTTATATCTCAAAAAATTTTATTGATTTTTTTAATTTTTCATGTTACAAATGTTCAATATAATCTTTTTTAGCTAAAGCATAGATGAAATCAAACTTTAAATATTAATTTATGTTTGCATTTTCTTCTTTTTACTCTGGGACAGCATATGTAAGAGAACTTTGAAAATTGCTTATATAGTAACATGAATCTTATAAGATAAATTTTTAACTTTACTTTATGCATATTGTTCTTTTTTAAATTAAATACGGCCAATAACTTTCATGAAAAATACCTTAAAGATCCAGAAAGTCTTTCCGGAGTAATGCATTTCAAACGAATAAATGGGATTCACGAGATGAAGTAGTTAATGGATATGCCTCCAAGTATAATGTTTAAAACAGAGTGTGAGTAGGAAATGTATTTTAAATATTAAATTAATATTTAGCAAAGTAGTAATGCTTTTGGCATTATAGAGCTTTTGAAATATCACGATTTTAATATTTATGCAAATTTTGAATTTACACATTTCTGTAATTCAAAAATTGATAAGTAGTTTGTGCAATGCACTCATGAGAAAGACTAAATGAATTTTATTTAAAAATTATAAAACGCGAACACTACAGATAACCCTGTCTAACATTGCTCGACAATACTGAAAAAATTAGAAGAATTTACAGGCGACTGAAAATATCATGTCTAATTTTAATTTTCTTCACCTGTGATATAAATATGTATATATAAGTATACAACAATTTACTTTTAGAAAAATTTTGTTTATTTTAAAATATATGGTTTAAATGATAAACTCCCTGCATATTAATATTCAACTCAAAGTACATTTTGAAAAAGAAAAGAAATCTAACAACATATTTAATTAAAATTTTTACAAAGATTATAAAAATTGAATTTTTTAATATCTTTACTAGCATTGATATTTTTGTCTAAATTCTTTTAGAAGATTTTTAAAAAGTATTTTACACTGGACTGCGACTGAATTTTTTGATGTCCCCATATATATATATATATATATATACATATAAACTAAAATTCAAAAATTTAAATCTATAAGTCCTAACTATTATGATTTTTGGAAATGGTTTACCTTTAGAATAATTTTGTTAGAACAATTTTAAAATTTACGGCTTCAGTGATAAACTCTCATCATTTTAATGTTCAATTAAAATTACATTAAAAAAAAAAACAATTCTAACTACATATTTAATTAAAATTTTTATATAGATTTAAAAAAAATGATTTCTTAAAAATCATTACTAGCACTGATATTTTAGTGTATTACACTGGACAGCGAATTAATTTTTAAATGAACCTAATAATATATTTAATATATTTTTAACGGATATGTATTTCGTAGACTAATTTAAAGAGATTAGACCTTTTTGTAAAGAACTCGGCTAATTGGAGTATCATCTTCATTTTTCCAATTGGTCTGATGTTTTTCAGACTTATTGCAAAAAGCCTAAGCAACTTTAAGGTAAGTAGAAAATTATCATTTGATTTTTAAATATCCTGTTATTTTTCAAGACTGCGGGGAGTTAGACGAATTGGAAATTATCCTTTTTAGATGCAATCTTAATTCTGTTAATACGTAGCATCCAAGGGCGGATCTGGAGGGTCCTCAAGGGAGGGGGAGCGATTTTAGAAATTTGGAAACTCCAGTCTGATGCAAGGGTCGGAGCTCATTTTTTTAATGCGGGTCGTGTTTCATCTACATTTTTGCTGTGGGTCGGGTTTGAGTCCGGTTGGCTTCCATTTTATGCTCTTGGTCGGATTAATTTCTACTTGGGTCGTGTTTGGGTCCGTTTGACTTCTATTCTTTGCTGCGGTTCTAATTAATTTCTGATTTTTTGCTTTTGGGTCCGGTCGATTACTACATTTTGTTGTTGGTCAGGTTGATTTTTACATTTTATCTGTGCTTAGCGCATTTGGGGCAGTTTAGGATTTGGTTTTTACTTTTGTGAGAAGGGTTCGGGTTGACCCGAATTGATTGGAGTGAGTCCTTTGATAAAATTTTCTTTTTTTCGTAATTTTTGCACAAAATGTGCGCATGTTTCACTATCCTTTTAAGATATTTGTGTTTTCTCCGCGATCATTTCCCAAAATTTGATGTCCGGTTTGCTTCTATTTTTTGCTGCTGGTAGATTTAATTTTTACTCTTTGTTGTGGATCGCGTTTGGATCTGGTTAACTTCTATTGTTTGCTGCGGGTGAAGTTAATTTCTGATTTTTTGCTTCGGGTCGGGTCTGGGTCCCGTTAATAGCTATATTTTGCTATTGTTCGGGTTGACTTTTAGTTTTTAGCAGCACTTAGCGCATCGGGGTAGATTGTCATACATTTCGGATTTGAGTCAGTTACAGATTCGGTTTTTACTCTTGCGATAATGGTTTACCCAGTTTTTATCGCTATCCTTTGACGAAATTTGCGTTTTTCATCGATCCTTTAACAAAACTTGATTTTATCTGTGAATGTGATCCTTTGAAGAAATTCACGTTTTCTCCATGATCCTTTCACAAAAATTGAGGGTTTTTTGCGACTTATTGATGAAACTCGTGTTTTTTTTTCGCAACACTCTGACGAAATTCACGTTTATTTAATGAAGTTTGCCTTTATTTGCGGCTATTTAATGAAATTTCCATTTTCTCTGTTTAATACGTTTTACGATTAACAAGTAAGAAAGTTTTCAACCCAGCTTGGGCTCGTGGGAAAGAATTTAGAGGAGTGTACAAGTCGTGGAAAAGTCAGTAATGTTTATCATACACTCTAGATCAGAGACGTACCAAACGTTTAGCTACACGGGTCGCGGTTGGCCAATAATGTTTATCTTACTATCTAGATCATAGTCAAACCGAATATTTACCTTTTATTCCGGACCGAACTACGATCTGGAAATTTTGCCCAATGCAAACTTCTAGGAAAAATGAAATCCAGACCAAGTTCGGTCTGGAAAAAAATGAGTCTGTGTCCACCTGAATCTCCAAAAAAGCAATATAAGGACACGACCCTATTCAAAATCAGAGAAAACCTTACCCAATCCAAGTCTCGTGGACTTAAACTGGCGCGTTCCATGCCAGGCCGTGAGGGGCTCGAGCTTTGCCCCAAGTTTTTTCTTGTGAGGATGCATAATGTCACTTCGTAAACCCTTTATTAATCCAATGGGAGGACTTCGCCCCCTCCCCCCGTCCGTTAGAACCGCTGAAGCATACGGGCTGTGTCGATCCCAGATCGAGCGTTTAGCCTTTATACCAGACGGAGCCTGAGCTTAAAAATTTTGGCCCGTGTATACCTCAGTAGGAAGGAAATGCCAAACCCTACCTGGAAAAAACAATGAAGCTCGATTCAACTCTGCAGAAAACCGACCGGTTCTGAAAGTGTGAAGACCTGACCCAGTCCCAGTATATAACAAATTAAAGTTTGCGCGACTCGGGTCGGGTCGCGCCGGTCTCGAGTTTAGGACCAACAACTTTTTCGTGCGGGCATCTAATGTCGTCCTGCAGATCGTTTAGTGGGCTCAAGGGGGGTCGATTGCCCCATCGCCTCCCCCCCTTAGATCCGCCATTGGTAGCATCTATAGTTGTTGTTACGTCCATCCGTCCGCGTATAACAGAGCTAAAACTATCTAACCAAATCTTTTGGAATTTAAAATATATAATTGTTGCGCAATTTTGTCGAATCATTTTAAATTTTATGAAAATTGGATGTATAATTTAATGGCAGGGAAAATCAATATTATTCTAATATTACGACTAATGAAAAGAAAAGTTTTATGTGCAATTTAACAATGTTACACTCTTTAGAACATAATACAATAGATATCCATCTATGAAGTTCATACTAAAGTATGCATTGTGTATTATCTAGGCTCCAAAGAACATTTATTTTTCATATACAAGAACATACAAATATACTCCATTACATAATGGTATAGGGGGGGACATTGTTTGGAGCACAACTTAATCGTATTAAACTATATCACATTTTATGAAACTGATATAAGTTAGTGAGGCTTACTGCAAGTTATTTCCTGTATAATAGAAAGAAGGTAGTATGGCAGTGATCGTACAAACAAACCCAGGAAAAGGAGATTGAGAGCGCAGAGAAGATGAAGAACAGCTCCAACATATAGTAGAAAGAATATTGCATTTATTTTAGTAGTCGATGTGATGTTACAGACTTGCGACACTGGTAATACAGGAGAAGAACGCCACTTGCCCGAAGGCAAGGGATTAGACTGCGAGAGGGGCAGAGCGCCCCTTTTGCGTGTCTTACATGTTCGGTGATCAGGGTAGAAGTGAGTGACTGAGGCAGGGAAGATGTACAGCGCTATACTTTTTTCAGCGTCAAGGTTATGAGAATCCGTTAATGCTTAGTAACAGAGAATAATAATAATATTGGTATAATATTGAAGTCCTGTGGTTTTTAAGGAGTGTCGATTGCATACGCACTTGCGATTCCAGATACTGAAAAAGTTACATGCCGAATGATTCATGACATCTGGGAGATTTTAAAGATTAGCTGAGTGCATGAGAATGTTAACGGATAAATGTATTATAAACCACAGCTACTTCTTTTTAACATGAGAAAGAATGCAGAAATGTGCAGATCTAAGGAAGACTGACATTCGGTTAACTTTTATTGTGACGAGAAAAGAATTAACAGATTTTTCTCAAAGTGATAAAAATCCAAAATAAAGAGTGGAAATGAAATGGTGTTTTTTTTATCATATGAAAGAAGGTTTGTAAAGGAATTAATTTCACATACAAAGTTATAAAAGGGAAAATAACAAAGTACTGCTTTATAACCTTAAATGCAAGAATATTAACTTTAAGTATTTATTTAAGGGGGTTAATTTCCAGTTAAAATTTTGAAGTTTCGATTTTAATTGTTCAGTTTCTAAAAAAGGGGAGAAGACAAGATAATTTGTGACAGAAACACCGTCACAGGTAGTATTTACAGGGACAAACAAAATATTTCTGCTACTATGCTCTATCGGAAGAGCTGCTTACTATTACATCAAGATCTGAATATATTTAAAGCTTCGTTAAAATACGAATGCACCACATTTGTTGCTTTTGACGTGAAATTTCCAATTAGTTTTTATACATTTTCCGACATACTGAAAAGTGACAGACTTTGTCTGTGCTCTAACTCTCGTAAATATATTTGGAATTCTTTTAGTTTGATTTGATATTTACTTTTACTCTAGCATGATCAGTATTAAAAAATAAAAAATGTGTATGTTCAATCTATAATTAATTTTCAGGGATTATCAAAAATATTCTATTACATTACAATCAATTACATTTTAAAGATGTCGCATCAACTTAAACATTATGAAATCTCTATGCATTCATGAAGTGTACTAAAACGTTCTGTCTGTAGGTAATAGGTTGTAAAGAATTTATTTTTCATTTATAGGGCAATTATACAACAATTGCATCACATAATGGTCTATGAATTTAAACTCTTTGCAGCGTAGTCTAGTTGTGCTATTCTATTTCAAATATAATGAAATTGATACATGTTACTGACTAGAAGGTACATTATATAATGCGCAATTGGTGCAAATATACTTTAACATTTATTTACGAGGACACAAAAAAGATTTCGAGTGCAGTACTGAAATCACCTATTAACCCTAATTATTAAAAGAACATTTTCAATTTTTATGTGCGTTTTCAAGTTTAACTAAATTTTGAATAGTACGTGTGCATGTAAATGTTATCGATCATATACAGAAAAACAAAAAAAAAAGAATTTTAAGCATTACTAAATTTGAGAATTAATTGCTTAAAGATGGTTTTCATGTGAGTTAGGTAATTTAAATTAAAACATGTTTGTAAAACATAAATAAAATCATATAACATAGCCATAAAAAGATATGGATAAGTTGTCGCTTATTATCTAAAAGTATTTGTTCATAGTTTAAAGCGTATTTTTGTATCAATGAAGTTTTAGCTAAATATGTAGCTTTTACAGAAATCTGTAGATAAAAAACATAGGGCTGTAGAAAATAATTCTCGTATTGTTTATACCGATCGATAAAAATTTCTGACTATGAGTTTTCACCGTATTATGTTTTTATTACGCAACTAAATTTTTACATACTATAGTAGAATACATATAAATTTACAGGGCTGCTGAAAATAATGGAAGTACATTTCCTGCTATGGAAATAATTTGCTAAATCTTGTTTTTCAAATATATTACACGCTTTCTAAAACCATTACTTAGGTAACTTATTTTCCTTATTAAACTGCGAAGTATTCTTAAAGTATTCTGGAAGTGTTGCATAATTTATGCTTGCTGCATGATTATTTTTTCTTGTGTCTCAATCTCCATTATCCTCTTCGCTCCTTTGCCCCACATATGTCGACCTCCGTTTTTTTCTCAATTTCCCCGTGATACTTGAAAATAACTACACTTTAGATATAAAAATAATATGTGTCGAAGTCTAAGATTTGAACTAATAGAAATAAAATAAAAATATTATTCTGAAGTCAAATGGGAGAAGAGAAAATATAGAAATATTTAATAATATTGCACTAATACTCAGTAGCGAAGAAAACACAGAAAACGACCGACAAAATATTAAATGTGCATTGGCAGTTTGTTAATGGTAAAATAGCTTATTTTAAGTTAATAGTTGCAATTAAATTTGATTTTCACTACATGGGTTTATTACTCTGTTTTTATTATTTCAACATATGTAATCCCATAACCTCTTTCGTATTATTTCCAAGTTTTGTAAATTTTGGCTCAGAAGTTTTCATTGTATAGAGGTATCAAATTGAAACATTTGTTATGATCACTCATCAAATTCTCTAAATTTTAAACTTTTTGAGATTTATATAATTAATTTTATGAATTTATAGAGTTCTCCTGTTATAGACAGCCTTTTTCCGTTTAATATGAACACTCTCGGGAAACCCTTTGAAGTAAGACACTAGTGTAAGTCTTAGGCTACACAGACTTTGCATGCTCCAAGCATTTCCTAGTTTGTATCATACGAGTGCATTTCGGATATTTCTATTATGTTTTTTAAACAAACATTTGCTAAGTTAAAAAAAATGTTAGTTCTTTACTATCTGACAACATTTATTAATTTAACGACCGTTTTCAAAATATAAGAATTCTAGATTACACGATTTCATACTTATACATGCATAAACAATCTATAAACTCTAGTGAATTAGATTCCAATCATTTACGTGAAATTTTCACTAACATCTAGTGATGCCCGAGGTTAGTTTTCGAATGCAACGAGATGAAATACAGTGATATTGACAAACACATATGTTCAATTAAATTTCATACGAAAGCGAAAGGACTGAAATTAGTTTCATCTATCAGTCGAAAACTGTTATTAATAAATATTTTAAATCCACACTTAGAAAGGAATCTAATTATTTATTTGATTGTAATGGATATATTAGAAATATACATATTATTTATTTATATATACAAATATTGCTTTTTCCGGGTCAACGTTTTTATATTTTACGTTTAAATAATTTAAATGTTAAACGCATTATGTGTTATACACTGCTAAGAAAAATGCTATGAAATTACAAAGAATCTACTCGTAATTCATTATCTTAAGTATCATGAAAAGTTTCAGAATTTAGAAAACCTCAGTTACTGTTAAATAATACTGAATTTTTTCGAGAAATATTCAGTACACCTAATAAATTAACATGGATAAAAGTACGCAAAATTTATTAGTTTTATTAGCAAATATACATAAAAAATATATGTTTATTAGCAAATATATATTCCATACAGCATCTTTTTGACAACGTATACAAGATTGAAGCATATATGTATTTAATTGAAACATTTATGTAATTTAGAATATATGTATTCTTATAATGTAATTGTGAGATTTCTTGAATGAGGCTACTTCGCATTCTTATTTAGGATATAGCATCATGCAAACATAACCATAGCAAATGGGTAAGTGTGATCGCAGGTAGCACAGAGGATTGCGTTTAATGTCTCCTTCAAAACATTTTATCATTAAATTAACAAACTAAAAGTGATTTTCGGTGCAATTTCGGACACATTCATCAATAGCACCAACCAGTACAGAATACTGAATTATTCCCCTAAATGCTGCTTTAATCGAATAGATTATTGATTTCTCAATCAGTATCTACAGATTTAGTGAAGGTATGCAAGTAAATAAAATTATGTATAAAAATAAAATGTTACAAAGCTTAGCGTAAATCTAATAGTAGCCAAACCAGTCACCAGAGGTGGCTAATAATTAAAATGAATAAGAATTTAATAAATAAAAAAAATGTTTCACTTCGCATGTTAAAATAGAGGATATTTATGATGTAATATGATGAAATAAAAACAAATAAAAACTTTTGCACGTGATTTATTTAATCCGCCAATTTATGTTACATAAGGTACCCTGGGATGAAAAAGCCACGTTAAAGTTCGACCAATTTTCGTGGCTTAGATTTAGATTGTATTTTTCAAACAAATGTATGATTTGATACAGCAACTCGTTAACGATCTATATAAAAAATAATTTAACAGATATGTATTCAGAAAATGTAAAGGCGTGATTTCTTGGTCCATGCTATTTGGCATTAGTACGCACGTATGTGGGTAATAACGCCATGCAAACAAAACTTTAAAATAAGATGAAATAATCCCATGTAGATTGCACAATTCCAAACATACAAACTCTACAGCCCTAAAAATTCTCAAAATGCATTCTAAGCGATAGAAACTATTCAAGTTTTTGAAAAAGTGTAAGAAAAAGAAACAGGGGGAAGGGGGAGACAAAAGGCTATCAAACCCTGAGCTTCTTTTTCTTTAAAAATGACTACTTAAATAGAATTATTAGAAACATTGCACGGTTTTAACTATTTTTTTCTTAATCAGTATTTATGTTTCCATGTATGCATTCTAAATAAGAAAAAATATAATTTTTTTGTGAAAGTGAAAGTAAAGGAAAAGGAAAGTAAAGGCCGCCTAGACACTCTACACACACTCAAACTCCAAGCTTTTATATGCTGCAAACTAAGATACTACAAATTTACATATTCCTTCTAACCGCGACATAACTGTAGAATCCAAGAAAGACACACACGCTCTAGAAAGTTAAAGTAAAAGAGAGGATATATGTCGCTTTCACGCTTACACATGTTAAATCATTGACGTCATGAACTCAAAAATGCTAGAGTGCCTTTATTACAAAGGTCACTCCCTCACATGTGTACCAGACCCCTTTTAATCTAACCATTTCAAAAATGACAATAATGCTGTCTCATACATAAGGGAAAAAACCCTTCGGATGTAGTTCCACCAATGTAAGGAATCAAGCCGGGTAATAGCGCCATTCCTTGGCGTTATTACACTGATATACTTATTGCGCAATACATTTTAAACTACAAACTATCTCGCGAAGATATCCAAAATCTTCTACAACATTTTGAAAATACATGAAATACACTACAAATTAATGTAATAAACAAAGTATTTCCCGATAAATACGTTATGTGATTTAAAATAAATATGTTATGTGATGTGAGTCTTCACATCACATAACACGTTTCGCAAAATTTAGATCAATCATTAATTTTAGTTGCTTCTAAAAGCAAAAGACCTATAAATGAAACAAATTAACTTTAAACTGTTGTTTCTGTTTTATATGACTCAGATACCTTCTGCGCAGATTACATAGGTGCCATTTTAAGGATTATTATATAATTATGCGTAATATTAACACTTGGCGTTATTACTCCACGTGGCGTTATTACACCAGAACACCTTACATAATAATTTTATTTAACCCGCGAGTAGTCGCGACTTTTTCCACAACGTCATTAGTCGCGCTCGGTCTTTTCGCCGCTGGCCCCCTGCATACCAAATATGTAAAATAAGAAATATTTTTCACCTAATATATGAAGATAACATTTCAATGAATATTTAAATTTGCAGTTTTCTTAAATTATGCATTTTATTCATGAGATATTGAGTAATTCGAAAAAGTAAAAATGAACTGACATTAGTGATTGCTACGTACTTTTCCCCCAATTTCAACTTTGTTTCTAAAAATTTACCTGAAAGAAAAACAAAGTTGTCCTGTTACTTCACTAAGATGTTCGAGAAACCTTTAAAATCAGCTACATGGTAAATCTTCGTTGTATTTGTAATCTGATAGAAGTTAGGAGAAGATAAGTTATACGGGAGGCGAAAAGACCAACACGCGACTACTGACGGGTTAAACGTGCGTGCAACAATTAGAAGAAATGAAATTCAAATTTTAAATTTACGCTACTGCAAGTTTTTAAACTTATAAATATCGTACATAATCAATTTTTACACCATCGTATAGGGAAAAAATGTACTTTTAAATGCAATTTGTTTAAAAGCCCTATCTTGATTTATTTTTGAGATATTAATTTTTTTGTAGTTATTAATACCAATTTTATAATTGCGGCAATAGAAGTACTCCATTTTTCTTTAAAGTGTAAAAAAGAAATAGTTTTTATATCTATTTAAACTTGCATGGAAAATTATAAGAAAAAAAAATCTTCTAAAAATTGACTGATGATATTAAAAAAATATTTTAATTAAAATAATAGTATTTTTCAAAATTTTATGATTTGTTGTGTGATAAGAAGTAATCAACCATAAGTACAAAAAATTTGAACGCTCTGACTTATGTAGTTTTTCTGTACGGACACACAGACAGACAGGGGACAGAGACAAATAGGGTTTCGTCAGATGAACGAAACGTATAATGTAATTGTGAGATTTCTTGATGGATTCTACTTCGTGCTATTACCCACCTAACTCTGCAACCTCTGAAAATTGACAAATTGCAAATTGACAAAAACCTTGACAAATTGCTTTTACTTAACATTAATCAATATTTCAGAACAAAATCGTGAATTTTAATATTAACTAAGAAACTGACGTTATTTTAAACTTTGTTGATGTTTAAAAATCTCGTTTATCTCGACATTGTTACAAATTTACGAGATTTGAAGAATACAATCTTCTGACACATTCCTCTCTTTTTCACAGATAGGTATTAAACTACTGTAGAAAGCGCGAAATTGCGATTTAACAAATTATAAAAAATCCGTGTCGGCTTGGCCTATAGGCGGAGGTAGATTTCGAAGACTGCTCATTTCAACATCAAAAAATAAAATATGATTACAGATAAATCCAGTTTAATAACTTGATTTGACCGCTTTTGAAAAAATTTGATTTTTCTGTAAAAACAAGTTTTATCAAAATCATCTTAAGCTAAATTCGACTCAAATGACCATTTTGACAACCTATTTTGAATTATATTCTGGCTTTATTATTAAGAAATCGACCAATACGACACATTATATAGTTCCTAAATAACAAACAAAAAAAAAAAAATCTGTCAACTGAATGCGTGAGCAAATTTTAAATTAAAAATAAGTTATAAAATAACCAAATTGTTATTTGAATAAATGTCAATTCTTTATCATGATCGCTTCGGGAAATTTTGTGCGAAGTGTCCACTTTGAGAGCATTTTTTAAAAAAATATTCAGCCTTTATAAAAAAAAAACGACCAATGCGTCACATTATATAGGTTCTAAATAAGAAGACCTGTAAACTGGACGCGTTTGAGAACAAAAATGAATTTTAAAATGAGTCAGAAAAAAGCAATTTGTTATACTTCCTCAATTTTTTCAATCACGATAACGTCGGGAAATTGTGTTTAAAATACCATTTTTGGCAGCCTTTTTTGAAATATATTCTGACTTTATTAAAAAAATCGACAAATCCGTCATTTTGTAGAGTTCCTATTTAACAGAATCTGCCATTTGGATGCGTTTAAAATCAAAAATTAATTTAAAAATTAATCAGAATATAAGCAGTTCGGATTTGAGGTTTTTCTCCAAGTCCTATTTTGTTTTATTTATTTTTGCTATACGAATGGGTCCTATGAAAAACTTGTCAATATAAAAGTTGTAGATATTATTGAGAATATGTAAAATAAATTTAATTACATTGATAATTTAAGAATTGGCAAAGTTATGGATTTTTGACTTTTTTTACCCCTTTTTTGTTTTTGTTTTAATTTGTTTTATAATTTATTTGTTTATGTGTTTTGTTTTAATTTTTTTAATTTGTTTTTGTTTTAAACCCATTCCCATGAATTTGAGCTGTATTTCGCTTTAGCATACATAAAATAAAACGAATCGGCAATCATGAATGTAGTAGAGAGTTTATAGAGGTATACGCCGCATACTTTCTGGATTTGTTTAAGAATCCCCTTATCTCCCTCGCCCTCTTTCTCAAAAAGCCGCAGTATATACATTCTAGGATATATTCTGTAACTTGAGCATATACTCTCTGCTTAGAGCATATATTCTCTATTTTTACGATTATTCCATTGTTGGCAATGCCAATAGCATAAGATATGAACGAGATCTGAATATCTCGTCTGCATAAGTTTGATCCTTACAAATCTGAACATATTTTTTTAGCATAACATGCTGGCTGAAATAAGCCAATGTGAACTCGATACACGATTACGCCGTTTTACCGGAAAAAGGTTATTATTTAAAAGGCCTGCTAGTGGCAATTGAAAAAATGATTCTATGATAAAATTCCTAGATTAGTAAAGCTGAAATTTCATTATGTTTCGATGGGTTTAACATCATTAAAAAGAGCTAGGAACTATTTCATCCCATAGGCCGTAATGTAACGGAATACTTCTGATTGCCCCTGTATTCGAATTTATCTGATTTTATTAAAATTTGCAACGACTCAAAAAAATTCGGCAACAAATACATATTTAAAATTTCAAACGACTCCGTAGGATAGTTTTTGTGCTGTTATATGTGGAGATACAGAGGAACGAATCAGCCGGCGACTATAGTTACTAAATATTTTATATTAATTAGGGACACACCTAAAAAAACAGTTAAATTTAAAAGCGCACGCCGAAATTAAAAACGCATTTCCAGAAATTATTGCTCAAAAACAGTATTGTAACCGATTTCTTGTAATTGATTAAAAAATGCTATGAATATCCTGTTAAAACTTAATCGTAATGAAATTCAGTGGTTTATATAAGTTTCGTAAATTTGCAATAGCGTAATTTCATTAAAATACTCTGCAAAGAATTTCCCCCAATAGACCATACTGTAATGAAAATCTTTTGGGTGCCCCTGTAAATAAACTATTAATCCCACATACTTCATATACAATATCAAACATGCCTAGGAGACCCTAAATAAGCTTTCCAATTGCATATAAATCGGTGTATATTTACGGATGTTTGAGTGTGGACAGACGGATAGACAAACCGAATGCATAAATATTTTTCAGCTTTGTTGGAAAGTGCAGAAAAAAAAGCAACCTCACAGGCTGAAGATCACAATCACATCGATTTATTTAATGACAAAAAAAGTACTTCTTGGTTATCCTGTCGATCAAAAAACTATCGCCAAATTATAAGGTTACATGCCAATACTGGATGATTGTAAATGTTACTTTCACTTGTCATTAATTACGATACGCGTGCTTGTTACGTCATAAAGTGATTTTTAATTCAACTTTTAATATGTATTTTTTATTGCATTTTAAAAATTTATTTATTCTTCTGATATTTAAAATACAAATTAGGTCAATTTATGTAATTTGACAAACAGTTTGGTGATTTGTGTAGTTTGGCGCAATTGGTCTTCGAAATAACCAAGTATTAGGAAAAAAAAAAGCTCGCCAAAAAATTTAGAACAGGATATGGAACTTTTCCATATAATTAGCGCCAAAATATCATTATTTACATTGAATGGTGATCTGGCTATTGTTGTTTGTTTATTAATAAATTGCTTATTTTTTTCTATATTTATATAACCTAAATTTAATCGTGCTTTTTTTAATTGTTACTTACTTTTTAAAATAATCGAAAATCATTCAAAAATGATTTTCGCGAAAGCTGCGCCAAACCCGGTGCGTATATGATATCTCTGCTCTAATTTCATGATACTTTTCAAATAATATCTTTACCTTGGTGTTTTTATAAATCAGGGTACAGTTTGGGCTTCAGAAACTAAGATTTCAAACCTGATGATCGTTTATGTTTATTTTTACTCATAAAAATTGCACAGATGTCATATTTATGTGAAAAAATATAAGCTCACGTTAACGCAATTTTTTCTCCGCCAAGTTGACGAGAAATGTTGTTTTTGAATATTGCTATAAGTGTTTTACGATTTACGATTTATTGTGATATGCATATTTTTTATTATGTTTATTACTTATAACTGTTTATTCTTCGCTTCAAGTATAGTTCCTTTTTTGATATTACTTGATTATACTGTAGACCAAAAAATTATCGCCAAACAATAAGATAAAATGCCAACATGAATGATCGTGAATGTCTCATTAAACAATGTAAACATGTGTTTAAAACGTCATCAAGTGATTTACTACACCACTTTTTATTTGTATTTTTATCAATGTTTCACTAATTTATTTCTTCTTTCGTTATTTAAAAAAAAAAATGTGAATATGTACAATTTGGCGAAATTGATCACGAGATAAGGATGAAGTACCAATATTTTATTTCAGCACATATTTTATTTAAACACGACATAATTGTTTCCAATTTGCATGAGCGGAGGTGCGAAATATAAAAGATGCTAATGGCGGCTATTAAGTGCTATTGTTAGAATTCGAAAATAGGGTTAGTTTAAAAATTACTTACTAACCATGCATGTCTTCATTTGCGGGTTGCATCTACGCGATGCTTGGAGCTCTTGAATTAAAATCAAAATCATCTGTTAAGATAAACTTATTCTAAGTTCAAATTTATCTAAAAGTCCATATATTATAAAAAATGTCGTTTAATTCCATGCAAAAGCCACATCCGTCATTACATTCAGAGAACTCAATCGTTCTCATACACTTATCAAAGTTCTTCGAATAATAACTATAAAATCAGACGATATTTTCATTTTCTTAATTTACGCACAGCACGTTCTATTAGTTTCACTTCATTTCATTTTAAACATCCTCCCCCCTTTGAAACTTGGGGAGAATTTCAAATACATAACAATTATTATTAAAAAGATCCAACCTCTTTGGAGCTTTTACACATCTTCCAGAAGAGGTATATAAGAGGTATATTTCTTAAGTATGGCACTATCAGGAGAAGACACATTTTCATGATCATCATGCTCACTGGAACTAGTTTTCTCTTCACCCGACGGTTTGAATGCAATTTCAATCATTTCATTCGAATATATTTCCAAAGGAAAAATGCGCTGCACCAAACGTAAAACCGTGCCGTGCTGAGTTTTCAACTTAACAGCACGAACTTTACCATCCCGTCCTGGAATTAAATGCATTACCTTTGCTAAAAGCCAAAATAAACGTTTTTTGTTATTATCCCCAACTAAGACTACTTCACCCACTCGCGGTTCACGTGTATGTTTTTTAGTATGTTTTTGAACTAATTCGCTGAGGTATTCCTTTTTAAAACGTTGCCTAAAATCTGTAAGAAGTTTAGCTCTGTAATTCAACCTTCTCCTTAAACTTTGAGAATCTAATTCGATAATATCCGAATTTCTGAAACTTCGGTTTTCAGTAAGAAACATAGCGGGTGTGAGAGATACTAGCTCCAGTGGGTCCTCTGAGATATAGGTTAGAGGTCTGCAGTTAATCACAGACTCACAATCACATATAAGTGCAGAGCTGCCAAATTCTACGCCTATTTAAATCATATGAACATGTTTAGAACCACAAAAAAAATTTAGTAAAATGTATGCTAAAAATATTCAATTTTATATGTTACAGGACATAGTGTTAATTATTTATTAAAATTTCTGTTTCTAATATATTAATTTGACTTTAAATGGGCGTAGTAGTTGGCAGCCATGTAAGTGTATTCAATTCTTCATACGTCAATATAGATCTACCTTACGTACTAACAATTCTTTTACAATGCGAACTAACCTTTCCCACCAGCCTCCCCACCAAGCTGCGGTGGGAGGTATAAATTTCCAAACAATTTTATGCGTCATGGTTTCTTTTAAAATTGTATCCCAATTTAATTTCGAAAGTTCATTGGAAGCCCCCTAAAGTTTGTTCCGTTATCACAATAAATAGTGCTGAGCCTACTGCGTCTAGCTATAAAACGTCTACGTGCTAGCAGGAAAGCATCAGAAGATAGCGAATTGACTAGTTCAAGGTGAACTGCGCGATAAACGGCGCAAGTAAACAATGCTATCCAAACTTTCTCGCCATTTTTTAGAAATAAAGGCCCGGCTATGTCTACTCCAATAATTTCAAAGACAGCACAATCTGTTACGCGATCTGGTGGCAAAGGTGTTGGTTTGCTTGACAAAGACTTTACTTTAAAACGTTTACATGCAATAAAGTCGTACAATATATTTTTAATAGTTCTTCTTGCTCTAATTATCCAAAATCTTTCTCTTATTAAAGATTGCATTGTTCTTATCCCTGCATGACAATTCTTTTGGTGTACTGATCTAATCAATAATTCCGTAAATTCACATTTACCTGGCAACAATATTGGATACAAAAATGATTCTCGATCATTTCTTTCAGTTATTTTAGTTTTTACTCTTAAAATTCCATTATCATCTGTGAATGTTACAATATCATTTAATGACCTTTTATTATACAAATAACAGCTCTGAACTAAACGGATTAGATATTTTTCAGAATTTTCAATTTCATTTTGAGTAAGATTATAATCTTTACACTTATTAGAAACATTTCGGCAATTATTTACAAATCTCAGAATCCAAGCAAATATTATTATCATCTTATCATAATTAGATATATTATCTAAGAGCAAAAGGGGTGCGTCTTTAGCTAGATCAATATTCGTAATTTCGACCTTTTTTCTTTCTAAATCAACATCTTTTGGCTGACAGTCAATCGCGCTAATTAGCCAACATTCCAGATTTTCTTTTAACCACTTAGGACCTTCCCACCATCGCGAACTAAGCGTTTTCTGTGGAGAACATCCACGTGAAAGTATATCAGCTATATTCAAATTTCCTGGAACGTGCTTCCATGACTCTATATTGGACATCTGCCGAATTTCTTTGACTCTGTTGCTCACGAAAACCGACCAATTTCCATGTTCCTTTATCCACCAAATTGCGGTAGTAGAATCTGACCAGAATGTGATTTTTAGACCATGCATATTTATTGTCTTGACGATAGAACTCGCAAGTCGAGTACCTATACAACAATCACCTATACTCTAAACGCGGCATGCTCAAAGTTTTGAGAGGAGCAACCGTAGACTTCGCTCTAACAAGCGTAACCTTGACTTCGGAATCAATTTTTGATCTAGCGAAGACACACGCAGCATATGCCCCTTTACTCGCATCAACAAAATCATGAAGTTCAGATGAAGCATTAATTTCTAAGTATCGAGGTATAGCTACTCCATTTGAAACATCATTATTCTTCAGCCATTTCAGAAATGCACTAACAATGTTGCAAGGTAATTCTCGATCCCATGGAATTTTCCATTTCCATGAGTCTTGTAGCAATAATTTTGGAAGCAATGTAGCAGGAAACAATAAGCCGATAGGATCAAAAATCTTTTGCACAATGCTCAAAATTAATCTCTTAGTAATTTTCCTTTCACACATTAATGTTTCTAAATCTAAACAACATTTCAAAGAATCATTATCCAAATTCCAAATAATCCCCAAAACTGAAGTATATCCAGAATGTTTATCAACATTCTTGCAAGCTACATTGCTTTCAAAACAACGCAAATTGAAACACCCTTTAGACATTAATAACTTTGCATTTTCAATAAACATTTCAGCTTCATTAATGTTAAAAACACCTGTTACACAATTATCTACATAAAATGAACATTTTAATTTTTCAGCAGTTTCCTTATATTCAGGAGGGCTATTTTCTAAAAGATGCATTATAGATGCACTTAATAAATAAGAGCTAGAAGAGACACCAAAGACAACTCTACAATGTCTATAAATCAATTGTCCTTTATTACATGGGAAATAGAATCTAAGAAAATCTCTATCTTTAGGCATAACAGATAACATTAAATAAGCCTTTTCTATATCTGCAGTTATACCGATAGGATACATTTTAAAACGATCAAGAATATCAGGTATTAATTCTATAAGATTAATGCCTTTATACAAACATTCATTTAACGAGGGTTTCCCTTTCTCAGAAGCAGATGCATCAAATACAGTATTTTTGTGGTTTCCTTATCTAACCTGATAACGGGCCTATGCGGTAAATACTGACATTTATTACTTAATTCATTTTCTGGAACACGTTCAATAATATTCATTTTTTCCCAATTCTTAAATACTTCCTGATATTCATCGAAAAATCCCCCACATTTCAATTCATTAATCATTTTTTTCATATCTCTTCCAAGCTAAAACTTTATTGTCGGGCAAGTTCTTAAAATTACACTTCCATGGAAGCCCTACTTCGTATCTGCCATCGGGAAGAATTTTCATTTTTTCCTTAAAATCGTTTAAATCAAAGTTTTCCCGTTTTTCAAAACTCTGAATGGGGTTAGAAATTCCTATGGTTTCAAGTTCCCATAATTCATTCAAAGGAATATTTCTAACGTGCATAGACAATGTTGTCAAAACGTTACGTTTCTTGACACACGTTTGTTTCCCCATTACTGTCCAACCGAGCTTGGTTTCTATGGCAGTCAAATCGCAATTTAATTGAATTAAATTGCCTGTCAATAATTTTCCTATCATATCAGCCCCCACCAAAAGATCAATTTCAGATTCCTTACAAAAATCATCAGATAAATTTATTTTATTTCTTTTTAATTCATTTAAGATTCTATAATCTTTAATTTTAGATACAAATCCGCAAATCTTTTTTTCGGAAAATGCTTCAAAACAAAACGCATTATTTCCATCTAATTCACTGATTTCTACAGAAAACACATAATGTTTTTTCGTTATTCTCTCGCTTACGTAACTACTTTGGCTTCCTGAATCCAGCAGTGCGCGTATGACTTTTTGGCGACCTTGCGATCGAATGCGCACGCCAAGCGTTTGCATATACACAACTTTATTTCTACTACAATTAGAAAGAGAATTTTCAGATTTTAAAGTATCATCTTGATTATTATTTATATTTTGTTCTGGACACATTATTTCAAAATGAGGTTTATGGCAATAATTACATTTTAATTTATTTTTAATATTACAATTCTTACTCAGACGACCAGCTTTTTGCAAACAAGTGAAACAAACCCCCTTTTTTAACAAAATTTTTGGTTTTTCAGTTAAAGACATTTTTTTAGCCCCAAAACATTTATTAGAGGGGTGAAACCTATCACAGAATATGCAATTGTTTTTCTTACCTTTATTTTCTATATTAACCAATGCAGAGGCGGTGGTTGGATCAGGTTTGCTAATAATTTCAGATAAAATGTTTTTTCTAACAACAGAATCAAAGCCTTTTCTTGCTAAAGATACTATTTCATCTCCTTGAACTTCTTGGCGTAGAAAGTTCATTAGTTTTTCTAAAGTTCTGGAATTCTCACTGGGATATGTATCATGATTTCGGCTTCTTTCCCAGGTCAAGAGAACTTCTTCAGGCAAGCAGCTCTCAACCAAGGGCATGAGAAAGTCTCCATACTTCTCTTGAGTTCTTCCCAAACTTTCTAAGGCACGAAGTTTGCTTTCTGACTCATCGTATAAAGAGGCTAAGTCAACTTTCATTTTCTGCGCCGTGGCATTTTTCATTACGAGGATTAACAATTCCCTGACGTAAATTTGCACAAGAAGATCATCTCGTCCAAACCTCTGTTTTAATTGATCGATAGCCTTCGGATAATTTTCCGAGGTAGCTGGATAGCTTGATATTAAATGCTTCGTTTTTGATTTTGGTTCCATACATTGGAATAGGTACTGCATCTTATCCTCAGCGGCAATAGACTCGTCTTCGTGTATTTTCTTGAATTGGCTCCAAAAGGATAAAAATTCCTTTGGTTCGCCGTTAAATTTTTTCAGCTCGATCTCCGGTAATTTAAATTTGCGTTTTACTTCTTCGCCAGGAGATGAAGAAAACTGCATCTTTTCATCAATACGTGCACATATTTCTATATATTTTTCTCGATATTCTTCTGCACCTTCAAAATCTCCGGTAAACAATTTTTCGTCCTTATCTTGTAACAATATTTCCGAAATTTGACTTTGACAAGTGTTCAACCGTTGAAATTTATCAAACAGTTGAGTTTTCAAAATAGAAAGTTCTTTAACGTCACCTGTTTCTTTAGCTAATTCAGTTTCAATTTTCTTAAACGTGAGAGTAAAAGCAGCTCTCACTCCTTTTCGCTGAGTTTTCAAACTACTCAGATTCATTTTTTCATTTAAATTAATTAAAATTCAGAAACTCGTGTCCCGAACTGAGGGTACCAGATGTTAGAATTCGAAAATAGGGTTAGTTTAAAAATTTTTACTAACCATGCATGTCTTCATTTGCGGGTTGCATCTACGCGATGCTTGGAGCTCTTGAATTAAAATCAAAATCATCTGTTAAGATAAACTTATTCTAAGTTCAAATTTATCTAAATGTCCATATATTATAAAAAATGTCGTTTAATTCCATGTAAAAGCCACATCCGTCATTACATTCAGAGAACTCACAAGGAAGGTCTCCATACGGGCATACTCAGAAAAATCTGAAAAAATTACAGAATGTTCTTCTCATATAGTTATATATGTTTATAAAAAAATTTCGGCGGAATCTCCTTATAACGTCCGTAAAAAAATAATAAAAATTTCGTTTATTTGGCGGTTTATCTCCGGTTGGCGAAAAAACGAAATTTTGAAAAATACGCTTTTACGCTTCGAATACTTTTTAAAGAAAAAACTTTCTATGTTCAATTTTTTTAAATAAGTTTAGTTTAAGTAATTTTAGTTTTGCATTTTTACTTTACTTTAAGCGTAATTTTGTCATATACGTTTATATGTACTTATAACAAAATGAAATTAATATATTTTATCATTTAAAACACAATTCAAATTGATTAAAATTGTTCCAAATTGAAAAATACACTGTTAAAATCTGCTGCATTTTGTTGCAACGCACTCCCTTGCTTGTATAGAAAACGGTTACTTGGCCGTGAAATGGAGCTTTCTCATTGGTTGAAATAGAGATATTATATACAAGCGGTGGAGTGCATTGCAACAAAATGCAGCAGATTTTTAACAGTGTATGACACGGTCAATTCGCCGTGCTATGGAGCATTCTCATTAGTCAGAAGAGAGATATTCTATAAAAGTAGTGGAGTGACGTTGCAGTAAATGCTGCAGATTTTTAACAGTGAAGTCAATTAAAATCAATTTTCAGATTCGTTAAAATCGTCTGCTTTTGGCGAGGAAATGCACTGCTTGCCAAATCCCGCGTCGCTTTCAGCTTTTCACGCCAATTATTCCAAACTATTTTATTTTTTTACATATCTAATAATGTAATTCCGCCGCTAATTTTCACTGATCCTTTATTACCTACATGAGTAGTTTAATTCGTATTTTTTTCAAAAAATTCTGAGTATGCCCCCAATGAAGACCTTCCTTGTCAGTCGTTCTCATATACTTATCAAAGTTCTTCGAATAATAACAATAAAATCAGACGATATTTTCATTTTCTTAATTTACGCACAGCGCGTTCTATTAGTTTCACTTCATTTCATTTTACAACAGCTATTATAAAAATTATCGCAAAATCTCAAATACTAACACTAAGTTACTAAGAATTAAGACTTTTTTCTTTTAAATTAACAACAAGAACAAGATTATTTTTCAGTTTGTTTCTTAAGTTTAAATATAATTAATTGTATTTAAAAATTGTTTGCGTATTTACCTTGCTCCATGTGCTTAAAATTGGGAATCTAACGAAAATATACAACTGGTAAAAAGTGAAGCACACAATATTTCTGTGACGTATGCAAATAAATTGAGCTTTTTATCAGTTTTTTAAAAATAGTTTTAAAACTATTTGGAACTAATTTTTGAAAGTGGGTGCATTCAGTAGGTTACTCTCATAGGTACCGTTTGGTACAATCAGAATCGCATTCCGATATGTATTTTTCCAGATTTGCTTAACGAAAGAGTTATGCTTGGCTTTTAATATCGTTACGTACTATGTGTATCAGTCTTCTCTTCGTCAAGACAGCTATTTACTCCATGCACTCTGATTCGGTTGTCTACGAAAATATCCAGCCAGTGAAAAATGACGCGCACCAAGTTTCTGTGACGTATGCAAAGAAATTGTGCTTTTTTATCAGTTTTTTAAATATAACTTTGAAACTATTCGGAGCTATTTTTTCGTAGATAGTGCATTCACCAGATTACCTTCATAGGTACCTACTGGTACAAACAGAATCAAAATCCGACAAGTACTTTTTGAGATTTCCTTGACGAAAGAATTTTTTTGACTTTTAATATCGTTACGTACTCTGAGTATAAGACTTCGCTTCGCTCAGAAAATTAAGAAGTTATGGCGTTTTTTCGGTTTTCACAAAACCCGCCCTATTTCCACCCCTTTGGGCCGATTTTGCCCATTAACAAACTTAGCCGAGATTTTATAAACCTTGATTTTATGCATAAATTTGGAAGAGATTGGAGCAGAACTATAGAAGTTATCGTGTCCATAAAAAAGTGATATATATATATATATATATATATATATATATAAACTTTTTTTACTGATGGTAGTTTTTGGGTCTGGTAGGGGTGGTTTTCGGCACATGGTCGTTACAGTATCTATTACGGGTTCTGCCACTTTATTCTTATACAAAACGGAATAGCCCAGTTATTCATGTAGGAAAAACAGCACACCCAGACATTACTTTGTGTGAATGCTGTGCGTAATAATCATTCGACATTTTTGACTTCCGACATGTAAAATTTAGCAACATTTAGGACATATAAATTTCTCTTTATTCCTTTAAGTTTTCAACAGGGACAGTAATGGTCTCTCATACATAAAAAAAATTGAAAATGTATTTCTGCCACTGAAAAAAATCAATTGGTGTAACAACACAAAAGGATGGCGTTACTACCCCAGTGTACATTTTACGAAGTATATTTTAAAGTATAAGCTACCTCTCTAACTCATCCAATCTGTCTAACAACATTTGAAGTATAGTTTTCACGTCACAAAACTTACCTAGCAAATTTTACATCGGGTGTTGACCCTTTCGTGCTTATTCCAGCGATAAGGTCTACAAATGGAACAAATTAGCTTTTAGTGGTTGTTTGCGATTCAGATGACTCAGTCTTTCACTTTATAACCCACTGTGCCATTTTAAAAGATCATATTATAACTACGCGTAATATTAGCACATGACTTTATTATTGTAAAGAAATCTTAAATTTATTAGTATTTTAATTTGCCAAATTAGTTGATTTCAGAATCTCCAAATTAAAACGTTTTAGTTTGAATTCGTTTTGTTCTACCATCAATATCAGATTTGATCTCCAGTCCTAAAAGTTGCAGATAATAAAATTTACTGACCGTGCTTCTAACATTCATTACTATGGGGTTTTGATACCGAATCCTAAAGGTTGAAGACGAACATCTCACTGTTTATGCTATAACAGTTGTTAATATAGGTATTGAATCGTGAGTTCTAAAGGCTATTGATATACAGTGTTGCTATAGGGATTTGTCCGGAGTCCTAAAGATTGTAGACAAACAATCTACCGATCGAATGCGATAAACTTGCTTACTAAATGCGATAGAACATCTGTTACCATTTTACTTTTATCCCAAATATTAAAAGGTGAAGATAAACACATCACTGACTGAGCTATAATAGCTATTAGAATAAGAAATTCATCCTGAGTCCTTAAAGGTTGTAGACGAATGTCTGAAAGACTGTGCTATTTGAATAGTGTTGCAATAGGTACTTGATCTCGAGTTCCACAGGTTGTAGATGAATTTACTTAGACTATACTTGACTGTGCTATAACAGTAGTTACTAATTGGATATTGTTGTGTTTACTTTAGTGGGTGAGAAGAAGAGATGGGAGGAGAAACACTTGTTTATTTGTTTCAACCCACAATTAGGCCAAAGTGATCGTGAAAGTGACTAATACATTGTGAAGAATGGAGGCCGGCAAACGACCCAAAAGTGACCATCCTTACTTCACTTAAAATAATAAAAATATTCTTTTAACCTTGAAGATGATAAACTAAATACAAAATTATAAAATATAAATTTGAAGAAAAGGTAAAGTTACCTGTGAAGTCCTTGCCAGATGATGAGTAGTAAATCCAGACACATGCACAGGAATTAATACACAAATTGGTTGAAGATTAATATTTATTTATTTATGAAATACTTGTATTTCTTTCATGAAAAATCGAATATCTTCTTTATAGAAACATTTTTGTTTCTCATAGAAATCAACATTTGTTTTATAGTAAAAAACTTTACAAATGAAGATATTTTTTTTTAAATTGATATATTCCAAACAAAACCAACATTCTTCATCATAACACATTTTTTTGATATATCTTGACAGTATGAACTTGAAGAATTTCTCATAACACACAAAAGGAAAATGATATTATTTTCTTCAAAAAAAGAAACATCACTTAAATATATGTATCTTTTAAATATATATATATTATCAGACGAGTATTTTATATAGATATGCACCAATATTTTCCATGGAACGCCCCGTGAATATTCAAATTTATTTATGTGAAGATGGGCCAAATAGCAAATTAAAATGACGAAAGAAATTATAAAGTCAATACGTTATGTAAAATGTATGATCACTTCTTGAAAGAACATTCTTCACCTCACGAAAGAAAATCTTCACCTCTGCTTGTTTTCTCAGAGGACTGAGATCATATAAAAAGATTATTGAAGAAATTTGAGCACAAAAAGTAATTGAAGAAAATTATTAACGAAGAGATGATGAAAAATAAAATAAATATTTAGAAGACACATGACGACATTCTAATTTAGATATGAAGCCACCACGAGAGCAACAAACAGAAGGTCCATGGTGTGCCCTTATTTAAATTGTGTAATCCGAAAAAGAGAAGGCACAAAACACAATAATTTCGGGATGCCTTTGAAGGGGCTTTGCTTCTCGCCGCGTTAAAAAATCAACCTTTCCTGAAACCATGGCGTGATCATAGCAGCATGAAATGGTGCCCGTATGCAATAATCTCGAGGGGCGCACACATGCCCCGGAAATTCCACCCAAAACTTCCAATCATCCGACCGCATCCATTACGGCAGGAGTCTAACAGCGCAACTGACGCAGGTGGCCGAGAGCCCAGGGGAAAAAGAGAAAAGGTTACTGGAATCCCAAAATACGCCAATTTGGCAGCGAGCGAAAGAGGGGGGGGGTGACAAAATAAGCCAAGTTACGATGCAAAGTATGGAGAAATATGAATTTAATAAAAACAGAATTGATAAACACCTAAAGAGGGGAGGCCAAAGCAGGTGGCCCTGTGCTGAATGACTTAAAATACGTCACCTGTGGAAACAAATTTGATAGGCTAGGGGTGTGTCCGAATAAACGGAAGTTCCACCCAAAGAAGTAGCGAGAATGTTCTCGAAGGTTTTCTAAACCGGAAGGAATGATTTCGAACAGGATTTTACCGGCTTGGAACATTCGAAAGCTAAGTAAGAAAGAAAACATTACAGGCGACGATATGAAAAGAAGCGAAATCGAAATAAAATTTAAATTGAGAACATTAATAAAAAGGAGGTGATATGAAATAAAATGGCTAATAAAAATGGATTAAATTAAACATATGGGGGGGTTATCGAGTAACCACCACATATTAGATAAAATTACATTACCGTTTCATCTTGGAAAATGAACAAGATTTTCAATCAATAGTAAAGGGTGCATTAAATGATGCTAATTTCTCTTTAATATGACTAATAGTTCGCATTATTTAATTTCTAAAATTAATAGTAATTAATCTCTATTAAAATTATTTGTCACTTTTCATTTTAGTGGTCACAAAATTATTAATCGTATTTTATGTCTAGTAAAAAAAAATAATTTCATTTAATGGTATTTTTTATAATTTTATTAGTTACGTTACTGGGGGTTGGTGAGACATCCGTTAAATGGTAGCAACTGGTATTTAATGATAGCAATAATTTTCTCTGTGTATAAATTTTGGGTATTTACTTCTATAAAATTACGTGCAATACACTATTTCTATAACATTTATTTAAGAATAAATAAGTCAAATTTGATTAACGTAAACGGAACGTAATCGGATTTCCTTAATGTATTTTTTTCTTCAACTGTTAATTTAAAGATATAATAAAAAGAAATTAATACTTTCATTTCAAGGCACATGCATTTATTTTAATGTGTGCAATGATTTTCAAAAAATATTTCTTTAAGCAAATAATCCTTTTTAATGCAAATGTTTTATAAAATTTTACTATTTCTGAATATTCTATTAATTATTCAAAATATGTTCAAATATATGTCCGTAATTCAAAAATATGTCCGTAAGTAATGTGGCATCAAATTAATGGTAGCAGTGACTTGAACAATAATTTCTTTTACTAAATATTTTTTTAACTTGTAATTATTACTCATTATCCGTTTTTATACAATCGAAATGAAAAAAAAAAGAAAATAAAGAAAATAAATAAAACGAAAAACATACTTTCATATTCAATTTCTTTGAAATTTGTGCAGCAATTTAGCCAGTATTTATAATTAAAAAAATTTCTAAATTTTAAATCTGCGTCCCAGCTAAAAAAAGTTTACACTTTGTTTGCAAAAAAGTTTAGATTGTACACAATTTGTACACAAAAAGTGAATATTTTTGAATACTCCGAAAAGTATGTACTTTTTGTGAAAAATATTTTCATGTTTTATGTATACAAAAAAGTGAACATTATAAGTTATCAAAAACGGTGCACTTTTTTTGCATAAAATAAATAAATATTCCGTGTGTGCAAAAATTTTGCAACTTTTTTTTTTTTTTTTTTTTTTTTTAATCAAAGATTCCAATTTTGCAAATATTATGTACTATTTTTTATGGATGTGAAAATTAGATTTTTTCATTACAGGGATTATTATATCCATGCGTGGTGCCTTTTCTAAATTGGTGAAAATTTTCCAAGGTAAACTAATGTCGTATTTAACTTGCATTCGATCGGAAGGAATAAATTGGATTATGTCTTAATATGCCAAAATAAAATGAGTTAATTAAATTTCAAAATCGTGAGGTTGTGGGCCCTTTCTCAATAAAAGAAAATTCTCAGTTCGATTTTAATTTTAAGGTAAACAAATGAAATACACTTTAGTATGCTTATCAAATTTGAAGAAAAACAAATTTAATTATTTAAATTTTAAAATACAGAAATAGGGGTAATGAAACTACCCCCCTCGCTTCATTACCGGAAACTTCCTTGAGATTATCTTATATTTTAAGTTGCTTAACAAAAATAAATTCTATCTTTTAACACATTCGCTGCCGCTTACTTGAAGATGTGATGACCGTTAATGCCGCACTGCAGAAGTGGGGTTTTCCCGGAAGCCGATTTATTTTTTATAAGAAATAATCAGTGAAAGATTTTCCCGTACCAGCACTTGACTGGCTATTTGACATCACCTCACATCACGCGCTGGCGCGTGAGCGGCAGCGAATGTGTTAAAAATAAGAAAAAATAGAAATTTTGATTAATTATAAATTTTTAAACTTAGGGGAGGGGTAATGTTTTTAGTAAAACCCTCTAACTTTACGGAAATATATAATTTCTCTTTTATTTTAAATTTCTCGAAAAGACATAATTTTACTATGTTTTGCAAAATCATTCAAAAATAAAATTCAATTGTATTTTAGACTAAATAATATTTAAATCAAACTTAAGGGAGGGGCAATGACTCTCATATGACGTCTTCCCCATAAAAATCGTTTAATTTTAAATTACTTGAAAAAAAACATATTTTATTGGGCATTTCAAAACGAAAAAAAAAATAGTTAATTAAATTTCAAAATCCTGTTAAGGACAAAATGTGCCTACCCCTAGAAAGAATAAAAAAATTTAATTAATCAAATTTTAAAAAGAAGGGGGGGGGGCAATTGCTCTCGCTCTCACATGCTTTCATCCCCCTATCAGAAAATTTCTTACTTCCTCATTTATTTTAAATTTCTCGAAAAGAATAAATTTTACGAAGTTTTTCAAAATTAAAAAAAATTAAATAATTAAGTTTCAAAATCGGGGGAAGTGAAGTGCCCCCCCCCCCCCCCCCACACACACACACCCATGCTCACAACACGCGCGCAAAAACTCCACTTTTTCAACGAGCTTACAATTTGCCCTTTTCCCTTATCAGGTGTAGCTTCCAATTATTATGAAAATTACTTGCGCTTTCAAAAATCAGACGAATCCTGTTTAATAATTATTAATTAATTTATTGTTCTTGCATGTACAGCTATAGCGATCTTTCCAACACCAGGAACCAGAAGCATTAATACTTCTCAACTCAGAGACTTGGAGCTGGTGTGTTTACATGTGACGTCACTCGACCGCGAAGTTAGCTAGAGAAACGAACGTAACGGATACCGCGTGTCCCGTCGTTTTTTATTTTTATTATTTCTAATTTAAATTATAGCGCTTATACCAAAGTTAATTTTTCACAAGTATGTCTGTGAAAGTTTCAAATGACACAGTCATTTGTAAGCACAGGCAAACCCTGTAGAATCGGTCGGGATCGAAAAAAAATTTCGCCTTTTGCTGCAAGTTGATGAATTTGCAGCGACTTGAAAATCTTTCCGAATTAGACAGCCCTATTTTTAGCTTCCGAATTATCAGCGGTTATTGTTTGTAATAACAACCACACATTATTAATTTAATTGTTGATGTTAATTTATTCATTAATTTAATCATTGATATTAATTTAATTTGCTGATTATTTTACATTTACTACATGCTTAGATTGTTTTTGAAAACAAATGGAAATTCTTATGAAAAATAAAAATTAATTCCCCCTTAAATTATAAGTGTTTTGTGAGCTAAAAGGGACGTGAGATGGGCATCACAGATTTTTTCTTTTTTGCAGATTCTTTATCATTAAACCTTTATTTTGCTTCATGTCATGTTTAGTTTTTATTACTTACTATATCAAAAAGTTAATATTGTTAATAAACATTTAAAAAATTAGGACTAAATACAACACAGGTAAGTGACTGTTTGATTAATAAATGCTTCAATTGTAAAAATATTCATGATAAAAAAAATTCATGATTTTTACAAAGACAGTTGCCAAAATTGGCAATTTTTCTTCGTATGACCAATAAAATTTTGGATTTTTATGAAACCGATTGACAAAAACCACGATTTTTACAAAGCAATCAACAGAATTTTTTCTTCTTTGACAACAAAAATAAGATTTTTACAAAATAAATTGACAAAATGTGCAATTTTTATGAAGCTGATCAATGGAATTTATGATTTTTCGAGTCTGGTCAACAAAATTATCAATTTTTACAAAGCCGATTAAAAAAATTCGCAATTTTTCTGCACCAATCAACAAAATTCGTGATTTTTACAAAGACAGTTGCCAAAATTCACAATTTTTCTGCATCTGATCAATAAAATTTCTGATTTTTATGAAACCGATTAATGAAAATCACGATTTTTACAATGCAATCGACAAAATTCATGACTTTTAAAAAGCCAATCGATGAAATTTTCATTTTTTTTTCACATGATCAGTAAAATTCGCAACTTTTCCACAGCCGATCAACAAAATTATTGATTTTTTCTTGTTTGACAACAAAAATAAGATTTTTACGAAATAAATCGACAAAATGTGCGATTTTTACGAAGGCAATCTATGAAATTTGTGATTTTTCGAGTCTGGTCGACAAAATTATCGATTTTTACAAAGACGGTCGCGAAAATTCGCAATTTTTCTGCACTTATCAACAAAATTCGTGATTTTTACAAAGACAGTTGCCAAAATTCACAATTTTTCTGCACCTAATCAATAAAATTTATGATTTTTACGAAACCGATTGATGAAAATCTGAAGTTTTACAAAGCTATCGACATAATTCGTGACTTTTACAAAGCCAATTGATGAAATTTTTGCAATTTTTTTTCACACGACAGGTAAAATTGACAGCTTTTCCACAGCTGATCAACAAAATTATCGATTTTTTTCTTGTTTGACAACAAAAATAAGATTTTTACGAAATAAATCGACAAAATGTGCGATTTTTACGAAGGCAATGTATGAAATTTGTGATTTTTCGAGTCTGGTCGACAAAATTATCGATTTTTACAAAGGCGATCGCGAAAATTCACAATTTTTCTGCACTTATCAACAAAATTCGTGATTTTTACAAAGACAGTTGCCAAAATTCACAATTTTTCTGCACCTAATCAATAAAATTTATGATTTTTACGAAACCGATTGATGAAAATCTCAAGTTTTACAAAGCTATCGACATAATTCGTGACTTTTACAAAGCCAATTGATGAAATTTGCAATTTTTTATCACACGACAGGTAAAATTCACCGCCTTTTTACAGCCGATCAACAAAATTATTGATTTTTTTCTTGTTTGACAACAAAAATAAGATTTTTACGAAATAAATCGACAAAATGTGCGATCTTTACGAAGGCAATCTATGAAATTTGTGATTTTTCGAGTCTGGTCGACAAAATTATCGATTTTTACAAAGGCGATCGTGAAAATTCGCAATTTTTCTGCACTTATCAACAAAATTCGTGATTTTTACAAAGACAGTTGCCAAAATTCACAATTTTTCTGCACCTAATCAATAAAATTTATGATTTTTACGAAACCGATTGATGAAAATCTCAAGTTTTACAAAGCTATCGACATAATTCGTGACTTTTACAAAGCCAATTGATGAAATTTGCAATTTTTTTTCACACGACAGGTAAAATTCACAGCTTTTCCACAGCTGATCAACAAAATTATCGATTTTTTTCTTGTTTGACAACAAAAATAAGATTTTTACAAAATAAATCGACAAAATGTGCGATTTTTACGAAGGCAATCTATGAAATTTGTGATTTTTCGAGTCTGGTCGACAAAATTATCGATTTTTACAAAGGCGATCGTGAAAATTCGCAATTTTTCTGCACTTATCAACAAAATTCGTGATTTTTACAAAGACAGTTGCCAAAATTCACAATTTTTCTGCACCTAATCAATAAAATTTATGATTTTTACGAAACCGATTGATGAAAATCTCAAGTTTTACAAAGCTATCGACATAATTCGTGACTTTTACAAAGCCAATTGATGAAATTTGCAATTTTTTTTCACACGACAGGTAAAATTCACAGCTTTTCCACTGCCGATCACAAAATTATCGATTTTTTTCTTGTTTGACAACAAAAATTGTAAAATTCACAGCTTTTCCACTGCCGTTCACAAAATTATCGATTTTTTTCTTGTTTGACAACAAAAATAAGATTTTTACGAAATAAATCGACAAAATGTGCGATTTTTACGAAGGCAATCTATGAAATTTGTGATTTTTCGAGTCTGGTCGACAAAATTATCGATTTTTACAAAGGCGATCGTGAAAATTCGCAATTTTTCTGCACTTATCAACAAAATTCGTGATTTTTACAAAGACAGTTGCCAAAATTCACAATTTTTCTGCCCCTAATCAATAAAATTTATGATTTTTACGAAACCGATTGATGAAAATCTCAAGTTTTACAAAGCTATCGACATAATTCGTGACTTTTACAAAGCCAATTGATGAAATTTGCAATTTTTTTTCACACGACAGGTAAAATTCACAGCTTTTCCACTGCCGATCAACAAAATTATCGATTTTTTACTTGTTTGACAACAAAAATAAGATTTTTACGAAGCCGATTGACAAAATTTATGATTTTTTGAGTCTTGTCGACAAAATTATCGATTTTTACAAAGGCGATCGAGAATTCGCAATTTTTACAAAGGCAATCGAGAAAATTCTCAAAATTTTTATAGTGTGGCGGCCATCTTGTGCAGTCAATAAAATGAGTTTCTCGCAGGAAGCGATCGAGCTAGCCTTTTGCTCGGCAGATAAGACGCTCGCTTTCTGGCCGTGGAATCTCCAGTTCGATCCCTGCCCGGGCACGTCACCTGCAATAGCTATAAACCAATGCAACCATGCAAAAAACCTATAAATTTGCCAAACGATCCTGGAAAAAAAGTATTTTCTTCAAAGGAATGCGGGAGGTAACTCTTTCCATCGTAGGATTTCAGAAAAGCGTGATTTCGGTCAAAGGATTATGGAAAACGTCGCGGCTTTTGTTAAAGGATTACGAAAATACTCTAATTTTCTAAGATAATCGTGAAAAATACTCTACTTTTTGTCGAAGATCGTGGTAAAATACTGTACTTTTTGTGGAAAGATTGTGGAGAATACTCTAATTTTCTCAAAAGATCAAAGAAATGTTCTAATTTTGTCAAAAAAATGAGGAAAATATATAGAGTTTGTCAAAAGATCAGGAGAAATATGCGAATTTTGCCAAAAGATTGCAGAAAATATGTGAATTTTTCCAAAGGATCGCAGTAAATATCCAAATTTTTCCTCAAGATCACAAAAAATACCCAAATTTTTCTGTATCATAGAAAATACGAGAGTTTTTTCGAAAGATCACAAAAAAAGTGTATTTTGACAAAACGTAACAGAAAATACGAAATTTTTGAAGAAAGATCGTGGAAAATACACGAGTTTTGACGAAGGATTGCAGTAAATATGCAAATTTTCTCAAAAGATCATGGAAAATATCTGAATTTTGTCAAAAAAGGGTGAGAAAAACTATGAATATCTCTAAAGGATCATGGATAAATGCAAATTTCAATGAAAAGACAGTGGAAAAAAGTGCGATTTTTGTAAAAAGTTCACAAAAAACACTAATTTTGTTAAAAAATCACAGAAAAGTGCTAATTTTGTCAAATGTCCTTGAAACTTCAGCTTTTTTTTTTCTGAGGCTGTACCAAGTCTGAATTTTTGTCAAAAGTAGCAAATTTTGGCTAAAGATCGGGGGGGGGGGGATTTCATCATAGGGTTGTGGGTAAAAATGCAAGCTATGTGTGTGTGTGTAGGTGTTCACTCAGGCCCAGTTAGGAGGGGGGAATTCAAAATATTTTCAGTCTTGGCAAAATTTCAAACTTGCACCCATGGTTCTTTATCTTAAAAGTATGGGACCAAAGCATTTTCGATTAACCGGTGTTCCATAAGTTGTTTTGGATAACCGCCGTTCCATAGGATTTTTTTAATAACTGTGAAGCTTATAGTGAAAAGCTTGATAGTTAGTACAGTGCTGTAATAAAAATGTTGTAACGTATTACATATTATGTGTTAGATGTGGAACAGGATTACACACAATGAAGCTACTGAGATCAAAAATGTGTCACTTTGATTTATTGAAGTACAAGAAGATGCAACAAATGTGTTGTTATTTAAAAGGTGGCGCAATAAATCAGCATTGAAACCATACAAAGTTGGAAATCAAAAGAAAATCGCAACATATTATGTAAAATAATGAAGTATTTTACATATATATATAATAAAGTGCTCAAAATTATGGAATTGACCAAATGAGTAAGTTAACTCTGTTTATTTTATAAAAAAACATGTTTTTTTTAACACTATTTCTACTAGCGTCCAAAAGTACCTTTCAAAGTTCTGATTTTTGCTTCTAATTTTTAAAGCTAATTAAAACAAATTTCAATGTATTAAAAATGATTCGGAATTGTTTTGGTGCAAAACTTACAACTAAAACAGTAATCATAAATCAAAATATGTTGAAAGGTGTCAATTGACATCGGTAAAAATAGTGTTGATAGTAAAATTTTTTACATTTAAAAAGGACTTGGAATTTTAAGATCTTTTGGTTTTAAGTCAATTTTTGGATAACCGGAGTGCTACTTTAAATATATGCATATGGGTCATTCTTAAAAAAAAGGTCCCTTTTGGGAATTTTTTTTTTCATTAAAAGCAAAGTAAAAAAATAATATTTGAGAGGATTGTATGCATCTCCAAGAACAGAAATTGAATATCAGCAACATGCATTAAAAATAATATTTATTACACTTCAGTGCTGTAATCAGTATATACCATTGTTTTTCATTTTTATACAGGGTTTTCATTCCTTTAACAGTATAAGGAAAATTCAGAAATAGGAGTACTAAAAAATAAGCACTTTTATGCACCCTGTGTATGAACTAGTTCAAGTTCTCACTAAGTCACTGAATGTAGATTAAATATTTTGATAAATTTCTATAAATATACATGTAATAGGTAAAATAAATGAAATAATTGCATGTTTACATTCAACAGTTTTTATTGTGGCCTATGAGCAAATATGATATTACTATCTGATAGCAATAAATAATTTTAAAAGTTTCCAGTGAGTACTTGTTATGAAAGTGTTATACTAAGTGTTAAACACACGGTTTAACACTTAGATTTTTAAATATTTTTTTACCACAAAAGAGGTGTATGTGTGGTAGGGGGGGGGGCTTATATGTGAGTGTGGAAAATAAAAAATGCTTGAAAGCAGTGTTCTCGCTGACATTTGACCAACATTAGTAATTTGGCGAATTAAAAATAAAATACATTCGCCAAATGAAAAAAGTATTAGCAAAATAGATTCGCCGTGTACCTCAAACTGTGACAGTGATTGTTATTAATCTAGTTTTAACTATGCGCTACAAATATGAAAAATATGTATATATTATATATATATATATATATATACATACATACAGTAGACTTCCTGAAATCCACAAACCAGAAATCTGCAACTCTCTAAAATATTTTATGGATGTAAACAATGAAAATTTCAGTTTGGATATTGGGACAAAATGGGATTTTTTCTTAGTTTTGTATCAATTTCATATATTTTTTAATTTGTAATTTTCTTAATACTCTATTCATGTTTTTTTCATAAAGAAATAATTTTTTTTTTGAAAAAATTTAAGATATTGCTGATATTACTGGTAATTACAATCTTCTTACCAAGTATATTATGCATTATCAAGATATTTTGGTTATTAAGCTTGGCTAAACTTGAAAAAAAAATCCTTATGTTATGATTTTTATGTGAATTAGTAACTTACTTTTATGAGGCAAGTTTTGTTGAATAATTTTGGAAGAATATTAATCTTTATAATGAATATTTAATCATACACTATTGATTATTAACTTGACCTTTGCTATTAGAACTTTAATCATTTAAAAAATTATCTAAATTTTTATTATTTTTAGTTCATTACTTATTTTAATATTTTATTATATTGTAAGCATTCATTATAGTTGCGAATGCACTATTAATTACATTCAAACTACTGTTTAAAAAATGTAAACAAAGCAATGACCAGAAATCCGAAAAATTCTAAAATTCGCACAACCCCTGGTCCCAAGCTGTGCGGATTTGAGGGAGTCTACTGTATATGCATATGTATGAAAAAACGAAAAAGAAAAAGCAAAAATTGAGCACTAGCAATTTGGCGAATCTAATTGCTTGTTTACTCGCCAAATTGAAAATTTAACCGCAGTTCGACACATTGGCGAGCAACAGCGAGAAAACTGCTTGAAAGTATGAAGGGATGCTTACAATCAGGATTTTACAGCAATAATAGAGTTGGGGGAAAAAAAAAGGAAAATGACCAGATAAAATTGTTAAGCTAGGATTATGCCTAATCTTGATTTAGTTTTTGTTGATAAAATTAGTAGTTAGTACCTTCAAAATCTAGATCTACCTGCAGCTGTTAGATGATTTGGTGGGGATTTTTTGGAATTATCCTGATGAGCCTACAATTAGTTATGTGACAACTCTTAAAATCTAATGTTAAACAAATAGAAGCATCCTTTACAAATTTTTTACTTGCATTTTTTTTTTTTTTTTTTTTTTTTTTTTTTTTTGCTATGTTTTGCATTTTAACAAGAGAATTATCATACAGCACACAGAATTATCATTTGATAACTAAAGTAAAATCAATTGTCACGTCCTTTTCAAAATTTTCTGCCAAATGATTTTTTTCCCCTGTAGATTTGAAATAATTATTTGACTGAGCATTTTTTATGATATTTCAATTTTCATTGCAGGTTTATTTACTTAATGTATGCTTTTGTTCACACTAACATTTATATGCATTTTTATAGATATGTTTTAATTTCTGCAGATTTTAATTATTTAGCAGAAAAAAAACCTGCGTACATTTTTTCTTTGCACCTTTGATTATGTATAAAAAGTGTACAGTGTAAGACTATTTGGTATGTTAAAGGAAAAGTGCACAAAATCAGTGTTTCCAATTATTCACATAATGTATACAATTTAGGGCTATTCAGTATGCAAAGAAGTGTACAAAAAAATGCGCACAAAATCTGAGCGTATTTGCCACCTCTGTGCATAAAAAGTGTATAATTTAGGTATACAAAAAAATATAAAAAAATAAGTGCACAAAAAAAGAGCGTATTTGGCGCCTCTGATTGTGCATAAAAAGTGAACAATTTAGGTATACAAAAATAGTATAAAAAAATAAGTGCATAAAAAGTGAGCGTATTTGGCACCTCTGATTGTGCATAAAAAGTGAAAAATTTACGTATACACTTTTTGTCCACAATTTGGTTTGTACTTTTTGTGTATAAGCAGAGGTGCCAAATACGCTCACTTTTTGTGCACTTTTTTTTTACACTTTTTTTACAAACTTTTTCTAGCTGGGGTGAAACTCAATTATGGAATATTAAAACTTTTGAATTTAAGATAATAACATAACTATCTCGTTATTTCATTATTTCCGTGTCATGTTCTGTAACTAAATTGCCAAATGAAATAGAAATATTATAAATAAGAAAATAAATAAATAAATAAGCATGAATTTAATGATATGCAATCAAAAAAATTCATAAACACTAAAGTAATCAGAATTACAAATGCTGAAATCAGATTTCAAAATGTTCCTAATTGAGCTCTCACATGTGGTTTCTAAATTTTAAATGTGCGTGAAACTCAATTACGGAAGATTAAAACTTTTGAATTTAAGATAATAATATAAATATCTCGTTATTTGATTATTTTTGTATTATATTCTGTAATTAAACTGCGAAATGAAATAGAAAAATTATACATAAGAAAATAAATAAATAAATAAGCATGAGTTTAAGGATATGCAATCAAAAAAATTCATGAACACTAAAGTAATCAGAAATATAAATGCTGAAATAAGATTTCACAATGTTCCTAATTGAGCTCTCACATGTGGCCAATGTGAAAGCACAGAAATTCTTTTCGATGTTCTTAGTGGACAACCTAAGAAAATATACAACAAGTCGGAAACTGCACGTCAAACGTAGGAAATGAGGTGTGTTCGTACTACAACGAAGTTTAAACAATGTTCAGTACTTCATATACAATACAGTTACCGAAATCTTTTGTGTGCCACTGTAAATACTATATGCTTTCTACTATAACGGTAGTAGCTTGTAGTAAACTTCAGTAACGTTTATCAATTTCACAAAATGTGAAATAGTTTAATATAATTAAAATAAATACCAAACGATATCCCCCGCCGATAACTTTATGTAATAGAATACTTTTGTGTGGCCCTGCAAATTAATAAAAAACATTCTTTGCACCACAAATTGTACGGAATGTATATTTTAGTATATATTTCACCGATGCATTTGAATTTTATTTTGTTTCAAAACGAGTAACATCATTAAAATGCACTTGATTTTTTCATCCAATCACCGTAATGTAACGGAATATTTTTTATTGTCCCTGTAATAGAACTATACATCCGATTTTAATAAAATAAGAATTGATTCGACAAAATTATGTTAAATTATATATTTCAAATTTTAAACGATTCGGTTGGGTAGTTTTTGCGTTGTTATATGCGGACCGACGGACCGACTGAATAACGTTTAAAGGTGCTACGTATCTACGTAATTACGAAAACACCTTAAAATATATGTTGTAAAAAAACTATTAAAGGTTTCAATTAAGAAAGATTTTAAACAAAGTCCACAGGTTATATCTCCAGTAGTTACGCATTCCACCTTTAAACCGAGTGACTCGAGTTAGATTTCCTGACATACATCAAAAGTAAGTATTTAATGATTCCAGAACAGCTAGATGTTTTCGAATCAATTCTATGATTTTATTAAATGAATGATATTTTATGGCTTTTATAGTTTCTAATGTTATTAAACTTCTTGTTTTTAAGTTTTTGAGGATGTGTATTTTTCATTTAAATAACCGATTTAACAAAGTTTTTTGTTAAATAAAAAAATAAATAACCACATATATATATTCCATGCTATAATAGCACATTATTTGATTATTTCAAAATGAAAAACAAAAAGCAACAAACGAACAAAAATAAAAACGAAAATTTAGAAAATAGCGTTTGCAAAAACTAAAATTTTAAAGATTTATAAATAAATTCTATATTTTGAAATCTCTATAAATAAAAGGAATTCCGAGGATAATTAATTGAGGCACAGGGGAGCAAATCTTGGCAATGCGCCAACTCGGTCCAGAGGAAGCAAATCTTGGCAATGCGCCAACTCGTAAATATTAATCTAAAATATAGATTTCTGACTGCAGACGATTTTAAGATATTAACAAAAGAATGTTATATTTTCAAGCAAAACGTTAAAATAATTTTCTATATTGATATTTAAAACACATATGATAAAATAATTAATATTTTTTACCGGTGAAGCGATAGATTAGTTCTTTTTAAAAAACAACAGTCAGTGGCCACGTATTTCTGACAATGCATTTCTGCAAGTTTCGAGTTAATGATAAAATAATACAAATTTCAAGTTCGTTTAATATTGTTAATACGGACCCGGGCAACGCCGGGCGGGTTAGCTAGTAAATAATAATAATAAACATCATTTTTAGGATGATCATAACGAGTCATATATTATGTACGTCGTGCATTAAGCATTAATATTCCTAGACCAATGATAAAAAAACAGTAATTTATATATAGACAACTTTGACTTTTTAAAATGTGCCTTTTTATTTGATAGAGTTAACCACACTGAACGCCTCATATTACGTACGACATGGTTTGAACATCAATATTCCTAGACCAATCACAAACAAATTTTAAATTGAATTTCAGTTTTACATTTTTGAAAACTGCAAATTTTTAAACTTCTAAACTTCGCACATTTTAAATTTTTACACTGTTGCTTAGAGAAAAAAAAACGCACTTTTTAATGAAATTCGTCTGAAATCTCTGTCACAATTCGTTTTGAAATTATTACTCTTTTTTCTTTACTCTCTTAAAATTATTACTCTTTTTGTCATCGTTGAAATACAAGTAATTCCTTTTTGTACGTTAAATTTGGACCAATCAGAAAACGGATAAAATTTAAAAAACAGAAGTATTCCATTTTTGGACATTAAACTTGGACCAATCGGAAAACGAATAAAATAAAATGAGTTGCGGAATTCAACCAGTAAAAGGATTCAGTTATACTTCAGATTTCCCAATTCTCTACCGAGAATAACAACTATTTTGAAAATAGTTAACAAGAAGGAAAGTAGAGGAGTTTTTAATAAAAAAAATCACTTAGTATTCTGTATTACATTCAGCAGCATCCGGCATAGAGTCATCTGAGCAACAAAGAAATAAATGAAAAGAAACTAGAAAACAAGAATTCTGCTTTCATTAGAATTAATTTATTGTATGCCGATGAAACTTATTTCAGTTTTAAGACATAAAGAAATTTTCAAAAAATACACGATTTTATTTTATGTAAAAGGCGTAACCTCATAAATAATTAAATAAGTAAGTTTGTAACCTCTTAAGAATTTCATATTTACGATCTCGTCTTAATTAACATGTATAGAAAAATACGTCTAGAATTGAATTATAGCGGAATAATACATAAACTCAGCAAAAAGAGATGTTATCATTCAAGAAACTTGACAAAATATCAGCTATTTAGAGATTCATAAGCTTTCACTTGTAGCGTTATTATGAATATTGAAAATTAAATATAATTTATAATAGCTCCACGTTTTATCAAAAATCATAAATTTATATTTTTTGAAAAATTTGGAAAATATTATTCCGCACAGATTAATAAAATTGCACTATTTCACCTTTTTCATGAAATTGAGGGAATTCGAAGAAAAGGACACACACACAATTCTGGTAACAACAACAGCAACAAAAATTTCAAAGCATATGCATTTGCTTTTTTTGTTTATTATACAGTAATTTTAGATAGTAAATTATTTCACAGTAATTGCAAGACAATTTTGTGTTCATGTAATGAATTTTGATGATCTTGCTAAATGTCAGTGCACTGTGTGCACCCAAATACTATGCCTGAGCACTGCGGCTGCCAAGGTATTGACATTTCAAGTCCGCTATGCGCTTTCATTCGCCGAACTTAACTATGGTTTCTATTGCTTCAACGCTGCATTGCTACCACCATATTCCTATAGGAAATCTGCTTATTTACCTCTCGTGTATTATTTTGTGCATTTTTGACATATAGTTCTGAACTAACCTTTATATTTTCGCCGTAGCTTTGTTAAATCTCCTGTTTCAACAACGAACAGTCTTTGGTCTTTGATAAAAGTTCTGTTTAAGCACAAATAAACCACGATTCATGCACTCAGAAAAGTAATGAAAAAGGGATGATAACATTTACCTCTAGAAACTTTACGAAAACACTTCTACCATGAAAAGTACAATGGATCGTGTATGGAAAAATATAAATAAAACATTTCGTTTTTGCTTACGAATTTGTATTTCGTCAAGTATGCTGACTTTAAAAGAAGATATTTTCAGTCTTGTATTTTTATTCTTATTGCATCCGTACCTATTCTTCTAGGACCTGAAGTGACAAACAGGAAAATCCTTGCAATTTTGGTATCTAGAATATTAATTCTCCATAAACGTTTATGAGGAAGTTCAATTGAATTTCTTAAAATAATCATCTTATTTTTTATCGTAATGTATCGAAATCTATTGTTATATTGTATCGGTTGATTTTATTAGTCGTCGCTTGCTTAAGTATGCCTATTCAAAATTACAGTGAAACCCGGGTTATCCGAAAATCTGCTTAACCGAAATTCCTTTAAATTCCTTAAAGTCCTTTTTAAATGTGTTAAATTTTATTATCAACATTATTTTTACCGTTAAATGATAACTTTCAAAATGTTTTGATTTATGCTTACTTTTTTATTTGTAATTTTTAATACAAAACAATTTCGAATCATTGTTAATATGTTGACGAGTTGTTTTTTTTTATATACTTATTGGCTTTAAAATTTAGAAACAAAATAAATAAAAATCAAATCTTAGAAAGGTGTTATAGGTGTTATTGAACACCGGTAGGAATAATGTTTAAAAATCAAATTATTTTTTAAATTAATAAGCAGGGTCAATTTAATAATTAGGACCATTGCGTAATTTCGAGCACCATTTAAAAACAAAATATGCAGTGATTTTTTTTTCAACTTTGCATTACATCTGTTGCTGCAGCATATTCTTGTACTTCAATAAATCGCATAGACGCATCTAACATTTTAATAGTTTCACTGCGTGTAATCTTCGCATCCTTAATCTGTTCTGTTTTGTTGTATCGACTTATGATTTTGGTTTGTCATTTAGGGTGTTTTAAATACGGTACCACAAAATCTTAATTGCAACGATGATTTAAATTATGATCACGGCTTTTCATGAAACATTTTTCACCATAAGTTTTCCGGTTATTCGAAAATCCCTATGGGACCCCGGTTATCAGAATATCCATATGGAATCCCGGTTAACAGATAATACTTTGGTCCCATGCTTTTCGGATTTTACTGTACCGGTTTACAGTAAAACCGGGGTTTTACTGTACTTTATAACGTCACCTATCATCAAAATTTCCAATAAAATTAACTAGTTGCTTGTTTAATACTTCTACTTTCTTAATTTTGTGTTCAGTGTTATCTGATAATTGCTATGTGGGTAATATTATTCTTCAATTTTTTATGTATTTAAAACAAAATACTTAATCGAAAATAAATTATGGCTAAATGACCCCACATAATCTATTCAAATAACATTGTATTAGTTTGATGAATTTATAAAGCTTAAAATATTAAATATTTTATTACAACCATTGATCAACTAAATTTAAAACTAAATTAAGATGAAAGTATTTTCTGAAGCAATTCTTCATTATTGGAATGATTTATATGTAAACATTTATCGAAAATTTAAGGAACCACTGCATAAAGTTAAATTATAAATTACTGTGAAATTTTAATTAATTACTGTACTTAATTGCTGTACATTTAATTTATTTTTACGAGGAAAGATATTAAAGTAGATAAAATTTATTAATCATTTACTGTTATTAATTCTTCTACATTTATCAACATATCACTTATATTTGATGCAAATATGATAAGCCTGCCATTAAATGTGTGATTAATAAATTAATAAATTAATTGAGTAATTGTCCATGACTTCATTGCGTTATTTTTGGATTAAAACATAATAGTATAAAATATCCGAAAAATACTTTCTGTTTGTTAACTTATTGTGTGTATTTGGTCAAAATTATCTAAATAAGTGATGAAAATGGTAAATTACAAGTTAATATGTAGTTTATATTGTTGTTGTTTTGGATTTTAACTATGTGTTTATTTTATGACATGCCAAGTATTTCGGAAAAAAGAAAAGAAAATAATGTTTGTAAGTTAACAGCTTCCCTGATTTGCTTGTAATTCATACGAGGAACATGTTTTTACCAATTATGATTTGCCTGTACCACATACTGACATCAATATTCCATTCATGATTTAATATTCTCACCAATTAATTTTTATTACTATTTGGAAAATAGATTTTTTCAGGAAAAAGAATTCGGAAATGTGAAGTATATCTAAATGTTTTCATTTGTAGAATTCCGCAACTTATTTCATTTCATTTTGTTTTATTCGTTTACTGATTGGTCTATGACTAATGAAAAAAAATTAAATACTTCTGTTTTTTATTTTATTTGTTATCTGATTGGTCCATACTTAATGTCTAGAAATAAAATACTTCTGTTGCCACGATGATAAAAAAAAATAAATAAAAAGAAAAAGAAAAAAAATAACTACCCAATGACAAGTTTAGATACAAGTTTCAAACAAGATGCATTTAAATATGATTTTTTTTTCTGTATATGACGGTGTAAAAATTAAAGTGCAATGTTTAGAAATTAAAAAAATTACATTACTAAAAATTTTTAAACTGAAATTTAATTTAATACTTGTTTTTAACTGGCCCAGAAATTTTAACGTGGCTCTAAATGTCCAGGTACATTAATATGACTCTGTTATTAAGTAAGTTACGTTGTGATTATCATAAAAATGATGTTATTATTTTTTTATATAGAAATCATTTATAAACCTAAAATATAGTCTTTGAAAATATTATTTTCCAAGTAGTCGTTGTAATTTTGTTAAATTACAATTTTTTTGAATGGGAGGATGGGGGGGGGGATTTTTTTAAAAAATACATTAAATATATTGTTTATTTATATTTTGGTGGAGGAGGGAGGTTTGAAGCAAAATAATCTTTATTTATTTTTATTTATTTATTGTAAATTTTGTATTATTTAATCTGAACATTTTTATGATTCAATTGTACAAACATTTCTGTTTTAAAAAACCAGTGATAATAGAGTGAAATTCTGTAAAATACACAAAAAACTGGCATTATTTGAAAGATAATTTTGAAAAATATTAACCAGTTAAGTGGGTAATTAACTCATTGTTAACTAATAAATGTTTAATCTTTTAGTGATTTTAGGCACACACATCTTTCTATCAATCTATTGATCTATGAATACATCTGTATGTGTACTTATGTATACATGCATTATGTATGCATTACATATCTTAAACTATCTATAAAATATCCGAGATTTACATTGAGTATATTGAAGTTATCATGCAAGAAGAAAACGCATTAATATATTACAAAACGTTTAATTTAATTTTGAAATTTAAGCATCGCAAACTATTTGAGCTTTGAATTTTTGCCTTAAATAGCAGAAATATAATAAATGAATTTTATAATGCATATTTTTAAATCCTTAGTATTCAGCATATTTTTCTTTATTAATTAAATATAGAGAATAAGTTAAATGGAAATTACCTTAAAAATCAAGGATATCTTTCCGGACTAATACATTTATCAAATAATTACATTTTCAAGCGATTCAAATGCTATTCAGGAGGTGAAGTTATTAATAGATACGCCTTCAGGTTTTAATGTTTAAACAGAGTGTGAGTAGGGACTGTATTTTAAATATCAATATTTAACTTCCTGAAGTTTAAATTTTCTACATTAGAAAAATATAAACATTTTTGTTTATGATTACTTTCAGAACAAAGTTAATATGTATTGATAATACGAAGCGTAAAACGAAAATATGTGAAAAGCAGCAATATAAAAAGTAGTAATGTTTGTGGCATTATAGAGCTTTCGAAATAAAATGATTTTAATAATTATTCAAATTTTAAACTTACATATTTCTCTAATTCAAAAATCAATAAGTAGTTCGTGCAATGTATTTATGAAAAACATCAAACGAATTTTAATTAAAAATGATAAAATGTCAGCTCGCAGCCAACCTTCTCTACCATCTCTCTCTACAAAGCTTGAAAAAACAAGTTGGAAATTGCACGTGAAGCGTAGCAAATTAGGTGCGTTCAAACGATAACGAAGTTTTAAAAATATTACTTTCATATATCAATCTCATAAAATTGTAAATAGTGAATTACAATTAAAACGCTCATCAAACAATGTTCTCCCTATACCTTTATGTAATGGAATACTTTTGTGTGGCCTTGTAAATCAATAACAAATGTTCTTTGCATCACAAATTATGTAAGATGTATATTGTAATATGTACTTTATAGTTGCATATAAATTTTATTAAGTTTGCATGAGTGTAACACGATTAAAATGCATTTGAAACATTTTTTCCCATTGACCGTAATGTAATGGAATACTTTTGATTATCCCTGTTATTGATCTATGCATCCGATTTTCATGAAATTTGAAATAACTCGAATAAATTATGTAATAATTATGTATTTTAAATTTCAAACGTATAGAATATACTTGAAACTTTTTCCCCATTGACCGTAATGTAATTGAATACTTTTGATTGCCCCTGTAATTGATCTATGCTCACGATTATCAAAAAATTTGAAATAACTCGACAGAATTATGTAATAATTGCGTATTTTAAATTTCAAACGATTAAAATGCATTTGAAACTTTTTTCCCCATTGACCGTAATGTAATGGAATACTTTTGATCGCCCCTGTAATTGATCTATACATCTGAGTTTCATAAAATTTGAAATAACTCGAAAAAATTATGCAATAATTATGTATTTTAAATTTCAAACGTATAGAATATATTTGAAACTTTTTCCCCATTGATCATAATGTGATTGAATAATTTTGATTGCCCCTGTAATTGATCTATGCACACGATTATCAAAAAATTTGAAATAACTCGACAGAATTATGTAATAATTGCGTATTTTAAATTTCAAACGATTAAAATGCATTTGAAACATTTTTCCACATTGACCGTAATGTAATGGAATACTTTTGATTGCCCCTGTAATTGATCTATGCATCCGAGTTTCATAAAATTTGAAATAACTCGAAAAAATTATGTAATAATTATGTATTTTAAATTTCAAACGTATAGAATATATTTGAAACTTTTTCCCCATTGACCATAATGTAATTTAATACTTTTGATTGCTCCTGTAATTGATCTATGCACACGATTATCAAAAAATTTGAAATAACTCGATAGAATTATGTAATAATTGCGTATTTTAAATTTCAAACGATTAAAGTGCATTTGAAACTTTTTTTTCCATTGACCGTAATGTAATGGAATATTTTTGATCGTCTCTGTAATTGATCTATCCATCCGATTCTCGTAAAATTTGAAATGACTCGACAAAATTATGCAATAATGATGTATTTTAAATTTCAAACGATTCGGTTGGGTAGTTTTTGCGTTGTTATATGCGGACGGACAGACGGACGGACAGACGGACGGACTGAACGACCACTATAGGTGCTACGTATTATATAATTACGAACGCACCTAATAAGAGAACTGTCTAGCAATTGAAAATATCATTTCTAACTTTAATATTCTTATCGCTTTGATATAAATGTGCATATGTGATTGGTGAAAATCAACGAAAATTATCTCAAATTGCTTAATTCTTGACATTTGCAAGATCTTTTATATTTTGCTTACAGTTCATTAGCTTTTATATTTTGTATTAGAAGCTATCTAAAATGGGTGAGATATAGTTGTTTGGAATTCTAATGTGTCTGACATTTTGGAACAATCTTATTTTGACATGAGTTAGCACTAGTATATGAGTTAATGCTAGTATGTGACTGAGATTTTGTACTGAAATCGCCAAAAGTTGTCGGTGTGGTTCATTGGTTACCTTCTTCCTATAGGTTGTTTTAAAATAGCGTCCACTTCAATGCATTGCCAAATTTTCTGGACAAACAAACCGCGTTCTACATGAAGCCAATTTAGATACAGCTGACTAATTTGGTGAAATTCGTATCCAACTACAGTATTGACGAAAACTGGGATTGAATCTTTAAAAATTGTGTTCCACTCATATTAGTTGCGTGTGTTTAAGTAAAACAAGCTGAATTTTAAAAACAGGGAATGCGAAAACTACCTCTGCTGATACACGACGGAAGGAGTTTTTTTTCATTAGAGATTTGTTCTACAGAAAAGTTATCTATTATAATGACACAAATAGAAATTTCGTTCCGGCTTTTTATAACGTGAGTTCTGCTAAATGGCGTTTGACATAATTTGCACTATTTGTTAGATATTTGTTCGAAAAGTTTTAGTGTATAATAGATTTTTCTACATTGCTTAGTATTATTAGATTGCTTAGATTTATCGGAGCAATTTCTATAGTCAGGTGAAACGATTATGAAAGATTAGCCTTTATGAAATTTGTTTGCTACACAGATTTAGATGGGATCTCACCATTAGTTAGATAATTTTTAAAAGAAGGCTTTAGTTTTAATGTGTAACATATCGTTCTACGACAATTAAACTAGAATTATAGGAGAAAGATGTATATTCTGGAGAATTTGACTATAAGGGACTCGCTTGTTAAAAAGTACTACTCGGCGTATTTTTATGAATCTTTTAATATTACATAGAAATTTGTTTAGCAATGATTTTAGTACATTGCATTTCGTTTTGTCTTCTATCGTTCTGTAGGAAATCCTTCCATAAAATATTAACTAAAAGAATTTGTCTCTAACATCTTAAATTATGTCTGACACGATAAAAAAAATGTAATAACATAATGGAATTTACATTGTGCTCAGCAATGCGGATAGATATTCTAGACGAAGGCCTGTGTTACTTGAAAAGACGAAGTTCAAGTTCACCAATATATTTCGCTTGATTCAAAATTCACTTGTAGATATCGACGAGCTTTCGAGCCAGCTAGTAAAATATATAAAACTTCAAACGTAGAATTCTAATATTAGCATTACTTTAAATATTTTCATGCTGAATAAATGACATTTTAAGTTATGTTAACAATTTATCTATATAATTAACGAAATATGTAAATTGCAAATCTGAAAATCTGCCTTAAAATTAAAACATATATTTCAGCTTGTCAACAAAATAAGTTGCTAGCTTATTTTGCTAGATTTCATAACATACTACAATATACATTATTTTGCGAGCCTAATTAGGCTGCTAAGTTGTTAATTAAACTGTTGAGTCCCAGAAACGTAATCAAGGTATTATATACTTTAGATGAACATTAGCATTGTAAAGAACTACTTAATTAAACAACCGTATTTGTATCTTTACTCTTTTATACTACATAGGAAGTCATAAGGATTGTGTTATATATTAAATGAATAAAAATACTTAGAAATGCGCAGATAAGTGACAAATCTTAATTAAAATAATATTTTGAAAATGAGTATTTTTCGTGACAAAAATGAATTTCGGAAACACTTAAATGATACAGTACGCATAATTATAAAATTTTCTTAGTGTTTTTCAATAAATTACCATTTAAAAGAAAACTTTTCCTTAAAATTTGTCAAAAAATGATTTTATTTTTAAATTTTAAATGAAAGGCTGTTTAATTGTTACAATTTTGACACTTCATTTTTACACATATGGTAATTTTGTCTCAAGATAGTCTAAATTTTGTTAATGCATTCAACATAATTACTCATGCAAATTAAAAATTTTATAATGATTTCTCCAGATTTCTATTTTCTTCAATTTCATGTTTTAAAATTGCTAAGGCTTTTTAAAATTTGAGACAGAGATAGAAATTTTTTGAACACACTCTTTATTATATATGTGATAAATCTGAGCATAGAATTAGTCTTAAGGTGCTTTTGTTAGTTTGTAATATCGTTTTACACTGTATGTATCAGTAAAAAAATTCTATAATTCTATTAAATGTAACATCAGATATATCTAAATAATATATCTAAATATCTATGTACAGTCTTTCATAGTATACCTTTAAAATTCTTTAAAAAATATCGGCCAACAATATAACTTTAAATAAAAAATAGTAAATATAAAAAAAATAAAAATTCTAAAAGCATTTTTCAAATTTTCATTTAATATACTGGTTTATTTTTTAAATGTACAGTTATTTGATCATTGAAATACAAATAGTTTAGAATTTGAACCACATTTCTTATAATAAACAAAAATTTTGAAAAGGTAAACTGTTCCCTTAATATTTAACCCTGTATGCTCCAAAGAATAAATCAGCAATTTACTCTTCTCCAATAATTATTATCGTTGATGTCCATGGATTGCCAATATAAATTAGATAATAACAAAATGATCTTGAGATAGATTTTTAAATAAAACTGATTATATATATAAAACATCCCCGGAAAATCATGTGTCAGAGATAGATTATGAAACATTTTCCGAAATTAAAAAAATCATGCGACAGAATTTTATTCTTATATGGATTAAAGTCATCATTATTTTTCCCCATAATCAAATTATATTCTGCACACAGAATTATAAAAGATACTTACTTTATTTCCTTGAGAATGCATATCTTTCTGAATGATCAATTAATTTTCAATGAATTTATCATCACATTCAATTCAACTTCATTTTTTTTGACGTAATAAAATACTCTAACATCAGCAAAATACATCTGAAACGGTTTTCCCTACAGACCATAATGTAACGAAAAATTTTTGGATGCTCTTGTAAACGAGCTAAAACGATGCACTCTTCATTTTGAATATCTAATATTCTATAGCAAGTATCGATAATATATAAAAAATTACTAGTATATCTATGAGAGTCACTTCACTGTAATATGACTGACCACACAAACTCTCAAACTGAATGCATAATTATTTTTTTACTATGTTGAAATAATTAATATATAACACAAAAATAATCATTCGAAGTGGAACATTTACAAAAAAAAATATTAATAAACTATTATAGCACTATATTTTATTCGAATTTAGGACGTTTGTTAAGTAGCAAATTATTAACACCACACTGCATAGTGAAGCCCTTTGATTATCATATTTTAACGATAAAGCGATATTTCTACTCGGTATAACTAGAGTAAAACTGACAACTTTCGGTAAAATATTACGAATTGCTGTTTTGAATACAGCTCCTATAAACTTTCTTACAAAACTACCGAGGACATACTGCATACAGTTTGCTGCATATCATGTCTCATAGATGCCAGGATAGACCACCCTACCATTTGAACACAATGCATAACTTGTACTTTTAATTGTGACTTTTTATCAAAAATCTGGCATAAGTTTTCTATGTATCAACTTAGTAAATTTTTTAAGTCCTTAATAATGAAGATTTATATAACACTTTTAAATAATAACCAGTTCTATAGGAATTTTAAATGTTTATTTGAAAAAATGTCAAATTTTACCCAAAATTTTAATCTTTCGACCAAAAGCCCGGAGCCAAACTATTTTATTTTAACAGTAATATTGCACGCAGTTAATATAATAGAAAAACGGAAACTTTTGGTACACCTAACCATCTTTGGTAAAAAACATACATATATTTTTGTTCCCTCCATCCTAATCTATAATCATATCCAAATTAGTTATACATAAAAAATATAAATGCCAAATAAAACAACTTATTGAAAATTAATCTTTTGACTAACATAAATTTTCTATACTTTTCTTATTATTTTAATTTCAAGAAAAAAAAATCTCTGAAAAAAATATTCCTTCTCTCCTATACTTTTATCGATTTTGTATTCCAAGTGTTATCAAGAATAAGGCATAAAAGTTTTATTTTTCACAGATTTTGAAAAAAAAAATGCAGTTATTATTTTCTTATGTGAACACGTTTAAAGAGTTGCAAACAATCTCCTTTACGAAAAAGAAAAACCACACTCAACAACAATAATGCTCCAAAAAAGGTTTTTAGTATTTCTTTTCCTTTTTTATGTAAGTGTTGTTGTGCTGACCTTTTAAGTATCACTGAACATTAAGCTAAACATTTCAAATTGAATCATGCCCTTTTTTCTCACATTTCTAAAAAAGCATTGAAAATGAATCTTTAATCAATAAAAACTTTATATTTTTCTGCACTTTTTTGTGTTACACTTTCCAAAATCTTATAAATGGTTTACTGGTAATAGATTATTAACTACAAAATATCCAAGAAAGTGATTTTTTTAAAGTCTTTTATTTAAAAAGGAATAAAGGAATAGTTATTTCAATAACTATAAATGTTTATATTTCTTTAAAACTGTATTTTTTGAAGAAAAAACCTTTTTATATAATGCTATGTTTAATATTTCCATTTCGTTTATGGTGTTCTATTAATAGTACATGTCTTTAAATGAGTATATTTTTTTTTAACATATATTTTTGTTACACTTTATCTGTAGTAATGTTAGTATGTGTCTTTGCATTTATTATATGACTTCATTAAAATTTCGGAAATTAGTAATAATAATAATAATAATAAATATTTGGTTAATTCTCTTTGCACAGTTTGCGATTATTTTATTTGAACACATATTTCACTCTTTAAATTTAATATTAAGGTTACTTTCCTAAAAGAATCAATTATAATAAAGCACAAAAAGTATTAGAATGTTCTAATATCAGTTTAATCTTATTGTAATATAATATTTTCTAAGCATTTCAACAACTTTTCCTTAGCAATGGTCTTATTAATATAAATTTGAATGTTACGCAAAACAACAGCATTTGTTACGTTTCAGGCAATGAAATATTGGTTACTACTCTAATTAAACTATTTGGATAGTTAGTGTTAATGTTATTAACGTAAATGCAGTTTTTCTTTAAAAAATCGGATTTGAAAGGGCTAAGTTAATTATCTTATTTGAAATAAAAATTTCAGCTATGTCGATGAATAGAATTTCTAGCGAATTTTTTGATGAATATCAATTTCTAAAAATGTTCATACTTCTTATTTTTATTTTAATGATTATTGATGAAATAATATGTTCTGTCCTTCCATACTTTAACGATATTTTCTTCGAAAAATAATGCTATTTCTATATGCATATATTTAAAAAATATATAAATTTGGTAGATAAGTTAACTGAATGCCGCTAGTGTTTGATACATTAAACACATTAATGTATTTGAATACTATAATATAAGTATTTAATATCAGATATTATGCCTCCGATGCTCAAATATCTGAACAATAAATATCACTAAATTTAAACCTATGAAATTGTAATTTTTTCACAGATTTCCATACTTTCCATATACGCCTAGAACTGTCGATGAGCAACATCATAAAACCACGCTGTAAATATCGATCACACTTCCAGTGAGTGTTAAATGTAGACACATTACTTTGGGAAGGATGTATGTGACTTCGGGGTGGGGGGACATTCTAGAGTTCCGTAAGAGAAATTGCACTTTTTGAGCATTGAAAACATGAAATCTCAAATTTTCTGGGAGGGGAACATTTCATTGTCAACTCATCACCCCCCCCCAGGTTAACCCTTAGCAAAACTCCTTCCAGTTCTTTTTGCTTTTGAATTTCCAACAATATTTTTTTTTACAACTCTAGCAAAATCCAGAGAAAATATATATTTTAAAACTATTAAGCTATTGAAAATAAAAAATATAAAACTTTGAATAAAAATCCGAGGTTTCTATTCTATAAATTTTTAAATAAATTTGTTTGTAAAATAAATAATCATACAATGTATAATCATTTAATCATTTAATAGTTATTTTATAAGCATATAACATCTTACTAGTAAAATAACAAATCGTGCTAAAAACGCAAATTAATTAAAACTAAGAAAACTCACAAAACAAGCGATTTGGAACTTTCACATAAATCATAACGCACAGTAAATATAACATAGCAAAGAGAAGTGAGCATCAAATTTAGGTCGAGGAGATTTTTTAGAAGGAGCGGTCAAATATCTAACACTGTACCGTTTTCTACCATTTCAAATGCGGGCTTTTGACAAAGCCTGGGATACATTTTACTTATTTAATGTAGTTTATTAGACATAATATAGATTTTAAAGAATAGGGAATGTCAAATTATAAGGTAGGAGGGTGTGGGAATAATTATTTTAAGAAGGACGTGTTCAAATATTAAAAAACGTACCATTTTAGATGCAGATTTTTCAAAGCCCAGGGATAAATATCACTTATTTAATATAAAATTTCAAAAGTATACATACCATATTTTCGAATAATAATTTCACCAAATATATTTCTTAAGTCCAGAAACTGTTTTATTAAGAATATCGTTCACCTCTTTGTGGTAGAATTTGAAACTGAAAGATTCGAGATTTTTTTAAAAGATCTTACCGCGTGTTTGCTGCATGCCTGCTAAACGGTACCATAAGCAGCGGGGATTCGGTTCGAGATTGATGCTTTTTATGAGATTTTGCAGAACAGATTTTAGGTTCATTTAAGAATATTATTACGTGCTCTGGGTGGCGTAGCAGGTATAATACATAATTATGTAATATATACACTCTCAAAAAAACTTCCGTCTTTTCACAGAAAATGCACTGGCAGCACTGCTGCCAGAAATTGTCTGTATATTGACGATTTTCTGTTTATTTTTTTCTCTGTCAAAAGAAGAAAAATATCCGTCACTTGAAAAAAGTTTGGAAAAAATCAATGCGGAAGAGGCGGGGATCGAACCAAGGACCCCAGGATTACAAGACCAACGCTAATCCACGGCGCTACGGCTGCTCATGATAGTTGTGCGTTAAAATAGAACCCTTCATTTCATATGGGTGTGGGTTGGTGTATTTCGTTAAAAAGCTTTTAATTATGCAGTTAATCTCGGAAAGATTTCATCTTTAATGAAACTGTGGCTGGGTTTTTTTTTTACGTTTAGTATTAATATAGTATAAAAATGAGAATTTTAAATATATTACGTAGAATGTTAGAGAAAAAACATGGATGTTCTATTTGTGAGAATGTTTGAACGAATAAAGAAAGTAATTGTTATTTATTTTTAAATTCGAAAACATTTTTGTCTTTTAAAACTAAATTAGACATTTTAATCAATAGAATATTTTTGTTTTTCATTTTAAAAATAAATTCGAACTTATTACTAACAGACCCAATGCGCATGCGTGCTGGATATAAACGGAAACTTTTCCTCATTTTTCGACGCTCGGAATGAACTCACAGAACAAATACGTTTTCTGGGAGAACAGAAATTATTTGTGAAAAAATAACGATAACTTAGTGTATATTGACGAATTTTTCTGACAGTGTAGTCATATAATCAAATAATATTTAATAATATTCAAATCAGTTATACACAAAAATGCAAATGTCATATAAAACATTTTATTAAGACAAATTTTCTATTTCTTTACCTATTATTTTAATTTCGAGAGAATAAAATCGTTCAAATACTCTGTTCCTTGCGTCCTATATTTTTATCGATTGTTTTAAGTGCTATCATGAATGAGGCCTAAAGTTTCTATTTTTACAACCATTTGAGAAAAAAAATGCAATTGATATTTTCCCATGTTAATGCTTTTAAAAAATTGCAAACTTTTCTTTAGAAAAAAAAATAAATAAATAAACCGCACTTGAATAACTATAATTTTCTAAAAAACGATTTGAGTATTTCTTTTTTATGTAAGCGCTGTTGTGTTGACCTTTTAAGTATCACTGAACATAGAGCTAAACATTTCAAGTTGAATGTTGTCATTTTTCTCACGTTTCTAAAAAAGTATTGTAAAAATCCTATTTATTCTTTATAAAAGTTTATTTTTATATGCCCTTTTTTATGTTACACTTATCAAAAACTTATAAATCGTTTACTGGTAACAGTGTATTAAATGTAAAATGTTTCAGAAAATTGATTTGTTCTTTTTTATATGAAAAGAGAAAAAAATGGAATAGTTATTAAAAATTAATTATAATTTTTTATATTTCTTTACTACTTTTTCTTATTTTTTGAAGAAAAAACTTGTTTATGTATTGTTCTATTTGTCTATAAGTAACTGAATATCTTATCTTTTTTATTTATAACAATTTAATAATAATAATCCAATAAATAATCAATATTATTTTGGTTAGTCTAATTCAATGTTTCGCAACGTTGAGCGTAAGCCCCACCGGGAGTTAATTCGACTGCTTAGAAGGACAATTTTAAATTTGTACCCCTCCCCTCTTTTTTTGCAAATAGAAACTTACAAAAGTAAAATACTAGTTAGTAAGTTAGTACTAAATAAAAGTAAAAATTTAGATTAAAAATAAAAGTAGTACTTTCAAAATTTATACATTTTTTTGTTAAAACTTTAAAAAGTTTCAAATAAATTTGTTTAAAATTATATTTACTCCAAAATAATCTTAAAAACAACCTTTAAAATGTTTTACTAGCCTGTGTTTCTTTTTTTTATTTAAAAAAGTTTATTAGCCTCCGATGCTATATCTTTCAGACAAGCTAAAAAGTGTCGTATCAAAAATTGTGGCCCACTTTTTCATAATCTGGCCGTTAAAACGAGATATTCATACAATCTATATATTTAAAAGACCTGAGTGTTTTTTAGTCATCAGCACTAAATTTTCTACTCAACCGGTTTTGATACTTATTTTTTTTTAAATTAAAGCTATTTATTTGTAGTTGTGCCCATTTTAGCTATTTTTTAATTTATTTCTATTTTTAATTTTAAATGCTTTTCACCATTTCTTCAAAATGGTGGCAACTCAGGTTAGCTTTTCTCTCGATAATAATTTTTTTTCCATTATCACTTTCCACCAGTCAGAAGCTTTATTTCATCAATGAACATGTCCTCGCATTTAAAAGAAAAAAAATTAATTGTTTTCGTAAAATTTAACCACAATAAAATGATTGCGTATAATTATGCACTAATTGAGGTAAAAAAAATATATTTAATGAGAAATAATATTAATAATGTAAATAAAATAATAGAAAATAATTTATGATAAATATTAATGTCTAAAGCAAAATAAGAAAAATTTCATATGAGAAAAATGATGTCATTCAGCAACCAGATAAATGGGAATAACAATACTATTACGGATACCTTATTCACATTACTAATAATAGTAACTTTTAAAAAACATTTGAAGAGAAAATGACGTCACTATTTAAAACATCGCATTTTTACTCATAACGATATTCCATTTCAATATTTCTTTTCATTTACAATTCTCATCATTGAGATTGAGATTTTACTTTCAGATGACTTCAGTTAGTGAAAATAATGTCATAGTAAAAATGAAATTAGTTTTTTTTAATAAAACTATTTTTCTGTGAGTGCATATAAAATAAAATTTCTGGATTTCGCCGGCACTCAGATTACAATTTTAACTGAAGGTGTGCGAATATTTGCATGCAAAATTGTAACTGGTAAACTTGACATTAAGTTTGGAAATATATTTATTATATATTGATTCAATATTGTAATTACTTTTGCTTTTTTTAAAACCAAACCGATCGGGTCTTTTAAACATTTCATTCGTCGAATTCGACGGGATTTCACTCGTTTTATTATTAAAATGCATTTCCATTTTCTCAGAGTCTATAAAAAAGCGTTTTAACTAAAGAAAAAATCCGTTTTTGATGAATCTAGTCAATGAAGAAGTAGCACGTCAAATTGTATCTTTTTATTATTCCGCAATTCCAATGTTTCAGAGAGAAATTGCTAATCAATTGGGTATTTCACGAAGTTCTGTTTGCTATTATATTGATAAACAAAGAAAAATGAAGTTAGTTCATTGCATTCTAAACGGGGTTGCTCTTTTAAAAGACCTCTATCGATTTTTTTTTCTAATCGGAGGCGAAACTGAATTCTTCATTGGTAGAATCTACATTCAACTTGTATTATTTTTCTGTTTATAAACATATTTTATCATTTTTCTCAATTATTTATGAAATGAGCTTTTTTAAATATCTATTCGTCTAGTTGTAAGTAACATGAACTTTTTACACATAAAACAACGTAATATTGTACTCAAATTTTATTGTTTTTAGCATATTTAAACAAAAAAAAAAATATTAAAAAGTGAACATGGAATTACCAAGTTTTTAAAATTATTTTTAACAGCATTACGTAAGTAAATGAATAAATTGTAAATACTTATGGCTGTAGTGAAGTAATCTTATATGGTAAACGAATATAAAGCCTACACAATTTAAATATTTTATAGGTCATGCCAGTTTATTAAGAATAATCGGAAAGGGTAAAACATAAATGTATTTTGTTTGGGAATAATGGCTACAATTGATAAAGTTCAGAAACTTGAGATGATTTTTGTGTATTTTGTTATTCATAGGAAGAAATTTTGATATCGAAAGTTTTTCCGATAATTCTTCATAAGTTGTTAAAGCTATTAGAAGATGAATGTCTAAGTATTCCAAATTTTAATGTTAAATATGAGAGACTTTAAATATTTTGTTGAGTTGAAAATGCAGATCACGTAACACTTTTGTAAAATATTAAGGTAAGTTAGGAAGGCAAAGTAAAAATCCTTTGTTATATATGTGAAGATGTATTAACTGATTGCACTTATAAAATTATCTTAAAAACAAATTTGTTACAGAAAATTTACTTCTATCATAATTATAGAAATGTGAAATGCATACTTTTTTATACAACTGCATAAGGCTTTCTACAAGTGAATATGGTTTACTTGTCCAATAATACGATATATATGTTAAAGATACAGAATATGTGTGTGAAGAAGGGCGGGACATCATGATTTTGCATAGGTTTCGGTGAGGTACCTATGTAAAGTAGGTACCCCACCGAACTTCGTATTTTGTTGCCTATAGCATGGGTAACAAAAGATGGGCCATGCTGTAGCCATGCGATCAAAATGTTTGAGCTGTATAGCTCCGAAACTGCTAATCATTTGTACAGCAGGTACCTACTTAACTCGAGGTAAAATTCTGTTTTATGTGATTGCATACCTTGGAGCTATACATTGAATGCCATCCCTAACGTGGAAAGTATTGTAAATGTCAAAAGTGTGTGTTGAAATCAGTGTTTTCGCATAAAAGTTGAGAAAAGAGCTCTGATTCGATTTTGGAGGATTGCATAATTATTCCTGATATTTCAAAACATGCTGCCTCATGGTACGAAGAAAAATAACTTTGTGACGACAGCACATCAGCCTGCTTACAATAAGAAAACATCTTATACAGAATGGCTATCAATTAAACTTGTAGGGATGAAACGAGTGATCTTGATCTTACCACAGTAATAATGTTGTGAGCTTATACATTATTCCGAATCTTCCATTTATGAAGATCTCTTACTAAAATGCAACGTCTCTGTGAAATCTTTAGGGTTTCAGAAATAAGTGACTGATTTTCTTCCAAAATATCGTCTGATTATCGAAAAATTTTCGTAAACCTGAGACCAAATATCTTCAGTCACAATCTTCACCACAGTCTGAACAATACGACGGCATTCTTCATAGGGAAATGAGCATAGTTGTTGATACAAAACCTCAGATGAAATCTTATGGCAAGTGTTCTTTAAATAAACAACTTGCTTGCAGTGGTTAATATGACAACATTTTTCCATACTTGTTTTAGAAGATGTGCTTTATTTGTTTTTATTATAAGTAGTATTCACCTGTTTTTATCTGGTCTGTTAATTCTTCTTTAGAAAATTTTCTTTTTTTATTTTTCTCGAAAAAAAAAAGAGTTGCATGGTTGTGTCTATGTTAGAGGCAAATGAACCTCTTTTTTGCGATTCTATGTGTTTTAAGCACCGATACATTTTTTTCATACATTTCAAATAACATTGGCTATCTACAGAAACTACGAACCAAACGAAACAAGCGAAAACTATTGTACAGCTGAAAGCAGTTTTGGTTAAACATCAAAGACTTTAGAAATCCTGTTCAATTGGGCAGCAACGAGCGTTTTGTTTATGTACTGATTACGGCATATTTCATGGACCCGTGGAGAATCCTTTTTCACTAACAAACTCCTTTTCCCATCTTTTCGGTTTTTACTGGCTAATCTGAAGTACTCAATACATTTCGATTTCACTTTTGTTTGATAAGTTCCGTTCTCTAAATCCTTGTCTCAGTAAAACTCTTCTCTGTCGTCATAAATATCACTTCACGTTTCACAGAAACCGTTTTAAAGCACATAATCTGCAATTACATTTATATTAAAAATACATCAAGGCAAATGCATGATCGATAAATGAGACGTCAAAATTTAAGCAGGAAAATGGGCTATGCCAAAAAAGCCTTGAAAGGGAAAGGGCAGAGTGGCGTTAGATTCTTGCAATATCATGTGCATGGCGCCATGGTGGATGTATCAAGTAAACTTTCGACATTTGTTTTGCACTCACAAAAACATAACATTCAGCATTTTCTTCAGCCGATTATTGAATTCCAATGTATCGCAGGAATTCATTTCACCCGTATGCCAAAGCTATTAATTTTAGGAAAAAACTTATAAAAAAGTGGGAATTCTCTTGTTTAATTTCGCGTGATATAATTTTTTTTTAACAAAGTTTAACCCGTATAAAAACATTTCATATTTATTTACTTAGAAGGTGTCACAAATAAAAATTAAATTAAAGAGTTGACATGTTTCGGTTCATTAATAAGAACCGTATTCATAACATATAAAATCAGTAGAAAATTAAATGACACTGGATATAAATATAATTTAAAAATCAAAACAAAACATTGCGCCCGCTATGATCGTGAATATAGCCATTGCCAACGCGGCATATAAATATAATAAATTTTGACCATATATTAAATTTAAAAAGTAAAAAAATTAAAATTAAAAAAGTAGAAAAACTCAATGACTCTGGATATAAAGGTAATTTAAAACCCCAAAACATAAAATATTGCGCCCTCTATGATCGTGAATAGCCAATGCCATCGCGGTTCCTCCTATTAGACTCATCCTTTAAATATTTATTAAGTAATTCTAACCACAAACTCGGAATGTCAAAAGAATAAGAATCATTACAAACTCTATCCCTCCTAGAATATATCTCTATGGATTCACGGATGATTAATTTTCGGAATAAACTGGAAATGAACACTAATCTACTATCTTTAAAACAAATTTTAACCCCCCTCTTTAAAAACAATCTTGATAACGCAGTCTTATCCCTACCAAATTTTATGTCACATTCATGCTCTTTCTTCCTAACCCCAAACTTTCTACCTGTCATACCGATATAAAAATTAATATCCCCCTCTTCATTCTCATATGGAATTTCATATACCCCTGCTAGATCATCTTGTGGAACCGGATCAAAAGCTCTGTATAGAAGATGTTTTAACTTAGGAGGTGGCTTAGCAATTAATTCTATTTTAAACTTTTTTAATTTAGCTTTAAGCCTCTCAAAATTACCCTTTATATAAGGAAACGATAGTCTTTTAACCCCAATCTCTTCCCCCTTCTCACAGGCATTATCAACCAAATTACAATTAACCTGAGAATTATTTTTATCCCTATAATTTTTAACCAATTTATTAATTTTATCCTTTTTGTAACCATTCAACTTAGCAATATTAAAAATATAATTCAACTCTTCATACAAAAATTCATCAGAACAAATAATAAACGCACGATTAACCATGAACCGGAATGTAGAAAACTTATACCCAAAGGGTGAATACGCAGAAAATGGAATAATATGCTGACTAGCTATATCTTTCCTGTAAACTTTCCTTTTTAACATAGAATTACTTAATAAATATTTAAAGGATGAGTCTAATAGGAGGAACCGCGATGGCATTGGCTATTCACGATCATAGAGGGCGCAATATTTTATGTTTTGGGGTTTTAAATTACCTTTATATCCAGAGTCATTGAGTTTTTCTACTTTTTTAATTTTAATTTTTTTACTTTTTAAATTTAATATATGGTCAAAATTTATTATATTTATATGCCGCGTTGGCAATGGCTATATTCACGATCATAGCGGGCGCAATGTTTTGTTTTGATTTTTAAATTATATTTATATCCAGTGTCATTTAATTTTCTACTGATTTTATATGTTATGAATACGGTTCTTATTAATGAACCGAAACATGTCAACTCTTTAATTTAATTTTTATTTGTGACACCTTCTAAGTAAATAAATATGAAATGTTTTTATACGTGAATGAAAAAAGGTGAAGTGATTTTGTTTTAGTTTTTGAAAAAACGAAAACTAACAACAGTTTTAACATTAAAGTTTAACCCTTCACGCAATACAAAAACTAAAACAACCCTTTTTTTAAAGGTTTTTCACTTATAAAGTTTTCAGCAGACCAGATACCAGATGTCAAATTTAAAATTCGTGTCCACACTATAAAACATTTGTGGAAACGTTACTCCATACAATTGGTGTAAAAATGGTGGCAAATGCTGCCTCCAATTTCATGGAGTAGTTGTTTTCACATATGCAATGGTGTAATTTAAACATATATTACTGGTGTAACATGACAATGTTACACCGGTTTTAACGGTTAAAATACTCCATAAAATTGGAGGCAGCAATGCTGCCACCAATTTTACGGAGTAACGTTTCCACAAATGTTTCTCAGTGCAGCACCCGCCCTCCCCCCCCCCAAAAAAAAAACACAAAAAAGAAAGAGAAAAACCTTCTCCAAAACATTCCAGACAGACGCTTTTTTGGTCTAAATTTAGTGGACTGATTATATTTTTACGTATTGAAACATTCCATTGTATGTCAAAAAAACCATTAAAAATATTTGTTTTAACCCTTTATCTAAAACTTTATGAATTCATGAAAAAATTACGTACTAAAGTATTTTGCGCAAATTTTTTAAACTAAATTAAGAGATTTACATAATTATTTCATAAATATTTAAAGGGATTGATAATTTAATAGGATTAAAAATAGGATTATAAGGATTAAAAATATTTAAAAGGATTCATTTAATAATCATTTAATAAATATTTAGAAGGATTAAAGAATTTAGAAGGATTAATTAAATTTGAATATACAGCGATTTGGGGCAATTTTTATAACCCCAATTAAATCTTTTATTTTTAATTATTTTCTTATTATTTTGTAGAATTATAAAATGCTTAAATATGATGTTCTTACAATATAAATATAGAAATATTTCCGCCTTAAAAAATCCCCATCCCCTCTATCAGTTCCAAGAAAGCTGAAAAGATGCAAAGGCAAAAGAAATCATCCTTTTAAAAAATATTTTTGTTTTGTGTAACCAATAATGCTTTTGGAGTAAGATAAAGATATGTATCTGTAACTCATTCCAAACAGTATTACACGTAACTGACGTATTAAAAGAATTTTATTATAAGTTATTTTAATGGTATTTACTGTCGGTAGATAAAGGATTAAATCTAAACTTTAAAGTTCAACTAAATATCGATATATCTGTAACAGGTGGATCAAATACACATATTTCACTTTTTTATACGAAAATTATTCATGTCAGTGTATAGTATATTTTTTACTTTTCACAGAAGTTTGGAGAACGAATTCTAATGTACAATACTTTTATACAGCTATATATGGGTCAATTCATTCATATTCTTAAAAATCTTGAATATCTATATGTATGCAGAAAAAGCTTACCTAAAATTCACACGTTAAATTTATTGTAAGGCAATTTATTAAAAGTAAACTTTTCAAAATAATATGTTTTCACTTGTACTACGATAAAAATTGAACTTTTAATTTCTGATATTAATCGAGATAACTCCAGTTTTTAAAGTTGTTAAAACATTAGAACTGTTCTATTTCCAATAAAAACAAGCCAGAAATTGTACGTGAAAAGTGACAAATGTTTTGAGTTCGTATTTGAATTAGAATTACAAATATTCAGATCTTGGTGCAACAGCTGTTGCATTCTTATACAAATATGCATAGATGTAAAATTTATTACTTTTATAGTATAATACTACAATATACTTGTACCCAATATGGACTGTGCTCTCAATATGGACACCTAATATTTTAAAAGTAACAATTTTGATAGAGAGATCGCGCTATATGTCCCTAAAGAAAAGCAATTGAAACGATAATTTAGACCGGAAAGTGCATAAAAGCTCTCTATTTGTCATCATATATATTAAAACAGTAGGCTACCTCTTTAAGATCAACTCCAATTGGTTTTTGCGCATGCGCGAAGTTGAACTTATTAGCCAGTTAGAAGGAAGTCGAAGCAAGTCTGGTTAGCCCGGTGGTTTAAGGCACGTATTTATAGTTCTGAGCTTTTGTAGAGGACTAGGGCTCTAACCCACCGCTCGGCAATATATATGGGTGATTCTCAAAATAGGGGACAATTTATGTCTTTCGGCATACAAAAAAAAAAAAAAAAAAAAAAATGAGAGGTTTTCTGTCATGTTTTTATATTTAGATATGTTTGTCTTAATATTATTCATTATTTGCACTCAAGAATTACTCACTTTTTAGTTAAAAACACCTTAAAATAACAGAATAAATGTTCAAAATGTCATTAGCATGGATGTCGACAGCAGCTGTGCCTTGTATATACTAGCTTTTTCAAGAGTTAATATCATGTTTATAAAATAAAACAAATGTTATTCTTTCTTTAAAATAATCAAGGAGAGGATTGATCCAATAATTATTTTTAAAAATAAAATTATAATATATAAAAAAAGAATTAAAGTTTGTACTCCATATTCTATTTTCAAAACAATGTCATACTATAACAGCCGGTTATTAATCAAAATTTCATTTTCACATATGACAATAGTTTGAAAATATATGTTTCTCCATGGCAACAAGTAGCCATTTTATCCCAGCCTGAAAATAGAAGCATGTATTGTATTTTAAGAATAGAAGTTGAATATTAGGGGCGTACATCAATTGTATGTCATTAGAATGGATAATAATTTTCATGTTTATTTTATAATTAAAATTTTTATTTTACTTATTTGCATAGGACTTTTGTGTTTTAAAAAGCCCCAGAAAGGACTATTGCATTGTGATTATATTATGGCTCATAATCTTATTTAAATTAAAATTTGTCATTAGCATGGACAAATATCAGTGCCATTAGCATGGTTTTCTGTCCATGCTAAGGACTCCTATATGCATAAATGTAACCATTGCTTATATTGTATCTTTTATAAAGTTTAATTTTACATATAAATTTAGGTATTACACTTATTATCCCTAAAATATGCATTAAATCTGTCAGAAAATCAATAAGGCAGCTTCTTACATTGTTAGTGTCAGAATGTTGCTAATGTAAACAAAGTTTGCTCTTTGGTAATGTTTTTATTCTCCTTATATGTATATATGTAAAATGGAAACCATTTGCTGAAAAGGAAAGCTAATAAATATAGAAAAAAATATTTAAACAGGAAGAAAATAAAAATTTCTTAACATATTTATTCCATGTAATTTGTTTTGTCATTAGCATGGCTCAAAAAATACTAATTATTTTTTTAAGTTAATTTTTAAATATTTAGCTCTGCTGACTATATGTAAAGTATACCTAATACTATATTAACAACACCTATTTTTTTCAGAAATTTTGCTAACAGTAATTTTTTTTAAGATTTCATTTTTGAAATTGTCCCTTATTTTGAGAATCACCCATATATATATTGAATAATGATACATTGTACTACGGGGGGAAGTTATATGATTTTTATTCTTTTGTTATTTTTATTGTTTTGATGCTTTATACTTAAATAAAATTTATTACTCAACAATGATTTTTTATGTAACAATTTTATTTTAGAAATATTTCAAGTAATTAAAAAATAGTAATTATTAGATATAAACAGCCAATTTCCAATTCAGGGATTTAGAAATACATTTGTAAGAATAAAATTATTAAAAATCTTTACAAATTGCATTCTTAAAAAATAAAATAAAAATAAATAAATACAACACAGACAAAAAAAATTGTAAAAATGTCATAAAGTTTAATTTAAGATAGCATGAAATTGTAAGTTTCGGGATTTAAAATGAGACTGATAAAAATAAAATTAATATAAAAATTTCAATATGATTTTAAAAATTAGAAAATACTAAACATTGTTATTTTTTCAAAACACTGAGAAAATTCACCAAAATAAATATCAGTTCAATTAATTTTAGTTATCCTTCTGCTAAAGTAAGCGCTGTTAAAATTCTGCTTAAATTCTTTCATATGATTACTTGAGTAGGTTAAACTGACAGAACCATGAAATGCTTTGAATCTGTTGGAATCACATAGATAACATTTAAATAAATCAAGTTTTCAAAACTTTATTTACAGGTTCTAATTAATTTTTTAACACGTTTATCGTCAAATCTTGACAGGTAGCATCTAGTTTAGAAGGAAACTTGTTGTTTCGTGGTTTGCTGATCGTAATTACAGGTAAGCTTAAATTTTTATTAGATATTGTAAAATTACTTTAAATATTAAAAAGTGTCCTATCATGTGTAGAGAAAGGTGAAAAAAAATTCCTTAGGATGTCCATATTCGATACAGGTAATTTATTTTAAAATCAATAGTAAAAAATAATTTGACTCCATCTTACATAGAACTTAATCACCGTTGTAATCTAGAATCATTGCCTTTCATTGAATAAAATTGAATAAAATAAATATAATAGGATTCAATAGAATGCAGAAAACTGCAGTTCAATACAGTTACGAACTGAAAAGATCAGTAATACGAATTGAAAAGAACAGTAGTGTTACTATATTTGATTATATTTTTGAGTGGATGTAGGAGTTACGTGTTTATATAATTATGAACGCACATAAACATGTTATAGCTTTAATCAATAGAAATGTTTATGTTAATATTAGGATCTATTTATTATTTAAAATTACACCTACACACTTATATATACAAGCGTACAATTAACTTATCCTCGTCAGACTCCAGTGTTTATTTATGTGTTTTTTTCAATTTCAGTTATGTATTTATATTAACAAATTGATAACTAAGAAAGTTTGGAAACCTTAGACAGCCTCCTTTTTTAATTTAACATAAAAACATAATATATATATATATATGTGTGTGTGTGTGTGTGCGTGACGATTTAAAAGTTAGGAGCCAGAGACATCAACGCCGGGTTTCCCTTTCACCGCAGAAAAGTCATGGCCACCGAGGAAAATAAATAAATAGATGTAGAAAATCCAAATAATTACTCATTGGCTGCCTTAAGTTCATTTATTTAATCCGTAATCATGAGAAAGGGAAAAGCTCCTTTTGCAAACTGTCTTTTACCGAAACATTACATCATCATTTCAGCGAGCCGTACTCATCGAAGAAAAAACCCAAGAATCCTCCTTCTCAGCTCGAGACTTTCCCTCTCAAATCTAAAAAAACAAATTCCAGAACATTTTGTAATCTCAAACCATCATTCTTTTATGTAAACAGAATTCTTGTCCAGCTACGAGACTATTTTCCACAGACGATAAATTTATTTTTTTTTAAATATTATTTAACCAATTTATAATCGACTCAGGATTATAAATATCTTAGGCAGACGATTTTTATAGACTATTAATTTTAAGAGAAAAAGAAAAGAAATGAATTTATTGCTATGCACACTATCAAAGGTTGACTGAGGAAAAATAAATAAATAGATAAAATAAAACAATGATATTTTTTGAAAGGTATGGGTTTGGAAATAATTTAATAAGACTGTCTTAAAAAGGGTTGATAAAAACATAGAAGAAATTAGTTTTATTTGGAATATTAAGAAATAAAGTTTAATTAAGAATATTTTTAATTTAGAGCCATCTTTTTTAAATTTACGCATACTGGAATAATGTTTTTTAAGACAAATTAAGAATTTATATCGTCTGCATAAGGATTAACAGATTAGATTTAGAAACAAGATTTTAATTTAATAATTTGAAGTAAGTACGGAACATTATTATAAGAAAATTAAGATAGTATAAAGGTTAGTTTTGGCGAAAAAATTTTAAATTTGTAATATATATATATATTTGTAATATATATATATATATATATATATAGATATATATATGTATATATAATTCAAATTTTTTATTACTAATGGATTCTATAAATTGTATCTTAAGACACAGTAAAATTATTTACGTTTTAATTTTGTACATTTCATACATTTCTGCTGCAAGTTATTTTTATATAAAACGTAGCTCTCAAAAAGCGTTATAAGAAACAAATTACTAAATTGTTTATTTGTGCTTTATGTTAGGTTAGATTCACACCATTTTTTTAACACTTTCCAACAAAATTGAAAAGTGGCGTCTGGTCGTCTGGCCGTCTGTATGCTCTCTGACTCGCGTAAATGTACTCGAATTGTCCTGAAATTTTTGTATATTATTGACGTTTAGACGCACGTACGCACAAACTCTATTTTAAATGAAGTTTCTAGTACGATTAGTTTATTTACAGTATCTGTCAAAATTTTACCGTTACATACTGCCTATGGGAAAAAATCGTTTCAAATGAATTTTAAAGATGAGATATCTTGTCAAACATATTCAATTTTATATGCATTTACAAAGTGCAGTAAAATATGCATTCTCTAAATATGCGGTTACAAAAATATCTATTACAAATTTACAAGGCCGTACAAAAGAATTCTATAACATAAAGGTAAAGGGGGGATTTGTGTGCGACATATTTCATGTACATTAAACTATTTTACGAATAATAAAATTGATAAAGTCGATGAGGATTTAAGTTGTACGATATTGTCATGCATAATATGATATGCATAGCATTTACAGGGACACACAAAAGATTTCAAACAGTATATTCTTTCCGAAGTACTGTATACTTACCCGATGATTGCTGATGGATAGGTGAAATTCATTTTAATTATGTTATACCCTTTTAAGTTTCACTTAACCTATGCTTAGTATATGATGCGTATAATTGCTATAGTTGTTCTACAGAGCTACACAAAAGAACTCGCAAATGTTACTGAATATGAGAGTAAATTACTTAAAGGTGGTTTTTAAATAAGTTATGCTTTTTTTCGATGAGCTACATTCAGTTTACTAAGACATGTATAATGTAGATAAAATGATGTACAGCGCCACGCAACGCTGTGGATACATGGGTCCTATGATTGATAATTTCTTAAAATATCATTTAAATGGTCTTAAAAGAGTTTTAGTTTAAAATAAATTTTAGCTAAATACTGGCATGTAATAAAGCTACCGTTTAAACTAAAGGACTGAACAAAAGTATTCAAGTAAGCTTCCATGTATTAGCATAAATTGCCGAAAGAAAAATTTCAAACTTCTAGACATTTTCTTGTTAAACTAATTTTCCGCTTTATAAAGTATGTATATCAATCGACAGATCAAATACAGGGCTGCTCAAAAGCATTGAAATGCATGTTTGGCTATAGAATGTAACCTAATTATCCTAAATAACGAAGTTTTGTAAAAGATTTAAGGAAATGTTAGAAAGTGTTTCGTAATCTATGTTTAACTCTTAAACTATTTTTACTATATTTAACTGAATTTATCTCTCTTTGTGTGTATATGTATAACGTACGTACATTCTTAATTTTTATTAAGCTTTAAAAATGTTCATATTTTAATCAAAACAGACGCTAAAATTTTACAACTATCCAAAGTTTATACATATAACACAAGCATTTATTATGCATGAGTCACAGATTACAAAACTTTGATGCTCAAGTATATAAATAATCAGCAAACATCGGTGATTCAGGTTTCAATTATTCAGGTGAAATTTTGACTAACACCTTTTTGTGTCTGAGGTTTGTTTTCAAATGCAATGAACGGAATTCAGTAATACTTACATATACATGTTTTCAATCAGAAACTGTACAAAAGCGAAAACACTGAAATTAGGTTTATTTATCTGTCAAAAAGCACTATTAATAATGTTTTCATCAACTTTGAAATGCAAAGCATCAAGATAAAGAATTGTTTGCTCTAAAGATTGGATTCGAATTTGATTTATTTTACTTACATAAATGAGTGTTTTTATAAATTACTTTTCTACAAAAAATTGAAAAAAAGCTAATATTTAGATTTTTTAAATGAATTAGCATGAATTTACCTATATTCATTTGTCTGCGATTTAATTCTTAAAGAATTGCACAGCAGATAAATATAAAGGGGATAATTTTGAAATATCGAGATATTAGCTAAAACCTTGTGTGTAAATTACAATAATTACAATCAACGTTTAACACACAATACACAAACACACAGCACATACGTATACGTTTCGCGAGCACCAGGGCTCGCTTCCTCAGTGTATAAAATTTAAAATGTTAAAAACAGAAAAAAAACAGAAAAAAACCCCCCAAATGACAGCAAGTCAGAGACCCAAATGATCGCAAACACAATACCAAAATACCCACAAGCCTCAGCAACCAATAAGATTAAACCGGAAATGAAGTGTCATGACAAAATAAATCTAACCAGAAAGTTGAGATGTACGGTACACTTGAAAGATCATTAACCAAGGAGTTTTTTGTTTTATGTATATAGAGTGCTTCGAAAAAATCTAAGTCTAGCGGAGTAGTGCATTTTTGAATAATAGTAGCAGAGGTAAAATTAAAATTATGGCCCTCCTCCCAACAATGAGAGGCAATAGAGGAATTCTTTAACTCTTTTCTTTTTACATAACCTATATGTTCAGCGATTCTTTTTCTGAGTTTACGTTTAGTTTGTCCAATATAGGACAAACCACACTGACATTGTATATTGTAAATGCCCCAATGATTCAGAGGAGAAATTTGATCTTTTAATTGAGAAAAGGTTAATTTATTGACTGGTTTAAATACTACTTTCAAATCATAATGTTTCAAAATATTTGCAACTTTAAAGCTAATGCTTTGATGAAACGGTAAAATAACTAAACTAGAATAAGAAACAGGTGTAACAGAAGAATCTGGATCATTGGGATGTTTATTAAAACTTTGAGAAATTAATTTATTGATATAAGATAAATTGAAGCCACGATCTATAGCACCAGATCTTATGTAGTTTAACTCATCAGTAAGAGAACTGTTATCTGAACAAATTAAATGAGCTCTATTAATTAAATACAGAAAAGCAGAAGCTTTCTGAGAAGGGGGGTGACATGAATTAAAATGGGGGGGGGGCAGTGTGACAGCAAAGGGTTTACGGTAAACACGGGTGTCAAAAGAGGTTAATTGACGAGTGACTAAAACGTCAAGAAATGGCAATTTGTTATCGTTTTCGACTTCATAAGTGAATTGAATGACTGGATCTATTTGATTTAAAATAGTCAAAATATTATCAACAGGAGAAACAGAGGGGTCGATGAGAGCAAAAGAATCATCGACGTATCTACAATAAAATGGGAAACTGATGAGATTAAACATTTTAACTTCAAAGTAATGCATATAAAGATCCATCTTGTCTGAAAAGTGTTTCAGAAAGCCATTTTCTTTGCTGCTGTCCAGTAAATATGAAAGTTTGTACTACACTGTAAAAAAATCTTTAAAGGTACTAAATATTTTCTAGGAAACTGGGATTCCAAGAACTTTTCATGTAACGCTAACAGCAAAAATTCAAGTTTCAGAATCGGTTACATGGATTTTTCCTGTTACCATTACATGAAAAGTTCTTGGAATCCCCGTTTCCTAGAAAATGTTTAGTACTTTTACAGATATTTTTTACAGTGTATGAGCAGGTAGATACCTTTGTGCTCTAACAGAACATTTAACAGGGACCCTTAGAAGTAACGCCTAAAATAATAAGATCAAGAATTTAACTTGTGGTAATACCTCACCAGACAGTGCTTTTAGGTGCGATTGTAATTATGTAAATACGTAGCACCTACAGTCGTCTTTTAGACAATCTGTCGATCCGCCCGTCCGCATATAGCAGAGCACAAACTACCCAGCTGAAACGTTTAAAATTTAAAATACATAATTTTTGCATAATTTTGTCGAGTCTTTTTTACATTTTATGAAATTGGATGCGTGGTTTAAAAACAGGGACAGTTAAAAGATTTCCGTTACCTTACGCCCAAATGGGAAAAATAGTTTCAGTTACATTTTAACTCAAGTGCTATGAAAAATTGATAGATATCTGTGATGTATATACTAAAATATACAGTTTGTACAGTGTGTTTTTACAAATAATATTTGTTACGAAATCATTCTATTCTATTAATTATTCTCAATCAACAATTCTAATATTGTGGTTCAGTGTAATTTAAATCTAGATCAATCACAAATCTTTAAACGAAACAAAACATTTAATTAAAGAAAACATAAAATAAAAGTTTGAGAAATATTCGACATTCTATTACATCTAAGAATCTAATATCAACAAAAAAGATTATTTCATTTCAGTTTATAAAAGAGTCTATACTTTAAAGAACGTCCCAGCTGGCAAAATACGATGCTCGCTAATTAGCCGGAACATCCCGCCCGGCGTTGGACGACTGTCCAACATCATCATAAATAGGCAATGGAACAACTCCTGTGATGTTCCTACGTAATATACCTGTAGAGGTCTTGAGATCGACGACGCGGACATGTCCATCGTCTCCTTTGTAGGTTTTCAAAACTCTTGCTAACCCCCAGTTGTTGAACTCTTCGTTTCTATCTTTCAGTAACACGAGTTGACCATCTTGAAGATTTTGCGAGGTCTTTTTCCATTTACTTCGAACTTGCAACTCATTTAAGTATTCTCGGTTCCAGCGTCTCCAGAACTGCTCTTTTATTCGTTGAACTAAGGTCCATCTAGAAGAAAAAGGCAAAGAATCCAAAACTTCATTATTATCAGGAATATTTAGAAGAGGACCTCCAGTAAGGAAGTGACCAGGTGTCAATGGCTCTAAATCGTTAATATCTGTAGATAATGAAGTTAATGGTCTTGAGTTCATGACGGCTTCAATTTGGGTTACAAGTGTTGTCAACTCTTCAAAATTTAAGACAGAGGATTTAGTTATTTTCAAGAGTATTCTTTTCATAGCTTTAATATTCGATTCCCATAGTCCACCGAAATGTGGAGATGCAGGTGGTATGAAGTTCCATTTTATTCTCTCATCTGCACTAAATCTCTGAATTTCTTCCGAAGCACAAATTTGGTAGAAGGATTTTAAAAGAGCATAAGTACCCTTAAAATTGGTGGCATTATCACTCCATATAACAGAGGGTTTCGATCGTCGAGAAACAAATCTTCTTAAACAGGCTAAAAATGCTTCTGTGGTCAATTCTGAAACAATTTCCAGGTGTACTGCTTTAGTAGAAAAACATATGAATATAGCAATGTATGATTTTATTTTAATCTTTGATCGCTTCAAGTTAGGTTTTGTTATAATAGGACCAGCTAGATCTACACCTGTCTTCTCAAATGGTCTAGATGGTACAATTCTATCACGAGGTAAATTACCCATAATTTGTTGAATAGTTTGATGCTTGGACCGAATACATGTTATACACCTACTTATAATTTTCTTTACTTGGCTTTGACCAGATGGTATCCAATAAAACTGTCGTAATAATGATAGGGTTGTGCGAGTACCTGAATGCAGGAATTTCCTATGATAATGTTGAATCAAAAGTTCAGTGAAATAATGAGACTTTGGTAAAATTAACTGATGTTTTTGTGATTCCGCTAAATTCGAAAATTTCAATCTTCCGCCGACCCTCAACAGCTCATCTGCATCTAAAAATACGTTTAAACTTAAGAGTTTACTGTTGTTTGGGAGAGGACGTTTTCCCTTTAAACACTGGATTTCAGTTTGAAATGCAGAATTTTGCACAATCTTTATCAATCTCTTGGTTGCATTTTGTAACTCAGAAGTATCTAAATAATTATATTTTCTACTTCCTGTTTCTAATTTACAGTTATTCAAAAATCTTAAACAATATGCAGTAACTCTTATTAATTTCATAAAAGACGAGTATCGATTAATTAAATCAATGTTTGCTTGATTTTTATCAACAACTGTTGATTTTACAGTAGCATTTTTTTTTTAGTTCTAACTCATCTTTAGTTTCAGCAATGTCTAATGTATCAAATGAACTAGCCAATTTTGGCCAAAGAGATCTGTCTTGCTTTAACCATTGGGGACCTTCCCACCAAAGATGGCTATTTTTCAACTCTGGAACTTTCAAGCCTCTAGTAACAAAATCGGCAGGATTATCTTGTCCAGGACAGTGAAACCAATTTGATGGATCACTAAGATTTCTGATTTCTTTTATTCTGTTTCTAACAAACATTTTGAATCTTTCTGACTCTCCCTTAATCCAATACAATGTAATAGTTGAGTCAGTCCAAAAGTAGAAACTTACGGGAAAAACTAATTCTGTAGCAATTTTATGACAAAGTCTAGTAGACAAAAGGGCTCCTAAAAGTTCAAGACGAGGTATAGAAACAGTTTTTAAAGGGGCGACTCTACTTTTTGCTGCTACAAAACTGGTAACTATGCTCTTGTTCTTTAAAACTGCTCTGAGATATACTACTGTACCATATGCCTTTTTTGAGGCATCTGAAAAACTATGTAATTCAAAACAATCAACTTCATCAGGAGCTATATCAGACAAATAATATCTGGGGATGCTAATACTATTCAGTTCCTTTATTTCTTCAAACCATGCATTCCATAAATTGTCCAAATGCTTTGGTAAATTCTCATCCCAATCGAGGCCTAAACACCAAACTTCTTGAATTAAGCATTTGATTCTAATGGTATAGGGGCTAAGAAAGCCAATTGGGTCGAAAATACGACCAACAGTTTGCAATAAATAGCGTTTAGTATTAAGTCTCTTCGAGAGGAAATTTTCCATATTATGAATTTTAAATGACAATGTATCATTATCTGGGTCCCAAGAAACCCCTAAAACTTTTGAATTCACCAAGTGCTGATTACTAAGATTAAAATTATCAGTTGCGTCATCAGTATGCAAACCATATTGTTCCCATTTTTGACGTAATTCATACGAATTAGTTTTCCATTTTCTAAATATCATTGAAGCTTCTTGGAAGATTTCATAAGCTTCTTTACTAATTTTAAAAGCTGATTCAACATTTGGTTGACTGCTGATAAAGTCATCAACATATAAGGATGAATTTAAAATGTCAAAAGATTCAGGAAATGTTTCTACATACTTTCGTAGGTGATGCTTGATAGTAGCTGCAAGAAGGAAGGGGCTTGACTTCACTCCGAAAAGTACTCTCTTGAGTCTAAATATTTTAAATTCCTTACCTGGATCTTCAACCCATGGCTCATCATCCCAAAAAAATCTTGTGAAGTCCCTGTCTGCTTCATCAATTTCGATCTGCAAAAAAGCTTTCTGAATGTCTGCGGTAACTGCTATTGGAAAGTTTCTAAATTTGATTAAAAGACTGAACAGATCGGGGATAAGATTTAAACCAGTATATAAACAGTCATTTAGTGATAATTCACCTTTAGAATGGGCGCTTGCATCAAACACAATTCTAAGTTTAGTTGTGGACTTATCTTCTCGAATCACTGCTCTATGGGGCAAGTAAAATGTATTTACATCAGATGAGTTTTCAACAGGTTCGATGATATTCTCTGCTAAATAACTGTCCAGAACAGATTTATATTCTGAGAATAACGAAGGATCGTTTCTAAAGTTTGTTCTCAACTTCAAAAATCGTCGATGCGCCACTTCGCGATTGTTATTGAGGGACATTTTTAAATTTTTCTTCCATGGAAATTTTACCTTGTACCGATTATCTTTAAAAACAATACTACACTCGAAGTCAGATATGACGTCATTATCTACATTAGAAATAGCTTGAGTTTCGGATTCAATTCCTAAGCTTTCCAGTTGCCAAAATTCTCTAATTTGTTCAGATAAATCCTTTTCTTCAACTATAATTTTCATGCTAAATAATTCATTGGCTGACCCCATATAACCCTGCAAACACCAGCCAAAAAGAGTTTCAGTAGCTACGAGATTATCCTTTAGTCGTTTAATTCTACCAGTTACAACATTATAATAATTATCGGTACCTATTAAAACTGCAATTTGTTGATTACTATATTCATGACTGTCAGCGAGTTGTAGACCTTTCAATTTATTATATGATTTTCGAACGTATTTATCTGGAGTGGGTAAGCAAGCAGCTGAAATCTGATCTGTTTCAAGGGCTTCGATTTCAATGTTCAAAGAGGGTTGATCCCTATTTTCTAGTTTTACTTTTACAACATTATATGTTTTCTCAGTCGCCTTTTCGGCTCCAAAAGCATAAACTGATAAGGTTTCCTTTCTAATAACTGGCAATTTTAGCTTTTGTGAAATATCGCGAATTATAAATGTTCTCATACTGCCGTTATCTAATAAAACACGAACTGGTTCATTTTTATCAGTTTTCAAATCTTTTATTATTGCTGAACAAGTTTGTAAAAATATATTGCAATGGGTGTTTTCGTCTGGTACCTTACTAGTGGAAGTGTTATCACAATGAGAAATGGATACGACACTTTTATCAACATTTACATTTGAATGATTTTCTAATTGGAAACAAATAGCCCTACTATGTTTTTTACCGCAAATATCACACATTTTGGTTTCTCCACAGTCCTTGATTCTATGTTTACATTTTAAACACAAAAAGCATCTTCCTTGCTTTTTTAGTAATTCTCTTTTCTCAGCCAAGGTAAATGATTCACAGAATTCGCTATTATGCTCAACACTATTACAAAATATACATGAATTCTTGTTTACAGAAGCCATTAATTCAGCTGAAACATTATTTTGTTTATAACCTTTCGTAGTATATTGATATTTCGACTTAAATTTTGATTGTTTATCTGAAAATTTGGGTTTGTATTCATTCTTGTTATCATTAGAAAATGATTTTTTAGAATCTAAATCATGGATAGTTAATACCCTTTCTCTACTCTCAATTTCATTTTTAAGAAAACTCATAAGATTATCTATATTCCACATTTCACCATTCTTTAGATGTCTATTAAATTCTAATGTTAAATCTGGAGGTATTAACTTCAATAATATTGGGCAAAGCAACCCACTGTATGTATCAGATTTTACACCCAACGACTCTAAATTTCGAATTTGTACTAGACATTTATCATACAAACATCTTAAACCATAAGTGTCAGAAGAACTTTTCAAACATTTCATATTTAATAAATTATTTAGATGAGCGTGTACGAGCATATCATGTCTACCAAACCTTTCTTTCAAGAGCGATACAGCCGCCGCATAATTATTTTCTGTCAAACTAAATCCACTGATTGTGTTTGCAGCCGATCCTGCTACCAAACTTTTCAAATAGCTAAATTTCTCAACATCGGTAAGACTTGGATTTTTGTCTATAGCTGTTTCAAATTCATTCCAAAATTCCAGAAATTTATCTGGTTCACCAAAAAATCGACTTATTTGTAGTTTAGGCAGCTTTATTTTCTTTAATTCGGTAGAAGCAGGACATGCCCGTACTGAATCAATATTATTAGCATTAACAACGTTTGCATTTGTACTCAAACTTTTAATCTTGAAGTTTAATTTACATCTATACGATATCACTTTCTGATCGTATTCATCAATATTTAAAATTTCCTTTTCAACATTTTTAGCATTTAATAAACTTAAAATGTTATTATCTAGTTGTTTAATAACATTAAATTTGGTATTTAATTTATCAAGTAATTCCTCAAAATATGTCACAGAATGTTCTGATTTCGAAAAATAATCATCAATATCTTCTATTAACTTATTTAAAAGATTTCGATGCGTATCACGCATCTTTCTTTCCTTATTTTCATTCATTGAATAAAATAAAATACAACAAAAAGTCAACTCACCAATCTGTCATCAAAACGAAAGCATTTTTCTAATTGCGCAATAGCTTGAAATCCCGAATTCTTCGCAGCCGATGCAACAATGTTACGAAATTATTCTATTCTATTAATTATTCTCAATCAACAATTCTAATATTGTGGTTCAGTGTAATTTAAATCTAGATCAATCACAAATCTTTAAACGAAACAAAACATTTAATTAAAGAAAACATAAAATAAAAGTTTGAGAAATATTCGACATTCTATTACATCTAAGAATCTAATATCAACAAAAAAGATTATTTCATTTCAGTTTATAAAAGAGTCTATACTTTAAAGAACGTCCCAGCTGGCAAAATACGATGCTCGCTAATTAGCCGGAACAATATTTGTTAATAATGTGTAGAGTCGCACAGAAGTATTCCATTGCATAATAGTGTTTAGGTTAAAACATTGCTTGGGGCGTGTTTTAATTATGTTAAACTATTTCATATTTTGTGAAATTGATACATGTTCCTGAGGTTTAATACTAGTTAATTACTATAAAATAGAAATCAGATTGTATTTACAAGCACACACAAAAGAGTTCGGCTACTACACTGTATCCAAAATACTGTATACTATTACGCCAAGTTCTGAATACTTTTAATACCGCATTATAGTATGATAACACATCATTTGCTACGCTTTTCGTGCAATATCCGACTTGCTTTATTATTTATTCAGTGATAAACCATACAATAACGTTTTAATTTCATTTTATATTTCCAGTAAAGTTATTTTCTACATTATCTACTTAAAGCAACATCTATTTTTATCTATATATAGAAAATAACTTGAATAGGATAAGAAAAAAAAATATTTATTGCCTCTCAGCATCACGAAGCTATCGGAATAACATATATGCTCTAAAATATCAATTGATGAAATTTGAAGGAGCGGATATTTATTATTATTATTATTATTATTATTATTATTATTATTATTTTACTTTTACAACAAATGTAAAACTTGAGTACTAAGCAATTGTATTCCTATGACAATCTTTCTGGTGTTGTCGTGCCGACAATTTAGTTGAAATTGGCAATCTTGATAGTATGTCTCGAAACATAATATCGTTTATACATAAAGAAAAAAAAGGAAAAGTAAAAAACACTGTCAAAACACTGTGCAAAAGCTGTAGTTTCGTGAAGCAATTTTGAACATGTTAATAATATAAACGTTAAAATATACATACAATTAATAGATGTTAAACTATATATACGGATATTAGTTAATGTAATCCTGAGATCTTTTGAGTGCACAAACGTGACGTAAAAACGAAACATTGGAATAGAATATATGCGTAAAACAAAAACACAATTTTAAGCCTGGGCAAACGAAGTTAAGTCCACAGTTCTAATAAAGAGGTGAAAAGATCAAGTCATATTTTCAGAAGCCCGAATATTAAGCCAAATTGACTGAATATTATAAGAAAGAACATTGTTGCAAATAGTATCACTCCTTACTAAAGTGTACTGTGTGTTTATACAGATTTCTGAAGAAGTGAAATATAATGAAAAATGTGAACAAAAAATGTTTTCATTTATACCAAATATTTTAAATGTCAGTTTTGAATACACATATTTTTATTTTCTAAGTATATACACTTTGAGGTACAATCCCGAGTGTCATTCGTGTTACGGTTTTCGACTAAGCGAACTATACCTGATAGAATTCGGGATCAACTTTTAATTTTCTGAGCTGTAAAAAATGCCTACTATGATGCACGTTCACAGCCTGTTAACATACTGTCCATAATTTTTTCATTTAAAAAAAAATAATAAAAAAATAAAAATAAAAATAGATGGCAGCAATAAGTAGAAGTACGTATATGAAAATTTCTAGAATGTTATCTTTATTCGAATTTATTACGAACGTTTCGGTTTTGCAATTTGTGCAAATCTGATATTTGAAATGCATTCAAATGCTTTGAAATGCTTTGAATTAACACATTCGCGACGAGAGCCTATCACGACATTTTTAATGTTTTGTCACTGGTTTTCAAAAACAGAAATTTGTGCTTTATTAAACTGAGAAAATGCTCCGGTCAAATAAGGCGAATTTTACACTAAAAGTTTACTGGTGTGTAAAAACAATGATTCTTAAACCTTTTTGAGGGACGTATACGTGTCGCTCGTCCTCAAGGGGATAAAGAAAACTTTATTAAGCAACGTTAATATACATATAATTATTTCCTATTTTCAGATATTTGTAAAATATTTTGATAAGCTTTTGTCCAAGTCGCTGTAAAATTTTAGATTGAAACATAATATTTCTCTGTGCGGAGTTGTAAAAAACAACAAAACATGCTTTTTTTTGATCGTGTGAAATATTGATTTTCACTGCATTTAAATAGTTCCTTGATTATATATAAGAAATGTTGAAAGTTTATAACAAATTAATAATTGAAATACATACCTTGGAAGTAGTTTTTAAAAAAATCATGACTAGTATAAAACCACTCAATCGAGAAGAATATATGAGGTTGAAATAACGCAGACCTCAAGCCATTAAAACCTGTTCTAGGGAATATTAAAAAATACACTTGCGATAGTTTAAAAAAAGTTATAAAAAAAAGTATTCTTATATCGATTTTAAATAAATACTTGCATAGTTTACTTCATAAAATATGCGGATATTTAATGAAGCTTTTTCTTTTACTATTTAAAAATCTATAAATCATTATTTGTTTAAATGAAGACAAGTAAAATATAGATAATAGATTTTTTCCGACATCAAAGTATGAAAAATCGATAGGTATTTCAAATAAAATATGTACGTATTTAATGAGTTTTTTCTTAAATATTTAGGCATCTTTAAATTTTTATTCTTTAAAAAAATTGATAATTAACATTACACGCAGGAGAAAAATTTAAATGATTATAATTTATCGTTTTGTAATTGTCAAAATAAAAAAGAATCGATTTCTTGAAAAATTAAAAAAATTCTTACACATCCTAAAAGCTATATTAAAGATACTTAAAATACTTTTAAACCGACGTTTATTGATATTTTCATAGTGTAACAGGTTAATTAATTTTTGCTTTATTTTTGAATGAAAAATAATATGGCGGCTTCCAATAAAAAATATAACCAATATTCATCCACATTAATTTTAAAAGTCGATCAAACATCTTTACTCATTTTAAAGAAATTAGTGATATTTTTTACACTTTAAACAGAACTGTTCGAGATAAAATGTGAGTTATTGCTTAATTTGTGGTTTAAAAAATACGTAAAAGCTTTCAAAAGACTTAAATTTGTTTTACAATTCAAATGCAGTTACACTAGAATAAACATATTTTGCGTGTAAATAAATTTTAATTAAATATTTAAGGTTCTTGTAAGTGTTTGTATAGTAATATATTAATAAAATGTTATATATAATATAAAATTTAAGTATTTAAAATTAGTTACGTAACTGGAAATTAAAATCATAAAGGGCTCATTTAAAAAAGAATAAAATGTCCACTAAGGATCGGAAAATTCTGTTGTATTATCTCGGAGAAATTTATATTTAATAACTTTCGTTTAAATTTATTCTTTGGATATTGTGACCTTTAACTTTGGTATAAATTTTAGTAATAAAAAAGTAGAAATACTCAAACTGAACCACCGTATTTTATTGTCAGAAAAAAAAATTAGAATTACTTTTGGTCAGTATTGAACACCACTAAACTAAGTCATATCTGCAATAAAATTTTATACACAATGCAAGGGTACAAGGGCAATTACTCCTCGTACACATAAATTATACATAATTTAAGCATTTGTCACACATTTGTTGCAGGGCTCGAAAAATCTATTGCCCGACATGCCCGGGGCATGTAAAAAATATCGATCGGGCATGTATTATTTTTATCAACATGCCCGAACGGGCATGTATTTTTGAAAGTACCACATTTAAATTTAAATAGGTTGGCATAAGCTAAATCATGAAGAAGAATGATCAAACTTCGTAAATTAATGGACGCCTTACGAAAAGTAGACATTTTATTTACAATACAATCGGTCAGCGCCGGAATACGACTGAGCTTTCGTCAAAACAAGTGAAAATAGAAGAGGAGCATAGCCTTTGCTGCGCACATCCGTTGCGCGTACACACCTTTTCTCCGATGGAACGGCAGAGAAAGACTCTCCGCTAGCCGCTACCGCATTGGCTGCCAGGATAGAACGTCACTCACGTAACTAAGTGCCGTGATCGCCGATGTACCAGTGATTCTTTAATAACGGTTTTCAAAAGTTATGGAGCAACATATTTACCCGCGCAGCAATGGCGGCTCGCATAATGTACGCTATATTTTTATGATTTTATGGACTATGATATATAAAAAATACCAGCTTTAAAGTTACAATCATAAAACTTAGAAGTACAAAAAAGTTGGGCATGTAAATTTTTTATTCGGGCATCTATTTTTCCCTACCACATGCCCGACTGGGCATGTAATTTTTTTCAAATTTTTCTAGCCCTGATTTGTTGTCATCCTACATCATACACTGAAAAAAAGCTGCAGCAGAAATTTACTGCAGCAGAGATTCCATACAATGTCCGTAAAAACGGACTTCATACCTATATCAACGGACTTTACCATTACATTAACGGTTTGTGCACGTAAAACACAAACAATTATTGGATCTGACCCGTTTATGCGAAAAAAGTGACATATTCCGTTAATTTACTGGATAATTCACTGTAAAGTACCGGAAATTTATAATTTTTTACAGTGTAATACTAACTGTAATATTAACCTTTTACAGGCCAATGTTCCCAATTGGGAACATAAGTTTAAGCATTTATTAAAAATTTAATTTAATCAAAATCGATCAAAAAAAATTAGTAGAAATAGTAAAAGAATAACTTTATTTTTTGAAATCGAAGTTTTATTCCTATCATTAATGAGGCAAGGTACAGAAAATCATATAAATGACCAATGACCACTGGAAAATGATCAGTCATAAAAATGATTTTTTGAAATAGATTTTTCGAATTAGAATAACTTGATTTTTTGGAATGTAAGTTACGTTCCCATCATTTATGAGAAAATCTACAGAAAATCATAAAAATTATCAATGGCCATTGGAAAATGACCGCCGGAAGTGACCAATGTTCCCAATTGGGAACATTCTGAAAATTATATATAAAAAAAAAATTCCACCATATTAATCACTAATATCTCTTAACTAAAGCATTAGAAGGCATAATGTCTAAAAAAGTAATTTAAAACATGCCTGGATCTGAATTTGGCCTGTAAAAGGTTAAGCAGTGTGGTGGTTGCACAGCCCGCCTTCTCTTGGAACCGATGGTTAAAATTCCAGGATTAGACAGAACTAGATTAGCATATTAAACTGCAACAAGTAGTATCGTGGTAGAAATCACCTGCAAATCCAATTTTACTGGTTGATAGGTAGGTTTATCATTGTTTTTCCTGCACATAAAATGTATGGAAGCTTGGAGAATATACAGCAGGAAAATCCAACGGTAATTCTATCTTTCAACCACTAAAATTGAGTTTCCAGGTTCATTTTCTACTAAGATATGACTTGGCAGATTAGTTTCATTTCGGTATGTGAACCGACATTTAACTAATTCTGAAATTTAACGTGTCAGCTCGATGAAGTGATGATTTGTGCAGCCACCTTCCTGCCTAAAATGTTAAGAAATTATCGTAATTTTTAGTAAAATATCGAAATTTTGAATTCAATTATAGGTATTTGAAGAAGACTTCACAAATATATAAGGAAAGTTTATGAGGTTAAAATGTTGGCATATAGTAAGGGTTTATAAAAGGTAGTTGATAGTCGGTTCCATTCAACTAACATTAATGCGTAGAATAGGAGGCTCCGAAAGTCAAACCGCACTATAAGATTCATAAATATGTTTATTGTCGGCTCTAAGTGCGTTTGTAGGTTACAGATTAGAGTAGTGTGAATTAATTCTAGAATAATTTGCATTAAAGGCAAATAGAATAAAAGAAAATGTTTCAGAAATGTTATAGTCGCAGAAGCACTATAAATAAATTTCAATTTTGAAATACATTTATCATTCTGCTGTAAGATGATACAATTTGTACAGTTTTTTGTTCAAAAATATATATTTCAATAAAAAGGTTTGAGTGGATGTTATAAATACTGAACAAAATCGATATAAGTTTGGATTAATCTCATTAATTTTAATGGACAAAATCCTTCAGAGATTTATTACATGTTTGTGTAAACCTTGTAACGTATACTAACCCAGTTAGTAGTTGATCAAATAAAGTCAGTGCTACGGTTTTTTAGTATATTTCCTTACTTTAAGTTTTAGAAGTAAACTAAAATGATTGCTATAACACTTAATGAATGCTCCATGAATGACAAAAATAAAATCCGGTAAATTTAAATTAGTATAAAAATTATAAATAACTAAATTTTAAATTGCCTTTTTCCTATACTGTAAAAAAAATCTGTAATTCTAAAAAATGTAAAGTTGCCGAAATCTTTATGTTTCCTAATATTTTATTTGAACACTGTACAAGAAAAGATTTAAATATACAAAGCTAATTTTTGTAAAGCTACAGAAATCTGTAACTTTACAAACGAATCTACTAAAATTATACTTATCTTATTAAAACTTTATCTGTAACCTGAGTTGCAACTACATAATATATTCTAGGCATCCGAAGCTTACTAAAAAATTCTTAGTAACCTTACAGATTTTTTGATTTTCAATGCAAATCTGTATCGATTACACGAATTTGTTTCTGTTGCCGTTACATAAAATGTTCTAGGAATCCCAGTTTCCTAGAAAACTTTTAGTAACTTTACAGATTTTTTTACAGCGTAGTGATTGATCAGGCTAAATAAGTCAGGCTAAAAATCTAAAAGACAATCGTATAATATCATCATTGGGCTGTAATTAGCAGTAATTTTTATAAAAATATTAATAGTAAAAAAAAAAAACAAGATGGAGGATATTCTATCATGAGACAAGATTGGAGACATAATTGTCTCCAAATAATTAAAAACTAATTTTCACTTTACACTTTCTAATAAAAAAAGAAATCAAAGAAAGGCTTCTACTGCAGCAGATAGTTGACAACATATGTACTAAAACTCAATGAAAAGTATTATGTCTGGTGTTAAGTATAAGTAAGCGGAATCACCCTACACTGTAAAAAAACATTCTGCAAAGTTACTGAACTTTTTCTAGGAAACTGGGATGTCTAGAACATTTTATGTAGAGGTAAAAGCAAAAACTCATATAACCGATTCTATTACATGAGCTCTTAACGTTATATAAAAAGTTCTAGGCATCCCAGTTTCCTAGAAAAAGTTTAGTAACTTTATAGAATTATTTTTAAAGAGCAATGTAAAAAATTCACAACAAACAGTTTCGAAAATGAATTTTTGGCGACTTCAAAATTTAAGGGAAAAAGGGTTAATAAATGTATATATATATACACTATATTGCCATTGATTATGGGACACTTGCGATTTTAGACATTTTACTAACTATCTGAAATTTACATGAGGAATCATCTCGAAACTCTTAGTGTATAAATAGTATACGTCATACATCTCCGTGAAGATTTTTTACCGAAACTCTATAGGGGACCGTCAACAAATTAAAAAAGAATGAATATCTTTTGAATAACCCTGTCAAAACTAATGTAGCAAAAGCGCTCAAACTCTAGATTATGATTGAATGCCTTATTGTAATACACTGTGTTCCCTTATAATCCCTTATAAGTTTTTCCCTTATAATTTTCAGAGTTCTTAATATAAAATAATATTTTTTTTCGAAAATATGACAAACAACATTGCACACAGTACCCTGTAATCAGAATTAAAAAATAATAAAAATTGTATGAAAAATGAGTAGGTTTACTAAATAATTTTTACTGCGCATGCGTCAAAGATATCAAAATTTCATTTGCATATTATGTTAGCTAAATGTATAGAGCAACTTTTGTAAAAGTCTCAAAATTATAGCTTGAAAATTCTGAAAATAATCGTCTATAGAAAAAGGACAAAATCCGTTGTTTCCAAAGTGAAGCAAAAAAATGAGGGATTTTATCCAAAAGTAGTCGTAACATCCCGTATTGTGTATTCTATATTGACACTAATCAATGAATATATGGATACAACCCCTCTTGTTTTTGCTTCATTTTGAGAACGGATTTTCAACTTATTCAATTGACGATTATTTTCAGAATTTTCAAGTTATGATTTTGTGACTTTCACGAAAGTTGCTCTATACATTTTGCTAACATAATATGCAAATGAAATTTTGATATCATTGACGCATGCGCAGTAAAATATTATTTAGTAAACCAACTTATTTTGCATACAATTTTCATTATTTTTTATTTCTGATTACAGAGTACTGTGTGCAATGTTGTTTTTCATATTTTCTGAAAAAAATATTATTTTATATTAAGAACTCTGAAAATTATAAGGAAAAAACTTGGAAAAATTTGGGACCATTTTTATAAAAACCTTAATTACTCTGCAAGTATGCATGCTATTTGCATAAAAATGAACACAGTGTATTACAATAAGGCATTAAATCATAATCTAGAGTTTGAGCGCTTTTGCTACATTAGTTTTGACAGGGTTATTCAAAAGATATTCATTCTTTTTTAATTTGTTGACGGTCCCCTATGGAGTTTCGGTAAAAAATCTTCACGGAGATGTATGACGTATACTATTATATTTATACACTAAGAGTTTCGAGATGATTCCTCATGTATTTTTCTAGATATTTAGTAAAATGTCTAAAATGTCAAGTGTCCCATAATCAAATGGCAATATAGTGTATATATATATTTAAACCGATTAAAACCTTCTGATATTTTATTGCTACTTAAATTGAACATAAAAATGGATTCATGAAGTTTTTCATCAATGGTTCTTAACTGAAAATATCTGAAACACCCAAGTATTCATTACAAAGAGATTTGGAGGCGGCTGCACAGACCATCACTTAAAAAATTTGATAGCTGAAATTCAAAAATTAATCATAACTGAATGAGCGTAGTAAAGTGCATCTGTTCACTCGAGTCCTATCCTGGTGTAAACCGTTTGCAGACCTCGTTTTAGTGATTCGTTAGTAAGTTCATTATTGTGTTGATCTGCACTCAAAGATATGAAAACATGGAGAACTGGGAGCATGAAAACACAATTGTAAACCTATTAGTCAACCACTAAAATCGAGGTTGCAGGTACTTTCCTCTAGGATATAACTTGGCAGACCAGATACATTTTATTCAAATAGCAAATAAAGCCTTTGTGTACAAATGTTTAAAGATAGAAAACCAACGATTATAAATGCACAAATAAAGTATGAGAAGGTAGCAAATAGCTATTTCGAATCTACTATCGAGATTCTTCATCAGTGCAAAACTCAGCGAGCTAAAAAAGCGCTCAGTTTTGCTATTTTTTAACTCGCTGAGTTTTGCACTAATGAAGAATCTCGATAGTAGATTCGAAATAGCTATTTGCTACCTTCTCATACTTTATTTGAGCGTGTATAATCGTTGGTTTTCTATCTTTAAACAGATACATTTTAATATGCTTACCGAGTTTTTTTCTAATCCTGGAATATCAACCATCAACTAGATGCTGTGATTGTTTCTGAAACTGCCTCTCGGATTTAAAAGAATCAAATCTGTAACTTAGTCATGTATCATAGATTTTTTTTAAAATAATTCTTTGATTGGTAGAATTTTTATAAAATTTCAAATTATATATATATATATATTGATTCAAACGCTTTTCGTTATATTGAAAATCAATTAGAAAAATGCTGTTATTAATGCGTCTTAATTCATAAAACTTCCCTTTTTCTTAGGACTAAAAGAAATCGCAAATTCTATGGTATTCTATGGTAATTCTCTAACAGTGCCCTGTTAGAGATAGCTAAATACATGCCTTTATATATGTTCAAAATATCAACAATTTTGTCCCACATCGATATATAACACATTCATGTGACAATTATAATAGAAATAAATATAATGCGTTAAATATTTTTAACTATTTTTATTTAGTGGCAAAATTTTAAATTAAAAGATTGCTTTAAAATATGCATTAGCTATTCATGTACTTTTGGGTAAAAAATACCTAATATATTTTTCTGGATAGAAATTTATTTATTATAATAAATTAAAAAACTTAAAAAGTTATTAGAAAATTAACTATAATAAATTACTTTATTTTCCGCAATCAGAAAATACTTTTCTTATTTAGAAAAAATCTCTTTTTTTCCGTTATGTAAAGTCAATTTAAAAAAAAATCAAAATGTCTTTAAGACTGAATCTACGAAGCGGTAATTATGGTTATTAAGTCATAAAAGGGAAATGTTTGATAAAAGCTCATTATTTCTTCCCGGTGTGTGTTATAATCTTTTTTTCACATATAAAAAGCGGAAGTAGTATTTAATGTTTTTTAACATATAAAAAGCAAAAGCAGTATTTAATGTTTAAGCTCTGTGTCAATTAAAATGTAAATATATTTTTAAATAAAGCGTTTTAATTTGATTGGAAATATTATTTTTTCTCTTTTATGTGATACTGTTTTTATATGGTAACCATTTATCATTATTGTAAGCACGCTGTCATTAGCTAAAAAATAATTTTCACAGTATTTCAATCATTTATAATTAACGTTTCTTTTAATAATTTATATATTTAACACTAAGCGGATATTAAAAGGACAGTAATGTACAATAAGGGATATAGCTAACATTTTCAGCTAAATAATACGTAAATATCTTTCTCTTGTTGAGAGTGTGCATCATAAAATATTTTTTCCATTTTGGTTGTTTTCGTAGTAAATATATTTTTTAAGTTATCACATTTCATAAATTTATTCATATAAGTAAAACTCCAGATATAAAAAAAATAAGTGAGAAATGAAATATTTTTACACATGCAATAGTAAAGGTTCATTGTTCGTTAAATTTTTAATGCGTGGCGATGATTTTTATATCTAAACGTGTATAATTGAATTTTTTTTAGTACATATCTCTTAAAAATGTTTCAATAAAAGTGCATAATAGAAATTATTTTTCAAAAAGTGTTACAAATCAGGCGTTCAGAAGTCAACCCAGCTAAAATCCTTTTTTTTTATAGAAATTTAGGTATCATATGATTGGGTTGAATTTTTTTATATATCTCTACAGGGTTTATGAATTACCTTTGATTATAAGACAAATAATGAATAAAATCGTAATGTTGTGGAAAAAGTAGTTTTTTTCTATAGATTAATATTAAATATTTAAAATGGAATTTTGATTTAATGGAGTTAGTCGTAATGACTTCTGAACGCTTCAATTAAAATACAAAATAGTCATTGGTGGTGCACTGTATTCCGAATCGTATTTAAAGAAATAATGATTTTGTTGTGGTGAGGTTAATAACAATTCTGTTTCTTTATAATATTGCGCCCCAACTAGTAATTTTATATAGCTCAAGTTTTTTATGTTCTAATATTTACAGGAGGTGTATTTGGAAACATTATCTGTAATCTTTATAAAAGGTTTATCATGTAATCATGATGGAAACTTATGAAACTTTTAATAAGAGCACATACAACTTTACCATGCATGGCCGCAACGCCAGGGGTGAAGCGTTAGAGCGAGTTACTGACTTTGAGGAATAACCTGTTTACTCGATCATTCCCACGAAAGAATTGCTGAAATTTGGATTTTATAACTTTGTTAAATAAAAATATTTAATTAGGATTATCAATAAAAGTCATTTCAAAGATTATATCATATTAATGACATTCTATAAAGACTATAACATTTAATTGCAAGATCGTTTATCTTTCATTGTTAGATTTTTAAGATAATTTTTTGAGAAATAAATTTGACCAAATTTTGAATCCTGCCAGACTTCTGTTCAATACATATATTAGTCAAATAAATCAACCATATTTTTCAGTTTTTGAATTATTTCATGTAATTTTCATGCACAGTAGCCGTTTTATTATTAAAAGTACGATATATCAATAATATTTGACGTTATCTACTGGATATTTTTTTTTCAAAAATAGAACTTCCATACAACATGGACGTAACCTACATTGTTACACCGCTTTTATTATCATGAATTATAGAAGGTCGATTGCTTGTTTATATGAGTCCAGTATCCGCTCAAAAATTAAACCGTTTGTTTTGAAACACGTTACGCAGCATATTCGTTGCTTAAAAGTATCACAAAATCGTTGGGTTAACGTCGGTTAATGGATGTCTTTAATTGGTCTTCAGTAAGAAATGCCCACCTTGCCATATCATTGTCAAGCAGGCCATTTGTTAGCAATGGCCTTACAATGATACAATTTTTATTTGATCAGGTATTCTTACAATTGTATTGGGGCTCTACCGATCATTTCTTTATGATTTTTACAAAAATCAACCAAAATCTACGCTTACCAAAAATTTACGCTTTATGGCAGAAATCCTTCTTAATACGAATAGCAAAAGTAGTTATTATTAGTGTATTAAATTTCAAGTATAATCTTCTTTTATTTTTTCATTAAATTTTAAAAGTATTTGCATAGCTTATAATATCGGTTTATAATTTATTGAAAAATTTGAGTGTTATCCGATATATTTTCTACATAAAGGGTTGATTACTACAAATTAAATGTAAATAAAATCTTTCATTTAAGTTAGTTAGGATATTTTAGATAAATATACATATGGTGGTTATTTTAAACGTATGCGGATGCGAAATTTGAATACACACATAAGAATTTTAATTAAGTCTACATAAGTTAAAATAAAAACTTTAACTCAGTTACTGAATATAGGATGAAAACGCGGTGAATTTCATAAGAATGCATCGCAAACAGATTTTCTACTTTAAAATTTCATAAACATTATTTATTAAAAGTTTTCGTTATTTACGCGTAAGTATGCAAAAATGGTACAAGGTAAACATATTAGAAATTTTACAACATAAGCTAGCATATATGGAAATTTACTATGGGTCGTTGTCTTAGTCGTTTACAAATTACTCATTTTTTTATTTTTAAAACCAAAACAAAAACTAGTTGGATGTGTCAATCCCGAAACTTTCTTCTATCTCATAATTTTTATATTAAAAAAAATAATTTAATATTACAATACACATTTTAATAATTAAAAAAAAAAAAAAAAAAAAAAAAAAAAAAAAAAAAAAAAAAAAAACGTGGTGACCCCAGAGTTAACCACTATCAAATTTCCTCGAACATTTGAACTAGCCTAATGAGATTCTCGTATCCGAAAAGCCTAAAACGCAAAATTTAACTAATATTCTGAGAAAATGAGCTTAGTAGTGCCTCATGTTGGGTAATTTCTACTAAAACCGAATAAGCATCTATTGGTGTCAAGACCTAACAGAATCTGAAATTTGATGGAATTTCGTCCATTAGTTCTTGAAATATAGTTATAACAAAAAATTTGCAAAACGTAGCACAGCAACACCATATCTTGGACAATTTATGCCAAAACGTAAAAAAGCGTCTAATTATGTTATGGTGTAAAAGAATCTGAAGTTTGATGAAATTCTGTGCATTAGTTCTTGAGATATAGCTAGTTTAAAAAAAACGTGTAAAATATAGCACAGCAGCCCTATCAGTTGAAGGATTTATAACAAAACGTAATCATCGTGTAATTATGTTATATGTCATTTTGTAACAAAATCTGAAGTTTGATGAAACTCTTTGCGTTGGTTGTTGAGATATAGCTATTGGAAAAATCGTTCAAAATGCAGCATAGCTACACCACCTGTTGCAAGGTTATTACCAAAATGTAATCAGCGTTTAATTATGTTATATATTGTAGTGTAAAAGAAACTAAAATTTGATGAAGTTCTCTGCATTAGTTCTTGAGATATAGCTATCGCAAAAATCGTGCAAAATGTAGCATAGCAGCGCCACATATAGGGCAGTTCACACCAAAACCTTATCAGCAGCTATGTATCTCAAGGTATCGCAGAATCTGAAGTTTGGTGAAATTCTGTGCACTAACTTTTGAGATATAGCTATCATGAAAATCATGAAAAACTTGGCATAGCTGCGCCACCTGCTGGCCAATTTGCACCAAAACTTAATCAGCGTCTATGTATATCAAGGGGTCACAGAATCTGATGTTTGGTGAAATTCTGTGCGTTAGTTCTTGAGATATAGCAATCTTGAAAATCATGAAAAACGTAGTATAGCAGCGCCACCTGCTGGCCAATTTTCTCCAAAAACCAATAGGCACTAACTCATATCAAGGTCTAACTGAATATAAAATTTTATTAAATTTCGAGCATTAGTTCTTGAGATAGAGCGCTCACAAATTTTTTGTCACATACAGACAGACTCACAGACAGACACACAGACTCACAGACAGACACACAGACTCACAGACAGATGGACAGACTCACAGACAGACATTTTCTAAAAATAGTCAAAACGTGTTCAGGACCTTCTAAAACGTATAAATCCGTCGAAAACCGGAAGTTGAAAATTTTCATGAATCCAATACTTTCTTCTTGTAAAGATAGAAGAAAGTAATTATTGCTTCTTAATTGATTAAAATTTTACATTTTTTTGCATCTATGCACTTGCGTCTTTTAACTCACTTTTATTTATTTATATTTAATATACAAGAGCAGAATTAACTCGTTTAGATTAATTATTGATTTCTTTTAAAATTTATTCATATTCATTGAATTCGCTATATTCCTTCAATGTGTTCAAATTATAATATAGCCTCAGAGATACAGTAGTGCAATTAGCGATAATCGAAAAGGATATGTCTGACGCACTTCTATGAGAAACTGCGACTGCATCTAGTGAAACAGTCGGGCATTTTTATGAAACACATCTGAAATACACACGACTTTGTGTTTCAAACGCTTTTCATTAGCATAAAACAGTGTTTCACATAGCATTAAGTCAGGCAACTCATTTTTTTATTGCTATATGTCCTAGTGTTGTTCTGAGACGACAACAGATTAACCCTTTAGGGCCTGCTGTACTATTAATAGTATATGTCTTTATATCGCCTAATATTTTGTCTTAACAGTTACTTAGATACTTTCTACATATAGAACTGACAGAATTTGACTATGCCTTTTTTCTCTAAAACTTCATTTATGTTTTGATATCTAGAAATAATTATTATAATAATTTTTTTCCTAATTCTTTTTGCACAATAAACGAGTTTTTGTATTGTTTTTGTACCGATAGCTTTTGTACATATATCTGAATAATTATAAGTCTAGTAGTGATTTGCCTCGTTTCACAAAAATATGTCAAATTTATATTTTCTTACTTGTAGTAAGAATCACAAATAAAATATGCAATACATCAACTGTTGCAATTATTGAATAGCATCATTTTTTTGTGTTTGGAAAAAATTGTTACTTGTTATAACGTGTTGCTACTAAAACAATAAAATGATACTGATCATACTGCAGAAAAATAAAAAAATAAACAGACTGTATCCTATGGTATGACTAAATGATTCAAAATGATGGGGATACATGAAATCCTAAATAAAATAATATTAAAATCCAAAATGTGTGATTTACACCATGTAAACATATTTCTAAGCGGCGCGATATCAGTTCATTCGAAATGCAGTTTAGGGATCGACAATAAACTTGCACTTTATTAAAAATCGATCTAAAGCAATGCCTTAACTTTTAGATATAAAATAATAGCGTATAGAGTTTTGCGTTAAACTTGCTCGGAATCTTAAACTTGCTAGGTTATACAATAGCCTAGGTTAATACTTTGTCGTTAGAAAATTATAATATTTGAAACTTTTTCTTAATATACGCGTTCAAAATCCTTCATTTAATTCATCCATTACAAAAACAAACTTATCTTAAAACTTTTGAAAAGAAATATTTAATCTAAAGTCATATTAGCATAATATAAACGAATAAAAAATATTTAAAATATTTTAATAAAATCTAATCTAGAAATACATGCTACTTTTAATAAAGCTAGTTCCATTTCAGAAAAAAATTAGAAAATTAATAAAAGAAATTCTTATTAAAATAAATTGAAATCACTTTATTTCATTACAACACCAAGGCAACTGCTATATCAAAAATAAGATTATTTCCATTGACATCTAAATTATACTATAAGATACATATCCGATATTAATAATGTTAGTATGTTGCAACATTAAAAAGTAATATTTCCAGGAAGAGTGTTTTTTATGTATTCAGAAATTAAAAAATAGTAAGTAGAACTGAATTCGAAAGTTATTATTTGACGGACTAATGATATTTTTAATTGAGAATGTATCTGTTAAATTTAGGTTCAAAATAAAAGTACTTTGAAAGAAGTTGCAATAGTTGATCTTTTAAAATAAAATAGTGTCTGAAGGTTTAAAGCGACATATTTTTGCCCTTTAATTATTTTCTGTAAGAAAAGATTACATTTTTATTTTATTAAAAATTTTTGAAATCATCTTTAAGCTTTGAAGAGATAAATTAGTTGCTTTCAATTAAAACATCTGAAGGCTTTCATCAATTAAAATTGATTTATGTACAATAGTTTTTTATTGCTTTTTATACTTAAAGATATAATCGAATAAACTGAATCAACAATAAATTGTAAGTTATGTAAGTTGAGATTTTTTTTTTATAAAGTAACACCTGTTGTTTCAGTAATTTCGTTTGCGAAAGGAAAATCATAACTTATTCATTGCACGGGTCATTTTTCATTTCTATATAAAAGCAATAAAAGAAATACACGTTTATAAAAAAGTTTAGAGTTAAATAAGACTGCAAAATGTATTCTGCAATTAGCATTTTATATTAAACATAGTGTTATTCTTTATATAAATTTACGTAATCTAATAATTTATAGTATCTCATAGGCAAATAAAATTATGTAACCATTCGCGTCTAATTTACTATATTTCGTACATAACAAAAATGCATAAAAAATTGGTTTCCATATAATTTTACACATAATTTATACTTATCATATAACTTTACAATAAAAAATGCATATTTCAAAATAGCCTACAAGCTAAGATTATGACTTAATTATTTGGATCCTGAAAGAAGATACTCAAATAAACTTACATTTTAAACATTTAACCATCTACAAAAACGAATAATTTATAAACACACAAAAAAAAGCCACCATTTAAACAAATAAATTTCAATCTTATGTTGTCATCTTTCAGTAACAGGTAAAGATATTTATAAATTAGTTATTTATATATTAGTATTTCACAATATTTCGCCGTTATAAAGAAGAAGAAAATTATACAAATTTATTAAGTCGTTCGAAAAGAAAAAAAAACGCTAGACAGAAATGGTTAAGAATTAGAAAATTTTATGTCCTATATAAATAGCACATATTGTAATCATCACGTCTCATCGTAAAAGATGAAAATGTTTTCAGCGTTTAAAATTCAATGTCAAAATTTTGGTAGAATTGTATGCGCTCTGCAGTTCATATTGCCATGATATGTTTACTGAAAAAAAATAATATAAATAAATAATTCATTTTTTCTGTAAATCTAGTAAAAAAAGATTACGTCCAGTAATAAGCGAAACATGCACACTATATAACCATAATATGTAGTCAATATAATAAATAGAAAAAAATATTTCTACAATTTGTTTCATTCTGTTTAAAACAAATTCAAAGTTTATGGAATTCGTATATCACATGTGACATTACTGTATTCGGATTTTTTTTTTTTTTTTTTACGATATCATACAGAAAACGATCCACGGAAATTACAGAGTATCTTATTCACATATCATCTAAAATAGAAGATCGTTTGTACGTACATTTTCACGGAATGTGTATAAAGCCCTTTGGAGAAAATATTGGAGAAATGAATCCATTTTCACATAAGAAATGTCATTTGGTCTCTCCAATGGATCATTATTGTTCAAAATAATATACAAGTTTTGTTTATATTCGATATTTGGAGATTTACTCTGCTATTCTATTTTAAAATTAATGTAACATACATAAACAAATATTACTTATTTTAAGTGAGTTGAATACAAAAAAAATTTCTATAACAATCCAATATGACGCCAAATTTTATTAATTTATATTTCCAATAAAATGAAAATAATGCATTATATATTAGTTTTACAGTGGAAATAAATGAATATAAATTCAGGGTTGCTAAAGACGATTGTTTTTTTATTCTAGCCTTACTATTCACAAATGTTTTCCTTTGTGCGACGTTTGTCTTGTAGAAGTAGTAAAATAACATTGTTTTACTGTGTATTGTATAATAATTATAATTATAGTAGTTATTATTATTTTTGTTTTATATTTACACGAATGCAATAACAAATGATCCCCGGTGACAAAATGATAATTACGAATAATTTTTTATAATATATTTACTTTTTTGTTGAAAACATTATAAGGTATTACGTGCCAAAATATTGCTTTTCATATCCTTCAAAATAATAATATTTATTTTAAGTTTAAATTTAAATCCATTAACAAATAATCACACGCAACAAAACCTCAAATATATTATTTTTTCGATATAGTATTTCTTTTATGTTGAAAACATTTTTTATAAAACACTACTACTGCTGAAATATTTAATCTTACAATAATAATGTTATTTTTTGGTTAATATTTTTCTAGTATTACATGTTTTTTTAAAGTGTGAATCCGTTTTTCTTTAGCCACATTTTTATATACTTTGATAAACAATATACATGTCCCTTATATTAAGTGTAATCCTATATCGTTAAAAGAAATATGGAAATTGTAAAATACATACAAAGTTAAAACTTTTATTTCTATGAATCAGGTTTTTATACATTTTACTGCCCCGGGTTATTACTCCTTCAGAATACAACGCTCTCCGGCTATAATTCTTTTTAAAATTCTAAAATTCGTAATATAACGGAAAGCTATTACAGTTTTTTTCTTTGTAATTAGACAAAATTTTTATGAACGAACATTCGTTGAATTAATCATTCATAAGTGCGTATTAAAAAAAAATATCACAATTTAAAGTTAAACAGCATGTTAAATATCTTGTATTTTTAATTTTTTTTAATTCTATTTTCTTTAAACTATGTAAAAATGTATTTATAAGATTTCTTTTATAGTAGTCTATTTAAAATCACTATTTATTTTTATATTTTATTTTTTGCATTAAAATTATAGTTTTACAGTTAAAATATATATATTTTTTGTTAGATAATCATTTATAATTTTAAGCATAAATGAGATGAGAAAAATGTAAATATACAACAAAATACTAAATTGCAAGTAAAGTGATTTATGAAATATCTACATTAAAAAATAGCGTAATTTATCTAATTTTCAATTTCATCAAACTCACAATATCATCAACATGATCGCTTAGAAAACTTTTTCACGAAATGAAAAAAATGTTTTCAATTATGTTGTTTTTGTAGCTGTTACATTATTGAAACTCGATTATCAGTTTCTTACATTTTTTTTAATCTATGCGGGAAAAAGAAGCAAAATGTTCGAAAAACAGATAAAACAGATTATTTCATCGATTTCCAAAAGAAAATAATCTTACTGTGTATAAGTTATTTTTTGTAGATAAGAAATCTGAATTCATACGAATCATGTTGTAAAAATTAGTTTATTGTTTGAGATAATAAATACAAATTATTTGTAAAATAAGGGAGGAAATTTTTGAATAATGTTCATTTAAACAGTCTTCCTATAGTTTAAATTTATTTTTTTTAAACCATGTTTATTGCAACTATGTATTTTTAAATTACGTATTTTACATGTAACTCTCAGCCTGTCCATACGGTAATAATAATAAAAAAAATCGATTAGTAATAAATCTACTAAATTATGGCATCCTTAAAATTTGCTTAGGAAATCGCCTACATAGAGAAATTCCGAATTTTAAAATATTTAATACAAACACCTATATTTGACATCGTAATGAGATTCTAACAATTATAATATCAAATATTAATAATTGAATGAGTTTTTATTTCAAACCTGTACGAAAATATTTTCCATAAAAACAGACACTCATTTTTTAATTTTTTTATAATATTTTCTAATTATAGATTGAAATTTACAAGATGGCTACTAAAGACTGTTATACACCAAAAAATAAGAATTAATTTATATCATTTGGTAAAATAATTTCTCAATTTTATCGTTTGATAATTTTCTATTAGCGAGACAACTTTTGTATACAGCAAACTTCTGAGGATTATTCTAAAGATGAAAGTCAATAGAATAATGAAGAAACAACTTTTAGATCGCGTAATTTTCGCAGATAAAAACATTAAACAATCAAAATGCCCTGGTTTTAATAGAATATTTATATATAAACTGTAAATTCGTTATTGAATATGAATGGCTATATAAATTGAACTAGGAGTTGTGCAAATGCAACGTTATCATTTTAAAAGGGGGGGGGGGTCTCTCATATGTTATCGTAAGATATATCTATGGGGAGGGTTTTTTTTTATATCGATATCTTCTTTGATCTAGTTAAATTTTTCTCTTTTTATTTGTAACATGGTCTTTGGTAAAAAACAGCAGGTTATTATTTTTTAGCCTGTTATTTATTTTCATGAAAATAGAAAGCCAAGAAAAAAAAATCACTAGATTATTATAAAATTATTTAATTTTAAAATATGGAATACCTACAAAGTTTGACATGCCTATTCTTCTTCATATCTGTACGTATGTATAAAATCACGGTTCAAGAAATCATATGTGAAGTATATTTTATATAAAGCTTATATTTATAAATAAAAAAAAAAGAAAAAAAGACAATATTTTCGAATGGGGGTTTCGATATGATTTCGAAAGATGATAGCGTATGATACCAAAAGGGGGAGGAGGAGATCCAAAATTGCCAAAAATTTCATAATCTTACATTTGCATAGCCCACTATGTTTGGCCGTCCATAATCAGTTCGACCAAAAAGCGCATCAAAAGAGTTCGGAAAAAGATACGAAGAAATGCACAGCATTCTACAAATGAAGTAGCTGCAGAATAGAACATGAGTAGCAGAACTATGCAAGTTATTATAAATGAAAACCAGGTTTTTCGCCTTTATCCCAAAAGAAAAGTTCAAGGTTTAACTGCTATCTACAAAGAATAAAATTATTACAAACTAGTCGTTGGGGGCCACCGTTATACTTACCCATCATGGATATGTATATGAAAATAAAACATGTGAAAACTATTTATACAATGCATTGCAATTCATAAACAAAATTTAAATATTGTTAATATACATAGTAATGCTTTATTAAAGAACTGCTGATGTACCAATTTCGACAAATTATATAAAACGCCAAACTACTCAAGTAGTACCGAACTGCGTAAAAGAAACATCCTTATAACTCCAAAAATAATAATTCTATTAACTAACAATTAACTGCGTCGGATTAAGCGTCACATTTCAAATTAAAATATACTTCTGAATTGAAATTTGAATGAAATACAGGGTCATGAAAAATCGAAGAATGTGGAAAACAAGATTACAAATATCTCGGCAACTAAAAATCCGATCGACTTCGTTCTATATGCAAAATGTGTGTTATTTTATTTCCATTTACGTGCATGCCTTAGAAAAAAAAATTCGAAAAATTTTATATACCTTTCATCAGAATGAATTTTTCGAGAGTCGGAAAAAAATGATTCCGGATAATCGAGGTTACTGATATTAAATAGGCTTCGTCCCATTCTTACATACTAACTACATACAAAATTTCAAGTCTCTCTCTCAATTTGTTCGGGAGATAGAGCGTTTACAGACAGACAGACTGACAGACAGACAGACAGACGGACGGACGGACGGCAAAATTTTTTTTTTCTAAAAATATGTTTTTCGAAATCTCCACTATCTAAAACTTGTAAATCCGTCAAAAAAAATTTTTTCGATTTTCAAAACGATTGCAAGACTTACCCTATACTACGTATGATGGGTACGTAAAATGTAAGAAATTGGTGGAGTGGCTTGGTAGGGAAAGTATTTAGAGAATAACGTTTTCTAATAAGAAGCTATTTTGCACTGTACAGTATTATAATGCTAAAAAATAAATTGTATATTCAGAAACCTTCGAGGATATTCTTAAAACCCCTCTAAATGCTTTTAAAACAAGAATTCCGTTGCGGTTTGAGATGCAGTGTCAAACAATGTAAAAGTGCATTAGATTAATTTATAACTCGATTATTCAACCGGTAAATCAATTATAGCACATGTAAATTTTCGAAATAGGTGTAAATGTCTGGGCCAGGATTCGAACCAGGAATGTATTGGCTGAAACCGTCAATATTCTTCCAACTGCTCTATCCCTGGTTCGAATCCTCGCCCGGACTTTTTTCACCCACGTGGGAAATTTACATCTGTTATAATGTAAAAATGCTTTTGATTACATCGATAAAGAGATAAAAATCAAAGCGGAATATTACAAACAGGACATATTGGCTATATTTTTATTGCCACATTCTGACAGTTTGTATCCAAAAAAGAATTGGACATTTAAGCAAGATTATGCCCCTTCGCTCCAAGCTAAATAAATATAGGCTACATAGTTCCATGTCAATTGTCCGAACTTTATAATACAAGAAGACTGGACATCTTTTTTACAGGCTCTAAATTCGTTAGCTTATTGAGAAGGGGTGATTTTAGGGGCTGGCTAGTAGGCGAGGTTCGTTAGATATAGACGTATATTTTCGAATGCAAAAATGTTTTTCATTAGGCAAAGGAGTATTTAAAAACCGATTTGCGTCATTAATGACATTTCTTAAAATATTAAACTTTAATTTTTATATGACATCTCGTCCTAGAAGACATATTTAGAGACTTTTCGACTATACGAGAAAGCTGCGGAAAGTAGTTTTGATTTGCATTATTCATTTTGTCAATTGCTTTCTTTATATTCTTTAGCAGATTAAAATACGAAGTTTTAAAACACAATCCTTTGCATTTTGGAAAGTGTATTATAATCTGATACTTGGTTATTCTATTTTTTCCTTTTAATACCAAGTGTGAAGCATAAAAAATTATTTGAAGCGTAAAAGAATCATACAAGTTATAGAAACTTTGAATTAGAGAAGTGCAAGAAAACAGAGAAACAACAGAGACATAACGTGAATTAAATTTCTCTTCTAAACTTTGATATAATTGTTAAAGTCATTTTACGAAACTTCATTATACATTTAAAAATTTTCGTATATTAATTCGACAGACTTTTGAATGAATAATTTCTTACATAATAATACATTCAGGGCTTTTTTTTTAATACTTACACTGCAAATTCACATTTGTAACACCAACTGAAAAGTATAACTAACACTTCTAGCTAAAAACATTTTAGATTGTTTCGTGTATGTGTTGTGGAAAATAAAAAGATTGTGCAAAAAGTGTTGTTAAAAATTACATACAAAAGGAGAACATGCGTTTTCTAAACATATTCAAGACATTCACTTTTAAGATTGTGTAATTTTAAAAACACCACTGTAGAAAGTGTTTTACATGTGTTGTTTTAAAGTGTTCAAAAATTCTGTGGTGTTTACAATTGTGTTGCTAATTTGATGACAAAGTGTTGTGCATCACAATACTATTGTAAGACTGTATTTTATTTAAATCTATTTACAATACTATCTCAGCACAATTAAAAACACCATTTTTAGAACACATTTTCAAATAGAAACATCTTTGCACCATATTCACCATATTCACCATAAGAACACATTTGCACCATAAGGACACATTTCTAGATAACAATATATTAAGACCACAATCACAACATAAAATATGTTTTATATCAGAAGTTTCTTAATTCACAACACATTATGGTGTTGTTACTTTTAGGACAAAAAGTGTTCTAAAATGTGGTTTTTTTGTGTTTGAGAATTGACAGTATATAATAGAAGAAATTGATTTTAAATATGTTCACAAATAAAGATATCCTTCTATAGTAAAAAAAACTACCCTTAAAAGGAATGACTCCTGGAATGATGCTGATGTGTAAGATTTCCGGAAATAACGAATCCGGGTGGACCGCTCCTTCCATGAGTCGAATAGACCAATCAGGAAAGGGCTCCGTCTATGCATCGCTGTATGGGTTGCCATAAAGAGGGAAAGGTTACCATCGCCAACAATCGCCAAGTTTGTCGCCAAATTGGCGATATATTGCCAAATTTGGCGACCAAAATTAGTCATCAAAACTGACGCCAACTTGGCGATAACTGTAATATTTCGCCAATTTTTTTTTATTTCTTTACAACACCAGTCGTGTGACACATCATTTGAAAGATCTGCAACTGGTTATACGTATTATGGATGTCTTGTGTGTCATCCCCCACTCTCTCCCCAGGGGGGCACATTTTTAATTTCTTTACAACACCAGTCGTGTGACACATCATTTGTAAGATCTGCAACTGCTTATTCATATTATGGATGTTTTGTGTGTCACAAACCCCTCTGCCGCCCCAGGGAGGGGCACATTTTTAATTTCTTTACAACACCAGTCGTGTGACACATCATTGGAAAATCTGCAACTGGTTATTCATATTATGGATGTCTTGTGTGTCACCCCCCCCACTCTGCCCCCCAGGGGGGTCACATTTTTAATTTCTTTACAACACCAATCGTGTGACACAACATTTGAGAGGTCTCCAACTGCTTATTCATATTATGGATGTCTTGTGTGTCACCCCCAAACTCCGCTCCCCCCAGGGGGCACATTTTTAATTTCTTTATAACACCAGTTGTGTGACACATCATTTGAAAGCTCTGCAACTGCTTATTCTTATTATGGATGTTTTGTGCGTCAATCCCCCACTCTGCCCCCCCAGGGGGAAGTTTTAATTTCTTTACAACAATAGTTGTGTGATACATTTTATGAAAGGTCTGCAACTACTTATTCATACCATGGGGTATTGGCGAGCGCAGTAAGCAGGGGTAGCCTACAACTTGGAATCGCGAAGGAATTATGCGGGAAGGTTGGCGAGCGTAGCGAGCAGAGGGGCGGAGCCCCCCTAGTATTTGAAAAAAAAATAATCACTTCACTTTGGCAGTTTGTTGTTTACAGTTATTATTATTATTATTAATATTTTAATATTATTCAAAATCTTTATGAACAGGAGAGTAGTGACAATCGTATAGTTATAAAATATTTCCTTTCGTAATTTATCTAAGTGTTTATGAAAATATGTTTGAATGCTTAGGAAATTTTATAAGAAAAGACCAAAAAGTTTTCTTCTAATATTTTGTATTATTACATTATTAAAGCAGAATTTTGAATAATAATATGTACATTTTGCGAAATAATTTATTTCCTTACATAAGAAAAAATCTAAATATTGTGTTATCCGTGCGTAACTTATTTTCATTCGGAATAAATTTAAAATTTCAAAAGTCTGTAAAAATCATTTGTCGTAAAAAATATATTTATAAATTTGATTTCATTTATAAATTTGATTTCATTTATAAATTTGATTTTATTCACAGAATATAATGAATATAATGCTTAATATGTTTGATATTTATTTTAATCATGTTTATTTCAATAATGTTTAATATTCATTTCAATAACCAGAAAAAAAATATTTATATATTTTTTATTTACAATTTTAATTTGTTTTATCGTAATAGCTAAACGTCATTTTTATTTTAAAATTAAAAAAAAAAAAACATAACGCATTTAAAACACAAAGAATGCTGACACATCATGCGTGCTGAGTTGAAGACTTCATTTCATATGTGCAATTAAAAAGGAAGCATAAGAGTTGAAATCAGAATTAAATTACTTTTACAGACGTTGAGTTATCATTCTGTGTAGGTTTGCGATTATGTAACAAAATCTTCTAGTATTAAACTGCTCGACTTTACAAGAAATTATTCTTGAGTATAGTACGAAATTAAATGCAATTGACGGTTTGAAATGATTGTAATTTGTGGGAGAAAAACAATTTAGAACTAGACAGCTACCAGAAAAAATATTTAAGAAAATTTAAGAAAATTTATGAAAAGCATCTACAAAAGGTGTTTTTTAATACAAAAATACTATAAATAAAAAAAAGTAAAAGAAAATGTATGTAAAAAATAATTACTTTTTTACATTTTTATTTAGTATTTTCTTAAATCTCGATATCTAAGCGATATTTGCATACCAGAGTCGAAATAAAGCATAAAACAAGAAGAATTACATTACACGTGCAGAGGTGAAGATAAAATTAGACGTGTGCAATTAAAAAGAGCGCTGTAACCGTGGAAATCAGAATTAAATTACTGTTACAGATGTTCATATGCGTGTGAGTTATTATACTGTAAATCTATTCGAATATGCTACATAATACTCCTATATTAAATAATTTTTGTTCTGAAAGAAAATATTTTTGAGAATGGGTACGGAATTACATGAAATTCTTTGATTGTACTAAGATTTGAAATGATTGGTGGGAGAAAAAACTATTTAGAGCAAGAAAGCTATCAGAAAAAACTATTTAAGCAATAATCTGTATTAATAAAATAACAAATCGCTCTGTGTGTGTGTGTGTGTGTCTGCGATAGTTAGCGAAAACTACGGTACGTACGAAGCTCAAACTTTTTATGTCTCCTAATGCACCTGACGCTCAGAATTTCAAAATTCTATTTATTAATTGAGTAATTAACTAAATTCCAAACCTCACTCTCATAAAAAATCGCTTTTTTTTAGCTTTTTTCCTTTTCATTCGCTTATGGTTGGTTGATTGCATAAAATTTTCGCAGAAATAATTTAAAAAACTGGGACTGACCTTTAAGATTCATAGACTGGCAAACTGTCAGTTTAAATGAGACTTTTTTTATTACAGCTGCTGTACGCCATGGAGGAAAAAGATAGGTGGTAGCGAAGTAAACGGAAAAAAGGTTTGAAATTTGAAACCATTTATCGCTGAAATTTTAATGTCTCAAAATAAAGCACGAGGAAGGAATTTTGTATTAATAAGACGGATTGGAAGAAATGAATTACAGCTGAAGCATATTTTACGAAGAAATAGAAATTTTTTTAAATGGTTTTTTCTATTATATTATTTATTAAAATAAATATTTGCTTTTAAAATAATTGAAATTGGAAAATTAAAAATAATTAAATGTCAAAACAAAATAAATATAATATTGAAAACATATGATTTGAAGTAAAAAATTGTATTACTAAAAGTTTTCTCTTTTTTTTCAGAAATTTTTAATACTTTATAACGTAGATGAAAAATGTTTATAATTTAACAACATATTAATAATTCCATGTCAATATATAAAATATAGTGATGAAAAGATTCTTTTAAAATCATGCATGAACACTTAAATAATAATATTAAACTAAAATCTAGATTTCAGAGTGCAGACGATTTTAAGACATTAACGAAAGATTGTTTTTTTTTCAAGCAAAGTCTAATATGATGCTTCTATATTGATATTTCAAAGTCATATGATAAAAATAATCAAATAATTCTTGCCTATGATTAATCTAATTGTATCTTTCATGCATTCTGATCGAGTATTACAGGCAATAATGGCACAAAACGTTATTTTTTTTAAACGAAATTTTAGTCATATTTTCAATAACAGTTTAAAAGGTAAAAAACAAAGACAAAGAAATACTGGTTTAAACCAGTTTGAATTGATCGGAGTTTCAAAGGACATGGTTGGTGCTTATTTGGACTTAATGTAGCGGATTTTAGAGTTACATTTTTTGCGGCACCACAAAACATTATACTGCCACTCTATTAATTTCTTTTTACTATATGATTTTACGCATATTTTTGGCATTTCGAACATTAGAATGTGAGTCATTAGCTGTGTTGCTGTAAAAAACATTACACAACACTTTTCTATGAGTTTATTTTTTTAATCATTGATTAAATTTAAATATGTTCTATTCAATTTAAAATTGTAATATATCTTTAATTTGTTTTTAAAACAAAAATAAAATAGCTGTTTGGCGCACAATTGTTTGTATCCGCAAACGATTCATTCACCATAATAAATTATCAAATAGCAAAGTAAATTATCTATCAGAAATATCCATAAAAAGAATAGTAGCAAAACTGATTATAAACTTAATGATTAGACTAATTTAAACATAACCCGATCCCAAACAGAAAAAAAACAGACCACACTCCGATCCGTGATACACAAAATTTCCGTGAGTATAAACCCGACCCTGACCTAAAAATTCTGTTTGGAAAAAACTATGGATTTGATAACTGACCCGAACCAAATCTGAATCCCGCAAAAATGTTTAAGCGAAGCATAACCCGATTCAAACAAGGAAAAATAATTTTCGTGGGTATGAAACCTGACCCGAACCTAAATATTTTCTTGAAAAAAACCCGAAATATGACTCGAACGAAATCTGAAACCGATAAAAATATTCCAGAGAACTATAACCCGATCCCAGCAAGACAAAATACTTTCCATGGTCATAAACCCGACTCAAACCTAAAAAACTCCGTTTGAAAAATCCTGAACTTTGACCCAAACCTCGTCTAAATCTGACCAAAGTATTCGAAAGAACTATAACCGGATTCGAGTAACACAAAATAATTTCCGTGGACATGAACCCGATACGAACCTAAAACTTTCATTCAAAAAATACCTGAAATTTGAATCGAACCAAATCTGAATCTGACAAAACTATTTCAAAGAAACGCAACCGGATCCAAACAAGACAAAATATTTCCATGGACATGAACACAATCCGAACCCCAAAAAATTCTTTGAAAAAATCGCGAACTGAACGAAATCTGAAATTGGCAAAAATATTCCAGTGAAGCATGTCCTTATTCGAACAAGACAGAATTATTTCCGTGAACATGCACGAAGACCCGAACCCAACAGTTATATTTGAAGAAAAAACCCGAAATCTGAATTGAACCAAATCTGGACCTGACAAAAACATGCCAAAGAACTACACTATCTACCAAAAAGTATTTGTACACTTTCAGTTTTTCACATTTTGTCAAATATTTAAAAATATACTGGTCGGATTCTTCTGGAACTTCAGAAATATAAAGATTATGTTTCACTTTATATTTATTTACATTCATTTGTTAAGCGGGTAATTAGGGGGCCGGCAAAAGAACAAAGAATAATAGAAATATTTGGGATCGCCCTGTACATGAAAATGCACGAAACGACTTATCGCTTTAGAATACAAATATATGAATACAGTAGAATATGTACACTAATTTTTGTGAGAATAGCATGTATATTTATGGCGATAGAGCGATTTTTTTGAAAAATTCAAAAAATTCTGGTATGTTTTTTGTTTATATCATGCTGGGTTTTTGACCAAATTTAACGCAAATTTCAGAAAAATTGGCAAAATCTATTAAAAAAAATATACCGCAATTGGAATATAAATATATTTAATACTTTATGAAATATGAGTAGTTTTATGAAATAATTTTTATCTGCGCATGCGCGAACGATAAAAACAATTCTTTTACATCATTTAATAGTCAATTCTATAGAGTAACTTGTAAAAAAAATCCAATCAAATATCGTGAAAATTCAAAAAGATATCATTATTATAAGTAAGCTGTTTTTACATTGCTCTCTAAAAACGGCTGAATGATAAGGGATTCTCCACAAATTGACATTTTTTATTAACTGACTTTTAGCAAAAAATTAGTACTATTTAATGAATACAATATTGCTGCTAATAAGTATCTTGACACCTGTGATAGAAAAGGAAAAGGGCTTTTACTCTTTTCCATCACAGATGTCAAGGTACTTATTAACAGAAATATTGTATTAGATACTGTATACATTAAATACTATTTTTTTCCTAAAAGTCAGTCAATAAAAAATGTCAATTTGTGGAGAATCCCTTATCATTCAGCCGTTTTTAGAGAGCAATGTAATAACAGCTTACTTATAATAATGATATCTTTTTGAATTTTCACGATATTTCATTGGATTTTTTTTATAAGTTACTCCATAGAATTGACTATTAAATGACGTAAAGGAATTGTTTTTATCGTTCGCGCATGCGCAGATAAAAATTATTTCATAAAACTACTCATATTTCATAAAATATTTAATATATTTATATTCCAATTGCGCTATATTTTTTTTAATAAATTTTGCCAATGTTTCTGAAACTTGCGTTAAATTTGGTCAAAAACCCTTTATGATATAAACAAAAAACATACCAGAATTTTTTGAATTTTTCAAAAAAATCGCTCTATCGCCATAAATATACATGCTATTCTCACAAAAATTAGTGTACATATACTACTGTATTCATCTATTTGGATTCTAAAGCGATAAGTCGTTTCGTGCATTTTCATGTACAGGGCGATCCCAAATATTTCTATTATTCTTTGTTTTTTTGCCGGCCCCCTAATTACCCGCTTAACAAATGAATGTAAATAAATATAAAGTGAAACATAATCTTTATATTTCTGAAGTTCCAGAAGAATCCGACCAGTATATTTTTAAATATTTGACAAAATGTGAAAAACTGAAAGTGTACAAATACTTTTTGGTACATAGTGTATAACCCAATCCAAACAAGACGAAATAATTTCTATGGACATAAACCCAACTCCAACCTAAAAAATTCGATTTGAAAAAAACTGAAATTTGACTCAAACCACATCTAAATTCGACCAAAATGTTCGAAAGAATCATAACTGGATTCGAGTATGACAAAATAATTTCCGTACACATGAACGAGATCCGAATCTAAAAATTCTATTTGAAAAAATACCTGAATTTTAAATCGAGCCAAATCAGAACCTGATAAAAAATATTCCAAAGAATCGTAACCGGATCTGAATAAGACAAAAAATTTCCATTCACATGAACCGAATCTGAACCTAAAAAAATTCTTTGAAAAAATCACGAAATCTGAACTGAACCAAATCTGAACTTGAAAAAACTATTCCAGTGAAGCATTTCGAACAAGGCAGCATAATTTCCGTGAACACGCAAGAAAAACCGAACTCAAAAATTCAATTTGAAGAAAAAGCCGAAATCTGAATTGAAATAAATCTGTTCCCGACAAAAATATTCCAAAGAACTATAACTGTATCCGAGCAAGGGAAAATATTTTTCATGGACATGAATACGACTCGAACATTAAAACTCAATATAAAAAAAACCTAAAATCTGAACCGAACGAAATCTTAACCCGACAAAAATGTTCTAATGATTCATAACCAGATCCGAACAAGACAAAACAATTTCCATGGACATGAAACCAATATATGCTTTGGTAACATTTAGGTTGCAATTACATTACGGTAAGTCTTTGATTATATTTAATTTCCCGTTAGGTTACAGTTAAGTCACGGTTAAGTTAAAGTTAGGTTAAAGTTAAATTGCATTTATGTTACGGTTAGAATAAGGATATGTCACAATAAAGTGAAGGCTAGGTTCCATTTATGTTATACAGGGTGATTCAGCTCGTCGGTGACAAACTTTAAGGATCGATAGAGCACACCTAGACGAACATTTTTGAATAGGGAATGTAGGGTCCCTGACGCGATGGTAAGGCGCTATGCGCTTTCGAAAATTTGGGTGCCGAAATTCGAAACGTCATAAAAACTAGGGAAATGGTTAGATTTTCTTGCTTGTTGCGTCGAAATGATTCTGTTTGTTTAGACTTTCTTCAGTACCAATTTGATAAGCGTATCTCTTAAAACATGGATAGGGGGCGCTGCAGACTTTGGAGAGCTAGACAACAACTTTAAGCCCGTTATTTTGATAATTTAACACATGCTCGCCAAAGTTTATACTCTAACTTAAAGTTTGAACCCAAAAGTAGAGCCCTGCAAAAAGCGTAAGAGCCGGAATAAAATGTCAAAGTACAGGGTGGTCGAAACTCGAAGGCTCCTAAGAGATAAACAAACAGATTTCTTGACTTATGGCATGCATTTTCATGATTCTGTTTGCTGGGGCTCTCTGAAACTCAGTTGAACGGTACAAAAAGAAACATCGATAGGGGGCGCTTTGGGCAAAAAACATAATTCGTTGACATTTCGGACGCTAACTGGAAACGGGGCGCTACGATCAGTTAGTAATAATGAAAACACATTTTCTATCTCTGCTCAACACTTCTGAATAAATTTAGACCAAAAACATCAATGATACTGGAAATTTATTTACAAAAAATAACACTACAGAAGATGCTCGAAATTTCGACCTTGGGCCATGATGCAGGCTTCGCACCTCCGTCGCATTGAGGAGTGTGTGTTTCCAACAATGCCAGGAGTATCTCTGATCTGCCCTGCAGCTGCCACAATGCGCGCCACAAGTTCTTCAGCACTGCTGACAGGTGTATGGTATACCTCGGCCTTCAGGTAACCCCAAAGGAAGAAATCCAAGCAGGTGAGGTCTGGTGATCGGGCAGGCCAGTGAACTGGACCCCCACGCCCGATCCACCGCTGGCCATACCTTGCGTTTAGATGGAGACGCACGTCGTTTGTGTAATGGGCCGGAGCTCCATCGTGCTGGAAACACATCTGGCGACGCGAACCTTCGGGTACGTGCGCCTCCTCCAGAAGCTGCGGCAGCACTTGATCCAGGAAAATCAGGTAATTTCCACCTGTCAGCCGTTCAGGTAACAAATAAGGGCCAATGAGGCAATCCCCAAGAATGCCGGCCCTCACATTTACTGAGAAACGCTCCTGGGCTGCTCGGCTTCTGGTTTCATGTGGATTTTCATCACACCACACATGACTGTTGTGGGCGTTCCACATTTCCTCCCGGCTGAAGGTGGACTCGTCCGTAAACAAAATGCTGTTTACAAAACGGGGATCCCTGGATCTCATCGCCAAGTACCATCTTGAGAATTCCACTCGAGGGCCAAAATCCTGCTCTCTGAGCAACTGCACCCGCTGGATGTGGTAGGGGTGCAGATTCCGGGAACGTAAGATGCGCCACGCAGTTGCTTGCGAAATGCCAACATGTCTGGCGATATCTCTCGTGCTAAGACCTGGGTTGTCCTCAACCAGGTTAAGCACAGCCTCTTCGTTGTCGGGGGTGCTCACTGATCGCTCCCGTTCAGGCCTGCCTCCGTCGAAAGATCCCGTTGTGGACAACCTCTGGTGTACTCGAGCGAAGAAGGCATGGCAGGGGATTTGCCTGTTGGGGTAACGCTCGTCGTACAACCGCTGAGCGGCTCGTCCATTACAACCAGCAGCGCCATACGCCAAATGCATGTCAGCCAATTCAGAGTTTGTGTACCGTTCCATCCTACTACCGATCTGCAGACAAGTAACCCGAAGCTTAAGTAGGTACCGCACGTTCAAAAGACGTGTCTGCGCATACAACTACGTCATCTCGCGTTGTCGTCTACGCATTACGTATCTTTTGCATATCGATATGGTACGATATCTTTTGCATAAATCAGCAAAAAGCACCTTATGTAAATTTTATTGCGCGCATTGTGCATGATTGAAACCAGCTATGTTTGTTAAAAAAAACAAACAAACTGCAGTTTTAATAGCTTCTTATGATAAGTAAATTACTCTCTTGTTTTGTTTCTAACTGATCGTAGCGCCTCGTTTCCAGTTAGCGTCCGAAATGTCAACGAATTATGTTTTTTGCCCAAAGCGCCCCCTATCGATGTTTCTTTTTGTACCGTTCAACTGAGTTTCAGAGAGCCCCAGCAAACAGAATCATGAAAATGCATGCCATAAGTCAAGAAATCTGTTTGTTTATCTCTTAGGAGTCTTCGAGTTTCGACCACCCTGTACTTTGACATTTTATTCCGGCTCTTACGCTTTTTGCAGGGCTCTACTTTTGGGTTCAAACTTTAAGTTAGAGTATAAACTTTGGCGAGCATGTGTTAAATTATCAAAATAACGGGCTTAAAGTTGTTGTCTAGCTCTCCAAAGTCTGCAGCGCCCCCTATCCATGTTTTAAGAGATACGCTTATGAAATTGGTACTGAAGAAAGTCTAAACAAACAGAATCATTTCGACGCAACAAGCAAGAAAATCTAACCATTTCCCTAGTTTTTATGACGTTTCGAATTTCGGCACCCAAATTTTCGAAAGCGCCTAGCGCCTTACCATCGCGTCAGGGACCCTACATTCCCTATTCAAAAATGTTCGTCTAGGTGTGCTCTATCGATCCTTAAAGTTTGTCACCGACGAGCTGAATCACCCTGTATTTAATTTACGGTAAGGTACTGTTAAGTCAAATTTAGGTTACAGGCAGGTTATGGTTACGGTACAAAAGTTTACGGGTAGGAATTTATCCATAGAGTGAGCATTACGCATGATTTGATTAAAAATAACACTTACTTTTGTTAAATGGCTCTGAAATTATAATACTACATACCAACATTTTAGCTACCAGCGAGTATCGATTTCATTCATGGCATAGTGGGATTTAAGAGTGATATAGTTAGTTTGAAATTCAAAATATTTCACTTGGGATTTCTATGTGAAAAAAAAAATTAGTTACATGACTTAACAGTGATTTTTGATAAATATCAACACTTTAACACAAAAATCACGCAGTCGTTGGATACATATTCCCTCCCGCGTTTCTCATCGCTCATTTTGAGTATTTTTAGCTCACAGGCTATCATAGCCTGAGAGCTTATGTGCCCGTCCGTTCTGTATGTATGTTCGTATGTACGTAACGCGATAACTCATGATAAAAATATCCGATCCACTTGAAATTTTGTATGTAGGTATATCCTGACAAGGCGCTTCCCTGATTAGTTTTTGGAGTTCATTCGATATGTATAAGAGGGGGAACGGGGGGCTCATGCCCCCCGTTAGTTGATATAGATGGGATTTTCATGCAGAATTAAGTTTTCAAAATTTAGATTAGGATCATTCTGATGAGGCGATTCCGTGACTGTTATTAGGTGTTCATTGATTAAGTATAAATAGGGGGAACAGGGGTTCTAATGCCCCCCCCCGTTAGTTGATATAAATGGGATTTTCATGCAGAATTAAGTTTTCAAAATTTAGATTAGGATCATTCTGATGAGGCGATTCCGTGACTGTTATTAGGTGTTCATTGAATAAGTATAAATAGGGGGAACAGGGGTTCTAATGCCCCCCCCCCGTTAGTTGATATAAATGGGATTTTCATGCAGAATTAAGTTTTCGTTCAAAATTTAGATTAGGATCATTCTGATGAGGCGATTCAGTGACTGTTATTAGTTGTTCATTGAATAAGTATAAATAGGGGGAACAGGGGTTCTAATGCCCCCCCCCCGTTAGTTGATATAAATGGGATTTTCATGCAGAATTAAGTTTTCGTTCAAAATTTAGATTAGGATCATTCTGATGAGGCGATTCCGTGACTGTTATTAGGTGTTCATTGAATAAGTATAAATACGGGGAACAGGGGCTCTAATGCCCCCCCCCCCGTTAGTTGATATAAATGGGATTTTCATGCAGAATTAATTTTCGTTCAATATTTAGATTAGGATCATTCTGATGAGGCGATTCCGTGACTGTTATTAGGTGTTCATTGAATAAGTATAAATAAGGGGAACAGGGGTTCTAATGCCCCCCTCCCTTAATTTATATAAATGGGTTTTTCAAGCAGAATTGTCAGATTTCGTTCAAATCTCTGAATAGTTTTGGAAGTTTAATGGTTAAGTATAAAAGAGGGGGATAACTCCTTTTAAATTATATAAATGCTAAATGGGTTTTTATTAAGAATTATCTCATTTGCTCTGAATTTTGGATATAGATTTTTTATATGATAAAGCATGTCTTTGATAGTATAGGAGTTTCAATTATTAAGTATAAAAAAAGAGGAAAGGGGAGAGCTGTTTTCCCTTCTTAATTTTTTTTCGAACGGAATTAACCCTTGAAAATATAAGGCTTTAATGTACAATTAGTATTTGTAGCCTGTGAGCTCAATGCCATCAGTTTAACTGGGCAGTATTCTTTATTAGAGCTTAACATTAGCTGTTTTTTAAACCGATTTTTCACACAGTCAGTGGCCACGTATTTCAGACAATGCATTTCTGCATGTTTCGAGTTAATGATAAAATCATATAAATTTCAAGTTCGTTTAATATTGTTAATACGGACCCGGGCAATGCCGGGCGGGTCAGCTAGTAATAAATATTTTACATCGGCAAAAGGGTTTTCTTTACACAAAAAGTCACGAAGAAAAAAAAGTAAAAAATAAATAAATAAAATGTGCTGAAAATATAATTATTTTATAATTCCTTATTGATTATTTAGTATTTTTATTTTTTATCTTAATTGCTAAGTTTTATTTTCATTTCAAAATCTTAATAAAGCATAACGCATTTAAAACACGAAAGTTTATATCATGCGTGCAGAGTTGAACATTTAATTAGAAGTTGTAATTTAAAAGAGAGGCGTAGCAGTTGAAATCAGAGTGAAATTACTGTTATAGAGCTAGATACGCGTTCAAGTTATTTTGTGAAGCTTTGCGCATACATTTCAAAATCTTCTTATATTAAACAATCTGGCTTTGGAAGAAATTAGTCTTCCGTATAGAGTGAAATTAAATGAAATTGATACATGACTATGGTTTGAAATAATTTTAATTTTTGTGTGAAATATATTTATAAGAACAATATTAAAAAATATTAAAAAAACAAATTTTTTATATTGCAAAAGGTTTTTCTTTACACAAAAAGTTACAACGAAAAAAAAAAAAAAAAAAAAAACGCAATGAAAAAAAAAATCTTTATATTTTTTTATATAATAGTTTTATTTTCATTTCAATATCTTAATAAACCATTCTAAACAAGACGAATTACATTACGCATGCAGAGTCAAAGATTTAACTAGAAGTGAAAAGGTAGGCATAACAGTGAAAATCAGAGTTAAATTACTATTGCAAACGTTTATAGGCGTGTGAATTATCATTATGTGAAGCTTTGCGAATACGTTTTAAAATTTTCTTGTATTAAATAGCCTAGCTTTGGAAGAAATTGTTCTTTCGAAATTAAATAAAATTGTTATACGTCATGGGTTTGAAATAATTTTAATTCTTGGGAAAAAGAAATTTATATTAGATACGATATTAGAAAATTCATTTAAAGAAATAAATATTTACTTTGACATTTTTCTTTTACAAATAAAATTTATGAACCAGATATTATAAAAGAAAATGCAACAGAAAAAACAATTCCTTAACTCTTTACATTACGACGTCGATTTAAGTCCCATTAAAAAATTGCAATATAAAATTTACTTATTCATCTTCTAATTAAATGTATATCGTACATTTCATACAAAATTATTTAATGTATCATACTCAATATGTACAGTGAAAAGTCAAAGCTCATTTTTTAATGTGGTTATTTTCTCGATCATTTAGGTGGATTAAACTTTCCCCCTATTATTAATTATTTTACGAAACATTTTTCTACTACAAATTTTCCTCCATTATATATAAAACCACAATACAATTATGTATATTGTTCTTGTAAGAATTGTGAAGTATTTATAATAGTATATTTGATAATTAATCTCCGGTTGTATGTTTTTTACAAAAAATTTCTAACTATAGATTTTTTTAAAATAGTTTCATTTAAAAATTTATCGATAAATCAAATTGTTATTATATAAGTTTTTTAGATATCTTCAGGCGAAAATATTAATGAAGATTTTTCCGCAAGAGGATCATCTTTCTGATTCATAATTTGAGACATAATGCCATTGAAATGAAAAAATAAAATAAAATGAAATGAAATGAAATAATTTAAAAAATTGCAACAACCATTTGAAAAATATTTTTCAAAGATTAAAGTTTAAGCGTTATAAATAAATTCTATATTTAAGAAAAAATATATTGTTTTCTAATTTTTTGTTAACAATATTTGTATATTTTACCGTTAAAGTTGAATAAAGGTGAAACATCTCAAAAAGATTATAAAATTTACAGTTTTTTTTCCTGAAGGACTTATTGTTCTTTTAAAAATAAAATCAAGAGCTAGTAGTGTTTCTCCCTTTTTGAATTCATTCGATTCCTTTTATAATTATATTTATTCAATCTATCTACATTATAAATGTATCTAGATAATGTATTTTATATTGCATCTATGTCATGATTTTGCATGCTTAAACAGTGAATAACTCTCCAAATAGTGTGAGATACTGGTCGTGGTCATACATGGACTTGGTTCTAAAAAGTAGATTAACTATCCAAATAGTGTGAGATACTGGACGTACATGTAATTATTAAAAGCATCAGAAACAGACATTGAGGGAAGCTCTTTTATAGTTCTTTCTCAGTTTTACATCTTATGAATGTTCGGAGTTAAAAAAAATGACCAACAAATTATAAGGGGTGATACAAAGCGGCAAGAAAAAGAAAATAATACCACAGAACATGGAATCAAGCAGCATTATCATTTTTGACCCTGTATTTGTGACTATATTTATAGTCACAAATACAGGGTCAAAAATGATAATTAAACTTGTGTTGATTATAATAATTAGAAGAAAAATCAAAATAGTATATTAAACAACATGCCACGATATGTACATAATGTAGTGTAACTCTAGCAATTCATGAAACCATACGAAGTAGCTATCGCAGTCCAAAATGTGCAACAACAAATGCAAATTGCTGGTGAACAAAATGAAATTTTGTATCAGTTTTTTCGATAGTATCACATTTATAACAAAGGTGAGAATGCCTATTAAAATTTTTATTATTGTATACTACTCTTTTATGAAAGTTATTTCCGTCAACACAAATTCAATTAGGGCATGCCATCTGCTATTTTATTAAAAACGGGGTTTGAGACGCTATGTTATATGGTAATTTTTGTTGAAATAAACTAATCACTATTTCAGCTGAAAAGAACAATCATCTTTAAATTGAGTTTGATTTATTTACGATATGAAGATTTCATTTTTTTGCATATCATAAAAAGGAAGGTAATTCTTTTTTCCCCTATTTCGGAATACACTGAAAAAAGAAATAAACTGATTCTTTCAAGGACGATTAAACAACGGAACGGCGCTGACGGCAATTGAAGGCCAGGTGATCAGTGCTGAGTGAAGCGTCGACCTGGCCTTCAATCGCCGTCAGCGCCCCCTATTGTTTGAGATGCGAACTAAAGTAAAAAATTACGGTAAAAAAAAAACTCCTGACATTATACATAACCCTCCTGCAAAAAATTTTTAAATAGCTGTCACCGTTTGCAAGTTTTGAATTTTAAAATCCATCAGTCATTTTTGGGAAACCCAGTACATGCACTGTAAAACAATACACTGTCAAAAATCTGCAGATTTAGGTACATAGTCGCTCCATCTTTTTATATAGTATCTCTATTCTGACCATTGAGAAGTTTTCTTAGTGTGGTTAAGTAATCATTTTCTATAAAATTGGTGGAATGAATACGCAGCAAAAGCTACATATTTTTAACACTGCATAACAAATATTTAAATTAACCCTTTCGTGACGGGAGCACTTTAATTTTGATATTTTATCACCGGTTTTTCAAAGCAGAAAATTTTCTATACTCGAATCTCGAAAATGCTCTAAATAAACAAAGTTCATAGTAAAAAGTACAATTGGTGGTGAAAATGAAGGATTTTGAGAATCTTTAATCGTCACTTCTCCAAAAGGCAGCTCTTACCGAAGGGATTAACGAATTATTTAAATGAAAGTTTAACATCTAATGGAAAAACCATTTATAATTATTTGACTGTCTTCAATAATTAAAAAAAAATACTTGAAAAAATAATTGAAAAGAACATTTAAAAAATATTTTTTTCAATGAAATAAACAACTATAGACTAACCTTTTAAAGAAAGGGACATTAAACATTTTCATTTCTCTTTGGAAATTTCAGCTGATATTTTAAAAGCAAGTTCTTAATTCTGAGTTTTCAAATTACATTTTCGATAAAAGGAATCCTATTAAATTTTTCTTTAAAGAAAAATTTAAATACTTTTAGGATAAAGAAATAAAACTGGCAGTTCTAAATAAGTTTGATTTTTATAAAGCATTAAAAAGTATAAATTTTTATCAAGTAATTGAGGTTTCATTTTAAAAGTTTAATAATGATGATAAAATGATGGTGAAATAAAAATTAAAACATAAAAAGCTATCGAAATCGACAAAAACAAAATCTGTGTCATTCTAATTTAGTTATTAAGTCATAAAAGTAAATTGGTTTAAAAAAGCATAAATGTATTTCACTTTTTACTTAACTTAATTAAAGAGAAGTGCATTAGAGAATTAAAAATGAGATTAATAAACATTGAGATAAGTGTCAATTTTTAAACGTTTAACCTTGCAGCAATTTTAATTAGTTTTCTTATTTTAAATATATATGTGTTATATATATATATATATATATATATATATATATATATATATATATATATATATATATATATATATATATATATATATATATAACGTTTAATTTTAGTAATTAAACATTTCAAGTTTATATGAGTTCAGGTGTTATGTACTAACATACGAGGCATGTTTTTTAAGTAAGTACCGTTTTGCAATTAAAAAAAGACGTGCAAAGATATCGCAATAATTTTATTTTCACATGAAAGCCTGTACCTTAATCTACTTTTCTACATAAGTTCCGTGATTATTGAGGCACTTGTCATAACGTGGCACCAGTTTTGAATACCCTCCTCATAAAAATCTGCCGCCTGACTTTTTAATCACTGTGTCACAAATATTCTGACTTCGTTATCGTCTTGAAGACGCTGACCACCCAGGTGTTTCTTCAAGTGCAGGAACAAATGGTAGTCACTGAGCGCCAGATCAGGGCTGTATGGAGGATGATCTAGAGTTTCCCATTTAAAAGATTTGATGAAAACTTTGGTCCGATTAGCCACATTTGGACGGGCATTGTCATGCAGCAAAACGATACCCTTACTCAACTTGCCACGTCTTTTGTTCTGGATTGCACGACGAAGATTGTTCAATGTCTCACAATAAGACGCTGCATTGATTGTCTCATTACGAGGCAGAAACTCCACTTGAAATACTCTTTTTTTGTTTCAAAAAACTGTGCACATGATTTTCCGGGCAGAAATTGTTTGCTTAAATTTCGCTTTTTTGGGTGATGATGAATGTCGCCTTTCCATGGATTGTTGTTTCGATTCTGGTGTGACGCAGGCCACCCATGTTTCGTCACCAGTAACAATTTTGTCTAAAAATCTTCACCTTCATTGTGGTACCACTCAAAGAAAGTCAATGCACTGCCTAAACGTTGGGTTTTGTGCAAATCCGTCAACATTTTTGGAACCCAACGTGAACATAATTTCCGGTAATTCAAGTTCTCGGTCACAATGCGATACAAAACACTACGAGAATATTGTGGAAAGCAGTCGCACAATGATGAAATTGTAAAGCGTCTGTTTTCTCTCACCTTTTCGTCCACTTTCTGCACCAAATCTTCATTAACGACCGAAAGACGGCCACTCTGTTCTTCGTCATGCACATTTGTGCGGCCATCTTTAAATGCTCTCACCCATTTCCTTACCATTCAATCACTCATAATGTTTTGTCCGTAAACTTCACAGATCTCACGATGAATATCGATCGGTTTTGCGCCTTTAGCACTAAGAAATCGTATAACAGCCCGTACTTCACAATCAGCGAGACTCACGATTGTCGGAGGCATCTTAAACACTCAATAAACAACTTATACAACGTAGAATCAGACTGTAATGGCGTCAGCGCGTAGGCAAGAGATGTAGGTAACCAGCGCGTATGCGCGGAACGCATTGAAATTTTTAAACTGGCACCTTTAGAATTCGACAAATTGAAACACTTCCTTACCATATCTATTTATCTATCTATTTATATCTATATACATATGAATATGCATAAAGTAGTTAATAAATATAATAATAATTAATATTATTATTTATCAATAAATATTATTAATAAACTAGTAGACCCGGCAAACGTTGTTTTGCCATATAAATTATTTCTAGGGATTATTTTAGTAGAAAAACATAACTATAACTTATTGTAAGTGTGTAGGGATGTGGTATAATGATGGAAGAGACATGGAGCGCTGTGGATGACGGAATATAAAAAATAACAAAACACCAAATATTTATACATTTAATTCATTCAAATTTATATATTTATATATATATATAATTATATACATCACAAAGTATGATAATTTTAGAAAAAACAATATAATTATCTTAATGCAGTAGAATGTACAATATTTTTTGTCATACCTTCTTTAGCTAATACAAACAAACTGGATGGTTTGCCCACTCGAGAGCATGCTACGTATAATTGCCCATGTGAAAAACATGGTGTGCTCAAATCTAAGCCACAAACAGACATCGTTTGGCCTTGAGATTTATTGATGGTCATTACATATGCCAATCTAATTGGAAATTGAAGACGTTTGAATTGAATTGGCACGTCTGTGGGTATAATAGGGATCCGTGGTATCAATATATTTTCACCTCGGAATTTGCCGTTTAAAATGATGGCTTCGACAATATTATTCATTAATTTTTTAATAACTAATCGCGTGCCATTACACAGCTGTGGTGGGTTTAAATTGCGAAGCAAAATAATCGGAGATCCAACTTTCAATCGTAAATTATGCGGTGGCATGCCTGGTAAATCTAATGAGTTTAAAAACTCTGCTGGATAATTCACAACTTCTGTGGCAAACTGAATCAACAGATTTGTATGTCACCAAGTCCCCTGGCAACAACTGTTGTATCTTGAGATTCAATTCATTGACGTCCACATTTTTTGCTGCTAAAATTGCTCTTTCTGCCAGCCACTCATGGTTGATGTGGTTTGTGTGTACATCGGGAAATATTTGGTTAATGAGATCATCTTTCGAATGAATGATTGTGCAGAAATCGGTCGGTAATTTTATACATCCAGTTTTATCGACAGGAAATTTTCCATCGCCGATATCTAACAGTTGTTTAGAGAATGTTTCAGCAGATGAATCTTGAAGCATTTGAATGCGCATGTTTACTTTAAGTTGCAATTTTTCAACATTACGCCACAATAGTGATGATTTTAAGCAGGCGTTGATATCATCAGCATGCGTTGAACATGGAATGACGGGAAGTGTTTGTCTAAAATCACCTGAAAGGAGTAATAGAGTGCCGCCAAATAGTTTATCGTTATTTTTAAGATCTTTCAATGTCCTGTTCAACGCCTCAAGCGAATGCTTGTGTGCCATAGTGCATTCATCCCAAATGATAATTTTACACTTTTTCAGCACTGTGGCCATGGACGATTTTTTTTTATATTGCACACTGCATCTGGGTTCTTTTGAATATTTAGTGGCAGCTTAAATACTGAATGAGCTGTTCTACCTCCATCCAATAAAGTTGCTGCAATGCCAGACGATGCAACGGCCAATGCGATACCATTATTCGATCGTATTTTAGCAAGCCTTGGATTGACAGTAAATACTCGTCCCAAGACGTTTGATTTGAATAAACCTGGACATGCATCAATCGGTGTGCCTTGCTTGCGGGGCATCCATTTTTTTGTTTGAGTCCAAGTGAAATAGCGGGGAATTTCTGAATAAAGTAATGTCCGTGCAAAGGCACCAAAAGCATTCGCACGATTACACAATTCAAAGAATTCGATGAGTGTAGTTTTTAGTGGACTAACAGCACGACCAATCGCTGTCTCCTTCGTGAAATATACGCGCTGACCATTTTCAAGATGGACTGCTAAATGAATAACTGCTGGATCCCGTTCATGAATTGAGAAACCAAAGATACGCCAAACAGCTTCATTGGAGCTAATATACCGGCCAATTTCGTAAAGAGTTATTTCATCGTTGTTATTCACTGGAGGAACATTCTCGTTGGTATTTTCAACTCGAAATACAGGCATATCACTGCCTTTATTCACATACTTGCAAATGTATTTGATGCTCTTCACTGAACTGCAGAACTCAACGTTGATATGAGCGTCGTATGTTTTGCTCAGCAGAGGCGAGTATGGCACAACCCAACGGTTGTCAATTTCAATATCTGTGTGGTTGATATTCTTAATAAATGAATGTCCGCCATTATCGGGACTTCTCCGACGATATATTGGATATCCGTCAACATTTGTTATCGTATCATTAGTGAAACTTTTGGGGAAACTTTTGGCACATTTTCCATCTGACATGCAAGGCGATGATCTATTCAGATTAGCGCAAGGGCCGTGAATCATGTTTGCAGTAACAATATCAAACAGCAATGGATCAGTAGATGGATCTGGAATTTCCGCAGAAATTACACTATCAATTTCTTCAGGACGGATTTTGTCGAATAACCAAACCAAAATATGTGCGTGAGGTAATCCACGCTTTTGCCATTCAACTGTATACATACAGCAACGTGTGGGGCCGAATACATGTAATTTTGTGATGAAATTTATTAAAGACTTTAATTTTTGTCTGAACACACGTGCTGTAATGTCATGACGATGTATTGCATTTTGCCCAGGCAATAGCAAAGTTGTAATCTCCCGCCATTTTGGATTGCATGTGAATGTGATAAATAAGCATGGCCGTCCATATTCGCGCACAAAAGTCATAGCATCCTGTATATATTCTTGCATATGACGTGGACTGCCTATGTACGATTATGGTAGAATGACAGAGTTACCAATTTCGTCGGCGTCAGCATTGTTGACAATAGCATCTCGCAAGTGAATGTATTCTTCCGCACGCAACTTTTGTTGATTAAATCGCAAGTACCGTAGTCGTTCGCTCTCTATCTTCACGTACATGTCGACCATGAATTGTTGACAAAGCTCACGACATCGTAGAATGACGTTCTCCTGACCACGTCTTACCATCAATCGATATGCATAAAAATCCTTCGAACTAACGTTCTTGTTTGTTTCGGCTCCTGTAATAATGCATTAATAAATAAATATTAACAATAGTTAAGCTTAATGAATTAATCAATATTAAATTAACACAGGTCCGTAGCTAATGGAGTGCTATGGGCTGCTCAGACCCCCCCCTTTCTAAAATATTTTTAGCCCCCTGGAAAAGGCACCAAGGTTACTAAGTGAATTTATGTACCAAAATTCTAAGGAAATTCTGTTCCAAAATCTAAGTTAGTTTGAGGCCCTTTCCCAGTTTTGTAGAATTTCTAAATTGTATCTAAAATAAGCGTTTCAACATTCGCTCATCTTATTTGCGCATATGAAGCTAACATGATATTTAATTTTTTGCAAGTTTTACAATCAAATTTTTCATCATCCAATTCTTTTCTTAGCATAAAATGAAATTATGAAAACAGTTTAGAAAGAAACATACTATCTACAATGTAAATATGTACTAATTTATCTTTTTGCGTCAGAAAGATAGAAACTAAACGTAAGACCTCACCCACCCCCCTACATTCTCTTGAGCCCCCCACCTATTCTTCACTTCTAGCTACGGTCCTGAATTAAGTGCTTGTTTAATGAGTAATAATGAAGTTCATAATGAATATAGTACCTGAAGTGGGATTTCGTTGTTTAATGTTTATGCAATATCCGTCTTGTCCCTTCCAGAACATTAGTGGATATTGGAGAGCGTCATATGAACGGTGTGTATCAGCAATGAACTGTAGATTATTATTTCTTCTACGAATCACGATTTCTCGTGTACCTGAATGATCGCCAACTATAATTCCAGCAACTTCTTCAACGGCAGGAGCATTGAATCTACGAATGTGCTCTTCAGCAGGTGTTTTGTCAGGATTGATGACAATAGCGTGTTCATCACTTTCTAATTTGTGCATGTGTGATTTGAATATTTTCAACAATTCATTGTGCTCATTCAATAGAGCGTCCAGCTCACTGATGATACGCCTTGCAGAAAGTGAATTGAGGTGACTGTATCTACAACGTGCATCCACACGTGCATCCTCACCGCCCATAAAATAAATTTGTAAATATTTACGTGGTTCGTCTGGCATTGGCAGCAATGAGCCCACTTTGTGATAAATTTGGCCTTTGATTTTGAATGTTGAATTGTTGACCATTTACATTGCTATTCTTAACTATTTCTGTTGCTCCGAACGACGTCATTTGGAAACATAAATTGAATGTTCTTATTGACTTCAGAAACAGGTTAGAATTTGGATCCGTTCCGAAAAGAAGACTGTTCAGTGGTTCGGGTGGTGTTCCAATTGCTGGTAATTGCACCTTTCCTGATGCGCAACACATTCCGGCTGCTTCATTTTTTAATTTAAGGGCATTACAATGCAGGCATTCCTTATCCATAGCACTAGTTACCACTTTTGAATGAGAATAATATTGAATATCAGGCTCATACTTGAATGCTAGACGCAGGAATGAATCAGATGTAAATGATCGATGTACATGTTGGCGTAGTGTATCATTTACTCGGCGTCTGTCAACTATGGAATGGCGTGCTTTTCTTTGTTCTAATCTTCTTTGTTTATTTCGTGCAGCTCGCTTATCTTCTGATTCTGCTTGACGAAATTGCGCCATGCTCACACGTGCATTAGTATTACCTTGCTGGATTTCTTCTTTTGTTCTTTGGGCTCTTGTATTTCGCATGCCAGCAGCTTTACTTGTTTGACGGCCCAAGGAAGCCCCTTTGCGTCTTGTTGGCATTGTTCACTGTACGAAACACACATGAATAGAAAAAATTGAATTACTTAATGATGAAAAACAATATAGTAACAATGTTTTTTATTCCTTGATTGTACATGTATACACATACGTGTAAATACACACATATATCTATCGATACTTATATAAAATAGTTTGCCCTAACAGATTGATAATCAACGCACAGACCAAACTACTAAACATAGTAACATGAAAATTGGGAAAAATATACTTCTTATGATGTAAGCGTGCACTAAGATTAGATCACCCCTCTAAGGTGGCGAGGGAAACGGGGAGGGGTCGAAAATTCTGAAACATCCTCCTATATCTCAGCAGCCGTTTAAGGTATCCACGTGAAATTCCAGAAAATGAATCTACTAAAATATAATTAAACAGGCATTTCAGCGATTTTAGAAATTGCCCTCCTCCTCCTGATGGGGTTGAATGAAAGAGTCGAACAGTTAAGAATTTTTTGCACTTCTCAGCAGTCGTTTAAAGTAAAAGCGTGAAACAGCAGAAAATAAATGTAAAAAAGTAATTAAAGATGTGTTTTAGCGATTTTAAGATTTTTACCCCGAGGGGATTAATTTTGTGGTAAAAAATTCCGAACTTTTTTTTGGGCCTGTCATGTAACATATCATTGGTTAGTCCTCTGTCTGCTCTTTCATATTATAAAATTTCCTTCCATTACCACAATTTAACTTCCCCCCTTCGGGGGGCAGTTTTCGAAATGTTTTGAAATTGTACCGTTTCATCATCACAGATAGGATTTTTTACGGAGCCTCTGATAAATATTTGTTATAATATTTGAAAATTTCAGATTGCGGAAGGTTTTATATCTGGAAGACATGAGTTATACTGTTCGCCAAATGCGTGACGTTTTTGTCCTTTTTACGCCAAAAACTCGATTTTTTTTTTTTTTTTTTTTTTTTTTTTTTTTTTTTTTTTACAAAATTTTCACTGAATTTCCGCCGGTAAATTTGACTGATCTTTTATTACTCAGATAAGTAATTTAATTAGTATTTTTTTCAAAATTTTCTGAGTATGCCCAGTATGGAGATCTTCCTTGTCAGCAGCAGGTTTAGGTAGAAGCGGGGATTTCAAGGTAACAGATCTAAAAAAAAAAAACTGTCAAACATAGGTATTTTAGTCATTTTAGAGCTATTTTGTCTATTATGTCGTCAACATCGATGTTGAACAGAATAATGCAAGATTACATGAATAAGACAACAATTATGAATGTTTGATTAGATATTGTGGTACTACTCTGTTATCCTGTCGACCAATTTCGCCAAGTTATACAAATCGCCAAACTAATAGCCAAATTATACATATTGACATAATTTTTATTTCAAATAACGAAAAAACAAATAATTAGTCGAATAATTAATAAAAATACAGATAAAAAGTCAAAATAAAAATCACTTAATGACATTTTAAGCACGTGAATCGTAATTAATGTAATTGAATGTGAAATTCACGATCATCCATTATTGGCATTTAATCTTATAGATTGGCGATAATTTTTTGGTCGACGGGATAACCTATTAATACCGATATTTCCTTTTCTTCTTAAATTTTTGCTAGATCAACTTCGTTTTATTCAAGATATCTTAAGAGAAACCGACCAGCGTTGTGGACAAAGATTACTAGTATATATATTACAATGTTTAATGTTATTTAGTGTATCATTTATTATTATTATTATTTTTATTTAGCTGTCACAATATTTCTCTTTTAGAATGATTCACACTAAATATTGCACTCACTGACTAATATTTTTGTTATAGTATTGTTTAATAATAAACCAAATGATACTACTTGGTTCTCCTGTTGACCAAAAAACGTGGCCAATTATAAGATTAAATGCCAATAATGGGTGACGGTGAAAATACGATAAACGTGTTTAAAATGTAATTAAGTTTTATTTCCATTTTTTATTGGTATTTTTATTAAATATTCTGCTAATTATTTGTTTTTTCGTTATTTGAAACAAAAACTATGTCAATATGGAAAATTTTGGCTATTAGTTTGGCGATTTGTATAATTTGGGGAGATTGGTCGGCAGGATAACCAAGTAGTACTAAACAAATTAATCATCTATATAAAAAAGCATAAGTCATATGACTGTCATCAGCATTTTTAGGCTGATCACTTCACTTTTTATAAACCACTCGGATTTTAAAACGGATTATAAACGGTCTCGGATTTTTATAAACCACTCCAACACTGATTTTATCTCTAATGATTTTATCTCTAATAATACTACTTGGTTATCCCATCGACAAATTTCGCCAAATGATAGAAATCGCCAAAGTATTAGCCAATTTATACAAATTAACTTAATTTTTCGATTAAATAACGAAAAAACAAATAAATTAATACAATATTGATAAAAGCAGAAATAAAAAGTTGAATTAAAAATCACTTGACGATGTAATAAACATGTACATTGTGGTTAATGTCAAGTGTATGTGACATTTACGATCATCCATTATTCGTATCATTCATCTACCTTGTAGTTGGTCGGTAGATTTTTGGTCGAGAGAATAACCAAGTAGTATAAAATGTCTAAGCCATAAGATTGTCAAAAATAAAAACAGTCTAACCATTCCGCTTTTTACATATGGCAAATGGCCATTGTCAAATTACTAATATGTATTCTAGTATGTATATTCTTTATCAGATTGAGAGGAAACTACAAAAGTAATAAACATAAAAAATGTCTATATTCAATTTAAACTATAACATTTTCACGTTTCATTAAAAAATATTATTTACCTTATTCTGAAGACATCGGCATTAAAAATTTCTTCTTTTTTTTTAATAATTTAATTTACTACCTAAAACATGGGAATATAAAAAAAAATACATCATTCTAAAATCTATTGTTGCCAACAACTTCAAAATAATAATAATTATAATTATAATTATAAAGTAAAAAAATAAATTTAATGACAAATTATGAATTTGTTGAAAACCATTGAGTTCGGCTCGCAAAGCATTCAAACAATGAATGGACAGAGACATTTATTCTTATGACGTCATAGCATGAAAATTTCATCAATATCGCTTAAGCCGTTTCGAAGAAATTTTTACGGGGTGGACCACCCTTATCACTTAGGGTTATAAAAAATAGATAACAACCTATTCTCAGACCTACTGAGTATACATATAAAATTTCATCAAAATCGGTTAAGCCGTTTCGGAGGAGTATGGCAACTAACACTGTGACAGGAGAATTTTATGTATATAGATATAATAATAGTAGTTAATAAAATAGTTAATGATTCGCGCATTAAAACGTAACCTGTTTACCAAGTCATATCTTGGTGGAAAAACCTTAAAATAAATTTCAGTGGTTGACTCGTAGGTTTACCATTGATTTTTCCTTCTCTTAGTACGAATCAAGTGCTAAAATCGAGTTTTTAAATGTTTTCCACCATGATATCAAATTGCAGGCCGATGGCGATTTAATATGCGAATCGATTTTTAACTAATTCTGAAATTTCAGCCATGAACTCAACAATGTGATTGTTCTGCTGCCTTACGGTCTATTTGTGTTGTTTATTGATCGTATAAATATCTTGATGGAGTTAGTAAATCAAGTATGTAGTCATATCAGCTTATTTGCTGATATAACTACGATTATATGCGATACTACTATAAGATGCACGAACGCATAAAATGCAAAATATGCAAAATTTACCATATAAAAACATTATAAATTTTACCATAAATTGGACACTGTATTGATTTGAAAGCATCTTGTATAAATTCTTTAACCTAGCATGTTGCTTCTATAGTTTATTTGCAGGGACTGTTGAATGGTACTTTGAAAGATTACTTTCACCCTCAACGTAATTTTAAATAGCAATTAAGAAAGAAGTAATAATTGTGAACACTAAAATTTACGATCAAAAGTGAAATACATAATGTAAACAAATCATCACATGTTTATCTAATTATAATGTACAGATCATAAATATGCATTTTTAAGACATTAATGAAACGAGGACTGTTAAATTGTCATCAAACGAACAATTTATAAGTGAAATGTTTAAGATAATATCATAAGCTGTTTTTTTATAACGACACTTAATTCATAAGTTTTTGCTTTTGATATTAATAATAATGTTTTCTTGTATATTTTACAGATATGAATATGTAGTCATATAGAAAGGTGCTTTTTATATGTGCTCCATTTATTTAACCGAGATAACAGTCTTAAAAAACAAATAGTGCTATTTTTATTTGTGTACGTGTCAATGAAAAACCTTACATTTTCGAATTTTTAAAAAAAGGTAATTAAAAAAATGAAGCGACACATGGATTACACCGGTATAAAAAATGTGAAGGTAAGTCAATCTTATTTACCTATTTTCTTATATTGATTGAATTTACAAAATAAACAAAAGAGAAACTTTCTTACTCACGCAAGAAGATTGTTATGGTACCTACCCGTAAAGCATGGTGAGTCACTGCAACGTCGTTGTGAAGTCACATTGTGACTTTGTGACCATCAATTGCCGATGTGACGTCACGTGACGTCGATGTTAAGTCACAGAGACTAAAATGTGAAGTCGTTATGGCCGCTTTAGAGCTCTTTTGCGACGTTTCACAATGTGGTCACAATGTGACAAATTTGTGAAAAATGTGTCATTTGTGACTAATTTGACATTAACATTGTGACGAAACTGTGACAAAAGCGATGATATTTAAATTGCCAGAAACATGTTTTTTTAAAGTAAACAACATGTTTTGAAGGATATTTATAAATTTCTAAAGATTTTTAAGAAAGTCACATGTCAGTCACAATGTGACATCACTGTGACCATGCATGCTATTAGGGTATATCTAACATTATCCAACTCTATATTCTCAGAAAACCGGGTTTGTCGATGCTATAAGGTTTCCAGTAAATATTTTAATACTCTGTAGAAATGTTTAACATTTTTCGGTTACAATATAATAATTTATAAAATATATACTTCATAAAATAATTTAATACTAAAAACATTTTCATTCTAAAATAATTTAGAAAATTTTAATTTCCAACAGAGAAATACGTTTTCCAAACAAGAAATCAGATCAATTTTTTTTTTTTCATTAAAGCTGATGTATGTACCGTAAAATAAAGTAAATAAAATGGAATAGAATTACTAACCCATTCATACAAATGAACAAGGAGGACATACTTAAAGTTATTTATTTAAGAAATTGTAAAATGTTAATGTGAGAAAACATTTTTCTTCTAAAATAATTTAGAAGAAAAATTGAAAATTATGTTTTGTAAAGAGAAGTCAGACCAGTTTGTTATTTTTTTAAGCTTATGTATGTATTTAAAAATAAAAAAAAGTAAAGAAATCAACCTTTCATACACATGACAATGTGATGTTGAAAGTTTTATAACAATATCATAATTATAAACAAGTTGGAAATTGCACGTAAAGCGTAGCAAATGAGGTGCGTTCGTTGATAACGAAGTTTTAAAATATTCAGATCTTGCTGATATAGTAGAGCGTACTTTGGATACAGTATAGTGGTCGAAATCTTTGTGTTCCTGTAAATATGCAGGGAGTAATACTTATTATACTTCATTAACGTATATCTTATTCATAAAATGTGTAGTAGTTTAATATAGTTAAAACACCCCCACCCCCAAAACAATGTTTTCCCGTATAACATTATTTAGTGGAATACATTTGTGTGGCCCTGTAATTTAATAATAAATATTCTTTGCATCACAGATTATACAAAATGTATTTTTAGTACATATTTCATAGATTCATGTCGATTCTATTATATTCAAATGAGTGTAACAACATTAAAATGCATTTGAAACTTTTTTCCCCATTGACCGTAATGCAACCGAATACTTTTGATTGTCCCTGTAATTGATCAATGCATCCGATTTTCATAACATTTGAAATGACTCGACAAAATTATGTAATAATTATACGTTTTAAATTTCAAACGATTAAAATGCATTTGAAACTTTTTTCCCCATTGACCGTAATGTAACGGAATCCTTTTGATTGTCCCTGTAATTGATCTATCCATACGATTTTCATAAAATTTGAAATGACTCGACAAAATTATGCAGTAAATATACGTTTTAAATTTCAAACGATTAAAATGCATTTGAATCTTTTTCCCCTATTGACCGCAATGTAACGAAATGCTTTTGATTGTCCCTGTAATTGATCTAACCATACGATTTTCATAAAATTTGAAATGACTCGACAAAATTATGCAGTAAATATACGTTTTAAATTTCAAACGATTAAAATGCATTTGAATCTTTTTCCCCTATTGACCGTAATGTAACGAAATGCTTTTGATTGTCCCTGTAATTGATCTATCCATCCGATTTTCATAAAATTTGAAATGACTCGACAAAATTATGTAATAATTATGTATTTTAAATTTCAAACGATTCGGTCTGATAGTTTTTGCGTTGTTATATGCGGACAGACGGACGGACTGAGCGACAACAATAGGTGCTACGTATTTACATAATTACGAACGCACCTAAAAAAACCCTTCTATTGTAATTTTAAAACAAATTGAAAAGAACGTTTTGCAAAGAAGAAGTAAGACCATTTTGTTTAAAGTTTTTTAAGCTGATGTATGCAACTTAAAATTAAAAAAAATAATTAAATAAAATGAACATAATAATATATAGGACCAGGATTAGTATATAGGACCCTTTCGGGTCCGAAAATTTTTCAATTTTTAGAAAAAAAATATTTTTACGTTAATAACATTAACACTACCTATTCAAATACATTAGTGTTTAATGAATATTGGATTGTTTGAAAGATAACAAATGTTGTTATTTTTGCGTATTATTCAATTCATATTCATATGACAATAGGATAAAGAAGAATTTTTGGAGATGTTTAGAAAATAGATTTATCATTATTATTAGAAAATAGAAGAAGATTTATCTTATATTAAAACTTTCTAATACTTTTTGCCCTTTATTATACATGATTCTCACAGAAAAGTAATTTTCATTTTAAATTTAAATTGTAAAATATATGTTTAAAATAAAATAATCGCAAACGGCGCAAAGAGAATTAAATAAATAATAATAATTATCATTATTACTGTTGATTTCAAATTCAACATTTAGGTAGAAAAAATAATATTCTTAGAAATAATAATATAAAATTTTCCTACCTTGCGGGTTCTTGAGGGATGTACGGTGGGCGGAATCACAATTCTTTTCCATCTTCACAAACAAGAAATCCACAGCAAATAAAGACACAGAACGTAAACACATAAAAAAGGTTGATTATTTACAAGCGCGCAAAATATTACATGTTTCTTAATTACAATCCTCAGTACGACTACATAAAAATCTGAAAAATGCAAAAAAAAAAAAAAAAAAAAAAAAAAAAAAAAAAAACATAAAAAAAGATCGTAAATAAGCCAATCAGAGTTCAATTTGCAAAAAGAAAGAAAAAAATAAATGTTCTAAAGATGATCGGCTGCTGGCGCTGGGGGTTTTAGTGAAGATTGTTTTCACAATTACTAAATGCCTAAGCATAAAAGAAGTCATATAGTAAATAGGCATATACTAACATTAAAACATGCAAATTGTAGCAAAAGTACTTCTTAAAACAAAATACTACTCCCTTAAACGTCGTGAAGTATTAGTAGCACATGAGATCCAAAAGGTTTAAAGTTAAACATTTGCAGAAATTCGATCATAATAATAATAATAATAATAATAATAATAATAATAATAATAGAAACTATTCATGTTCTGAAAAGAAACGGAAAAGAAATTTTGCAAATAAACTTATTCTTTGTCATAAGAAAATATTGTGTTCTACCAGTTTTCATTTATATTTCAATAGCATAACATCGTTTCCGTAATAAAAAAAAAATCTAATTTTAAAATGATATGCTGCATCAAATGTTTTACTCTTTCTTTCAACAGCATGTTCTACTCTTTCTATTTTTTACTCGGTACATGATTTTTTTGCAACATTAATCAAACTTTATTCATAAATTAATATGCTTTGAGATGTACAATGCTTAGTTTTCATTATCTTATAGAAGAATTTTTTATTGTTTTGGATTCAATTTTAAATATGTCAGTCGCTCTCTTCTTCCATAGTATGTTCAGATTATGCTAATTTGTGAAATACATTTCTCAAAAACTTACAGATTTAAATTCATTACATCAAGAATTTATAAATTTGACAAAAGATAATCGATTTTGACATTTTATGGTAAAACAATTTTTCACTCCATTACTAATGCAATTAGTTTTAAGTATCTTTTATAAAAGACTTAAACAATTATGGATTTAATCAGTTATGTGTAAACGTAAATAATTACTTAAACGTTATGTGTCAACAAAGAAAATAAGATGAAACTGGTGTAATTTCAAAAGAGCTAAAAAAGATATTTCAATAGCAATAAAATAGTTTCAATGCGTTTGGCCTTTCGATAGATCTATGTCTTACTTCATCAGGAGCAAACGAAACGTTCTTCTATTATTAATGCAGCAGTAACACCGAAATTTAAGATACACGGAAAAGAAACAAGCTAAAAAAACAGTCGATAAAACAGGAGAAAACATCACCCTTTTGTTTTAATTATACTCTTATGTGATCGGTTGTTATTTACTGCTTTCCTATTGGTTTCTTTTTTTAGATTCCTTCCTTTGTGCTAACCCTTCAGTTTAGTCTGGTCACTGATTTCATAGAATAAACATATCTTCCTTGCGCAACGACGAAGAAAGCGATCTTTCAAAAGGCTTACCGAATTCATACCTTTTTTTCCTGTTTTAAGAAGATGTTTTATTTATTTTTTATGTGTAATCATTTAATTTGATTCAATCTTCTTTAAAATGTATCTTCTATTATCAGTAATAATTCTTCAGATTTAATTTGTAGAATCTGTTTCGTGTTCAAAAAAGTAAACTCAACAAATAAACTCTTTTTTTCCTCGATTTTTTATCTTTTCTATTGATTTTTTTATTGAATATCAAGCTTGCATGTATTTTTTATGCAATTTATAAAGAAAGCAAGAAATATGAAAAGAAAAAAAAATAATAATCGATATAGATAGCTGCATCGATATCCGAATAAAAAAAAAAACATTATCAACATTTCTATTATATTTATTATGACATACATATTTACCGAGCAGTATATAGTATTTACTTAATGAAATATTTTAGTATAAATAGATAACTTTTATTTTGTTTTTTGTTTAATTAAACATCAGTCGTCAATAAAAATTTTAAACTTACACAAAGATTTTCCTTTCAGCATTTTTAAGAAGGCAAATATGTAAACATAGAAATAGATATTTAAAGCTAAATGTTCTTATTGACAGATTTTTAATTATGAACAGAAGAAAATTTTTTTAATTTAAGAAAAAAATATGACTTTTATTTTTAAACATATTGGGGAGACCGGGGCTAGTTGGCCATAGGGGTGGATTGGCCAATTTGCTTTAATACTTAAACCAGTCACCAGATGTCGCCACAAGTATAGAAACATGTTAGAAAACCTGCTCCCCTACCCTTCCAGGAGTTTCAGTTCTCTTAACAAAAGAAAACTAAGACCAATGTTGATTTTTCACAGAACGTTTTAAAGACCTTAAGAGATACTTCACAAGAACAAAGGTGAATAATATTTTGAAAGTTCAATTTATAGCGATTCTTTTGATGTAACAATAAATATTCAATGTTGTTAAGAGATGTGTAGAATAGCAAATTTATTTCAAACATGGCGAGGGGGCAAGTTAGCCCACTTACGTTGGGGCAGGTTGGCCCGGTGGGTCAATGTGACCCTGTGTTTTATTGGAAAATAATTATTGCTATGTTGTTAGAACAATTTTTCTTAAGCGGTTTGTAATCTAATTAGCAAGTAGACCTACTGAAAATTACAACTATTCTTGTATAGCGTTGACACTATGATATAAACTAGAGGTCACCAGTTCAATCGTATACATCCCAATAAGCATTATTCCTACTTACGTAAACGTGTACGTGCTTACATTTCGTAAACATCATTCGTGAACGTGCACCACTCAATGGGCCAAAGTACCCGTGCACGGGGTAGGTTGGCCCAAATGACATCACACCATAACTAAATTCATAAAGTTCTTAAAATTTTATATTAACTAAAAATAAGCGTTTTCCTCACTAGTTAAATGTACTAGGTATTGTAAAAAAATACTAGCTTTGAAAATAAACAAAATTTAGGTATTGAAAAAAATTACGTAAAAAAAACTGAGCCAACGTGTCCCGGTCTCCCCCAACTCGCTTCTATTAAACTTAAATAAAATAAATTTTTGCATCAAATTTAAAGAAGCATAAGAATAACTATTTGTCATTCGCATGCAGATACGATTCTGTAACTTTCAACTCATAAGATATCTTGAATAGATACAGGATGCGTCAGGATTAATCATTCAAATTTGTTGGTAAGTAGAAAACAGAAAAAGAAGACAATTCCGAATAGGAGAGTTTTGGCGCAAACTAATATATGCAGTTACAGAGGCGATACAAACATATGAAGTTTTAGAGGGCACTGTGTATCCTCAATTTATAGTCCAAGAGCTGACAACATAAAAACCTAGCTCATAGAGCAGAAGAAAAAAAAACCTTTCTTTTTTGGAAAAGTAGAATTAGGGTAATCTAATGATCCCTGTCTGTCAGAAGTGAAATGGTGCATGCCAAAAATTAATACCAATAGTCGTTCACTCGTAGGTCATCATTGTGCTTCTTCTACAAAGGTATGAAAACAGTTAAAATTGGAAGCAGGAAAACACAATGTTAAACCTAGGAGCGAACAACTAGTGATATTAATTTTTGGCTTATGCACCCCTTCCTTTCCGACAGACATGGATCAGTAGATTTTCCTATTACTACTCTTCCATAACAGAAAAGGTTTTTCTTTTTCTCGATGCCATAGGTTTTTGTGCTGTTGGCTCTTGGACTATTCGCAAACGAAAAGTGTAGACGGGCATTTCTCTACCAGATGACCTTGTTGAAAGAACATGATACGGTAAAGGAGTATACAGATATGCATCTACCTTAGAATACTTTAGGGAAAACGACTGGAGAGCTGCAATATTGTCTGTACAACTCTAGCTGGTACATACCTCAGAATAAAAATTTTGCGTTCATCAGTAGCTGAAAAGAAATGCAAATGTTACTTGCTCTGTATCCGCCACTCTGTTGAATACGAAGCACTGAACTGGCGAGAAACACGTGATGATTCATGTTACTTCTGGAAATCCACTTTGTGAATTGACGACAGGTTGGACTTGACAGAGAGCTGTGCGTATGGTCAGAAATTGTAAATGCATAGCGTCTTGCAAAACATCATGAGTTTTTCTATAAAAAAAAATAAAGATCAACCTTCATACCACCGTGTAGTGTCCAACTTTCTATTAAATTTATGGGATGTATTTTAGATCACTCTCGCAAGAACTGTAATCATTTTCGTTTAAAACAGATAATGGGTTTGGTATCTAAACCCGTAAAGAAAACCGGAACAACCAGAGAAAACTGATAAGTATCACCTTTTTAATTTTAAAAATCAAATAAATATCATTTCCATATCAAATATTTATCACGCAATCTAAACTCTGGTAGAATGAAGCCCATGAAAATAAAAATGCATACTCATTTTCTTTCAATGTGTGAAGTCAAACAAGAAAATTCGCGGTAACCTAAACTCAGCAATTAGTGCAGTAGAAATAAGGCAAAAAACACCTTTAGGTGGAACTAATTGGAACATAAATGATTCTTGTTGTAAATGGCAGGTAACATGCTCCTAATCAACATACTAAAAATATACAGTCGTACTGTTGCGCAAAATTCGTTTTTTGGCGGCCATCTTGAAAAAAATGCGAAAAATTTTTAAAAATCGAAAAAGGCCATGTGGGGTATCATATTAAAGGAAATTTTGAGCTGATAAAGAATATGATATTTGTTTTTATAGTATAAATATATAAAAAAGTTGTGACAAAAAAATGAAGGATTTCGGTTTTTTGAAAAGCATGGTTTTATTTAAAAAATTCAAAATAAGTACACAAGAAAAGGGATTTTGTCTATAAAATCATATTTATCTAACCAAATTTAAATAACCTCTCCATATTCATCTGAATCTAAACTGTCTCCTGTGTTTGCACAGTCCTTTCAACAACAGTTATTACAAACTACTGAACATGCAAGTACATATCGGCGACATGTACACTTTGCAGTGTTGGATCTTCAGTTGTAATTAGACAAGCACATTTAATTATTTTTAACAGTTTGTCTGGTTCTGGGTTTAAGTCTGTTAATATCGGTTGGAAATATCCATCAACTAACTGCCAACCCCACAGTGTAGGATCAGGACTTGGTATATTTAGATTTCGCCATATAAAACACTGCAAATGTACTCGAAGTAGGTGATATTTAGCTGCATTTTGCGTAGGAGGCAAACGAGCTATGTCGAATTCTTTTTTAGCTGAAGCTATTTTTCTCATGTACTGCTCATAACGAAGGACGTTTAGGTCCCTTTTTTCGATGTTGCCGCCATAAAGAAACATGATAACTTTACAGCCATTTTCAATCAATTCTTCCATAGTAATATCTTTGGTTGATCCATAATATGAAGCCCATTCGCATAAAATTTTCGATTGAATGATTTTTTTGAAAGCAGAAGATTTACTTTTTCCAAATAATGCACTCGTGGTGTCACATCCCGTTAATGCGTGAATAAAAAGTAAAGTTTTGCAAGCTTTCTCTTCAAGAAATCCTTGTATGGCTTGAATGTCACGAACGTTTTCAGATTGTGTCGCAGACTGCATGAAAATATTCTTCGAAGAATGATATAGTAGTAGGATTAAAATGTCAGTGTCATCAGCTACTACAGTGACATGCTTTTCCTGGGCTAACTTTAGAGCTTCTCTGACGATTACCACGTCTGCATCTCCTTTTGCATGAATGACGGAATGACCCCTTTCTTGAAAATAATTCCCCAGCATATTGATAAAGCGTTGTTTGTTTGCAGGGTTAGAAAGAAACTGGCTTTTCTACGATGACGGGTGAATTTTCATCAAAGAATACTACAACGGACGAGTGCTTCCAGCGCAATCTATGCTCCATATCTTTTATATTAGGTTCTTCATACACATCAAAAATTATTGTTACTTTTCCATACTTTCTGTTTACAAATGATTCGTATTGCCTTACGACATCGCCAAATACTGCAGAAGCGGACCATGGTATCTGGTGAATTAATGCCCCACCATCAAGAAGGTAATAAGTAGTTGAATGAGACCGCTGTATTTCATTGACATTCATACTATATAATGAGTGTGCTAATGATGATTTATCTGTTTTTATCATTAGTTGCGTACTATGGTCAAACAATGAAGGTGGTAGAATAGATAATTCGTAATTAAAAAAATATCTTGTACCCTAAGTGCTATTATTCAAGGAGATACAAGCTAGCATCCTCTGTGTTAAAAGACGAGAATCTACATGGTGAGTCTCACCAGCAATAATAATTCCTTTTTTCAATACTTTCATGGTTACTGCTTGGTCTGATTTCAATAAAGTTTCACCTTTAAAAAGTTTACCGGTAAGTTTATCTTGGATACTTCTTCCAATGTAGTCAGCATTTTCTACAGTTACTTTCCTTTTACTATCTGTAATTCCATTAATAATATTCCATAAATCAGTTGAAGTAGCAATAAATGGATTGTGGTCCATAAAAAATTGCATTACCTTTTTCATATCTTCGAAATCTCTCGCCATCCTTGCATCAGTTAAATCAGTATGTTGTTCATTGCCAACACGGGAAACATTGGTCAGCAAACTCATTGCACATGCTACTTCACTACATCGAGAATGACTCAAATTCCAACTTGCACGTTGACTTTCAGTCATACCTCCTCCATGAGTTATACCAGAACGACTTTTGGTGCATTTCATGAGCATTTGCTCAATGTGCATATCGGTCCAAACACCAGACCATTTTCTGCCCTTTCTTCGTACTGTAAAGTGACCTTCATTAAGCATTTTGTAGAGTTCTGGTTTCGTTGTCTTTAGTTCCCGCATTTGTTGAAGGTAAATTCTTGCACATTTGGCATAATTGTTATGACTTGAACTCGCAAAAAATGGTAGCATCTACTCAACAATCTGTAAGTGCATTTCAAAATTTCCTGATCGCTCAGCCGAAATAAACATTTTTACAATATCCACCATGTTCAGATACAACAGCCAGAGTTTAGCAGTGCGGCTTTGTGATTTCAGAAGGTTCTTCCGTTCATGTATTAGTGTTGAAAGTTTATGAAGATCAGGATCTGAAATAACTTTTTCTGCCTTGATATCACCTTTGAGCACTTTTTGGAAAAGGTGAATAAATTTTTGAAGATTAAAATCATCATTTAACTCCACTTCCATTCCGTCACCAGCAACGCGGCAACTTTTTGATGCAATCTCGCTAAAATCTGAATCTGAATCTGTAGTAACTTCAACTGGGAGGCTGCATTTCAGTATATTGGCTACGATTAAAGCAGTGAGAGATGAAGAAATTTAAAAATGTCCACGATGAGCACGCGAATATGCTTTACCTTTCAACATATGCGGTATTGAATTTTCAGCATAAACTGTCTGTAGGGCTTCTTCTATGCCTGATCCAGCCACCAATCCTCCAATAGTTCAAAGAAAAGACATCAGTGTATGAAACCCACCAAGCCGGATTACTACATTATCAAATTCTCTCTTGTGATCAGCGCATTTAATTTCCAGTGCCTTTATCCACAAGCATTGATCGAAGGTTACAATCGGAGTTTCTACATTTAGTCTTTTTGCTTCATTGCTGATGAACATAAGTGTAGTGTATACACAGCTGTAAGAATTGGGATTTAGATCAATCATTGGCAGAAACTTAGTTACTGTTGTAACACTGTTTTCACCTTCTGAAGCAGTTTGCATATATCCTAACCATCCTGGTTGAGGCGTTTTAAATAACTTACTGGTACTCCAAAGAGCATCAAAATGATTAATTTGCATTGGTGCATAAGATAATTTTTCAAACTTCAATTTATTCATCGCTATTGAGCTAGGAGGATTGAATGTAGTAAAGAGGAATTTTTGCTTTTTTAATAATGTCATGTGCTAGAGGGCGAGACTTGAGTCGTTTTATTGCGTCTGTGAACAATAAAGAGTTGTTAAAAGATTCTCCTGATGAACACATTATAACTCCCATCCCGTGAAAGGTATTATGGTCATCTATTGTTGCTATATTATGATCAACATTGTCAGCAACCCATTGAGAAAAGTGACCTGAATGTACAATGCTTTGGTTACTTTCATCCATTACAGACGAGTGTATGTATTTCTGTATTTCATCATAAGACACACTGAATCCTAGACTATAAAGTTCATCAATTAGAAAACGAGATCCAAAATCTCTATGAATCTGAATGCCTACACCAAGAGGAATCGGACATATCAGAGAACGAGGCCTGCATGCTTGCATTACAGCTTGACCTATTGAAATCTGCTTCAGATCGTCCCGTTTACCACCAATTATGATATCTAAAAAAGTTAATAAAACAGGGGGTAAATATGTCTTATTTTCTTCAATGGATGCAATATCTGATGAACTAAGATAAAAGTCCTTATTTTTGTACAGCAAATTTATTTCTATTCTAATCAATTTCGCTGAAGATTCTATTAATCTAAATTTTTCTTCATCGGGATCATCAAGTCGTTTTTGCTTATGATAGTCCAGTATTATGTTTGATACAGTTTTTCCAAACGTTATCATGTCACTTTTCCCATCACTACTTGATATTATAATGTTGTCTCCAAACCTTTCTAGCAATTTTTTCTTCAAATGTCTAGAAGTGCAAGGCTCGCTTTCCTCTGATGAAAAACTACGCATTTTTTCGACTAAGTCATTGACAGATATTGGCTCTTTACAATTTTCTTGAAACCATTCACATGTCCTTTCAAAAGCATCAGAGTTCTCAGTGTTAGTTGGACGTCCTACTGCTGCGGACAATTCTCCACTGCTACCTTCAGATGTGTATTTCACAGGAATGGGTTTTCCGTTCCTAAAATTGATACTACACACTTGGTGATATTGAGCTTTTGCAGCAGGTAAATCTATGACTGAAAGCAACCTCGTATGTACATTTGCTGCCCATAAATCATTTCTAGTACTACATACTTTCAAAACTGTATCACGAAACTGGAAAGTACGTACAGGAAAGACTGCTCTTTTTTACGGTTCTGATGATCCGTAATAATCTGACCACAGAATAAACAATTCTCTTTGAAATTGAAGGATCCAACACTTCCTCGTAGCGTTCTTGAGCTGGTTGAACTAGTATCATCTTGCGACATTTTCAGTTTTCTGTCACTTTTAATTTTGATAGGGTTGACATATACACGTCGACATTCTGTATGTACTTTAAAAGTACCTGTAGAAGTAGGATTGAAAAATTCATGAATTTTATCAATTCTTTGCTTGCTTGCATTAATAATTCCTTTCAGGCCTTTTGCTGCTAATGTGACATAGGGAGTATCGTCACAAAGTTCATTAGAACACAAAATGCAAGATTTTTTTTCCATATTCCTTATACTGATTTAAAAAACTCAGAACAAAGATTGCATATTTGAAAAGAATAAGTAAGCAATTAAAAATAAGTCTCACAGTGTCGTAACTCGCAATAATATTTCATCATCTTACCACCTGCATTTTATTATTGCAACACAGAAAACTATTTATGCGTCAGATTTTCCCCCCATGCAATGTAAAGAGAACATTACATAATCTTTTAAACGTACTTTTTTATCCTGCGCCTAAAAGAATGGCGCATGCGCTCTTGTAGGAGGGTTGAACATTTGCTCAGGTTAAGAACAAAATTTTCAGTATTAGTTTTTTTGTTGTTGTTGTTGTTTTTGGACAAATAAAAACAGAAAATTTTAGAGCAGTTTGCTGTTCTAAAAATTTATTTGCACATGAGCCTTTTTACTTTTTGTAAAATTAACATTTAGTGTAAGGATTAAAGTGTATCGTCTAACTTATGATTCTTATTTTAATAGAGACAATTTTATAGTATGACATTAGAATTATAAATTTTAAATTAATATGGTATAAACGATCCCGATCCTTTGGAAATTTGGAGATAAGAAAATTTTATATCTTATATTTCATATTGTATAAATTATTTAGTAAAAATAAAAGCTGATCAATATTTATATTTTAATTTTGTAATAACAGTTAGTGTTGCAGTGGGAGTTGTCATGTGACAGTATCAGGTGTTTTCTGTAATGCAATGCAACAAAGTTACATTTAAGGTACATTTAACTATGGAGTCATGTAGGTATCATTTTTCTAAAATTTCCCGCTAGTTAATCCTTACAAACTTTTTTTTTCAAAAACCAATATCAATCTTTTTTAAGCATTAAATTTCCTGTAATTTGATACCCCACATGATTATTTAACACTTCAAATCATGATTTTCAAAAATCCGAAACCCTTCATTTTTTTGCCATATTTTTTTTTATTTACTTCTACTTTTAAAAACAAATATCATATTCTTTAGCAGCTCAAAATTTCCTTTAATATGATATCCCACATGGCTGTTTTCGATTTTTAAAAATTTTGCGCATTTTTTTCAAGATGGCCGCCAAAAAACGCATTTTGCGCAACAGTACGAATGTATATTTTTAGTATGTTCATTAGGAGCGTGTTACCTGCCACTTGCAACAGGAATTATTTATGTTCCAATTAGTTCCACCTCTAACGCTATTTCTACTGCACTAAATCATGTAAAATCTGAACGAAAATTTTGACCAACCTACTATTGAGAAAGTGTAGCCATTAGCTGATTTACTGATGATTTTGGGCAAATTTTGTGCTGAATCGCTTTCCTGAATCCAGTTACTATTTTTGTTTCGTTTTCGGCGGTATGAACTCGGTTTTCTATGAATTATATTCGTAGCGATAAAACAGGCATGTTTCACCCGAGCAAGATTTAAGTGAGAAGTTCGTGAAAATGATGTCATAGTGATGCAACAGTGATGACATGTTTCAATTTTAAATATAAAGTGCCTGTTTTCTTTTAAAAATTGTTTTTTTTTTTCAAGATAGAAAAGTCGTAGAATTTATAGCTTGCTAATATTCTTTAGTTTAAAATATTAGCAAGAAATTTCATTTGAATATAAGATTTGTTTGCTTAAAATATGAAATTGGAAATGTAGTTTAATTTTGAAATTTTATAGGTTGAATAAATGAAATTTACATAAAATACATAAAGCCTATAAAATATAAAGGCTTTATATATTTTTCAATCTGATACGCATTTATCTTATGAAAAACATTTGGTTTCCGTTGAAAGTATAAATATTTGGAAGATCCATTACTCGATAAAAGTATTGTAAATCTTTGATGCACTTTGTTCAAAAATATTGACTCGGAAGCATGGATTATACAAAACAAAAATGCTTATTTGTAAAATTCATTTTCCCTGAAGAACAAAATTTTATACCTGAATCAAGTGTTAAAAATTAAAATATCTTTTTTTTTTAATTAAACCTTGCATATTTTTCTTTCAACATTTACAGTGCAAAAGTAAATGCTTCGAATAATTTAAAATTACACAAAGTATGCTGAAATTTTATTTAAACTTTTGTACTTTTAGCAGATACAATTGTTGATTCTTATTACTAGAAAACGCGTCTCTTAATTGGGTTTTTAATCTGTAATATTTAAAACTTGTTTCTGAAATTAATTTCAAATATAACATATTAAAATGTATAAAAATAAACAAAACGTTTCTTTTAAGGTTTGCTGAAATTTAATTTAGTTTAGTAAAATTCAAAGTTACTCAGTTACTTACTCTTCAAAAAAAGTTTCTGTATGCTTCCAAATCCTTATGAAAATAATGAATAGCTCCTAAATACGAACACGTTATACTGAAACTCTTCGTTCCGGAAATTACATGTGATCTTATTTGAAAATTTGAGACATGGGACTCAGTACCTAATATAATTATTATAATACTGTTTTTACCAACAAAAAGCAGACGTCAGATGCGATAACATGCGTTGTTTAAAGTTTCTCTGGAAATTTTAACTCATCACTGCACCGTGTGCCATATCTGGCACATATCTAAAACATTATAAATCTCATTATGTGCCATGAATTTGGCCAATAGGATTGCTGTAACTGATCAAGAACAGCTCAAAAAATGTAATAACGCATATTTTTTCCATGCCAGATGTCTGCATTTGACATGAAAATGACAATTTATTCTTTACAAACGAAACAACAAGAAAAAAAAATGTTTAGGCTATCAAAACAAATTTTACTTCTATTATTACTTACCCATCATACGTAGTACAGGGTAATATAGTAGTATTCTCAAAATGAAGCAAAAACAAGAGGGGTTGTATCCATATATTCATTGATTAGTGTCAATATAGAATACACAATACGGGATGTTACGACTACTTTTGGATAAAATCCCTCTTTTTTTTGCTTCATTTTGGAAACAACGGATTTTGTCCTTTTTCTATAGACGATTACTTTCAGAATTTTCAAGCTATGATTTTGAGACTTACACAAAAGTTGCTCTATACATTTAGCTAACATAATATGCAAATGAAATTTTGATATGTTTGACGCATGCGCAGTAAAAAATTATATAGTAAACCTACTCATTTTTCATACAATTTTTATTATTTTTTAATTCTGATTACAGGGTACTGTGTGCAATGTTGTTTGTAATATTTTCTGAAAAAAATATTATTTTATATTAAGAACTCTGAAAATTTTAATGGGAAAACTTGGAAAAATTTGGGACCATTTTTATAAAAACCTTAATTACTCTGCGTGTGTGCATGCTATTTGCATAAAAATGAACACAGTGTATTACAATAAGGCATTCAATCATAATCTAGAGTTTGAGCGCTTTTGCTACATTAGTTTTGACAGGGTTATTCAAAAGATATTCATTCTTTTTTAATTTGTTGACGGTCCCCTATGGAGTTTCGGTAAAATATCTTCACGGAGATGTATGACGTATACTATTATATTTATACACTAAGAGTTTCGAGATGATTCCTCATGTATTAAATCGCAAGTGTCTAAAATCGCAAGTGTCCAATAATCAATGGCAATATAGTGTATAAAGAAAGTTGCTGAACTTAATCAGATAAAACTAAATTATTTAAGCCCATTTTATTGCAAAATATAGCAATACAATATTTAAAAACCCTCACTATGTATATAGGGTACACATCATTATATATGAAACATTAAATTGAAATTTGAAAATTGTTTATTTATTTATTCATTCTTTTACTCTTCTCCCAATTATTAGACCGATATATAGATTCCAAATAGTTTTTCATAAAAGTAGAAATAATCATGTAGTGATGGGTTAAGTATTTTTAAAAATATGATAAAATTTAATGAAATTGAAATATCAAAGGTGGTAGAGTTTTTTTTATGTATTTAAAATTTATGGAGATAATCTTTTAAAGCGCACATCATGATCTTATGACGTCCACTTTCTGATGGTGAAAACATGATTTTAATAATTACATTAGCTCATGTATAATATTGAACCCAAGCTTAAGAAGCGTAATTTTTTTTCCCAACCATCTTCGTCGTTCCAAGTCCAAGCTCGCACTCTGATTGGTTGTTGCTCTCGGCACTGTTTTCACGTAACTTGGCGATAATCATACTTGGCGTAGCGATAGACGCTTCCGTCCAGTTTGATTTCCTTCCGAACCGAGTACAAAGTAAAAAATTGTGTGTAAAAACTTTTAAAGAGTATAGCTCTCAGTAAGACACATTCCATCCAATCCAATGCTGCAAGAGAAAAGTTATTTTGTACTCGGTTCGGAAGGAAATCAAACTCGACGGAAGCATCTATCGCTACGCCAAGTATGATTATCGCCAAGTTACATGAAAACAGTGCCTAGAGCAACAACCAATCAGAGTGCGAGCTTGGGCTTGGAACGACGAAGGTGGTTGGAAAAAAAATTACGCGCTTAAGAACGATATCCAGATCACGAAAATGGTTGGTTGGTTATATGGAGTTTTATGGCGCAAAATGTCTTAAGGGACATGCTGCGCCATAAATAAGTTAACTAGAAAAACCAAAAAGTGAAGATAAACAATGAATAAAATAATCTTGATGGGGTGACCCATACAGATGTAGTCAGACAAAGGTAGAAAAAATACAGTTATATCATTATCAATAAAGAGGGCAGCCATGATGGAAATCACCTCCAACTGTCATAGAATGTGTAAATGTAATTTGTTAAACGATAGGGATATAAATTATATTTCTAAATAAAACCCTGCATGTTTAAAAAATATAAAGACTGCCCCATGAGTTTTTTTTCCCAATGAGGTAATACGAAAATGATATGACTCCATCTTAAAAAGATTTAACCACCATGGCAACCTAAAATCATTACCTATCATGAGATATCAATGAATAAATATGTATGATGGGATTAAATAGAATAATCACTATGACAACATAGAATAGTTATCTGTTATTGGATATAGTTGAATTAATTACTTATGATCAGATTTAATAGAATAATCAATAAACCTACTTCCAGTCATTACCTGTAGTGGGATATGAGTTTTTTGTTATGAATTATAGGATATAATAAAATGAAGAATCTTTTCATGAATAACTGTTAAAGTTTTGATTCGATTATTATAAAATTTCAAACGACTCGAGAAAATCTTTCAATGATGCATTAAATTTCAAACCTTTTGGCAAGGCAGTTTTCCCGATTCTATATACGAATAAATGGACAGACAGACGGACGGACCAGACGAATTATGTATGTGCTACGAATTTGCATAATTAAGAACGCACATAAAAAAGGCAAGAATTAAAGCAATATGAATGTAAATAACTTATAAAACTGAAAAATGTGATCTCATTTTATCTGTACTTAATAAACACAAAATCAATAACATATTCATAACAAAATGTTATTGCTTTTTGTTAAACACACTATATAATAATATTTAATGTTAATTTATAAAATTGGTCTCAGCCTTGATGTATCCATTTTATTTAGTAATTTATACGATATAACTGGTGTTGCGTTACACTATCATTTGAAATTACATTAGTTATATCAGATAAAATTACACTATTATATAAGCTAAATAACTCCATAGAATTGGGGGCAAAATATTGATATCTGTGTTATGGAGTAAAGTCACTTAAATGTTTTACAGTGTAAACGTATATAACAATGCGTTGTTACTACAAACTGTTTATTTATTTTATTTTTTTCAGAAAATGTATGACAGCCAGAAGCATAATTTGTACATATATTTTTATTCAAACACAACAAGTATTTTCATAAATATTTAAAACTTTTAGAAGCATTTAACTTTTGATAAAATAATAATGTTAATTAATCATAATTATCTATCAATTAATATTAACACATTTTATATAATTATCTAAAATGCTTAGCGATATTTGCATCAAAATTAATGTACTACCAATTTTATATTTAGAAGAGTAGATTATTTAGAAATGTTATGACACAGAGATTAATAAAGTTAATCTGTTCTAATAATTTTCATCTGAAATTGAAATAAATGTTAGACAATTAAATGAATTATAGAAAAAGTTGGAATATATTTAATTTTACTATATAGAGATCTTTTCAGATATTAATAAGTATTTCAGTATTTTCGCATAAATCATTATTAAGAATTGCGTCATTAGGAAAGTACTTTCAGTCTTTATGAATTTTATACTTATTTGATTAACCGATATATTGAAATAGTTCATACTTGGAGCATAATTAAGTCATTGTATTGTATGCTGTAACCGGCTTAGAAAATGCATCTTTATAAATAAATGTCAAATGCAAATTTTATCTAACAATAAATCAATGTTTAGTAAAAATTAATTTTAAAGCAAAGTTAAGTAATATTTCAAGTTTATTTCAGGACGTATGTTGATTCATTAAATGTCTATAATCTTATATTTTAATATTCTCTAACTGAAATAAGTTTTATTGGGTCAAAGCGTGGATATTGTATAATCTCGAAGTATTAAAATTCTAAGCTAATACAATTATTTTTATAAACCTCAAGGCGAGGACGATGTTTATTAATTTACTAATTTACAAAATAGATAAAAGTACAAGTTTGATAGTGTTATGTATTAGATTATCCAAATATTATGTTAAGATATGTTATAAGAGAAATGTACAAAAAGCTTTGAGTTTGGTATAACGACAAATAAATACAACTGCATATTTCTCAAAATAGCTTTGTGATTATTCGAATCACCGCTTATGGACTTTGACACTATAAGCTATCAGAAAACGAAAATAAAAATTCGAAAGTATCAAACATAGTTTGTCCTCTAATATTGTATAGATACAATGCTGATTGAAATTTCCATAAAGTTCACTCAATTACACTATTAAAAGATTACCAAAAAACAGCAACAACAACAACAAAAAACCAATGTTTTATTCATAAAGTTTTGTAAAACAAAATTTTATACAATATTAGATTTCACATTCTTATTATTGGCACCCTCTACATGTGAACATCGTTTACAGATTTTGTTTGATGCATCAAAAAATATTTTATTTTTGACATAAATGACGTGTGTGAAATAAACCCATATATCTTCTGAATTTCCAAAGAAGACTTCTATCTACATTTCATAAAATTTGTAAAACCCGATGCTATTTGCACAAAATGTAAAAGAAGTGAATTCATTTTCACAAAAGAAATGTCATGCCTTATCCGACATGGATCATATATATTTTATGTAAAGTATGTTACATCCAAAATCGATATCTAAATATCAGATATTTTACTGATGTTCCCTTAGTAAATGTCAAATGTAAATCAACAGTCCTGCTTTTTTTCTTATACATGCGAAATGTAATAAAAATAAACACATATCAGAAAAGATTGAAATAAATAAACTGAACGTTTGTCTGTAATCTTTGGATGTAAAATTTTTAATTGTAAAATATGTAATGTTGTATAAGAAATTAATTTAAGATGTTGTAAAAATTTTAATGTATAAGAAATTGATTTAACAAGTAACAATTAATAATAAAAAAATAAAATAAAAATATGGGTGTTATAAAAGAGTACGCGTGAATAATTTAAAACAAGTGGGTAAGTGTGATCACAGATTGCACAGAGAGTTTCGATTAATAGTTCTTTGAAAACAAAATTTTATGCTTTATTTATTATTAAACACAAACGGTTAATTTATAATTATTTAACCCTTTCGGGCCTGGTGTACTATTTATAGTACATGTCTTTAAATGGAGTAATATTTTGTTTAAGAAATATTTTTGCTACTATTTCCATGTACTAATGTTAGTATATGTCTATGAATTTACTATATGACTTCATTTATATTTAGACATTTTGTAATACAGTTGAACCCCGTTATAGCGAACCCGGTTTTTAACGAACTCCCGGATATAACGAACGAAAATTTTGGTCCCGCTGTTTTCCTATGTTATTTAATGCTATTTTATCCTTTTATAGCGAACCTACGGAATCTTAGGAATCGGTTATAACGAACTTTTCTTCTAGTCGACCATGACTTTTTTTTCTTCTTTTTACTTTTCGGCTGATGTGAAAAAAAAGTTTTCGACTCTAATTTTGTAAGAAATTGCACGTCCGGTAGTAAAACATGGTGAAATTAACGATAAGTCTTTTTATTAAAGAGAAGAAAGACCTACATTCTATCGCTTTTATAGTAGCCAGTCTGCATGTGTGATCACGCCCACCCGTCAGTTACTTTCCATATTACTCCTGTCATAGCAATTCAGCAACGCATTTAAGCTGACTTATTTAACTAATGTATTTAGAAAAATTCGAGATGTGGCAGCATTGAAAATAACGTCTTCTTTGAAGCAGACAATAAACAAAAGCTTTTTTCCCTTAAATTACACTCTCTGGAGTTCACAAGATGATGAAAGAGACGAAAATTTAAATAATAAAAAAGTAATCAAACAAAATAAAAATAAAACGATTTTTAACGCGCCAATAATTAGTGTTGGTCATCCTAAGCCTGGATAAAGAGCAAAGATTTTAGTATAGTCAGGATCATTCCTTAAATTTTTGGTCATTTTTCCGAACTAGGGTTGGTCTCGAATGTTTAGATAATCGAATCTTTACTGTATTCTTATTTGTCTTCCTGTTTAGTTAATTTATTTAGTATCTTGCCAGTTTAATGTAATCAATTTAATTCATTAATGATCATATCTAATAGAATTTACGTTTGTTTTCTTAATGCATCATTATTGAAAATATAGGTATCAGGTAATTATATACACATTTTGTAAACGCTAACATTTTTAACTGTTCGGATATAGCGAACAAAAACTTCGGTCCCTTGAAGTTCATTATAACGGAGTTTGACTGTAATAACAGTAATTTTCCTTGCTCTTTATATAGTTCTTTTACTTCAAACATATATTTCATTTTTTTTTTTTTTTTAATTTAAAATATTACTTTCCTGAAAGAGTCTTGTGTTAAAAATCGCAAAAAGTATCAGAAAAATTAAAATATAACTTGAATCTCATTGTAATGCAATATTTTCTAAACATCTTAAAAATTCTTCCTTATCCAATTGTGATATGAATATTAATTGAACAACTGCAATTGTTATTTTTTGGAGAATGAAACACTTGTCAAACACTAATTATTCTATTTGGATAACTAGTGTTAATGTTATTAACGTAAAAGTATTTTTTTCAAAAAAAAAAAAAACTGAAAGAGTACGTCAAGTTCGTCAATATTTACAGTAGAACCCCGATAATTCGGACCCCGTTAATCCGGATCGATTTGATATTTTTTACCACGTTTGAGGAGCGATTAGCTAATTTCCATAACATTAACTTGTTTCATCGTCGTATTCTGAATAAAAAAAAACTTTTTCTGAATTCTTTTCGGAAGAATACTTTAAGCTTTCTTATTTAAAATCTTATTTAAACTACACCCAATGAATTACTTATGCTCAAGTGGATGCGTGACCGTACAGCTTGCAAAAGATATAGAAAAGTGGCACAGCAGAAAATTACAAACTTTTTTATTACAAAAAAAAAACATGTTTACTGTTTGCAAATATTTAATAAGTTTAACATAAAGGTGACTTTCTGTAAGTATGTCTTATTTTATTTCACTTTTTTCTAATTCTCCGGATAATCCGGATTGGGTCTGGTCCCAATTAGTCCAAATTATCGGGGTTTTACTGTATTTCCAAACAGACCATACCTTTAAGGGTTAATATCTCGCCTTGTTTTTCACATACTTTTTTCAAAAAATCATTATCAAATTACACTGTCAAAAGATTAGCAAGAAACAACAACAACAAACCAATGTTTTATTCATAAAGATTTGTAAAACAAAATATTATACAATATTCCACTTTACATTCTTATTATTGGCATTTTCTACTTGTGAGCATTGTATATACATTTTGTATGATGCAGCAAAAAATATTTTATTTTTCACATAAATGACGTGTATGAAATAATATAATATATCTTCTGAATTTGGAAAGATGATTTCTATCTACTTTTCAAGAAATTTGTAAAACCCGAAGCTATTTGCACAAAATGTAAAGAAGTGAATTCATTTTCACAAAAGAAATGACAAGTCTTATCCGAAATTGATCATATATATTTTACGTGAAGTACTTTATATCCAAAATCGATGTCTAAATATCAGATATTTTACTGATGTTACCTTGATAAATGTCAAATGTAAATCAACAATCCTGTTTTTTTTTCTTATACATTTGAAATGTGATAAAAATAAAAATATATCAGATAAGATTGAAATAAATAAACTGAATTATATGTAGTCTATGGATCTAGATTTTTTAATTGTAAAATTTGTAATGTTGTATAAGAAATTGATTTAACATGTTGTAAAATTTGTAATGATGTATAAGAAATTAATTTAACATGTTGCGAAATTTGTAATGTTGTATAAGAAATTAATTTAACATGTTGTAAAATTTGTAATGTTGTATACGAAATTAATTTAACATGTTGCAAAATTTGTAATGTTGTATACGAAATTAATTTAACATGCTGCAAAATTTGTAATGTTGTATAAGAAATTAATTTAACATGTTATAAAACTTATAATGTTGTATAAGAAATTAATTCAACAAGTTAAAAAAATAACAAAGATAAAATAAAAATATGGGTGTTATAAGAGAGTACGCGTTAATAATTAAAAACAAGAGGGTAAGTGTGATCACAGATAGCACAGAGAGTTTCGATTACTATTTCTTTAAAAACAAAACTTTATCCTTTATTTATTAATATATCCAAACGTTTAATTTATAATTAATTAAAAAGACACAGTATCTTGAAACTGGATAAAATATTGATTTCATTTTCTTAATATTAACTGAAAGTTTCTTTAATTATGAATTTTTTGACACTGTCATTTTTACATATACCACAATTATATCGCGATATATTGTAAGTTTTGTTAATAGATCCAGCGCAATAACTCATACAAATGAAAACTTTAAACTTATTTTTCACTGCGCTTATATTTTTATAACCTGTTTGTTCGGAAAATACTAAGGCTTTTTTGCTTATTTGGATAGAGGTATAATTTTTTTTATCTTGTTCTACATGGCGTACATAATATTTTTGTGTAATTATTAAGTACACCATTGTTATGAATTAAAATTACTTCTTATAAAATTCTTTTAATACGTCAACTAATTGTAATACTGTTTAGAATGAGTCACAGATACGTTACTTTATCTTGTTCCAAAAGCGTTATTGGTTACTGAAAGCAAAAATATTTTTAAAAGGTTGATTTCGCTTGTCTTTGTACCTTCTCAGCTTTCTTGGTGCTGAGGAAGGGGGATGGGGATTTTTCAGCTCGGAAATATTTCTATATTTCTATTATAAGAACATCATATTTGTACATTTTAGAATTCTACAAGATATTAAGAAAACAATTTAAAATAAAAGATTTGAGCGGGGTTATAATTGTTGCACAAAATCCCTGTAAATTGAAATTTAATTAATATCTCCAAATCCTCCAATCCTTCTAAAATTTTGAAAAAAAAAATTATTAAATGATTATGTAAATATTTTAATTTAGTTTAAAGAATTTATGCTTTAGAATGCAAAATTTTCATGAATTCATAATGTGGAAGATAAAGGGTTAAGATCAAAGTCTGGAAAAATCGATGGTAGATTGTCCTTCTGATGACATTTCAACAGTGAGAAATGTTTGGAATACTTGTCCATACAATTTTCTTTGCATCGATAATCTCTAAAAATCATTTTCAATGTCGCTTTCATTGTCACCATGCCCTGCGATGATCTGAAAGGTTCTTATACATATACTTCATATGATTAATGTATCGTACCTATGATGTTTAAGTAAGGGAGAGGGGGGCACCTTTGAACACTCTAAATATTTTCCTTCAAATAAATTATTTTAAAAAAATGTATATGGCAATACATTACAGCTGCTTCAAGGGAATAATTATACAAAGCTGTATCATTTCGTATGAACAGTCCTGTCTAAACAAGATATGTATTTTTCTCCCTCTTAAATCTAAGCGTATCGAAAAAAAGTGGTAAGATTTTTGTTTACAAACTTCTATCTCTAAAATTTTAATTTATTGTTCAATGCTTAAACAAAGATGTTAGCTTTAGTTTATAAGCTTTGTTTTATTCAAATTGTTTATCCGAATTGAATAAACCGTTGTAATGTTGAACTCTATGTGATGGGGCACCATTGAACAAAAAAGTTGAGGCACCATTGAACAACGAAAAAACACAGAATATACTGGTGATAAATAATAATTTAAATAATTTAAAGAGAACACTTAAAACTATGAAGTAAAGAGCTGTTAATGTATCTAAATGTTATTATTTCTGAAATTATTTTATGTGAAAAGAGGTTAATTAAGAAAGTCAAAGAACATGGGCTTATACTGCTAACAATTCCCCTTAACACACATAGGTTACAACCTATGTATGTATCAGTGATGGGAAGTTTCAAATCTAAATTCATTTATTCCATAATTGCAAATCCTGGATACCAAACAATGATTCATGATTTAACAGGTTTCCACACATTATTTCAAGTTTCCATAACTGATAAAACGGAATTTTACATATGGTCTCTTAAAAAAATAGCGAATGAAAAATTTTAATTTTCTAGAAGCATCAGATATCATATTGTTGTATTTCAAGGATATTGTAAAAAAGTTTTCTGAACCAAATATAACTGGAGGGACACTTTGTGTTTTATCCGCAATGAATTTTGACATCAACTTTGATGGTTTGAAGTTTGGTTAATAACAAAAAAATTAATAATTTCAACAAAATGTAGTTCTTTATTTTTATTCATATTACTTTATATTTTTGTAAAATATGCGACTTTTTATAAAAACTCTCAATATTTCCATATTTTATACATTTGTTCAAAGGTACCCCTTGCGTGTTCAAAGGTACCCCTACATGGGGCAGGTTTGAACAAAAATTTTTCAACTTTTTAAATCCTCACAACTTATTTAATTTCTTTGGAAAATATTTAATTTATGGTTCATATGATGAAGAAATGCGTCGTTTTTATTATGTAATATTTAAAACTTTTTAAATATAAATCAACTAAGAAATATATTGATTTTCTGAAAATTTGTTAAAGGTGCCCCCCTCTCCCCTACTTTCTCCTTATAAAAGATGATTGACATACATTAGTAAATATAGTAGTTCCTTTCAAAACATCTTTTCCTTTCACATCGCTATAATAACATTAATACTAATTCTCTTTAATTTATTTTTTTGAAAATCTTATCACATTTAGTTTAAATAATTTTAAACATTAACAATTTAGAATATTCCATTCTTTGTAATGGACTATTCTTTTAAGTAATATCTTTTGCGAAAGTAATATGTCTAATCGTTTCTTAAATTACTCCGAGATATTTTTCCAAGATATATTTTCAGAAACATTTAATTAACTTTTAAAGACATTAAACTTACTTATTAAGGATATACACAAAGTATTTCTAAAGTATCATGCGTATTTCCGTCTTTCAAAATTACCTTCACTTTAAAAATATGATAAATTATGTTGAATGAAACAAATTATTTAAAAATCTCGAATAATATACTTTCTCAAACATCATAAAAATTTAATTAGTAATAAGTCATACTTTAATATAAAACTTCCATTAATAATATAGAAAAATGCATTAGTTAAAGCAAATATTGTAATTTAGCGTACTTGTTTTAAAAGAAAAGTTTATTTAATACTTATTAGGAAATTGTTATTATTATAATATACATAAGATTATGTGCAGTTAATTAAGTGAACGTATTTAATAAATCTGTATTTTTAAAGTAAATCCTCCACTCAAAAAAAGAGACACTGCTCTTTCAAAAAAAATCTTTATAGTTGTGTAATTAATTTCAAAATATTTTAAAATGCATTATTAAATAAAATAATATATATCGACCTTTGCTTTGTGAAAATACTTTGTGAAAAATTTTACAGTGAAGAGCATTCTGCAATACATTTTCATTTGTTTATTACATTATCGCTTTAATGAGAAAACTCGCACTGTATTCAATTATTGAAACAGCTGTCTATCCTAAAGATTAAACCAAATAACCTATTTAATTAAAATAATTCAACGCAAACTGTTACTGTGAAACTCAAGGCCTTTTTGTTTAAATTTTCATGATGGATTTCAAAGCATGACAAATATAGATAATAATTCAAAATTCATTGAGACTATCGTCATTGAGTCTTTTCTAATAACGTTAGAAGCTAACATACATCAAATATTTCACGCGTGTTTTATACATAACGCTTACATAGATGCACCCACAAAATTCCTTTCCTATTTTTTTTAATGCTCGCGTGTGATATAATAAGAAATCTAAATTTCTGTACAATGGGTAAAAGCTTTTACAGTAAAATGACTAATAAAATAATAATTAATAATAGAACTGTAAAATGATATTTCTAAATATATGTATATATAACAAGATTATTAATACAATTAATTATATATATTATTATATATATTAATTATTAATAATAATTAATAATTATCATTAATAATTAATTAATAATATATATTAATTACTTAATATAATTCTGTGATTATTTGAATGTGATAAGCATAATCTTATATTAAAATTATTTAATTAATGATACGGGTTTTATGGCTTTATTAAAAATGTTTTGTGATTTTCTCCGGTTTCTTATCTATCACAAATAAATTTTACAAATAAATTCTTTTAAAATCTACTTTGACTTGCTAAAGTACGTATAAATTATAGTCATGTATTTTCTAGAGAAAATAAAAATTTTAGTTAAAAAACTTAACATTTAATTATGAATAACATTAATAATTTAATTAAAAATAATTTTCAATAAAATCAGAAGATTAAAACTAATTAAAATATGGCAAATATACACATTTACATATTTTTGTTTTCATTAAATTATAGCTAAATTTAAAAGAATGAAAGAAGTGTCTTATATATATATATATATATATATATATATATATGTATATTTGTGTTTGAGTTATAAAAACACATTACCGAAACTCTTATCAAATATATAACAAACTTTTTTTCGTACATGTAACAGTACAGATAATTGCACGATATTAAATTATCCATTTCTCAGTTATCTAGTTCGTGATTTATCTTTGCAAATTGTCGTCGATTATGTAATATATTGCAGCAATTTTTTCGCGTAATCGTTTTGTTGCTATATAATACGGAATCTCCGCAAAATCTTAGGATGTTTACGTAGTCAAGACCAGATCTTATAGTCCAAGAGCCGACATTTCAAAAACCTATCGAGAACAAGAAGAAACTCTTTATTTTATCGAAGTGTAGTAATAGGGGAATCTAATGATCCATGCCTGCAGGATGTAACGCGGTTTATTCGTTGGTTTATCATTGTGTTTGATGTACAAACATTTCATACCTTTGATTGTACGGCAAACACAATGTTATGCTTACGTGGCATAATTTTTTTTCCAAGCACCTTCGTCGTTCCAAGCCCAAGCTCGTACTCTGATTGGTTGTTGTTCTCGGCACTGTTTTCATGTAACTTGGCGATAAACATACTTGGCGTAGCGATAGATGCTTCCGTCGAGGAGTTTGATTTCCTTCCGAACCGAGTACAAAGTAACTTTTCTCTTGCAGCATTGGATTGGATGGAACGTGTCTTACTGAAAGCTGTACTCTTTAAAAGTTTTTACACACAAGAGAACAAGACCACGAGGATAAGAATGAAGGAAGAATAAGAATGAGCAGGTTAGGTTTTAGGTTTATTCGTTCACTTACGAGCGAAGTATTTTTCGCCAAGCATGGTTATCGCCAAGTTACGTGAAAACAGTGCCGAGAGCAACAACCAATCAGAGTGCGAGCTTGGGCTTGGAACGACGAAGGTGCTTGCAAAAAAAATTTCGCGCCTACGTGTAAAACACTAGTGGTATTAATTTTTGTTTATGCACCACTTCACTTCCGGCAGACATGGATCATTAGATTTCCCTAGCACTACTCTTACCTAAAACAAAGTTTTTTTTTTCTTGTGCTCGATACTTTAGGTTTTTGTGCTTTCGACTCTTGAACTATTAGAATGAGACATACTTTATCCTTAAGGCTTATATTGCTTTAAATTTTAATACAATCAATAAAGATGGATTATATGCTCATGTAACCATTCCAGGTTTGAAGTAGTAAAACTCTATAATTTATGTGCTTCATTCTGCGGTTTAAATGATCGAAGCTATTTACAAATCTGAACATTGTATGATTTAAAGGATCAAAAAAATATATTTATTTACAAAATAAATAGTTTTACTTCACATGTATGTCAGTTTACTATATTCTATAATCATACTTTATTGAGTATTAGAGTGTATTCTTATTCAAAAATACTTTATCATCGGTACTACTTCGTTATCCCGTCGACCAAAAAAACTATCGCGTTGGCGATTTACACTTCTTCAAATCAGCGAGCGGGACCGAAGTCCAATATTTTTTAGTGAGTTTTTTAGATAATTGTTGGGATGCAGATTGTTTCTCCTTGTAATAAGACACCTGTTGTGTTACTTTCATTTTCTTTCTTTTTTTGTTTTTAGCTAACAAGCTATGAAAGCCTGAGAGCTTATGTGCCCGCCCGTTCTGTATGTATGTACGTGCGTACGTAACGCGATAACTCATGATGAAAATATCCGATTTACATGAAATTTTGGATATAGGCTTATTATGATAAGACGCTTCCCTGATTAGTTTTGAGAGTTCATTTGATAAGTATAAGAAGGGGGACGAAGGTCATTGCCCCTCCCCTTAATATATATAAATGGGTTTTTCTTGCAGAATTAGTAAATTTAGACAAATCTTAGATGTAGGATCATTCTAATGATGCACCTCCGTGATTAGTATTGAGTGTTCATTGTATAAGTTTAAGGAGGGGAAATGGGGGGGGGGTACAATCCCCCATCTTAGTTTAAGTTTTTCGCGCAAAATTTACCGATTTGCTTCAAATTTTCTATATAGGTTTATTCTGATAAGACGCTTCCCTGATTTGTTTTTGGAATTAACTGAATAAGTAGTATAAAAGTAGTATAGGGAAACTACTCCTCATAATTTATGTAAATGATTTTTCATGCAGAATTAAGTTTTAATTTTTGGACACAGGTTCATATTAATAAGAAGCTTCGCGCATTTGTTGTGGTGTTCTTTTGTTAATTATAAAGGGGGGTACAGGCTATTACCTAAACCGTAAGTTAGCTAAATATAGTTTTATGCAGAGTTGTCCAATTTGCTTTAAATTTTGGATGTAGGTTCTTTCTGATAAGTTGAATTTCTGAACAGTTTTGGAGGTTTAATGGTTAATAATAAAGGAGAGAATGGGGGACAACGTTTCTTAAATTACATAAATGGGTTTTTATGCTGAATTATTTGACTTGCTTCGAATTTTGAATACAGGTTTATTATATGATAAAGTGTATCCCTGATTAGTTTTGGGGCTTCAATGATTAAGTATAAAGAAAGGAAATGGTGATAGGTTACTTCCTTCCTTTTTTTTTTTTGGAAGGCATTATTATTATATAAGATTGTAATATACAATTAGTCTGCATAGCCTGTGAGCTATTTGCCATCAGTTTAACTGGGCATCATTCTTTTTATTTTCATTTGCGATCAAATGACTGGTTGTATCCTTATTGTTTAAAATTCCTCTTAAATTAACTTGTGAACGATTTTAATCAGTGGCTAAAACCTGTAAATAAATCGTGATTTTCATCAATAGATTAACCCTTTCCTGCGCAAGATACTTGCATTCATAAAATGTTGAAATAATTGAATGACGCCAGTATTTACACTGAATTTTATTTGTAAACTAATAAAAGTGTATTTTTTGCGTATTTAATAAAAGGGAAATTTTCCTAGAAAATTTCTGGTGCGAGTGTGGCAAATTGGAATTAAGATTAGGTGTTGTCATTGTGCCAACACCGCCTTTCAAGGGGTTAAAAAAAATGATTAAAATACGAGATTTTCTAAATGTATAAATGGCATAAATTGTATTAAAATCGAAAGTGCCCTTCTTTTTTCAGTAATTATTTCAAAAATGCAAAACAAGGAAGTAGCAAAAGAATAAAATATTTTTAAAATACTAAATTAAATATGCGAATGGTTAAAAACAAAATTAACTACAAAAAACGAAATTAAATTGTCCCAATTTTTAACTGCATATAATTTATGTTCACATTAAAAATTAATATTTTTGAAATAAATCTTCTCCTAAAGTGATGAAAAGATGCTTTAAACTGCATACTTAAAAACATTAAATTAATTTTATGAAGACATATTCTGGAATATTTTTTATTTTAAGCTCACTACGTGCATGTGGTTTTAAAGGAAATTTTTAGCTTCGTGTAGTTTTTAGATTTTGTTTTGTTGCAATATGTTTTTTTGAAAAAGATAAAGAAATAATTTTTTCTGGGAAAAATAGGGAAACAAAATCAAGTTAAGCTGTGATATAAAATTACGCAGCAAAGTTATCGCTTTATAATTAAATAAATCTTCTTGCTTCAAAAATTTTATGCGAGATTAGTTTTCGTATGAAAGTTTTTTATAGAGTAATTAATACTTTATATTATAAGTAATATTTTGATCTTAATACAGTAAGGATTAATTATAGCTTCAAACGAACAAAAATGTCGTTAAAAATATTTCTGAAATGCCATCAAATGTTAAAATAAGTCAACTTCGTAGTTTAATAACTTACAAAATTTTAAAATAAATCTAACATTACCAATCTCCCTTCTTTTATATGAAAATAACTAAATAATTGATCCAATGTATTTAATTAAAAAAAAATGAAATTTCATCTCTGACATTTTAATTTGATAACCATCGTTATAGAATATATATTTTTCGTAAATAATCCCCTGTTCTCTGCCCAATAAAATCAAACCTAAAAGGAATATGATCTAAGTTTTTCGCGCAAAATTTACCGATTTTCTTCAAATTTTCTATATAGATTTATTCTGAGAAGACGCTTCCTTGATTTGTTTTTGGAATTCACTGAATAAGTAGTATAAAGGTAGGAAGGGGAAACCACCACCCCATAATTTATGTAAATGATTTTTCATGCAGAATTAAGTTTCAATTTTTGGAGACAGGTTCATAGTAATAAGAAGCTTCGCTCATTTGTTGGGGTGTCTTTTGTTAATTATAAAGGGGGGTACAGGCTATAACCTCCGCCGTAAGTTAGCTAAATAGAGTTTTATGCAGAGTTGTCCAATTTGCTTTAAATTTTGGATGTAGGTTCTTTCTCATAAGTTGAATTTATGAACAGTTTTGGAGGTTTAATGGGTTCCATAAATTATCATATATAACAATTTAAACATATTCAATTGATTCGCAATTTCTTTAAGCTGTTAAATGAAGTATTAAAGAATGTGCGTTATAATTTAAAACCACAAATATATAAAAATCAATGTTTAGAGACTGCAGACATAATTCATTGTTACAAATTAGTTTTGGTGGCCAAAGTGTACCGTTACCAGTGCAGAATATGTTAAGAATCATAGCAAAGAGCATCTTACTTGCCTATTTATTAATACAAATTTTTGCTACTAAAGTAAGAAACACTCACAAGGAAGGTCTCTATACGGGCATACTCAGAAAATTCTGGAAAAATTACAGATTTTTTTTCTCATGTGGATAAATATAATTATATATATATATATATATATATATATATATATACATAAAACGGTGGAACTTTGATAGAACGTTCGTAAAATATTAATGAACAATTTGTTTATTTGGTAATTTATCATCGGTTGCCAAAAACATAAAATTTAAAAAAAAAAACAAAAAAATATTTTTTTTGTCAAATTCTTTTTAAGGTAAAAATGTTTCATGTTGAACTATTTTTCAAAAATATTATTTGAATAACTTTATTTTTTCGGTTTTAGTTTGTTATAACTATAATTTTTGTGATATTGTTGCAGCGTATATACGGTTCTTTTGATCTTATGGTTAGACAACTTCAAACTCTTGCTTATAGAAAAGTAGAAAATAATTTATTTACAGAACTTCAGAACAACAGAGTTTTCGAAACTCACAAATATTTCTAGATATTCAAAAATAATTGTTCAAATCTATCGTATAAGTGCAGATATAGGTTCCAGAGACTCTTTATACAACGTCTCAACACTAAATCGCATTAAAAATAACGTAAATAAGACTCAAGCAAACTTGCTTAACAAACGCGTTGCTCACTCAATGACTGACTGGTAAATAATAACCACACAGCTCGCATCCGGCTCTCCTATATATAGTCTAGCCGCATGCGGCAGAAATTTCTACGACCTTCTAGAAAAACCTGGAAAACCACGGAACAACATTCAATGTATCAGTAGACCTAAGGGGGGGTTACCATAAATAGGGAAGGTTTACCATCGCCAACAATCGCCATGTTTGTCGCCAACTTGGCGATATATCGCCAAATTTGGCGACCAAAATTAGTCGCCAAAAGTGACGCCAACTTGGCGATATCTCAAATATTTCGCAAAGCTGCCATAGACATTCACTGAAAATAATAGACAAGTTTGCTTGATAACAGAGACAATGTAACAAAAACTAATATTAGTAAAGAAATGGAGCTTAATAAGATTATTTACATTATTTTACAGTACAAACATTAACTATTTACAAAATTCGTAACACTACCCCCTCCTCAAAGACTGCACGTCCCGGGCAGTGCAATCCTTGAGTTAGAGGAAAACACTTAAAATAAAAAAACAAATAAATAAATAATAACAATAATAATAAAATTTACATAAATAAGAACTAATTACTATTTACATATTTACAAAAAGTGACTTTCATGACCATGGTCTGAAATTCAAGTTTCGAATTTCTAATCACTTTGGCCAAAATAAGGGGCTAGCCGGTTATAATGTACGACCTTGGGTTTGGCGTGTGGCGATTTTTGTATGCGTACGACGAAGTCATTCAGCCTGTTGACGACTGTGTAAGGACCGTCCCTGTTTCTTTGTAATTTTGGCGACAGTCCCTTACGACGTATCGGATTCCACAACCAAACTTTGTCACCTTCGTTGAACTCATGTCCTGTTGCCTTTGTGTCGTACCGTGTCTTCATCTTTTCCGTTGCCAGTCCGATTCGGTTCCTCGCTAGAAGATGAATCTCCTCAATCCGCGCCTGGAGTTCATCGACATATTCCTCAGGCGATGAAGGAGCATCAGGAGGACGGCCAAACAAAAGATCCGCAGGCAGACGAAGATCACGACCAAAGAGCATTTGAGAAGGGGAGTAACCAGTGGCCTCATGAGTGGCACTCCTGTAGGCAAGCAGGAAAAGAGGTAATTTCTTGTCCCAGTCTTGTTGGTCTCTAGACACCAGGAGAGAGAGGCTATTTAAGATTGTACGATTGAACCGCTCCACCATGCCGTCCGATTGCGGATGTAGAGGTGTAGTTCGAGTTTTGGCCATGCCGAGTAGTCCACAAAGTTCCTTAAACACAGCCGAATCAAAGTTTCTTCCTTGATCGGAATGGATCTGAAGAGGAACTCTGTATCTGGAAACCCAGTGTTGAACCAGTATGTCTGCTACGGTTACCGCCTCTTGATTAGGAATGGCGTAGGCTTCAGGCCACTTAGTGAAGTAGTCCATGACAACGAGGATGTACTTGTTGCCATCAGATGTTCTAGGAAGAGGACCCAAGATGTCTAGAGCAATTCGTTCGAAAGGAGCTCCTACATTATAACGTTGCAATCGTCCACGGGTGCGCCTCTTTCGACCTTTACGTGCTACACAGGTGTCACTAGTTCGACACCACTTCTCCACGTCACTGCGAACATTATTCCAGTAGAAACGCTCTCGAACCTTCTGCAGGGTCTTCATTACACCAAAATGACCTCCTGTGGGACTACCATGCAGTTCTTGAAGGACCATAGAAATTCTCGACTTAGGGAGTAGTAGTTGCCATCTACATGTCTTTCTATCGTCAGACTCCCATTTTCGGTACAAGATGCCGTTCTTCAAATGTAAGGAATCCCAGAGAGCCCAATAACGTTTAGTCGTAGGATGGTAATGGGCCATGTCTTGCCAGCTGGGCTTCCTGTTGGACTCCTCTTTCAGCTCTAGAATTGGCTTAATTTCAGGATCAGTAAGTTGATCTTTACGCAGGCTCTCGTCACTCCACGGATCTTGCGATGATGTAGACCCAGTTGTAACTTGTCTTACTATAGGACCTTTGACATTAAATTTCTTCTCAACCCGGTCGCAGTATCTACAATTCTCTGAGCAGGGTCTTCTTGAGAGAGCATCTGCATTTCCATGTGATGAGCCTTTTCGATGGCGTATCTCCATATCGTACTCTTGAAGCTTTTGTATCCACCTGGCTATCTGGCCTTCAGGGTTCTTAAAATTCAATAGCCAAGTTAGAGAAGTATGATCAGTTCGGATCAGGAATTTTCGACCGTAAAGATAGTGATGAAAATGGTCTATGGCTTTCACTACAGCAAGAAGCTCTTTTCTTGTTACGCAGTAGTTTCGCTCTGCCTTTGACAAGCACTTGCTGAAATAGGCGATAACACGCTCCTGGCCGTCGATTTCCTGGGACAGTACAGCGCCAATGCTTTCGTTGCTTGCATCCGTATCAAGTATAAACTGTTTATCGATTTGAGGATACGACAGAATTAGAGTGGATGTCAACGCCTCCTTAAGCTTTTCGAAAGCAGCGTCACATTCCTGTGTCCACATAAATTTTTGATTGGCTTCTGTTAATTTATGAAGTGGTCTTGCAATCATCGAGAAGCCTTTGACGAATTTTCTGTAATAGGTGCATAATCCTAGAAAACTTCGAAGCTGGTGAACATCTGCTGGACGATTCCAATTTTTCACGGCCGATATCTTTTCCGGATCAGTCCTAACTCCTTCCGCCGAAATGATGTGTCCAAGGTAGGCGACTTCATTACGAAACAAACTGCATTTCGAAGGGTTTAACTTCAAATTAGCTTCCTTTAATTTTTGTAGCACCCGCCTGAGGTTGTTCAGATGTTCATCAAAAGATTTTCCTATGATTATGATATCATCTAAATAAACAAGACATGCTTCATATGACAGCCCCCGGAGAACCGTTTCCATAAGGCGTTCGAAAGTTGCAGGTGCGTTACATAGACCAAAAGGCATTACCTTGAACTGCCATAATCCTTGTCCCGTTGTAAAAGCAGTCTTCTCGCGGTCGTCTTGATGGATCTCTACCTGCCAGTAACCACTCTTCAGATCCAGAGTCGAGAACCAAGTGTTGCCCGCAAGTGTGTCGAGAGTGTCGTCGATCCTTGGCAGAGGGTAACTATCCTTTTTAGTGACGTCATTCAGTCGGCGGTAGTCTACACAAAATCTTGTAGAACCATCCTTCTTTCTTACTAATACAATGGGAGACGCCCAGGGACTTGTCGATGGTTCGATGACGTCATTTTCTTCCATATCCTTAATTAAATTTTGCACCTCTTCTTGCTTGGCAAAAGGTAATCGTCTAGGGTGTTGTTTAATAGGTGAGTGATATCCCGTGTCAATTCGGTGTTGTGCCATTTTAGTTCGTCCAAAGTCTTCAGATGTTTGGGAAAATAAACTTTGGAATTCTCTAATTAAACTTTCCGCAGCATCTCTTTGATTTGGATCTAAGTCCGTATTTTGTAACAAATCCTTGACTAAATTTTCTGAAGATTTCTGAGAGTGATTGGAAATTTGACTTATGCACGTCACAGGAGCGCATGATGCTATCACCTCTCCTTTCTTGATAGTCCTCGTTTTATCACCGATGTTAGCAATTCTGACTGGAATGGTCTTCTTCGAGAGGTCCACTACAGATGAAGCCACCAATACTCCTGCTTGTTTACTATTGTCTTCGGGATAATCTATATGGCCAAATCGATAATTAGTTTCATTTTTAATTACAGCTGGAACTAAAAATTCTGTTCTTGGATCTAGATTGATGTCTTCTTTGGCTATTACTGTTTGTTTACATTCAATTTCATTATTTAATCCAAAAAGGCTTATTTCTTCAAATTTTGAGAGCATTTTGTTATTTTTGAAATCAAGCTTGAAGCCAAACTTCTTCAGAAAATCTAGCCCGATTAAGCAAGAATCTGTTATGTCAGCCACATATGCCGTATGGTAATATTTCGTTCCTCCAAAGTGTATGGTTAAATTGGCCTTTCCATATATGCCTATCTTGTTGCCCGTCACAGTTTGCAGGGTAACGCATGGTGGAGTCCAGATGAGTTTACATTTCAATTTTCGAGCCAAATCTTCTCTTATTATTGTCACATTGGCTCCTGTATCGACAATCATACGGCACTGAATTCCGTTAATAAAGCCTATCACATATAATTCGTTATCACCGCCTCTCATTTTTGATATCTGGAGGATCTTCAGGTGGGGCTTTTCATTCTTTGGCAACCTCCGCCCCGCGAGATGGCCAAAATTTAGTTTCCCTGCTGACTGTTTGAATTTATCTCACGTTCTTGGATTTTGGGGCAATTTCTCCGGAGATGTCCTGTATCACCGCATCCCCAGCACGTGAGATTCTGTCTTCTTGAGCTTGTTCTTCCGTATTTCAAAGCTTCAAGCTCTTGATTTATTTTCCTAATTTCTTTCAAGATGTCGATTTCATTGTCTGAGATTTTGTTCACCGTTGCCCCTCGGACTGAATGACGATCTCTTCAGCTGGCTTGTGTAGCTGCTTCCAACTTTAAGGCATATAGTAGTGCAGCCTTTAAATCCTGTACATCTGCCATTCGTACCGCTCTCTGCACTTCTGGATCTTTTATTCCGTCTACAAAATATTGCAGTGAGAGCATTTCCCGTACATTTGTTGGACAGTCAATGAATGCTAAATTTGCAAGCCGTTCAATTTCCGAGGCAAACTCTTGAAGGGTTTCACTTGATTTTTGATGGCGGCTCTTCATTTGTATTCTCGTATAATCCTTGAAGAATTTTTCGCCGAACCTCATTTCAAGTGCACAACTTAGAGTCTCAAAATTGAGTTGCGTCATATCGGGCAATGTTTGCAGCACGTCGGCGGCTTCTCCTCTTAAAGATGCTGCCAGTTGACAAGCTTTCACCTCGTCACTCCATTTGTTCCCTTCGGCTACAATGGTGAATTGGGTCTTGTAAACTTTCCAGGAACTCTTTCCGTCGTATGTCGACAGCTTGATGTGCACGGGAGAAGCAGGCGGATTTCTAAATTCTTCATAATTACCACTGGACGCTGAAAGCTTCTTCTCAAGATCTTGTACTTTTTATTTAGCTTTTTATCTACTTACCTATTTTCTCTTCAACGTTACTGATTTTCTCTTCAACGTTACTGATTTTCTCTTCAACGTTACAAACTTCATTCTGAATTTTCTCTTCTACTTCCGCCATTTTCCTTTCCATTTTCTCTTCAACATTACTAACTTCATTCTGAATTTTCTCTTCTACCGAATCTATTCTTCTCTCTACCGACGAGAACTTATCTTCCAAAGTTTTCTTCATTTCTTCTTGGCTTTTATTAACTTCCTCCTTTAATTCTTCCATTCTCTCTTGGCTTCTTCTCATTTCTTCAGTCAACTCCTCTTGGCCTTTATTCATTTTTTCTGCCAACTGTTCTTGGCCTTTATTCATTTTTTCAGTCACTTCTTCTTGGCATTTATTTATTTTTTCCGCCAACTCTTCTTGGCCTTTATTCATTTTTGTCTTTATGCCATTGATAGCATCTAACAGTTCTTTCAGTTGTCCGTCCATTGTTCTCGTTTTCGCCATAAGATCCCGACTCCTGACACCAAATGTTGCAGTGTATATACGGTTCTTTTGATCTTATGGTTAGACAACTTCAAACTCTTGCTTATAGAAAAGTAGAAAATAATTTATTTACAGAACTTCAGAACAACAGAGTTTTCGAAACTCACAAATATTTCTAGATATTCAAAAATAATTGTTCAAATCTATCGTATAAGTGCAGATATAGGTTCCAGAGACTCTTTATACAACGTCTCAACACTAAATCACATTCAAAATAACGTAAATAAGACTCAAGCAAACTTGCTTAACAAACGCGTTGCTCACTCAATGACTGACTGGTAAATAATAACCACACAGCTCGCATCCGGCTCTCCTATATATAGTTTCGCCGCATGCGGTAGAAATTTCTACGACCTTCTAGAAAAACCTGGAAAACCACGGAACAACATTCAATGTATCAGTAGACCTAAGGGGAAGTTACCATAAATAGGGAAGGGTTACCATCGCCAACAATCGCCAAGTATGTCGCCAACTTGGCGATATATCGCCAAATTTGGCGACCAAAATTAGTCGCCAAAAGTGACGCCAACTTGGCGATATCTCAAATATTTCGCAAAGCTGCCATAGACATTCACTGAAAATAATAGACAAGTTTGCTTGATAACAGAGACAATGTAACAAAAACTAATATTAGTAAAGAAATGGAGCTTAATAAGATTATTTACATTATTTTACAGTACAAAAACTAACTATTTACAAAATTCGTAACAATATATACATTTATTATGAAAATTATAGTTATTAAATTTTATGAATTAAAACGAAAATAGAATTAATTAAATTTGTTTCAATCTCAAAATTAATCCAATTGAGCATTGTCGATTCAATTTTGTTCCTATGGAAATAAAAACTTTTCCGATATTGAAATCTATTACTGCAGTACTCTTCATCTAGCCTTTATTTTGGAATACGCTTAAATATACGAAGATATTTTGTATGTATAGAATTATTTTTACAGTATTAAAATTAAATAACTGCTGAAACAAGCACTATATATATATATATATATATATATATATATATATATATATATATATATATATATATGTATGTATGTATGTATGTATGTATTTAAATATCTCATTATTTAAGCTTAAATTCATTAAATCCCATTTACACGCATTCTAAAGATACATTAACAATTTTCAGTTACATGAAAATTTTTGCTATTGGCGAAGAAGAATGCTGCTCGCCAAATCGCGTGGCGCTTTTGTCTTTTTACTCCAAACATTCGAAAATATTTTATTTTTTATAAACTTTCTACCGTATTTCCGCCGCTAAGTTTGACTGATCCTTTATTACATAAGTAGTTTAATTAGTAATTTAAAAAAAATATTCTGAGTATGCCACTATGGGTACCTTCTTCGTGAGTAGCTAAAAATTTATAAATTTTGACAAGTAAAATGCGTTACACTATAAATTAGATATATTTTACGTTCGTAGAACACAATGATATTAAAATGATTATATGTTTTTTTAATAAATTTTGTAATAAAAAAGGTGGAAATAGTTACAAACATTTTTTTCCATTTTCTGAAGTGTAAAAGGTGGATGTACTTTTATTTCATTCTTCAGTAAATAGACTAAAAAATATAAAACAAGGCCAAAAATTACACTAATGTTGAAATAATAAGTTAAATTCCACATGTTAATAACAAAATTAGCCACAAAAATGTGCATTAAATATTCATAATTTTTAACTTAACCTCACTTACGTTCACATTTGATATTAAAATTTTAAGAACAAAACAACTCCTAAATAAAAAAAATGCTTTAAAATGCATATTTGAAACACAACATTATATTTCTGAAGACATACTCTGGAATATTTTACATTTTAACGTCACTACGTGCATGTGGTTTTAAAACAAATTTTTAGAGGATTTAGTTCCGTTGCAATATGCATTTTTGAAAAAAATAAAAAATATATTTTTTTCTTTGAAAAATATGGAAACGAAATCAAGTTAACATAAAATTACATGTGACATAAAATTACGCAGTAAAATTATCGCTTTAAGATAAAATTAAAAAATATTCTTGCTTCGAATAATTTATGAGAAATTAATTTTGGTTTGAAAGGTTTTTAGAGAGTAATTTTATTATTGCTTTGAAATTTCTGTGAATAAACCAGATTTAATAAATTAAATAAATAACTTTATAGTTATACTTTTTTGGCATAGATCGCAGGTATAACGGATGTATTTACTTAATTATACTAAAATATTTAAAAATTAGGACATATTAAGAAATAAAATGGAAATCATCTTTTTTAAATAACTCCAAAAAAGAAAAAATATCTCAAGTCTGTATGATTTATTGTATCGTAACAAACAATAAATGCATAAATATTTACACAATATAATTAATACAGTTTCTTTGAAATTATGAGTACCATGTCTTATTATTTTAGCTTAACATAAACAAAAAGTAATCTTAAAAAATGAGTAAAAATAAAACTATGCTTATCGACCCTGTAAATGAAACGTTAATAATAAAAGCATTTTTTGAATATCAGATTAAGTAGCGGTTGATTATAAAGTACTTCTGAAATTCGACAATTAAATATTATGAACTGGGAAAATAGTCCTTATTCAAAAATATATAAAAACAAAGATGGGATTTTGTTATTACTCAAAAACATTTTCCATCAGAATATGAAAGAGTGCAATCGCCCTATGGAATTTACAGGTTGTTTGTATCGACTATATTTACTCCAAAAAAAGTGCAACTTTACATATAATTTGTTATTATCTATAAACTCATACTTCCCAAGAGAGAAAATAATTTCAATTATATCAATGTTTTTGCCTAGAAGTCTAGAAAATTCGAAAAGAAACTGGTATTATGAATGCTCGCACATTTCAGGGTAAGTGTGTTTTCGAAAAGATTGATGTAACCCTTGTAAAAAACTTCAAAAAATAGTCAATATTTGGTAACATCATTTTTTAAAGGAGGAAAACACGAATCGAACGATAAAATAGGGAAAATTCTTTGATGAAAGTGCGAAAATTATAAAGGTTTTGCTTAGAAAAATATAATAGTATTATACATTTGTAATATAAGTGCAAAGTCGAAAAAATCAACATCCCCTGCTCACTCTGAAATATAATTTCTACCAATTAAGAAAATTTATCTAGCATACATATTTGTATGAAAATTTAAATATCCGATTTAAAGAAAACAGAACTGAGGTCAATAACTTTTTAATTTATTTACACAAACTGCATTCATCTGATCAATAAGTTTCTTTGCAGAGTCTTTATTTAGAATATTAAAATTTTGTGGATAATCTAAGGCAAATATTTTAAAATTCTTAAACGAATTAAAGTGAAAACTTTCTCCTTTAGAATCAATTGCTTTAAAATTTTAATTTTGGGAAATTTCCATATAATTTCCCGCAATTAAAATTCAAGCCGTTCTTCATATTAAAACCGAAAACACATTAGAAAATTTAAATTCTATAAAATTTCAAATAGAAAAAGAAATTAACTTCAAATGTAAGATATTTATATTTAAATTATTATCTAAAGAAAGAAATTTCCATAATAAATGCTATTTCAAAAAGTCTATTTACATATTTTAAGTATTTCTTTATGTATCACACAATATGCATATTATTAAATCCATATTTTAAAAATAATTAGTTTAATGAAATACCCTGTTTTTTTTTTATTTCAAGTATCACATCTATTTAATAATTTTACAACATTTTCATGAAGAAATAGTGAACAATTTAACAACTTAACCACAATATTTCAATTAATTAAACTGAATTAAGGGGAATCAGTATCTTCAAAATTATTAATAATATTACAATTAATAATATTAATAATTAATTAATAGTTAATAATATAATTAATAATAATTAATAATATTATTAATATTATTAATATTATGTGGTGGCACAATATTTAATACTAAAAATTAAATAAAATTATCTTTTTTTTATAAAACAGGCTATTTTACAAAAATTTTAATATAAAAATTCATTATTTTTAAAATCCCTACTATTTTATAAATATGAATATTTTGGTTTCGATTTTTTCCAAATTTATTAGAATATACAACATAAAACTGAGTATGGATTCTTAAATGTATGGGATTTCACATTTGATACAATTCTTTTTATCGTTTATATGAAAAAATGAAAGAAATTAAAAAAAAATTCACAATTTAAATATTTTTAATTCTCCATTTTAAATATTGCTTCCAAGCTCTTTGTGAATTATGATTCAAAAACGCCAAAATGTTGGCTAATGATGCCGTCTATGATTTTCAGAAAACGATAGTTTGGAAAAAATATTTTATTGATTTTACTGAAACATTAATCAAAATATAATAAGTGTGCATAATGTTTATATTGGTGAAAAACAATACTTTAATAGAAATGATGAAAATTTGTTGCATTTACACAATCGGTTACCGAACTTAAGCTTCGATACAATCCCAAGAATATGCTCATTTGAGAATAATTATTTTCTCTGAAGCTATTCGTACGAATTTCAGAATTTTTTTTTTAGGCTAATTAAATTGTATAAAATTTATTTATGGTGTCAAATTTGGATATTGCTGTTGAAACAAAAATAAAGTTTGGGTTTTCTTTGATATGCGGATTGCCCCCTAAGAAAATTTTATGTGCATCATTTAAAAATAGTTATTATTTCCTTACGTTTGGTACCAGTAACTTTCGTCTTTGATAATTCGATGCAGATTTAGTAGAACGTGTATAATTTTATTCAACTTCTGTACATTTCTTAAATGCTTGTTTAAAATAACAAAATCTTGCTTTTCATCATATTTCATCAAAATTAAAAAATTTTAGCCAAAAAAAAAACGGCATGTCTTAGATATTGCCTTATTTAAATTATATAGAAGTTATATATATATATATATAAAGTTTGTAGCAGCATTAAAGCGTTTTTCCATAGTATATTGTTGTTGGTAGCCCACGCGTATGAAATCAACAATGTAATTTATTTGTTTAACATTTGCCCTAAGAAACTATACAACTGTAACATTTAATTAGCATTTGCTTTTTGAGTTAAAAATGTTTCAATTATACTATGGAATCTTATTTCAAGATGTACACATATTTTTCATTTTGTTATTTATTAAAATCACTCGTTGAAGTTAAGATGTTTGTGGAGACGATATGTGTTTCTTGATTAAGAAAACTCGTGAATACTTAACTTTTCGAAAAAAATAACATAATTATACTTTCTAGGAGAGAGACTTTAAGAACTTAGAATTTCTGCTTCAAAAACTTTCATATTCATAACATGTTTCTTTTAAAATCACATTTCAGATGCATGAAGTCTTTTTAAACGAAAATAGAAGATCGTGTAGTCTAGCCTCATTTTCTGTAAGCATTCTGTAGACGAATTTTAAGAAACAAAATTTTAAAGTTTTATATTTATTTTTCAACTGAAATATATGTTACTTATTGTTTTGCTAATAATTCTTCCTTTCCTCCTAGATAATATTATATATTTATAACAACAAATACATTTCATATTAAATTTTAATCAATTAATCAGCAATGTAAAATAGGCAAAGGTTTTTAAATCTACGAAAATATAATACAACTACGAGGAAATTATATAGTAACCTTTTGGGAGTTACTAATTACTCTGAAAAGCTTTCTTTACGCTTGGAAAGCACAGAAACCAATATAATTTTGAGAATCATTCAAAAAGAATGTTTGGAGTAATTGATTTTGTTAAATCTTTATTTATTTATTTATTGTAAATATTCTCATTTACATTGTAATATAAACTTTAAGAATGTACTTATGTACCCAATAAATATTAAACCTAATTTTTTATATTGTTGCAATATTTTACGTTTCATAAGCAATATTTTGAGCCTACATGTTTTTTAATTGACTGTTTTTTTACATATTTGTATAACTTTTGAAATGCTTATAGTTTACAAAAGTTCAAAATTCCTCAAAAGCGATGGTACATTCCACGTCTTAAAAATCCACTAGTTCTCAATACTAAAATTAATATTTATAATAGAGTATAAATTACATAAATTATTCAATATTTTAAAGATTATAAAACTTTAAATATATGTTTAAAAAAATGGAGAATTTTCGCTAATAGTAAGTCATCATAAGAACTTTAAAATTTGAGCAATTATTATGAGCGTGAGTTTTCCGAGTATGTTTGATAATAGTAAGTCACTATTAGGACTTGAAAAATTTAACGGGTCTTATGAACGCTAGTTGTCTATGACTTGCTGTAAATGACTTACAACTAAATCATGGACAACTGTAATTTGTAAGAACTGTTTAAATATTAAATCTTGATGATGGGTTAGTGTTAACTAAATATAATTTTAAACATATTTTAAATTTTTTAATAATCTTTAATTACTGAATCATTTATGTATTTGTATATGACATTTCAGTTCTACAGGCATTTTAAGAGTACCTACCCACAAAAATTTGTTTGGGTTGACAATCACTAAAAAAGTTTCTCTTAATACACTCAAAATAAGCGATTCTGTCTCTCTCTACAAAACTTTCGCTGTCATTAACGTCTAATATACATTTTACTTAAGATTTTAAAATATTACCTTCATATAAAAGGCGATTGACATACAGGTATAAATACGGTAATCCCTTTCAGAACACCTTTTCTTTTCAAAACCAGATAATAATTACTTACCCATCATACGTAGTATAGGGTAAGTCTTGCAATCGTTTTGAAAATCGAAAAATTTTTTTTGACGGATTTACACGTTTCGGACACTGGAGATTCCGAAAAACATATTTTTAGAAAAAACAATTTGCCGTCCGTCCGTCTGTGTGTCTGTCTGTCAGTCTGTCTGTCTGTCTGTCTGTCTGTAACCGCTCTATCTCCCGAACAAATTGAGATAGAGATTTGAAATTTTGTATGTGCTTAGTATGTAAAAATGGGACGAAGCCTATTTAATATCAGCAACCTCGATTATTCGGAACTATTTTTTTCGGACTCTCGAAAAATTCGTTCTGATGAAAGATATATAAAAATTTTCGAATTCTTTTATTTTAAGGAGTGGACGGAAAAGGCAATAAAATAACACAAATTTTGCATAAAAAACGAAATCAATCGGATAATTAGTTGTTGAGATATTTCTAATTCTATTTTCCACATTCTTTGATTTTTCATGACCCTGTATTTCATTCAAATTTCAATTCAAAGATATCTTTTAATTGGAAATGAGATACTTAATTCGATGCAAGAAACCGTTAGTGAATATGATTATTATTTTTGGAGTTATAAGGATGTTTCTATTACGGAATTCAGTGCTACTTGAATAGTTTGACGTTTCATACAATTTATCGAAATTAGGTCATCAGAAATTCATTAATAGAGCATGATTATATGTTAAAAATACTTAAATATACATTTATATTTTGTTTTGGAATTGTAATGCATTTTAGAAATTGTTTACAAGTGTTATGTTTTCATATATTGTGCTATGCATATCCATGATGGGTAAGTATTACGGTGGCCTCCAACGACTAGTTTTTAAACTAATTTCGTTTAATTCATTATTTACCGCCGCAAACTGATATATCCATTCACTTCGCTATAGGTTTCTCATCAGTACAGGCAATTTTAAAATGCAAATAAATCTACAGATATAATCCAGTTTTGAAAAATTAAGTTATGATCAATTCTATCTGGGTTTATATGCTTATACATCATACACTCTCAAAAAAACTTCCGTCTTTTCACAGAAAATGTACTGGCAGCACTGCTGTCAAAAATTGTCTGTAGATTAACGATTTTCCGTTTATTTTTTTCTCCGTCAAAAGAGGAAAAATATCCGTCACTTGAAAAAAATTCAATGCGGAAGAGGTCGGGATCGAACTCATGACCCCAGCATTACAAGGCCAACGCTCATCCTCGGCGCCACGATTGCTCATGAAAATTTTGCTTTAAAATAGAAGCGTTCATTTCATATGGGTGCAGTTTGGTGTATTTCGTTAAAAAGCTTTTAATTTTGCAGTCAATCTCGGAAAGATTTCATCTTTAATGAAACTGTGGCTGGGTTTTTTTTACGTTTAGTATTAATATAGTATAAAAATGTGAATTTTAAATATATTACGTCATAGAGACGTTACATAGAGAAAAAACATGGATGCTTTATTTTTATTCGATAAGATGTTTTTTAATAATATCAATTTTTTTTGCATTTTATTTTTTAATTAAAATATTTTTTAAATATGTCCACTTAAAGTATATTTTATATGCGAATATTTATCATAGAAATAACTTAGTATATTGAACTTTATTCAACTTATCCAACTTTGAATAACAGAGTGTGAGAATTTTTGAACGAATAAAGAAAGTAATTGTTATTTATTTTTAAATTCGAAAACATTTTTGTCTTTTAAAACTAAATTAGACATTTTAATCAATAGAATATTTTTGTTTTTCATTTTAAAAATAAATTCGAATTTATTACTAACAGACCCAATGCGCATGCGTGCTAGATATAAACGGAAACTTTTCCTCATTTTTCGACGTTCGGAATGAACTCACAGAACAAATACGGTTTCTGAGAGAACAGAAGTTATTTGTGAAAAAATAACGATAACTTAGTGTATATTGACGAATTTTTCTGACAGTGTAATTTTTTTATATCATTATGTAAAAATGTATTAAAAAAAAATATATACGGAAAACAACGTTATAATTTTGTCATTTTATCGACTGTCAGAAGCTTAAAAAGAAACAGTTTTCTGTCACTGTTAGTAAAAAATTATTTTAATAATTAACGATTCATAAGGTATCATCCTTTAAAATAGACTATTCTTTTAATTTAATGGCCTTTACGAATGTAATTAAACTAATCATTCCTTAAATTTCTACGAGATCTTTTGAGAAACTTTAAATAAACTTTTAATGAAATTATACTTAATTATTAGCAGAATACGCAATGAATTTCTAGTGTATCAAGTGATTTTTCGCCTTTAAAATGTATCTTGACATTAAAATTATTATTAAATAGTTTTTAAAATGAACAAAGTATTAAAATGTCTCGAATAATACGTTTTACTAATTAATTGCACATAATGCAAATACTACAAGAATTAATTAGTTATATGCATTATTCTGTGATTTAAAGTAGAATAGAAAAACACATTTTAGGTGAAACTAAAATAAATATTTTAATTTATCACACGTTATTTCAAAGAAAATGTATTCGATATATATATATATATATATATACAGGGTGTCCCTAAACAAATGGTATATACGCTAGGGGGTGACAGAACACATCGAGAGGAGTAATAGTAAATAGGAAACCAAGGGTCCCAAACGTTTTCCAAAGGAGATAGCCACCATTAAAGTTTGGGGTCTAAAATTTCAAATATACATAAAAAACGGAAAAATTGGTCGATTGATTTGTGGTTTTCACTAAAATTATTCTTTATGTTGGTATTTTCTTGAAAATAAATTATAAAGATAAATTTCGGAAAATGCCGATAGAGGGCGCTTTAGACTTTGAAGTAATGAAAAGCTATTTTTTGCCGTGATTTTTTGCATCTCATTAAATGGTTTCGTAAGCTTAGGCTTAAACTTGAATTTTGAGCTCAAAATCTGAATAGTTGGAAGCGGTTAAGTAGCACAAACTTAACTGTGTTCAGAGGGTTTAAATTTCAAATGATTATAAAAAACGGAAAAATTGGTCGATTGATTTGCGGTTTTTACTAAAACTATGTTTGTGTACTTTATGTTTGTATTTTCTTAAAAATGAATTATAAAGATAAATTTCAAAAAATGCCGATAGAGGGCGCTTTAAACTTTGGACTAACGAACAACTACTTTTTATGGTTTTTTTTTTTTTTTTTTTTTTGCATTTGATAAAATGTTTTCGTAAACTTAGACTTAAACTTAAATTTTGAGCTCAAAATCTGAATAGTTGGGAGTGGTTAAGTAGCACTAACTGAACTGTGTTCAGAGGGTTCAAATTTCAAATGATAATAAAAAACGGAAAAATTGGTCGATTCGTTTGCGGTTTAAAATAAAACTATTCTTTAAGTCAGCATCTTCTTGAAAATGAATTTTAAAAATAAATTTAAAAAAATTCCGCTAGAGGGCGCCTTAAACTTCAGAGTAACCAACAACAAATTTTAACCGTTATTTCTTTGTATTTGATAAAATGCTTTCCAAAACTTATTAAATGTTTTCGAAATCTTAGATTCCAACTTAAATTTTGAACTCAAATTCTGAATCGTTGGGAGGGGTTAAGAAGCACAAACTGAAGTCTGTTCAGGAATAAAAATTTACCCCCCCCCCTCGAACACAGTTCACTTTTGCGCTACTTAAACACGCGCAACGACTCAGAATTTGATCTCAAAATTTAAATCTAAGCATTTGAAAACATTTAATGAGATTTAAAAAAATAATAACGGTTAAAAATAATTGTACGCTACTCCAATGTCTAAGGCGCCCTCTATCGGCATTTTGTAAAACTTATCTTTAAAATTTATTTTCATGAAAACACTGATTTAAAGAGTAGTTTTAGTAAAAACCGCAAACGAATCGACTAATTTTTCCGTTTTTTTTAATAGTTTTCCGTTTCGTTTGAAATTTAAACCCTCTGAACACAGTTAAGTTTGTGCTACTTAACCACTTCCAACTATTCAGGTTTCGAGCTCAAAATTTAAGTTTAAGTCTAAGCTTTCAAAACCATTCAATGAGATGCAAAAAATCACGGCAAAAAATAGTTTTTCATTACTTGACAGTCTAAAGCGCCCTCTATCGGCATTTTTCGAAATTTATCTTTATAATTTTTTTTCAAGAAAATACCAACATAAAGAATAATTTTAGTGAAAACCGCAAATCAATCGACCAATTTTTCCGTTTTTTATGTGTATTTGAAATTTTGGACCTCAAACTTTAATGGCGGCTATCTCCTTTGGAAAACGTTTGGGACCCTTGGTTTCATATTTACTATTACTCGTCTTGATGTGTTCTATTACCCCCTAGCGTATATACCATTTGTTTAGGGACACCTTGTAAATACATAAATGATTCACTTGAGTACAGGGATTTTTTTTCGGTGGATTTTGACGGTGTTTAGGAAAGAAAGTTCATTCTCATACAAAATTGACAGTACCACTTGGTTATCCCGTCGACCAAAAAACAATCGCCAATTTATAAGATCAAAAGCAAACAAGGGAAGATCGTAAATGCCATTCACTTGACATTAAATGTGATATTCGTGTTTGTTACGTGATGAAATGATTTTTTATTTGTATTTTTATTATTTTTTCACTAATTTATTTGTTTATTATTTATTTAAATAAAGAATTATGCCAGTTTGTATAATTTGGCGAAGAGTTTGGTGATTTGAATAATTTGGCGAAATTGGTCGACGTGATAACCAAGTAGTACCAAATTGACTTCCTAAATGCGAATATAGCCATGATTTTTACTTATCAGTACTGTGTTTTAAAATAGTAGACATATTTCTGTTAAGATGCATGATGTATCTTGCATGATGCATATAAGCGTGTGTTTTAAAATTTAAATTATTTATTTTTGATTAATCAATAATCCGTAAACTTAAAAGGACCCAAATTTCACGAAAAAAATGCACAAAAATGCAGCGTTAGCTGGGCTCAAAATTTAAGAAGTAGTGCAAATCCTTTTTTTGGAAACATAAAAGTGAAAACTACAAAGATCTTTTTTATGTATGTAAAACATACTTTTGTCAGTCGCCCAAGTACACTCTTGGAAATATGTTTTTGCGATGTAATAAAGCTAAATGGACAGAAGTATTAAAAAAAAAATGACTGAAACTAAATGTGATTGAAAAAAAAAACAGAATTTAGTTTCGGATTTATCTGTCAAAATTTTGTAAGGATTCGTTAAAATGTTCCAGGCTCCGGACCAAATAAATATGTAGCCTTTTGTTATCCCTATTATAAATGCAAATGACTCTGAGTTTTGCGAATCGCAAAAACAGATGATGAAATTTAACTTTTATTTAATTTTATTGCAGTTTTGTCAATTTCTAAATATTGCAAATATTTATATATTTTTGGTTTTTATTGAATCGAATAGAGAAAATAACGTATTTCAAATGTTATTGGTTTTAAAACAGTGTAACAATTTTTTTACAAATAGATGCAATTTATTCAACTTTTAATGTTTCAAATCTGATTTTTTAAACCTATATCTATCCCTCGCTTACATATGATTAGAAAAGGTGAAACTAATTGCGCATAAAAATAATTTAAATTTCATACGTTTATAAATAGAAAAGAAAATAAAAAAAGAGAAATTTAAGACATGCAAAAGAAATATGCTTATAAAACATAAATTGTCAGAATGATAAAGTCTAATATTCTTTCGATTTCTTAGATTAATTCAAGCCCAATATGAAAATTACGCTTATAAAAAATTTCAAAATTTTACATATTTACATAACTGTTATCTTTCATAATTGAATCTATCATATTATAAACTTTCGGTAGAAATTTATTTAACTTTTCAGGGACCTTAAATTGGACTTCAAAGATTAAATAACATGGTGAAATATTAAATTAATGTATTTGGACATTTACTTTCTTTATATATAAATTGGGTCTAACAGTTTAAACATCAGTATAAAAACATTGAAGGATTTCTTTCTATAAACCAATAATGTTTGATCCATAGATTGGAGTTTGCAACCAACCCAGCAAACACTGAGCTATCGGTAAGCAATCGGACGATAGCCGCTTGCCACTGCCAGCGGTATTGAACCAATGCCGGTTGTCGCTATCGGTTCCGTATCTTTTTTGATACGCCGCGCGAATACCGCCCGATTCATGAGGCACGCAGCCGGTCCGGTATCGGCAAAAAACTATGCCGATAGCTAACCACACGAATACCGACTGAAACCCGGCACAAGCAAAAAAAAAAAAAACTTTTGGTGGCGCCATCTGTTAAACACTCTAGCAAGCATTTTGAGAGCCAATGAACATACTTCAGTGCGGGAACAATCGGGGTTTGATCTCGCAACCCCTAGCTCAGTAGGCGAACGTCTTAACCACTAGACAAGTCGGACCTGTTTAGGGGGAGGATTATGTGTGGTAATAAGGGTGTGCCTTTTCAGTAAGTGTCACGTAAATGGCGAGTGTTGTTGACGTAAATGACAGATTGGAAAATTGTAATATTAAAGTGTTTTTATTTTATTTATGTATTTATTTACTTGTAATTGTCTTATGCGCCTGATTTTAAAAATTAAGTTAATATTTAAGTTAATAAATTAGGAAATTAATTAAAGCAAACGAATTGTTTTTCTTATAAATTTTAGAATCTTTAAATAGTATATTTAAAAAATTAGAAATAGTTTTTTTTTCAGAAGTACTGTTAAACAAATAAATTTTTTTAAAAGAAACTATAACATAATTACATGATTTGTGTTAATTTCTAAAGTGTATAGTTTTAACCCAAGAAAACTTATTTTAAATAATAATAAATTGGTAATAATTAACTTTTAAATAGAATAAAAAATTCTGTTATGCCATTTCATGATTTAAAGTAGTATTTATGATTTACGATTATGTTGTTTATTATGTATATTTATTAAGTAAAAAATAAAATAAAAGTAACACACACATATATATATCTATATATTATTATTATTATATAAATTATATTTTTTTACGAATTATAAAGTTACTAAATGTAATAATAATGTAAATAATAAGGAAAAAAAATAAGAAATATATATTTAAAACGTAAAATAACTAATTTAATAAAAAAATAATTTGGTAATTAATCACTTTTAATTAGAATGAGAATTCAAAGTCATTTCATGATTTAATGCCGATTACTATGTAGCAATATTAATTCCGAATAATTGTTGCAATAATAATTTTTAAATCTTAAAATAAAATAGCAATATTAATTTATTTTTCATTTGTGAGATAATATTTAAAAAAAAAATCTGATTTTTTAATGTTAAAAAATAGGTAGATTTCTTTTATATGTTTTACCTTGTAAAATAATTTCAAGCACTTTTTAGTAATTAATATTAAAATAAAATAAGAAAATGAGTTATTGCTTTGAAAATGAATAGTTAAATAGAAAATAAATTCAATTGCCTTACAAATTATTTTTCTGTTTTTATATGATTAAGTTCCTAATAGTGAATAACAATTTAAAGGAGAGAATTTAAAAATTCTTTTTTTGATTAAAATAATTGTAAGTCATTTTAAAAATTACTTCAAAAACAATATTTTTAAATAAATAAATATAGATTATTTTTGACATATTTTCTGTTTATGACTGTCAGAATTTTTAATGAAATACATGAGCTATACATTTCTTATCAAAACTAAAACTCAAATAAAATTGATAAAAAAAATCGGTTAAGATTAAATATTCTGAATTCGGACCGATGTTGGCAAATCTGATCGGTCCACTATCAGAACTCAGATATCGGTCCTGCGTCACTTGCCGGTATAAGTCGCTAGCCGATATATAACCAAATGTGGACCGATAACCGTAACCGGCTGTCAAAAGAGCAGATTCTTAAGTTTCAGTTGCCAACCTGCTACCGACACTTAACCGACATTGACGGCTCCGGACCGACAGTATGCCGAAAGTTATGTGCTTGCTGGGAAGTTACAAATAAATAAATAAATAAATAAATAAATAAATAATTAAAACAACTCTCTGACTTGTTTTTAATTTTATATAAAACTTAATATTTTAATCCAAGATAAATATTCCTCTCTCCGGTGCAAGCTCATTTTTCTTTTTCTATTTTTATGAATATACATATAGATATATACATACTTTATATGTAATTTACACCGGTATTCTGTAATCCTGAAACTGCAGAATGAAACTGAATGTTATTATAATGTATTGAAGATTATTTACAGTAAAATTATGAATGTATTTATTACATCTATATTTTTTTAAACATCTTATGCCCCCCCCCCAAAAAAAAAATCCATATATAAACTACGTAATTGATTTTTAAAGAGTATTTAACGCATGATTTAATGAAATACCTCATTACTACCTCATTACTCAATACTTTTGTAAATAATGGGCATTTTAATGCTCATAAGATTTTTTTTGTTTAAATATTTTGAGGATGAAGAGTATTCTGCAATACATTTCCACACGTATTCGTATTTCTCATTACGCACTAGTAATGAGAAAATTCGCACTGTATTAAATAATTGTAGTAGCTATTTATCCTAAAAGTTAAACCAAACAGCTTGTTTAATTAAGGCAATTCAATGCAATATGTTATTCTCAAACTCAATGCATTTATTATATTTCAGTCTTTATGAAGTATTTCAAAGCATGACCAAGATAGGATAATTGTTCAAAATATATGTTTTAAGGCAATATGACTATCGAACAAAGATGTATATGCAACAATGTATTAGTCGACAGCATATTAATATTTAGTAGATATTTCCAAAAATATGTTTTTGGAAACAATATATTTCAACACGGCCATAGAATTATATTATATACATATATGCATAATTTATTTTTTATTCGGTTTTGATCTCAAAAATATTCGAACATAATACTCGAAACATATTAATGGGAAGTGCAATATAACTCTGAAGGTGCATTTTCCATCATTTTTCATCTTTCGATAGTCACATGTCAAAGTCATTTTCATTTTTACCTATTTTTAATTTATGGTTTAAAATTAAAATTAATTCGTAGCATATGGAAACTTTGGAAGACACATGAAACCAGAGATATGTGATTAAATGTTCTATGTAAATTTTAAATGCAGTACCATAAATATTTATTTTTTAATATCTTCCGCAACATATACTCTTAGAAAACTGTTTTAAAATGAATTATATGCAATGTTTCTCTCAATGAAATCATGAAGAAAGTTCGTTCAATGAAATATTAATACACATATATGTAGCGAAACTTTATCAGATCAACTTTACTTTGTTGCCGCCTGAACAATTATTTTGAATGTTATTTACATAAAAATGTTGTATTAATAAATTTTTAAAAGGAGATATTTTAATCATTTCATTGTTTGTGAAATATTAAAAGCAAAATGTTTATCAGTGAGTTTTAGATGCTGCATCTGAAATTCAATTTTGTTCGTATTAACCCTTTCAAGTCCGATTTTTTTTAGTACTTTTGAGTACAAAACTATTTTTATTTTAATAAAGTTAATCGTAACTATCCAAATATACTTACTGGTGTTTAAATATCACCTTATTGACTGAAATTTAACGAATGTATTAATTTTGTGAGCTACTTAACTCATATTTATATGATAATAAACGAAGGAAGAGTTTTCGAAGACTTTTGAAAAATGACTTATTACAACATGATTTGAGAGGGTATTGCAGCTTTTTAATGTTTTTTGTGTTTTATCAAACATAACTGGTTCAGAAAAGTAACTTATATTTTAAATTTAAAGAGTGAAATATATGCATGAAATTAAGAAATCGTCATCGGTGTAAAGAGAATTAAATAACTATATTACTAAATGTCTGTTATAACTAAATGTCAAAACAAAGATGAAGTAATAATAAAAAAGTCATAGTCATTTACTGTCATTTCTATATATAGAAAGTAACTAAATAATTGTTATGACAAAATAATACTCAATGAAAATATATGTACTATTAATTGTACACCAGACCCGAAAGGGTTAATCGTATTTTATATGTCGTTCACAGCCCCATCATAGTAATAGACCGGGAGGCGACAGCAGAGACAATCACCCCATCATGTTTACGGCTAAAATTTCAGAAAAAAGTAAAACTCGATTCACAGATTAAAACGCAATCGGTCTACCAAGTTATATCTTGGAGTAAAATATCTGAAAAACTGATTTTAGTACACTGTAAAGAAAAAGGGTTGATCTACTAAAAAAAAATTTAGTAATCTTACTCGGTTACAAGGAATCTGTAAGAATTACTAGAAAAAAGCTAACAACGAATAGACTTAATAGTTTTACATTTTTAATAGCTATTACTAAAACTCACTTGGTGTGGCCGTGATAGCTTAGTGGTCTTAGCACCGAACTCCAGGCTGAGAGTACTTGGGTTCGATGCTGGCCGCCACCAAATATGCACCGAATATAAGGACTTGTTAAACAAAGGGATTATGAAAATCCTGTAGTAGCAGTTACCATGGGTAATGATCTCTGAACTTTCCCTACGCTTTAGAAACATGTCAAAATAGAGCAGGTAGCAATGTTTGGTGCTGTCATCTATTGCGGCTTTGCCGAAAATCTTTCGTTTCAGAAGTCTGGATGCAGCTCGAAGGAAGATCCTGCCCTTCGGGCACACGTAATGGTTACTAAAAGTAATTTTGGAGCTATTACTAAAATTTGCTTGGTGGCTCATACTAAAAAGTTTTAAGTTAGTTATACAAAAAATTCTTTTGTTCAGTTTACAAAGGAAATGTTTGTTTCACTTACAAGAAAAAAGTTTGTAATGGTTACTAAAAAATTCTGTGGAATACAAATTTACTAAAAAATATTTAGTAACCTCTTGAAAATTTTTTTTACAGTGTAGCCGACTCATAGGTTTACCATTGTTTCTTCCTGCTTCCGATCTTCCGTGTTTTCACACTTTAGGGTGCAATAAAGCACAGTGGTAAACCCACAAGTTGTGTAGTGTTTTCCATCAAGATATAATTTGGCAGATCAAATGCATTTGAGTATCAGAATCGAGATATAAGTAATCCTACAATTTCATCAATAAACTCCATTAGGTGACTGTTTGTACTACCCATCTAAGAGATATTTTTTGATAAATATGAAAATGTAAATTAGTTTTTAAAAAAATATCACTCAAAGTGAAAAATAAACATACATTTTATTTTTATTTTTATCATTATTCGGAATATATTTTGTAATGGGAAAGTTTGCATTTTTCTATAGAAATGCTATAGAAAAAAAAACATTTGACTATAAACCAGAACAAATTGTTTTTTAATATTATGCGAGTTTTTAAAAAAGATATATCTTTATTAAAACAAATCTGTTATAATTTTATGAATATAAATAATTCAAAGTCCTTTTTCTATGCATACTTTTCAATTGTAAATGAAAATATGTGAACAAATGTATCATTTAAATTACTTAAAAATTTTTCTTTTTTATTTGTTTACTTATGTAGAAATCTTGAAACATTGTTCTTTAAAATTGAAAAAGTTATTTTTTATAGATGTTTTATAGTGATGTCAGCATTACACAATTAGTACAAGAATTATTAATCTCTAAACTTTATCTGCTTTAATAAGAGTTTCCAGTCTACTATTTAACTCTATTATAAATATTTTTTTTCTGTGGCAAAGTAAACCACACAGTTTAATTTACATTCCTTATTTTACATCATTTAAAATCTTTTTATTTTATTTATTTACTTTTTATTGAGTCAAAAATCATAATAATCCATAATAATACTTTTTACAATCATAATACTTTACAATCATAATAATACTTTTTTCAACTTTATTATGAACGTGAATGAAAAATAACGATAAATTTTTATTGTCTTAAATGAATTTGAAGGAAATGATAGAATTAAAAGTTTAATTCTTACATATTGCAACAATAAAATTAGCCATTCGATTATAATAGGCAAGATAAAATAGCTAATATTGTGAGACAAATATTAATCTAGTTATATTAATATTAGCTCCTGTATGAATGCAAGAAATTTATTTGAGTTTACTGAACTGGAAGAATTTACAGAAAATTATCTTTTAATTTCCAAGTGTTATTCTTTTTATGTAGTTTTGTTTAATGTATGGGGTGTGAATTTTTATATAGAAATTATATGAACCTCCATGTATTTTAAAATCCAAAGAAAATCCTGTTATGCAGATTTATAGATTAACTTGAGAAAGCGTTTTATACAGTTAGAAAAAATATCTTTTAATATAACCTATATATATTTTTTTATTATTTGAAAGCGTTTTTAGTAGATTTATATAGGAATATCTCAAAAGCTAACAGACCAGAAGGCAACTGCAGAAACCACATCTTTTATTTGATGGCTAAAATTGCAGGAATACTTAAAAAACGATTCCCATAATAAAATGCAACTGCACAGTAAAAAAAAAAAAAAAAAAAAAAAAAAAAAAAAAAAAAAAAAAACTGGAATTCTACAGATGTTATTTTTTGAAGTATATATGCTTACTAAAATTTTATCTTTTCACTGTGTAAAAAATATGTTCATTTTCAAAATCAGTTTTTAAAAAGCTACAGAGATCCGTAGCTTTAAAAAGGAATCAATTAAAGTTAAAGTAATATTTATAAAATTTTATCTATATAGTGGGTTGCAGTTAGATAAAAAAGTTCTCATTACTAGATTTTTGGAATTTTTCTAAAAATTTTTTAGTAATGTAACAGGTTTTTTTTTATTCAGTTTACAAGCGTGTTTCTTTTATATGGATTATTGTTGTTGCTGTTTCAGAAAAAGTTACAGGAATCTTAGTTTCCTAAAACAATTTTTGTAATTTTACAGATTTTTTTTATATTTTGCTCTGAGAAGTCAGATCTGACTTAGAAGCTTAAAGTGGTTGAATTAGACTAAAATGGTTGACTGGTACAGATTTATCATTGTGCTTTTCTGCTCTCTGCCCTTTTATGTGTTCATACTTTTGCATGAAGGAAAACACAATGATTCACCCGCAAGCCAACAATTAATATTGAGTCTTCAAGTGATTTACACCAAGATATGAATCGGTAGAGCAGTTGCACTTTATTATGTTAACCGAGTTCTGTCCACTGCTATAATTTCATCCACAAACTCGATGATGTATGTAGCCACACTGCCTGCCACAATGTCACGGATGTAATACAAGAAAAAATATGCTTAAAAAATACTAACTGACTTCAAAAAGAAGAATCAAGCTTGGCGCAACTTGGCGCTAACGCATATGAATGCATAGTTTTATTATGCTTTTCATTTGAAAACGGTTTCAACAATGAAAGATAGTTTGCGATAAATTATTATTTTTTAATTAAATCATAAGCATTTTTTAACTATGCATTCACATGCGTTAGCGCAAAACTGCTAGAACAAACTAATCGAACGAAGAAAAAATATCTCGTATCTGTGTGAGAGTAATAGTTTCTTCTGGTAGTATCACATTTTTCGTATGTTTTTGTTTGCTGTTAAGTCTATTATCTATGTTTATTTATTTTATTTTAATCCTTTCATCTTTATTTCTCGCGAAACTTTTTGTACAGGATGTAACTTGAAACGAAATTTTATTTTAACGAATTAAAAGAAAAATATATTTTTTAATGTTTGAGTAAATTTTATTGAAAAAAAATGAACGCTTTTTTGATGACTGCTTGAATTTTTCAAAGTTTGTATTTCTAAAAAGATTTAACTATTAGAAATTAATGAACTTAAAATGGGTCCCTATGGGTATCTTATACTATCAAACAGAAAAAGAATTATTAAAATCGGCTCATATTTATAGAAGTTATGCGTGGACAAAAAAAAAAAAAAAAAAAAAAATAAAAATAAAAAAAAATACATACACGTCGAAATCATAACCTCCTCCTTTGAAATCGGTTAAAAATACTGATGATTATAATATCTTAATTGAAATCCTATGACTTAGAAAAGTTTATCACAAAGCATTATTTTTCAGCATTTGATTTGTAGTAGTAAAAGTTCGATATCTTTATCTAAATTTCCAAATTAGTGAGGTGAAATATTAAAACCAGAGTAACTTTAATAAGAATAGGTATGCAAAAAGGAAAATATTTTAATAAAAGTATTTAGAAAATATATTAAAGTTTCAGTCGGAAATGTGTAACGTTAACACCTCCAGTTTACTTCAGAGGCGTAATACCACTTGACACCGTTAATACTAACCCTTCACTGGACGATTTTTTCTATTTTTATGAAAAAAATTATTTGAAATCTATATATCAGTCTAATAATGGAAAAAATAATAAAAAATAAAATTTAATAATAAATTTTCAAAATTTAAGTTAAAATTTGAAAAAAAGAAATATTTTCAAATTTTGAGATAAAATTTGATGTTTTATGGCGTGTACCCTATTTGCGCAATTAGGGTTTTTAAATATTGTATTGCTATGATTTGCAATTATATGGTCTTAAATTAATTAGATTTGTCTGCTTAACACTCTGCAACTATCTTTATATTAACATTTTCCTGTGTTCAGTATAAATAATAAAAGTAAATTTTGCCTCAATAGCTTGTTCGAAAATAGCTTTGTTTCCAAAGAATAAATTCTAATTTTTTTGTCTAATGCAGCTATTTGACATAGATAAAGTAAGTATCATTGCATTGTTTGGACGTTTTTTGATCTGTTACAGTAAGCATATTGGCCAAGTTCATGGTACATCATGAGAATTATAATGTTTTTAGATATCTGCCGGGTGTGGCACATGGTGCAGTGAAGAGTTCCAAGAATTTTTTATGTGATTTGAACCCACGTTACAAATAAAGTTTTAGTAAGATAACTGTAATTTTAGTAGGTTCTTTTGTAGAGTTACAGATAACAGAGTGTTGTTGAAGAATATGTGCACTGATGATAATTTAAAAACACAATTCGAGATAAGTACACTATAAAAGAAAATCTATAATTTTACAGATGTAAGTTTCTTTAATCTACAGGATTACTAAAATTTTATCTGTATATTGTACAAAAAAATTTAAATCTACAAAACTAATTTTTGTAAAGTTACAGATATCTGTAACTATAGAAAAAAACCTACTAAAATTACAGTTTTTTTTACGAAAACTTTATTTGTAACGTGGGTTGAAATCACATAAAAAAATCTTGGAATGCCAGTTTCCTAATAAATTCTTAGTAAACTTAAATTTTTTTTGATTTTCAGAGCAAATCTGTATCTGTTACATCATTTTTTTTCTGTTGCCGTTACATAAAAAATTCTAGGAATCCAACTTTCATAGAAAACTTTTACTAACTTAACAGATTTTTTTACAGTGTATAAATGTTGAAGAAAAAGAAATTTGATTCAGAAATTACGCTTATAATTTTTTAAATAATGTCGTATTTTTTACTGTTCTTTCTGCTTCTTAAGAAGCAGAAAGAACTGTAAAAAATACGACATTCGAAAAAGAATGAGCGATGAATAATTGTCTTTTTCTCAACACCAACAACCAGCTTTTCCATTCTTATCACTTAGTATCATAGAAGTATAAAAAGATAAAATGTCATAACAAAAAGTTGTTGCAATATTCAACAAATAAAAATAAAAACGGTTTCCCAAAAGGCATCGATATACATCTTTATTATTCTTATTTTCTGAAAAAAGCCTAATTTTCAAATATCTTAAACAGTCGTCTTATAATGTATGCTTGTCATCCATATTAAGTTTGTAAACTTAACTGACACATTATATTTTTAAATTTAACTATTTGAAAACCCTACCTAGAGAATGTATTGCATTAAATGAATTTAATAGGAGAATAGATTCATAAGTTGTAATCATCATTTATGCAGGCATTTATTGTATTTCACACAATAGCATAGTTACGCTTACATTCCCGTTAAATGTGAGTTTAACTATTTCCATTATTCTCAAGAATAACGTTCTAACATGAAATCGATACACTAATTCAGTTTCAATACATTAATAAATTATACACTATTTATAAGAACATGTAGTGTTATATGTATCTGGTAGAAATTATCATGTTAAGCAGTGATATTTAATAGGAATACACATTATTAATAAACAAATGATAGTGGAGGACGAAAAGAATAAAAATATTTTTGCTCCACGGTCAATTTAAAAATCTTCTTAATCTTTAACAAAGAATCTATTTATCAAAGTTTTCTCTCTTACGAAAATATCTTTTAGAATTCTATAGAAAAAGTTTTATTAAGTCCTATAAAATTATGGCCTTTTCCCTATAAGCTAGTTTAACCCATCTGCTACCCAATTATGAATTCATGAAAATTTTACATTATAAGCATTTTACGTAAATTGTTTAAACTAAATTAAAAGGTTTAGTTAATCGTTTAATAAATTTCTGAAGTGTTTTAAAAGCATTGAAGGATTAAGAAGGTTTAATTAAATTTGAATTTACAGAGATTTTGTGGAATATTTATGGCCCCCTTAATTCTTTTATTTTAAATTGTTTTCTTAGTATTTTGTAGAATTATAAAATTCACAAATGTTCTTACAGTATAAATATAGAAATATTTCCGAATTGGAAAATTCCCAACCCCTTCCCTCAGCACCCAGAAAGTTGAAAAGATTCAAAGGCAAAAAAATCACCCTTTTAAAAATATTTTTTGAAACTGTGATTTGTTTTGTGAAACCAACAATGTTATTGGAACAAAAAAGTAATGTATCTGCAACTCATTCTAAACAGTATTGCAACTAATCGACGTATTAAAAGAATTTTTTAATTAGTAATTTTAATGGTGCTTATATTTACCGTCGGTAGATAAAGGGTTAAAAGTTATAGAAATAATGTTGAAGTTCAATAGAAATGTTTGTAGAACAGATATTTCTATTAAACTTCTGTTCAACACTTTCTCTTTACAGCCGTTTCTGTTAAAATTGTAAAGGTATTTCTCTAGTTTTTCTCTAAACTAGTTTATAGAAAAACTAGCCATAATTATAAAGGATTCTGTAAAACATTTTCTATAGAATTCTAAAAGTAATTTTCGTAAAGACTACTTAAAGAAATGTTCTCTGAATCCATAACTTTGACCATTAATATTTAAATTAATCTCCATATTACTAAAAATATATTCTATATAACAATATAAACAATATATATATATATAAATATATTCTATGTAGTAGAAATGTCTACTGAGCAGATATTACGATTAAAATTTTGTTCGACACTTTCTCTCTATATATATTTCTGTTAAACTTCTTCATTTATTTCGATAAATTTTAAACTAGTTTACAGAAAAACTGGTCATATAATTCTATAGGATTCTGTAAAACATTTTCTATAGAATTCTAAGAGTCACTTTCATAAGGCTACTTAAGGAAATGTTCTATGGAACTTTAACTTTGACCATTAATATGTAAATTAATCTCCATATTACTACAAACATATTCTATATAACAATATAAATAATATATATACCAGGTGTCCCAAAAATGACTGATGGATTTTAAAAATTAATAACTTGCAAACGGAGACAGCTATTAAAAAAATTAGGAGGGTTATGTATAGTGCCAGGATTTTTGATTTTATTTCGGATTTTAAACAATAGATGGCACTGTCGGAGATTGGCATCCAATTGACGCCGAAACTGACGTCACTCAGCACTGATGCAAAGGAAAGAAATTAAGGCTAAGGAGTGCATACCATTCGTCAGTACAATCTTGGGTGGGGCTTGAATAGGCTCAAGCCTTTAGGTAGGCCTCCCCATCTGGCTGAATCTGAAGCTGAATCCGTCAGTACAATCTTGCTCTCAAGCCCCGATTCTGAACTCATTCGATATGATATCAATGGAATGCGTTGTTGCCATGGAAATAACATATTCTTCCATTGTGGAATGCAGCGTTTAGAAGTGGTCATAAGTTTTGCAAGCAGTGTTCAATAGGGCGGAGCGTAAAAAAACTTTTTTTTCGAAATTCTTTTTTCCCTAGTGTGGAAAAGTTGTGGAGTAGTATCACTAACACACTAACAAAATTTCAAAACAATCAATAAATATCTTCCGGTTTCACTTTTGTGTCGAAATATGCAATTTTACCCGAAAATGGTGCAAATTTCAACATTCCAGCAATATTTTTAATTTCCGATTTTTTCTTTATTCTAGAGCGGAAAAGTTGATGAGTACATACGGAATATAAGTCCAAAATATTTAAGTAAATAAAATATATCTTCCGGTTAAACTTTTCAGTTTAAATAAGGGAAATTCATTGAAAATGATGCAATTTTTCAAATTTTAGTGATGTTTTTCAGTTTTAGATTTTCTATTCCCACTGGCTGGGAAAAATTGGAAAAATATAATAGAAACATAGGGGAAAAACTTTAGAATAATCAATAAATATCTTCCGGTTTAACTTTTGGTATCTAAAAATGTCAAAGTCCCCAAAAATTATATAAATTTTCTCTTCTCTTGGATTTTTGTCTTATCATTTTCTCTTCTCGCTAGCTCAGAAAATTCGGAAAATCATATGACGAAAATAAGTGTAAAAATATAAAGTAATTAATAAATATCTTCTGGTTTGACTTTTATTACTTAAACTGGCAAATACGTGGCATTAAAGTACGCAAAAGTCATAGAATTTTACATAGAATTTGTTACATAATGCATTCAACAGCAATAAAGTCTTGCAGCATTTACCCCAAACGGAGAAGGGGTGAGAGGCAAATAGAAATTCTTATTAGCCAAACGAGTGGACAACATTCTTTTTGTTTTATTTTTTAATAAACACAAGCTTTACTTCAAATATACTTCACATATGATTTTTCGAACCGTGATTATATAGGCATACATATATGAAGAAAAATAGAATGTCAAACGCAGCAGTATTTCAGATTATAGAGTAAAATTATTTTTTAAATAATTTTATGGTTTTAATAATAACTTCTTATTTTCATAAAAATAGATAAGCGACATAGATAAGAGAAAAATAACATACTTTTTTAATCCAAAGAGCATGTTACAATCATAAGAGGACTTTAATTGGATCAAATATGACATCAATATCAAAAGACAAATTCCCCCTTTCCCTAGAGATATTTTAGTATATCATACGCCAGACCGCCCTTCCCCCCAAAATGATAATGTGATATATGTAGAATCCCTATTCAGAAATTAGAGAAAGTATATCTGTTTTAATTAATTCATGATATGGACCGAGAAATACACTTAACAATCCTTAGAATCTATAAAATCTCCATTCTTATTTCATTTGAGGAGATTCACAACATTTCTAATCTACAAGTATAATTTTAGCCATTTGTATCACTACGGATTAAATTAATGCAAATGCATAATACCATATTCCATTTAGGCTTGAATTATTCCAGAAAATTATTAAAGTAGATTTGTAAATGTGGATACCTTCTCTGTTCATTATACGTAAAAATATTTGTGTTTTATGTTAGTATAATAAATATAAAATCATTGCTTTTTATTGCTATAGTTGCAGTTTTTTCATTTTAGCAAATGTATTAAAAATATAGTAATTGATTTTTATATATAATTGTGTATTTAATACTCAACAAATATTAAAAAAGCATTTAACTTAGATTATAATTGCGAAATAAGAATGTCCAATTTTTATTGTTAAATTTATAACATTAAAAAGTGGTTTAAATTCCCGTTATAATATAATATTATGATATATAATTCAAAAGGTGAGATTAAATCATAATAAAATTACGTGGCTTTTAATGCTGTTTTTATATTTTAACTGCTAATTACTAATGTGTTTTTTTATTTGACCCAACAGGAAGTTAGCACTAATGACAAGTTTGTAGTTACGAAATGTTATTACTCTTAATTTAATCTCAATATACAGGGTGTTTTAAAGTTCATGGCGCAAACTTTAAGAGTAAGTACAGGACGCCTGTAATAATCATTTATTGAATAGAAATGTGAAGTGAAAGTACCTTTTGGGATACGAACATCGGGAGTCCAATTTGACCCTTTTTTATTTGAAAATGTTCATACCAGAAAATTCCTACACTATTTTTTTCCTTTATTTAAGGCAAATATTTTATGGTTACATAAAGAAAGAATTCTTCTTTGAAAAATTTTTCAAAAATTTTTAATGTAACTTTTCCGCAAAACTGGCAAATCTGTCAACATAAGAAACACATAAATCTGTCTAAACTGAAAAAAAGTAAAATTACTATTTTTTCCCCTTGGAAATAGGTATTTGTAGAAATTTTTATGCAGCGGTAACAGCAAAAATTCATGTAACCGATTCTAGAAGATGATTCTTTTGCAGTTATCGTTACATAAAATGTTTTATGAATCCCAGTTTCCTAGAAAATGCTTAGTAACTTTACAGATTTTTTTACAGTGTATATAAATCAAATAGATATTCCTGAAACCTTTGTTATTCATTTAAAGATATAATTCATGTTTCTATTTTAGAAATAAGAATAGTCTCAAAAAATATTAGTTATAAAACAATAGACTTTATGGAGACTCGATATCAAAATTTCATATATATATATATATATGTTGCAACTATAACCCATATTATTTTTCTATGTTCATATTGAAATAAAGCATTATCATAATATATTATTAAAAAAGTATTACATTCCCAATATAGCAATAGCTTGTTTAAAATAAATGTTATTTTAATTAACAATCTTAATTATTGGCAAAAAATTAACAATTTCTTCCTCTTTTATATTTTTCATTTTTGGAAATAGATTTTTTAACTCTTTATTTAGAGTATTTTTTCGATAAATCTAAGTAATGGACTCTTGGTCAGCCCAATGGATCAGCAGAAAAAATAAATAAAGAATGCATTCGGAAAATAGCATGTATTTAAATTTATATATTTTTTGTATTTTATATTACTTTTATTAACCGTTTTAATGCTAAATATATTTTTCGATGTCAGATAGCGGTCTTTAGCAATATAAAGGTAAAACATATATTGAGTATACAAGTAAAACGTTAAATTCAAACAAACATATAAAGAAAGATAATACTGTCTTATCATTTTTTGAATATATCTTCGGAAATTTCAGAGGATATCTTTTAAGATTGATTTTTAATGCGTCAAAAAGTTATATAGAAAATATAATATTATTTATAGAAAATACAAAAGTGCCGTAAACGTTCAGTTAATAATACTAATTGCAAGAAAGTTAGTTAATAGTTTAAAGATATGCAATTAATGTATTTATTTAAAATGCAGTATAGACAGTTTCTGTGTGTATTTTCAAGTATTTTTAATAGCTATAATTGGACAATATTCGGGCAATTTTGCAGGGAGAAAGCCGTTTTAGTTAAATTACGTAATTAAACATCTAAAGTAAATATTGGAACTTTTTTAATACTCTGCATAGTAATTCATGCAAGTCTGATAATTTATGCTCATATGTGTTCAACATTCATAAATAACATTTTTGAAAATTAAATGTAGGTTTAGTAACAGAGGAAAATTCATGATTAACTTAAAGAAAGAAAACTAACGATTTTACGAAGATTGCACTGACAATTGTGTCGACATTACAATTCACAGAATTATAACGAAAAATTTGAAAAAAAAAAGTTTTCGTAAAATAAAATTGAATTGTACTGGTGTCTTGATTGTCCGTACAATCTCCCTAAAATCATTCTTTTTTTACAGTGAATATTTTGTGCATTCTTGAAAAAAATAGTACATATAACCAATCAGATATGGCTGTTTTCTTACAAATAAAAAAAAATTTCAGACTGTTTCTTTTGAGTTTGTACGTATGTGTGTTTCTAGTATATAGGGCATTCAACTAAATGTAACAACACTATCAGGAAACATATCAGTGTTTTGTAATATAACGTATGTGTAACGTTATACGGTAATTAGAAAATAAATGTATTTGATATTTGATGAGATATTTAAATGAAAAGAAAAATTTAACTGGCCATGTGCAAACAACATCCTTTAACCCTTAAATTGATATTCAAATATATAATGCAATATATATGAAAAAAGTAATTATACTTGTAAAATGGTATTAATATTTAGGATGATCTCGGCAATATACTATTAATGAAGAAAAATCGGAATTCCACCATGAACAATATATGGCACAAAAACTTACAAGTACATTATTTCATATACCAAAACAAAAAGTACATTTATTTTCCACTTGTCTAAAAATCGACACAAATAAGAAAAGACAGACAACTTAAATTATTATTCAAAACTTAAAACCAGAAAGCGTAGTTAATACAAAGAATGACTGAAAAACGATATTTCACATCAAATTTCCATTACTAAGTTCATTCAATTTAAATTCTTTTTTCCAATTTAAATTTTTTATTGGGGAAAAAATTATAGAGCAAAATAATCAAGACATTTAAAGTTGTATTTTTAGAAAAAAACATTCATATAAAAGTTTTTGCAATGTAATCTTCTAAAATAGTAATTGCAATTTTAAATTATGTACGTAAATGCTATTTTAATGGAACATTTTTCGAAAATCATTTTTAATGCCTTTTTCTTAAATATAACAGAATTAAATTTTCAAGAAATTTCAAACTTAAAATTATGCCTTTAAGTATAAATAAAACTTCTAGGTTGAAAACGTTTATGTGGAATTATTTGTATTCACGAAACCTACATTTTGAATATTTAAATTCCGGACATTGCAGAAATTTCTAGACAAACATTATTAAAAAAATTATAACTAAGTCATTTAAAAGCATGAATTAAGCTTGAGTAAGATAGTGTATTTATTTTATAATTAATAAATATATTGTAATGCATTTTAGGAAAGTAATAAATAAATTAAATGATGCCTATAATGGCCCTGAAAAATAATTAGTGATATCACTTGTATCGAGTATTTAACATTTGTAAAATATGCCAATGTACATTGTTCGAAACAACGCTAACCTCTTAAAAAATTGTAGCAAAATATTTATTTTTTATATAAAAAACACTAACGATGTAGTAAATCAATTACAATTTGCAAAGAAATGAACCATTAGGATAAATAAACTGTAAAATTTTAATATGGAAAATGTTAATGTCATTGTCATATACATAAATCATATTTGTTATATTAATAAGAAAATGCCAGAGTAAGCTATAGCAAATATGTCCATTCGCTTATTAGATGATCGATTCATTCACATCTATATTATAAAGGCCAAATGTATCTGCGCGTAACACATACGTCATTTTCAGAATGGAAACGCCTTCCCCTGAAATTTAGATTTTGTAACTTTCGGTGCTGCAAAATTGGGGCCTCCGTAGCCGAGTGGTTAAGACGCCGATCTGCTACGCTGGAGACTGTGGGTTCGATTCCCGATGGCTCCATTGCACGCACACTTTGTGTGGAGCTCCTGGTTGTATTTTTCTTGCGATGTAAATTTCCTTGTGCTATCTTGTCCTTGTATATTGAAGATGACTTATAAGCAGACTTTCATGTCGAGCACACATGTCATATGTATGTTCAAATAAACAAAAAAACAAGCTGCAAAATTTACACTTCTAAACATCGTACATTTTAAATTTTTACACGAGAACGATATTACAATGAAGAATATTTACCTTCCTTTAATTACACACACAATTTGTTTGAGAACTTATAAAGTACTAATTTTTCAATTTATTTTTACATTATTCTTGTTTGAAACAATTTAAAATATCGTTTATGTGACTTTTTCCTTCATAATGAACAGAAACTTCTATGTAGCCCAATATGAAAATAGTAACAACACTGAAACAATCGTAGCTCTTTTTTATTTACAATCACAAAATATTCTTCATGTACGATTTATTCTGACTTTTTACAACATAACATGAAAATAAATATCTTGTAAAAATATATCTTTCTGCATTTAATACGCAGGAACTCGGGTTACAAACTTGATGATGCATTAAAAAACTTTTTATATTTCGGAAACAAATGTCTTAATACTTTGTATTTCCAATGAAAATACAATCCTAACACAGATTTGAGTTCGAAATTTTAACAATAATTGATTCAGATCGATGTTTCATTTAATAGCACCAAACAACATTTATTAACTATTATTATATGAGGACCCCAGAAGCCAAGGGGTATAAGTGACAATAAAATTGAGTTAAGTGCACAGGGTATCTGGAAATATGCTTTTTTCATTTCAGGTAAAGAAATATAAGTGATTTTCTTATTATTTGCTGAGTTATAGAAATAAACCACTTTTTTCGAAAAACAAACAATATTGATTAATTATACATTTAAAGAAAATTGTACTCTATTTTTTTAACAGTTATTGAAATGAGAGTTCAAAGATACAACAAGCAGATGTTTCCTATTTCAATTTAGCCAATTGTTATTGATGTTCCAATTTAACATCAATTATCTTTAAACTCAATTTACTCCAAATCGACATTTTGTCACTTGTACACCTTGGCTTCTGAGGTCGTCATATATATTATACTATTATTATTATTATAACGTATATAAAAATAATTTAATTGTAAATTAATAAAATTTATTTAAAAAATCTAATTTTGAAAACAAATAGGCATGAAAATTATATTATTAAAGTATGTGACGATGTTATTTGATACCCCGTACATAAGCAAAATCGAAACACAAAACAACAGTACTTTCGAAATTAATTTATTATAGCAATCAAGTATTTTTTTTCATTTATTTTTATTTAGCGTGGAACAAAGCAACAACATTCTATTGACCAAAAGAAAGTTTTCATTTCATAATACTATCTGACGATTAAGATCAAATCAGGACGTCGTTTTTTCATATATTTGACAGGTGAGAGGCATGTTGCATCTCTGAAAATAGAAATTGTTACAAAAATACTCGTTATATTTAATCCCTTTGAAAGAGAAATTTGAATAGCTTTCTCCGTACATATGAAATGAGATATTTCTATAATTGGAACGAAATGAAAACTTAACTTACACTGAAAAAAAATATTAAAAAGCATGAATCAAATATTTTTAGTCATTCTTAAAAATAAGTTTAACATTTGAGCTTTAAAAAATATTTAAGAGAATAACAGTTAGAAATAAGATTATTATAAAAAATAATTTTTATGTTTAGAATTGTCAACTTGTTTAACATTACGTTGTTATGAACAGACGAGATTTTTCGTTCAGTTTTGGTTTAAAAGGCCATGGTTAATGATTTATTTACATATTTATTATAAAGTATTTTAAACTAGCAAATTAACCCTTTTTGGCTCAACAAATCCGATTTGAAAAATATTGACTCCGATGTTAGAATGCATCATTTTAAGCACGTAAAAATAATTAACGTAAAACGAAAAAAGTTATGTGCTAAAAGGTACTTCTTTCACATCTATAATAAACAGAAATTGATGTACTTCCCATTGTGATGTATTGTCCATTTTCAAATACACAATTTTAAAGCATACAAAAATGCCTTTAAAGAAATATACTTTCGGATTTCTGCATTTTTTTTATTAAACAAAATTTGCGAAGTTTTTTTTCGCAATATCGTCCTGAAGCTTCTCAAATGACAAACAAAAAACTTGTATGAACAATTAGCTCAATAGGATCGCCTGTTGAGAATTCCAATGATAAATTTGTATTAACTGGTGTGTTGATATTTAGGAACAATAAATAAAACCGTGTAATCACTACTGACTTTTAGGTATGTTGCAGATCTACAACACGGTGATACAATGATGACAAGTTAATAGTTATAATGTTAACAGTTATAATGTAATAATTATAATGTAAGTTAATAACGACAGTATAACAAAGATGTGATAATAGTAAGACAGTAAATATTTAATTAACACTTAATAAAACAAACTCTCATTGCACGAAAGCAATACAAATTCTAGATTATTCTTGATATTATTTATGCACTTGATACTTTGATATTATTTATCGTGAATTCGGTTAAAAATTCGTTTAGTTCTGTCATCTATACATTTTAAATGGAAATATATATTTTCAATTTATACCTAATTTTAATAATTTATATATAATTTCTCAATATCATATTACATCGTCTGCGTACCCTAAGTCCTTTAAAAGAAGCTTAGAAAAATTTCACAGTAATTTATACATATTTTCAAAATATCATATTCTATCGTTTATGTACCCAAAATCCTTTCATAATAGCTCAGAAAACCATTTTTTCTATGCTGTTTCTGCTGCACCGAGTTGCAACACACAGTTTGAGCACAACCTGTTGTTTATTGAGTTGACAATAGTTGATATTTTAGAATTGTTGTACTCTGGGATTTTTGACAGTGGAGAAATTATTTGGCTTAAATATTGTGTGTATAATACAAAAATTTTGAAAGTATTCGACATTTTCTGTACATTTTGAACCACGATAAAGCAAGAGAGCATAAATGTACCAGGTGTCCCAAAAATGACTGATGGATTTTAAAATTCAATAACTTGCAAACAGTGACAGCTATTTAAAATTTTTTTTGCAGGAAGGTTATGTATAATGTCAGGAGATTTTTAACCGTAATTTTTTACTTTAGTTCGCATCTCAAACAATAGGTGGCGCTGACAGAAGATTGAAGGCTAGGTGATCAGTGCTGAGAGAAGCGTCGACCTAGCCTTCAATCGCCGTCAGCGCCACCTATTGTTTGAAATGCGAACTAAAATAAAAAATGCGGTAAAAAGACTCTTGACATTATACATAATCCTCAGGCAAAAATTTGTGAAATATCTGTCACCGTTTGCAAGTTATTGAATTTTAAAATCCATCAGTCATTTTTGCGACACCCGGTATCTTGTGTAATGGTTTTAAACAAAAATGCAACTCTTATCATCAACTAAGTGACATACGCATCAAATATGGATATCTATATTGTTTATTTCGGTTCACAAATGCAAAATCAACGGCTAAAATTACCATTTCCAAGCAAATATGTTGACTCCATTAACCTTTTTTACGAAGCATACACATGGTATTACAGTCATTTCCAACAATGCGTAGGACTCATACATAATCAAACATGATTGAAAGAGTGTTTACTCACAATTCTTTTTTCGCTTTTTTACAAAGGCATAACTGAAAACTGCATTGTACAAAAAATATAATTGTATAGTTGTAAAATTACAGATATCTCTATGTTTTCTAAAATTTTATTTGTGCACTATACAAAAAACGATGTAGATCTACTGACGTAGTTTCTGTAATGCTATAAAGCATCTGTATTTTTAGTTTAATCTACTGAAATTACATTAATTTTATAAAACTTCAGTCTGTTTAGAAGTTTCTAATAATTGTGAATTTGTTTTTCGTCTTCTTACAAGTTTAATATTGCTCTCACGCGTTTAATTGAAATTTTCAAATAAATTAACTGCCAAGCAATTATCACTTTATAATGCTTCTTCAATAAATCGTTAAATATAACACTCTTAACACTTTTAGTATTGTGGTTTGTAATATGTAAACGTTTAATTTGAATTCTCAAATTGTTAACTGGTACACAAAACATTTTAGTACAATTTAGAACTTATATTAAACATGAAGGCAAGCGTTTTATTATTAAATAATATTTTTTTTTTCAAAGTGTGGTAAGAATTTCTTATTTGAACATTTTTGTAGCGAAAATATCTTGCCCCTGAAGCAGGTAAAAGCTAAACTTAAAAGTCTAGATAATTGTAAGATAATGTTAAAACAATTATAACGTTCACATAAACTTTCCTTTTTAAATTGCGATATTTTTAAACGATTGCATTTCAAAAAGATTTTTTCAAGTCGTTGAATAACAAAGTGTAATTTTATTTTTGAAACCAGTTACAAAAGTAAACGAAAGTCTGTTTATGGAACCTCCAAATTTAATAAAGTCTATTACAACTACTCTTTAGAAGTTTCTTCTTGGATATTTTTACTATATATTTTAGTTGACTGAAATTGTATTGAGATTTAAAGAAATTCTTAAATGAGTGACAGAAATGTGAAGTATTTCTACAGATTACTTAAGACTTCAGCGGCCGAGTGGTTAAAGAATCACGCAGCTGATTACTTGTGAATTGAAAGGTTATGGGTTCGATTCTCGCTGGCTCTATTGCACGCACTTTTTGTGTGGCCATCCCGGCTTTACTTTTCTAATATAATTTCCTTGTTCATCACGTCCCTGTATATCGACGATGACTTATAAATAGGCTCACAAGTCAGATGTACGTTTTTAATTAAAGAAAATCAAATAGAACTCAATTGTCAAAGCCATAAATCTCAAAAATAAGAAATCGTGATACAACTTTTGTTCGAATAGTGTGTAAAAAGCAAAATTTTAAAACAAATATAAAATGAAAAATAATAGAAATGTAGTCAGTTTAATAATGTTTTCAGCAGAACATTAAAAAATCAAATTTCCATTCTCCCTCCCTTCCAATCCATTCAAACTTCCAAACTCCATTGGAAACTCTTTAATCGAGTGGTTAAAGCATCACGCTGCTTCCCGATTGTGAATGTAAAGGTTGTGGGTTTGATTTCCGCTAACACTATTGCACACAATCTTTGTGTGGACCCCTTGACTGTACTGCTCTCGTGTTGTGAATTTTCCTTGTGCTATCTCGGCCCTGTATATAGACTATGAACGGGTTTTAAGTCCAGTACACAAATCAGGTGTAGGTTTTCAATAAAATGAATAGTGGATTTTCAATAAAATATATAAGATTAAATGGAACTGAGTTGTCTCAGCCTTAAAAAATATCTCAAAAATAAGAAATCTTGATGGCAATTTTTGTTCTAAAAGTGTGTAAAATGTGAAATTTCAAAACAAATATAAAATGAAAAATATAACAAATGTAGTCAGTTTAACAAGTGTAGTCAATTTTCAGCAGAACATAAAAAATCTACATTCGTGCAAGATGAATGTATAATATACATATTTTTTTTAAATTTTTAATACAAATTTTTTATGCTAAGCTATAAAATCAGAAAAATTAAATTAAAAATCAAATCTAAAATACAAATTTTAGCTTAATATGACTATTAATTTGGGAAACTCGCATTCAATTTTCATTATGCAACTTTCTGGAATACAATTTTAGATGCCACAATAAATGCTTTTATTGATGAAAAACAAATCCTAAAGCAAAGTAAGCAAAAACCTCAAATTAAATGTCAAAATGCATTTTTAAAAGGACTTTTATAAAAACAATCTTTAAAATACTTACCATTTTAAATTAACTATATGAATGTAAGACATTTCTAATAAAATATTCAACTAATAAAAAAATTTCAAATAAAAAAATACACAAATTCGTAAAATTAACGCACTTATATATTCTGCGAAAAATAAATTGTTTTAAAACAATGTCTAGAAGTAAAATTATTCAGTAAATGTATGTCTTTAATTTAAAGTAATCAATAACATGACATTCTTTCAGCAAAAAGTAATTTATCTTTTGAATAATTAAGTTAAATGCAGTGTATTTTTTAAGTAGCATACTATATTATTTATCGTGACTGATAGTTTTAAATGTATGATTTATGCATTTGTAAAAAAATAAGTTTATGGGATAACTTAAAAAATACAGAGTTATTTTTCATTTCAAATATACTATAAAATATAAAAATTGTTAAATATTTTTGGACAGAAAAAGGAGAAAAATCAGTAATTTTCAATTAATTGTTTACCGTTTTTAACCGACTTCCAAAAAGGAGAGGAGGTTATCAATTCAACGCGTATGTATTTTTTTTATGTATGTTCACCGATTACTCCGAAACTATCCAACCAATTAACTTGATTTTGGTGTTAAATGAGAGAGCTTGCTCTCGATTTGGTACCACTTCCGTTTCATAGAAATTGGTTCAGTAGTTTTTTAGTAATTAGGCAAAAACTAATAAAATTAGTGATTTCTCCCAAATCAGTCGTAATATGGATGTTGAATGAATTTACCGATGCCAGGATTGCCGAGCGGTCTAAGTCGCTTGATTTAAGATCTGGTTTTCGAAATTCAGCGTAGGTTCGAACCCCGCCTCTGACGTACGTGTATACGAATCGTGTACGTGTATACATCTTTTCCGTAATAATTTTTAAATATATATTTAAAAAGTTAAATACTAATTATGCAATTAGGAATATTTTGTATTTAACCGTTACCATAGAGTATCAGAGATTTTTTATTAACTCAATACTTTATCAGTGAAAGAGTTCTCAAAAATGAGAATAGACTTGCAAAAAGTAACATGACATTGAATAAGTTCTTTGAACAGAATGAAGTCCGGACAGCCGAGCAGTCTAAGGCACCAGATTTAATCTCTGGTTTTCAAAGAGAGTGGCGGTTCGAACCTCACTCCTGACATATGTGTATAGTATACAAAAAAAAAAAAAAAAAAAAAAAAAAATCTGTGTTATATATATTTTTTAAGTGACTTCAAAAAAGGAGAGGATGTTATCAATTCGGCGCGAATGTATTTTTTTTTCTATGTATGTTCATCGATTACTCCGAAACTATCCAACCGATTAATTTGTTTTTTTGTGTTAAATGAAAGAGGCTACTCTTCCATTGTTGCTTCTTCCATTTCATTGAAATTGGTTCAGTACTTTTTTAATAATTTAGTAAAAACTAATAAAATTAGTGATTTCTCGCAAAGTAAAAGCAACATGGACGATGACTAAGCTCGCCGACTGGAGAGCAGTCAGGTGGCTGAGCGGTGTAAGACAGCAGATTTGATTTTTGGTTCTTGAAAGAGATTGTGGGTTCGAACCCCACTCCTGACACACGTGTATGGTTTACAGTGATTTTTCCCGTGTTATAATTTTTATTAACTAACTTAAAAAAATCGTTAACTTTTAACTAAAAAGAGAAAAATAAACTTTTCTACCAAAAATTGAACTGACTTCAAAAGCTACTGCAAAGTGAAAAATAATTTTTTTACAGAATAGTATTAAGAAATAAAATTAAGAGCGTAGTATTTATCATGCGTATTATTATATTTATGTAGATTAATTTGATTTTTTGAAGTCGGTGCCAGCCAAGCCAAGGTCAAAATTAAAATTAATTATCCAATGCAAAGCGTAAAAGAATAAAGTTAAATTTTTAACTAAATATTAAATCGTAAAAAACCTCGTAGATACTTGGATGCGTGTCTATTGGAAAATTACATGTAACTTGGCTTGGCTGGCACCGACTTCAAAAAATCAAATTAATCTACATAAATGTAATAATACGCATGATAAATACTACGCTAAAAATTATCTAATAAGTATACGGAATGAGCAGATGGTGTAAAAACCTATTACAACCATAACGCATTAAATGTTCTTTATAACGAACAAAAGCTTGAAAGATGAAATGAAACAGTCCAACGGCATATACATTGGCCTCCAAAAATTAAGGTACAATGGATTTTTTGCGTCTAATTTGGAAATCAATGAATATACAAAAAACCACTCTGAAGGAAATGTGCACTAAGCTGTTTTTAATTAAATGCTACATCGAAATTTACTTAAGTTAAACGTCTAAACGAAATTACAACAATGAAAGCACTATTGGTGGAAAATTTCATTCTTGGAAAAACCTATACATCACAGTATTATGCTGTAAAATATTTGTGCAGTAAAACCATAACACACACACACACATAAATGTATGTGAGAGTATAACTATAGTTGAAAAATTAAATATAACTTACGCTGATATTACTAAAAATAAATAAATCAAATTTCCAAAATTGAACTTTATTTAATTTAAGCTTTTAACCAAAGTTAAGCTCTTAATAGTATAAACAGCCATAAAGCTTAATAAACAAGAATTTTTTACTAATGCATTTGAAAAAAAAATAATTTTATACTAGCCTTAAAAGGAATGACTCCTGGAATGATGCTGATGTGTAAGATTTCCGGAAAGTACGCGTCCGGGTGGACCACTCCTTCCGTGAGTCGAATAGACCAATCAGGAAAGGACTCCGTCTATGCATCGCGAAGCGATTCCATGGGGTATTGGCGAGCGCAGCAAGCAGGGGTAGCCTACAACTTGGAATCGCAAAGCGATTACGCGAGGGGTTGGCGAGCGTAGCGAGCAGGGGGGCGAAGCCCCCATAGTATAAAAGAACTGTAATTGCTCATTCCAATTATGCATATTTGGGGCGCCGCACTCCACTTTGCCCCCCCCCCCCCCAAAGGGAAATTTTTTTTAATTTTTATTTACAGCACTCGTGTTGCATAGAAAGGTCTGAAACTGCCTTTTCCTATTATATACGTCTTTTGTGTTACCCTCCACTCTGCCCCCCAGAGGGGCACATTTTTAATTTCTTTACAACACCAGTCGTGTGACACATCATTTAAGAGGTCTGCAACTGCTTATTCATATCATGGATGTCTTGTGTGTCACCCCCCCACTCTGCCCCCAAGGGGGGCACATTTTAAATTTTTTACAACACCAGTCGTGTGACACATCATTTAAGAGGTCTGCAACTGCTTATTCATATTATGGATGTCTTGTGTGTCACCCACTCACTCTGCCCCCCAAGGGAGCACATTTTAAATTTCTTTACAATACCAATCGTGTGACACATCATTTGAGAGGTCTGCAACTGCTTATTCATATTATGGATGTCTTGTGTGTCATTCCCCACTCTGTCCCCCCAGGGCTGGGGAACATTTTTAATTTCTTACAACACTAGTTGTGTGACACATCATCGGAAAGGTCTGCATTTGCTTATTCATATTATGGATGCCTTGTGTGTCAACTCCGCATTCTGTCCCTCCCCAGGGGAATCTCATTTTTAATTTCTTTACAACACCAGTCGTGTGACACATCATTTGAAAGGTCTGCAACTGCTTATTCATACCATGGGGTATTGGAGAGTGCAGCCAGCAGGGGTGGCCTACAACTTCGAATCGCGAAGCGATTACGCGGGGGGTTGGCGATCGTATCGAGCAGGGGGAGGTGGAGCCCCCCTAGTAACTTAAATGAAAATTAGAAATACAATAAAGATGCACAATTGTCTCTTAAAATTTAAACAAATCTTTTGAGATGAGCGTTTAAGGAGTTGTTTTTTAATTAGAAAATTTATTCTTTCAGTTAATAAATTAATAGCAGACAAGATTTTCTGTCAAATATACTAATTTTTAAAAACGTAATAATGAATTAACCAGTCTTGTCTACTTTATATATTTTTATATGATGATAATATATTTATTTATAAAGAAAGGTAAAAAAAAATATTTAAGTAAAAAAAAAAAAAAAAAAAAAAAAAAAAAAAAAACAATAGCCGAAAATTTAGTCTAATAATTTAAATAAATAAATTAATATACAATTTCGATTTCTAGCATTTAAAAGCTAATTTTTCTAGTATTTTAATTATTTTCAATAACGATTATATTGCTAAAAATATCTTTATTCTAGACAAAACAATAATTAATTTAGAAACATTATACTTTTAAAATACAAATTGTCATTGATTGTATTCTATTTATTATCATTTTTGCCTCAAATTAAATGTTTAAATAATACACATTAAATTATAATTGAAAAGCGAAATGTAAGTTACGCTGATGTTACCAAAAATAACGAAGTCTAAATTCCAATATTAAACCTCCTTATTTATTTGAATCTACCTATAAGTTCTTTATAGTATAAATAGCTTAAAGGAAAGAAAACAAGATATTTTATGCATAATTAAAAAAACTAACTCTATCCTATTAGCCTCTTAATTTTTTTCCACATTTAAATTCACTATGCGCATGTTGCTTTAAACACAGGTTTATGAAAAAAAGTCTAATTTTATGTATGTCGAACGAAAAGAATTTCATAACTTATAATTTATGATTTAATATTTTAAAATTTTATAATTATAATTTTTTTAATGTTGTGATAAAATGGGCAATGAAATATTAAATGACTTAGATAAAATTTGGAAATATAATAGACCTGCAAAATTATCTTACTAAATTTAACAAATCTTTTGAGATGAACACCTTTAGGAGTTTTCTCAAACTAAGAAAGCTTTCTCTTTTAATTAACAAATTACAAAGAGAAAAGATTCACACATATAATTAACAAATCACTAATTTCAAATTTGTAATGATTTAAAGAAGCAATTTTATAAAGGAATATTATTTTATAAAATTTTCATTTAAATTTTGTGAATTTTAGTCGGTGGGTCTTGATTTCCGGAGACCAATAAAAAATATGTGCCTTCGTGATGATCAAGATAACTTAGCTTTATCTGAAATTTAAAAAAAAAACTTCTTTTTATGTTAATATATAAGTATAGCTATAGACTGAACGAAGGATTTAAGTACTGACTGAAATTTCAGTTTTTGGAATAGTTGTATGTAAAACAGTACAACTTTTGGTAAAATGTATAGTATGTGTTGCTTATTAAAATTAGTTTTAATCAAAAAAAAAGGGAATTCACTCAGTCACTAGTCAATCCTATTTTGAAAGTGCTCAAAATTTTAGCATGATCTGTTCATTAATTTTTGAGAAATCGTGTTGATCGACTTCAAAAATAGTGCGTTAACAAAGAAGCAATATACTTGCGTCGCGTCGCTTTCAACCGATATAACCTAATGAATAAGATTTCCAATGGCTCTCTTTCGTTGTTTTTTATTCCGATTGAATTCAAATTTTGGAAAAATCTTCTAGACATATTGTACAATGAAATAAAAAATTAAAGCAAATGGATGCTTCAAAATTTTCAAATTCATGTAAAATTTTAATAACGTACTGTTTAAGCATTTCGAGTTTGGAGTACTGTTAATAGAACATGTGTTTTAATTGAGTATTATTTTGTTTAACTGTTTATGCCTAGCAATGTTAGTATATGTTGATGCATTTGCTACATGACTTTGTTCATTTTTAGGTATTTCTCAAAAAGAATAAAAATTATTATTTGCTTAATTTTCTTCGCACCACTTACGATTTTTTTAAAATTTTAAACTCATATTTCACTCTTTAAATCTAAAATAAAGACTATTTCCTGAAATAAATATGTATAATTAAGCGCAATAAAGATTAAAAAATTTAATCAGGTAAATCTTGTTGTAATATATTATTTACTAAATATCGCAAGAAAACTTTTTTTAGACTATTGTCATATGACTATAAATTGAATAGTACGGAAAACAACAATAAGCATTATGTTTCAGACAATGAAATATTTGTTAAACTTTAATTAATCTACTTGTAAATCCGTTGTAAATGTTATTAACTTAAAAGCATTTTTTTTAATAGAAAAAATAAATCAGACCCGAAAGGGTTAATAAATAACAGCATGTTACGTATCTTTTTAAAATTTTATTTCTGAAAGCGGATGAAAATTTATTTTTTTTTATTATTACTAATTTAGAAGTAGGGAATTCAGATAGTTCAACAAATGCATGTTTAAAGTCGAATACAACTGGTAAAACCCTTAAAAAACTAAAAAGAATAAATACATATGTATATGAGAAATATTTGACGTCAGAATAAATGGTTACAACGCTTTTCAAAATTTATTTATGTTGATTTTATTTACATTCATTTTCATTTAATTATTTTTACGTTGCAGAAACTTGAATATTGCACTGATCAAGTGAAAATTTCCACTTCCTATTACCGTGTGCTGATAAAAGTTATAACAAGGACTCATTATTTCATATAATAAACAATTGAGATGCATGACAGCATCTAAAAATAGAAATATACAGAATTTATCATTATATTTAAGCCCTTTCATACATAAATTTGAATTATTTTCGCGCTATATATAGAATACATAATCTCTTTTATTGGAACGAAATGAAGATTTGCCATACATTGACTAACGAATTGATATCAATGCTTTTTTAATAGAATCCAGAAGTATATGAATACATTAAATCCAAATTTGGTTTATAGAATAATTTATTAAAGCTTTGTATATAAATAATGATAGGTTTTGTCATTCAATTCATGTTTTAAGACTTTTTGGAAAATATGTCTTAAATCCAGTCAAAAGACGCTCACTGAAAAAAAAAGAAAAAATAATTAAAAAATATTTATATTCGTAGTTTTTACTTACAATTTTCATGTATTTTTCATTAATATAAAGTATATAAGGAAGTATATGTGAAAAAAATAATAAAAAATAAAATCTATGTAGATTCCCTGCTATAAATAATGGGTTAGTTTTAAAGAAGTTACTAATTTTTTTAATTGAAATTTCAAGTATTTTAACTATACGATGATAGAGAGGAAATGTTTTCATAACTTTAAACATATGGGTGATAATTGTCATAAAAATTGTTATTTTAGCTCCCATCATTGTTTACTTTCCTCCAAAACTTAATATGTCGAAATATAAACAGTCTTAATGGTACATATACCGGGTGTCCCAGAAATGACTGATGGACTTTAAAATTCAATAACTTGCAAACGGTGACAGCTATTTAAAAAATTTTGCAGGAGAGTTATGTATAATGTCAGTAGTTTTTTTACAGTAATTTTTTATTTTAGTTCGCATCTCAAACAATAGGTGGCGCTGACAGTGATTGAAGGCCAGGTGATCAATGCTGAGTGAAGCGTCGACCTGGCCTTCAATCGCCGTCATCGCCACCTATTATTTGAGATGCGAACTAAAATAAAAAATTACGGTAAAAAAAAAAAACTTCTGACATTATACATAACCCTCCTGGAAAATTTTTTAAAATAGCTGACACTCTTTGCAAGTTATTGAATTTTAAAATCCATCAGTCATTTTTGGGACACTTGGTACATACATCATTCTATTGCTATCAACATGGAGATCGCTTTTTGTGTCCACGCGGTGTTTTTAATCATTTATGGCTTTAACCCTTTAAGTGTCTTGCAAAAAATTTTATGTATATTTCTTGATTCGTAAAATAATAACTGTGAAAAGAGCTTGTATAAGAATATGGTTTGTGATTTGTTTATGCATTTAATTGTCTTATGAACTACTGCAAAATAATAATAATAATAAATAACAATATAAATAATTTTAGTATGAATTTTGCATTAAATCAACTTCTGAATTCCAAGAAAACGTAATGTATAAAAATATTTAAAATTCTTAAAGGATTAAAAGAAAATTTGAGGATGTCCGGCAAGAGAGGAAATTTTCCATCAAGTAGAGCTGAACGCACTATCTCTTTATCCTTTTTTGATTCCTAACATCTTTTTTGTGAATAAACCGCAAAAGAAACTAGCAGAAATATATACTACAAATCAGTAATAGCATGGGGAATTTTCTTTTTGAACGAGTTTTTAATAACGTCACATATAAACATACATGATATAAAGTTACAAGCACACGCTTGTTTTGTCACTCTTCAACCGTATTCTGGAAAATCTTTTGTTTGGGACCTTTCTACGGTTTATTCACAATAGAATGAAGGGAATCTACACTGTGTCAGGAGATAAGGAGTTCATAACTACTTGAGGGAAATGTTTCTGTTTTGCAGGACATTAGTCCCTTTCCTCTAAAAATCATTAAAGATAAAATACACCGCGTCGTTGCAATGAAAGAATCCGATACTGATAATTGTTAGAAGGGTCGTCCTTCTGAATCCTTAGATGCAGAGAGAAAATGACATTATTTCTGGAACATTAATATAATGGCAAATTATTGATAGGGGCTAGAATGACATTGAAATGTTTCACAATTACAAAGTCATAAGTATTGATTTGACAGAAAAACATCAGAATATCTTTTGGTATTTTTTATAATATATTTTGTTTTTTGATATATATATTGCTGTGTTATTATTTATTTGATTTTTTAGGACTTCACTATCACATAGGATACATGCAAGAATGATATCAATACTGCAACGTTATTCTCTAACGGCAGTCACAACCAAGTCACATAGTCCACGGCAGTCACATAGTCCAACGGCAAATCACTAATGGAAATCTTAAGATATTATTGAACTGTTTCACAATCTAAAGGTCATAAGTATTCCTTTCAAGAAAAAATAAAATATGCTTTGATATGTTTAGTATTCTAAATTGTTTTTAACAAATATATATATATATATATATATATATATATATATATATATATATATATATATATATGTATGTATATATATATATATATATATATATATATATATATATATATATATATATATATATTATTTATATGATATTTTGTCGAATATTTTTGGCAGAACATTAAATAAAAATAATGAACCTTTTGTAAATTATATTTTTAAAGATGTCTCAAGTGGAAATTTTTATTTTCAAATAGCAAACTGTTTTATGTGTTACAGAATACTAGACTTTAATTTTTATTTTTTTTAACAAAGACAAATATTATAATTTATTGAAATTCATATATATTCCAGACAAAAAATTCTGTTTTGTAACCCTTTTTATTTAATTATCTATAACTATTGTATAATTGTATTAATTTTAACGCAAAGAAATTTTAAGAAATTTTAAGAAATTTTTTGTATGAAATATTACGCAAAATGCCTTCAAGTCAACATGTAAGTTGCACAAAATATCTGTTTTACAATAAAATAAGTTTATAATTTATAATTGTGAAAGAAAGAAAATAAAAAAACATTACAATAAATTCTAAAAAAAAAAAAAAAAAAAAAAAATAAATAAATGTGCTGATTTTGTCGTGTTTTGGTTTTAACGGGTTACATGTGGAGGAACAAGGTTTCTAAAACAAGAAGTTATTTCTTGTGTTGCCAACGTAAAAAAAATCTAATGCTGCAATAGTTATAGTTTTCCCTACAAGTAAAATGTTTATGCATAGTTATGTTAAAAATTGTAATTTAACAAATTACAACAACTATTTAGAAAATAATATTTTCAATTATTATATTTTTAGATTTATTAATGATTTCTATATTTAAAATGCATTAATAACATCATTTTTATGATGATCAAAACGTAACTTACGTAATAACAGAGTCATATATCTGGAGTAATATATCTGGACATTTACAGTGACGTTAATATTCCTGATGTAAACATGACCGATCAGGTGTTTACATCAGTCCATATCTTAAAGAAGGTGGTTATAAGAATTATTATATTGGCATGACTCAAAGAAAATTCAAAATAAGATGTAAAGAGCACATTGCAGACATAAAATTTAATAGAGGTAAAACCGCATTATCTAGGCTAAATCAAATAGAAAACATAGATATTTTGTTTAATGAAAGTAAATTAATTTATAGGTCAGATTTTTATTTGCAACTTTTTATTAGAGAGAGTATTGAAATTTACATCAGAAGCTCAATGGTCTGCAATGATTCCTTGTCATTTCAAATCCCAAATATTTGGATTGAATTGTTAAATAATTTAAAAATTAAACGTGATACATAATTAAAATATAACGCGCGTGATTTTTATTTTTATTTTTTAAAAATTTTTAAATTTCATTTGTAATAGTTTATTGTCATTTTCCATCTTTGTGTTTATTTGTATTTTCTTTTTTTCTGATGATGATTGAGTAAATTCAATCGAAACATGTAAAATTATTAAGATCTTTTAATGTTTTTATTAGTATTTAACGTCCTTTATAGCAATTAAATACTTTAATGCATATTTTTGAAATGTCATGTTTTCGATCAAACAGTCTCCAATCAAAGAATTGTAATGTAAATAGTCAGATTAGTGAAACCAAATAACGCTTTTCATTTAAACAAATTCACTAGATTTTGAATCATCAAATATTATTTACAAAATTATAACTATACGGATTGAATTAATTTAAATGCATGATAGTATATTTCATTAAATCTTTGGTAAAATAAGAATTTATCCATGCGAATATATATCTATAATAATAAAGAGAGAAGGATGTTTGTCTGTCAGCGCTGTTCTGAAGAGACTGCTATACGTAGAGTTACAAAATTTGGAGGGAAGGTACTTTTTTACATGTAGTTTTGCACCTCGAAGCCCAATTTTCGATTTTTTGTTTAGATTTTTTTTAATAATTTTTTAGGCGATTTTTAGCGTTATTTTTGCGGTTTTATCCCATTAGTGAAAGGAATACGGTTTCATTCTTTTAACCCAAAATAGCAATTTTTTTTTCTCTTTTCAACAAAGTTTATTCGGAATTTGTACAGCGATTTTTGAATTTTTAACGAATTTTCAATGCGATTTTTAGTGTTTTTTCTCATTTTGCTTTTTTTTTTTAGATTGATAAAAAGAAAACCGTTCAAACTTTTAGCCTTAAATTTTGTGTTTGTTACGAATTTTACATTTTAACTATTTTTAATGCGATTTTCAATGTGATTTTTAACGCTTTTTCAAGATTTTTTGCGTTTAGCATCTATTTTTTTCATAGTTGTTCTATAAAAATCTTGAGCTATTGAGAATGCAATAAATAGTATTTTTTTTTTTTTTTTTTTTTTTTTTTTTTTTGCGAAATTTACCTAAAATGTTAAACATTTAGTTACCACTATTTTCGAATAGCAATTTCATAAAATATCTTAAATTCTTGCTTAAGACCGCTACCCTCTCGAGTAATATATCACCTGATAGGTTGTTTAACAGAGTATCGTTTTGATAAAGTTTTTGAAGAATAAAGTGCGCTAGCTGGTGGTGAAAAATGGAACTAACCGAACGCGATTTTGTTAAAATTTGGAAATATAACAATGCGATTTATTTTAAATTTTAAAATGGTTTATAATACCTGATAAAAAATGTAAACAAAGAATGGTGTGACACATTTCAGGGTGCGTGAAAGGAGGGGCGCGAACAAAATTAGGAAATGTAATAAGGAGATCTGTTTTACACTTTAAGGTAGTTTATAACGCATGTTAAAATTTTTAAAGTACCGCCGATGCTCTGGAAAAACCGCTGCGCGAAGTTATGTATGAAATTTTACACCTTAAAGGCCGATTTTCAGTTTTTTAAATTTAATTCATATGCGAATTTTAGTGGGCTTCGAGGCGATTTTCCCACATTAGCGAAAAGGAAAGCGGTTTCATTCTTTCGACCTAAATTAGTGAATTTTGTTCTCTTTTCAATATAATTTATTTGGATTTCGTGCAACGATGTTTGGATTTTTAGTGAATTATTTAATGTAAATTTTGCCGCTATTATTCGACATTAGTAAAAAGAATTTTGCTTAAAACTTTCAAGCTGATGTATTAAATTTTAGCTGTTAAGATTTATGAATTTCAGCTAATTTTAATGCGATTTTTCGAGATTTTTTGCGTTTGATGTCGGATTTTTGTCATTCATGAGATATTTCCAATTACAACGTTTTACCCTATTAGAGTAAATTTTGACCCCTGTGTTTTTTTAATATTAGTGATTTTTAATGCACTTTTCAATGCAATTTTTAGAAATTTTTCGAGTTTTATGGTGATTTTTTGATATTCGGAAGTAAAAATGGATTTCAAACTTTTAATCTAATATAATTTTAGAGATTTTTAACGCGATTTTTCAAAAATTGTTGTGTTCCGTGTCGATTTTTTATTATCTATAAAGGATTTCCTTTTACTACGTGATTATCCTGTCGACCAATTTTGCCAAATTATATCAATCGTGAAACAAGCCAAATTATGCAAATAGATGAAATTTTTATGTTAAATAATGAAAGAAGAGATAATTTAGAAAAACATTAATACAAATACATATAAAAATAAGAAGTAAAAACCACTTGATGACATAACAAACATATGTAACATGCTTAATGTCAAGTGAATATGGAATTTACGATCAGCCATTATTGTAGTTTAATCTTATGGTTTGACCCAGATAGTTTCTTGGTCAACCGGTTAATCAAATAGTTAAGATTTCCGATTAGAATGTTTTATCCGTTTGATGAAATTCAGATTACTGCGATTTAAAAAATAACTAGCGATATTTAGTGCGTTTTTCAATGAGTTTTTAATGAACTTTTTAATGCGATTTAGTACTATTTTTTTTTCTTATCCCCACCACAGTGGTGTTTTAACAATTAAAAAAATTATTCTGTTTCAAACTTTTAGCCTAATATTGTAAATTTCACCATTTACCTTTTTTTAATTTTGTCGATTTTCAATGTGATTTTTGATATATTTTGTGTTTTGCGTCGATTTTTTTGTAATTCATGTAAAAAAGAATGGTTGCTACGTTTTACACGACTAGAATATTTTTTTTATTCACGGGATGTATTTACATTTAGCGATTTTTAATGAATTTTTCAATGGTTTTGTATTGGTTTTTTGAATCTCACGGCTATTTTTTGAAATTTCGAAAAGAAAATTAATTTCAAACATTTACACTTCATTTACGAATTTTGTAATTTAGTGACTTTTTAATGCAATTTTTAGCAATGTTTTCATTATTTCTCACGCTTTGCGCCAATTTTTTCATTCGTATTTAAGAAATAATTCAGATTACACTATTTTACTCTATTAATGTAAATGTTGTCCCCCGCTATTTTTAATTTTGAAACGATTTGTAATGAATTTTTGAATACAATTTTTAGATGTTTTCGAGTCCACGGCGATTTTTTCACAATTGGAAAAGAAATTTTCAAATAATTTTTAGCTTAATACAGTAAATTTTGACATCAATGATTCAGATTTTTTGTGTATTTTCATAAAATGTTTAGCAAGTTTTGTATCGATATTTTTTAACTAATGAAAGAGTTCAGATTTCAATGTTTTGTCCCATTATGGTAAATTATGTCCGCAGGAATTTAATATAAATGTTTATCTTACTATGGCAAATTTTGTCCGGATTTTTGAATTTTACTGATTTTTAATCTGTTTTATAGTGATTTTTCAAGTTCTGTGACAGTTGTTGACATCGGTAAAAGAATTTCGGTTTCTAACTTTTAGCATGAATAGTACAATTTGTTCTCCACGCTTTTATGAATTTTGCCAATTTCTAATGCGATATTCAATGTAATATTTAGTTAGTTTGGGGGATTTTAGGTGTTCCGTGTTGACTTTTCCTTATTCATGAACGATTTCCGATTACAATATTTTCAACTGAATATTAAATTTTTACAGACTTTTAAATATTCAGCGATTTTTAATATAGTTTTCGATACGATTTTTAACCATTTTTTTAAGTTCCTTGGCGATTTTCTGCCATTCAGAAACCAATTTTGATACCAAACATTTTGTTTAATGTAGTTATGTTTCGAATGCAATGTTTTATCTCTTAATATGATTTTGGCGTTCCATGCCTAAATTTTGTAATTTATGAATGATTTCGATCGTAACCCCCGCCCTGCCTTAATATTATTTTTTTAAGAATTGACTTCCAAATATTTAGCTATTTTTAATGCAATTTTCAATGTAATTTTTAGCCATTCTTTAAGTTCCGTGGCGATTTTTTTGCATTCGGAAATCGATTTCGATTTCAAACTTTTTGGTTAATATGGTTAATTTCTTGATTACAATATTTTATATTATAACAGTGAATTTTTAACCTAGGTATTTTTTAATGTTTTACGACTTTCATTACAATTTTCAATGCAATTTTTGGGCTTTCTCAATCTTTTTTTTTTTTTTTTTTTTTTTTTTTTTTAACATTTTTTAGAGGAATTCGATTTTAAATTTCTAGACTAATAAGAGTTTGGTTTCAAACTTTTATCCTTTACTGTAATTATTTTGCTCTCTTATTTTGATCTACAGCAATTTTTAATGCAGTATGTTTTTTTTTTTTTTTTTTTTTTTTTTTTTGAGTTCACGGCGATTTTTTTCAGATACGGAAAAGGAATTCGGTTTTTAATTTCTTCGCTAATATGATAAATTTTCTCCTGTGCGATTAAAGATTTTTATTGCGATTTTTTAGCAGTTTTTTTCGTATTTCAATGCTTTTTACATTACCAAATTAATTAGATTCAAAATATTTATCCAAGTAGAGTAAATAGTAGAGTAGAGTAGTTCCGTGATTTTTGAAAATTTTGCCATTTTTAAAGCGATGTTTACGTTTCTTCGCGACCCGCTTCGATTTTTTAGAGGTTCAATTTTTGGCTGATCTCTTTTCTTCAAAGTTTATTCAAATTTTGAAACACAATTTTTGAATTTTGTTTTATATTTTTATGAGAGTTTTAATGTTTTTTTGCGATTTGTAAGATTTTTCCACATTAGTAAAAATAATCCTACTTCAATTTTCTAGCCCATCTCTTTTCAACGAAGTTTAGACGAAATTCGTGCAGCATTTTTAAAATTTTTCGAGGTTTTTATTATGATTTTTAAAGTTTTTTCGCAATTCTTGCTATTTTTTGATGAACCCGGGCAACGCCGGGTAGAACAGCTAGTATATATATATATACATATAATTCGAACATATTTATTGATTTATTTAGCAATAAAGTAGCTTATTTCATATGTATTTTATATTGTTTAATCATATCTTCCTTTTATATACAAAATTTTATGATCCATTTTGGAATAATCGTATCTGAAAATGCTTGGACATTGATATTTTTTATCTAGCTCAACATTAATTAAAATTTTAAACATGGATCAGCAATTATGTTGCACAGTATCAACAAATCTCTATTCTTAAGCGATAGATCATTTTGTGCATTTTAATTTACAGGTTAATACCAAATATTTTTTTCTTTAATTTCTTATTGGTCCCTTAATTATCCTATAATCGAAATTTATAAATATGAGGTGAAGCCTGTTATTTTTAATCCTAAAATTCCAGACCTGAAAAGTATATTTTTCAATACTTGACAAAATGTCTAAAATTCAAAGCGTTCGGCCATTAATGGCCATATAATGTATACATTAATATAAATGCTCGTCCTGGGACGGAAGTTAAAAATCATGGTTTTTACAATAAATTTGAAATAATTTCTAAAAGTAATGGCACAAATGTCTTAGACGCACCAGTGTTGAAGCGATGTTGGTTAGATAACCTCTAGAGAAAACAGGCAAACATTTAAGGGCGAAGGAGCGTGACTGAATAGATGAGTTCGATCCGGAATCATTACACTACGTTTTATTTGCTCTATATATGTGTATATATAGATATACATATAAATTTGATGAAATCAAGCAATCGTTCACTCTAACAATGTAGAATAAACATTTGTAACACATTTATTAAAAAATTTTCAAAGTTAAAATTAAATAATATTCGCATCAAAAAACATTCATTTACTTAAAATAAATAGTAAATTTTAACACAATTGTAGGATTTCCAAAATGTTGAGAAAGTAATTTATTCATATAAAGGCTCTAGTGTGTAAAAACCTTTTTACGTTAAAAGTACATTTTTTTAAATTATTCCATATTTATTTTAATATTTAGTAAAAAGAAATTTATACATTAATTAAATTTAAGAATTGAATCTGACCTACGCAAATTTACCAAAACTAAATAAAACATAGAATTTTCAATATTAAACTTTATCTAATTTAAGCGTACATCTATATTTAAGCTTTTTATAAACCAAATGCTTATAATGCAAGGTACTCACTTTTTTCTAATAAAACAGCTAGGAAAAAAAAATATAAACTGATTTTATCCTATCAAACTCTTAAAGTTTTTCGCTAATTCCATTACGCGATTATGGATCATGAAACAAAATCTAATTACAAGGAAATCGTATTAAAAGAAATATGCTTTTTGTTAAAGATAATTTTTTTAAATGATCTAGGAAAAATAGACGACGTAAAGTGAAAATTGGAAACATAAAAATGATACGAAAATATGTCTTTCAATTTATCTAAATCTTATTATCTTATTATAGGATTTTGGTTTAAAACTAAGAATATTCACTCATTAATTAAAAAAATTATATGAACAAAAAGTTTTTGCATTAGATAATATACTATTGTTATTTAAAATAATTCTGTAACACATTTTATCGACTTATCTTCATCTAACATAATGATAATATACTTATTATAACATAAACATGAATGAAATCTAACATTTAAGTAAACACCATATGCCTAATAGGCAAAAATCTTATCCTTTAACCCTTTATCCACCAACGGTACTTATAATTAATATTGTGGAAAATTTAATAAAAACGTATTTAATCAGTCTATTAATAAAAATTATTTTTCTTACCACGCAATATACTTTACTCGATCTAATTTAGATAGAATAGAAAAACAGTCGAAGTTAAATATTTTAAAAAAGAGGAATTTTCTTAATCATTTTCATAGGTATATCTTTTTTTTTTCTTAACCCCTTGCGGTGCGGTGGTTTCATAGATATACCGCTTAATTTCCATTCCCAAACGCCACATTGACACCGGAATTTTGTTTAAAAAAATTACGGTTTATTGAATGCATGAAATATAGCGTTTTCTTATATACAGATAAAGTTGATTTCAAATTCCGGTGTCAGTCATTAATTTCAATACTTAAGCAATGATTTTGCCCTGCGCCGCAAAGGGTTAATAAAAAGTTATATGAAATATTTTCGACGGTAAAATCAATTCCATTTACAGAGAGGATCAGAACATATTTAAATACATTTCTTTTATAAGAAATGTAATATTTCCATAAGAGTATTTTTGGTTAATCAATTTGATTATTTTTGTACATATTTTACAAAAAATTATGAATACCGACATATTTAATCAGTTGTAGTGAAAAAACACTTCTAAATTTCACATTTTTAATATTTAAAAATTCCTGTATATATTCGGATTTTAAAGAAGACAATTATATAGGTAAAGCCATTTCTTGATAAATAATTCAGTAGATAAAGGGTTACTTGATTCAAATTCATCTACTGTTACTTACCCATCATACATGGTATAGGGTAAGTCTTGCAATCGTTTTGAAAATCGTAAAAAAAATTGACGGATTTACACGTTTCAGACACTGGAGATTCCGAAAAACATATTTTTAGAAAAAAAAATGCTGTCTGTATGTCTCTAAACGCTCTATTTCCCGAACAAATTGAGATAAAAATATGAAACTTGATGTACTCTTAGTATGTAATAGAGGAAAGAAGCCTATTCAATATCAGTATCTATTATCCGAAACTATTTTTTTTTTCGGACTCTCCAAATATTCGTTCTAATGAAAGGTATATACAAATTTTCGATTTTTGTTTATTTTAAGGAATGGATTTAAAATAAAATAGAATAACACAAATTTTCCATAAGCACCGGAGTTGTTGCCGAGATATCTGTAATCCTATTATCCACACTCTTCCATTTTTCATGACCCTTTATTTCATTCGAATTTCAATTCAAAGATATATTTTAATTGGATATAAGACGCTTAATCTGACGCAGTAAACTTTTCGTTAATATGATTATTTCTTTTTGGAGTTATAATGATGCTTCTTTTATGCAATTCGGTACTACTTGAGTAATTTGGCGTTTTATATAATTTGTCGAAAGTGATTCATCAACAATTCATTAATAGAGCATTACTATGTGTTAAACATATTTCAATATACGTTTAAATTTTATTTTGGAATTACAATGCATTTTATAAATAGTTTGCATATGTTTTATTTTCATATTTTATATTATGCATATTCATGATGGTTAAGTACTACGGTAGTCCCCAACGACTAGTTTTTACTATTGTCCATGTAATGTTAAAAGTAATACAGTAAAACCTCTAAATAACGGACACCTCGGGAACGCAGAAATTGTCCGCTATTCGGAGGTGTCCGCTATTGGGAAAACCTCAGAGATACAAAAATCGATAAGAAATGCTCAATATTTCATTAATTGACATTTATATGTTCTAAAACCTCTATTATATGATTAATGAGAACTTAAAATTATTTTTTGAGCAATAAAACTTAAATAAAATTGTGCACACTTTTAACTGCTGTTTATTACATTCTTATTTTAAAAAAAATACAAAAGTTTACTTTTGCTTGCGAGTACGTGCAATTTGTTTTTCAATGTAATGTTATTAGTCATAACAGAGTTCCGAGCGGGGATAGGGATTACACTTTTTGATCATTAAGGGTGTATTCGAAAAAATGATTTTTCACCTTCAACAGCTCAAAATTTTCTGATACTTTTTCAGACTCATTTTTAAAAGTAGAAACATGAAACTTGTTGGAGTGATTGTTGAAATGATGTATAAGAGGCCGTGTGAAGTAATTTTTCGCTGAATCAATAAGAATTTTGATTTATAAACAATTATTTTCTTAGTTCGATCATTTTTTTGTTCCCAAATCTCCAGGTTCGAAAATTTCTATTCAAATTGGCAACTTTGACAGCATTTTTTGCAATATTTTCTACATTTACCAAAAAATTGACAAACACGGCACATTATGTAGCTTCTAAATAAAGGATTTTGAAAGTTTGGTGCATTTTAGTTCAAAAATGAATTTAAAATTAAATTTGAAAATAAGCGGTTTTGATCGGAACACACCCTTAAAAACATTAAATCATAAAATCTTTTAGAGTGCGACATAGACATATGAAAGCTCCTAGAGATGTATCTCCCTGGCAACTCCTTGAATTCAATAATGAACGTGAAGGAGAAATTTTCTCAGCCTACCCTCTACATTTATATGTGATCACGAAAATTTTGACACATTGCCCGGATAAATTTAGAGACTTTTTTCATTTTTTTTCTTGTTAAAAAATATTTTTTCATCCTTTATCGCCGAAAACATTGTCCGCTATTTTTAATGTCCGTTATTCAGAGGTTAAACATACAAAAATTTAAGTTTTGGGAGTGGGGATTGGAAAACTGTCCGTTAAATAGAGGTGTCCGCTATTCGGGAGTGTCCGTTATGGAGGTTTTACTGTATTAAATTATTGCGCCAAATAATAACATATTAATTCAAAAATATTTCCGAATAAAATATTAGTATAAATTTTGCATCGTCATGTTGAAAGTTTTTTTTTTTTTTTTTTTTCCTATACATATCAATGTTCAAAACATGTTTTTAATGTTATTGGAATTTATTTAGCATGACAATAAAGTAAAATTCTCAAAACAAATAAAATTACGTTCAAAATACAACAAATTACCATAAAAGGAAATGTTTATAAATATATAATTTTTTTTCATTTTATTAAAAACAAAGTTCAAATAAATTGAATTTTTAAAACTTTTAATTAACTTCGATGTAACTTCGATTCAAAAATATTTCAGAATAAAATAAAATAAATTTTGCATCGTCATGTTGAAAGTTTTTTTTTTATTTCCTATACATATCAATGTTCAAAACATGTTTTTAATGTTATTGGAATGTATCTAGCATGACATTAAAGTAAAATTCTCATAACAAATAAAATTATGTTCAAAATACAACAAATTACCATAAAAGGGAATCTTTATAAATATATAAATTATTTTTTTTTCATTTTATTAAAAACAAAGTTCAAATAAATTGAATTTTTAAAACTTTTAATTAACTTCGATGGCATAAATTAAACAAACATTTCTATATATTTTTTTTTTCATGTTCTGATTTTTTTCACATTCCATGATCTGAATACAATGTTTTATCATTTTTTAACTTTGTTTAGCGTCAAGAAGTTTCTTTCTTCCTGCACTCTTTTTATCAATAGATTAGGTACATTACTCCATTTAATTCTGTAAAATAATTATTTAAATGTTTATTTGTATGACTTGAGCAGTGTTATATTAAGGGGACGGTGGACATTAAAAATTTATTTTATTCATTATTATCATAGCAATATGAAATTTTGTGCATATATACATTTCACGAAAAGCATATAGAATACCTTCAAAAAATTTCCAACCTTATTAAAATTTGTAATTTTTTTGCAAAAATTTAAATTTTTAAACGGAATTTTAAATTGCTCCTCGTGTTTTAATTTTTGAAATATTTTCTTGCTTTTGCATTTTTATCACTTAAAACTATATTATAAACAAATTCGTGTAAGATTTTTTAAGTCTCTTGAATAGTTAATATTTTACAGATTTTTTTCTAAATTCCTTATCGATTTTCATCAAAATTTTGCCTTTTAATAAGTAAAAAACAAAATTTGACTATCTTAATGAAGACGAATTTTAAAAAGCTTACACAATTTCTTTTTAAATAATATCAGGCTACTTCTTTATCAATTTTATAAATATTGATCAAAAATTAAGACGCAAGGAGCAATTCAAAAATCTAAAAACGCCGAAAAATTAGTTTTTAGAAAAACAGATTTAAAGTATATACATACATTTATCTTTTTTATTTACTCCTTAAAACCTTCATAAATGATATTTTAATAAGAAAGATCTGTTTAGGTACTATTATACCCCAGAAATAGACTTTTTTTCTGACGATTTTGCTATAGATGATTTTGCTCAAATAAAGGTCCACTGTCCCCTTAAAGGAAAGTAAAAAAAAAAAAAAAAAAAAAAAAAAAAATCGTTTGTGGTTTTGCTACATCTTTTTTAACTGGTTTCATAAAAAATCGAACCTAACCTTTAAGAAATTATCAATTTAAAACTTTTAAAATATAAATCCGGACAAGAACGAAAACCCTTAGAAATAAATAGTAATACTTACCAAATACGCTGTTTTTTTTTTTTTGGGGGGGGGGGGGGGCTTTTGTGGCGTGATTAGTAGCGGCAGCTACTGCCACATCGAGGGATCCTTGTTTGAATCCGGGTATGACATGGATGGTGTGTTTGTACCAATGTAGTGAAATAAATATTTAATAGATATGTGAAATAAAAATAATTCTGAACTGTCTTTGTTTCTGTGTGTAATGGATCGTTCGAGATGAAAGCCATAGATGCTACAGGCCTCAAAGCATGTCAAATCTTACCACTAATGCTCTTATTTAACATCTACCTCAACCCAGGAAACCTCGGTCGACCGCTCAAATGAAATTCATGATAACATTTGATTGGACGTTATCATGGAGACGTCCTATCAGCATTAAAGATGAATACTGTTTGCGCGTTCGACCGAATGTTTTCGATGTAACTCGGGGTCGAAGTAGTTGGTGAATAAGAGCGTAAGACTTACGCTGCTTTTTATAAAGTTTCAGTCAGTCTGTAAAAAAACTGTAATTCAACAAATACAAAGTTACAGAAATCTGTGTTCATACTATCTGTATACCGGTATAGCAAAAAATGTAAATTTACAAAACTATTTTTTGTAAAGCAGCAGAAATCTGCAGCTTTACTTATAAATCAATCAATATTACAACAAATTTATTAAAATGTTATATGTAATTCGGGTTGCCATTACATAAAAAACTTTCTAGACATCCCAGTTTTTCAAAAATTCTTAGTAACCATTATAGATTTTTTGATTTACAGTGCAAATGTGCATCTGTTACATGAGTTTTTATTGGTTATTCCACAGAGTACGGAACAGAGAATCAACTTTCATACACTGTAATGGCAACTTGTTTAACATGGGATTACGCATAAACGATACGAGCGGATGACTCTGGAACTACGATCATAACATAAGAGAGGCTGCTAATTTGGCGAAATATCGATTCCTTGGCGACAAATGATAAGGGAAAAAAGAAAAATAATACAGCGACGGCTTGCTGCTTCTTGTTTTGAAATTTATGAAAGAATTATTTTAATATGAAATAACTTTGACGTATTCGTCTTGCAAACAATACATGTGTCTCTTCTTAACATAAAGACCTAATAATCTAAACTTGAAAATTCAAGAACAATAACAATAATAATTACGAATCAATATAAGCGCGGAAATCTAAGATCAAATAGCATAAGCACGTGTGCAATGATAATCAAATCAGCATTCAGCAAGAAGTGCCAAGCCAGAATATGGTTACAGTTAAACAGAAATCACGAGGCTAAAAATCGCCAAAGCGATGGTTTAATTTTTAAGTGATCCACTGAGGGCGTTCTTTTCAAGCCGAGTTGAGGCTCTGTCCGTACTCTGTGGGTTATTCCTAATGTTCGTTTTTTTTTTAGTTTCAGTCGATAGTCCAATAGATCTGTACAGATTCATAGACGTTAAGCACATTTTTGGAATTTTCACTGAAATTCCTCAGCATTTCTCTGGTTGGAGAAAATAGGGGGTAAGGGACGAATATAAAATTTTACTCTAAATAAAATCTCAACAGTAATAATTTAGAAAAATAAAATAAAAAGGTTAAAAATTCTGAAATAACCAATTTACTCAAAGAAAATCGGAATTTCAAAAAACACCGGCCCGAATTTGGCAACTAATTTCTTAAACATTTGAGGTTACAAATCAATCTGATAAAATTTTCTGAAGTGATAGGAATGAATTTGAAAGAAAGCAGATGTCTCATAAACTTGGTCTTGTATAACATGATTACCTCCTTATATTCGTGTAGAAATCAGCACGTAGATGACAAATGTACCTAAAATGTACAGGCTTGGCATAAAAAAAAAAGAATCAAGAGGTAATTCATAAAAAGGCACCCCTTAGACTTATATACTAATAAAAATAATATAATAATTAAAGCAATCAGAAAACTGTTAAAAAGACTAAAAAGCATAACAGTATAGAGATTTCATCTGCAACTTTCTCATCCAATCAGAAATGAGAGAACAACCAATGAAATTTCAGATCAATCCACTACACCTTAAGAAGAAGCGTGATAGTAAAAGAAGTAAGAACGGCTTTTACAATATGTTCTGTTCATAAAACAGAATTCCAGTCAAAATTGCGCAACAAGTTTAGTCAGATTTTACAGGAAACTTCACCGCAATGGTGTTGCAGACAATACCAGGAAAATGAAAATTGTGTTTTTACTCTAAAAATATCCTTCAATATTTTTATTACAAATTTTATAGAGGAAGGATTTTTTTTAACTATTTGGGAAAAAATAGTTTGTTGTTCTCGGTAGAGAATAGGGAAAAGTAAAGCATATCTGAATATTTTTATTGGTTGAATTCCGCAATAAAGTTGGTTTATTTTATTCGCTTCTTGATTGGTCCAAGTTTAATGTCCAAAAATGGAATACTTCTGTTATTAATTAATTAATTTATTTGGTTAAAGTTAAATAATATTACTGGAATAAGGTATCGATTATTTTAAAAAAGATTAAATTTAAAACAAATGTTACATCAGCAAAAAAGTTTTCAAATTATTTACATTACACAAATAAATTTATTATTGCGTAATGACTTCTGATACTTGTATTAAAAAAATCAGTAGTTTTTTTATCTATATATTTTAATAATTTCCTAAAAATATATGAAAAAAATTTTAATTGCAAAACTGAATTTGATATACGCAGATATTACCAAAAATAAGAAAGACGACAAGATCAAATCTCGAATATTAAACTTTGTCTAATTAAATCATACATTCATGGTTAATATTTTTAATTCTTATAACAAGGAATATGCAAGACACTTTTAATAATGTATAAAAAATGAAAAAAAAAAAGAAAAAATAATTTTGTGAGATGAGCCTCTTAATTTTTTCTGTTTTTAAATTTATTAAGTGCAAGTGCGTTTAAACAAATGTTTCTTAAAAAATCGTAATTTTAAGTATAACGTAAGAAAAGCTTTCACATTTTTATTTAAAATAATGTGATTAAATGTTCTTAAAAAATAAAAAGACTGAAACTGTAAATAAGAAAGATCTTAAATAATGCTACAAAATTATCGCATTAAATTAAAACTAGCTTGAAAAAAATTTAGATATTTTCTTCTGTTAAGTATAATTTACTTATTGAGATATTAAATTATATGAACAAAAGTTTCTGAAACGGATAAAGCAATTATTATTTTTAATAATTACGTAATAAGATTTATTTACGTAATAACTACTTACATAAAGATGTATATTTTTTAAAAAATAAAGGAAAGTATTTAAATTCTAATTAAAAATATAAACCTAAAATTCTAAACTCCAATCTTTTGACAAATTAAAATAGGGCACTAATTTATTTCGTACCACAGGGCTTTTAATACAGATTAAAATAAAGATTAATTATTCACAATAATAACATAAAATTATAAAAGCTTTTATAAAAACATATAGCATGAATTTTACTTTGTTACATACATAAAAATACTTAATTATGATTATGGTAATATTGTGTATACAGTGGCAGTCAAAAGTTTCCGGCCAGTTAGTTTCTTTGATTTGTTTACTAGAAGGTTTCAGCAAAGAAGAAGCACAATTGCTTGAAAAGTTAGGAATTTGTGAATGACCTCTGATCACGTGATCATTTTGATTGAATACTGTGGACGCTTCATGCAAAGGGGTAGAATTCGAAGTTCGCGTGTGCAAAAGTTTCCGGCCACTCATCATTCCTTAGTTTTCTTCTATCGGTAAAGTGTTTTTTGTTAGTGCTTGTGAATGAATCAACATGAATTATATTTTTAATTGAAAATTGAAAAATTCAAGAAATATTGTCCGTAAAGGAGTGATTTATTTGTCACTAAAGGTCTAATCTTCTCGAGGTATTGCGGTAAAGTTATCGATCGGTAAAATCTACTGTAAACGACATTTAAAAATTATATAAAGATGGCCGTGGCCTTCAAGTCTTTCCAAATATGACGTGATTGAGATAATTTGTTTATGCCACTAAATTCAAAACCACTGTTGTCGCATCCGGTTAATTTTTCATATATATAATTTAGATTTTCACCAGTAATTTATAGTAGTATTTTTTCTTTATTAAATGCCAGAAAATCCATAAATGAAGTAAAATAAAACTTCTGTTTAGAGTTATTTTGTAAAAACTTTTTTTAATGCAAAATCTGTTATCCCCGACAATTCTGTTTGGAACGATAAATAAATAAAAAGCACCCATTTACGTATAAGACACAAGAAAGAAGGATAAACATTGTTCACTAACGTTATTAATTTAAACAGCATTAACTTTTAATGTATTGGAATCTTTCATTCAAAAACATTTGTTCCTAACTTTATAATTTTATATTCGTAAGAATATCTTAAATTTTTCGCATGGACACTGTGATTACATATATGAAATGCACTCTAATCAATTCCAAATCCTGTGGGACGTACAAAGTAAATACTTCAAAGTTACAAACAAATCAAAAGGAATTGCATTTGTACATCTCTTTTAAAAGCGTCTTCTCTAAAAATCACATTTTCGTATGCAATTTTCAGTTTGCAGTTACAGTGAAATTCCATTTTGTTTCCTATGAACAGGACATATTAAATATTTCATATCATCAGTGTGAAATTAATTTTCCGAATTTTGAAAATTATAATATTGTTATTCAAAGGATTAGAAGAACAATTTTAAAAAGTTTTTACTTCCTGTCATTATACATAGGTATTTTAAATATTTAAAAATTCTTATTTAATCAGATTTTAGGATTCTATTAAAGTTAAACAAAAAAGAAATATCTCAGTAAATAAAACTGTTAGACAATTTGATAGGTATGTATATCTTGTATTTATTTATTGAGTATGTATATATTTTTACTGATTTCAGTTTTTACCTTACAATGATGAATGTTATCAATGAAACAAACATTACGTATTAAAATTATTTTGGTTTTGCACTTTTTTTTCAGTTTATTGAGATATTGAAACGTGTAAGTATAGATACATTTTTATGCAAAAAGTAACTGAAAGATACATCTTTATTTTAAGATGTAAGAAAGTTTACAGAGAAAATTTTAGAGGACATATTAAATATTTAATTGCATCAATGGGAAATTAATTTTCAGAATTTTGAAAAATTTATATTGCTATTCAAAATAATAGAAGAGCAATTAAAAAAAGAAACCTTTTAAATATTACAAAATTCTGATTCAATCAGATTTTAGAATTCTGTTAAAGTATTTAAAAAAATCTTAGCGAAAAAGAGCTGTAAGACAATTTGATAAGTACATGGATGTGACATTTTAAGGAGAAACTGGAAGTATCTTCATTGGTTCCCCTTTTTTATACACAGAGTCATGGCAAGCGACGGAAAAAATAAATGTAGAAGATTCATTAAATCACATAGTGGCTGCTGCAACTTAGTTCATTAAACTGAAGTCATAGAGAGAGGGAAATGCTCCCTTTGCAAGCCGTCTTGAACCGAATCGTCGAAAAGAATATACCATCATTACTTCCCCAAGCTGTCTTTAACGGACTCATCGAAGAAAAAGCAAAGAATATCTATCTTCATTTCTCGGGTTCCTTTTTAAATCTAAAAACAAATTTCTAGAAAATTCTCTAATCTCTAACCATGATTTTCACATGTAAATAGAATTCAGGTCCATCGTCGAGATTAAACATATCATTCTCGAATCTTTCAGACGATAATTTTTGTTTTTAAAGATTATTATTTAACTAATTTATAATCGAAATCAGAATTAATATTCTGCAGACGATATTCAATTACAGACGACTAATTAAAAAAACAAAAAGAAAATAAATGAATTTATTGATACACAATAATATCAAACGCGAAGGAAAAATAAAAGAAAATAATGATATTTTTGAAAGGCATGGTTTTGGAATAAACTTTCTTAAAAAAGGGTTGATAAAAAAAGGGAAAAAACGAGTTTTATTTCGAATATTAAGAAATAAAGTTTAATTAAGAATATTTTTAATTTACATCCATTTTTTAAATTACGCATATTGGAATAAATGTTTTTTAAGGGGAATTAAGAAATTATATCGTTTCCATAAAGATTAATAGATTAGATCTAGAAACAAGATTTTAATTTAATAAGTTGAACTAAGTACGTAATATTGTTAAAAGGAAATTAATATAGTATAAAGATTAATTTTGGCGAAAAAAAATGCAATTTGTAATATATATCTTGCGATTTTTTTGTTGCTTTCAGTTTTTACTTTAGAATGATGAACAATAACAATAAAACGGACATATACGTATTAAAACATTTTTTGTTTTGCACTTTTTCTTATTTTATTGAGATACTGAAAACTGTAATGATAGATATGTCTTTTTAAGCAAAAAGTAACTGGGGATGCAACATATTTTTAATCAAAATGTCAAAAACTTTACAAAGGTGAGTTTCGGTCATAGACCATATAAATGTAGAATATAAACATCATTGGTAAACATCATATATGAATAAAAGCAAGTGGAATGTTATTAATAACAGAATGAAGAAAATAAAATGCTATCGAATAAAACAGAGGTGAGTAAATTTGAAGAGTTAGCAAGCATCTGTTTACATTCAGACTATTTTGATGCATATTACAGTTCTTTTTCGTAAATAAAAATGTTTAATAATTTAACAGATGACATAACATATTGAAAAAAAATCAATATGAAAATATTTATTTAAAAATTCTTATCTTTTCTATAGTTATATATATTTTATGTAAGTTATTATATATATTATTATTATGCTAGTTATTATATATATTATTATAATGCTAGTTATTATATATAAAGTTTATACAAATAAAGTTTCTCGATATTTCTTCTTACTTCTATATTGATTTTAATTCTCTAAATCTCTAAAACATTTCTTTCTCTTTTACAATTAAATAACTATAAAGTGAAAAAACAAAATAAAAATTATTTATTTAATAAAATGTAACATGCCTTAGTATTTGATTACTTACTTACTTCATTATATTGCTTAGCAGTTAATTCGTAACATATTTATTGTTATTTAATTCTTAATTCAGAAGATACATAAATAAAAATGTATTAAATCTAAAGATGTTTACCGTATGTCTGCATAACTTTTGAAACATACAAACAATTTCTCACTTATTGAAATCATTCCATAGCATCTAGATTTTTATAAAACATCCGAGGTACAAATTTGAAAAATACTTCAAAAAATCTCGGCGAAATCTTTTTCTGCCTTGCCTTCACTAGCATCTGCTTTATAAATTCTATCTTTGAAATTTGCATTTTATTTTCTCGGTTTCTCTTTCGATTCATTTTTCATTCTCTCTGTTGAATCCAGGATGCATTAAATGTTTAATAGTACCAACATCTTATAATCAAAGATATGTATAATGTTTTCAAAGTAATGAAATTAAAAACTTTGCAATGTAAGTTCTATTTAACCCTTTCGGGTCCATTTTTTTCAATTCTTAGGAAATATTTAATAATTAATTAAATTTTAATTAATAATACTAACACTAGCTATCCAAATAGATTAATTAGTGTTTAAGTAATATTTCATAGCGTAAAAGATAACGAATGTTGTTGTTTTGCGTGCTATTAAATTCATATTAATATGACAATAGACTAAGAAAGAGGTTTTGGAGACGTTTAGAAAACATTTTATTACAACAAGATTTAATTTATATTACAACTTTCTACTATATTTTACGCTTTTTTATGCATAATTCTTTTGAGAAAGTAACTTTAATTAAAATTTAAAATTTAAAATATACAGGGTGATTCAAAAAAAAAGTGGACAAAATGATATGACAAATCAAGCATGCAACAAGGATAAAAAATCAAATAGGAACATAGGGTCGCAAACTATTTATTGAGTCACAAATGCAGGGTGTTTCATTATAGCTACTCCCGGTTTGAAAGTAATAATTTCGAGGAAAATAAAAACATTGCAATGTAAATGCAACGATTTGTACCTTATTTTGTATGTAATGCGATAACGTTCCGAAAGGAACTGGAAAAACGTACTGCTCAAGCAATCGATAATACCGTATAATCTGAGTATCACAGTCCAAAACGTGAGGTGCCAAGTGCATATTGCTGGTGCGCATAATGTAAACTTCTACGACTTTTGTTTGGTGTTATCACATGTAAAACAAATGTGAGAAGTCTGTTAAATGTTTTATTATAACATACTTCAGTTTTCTGAAATTTATTACCGTAAATCCCAATTTCAGTTAGAATGAAACACCCTGTATTTGTGACTCAATAAGTGGTTTGTGGCCCTATGTTCCAATGTAATTTTTTATTCTTCTCGTATGCCTGATTTGTCATATCATTTTGTCCACTTTTTTTAAAAATCCCCCTATATATTTAAAATAAAAGAATTGCAAACGGTGCAAACAGAAATAAGCAAATAATAATAATTATTATTATTATTAAATACCTGAAGATAAATGAAGTCATATAGTAAATCCATAACCCTATACAAACATTACTAAACGTAAATAGTACCAAAAATATTTCTGAAATCAAAATAATACTCCATTATAAGACATGTACTATTAATAGTACAACAGACCTAAAAGGGTTAAAATACATTTGATGCATTCAAGTCTATCTTTTCTAATTTGAAAATTTCACAAAAAGCAATAATAATAATAATAATAATAATAATAATAATAATAATAATAATAATAATAATAATAATAATAATAATAATAATAATAATATTTGAAAAATGATTAAAAAAAATTTTTTTGTATAAAAACAACAACAAGAACAACAAAAATAAATAAATAAATAACTAAATAATAAAAGTTAATCAGTTTCTTCGAACTCATAAGTGTTATTGCTACCTAAAATATGCAGTATATCAGCACAACTGGTTAGGTGATTTGCACAATCTAAGTCTAATCTGAAACAACTTATTTCAAATTTTATTTAATCCCAAGTATGGTAATAATCTGTAAATCAGTTTTTAAAATAGAGTCATTGGTGAAATCATAAAAAAATCCGTATAGCAGTGCAATCTGTTACGTGATTTTCTCCAAAAACGAACCAGGACCATTTTATATCAGGAACTAACTGAATCTTAACAGTTGTGTAATACCATTTCAATTGTACAACTCAAATTTACTTTTGACCTACAACAACAATTAATCACCCATCCCATTTCATCAAACTATTGAATCATTCCAAAACTTTCTGTATGTAGTTAATTTCACTAGTATCACCTTTTGGAGCTGTTGTGAAACTTTATGTAATGACCCTGTGTGCTGTACAAGGGGTGTATCAATGTGCGCCAGTTCCCCCTACCTATAAAAGTGAATAATAAAACTACCACTTTTTGAAAATATTTAGCTTCGATTGTTTTTCTATTCTATTTAAATTTGTCAGAGAAGAGTGTCTGTGTGGAAAAAATAAAAAAAAAAACTTTTATTAATAAACAGAATGGATAAGTTTTATATTAAGTTTTCTTCAATTGTACTTTAAAGTAACGTTAGTGCATTAAAGGTTAAGGCTATAATCGTGTTTAATTTTGTTTATACTGGTAAAGTTTATGTGTTATTGTACTTCTTTTTGTTCATGGGAAAAAGTTTTAAATTTTATTAAAAATTGTTTTTGTACACGTTTTAACGTTTTATTTTATGTAGTAATACGATTTATACTTGCCAGTGTTTCAGTTTCAAAATATAGTATTCTTTTTATGAGCAGATTTTGCTAGACTAAAGTTAATAATACATTATTTTTATGTGAAACCGAAAAGATTTAAATAAATTTTATTAATATTTTAAAAGGTAATAATTAAAAAAAAAAAACATTCTGCAAATTTTAAGCTGATTTTTAACCAATACATTTAGTTCTTTTCGATAACACTGAAAGTCGTATGTTCCTGTTTTTCTATAAAATTTATTATTACGGAAAAAATAATTTTTAATTTCGTTCAAATTTTGTTAAAAGGTATATTTATTTCATTACAGCATCTGTATTTCAAAAAATAAATTGAAAGAAATCATAACATGAGAAAATGATAAAAATAGGTGATATGCAGTTATAAAAAATCATAAAAATTCTCATAGATTGCCTGCTTTTGAAAAATTATAAGTACATCTAGCAGTGCACTTTGCAATGGTAAAATATATATTTTTTATGTCTGTTCTTGTGTATAGAAAACGCTACCGTTATATAATCAACAATAGGTGTGAAGTTATTCATTCTTTTAAAAAACAAAAATTATCAATTGTTACTGTAAGCACATTGGGAATATGTTTCATTAATAAGCAGTACTTCGTTGGGTTAAACAACTTATATATGAAAGATTTTGCCTTTGAAAGGAAATCTGTTTTTTATTTTTTGGATTTTAAACCATTGAGTAGCGTTTTGATCATCAGTCTACTCCCATTGATTGGGGTAAACTTCGAAAAAAAAAATTGTTGAGATGATATACAGTCGGCCTTCTATTTACTGAACATGAGTATTGCAAATTCTATTACTTATAATTAACATTGCCTTAAAACCCACTACCCTTTTAAAATTTTAGATAAAATAACTTCAAAATAGAGGCACGAATACTAAAATCAACGAAATACTTATGTAATGTAAGATAATTTCTCTATGTTTTAAAAATTATTCTAGACATTGTAATAGTTTGCGAACTCATATGTGCAAGATGGACACGAGAATTAGAGGTCTGCATGGGCCAAAATTTCCATGCCCGAGCCCGGTTAGAGTTCTGACAAAAAAAATATATCTTAGTCTTTTTTTCATGTTTATAATCCTTATGTATGCAAAAGTGTCGTAGGCTGCAATATTTATTCTTTGAATGAATTTGTATTGGATTGAATGCTTTGAATGATGTTTGTTGTATATAAATTTTTCATTTATCATTAGTATTATTAATCCATATTCCATGAATTGGAGACGTAAAAATCTAAAAAATGGTGTATGATAAAAGCAAAATCTTCTAAGACGAAATCGCTTTGGAAAGAAAAAAATAGTCCTTTCTTAGTAGGTGTAAATGTTTAATATATTTGAATTTAATATATTATCGAACTCATTTTGAATAGATGAACAATTTTAAAAAAGTTTATACGAAATTTCCGGTTTTCAGTTTAATATAAAATTCTGTCATAGGCAGAACTTTTTTGGTTTTTATTTTTTATTTTTTCATGCGTTTAACTGTTTTTGAATAAGCCTAGAAATCCACATTTCTTTAAAAAGAATAAATTCTAATGTTTATCGGTAGAATAATAATGACTTAACAGTATATTTTTTTTTCAAAAGTTTTTTGACGAAACCAAATTTTAGTGACTTTTTAAACAGACTTGGCCAATTTCAGAAAACGATTTTCATGGGAGATGAGTCAAACGGAACTTTATTTTGGACCGTGAAGACTAGGAAGAATGAAATCAATCCCGGCGTACGAAAAAGAAAAAAAAGTTAGGCCCGGCCTGGCCCGGTACTCCAGGAAAAAAATGTAAGGCCCGATCCCGGCCCGAATCAACCCGGCTCGCGGGCCGGGCCGAGTTGGGCTCTGACTTCGGGCCGAAACCCGCCCGTGCAGATCTCTAATCAGAATTGTAACTGCTGAACAGAAACAACATAGAATAGAAGGGTTAGGAACTTAATTTATTGATCAGAGCGTGATGAGGTATATTTTAAATAATTTATTTTTGTTGGTAGGAGTTTGTTATAGCTCTTAAAATAAAGCAGACTTGCCATTATAACAAACCCAGAATATGCGAAACCTACCAGATAACGCATGTTTATTTCTTTTATAATTATGAAATGGTATATTATCTAGCATTTATACCTAACTTATGCCTAATATAACTTGATATTTCGAAACTAGGTGAGATAAATTCATGATCATTTTAATCAATAAATCTACTTTTAAAATCTATTTTTAACACTAATAGAAAAAAAACATTAAAATAAAGTTAATTAAAAGTATAAATCGGAATATTTTAAAACATTAAAGACACTTTTTTTTCGATTAAGGATATAATGCGGCATTTGAACACATTTGAATACAAATGAAACTTCAGTAAATTAAATATTAAATCCTAATTGAATTTTACAAAAAAAAAAAATACATTCGCAACTGTACAAAAATGTTTTTAAATGTAGCTAAACAACTTTGCTATAAAAAATACAAATTAATGTCTTTAAGTTCTATTTCTTCATCAGACGTTTTAACTTATTTTAATGTAAAAAATAGTGAAAAAATCCATTTTTAATGAACTAAGTCAATTAATTTTTTATTAGAAATTAAATAAAAAAAAAGTATTAATCCGTTAAAAAAAAGAAAAAAAATCATTTCGCTATCTCTGAGAAATCGTTATCTTCCGTATAAAATTTCACGATTTTATTTTATCTTAATTTAGCTGAAAATTTAATTAATAACGTTAAACCGTTTATAATAAAGTCAAACTGAAGAATGTGGCTGCATATATTTAAATAACTGATGATGTTTGAATATTTCTAAATTTAATTAACAAAGTTATAGAAATTTAAATTCAAATTATTTATTTTAAATGTAAAATTTTTTTTCTTATTATTTTAAAATATATATGATTTGTTTAAATCATGGATAAAAACAATCATAAATCAAGAAAAATAACAGTTTGTTATTGCACAAAATATATTCTATTTTAAATGAAACAAAATTCAGTAATATAAAAAAAAATCAATCAGGATATTAAAAAACAAGCTCATAAAATTTATTTTTATTTAAATGTGCAACATTAATTCAACCAAAAAAAAAAAAACTTTTTTGTATGTTTAATGTATTTTGTGGTTTTGAAAAAGGAACTCTTCAAACCGATTTTTTTTCTTTTGCGCTGTTTAAAAATTATACTGTAAAAAAATACGGATCCTTCTTAATTAATAAAAATGTACTACAGTCAAAAATTAAAATATACAATCATTTCTTCTGAGTCACTGAAGCTTCGGGAAGAAGTTTTTTTCATTAAAAACGCAAGATAAGTACCATATGTACTCGCATATAACTCGAAGAATTTCTGACTATTTTCTGCAAGAGTCAATTAAAAATGCGAAAATAAACATTTTAAATAGTGTAAGCCTCTGACTTTTTATGTAAATGAATAATAAAATAATACATAAAATACATTAAATGTGCGAAATAGTAATGATTTATAATTAATAACCATTTTATTGATTATTTCTCGTTTACATAATAAATTTTCGCATTGGAAAATGAAACTTTTGATTTGATTTTGTCGAAAATTTAAGTAAAAATTAGGGGGTCGACTTCTACGCGGATTTTTTATTTTTTTGCAAAATTTGCTTTCGAAAATTATGGGGTCGACTTATACTTGAGTGTATACGGTATTTATTATCAAAATGTAAAGAATAATTTATAAAAAATAAATTTTTGCTATAAAAATAATTGTTCTAGACAACTGAAAAACAGGCTACAAATAGTTTACAATATTTTCGTTCATGCAGAAGAATAAATATTATACTTCCTGAAAATTTTTGGTACATAGGTCTCTGGAAATGAATACATTATAAAAATAACTGAAGTATAGAAATATATATAGTTGACTCTCTTTAATTCGAAATCGGATAAATGGAATCTTCGCTTAATTGGAACTAAACATAAAGTCCTGAAATTTCCAGGTGAAGAATAAAGTTAAAAATTTTCATTTATTCGAACTCATTTTCTCTTGATGTCGTTTAATTCGAGCAAACGAAAATTTCGATTTTTAGTTTTTCCTTACTTTCAAACGGACTTGACATCCTTAAAATAAATTCTTTTCTGTCATTTTTGTCAGTAATTGTTCTGATATAAATAATTTCATTCATTTCCTATCCGCTTTCTCCGTCTGTCCATATATGACGCCTCTAACCCTTTTTCCATTGTGCTTGTTTATAATTCCTTAATTAATTTATATATTTATATCGTTTAATTTAATATTAAGTCATATTCTAATGGTATTGAGGAAATAAATTAAAAAATTGCTATAACATTAATAACTTTGTAATAGTACCCCATTAAATATATTTTCTTCTCATATTTTCCATAATTCGAACATTTCTTTCGGTCCCGACGAGTTCCAATGAACGAGAACCAACTGTATATAGTATAGAAGTACATCTATTGAGGTGTGACTGAAGCGATGAGTAAATCCATGGAAATATAAGCGGATCCATGAACACGGCTGTTTAATGGAGCTATGAATATCCCTTTGGAAGTATCAGTGAAGCTAGGAATAAAGTCGTGCATGTATGAATAGAGCTAAGAATATAGCTGTTAAAGTATCTTTGAAACTAGGAATAAAGAATTGTAGATGTGTATGGATCTGTGCAATACAGGGTGTCCCAAAAGCTCGTTTACAAACTTAACATGCTGGTCTGTCATATCATGATGAACAATATTAAATAGGAAACTAAGGGTCCCAAACATCTTCCAAAGGAGATATGCGCCATTAAAGTTTAGGGTCCAAAAATTCAAATAATTATAAAAAAACAGAAAAAATTGGTCGATTCGTTTACAGCTTTCACTAAAACTATTCTTTATGTCAGTATTTTTTGAAAATAAATTATTAAGATAAATTTCAAAAAATGTCGATAGAGGGCGCTTTAGATTTTGGAGTAACGATAAACTAGTTTTTACCATTTTTTTTTTGCATCTCATTAATTTTTTTAGAAGCTTAGACATAAACTTAAATTTTGAGCTCAAAATCTAAATCGTTGGAAGTGGTTAAGTAGCGCAAACTGAATTGCGGGGGGAGGTTCAAATTTCAAATGATTATAAAAAACAGAAAAATTGGTCAATTGATTTGCGATTTTCACTAAAACTATTCTTTATGTCAGTATTATCTTGAAAATAATTTATAAAGATAAAATTCAAAAAATGCCGATAGAGGCCGCTTTAGACTTTGGAGTGATGTGCAGCTATATTTTTCCGTTATTTTTTGCATCTCATAATTTTTTTTAGAAGCTTAGACATAAACTTAAATTTTGAGATGAAAATCTGAATCGTTGGGAGTGGCAAAGTAGCGCAAACTGAACTGTGTTCAATGGGGGTGAGGAGGTTCAAATTTCAAATGATTATAAAAAACGGAAAAATTGGTCGGTTTTCGCTAAAATTATTCTTTATGTCAATATTTCCTTGAAAATCAATTTTAAAGATAAATTTTAAAAAATCCGTTAGAGGGTGCCTTAAACTTTAGAATAACCAACAATTATTTTTAACCAGTTTTTTTTTAAATCTAATTAAATGATTGCAAAAGTTTACACTTAAATTTTGTGCTCAGAATCTAAATCGATAGGAGGGATTAAGAAGCGCAAACTGAACTGTGTTCAGGAGTTGAAATGTTACCTTCCCCACCCCTCGAACGCAGTTCAATTTTTGGCCGCTTAATTACTCACAACGATGCAGATATTAAGCACAAAATTTAAGTTTGAACTTTTACAAGCATTTTATTAGATGCAAAAAATAACGGTTAAAAATAGTTGTTGGTTACTATAAAGTTTATGGCGCCCTCTGACGGAATTTTTTGAAAGATATTTGAAAAATTTCTTTTCAAGAAAATATTGATATAAAGAATAGTTTTAGCGAAAACCGACCAATTTTTTTTCGTTTTTTATAATCATTTGAAATTTGAACCTCCCCACCCCCATTGAACACAGTTCAGTCTGCGCTACTTAACCACTCCCAACGATTCAGATTTTTATCTCAAAATTTAAGTTTATGTCTAAGCTTCTAAAAAAATTTTATGAGATGCAAGAAACAACGGAAAAAATAGTTGAAAGTTACTCCAAAGTCTAAAGCGCCCTCTATCCGCATTTTTTGAATTTTATCTTTATAAATTATTTTCAAGATAATACTGACATAAAGAATAATTTTAGTGACAATCGCAAATCAATTAACCAATTTTTCCGTTTTTTATAATCATTTTAAATTTGAACCTCCCCCCGCAATTCAGTTTGCGCTACTTAACCACTTCCAACGATTTAGATTTTGAGCTCAAAATTTAAGTTTATGTCTAAGCTTATAAAAAAATTTAATGAGACGCAAAAAATAATGGTAAAAACTAGTTTATCGTTACTCCAAAGTCGAAAGCGCCCTCTATCGACATTTTTTGAAATTTATCTTTATAATTTATTTTCAAGAAAATACTGACATAAAGAATAGTTTTAGCAAAAACCGCAAACGAATCGACCAATTTTTCTGTTTTTTAGAATCATTTGAATTTTTGGACCCTAAACTTTAATGGCGCATATCTCCCTTGGAAGACGTTTGGGACCCTTAGTTTCCTATTTATTATTGTTCATCATGATATGACAGACCAGCATGATAAGTTTGTAAACGACCTTTTGGGACACCCTGTATTTACACTGGTGTCCAAAAGTTAAGCATAATTGGTAATTAAGTAATTATTTTTAAGTAATGAAAGAAATATGAATCGGAATGTGCTGAAACTCCAGGTGTGTAAACAAAATAGTACGCGTCACATATTTTCGCGAAGAAGTTTCCCCGAAATCGAACAGGGGACCGTCAACAAATTGAAAAAGAACGAAGATCTTTTGGATAACCCTGTCAAAACTAATATAGCAAAAGCGTTCAAACTGCACATTATGATTAATTGGCTTATTGTAATGCACTGTGTTTATTTTTATAAGGATAGCAAGTACACTCGTAGAGAAATTAAAGTTTTTATAAAAACAGTCCTAAGTTTTTCCAAGTTTTTTGCTTATAATTTGCAGAGTTCTTATTATAAAATAATGTTCTTTTCTGAAAATATGACAAACATCATTGTACACAATACCCTGTCATCAGAATTTAAAAATAATAAAAATTGTATGAAAAATGAGTATGTTTAGTAAATAATTTTTCATTGCGCATGCGTCAACGATATCAAAATGTCATTTGCATATTGTGATAGCTAAATGTATAGAGCAACTTCTGTAGAAGTTTCAAAAACATAGCTTGAAAATTCTGAAAATGGGAGCCTATGGAATCAACTCAAAATCCTTTATTCCCTAAATGAAGCAAAAAGATGAGGGGCTGTATCCATATTCCATTGTTTAGTGCCTACACAATATTGCACGTACAACTATATTTAGGTAAAACCCCTGATTTTTTTGCTTCCTTTAGGAATAACGGATTTTGAGTTGATTCTATAGGCTCCCATTTTCAGAATTTTCAAGCTATGTTTTTGAAACTTTTACAGAAGTTGCTCTATACATTTAGCTAACACAATATGCAAATGGCATTTTGATATCGTTGACGCATGCGCAATGAAAAATTATTTACTAAACATACTCATTTTTCATACAATTTTTATTATTTTTAAATTCTGATGACAGGGTATTGTGTACAATGATGTTTGTCATATTTTCAGAAAAGAACATATTTTTATAATAAGAACTCTGCAAATTATAAGCAAAAAACTTGGAAAAAATTAGGACTGTTTTTATAAAAACCTTAATTTCTCTACGAGTATACACGCTATCCTTGTAAAAATTAACACAGTACATTACAATAAGCCAATTAATCATAATGTGCAGTTTGAACGCTTTTGCTACATTAGTTTTGACAGGGTTATCCAAAAGATCTTCGTTCTTTTTCAATTTGTTGACGGTCCCCTGTTCGATTTCGGGGAAAACTCTTCGCGAAAATATGTGACGCGTACTATTTTGTTTACACACCTGGAGTTTCAGCACATTCCGATTCATATTTCTTTCATTACTTAAAAATAATTACTTAGTTACCAAATATGCTTAACTTTTGGACACCAGTGTATAGTTCGATGAAATATATGGATGTGAGACACTCTCTTTGCCTAAGCCTTCGGGAAATTACAACAGAAAAACACACAGTATTCCTCTCATATCAGGTGTAAACTTTTCGGGTTCGAATTAACAAAAAAGATCTTTGAAATTCTGTATATCGAATTTCGAATTTTAAATCTTATGATTTTTTTAAACAAGATATTACGTTTTCATAAAAATATGTAAATTATAATTTTATACCAAAATATTCATTTAAATATCAAAAATAAATAATGTGTTAATGATATTAAATATTGAAATTAAATGCAATTCGAACGCAATTTTTAAGCAACTTTATTTTCGTAAAACACTCGGATTTTTTGGCGGTTTATCGTGTTTATATTAAAAATAGGGGAGACTGGGGTACAATGGACTACGAGGTACAATGGTCCACCCCCAATTATTGATATTAATTCTGTTTTTGAAAGCTTCATATTTTAGTATATAGATGGCAGTCATGAAATAGTAAAAAGAAGTTTGAAACCATGTGCATAGCTGACATTTTAGCCATTTTATGCTTGATAATTGATTTGACACAGGGGGAGTAAGGCAAAAATAAATATTTTCAGTGAAACATATCTTCATTTATTTATTACAGATTTGTAATTTGAAAGACATTGTGTGGCAAAATAAAAAGGTAAGACAATACATTATTATATTCATTATAGCTAAAACAATAGAATTCTAAATTTCTTTTTTTATCATCAAGTTTTTATCAAACTTCCATATGGGGTACAATGGACCATCAGAAACTGGGGTACAATGGACCATGGTCCATTATACGCCAGTTTTGTATCCCATGTTTTTAAAAGTTAAATATTATATGTGAAATTCAGAATTAATAAATTATTTTACTTCTGTGTGTAGATTAATTAATGATTCATGTTGCGTAATGCATTTTTGAAATATTTATCTGTATAATATATGCTTTCAAACATAAAAATTAGACCAAATTAAGAATTAATAAATTATTATATTTCTGTGTGTGAATTAATTAATGATCATATTGTGAAATGCATTTTTCAAATATTTATCTATATAATATAAGCTTTCAAATTTAAAAATTAACCGAAATTAAACACCAAAGATTAGTAAACAAAATATTTTGTGCATTTGAGGTTTTTTTTTTTTTAATTTCATATAATTTGTTAATTCAATATTTCTGCGCTTATGCATACATGCATCCATAATAAGTTAGATTTAAATAAAATAGTAGAATGAGAAAAACAAAAATTATATCTACCTACTAGTTTGTATCTGGATATAATAATTAAATAAGGTAAAATTCATTAAAAAAACACGGATGATGTAAAGTAGACAGGAAAAATTTATTATATTTTTTCCTTAGTCATATATTTAGATATATATATATTTCTTATTATAAAGGTTTCTATTTAACTTTAAGTGGCATCATTGTACAAAAAAAGATACATATCATTTTTCATATTTCTTTTAGCAATGACAAGAAACAAGCCTAGGAAAACCAATATAGGTTCTGTGCCACATGAAGTTATGGAACAGGCTGTAAAATGTATTGTGGGTGATAATAAACCTAATTGTTCAATCTGCGACCGCTATAATGACTTAAAGATAAAAAAAATTAAGAAAAAAAATGTTACTTTAGTTAGAGCTAAAAGAGTGAATAAACAAATAAAAATGAATAATAAAATGTGAATAAACAAATAAAAATGAGTAATAGAATGTGAATAAACAAATTATGATATACAGTATGTAGTTTATCTTTCTTATTGTTAAAAAATGAACAACACTGATATATTTTTATTTAAATTACAAGTGGTCCATAGAGCCCCATGCTGTGGACCATTGTACCCCGGCATTGGGGTACAATGGTCCACTTTGTCACTTGCTATTTAAAAAAATATTTTAAAAAAAAAGTATGCATAATTATTATTTTTGAGTTGATCAGTATAAACTTTAATGTATAGGTAACATGCATGTACTTGATCAAACGAAAAAAAATCTATACTTTAAGAGTAAACAGTCAAAATTTACAAAAGTGGACCATTGTACCCCAGTCTCCCCTAATCATAGTAATCAAAAGGTGTAAAATTAAAAAAAAATCAATAATACTTAACTTTCACAAAAATGCATAAACAGTTATAAAAAAATGAAAAATTTTAAAAAACATAAATGAGTAAAAAAAGATTACAACTTTAAAAATAAAAAAACGAATAAAATTCTAAAGTAATTTACATATAGCTCATTCTTTTTAGGGAAATTTTGATTCTTTAGTAGTAATGACGTTTACGTTACTATTACGTCATTATTGCTAATAAGTCAAAAGAAAATGTAAAATTACAAAACTAAAAATTTAATTATCATGGATTTTTTGTGGCTAAAAATACATTAATTGAAAGGGCTATCATATATACTTAATAAAATATATCAATGTAATTTAGAAAATGCAGAAATGTAGCACTTATATTCCAAACTAAATAGTTTTACGCAACTTATCACATTCCTATTTCTTAGGAGTTCATATCTCACCTTCACATTTTTGTGTAAAAATTATATAAATGTATCAAAAGTTATTAATGCTTTAATTAGGATCGCAAAGTTGGAAAATAAACTAAAGACACTGTCAGTATAACTTTAATTATACGACATATTTTTTTAGTAATTTTATTGCTTTTTTTTCTCTGTTGAAAATCAACAGCAAAATGTTTTATTAATTATTTTTAATTTTTGATATTTTATATGAATATGAATACATTTCTCTGAAATGGTAACACTTTAATTAACATCCTGGAATACTAGAGATGTTTGCAAATGTTCTTACAACTTTTACTCGCCTTTAAATTATTGCATTTTTTATTCGTCATCAAACAACTATATAATTAAAATAAGAAAATTATGGAATTAGGCTAGTTAAAACAGCACTATTTTAAAGAAATATAATGTTTGCATAGTAAAATAATATACAAACTGAAGAAACATAGAATTTATGCACGAAACTTAATAGTTTTGATTAACATAAAGCATTCCAATTTCTCAAGAGTTTTTTAAATCTTTAATTTTCAGGGTAAAAATCATTAAAAAATAACTAAGGTTATTAATGCTTTAATTAGGATCGTAAATCTTGAAACTAAATTAAAGACAAAATGTAACTTTATAAACAGAAGCCTTTTTAAAATCATTTTCTTTATTTTTGCCATTATTGGAAATCATCAGAAGAAAGTTGTATTAATTATTTTTAGTTTTTTATTAATTATTTTAAGTTTTTATTAATTATTTTTAGTTTTTTTTAAGTTTTTTATTAATTATTTTTAGTTATAAATTCGAATATATTGTTTCAATATAATAAGCTTTTCATTAAGCTCCTAGAATACTGCAGACGTTTGAAAATGTTTTTACGACTTCTATTTGTCCCCAAGTTATTAAATTTTTTATTCATTGTCGAAAATATAAAATTACAAAATTTAAATTTAGATTTCATTTAATTGTATTAATTATTTTTACTTTTATATGTTTTGTGATTTTCAATGCCTTGCTTTTAAATAATAAATTTTAAATTAAATAGCCATAATATTGGGTGTATCTAAACTCTTGGGTAAAACTTTAAGGGGAGATAGTACACATCAAGACAAACAATATTAAATCGGAAACTAAGGGTCTCAAACGTCTTCCGAAGGAGATATGCGCCATTAAAGTTTAGGGTCCAAAATTTCAAATAAGCATAAAAAACGGAAAAATTGGTCGATTGATTTGCGGTTTTTACTAAAAGGATTCTTTAGGTCAGTATTTTCTTAAATGTAAATTATACAGGTAAATTTCAAAAAATGCCGATAGAGGGCTCTCTAGACTTTGTAGTTACGAACACATATTTTTTTGTCCTTATTTTTTGCATCTCATTATCTACTTTCGGAAGCTTAGAATTAAACTTAAATTTTGAGCTCAAAATGTGAGTAGTTGGGAGTGGTTAAGAAGTGCAAACTGAACTGTGTTCAGAGGTTCAAATTTCAAAGGATTATAAAAAAAGGAAAAATTGTTCGATTCGTTTGCAGTTTTTGCTAAAACTAGTCTTTAAATCAGTATTTTCTTGAAAAACTTTTTTAAAGATAAATTTCAAAAAATGTCGATAGAGGGCGTTTTAAACTTTGGAGTAACGAACAACTATTTTTTTACAGTTATTTTTTGCATCTCATTATTTTTTTTTTACAAGCTTACACATAAAGTTAAATTTTGAGTTTAAAATCGGAATCGTTGGGAGTGGTTAACTATCGCAAACTGAACTGCATTGATGGGGTAAAGGGTGTTCAAAATTCAAATGATTATAAAAAACGAAAAAATTAATCGATTTGTTTGCGGTTTTCGATAAAACTATTCTTTAATCAGTATTTTCTTGAAAATAAATTTTAAAAATAAATTAAAAAAAATTCTTTAAAGAGCGCTTTATACTTAAGGGCAACAACAACTATTTTTAACCGTTATTTGCTGTATCTAATTAATTGCTTGCAAAAGCTTAGACTTAAATTTTGAACTCAAATTCTGAATTGTTGGGAGGAATTAAGAAATGAAAATTGAACTGTGTTCAGGTTTTGATATTTAAACCTCCCACCCCCCATCCCGAACACAGTTCAATTTTAAGCTACTTAATTACTCCCAACAATTAAGATTTTAAGCTCAATATTTAAGGCTAAGATTTTGCAAGCATTTAATGAAAAAAAAAAAAAAGGTTAAAAATAGTTGTACGTTTCTCCAAAGTCTAAGGTGCCCTCCATCGGCATTTTTTTATATTTATCTTTAAAATTTATTTTCAAGAAAATACTAATTTAAAGAGTAGTTTTAGCGAAAACCGCAAACGAATCAAACAATTTTTTCCTTTTTTAAAAAAATCATTTCAAATTTGATTTCTCCCCCCCCCCCCTTCTCTCTGAACACAGTTCAGTTTGCGTTGCTTAACCACTTTAAACAATTCAGATTTTGAGCACAAAATTTAAGCATAAGCTTTTGCAAGCATTTAATGAGATAAAAAAAAATAACGGTTAAAAATATATGTACGTTACTTCAAAGTCTAAGATGCCTTCTATCGGCATTTTTGAAATTTATCTTTATAATTTATTTAAAAAAATACTGACATAAAGAATAGTTTTAGTGAAAACCACAAATCAATCGACCAAGTTTTCCGTTTTTTATGTTTGTCTGAAATTTTGGACCTTAAACTTTAATGGTGCGTATCTCCTTCGGAAAACGTTTGGGACCGTTAGTTTCCATTTAATATTGTTTGTCTTGATGTGTACTATCACATCTTAAAGTTTTGACCAAAAGTTTAGATACACCCTGTATAAGAGATGTTTGAAAAATGTTTTTTTAAGCTTTTATTTGTCTCCAAATAATTCAACTTTTTATTCATCATCGAAAGTCTATAACTGCGTTACAAAATATTATAACATTTAGATTTAAACTTTATGAAATTTTCTAAACTAAAATTGCATTAATTAAATAAACTATCATGTTTAATTAATAAAATACTACAATGAAATATACACAACACAGAAAATTTTAATTTAAATATAAACTTTAAAGTTTTGTTTAACATAGTACATTCCACTTTTTAGAGGATTCAATCGCTCCTTTATCTTTTTTGCATAAAATTTATATAAAATATCAAAAGTTATAAATGCTTTAATTAGGATCGTTAAGCGTGAAAATTAATTAAAGACGCAATTGGATTCAGATTATTTTAAGGACAGGAAACCTGGCAATGTGAAGACTATTTTGTGAAAATCCTGATTCACAAATAGCAAAATTTACCAGAATATAAACTACAATAAAATCGAGGTTTTCTGCTATTTTTTTTTTGTAATTTTATAAATTTTGTATTAAAATAGTTAGTGTTTTTCTGTATACTCTTTTTAAAAGATGTTTCTTTTTTCCTTAGTTCTGAAAATATTTCAAAAATCTTTGCTTAATTTTATGAAATGCTAAAATTTTTCTTCGCGTTAGTCAACTTTTAACAAATAAAAAAATTTATTAAGCATAGATGGTAGAAATATTTTAGTGACTAAGAATGAAAAGAAACGCCTTTTGCAAAGAATTAAATTAAAATAAAATAACATAAAATAAAAATATTAGTTTCTTCATCAGATATTTTAAATATATTTTTTATGAACTGTCATATAGACTTAATTTTAAAATAATTGATGTAATATAATAATAATATTGTTATTTTATTTCAAAACTTTTCATTAAAGGGAATAAATCAGAGGGGGAAGGGAGAACGGACGTAAACGATGTGAGTAATTAAGTTGAATTGCATAACTTAGTGCAGGAAGCCTCGCTGAGCATGCTTCAAGGCGTGGGCAGCTTACCCCCCTTCTCGTTCTATTACGTCATAATATCATGTTTATTTGCTCCAAATTTTATCTACTTGTTGAATATCTAGATACCTTTTCTCTAAAATAATAAAAACAGGACTATTATTATTATTTTAGAAGACCAATTTGGTGAAAGGGGGGGGGGGAGCATTTTACAAAATTATGGAAGTTTACGGGGGGGGGGTTGTAGGAAAATTACACGTTTGGATTCAATGATCCAAAAACCATAAAATAAGTGTTTTTTTTTCCTGATGTAACATGATTTTTGATATGTAGAGCCCCTATGCAGTCTTTGTTTCCTCAACTATTTCGATTATTAAATATTTAGAAATGTCTGATATTTGCATATAATAACATCATATGTTATGTAATGTATTATAAAATTAAATATATAACAAATTATTTTACTAATAAATCGAATTAATGTTATATATTTCTGAAAAATTGTTTGCTAGATAAATGTGGATATATTAATAAACTACTACTTATTAGTTAAACATAACAAGACATAAAAGTTGTTTTTTTAAATCTTTAATTTGACGAATATTTATATAAAATATAGTTCAATTAATCTTATTATATTACATAACATACCAGGGCACCATTTTGTTTTAGCAGAATTTTTTTTAAATTAATGCATTATTTAAAACTTTTTTCGAAATCCTTTTCTTTGAGTAACTATGAATGAAATAGTGTATTCTTAAAAATCTTACCTTAAAAAAATAGTCTAAAGAAAGCTATTCCCTTTATCTTATTAAAACGACAGTGAGCAGTAATAGTAAATGGGATCTATAAGTGGCAATATAATGATACGATTTAGTAGGAGATTAGATATAAAAGTTTTTTTTTTTAATTCCACAAAAGTGAGATACTTCTATGTGTAATATAATTGGATTATGATAAGCAATTGATGGAATATGCTTTATTTTATTGATCCAAATATAATTTTCAAGTGTATTCTTAATATTTGAATTTAAAGGTCTTTTTAAAAGTTTTCTTTTGTATTACATATTACTATGTTTAAGTCATTTTAAACATTTCAGCAATTTAAAAAATCATTAAATTAAAATAATTTATTTTTAAAGACAGACTATTATTTTTAAAATCCATCTTTCTCTTTAATTACGATTTTTTTCTTAAGTATCTGTTGGAATCATTCGCACTAATAATATCGTAAAAGAAATTTGTACATTTTTAAATATGAAAAAAATATGTTTTACCTTTCTGTAATTTATTTTGCAATTACCTATTATCGGGTACTCTGTAAAAATATCTGTAATGTTAGAAAACATTTTCTAGGAAACTGGGATGCCTAGAACAGTTTATGTAATGCTAACAACAAATATTCATGTAACAGATACAGATTTACACTGTAAATGAAAAAAAGCGTAAAGTTGCTGACCATTTTTTATGGAACTGGGATAACTTTTATGTGACTACAACCTCGAGATAAGATACATTTTTTGGTAATATTTCTGTAATTTTAGTACATTCTTTTGTAAAGCAACAGATTTCTGTAATTTTACAAAAACTAGCTTTGTAGATTTACATTTTTTATTTGTGCACTGTAAAAAAATTCTGTAAAGTTATTGAAAGTTTTCTAGGAAATTAGAAGTCATAGAATTCTTTATGTAGCGGCAGCAGAAAAAATTCATGTAACAGAAACAGATTTACACTAAAAATCAAAAAATCTATAATATTACTAATTTTTTTTAGGAAACTGGGATTCCTAGAATTTTTTTATACAACTGCAACCCAGATTGAAGATGAAAGTTTAGTAAGAAAACTATAATTTTTGTAGATTCCTTTGTAAAGTTAGAGATTTCTGAAGCTTTACAAAAATTAATTGTGTAGATTTGCATCTTTTCTTGTGCAGTCCACAAATAAAATGTTAGTAAGGATACAGACTTCGGCAACTTTACATCTGTAGGACTACAAATATTTTTTACAGTGTGTGTGCAGTGTGCAGATAAAATTTTAGTAAGCATACAGATCTCTATAATTTGACATCTGTAGAGATACATCTATTTTTCTTTTAAAGCGTACAATATGATCTATGCGTTCACATTGTTTATCGAATCCATTTACGAACATAAATATACAATTAGTCGCCCTTGGTGGCCAGTTTGGTCTCTCTTAAACGTATGACGACCATTGTATCATATTACTTTTATTCCTAATTTAATTTACTTGTTGATTTCTTTGCCAAGTCAGAAGATTCTGCTAGAAAAATCAAGGAATAAATCGGACAATAACTATAATCTCATCATCACGTACGATCTCTAACGAATATCCTCACGAATCGCACATCAACCTGCAGAACTCTAGGTTGTGCCATGAACAATTTCCTCAGATTTTCGTCGACACGAATGACGCAACCCGACGTCTTGATAATGACCTATCACTATCAATGTTATTTCCAAGTAAAATGATTTTCACATCAAACTTGACAGTCTATAATTCACTCCTTACTTTTAAGACAAATGACTGGGCGATTTTTAAGAATGCAGCTGTTTCTAAATCGTAGTTCTTATGCCAATAAGGTAATAACAGAATGCTTATTCATTTCCTCATTTATTCTAGCTAGTAATACTTTTACATGTAACAGAAAGGGATTGTAACCATTATGTGAAGGATAATATTTCAATTTCGATCTGTGTTAACAAATACAAATTCAGCATTTTAAAATATTTATATAAAACTAAAGAAATGGGAAATTTCATGCGTCTTTTATTGACACATTTCTTTAAAATCTTCTTTGCACCTCTTTAAAATTTTTATTTCAAATTTCGTTAAGAAATGCATTTAATTACTTATTTTTTTTGTCATAGTATCTACATCTTAAAATCACAGAGAGAAACAGTGTTTTAGATTTAAAAAAGAAAAGAAATTGCTTTTTTAAGTGAAAGATAAAGCATATTTCTAAATTTCCTTTTTTTTTTGGAAATCATCTGTAAATACCTTTAGTAGTCTGCTTTTTTTCTAAGTGAATGAGATTATTAAGTCTCTGTCATTTACAATTAAAAGAAAAACATATAAAGGGAACAAAAAAATTCTGAGACTGATGCCACATTAGCTGCGAAGAACGCAGATTTTTCATTAGCTTTCACTTTTTATCTCACGATGATAAATGTAGTCGTTAAAAAGGACATGCACATATAGGAAATAATTAATTTAGTTTTTTCTTTGGAATTTATTCTAATTGTATTAGTGACATGGAAAATTAAAATAATTAATATACCGTCAGTAAAATGCAGTTAGGGTTATATTTTTTTTTATATGCCAGTTCTTAAAAAAATAGCTATATGTTTAAAGCTATTAAATTCGCAAAACAAAAGGCATGTATACAGTAAGATGACAGTGAGAAAATACAGATGAAAATATAAATATATCAAATAATAATACGTTCAGGTTTAATGCATTTAACTTTGGTGATATTGGAGAATATTGTTTTAAATGTAATATATTAAGATTTTAAGTTTCCTAATTCAAGCACATTTTTTTTTCAGTCGCACACATTTTATAAGTCAATACGGTTACTAGAATATTTTTTCATTTGAAATTAATGAAAAAGCCAATACAGCAAATAGTACTATTTAAGGTACAGGTTTTCTTTTAAATAATATTAAGTTAACTTAAGATGAAAAATTGAAAAAAAAATCTGTTTAAGTATGTTTAGACATAATATTAGAAGACAAGAACTCAGATTTTTTCTTCTTCACTTTTACTTTTATTATTTAAACGACAAATATAGTAAAGAAAGGAACATTAAAAAAAACCAAACTACTGGCGATGTATCGCAGTTAAAGTAAAAAAAAAATCATAAATCACCATAAAGTCAAAACAGTACACAGCACATGTTTCGACTTGGAAAATACTACAGCGCGTCACCAACTACTATAAACATGTGTCAGAAATGAAACAATATTAAAATTTTTTATTAACTCTCCGTTGGTCGATACTCTCAGATTTTCGAGATCGGTCGCAATGTGCAAGACAGGCGGCTGTTAGAATCTCATCGTTAGCAATTCATTGATACAATGTTAATGGTCTTAAAGTGATCAGTGACATTCATTAGGATGTACAAACAGAGAATATTCTATATTTAAATGAAAAAACTTCTTTAATGCACTAAAAAAAGGTGATGCAAAAATGACTGAAGTTTTAAATTCAGCACCAAATTGTCTTTAGTTTTCTTCATAAAAACAAACTAAAATATTACAACTGAACAAAATTCAAAAATAGGCAGACTACAGTCAGCCTTCGTCTGGTTGACGGTCCACATATTAAACAGTGGAGCTGCGTTTATCCATTTATTTGTGGATTTCGCAGATCATATATGAGATTGGCGAGTGGTCAGGGAAAAACAAAGTCAAAAAACGTGTTAAATACCGGTATTTTATCAATGCGAAATTCACCTTCTTTAATCCGTGTATATCATTTCAAGTATTTTCTGTCAGAAAATACTGGTAGCACTTTTTTTTACTGTGTTTTACCTGATTAATCGTCACTTTGTACATACATGGAACATGCAGATTGTATGAGACATTTGTAGATTTCTAGTTTGACCTTCTTCTGTGATCTATCTGTTTTTGCAATACAGGTGAAGCATCTACAAATGTACTCAAAATTGGGAAACATATGTATTCATTTTTGATTCCATGGTTGTTTTCAAATAGGAATCCTTATGTACTGCCACATGGAACCTACAAATTAAAGTAAAAAGATACTAAAATTTATTTCACGTTCAAAATTATTAACAAGAAATTCAGAGACCGGCAAACATCCAGTTTATTTAGGATTTTGATCACAGCTATTGTACGTCAGAATGTTGACACTTCGTACATTAGAATATATGTGTGGTTAAAAAAAATATATACGAGGCTTTTCTAGGAGTTACTTTTTTAATCAATTTGATTAAATTTAAATGTATTCTTTTTAATGTAAAATTTTTATGGCTTTAAATTGCTTTTAAAACGAAAATAAAATGGCTGTTATGTGTACAATTGTTCGAATCGGCAGACGATTAATACACCATAATAAATTATCAAATAGCAAAGCAAATTATTTCTATTTAATGTATTTCTATTCGTATTTCTATTTCGATAAAACCAGACGATTATTAAAATGATGTTGTCAAACTTGGCATTTTGAAAAAAATATCCGGTCGTGATAGACCAATAAAGATCGCCATGAGACAACAGTTTTTTGTAAATTAAGATTTTTTTTCGAATGAAATTTTTAGTTTCGGATATGGTTTATGTCCATGGAAATTATTTTGTCATGTTCGGATCCGGTTATAGTTATTTGGAATAACTTTGTCCATTTCGGAATTTACTCGGTTCAAATTTCGGGGTTTTTCAAATTGAATTTTTATGTTCGGCTCAAATAACATGTATACAGAAATTATTTTGTCGTAATTGGATCGAGTTATGGTTCATTGGAATATTTTTGTCCGATTCAAATTTGCATTGGATCAGATTCTAATATTTTTTCATATTGAATTTTTAAGTTCGGTTCGGATTGCGATTTTGTCTGGAATTGGGTTGCAATTACGTTTACGGTTAGTCTTAGATTACATTTAATTTCCGGTAGGTTACAGTTAGATCACGGTTAAGTTACAGTCAGGTTAAGGTTAAGTTGCGGTTAGGTTATGGTTAGATTACGGATAAGGTTGCGATAAGATAAAGGCTAGAGGTTACATTTAGGTTATGTTTAAGCTACGGTAAGGTTACGGTTAAGTCGCAGTTAGTTTACAGACAGGTTATGGTTACGGTACATTTAGTTACGTTTAGTATTTGACCACAGTGTGAACATTACGCATGCTTTGATTCAAAATATAGACCTTTTTTTTACAATGGCTCCGAAATTATAATATTGTCTCACAAAAATGATGGGACACTTGTGCTTTATAAAAAGAAACTGCAATAAAATAAATAAAAAAACATGTGCAAGCATTTTTTGGGTGTGTTTCATATTTAAAGTTAGTAACAATTATTACATAACATACATTTTGTCAAAATATTAAAATATTAATTTAGTAAAAATACAATTGTTCAGAATGGAGCAAAAAATGGCTCACATAAGTGATGGGACACTTACTTTTCCATCAAATATTTATCCAAAAATTTTACTTTTTAAAAGGTTTTAATATTTTGTTGGATTTCCTTTTACTTTTAAAATATGATTTAATCTTTTTGGGATGGATTCGACTAATTTTTTTGTGATTTCTGGAGTGATTTTACCCCATTCTTCTTGAAGCACCGATTTTAGTTGTTGTTTTGAAGAAATGGTGTGTTTGCGAATTCTTGATTCCAATTCTTGACAAATATTCTCTATGGGATTTAAGTCTGGCGATTGTGGTGGTGTTTTTATTATTTCAGGACAGTTATATAGCAGCCAGAGTCTAACGTTCAGAGCAGTGTGCTTGGGGTCATTGTCCTGGTAGAATTTAAAATCGTTATGAAGGTTCAATTTTCGTGCTGAAGATTTCAAATTTTGCTTTAAAATATCAATATACTTGTACTGATCCATTATACTGTCAATAAAAACAAGATTACCAAATCCAGCGGACGACATACACCCCCATACCATAACTCCTCCTCCACAATGTTTTACTGTTGGTACCAAGTTCTTTTTGCGAAATTCTTCTCTGGGTTTTCTCCACACCAAGATTCTAGCGTCAGAACCAAGTATATTAAATTTACTCTCATCAGCAAATATAATTTTATTCCAGTAATCAGAATTTTTATTTATGTTGGATTTTGCGAAAGCTAGTCTGAGTTTTCTATTCTTTTCACTTACGAAGAATTTTTTCCTGGCTACTTTACCGTGATATCCAGCAGATCGAATTACCCTTCTAATAGTCTCAGGATTAACAATTATTCCATATAATGCTTTTAAATCAGCAGCAACTTTTGAAGTACTATTTCTTGGATTTTTTTTTATATTTCGAACGATAATTCGCTTTATTCCATTGGATAGCTTTGATGGTCGGCCAGGTCTTTTATCCTGAATCATATGATTCTTTTTATATCGTTTGATGATATTGAAAACTGTTTAACGATTCAAGTTAACTGTTTCAGCAGTTTTTCTAATAGATTTTCCACGTTCAATATGCAAATTAATAACTAATTTTCCAATTTCAGGCGAAGTTTCTTTTCGTTTAGCATTCATGGCTACACAGAGCTAAAAAACACAAAAATTCCAAAACAAACTGGAGAGAAATACTGCAGACGATTTTATAAATTATTGCCAATTGCTTTTAAGTAAAAATAAAACCCCAAAAAATATTTTTATTGCTTATTTCAGACGATTTTTGTTGCATATATAATGGTGTCCCATCACTTATGTGAGCTATTTTTTGCTCCGTTCTCAACATTTGTATTTTTATTAAATTAATATTTTAATATTTTGACAAAATGTATGTTATGTAATAATCTTTACTAAATTTATATCTTTATAATATTATATAATTTTAGCTATTTTTATGTTATGTACTTTTATCTAATCATTCAAGTATCGATTTCATTCAAGTTATAGGCGGATTAGAGAGTGATATAATTAGTTTGAAATTCAAAATATTTCACTTGATATTTCTATGTGAAAAAAGTAATTAGTTACATGACTTAGCAGTGCTTTTTACAGATAAATATCAACACTTTAACACAAAAATCACGCAATCGCTGCAGACATACCCCCCCCCCTTCCTCCGCGTTTCCCATTGCATTCGTTTTGAACATTTTTACAGATAAATATTAGTTTTTTTAACCAATTTTTTACACAGTCAGTGGCCACGAATTTCAGACAATGTATTTCCATATATTTCGAGTTAAAGAGAAAATCTTATAAATTTCAAGTTTGTTTAATATTATTGTTACGGATCCGGGGAACGCTGGCGGGTCATCTAGTATATTATTATAGTAAGGAAGTAAAATAAAAATGTCTTCTAATGTTTATGATAGAATGTTTTGATTTATTTATTTATTTATGTTTAAAAATAGTTTATAACTAGGTACAATAAAATAATCTCTAATTATTATCATGCGTGATAAAGAATTACTTATTGCAGCAGCGTGGCGTAGGTAATATGTATATCTCACATTACAGTAAACATTTAGAACTGCTTAGAATTCGCGCGGTTATGGGTTGAACGTAAAAAAAATTTAATTTGACAAATTACAACAATTATATCAAAAATGATTTTTTCTAAGCCTACAATTTAAGACAAATAAATTCTATATTAAAAAAAATAAAAATTTAAAAAAAAAACATCATTTTTATGATTTTTAAACCATGGCTAACGTAATAACAGAGTCTCGTATTATGTACTCCATGGATTAAAGCTAAATATTTTAGGAACAACAATAAAAAAATTTAAATGAAATTTCAGTTTTAAAATTTGCCGTACTGAAAATTTTAAAATACTAAGCATAGCACATTTTCAATTTTTACAACGTCGTGTAGGGTAAAAAAAGTACTTTTAAATTCAAATTGTTCAAAAGCATTATCTCAATTTGTTTTTTAGTTCTTAATTTTTTTGTAGTTTTTAATATTTTTTGTTTTTGTAGCAACAGATGTAAGTCAGATAAGTCTCAGATATATCTATTCTTGTCCGAGAACAATAACCATTATCCAAATGACTAAAAAGGGCAAATATTCGTTAAAAATATATTTAAAAAATCTGTTAAAATTTTTAAAATTTTTAAACTTAATCGTTCATGAACCCCTTACCAACAAACCGTATGCCAAAATTTCGTAGCGCTGTGCCTTGCGGTTTTCGAGTTTTTGAGCGTACAGAGCGTACGGAGCGTACAGAGACCAGATTTTAATGGAGTAGACTAGCGAGCTACGCCCGCTAGCTGGGCCACTTTTTCCAAACGAACCTCGATATTAAGCAGTATTTAATAAGCAAAAAAATTCATTTAATAAGCAAGTCTTGGTGTTCGAATCCTTAAGCACAAAAAAGTAAATTAAAGAGCTATGGTTGTTATGCTCCCATTATCCCGTTAAAAATATGTGATTTCACTACGCGCACTTGAAAAAAAGATTATGGATCGGAGCCATGGTCGCTTCGCGCCCATCGTCCCGTTAAAAATATTTGGTTTTGCACGGTTGGCGCTGCGTGCCCATAAGACATTTTTTCGTATTTTTTTGGTTCATTAGAAGCAGACTTTTACGCAGATTCTGAATATGCAATCAGTTTTTTCTACTTTAAAAACTGTCTGCATGATGGTTTAAGAAAAAACGCGCAAAAAAAAGTTTCGGTATATTTCGGCCTGTTTTTTTTCTAAGTTCAATATTTTAGCGAAAACTACGGTAAATATTCGACGGCAAGTCAAAAAAATTGATGCGGAACAAAGCGCTCTTAGTGCTTGGAGAAAAAGAGGTATTCGGCTGCTTCTTCTTTTAGCCAAAGGGGAAAAGTTCAAGTCATTCACCGAAAGGTGGCGCAGTGTTCTGCTTGAGAGCTACGTTTGGGAAATGAGACATTTTGTGTTCCGCTTCCCGAGCGGTTTTTAATTCATAACTTTTTTCATTTTGGTCCCATGGTCTCGAAAATGCCCGAAATGACTTTCCCGAAATTTTTCGAATCGAAAGACACCTCTCGCGATTTCCAACTCGCCCGCGTTGCGAACTGTAATCGGCTTGAGACAGACAAACAGACACACAAAGGCGCACGGATTTTATTAGTATAGATACTTATATTTAATAATTTTTATATTTTACAACCTTACTTTATGTGACATTATAAAAAAACTAAATTCAATATTAAAAAAAAAAAATTCAATCTTCTATGAAAAATTATTTATAAATCAAAACAAACAAAACACATGAAATTTCTTCGGGAATGTTTTACACACTGTCATAAATTTAGTACACAAAAAAAAACGTGTCCATAATAAACATGAAAGCTCATCCGTAACACACATGAGTATGCCAAAGTTTTGTTATAAAAAATAACAGAAATACAACACCTAATGTAAGTTTACTTTATATATATGTACATTATATTAATGTTAATGATCTATTCTTTAATGTTTGGAATTCAATATTATGTACATACTAGCGGCCTTCGCCCGCTACGCTGGTCGGTTTATCTAAAGAAATCTTGAAGAAGTAGTTAGATAAGGTTCAGACATACATTAAAAAAAAAAAAAAAGCAAGTCGATCATTCAAAAAACGTTGGGAAATATCAAATATTTACTGTAATTTTTTAAGAAAAACAAAGTTTCGAAAAAAAAAAATTAAATCGAAAAAAAAATTACACTGACATATTAATGCAAGGAAATTTTCCCAGAGAGAAAATTCGCCTTGAATACAATATTTCAAATTCTTTTAATTGCTTATAGGCGTTAATGCCAACATAGTGAAAAAAAATTCCATGCTGGGAATCGAACCCGGGCCATCAGTATGGCGCACTGACGTTCTACCGACTAAACCACATGGAACGACAGCCAGCTTGAAACTTTCTCATACTTAAGTAGACTGGCGAAAACATAACGATAGCGCGTTTTAAAATCGCACAGTGACATCTATTGGATTTTATATGTACTAAAAAACGTTATGTACTAAAAAACGTGAGCAGCGCACCTAATAGTTTCTTTTGTTTCTTTTTGTTACTTTTTTGTCTGTTGTCCGATTTTGATGAAACAAAGCCTATACACTGCCCGGGAGTGTGCATTCTTCATTAGTGAAAACCGCATAAAAATCCATTCAGTAGTTACGAAGATAACCTCGAACAAACAGACAGACAGACAGACAAAAAATTCAAAAATTTTTTTTTTGTGTTTCATTGGTTTTCTTTTATCGCCCTGACTCCATTTTTGTCAATTATCTTCAATGTACAGACACACCGGGTCCTACTGTTTTATTATATGTATAGATAACTTCGTCAGACCACAGCATTTACTTATGTCTTTTTTTAAATTTCAATTATGGATTTTATGTTAATAAACTGATAAAAGAATGATCGAAAAAAATTCAAATTTATTTTTTGTACGTGAAATTTGCTTATACACGGAGAAAAGTATATTTTGTGACAATTCTTTAAGATTTTTGAAATTTTATTTTACTTTTTGCATTACAAAAACACTAAAAAACATAAAATAAATAACGTGTATAATCGTGTATAAGTCTATCTTTCCAATTTTTACGCAAAATGTCTTAAAAAATGTCTATAAGTCAAATCACATTTTTTAACATGTTAAAAAAAATTGCAATCGAAGATTTAAGAAAAATTCATTGCATTATTGAACTTTTTAAAGTTTTCTTATCTGACTTTTTTTTTAATTCATCGTCTTTAATCTATATAATTCTGTAAAACTAAAGAAGTTTCATCTTTTTTGAAACATACTCACATGAATCCAATAATACTTTCAAAAAAGAAAAATTTACTGAAACTTTTTTTTTACAAATGTGAACAACTTCTTAGACTGCTAAAATATATAACATATTGCATATTTTTTACGACATTTAGGACCTAGAAGCATTCTAAATTGGAACTCTTTATAAAAAGGGGATTAAAATGTTGAAAAATATGTCCTTATAGTGAAGAGAATTCCATCCCAAGAGAAAATGGGTGTAGAACAATTAACCCTTAACTGATGCTAGCGGTCTCATAGACCGCTGAGATTATCAATTTTCGGAGTTTAACCTGTAATTTTTTGTTAAACTACATATACTAGTCAAATTTTGTTTCGTTAGGAGCCATTGCTATCTCTAAAGACTTTTTAAAAGCTGAATTCTATTTATAATAGTCTTTTACATAAAGTTTAATACAAAAATAGTATTCTGAGAGTTAATTTAACATTTTATTCATCTTTAGATTAAGCGGTGTGACAGACCACTCACAGTAGTTATGCGACAATTTATGTCACAGCAGATAAGGGTTAAAGAGACATTATTGTTGAACTTTTTTTCCATTCGCAGAGAATTATCTGTTCTTTTTATTTCTCTTTCCAACCTAAGGCCCATGTGTCATTACTTAAAAGATTTAACCAATCGTCTAATATCTGAGAATTTTTTTTATTACTTTGCAACTATTAGTTCCCCACACACACCCAATTTTCACCTCCGAAATTTAATCTTTTCACTACTACAGGAATATATACGAAGCATATTTAATAATTTTACTATTATGACTTTTTTCTACAAGCAGTATCTTCACGCACAGTAAAATAATTGAAGCTTTCATTTTTGTACATTTCGTAGATTTTTGCTGCTAGTCATTTTTATGCACGTAACATGCTACAAAAGCTCTGTGAGAAGTAAATTGGTGCTTTCTTTAGTTTTGCTATCTGTTAGGCTCCATTCACATAATGTTCTCTCTTTTTTTAATATGGTTTAAAAACGTGAAAAAATAAATGTAAAAATTCATATTCTGTAGGATACAGATTGAGATTCAGATTCAGATAGGTGGGGAGGCCTACCAATTGATTTGAGCTCAATTAGCCCCACCCAGCAATGTTTATAAAAAAAATACAGAACAGAAATACAGCAATAAAGTGAAGGTAAGTGACAAAAAGTAACTGAGACAATGAAATAAGTACATGTAACAATAGCGAAACAGATGAACTGAATGCTTTATAGTGGTTTAAAACATAACGTTTCTTTCACAGAAACACAAATTCTATAGCTGTTTCAAAGTAAAAGTTTGTTTGATTAGTTCCAATGTTCATTGTCATTATCATCTAAAATGTCCTGTGGAGGCATTTGGAAAAGTCCTTGATTATTTTAAATCAGTGTTACGCAGTTTATGATTTTTTGTAATAGTTCTGGTTGTTTTCCGATAACCATGAACCATGAAGACAGACTTATCTTTCTGGAAATTCTGAGGTGGTATATGGGTGTTAGTGTGCATTCCTTTACGTAGTGCAGCAAGGTTCCTTCATTTTCCACACGTGCAGTAGCCGAAAACGCATGGCATTAAATCTCAGAAAATCTAAATATCTAAAAAGAGCTCCATTTTTTTTAAAATAAATAATTACAGATTGAAATTAGAAAATACGCTCCTGTAGGATAAATGTGGCCTGATGAGGTTTATTATCATGAGTACTTGCTCCTTTTTTTAAATATTAGCTTCCATTTCCGCGTTTATACAGGTGTCCCAAAAAAGAATGAAACGCGCTTTATAAATTAATATATTGAAGGTATTTAAAATTCAAAGTTGTTCAAGATTAAAGTACAAATTTAGACTATATTGATAAAATAATCCTGAAATTTGTAATATATATATATATATGCTTTATTCATAATTATAGGGTCACCATATCCTATAGTTTACATTTGAAAAACAATTTCTATTCACTGAAAAATATAGCAGTAAAAATTTCATTCATCACTGACCAAAACTCACTGGTTATTATACTTTGAACTTTGTAAATTTCCATACGTTTCAGGAACTGAAAAAAAATCGTGCAGCTGTATTTAACTGTGGAAAACACGCGAAAAAATATAAATAAATCAAAAGGGAAATGAATCAAACTTTATATTAGTTATGCAGTTTTTTATACAATTATAACATTTCCAGATTATTTTTATTTCATAACATTGACCTTAATAATTATGATTTCTTATGCTTACAATTAGAAAAATTCCATTTTACAAATTAATAAAAGTTTTATTACATTATACTCTTTTTCAATACATACGTGCTTAAAATTAATTTTTATTTACGCTTATAATGCTGCAAAAAATGGTATTATAAACTAAACACACAATAAAAACTATTTTTTTATGTTTGATTTTATATTAAAAATCTTATTTCTTTCTTTCTTTATTAATTATTTTAAATGTTTTTAAACTATATAAATTATTTAACAAAAATGCTTCAATGAATGTCTCAGATTTTAAACATATATAAATAATTATTTTTGTAATTATTTTCTTAATAAAAGTGTATTTTTTTTCTGTTTGTTATTTAAATTGGTTATTTAAAAAGTTTTAAAATATATAAAATATTCAATAAAAATGCAGGTATATGTATAAAGATTTAAAATTTTTTTAAAATGCATTTACTTTAATCCTTAGTAAAGGGAATTAAGTAAAAACTGCATTCAAATCTCTTGATAGTTTAGCTTAAAATATCTGCAAGCGACTGTTTCGTGAATAGCGCGGTCAGGTCATTACAAAAAGAATTTTTCGGGTTTTTGTCTTGTATTTGTTAGACAAATCTTAAGACTCCGTTGCTCATTTATAGTGTTTTTCTATGTTAAATTCGAATAGAGAGTTAAAGAAAGTAGAGATTTTAAAAAGTAGAATAAAATGTAAAAAGAATATTTTTCACAAACTATCTATTAATTAAAGTACTCTTCTTTGTTAAAGTTTTTTCTCAAAACTCTTTTTTTATGTTCTCGAAATATCTAATTCGCTGTAACAATTCTGCATTTTACACAAAAAAATGTAAATTTATTACAAAATATGCCTATTAATGTTTTTTCGCAATTATAAATAAATAATAATTTTGCTTTATAAATAATTGTAGACTAAAACACATGTCTTAAATGATTTCATATAGATAATTTCTAGTGTAGAATTTATATATATATATATATATATGATATATATATACACTATATTGCCATTGATTATGGGACACTTGCGATTTTAGACATTTTACTAAATATCTAGAAAAATACATTAGGAATCATCTCGAAACTCTTAGTGTATAAATATGATAGTATACGTCATACATCTCCGTGAATATTTTTTACCGAAACTCCATAGGGGACCGTCAACAAATTAAAAAAAGAATGAATATCTTTTGAATAACCCTGTCAAAACTAATGTAGCAAAATCGCTCAAACTCTAGATTATGATTGAATGCCTTATTGTAATACACTGTGTTCATTTTTATGCAAATAGCATGCATACTCGCAGAGTAATTAAGGATTTTATAAACATGGCCCCAAATTTTTCTAAGTTTTTCCCTTATAATTTTCAGAGTTCTTAATATAAAATAATATTTTTTTCAGAAAATATGACAAACAACATTGCATACAGTATCCTGTAATCAGAATTAAAAAATAATAAAAATTGTATGAAAAATGAGTAGGTTTACTAAATAATTTTTTACTGCGCATGCGTCAACGATATCAAAATTTCATTTGCATATTATGTTAGCTAAATGTATAGAGCAACTTTTGTAAAAGTCTCAAAATTATAGCTTGAAAATTCTGAAAGTAATCGTCTATAGAAAAAGGACAAAATCCGTTGTTCCAAAATGAAGCAAAAAAATGAGGGATTTTATCCGAAAGTAGTCGTAACATCCCGTATTGTGTATTCTATATTGACACTAATCAATGAATATATGGATACAACCCCTCTTGTTTTTGCTTCATTTTGAGAATAACGGATTTTCAACTTATTCAATTGACGATTATTTTCAGAATTTTCAAGTTATGATTTTGTGACTTTCACAAAAGTGTCTCTATACATTTAGCGAACATAATATTCAAATGAAATTTTGATATCGTTGACGCATGCGCAGTAAAAAATTATTTAGTAAACCTACTCATTTTTTATACAATTTTTATTATTTTTTAATTCTGATTACAGGGTACTGTATGCAATGTTGTTTGTCATACTTTCTGAAAAAAATATTATTTTATATTAAGAACTCTGAAAATTATAAGGAAAAAACTTAGAAAAATTTGGGGCCATTTTTATAAAACCCTTAATTACTCTGCGAGTATGCATGCTATTTGCAAAAAAATGAACTCAGTGTATTATAATAAGGCATTCAATCATAATCTAGAGTTTGAGCGCTTTTGCTACATTAGTTTTGACAGGGTTATTCAAAAGATATTCATTCTTTTTTAATTTGTTGACGGTCCCCTATGGAGTTTCGGTAAAAAATCTTCACGGAGATGTATGACGTATACTATTATATTTATACACTAAGAGTTTGGAGATGATTCCTAATGTATTTTTCTAGATATTTAGTAAAATGTCTAAAATCGCAAGTGTCCCATAATCAATGGCAATATAGTGTATATATATATATATATATATATATATATATATATATATATATATATATATATATATATCGGCGGTTCAAACTTTCCGGCCAGCAAAAATTGTTTATTTAATTTGTAAGTTTCCCATATGAAGAGGAATTTCAAACTGATATTTATACATTTTATTGGCATAATAATTAGGAACTTATTTATGCAATAACATATAAATATTAATAAATTTAGTTGACAAAATTAAGTACAAAGGAAAACGTGTGTTCTCAAAAGTTTCCATATTTCTTCTTCATCAAAATGATCACACGATTTTTAAACATTCGAACAGCAATTAATTAAAAAATATTCCCCGATAATGGCCAAAAGATTGCAAACGGAAAACTGGGAAATTTAAATAAAATGTATGTATTTAACTTATAACATATACACTGTTATTATCTATTATCATTTTAAGTGAAACAGTGAGCTTTTAAAAGTTCATATTATGTATTTCGAAAAAAAATATTTAAGACAAGCGAAAAGCGTTTTGACACATGAACAAATTCATTTTTCAACGGAAAGATATAAAATAAAAATACCTGAATAGTAAAGTGATTTGAAATCGAACTCTATTTTCCATTTTGTGATCAATAAATTAATTATATATTGAGCTACAGGTGAAATTGATCACGTGACGAGAAGATTATTCAGTAAACTTGCTCTACATTAATACAATTTTTATTATTTTTGTAATTTGATTACAGGTTATTTTGTACATTATTATTTTTCCTATCTTCTGAAAAGAATATTTTTATATTAAAAACAAATTATAAGCATAAAATTTGGCTAAATTTGAGAACGTTTTTCTTAAAACTTTAACTCCTCTTTTAATTTCCATGCTATCTTTATAAAAACGAACAAAGGTTATCAAAATAAGACATTTAATCATAATATACAATTAAAACACTTTTGTTACATTAGTTATGTCAGGGTTATGCAAAATATATTCGTTATTTTTTATTTTGTTGACGGTCCCCTATGGGGTTTAGTGAAAAATTCTTTACGGCAATTCATGACGAGTACTTGTTAGTTTACACACCTGGAGTTTCAGGATAATTCTGCATGTATTTTTCTAGTAATCTAACAAAACATCCAAAGCTCCAAGCGACTGATCACCTTGACCATAAAGTGTATAACTAGCCGAGTTTTTCATTTAATAATGTAAAAACATCCTTTTATTAAAAAAAAATCCGCATCTAATCCCAAATATTTTCACAATATCTCAATTAATCGGAAAGAAAAGGACAGAAATCGCCCAGATCTAAATCAAGTATAATATTGCATCATCGTGATATATGAGTGAAATACTTAAAGTCGTTTATTTATGACAATTACATTTTCCGAAGCCAGCTATTAGTAATCATGTTTTCCTTTTATTTCAAAATTAGAATTACCTGTTAGTTTTATAAGTTCCTTCCGAATTTTGAAATTATTACATTAATTTGCAATATAAAATTCTATACATTTAGTGATATAATCCCAGTAGCCAAACAATATTGGATCAATATTGGGTACATCTTGGGGCAATATTGGCACACTGGCACAATATTGGCATGAAATATTGCTCCATTATTGGGATGTTTACATTTTGCCCTTATTTAACCAATATCTATAGCCAATATTATGCCAATATTGGAGTTTCATCGGAAATATTACCAATAAAACGCCAATATTGGTTAATTATTGGTATTTAATTGAAAATATTTTCAATGAAACGCCAACATTTGTACAATATTTGCGTTTTATTGGCAATATTTCCAATGGAACGCCAATATTGGCATAATATTGGCTGCAGATATTGGCTAAATAAGGGCAAAATGTAAACATCCCCATATTGGAGCAATATTGACGTTTCATTGGCAATATTTCCAATAGATGAAATATTGGCGCAACGTTGGACCAATATTGGTTTGCTACTAAGGAAATATGTTAAAAGTTTTTCTGTTTTCTCCAAAAGTTTTAAGGTATATTTCAATGAATATAATATTTTTAGTTATTGACTTTAGTGTAAGTACTTCCAAACCTCTATTATACAGGGTGTCTACTCTCACGGTGGTCAATGGCTAATTCTTTAATCGCTAGTCATAGGTATATAGTTCCAATAACAAAAATGGTTTAAATGAATTAAATCGAATTATTTTAAATATTTTAATAATTTAAAAGCAATTTGGGTAAATAAAAATGTTTCTTAAAAAATTACGAAAGTAAATTTTTTATTCATTCTCCCTGTCTCATATGTTTTACATACTAAAATATTTCTATTACACTGAGAATTAACACAAAAAAGTCCTATTTATATGATACTAAAAATTACCGAGGAATTATGAAGCTTTAAAAAATGTATAACTTTTACAACTTTTTTGCATGTGAACACAAATGAATTCGGCGTGTTTTCAAAGATTATATGCCAAGTGTTTAAAAAGTATTAGAAGAACTTATTTCATATGCATCTGGTTTTAAAAAAATCGTACAAGTTTACTTGCAAATTGACGAATTGCAAAATACATTTTTATGATTAGTTTAAAAAAAAAGATCACAACAATCAAAAGTTTAAAAAAAAATCATAAGCTAAACTTTCTTTTGCAGGCTAATGTAATCTAATAGCATTTTAAAATACGTATCATTTTGAAAAGAATCGATACTTTTCATTTTCTCCATTAAAAAAATATCTGTTTTCTCTTGTATATTTATAAAAAATTGTATAATTTGCATTAAAATTTTCGAATGATCAAATATTTTATATTTATGCTGCAATTTTATTTTTACTTTCTGATATTTTTCCAATATTTCTGATGGAATTATATTTTTACTAAATTAGGTTTGACCCTTAATTTGTATAAAAAATAATGCTCCAACTTTAAGCAGGTATTACTCGGTCAATTTTAATCGTAAATCACGGGACATGTTTTGTCGTACTTGCCAATGTAACCAGAAAATGTTACTAAATATAACTTTTAGGACCGGGGGACTGTATAGAAATTTAAATTTCGTAAGTTTTTAAGAAAGGTTTCTATTAACCTGGTTATAAAGAATTTCGTTATCTCATTAAAAAAAATAATAGGAGCTATTTCTCTATGACTAACGGTTTACTACTTAGTCATTGGCTGACACTGAGAGTGGACTCACATATATTCCCCAATCATTGGCAGCATTTTTATCTAAAATTTGTTTTCCATTCTTTAAATAATAGTATTTCAGTTCGTTAGCTAACAAAATATTGAGACTTACTCTATTAATTATAGTTTTAAAAAAACATATGCAGCCCTTTAAATACGAGTTTTGTATAACAGACTGAAATCAAAATAACTTTTTAACACTTCATGTAAAATTTATTTAATTCGTCTACAAATAAATGTAGATTTACTATAAATTCAAAACAATCGGCTCAATCCTAAATAAAAAGCACAGAGGAACAGACGAAATTAAATATTTTTAATGTCGTTATTCTCTCAGGCGTAAGTCTAAGTGTAGCAGCTATACCATTAAAAAATATTATACGTAAAATTTTCAACAACATAACACTTTACTGTTACTAAGAAACACAGTACATTTATTTGCGCTGTTCCGGTAGGAATTGGGAGATTTCCATAATGGTGTTTTTTGTTATTATTCTATTCTAATCTATATATTCTTGTGAATATTTTGTGAAAAATACTCTAATTATCGATTTATGTAATAAATTTTAATTAAAAAAATCTCTATAAATCAAATTATTATCAGGTATGTTGTTCTGAATATTTTAGACTAAACATAAATAGTTATTCAGCTGAAACAAATATATTTTTTTTAATTCAGGATATATAGAATAATTATTGAGACTTGATTTTTCTATACTTATTAATACCAATTCAATTATTAGAGTAAATGAAGTAGTTAATAAAAGTTGTTATTTGCTAATTCTGAGAGTTTTACTTATTAATCAGAAACTAAAATTAAAAGAATGTACGTATTATTTCATTTCAAATAGCAGTGTTATTTAAGTAAGTTTACATTTATTTTTTTCTCCCTTTATAAAAAGGGAGTATTAATGTATTTGAATTATATTTTGCTACATATGAAAATTGGACATTTTCAATATTATCAATTCATTAGATTTTTTTTTTATATATTTGTCATTATTATAAATGATTTTTCCTGTTATATAACATTTCAATATAGTACCTAGTTACATAAAACCATATATTTAACCTGAATTTGATTTCTGTATTTTGGAAGATAGTATTTATGCTGTTAATATACATAATCTATCATGAAACTTACCAATTGTATAATATATGACTTTTTTTTTTTTTTTTTTTTTTTTTTTTTTTTTTTTTTTAATTGACTTTTATCCATATCTAGTCTAGCGAACTTAATCTTAATCTTGCCATATTTCATAATATGTTAGCATAGAATTTTCCTTACATAATACATGAAAAAAAAACTCTGATTTAAAACTTTTTTTAACGATATTTTTATCTTTCGGTAACTATGTTTAAACTATTGTAATCTAAAGAACTTTCTTACTTAGCCCCAGAAAAAGATATCCTCTTTATCTCACTTTGATGACTGGAAACAGTAGTAAAGAAAGGAAACTATAAAATGGATTTAGTAGAAAATTGATAAAATACATTTAAAAAAAAGAAATTATTTAAAAAGTTCACGAACGCAAACCACTTTTACGAGTAATACGATCGGATTAGAGGATAAAATTAATGGATTATAATCTATTTTATTCGTCAAAGTACATTATCATTTATATTCTTATTTATAGTGTTATTATTATTATATCAAGTCAATTGTATTTTTAATTTTTAAAATAAGGAAATTTTATAAAGTAATCTACAATTAATTAGTTAAATATTAAGTAGTTAGTTAGTAATAATAATTAGTTGAATATTATAGATGTAATTTACTTTCTGGAAATTTTATATTGACTGTATAACTATTGACTGTATAACATGTATTGGCTGTATTGACTGTATTATATTGACTGTATAACATGTATAACTAATTTATTAAATTTATTCTTGATGTATTACATTATATATCAAAGTAAAATTTCAATTATATAAAATTTGTTTATCGAAGAATGCTTTATTTAAACATTTTAGAACGACTTTATTCAAACTCTTTATAATTCTTTTCTTTGCGAAATGATGTTTGAATTAATGTAATCTTAACAACTTGTCTTTTTTGAAAATATCCTCAGGAAAAAAATTACTCTCACTATAACGACTGGCAATAATTGTAAAGAAAGGAGTCTATAAAACGGAGTGTAATAAAACGGATCTATTAGGAATTTGGTAAAAGAAAGTGATATATATATATATATATATATATATATATATATATATATATATATATATATATATATATATATATATATATATATATATATATATAGGGTGATTCTATTTTTTTATAATAAAAGAGGGGTGATAGTACACATCAAGACAAACAATATTAAATAGGAAACCAAGGGTCCCAAAACTTTTCGGCATTTTCTTGAAATTAAATGATGAAAACTAATTTCAAAAAATGCCGATAGAGGGCGCTTTAGACTTTGGAGTAACGAACAACTATTTTTTGCCAGATTTTTTTTTTTCATTTCATTAAATGTTTTCGTAAGCTTAGGCTTAAACTTAAATTTTGAGCTCAAAATCTGAATAGTTGGGAGTGGTTAAGTCACAAACTGAACTGTGTTCAGAGGGTTCAAATTTCAAATGATTATAAAAAACGGAAAAACTGGTCAATTGATTTGCGGTTTTCACTAAAATTATTCTTTATGTCGGTATTTTCGTGAAACACATTATAAAAGTAAATTTTAAAAAAATGCCGATAGAAGGCGCTTTAGACATTGGAGTAACGAACAACTCTTTTTTGGAGTTACTTTTTGCATCTTATTAAATCTTTTCGTAAGCTTAGAGTTAAATTTTCAGCTGAAAATCTGAATAGTTGGGAGTGGTTAAGTAGACAAACTGAACTGGGTTCAGAGGGTTCAAATTTCAAATGATTATAAAAAACGGAAAAATTGGTCGATTAGTTTGCAATTTTCTCTAAAACTATTCTTTAAATCAGCATTTTCTTGAAAATAAATTTAAACATAAATTTCACAAAATGCCGATAGAGGGCGCCTTAGATTTTGGAGTAGCGTACAACTATTTTTAACCGTTATTTTTTTAATCTCATTAAATGCTTTCAAATGCATAGACTTAAATTTTGATCTCAAAATCTGAATCGTTAGGAGTGTTTAAGTAGTGAAAAATTGAATTGTGTTCGAAGTGGGGGGGGGGGGAGGGTTAAATTTCAACTCCTGAACACAATTCAGTTTGCGCTTCTTAACACCTCCCAACGATTCAGAATTTGAGCTCAAAATTTAAGTTTATATCTAAGCTTCCGAAAACATTTAATAAACATTTGCAAGCATTTAATTAGATACAAAAAATAATGGTTAAAATTAGTTGTTGGTTACTCCGAAGTTTAAGGTGCCCTCTAACGGAATTTTTTTTAATTCGACATTTTTTTGAAATTTATCTTTATAATTTATTTTTAAGAAAATAACGACATAAAGAATAGTTTTAGTCAAAACCGCAAATCAATGAACCATTTTTTTCGTTTTTTATAATTATTTGAAATTTGAACCCTCTGAACACAGTTCATTTTATACTACTTAACCACTCCCAACTATTCAGATTTTGAGCTCAAATCTTTAACCCGTTTTATATGATTATTTGAAATTTTGTACCCTAAACTTTAATAGGGGATATCTTCTTCGGAAAACGTTTGGGACCCTTGGTTTCCTATTTAATATTGTTTGTCTTAATGTGTGCTATCACTTTTTTTTTTTTTTTTTTTTTTTTTTTTTTTTTTGTAAAAACAATTTAGAATCCCCCTTTGTATCTACGGTCATAAAAGTAAACCACTTTTACAAGTAATATAATTGGATTGTAGGCCACTTTATAAATTCATACCAATATCAGTACGTTTAAAATACTCTAACATCCCTAAGTTATACTCTAAATTATTTTCGATCACAGAGATTATATAAAGTCACGGTATTATTTTGAGTGTTCATGTAAACAAACTATAAATGTTCTATACTTCGTCATCTTCAGAAAACATGCCATTGTAAATCACAACAACATATATGTATAATGTAAAAATGAAGAGTTTTTTACGGGATTTTAAGCGTGGATGTGGAGTAAAGAAACTACTATTCACTTGATATGAAATGGATAATTTTGAAACAGATATGCAACAGTTAGTAAAGGTTTGACTGCAAAAAAGTGCTCTTTTTGTGACGCCCAAAGACTACATAACTATTATCTGTGCTGCTATTGATTTGTGTCATAAATCGACGTAAAATATATTATTTTATTTTTTGTTTTTGCTGTCATCCATATTATTTTGCCGTCTTAAATTCTAGAGTCAAGTACGTTTTATTTCATTTTAATTTTATTTTAATTTTTTTTGACAAAAAAATATTTATGTATTTATATATGTAAAATATGTAAGTTGCCATCTGTTTTAAATTTGTATAGCATCATATATAGTAATTTGGGTTACTAAGCCAAATAATAATAATAATAATAAAAACAGTTTCTTTCAGAATTTAATTCAAAATTAGTTTGCTTTTTTTATTTTTTGTAAATATATTACTCTTTGACTAATAATTATCCAGATTTTTTATTTCTGATTTTAAAATTGCTATTCATAAAATGGAAAATAATTTCAAAATAGATAAGAGAAAAAAAAAACTTACTATAATGCCTGATATAAATTGGTAAATGTGCAGATGTATAATTGTTAATACAGGTATTAAAAAATTTAAAGATAAAAACTTTTTTTTCTTATCTATTTTGAACAGATGTATAATAAAAAATAATTTACTTACTATACTATTTTAAAGTGAACTTAAATGCGAATAAATTGCTGTTAAAAAGAATATCTTTTCTCGTAAATATGAAACTCCTTTCAAATAGCAGTTAGCTTACAGGATTAAAGCAAATGGTTTATTATAAATTATGAAAATATATTTTCAAGTTTTTCATAAACTTTTAAATATTTTCTATCACTGAGAATTTGAAATCCCTTATTTTCTGTTATAGATGAAATAGTAAATATATATTGGCAAACCATTTGCATAATTGAAGGCGAAGAGTTTTCACGAATAAATGTTCTTCATTACTTTTAGCTATGTTTAATAAGTTGATTTTATGAATATAAAGGGGAAAAAATCTACATCATGGAAATTTTCTGTTGTGAAATGTAATCAATATTATTTCAATAAATTAGTTCATTTAGAAAAGTGCTTTTCAACATATTGCTTCTCATTTAAATATTTCTTAAAATTCATTAAAATGAATTTATATTACTAAGAAATTATTCATTAAGAAAATTTATAGTTTCTTTTAGATATAAAAAAAAATTCTACATATATATAAGAACTACTATATGATTTACTAGATATATAAGTTATAGTTTCTTTTGAATATAGGTTCAAGCTGACAAAGCTGTTCCCTGATTTGTTTTGGAAATTCATTGGATAAATATAAGTGAGGAATCGTTGGAACTAGTCCTCTTAATGCAGGTAAATGTGTTTTTTGCAAAAATAATCGATATGCTTCAACTTTTGGATACAGGTTCATAGTGAGAAGATGCTTCCCTAATGAGCTGTGGGGTTCTTTTATTAAGGTGAAAGGGGGTATGGGCGATTTTTCCCCCTTAAATTTTATAAATGGGTTTTTATGCAGAATTATCCGATTTGCTTTAAGTTTTAATGTAGGTTCTTTCTGATAAAGTGAATCTCTGAATAGCTTTGGAAGTTTAATAGTTAAGTGTGAAGGATAGGGACAACTCCTTTTAAATTAGATAAATGGGGTTTTATGAAGAATTATCCGATTAGCTCTGAATTTTGGATGTAGGTTTTTTTTATATGATAAAGCGTATTCCTGATTAGGTTCAATTATTAAGTATAAAAAGGAGAAACGGTGGGAGCTATTTCCCCTTTAAGTTGTTTTTCGAACGGCATTAACGCTTGAAAATATAATGCTGTAATATACAATTAATATGCGTAACCCGTGAACTCAATGCCATCAGATTATCTGGGCAATATTCTTTTTATTAATGAATTATTCATTGAAATTTCTTTTATCATTGTTACTATTTTTTATGCAGTAATAATCGTCATTTCATTTATCTTCTACTTCATTTATTTCTTTTACCATGTTTCGTGTCGTTTATTTTGTCCTTTACATATTTTATATAACATAGTTTAATTCTGTTCACAATACCAAAATATAGGTATAATACGTTATGAATAATTTAAGCATCTCACTATATTGAGCAAGCCTTAATGTTTGTATAAACAGCGCCGTTAATTCATAAGTGTATTTGGCGAGTTCTTTGATTACAGAGGAATTAACTTTATACATAGACAGCGAGCGTTAGACCATTGTAATTACATTGAGGATGATTAAACTTACAAACAAACATCTGTACATTGATTTAGTGCGCAGTGATATCTACTTGCCTTGCAGCTTTTGGCTTGCGCAACAAATCATAAACAGATAATCATAGTAGTTCAGTATTTTTAATCAAATATATAAAAAGAAAATAGAGGCAAACATTTTTATGCTGAGTGCACTTTATTTCCCATATGTAACTAATTCTTTTATTTTTAAATACAATATGCTAAATCCTCTCATGAAATGCTAAATAACTATAGATAATAAATTCTTCTTGTTCAAATAAATAAATAAGTAAATAAGTAAATAAATAAAAAATAGCCTTTTCTTTTGGATTACCAAGCATAATTCAACATAATATAATTAATGTATTAGATAATTATTTATATGCAAAATTTTATTAAATATTAACTCATATCATTTTGCTGAATCTCTAAATTACAAAACTGGTTAACAGTTCTTCTGATTACCCTAATTTTAATTTCTTCCGTCAATGTTTAAAGTATTAAGTATAAAAGAAAACAGTTATTATTTATGAATAAGTTGAAATCAGTGATGAAATTCTGTAACATTTTAATAATTCTAAAATACGGATAGTATTTTTAAGTTATAAATGTAAGTATATTTCAAATTTTTTATTAAATTTTTGATTATATCCAATGTGAAACAATTCTTCCCTTTTTAAATTACTAACATTAATGAAAACGCATATTTGTTCCTAAAACATCAATTTGAATACTAGTTTACAATATCATATAAAAATAAACACATATTTTAATAAATATGTAATTTTACGCTTTTTAATTTCAATATATATATATATTTTAAACAAAACTCGAATAACAAACTTTAGAAATTCCGATAATGTAAATACAAAATCACAGATTTTTTAGCAAGCAATTTTTTATTAATGTTTAGATAGCTACCTCTATTGCAATATAATCTGCATCGATAAAAAAAATTCATATTATACGTGTCAAAGTATAAATTTGCATAAATCTTTAACTACCTGACCGAAAGATTTAACATTTGTAACAGAAAAATGGAGAAATTATGTTTAAATTTTAACATATCCAGGTAAAAAAGAAGTAGCCAATTGTCTTTATAAACATACACACACGCCTTCATTTTTAAAGGGGAAAGATGACTGGCTGCAATAGTAAAAACAAGCGTAAAAATAAATTCGTAATGCGTAGAAAAGATCTCAGGTTTATATTAACCAATATCTGTAGATGTTTGTAACACCATTAGGTAATTATATATATGTTTTAGCAATTATATATATGTTTTATATTAATAATACGTTTCAGTAATATTCACTAAAAATTACTATAACAAAAAGCGTTTACAGTAACAAAAACTTGCGTAAAAATAAATCTTTAATACGTAAAAAAGATCTCAGGCTTATACTGACTAACATCTTTAGATGTTTTTAACACCTTTTAAATAGTTGTATGCATATTTTAACGTTTATTTCAAGAGCAAGATGACAATTCCTTCGTGACACTAGTTTTAATAGAGTGTTTTGAATCTATTCAATTGTTTTTATTTACTACTTTCTGCGCTATAGAATTAAGTAATTAATTATTAATTATTTAAAATAATTAATTCTTTTTAGTTGAAAAACCTCTTTGATATGCGGTAATAGTGCTGAGTAAAAATTCAATATTTCAATGTTGATTTTTAACCCAAAAATTAGACTTTTTCACTAAAAATATGTTAAAACTTGCAATAATAAAATTAACAAAAACAATTATGATATTTGGCCGTGAGATACATTATTATTCTCTTGTATACGTCGGTTTTAGGCCCACTTTGAAAATTTAAAAAAAAAAGTGAAAAATGTTATTTATTTTAAGAAAAATAAAACATTACTCCACATCCTATTCTTCAATACTCTACCCTATGACTGATTCATATTTTCCAACATCCCGCTTTTTTAAAAATCAACAAAATATGATTGACACCAGAATTTTTATTTAATAAATAAAACCATTGAGGTTTTCAAATTATCGCATAAAAACTAGAAATATTTAATTTATATTTTTTCTGGTCTAAAATATATATTTTTTTTTTATTTAAAAAAAAAAAAAAGCGGGAGATTGGTAAGTATGCTGAATAACTTTTTCGACCGTTTCACCGGGGACAATATGGGTAAATAGTCTTATCTCGAGGCAAACGGTGAAGTGGTTAAATTAAAAATGTTAAAAATACCGTATTAGTAAAGGTAATCACTTTTCCCAGACTGTAATTGACATAATTAATGTTATTGTTTTTCGCGGGGGATAAATGAAATGTATTTATATTTTTTAACTATCTCCAAACGATCTGTCTCGAGAAATTAAATAATACCATTTTATATCAAAAGTAATTACTAAATATAATTATTCTTCTAAATTTTTTCCCTTAGAAGTCGATTTATTTATTGAAATTATTTTAGAAAAATTTTAATACAAGGTATATTTTGGAACATTATTTTGTTAATATCTATTCTGTTATATACAAAAAATTTTTTTTTTTAATAATAAATGCTTTTTAACGGAAATATCAAAAAAGTGATTCTAAATGAATTTTCTTTACCTTATTGCAGATAGATTGGAGTATTTTATCAATAACTGTCTGACACAACAGTTTGATTGTGACAGCCCTTTATAAAATCTGGGCAATCAGTCCATGAATATTAATTTTTTTTATTTACCTTTACTTAAAGTAATTATTATCTCCATAATTACTCCTTCTGAAACAGAACTGTTATGAATAAAAGTTCTTCAATGTTCTCTTAGAAAAAATATACACAAATCGACGGCTATAGTAAAAATTTAATATGAATATTAAATTCAATAGTTGGACTATTTTTAGAACCACTCAAGTCAAATGATCAAAAGCATACGGACAAAAAGAAACACATATTTAAGGTATAATTTTGGTTTTCTAAAGATGTCAGGAAATTTGCATCAAATTTGTCTTTCAAAAAAAAAAAAAAAAATAAAAATAAAAATAAAAAAATAAATAAAAAAAAAATAAATAAATAAATAAAAAGAAAAAGAAAAATATTTTCATTATGTAAATATTTTGTATCTATATAAAAATACAATGCATATCATCCTTTGATAAAAATACTTTTAAGGGAAAAATAATGTCAATCAGGATTCATAGTTTTGTCTAAGTAATAAAAGATCGGAATGACTGTCTAATTACACGAGATCTAGTTATGTAGATGATATGCATTACACAATCCCAAACTTGAGACTAAAGCTAACCAGTATAATATTGCTAATAGTTCTCTAATTATTTGGCACGAAGATGTTATCAGACTCGATTCTACTAGTATTTTGATTAATATATGTTGTACACATTGAATATATTGCGAAACACTGCTTACGTGAAACACTTTGAGATTCGTTAAAATTATATTGCGTTTTATTTTTGAAGAAAAATAAAATTTAATAATAAAAGAGATAAAGTGTAAGGTGGAGGAATTCAATCTATTTTTTTTTTCGAATTCAAAATTTTTGTAGAAAGAATATCTGAAATGAAAATTGATGTCATCGAAAAGTATGGGGTTTTCGATGAACAAACACGAAAGAAAAATCCTGTCTCAAGTTGATTATGAAACACTTTAAAGCACTATCAGCATACTCTAACCAAAGTTCACCATTTAAAAAAGTAATGTAAATATCTAAAAAAAAAATACATTACATACTCGAAACTAGCTTTCATCAATTACTTTCTTAATTGTGGATTCTTTTTGCAATGCCATGGACATTATTTTTAAGTCTATGCATAAAATTAGTCCAACATCCGAATATAAAATTTAGCACTTTATGTACATTACTGTATAATGTGCTGTATTTTAGCACTGTTCAAAACGTAAATTAATCAAAAATTAAAAATTCACTTTTTGAAATTTCCAGCAATATGTAAAAATGCATTTGAAACAATAGTACAGTCCAGTATATTATTAACAGAACTTTAAACCAGCCGGAACTAAAAATTTATATTAAAAAACTACCATCCTAAGATTGCAATGTAGCCAGTTCTTTGTGCAGTCCTCTATTTGAATTTATTTCTATTCTACACTGTAAAAAAAAATTCAAGAGGTTACTAAAAATTTCTTAGTAAATTTGTATTCCTCAGAATTTTTTAGTAACCATTACAAACTTTTTTTTTGCAAGTGAAACAAGCATTTTTTTTTTTTTTTTGTAAACTGAACAAAAGAATTTTTTGTATAACTAACTTAAAAATTTTTAGTATGCGCCATCAAGCAAATTTTAGTAATAGCTCCAAAATTATTTTTAATAACCATTACGTACGCCCGAAAGGAAGGAGCTTTCTTCGAGCTGCATCCAGGTTTCTGAAGCTGAAGATTTTCGGCAAAACCGCAATAGATGGCAGCACCAAACATTCCCAACCGCTACGACAGGATTTTCATAATCCCTTTATTAACGAGACACTACATACATTCGGGGCGTATTTGGCAGTGGCAAGTTTCGAACCCGGGACCATTTAGCCTGGAGTCCGTTACTATAACCACTATGCTATCAAGGCCACACCAAGTGAGTTTTAGTAAGAGCTATTAAAAATAAAAAACTATTAACTCTATTCGTTGCTAACTTTTTTCTAGTAATTCTTACAGATTTTTTTGTAACCGACTAAGATTACTAAAAATTTTTTAGTAATTACAAGGATCACTAAAGTTTTTTTAGTAGATCGACCTTTTTTTTTTACAGTGTAGAAACGTCTTTTGGTATACTAAATGCAGATGGGGGAAAGGTCGGTTTAACTGGAACATGAATAACTCAAAGAAATAAGAACAGTTCATAAATACTCTAGCTGTAGGTCCGGTGCTGAAAGTGCTCTTGGCATTAAGGAAGACCCGTAAGAAAAAACCCAAAATTTTTGTTATTGATTTTAAAGTAATGAATTTTGGTGTACTATCTAAGAGTCTTCTTGTAAGGAATAATTAGCAAAAAAATTTACTTTTTATTAAAAAGTATATTTTTTATGGCGATTTTTAGAACTTTTTTTGTCGAAAAATACACTTTTAAAATTACTACGCCTCATTCATTTATCAATATTTTGGTATTATTAAAATTTCTTAAATAGTGTTATAGTACACGGAAAAGACCTAGGGAGAGATATTTTTAATTTTCTATTTTAATCAGCTAAAAAAAAAGAAAAAAAAAAAAAAAGGAAATTACGCGTGGTAAATTTCCTTAAATTCGTTATAATTTTCATGTTTACCAATTTATGTAAAATTTTCAGAAATAGTTAAAAAATATATATCTCCTTAGTTTTGTTGCAATTTTTTCTTAAGATTCTAAAAACATAAACATTTTCTTTCTAAATCATTTTACCACTGAGCCTTAGTACTTTGAACTTAGGCAAAATATGAAAAAAGTCATTTTCAGGAAAACACATTTTAAAATGGCCAATAGTCCTTTAAACTGTAGTGACTACAACTAAAAAAGCTCATTTTCTACCTGTTCCAAGTGTCCCCGAGCTCTGAAATTTTGCATGGATATTAGCAAATATGTATTTTATCGTTTTCTGAGATTTTTTTTTTTGAACTTTTGATGATTTTTGGCCGAAAATGGGGTTCGGGTCTCCCTTAATCCAGTAAATATTGCTGATACAGTTCTTTGACTCCCTCTAGCGAGTATATTATAAGTGAAATAATTATATTTTAAACTATTTTTCGCAGTCACGTTAAATTTCACTGCATAGCTTTAGAAATTTAAGATTTTATTTTATTTAATTTTGTATCGATGCATGCATATGCAAATCCCCTTTTTAATTTGAGATAAGCCTACATAAAATGTTAAACTAATGGAGAAAACTAATGTCTTTATATAAAAAAATATCGTATTCTAATTCATTATAAATGTAATTCTAATTCAATAACAATAAAAAAAAGATAATGCAGGAATTTATTAACGAAATCAGAAAAGAATTCAGTATTTCAAAATTTATTCACATAGAAAGGATTTTTATTCATATACTACTTAGGAATACGTAATGAATTACATGTTGGTTCATGTGGACTGATTATTTAAAAGTAATATAAATTATATGCTGCTACAAAGATTTGAAAATTTAAAAATATTCACGTGGAAAGAAGTAAAGTATGAGTGTCATGCAAACATGTTCAATTCGAGAATTGCTCGTGAAACGAATGTATTTGAAAGTTTCATTCCCAGTGAAAATATTATAATCGTGAACCTAGGAGTGCAATTATGAAATGAACTTAATCTGTACGGAATAAAATATTGCTTATTGAAACATAAGTTTTATACTTTCATTAAAAATTAAAAACTGAAACGTTATAAATATTTAATACAAGGAAATAGATATCATGTTTAAGTAATTTTAAAATAATTTCATTAACTGATCTGATATTCGCTTATAAAATACTTTCATTCAAGCTTGCAATTTTTAAATACTTCTTCCTGATTAAAGAAAGTTAGTAGACAGTAAAAAACGGATAACCAACTTTAAAGTTTTATTTAATCCATTTATCAAATTGCGATTACAACACATTTAATGAAATATCAAATACTACAAGAGAACCCCAAAACTCAAAAGGGATAATTGACATAATTGAAAAAATACTATGAAAATAGCACGCGTATTTTTGAACAATGGCTATATACTTAGACATAGAGAAATATAAATGATTTTGTAGTTATGTTCTGCGTTCTGGAGGTCAACTACTTACGCTCTTTAATCTACCGAATTTATTAACGTGTACTTAATGTCTACATAAATAAAAATACACATATATGTCCTTTTCAGACCTGATCTACTCTATAGGATACAAATCTTTACAATTTTCCCGCGTGCATAAATAATGCTAAAAAAGAGAAATTAATATGAATGGAGCCAACCAGACAGCAAAAATAAACAAAACAACATTTTTTAACATACTGCTGTTTTAGTGAGCTACGTTTTACATAAAATGTTTCATTTAAAATTTGGTAGCAATTGTTTGAACAAGAAAAAAATATTAAGGCATTAGTTAATGGACGTTTTATGAAATATCATGTATCTCACGATACGAATATAAGAACAACAATAAAGTAAGAAAAGTAGAAACATAAAATTAGTATACTAAAACTACTTGCAACAATTTCTTAGGAAAACAGTATAATTGACATTTTTATTTGCTTTCGTAATTATGTAAACACGTAGCACCTACACTATAAAAAAAAGGGTCGATCTACTAAAAAAATTTTAGTGATCCTTGTAATTACTAAAAAATTTTTAGTAATCTTACTCGGTTACAAGGAATCTGTAAGAATTACTAGAAAAAAGCTAGCAACGAATAGCGTTAATAGTTTTACATTTTAACAGCTATTACTAAAACTCACTTGGTGTGGCCGTGATAGCCTAGTGGTCATAGCACCAAACTCCAGGCTGAAAGTACCCGGGTTCGATGCTGGATGCCACCAAATATGCACCGAATATATGCAATGTAAAGTACTTGTTAAATAAAGGAATTATGAAAACTCTGTCGTAGCAGTTACCATGGGTAATGATCTCTGCACTTTCCCTTCCCTTTAGAAACATGTCAAAATAGAGCAGGTGGCAATGTTTGGTGCTGCCATCTATTGCGGCTTTGCCGGAAATCTTCCGTTTCAGAAGTCTGCCATTTTACCCACTGGATGCAGCTCGAAGGAACCTCCTGCCCTTCGGGCACACTTAATAGTTGCTAAAATTAATTTTGGAACCATTACTAAAATTTGCTTGGTGGCTCATACTAAAAAGTTTTAAGTTAGTTATACAAAAAATTCTTTTGTTCACTTTTCAAAAGAAATGTTTGTTTCACTTGCAAAAAATATTTTGCAATGGTTACTAAAAAATTCTGTGGAATACAAATTTACTAAAAAATTTTTAGTAACCTCTTGAATTTTTTTTACAGTGTATGGTCGTCGTCCAATCTGTCCGCATATAACAGAGCAAGAACTATCCAACCAAATCCCTTGAAATTTAAAATATGTAATTGTTGCAAATGTTTTCGAGTTATCTCAAATGTTATGGAAACCGAATGTGTAGTTTAATAACAGAGAGTAAAAAAATATTCCATAATATTACGACCAATAGAAAAAAAATAGAAACCAATGGAAAAATATTTTCAAAGCATTTTAATTATGTTACACTCTTTCGGAAACAAGGAAAATTATATACATATCTGAAGTACATTCTCTGAAAATTACATTCTGTACAAACTGTAGTGCAAAGACAATTTGTTATTAGTTTACAAGGCCGCACAAAAGTATTCCATTGCATAATGCTATAAGCTGGAATATTGTTTGGAACGCATTTCATTTATAATAAACTATTTCATATTTTATGAAATTGATATATTTTGATGAGGTTTACTTCAAGTTACTTTTTGTATTATAAAATACAGACAGTATTTACAGGGACATACAAAATATTTCGGCTACTGTACTGTATCCGAAGTACAGTATACTGTTATACCTAGGTCTGAATATGTTTAAAATCTCGTTATTGTGCGAATGCCCCATGTCCTACTCTTGACGTATAATTTCCGACTTGTTAATTTATTTACATGGACTCAAAAATGCTTCTGTTATGTTGTGATTGATTCGGAAAAGTACTTTGCCTGCACAATTTAATGATAACTCTAATATAAGGAAATCACTGAATAGCATTTTTTAAAGGTTAAGAATCCATAGCATTTATCGTTCATTTACAGAAACACTCAAAAGAATTTCGTCAAATTTCCGACGAAAAACGAGAATTCGTGGGAGTTTGCTACTCTCTGTGGACCAAATATTTAAACAGATGTAATTTCTAAAGCAATTGGGAGGTGTGTATAAATTTTAAATGTTACGTATTAGTGAATATAGACCGTTATTGCTGGAAATAGATTTTTACTGGTTTGCATGCTTTTGAAGTTGTTAAAATAGATACATGTATATCGTGCCATGACAGAAAAAACAGGAGATATCTTTATTATATACTGCTAGTGGTGAAAAGATAGTCTGTGGTAGATGCACATTCTTCAGCTCTTGATTATTTTATTACTTTTCTTTCTAAGTAATTTATAAGCAATTAAATTCATTATAAGTCATTAAATAATTTTTAAAAAATATTGAAGTAAGCAAATACTAATTAATTAAGCTACTTAAAGAAATTAAGTAAATTAAAATTAAAGTTTAAGTATTTAAGATATAGTAGTAATTATTTATTTTTTTAATTAAATAGTTTTTTTAATCGACCTTAAAAAACATGGATAAGTGGAATTCGAATGTAATTAAAATATTCTTTGTTGATTATACTTTTATAAATAAAATACATTTATTACTTACATAGATAAAAAAATAGAGCATCTGATAGATTTAAAATGATATTTGAAAAATATTTATCCTAACTGATTCATTCTTTTATGTTTTATTTAGAATGGAAAAGGGGAAATGATTTAATTTACTTATTTATAATATAAATCATTTCAAATATTATTTAATCAGTCTTAGAAAAATTCAGTAAATAACTACTTGTACTTTTTTCTATTGAACCTCTTTGTTTGATAATTCTGTTTAATTGTGTTGATTTAACTCGGAACATACAATCTAATATTTAATGAAGTGTATCATATATTTGAGGTATAAATATATTATGGACATGTCTGAAGGCTAAATGTCTAGACAGTCTACTACATATAATTGTATTTTTCTTATAGTTTTTTTTTTGTTGTTCGGAGTTACTTAATATTTAATAAGGAAAGTAAATGAAGTTCAATGCTTAATAAATTAAATGAATTCTGTAATTATGGAAACAATAAATGGATGAAATAATTCAATTACCTATTTAATGAATTAAACTAATAATTTAATGTGAGATGAAATCTAATTATTCAGAAGATTATTTATAATGAACAGTGCAGTAAAATATGAATTTTGTCACAAGATGCGTGGATGGTTCAACAATTATTGCCCTTAGTGTATATAAAATATTTATATTGCGATGGTTGATGTGGAGTATCGAAGCCTAAGGTTTTAGATGTCTAATATATGCTCAATTTTAGAACCGTAGTTGCTATATTGAAAATATTTTTCTCGAGAGGAATGAAAAAGAGGGGGGGGGGGGTTAAAAGACTGGTTTGTAGCTTATAGGGCTAAATATATGACAGTGGATGAGACATGGCTGCTGTCGTTTAGATTCTGGAATATAGCGATATAGCCACATGTCATCCACTGTCACATATTTATCCCTATAAGCTACAAATCAGCTTTCACCTTGCACCTCCTCTCCCTTAAAAACCTTTTAGAAATAGGTCTCTCAAACTGCACCCTTTCTTCGAAAAATATCTATATTAGAAAGGTCAAACGTATCTGTGCGTAACGCATATGCCATTTTGCGAATGGCAACTTGACATTTGAAATGACATTTCAGTTTTGCAATTTTTGTTATGGGAAATTTTTTCTTCTAAACATCCCACATTTTCAATTTTTATACCATCGTATAGTTAAAAAATCTGCATTTTACCCGCGAGAACTCGCGCATGAGATTTTCTTTCACCATCGTACCCTTTCTAAGACTATTCTTTAAGGCTATTTTTCATTGTAATAAAATTTCAAAATGTGATTTCGATTATTTTACCTCTTTTTTGAATAAAAGTACTAAGCCAAACAAAAAATTTGATATTAAGTGTTTGTAAAGTAAAAGAAAAGAATTCGACACCGTGAGAGAAATTCTCATAGCAAGTTCTCCCGGGTTAAAGACAATTAGTTTGAAAATTATATCTTAATTTATTTTTGAGATATTAATTTTTTTTGTAGTTTTTAATACCGTTTTTTCTAATTGTGGCAATAGAAGAACTCCATTTCTAATAAACGCAAAGGAGAAAAAGCCGAAAAATAGCAAATTACTGTATTTTTATGTTGCCATTTTCTCGTTAACTTTTGCCTTTAAACATGTCGGATTTAAATTTCACGGGGAAAAAATTCTATGATTAAGTCAAAGTGCAATAAATTTTGAGTTTTTCATTTTGGAATACCCAGCATAAGAGCCCCAATTAATAACTTTTTCATAATAACAGATCTTCATTAGATTTTACTGCTTTCATTAAGATTATAGTTTAATTTTAATATTTCGGACAACTGAGTTTATAAGAAATATTATTTGTTAACTTTAGGTTAAAATAACAAGTGTATGAGAATTAGACAATTCAATATTAAATGCATTTGTTATTATAATTAATTTTGTAGGTTTATTATAATTTAATGAAACAGTTCCTTCGTAAAAATTTACTTTCGCCGAAATTCGACGGGTTCTACCTTGTGTCAATAAAGCAGCTACGGTTCTAAAATTCAGCATCTGAAATAGGTGTCTAAGACATTAGACTTCGATTCTCCAGGTTCCAATAATTGTTGAACAAATTACTTAGGGATCGTGGAATTTCTTTTTCCAATTGTATCAAAAATGTCGAGGAAAAAAGATCTCTAGAGTATACTTTTGTTCTAACGATTTTGTTTCATAATATATCGCATTCGAGATTCATGAACATAACATCTATATATAACAACAACAACAACAAAAATACGCATCTAGCTTAAATTGTAACATTTTCCAACAACATTAAAATTCTCCATCTCCAATAATTTTTTCCAACAAATTTTAAATAATGAAGTAAACCTTCACAGTTTTATAAGATTAAAGATGTCTAAATGTGCAATTTAGGAAATGTTGGAAACTGAGTTACTATAATTACCATCAAGAGTTGAAACATTTTCCGCATTTGTTGTACAGCTCAACATTTAATATGGAGATTTGTATGCATACTATGCAGTATGCGGAAATTTAGTTCAATTAAATGTACTGTACTTAAAAAATTCTTTTTAGAATATTTCTGAAAATAAATGGAAAAGAACTTGAAAAATTTTAAATAGTCCTATATTTACAGATTTTATACTTGTCGTGTAATATATAATTGACAAAAATTTTAGAACAAAAAAAAAATTGCAATATTGTAGTGAAATACATAAATCTCTTTATCTTTTAAACAGTCATCGTCAGCAAAATACATTACAAACGTTGCATTTCAAGAAATTTTAATGAAACGCAATTATTTTGACTGTCCCTGTAAAGGACACGAAACCGTCATAGCTATTAATTACAATATTGAACGAGGAACTAGAAACATAAAATTTGACGAAATAAATGTACTTCTTTATTAAAGGATTGCCTTTTTTGTAACAAATAAAGTCTAAATTATCATCCGAGATTTTAAACTGATAAACAATGTTATTGTATTACTAGGACTTCCCTCAGAGGGATTAGTCTGAGCGATATTGCTGAGAATACACATTTAATAACTTGCGATAAGTAAAGAAAATGAGATGGTATCTTTAATTGGTCATTCATTGTGATAAAAAAATGATGAAAATAAGCATATTGAATCATAGAATTACAAAATTTTATATATAAAGTTGTATATACTATTTTTATAAAAGAAAAGCAAACCATGCATGGATATAAAATTGGAAATATACAAAATGTTAAAAGTAATACAGAAAATAAAACACCAAATTTTCCTATATTGGAAATATAACTCTTTGAAATGATATCATGAGCATAAACAGAAGCTTCGCACCGATTTGAGAAACTATAAATAACATAAACTATTATGTTTGAAGAGAATGGAGTGTATTTTATATGGTGTGAAATCCGTCTGAATAGTTTATAATGTTGAATATCTGTTTTCCACGGATACAATGAGGTTGTCGATAAGAGTTAAGGAATCCTTTTTTAAAACTTTGTCCTAAACGAGCACTTACATCTTACAAGTTACTGTGATGCCAAAGTTATAGTTTCTGACCCCAACAGTATCCTAGAAATTGCAATATTCTCAATAAATTGGGTTTAAAACTTTTTCTAAAAAAAAAAAAAAATGTTTAAATGTGAAATTAAATTGTCGAATGTTTTAGAAATCGTTCATAACGAGAATATTATATCTTGAAAATTGCCACAAAAAAAAAAAAAAAAAAAAAAAAAAAAAAAAAAAAAGATTTTAAATTTTTTGTTATATCAACATCAAAGAATTCTCGACTTTAGAACTTTTTTTGCTCGTGCATTGATGGTGATTATTGTTCCTACGCAAAATATAGTATATTTTGCAGCAAAGATTGTTACCAACATTTTTTGCCCACATTTTTTTTTAAATCGGCTAGGTACTCCCAATGATAACGAAAAACACACAAACGTTGATGCTTTATAGCATAGAAATAGAGAATCAAAAGCTATTTATCTCTTATTATATACACATAAATTATCTAATTAGTGCTAGCAGATGCATTTTTAAATATACATAGATCAATATAATGCTTCATTTTTCTTTTATTAGTATTTATTAGTATTCATTTTTCATTTATTTGCATTATTCAGTAAAAAATTCACTTTCTTAAGCCCGAATTACGTCAAACTTTTTATAAAAGCGCCTAAGTCCATATAACAGCGAAATATTTTGAAGAAGAGTATTAAATACAATGTAGTAAGACACTTAGCCATACGCATGTAATAAATCGCCAAATATTGCTCTTTTCGCCCTCTCTCGAAATGCATTTTTCCCGTACATTTAGAAAACATGATTTTGAGTCGTCTTATTTAAAATCCAAATAAATAAATTAGAGGAAGCAATAATAGTATAAGTCAAAACATTTTATTTCAGCATCAAGGAATTGTATCGTAGTTACACATGTGGAAAAAAGCTGCTTTTGGCCAAAAAACGTTGTCTTCACTAAATTTGAATCCGATTAAAAAAGTACCGCGATTAATTAAAATGTTATAGGCAGAGCTGCCAAGTCTCCAGCATTTTGGATACCGGTATTTTAATACAGAAAATGTTTTATTAAATAGGAACATTCTGCGGATTTAAAAAATAACTTTTCCTATAAGAAAATTCTGCTATGCAATAAGCGGGGGCTTGACATCTCTGTATAGGAATATTTCGTAATCTACTTTTTAACCTTAAAAAAAGCAACGACCATTTTTCGGGTACAAAAAGTATTGCTAATTGTTCCATTTTGCATACAAAGTACTGATTGTAATATTGATACATCTATGGTGATAAAATTCCATTAATTTTTCAAATCCCATTTATTTATTTCATTAAAAATATAAATTTTTTATTAATTTAGTTTAAAATAAATGGTTTTTAACTAATTCCATAATACTTTTGAAATATCACTTTTCATTGGCCATTTTTTAAAGCATTTAGAAAATGGTTGTTGTTTTCAGTCAAATATAGACTTTGGTCTGTCCGCATTTTATTTTATTATTATTATTATTTATAAATGGTGGAGAAATATTCATACTTAAACCATAACGTACATAATATATGACTCTGTTATTACATAAGTCACCTTTTTATTATCATAAAAATTATGTTTTTCTGATTTTTATTAACTCAATAGGAAACATTTTTTGCTTTGAGCAGTAGATGTCCGCATTTCATTTATTTATTTATTTTAACAAAATTCTTTGTATTTAGAAGAATTTTTATTTAAATATGAAATCCAAATGTCTCTGTTAATAAAGAAGAAAGTTACAAAAAAAAAAAAAAGTTACAAAACGAGTAGACGCATACTATCAAATATGGAAAAACGACGAATCCAAAAAAGACGTCATATGAAATATAATCTTTTAAAGCAAAAAAAACGAGGTCTGATTATCGAGCCTACTGATTACAAAATGTGCACTATATTAAAAAAAAAAAAAAAAAAAAAAAAAAAATACTGCAAATATTTATTTATTTTTTTCTTTTTTGCAGTTTTGGCTTCGAAAGGTGCGCTATGTTGCAAAAAGATATAAGCGACTATGAAAATACACTTGGTAAACGTTCATGCTCAGTCTTACAAATACATATGGCACATATATGCCCTATACACACCGAGGTACCTAATTGGTGCCAAAATGGAGTTCAGTTACCTAACATGCTGGTTATCATATAAATGTTATGATAAATTGTTTGTTCTAAAAATATTATCATTTATTGATTGTTATTTATTTATTTTTTTTTAATAACAGAAAATGTTTCGTTTATTCTTTTTTTTTTCATTTTGAAATAAATAAATAACGTGTTATTATAACATGCTATATGTATCTGGTAATCAAAACGATGTTTTCGCCTAATTGGCGTAAAAAATCTCGCCAAACCCAGTGCTTATAGCTCTAGTATATTATCTCAAGTATTTTATTTATGTATACTATAATTGTTTTTACATGACACTTACTTCTTGTATATAAAAATAGGTAAGTGGCTCCTTTATGCAGTATAAATTGTATAAATCTTTAAAAAATAGCCCCCGTTGCCCCTTTTTTGGATCGAATAAAAAAAATCAATGTCTAATTCCAGTATTGCTCCCAAGTATGCATACATAATCCAAATTTCAAAGTTATATGCCAACAGGAACTGGATGAAAAATGGGAAAAGATGTCACATATGCACCAGGGAACATCATTGGCGTCAAAATTGCATTATACCCGGCTTTATTTATTTTTTATTTGTTTATTTACTCATAAAATGTTTATTTACTCATAAAATGTTTATTTACTTTCATTTCCTTTTTTTAATTACATAAAATATTTCTTTTTATAGTTATTAATTATTATTGTTATTTTATTTACTGTAAGTTCTTTTTGAAAATAGAAAAATAATTTAAAAATGTGTATGTAAGCGTTATTTGAAAACGAAGTTTCCACCAAATGGGCTTTGAAAAAAATTGCGCCAAATGTGATGCGCTTGTAATATCCGTGCCGAAAAATTAGTGACCAGAATTAACTTCCACACACAAACAAAATATAAGTTAAAAGAAAACATGCAATAAAAATAAATATAAAGGGGAAATGATGTCATAAAAGAAACTTTTTATTTAAAAACGTAATTGTTTCTAATTTTTACAAGCAAAATATATAAAACATTCTTTTAGCGATCAAAAAATGCTATTCGCGTTTGTAATGACCGAAAGGTGGCGTTGTATAGACCTGATAATCGTTTGTTTACGTAGTCGTAATGCTCTTTGTTCCATGCTGTAGCATAGCGAAACCCGTTTAAAGAGCTATTTAAAGTGCAGTTTTTTATCTTTTTTATTTAATTATGGGAGATAAATTACAAATATTGACAATTTTAGAATTTCTAGATGCTGGAAAATCTAGTAATTGCTTTAGAGAAGCTGAAGCAATTATTGATTCAAAGAGATTAGTAATGTGCGGCATTAAAGAATGCAAAGAAGAAGAAATAGTCATTGTTGGCTCGTGTTTACAAACAAGCCAAAGAAAAGGAAATCCCCATATTATTTCAGGTTTGCTAGTAAAGGAAAACAAAAATTTGAAAATAAAAAAAATTTCTTGCTCTTGCAAAGCTGGAGCAAGCGAATCATACAAGCATTGTGTTGTTGCCATGTTATTTTGCCATGAGTAAGTCAAATGTACTTTTTTATATTATAGATCTAAACTTTGTGTATAAAATTTTGATTTTAGATAATTTTAATACAAAGAACCCAACGTTGCATGCGTCATGGAACTGTTTATTTATTTATTTATTATAGAACTGCTTATTTATTTATCGGCCTTTTAAACACTGATTTCAGCGGAAGATGCTCACGGTATCAGTTCTATTTCGTTTCAGATTTTGTCCGCGAGAGGGCGTCTATTTCATTTCAAACGCGAATTAAGGGATTATCACAAAATCTCATAATCAAAGTTTTTATGACATTTTTTTTAATATAAAAAATAACAGTTTTATTTTCCTGCATGATTAAATTTTAAAATATTTTATTGCATACAATACTTCTGAGTGTGTAAATGATTACTATTTACTCCATGTACTGATTCGGTTATCGACGAAAATATCCAGCCTGTGAAAATCACGCGCACCAAATTTCTGTGACGTATGCAAATAAATTGTGCTTTTTTATCAGTTTTTTTTTAATATAACTTTTAAACTATTTGGAAATAATTTTTAAAAGTAGGTGCATTCACCAGATTACCTTCATAGGTACCTTCTGGTACAAACAAAATCGAAATCCGATAAGTACTTTTTGAGATTTGCTTGACGAAAGAATTTTTTTGACTTTTAATATCGTTACGTACTCTGAGTATAAGACTTCTCTACGCTCAGACAATTACATTAGATAAATATACAAACAGAATTCTCGGTGACGTTTGGCCAACATTAGCTATTTTCGAATAAGAAATAATAAAAGAACACTAGCCAATAGGTAATAAATTTTAGCAAAATAGATTTCATGTGAAACACTGAAAAAATATTGTAACCCTTTATTGTATCATTTTTTGTCAATAAGTTCTAAAATAACATCCCTTTTTGTAATTGCTTGAAAAATTTAAAATTTAAATTCAACTATCTACTACATAATCTATATAAAATACGTGCATTCCAAATGTCTCTTAAATGCTTAAATGTTTCAATCATTCTTCGCAATCTAATTAAAATTTAAATATAGCAATCTTTCATTTATCGTTGTGAAAATATACAGTAAAAATTCTATGAGATTTCGACTATTAACCGATAGTAAAATTGACAGACACTTAAAACTTAATGCACTTTAAAAAACAATAACACTTTACTTATTGTTCAATAGCATGTAGTGTGCTAGGTAATCCTCACAGAATTGCTTTTTTGGTGGATTCAAAATATATCATATAGTTAAAATATATCATATAGTTAAATCACATTATTTTTCAATAAAAGACTAAAATAAAGGGTTACACCCCATTCGAGGAAAAGGTACAAGATCATACTGTAATTTTACTTACAGGTGGGCTAGAACTGTAAGAATATGTAGATTGCCCTTAATTTTCTATTAAATTTCTAAGTATCTAAGTATGTATTTTAAGTATCTAAAAGATTAAGACCGATTATTTACGGGCTGACGGGCATAGATTTTTTTACGGGGTATGACTGGAATCTGTGCTGCCGGCCTCTGCCCGCAATTTTTCAGGGATATTTTTAGCAGTGCATATCTTTTCTGTTATTTTATTTTTTCTTGCCAGTATGACAATTTTACTCTCTTAATACATATCATTAATTGCCAGTACAAATGCTAAAAAAATATATGATAAGACCGTTTTTTATCTATTCAGACAAATGGTTGTAAAAATTGAAAGGCAAAATTACAGTTTTTGTGACTCTCAATTTTTTTTTTTTTTTTTTTTTTTTTTTTTTTTCTGAGAGTAATCTAGTTTGCTCGTTGCGTTGAACATGTTAAAGTGAGATTCATCGTTCAGTATCACGGGTAAGAATCTCAAATGCATTGTCTTACCACAATACACAAACATGTAAAAAGAGCTAAAATTGAGCAAATGCAATTTGGCGAGTGTGATTGATCGTTTATTCGCCAAATGAAGCATTTTGTTGCGATTTGTCGCAAGGGCGAGCGGCAGCGAGAACACTGTGTACAAATATGTTTCTAATTAATCGTTTGAAACTTAAATAGCTCAAATTTTTAAATTCCAAAAATCTCGGATATGGAATTTCGCTCATTTCAATTATAACATTCTTGTAGGGCTACTACTCGTGGTTTCAAAGCTGCATTTCATTCTCAACGCTTTAATGTGACTCATAGTTCCAATGTAGTCACTCGGAAAGGAAGCAAATATTTTCACTATTTCTACTTAATTTCACTTATGAAATTAATGTAAGTTTCATTTCAAAATGAGATACTTTTTTTTATTTATTTATTTATTTATTTTTTGCATTTATACAGAATAAAAAAATTCATAATAAATTATATAGAATGGAAGTACTAGAAATGTTTTATTTTTTTATTGTTTTTCATGCCGAAATAGAAATTTAACATAGCATTATTTTCTTTCATGCCAATAAATTTAAGTGTAAAATGAATATATATATATTTATTTATTTTATAGGTAATTTCTTTTTAATACATATACAGTCAATGTTTATAATAATAAAAGTAGATCAATTAAATTTACTGGAGAAAGTTGGTTCCAATTTGGCTTCAAGCTCTCAGCTTAAGAAACTACTATAGTTTTCATATCCCATTTGAAGGTTTACTTATTTTATTCTTTGAAAAACATGCAATGATTGATGGATAAATTCTTGAGAGTATTTGAAGAGTTGTCACATTTTTGAAAAAAGAAGGTATAAGGAGGTAATCGAAATATTATACAGGGTGTCCCAGAAATAATGGGGCAAACTTTAAGGGGAGATAGAGGTCATCACAAGAATACAGATTTACATAGCAACCCGTGGTCGGAAACGTTTTCTTGGCAGTCATGACACAAAACGCAAGAAAGACAGGACACGAATAAGGAGATAAAATACCTTTATTATCATTCGTACAGCAGAAAAGTAAGGAAAAAGAAAATAAAAAAACACCAATCGTTATCAAAGTAGGCGTTTGAAATTATGATTCCGGGCCCTAATGCATGAAGGTGCATCTCCGGTGCATGGAAGGTCTATGTTCTATAGAAAACACCAGGAATATCCTGAACTTCCCCAGCAACTGCAACGATGCGTACAACAAGATCCTCAGAACTTTCCAGTGTTACTGCGGTATTTTTGCAACACTAAGAATAATAAACATGTTTTTTTCTCCCCGTTCCTGTCCTTACTTTCATGTGTTTTGTGTCGTCACTACTGCGCCAGGAAAGTGTTTCCGACCATAGGTACAGGGCCCGACATCCGAATATAAGGTGAATGTTCAAGTAATTAGCAACTTAAAGAGATTTATATAATTACCACTTTAATGCGTGTGAACACAATAAAAAAATATTTTGAGACTAGTCCAAGCGTTCATTTTTCTTTCCCGTTAAATAAAATGCAAAATAAATCTACGCTTTCTGTCGATATAAATAAAAATTCAGTACTGGCACTCCGGCATTGCTTTAAATCAAAATTTTAATCTAAAAAAAAGAAAGAGTCTGATTTAAAAGTGATTAAAGTATTATTTCAAGTTTAAAAAAAAAAAAGAGGTTGTGTTTTTCACTTCAACAAAAGTATTAAAGCATAGAGGAGAAAGGAAAAAAAATGACATAAAGTGTGAATTACTTTTGAAAGAAATGTGTAAGTGTAATAGCATTTTTTTTAAAGATTAATATGTGTTTCTCCAAACTTTTCAAAAGAGCAAATTGCATTATGCCTTTTTTGGTTCAGAAAAAAATAATAGTTCTTGAACAAAACTGTGTTCCAAAAAATCATGTCATTGCGAATTTTGATAGTGTAAAAATAGATTGTGGAAGTTCTTTAAGATTTTTTGCTTCTATTTTTCTTTTTTTCTTTCTTGCTTCTTCTCTATGATACGATATGAATAAACATATAATGACACTTTTTTGTGTGTTTTGAAATCACATGCTATATTATGCTTATATGACAAAAAAAAATCATAACTATAAAATAAGGAATTAAAAAAAATTAATGCACTACTAATACTCTGTAAAAAAAAAAAAAAAATCTGTAATCCTACGCATGTAAAGTTACCGAATTATATATTATTTCTAACATTTTATCTGTGCACTGTACAGGAAAAGATATAAATCGACAAAACTAATTTTTGTAAAGCTACAGAAATTTGTAACTTTACAAACGAAAACTACTAAAATTACAGTTATCTTACTAAAATTTTACCTGTAATTTGGGATGTAGTTACATAAAAAACTCTAGTAATTCCAGTTTCCTAAAAAATTCTTAGTAACTTTACAGAAATTCTGATTTTCACTGTAAATCTGTATCTGTTACATGAATTTCTGCTGTTGCCGTTACATCAAAAGCTCTAGCAATGTCAGTTTCCAAGAAAATTTCTAGTAACTTTAAAGACTTTATTTTTTACAGTGTATATTTTAATTCGCTATTTTTATTTTTGAATAAGCCATACTGGTAAAAATTTTAAATTATTTTGTTATTTTTCAGAAAAATATCAGTTTAAAGCAAACCAAATAATTATTTCTAGAACGAATTTAGGGTACATGAAAAATTCGATATATGTATATATAACGAACAAAAATATTTTAAATTTTCCAATTTAAAAGCACATGTATTTTTTTAAGATTATATTTTAAAGAGGCCTAAAGATGCCAAATATTTCTGTATTGTTTGTCTTCTTTATTTTGTGGTACATATTTATTTCTGAATTTACAGTTTTATCAAATCGAACATTTAAATTTTCCAGACAGAAAATTTTACTTAAATATTTATTTTATAAACTTATTAAGAAACTCGTGCTCTGCTCTCAACACTGTAAAAAAATCTATAAAATTTTTACTAAGATTTTTCTAGTAGACATGTAACCCAAAAACGTTTCATGTAACGGTAACAGAAAAAACTCATGTAACTACAAAAAAATTTAGTAACTTTATAGATTTTTTTTACAATGTAATGCTCCCCGTTCCCAGTAAATTGATTCAACAAAAAACGAGTTGATGGGATTGAAACAATTCACATTGAACCCTCTAAGCGATCCTAACTCGCTTTCCACTATTTTTATCAACTACCCAGAATCAGTATTAAAAGTATTATTATATCCATCGGATTTTTAGATCAGAACATTTTATGAACTCCATCTTTTATATAAACATTTCATTAAACAATTTATATTACTTCAGCGAGGTGCTACAAAAAATTAAAAACAAACAACATTGACATGTTTTGGTTTCAATCTGATTAGAACCATAATCCTCATAAAAATGAATGTTTAAAAGTCTACACTGTAAAAAATATCTGTGAAGTTACTAAACGTTTTCCAGGAAACTGGGCTTCCTAGAACTTTTTATGTAACGTCAGCAGCAAAAATTCATGTAACACTTTCAGATTTGCATTGAAAATCGAAAAATTTGTAAAGTTACTAAGATTTTTTTTAGGAAACTGGGATTCCAGGATTTTTTTATGTAACTGCAACTCAGGTTACGGATAAAATGTTAGTAAGATAACTGTAATTTTAGTAGGCTCGTTCAGATTTCTGTAACTTTACAAAAATTAGTTTTGTAGATTTACGTTTTTCTTTTACAGTGTGCAGGTAAAATCATTGTAATCGTACAGATTTTTATATCTGTAGGATTACAGATTTTTTTAAGTGTATGTTACTAATACTTTTTTTAGAAAATTGGGATCCCTAAAATTTTTCATGTAATGTCAACAACAAAACTTCTTGTAATAGATACACGTTTGCCTATAAATCAATAAATCTTTAAGGTTACTAAAAATGCTTAGGCAACTCGAATACTGTAAAAAAATCTGTAATCCTACAGATGTAAAGTTGCCGAAATCTGTATGCATATTAACATTTTACCTGCGCACTACAAGAAATGATGTAAATGAACAAAACTAATTTTTGTAAAATTGCAGAAATCTGTCACTTTACAAACGAATCTATTAAAATTACAGTTATCTTCTTAAAATTTTATCTGTAACCTGGGTTGTAGTTACATAAAAAATTCTAGGAATCCCAGTTTTCTAAAAAATTCGTAGTAACATTATATATATTTTTTGTTTTTAGTGCAAACCTGTGTCTGTTACATGAATTTTTGATGTTGCTGTTACATAAAAAGTTCAAGGAATCCCAGTTTCCTAGAAAGGTGTTAGTAACTTTACAGAATATTTTACAGTGTATGCTTACAACTATTATTTAACTGCAACCCGGGTTACAGATAAAATATTCTGAAGATTACTATTTTTTAGACTCTTTTATAAAGCTCAAGGCTTCTGTAGCTTTACAAACACTAGTTTTGTAGATTTACATATTTTTTGTCTAGAGTACAGATATAATTTTACTGCACATAAAAATTTGTCATACTTTATCACTAGTATTACAGATTTTTCTTTACAGTGTAGGTAATCATATGACAAATCTACGCATGTCTGCAATATTGCATGCACCAGCGATATTACATGTGCCATAATTTCCTCTATAATATTAGAATCCGCTTTAATGAAATTTAATGTCTATTAAGATAGATAGATTTTGACTTTTATTGATCACAAATGAATATTTATAAAAACCCAATTAATTCAGTAATTCTTAATACATGGTAAAAATAATCATAGATATCTAAAATCTCCAATAGAAATCTTCACAAAAATAGCTTACTATATGTTACTACAATGAAAAAAATATCTAATTTCATTTATACAAGTTGTCCCAGAGTTGTTGGGACAAATTGTAAAGGGAGATACGGGACATCACAAGGATTCTAATTTGCATAGCTAACCATGTCGTCATGCGATCGTAGTATGACAAATACACCCCCCCCCCAAAAAAAACAAAAAAAAAACAAAGCGACACAAGACTGAGATAATCTGAAATAATTTATTGGTTAACGATATTACATGTGCTGTAGTGGATAAACTGTGAAAGACTCACGAAATATTTTCAAAATTTCCACCATTGTTAGCGATGCGTGCATTACACCGTCGAATCTTGGATTGGCGATCTCGGTCAAATACACTTGGATTTTATTGGATATCCGCAGTGGCACAGACGAGTCTTGCAACCACATCACTATCGAGCGTTACGTACATAGCACTTTTTAATGCACCAGAAAGAAAGAAATTTGTGGTACTTAAATCAGGAGAGCATGATGGCCAAGTAACCGGTCAATCACGTCCAAACCATCGGTGACGAAACACCTGATTCAAATGAACACATCTACCATAATTGGAAGATGTCTCATCATGTTGAAATCACATATGACGTCTGACATGCTGTGACATAATATCAAGTAAGCTTGATACAACCTCTTGCCAAAAGATGTGATAATCCGCAGATGTTAGATAAGTGAGAGTCTCCAGATGTTAACATGACCCAACGGCGAATGAAGCCCTTAAACCGCAGGGGTGTTTATGCAAATCTGAAACCTTGTGATGTTCTCTACCTCCCCTTAATGTTTGTCTTAATAATTCTGGGTCTCCCTGTATATAGAAATTCCAAAATTTTAAAGTACAAAAAAATCTAATTAGGCATAGAAAATACATTTTTTTCTACACTATATATTATTTTATTTTATCATATAATAAATATGTTTATATATACTACTTAATATTATCAACTAGTTTTATTCTTAATTTTTTTTAGTTTATTTTTCTTATTAAGTTTCCAATATAGGTAGTTTTATAAATATTCTTTTAGATAAATTATTTTGTTCTTTTTTGAATTAATTATCGAACAACATGAGCAACAAATGTTTTATTAAAATTACTTTTTTTCTTTTAATAAAAAAATTTGTTTGGACACAAAAAAGTAATTAGCGCAATTTCGTCTTGTTGGACCTAATTTATCTATAAAGATACAATTTTCCATAATGAGACAAAAGTAGCTTACCTTTTATTTTTTACTCTGAAAAACAATGTCATGTATTAAAAGTAAAATACAATTTTACCTTGTGACAACGTAGTTATTGGATGTAATATTCATCCTATTGTTAGTTTATAAAAAAATGAGATAAAAATGAATTTCCTTCTAAATGTTTTTCGCAGTAATAGCCTATTTTTACTATTTCTGTGGGGTAAGATAATATCACTATGATTTGTTATGATTATGTTAGCAAATAATTCCTTTACATTTCTGAATATTTAAATGCATGATATGTTTCTAATGCATAAAATAAAAGTTATAACTTTTTACAATCTTAGAAAATTTTACTAGTACTTTAAAAAAGGTATATTTTTTTCTAAACATTTATTTTTTGTAGTGTATATGTGCAAGGAAGTATTAAAAAGGAAAAAGAAAATATTTCACAATATTTATTTAAAAATTAATAGTAAATAATGTGCAATAAAATGTTAGACAGTGGGATATGTTCTTATTCGCAGTATATAGCATTTTAATGTATTTCAATGATTAAGTATGTTACCTAAAATTAAATATTCACAATAAGAACTAAATAACACCTTTTTTTGTTAAAACAATTTTGAGAATAACATTGCTTAAATGCGTAATTTTCAAATCTATAACAGTTATGCCTCAGAACAATTTACGACTTTTTAAATTAACAATTAAAACAGATTTCTAAATATAAATATTTAATTCTTTTTTTATTTTATTTACATAATTTGCATAAAACCCTTTTTTAAATACTGTAGTTTACAAGTGAATTTTGGAAAAAGAGCAAGTTTGTAAATCCCCACTGGATGTCGCAGCATTTGACGGTAATCCGACCAAAAGACACAGGGATTTAAAATTCTGTGGGATTTTTTCAATTTCTTATCCTACGACTATGTAAGCCGCTTCAAATGAACTGGAATTTTCAGTTTTGTTCTGTTTTTATATAGCTATCTAAAGAAGTAATTTTCTGTAGAATGTTTCTGCCAGTATTGTGAACTTAAAGATTTAGTAAATCTATTTGTACAAATGTACTTTTATCTCAGATGCTGATAATTTTCCAAGTAAATAACGGAAAACCTTTTTACACTAATAATTGTGTATATTACCACAGAAAACATTTTTACAAAGGAACCACTTTTTTAGTTGCTTGCACCTATCACTGACTCCTGGTGCATTTTAAAACCCGATATTAAGAAATTTGAAAATCGATAAAAAAAAAAAAATCTGTTAAAATCACAATTTTTGATTTTACAGCAACATAACTTTCTAAAAATGGAATTTTCGAAACCACTTAGCGGACTACTAAAATGGGATTTTTAAGATGGAAAATGTATTAAAATGCAAATAAGTCAATAATAAGTAAAAAAAAAAAAAAAAAAAAAAAAAAATTCAAGAAGTTAAGAATTCAATTCTGAAAAAAACAGTATTATATTCACAATTTTGTTCGCGTTTTTTTTAAAGTAGAGCTTTTGGGCATCACTAGAAATTGTAATATCCGACCAAATTAGGCACTGTAAACAATCTAAATTCTATAAAAATATTAATTTACTTTATATTATTTTTGCAAAAGACAAAACTTTTAAAACAACAACTTTTCGTTTGAAACATCTGAGACTTTATTTCATCTTCTTTGAAAGAAAATAGTTTGCTAATTTTGTATTTCATTAAAAAAATAGTTCTTAGTGATCTGTTAAAGTTTTTAACAGAAATGTATCTCCTATTTTTAGAATTATAATGTGCATAGAAAAATCCTAATTCTTGTTTCTGATGCTGTGCATTATCAAATTTATCTCAATGGGATTTAAATCTAAGACGTACTATACAAATACTCCAGAGATAAAGCGAAGGAAAAATTTTTAGCATTATATTTGGCTACTTAATTTACTTTTGGAGTGAAATAAATATAACTTAATGTGAAATTAAATTCATCGTCTATTTCTTCGTCCCTTTAAAACTTGACCTACACGTTTGTGTAAGTGATCCTAAGGAAAAAGAAAAAAAAATCATTTTCCTCTTTTTATGCAATTTAACGTTTAGCCAGCATCTACACAATTGTTTGGTTCCTTCATTGACGTAACCTACCTTCGTTTTTTTTTTTAATTTTTTTTAACGAATACGATTTTGTTAATATTCTATTTGTTGGGTAAAACCACCAAAACTTTTTATTTCTAGTAGAAATCTGCAAGCTTTAAAGGGATATATTACAGTATAATAAATGTTAATTATATTTCCTGATATAAGTCTATAGCATTTGCTTATATAAGTTAATTATTTTTCCATATTGGAATGTTTTGGACGCAACCTACCATTCTCAGAAGGTATTTAATGGATATTTAAATTGATAATCATATCAATTATGTAATATTATTTAAGCAACAATTAAAACTCAAAATTGTCTAAGTAATTTAAAAGATAGATTTCATTTCAGTTTTCAATTGTCAATTCGCGTGATCTAATACTTTAAAAAAAATAAATATCTACTTATTGGTATATAGCATAAACCAGCGAAATAGTGATCGGAGGATAAAAAGAAATAAAAAGAAATAAAGAAATAAAAAGAAATATTTAGCACATTAACATACAATTATGTTCTTTATAAACGTTTTTCAAACTGATTACGGTAATGTCTCTCCAACCTTTTTTTTCTTGGTCTTAGATAGATATTCAATTATTAAAATTCGTTAAGAGGACAAGGGACCTTTAAAATCATTATTTTATATTTTTTAAATTGTTCTTTAAATATTATCCAAGGTTATATATAATGCATTATAGCATATTTTATCACAAAGAAATGTAAACATTTTTTTGGAGAAAAATATGGAATATTTCTACATTTAACGAGAACTTTTAAAAATTCCCCATGCGCATTCTATATCAATAAAAATCTCCAAAATGATTTAAATTTTTTTTTATATATAAATAAATCTATGCTTTGAATTTTATATATCTGAAGGTAAAGGTTAAAAAAAATATTTTTCTTTTTATTTATTTATTTTATTTTATTTTATTATTTTTTTTTAATTCTGAGCATTTTTGAACTTATTTTTACAAATATTTTGCCTTTAAGTTTTACAATTATATTTATCTTCAAAAGACCATGCACAGTTTTATGACATATATAATGATAAATAACTATAAAAATTTCAAAGCATTCAGAGAAAAAATAATGCGCATGGAGCATTATGAAAAGTTCTTGTTAAATCTAAAATATTACAAAAATTTCCTTATTTTTCTCAATTTTTTTTACATTTTTTTGTGATAAATATATGCTATAATGCACATTTTATAACCTTGGATAACATTTAAAGAACAATTTTAAAAATATAAAATAATGATTTTAAAGGTCCCTTGTCCTCTTAACGAATTTCAATAATTGTATATCTATCTAAGTCTAAGAAAAAAAAGGTTGAAAACACATTACCGTTATCAGTTTGAAAAACGTTTAAAAGAACTTAATTGTATGTTAATGTGCTAAATATTTCTTTTTCTTTCATTAATCCGCAGACCCCACCAGTGGCCGAGAGGTTCGGACCTCTCAACTGGTAGACGGCAGGTGCTGGGTTCGAACCCAATCGCGGCTGTCGGCCTAACCGTTCGGAGTTTCCCGTGGTTTTCTTCGAACCTTGCGTAAATACGGGTTAGGTTCCCTTAGAAAGACCCCCACGGAGGGCACTCTCCCTGGTCCTATATCCCATTAGCGTAGATAATCGGACGACAAAAATCAACCAATCAACCAACCAATCATTAATCCACAGACCTCCAACCACTATTTCGCTGGTGAATGCTGTATATTAGGCTATGCGTTGTAAAATGTTTGTGTCATAATACTCATTTTTGATCAGTGTCCTATTACATTATTTGCATATCACAGACCAATCCGCTTCAAATATATAACCATTACTGTCACATTTTTTTGTGATAAGTATATGCTATATTGCATATGATGTACGCATGAATAATACTTAAAGTGCAATTTTAAAAATGTAAAACAATGATTTTTCTTTTCCCTTGTCCCCTTAAAAACTAGGAGATTAAATTGTAAAAAAAAAAGTGTTACAAATAAAACGTGATATTTGACTTCCTTTGTGAGTATAAGTAATAAAGGAAGGCCAATTCACACAATTAATGAAATTGCTAATATGAATATGCAATGTAAAATGTTTGTGTCATAGTACTCATTTTTGATCAGTGTCCTATTATATTATTTGCATATCACAGACCAATCCCCGATTCAAATATATAACCATTACTGTCTACTAAACAATGTACGGCGCGCAGTGGATCGAAGTATAGGCGGTTGCGAACATAGGATTATCATGATAGTATAAGGTTCTATATATGATGTTTTTTGTTAGATTTAGGTTCAGATGAGCATAAAAAATAACACCAAAAGTATCTTAATCGTTTTTACAAACAATTCCATACTTTTGGTTTCAAATAGAAATTTAGAGATATGTTGGGATAATTAAATTAGACTTTGAAAAAAAAAAAGAGTAAGATTGAAAAAACTTAACAGACATTGGTTTTATTATCTATCCAGTTTTTATTTATACCCAAATTCTTTTTGTGGAATATTCCATATTTATTTTATTTTTAATTGACGTCATATGCGATGTTCACATATCTCTTTAAAATTGTTTTACAAAATAACAACATTTTATTGTAAAATATTACAACTCATTTCAAAGCTGATTTATCATAGACGTGATTTAGTTCTTTAAACTTATCTTTACTTATTATTATTAATTTTTTTTGTTTGTTTGTTCATTTTTGTTTTATTTTTTAAAAAATATTATTATTATTATTATCTTCATAACGTTTTTCTTAACTTTTTTCGTTTGAAATTTTATAACAAATAGAAATCTGTTTCTGTTTGTAAAGAATTTAAATAGTGCTTTTATTTAAGTGAAATAGTGTCATTGAAATGTTTGGGCAGTAGCCTCAGCAATTGATGAATAATATTCAATAGATCTTTCAAGTATGTTTTGTGCAAATACAATTCCAAAGTAAGCTAGTAGAAAAATTGTTGCCAAAACCTAATACTATTATTCACTAGATCTTATTAGACTGTTAGATCTGAATTTCTTATTTTAATCTGAATAATTTAAAATTGTATCAACGACTAGAAGAAGAAATGTAAAGCTTAATATACATATATGGCCATTGATAACAAGATGTATTTAACCATGATTTATGGAAAAGTTATTACTGTAATTTTAGATACATCACCATGTTTAACATGTTCTATTTGAGTTACAAAATCTTACAAATGAATAATAGTCATAAAACTGTTAAAAGAAGTGCAATTTTGCAGTGAAAACAGCTAAACAATGTACCTCAAAATATGGGTGATATTATATGCTTACTATATAAAATAATGATTTATGGAAAATATGTAATTAAGCGTTTTGATTTTCCAATTAGGCAATTATTGGAAGAAGCTTAGCTAAGCTCGTATTAAAGGCTTTTGAAGGTACCAGGATTCCCAAACGAGAAAAATAAGTCGAAGAGCATGTAACGAAGACTTGTAGCACCGTTCGCTTATAACATCTGACTCGTTGATTTCCAGTATTAGACACAAAGTAAAAAACGTTCAAAGGAAAAGAAAATTTCCAGAGACATTAGAACTTTCACTTTAAATAATACTTTAGGATTCACACATCATGCATCCATTTATTAGAGTAGATTTAACCCTCTGAGAGCATTTGCGCTTTTCAGAATTTTCATGTAAATATTTATATAACCCAAGATACTTAAAAATTGAATTTAACTTTATAGTTTAATTTTAATTTACTTTTTTATATTATCCCATCTTAGAAAATTCTTACAGTATAATATTTATTAAAAAAATATTTTTGTCTACAGGCAATTTACTATGTTTTCCGGAAACGGAAAGTTATTTATGATAACCACTAAAAGTGTTTCATATCCATTTATTTCAAAAACGCGCAGGTTTGCGCAAAAATTGCCCTATACCACATTAAAATGCAGACTTTTAGGAAGACAAACATGTCTTTGAAATTTCAGGCAACTTCAGGCAATTTAAAAAAAGCTATTTTTAAGTTTATTATACAGTTAATTTTATATAGGCTATTCATAATGTAAAATGATATATAAAATTCAATCAAAGTATAATCAGTAGAGCTTTAAAATGTGTTTTCGAAAATTAATAATGATATTTTAAACGCGTTATCATTAGTGGTTACCTTGGTTTAATTTCTGAACACATTAAAAAATCACTAAAATTCGCAGGAAAATTCCTCTGCTGAAAAGTGTATATTCCAAGCTGTACAAATAAGATGTAATTTTGTATAATTTAAAAAATGAACGTATATTCGTATTTTGTAGGTATTCTTTTAAAAAATTTTGTTGCAAAAAAATTAATTATTTAATGATTATTTTTTGGCCCTATGTTCGCATTTTCTTAAGGATCGATCCACTGTGCGGCGTGTGCGTCATGATTGATTATCTTTGATAGATATGTGTAGAATATGTCCTGGAGATCGTTCAGTTAGGCTTATGTCCATTTTATTCAGCTGTGACGAATAAGTATTTAATTAAATATCAACACTCCTATTTCAAAATATTTAAAATGTTCTTCTCTTGATATTGCTGTAAGAGGATATAAAATGTTAATTAATATAAAGAAGATAATTTTCAAGGAGCAATATAGAAACACTTTGCGTCTTACATAATTGATAATTATTTGAAATACAATCGATATATAAGTTATAAAGCGTATAGGTAGCAATAAATTATGTTTTACAATGAAAATATCTTTTGAATATTAATTTTATGCTTTTAATATTTTTAAATTAAAATTTATAAAATATACATTTATTGTAAATATTATTTTAAAACTCAGTTGTTTTCAAATGTTATTGTATTTATTCGGTATTCCTAAGCAATTTAGTTTTCTCTGTGATCTATAAACTAGCTTTTACCGCAATTCACAGGAAAACTTATATTATCTTAATTTATGCATACTCCAATCGCAGTTTATCTTCCGTATGACTATTTGTAATGATTTCGTGGCAATATATTTAATGACGGTTTAAAACTAAATGAAAGTAAGAACCTTCCATTTTAAAATAAATATATGTGTTTCAGCGAATGTTGATAAAAATGATTTTTATGTTTTCAACAGTAAGAAGGGAGGATTCTTTTTGGTTTTGAAACATAAAATTAGTTTCAGTTTACCTGATAAAGTCGATTTTATTTTTTATGCATATATTAAATGAAAGACCGTTTAGTTGTGAATCTTTTGACACCTCATAATTTTTCAATGCAACGAGCTATATTCTCCACACTAATGAAAACTTTGTTGTTGTGGAAGTACAGTCGAGTCTCTCTATAACGAAACTCCATACATCGAATTTCTCTATATAACGAATTTTCAGTAGATACGGTCCCTTTTTCGCATGATTACATTAAAAACAGTCTCTATATAGCGATATATCTACCACCATATAACGACTTTTTTCATAAATTATTCTTAATTTATTCAGCTTTAAAAAAATTTCCGAAATCATATGGAATCAATTTTCCATCACTTATTTTTGATTTGTCGTCAGTGCTCAGTTTTTTTTATTATTTTTCTCCCTGTTCTTTAAATCCAACGAATTCCTCCCACCTCCCACACATCTTTTCACATCCCTCTCAAAACAGAGTCAATTGCATTGATACACATATGTAACAGAGGAATCAATGAGAGCACATAAGAGAGGCCTTCAAAAAGAGGAAAATGTTATCTACAACTTTTCATTCCTTGCTAAAATTTGAGCCTCTTTTTTTTTTTGAAAGCGTAACAATTTTAAAATCAAAACAACAAAAATTACAGATTTCTTCGTCTAAAATTAATGAAAGTCTTCCTTATTTGATTTTCATTAAGCTTTTAAATAAATGTCAGTTCCCTTTTTTGAAACAGCTTAAATAATTAAGAAATAAAATGTTAGGTTAATATTTACTTTTAAACATTTCAAATTCTTAATTCAAAAGATCAAAAATAATAGTTGTTCAAATTTTACACATTGAATACGATTTTTAACATCATTCTCTATACATCGAATTTCTCTATGTGACGAATTTTTTACTGGAATGGTAGATTTCGTTATATAGAGACTCGACTGTATGCCCGAAGAGCAGGAGGGGTGCTGGAGCTTTCTTTGAACTGCATCCAGGGGGTAGGAAGTCAGACTTCTTCAGCAGAGGATTTACCACGGCCTCCTCAATTTCGATATGTCTCGGAAGGGGAGGGAAATCTTCTCCAGAGACCCATCGTAACTGCTACGACCGACCACAGGACTTTCAGAACCCCCTAAATTTAACGTGCGCGTGCACTGCATACACTCTGTGGGTCTTTGGGTCGAGCATCAAACCCGGAATCTTTCAGTCTAGAGTTCGGTGCTATGACCACTGAGCTACAAGGCCATTGGAATCTTTAAACAGTGTTTTCGACATGTTCATATTTTCTTCACTTTCATGTTTTCAAAACATGTGCTTCAAAAAAGTTATTCATGTTTTTTTTTTTTTTTTTTTTTTTTTTTTTTTTTGAGATAGAGATAGAGATAAAAATAATATAATATAATAAATTTGAGTACGGAGTTACCCTTCAGGTTTAACTAAAAATTTTTGAAGGTATGTTAGATTTCATCATTTCAGACTATTTGTATTAGTAACAATTTTTTATTAGATATAACCTGAGATTATTTAAAAATTCATGTGCAGATTGTTGTAATATACATTTAAAAATAAGAAAGAAATGAGGGGATATTAAAATATATAAAAAAACAGCAATAAATGCTTATGTTTTTTCAGTAAATGAAAAAATTTAGAGAATCGAAGAAACTATTAAAAAAATAAATTATTTAAAAAATAATATAATCTAAAAAATTTTGCTCCAAGTTTATTTCAATCTCGTGCACAGAAACTATTTGTTTTAGCTGTTATAAGTGTTTTTAATGTGAAAAAAAAAAAAAAAAACTAGACTTCATCCAAGTTTTAAGACCGTATAATCTAAATTTAAAAAATAATAATGATGAAAAAAAAATAAAAATGTTATTTTTAAACTCTGAAAGAAAATGTATGTTTAGTTTTATTTTTCAAAACTTTTAAAGAAAAATATTCTGATATTTTCTTTTTTCAAAAGGTGGATTTTATAGATATTTCTTAGACAATTTGGTTACCTATCTCTAGCATATGTTTTCAACTAAACCTCAAGAGATTTAAAAATGTGAATTTCTAACATAAGTTACTTTGTAAAGACTAAATGTAAACACGCATGTAGCACAAAAATAGTATAAAAATGTGTACAATTGTAAATTTAGAGAAAACTTTTACACTTTCTCATATAGTTAAGTTAAATAACCTCATAAATCAAGCATTTAAAAAATATGGTATTCTATATATATTTAATTTACATTTAGTTAACTTTGTTATAAAATAATAATTTTAATTGCTTAAAGGTGTAAATAAATACCTTTTAAAAACTATTGCCATATTCATTTGCTTATATGGTGTTAAAATATAAAAAAATACATTAAAAGTAACAACAAAAACAAAATATATACATTTTCATACGAGCATTAGTCTTTTAATTTGAGCATATAAAGTCATTGTTAAAACTGCTGTAATTGGTAGAAAAATTAGTCCACGGGTGATATGGAAGGACTCATTACACTGTTAAAAATCTGCAGCATTTGTTGCATATTCACTCCGCTCCTTGTATAGAAAGCGGATACTTGAATATATTCTGGAGCATTCAGATTGGTCGGAATTGAGTTATTCTATACAAGCGGCGAAGTGAATCTATAGCAAATGCTTCATATTTTTAACAGTGTAATAGGATTTATTTTAAACGCCAAGTTTACAGTCATCTACCCGTTTTTAATAGACATAAACGGTAAAAATAATAGATGATAAAATTTTTCATGCTTCAAATCATAAACCTGAATAATTTGCACGTTTGATGTCCAATTCTTAAGAAACTGAGAAAATATTCCACACGTGACACTTACATAAATACCTCGATCTGTTGACATATAAGCTCCTACAACATAAACTATACATAAAATAAAAAGAATACTGCCCAGTTAAACTGATGGCATTGAGTTCACAGACTACGCATACTAATTGTACATTACAGCCTTATATTTTCAAGGGTTAATTCCGTTCGAAAAAAAATTAAGAAAGGGAAACAGCTCTCCCCTTTCCCCTTTTTACTTTCTTCTATCTTTACAAGAAGAAAGTATTGGATTCATGAAAATTTTCGACTTCCGGTTTTCGACGGATTTATACGTTTTAGAAGGTCCTGAACACGTTTTGACTATTTTTAGAAAATGTCTGTCTGTGAGTCTGTCCGTCTGTCTGTGAGTCTGTGTGTCTGTCTGTGAGTCTGTCTGTCTGTATGTGACAAAAAATTTGTGGGCGCTCTATCTCGAGAACTAATGCTGGAAATTTAATAAAATTTTATATTCAGTTAGACCTTGATATGAATTAGTGCCTATTGGTTTTTGGTGAAAATTGGCCTGCAGGTGGCGCTGCTATACTACGTTTTTCATGATTTTCAAGATTGCTATATCTCAAGAACTAATGCACAGAATTTCACCAAACTTCAGATTCTGTAACCCCTTGATATACATAGACGCTGATTAAGTTTTGGTGTAAATTGTCCAGCAGGTGGCGCTGCTATGCCACGTTTTTCATGATTTTCATGATAGCTATATCTCAAGAACTAATGCACAGAATTTAACCAAACTTCAGATTCCGCGATACCTTGAGATACATAGCCGCTGATAAGGTTATGGTGTGAACTGCCCTATAGGTGGCGCTGCTATGCTACATTTTGCACGATTTTTGCGTTAGCTATATCTCAAGAACTAATGCATAGAACTTCATCAAATTTTAGATTCTGTTACACTAGAATATATAACATAATTAGACGCTGATTACAATTTGGTATTAACCTTGCAACAGGTGGTGCAGCTATGCTGCATTTTGCACGATTTTTTCGATAGCTATATCTCAACAACCAACGCACAGAATTTCATCAAACTTCAGATTTTGTTACAAAATGACATATAACATAATTACACCATGATTACGTTTTGTTATAAATCCTACAACTGATAGTGCTGCTGTGCTATATTTTACACGTTTTTTTTAAACTAGCTATATCTCAAGAACTAATGCACAGAATTTCATCAAACTTAAGATTCTTTTACACCGTAACATAATTAGACGCTTTTTACGTTTTGGCATAAATTATCCAAGATATGGTGTTGCTGTGCTACGTTTTGCAAATTTTTTGTTATAACTATATCTCAAAAACTAATGGACGAAATTCCATCAAATTTCAGATTCTGTTAGGTCTTGACATAAATAGATGCTTATTAGGTTTTAGTATAAATTACCCAACATGAGGCACTACTAAGCTCATTTTCTCAGAATAATAATTAAATTTTGCGTTTTAGGCTTTTCGTATACCAGAATCTCATTAGGCTAGGTCCAATGTTCGAGGAAATTCGATGGTGGGTAACTTTGGGGTCACCACGTTTTTTTTTTTTTTTTTTTTTTTTTTTTTTTAACATTAAAATGTACTTATGAGATAGAAGAAAGTTTTGGGATTGACACATCCAACTAGTTTAAGCTTAATCATTGAACCTCCTAAACTATCAAGGACACGCTTTATCATATAAAAAAACCTATATTCAAAATTCAGAGCAAATCGGATAATTCTTATTAAAAACCCATTTAGCATTTATATAATTTAAGAGGAGTTATCCCTTTCTTTTATACTTAACCATTAAACTACCAAAACTATTCAGTGATTTGAACGAAATCTGAAAATTCTGCTTGAAAAACCCATTTATATCAATTAAGGGGAGGGGCATTAGAGCCCCCGTTCCCCCTGTTTAAACTTAATCAATGAACACCTAATAACAGTCACGAAATCGCCTCATCAAAATGATGCTATATCTAAATTTTGAACGAAAACTGTTAATTCTGCATGAAAAACCCATTAAATCAATTAAGGGGAGGGGCATGAGCCCCCGTTCCCCCCTCTTATACAAATCGAATGAACTCCAAAAACTAATCAGGGAAGCGCCTTATCAGGATATATCTGTATACAGAATTTCAAGTGGATCCGATATTTTTATCACGAGTTATCACGTTACGCACATACTAACGTACATACAGAACGGGCGGACACATAAACTCTCAGGCTATGATAGCCTGTGAGCTAAAAACCTATAGATTTTTATATTGACTTAACTGTTTTACTTTGAAGATACAGATTTTTAATTTAGTTAGGTTTTAGGTTTTCAGGTTTTCAATTTAATTCTGGTTAAAACGTAAATTCTTAAATATTATCATGATAAATTATCTAAGATAAACTGCTGATGTTTTCCCTTTTTAGCAGAATTAAGACTTATAGAAATACTAGCAGGCTATGCCCGCTGCGCTGGTCAATATTTCAAAATCAACCGTGGATGAAACGAACTGGTGCATTTAAATTTGTATTTTAAACAATTTGGACCTCCAGCAGCACCTTGCTCATTGCTGAAAACGATTTAGGCACCATTGTGATATTAAATTATCTTAAACGTTGGACAAAATCCAGCTATTAAGAAGTAACTATTTGAGTTTATTACTAACGGTGCACATTTGGAAGCGAAATGAGACCATTATGGCAACATGATTTAAAATTTTCCCTTATCTGAAGAAATATTAATTATTACAGTCGTTACCATGGTACGACTTCTAAAAAATTTCTTCACAACTTTTCATTATGTGAAGCCAGGAACCCAAAGCTACTTCCACCTAAAAGCTTTATATATATACTAAATTTTGTCCGTGCGATAAAAGGCACAATTATGCAAAAATCATCTCCAAACTTGTCAAATACATTGAGATGGTTAATATCTCAGTGGGGATTGCAAATCAGCATAATCGGACCAAGGGAGTGGTAATTGGGAAGGGTTCAAAAATTTGAATACCACCTTAACATGGCTTTGAGAAAACCAGCTCTTACAAAAGAATTGCAGGATAAAAAATAAACATATTTCGTTACAGCAGTTGCCAACGATTAAAAAAAAATCTCACTACAACAATTACATTGTTATTGCAAAATTTCCTCCAGAAAAATGAAAAAAAAATATTTGCTTTTTCGTATTTAATTATTTTCTCTTTAGTTATTTAAGATAAAATTATGTAAATTTGTATAATTTGGCGAACAATTTGGCTAAATTGGTTGATGTGATAATCAAGTAGTAGCTAATTTACACTTTTCATATTTCACAAAAGATTCCTACAGAGATATCATATTCGCAATAGGTTTAGCACGATTTTCTTGCAACTCCAATGTGGCAAAATCCTCGTTTTAGAATACCAAAAAAATTTAGGTACTTCTAGGTTATCCCATCGACCAATTTCGCCAAATTTTACAAATCGCCAAAGTAATAGCTAAATTATACATGTTGACATAATTTTTATTTTAAATAACGAAAAAACAAATAATTAGTAGAATATTAATAAAAATATTAATAAAAAGGTCGAAATAAAAATCACTTAATGACATTTTAAACACGTGAATCGCATTTAATGTCATTGAATGTGACATTCACGATCATCCATTATTGGCATTTAATCTTATAGTTTGGCGATAATTTTTTGGTCGACGGGATAACCTAGAAGTACCGAAAATTATATATATTTTATAATTTTCTATCATTTTAAACAGGAATTAACAATAAATTAAAAAAGTAACTGTAGATCAAAACAAAAAATATCATTTCAAAAAAGAAAATGAAAGTAAATAAACAACTTATCTATAGGTAAACAACTATAGCTAGGCTACCATATAAGGCAAATAATGCCATTTTCGCGCCAGTGAGATACCTCGATGAGTATATGACCAAATCTGTGACAAAATTTTCATATTTGGAAAAAACTTTAATCGGTATTTATACTGCATTTTCCCTACTTATGTATAGTGAAAAAACTTTGCCACAAATGTCATGTACGCACCACATTGGCGCAATTTTTTTCTGACGCCAATTTGGAGAAAACCTCGCTTTTAATTACCATTTTCATACATATTTTTAAATTATTTTCTATTATTTAAAAAAATATTAATAAATAAAAAAGTTTAATGATTAGCAATAGAACAAAATGATTTATATTATTTTAAAAAACAAAATGAAAGTTAATAAATAGTTTATTAATATAAATAAACAACTATAGTCGGTTTACCATGTGAGGCATAAAATTGCCATGTTATTGCAATCGTGCGGACGTGGTGCGTATATGATATCTGCGCCAAAACTTTAAAAAGTTGCAATTAAATTATTTTACATTTTGGATGAGGAAGATATTTATACTAAAATTTAAACATTGTACGCATTTTTTTTTTTTTTTTTTTTTTTTTTTTTTTTTTTTTGCTATATGTATAGTTACATTTAAACATAAAAAAATATGGTACTTCTAGGTTATCCCATCGAACAATTTCGCCAAGTTATACAAATCGCCAAACTAATAGCCAAATTATGCATGTTGACATAATTTTTATTTTAAATAACGAAAAAACAAATATTTAGTAGAATATTGATAAAAATACAAATAAAAAGTCGAAATAAAAATCACTTAATGACATTTTAAACGTACGTGAATCGCATTTAATGTCATTGAATGTGACATTCACGATCATCCATTACTGGCATTTAATCTTATAGTTTGGCGATAATTCTTCGGTCGACGTGATAACCTAGAAGTATCAAAATGATCCTTAAAATGCTCTCACACATTTAAAAGAGAGTGAGAGAATTTAGTTATTGCGAACATCGCTCCTGCTTATGCCTTCTTGGCATAAAATCGCATTGTTTGGTGACAAAAGTAAATTCAAACACCCAAATAAACAAATAACATACAATTAACAGATAAAACCATCTTTGAAAGTAATTCTGCTATTTCCTCCTGTAAGACACATAATGGTAGAATTAGATTTTAAAAATATTTTTTAAAAAATAGAAAAATGTTATTTATGTTTTATCTAATAAAATATTTAACATGCAGTCATTTTTTTTTTTTTTAGCCTGGCGCGAAAGAGATAAATAGCGAAATTTTGATTGAAAAAATATAGAAGAGGAAATGGTTAATTAAAAAAGACTTGTAAATTTTACTCAGCAGGAATTTTTTATTTCATAATGTTGAATTTATCAATAGTAATAACGCATAATTGCACAATTTCCTTTGAATTGCAAAATTTTTCCTTCAGTACTACTTGGTTATACCGTCGACCAATTTCGCCAAATTATACAAATCGCCAAACTATATAGATTAGCATAATTTTTCATTTAAATAACGAAAAACAAATTAGCAGAGCATATATAAAAGTAGAAATAAAATGTCGAATTAAAAGTCACTTGATGACATAATTAATATTTATATTGTACTTAATGTTAAGTGAATGTGACATTTACGATCACCCATTATTGACATTTAATCTTGGAATTTGGCGGTAGATTTTTAATCGATGGGATAACCTTTCTTTCTTCAGTTTCTAAATTTTAAAACTGTAATTTTTCCTGCAAGTGAAATTGACGAAATGGCGCAAGAAATATTAAATTAACAATAAAAAACATTTGCAAAAAGAAATAAAAGGGTTATATTCGTTGATCTCATTCTTCAAAATTACGGTGAAAAACTTTTGAAAAAGTATGACATTATTTTATAATATATATGTGTGGCAAAAATTCATATTAAAGCTAAAATTTAAATATTTGATTTAATTTTTTTAAATATAACCTCATATCTATATTATTTACGATTGAATATTAAAATATACACCAAAAATTATCTTCACTTGAAAAAAAAACAACATTATTGCGACCATTAAGAACCTAAGTCAGCATTAAGTCAGTAGTGCATTTTCGGCTTAAAAACACATCCTTTGGCGACAAAAGCAAAATGAAAATTGCATAGAAGCGAATATGTAACTCAAAACTTACAGTGTCTTTTACAACCAAATCTGCTTTTCTCTGCTGTAAGTTATATTATACGGAAATTCGGTAAAAAAGAGAAAGAAAATAATAAAAAGGGAAATAACTATCTTTCAAAATTCATTTAATCAAATTTTTAAATATTCATGTTTTTATTCTAACGTAAAGGATAAGTCGCCAAAAGTTGAACCAAATGTTATATTTCGCGTTAATTTATTTTTTAAGCATTATAAATATTTTTTTCATTTTCAAAATAAATATATTTTTATAATATTATGCCTCATTTAAGCGGTTTTTCTTTATTATTATTATTATTATTATTATTATTATTATTATTATTATTATTATTATTATTATTATTATTATTATTATTATTATTATTATTATTATTATTATTATCAGTAGTTATTTTCTACTTTTATTTGGAAGATATTTGTAATATTTCTGATAGATATAGCCATTTCAATTCTTTTAGCAGTTATAATTTTCGCCAAAAATAATTACTGGCAACCCTTTTGTCAAAAATAACCGAAAAATACGAAATTTATTATGAAAAATCAGGGTTATCTCTGTAAATTTGAATCATAAACCTTCGGGAAAATATTTCCTATCGAATGATACAATCGGCAAAAAAATCTATCGGGTAGTTTTTGAAAACACCCGTTTGGAAGTTTCAGAACTTCTGCTTTATAATATATATGATTTATTAAAATATTAAAGGATGTGCTAAAAATAGTATAGGAAAACTAGAAATTCAAAGAAACGTTACATCATAAAAGTTATATAACAAAATGAGTTATATAATAAAAGCTATTTTCTTATAAACATATGTAACTACTTGTTAGACATTTTTTAAACATAAAAGTGTTTAAAAAATATAATATGTTAATTATGACAAGAAAAACTAAATACAAATAAAGGTACAATCCGCGTAGATTTAATTATATACATATATAAGAAAAAAATCTTTTGTATAGTTTCATGAATTCCTTTTATTTCCTTTATTATCTAATAATCAGCAGCAAAGAATTGTATTAATTTTTTTTTTAGTTTGCCATTCTTCTTTAGAATTTCAACACCTCTTCTAAAATAATATGGTTTTAAAGAAATATTAAAGATGTTAGTGAAGTTTTTCTTATAGCTTTTCTTTTGCGCAATTATTAATTTTCCAAAAAAAAAATGTTATATCCTTTAAACCTTTATCTGACGATTTATTTATCAAGAAATTGATCCACGTCAATAATTACCTTCTTTAATATCTGGAGGTATACTGGAAGTTTTAGATAATACTAATGTGGCATTTAGGCAGGGTTTTTTTTTTTTTATTAACTTTTATTAAATAAATCTGTCCTTATAATTTTTTTGTGAAATATTTACAAAAATAATCACATTAATTAACCAAAATTACTCTTTTGAAAATATAACAATTCTTAAAAAAGCAATGAGTTTATTAATGAGTAATGAGTAAAGCAACGAGTTAAATTTATTTAACGGAAAAAAGAAATACATTCAAAAATGAATAATAAAACGACCACTTTTTGAAAATATTTAGTTTCGACTGTTTCTCTATTTTGTCTAAATTTGATCGAGAAGAGTGCTTTGTGTGGAAATAATAATTTTTTTTTATCAATAGACAGAATAAATAAGCTTTATATAAAGTTTTCTTCAACGGTAGTTTAAGGTACCGTCGGTGCATAAAGGTTTTTTTTTTATCATTTGCCATACAGAGAGAATTTTTTAGCTCTACATGCTTTTTTTCTTTATTCTATTTTTAACACTTTCCAACAAAGTTGAAAAGTGCTTATGCATTCGGTTTGTCTGGCCGTCTGTCCGTCTGGCCGGATGGCCGTATGTCCGGATGGTAGGGCTGGGCGATATACCGTAATATCGTTATATATCGATATTTCTTTAAGACCGCGGTAACGATATTGAGATTTCAATCCTTCCGATATATCGTTTCAAACGGTATTTCATTCTACTTTCGGAATTACGGAATTTCGAATCTACCTCTGTCGGCGCAAAAGTTGTTTACTTTTGCAAATGTTCACGCTGTAATCGGCACTTGCGTGATACTTCCGGTTTTGAGCCGGTGTCGCGCACACACCGGAATATGGGCGAACAGTCTACTTTTTGCGCTGGTGTCGCGCATATACCGGAATATGGGCGAACCGTCTACTTTTTGCGCTGGTGTCGCGCACATACCGGAATATGGGCGAACCGTCTACTTTTTGCGCTGGTGTCGCGCACATACCGAAATATGGGCGAACAGTCTACTATTCTGATGTATTGCTTTATTTATCGGAGTTCGTTCGAGAATCGAAGTTGAAACACTCGTTCGAGGATCGGGCATTTCCGCTACAATCACTTGTTGACTCCATATCGATGGCTGACTGTTGTTTTCCTGTGAGCTTGTGTACAGTTATTGCTGCCGGAATGCAGAATTGATTGCCATATTTTCAAGAATGTGAGCACAATTAATCGATATTTCTTGTATGTTTGTTTTTCATTTATTAATAGCATTAATAAATAATTATATTAAATCACATATTATTTTACATTTTTATTAATAACATTAATAATTTACATGTATGGTAATTCTATTATGTCATTTATTTTAAACAGAAATTTTACTTAAAGCGGAAGTTTTTTCTTTTTTCATTGTGATTCACCTTAGTTTTAGAGTTTATTGGATACTAGTGTTTTTACCCGTTTTGCGTACGGGTTTTTAAAAAAATCCCCCCCCCCCAAAAAAAAAAAAAAAATGAAAATCTTTTTCAAATTAGGAAGGAAAATACTTTTCATTTTGAAAGATCGCTAAAACTCTATGGATGGTGTCTTTCTGCTTGGCAAAACATATTACCCATCCACAGCAGATGACAATATGATTATTGTATAAACATTCAAGTTTTGATTTCGCTGAGCTCGATAAACAAAAACAAACGATGGATAGTTTCCTACGTTTTCTTTGAAGTTCTTCTGTACTAGACACTTGTAAAAGATGCTCAAATTTTGTAATAACTTATTATATTTTAATAAAAATTTGTCACACAGCCTAATTTACTATTATTGCAAATTGCTGAAAATTTGAAAAAAATCGGTAAATTAACTTAGGAGTTATGAATTTTTTTCCCTTTTAATGGAAAAGAATAAAAGGTTTTGTTTTTCTTCCTCCCCCCCCCCCTTTTCGTTTGTATGTGCCGTTGAATGTGTTTTTCGCGCACTTAAACAACTGAAACTAGTTGATACTTTCACAAAACCCTTTTTATAAGTTTTAAAAAAAAAATCAAACAGTTTATCTCTCATAAAAGAATGAGGATAGTTTTGATTTTGAATATCATGGCTCTTTTTTTATTTCAAGCGTTCACTAATGCAAAAACATCGGTTCAATGTCAATCTTATTTTTTTATACCTCGTTTGCATTTCCATATTTTTGTTTATTTATTTATTTTTTGTTTTTGCATTGCACATCTGAGATTGTTCTCTTTCAACAAAAGCCGTTTTTTAATATTTGTTTTCAAGTTTTTTTTTCTTTACTGGAATACTTTCATTTTTGAAACTGGTTTCGAAAGTAAAAGCATCCTAGAAAAAAAAAATCTGTAAACAAAATCGAAAAAGTAAAAGATCATTATAAAAATTAATTCAGCATTATTATTAAAGGAAGAAGAAGAAAAAAAAAACGGTAGTTAGCAAAACGTCCTGATTTGGGACTTTGTACTCTATTAAAGAAATTTCGTGTTTTCTTAAAATTATTTGATGATTCTAATGCTTTCATTTGTATTCTGACTAATAACAGAATTATTTATTATAACAACGAAAAGAAGGGGTTCCTTACTGCCCAAAATTGCAGAAATGCAATTTTTTTTTTTTTTTTTGTATTGTAATAAAAAAAATTCTAAGTTTATAGGTAATTAAAGTATTTTCTTTCAATATATCTAATGTCTATTTGTTGTCTTATATACATTTTCTTCTTTCATTTTAATGATTTATAATGTTTAACTTTCTAAGAGTTTTCAATAACACATATTTTAGATCAGATTTGCAGGTAAAGGGTTTGCATATTTTGAATCAATACATTAAAATTAAAATTTATGTTCCTTGGAATATGTTAAGATATTGATATTTTTGTTTTTTCTTGATAATTAACATACACACACACACATATATATATATATATATACTATTATGTGTTTGTAGTATTTTATACAGAGGACAGTTACATGTATAACCCTATAATGGAGTGACACATGAATTGAAATTTATCGATATATCGAAAATTATCGATATTTGGTCAGCGATATATCACGATATTAAAATTCTGATATCGCCCAGCCCTACCGGATGGCCGTCTGTCCGCGCTCTAACTCACGTAAATATACTCGGATTGCCATGAAATTTTAGGACGTTATTGACATTTATCCTAGCACAAACCCTATTGAACATGAAGTTTCTACCATGATTAGTTTATCTACAGAGATAATAAAAAATTTCCCATTATATTACGGCCTACGGAGAAAAATCGTTAATATACTTGGATTGCCATGAAATTTTAGGACGTTATTGACGTTTATTCTAGCACGAACCCTATTGAAAATGAAGTTTCCATTATGATTAGTTTATCTACAGGGCGAATCAAAAGTTTTCCATTACATTACGGCCTATGGGGAAAAATCGTTAATATACTCGGATTGCCATGAAATTTTAGGACGTTATTGACGTTTACACTGGCACAAGGCCTATCGAAAATGAAGTTTCTACCATGATTAGTTTATCTACAGGGCGAATCAAACGTTTCCCATTACATTACGGCCTATGGGGAAAAATCGTTTCAAAGGAATTTTAAAGATGTTATATCCTGTCAAACATATTAAAATATGCATTCTATAAAATATAAGGTGAAAATGTAGCTATTATTCATTTACAGCGCCACACAAAAGAATTCTATTAGATAATAATAAAAGGAAAAATTGTGTGTGACATATTTAAGATATATTAAGCTGTTTCATGTATAATAACCCGCGAGTAGTCGCGACTTTCTTCACAACGTCATTAGTCGCGCTCGGTCTTTTCGCCGCTATGCCCCCCACATACCTAATATGTAAAATAAGAAATATTTTTTGCCTAATATACGAAAATAACATTTCAATGAAGACATAAATTTGCAGTTTTCTTAAATTATGTATTTTATTCATGAGATCTGGAGTAATTGGAAAAAGTAAAAATGAACTGACATTAGTGATTGTTACGTAGACATTTTCGCCAATTTCAACTTTGTTTCTAAAAATGTACCTGAAGAAAAAACAGAGCTGTCCTGTTACTTCACTAAGGTGGTCAAGAAACCTTCAAAGTCAGATATATGGTAGATCGCCGTTGTATTTCTAATGTGATGCAAGTTAGAAGAATATAAGTTATACGGGCGGCAAAAAGACCGACACGCGACTACTGACGGGATAACACTGATATATGTAACTGAAGCTTAATATAAAACATACGCTACTATCTTGCATAATATGAAGTACATAGCATTTACAAGGACATACAAAAGATTTCAAATAGTATATTCTTTCCGAAGTACCGTATATGTGTCCGATAATGGCTGATGGAGGCATGAAATGCATTTTAATTATGATATGCGCGTTTATATTTCGCTAAATATATGCACATTATATGGTGTCTATAAATGTTATAGTTGATACACAGGGCTACCCAAAAGAGCTCACCAACGTTACTGAATATGAGCGTAAATTATTTAAAAGTGGTTCTTAAATAAGCTATGCATTTCTTACGCTGAGCTTCATTCAATTTACTGAGAAATGTTGCAGAATATAGATAAAAGGATATACAGGGTCACGCAAAGAATTCGGTACATGGTCGCCTATGAATGATAATTTATGAAAATGTGATTTCAGTTGTTTTAAAAGGGTTTTAGTTTACAATAAAATTTAGCCAAATGCTGACGTGTAATAAAGGTACAATGTAAACTACAGGGCTAAACAAAAGTATTCAAGTATGTTTCCATCTAATAGTATGAATTGCTGAAAAAGAAATTTCAAGTTACTGGGTATATTCTTGCTAAACTAAATTTTCCCATAACTGATTTATGAAATACAGGGCTGTTCAAAAGTACTGGAATACATATTTTGGTATATTTGACAATACACTATTATTTCCCTAAATAACAAAGTTTTGTTAAAGATTTCATTAAGTGTTGGAAAGTGCTTCATAATCTATTCTTAACGCATGATTTTTCTTACTTGTTTTTATTGAAAATCATTAATGTAAAAAAAAAAAACCAATATAAGTTGAACTATTTTATTCAATTTGTTATACAATGCATGTTAAAAAACTTTCTTCTGCAATACCTGATTGTTATATTTAAAACTAGTATATCTACACTAGTAAAAGAACAAAACGCTCTGTCTGCGTGTGTGTGTGTAGGTGTCTGCGATGGCTAGCAAAATCTACAGCACGTACGAAGCTTAAAATTTTTTTTAGAGTAGCCCAATACCTCTCCTGATGCACCTGAGGCTCAGAATTTTAATTTTTTGATTAGTTTCATAGATATTAATTATGAAGCGGAACTCACTCTCATCAAAATGTCATTTTTTAAATGTTCTGGCAAAGAAAACGTTTGCACATGCGCAGAAACTCAATTACGCATCTAATTGGAGGAAGAACCTTTTTACCCCGTTTATTTCTGTTTTTGGATCATTTTGTTTAAATCCAAATCAACCAAACTGCTCGACGTAGTTAAACTTAAGAGACATATTTCGAAAGATCATATTTTTAGGTCTCAAATGCAATAATCAATTCGAAAAAATGTTGCAGTTAACCTTTTGAAAACAAATATTCAAAAATGGTCGTTTTCTCCAAAACTATTTTTCTCCCTTTTGTCAATGCCCCTCCAAGGCGTAAGATATAAACAAACCAAAAAATTATCTTGGAGATGAAACTTTCTTCTGACTGATGGTGTAATTGGTTTTAAAATATTTGGATTTTAACCCTTTCAAATACACTGGCAAAAGAAGGTCATTTTGCAACTCGCAGAGAGGGTATTTTTTCCATGCAAAAATTATCTTAACGTGCATATTTCAACTCAGTCTTTTAAAATCTTCTCGATGGACCAAATTTATACTCCTTACAAAAAATTCGACACGTTCGGACGGATAGAAATATTTTTTACAAAAAAAATGTGAAAAAATTTGATGAAATCAATAAAAAACAGATCGTTTTCATTGCGGTTTTGACTTAGAAAAAAGCAATCCTATAGGTACCGGTAAACAAAAAACATATTTTTTAAGCTTAAAAACATTTTTATAATCTATGATGCAATCGGTTTTTAAAATATAAGATTTAACCCTTTCAAATACACCGGCAAAAGGAATCACTTTGCGACTCACAAATAGAATATTTTTTCTACGCTAAAAGTATCTATAAGTACATATTTCAGCCCAAACTTTTAAAAGGATCTAAATAGATGAAATTTACACCTTCTTAAAAAATTTTAAAACGTTCGGACGAGTAGAAATAATTTTTACAAAATAAAAAGTGCGAAAAATTTGAGGAAATCAGTAAAAACCAGATCGTTTCATTGCGGTTTCTCCTTTGCAGGGCGCAATTCTATATACGTCCTGACAAACCGAAAATATTTTCTTAAAGCTAAAACATTCTCATAATTTATATTGCAATTTGTTTAAAAAAATATATAAGATTTAACCCGTTCAAATACACCGACAAACATGAATTACATCCCGGCTAAAAGTAACTAGATGCCCATATTTTAGCACAATCTTTTTAGAGCCTTTCAATAAACCAGATTTACATTACTTTCAAAAATTTTGGAACTTTTTTATGGATAGAATTCTTTTTTTTACAAAATAAAATGTGTGAAAAATTTTACGAATTCAGTAAAAACCTGAATGTTCCTTCGTGGTTTCGTTGGCTCTCGGTTCGCATAGTTTCCAAAAAATCAAATTACATAGAAAACAAAAAAACCAAACAGCATGTGCTTTCAATTCAATATTTTTTCGCGATTTTTCCGTTTTAAAAATATAAATTTTGACAAAATGGACTTAAAGATATAAAATCATAGAAATTTGAGTTTAATTTAAGGGTCATTTAGAAAGCAAATAACACGTTTGAAAACTGAATAACATCACGGGCCCGGGCAACACCGGGAAGGACAGCTAGTATATTATAAAACTTTTCATTTACAAGTGTCTATAACATGAATTGTGCTTTAAAAATCAAACAACAAACCACCTAGATTTTTATATTAATGTGGTTGCTTTATTTTGACGATATAATAACATTATTAAAATAGCAGATGTGTGTGAAAAAACTATTTCACATCTTAATTAAGTGATCCAATTACACAATCAGTAATTTGAAACATATAAAACAAATAATAAAATCCTTCTCAAATTACGTAACACATTTCAAAAACATAACATACTTTAAAAAAAGGCGAGTACATTTGCGATAGAATTGTTTATTTGCATGTAGTTGCTTCATAATATTTTAGTTAATACCATTTCGTTAATAAAATTAGTTAATAATATTTTAGTTTAAAAATACTTATTATAAAATGTAAATTAAAAAAAAATACTACAATGAAAAAGAAATAAACTCGAAAAAAAAGTAAAAAAAAAACAATAGAAACATTCAAAGAATTCAACTTAAAAAAAGTTCTTGAATGTAGAAACTCTGAATTCAACTTTTGTAAAACGTTACTTTAATGGTCATTTCTCTAACACGTAACTTGCCTGTCTCTCGTAGATGTATAAATCTAGAATTTCTTGAGATTTAAAAGTGAAATCCTAACTTAATTCTTACTATGAAGGATTGAACGAAACACTATGCGAGATTTCATTTTTTAAATATTCTTAAAAATAAAAACTTTTTTTATATAAAAGCATTGTGTTGTAAAACAAGTTAAATAAAACATTTAATTGATTTTCTTTTGAATTAACATTTTTGTTTTAAATATAAAAATAATAAAATGGTATTTACCATTTCATAGTATAATACGAAGTATACAAAAATGTGTTATGCAATATAAATAATTAAGATAAATTTTTAAGTTGTTCTGTGAGCAATTAATATGACATAAAAAAAGAATTGCACAGCATAAAATTTTAAAATGTAATCTTTGTTGCTTGTATTATTAAGAACAAGTCAAAAATTGTAAATAAAATGCAACATATGTGTTGTGTTCGTACTATAACTTGTTTTATAAATATTCAGAGCTTGGTGCAATAACTTATACATTCTTTAAAATATAGATGTAGAAATGCTCTTACAAAAATAAATGAATAGGAAATTTACTAAGATTATATATTTAAAATTGAGTAATACGGAAATGATATGAATCCACCTTAAATTGATCACAACCACCATGGCCAGATCCCAAGTTAAATTTTACTATAATGGATTGAAAGAGACACAATTCGAAATTTAATTTTAAAATAACTCTTAAAAATAAAAAATAATTTTTAGAAATCTATTGCGATGTTTTGAGTGGTCTAAAACCTTTTAAATAAAAAATTTGGTTGATTTCCTTTTAAATTAACAGTTTTGTTTTAACCCTTTAGAATTATGAATTCATGAAAATTTTACATTCTAAAGCATTTTACGTAACTTGTTTAAGCTTAAAAGATTTACATAATCATTTAATAAATTTTTGAAGGATTGAAAGGATTTAGAAGGATTAATAAAATTTGAATTTACCGGGATTTTGTGCGATATTCATAACCCCACACAAATCTTTTGTTTTAAATTGTTTTCTTAGTATTTTGTAGAATTATAAAGTGTACAAAAAGGATGTTCTTACAGTATAAATATTGAAATATTTCCGAACTGAAAAATCCCCGTTCCTCTCCCTCAGCTCCAAGAAAGCTGAAAAGGTACAAAGGCAAAAGAAATCATCTTTATAAAAATAGTGTTGTTTTGTGTAACCAACAATTCCTTTGGAACAAAACTAAGTAATGAATCTGCAACTCATTTTAAACAGGATTAAAACTAATTCATGTAAATTGCAAAAGCGATCAAGAATGTTTCTATCTATTAGTATAAGTCGCTGAAAAAAAAATTAAAACCAGCAAAAAAATCGGCAAAAAGGATCATCAGAAGATTTTTATTATAAATCGCGATAAAAAGTTATTTACACATGACTTTAACCAACGAATTTTTTTGTTTGATTGATTAATTCTTCTTTAATTCTATGTGAACGAAGTCACGGATAACAGTTATTTTCAACGGGTTATTTTCTTAAAAACATATTTTCTTACCAGAGCTTATTACACATTTTATAAAGTTAAATAAAAAAGTAAAGAAAATGATACTTTAATTATGACCGGAAAAGCTGAGCAAAAATTAAAAACACAATCCGTGTACCTGTAATTAAAAAAAATAATAAAATGAAATAAAAATAAAATAAAATAAAATAAAATAAAATAAAATAAAAGCAATTATTTTTCTATAGTTTCCTGAAGTCATTTCGACTTTTTTTTATAATTTTTTTTTTCTTTTCTATAATTATCAATTTTTCCAATAAAAAAGTTATATCATCTAAAAAACTTTATTATTTGCAAACAGAGAGAGTTTATAGCTCTAATATGAATGCGTGTTTTTTATTTATTAATTTATTTTATTTTAATAAAAATTTTTAAATTCGAAAGAAAATAAATTGAACTACTCTATTCAATTTGTTATATGTTATATATTAAAAGAAACTTTCTTCTTTGATATAAGTTTGTTGGATATAAAAGTAGTATATATTTTTTTAATTTGAATTGTTTGGAAATATAATTATTATTAATATTATTATTTTAATATGACCTAATATTGATCATTAAAACTTTTTCGCGCGTAATAATTTAATTATTTTAGGAATTTAACAATGACGACATTTAATACTTAGAATTTTACGCGCGACGTAATTATCAGTTTTGAATACGTTTCGTGGAAGTACGTTATTATTTTAAAGCTTTCGTATTTTTTAAAGGTAATATAATATCTTGATGTATTTTTTTACATTTTATCATTTGATTGGTATTTTTTTTTTTTTAAATTCTGTTTTATTTAAAAAATAAAATTTTTATTTCAACTGGAATGTGACGACTATATATATATAATTTTTATTTAAAAATTTTTTTTTGAAAAATATATGTTAATCATAATGTTTTTTAGCCAGAAATTAATTTCTTTGAATTCTTCATAAACAATGATCAGTATTAAATACCCTGTAAATCGTTCCAGAAAATGTTCTATATCAAAACACTTTAAATAGGCCTTTAATATTTAAAAAAAAATTGAAGTCTGCTAAAAAAAACAATATTTTTGGTTAATAACTGTGTTATATTAAATTATTTTACTAATTATGAGGTATTATTGTGTTACAAAATGGATTAATCATGCATGTGTCTGTTTCTTGATGCATACAAAACTGCGGTAATGTAGTTCATAATAAATACACCCAAGAGTATACATTGTTTTGACTCTTCTATGCCAATTTTTATAATAATGAGAATATTGCAACGATGCTTCAACAACTTTGATTTTAATGAAATACAGTGACATCACTAGAAGTACCAAAAAAGGACACCATTGTCATTAAAACAATACTGAGTTTGACCTTGTTCAAACTGAAAGGTCAACAACCTTTTATACGATGTCATAGGCAGTATTACTTTGACACTCTTAGTATCCCTTTTCTGTATTCATATTTCTTATATTGAGAGCTAGTTTGTTGAACACTGGAACTTCATTTATTTTTATTTATTTATTTATTTATTTTGGTTTAATATCAATATTGAAGTTTAATTTCAAAATTGCAAAGAAAAAATACAAGTTCATAACCATCTAAATGTACACTATGGAATCTATCTAACGATTTCTAATGTATTCGGATAACAATATTAGACAGCCTCTTCTGTTTGCAACATTTTCGCACTTATTTATTATCCTGTTCGTCTTTGAAACGAAATTTTCAAACTTCTTAGATTTCATTTTCCGGACGAATGAAGATGAATCACCATAATGTCCACCTATAGTCCACCTATTGTCGATGAAGGAATAATGCTGTTGTTTGAATGTAAAAGAATATATTTTAAAGGGTACTTAACAGTATAGTGATGTATTTAATTACAAAAAAAGTATATTTATTAAAAAGCTTTAGATTGGAAATATATATTGGATTAAAAATGGAAATTTTTAAACAGGAGGAAAATGTTTGCTTTAAATTATTTATTAAAAAGTTCATTATTAAATACCCTAGAAATGCTTCGAGAAATTAATCTATTTAACATTTATATAAAATTTTATAGAACATTACACATGGATTATAACATTTTAAATAGTATCCTAATACATCATTTAATAACTTGTTTCATCTAATATCAACATTGTAATTTACGTTTTAAATTAGTATAAAAAATACAAGTTCATAGCCAATTTTGGGCTCATATCCACAGATTGGTACATAGTTATTTAACCGTCCAACTATTTCAAATGTATATAGACCACATTCGACAGCATACTCAGCTTGCTGTTTTTACTCACTCATTTAATATCCTGTTCGTCTTTCAAGCAAAATCCTCTTATTTCTTAGACTTCGTTTTTCAGACGAATAAATACGAATCATCCTAATTTGAAGTCAACCTGTTGATGGTTAAGGAATAATACTTTCCTTTCAATGAAAAAAAAGAATACCTTAAAAATGGTAAATAAATTTATTTTGAGGTAAACTTACAAACTACACTGCATGCAAATTATTTAAATATGACAAAAATATTTAAAGGTGTTAAATTACTTTAATTCTTAGTACTTCCAAATCTAACGATAGCCTTCGTCAGAGAAAAATACTGTTTTTAGGTAGATTTCGTAAGAAATACTACCTATTGCAATCGCACCAGTTTATCTATCTATCTATCTATCTATCTATCTATACATATATCTCACTTTTTTATGGACACGAATACTTTTATAATTCTTCACCAATCTCCACCAAACTTGTACATAAAATCAAAGGGATTAAAATCTTGGCTAAGTTCGTTAATGGGCAAAATCAGACCAAGGGGTTCGGAATTGGGGGCGTTTTTGTGAAAACCGAAAAAACGCCATAACTTCTTAATTAAAGTAGATATCGAATCGGTTTAAAGTTTATATTACTTCTTAAAAATGGACCAAAAGTATATGCATGACAGAATTTTGATAAATTTAGAAGTGGGCTCAAGGGGCGAAAAAAACAGGGATTTTGAGAGAAAAAAATTCATAACTTCGTCAATTTTCAAGATATCAAGTCCAACTAATTTTTTTGTAAATGTTCTTAAAATTATCTAAAACTTTTGTACTTACAAGTTTTTGATAGGACCAACTTTTACTGATGAAAAAAAATTAAAAACGAAAAGAAAAAGGGCGCTGAAAAAAGAGAAAAATCCATAACTCCGTCAATTTTTAAGATATGAAATCTGATTAAATTTATTTTACATCTTCTCAAAAATATCTACAGCTTTTACATTGACAAGTTTTTCATAGGACTAATTCGTATAGCAAAAAGAAATTAAACAAAAATAGGAGTTGGAGAAAAAACCTCAAATCCAAACTGCTTATATTCTGACTCATTTTTAAATTCATTTTTGATTTTAAACGCATCCAAATGGTAGATCCTCTTATTTAGAAACTGTATAAAGTGAAGCATTGGTCAAATTTCTGATAAAGACAGAATATATTTCAAAAAAGGCTACCTAAAAGGGTATTTTGAACAGAATTTTCCGAAATCATTGTGACTGAAAATTTAAGGAAGTGTTCAAATAAGAAATTGCGTTTTTTTCTGACTCGTTTTTAAATCCATTTTTGCTCTCAAATGCATCCAATTTACAGATCCTCTTATTTAGGAACTAAATAATGTGATGCATTGATCGGTTTTATGATAAAGACAGAATATATTTTGAAAAAGGCTACCAAAAAGGATATTTTGAACAGAATTTCGCGAAGTCTTCATGATTTGAAAATTTAAGGAAGTTTTCACATAGCAAATTGCGTTTTTTATGACTCGTTTTAAAATCCATTATCGCTCTCAAACGCATCCAACTTACAGATCCTCTTATTTAGGAACTATATACTGTGACGCATTGGCCAGTTTTTTGATAAAGATAGAATATATTTTTAAAAATGCTGTCAAAGTGAGTATTTCGCACAAAATTTTCCGAAACAATCATGATTAAAGAATTAAGGATGTATTCAAACAACAAATCGGTTATTTTATGACTCATTTTTAAATTCAATTTTTTTTCTCAAATGCATTCAACTGACAGTTTTTTGTTATTTAGGAACTGTATAATGTAGTGTTTTGGTCGATTTTTTAATAAATTCAGAATCTATTTCAAAATATGTTGTCAAAATGGGCATTTGAGCTGAATTTTTCTTAAGATGATGCTGATAAAACCAGTTTTTGCAGAAAAATGAAATTAAAAATTTTTCATAAACGGCCAAATGAAGTTATTAAACTGGGTTTAATAACTCCGCCTATAGGCCCAGCCGACAGGGATTTTTAATGTCTTATTTTCGAATGTCAAGTCGTTGATTTCAAACAGAAGTGGAAGTGTCATTTGCCAAAGTAAACGTTAATAACAGTATTGTTTGTGTTGTCTGACAAAGTCTGTTTTAACAGTTGAAATTACTATGAATTAAAGTAATTTAGCATCTTTTAAAATATTTTTTGTCGTATTTTTATGTAGTTTACTTAGAATGTAATTTTTAAGTTTACATTTTTTTTTAAAGATGAATTTAGCATTCCATTTTTCATTTTTCTAATTTAGCATTTGATCATTTTGCATGTATTTATTGAGAAAAAGAATAATTTCTGCATCACAAAAATTCAGACTGGAAGCTTAAATCGGATTAAAAGTATTAATTTAGAAGCGTGGGAAAAACAATAACGTTAAATTATCTCTTAACAGTGTTCATTACTAAATATCTGAAAATGGTTAGAGAAAACATTGTATTGAATCACTTTTCAATTGTTCTCTTATATTTCATTTATTAATTAATTTCAATATGAAAAGTATAGGTTATTTTTTTAAATTGTTATAAAAATATAAAGGTTCAAATCGATCGCTATATCTATCTAATTGTACAAATATTGTATGAGTCATTTTCAATAGATGTTTAATATTATTAATTCATTTCATTTAATATCAATAGAGTTACTTTTTAAATTGATATAAAAATGCAGGTTCATATTCATCTATTTACTTATCTAACTTTATAGAATCCAATTTCAAGTATATATGGAAAAAATATTCTACAGCATATTCAACTTACTGTATTTTCGCACTCATGTATTATTCTGTCCGAGTTTTAAACGAAATCGTCCTACTTTTTAAATTTCATTTTCCAAACGAATTCCTCTTGCCGAAGTTTTCCTGTACAAGAAGGTATATTTACAAAAATTATAATGATACTATAAAAGTTTAGATAAATATAAACCGACTTAAAATACAAAGTCCGGCTATTAATTTCCAGGACTCTCGGAATAACTCAGTAGAAAAATAAGGTTAAACGCATAGCCATCTAATGATTCGAAGTAATACCAATCAGCCATAATGGACGTCTGTACAAATTTCGGGAAGAAGTTTCAATGTAATCTTTAGGAATGCTCTTTAATGGTGACGTTAGAGTTTTATTGGTGGTTTCGAGATCCTGAAATCTTGTTCCCTTCAGCGAATTTTTCAGCTTAGGAAATAGGTAAATGTATGCCGGTGCTAGATCTGGAGAGTATGATGGATGCTGCATCTCAACTACACTAAGATTCGCTTTACAGGCAACGCAATGGTATTTAAGACATTAAAGAATTTCGACAACAGGAATTTACGAGCTACGGTTTAATGCGCCCTTTCACGAGAACCACTTATTTCAGAATGGCGCCGAGTTGACTGCATATGCCCAAGAAAACGCTCTTCAATATGCAATCAACAGAACCACCTTCTGTCTTTTCGTTCTTGTACAGCGATGTCAGTCCTGGAAATTAATAGTCGGACCTTGTATAATGAAAATAATAACTTTAAATTATCTATTAACAAAGTTCATTATTAAAACGATTACTATGGTTAGAGAAAACATTCTATCGAAACATTTTTTAATAGTTCTTTAATATTTCATTTAAAAACAGTAATTTAGCACTTATTTCTTTGAAAAAAATACAGGTTCATATTCATCTGTCTTCCTTTCTAACTGTTCATATACATCAATAAACATTTTTAACAGCTGTCTAATATTATGTAGCTTTCATTATAAAAAGTAAAAAGCTACCTATTACAGCCGTCCTGAGGAAAGCACTTGGATTTTGGTATATTTTCACCGATCATGAACCCCAGATCCCAAAACAACCTGCGTTCAAATGTTGGCATACATATATATGGGAAATCTCCTCCACTATTAGATCTGCATATTATTTTCTACGCATCGCAACTCTGATGAACAGGCTCTCAGTGAGGCAGACGATTTTGAAGAAACTATTAATTCCTAAGAAGCCAGACGATTTAAGCGGTAGAAAAAAGAACTGAACGGAAGAAAGGAGAATGGAATGTTTTTAGTTTTAAGTTGGTGTAAAAAGAACGTAAGATGAAGACGAGTTCCCGTATAAGATGTAATTGATTAATTAGAGTTATGATTGTTTGCTTTGTAAATAGTCTTATGTAAATATCTTTTTTGTAAATATTAACGTTTAATATAAGTCATTTAAAAGTTTAAAAACGGTGTCAGAATTTAATTTACCTCCGAGTTTATTTACTTATGTGTTCAAAAGAACTTTTTAAAGAAGAATCTCCATAAATTTTGGTCTCAGTAAGTGAGATACAGACGCACGCCCACAGAGATGGAAATATATATTTTTTAATATCTTGGAAGCCGATATTTTTTAGAACTGTGATGGAATGTCAAGCCTACAAAGCTATTTCAGAAGAGGTAAAATTTTGCGATGAAAGTGAAATCAAAGTGTGTGAAGCTGAGCATCTGATTATGAAGTGAGTTTATTATTTCATTTTTCTTTTCAATAATGGAAAAAATAGTTGATTTAAAGGAATTAGAGTTTTCTTTGAAAACTGAAAAATCAGCTAGTATTAAGACATTGCACAAATTAATTTTTGGAGAAATCGGTGACAGAAATAATCGACGTAGAATTCGGAATTTTACTGGGTTTACGTTTGAAGTAGATTCCGATGAATATCAAACTAAATTCAAAGAAATTAAAAATAATTTTTCTGTTAACGACTTAATTACCATTTGCAATGTTTTGTGTATAAATAATTCGGGAACTTTTGATGAAATTGCTGCCAGAATAATTTCTAGTTTATGTGATTTTAATATTTTAAAAATTAATATGATAGCCGATGTAGGTACTCTTAGTGATGACGAAAGTGTCGATGAATTTAATGATGATTTACAAGATAAAACTAAAAATATTTCAACTGTTTTTGAGAATAATATGAAAAATGATTCTGGTAGTTCTAATTGTGAAAGTAATGAAAATCAGAAAATTCTGATTCCTGATTATGTTATTAAACCAAGCATTTCTATTAATGATATTGAAAGTATGATTACAATGTTTGAAGGTACTCAAGTACAAAATATTAATAAATGGATTGCCGATTTTGAAGATATTGTTTCATTATTTAACGTTAGTGATTTGCACAAATTGATTTTGGCTAAACGCCGTATGACAGGCAAAGCAAAATTATTTCTTGAAAGTGAAACAAATATTAATTCGTGGTCTAAATTAAAAGCCCTACTCATATCTGAATTTGGTCAAACGTGCAATTCAGCTGAATTACACGAATTGCTGTCCAAAAGAAAAATTAGACCACATGAATCGTTAGATGAATATTTTTTAAATATGAAACAATTATGCTCAAAAGGCAATATTGAAGATTCTGCCCTTATTCAGTATGTAATAAATGGAATTAATGACCCCATTTCTAAAAAATCTTTTTTGTATGGTTGTCCCAATATTGCTTAATTTAAACAAAAATTAAAGATTTATGAAAAAATAAGATCGGAGTATGAAAATGCAAAATTTCATAAATATGAAGGAGCTAAGCCTAAAATTAAATCCGAAGTTGAAGTTAAGAACAAATTTAAGCCTGTAAAGCCAAATATGCGTTGTTTTAATTGTGGCGGGAATAATCATAAGAGTATTAACTGTGTAAATAAAGATAAAGGGCCGCTTTGTTTTGCTTGTAACGCTTATGGTCATAAATCATTTCAATGTAATAAATCTAAAGATACAAGTGTTAAAAATGCTCAGTCACAAGTAAACATTATTACATCCCAAGATTTAATTCTGAAAGAGATAAAGCTTTATTCTTTGCGTTTAATCTCTTTAATAGATACTGGTAGCCAAAAGACTTTGTTAAAGAAAAGTATTTATGATAATTTGAAGAACTTTGTAGAATTAAAACCTACGAGTATCTCTTTGACCGGTCTAGGAAAACCTCAATTAAACCAGAAGGTTGTTTCAATTCAGAAATCGAAGTAGATGGTTCAAAATTTAAAGTTACTATTTTTGTCGTTAAGGACAGTTGCATTAATTTCGATTTAATTATTGGCACTGATGTTATTCATCAAGGTACATTAACTATTTCTGAGAATAAAGTGAAACTGTTTAAAGCTGAAGTTCAGTCTAATGACTTTTTAGTTAATATTGTAAATGTTTTGGATGAGCCTAAAATTGATTTAACTCACATTGCTGACAAAAAATTACGTTCAGAGTTATACTCTTTAATTGAAAATTATGTACCAATTAAAACTAAAACAGTAGATGTTAAAATGAAAATTAATTTAACTGACGAAATCCCAGTTTGTTCTTCTCCTCGAAGATTACCGCCATGCGAGAAAAAAATAGTCGAAAACCAAATTGAGGAGTGGCTAGCTCAGGGAATAATTCGAGAAAGTTCTTCTAATTTTTCTTCGCCGGTTGTGTTAGTCAAGAAAAAACATAACACAATGAGACTTTGTGTTGATTACAGATGTCTTAACAAAAAGACAGTACGCGAGCATTTCCCCTTGCCAGTTATTGATGATGTAATAGACCAATTACATTCTGCCGAAGTATTTACCACCATAGATTTGAAAAACGGTTTCTTTCATGTAGATGTTGAAGAAGACTCGCGGAAATACACCTCGTTTGTTACTCATGAAGGACAATACGAATTTTTGAAATGTCCATTCGGGTTGACCAATAGCCCTAGTGTTTTTCAAAAGTATATTTATAATGTATTTCGAAACCTATTAAAAGATCACATTGTTGTCACTTATATGGATGATTTAATAATACCTGCTAAAAACGAAGCTGAAGGTCTAGAAAAATTAAAACTTGTACTCGAAACCGCATCGGAATATGGATTAGAATTAAATCTTAAAAAATGCAATTTTTTGAAGCGTGAAATTGATTTCTTGGGGTATAGAATCATAAATGGTAAATTGTATCCCTCTCCACTGAAGACTAAAGCAGTAATAAATTTTCCCGAACCAAAGTGTACCAAAGATGTTCAAAGTTATTTAGGATTGACAGGATACTTTCGAAAATTTATAAGAAATTATTCGGTTATAGCTAAACCGTTAAGTGACCTGCTAAGAAAAGATTCAAAATTTAAATTCGATATAGAAGAACAAAGAGCTTTTAATGAACTCAAACGTATTTTGTCGTCAGAACCAGTACTATTAATTTACAATCCCAAAAGTGCGACCGAAATCCATTGTGATGCCAGTATTGATGGCTATGGAGCTGTTTTAATGCAACAATCTCCAGTAGATAATCAATTTCATCCAGTTTATTTCGCAAGTAAAAAAACCACCGAAGCTGAACGGAAGTACACTAGTTACGAATTAGAAGTTTTAGCTGTAATTTAAGCCCTGAAAAAGTTTAGAGTATATGTACTAGGTATCCCATTTAAAATTGTAACCGATTGTAATGCATTTAAAATGACTATGGATAAAAAAGAAATGAGTACAAAAATAGCTAGATGGGCAATAATGTTATCCGATTTTGATTATGTTATTGAACATAGACAGGGTAGCAGTATGAGACATGTCGATGCATTAAGTAGGTATCCTATTTGTATGGTAATCCAAGATAGCTTAACTTTAAAAATTATCCAAGCTCAAGAAACCGATGACCATATTAAAACAATAAAAGAAATCCTCAAGGTGAAATCTTATGATGATTATCTAGTTAAAAATGATGTTCTTTATAAATGTGTTAATGGTAATGATTTATTAGTTGTACCGGAAGACATGCAAATGAATATAATCAAGGCCGCTCACGAAAAAGGTCATTACGCAGTTGCAAGAACAGAGAAAAGTTTAGAAAATGATTTTTACATCCCTAAAGTTAAACAAAAAATTGAGAAATGTATAGCAAATTGTGTTCCCTGTATTTTAGTTAATAGAAAATGTGGTAAACAAGAAGGCTTACTTCACCCAATAGAAAAAGAAGAAGCTCCATTACATACGTACCATGTTGATCACTTAGGTCCATTAGAAAGCACTAATAAAAATTACAAACATATCCTTTCGGTCATTGACGCATTCACAAAATTTGTTTGGTTGTATCCCACAAAATCTACCGATGCTGCCGAAGTAATTTCTAAATTAGAAATCCAAAAATCTATCTTTGGAAATCCAGTTCGAATTATATCAGATAAAGGTCCTGCATTTACCTCTAAAGCTTTTGAAGATTATTGCATCAATGAAAATATTAAACATATCCCGATTACCACTGGATTACCCAGGTCTAACGGCCAAGTTGAGCGTCTAAATTCTGTCATAATATCCGTTCTGTCTAAATTGTCTGTCGATAATCCTAAAAAATGGTATACACATGTAAGCAACGTCCAACAGGTGACAAATTCGACTTTTCAGAGAAGTATAAGCACAACTCCTTTTGAATTGATGTTTGGTACTAAAATGAAACTAAAAAATAACATTGAAATTACTAGTCTTCTGAATGCTGAAATACAATCTGATTTTTCAAATAATCGCGAAGATATGAGAAAAAATGCTAAAAAACAGATTTTAAAAGTCCAAGAAGAGAACCGTAAAACTTACAACCTCAGACGAAAGAAAGCTAACAAATTTAAGATTAATGATGTGGTTGCTATAAAACGCACACAACAAGGTCCAGGTTTGAAGTTAAAACCAAAATATTTAGGTCCGTACAAAGTCATAAAAGTAAAAAATAATGACACCTACGATGTAAAGAAACTTGGAGTCAACGAAGGACCCATGGTCACCAGTACATGTGCAGAGTACATGAAGCCGTGGACGGACGAAGCTTAAAAAAAAAGAATTTCACCGATTGTGACACTATACCAACTATGACAAACCTCTGGACTGACAACTAATAGAATTTTAACTTTATTCTCGAAAAGACCAAAAGACGTAAGGTAAAAGAAGATGAAAAGACGTATGAAAGAAGACGAAAAGACGTAAGATAAAAGAAGACGGAAGACGTAAGAAAGAAAAGACGAAAATACGTAAGGTAATAGAAGATGAAAAGACGTATGAAAGAAGAAGACGAAAAGACGTAAGATAAAAGAAGATGAAAGGACGTAAGAAAGAGAAGACGAAAAGACGCGAAAAAAAAATATATGAATTTTTTCAAGAAATAATCTAAGCTTTGATAAACAATTTGAATGATGACTTCTTTTTTTCAATTTAGACTTTGGATGCTGCTGTGTTTTTTTTTCTTTATCTTTTCAGATGATCCAGCTGCTGTTTCCAGCCAACAAGAATACATTCGAGGACGAATGTCTCATCAGTATGGCCGAAATATGGGAAATCTGCTCCACTATTAGATCTGCATATTATTTTCTACGCATCGCAACTCTGATGAACAGGCTCTCAGTGAGGCAGACGATTTTGAAGAAACTATTAATTCCTAAGAAGCCAGACGATTTAAGCGGTAGAAAAAAGAACTGAACGGAAGAAAGGAGAATGGAATGTTTTTAGTTTTAAGTTGGTGTAAAAAGAACGTAAGATGAAGACGAGTTCCCGTATAAGATGTAATTGATTAATTAGAGTTATGATTGTTTGCTTTGTAAATAGTCTTATGTAAATATCTTTTTTGTAAATATTAACGTTTAATATAAGTCATTTAAAAGTTTAAAAACGGTGTCAGAATTTAATTTACCTCCGAGTTTATTTACTTATGTGTTCAAAAGAACTTTTTAAAGAAGAATCTCTATATATATATATGTGTATATCTATATCTATCTATCTATCTATCTATATATATATATGTATATGATTTTTGTCATGCTGTAGCTATCGTATTTATGAACCGATTTGAATGAAACTTGGTATGTACATATTACATACAAATAACTCGACCGAGTTCGTTGGCCAGCACCATCCGCCATTTCTTTCAAAATGACGGCCATTTAATTTTTTTATTAAAATTTAAAATTAAATGCAAAAAAAGTTAAAAGTTAAAAAATATTTGTCTTTTATGTGTGAAACTTAAAACAAAGATTCCAGAAAACTTTTTATTTCATCTATGTCTTAAAAAATGACTGAGTTATACTACTTTGAATTTCTAGTGTGGCTGACATTTTGAAACTATCTGATTTTCGTCACGTGACAACACGCGTATTTATGAACCGATATGGATGTAACTTGGTGTGTACATAGTACATACTGAGAACATGATAGAGTTCGTTACCCAGTTCCATCCGCCATCTTCTTTTAAAAAAGAGGCCATTTAAATAAAAAAAAATAATTTAAAATTAGGTACAAAAAAGTGAGAAATTAAAAAAGATTTCTCTTGTATGCATTTGACCTTGATACAAAGATTCCAGAGCATTTTTTGTTTAATCTGTATCTTAAAAAGTGGCTGAGTTATAGTACTTTAAATTTCTAGTGTTGCTGACATTTTGAAATGATCTGATTTTCGTCACGTGAATACATGCGTATTTATAACCGATTTGGATTCAACTTGGTATGTACATCTTGCATACCGATGTCTCGACCGAGATCATTGGCCAGTTCCATCCGGCATCTTGTTTCAAAATGGCAATATTTTTATGAATAATTCAACATTTCACTATTTTTCATACAGAATAAATTGAAAAAATTTCCATAATATTTAATCATCTTTCTTTTTTCGTTGCCAAAAAATAAAAAAACCGGAATAATTATTTCTGTAAATAATTTTCAAATGAAAGATTTTCACGTGATAAAGCAAAATGAAATAAATAAATGGACCCTATTCTGCTTTTCGGTTCGAGGTTAAAAACCGCAATTTTACCAATTGTGACATCAGAGGAATACTGTTTTTTTTCTTATATCAAGCAGGCGGTTATATAAAATTTCTTTTACACTTAGAAGACTTTACAAGAATATAACTTCACACTTTACAAGAATGAAAATATTTTAGTAGTTTTTCCAGATATTAATCCGTAATAAAAATGAACCTTTTTCATTCTTTCGGTTCGAGGCTATAAAATTCAACTCTTTACCAATTGTGACGTCACAGGAATACTTTCCATTAAGAATTTTAAAAATATCAATGTAACGTCATATTTGAAACAAACTATAAGTTTTCAAACTTTCGTTTTTAATAACACAATGTAATTTTGAGTAAGTGCTAAAAAGAGGCTACTGTGAAGTCCCATATTAAAAATAAAATAAATATGCTCTGATGTTGCAATGAAATGAGATTGAATAAAAATTGTTTGATATCAAAAGTTATTATTTAAAGAAAATTAAGTTTATCGTCTGAGCGTGGTTAATATAAATATTTAATTTTAAAATGAAATAAGTTTTTCTAAAGGTTAAATATTAAATGACTAGAAAATTTTAATAATTTTAAGCAAATTTATCCATATCGTAAATGACATAATGATCAATGAAAAATACTTTTTATCATTTTTAGAAAGTAAAAAAAGTTCAACTAATCAAAAAAAATATTTTTGTGAGTTTAATATATTTTGTTATAAATAAAAAGCACTTTAAAAAGCACTTTCGGGCTTAAAATCTAAAGATTTAATGTAATTGTGAAAAAATACATTACTAGAAATAGGTTTGTAAATGGATATTGATTCCACATTTTTTTAGCTCTTAAAAAGTAAAAATATGTTGTCACTTTTAAAAATATTATTTTATTATAAATTTCTATAAAGTTTTACGGTATGAAAAGCATATATGTACAAGTTATACAAAAATACCACCTAAAACGCAGTTTTGTAGTAGATTTTTCCTGACAGTTTTTTTCGTTTTACGGAAACTACCTCCTTTTTGACACTTTCTATCATGGTCTAAAAGTGTTTACGACTGCAACCTGTCTCTATACCGGATGCCGAGTGCCTGGGGTCTGCCGTCTGTTTGTCCGTGTTTTTACTTGAGTAAATATAGTGGGATTCATACGAAAATAATATATGTTATTGAGACTTGCCATAGCATGTGCGGCATTAAAAATGAACTGGTAGCAATTATAGCTGAATCACAGGAGCACTCACAAGGAGACTTTACATTATGGTCTAAGCCGAAAAAATCATTTGTGGTGTATTTTGATAATGTTAAATAATGTTAAATGTAATGAAATTTACATGCATTTTTAAGGTTCACAAGAACATGGTTACTATCGAATATGTTAAGTGTGCGTACAGGGAGCTCAAAAGTATTTCAATATATCATAGTCTGGGAAGAAAAACCATTTGCACCTATTTTAATAATGTTATTTTATTAAGGTTATTTTAATAATATTGACATTGATATCAGTTTCTGAAGTGCACTAAAACAGGATTTCTGTAGAAAATGGGGTGCAACGATTTAAAATTCATTTACAAGATCACAGAAAAATGTTCGGTAATATAATAGTCTACGGGGAAAAATATTCCCAGCGTATTTTAATTGCGTTGCACTATTTCAAAACTGATGAAATTAAATTACTGAGATAATCAATACAATGATAAATACTGAAATTTACTACAATATGCTTGCAGTTAAGTATGATTTGCATCACATTTGTTGTTCATTTACAGAGACGTATAAAAGATTTTGGACCTGTGTCCAGATCTCAGATATTGTATCCAAAGTATGGTCTGTTAGAAAAGATTGCTGAAGAGCTTTTTCAATTACAGCATGTATTTTAAGGAAAACTAATGCATCCTGATGTTCAGCTACATTTGGTACAATAAGAGATGTTTGTAGAATTTAAATAAATCATATATCGGACTATACAATAAACTGGATATATGGTCACCTGTGCAATAGCGATTCCCGGAAATATGAATTCAATAATTTTAATCGTTTTTTTTTGAATAATTTAAGCTAAATATGCGGTCGTATAAATATTTGCACGTAATATACAGGATTGTACAAAAGAATTCAAGTACGTTTCTGTCTATTATTAGAAATTGCTAAAGGTGAACTGTAATCTCCGTTATACTTTTTTCTAACTAAACAAAATTTTAACATTGTATTTAGAATATTTACAAACACATAAATCATATACATAGCTGCAGAAAAGAATGGACCGGTGAAGTTATGTATTATGGAAATGTTGGATATTTTTTTATTACCTGGGTTTAACACATGATTTTTCTTTCTTTGATGTAGAATTCTGAAATGCACTACAACATGATTTCTGTACAATTAGGGTGCGTTACAGTTGTTCTACAAGTATAAGTGGTTGCAATTTCATTTTCGAGATTGTTCATATTATCTAACACATTTTTCTTTTATTTGACTGTGTTCTTTAAGTCCCCTATAAAGAAAAACTACTGCATAGCCTCCCATAAGATGTTTTAGTTATATATGTTTTAAATAATTGCTAATGAAACGTTTTGTTTAATTAAAGCGTTTATCTTTTTTTAATGCTACGTGAACGACGTCACGGGTAACAGCAAGTTTAAAGTATATATTAAGAAAATATTCAACGGAATATTGAGTTCGCATCGTTTTCGCACTCATTTATTATTCTATTTATCTTTGAAAAGAAATCTTCCACTTCATTTCATTTTCTAGACGAATAAAGACAAATCACACTAATGTGAAGTCCACCAATTAATAATGAAATAATAATGTTGCCTTTTCAATGAAAAAAAAAAAAAAAAGGAATACCATTAAAAGGGTAATTAATGGTATAATGAGGTATTCATTTACAAAAAAAAAGGTATTGCATTCATTACAAAAGTTTAAATTAGAAGGATGGTTAAAATTGAAATTTGATATTTTTTTATTAAATTAAAAAAAAAAAAAATAAAGTGCTGTGTTCTTAAATAAATTTACTTCATTTAATATAAATTGTATAGCTTAGTTTTTTAAATTCGTATAAATTAAAATGCAGTTATGTATATATCTACTGTCTATATCTGTTCAAGTATGTGGCGAGAAAATATTCGTCAGAATATTCAGCTTGCAGACTTTTTGCACTCATTTATCATCCTCTTCGTCTTTGAATCGAAATCTTCCTGTTTCTTAGACTTCATTTTATAGATAAACGAAGACGAATCACAATAATGTGAAGTCTACCCATTGACTTTGAAGGAATAATGCTGATCGTTGAATTGAAAACGATATCTTTAAGGGGGTACTTAACTCCGTGCTGTTTAAGAAAGTTCTGGTACATTTATATTCTAATATAATCTAATTTTTTTCGAATACAATAATAAAGAAGTAAAAGAAATCGATTATGATACATTTATTACGATACATTTATTACATAAATTACATTTCCCATGGGATTATTTTTTTATTTCTGGATCTATAATTCAAATTGAAACTATTGTAATGCATTTTGTAGTTATCCTGGAAATAGTTAGAGGAAACATTTGTAATGCATTTCTATATATAAAGAATAAATTAAAAATAAATCACGATTACGTTATAATAATTTCATAGCTCTGACAGTCACATTAGAATAAATGGTAATTTTGTGATTTTGAATATTTCTGTTAATTGTGATATTAAACTGAGTGATTGTATTATGAGAGAAACGAAATACATAAAAAAAATCTGAGTGGCACAAATAAATATCAAATTACGTTCACTATTTAAATTTTAAAAGAATTTTTTTTTTAATTTTGATGAAAAATTATATTTTTCTTCTGGAAGAACGGCACTTTTTCGTCATTATTTTTACTGTAAAAAGTATGGTTCTAATGGTGAACTCGCGGTATTGCAATATTAGGAAAAGTTCATTTGTAAACAAAAATAATTACATATTTAATTACAACTTAAACAATTTTTTATCAAAAATTTTATATTTAAAAAATCCACATTACTTTTTAAAAATTGTGCTACTGTTGTAAACCACAAAAATATGAAATGCATCATTGAAAGGTAACAGAAGTACAAAAATACATTATCTATCTCAAATTGAAAAAAGCTTTAGTATTTATAAAATATGAAATTAAAGAAAATATGAACATGGAGAAAAAAAAAATACATTTAATGTTTTAATTTGTATGAGTAACTGCGCTTAATATATTAATAAGATTTGCGATATCTTGCTATATATTTAATGTACAAGTGATGTCAAAGTTTTAAAACTTAAACAGGCTGTTATATAATGTCAAAAAAGAAAAATCGATTTTTTGACTAATTTTTAAGTAAAATTTAAGAAAGTAGCATTCTGACTTATTCTATTTAATATAAAATCTCCTGCAAGATAAACCATTAACGTCCGAATGACCTCCTTTAAAACTATTCTTTAAAATAAGTTTAAAGAAACTTTATCTGAAAACTATGAAAATAAACAAATACACATTCTGATGTTAAAGGCTTTAATCAAAATTCTCAATTTTCTTGTGTTTCTTTAATAGTCTTGTTTAGCTCATGAACATAGAAGTCCTAATAATTATAAATTGAGGCATACCCATTATAATAAACCTAATCTCAAAATATAAAAACTTGTATACTGTTCCGTTAAATTTCTCAAATATTTTCCATTACTGAAAAAGAAGAGATTTTATGTCGAATACATTTTATCCAGCCATTTGTTTAATTGAATGGAAAAGTTTTCTAATATCATTTTTCTTAAAAGATTTAAACTACCCAGCTAACACAAATTTGTCGGAAAAGTCACGATCGGATGTCAGAATTATCATGTTTGTCAAGTACATCGATTTTCAAGTATCATTGCGGCATGTTTTAATGACAAAAGAAAGTTATATCATACAAGTTGTGCCAATATTATTACAGAAAGACGATAGTAAATCGTAGTCCTGTAAAAGCGTTAAATGCTTGTTATCTATCAATTATCCTATACATGACAGTAGTTTAATATGTCACTTATGTATGTGTTTTACGGTATCACCTTTAATACCATGTATATGATAATTTTCTTCGCGACACTGATTTGGTATCGATATTCTGCCATATTATTCGTGTAAGTTTGTCATAATGAAAAAGAAGAGTGACAACATTGGCGAGGCGAGGCTTGATTTCGATTAAAATAATGGCGGCTTCCGCTGTGATTTGTGTTTGTGTGTTGAATAGCGGCGCGTGAGATATCTGAATTCAAACCTGAATTCCTTGTGGATTTTTTTATGTAAAAGGTAAGTGCTTTGCTAAATATTCTTTATACACTAATTATTTAATACTTATAACTGAGTAAAAATTTTAAATATTGTAGGGTAGGTGACTTGCAAACATCAGTACACGTTTTCTTAATGTAAAGATACAAGCATTTCTTTAAACATTATTTACCTAACTTTATGAGCAATCGATACATTTTTTTTTCTTAGGACCCATTTTATAAAAAGTAAAAGTTCTTTTTTAGATTTGTATCATATCTTTATACTTTTCTTTTGTGTGTAAGAAACATTTTCCCCAAAAATGAAATAGTTTCTCAAAATAACAACAAATGTTTATTAATGATTACTTCTTTAAATCCTTCTGCTAAAGTTTTTCTTTATGGTAAGTTTAATTTGTTAAAATATTAAAATTTTAATAAAAATAATCAAAGAAAGTATATTTTTATCGAATGGAACTTTGAGAAGAGACCTGTTTTATTGAAAGAAATTTTGAAAATGGGCCTCTTTTATTGAGATTATTACGAGTACAAAACTGCGAAGGAATTTTGTTTTGAAATATCAATTTAGTTTTAAGCGTTACCACCATATTTGTTTATCGCTGAGTTTGACTTGCAATAATTTTCAAAAATTGCATTTTGGCATGTTTAGGGAAAAAAAAAAAAATCGGCGACTTCATTTTGAAGACTCAAAACACATTTGTTTATATAATTTGATAAAGTGCAGGGTATGCCCAGTCTTGTATATTTATTGAGCCGTTAAATGATTGCCAAAAACTGTTATCAATTGTTTATTTTGTTTATCATTGCTAATTTCCAATCATGTTAAAAACAATTTTTTAATGTATGCATTTATGAAATCATTATGTATATTTATATTAACATTTACTGCTGTTTGTCCACTAGAATGAATATAAGTAATCAGATTTAATGTTTTACCTGGGTAGGGTCACCTGCAGGGTCGTAGCTATCGCCAGGGCACTACCCCAAGGCCTCCATACCTGGGGGGGGCCCCCAAATTGATGGTTAATAATAAACCATAATTTGTTTTGGTATAGATACAAAATTATTTCATATACAAAAGACTTGTATAGTTTACAAAGCATGAACTAGCCAAAGAATTTTTGTAGCATTTATTAGCAGTATTTATTACTTTTTTGTCCACTGTAAATAGATTAATCCTTACAAATTTATTGGTTAATCTATATATATAAAAGAAAGTCTGGATTTTGTATTAATCACAGCACAAAAAAATCTGCCGAAACTAAAATCTTCAAAATTGGGGTAAAAATACTTCTGATAACATCGAGTGCCGCAAAGAAGGAATTTTCGAAAATTCCACCCCTAAAGGGGTTAAAAAAAGGAACAAATTTTAAAGAAATACTTAAAAAATCGACTTTTGAAGTTTTTTTTCAACTGATAACATATTTTAGTGCATTTTTTCATGCTAAATCAAATTGTACCAAGCAATTCTTTTAAGTTTAGTAGTTTGCAAGATATTTCACATTTTCCTGATTTGGCAGTGTCTTTGGCGCAAAAACCTGAAATTTTCAATCCTTATCTATATATATAAAAGAAGGTCTGGATATCGTATTAATCGCATCACAAAAAAACTGCCGAACCTAAAATCTTGAAAATTGGGGTAAAAATACTTCTGATAACATCAAGTGCCGCTAAGAAGGGATTTTTGAAAATTCCACTCCTAAGGGGTTTAAAAACAGGGACGAACTTTAAAAAAATTCCTAAAAAATCGGCTTTTGTAGTTATTTTTCAACTGATAACATATTTTAGTGCATTTTTTCATGCTGAATCGAATGGTACCAAGCAATTTTTAAGTTCAGTTGTTCTTGAGATACTTCACATTTTCCTGATTTGGCGGTGTTTTCGGCGCAAAAACGTGAAATTTTCAATCCTTATCTATATAAATAAAAGAAAGTTTCGATTTCGTATTAATCACAGCACAAAAAAATCTATTCAACCTATAATTTTGAAAGAGTTCTATAATCAGGTTAACATGATTATGTAAGCTATATTAAATTATCTCAATATATATAAAACGCAAAGTGAAATTTCATTGTGGCCGCTTATAACTTAAGTTCTACAAGATAGTATCAGATGAATCCAATTACAAAAGTTTGGCTTTATTTTAAATGTTCCGCTGAATGAATTTTTATGTGGTTAAAATTGTTAATATGTTGAGCGCTGCGTCATTCATTGGTGACTAACATTGAACTTTCCGTTTACATGACTGATTTTTCACCGATGACAGACAGTCTAAAGTACGATATAAAACTGAAAATTACTATGATATAAAAATTTCGTTTGATTCAAAGTTTCTTAAAAAACTGACCAGCGTAGCGGGCGAAGGCTGCTAGTAAAATATATAACTAAATGTGTTTATTTTTTCGGTTTTATGACTGAAGTTTCTGGATCCTTTTTCAAGAAATTTTACGTAAACTTTAATATGGATCTTTAACACTCCGCATAACATTTGGATGTTTGTATTGCCTATATATATGTTTATGCATGATTTCAGCATTTTGCAAGAAGAGAGTTTTTCTACTTAGTTCTTCTGTCATAGGGTGTGTCTTATCTTACCGTTAGAGCACTTACTGTCAGAGCACTTGCCGTTTTTGCATTTACAGTTATATTTTTAAGGAGGCTTTAAACTTGCGATTAAAAGAAGTTGCAAGACAATAGTTTTTAGGGTGTACACTTATAATAGATAAAATATCATACATAAATTTAATAAAATTATATTATTAAGCAATAACCAGGAATTGCCTCACAAATATGGGACAAGTTAAGATTGTAGAAAAATAATGAATTCTGTTTAAAGACAGGAAAAAAAAATATGTGAATTTTGCTGAAAAATTGCAGATAATATGCGCCTTTTACCGAAGGATTACAGAAAATATGCAAATTTTGTTGAAGAATCGCAGAAAATATGCAAATTTTTGCTAAAAGGGCTGTAAAAAACTGAATTTTGCTAAAGGATCATGGATAAATGCCAAATTCTTTGAAAAGACCATGGAAAAAAGTGCGATTATCGCCAAATGGTCGTGAAAAACACATTTTGTCAAAATACTTAAAAAAAAAAAAAAAAAAAAAAAAATGCGAATTTTGTCAGAAGTCTGAGTTTCACTTAATTAAAATAATGCATACTTTGTGACGATCAGCCATTAGCATCCCCCTATCACCACCATCCATAGATATGTACTACAATTTTAATATGTAAATGCTTCCCTCTTATTTTATGATTTTTCTTCACATTTGATTGGGGGAAGGGGCAGATTAATGGGACTTTGTTTTTTACGATATGAATTAAAAATGGAAGTTTAAATTAGATTGATAAGGTGTGCAAAATCTCAAATTTTGCTTATAGGCAATAGAAAAATCATGAATTTTGCCAATGAGGTGTAGAAAAAATATCGAATTTCAAAGGTTCGAAGAATCGCTGGAAAGATGCTATTTTCGTCGAAGAATCGCTGGAAAGATGCTACTTCCGTCGAAGAATCGCTGGAAAGATGCTATTTCCGTCAAAGAATCGCTGGAAAGATGCTATTTCCATCCAAGAATCGCTGGAAAGATGCTATTTCCGTCGAAGAATCGTTGGAAAGATGCTATTTCCGTTGAAGAATCGCTGGAAAGATGCCATTTCCGTCGAAGAATCGCTGGAAAGATGCTATTTCTGTCGAAGAATCGCTAGAAAGATGCTATTTCCGTCGAAGAATTGCGAAAAAGATGCTATTTCCGTCGAAGAATCATGGAAAAGATGCAATTTCCGTAGAAAAATCACGAAAAAGATGCTATTTCCAGTCAAAGAATACTGAATAGATGCAATTTTTGTCAAAGGATCACAAAAAGTGCAAAATCGCATGAATTTAATCAAAGGATCGTGGAAAAGACGTGAATTTTGTCAAAGGATCGTGAAAAAGTCGCAAATTTTGTCAAAGGATCGAGAAAAAGAGATTTCCATCAAATGATTGCAAAAAATTCCACGATTTTCATCAAATGATTGCAGTAAAAACTAGGGATGCACCGAATAGTGATTTTGGCCAAATGCTGAATATTCGGCCGACAGCTGAGCCGAATACCGAATATTCGGCTAGCCGAATAGTAATTGTTAGGCCGAATACCGAATATTCGGCCAGCGGAATAGTAACTATTCAGCCGAATACTGAATATTTGGCTTCCCAAACACTTTTTATATTTCAAAGTTTAAAGGTATTAAAATGTTACTTTTTAAAATAATTTTACATAATATTTAATAAAAGAGACTTATATTTTGATAAACAAGAACTTTTTATAAGAACATTCAGTATTGAAAAAAATCTGCCTTTTTTTTATTTAAGAAGCATAATTATGAGACTTTTTCAATTAATAAAATCTTAAATATCATGATTTTTTCTACGAATTAAAACAAACATTTTGAAATCAAAGAGAATAGAGAAATAATGAAAAAATAGTTGAAAAAAAACTATAGTCTCATATTTGTTCTTTTTAAATAACTCAAGACAGATTTTTTTCAATATAAATACTTTCAACTTAATTCTGAATAAAGGAATGCCTAGCTCATAGTTCTTTACCTATGAATAAGGGCATTTTCCATCCTTCTCATCATATCATATTTTACAGAAATCAAAGCATGTGAGTTGAAAATATAGTTATGGTATCTTCTTCATTGTTAATGCAACAAACGAAAACACAAGTTTTCTTACGTTAAACTTTACAAACAGCAAATAAATAATGTAAAAACATTCTATTTTATTTAAATATGATTTTATTTCTAATTATTTTAAAGATATTTATAAATTGACAGTTAAAAGCAGTAATTGTGAAAAGTTTTTTAAAATGTGTTTTAAAAGGCTTTATTAAGCATTCGATTCGGCCAAATACTTTGATATTCAGCCAAACTGAATATTCGGCTTAACCGAATATTTTGTTATTCGGCCTAATCGAATATTCGGTAACATGGCCGAATACCGAATAGATACCGAATATTCGGTACATCCCTAGTAAAAACGCGATTTTTGTTAAAGGATCGTGAAAAAAAATGCGAACTTTGCCAAAGCATCATGGAAAGATGCGATTTCTGTTGAAGGATCGCGTAAAAGACACTATTTCTGTCGAATAATCGCAGGAAAGATGGTATTTCCGTCGAAGAATCGCTGGAAAGATGCTATTTCCGTCGAAGAATCGCTGGAAAGATGCTATTTCCGTCGAAGAATCGCTAGAAAGATGCTATTTCTGTCGAAGAATTGCAAAAAGATGCTATTTCCGTCGAAGAATTGCAGAAAATATGCTATTTTCGTCAAAGAATCATGGAAGAGATGCAATTTCCGTAGAAAAATCACGAAAAAGATGCTATTTCCAGTCAAAGAATACTGAATAGATGCAATTTTTGTCAAAGGATCGCAAAAAAGTGCAAAATCGCATGAATTTAATCAAAGGATTGTGGAAAAGACGTGAATTTTGTCAAAGGATCGTGGAAAAATCGCGAATTTTGTCAAAGAATCGAGAAAAAGAGATTTCCATCAAATGATTGCAAAAAATTCCACGATTTTCATCAAATGATTGCAGTAAAACTGCGATTTTTGTTAAAGGATCGTGAAAAAAAATGCAAACTTTGCCAAAGTATCATGGAAAGATGCGATTTCTGTTAAAGGATCGCATAAAGACACTATTTCTGTCGAATAATTGCAAAAAAAGACGCTATTTCCTGTCAAAGAATACAAAATAAGTACGCTTTTTTTTGTAAAAGGATCGCAAAAATGTGAATTTAAATGAAGGATCGGGGGAAAGGTGCAAATTTTGCCAAAAGATCGAGAAAAAGCGTGATTTCTGTGAAATGATTGCAAAAAACCCAAGAATTTCATCTAATGATAACAGAGAAAATGAAACTTTTTGTTGAAGGATAGCAAAAAAGGACGCAAATTTCATCAAAAGATTGTATGAAATACTTGGATTTCAGCGAAAAAATGCAGATTTCTGCTGAAAACTAGAAAAATCGCAAATTTCAGTGGAAAATCGCAAGTTTCGGTTTAAAATCGTAAAGAAATCACAAATTTCAGCAAAATATTGTAGAAAAGTTGAAAATTTTGTCGAAAGATCGGGGGAAGAAACTTATTTCATCATATGGTCATGGAAGAAAACTCGAGTTACGTGCTTATGTTCTCATTCAGTGGGAGGGTGAAGTGTCAAAATATTTTCAATCTTGGCAATATTTCAAACTTGCACCCATGCTTAGAAATCTTCTAACCCCTTTTCATTTAGTTACTTCTAATACTCAGAAAAAATTCCACAGATAGACTTCTTGTACTTATGTTTGTCGTTAGACTTCGTACGAATGTCGAAGTTTCTCGATAGACTTCGTACGAATGTCGAAGTTTCTCGATAGACTTCGTACGAATATCGAAGTTTCTCGATAGACTTCGTACGAATGTCGAAGTTTCTCGATAGACTTCTTACGAATCTCGAAGTTTCTCGATAGACTTCGTACGAATATCGAAGTTTCTCGATAGACTTCGTACGAATGTCGAAGTTTCTCGATAGACTTCTTACGAATGTCGAAGTTTCTCGATAGACTTCGTACGAATGTCGAAGTTTCTCGATAGACTTCTTACGAATCTCTAATTTTCTCAATCAGGCGTGAAAAAATTGCAAATTTTGTTGATTGGTCACAAAAAAGCACATTGTGTCATTAGGAGAAAAAAAAATCGCACAATAGATTGATACGAAATGGAAAAATCGCTGATGTTGTCTATGATGAATGGAAAAATTTTAAATTTCGTTTATCGGCAGGGTTTGAAAAAACCCGGGTTTTTTTTAAAAAAGCCCAACCCACTGGGCCCACTAGTCTAAAACCCGGGTTTTTCTGTAAGAACCTGAGCTTTTTCGGGTTTTATCGAATTTTTTTTAAAGACTTAAAATTTCTAATTTTCATATATATAACAGCTAAACTGTTCATGTATCAGTGAAACCTGGGTATAATTTTGCATTAAAAATAAATCAACAAAATGTATATATTAAAAAAACCTAGTTAATTTAAAAGGTAGATTTGTGTCTGATATGACTAGTTTCTTGCATTGATATATTAAGCCAGCTGTAAATGAATTTTTTTTGAGTTAACGAAGAACATTCAAAATGTTTGAAAAGAAAAATGTACTTACTACTACTAAACACAATTTGAAGTAATTACAAAAATATATAAATACATGACGATCAAAATTACTTTTTGCTTTTACAAAAATTGATTACCAGTAATAATTTTGCAAATGAAATTATCATTAAAATACTGTATTAATACTAATGCTAAATCAGAATTAGTATTTTTTTTATTATAACTAATTAACAGAATAAACTAAATCTTACATAGCTACTTCAATAAATTAGGATTCCCAGCATATGTGGTATTTTAAGAGTTTCAATATTGTATAACATAACATAGAATAAATTATAATTTTTTTTTATGGGAAAAAGTTTGTTTTTGTGTTTCTGATATATAAAAAATTAAATTACAATTATTTCTTTTTAAAATTTTCATTGGTAGAATTAAGATATTTTTTCCTCTTGTGGTGAGAGAGAAACTTTACGAGTGGTGTATTGCTATTAAGAAATATATCTTAATATCATTATTAAGATCTTAATAACAATTTTAAGAAATTAACCTTAGGCAATTTAAAGTTGAAATTTTGAAAAAAAAAAAATTGGTTTTTTGAGTTGGGCAAAATCATAACAACCCTGCTTTAAGTTAAATATGCTAAATTTATATAATGTCTTTCATTAATTTCAAATAAGAAATCAGTTAAATTGTTCAATGATACAGTTGTAAAATCCTGCAAAGATTTGAAAAAACCCGGACGGGTTTTTTTGGGCTGGGACCACTTGGGGGAACCCTGTTAATCGGGGGCATAACAATTGTGAATTTCATCAGTTTATTGCAAGAAAAAGCTGTGAACTTCATCAATTTGCAGCAAAGTAAAAAAAATAAAATAAAAATAATGCATCAGAGGTTCATTCCATGGTTACTTATGTTACATTTACAGCAGTTTACTGCAATAATTTTAGTAATATAACACTAAAAAACATTCAAGTGTGAAATTAACTTAATTTGACAATGAAACCTATGTGAGGGTCAGTTTGGATAAATTACCTAAAAAATTATAATGAAAATTGCACTTTATATATGATAACATATTCCTTTTTCAGTAATGGCAGTTACCGTAGTAAATAAAACTAACAAAATTTATGAAATAACATTAAAATTATGTAATTTTAGTATAAATTGGGCTTTGAATAACTTTAATTAGCAAACCATGTCTAATATATATATATATATTTTCTTTTTTGTTACATTACTAAAATCACTGAAAATAGTTCAAAACGTAACATAAGTTACCATGGAGCGACCCTACAATCAGTTAAGAATCTGAAATATCACTAATTTGTCGATGGCATACTGAACAATCACAAATTTCTATAATTAGGTGCAAAAAAAAAAATGCAAATTTTGTTGATCAAACTCAGAGAAAAATCACAAGTTTCCTTGATCATGTGGGAGGAAATCATGAGTTTCGTCGATCGACTTTATAAAAAACATGCATTTTGTCAATCGGGTGCAGAAAAACTTCATATTTTCCTGATCATTTTTGTAAAAATCGCAAATTTTGTTGATCAGTTCATAAAGTGCAAATCGCCATGATTGCTTAACCATGAAAAAATTGCACATTTTGATGATCAGGCATGGAAAAATCTTGATTGGCTTCTTTTCTTTCCTTTATTCATAACATTCATATTTTTTTCTGCACTAGTTACTATGCTTATTTTTTAGCACTTTAAAACAAAATTTACACTCTCGTATAAAGTCAAGGAATATTATTACATCTTGAAAATAATCTTACTATATCTAATCTATTACATATACAATTCTTTGGCAAAATTTGTGCTTTTGTGAAGCTTTGTTAATTTGCATTTTTCGCAACTGTTTAACAAAATCTGCTTTTTTTTTTAATTCTTATTTACAAACTGACAAATTTGCAAGCCTAAAAGATATAATAGCAGTAAAACAAACTCTAAAAATTTAAAAATAAATAAAACATAAGGGGTTGTCTACTGTATTCCACTCTCCCCTATACAAAAATATGCAGCAAATAATAATAATAATAAAAACTTTTAATTATTCTTATACAGACATGTAATTTTAGTAAGTCTGATCATCTACTACACTGTTGGTCCCATAATTGGTATTGGTGGATAATCACACGTTTACAGTGTACCTATAATGTATTTATAGAAAAGCATTCATTTTGAATAAACACTACATTTTCGAATAATTACATTTTGCTTTAAAAAATCATACATCTTAAGGAATGCTGAATAAGATAATGGCAAATAAGTTTTTGACTTCATATAGATGTTAATAGAAATTTAAATTTTTTGCATATATGCCTGTTGTATTATTTTTTAATTTCTGTTTTTAGATGGTGTTGTTTAGAAATTCAGGAAGACCTTCTTTCACATATCAAATATATATTGGAGTATGAGGATATTTCCAAACATGTAAGTTATTTTTTATTTTTTTAATAGAATTCAAACTTTTATAAATAAAATAGACTTAGAATGTGTTATCTTTCAAAGTTCTCTTTTAAATTTTCTCTCTAATAATTCTAAACTATTCTTTTTTTCTGTCTGAAATAATTATCATTAAAAATTATTTATACTTTGAAAAACTGAAACCATTTATGGTGCATATTACACACTGCCCATGTCTTTAAAGGTTAAATTTTAAACATGGAAACTCATAATGAAGTATGAGGGAGGGGAAATTTTTTCTGGTGACTAAAATTTAGAAAAATTCTAGGCTACATTTACAGAAACATTTCTGAAAACAGAATTGTCCTAGATTTTAAAAAAAAGCAGAGTGTTACTTGTAGGTAGAAGGCACTGTTATTTAATTCTTAAGATTCAATAACTATATGTTGAATGCCTGATTTCTGGCTGCACAAGTTTTATGCAAACTTTCATCCTTACAGTGTGGATAATTACCTAGTTATATTACAACTGAATACTGGGGTTCCCATTTATGGGTAACATCATGATCAGGATAGATGCTGTAGAGCACTTCGCTGTTCAGGGTAAAGTAAATAAGATTACCGTATATACTCGCATATAAGTCGAGAAATTTTAGACAAAAAAAGAACTTTAAAGGGGGGGGAGGGGTCGACCTATACGTGAGACTTAAAAAAAAAATCTAATAATAAAATATCAGAAAATAGTTTGCTAGTGAATCATTGCTGCAGCACCCCATTGTGTTTGTAGAGTACAAAATCCAAAATCCGGAATCCTTCCAACCTCGACTATTCCGAATTCAAGATCATTTTTTGTTTAATTTTCAAAAAAATAATCTACCCAACCCTGTTGCAAAGAACAACAACAAAAAAGTGCGATTAAGATGGCTCTCAAAAGGGAACTGTTTAAAAAGATTCATGGAGTTGTTCGATGTTCTTGGTGAATTTTTAAATGAAAAGCCTGACATTAAGGCCCTACAAACCGTTGATGGAAAAGCATATGTTAGTTATTTAGCAGATATCTTTGAAAAGTTTAATACATTAAATAAACAATTTCAAGGAGAAAACAAAACACTTGTTGATGCAAAAGTGAAAATATTTGGGTTTTTTTGCGTCTGCTGAGGTTTGACAAAAACATATTTCAGAGAGAAAGTTTGACCTATTTTTCTGGTTAAAAAAATGCGAGGTAACAGACACCGCTATAACTGCCATTGTCAATCATCTGAAAATGTTGGCCTCTAATATGAATGATAGCTTCGTTGATTTAAAGCAAATGGATTTTCCATCATGGGTCATGCAGCCAATGTTAGTTGATTTATCTAATGTTTCAACACCATACAGAGAAGAAATTGCTGAAATTAAAAACGATGAGTCAATTAAAACTCTATTCAACATAAAAGGCAATATGGTGTGGCTTTGTGCTGAGACTGAAACTAAATAGCCTAATTCAACACAATTTGCAAGAAAAATATTGTTACCCTTCCCATCTTCATACCTTGCTGAATGTGGCTTGAGTGCGGTAAACGATTTACTACTAAAATAAAGAAATCGACTAGACATCACTAAACGAGGGATTTGAGATAAAAGCTGACAAAATTAGTGCCTAATATAAAATCTCTTTGCAGCCAACATCAAGCACAAAAATCTCATTAATTTTATTCTATTCATCTTAAATGTTATAATTTGAATTTTATTATATATTTTATTTATTTACTTTTACTATCAACAATTAAAATGACAGATACATAATCAAGAAACATCCAGTTAAAGTTATTTTTGTGTATCAAAGTTCACTATTAAATATTTGAAGATCTAATTTTTTTTTTATTGCTGCATATTATTATTATTACTCTTATTAGATCTAGAAGCGGCTGCATAAACCATCACCTTATCGAGTTGATGACTGAAATTCATGAGCTAGTTAAAACTTGATTCGCATATCAAAATGCAACTGGTCTACCAAGTCATATCTTAACAAACTTGATTTTAGTGGTTGACTAGTAGATTTACCATTTGTTTTCTTGCTAGCAGTCCTCTACATTTTCATACTTTTGACTGCAGTAAAGCACTTACCGATCAATCATTAAAATCAGGTCTTTAGCGATTTCCACCAAGATATGATTTGGCAGACCAGTTGCATTTTAATATACAAATCAAGTTTTGTCTAATGCTGAAACTTCAACAATCAATTCTATGAGGTGATGGTTTGTGCAGCCGCTTCCTGGTCTATATTATTAACGATTGCTTCCTGAACACATTTCTTTCGTTTATGTTCATTTTTTCATGACCTTTCTTTTACTTGTTTATGTTTTCTTTTCCATTCCATTTTTAACTGGCTATTTTTTTTTAAATTTCTTTAAATGGAATAACAGCTCAATTTTTATATAATAAGAATTATTTTTCAGAGAGAGGGGAGGGGGGCCATCAGGGTTTTAGATTATGATTTGGTGGGGCATGGCCTGAAAAAGGTTGAGAAACACTGGTATAGTTAATTATTTAGTTTAATTCTTAAGGACTCTTTTGGTTTATGTATGATTTTGATTCTTTCAAATGTCATGTCATAATATTTTATGGGAAAGTATTGATTGTGCTGTTGTGTTGATTTCTATTCTTTTGAAAAATGTTGAATAAATCCTAATTCTCCAGTAGAGAGGGGCACTTAACATCCAGTTACAGAGACATGGGAAATTAATGTGTAATCTGATGTAAATGTGTCTGCTTTTTGTAACAAACTGGATTTTTTTTTTTTTGGGGGGGGGAAGATATTACTGTAAGAATTCCAAAATACACACTGTAGTGTTCTTAAATTTTTATGACAGTTTGTAAAGGAATTTTGAAGCAAGATTCCAAAACTTTCCAGAGATAATTAAGTTGTCTCAATTCTTTGTCACCATAGTTATTCCAGCTGCAAAATAGATGGTTGTGAAGTTGTTCAATCCTGAAAAACTTCAAATGAAAATAATTGTCTTGCAAGAAAATATTTCCCTACCAGTGTATAAAAATACATCCTCTTAAGAGTTTTGGGGTAAAAATGTTTCAGTATTGTATGAAAATTGTAAAAAACTTAGCTATTTACCTGGTTACTGTTTTTGACTCTTCATGTCTTCATATGTATGTAAAAAATCTTTGTTCAAAATTAATTTTTTGATAAACAAATATCGTTTTGAGATTGATGGATGCCCACCTTCAAGATACTTTTTCCATTATTTATTCACCACATGAACAAAACTGTAAAAATCTGGCTCAAGAAAGCAAGTGTAATTCTTCGCATTAATTTTTCAACAGATGCCTTAAGAATGCCTTTTCTATTTCGTGATGAGAACATTTTTAGACCTTATACCTATGTATCTAGTAATTGTTCAGAACTAATGCATGACTTTTCTATTACATGTGTGTATATCTATAATAATAATAAAATATAAGTAGGTAGTACTTATGAAATGTGTTTTGTTCTTTGGTTCTCAATAAAAATTTTCTGAACCCATTTAAAAATACTTGTCAATCTCTGCATTAGAATTTTAATAAACAGCTGATTCTCTTCTATACAATGAAAATGTAATCCATGGAAAATGATGTCTAATGGTTAAATCGCATAAAAATAAGTTAGTCTTAAATAAAAATCCTAGTATAAAATATTTTTATATATATTGAATAAAATTCCTTATATATTTAGTGTTAATGCTATGTATGTGTAATTTACTTGTTCTCAAGGTGTGAAAGTCAATTATTTTATTATATTTCTACATTTTTAATAATCTGATTTTGTGTCTACCAATAACAATTTTTGATCCTTTTAAAATGTTATTTTATGTTGTTTAAATAGGTGGAGAAATTATCAGATACTTGGAGCACCCAACTTGGAAGGAATCTGGGTTTGAAGTATACCAGTATTGAGAATAAAGGATTGAGGACTTCTGAGCCAGTTTCTGAATTTTGAAGAAAATGTATTATGAAAGAGCATGATAACTGTCGATATGAAATATTGTATTGCTAAATCTCATCTTTTAAAAAAATAAAAGGAAAATCTTTGTTAAAAATATTAAATATATAATTTGTATTTTGTAAGCAAAAATTGTAGTTAATAAATATTGTAGCACTAACACTAGCATTGTTCTATATTGTCTGTGTTTATTTATTTCAGCTATCTTAACATGGTAGGTATTTTCAGATGAAACATAGACAAGAATTGACAGATGATTTGAAAAAGACAAATAAGGTTTACCGCAAACAAGAAGGGGGGGGGGTGAAGGAATTTATTTATTTTTATTTATTTATTTATTTATTTATTTATTTATTTATTTATTTTTTTTGTCTTACCTATGATTTGAGATAAAATGTATTTGGTGTGTGTATGCATTATTGTTAATATTCTATTTGAAATAGTTTGTACATTCTTAATTTAATTATATTTCATACAAAATTTTCAGTTGTACTCTCTCAATATGAAAGTTTATGAAGCATAAATTATTCCATTTATCCCCACCCCCCTTCATTACAAAATTTGTATTGTTGAAATTTTATTTATATACTTTTTTTACTATTTAAATGGTTTACGCATCCCAAAGACAAAATGTCGTTAATTTAATTAGTCACTGAAACTTTTTTGGAGTCCAAAAATATTGAATGTGATTGAAAAAAAAAATAATAAAATGGAAGTTTTTAAATGAAAAAATGTTATCTCAAAAGTACTTTCTTACTCGTGTGTGTGTGGAGAGAGAGGGGGGGGGGATTGGGATATGTGTTAACACCTGATAATATTTAAGTTAGTAATACGAAATTTTTTTATACTTCTATTATGTAGGGATTACTGCGAGACAATAATGCCATAAGAGGAAAAAACAATAAAATATCTAATAAGTAAAAATAAACATTTTATTTAATGCTAATTTCCCCACTAATAATAATAATTTGTATTAATTATAAATCTTTTACTTATAGACAAAAGCAATTTAGCCATTGAATAAAAATTTGAATATATTTTATGAGGGGTGCAGAAAATCTAAGCGCCGTCGGGCAGTCTCTCACCACTAAATTGATTTATTAATATTTTGTGCAAAATTCTTGCTAGAATGTTATTAAATTTTCAGCAAAGAAATTTTTTTAATAATTTTAGTGGCGAGAGACAATCCACTTATGCCTAGATTTTTGCACCCCTTTTTATGCTTCATGATTAGTTAGAAAAGTTAAGAGAAAATCCCTCCCCCCTCCATGCATATGCATTTATATTAGAAAAATGTTTGCTTCTTTGAAGCAATATTTGATTTTTTTTTTCAATGTACCACACTTGGAACTTAATTGAAATGCTATTGTAAAGGGGGGGGGGGGAAATGAAAAATTTTTTATTGTAAAAAAGGTGCTATTGAATAGTTGAGCAAAAATTAGAACATTTTTTTATCCTTCATAATTAAGACAGTTAAAGGACTTAAAAAAAAACTTTTTTCAAAAGTATTTTTTTCTTTGGAATGTTTTTTTCTTTTCTCTAAATTGGAATTTCAGGCAAATGTACGATAAAAAGATGAAGGATAACATCCGTAATATATGAAAAAAAAAAAAAAAAACTATTGTATTATGTGTGCTAGTTAGATGCATTTTTTCCTGATCAGTTAAGAGTGGATTTTAGAAAAGTTTTTTAATACGATCAATAGTATGAAACTTCATAAAAATAAAATACACGTATGTTTATGTTAAAAGATTCTCTAAGCAGTACACAGAGATTCTGTATAAAATTTAAGTGAAGTTAAATACAGCGTTACAAAATGTGCTAATTGCAAAATATAGAAGAAGAAATTCTTCAGTCCTAATTTTCCACAATAAAACAACGCAAGCTTGATTTCCTTATTATAAAATTTAGAGAAAATCTTGCAACAATTTATGATTTTGAAACTTGAAAAAAGGTCTTAAAAATAACTTTGATTGTATCAAGTTTTTTTTTTTTTTTTTTTTTTTTTTTTTTTTTTTTTTTTTTTTTTTTATTATATAACTGGAATATTTTTTTTTACTCTTTCAAAGGCGGTTGTATATTTATGGAACTAATTAATTTTAATTTCCAAATGTTACCAGAATTTTGATTAAAAAAATAGTTTGATGTATGTAAAATTTAGTTTTTTCTTCTTTACAAATATACATGTAAGATTCCAGTGTCATTCATTTCAACATATTAGCAATGGAAGTGATTTAGCCCTCAAAGGATTAAAATAGTATAGATACTACCAAAAAAAAAATCTATATATATATATATATATTAAAAGTATCCGCCGACATGTGTATAAAGTGTCATTAGATTGGCACAAAATGTTATCATATGGGCATTAAAAAAAACGTTCAAAATGATTCTCATTGGATATCAGCAATATCAAATTTGTGCCCTTATTTTATCATTTTTATGCCAGAAGTGTCGGAATTCCTACGTGTTTGTATCAAACACGTATCATCTACATCGCCGATTTTCGTCGTGGTGTCATATTTCTGGCGCCATCATGACAACGCATGAAAGTATCGCCAAAGATATCGAAGGAAAGGACAGAATCGATACTTTTAGGTTACGATTCACTGTTATCGAAATAACACCTCTAGTACTTGTCGAAAGATATAATTTTTGTTCCATTCTGTTAGTTCTGTGTTTGCTGGGTACTTTTAATATGTTAGTTTTGAGATAGAAAACGAAAACAAATAATTTTCTACATACGCACAAACATGCTTGAACCCAAATTGACCAATATGTATCAAAAAGTAATCAATATTCTTAATCTTTTTTAAAACTAAATAGGATTTTTTTAAATAAAATATAAAAAAATAAATATTTCGATTGAATTTTCGATGCAAATTCATATAAATGTGGGATAAGATAAACCTAAAAAGTTAAATGAATCATTCTTTCTCTAAGGGCACAAATATTTAAATAAAAAATTCAGTTCTTTTAATCCGAGAACTTATTGGCCTCGGGTACACAGAATATTTGATAAATGATTTAAAACTACATAGTGCAAGCAAAAACGAACATTTACTAAGCGTAGTAAAAAGCCCTAGAACTGGGCTGTCTGTTTTCTTACAACACAATCATATTAAGCACTCTAATTGGAATAATCTGAAAATCCGAATAAGATTATTTTACAACACTGAAAGAAAAAAAAAGAAAAACAAGCCGTTAAATTTACGGCAAAAAATGCTGGAAGCAATTTTGCCATAAAATTTGCAGTAAAATTAGATGTAATAAAAAAATTACATCGGCTCTCTCAGCTTTGAAAACGATTTTAAAATTGTGAAACTTCCTCTACCTTTCTTTTGCAATATTCAGATCCGTATCCCTGCGACTAACTGGATGTCCTGTTTTGAAGAGATGGTTTTCGATTCGAAGATTGACATTAACTTTTAATATGTTAAATACGAAACTATCTAAAAAATCAATATAAATCGCATTACTTAAAAATTTTCCGAGTATTATAGAGGTTTTAGAAAAATGTTTTGTTCTTTTAGGAAGGTGTGTTAAAGAACAAATTCCATTTTGTGAAAAAAATGCGATTTTTATTGCTAATCCAGAGACGTTTCACTGTATATATTATGATGATCGGGGAGTGCAGTGGGAAAAATGCGCCAAAGTCTAAATAGAAATAATAAACTGCAAAATATATTAAAATTATAATATTATTAAAGGATATTACCTCTATATTAAAAAAATCTTTCTTTCAACGAAAATTCTTTATTCTATATATTCTTTATAATTCTTTATAATTCTTTATACTTTCATCTGTTGTACCTTTCCTTCTTTATTTTTCAGTGTTCACGGATAGAGATTATTTTGGCAAAGATAAATCATATAAATTAATTCATTATTAAACATTAACCATTAATGAAACGACAATTAAAAATTTAAAAAAGTATATTTAACTACTTACTACTAAAAACTAAATGTGAAAAATTTAATTTGTGTAAGTGCGACTGAAATTTGCTTATGCTTTAGATATAAGGATTCCTATGGCGATAAATTTTAAATAATCTCTAGTAGAGCAAGATCCCAGGACCCCCAGACGTTGCTTATTTTCTCACAAGTAAAATGTATTGGATAAAGTAGTGCTAGTACTTGCTATGAGCGTAGTGATACCTGCTAGGTTGGACCGACGGCCAATTTACGAGTACCAGGTACCAAAGGTAGGTAAAAACACTATGAACTTTTCTTATTTTCTCAGTATTGATTATTATATATGATGCTCAGGGAACTACTTCAGTACTTTATGTAAGCTTCCAGACCAATTGCATGGGCCAAACATCTTCCCAGACATACAAAAGAAGCGCGTTCAGCTCAACTTATATAGGTTCTATGAAATAAAAAAGTTGTGACTAAACCTGACAGTGCAATTGTAATTTTAGATCATTTTTTGTGATCTAGGGTATTTTTCCCTTAATATAGAGGCAATTATTTCATACAAAAATATAAAAATTATATGTATTATAGAGTATTTTTTGTTAACATAACATATTCAACTTTTTATTTGAAGAATGGTTTTAAAAGGTATTTAAGAGTTTTTATGAGATATCAGTCATTGGTATTAGATATAGGTTTCAAGAGATATTAGAAATTTTCTTACATATCCCAATATTTATCAATTTGTGACAGTAAAAAGTAAATTGAAAATTATTGTTTTAAAATATTAAAAAGCTACACTAAGTTATCAGTTACACTAAGTTAAGACATTTAATACCAGACAAGTTCTGGTATAAATAAAAGAAGAATCAAATTAAAAAAATTAAAATGTAATTTATGTCCTTTGTGTATTTAAACTATACTGAATGTTTAATATTCATACAAAAAATATGGTAAATTTTAAGCACCATTTTAAACACTGTTTACATATTTAATGAAAAATCAGATGTATTTATAAATTCAGTTCCGCTTTGCTTATGTCCGCCGATATTGCTTACTTCAAATTGTTTCGAAAGCAAAATTACATAAAAAGTTTCGATGCAGAAGATTAAATAAACACAATTTTAAAAAGTAACACGTAAAATTGTGTAGTTTAACCTCTTCAGACCCGAGGGTTTATTGATCTACTTTTATTAATTTCAGCTATGGATTTACACTAATCAGTTGATAACTAAGAAAGATTGAACAACGAAATAATTAAAATTTATTTTTTGTACATAATTTTTTTTGATATATGGGGACTTATAAAACACGCATTTTAACAATTTCTTAGGTTATTTTAAATTAAATTTTACTTTTCTGCATTGTAAAAACATAGAAAAAGATCAAACAAATATATATTTAATAATTTGTATTGCTAATGGAGTCTACAAATGTTATCTTAACACACAGTAAAAATTTTTACGTTTTCTTTTTTTTTTTTTTTTTTTTTTTTTTTGTACATTTCGTGCATTTCTGCTGCAAGCCATTTTTGCATGTCATGTAACTCATTGAAAAAGCACTACGAGAGACAAATTGCTATTTTCTATATTTCTGCTATCTGTTAGGCTCCATTCACACTAATTTCTCTTTTTTTAATAGTATTTATATATAGGGAAACAAAATTATAAAGATGTGTATCCTATAGGATACACCAGGTCTGAAGAGGTTAATTCAAATTATTTGGCTTTGATGGATGTTTTTTACCGTTGCTTTTGTTTAACTTTTTTCATTCATTTTAAACCTTTAATTCGCAATCTAAAATAAGTTTTAGAAATTACTCATGTTCGAAAAATCTCAATTTACACCAGAAAATTCCAATGATTAATTTCGTTTTATTTAAATAAGGAATGTTTATCATTAAATAAAGCAAGCATTGCTATTTAAATTTTTTGTTGTGAAATAAAAAATCCTAGTAACTAAAATATGCTAAATTCGAAATACTAATGTTTGCATATATGTGCCTTAAAGTTTTCAAATTGTAATTTATCATATGCATTTATTTAATCACTTGTAGATTTTAACAGCTGAAAAAATCCCAATATATTCAGAGATATAGAGTTACCTCATTTATTTCTCAAAATATATAATTTTACAATTCGATTTATTTATAATTTCTTTGTAATTTATGCATTTTTCTTTTTAATTTTGTATGTTCTAAAGACTTGGACATGTAAAATCGAAAGGCTTCCTGTAACATAATGTACATGATTGAATACTACATCTAACAATTTCTTTATTTTTTTCATGTTTCATGCACTGATTGGATTTTTATCTGTTTTACAAAAGGTTGTTACATTTTCAAAGTTAAGGTTATAATACTATTTATGCATAATATAACCTTTCAATTTCCCACGAAAAGTTTCATATGAGCAGTAGTTTATTTAGAAATATATTTCGAGATCTTCCTAATTACAACGAAATTAGCAATGTACACAGAGGGCAAGGGATTAGAATAATTATATTGAAGATGATTGAAAACACAACTTAACACGAGTATATTCATTTAGTATGTAGTGTTAACTATTTGTCATAAGAAACAAGTCATAATAGGCATTATCAGTGGTATAGGAGGATGTGATTTGGTACCAAATTCAATTTTTAGTAGTATTATGATAAACGTTTAATGTTTGGAATGTTTATAATTCCTTATAAAACTATTTTTTATTTCTATCCAATTTTCTGTATTTTTTGTACCAGAAAATCTTGTTAATATATCATTCAAAATAATTTTGGTAAAAATATGACCAAATAATAAATATATGTAGCATCTCATAATTGTTTTGGCATCTAAACGTGATTTATGGCATAAAAATTGACTAATTCAATGATTACTTATCAAACTAACTTTACTTCTGATTTTCTTCAGATACACTGTAAAATTATCTGTAAAGATTCTAAAATATTCTAGGAAATTGGGATTCCTAGAACTTCTTATGTAACGGCAACAGCAAAAATAGATATAACAGATACAGATTTGCTGTGAAAATCAAAAAATCTGAAAGGTTACTAAGGATTTTTTAGGAAATTGGGATTCCCAGAATTTCTTATGCAACTGTAGCTCAGGTTGCAGATAAAATGTTTGTAAGATAATGGAGTCTATTAAAATTACATTTTAATAGACTTATTTGTAAATTTGAAAGTTACAGGTTTTTGTATCGTTACAAAAATTAGTTTTGTAGATTTACATCTTTTCTTGTACAGTGTACAGATAAAATATCAGTAAGCATACAGATTTTGACTACTTTACACAAGGATTAAAGAATTTTTTTACAGTGTATATTTCTTTAGCTTTGCTACTATCTCTTAAAATTGAAATTTAACAAGAATAGTATTATACCTTGTTTTATCGCTTTTGACGTGAGCAAAAAAACGTGATTTATATCTGATTTGGTCCAGAATCAAACATTTACATAACTTACCATTATTCAATATTTTATTTCAATATATAGATATATTTAGCGATTTATCATTTTTGTCTACTTAACATTCTGTATGGTATAATGCCAAAAATAAATGTGAAAGTTGAACTAAAATTATTTTTTTGTAACATGAAATATGTGACTGAACATTTTTCCAACATCTTATTATTTTCTGTCGTCTAAACAAGTTATGGTATTATAAATAATAAATTAAACAACTATTTATCAAACTGTTTTTTCACATGTGCGGATATGGCTGCTTTCTTATTTTGATTTATGCACACAAAAATTACAAAACGGACTGATGCTCTTCAAAATAAAAGGTAAACTTTTTAAACGTGATTCTCAATATTTCAAAAAATAAGATATAAAATTCGGAAGTGCGCACCGATTTCATAAAAAATATGCATAAAATTAGTCAGAAGAAGCTTACCTGAATCTTTATTTCAAAACATGAACAGTGGAAAATTTCAAATACTTTATAGTATTTCATATAGTACTTCATACTTCATTGTAGTATTTTATAGTACTTATAGTATTTTATATTATTTCTTCAAAATTTTTATAGTACTTTGATACTCAGAAAAAAACGAAACAATCATACTATGAATAAAATACTAAAGAAAATTATTTTTATTTCCAAAATGTATTGCTTTCCTTTTTCTTCTCTTGTGAAATACGACATTTCAATTAAACTGCATTAAAATGCCTTTTTTTATTTCGAAAAATTGAATTCAGCTCATGAATTTTCAGACAATACACTTATTAGTACAAGATAAATATTTAATATATCAATCATACGACTACAAATATAGAAAATATTCAATCTATTTAAATAAGGAATTTGTCATTTAAATATATTTTCCCAACGTTCTGTATTGACCTTAGTTTTTACTTTACAAAGTATAAAACATCCCACTGAATATTTACAATGTGACTATAAAAATAAATTTTAAAGATTAGACTGAAAAATATAATGATAAAAATGATAATAATTATTACAAACCTTGCAAACTCTTTGGATGTAAAGAAAAAGTTACAGAAATGATTGCATGAAATAATTAAATAAATATATAAATATATAAAAAAGAGAATGATATCACCTTGTCTCTCCGAAATATCTTGTGATCCTAATATCATGCGATAACAGATCTCAATCGAATCTCAATCAGATATCAGATCATCGATTCTCACTTATCAATATATCAGATTGCACTGAAAAACATTTGTGGAAACGTTACTCCGTAAAATTGGTGGCAGCTGTCGTAAAGAAATGTCACGACATCGCTTAGAATAAAATAAAAGAAAAGAAAAGAAAAGAAAAGAAAAAAACAAAGAGAGAGAAAGAATAATAATAAAAATAAAAAAATAAATAAATAAATAAATAAATAAATAAATAAATAATCTAGAAAGAGATAGAAAATGAAATAATATTAATGTATATAAAAGTATTAAAAGAAATTTTTATTTTAGCTTTCGTAAACAAGAAATGATAACAATAATATGTGTTGTTTGTTTGGAAGTTTTATTATACTATAAGCTCCCTTTTAGTCAAAGCCTGGGAATAGCAAAATCACATGAGCGAAGGGATTTTCTCACCATTAGTTATAAAAGGAACAAATGTTTACGAGAAGCAATAAAACCTAGAGTCGCCATTCGTGACATTAACGTACACAAGCAACAAAGAAAGATTTACAATCAAATTTATTACTCCCGCGTGTGGTCTACTTGGGGTTGCTGGTTTGGAATCGTAGCTCCGGCAATAAATAATGGAGGAACAATGTCTAAAAATCCAACCCCGTTTCTTTTACCTGACCAATGGACAGTGAAATATATTCAAAGCTAATTGGAGTCCGAATATAATACCCAATGGGGTAAAAAGGGGCGTACAGGATCCGGAAGAAAAACCCCACACGAGTCAGTCCAGTTTTCGAATTGAAAGTGTCAAGTAAAAAAAAAAGATTTTTTTTCTCTTCTCTCTGCTGTGAGTTTCCCGCTAAGATGAGAGGGAAAAAGAGGAAATTAGGAAATAAGGCAACTTCGAAATAATCTGTGTCATCGGGAGATGTGATCTTAGGCCTCCCGGATGAAGCGATGAGAAGCGAAGCTATGCTCTGCACACAGAGAACTAATCAGCGACTGATTTCTAATACAAAAAGGAATACCTAAGTATTGCCGAGCGGACTATTTATTCATCGGATGATTTCTAAATACTCAAAGGAGTAACTGAGCATTGCTGATCGGATACAAAAAGGAATACCTGAGTATTGCCGAGCGGACTATTTATTCATCGGATGATTTCTAAATACTCAAAGGAGTAACTGAGCATTGCTGAGCGGAATTTTCATTTCCGCAAAAAAAAAAAAAAAAAAAAAAAAAAAAAACAACTTTGCCTGAACTTCCTAGCGAAATTTGAAAAATGCTAACTATTAGTGTTAAAGGACCGTACGACAAACTGATGATTGGATAGTGTGTGAAATTTGAAAAGTGCTAACTATTAGTGTTAAAAGGACCATACGACAAACTGATGATTGGAAAGTGCGTGAAATTAGAAAAGTTGCTAACTATTTGTGTTAATTAAAACAAAATGCCTTGGAACTTGGCATTCGGATTTAATTGTGTTGGCGTACTGACGAACTGTATGGACAGCTATAAGCCAACGTCGACCAATACCAGGAACATACTTGTAAGGTGAGGAAATTTCATTGTTCATGTGTCCGGCCAATTTATTTTATTGATATAATGTTGTGTTAAAATTTTGGTTTTTAAAATTTGATTATTTAAAATTTGATTATTTTAAAATTTTAAAATTATTAGTATCTTTGGGGCTCAAAATTATCAGAATTTTATGCTCAAACTTAATTAATAGTAAAATGAATAAATAAATAAATTAATAATACCAGTAAAATAATACGAATAATAAGAACGAAGGACTCGATTTTATAAAATATGAAAATTTGGGGCTTTGCCTATAAGTTGTGTCGTGAACTTAAGTGTTATGAGCTGTGAGGATAGCAGAATAATAGGGAATGAATAAATAAACAAACAACAACAACAAAAAAAAAATGAAATAAAATATTTTGTATATTTCACTATAACCATATTTCAGTAGTTATTGCCTTGCATATTATATTTTTATAGTGTTTGCATGATGCCAATTTATGTGTTTTAATAAAATTTCGTATATATGTACCTATTCTTGTCTTTATTCCAGTTTTCTCCCTTTATGTATTTTAAGGTAATTTCTAGATGCAGATTAGGGATTGTTAACATTTAAATTTGTAGATTAATATCTCAAGTTTTTTTATTGACTCATCAATCCCAATTTTCACAAATTCATACGTTAAATAAGGCGATCCTAATGTTATTGCAAAATGTTAATTTTAAGTATGATATTAAGGAATTAATTTCAGTAATTAATAATATCCGATCTTCGTTCACAACGCCGAAGGGATATTATTTTCATTCGTCTTCGTACTAACCACGTCACGATTGCGTACCTAGTAGGAGGTGTTTATTTTCATCACCACAGCAGCATCGCTGCCTCCAATTTTATGGAGTATTTTAACCGTTAAAACCGGTGTAACATTGTCATGTTACACCAGTAATACATGTTTAAATTACACCATTGCATATGTGAAAACAATTACTCCATGAAACTGGAGGCAGCATGTGCCACTATTTTTACACCAATTGTATGGAATAACGTTTACACAAATGTTTTATAGTGTGTGATCGCAATTATTTATATATACACAGTCCCATATTCGATTAAAGACATGATTGATCATAATCAATACACAATACAGATATTAAGTACTTTTATGTGGTTTGCGTTAAACAGCAAAATCCCATATTTGACACATGGGATTGATTACCTAGAATGAACGAATTAGCTGATAAACAATGCACAATTCAGACCGTTAACTATGTGAGGTTTCATAGGCATCAGTACTGCAATATTGGCTAATAACAATTCTCTAATGATCTAACTCCTAGATGTATTGAGATTGTATTCTGACCAAATACAATTAGCAAATCACCATAATCGATAGCTATATAATTTACTAGTCTCTTGAAGCAACACCAGATTAGAAATTCTAAGATACATCTTACGATAGCAAAACACAAATTCTATTAAAGATAAGGAAACGTATCTGGACAATATAAGATTAAATTAATTTCTTTTTAAATAAAAATTTCGCCGTAAAGTATGTGTAAAACGAAAACAGGAATGAATACAAAATTTTTTTAAATAAATTTATAGAATGAAAATAATGCCTTGTTACCCAAATTTAAATAAATCTGTAAATATTTATTAATTTTTTAAAAAAAGGTGTTTTCATGTAAATGATATGATATTATAACTGTTTCAAATAAGTAAATATAATTACAGCGGAATCAAGTTTAAATAAAATATAAGTCATTAAAAATAAAACGTTTAATAATCAGGTTGGCGAGCGGTCTGGGAGAAACACGGTCATAAGAGGAGGAAACTAGCAATTTTTTACTTATAGAAAATTCTTCCAGTAGTACAAAGGATTTAAATAGGGCGAATTTCTCTTCAACAAAATAATGGTATGTAACAGGTTTTCTAGCAGTATTTTTCCCTGACGATTCGCCACCCTGATAATATATGTACAATGTACAATCAATTAATGTTGCAAATATTTAGGATTTTCGAACATCTCTTGTAAATTCATTTGTTAACTGAGACTAAAGCACTAGCTAAGATTAAAGTTTTTCAATATATGACCACATAGGAAGGCATGTTGGCATGTAACTGCACGTGCTTCATTTTAAAGGATTTTCTGTGAAAGGATTTTTTTTAATGTGTACCACACAAAACTTAGTTTAGTGGTATTAAAATCGATGTTTTAAATCGATTTATGATTTTATATCTGTATTTGTGAACCTAGGTTAATAGTTCTCTAAAATAAAAATTTCAGAATTTTTATTTTTTATTTTAGCTATGATATAATTTGTAAAAAAAAAACAATGAATGTGTATTTGTAGCATTATTTTAATTACGGAAATGAAAGCGTTAATATGAGTTGCTCAATTTATAGAAAAACCCCATGTAATAACCAATTATCATAAATTAAAAAAAGGTAAATAATACCGAAATTATTGGAAATATTTCCATATTTTGTAATACATGAGGATAGACCTACTACAATTCAGAATATATGCAATTCTTATCATTCCTTTCTTGCACAAATTTTATTTGACCACAAAAATTATTACTGTCACGAATTATAGGTAAAACTCCTAACTACTCTTATGGGGAAAAAAAGTAAAAAATAATTAAAAAAAAGTAATTTGACAAATAACAACGACCATTTAATAAACGATATTTTCAAAGACTAAAATTTTAGATATAATAAAATTTTATATTAACAATAATAATAATAAAAAAAATCATTTGTATGAAGATCACAATGTGGCTTACATTATAAAAGTGTCATATATTACATACGCCATGGATCAAACATTACTATTTCCGGACCTATCATAAAAAAATTTTAAATGAAATTTCCTATTTTACTATTTTAGGTATTGCGAATTTTTAAACTTCTCAACATTGCACATTTTCTAATTTTACATCCTAGCACAGGACAAATAATATACCTTAAAATGCAATTTATTTGAAAGCTGTGGCTCAGTGTGTTTCTTAGTTATTAATTTTTTGTAGTTTTTAACTCTTTTTAATCATCGCAACAGACGTATTGCATATATGAACATTAAATACGCATCAAACAGAAAATGACTGATCTCTGGACATCACAAGGATTCAGATATGTTTCAGGTATGTCTAGACTGAAAGCAATGACCATTTTCCAAATGTTTAAAAATAATACAAATAAAACAATTTATTTCAGTAAAATTGAAAAATTTTGAGATACCATTAATTGTCCGTAGTATTTAAAATCATTTTATTTCATATACTTACATTAATAAGAATTTTTGATTTATAGGTATTAAAAATGATGTAGCAATTATTTTTTAGAAAACTCATTATAGCATTTCTCATAAGTTGTATTCAATACATTTGTTTCTCAAAATGACATATATTTATTTCAATTTAGTTAATGTGGATAAAAGGATAAATAATATTTGTTGCATTTCGTCTGATAAAAAAAAAAAAAAAAAAAAAAAAATCAGAAATTTCCGAATTTTGAGCTAATTTATTATTATTTCATAAATATTGTTAAATTGTGAATAATAATTTTTATAAGCATTATCTTTTTTTTTTTTTTTTTTTTTTTTTTTTTTTTTTTTTTTTTCAAAATACTCCAAGAAGCTATACATAAAAAGAAAAGAAAAGAAGTGGAATTTATTATCTGAAGTTTGTCACACATCCTTGAAAAACAAAGTGTTAAAAAAGAAAAAAGAAAGGAAAGAAAAAAATGAGTTATAAATCTTCTAAGGAAGATTACAGGAATGCGAATATTGTACCGTTATGTTCGAGACAGAGAGAAATACTAGTTATGAATGAAAATTTATTTCAAAAATATACATCACTAACAACCAATATCCTTTTATATTTAATAATAATGATTATCGTGAAACATAGTTATATATAAATGAAGTAAAAATCGTGAAACGTTTTTTTAATAAAATCTTTTTCATTTATGTATTAACCTCTTCGCTACTGGCGATTATTACAGTATTTTTAATTATTACTGAATTATTTCTTCTCTCGTTTGACTTCTGAGCGAGATTTTTGTTTTATTTTCATTAGCTCGAATCTTAGAATTCGAAACATATTATTCTTATATCGAAATTTCATTTATAATTGCGTATCATTAATAAAATGGGACAAAACTGATGTACCCATTTGGGTACTCAGGGACTGAAGAGGTTTAAAGACATAGCCATACGCTTTACAGATAAGAAATTCATACATTAACAAATATTCTACATTTATTATCAAAGCGTTTTTTACAAATTATAAAATGTAAAATGCTTGCGGAATGCATAAAGTAGTCAGACATGCAAAATAGTACATAATGCATTGTAAAATATAAAACAAATAAGAAAAAAATAAGTAAAAATCTATAAATTTTTTTAATTATTTAAAATGAGCTATGTTTTTAAAAACCTTTTAGAAACTGACTCAAAATATGCGTAACTGTTATCATCCCTATCTTGTACAAAATTTATTTCACTGGAAAAATTAAGAGAAAGTGTTAAGAATTAAGTCTTCCTTATTCTTATAACAATAATAAATAAATAAATAAATAAATGAAATAATAATAAAATTGTAAATTTTTGTGAGAAAATGTAATTTTTATAATATTTAAAATCATTTCATTTCATATGCTTACATTAATAAAGCATAAACTACGGAACAATTTTTGATTTATAGATATTAAAAAAATTATATGAATCTAAAAAAAATAATAATGTAGCAATCTTTTCAGAAAAGTATGATAACATTTTTCTTAAGTTGTATTCAATAGATTTGTTTCTCAAAATGAAATTTATTTCAATTTAGTCCTTGTGGACCAAATAATAAACAGTTTTTTTTTTTTTTTTTTTTTTTTTTTTTGCCGTTCGACTAATAGAAAAAATAGAGTATTGTTTTGTTTTAAGACATACTTTTGCTTCAATTTACGCGTAGTATGTTAGTATGTGTTCATGCATTTACTATATGACTTCATTTATGTTTAGGCACTTAATAGTAATAATAATTATTTTTTTCCTAACTCTCTTTGCACCGTTTGCGATTCTTTTATTTTACTCATATATTTCACTCTTTAAATTTAGAATAAAAATTTCTTTCCTGAAAGAATCTTGAGTAACAAAGTGCAAAAACAATTAGAAATTTTAATGTAAAGTAAATCTTATTGTAATGCAATATTTCATAAATATCTCAAAAAAAATTCCTTAGTCTATTTTCATATAAATATTAATTGAATACTACGAAATGCAACAACATTCGTTATCTTTCCGGACATTGAATTATTCGTTAAACACTAATCAATCTATTTGGATAGCTAGTGTTAATGTTATTAACGTAAAAGTAATTTTTTCTAAAAATTGAAAAAAAAAATCGAAATCGAACAGATTAAATATTGTGAGTAATAAATTTTATGAAAGTTATCTTTTCAAAATACTCCAAAATGTTATATAAAAAAAAAAGAAGAAGAAACTGAATTTATTACTTGCAGTTTGTCATACAATCTTTTAAAACAAAGTTTTAAAGAAGTAAAAAAAAAATTTAAAAATGAGTTATAAATCTTCTCAGAAAGAGTCAAGAAATGTGAATATTGCTGCATTATGTTCGGGACAGAGAAAAATAATAGTTACGAAAAAAAAAATTTATTTAAAATACATATATCATTAATAACCATAATTCTCTTCACATTTAATAATAATGGTTATAATGAAACATAGTTATATATAAATGAAGTAAAAATCGTGCTTTTGTTTTAATAAAATCGTTTCCATTCATGTATTAAAATATAAGATTATAGGCATAACAGAGAAGAAATTTATAGATTGTCAAATATTTACATTAATTAAGAAAAAAGGTTTTAAAAAATTATAAAATGAAAATGCTTGTAGAATGTACTAATAAGACAGTAAAGCAAAATACCACGTTATGAGTTGACAATGAATCACTCTTTAAACACTAATCAATCTGTTTGGATAGCTAGTGTTAATGTTATTAACGCAAAAGAAATTTTTCCAAAAAAAAAAAAAAAAAAAAAAAAAAAAAAAAAAGCCATGTAGCTGATCCTTAAATTGTTATTGTTGTTGGATAGTATGCTGATTGTTTTAATTTTAATTGTCACAAAAATTCTAAATAAACGATTTTTCCTGTTAAATTTAGTTTAGTCATTTCGCAGTGCGCCATTTTCTTTGTTGAACAATATTATTTTTACAGGGAGTGTAGACAATTTCTCTTGTTATTCAGTTTGGATCTTTTAAAATACTATATCCTGTGTTATTATTAATAGTTGAGATAATTTTTGGTATAATTGTTTTTGATAAGATATTCTAATTACTTTGATTATTAGTTGGAACCTTGGTAGATTGTTTACATTCATAGAAGAAGAAAATGAGTATTTTAAAGGATATGATTATGAAGGCAACAAAGGATGGCAGAATTCATGTTATATTTTTGTAAATTGATTATTATGGAGTTCTGCTGGAGTTATTAGTTTTTGTTGATGTTTTAAGGTCGGTTAAGTTTTAATTAGAAGTGATTTTGATTTTGAATTTAATATAGTGAAAATTCTGCCACACCTTGTAATTATATAAAAGATTGAGAGACATAGTTAAAAAGATGGATGAATATTAAGAAATTTTAATAATTAAGTTTTCAGATGGAAACATGATCCCTAGGCTTAGCACCTTGGTTTATTGAGGGGTGAATTATTTTTATCTGCAATTACTTTGGAACACAACGCAGGTAATTCCATTAAATTTTAATTAATTATAAGATAGTTAAGTAATTATTGTGATTGAAATAAGCTTTAATTTGATTGTGGGATAAGTTTTAATGTGAGTTTGTAATATAAGTGGGTCTTTAGTCCTTGTTAATAATTAAATATTTTATTGGTAATAATTAAATATTTATTAATATTGTTGTTGTGGTAAGAAACACAACATAATTAAGAATTTTAATGCTGCTTGATAGAATCTAATGTACTTATTACAACGCATGAAAAAAGCAACATCGCGTTTGGAATAATCCAGCACATATGTAATAACCTTTTATGATTTAGAATCCTAAATGCATTAATTGGTATATTTTTATAGTCACATGAAATTTTCAAAAAAATATTTTTAAAGACTTTGTTGTTAAAATGATATTGAAGCTTAAACGAAATATACGGGGAAAACCGTTAAAAAAAGAAAATAAAGGTGTAAATATACTTTTTAAAAGAAGACCTTTTAATTTTCTGTAGAAATTATTTGCTAGGTAATCTTTCATACCCTTTTATAGAGCCATAATTGTTTTTTATGATTTCACTTTAAATGTTGGTATTTGAAATGACTAGCTTATATTGTTTTGTGATACGATCGAGTTAATTATTTTTTAGTGGTTTATAAGTAGTAAAATCTCCGAAGAAAGTATTTTTTGTGGGATATAAATATATTTTGATATCATAAAAAACATGAAAAAGCTTGATTTTCTTTTTTTAAATATATTTTTCTGCTAATAAGTGAAATCTTTTTATTGAGATACATTATTTAAAAAAATTCATTTTAATACATTGTTATATAAGAATGTAAATAATTAAAAAAAATGTTAGATTGTGCTTTTATAAAAAGAAAGGCAATTGTTTCAAATTATTTTCATTAAAAGTTTTTTTAAGTGATTACAAAACATTTAAAATAGTCATGAATACAAAGTATTTATTTTTGAATTTCATTTTGAATGCTAGCATTTGAAAAGTTTCTTACATTATGTTTGTGTTTTGACGCATTTTGCGAAAATGACGTATAAAATTTAGCTACATAAAGCTTCTCAGGTGAAATTTTTCGTTGTAATAGTAATGTAATCATCTCTTTCATATTTGTAATAACAAATTAATACTCTGACCTATCCCGTAAACACACAAAGATTTAAATGATAAATCGTTTTCTATAAAAGTGATCGTTAATAATAATTTTAACAAATACTTTATATTAAATTGCTGTAAAAATTTATAAAAGATTCCTTACACTGTTGCTTTTATGCTATGACAATAGGAGTACATTACAAATATCAAGAGATTCGATCAAACTTTTTATGAATTTCTTATAGTTGAGAATTGCAAAGCTTTTTTAATGCACAAATTCTTTTTTATGTGTACTTAAATCAATAATTTGAAAAAAGTTTTATGACTATAAAACGCATAAGATGAAAAAAGTGACATTACATTCTTTCTAATAGCTAAAAAGCTGTAAGATTCGGACTTCAATATATGTAAAATAGATTTATTTAACTGTTGACATGTTTCACCAAATTATTTTGAAAACACATAAAAATCACATTCTTAAATTGCACGATATATGATTCATTTGTTGTGTTCTTAAAAAGGGGTAGTGATTATATTTTAGTCTATTTCCATTAATTTGTAAAGCACTAATATTAAAAAAATAATAAAAAGCACTGTTTAAACTATAAAACGAATTGGATGTGCCAATCCCAAAACTTTCTTCTATCTCATACGTATATTTTAATACTTTAAAAAAAATAGTTACTCATTTTAATGGTTTAATAATTTTAATTCAATACCATACGAACTTTTCATATTAAATTTCTGCTTCAGTCAATTAATCGGATTAAAAAAAATTCCGTCTCTGCACGAGCCGATGAACAATAACGAATTTTTTTCTTTTTAAATTCAGGGAGGACCTACTTGCCTTACCAAAAAATAATTACATACAAAAATTTTAGTACAGTTCTAGGACTAACATGATACACTTTTAGGTGGTGCAATATTGTAAATAGCATAAAATTGGCTTTTGCAGCACCCCCTTCCGGCGGATTTTTTTCAAATTCAGGGAGGACCAACTAGCCATACACTTACACAAAAAATTGGTTCAATTCGATGCATAGCTTCATGTACTTTTTGTCGGTACAATATTAAAAATGGCACAAAAATCGCGATTGGAGCGCCCCCTTCCGGCGGAATATTTCAAAATTGAAGGAGGACCTGCTTGCCACAGCCAAAAACATTCATAAAAAATTTAGTTCAATTCTATGCATAACTTCATACACTTTTTGATGGTAGAATGGCGACATACACACAGACAGACACACAGACACACGGACAGACAGACATTTTGTAAAAACATGTTTTTTGGAATCTCTGACCCCTAAAACGTGTAAGTCCGTCGAAAAACGTAAGTCGAAAAAAATTTCGATTACAATACTTTCTTCTATTGAAGATAGAAGAAAGTAAAAACATTTATAAAGAATTATTAATTCCATTTTTATTATAAAATTTTATGAAACATAAATCGAATGAGAGGAAATGTGAACTGTTTTAACCTATGAAAGAGGATTACTTGTTTAAAATAATCATTTGATGTTACATCAGAGGATTTTTCATATATACATTAACCGTAAAGAAAAATTATAATCGATAACGCAAACGCAGATTTTCTGGCGACATTTCAAATATCTATGTGTGAAAACTCTACGTATTTATTGTTTTAAATTAATGTTAACTTCTAAAGTTTATAATTTTGATTTTTATTACTATTTATAAACCATTTGGAAAGAAGGCGTGTACGTTTAATCTTTTAGGAAACAGTATTTTTGTTTAGTATTTCACTGTTATTTTAACAGATTCGAGTGAGTTACATTTGGTATATTTAACATTTATGTTTGTTAATTAAAATTGATTATCAAAATCAAATATTTAATAAAATAATTTCCTATAAATTAATAATTTTGTTAAGATAAAATGTACTTGTTACGGTACTTCACAGAATTCATTTGAAATATTTGAAATATTTAATTGCACTAATAATTTTTTAAATGGATTTTTTCTTTGAAAAATATCTTTAACAATATTTAAAGTAAATGCATAACATTCTAATTTAATAGGTTTTAAGTGTAACGTAATGAATTAATGTAAAAAAATTCCACTAAATTTCTAATAATAATAATGCTTCAAAATACATCCTCTTTGGACAAAATGCAAATATGTTTCTACTTTAACTGTAACTTATATCCATGCCAATTATGTAATGAATTATAAATATACAACAACAAGAAGTTAGAAAAAAAATTTTGGAATCTTTTTACAAATCCCGATAATGTATATGAATTTATTTTAATAAATCCAAAAAATTTTAGTAAATAATAAATATATATATATATAATTTCTCTTTATTTTTTTTTAAAAAAAGGACTTAATCCTATTATTTTACTGTGACAGACAGTCATTGATATATTTAAAGATTATACGTCTAGTTCAAAAATAATATTTTTAAAATTAATTTGAATATCAAAATCCTAAAAGGCGAGGGGTGTTTTCGAAATTTTATTTTTATTGATTTCAAGATGAATAATGATCTCATATTCTTTGATTTTGGCAAAATAAGAAGTTACATTAAAATTTCCAATTACTTTTACAAATATTATTCACAAAATAAATTACATCTCAGGTTGGTTTTTTAAAGTAAATTCTTGTTTTCTTTTTCACGAAAATGTACTTATTTATTTCATTAACTAAAATATAATAAAACTGTTATTTCTTTTGATTAAAGTTTGATACGCTTTGGACGAACATTAAATTTTATATCTGATGTTGAATTTCATTTAACATTTTCTTTTAATCTGAAAAGACTTCTGTTATTTTTTCATAGAAGTCAAATTTCAATTCAATTGGTTATTTTTTTATTGTTATTTCGAATTCAATTGGGGGGGGGGTGTATTTGTTTAGCCATTTACATAAATGTAGCTTTTATCCTATTGAAAAATATTATAAGAAAAATTTGCAATTACAAAACACTTCTCCATTACAGATAAGATCACAATGCAGTTATTAAAACTATTCTTATAGTGCAAGAGCCGACCACAAAAAATCCTAAGTCAGAAGTGTGATGTAGAATCACATATAGTTTTCTTAAATTTTACATTTTTCTAAATTACAGTTAAAGCTAATCTTTAATTAAATATCTAGTTTATCTTAATGTTTTATTTCGATCCCACAATAACTTTCCGTTCAAAAGAAAAGAAAGAAAAACATCTAGCATCTGCTTTATTACTGATAAACGGCTGTCAGATAAAGAGAATTCATTAAGATGCGTATTTCACCCTTGCTGGAAACAAATAAAAAAAGAACAAAGATATGCTTTGCTTGCGGTCAGTAAAATCGCTTTTCTCTCTGCTTAATTGTGATTCTAACTTATTCGTTAGGTAATAATCTTTCCTTGTGCATGCCACATTATTGTGTCTTTCATAAATTCTCCCAAAACAGAGTCCTAACGTACGAATTGGCGCGAATTCTTTTTGGCGTATTTTTTTAGGACTGCCCATTTCTGGTTGCCCTGTATTAAATTCAAAATCATCTTAATTGTTTAAAGCGTAACAGAAAATTTCATGGTTATGATATCATTCACTTTTCATATGCTCCTTTTCGCCAATTCTGGATGCCAATGTGTGAATTCTGAATGAGAAAATTCAATGGCCTCTCTCTCTCTTCATGCACTCAGTCATGTAACAAAGGTCTCTTGAAAAATGGTTACAGGCACCATCCCTAATTATTTCAGTAAGAAATGATTTAATTTTTATAACTCTACCTTAAATAAACAAAGTTCTCAAAAGGCATTTATTTTATTGATCACAGCCTACAACTCTAGCGAATGCATTTTTTTGAAAAGAACCTGGTCGCAATACTTTAAAATACAGATCTCCACTACAGAAACTATGGTGCCTACACCAGGCATTCGCAACTTTTTCAAACATCGAGGGATGGTGCCTGCTGTTATTTGCCTGCTTTTTATTTGCCTGCCAGATTTTTCCGGACTATTTATTTTCCTGAATACTATAAATGTGAACTATTAACGTCAGTCTTCAAGTATTTTCGAACGACTATTTCCTCGTCAGATAAGTCCTGCTTATGTTTGTGAATCATTACATAAGTGCTCCCTTCCTTCGCAGACTGTTGTGTGAAATATGCCTATGCTCCGGGGAATTACTGCTGCCGGATTTTTTCTTGATGGACCTCATGGAGTTGGATTATAGTGCCGATTTATCTTTTATTTGAGCGATTGATTCTTCTGATCGGGACCTTTCGAGATGCTCGGTGTTAACGCGGCCGCTCGTTAAATTTTCTCCTGCCGATGTAGGCCTAAGAATCTACGACTGGCGATTTGTGACTCTTATTTCACCTCCGTTAAACGTTTACTGACATAATGTTTTTATTTCATCTTAGCGGTGTACTTCAGTGACGATTCCATATGCTTTCGACTAAAGTGACACAGAATTTCGTGTTTGACGTTTAAATTCTTCGTCATTCGTCGATAATATGATCTTCACATTGGATTTATTCTTTAAATTTTTGGATGCTGACACTGATGTTTTTCACAAAAATAATTACATGCGCTATACTATTAAAAAAACCCCTTAAAACTACAGAATTGATCAATTTTGTGTCTGTAATTTTGTGCGCTATTGAACGTTTATTTTTACGATAATACTGTTACAAGTTTATTTGTAGTAGTTGAAAGTAAAAAAAAAAAATGAGTGAAGAAGACATTCATTGATAAATATTTACAGCATAAATTTCGCAGATGAGAAAGTGTATGCTTTTATATTTAATAGGTTAAATCTCAATTTCTATTTTAATTATATGATATTTTTATTTAAAAAAAAAAAATTATGTTGAGTAATTTTCAACCATTTTTAGTTTATTATGTATTAGTTTTTCTGTGCTCTAATTGAATTTCTTTAAATACGAACAGTTATAAATGATTTTAGATTGTCTTGAAACATTTCACAGCTTTACAAGTGCTATTTAAAAACTATGATACAAACGATAGCATGATAAAATTATATTTTTCAAATATCTAAGTACTTATTGCTGTGCACTTTTTGCTGAAAGTCGTTTGAGAAATATCAAGACAGTTTATTACTTTTTAAAGAAAGTATTTTTATAATTTCCATTATTAATTAATGACTATATATTTTGTTTATTTTTTTAATACAGTTATTATTGAAGTGTTATAAATTGACGTATATTCCTTTTTCTTTTTCATAAATTTTATATTATATTTCCATGTAGATGAAAAAGTTCTAGGTAAGTTAATGGTGCATCTCTTTTTCCTATAAAAAATAAGGCATGATGTTGTCGGGTTGCAACCATTATTTTTTTAATATGAGGTTTATATAAAAGAAACAATACAGAGAAAGATGCATGTGAATACTGGTTATACAATAAGGATGTATGCACCTTCATATATTATTGACAGTGGGCTCATTTTCAGATAAATAAAATTTTATCGTTTGAATCACATGCCATGTGCACATGACATAAATAATAATAATGATGCATGCATAATCGAATTATAAATTCATGTATCAAAAAATATATTATTACATTTTATCCTACTTTTCTTTCCTGATTTTTTTTCACTTTAAAGGTAAGTTGTGCTTTATATTGTTTGTACAGTAATTTTATTGGGAGATTGTTTTTATTTGTGCAAAGACTAGCCATGTTCTTATTTGCATAATTAAACCTATCTAACATCTTAATATTCTTAAAGTGTGTGCATTGTTTATATCTGTTCGAGTAGAATTATTTTTACACTCTAGTCTGCAAAAAAAAAAAAAAAAAAAAAAAAAAAAAAAAAAAAAAAAAAAAGATGAATAAAATACAGTATGATATTGAATAAGATACAGTATGAATCATTATTTTCGTCAATTATATTAGCTAATAAAAACTTCAATTTTAGGAGTGTTCAATTAAAAAAAAAAATTGATAAATTCTTTAATATTTATTATGATATTTCTTAGGCATTTCATGTAGGATATAAACAGTGCATTAAAACAAAATATCGTCTTAACTAAAGTGACTAATTTCCCCCCTTCTAATTTATTTTAAGACTTTTTATACATATATTTCCAGTGTTTGTTTTTCCTATTTGCACCCCACTTGCAAAAATATTTCGTTAGAGAGGGTCCAGTTTTCTAATATTTAAATAAATATTGAGATTTTTTTTCATGCTTTTTCACTTTTATAAATGTAAAACACAATTTTGATTAGTTTATGGATAGACATTTATTTTAAATTTTTAGCATCTATTTAAAAATATTCTCACATATAGCTGCTTTTATTATATTGCATTGTAGATAGGTTCATTTTTTTAATAATCTGATACTGTGCTCGTTTGTTTATTTTCGCATTTTTATAATTTAGGATATAAATTGTGTATAATGACTAAAAAAAGGTCACGTAAATTGACACAAGATCCATCTGTTGTGTTTAACTTTAAGTTTAGACCTGATGCAAAACAGGTAATGTCTTTTAAAACTAATATGGATTCTGAAACAATTGGTTTAGATTCTAATTCTTTTGAGATTTCATGTTTGAGTAGTTTAAAGGATTCTATTAACAGATATTCTAGATCTGTTGTTTCGGATGTTCAGAAATTAATTGATCCTATTTTAAATGAGAATAATCTAGAACTCATGGCAAAATTTAATTCCTATTAAAAAGAAATTGAATTAAAATTTAATATTTTAAGTGATTTTGTGTGTAATGTTCAATCTGAGTGGACTGTTTTACAAAAAAATAATGACCAGTTACATAGGTTAAATGAGATGTTGTTCGAAAAAGTAAGAACACTGAACTCGTCCAAACAGTCTATGCATAATGAGATAGCTATTCAATGCGATATTGATGAATCTAAATTGGATGAACCTCTTAATGTTATTAAAGATAAGGAATGTAATTCTAGTGGGAAAGATTTGGCCAAATTTCTGGATAAAGTTGAATCTGAAACACACATAAATTCTGGTACAAATAACTCTAAATTATCAAAAAACAAGAATACTGATCTTATTTCAATACCGAATTACATCCTAAATTTATGTGAGCTCAAAAATCAAGTTAGAGATTTATCTGACTGCACTAAAATAATTCTGTTGGATCTTGATGACAATATAGGTATACCAGATATTATGATAGCTATAAATGAAAAGATTGGCAGTACCATTCCTTCCATTAACTTTGAAAGAAAGCATAAATTAAGACAGGGATTAAAATATAACTGGACAATTAGTGTTACATCATGGATAGCTGACCTCTTAATTCAACATGGAAAATTAAATATTAATTCTGTTGACTACACTGTCAGGCCATTTATTAACATAAAACGTTGCTTTCATTGCCAACAAATTGGCCACCAGGCAAAATTTTGTGCATATGATTTGGCATGTGCTAATTGTGGTGAATCACACACTTCAGATAATTGTAAAAATGCTTCAAGATGCATTAACTGCATCGCACATAACCGTGCTTACAACAAGTTTTTCGACATAAATCACCCTGCTTTTTCCACTTGCTGTAATACATTTAAATTTTATTTCAAGCAAAAACAAGCTTTTAATCACTCTAAAATATAACGTAAATATTCAACACTTCTTCAGGTATGCTATTTCATGTATATTTAGTTATTTACATATTTTGTTAGTTACCTTCAGGTGATACTTGGATTTCTCCGCTCTTTTACACAGTATTTTTTTTTTACATTGTTAACCTTTTTATTCATAACACAAACATAAAGCATTAATAATTATATTTTTTTCATATACTATTCTTTCGTAGATATATATTTTTTTCATATGGTGTACACATTTTAATACATTGTTATTTAAAGATTACTTTCAATCATTTCATGATTTACATTTTTCGGACATTGTTCATATCTCTGATTCTCTTTCATTCAACTGTTTCGTGAGCTCAGGAATAGATGAATGATTCAAAATTTCACATTTTTGATTTAGTGATAGTTTTCTTCTGGTGGTTAAGCCCTAATTATCAGTAAGACTTCTGCGGTGAATCTTAAATGTTTGTTTACACAATTTATTTTTCTTTATTTGTATCTTTCGCGATAGATAAAAAAATTGCACATCTATGTTGTTTTAACTCGATGTAGCTACTCTTTTTTTGTAGGTCTGTGTAATTATCAATTGCCCTTTTCTTTACACACAGTGTTAGTGCGAATGTTTACTGGTGTATCAATATTACAGTGGTGAAAGTTTTACAAAGTTCTTTTTCTTTTGATATACTTGTGGATATTTGCAACTGACTCACTTTTCATACAACTTCTCTTTGCATGCAGCAATTACAATGTTTTTATACAAAGTTTTTTTACAATGGCAGTTTACAAAGGTATATATATTTTGCTGCTTGCTTTGCAGAGGAAGTTATTCACATACATATACATTTACATATGCAATTGTTTAATTATCGGTCCTCTATCAAGTTTTTTTAGAACATATTGATTATTATCTTTAATACATAAGTCATTTCTTTACATCTTTTTTGTTTTGGTTATGGATGATTTAATCCAGTAATTTTTACCTTCCCATTTGCACTATTCCATGTTTTCCCGTTTACACGCGTGAATTTCATTACTCTTTAGGCGTAATTTAGATAGATAGAGACACTTTTTTTTGCATAACATTTGTTCGTAATTAAATATCATTTATATTCGCTTCTCCACATTTCTTTATTTTCATTTGGGTATACATGATATACAGTAGTACTTTACACTATATTTACGACCATTAAAAATTAGTTTTCAGTCAATGAATACTTACACATGTAGCGGAGCTTACTCCTTTTTATTAAAAATTCTAGCAAGATGTAAAATTTTATATATAGACTAAAATTCACACACTTATTCACTTTAAATTCAATACTCATCCTTATATAATTTGTACACAGTACTTCCACATAAAAAAATACACTTTAGTTATTTTGCAGATAACGATGAGTGGTATACCACAGTCAAGGTGATATTTAAAATTGCATACATGTCAATGTTTTCACACTTCTCATTCAAAGGATATGAAGTGAAGATAAATTGTAATTTTTATAGGCAAAGATGCTGTCATATGTTTGCTTTAGTGGTTAATGCATGTCTTTTATTGGTCTTTATACAAGTCGTATCTTAAATTGAAGTTACTTTACAGGTCTCCAGATTACCTTTCCACACATCTTTCCCACAGTTCTAAACTTTTTATACTTTTGCATGAAAGTTCAGTGTCTCCCACTTACCAGTAATTATTCTTGAATAAAAGTATTTTTGGGAAGATACCGAATTCTTTACGAGGAATTCTTTTCTCATGTTACACTAAAATACCGTTTTAGATGTCAATATAATGCAACGTTGATTTTAAATTTCAGAATTAACTTAATAAAAAAATTCATTAGTTTGGGTATTAAAAAAAAGGACAAAAAAATTAGAAGTTATACATTTAGGAACGTTGTTATCACATGGAAGTAAATGGTCAACGACAGTGTTTCAAAAAAATTTCCACATGTTGGTTGTCTAGCATTTCTTGAACTCTCATTTCAAATATAAGTTGGTAGTAAAATTTATCTTGTAAACTTTTAAAAAAAATGGTGGAAATTTCAAAATTTCATATTATTCATTATTATGGACATTTTTAATCCTTCTATTTACAATATTTTTTTGTTTATTTGTGTATTATGTTTTGTGTTTAATTGCATTATATTACTCGAGTATTTTGCTATTATTATTGTGTTGATCAATACACATATTTAATGTTCTTATTATAAACAATTTGGATTTTTTTTTGCCAATTGGTAAGTGACCTGTAGACTTATACCTGATATTTTGTTTTATTTGTATGTGCACATTTTTTATACAGGTACTTGTCTAAATAAGACAAATTGAAAAGTGATCACAAATTTTATTAATGAAGCTGCAGCTGTTTCTAAATAGAAACAATATATGATGTCATTTGTATGACAAAATTTATGGTACCAATATATTTATATCATGATATATATATATACTTTTATTTGGGATGGTTGCCTACTTAGAGAGAAGTTCAATTGCTGTTTACTTTATTTAGTAAATATTTGGTTTGCTTTCATGAGCATTTTACACGTTATTACTTGTAAGAGCATATGAAAATTGATTTTTCTCCCTTCATATACCTTTATAGATTTTTTTTTCGCCTGTGAAAGGGGTGATATATGTGATGTAGAATCACATATAGTTTTCTTAAATTTTACATTTTTCTAAATTACAGTTAAAGCTAATCTTTAATTAAATATCTAGTTTATCTTAATGTTTTATTTCGATCCCACAATAACTTTCCGTTCAAAAGAAAAGAAAGAAAAACATCTAGCATCTGCTTTATTACTGATAAACGGCTGTCAGATAAAGAGAATTCATTAAGATGCGTATTTCACCCTTGCTGGAAACAAATAAAAAAAGAACAAAGATATGCTTTGCTTGCGGTCAGTAAAATCGCTTTTCTCTCTGCTTAATTGTGATTCTAACTTATTCGTTAGGTAATAATCTTTCCTTGTGCATGCCACATTATTGTGTCTTTCATAAATTCTCCCAAAACAGAGTCCTAACGTACGAATTGGCGCGAATTCTTTTTGGCGTATTTTTTTAGGACTGCCCATTTCTGGTTGCCCTGTATTAAATTCAAAATCATCTTAATTGTTTAAAGCGTAACAGAAAATTTCATGGTTATGATATCATTCACTTTTCATATGCTCCTTTTCGCCAATTCTGGATGCCAATGTGTGAATTCTGAATGAGAAAATTCAATGGCCTCTCTCTCTCTTCATGCACTCAGTCATGTAACAAAGGTCTCTTGAAAAATGGTTACAGGCACCATCCCTAATTATTTCAGTAAGAAATGATTTAATTTTTATAACTCTACCTTAAATAAACAAAGTTCTCAAAAGGCATTTATTTTATTGATCACAGCCTACAACTCTAGCGAATGCATTTTTTTGAAAAGAACCTGGTCGCAATACTTTAAAATACAGATCTCCACTACAAGAAGCACAATAAAAAATTCTATATACTATGGAAAAGTAGTCAAGGAAAATCTAACGATCCATGTCTGGCGCAAGCAAAGTGGTGCATAAGCCAAAAATGAATACGACTAATGGTTGACTCGTAGACTTAGCATTTTATTTTCCTGCACCGAGTTATCCGTGTTTTCATACTTTTGAATGTACGGCAGACACAATGATAGACCTACGAGTGAATCACTAGTGATATTAATTTTTGTCTTATGCACCATTTCACTCTGGAAGACATGGATCATTAGATTCCGCTAAGCCTACTCTTCTATAACATAAAGTATTTTTCCTTGTGCTTGATGACTCAGGGTTTTTTGTGGTCAGCTCTTGGACTATTATAAGAAATGTGAGATTACCATAGCAGTATTGTTTTTTAATTAGTCAATTAATTCTTGCAAGTGTTTTACAAAAAGAGCTCTAAAATCCGATTTATTAAATCAGTTTAATTAAAAAAAGTTACATAAAAATCAAACTATTATAATTTACATGGTTTTGGATATCCTAGACAATAACATAAATTATTACCGTGGTATAGCAATTTTTAAAAATAAAAGACATGCTACATAAAATTTAAATAAAAAATTAACAGCTAATGAAACACATTTATGGAAAGCGTATAAATGTAAATTTGATATATCATAAATACGAACATCTTGGGTTTAAAAAGCAAATTTCCGAATATATTTCTAATAAAATAATTCAATTGTGCATAGAATAACACCGCGTGAAATACAAAGGTAAAAAAAAATGCATCTTCACATTTTGCTATTTTATATGTTTATCTGGCGTGAAACTCGGAATTCAGCTATCACATTTGAAATGAAACATAAAATATAAATCTGAAGATCTCTTTTTTCCATATCTCTTTAAAAATGGAAATGTTATGTAAGCTCATTTAAATGATGCAGAAATGAAAGTTCAGTTTTGTATGTATTTTAATTTTTTTTTTCTATATCGCAGGAAGGCATTTCAAAAAAATTTCATTATAGTTTATTCCAAAATAAAGGAAGAATGTAAACTATCGACGTAAAAAACGCGGGGTCGTAATTGTTTTGATTTATCGGCATGTAAATTATGTGACAAATATATAAATATGTATATATGTTACAGTATAATTTCGTTGAAAAGATTAGTTTTATGCATAATCTTATATAAAAGATTTATAATAAGATTATTTATATGCATTTGAAATTCAAAACAACAAACATTGAAGTTTTATATACCATCAAGAATAATAACAGAGAGAATATATATACATATACACACACACACATATATATATATATATATATATATATAATCATAATAATAATCAACCCTTTTCGATCCACTGTTGGATGTAGGTCTCCCCTCGATTTTTCCAATGTCTCCTGTCTACTTCTTTCATCATCCAATTTAAGCTGGCTAGTTTTCTGATTTCGTCACTCCACTTTATTTAGGGTCGTTTTACATCTTTTAGATACCACTGTATGATATTTGTGCTCCATCTATTGTCCTGCCTTCTTGCAATGTGCCCAGCCCATTTCTATTTTAACTGTATAATTATTTCCCTGATGTCAAAAGCTGTTGTCTGATTTCTTATTCGGATTATCCTTTTTCTGTCTTGCTGGTTATGCCTAGCATGCATCTTCCCATGCTTCACTTTGTCGTTTGTAGTCTTTGTATCATCCGTTTTGATAGTGTCCACGTTTCTGCTCCATAAGTTAGTGCAGGCAAAGCACATTTATTAAACACCTTTCCCTTCAGAAAAAGAGGCATATTACTCTTCAGAATAATATTGTTATTCCCAAAAGCACTCCACTCATTTCTTATTGTTCTATTGATTTCGCTCATGATACTATTATCCGATGATATTTCCAATCCAACATACATATAACTTTGCACTTCTTTAATCTCAGTATTCTTGTAGACAATTTTCTTTTTTAATGTAAATGAATTGAACATCACCTTAGTTTTTTTTCCAAATATATTTGTAATCCCACATTAATGCTAGCTTCTGCCATATCTTTTAGCATATTTTTAAATTCTTCAGGGAAGTTACTAATAATTAGAATGACGTCAGCAAACCGGACATCACCACCACTTCATTTATTCTAATCCCTTTATTTTCCAAATCCAACTTCTTGAAAATATTTTCTAAAACAGCACTAAAAAGATTAGGTGAAATGGTGTCTCTTTGTTTTACTCCTCTTGATCTTCGCTTTTCTTTTATCTAAATGGATGGTTGCTGTCGCTTTCTTGTAAATCTTTTTTATGATATTGATGTAAGCGTTGACTATACCAATGTTCTCCAGAGATTCTACTACTGCTGACGTGTAGACGGAATCAAATACTTTTTCATAATAAATAAAGGCAAGGCAGAAAGGTGAATTATATTCTTTATGTTTTTCTATGTGTTCCCTTACTCTATTGGATATGAATATGATCCAATTGATATGATCCATTGTGCTGAATCCATTTTGGATTCCTGCTTGTTCTTTAGATTGAGCTGAGTCCAGAAGTGATTCAAGTCTTGTCGTTAAAACTTTGGTGAAAATTTTATAAATCATTGATAGTAAACCGATCGGATAGTGATTTTTAATATTTTTCTTCTCCCTTTCTTATAGAGTAGGACCATCACAGCCTTATTCCAATCTTATGGTATATTTGACTTTTCGTGGCATTTAGAAAACAATAAGGATAGCCTTTTTGCAAATTCTTCTCCTGCTTCTTTAATAAGATCAATTGTAATTCTATCTTCCTCAGGACATTTAACTTTTTTCATGAATATAACTTGTTGAACTTCATCGGCCATCACTGGGATTATTTCTTCAGTTTCTGTTAAGTTTTCTTCTTGATTACATAGATTGATTTTCCCTTGATCTTCACATTTATATAGATCATTATAGAATTTTTCAACAATGTGGACTCTTTTGTTACTGATTTTGGTAACTGTTCCGTCTGCTCTCTTCAGTGCAAAATTACACTTTCTTCCAACACATAGCCTAGCTGATTTAAAACTTTTGTTACATTCTAAAACTTTTTTCACAAGATTACAGTTAAATTTTCTAATATCTTCTGTAGCACGTTCTTTTATTGTTTTACATAAATCATCACATTCAAGTCTTCATTAAGGATAATTTTTCTTTATTTTAAAATCTCTGCGTTTCTAGAACAATCTTCTTGTTTCTTCTGTTATTTTCTTTGTCTGTTTTACTTGGCATCGCGCCGGCTATCTTCGTTGAAATTTCTTGTATTGGTCAGTTTCTTGTTCACTATTGTAACATCTTGCTCATGTTTTAGAGATGCTTGAAGTGCATGGAAACGATTTTTAAGTTCGATATGAAACTCTTCTTTATGTTTCCCGAAGTTTATAACATCAATTGACTTCTTTGTGTATAGAAAAAGCTTCATTCTTTCCCCTTTAGTATATAACAGCAATTTGCATCTATCCAATCTGTGATCGCTTCCTGTATTCAAGTTATTAAGAACTCTACAGTCCTGAATAAGATACTTTTTGTTGGCCAAGATGTGGTCGATTTCAAATATTGAGCCATTTGCATAACGCCATGTGCACTTTCTATGTGGTTTTTCCTTGAAAAATGAATTAATGATACACATCTGTTCACATTCTGCATACTTAATCAATCTGTTTCCTCTTTCATTACCCATCCCATATCGATGATTTCATATCAATAATTCACCGATAAAATCTATCAAACCGAATCGTTTAAAATTAAAATGTATAATTTTTGCATAATTTTATCGAGTCGTTAAATTTTATTAAAATCGGATGTATGAGCTAGTTACAGGCGCAATCAGATTATTCCGTTAAATTACGATAAATGAGAAAAAAAATCAAGTGCAGTTTAATGATATTACACTCTTTCGGACATAATAAATATCGTACTCTTTCATGAAATATATAGTAAAATATATATTCTCTACAATATTCTCTATATATTCTCTTATTAATTTACAGTACCACACAAAAGTATTCTTTTGCATAATGATGTGGGGGGAAACATTATTTGGGTTGCGTTTTAAATAAACTATTTCACATTTTATGAAATTGATATACGCTGTTGGAGTTTACTACAAGTTGTTTCCTGTACAATAGGAAACAGGTATTATTTATAAGGGCACGCAAATGATTTCACCTATTACACTGTATACTATTACACCAAGATCTGAATATTTTTAAAGCTTCGTTATAGTACGAACACAACTAATTCTGCACTTAACGTGCAAGTTCTAACACGTTATTTTTAGTGCTGTTCTGGTTACTCTTAACCACTGCCATATTTTTTATTTGATTTAGTTTATCGTCTAATTTTTGTTTTAATCTTTATTCATTTATTATAAAGTTCGCATTCTAAAAATTATCTTAATTCTCGCATTTTTAATCTCTCCTGTAAAGTTCATTTTCTTACCTAACTTTTTGTTGATTTCAAAACGTTGAAATCAGTTAGAATTTTGTTCCTTCCGGTTGTGGAATTTTCCTGTGTTTTCTCGAATGTTCGATGAGGTGTCTACTTCCGTTTTATGGCTCCTCCTATTGTCCAATCAGATTCTATTCTTCTGATGCGTAATTTAAAAATAGGCGAGTCCTTGTATACATTTTTGGCTCCGCATCTTTCTGGTGATATAAAAGTTTATTCTTAAAAATGCAATTTCCCTATTAGTGGCGAAGCTCTTGGCCTCTTTATTTTATCGCCAATCCTTTAGCCCTGCCAGTTGGCGTATTTTTGAATTTATGAAAACCCCTCCCTGCTACCCTTGGCTGCAGCGTTCGTTTCGTCAGAGCAGAAGCCAGCAGAAGTCGGTAGTGAACGCCTGCGGTGATGGTGTGTGTGGAATGCCAGCTAAATTGTTCCGTTTTGTGATTAAGGATCAGCATTCTTATATATAAAAGATGTAATTTTTTATAAATCAAGGAAAACCGAATTATTTCTTCGTGGAGACGTCTAAAGATTTATTCATCCATGAAAAATACTTCTTATGACACCAAAGAAATATTACGAATAGTAATATATTTCGAATTGAGAGAATGTTTTGTTTTCTGGAAATAATGATTTTTCAAATTATTGGAACGTCAGTTCGTCTAGAGTTTCCGTTCGTGGTGCGTTGGTTGCTCTATACTGAAATGAGCACACCTTTGTTTTATTGTGTTTCAACCTTTTGCCCCTAACTCTCCAATGGAAAGTAAAATGGCATAATTATTTGGAAATGATTTTCCTGTTATTATAAATTTGTACAAGTCCAGTGTGCCTTCTATGGCCGGCTCTAAAAATAAGAGAGCTATGGCTAGTTACAGTTATTATATTCTCTAAAATGAGAATTTATTTATCTTCATTAAAAAAAAGAAATTTCTTTTTGCAAGAAAATTCTCCGTGCCTTTTTTTGTTTGTATCTGTTCTCATGACAACTCAAGTTTCTGCAGGTAAGCTTTATTTTATTATTCAATTATTTATCCTGCACATGATTAAAAAAATTATTGAACTTTGTCGGTCATGCCAAGTGGTCTTTTGCGGCCAAATCAATGCAATGTACTCAAAAACGATCACGTATTTATTTTTCGGAACGTCTTTAAAAACGATACTTTCCAACTAAACACCACTGTTAATACCTTTAATTGGTGCCATGATCTTGTCGAAACCATTCGACATGACACTTTTCAACATATATTTTCTTTATTATATTGAAGTGATTAAAAAATAACAATATATAAGTAAAATGTTCTCAATTTCATAATTCAGAAGTGAATGTGTTCTCATCATGCAATACTTACATTTTTAATTCATTTATCATGTTTTTTTGTTGAAACTTGCTTAAATAAGTAGTTAAATTCATATGATTTGCTATTTTTGTTTTCATAAATGTGAGAACAGATGTTACATAATTCTTACGGAAGGTAGTGTATTAAAAAAACTCATTACTTTAATGTGAATTGTTTATCTTGTTTTGACAAATTTGAGAACAGGTGTTACAATGTTTACATAAACATCCGAAATCTAATATTTTTTCTTCCAAACTTGGGAGATCAGAAACTAAAAAGAAATATTAGGGTCTGATATTCTTGATCTGATGCTCAGAAAAATATGTTGGCATCTTCTTCTTCCTTTTTCTTGCTATATTTTTGTTAACATATAAAAATGATGTATAACATAAATGAAGTTCGTCATTATTTTAGAATATATCAAATTAAGTTTATATTTTTATGTAACTAATTTATAACATATTATTGTCACATTTAGTGAGAATTTATTTCAATTTTTCTCATCATGCCTCCGAAATCTAAGCTAAATATTGCGATTCAGCCTTTTGATGGGAATCCGCAAACTGTAGAATTTTTTTTCGATCAATTATCTGATTTACAAGAATTAAATAATTTTTCTGATAAAGAGCTTTTTGTTCTCTTTAAATCAAAACTAGAGGGAAGCGCTTTACACTTCTTTCTTGAAACACAGTCTCAATTCAAGAATGCTAACTTTCAAGCCATTCGAAAGGTGTTTATAGACTATTTTATGCCCAAAAAAGCTAACTCTCTCCAATCTCTGCAAAATTTAAAATTAGATTCGAATGAATCTGTTAAAATTTTTTCTTTTCGTCCGGATAAACAACTTCGGCTTGCGTATCCCAAATTGGATCCAGCTGCTCTAGATTCTCTAAAATTCACTCATTTTCTTCAGGCTTTGCCTAAACAAATCAGAAGAAAAATTCTCGAGGAAAATATTTCCACATTTGATTTAGCTCTTGAACGAGCACATTTTCTACAAGAAATTTATGACTCTCCACCTTCTCGAAATTATCATAAAAATTTTGATCAAATTTATTGTATAGATAGTGACAATGCTGATGAAAACTCAGGACTGAACAAATTTACATATTACAATATAATATGAATACATTGTTTTGTATGTTTATGCCTACATGTCATTTTATCCAATACCATACATTTTTCTTTGGAAGTTTCATTTATTTATTTTGCAATAAAACCGTTTTTAAAATCACATATGCGCCAAATAACTACTGTTCTAAACCTCTTGATAGAATCATATAAGTTAGTGGTTTAAACAACTCTGTTAATTACGCAATTATTACAATGTGCAAGTGTTGGAGTATTTGTTTCAGACTATATATATATATATATATATACAGTGGCGGTCAAAAGTTTCCGGCCAGCAAAAATTGTTCAGTTAATTTGTAAATATACCCATATGAAGAGGAATCTCAAAGCGATACTTATACATTTTATTCACGTATTAGTTAGGAACTTTCTTATCGAAGAACGTGTAAATATCACTAAATTTAATTGACAAAATTAAGTATAAAAGAAAACGCATGTTCTCAAAAGATCCCGGTCACCTTCACAAGTTCGTAAAAAGTGGTATTGTTATAGAAAATTACAGTGATCGACAACATTTACAAATGCTATTTTATCGTATTACTATTTTATGAGCTTTAGTAATAAGTACTGCGGCGCAGCAACGTGACATTCATACAATCAACGGTTAAAGATCGTCTATGATACATTTTTTCCATATTTCTTGCATTTTTGGCGAAATTTCGGCTGCGTTGGAAAATTTATAGTTCCGCAAACTTTTGCCAACTTCTTTCCAAAGATTTTCTATTGGATTCATGTTGGGCGTTCGGGCTGACCATTTCAAAAACGAAATTTTTTGTGCGAAAACAATTGCTTATCGAGGCGTGCATACATTATTTATATCGTTATTATGTTACGAAAAATAGTTGCGACCAAATGTTTTTCTATAATAAGGCAAAAAATGGTCTTGCAAGATATCCTTATACATTGTATCATTCATCAGGTTGTGGATTTCAAATAACGGATCGACACTTTTTTAAGAAAATACTCCCCACAGCATAACGTGTCCCCCGCCATGCTTCATTGTAGGAATAACATTGATCGAATCATACCTTTTTTTGTTAGGTCATCGTATGTAGTGTCTGCCATCACTACCAAAAAAATTTCAAATTCGATTAATGGAAAATTAGAACTTTTGTCCAGTTTTCACTTGACCAGACTTTGTGTTCTTAGAAAATGCCAAGAGGGTACGTCGGTATTTTTTTTACCTCTAAAAATTTTTTTAACACCGACTCTTCCATAAAGTTCTGTATCACGTCAGCATCATAACACTGTAGACTAACTTATTTCAGCAATATTTTCATTCCGTAAATCACTGTATATTGCAACGGAATTTTCATGCGGATTATCAATGGTTTTTCTCCTGATAATTCTGTCCACAGGAATAGTAATTTTACGGAGTCTCCCGGACCTCTGAAAGTCCTGAAAGCCATGGCCATCTTTATGTAATTTTTAAATATCTTTTACAGTCGATTTTACCGATCGATAACTTAGCCACAATATCTCGAGAAGATTGACTTTTAGTGACAAACTAATCACTCATTTATGAACAATAATTGTTGAATTTTTCAAATTTGAATTCAAACTATGCTATACACGTTGCTTCATTCATAAACACAACCAAAAAACACTTTACGGATAGAAAAAATCTAAGGAATGATAAGTGGCCGGAAACTTTTGAGAACATGCATTTTCTTTTATACTTAATTTTGTCAATTAAATTTATTGATATTTACACGCTCTTCTATAACTAAGTTCCTAACTAATATGTCAATAAAATGTATAAGTATCACTTTGAGATTCCTCTTCATCTGGGTATATTTACAAACTAACTGAAAAATTTTTGCTGGCCGGAAACTTTTGACCGCCACTGTATATATCTTTCCTGCTTTATCTTTTGGAAATATTCACAGAGATAAAATAAAAGGTATTCATTTTTAATCATAATAGGAAAAAATAAAATTAAATATGAAACCAGAATCTCACAGATATCAGGGTTTTTTATATGTTTTATTAAAAAAAACTAACCGGTGAACAATACAAATTTTTCTTATCACACATAACTTAATTATAACTTTATTTGGTTAGTATTATTGTTCCTAGGAACTAAAATACGATGTAGAAATTGAGTACTACCAGTTACAAATTCATTCTTGTAGAATTTGTATACAACCATTAATAAGCTGAATGTAAATTAAACAATTTGCTAATAAAATAACATAAAATAGCAGATCTTTTTTCAGTACTGTACAGTTAAAATTGCAATCGAAATAATGTTTTATTATCTAAGTTATGTAACAAGAAAAGTATATAAAGATAAAACGAATAAAATTATTATTGTACAAATAATTTAGTAAATAAAACATATATGAACAAATTGCTTATTCTAAAATTATATTGTACACTTGCGGCACAATTTCACGACTTTATCTTCCTTTTTGCTGAGTAAAATATATTTATTCTGCTTTTTAGCGTGTGTGCATGTAAAAGAATTCCTTTACATTTCATAGAATGTCATTTTGTTCTTAATAAATTATGTTAGGTAGTAATGTGTTTTTATGTGTAATAAAAATGCCAAAATGTTTTTTAAAGAAAAAATTATCGTTTTTTTATTTTTCGAATTTTTTGAATACATCACAAAATTTCTTTTTACTAAATAACAGGCTTCAGTTGTAATGATTTAAATCTTTGATTTTTATTTCATCTAGATTTTTTTTTAAAAATGTCGAATATTTCAACAGTTTTAGGTATTTCTCTGAAATAAATTATGTGACTGAGGCATCAAAATTAGGAACTTAATAATAATAACATTAAAACGGAACTAATAAATATTCGTACACTGAAAAGAATGTTTTCTCAAATTTGAGTAAAAAGTACTCAATTTTAAGTACATCACATACTCAAAATAGCTCCAATCCAAAAGTTCTCAAAACTAAGAAATATATGTACTCATTATTGATTCCATGGTTTTGGTCAAGTATAAATCGCTATGACCTGCCCCCCTGAACTTCCAAATGAAAGTAAAAATATATTGGCATTTATTTCTTGCTCAAAATTATTAACAATAACCGTTTAATTAATTATTTATTAAGATAAATACAAAAATTATTAACAAAATACTCAGATCGAATATTTTTATGACAAGAGCCTTATTTGCAAGCACTTTTAAATTATTTTAAAATACTATCATTAATAATCATTAATAATCATTAATATCATTAATACTATCATTTAATATTTACATACAATACATTTTTTACGTCGACATGAATGAAATAAACCAATAATACAGGGTACAAACTTATCGTTTGTTTGGATTTGATAATATATGACTTTTCAAAATTGAGAAATCTATGTGTTCATTTTTGATCCAGACATCGATATGAGTACATCGACTTACTTATTTTTGAGTACTTCATTTTTTTCAGTGTATCATTAATTTAATAATAGCAAACAAATGTACTCTTATAAGTATGTCCAAAGTGGAAATATTTTCATTTAACATTTCTAAAATTATAATGCACACAGAAGCTTTAACAAGGATAACTGAAACAGCTGTACAGATAATATGCAAACCAACATATAAAGGTTAACATATTTACAACTACATCTTAATAACAATTTTATTAAATAACCGGCATCTCATAGTTAAATGATGAGACTTGTTGGGGTAACATTGTTGATAGATTGAATTAAAATTTTTCCCAATCTTTCTACAGGGTTTTTACTCTAAAACAAGAATAAAAATTCATGCGCGTAGTACAGATTTTGAATGAATTTCAAACACATTCAAATACTTTAACAAAATTTTACTAAAGTAACAGATGATGTTCAAATACAGGATTTGAAAAACGCGTATTCTTAACATATTTGAAAACATAATTTCTGCCTAATACGATGAATAGTTGAGAAAATATATAATTTTGTTTTGCAGCCCTGTATATAATTTATGAATATGTTTGTATACTGCAGAATAAACTAAAAATTAATTCAGTCAAACGTACAGCACATTTGAAAATTACGATTCAGAAATAAACAGATCTTGTTGAATATTTTAACACGATATTTTATGTAATTCATAAACTCCAAGTAATATTTGAATAATACGTAAATTTATAAACTCATACTACAGTTGTAAAGCACTTTCAGCAAATATTGTTCAAAATTTCATTAGTACAATTATGATCACTTTCTTTTCTATCCAAATTATTTTGTGTGTCTGTAAATGAAGGATAAATTCTATACAAACCTTGTTCTGCAATATGAATGTTGTGGTATACATCAGTGATAAATATAACAGTTTTTATACATTTAAAACAGAATAACATCATTAAAATTAACGGCGAAGAATTTTTTTTTTTTTCATAAGACCTACTGAGTCGTACTGTAACAAGATTTTTAACTATCCCTGTAGATAAACCACCTTTGCTACACTCTTCATTTTCAACTTCAAATACCAAATCTGTCACTTGCTAAAGCTGCTGCTGGTAAACGAACCGTCATCTGGGAAGTAGATTAGTAGTACAAGCAAGTTTGAAATTTCTTTAATTTTCATCATTAATTCCAAAAAATGTCATTTGTGTTCAAATTTTCCGAAATTCAAGTGCGATGGGCGACCTAAAGTTATTAACTGATTTGTTTTTTTTTTCGCGTTATCTTTTAAATTGTAAAAGGGAACTTTTCCGCACTATTAGAAAAAGGTTCGAATTTTTTTCTAGATTTTTATCATTAGTTTCAAAAGATGTAATCTTTGGTCAAATTTTCCGAAATTCAAGTGCGATACGCGACCTAAAGATATTAATCGATTTAAAAAATGTGTTATCCTTCGAAATACAAAAGGCAACTTTTATGCACTATTAATAGTTGATTTGAAAAAAGTCGATTTTTTCAACCCACCCTATATACACCTGTATATGTATGTATTCGACACTAAAGTGTTCAGACTGTCATTATGCATTTTTTAACCTTTAATATTCTAATGGGGAAAGAAAATGCGTACTGTAAAATATCAGAAATTTCTTTTTTTATATCTCTCTTTAAGAAATTTTATTTTACTTACAATAAATATACTAAGAGTGAATTTGTGTACGCATGTAAAAAAAATGTATGCATGATATAATAAAATAAAATAATTATAAAGTTTAACTACAGGTAAATATAACATTTATTTATAAAAGAATCTCGTGTGATACGAAAATATCATAAAAAAAAAAACATTTTCAGTCTATAAAATTACAGAAATGTTCAAGATCTTTCTAAAGTACTTACTCAAGCAGCAATTCCTGGCACAAATTTCGCCCAATAATCTGCCTAATTTTCTCTTGGAGAGCTCAAACCCAAAAGTAAGCAAGTAAGGCACTTTTTCCTGTCGGCAAAGCGCCTTTCGACCATCGCATCTCGATTAAGATCATGATCTAAGAAAAGAAAATATTTATATATTGATAAAATAAATAATAAAAATATCTAAACAATGCTATCAGTTCGTTTAGATTAGAAGTCAGCATTAATTTCTATTGAAATTTTACACCCTGAAAATATTGGTAGGTTTAAATAAAAATTGGTTATTTTTACTTGTTATATAACAAAGTAAAGACAAAACAGCGTTAGTGAAAATTTAAATTTTATCTACACCATCTAGTAAATTTTACAACGAAAAATATCTATAACTTATATATAAATATCCGGAATATGAAAGTTTTGATTAATTATAATGCTATAAACTTTTTACACACTTTCCAAAATTAATCCTGAACATTTTAGTCAGTATCATTAAAAAGTATGACATCTTAAATAAAGCACATAAAAGTAATAAAAAATGTATGTCAATATAAAATTTTTGAAATATTAAATGTGATTTTACTCTGTTCACTTAAACAAAATTTGTACATTTAAAACAGAAATCAAAGAAAAAAAATTATAAATATTTTTATATTATCTCAAGCATAAATTTTTTGCTCTTTTGAAATTTAAACTAGTTTATTTTCCCCATATATTGTGGAAAAGTTGTGGAAAAATAAAAAAAGCAAATAAAGACTTTCTTCGGGATATTTTATTTTGTTTTCTATGAACCGGTTTTTGACGAGATTAACAATAGGAGGTGTTTGACAGTTCTGATGCAATTTAAGGAAGTAAAAAGATACATGAAAGAGAAAACAGCGTAATCTGAAGGTATTGTAAAAAAATACAAAGAAATTATAAGATAAGACCAATATTGAAAAAGGGAATTATTTGGCTTCTTGTTGAATAGATGAGGATATTAGCAGAGATTATTTCTAAGAAATTATTTTTTACAGATATTTTTTCACTCTTATCAGCACTCTTGTCACCTTGTCACACATATTAATAACTTTATTTTGTATTTTCTATGCGTTGATCACGGTAAAGGAATTTCTAGAAAAGTTTTAAAAATGCAGAAACAATGGATTGGTTATTATGGGAGCAGAAAAATTTAAGAATTAAAAAGATATTTACGTTTGATCTTGGATTAGAAAACTTGCAACTAATTTAGATTCATACTTCTTATTAAATCTATTTATTTATTATTTGTGTTTTATGAAAAAGAATAAGTAGTTTTAAATTGTTGTAATAATGGTAAAAATAATAGTTTTATTGTTGCATTTAATATTATTTTTAATATTATTTTTAATAGGTGAATTATCCCATTGCTAACAAATCGTAGAACTCAGAGAGTGAGAAATATTCAACCCGGAGCACATGGAATAGCCTGCAAGAGCTCTACCATTTAAGCTACGAAGACGGTGCCCAGCTTTGCATTCTTCAGTTAAATAAGTCTATAAGACTGCAACTGCAGCACATGATATAAACGTCTTCATGAACATTCAAACTTGCACCGTAATATGAGACACAAACAATCACAGCAATGGTAGAGCACTTGGCATGCTATTCCAACGTCTCCGTGTTTGATTCCCGGCATGGACATTTTTCACTCTATTGCTTCTACATTTAATTAGCAATGTGCTAATTCACACATTAAATATTCAATAATTTTTACTATAGTCTCCACGACTATAAATTATCTAAAAAATTAATTACATTACACTGTATGACAAGTTTAATATTTTAGTTTCTAGGACCGAAGCATGTTTGGAATTAAAGATCTATCTCTTTACGCAGGGTCTGAGAAACCCTTCGGATATTACCTCTTTATTTCCAGAAGATTCCACCACCGCCACCACCTGCCTACGTTTTCTATTTTAGGGTAGAATTCATTACCTCTCTTCTTTTACGCTGCAGGGTTGGTTTCAGAATTTTTAAGCTATTGAATAGCTTTTATCGCGGGCTTTGAGCGAGGCGACCGAATCTAGAAATTTTGTAACGCGAAAAAAACCTAACACTCTGTCTAACGTCGTTTCAGTTCGGCAGACTTCGGCACTTCATCAGTCTTCGGCAGACTTCTCATTTATTCAATAAAAGAAAAGAAATTGTTTTTATCGGTCATCACGCTCAAAAAGTGTAACTTGAATTAACATCAAAGAAAAAGTAAAACTTGAATTAATATCAAAGACAAAAAAAAACTGCATAAATAAAAAATAAATAAATAATTATAATTGCATAAGTTGATAAAAAATCCCTTTCGGCATGGCCTATAGGCGGAGGTAGATTTCGAAAAGTTTTCACCTCAACAACAACAACAACAAATGATTAGAGATAAACCCAGTTTAACAACTTTATTCAGCCGCTCTTTTTAATTTTTTTTTTATTTCATTTTTTTGTAAGAACTGGTTTTATCAAAATCATCTTAAACGTTCTACTTAAATGCCCAAATTCTACTTAAATGCCCATTTTGGCAACATATTTTGAATTATATTCTTACTTTATTTAAAAAATTGACCAATATGCTCATTATATAGTTCCTAAATAACAAAAAACTGTTAATTAAATTCGTTTGACAGAAAAATCGAATTTAAAAATGAGTTATAAAATAACCAATTTATTATTTTAATACATCCACAATTCTTTAATCAAGATCGCTTTGAGAAATTTTGTGCGAAGTGCCCACTTTGACAGATTTTTTGAAATATATATTTAGCCTTTATCAAAAATCTGACCAATACGGCACATTACACAGTTCCTAAATAACAAATAACTGTCAATTGAATGCGTTTGAGAGCAAAATTGAATTTAAAAATGAGTCTTAAAATAAACAATTTGTTATTTGAATACAACCTCAATTCTTTTATCATGATCGCTTTGGGAATTTTTTTTGCGAAGTGCTTACTTTGACAGCTTTTTAAAAATGTATGTTCACTCTTTATCAAAAAATCGACGAATACGCGCATTATATAGTTCCTAAGTAACAAAAAACTGTCAGTTGAATGCATTTCAGAGCAAAATTGGATTTAAAAATGAGTCATAAAATAACAAATTTGTTATTTGAATACCCGCAGTTCATTAATCATGATCGCTTTGGGAAATTTTGTGTGAAGTGAACATTTTGGCAGCCTTTTTTGAAATATATTCTGCCTTTATCAAACAACTGGCCACTCCGTCACATTATATAGTTCCTAAATAAGAGAACCTGTAAATTGGATGTGTTTAAGAACAAAAAAAGATTTTAAAATGACTAGGTAAAAACGCAATTTCTTAAATTTCCTCAAATTTCAATGACGATAACTTCGTGAAATTCTGTTCAAAATACCCTTTTTGGCAGCCTTTTTAAAAATATATTCTGCCTTTATCAAAAAACTGGCCAATACGTCAAGTTATATAGTTCCTAAATAATAGGGCCTGTAAATTGGATGGGTTTGGGAACAAAAATTAATTTAAAAATGACTCAGAAAAAACGCAATTTGTTATACTTAATCAATTTTTAGTGACGATAACTTCGGGAAATCTGTCCAAAATACCTTTTTTGGCAGCCTTTTTAAAAATATATTCTGCCTTTATCAAAAAATTGGCCATTACGTCGCATTATATAGTTCCTAAATAAGAGGATCTGTCATTTGTATGCGTTTAAAATCAAAAATCAATTTTAAAATGAGTCAGAATATAAGCAGTTTGGATTTGAGGTTTTTTCTCCAACTCCTATTTTTGTTTAATTTATTTTTCCTATAAGAATTGGTTCTATGAAAAACTTGTCAATATAAAAGTTGTAGATATTATTGTGAAGATGTAAAATAAATTTAATTAGATTTGATTGCTTAATAATTGAGTAAGTTATGGGTTTTTTTCTTTTTCCTCCCCCCTTTTTCTTTTCGTTTTTAATTTTTTTCAATTGGTGATCGGTTTCAATCGGTAAAAATTGGTGCTATCAAAAACTTGTAAATAAAAAAGTTTTAGATAATATTAAGTATATTTATATAAAATTTAATTGGATTTGATATCTTGAGAATTGACGAAGTTATGAATTTTTTTCTCCCAAAAACCATGTTTTTTTCGCCCCTTGAGCCCATTTTTAACTTTATCAAAATCTGTCATGCATAAACTTTTTGCCCATTTTTTAGAAGTAATATAAACTTTAAACTGATTCGATATCTATTTTAATTAAAAAGTTATCGCGTTTTTTCCGTTTTCACAAAACCCCTCCTTATTTCCACCCCCTTGGTCCGATTTTGAACATTAACGAACTCGACAGATTTTAAGCTCCTTGATTTTATGTAAACGTTTGAAGAAGATCTGAGCATAATTATGGAAGTTATCGTGTCTAGAAAAAAGTGATATACACCGATAGATAGAAAGATAGATAGACAGATATATATATATATATATATATATATAAACTTTTTTACTGATGGTAGTTTTGGGGTCTAGCAGTCATGATTCGTGTAGATCCGCAAAAATTTTTCAGAAATTCCAACATGGGAGAGAATACAATAGGTAGTATTTCATACGAAATCTACCTAAAAATGCTATGCAATAGCTTTACCGCGGCTGTACCCGAGTGCCACACGTATTTCTTTTCTTTTTTTACTACGAACTTCTCACTATACAATGCAAGTAATTCAGTAGAAGACCAATTAATAATATTAATTAAATAACATCTATATAAATAACGTAGAGATGGATCACATTGTCAGATGGACTAATCAAACGTAACTGTAATGCGGCATCCCAAACATAACGCAAGTACATCAGTCATACATTCAAAGATATTTTGTTATGATGTATGTTTGCTTCCGTTTCGCAAAGAAAAAAGAAAAAAACTTTTGTTTCAGTTAAAAATTTTTATTAAATCAGTAAAAAGTAGTAAAATCAAATATTTTTTTATTTAATTATAGTTGGAAAAATAATGGTTTTGATTTATTTCTTGTCTGTCTAGTTAGGTGCGTTCGTAATTATGTAAATACGTAGCACCTATTGTTGTCGCTGTCCGTCTGTCTGTCTGTCTGTCCGCATATAACAACGCAAAAACTACCCAACCGAATCATTTGAAATTTAATATACATAATTATTACATAATTTTGTCGAGTCATTTCAAATTTTATGAAAATCGGATGGATAGATCAATTACAGGGACAATCAAAAGAATTCCGTTGCATTACGGTTAATGGGGAAAAAAGTTTTAAATGCATTTTAATCGTTTGAAATTTAAAACGTATATTTATCACATAATTTTGTCGAGTCATTTCAAATGTTATGAAAATTGGATGCATAGATTCAATTACAGGGACAATCAAAAGTATTCCGTTACATTACGGTCAATGGGGAAAAAAGTTTTAAATGCATTTTAATCGTTTGAAATTTAAAACGTATATTTATTACATAATTTTGAAGAATCATCTCAAATTTTATGAAAATCGGATAGATAGATCAATTACAGGGACAATCAAAAGGATTCCGTTACCTTACGGTCAATGGGAAAAAAAAGTTTCAAATGTATTTTAATGATGTTACGCTCGTTTGAACATAATAGAATTGACATGAATCAAGAAATATGTAGTAAAAAATACATTTTGCACAACTTGTGATGCAAAGAATATTTTTTATTAAATTACAGGGACACACAAATGTATTCCACAGATTTAAAATATTTAGGATTATATATTCAATTTTCGAAAAAAAAAACAGGTTTTTTTTAAGTTATTTTGTTATAATTCGCTGCTAAAACGAAAATAAAATTGTTTCTCATATAAATGAATTACAAAACCAGACTTTTATACCGTATAGAAATTCTGTAAGGCCCATGCCACTAGAACTACAGAAAAATATTAAGATGTCTCATATTTTTTATAAAACAGCCAGAAATGCTGGTTATAAATAGTTACAATCATTCGTTGTTCGAAATCCAACACTCTCAATAAGGAAAGCATAAGGCGTGGTCAGTCACTCGAGCAAATTGAACGAATAGAAATTAATTGTAAATTAATTTCTTACATAAATTAATTGTAAGTAAGTTAATTTACTTTTCACTGGATGAAAGTAAAGTTTTGTAAATTTAATATTATATGAGTTATCTATACTAATATTATAAGTAGGAAAGATTTGAATGTCTGTTTGTTTGTTTGAATTGAATAGGCTTCGAAACTAACTGACGGATTTGAAATTTTTTTTCACCGTTGGAAAGTTAAACTACTTCCGGTGAACATAAGCCATAGTCCCCGCTTAAAAGGATCAAAATAAAATGCGGATAAACGGATCAAAAGCAATTTGAGAAATTAAAAGTTACCTGATACCCTAGACACATGACAATCACTGAAATATAAATGAAAATCGTAACTATGCAACCAAAAGAAAAAAAAAATTAAATTTTTTAGTCCGACCTGATATAAAAGTGTGTGTCTTAATTTTTAAAAGTATTTAGCAATTTTTAAAAAAGGAAAAGAAATGCTGAAACGCGAATTAATAAAAATTTTAAAAAAATCACAAAACGAATATTTTGGAGTTTTCAAAAAAGCTATAACAGATAGTAAATATTTTAAAGAGTAGTGAGCATCAAATATGAGGCGGGGGGATTTTTTTTAGGGGGAGCGGTCAAATATTTAAAATTGTAACGTTTTCTACCAATTCAAATGCGGACTTTTCACTAAGCCCAGGGATCAAAAATTACTTACTTAATATAAAACTTTCAGATAGATTATAAAACTAATATAGATTTTAAAGAGTAAGGTACGTCCAATTATGGTTAGGAGAGGCCGTAATTATTTGTGGAAGGTCGTGATCAAATATTTAAAACCGTACCGTTTTAGATGAGGATTTTTCAGAGCCCAGAGACAAATACTTATTTAATATAAAATTTTAAAAGTATTTACCCCTGTTTTCGAATAATAATTTCATTAAATATCTTTCTTAAGTTCAGAAACAGTTTCGTTGAGTTCTCCCCCTGGTGTTAAAATATGAAGCTAAAAAAATTTAGAACACCCCATTTTTTTTTTTTTTTTTTTTTTTTTTTTTTTTTTTTTTTGCCGTAAGTGCACAGCACTTCTGCTAAACGGTACAGTAAGCAGCGGGGATTCGGTACGAAATTGTGTCTTTTTATGACATTTTGTAATACAAATTTCAGGTTTGTATTAGAATATAATTACGGGCCAGGGCAACACCGGGAGGCTCAGATAATTAATTTAATATTTTATCATGGTTCATCTGTTCTATTCATATGATTCGTCTTTCTTGGAGTAGTTCGGGTCAGATCGACCACGTAGTAAAAATGGAATGGCTATAATTGCAAGATTCAGTCTATATCGTTTAATTCCTGTATTAACAAAACTTTAAGGAATATGGCAGCTGAAAAAGATTTCCTTTAATGAAGCAGAAATCTATGCACATCCTGTATGTGGGGTAAAGAATATCTTTTTTCTAACAAAATGTTTTTTTAGGACTATGTATATTGTACAGTGTATGATTTGCTGAGCAAAATAACATGATTTGTCTGTAAAAAAACTACCTCCATTTACGAATAAATATTTAAATTTTTTTAAGACTATCAACTTAATTACTATGGCTCCCCTGTGAATATAATTATTCCGTATTTGTGATTATTACTATCTTAACATTCAATGCATTACATCAACCTTTTTTATTATTAAATTCAAAAACATAAATAAAAGATAATTTCGACAAAAAAAGATTGTTTTTTTTTTCAATACAAAATTAATTTTTAAATTGCTAAATTCAAGTGAAATATAAATTATGTAACATCGACTTATTAATGTATTTTACTGGAATGTGACAGCAAGCTTGATCTTCCTTTTCTTTCTGTGAGATATTTCATAAATAATATTTTAGTTGTGATATATTAATTAAAAATGTGACAAAAATAGCAAGAATTTTTCTGAAAATATATGAAAATTAATTAGTTAAAGAATATTTATGTGAAGCAAATATAAAACAAAATATTTTCTTTGGATCTGTAGAATTTTTTTATGTTAATGCTTCCTTTATTTGCCTTATTACAAGAATCTATCAAATAAAAATGTTTCCTTAGACAATAATAACATCCATGCTTCATCTGTTTAGAAATGTGTCCAAAACTTGAAGTACACCAGTGAAATTCCCTAAAACTGGGAAAGAAATACATAAATTTCTAATACAAAAACCTTTAAGATATATTTTTTGAATGGTAAAAACAAAAATAAATAAATGAAAGATGCCAGCAACAGAAAAAAACAACTTTTGATATAAATCATTTAGAGCAGCTACATACCAAAATACGCTTTTTACATAATTAGCTTGGCTGTGTGACAATGAGACATACTTAGAAAAAAGTAACGGCAGAAACAAAAATGTTAACTATATCTCTTATTGTACAGTTCTTACAAAATAAGGATTGCTCTATAAAATAATTGGGTTCATTTATAATCTGTCAAACATTTTAGTTGTAATCGAATGGGGTCTACTTTTTTAGATAAAAAAAAATGCACATAGAGATTTTTAGATTTTTTTATATAAAATAAGATGCTATTATGTATGTCATTCTTTGTTAAATGTAAAGCAATTTATGATTTATGAATATCCTACATATGTGAAAAAAATATTATTCGAAGGTTAATTAATTAGATCACAAAAAAAATTACCAAACAAAATGAAAGAAAATCTTATTATTTCAGTATTTTCTATAATATGTGAATAAGAAAATAGAAATGGAAAAATAAAACAAGTTTTGATGTAAAAATAATTTAAGGAAGTTATGATCTGAAAGGATTTTTTACAAAACTATTTTGAAAGGATGTGTAACAATGAGAAATATGTAAAAAATAACAAATACTTATTTAAAAAAACGTATACCTATTATTATACAATTATTTCAAAATGATTTTTTCTTAAAATGATTGCATCCATACATAACTTGCCATATATTTTTTATTCGTAATCAAATTGTTTATTTTTTATTTTATTTTATTTTATTTCTTAGGTGAGATATCTGAGAAAAAAAAATTACATATCCTAAATGAATTACATGACAGAATGAGATGGAAATATGAATAGAATTTATTTAAATTAAACAATATCTAAAGTAAAAATTGGAAAAAAAATAAAAACATTTGAAAACGAATGAAATTAATTTAAAAAATGTATAATTAAAAAAAATGAAACCGAAAAAAAAAACAAAGGATTTATTTTTTTTCTAATTTTATAAATCAATAATGCAGTTTTTTTTTAATTGCTGAAAATTATTCCTTCGATAAGCCTTATAAAAGAAAGAAAGCAACTATTTTACAATTCTTGTAATGTAAAAGAGTGACTGTTAATGATTCATTTCTGCAAGGTGTTTATCTCACGCATTGATAAATACCAAGATCCTTTAAATTTGCTTAATAAATATAAAAGGATTTTGTTAAATCGAAATTTTTGTTATTATTACTTTCTATTATATAAAATTATTTTTCTATTAAATTAAGCTTGTGAAAAATAGAGCATTTGTGTCAATTGCATGTATTAAAGTGTGCTTTAAGTTGGGTTTAAAAAATCTTGAGATAACTTGCCGATAATACTAGATCTCCTGATTTTCAAAAATCCCAATCGCTATGCAATTAAAAAAAATATTATATAAAATCTATTTTCTACAGATTGTAGTACATTATATATTCTTATAAATAATATTTTCAATAAGCTTATCTTCCAATACTGACAATAATATACAGATATATTTATTTAAACATTTTGAGTGTATATTTCCATGAGGCCTTAGGGCATCTCGTTGTATTTATGAATTATATGAATACATATGTCTTTTATAAAATTCATATAAGTATGTAACACAAAATTAAATCTGTGATGTTTATTTGTATAAACGTGATAATGCATTTAAAATGTAAAGTGTATGTCTAAGTAAGGAAATGTTAATCTTTATCACTGTAGTTCGTACGCACAGCGATTATTTTATATCCTAACCATTATGTTATTTTGACAAATTTCTTACGGATTCATGACCTAGAAATGTGTAATTTTATTTAATTCAGAAATAAAAAAAGAAAATTACATAAGTATAAATGCACTCAAGATATTTTTAAAGTAATTTAAATAGTTTAATTTTAAATTATTTATTTTAATTGAAATTATTTAATACAAAAAGTAATCTATTTAAATAAAATTAATTTAATTTAATTAAAATTACTTTATGAAATAAAGTATTTTAATAACTTATATTTTAATAATATATCATCTAATTAAATAAGTTTTTTTTATGTTAACAGAATTATATTAGAAACGTACTAAAATAGTAATAATAGTATTGAAAATATATTTTTAATTGGATTTAGTACTTACTATTGAATTTAGTATTTATTTTTATATTTAGTTAATGCACTGAAAATATACATCATTGTAACATTTGATGATGCAAAAAAGCACTAAACAGAATACATTGTTCAATTATTTTTTTTTAAACGCATGAATATATTTAAACTTCAAGCATGATACTATTTTTCACAAGTTTGCAGCAGTTCATGGTATATAATTGGAATAATTATATCTCAATATGTGCTCTCAATGTACTATTTTAGTGCACGACGGTATTTGTCTGCATATTTAATCATTGGGATGCTTGTTGCAAGTCCAGAAATGCCAAAGCACGTTATGTGACATATGACTAGAATTACAAATAATCTTCCCAGACATGTAGATCAATTTGACACAGTTTAAAATAGTTGGAAACTAATAAATGTATTTGACGAATCCCTATTCATTTATTTATAAGTTTTTACGTGGAAGTAAAAAAATTCAATTTCTTGGGGGGGGGGGAAATCTAGCTACGAAATGTATTAGACCTGAATCAATTTAAGCCACATGTTACGTAATATTATTGCAATATTTGCACCTTTGTATATTACACTAATCAAAGATTACTACCTTCTTAATCTTTATTTGCAAGAAATCATAACGGCAGCTTTTTGGTTTATTATTCTACAAAGTTATTACTGAAAAATTTAACATATGTACCTTTAAAATTTTACCACATCCTGTATCAAAGTTTTACCACAATGCTTTTCAACATTTTACAAATTTTTCGTTCCACATTTTATAATTTATGCTTCAGACCGGAACACAAAATGTAAAAAAAAAGTTTTCTGGATAAGATGGTGAAAATTGTTGTACTCCTACATTTGGACGAAGAAAAATCACTGTTGAGTTATGTTTTTTACTGCAAAATATTTCTGAATATGTTTTAAAACAGTCAAGGATAATGCTATTTACAATAGATAACATTTTTTTTAACTGTTCATCATAGTACCAAAAGTAACTTACAAATATAACGTGATGTTTTTTAATCAAAAAATTATTATTATTATTATTTTTAGTGTTAGGTGTTTTAATAAATATGGGTAAAAATTTAATAAATCTAGACATTTTATATAACAGGATCGAAGCTTATTAAAAAGCATCCTTTTTATGTATTTATAAATCTAAAAAGTGAAAGTAGAAATAAATATTGCATTCTTATTAATATTATAATTTCATTTTCCAGTTAAATTCATTTTAAAAACTAGAATCAAATTCATTTTTTGAAATAAGTCTTCATATATCTAACAAACATAAAATAAATAACAACTCTCAAAATAAGTATGCGGAAAATGTTATATGATATACGACGCATAAGAGATTTTTGCTTCGAGGCATTAAACAACATCAATAATTTTAGAAGATTTCTTGAAAGATAATTAAAGATTTTAAGGCAATTTTTCAAAACCGATCATAGATAAAATCTTTCTAAAATTTATGAGGCCTATTTAAAAAAGCTTTATAAGATAGAGAACACTTAAAATTTCACTGATGAATCAAGTTACCGAAGCATTTATAAGTAGGATCTTAATAGGTGCATACACCGAAAAATCTGAAAAAAATACATAATGTTCTTCTTATGAGTATCTGTATGCATAAAAAAATATCTTGGTGAGATTGCGATAAAATGTTTGCAGAAAAAAAGAAAAAAATTGTTACTTGGCGATTTATCATCTATTGGAGATGGAATATAATTTCAAGAACAACCTTTTTTATGTCAAAAATTAATTATGAAAAAAAAATGATTCAAGGGTGAACTTGTTTAAATAACTTTAATTTAAATAATTTTAGTTTTGCCAGTTTTAGTGTGTTTTGATTATAGTTTTACCATGAATATGTTAATACATATTTATAATAAAGTTTAATTATCATATTTTACCATTTAAAACAAAATTTAAACTAATTAAAATTATTTCAAGTTTAAAATTAAGTCCAATTGAGCACTGTCGATTCCGTTTTGTTTCTGTGGAAATAACGGCTTGTTCGATATTGAAATGTATAAGTGCAGCATTCTTAATATGGCATTTTTCATATCTCTCATTACTTAAACCTAAATTTCTTAAATACTATTTACAGGTATTCTAAAAATCAATTAACAAATAATTTTCAGAGGAATTAAAATCGCTTGCTATTGGTGAGGAAAAGTGCTGCTTGCGAAGTCATGCATCGCTTTCGTCTTTCCGTCCAAATATTCAAAAATATTTTATTTTTTACAGGATTTTAACTGGAATTTGGTCACTAAATGTGATTATAATTTAATTAGTATTTTTTCAATATATTCTAAAAATGTCTGGTACAGAGACATTCCTTGTTAGAAAGAGAAAAACTCAATAAAAGTAATGTAAATTGCAAGTTTTGTGCAAAATCCTAAAATTACCACATCAAACATACTTTTTCTGGTACCTTCTAGGAATTACATTAATCATTACGGAATTTTTTATACAAAAATATAAAATATATATTTTTTTCTTCAGATAACAGAGTTATAAACATAACATTAAAAATGTGAAAATATAAGTGTGTATTAAACGTCTACACCCGTTTTTATGTTTCTAAAGCCTCATCATCAGTGCATTAAATCAAAGATAAAATCAGTGGAGAAGGACGGGGAGGTAGACCTCACTGTGTGACTGTCAACGGCGAAATTCAAATCTCTACAGTCTTATGAAGTTTTATGATGTTTTATAAAATATGCACCACAGTTTCTTCATAATAATATCTGTTTTTTATGAAAAAAATCAATAGAATTTTTCAGTGTCAGAGATGAAAGTTGTATCCATTAAAAAAACATTATATACTTAGATAAATTTAATTCTTATTAATTTTATACTTTTATTTTCAACTTTATCTTTAAATTTAGCATGAATTTCATGTTCTCAAATTAGTGTTCACATATCGGAAAAACGTAAAATAAATCACAACTACCAAATTAACTATGTGTAAAATATTTTATGATATATGAAGCAGAAGCAATATTTGCTTCAAGGTATTAAATATCATCTATGGTTTTTAGCTCACAGGCTATCATAGCCTGAGAGCTTATGTGCCCGTTCGTTCTGTATGTATGTTCGTATGTACGTAACGCGATAACTCATGATAAAAATATCCGATCTACTTGAAATTTTGTATGTAGGTATATCCTGACAAGGCGCTTCCCTGATTAGTTTTTGGAGTTCATTCGATATGTATAAGAGGGGGAACGGGGGGCTCATGCCCCCCGTTAGTTGATATAGATGGGATTTTCATGCAGAATTAAGTTTTCAAAATTTAGATTAGGATCATTCTGATGAATCAAATTCCGTGACTGTTATTAGGTGTTCATTGATTAAGTATAAATAGGGGGAACAGGGGTTCTAATGCCCCCTCCCGTTAGTTGATATAAATGGGATTTTCATGCAGAATTAAGTTTTCAAAATTTAGATTAGGATCATTCTGATGAGGCGATTCCGTGACTGTTATTAGGTGTTCATTGAATAAGTATAAATAGGGGGAACAGGGGTTCTAATGCCCCCCCCCGTTAGTTGATATAAATGGGATTTTCATGCAGAATTAAGTTATCGTTCAAAATTTAGATTAGGATCATTCTGATGAGGCGATTCAGTGACTGTTATTAGTTGTTCATTGAATAAGTATAAATAGGGGGAACAGGGGTTCTAATGCCCCCCCCCCGTTAGTTGATATAAATGGGATTTTCATGCAGAATTAAGTTTTCGTTTAAAATTTAGATTAGGATCATTCTGATGAGGCGATTCCGTGACTGTTATTAGGTGTTCTAAGAATAAGTATAAATAGGGGGAACAGGGGTTCTAATGCCCCCCCCCCGTTAGTTGATATAAATGGGATTTTCATGCAGAATTAAGTTTTCGTTCAAAATTTAGATTAGGATCATTCTCATGAGGTGATTCCGTGACTGTTATTAGGTGTTCATTGAATAAGTATAAATAGGGGGAACAGGGGCTCTAATGCCCCCCCCCGTTAGTTGATATAAATGGGATTTTCATGCAGAATTAATTTTCGTTCAAAATTTAGATTAGGATCATTCTGATGAGGCGATTCCGTGACTGTTATTAGGTGTTCATTGAATAAGTATAAATAAGGGGAACAGGGGTTCTAATGTCCCCCCCCTCTTTAATTTATATAAATGGGTTTTTAAAGCAGAATTTTCAGATTTCGTTCAAATCTCTGAATCGTTTTGGAAGTTTAATGGTTAAGTATAAAAGAGGGGGATAACTCTTTTTAAATTATATAAATGCTAAATGGGTTTTTATTAAGAATTATCTAATTTGCTCTGAATTTTGGATATAGATTTTTTATATGATAAAGCATGTCTTTGATAGTATAGGAGGTTCAATGATTAAGTATAAAAAAAGAGAAAAGGGGAGAGCTGTTTCCCCTTCTTAATTTTTTTTTCGAACGGAATTAACCCTTGAAAATATAAAGCTTTAATGTGCAATTAGTATTTGTAGCCTGTGAGCTCAATGCCTTCAGTTTAACTGGGCAGTATTCTTTATTGGATATTTATTGATAGATAATTAAAATTTTATGAGGGCAAGGCTTTTCAAAATGATCATAAGTAAAATAATTCTGAAATTTATGATGTATATTAAAAGGAACATTATAATTTTATCAGATAAAAAATCTTTACACTTTTACGAATAAATAAATTTACTGATACATTTAATGGAAGCTAAAATCTGTAAATAACACAATTTGCATAATGAGAGTTTGAATAAGACTTTGCAAAAATTGCATTGTGACTAGTCATTTGATGGTTTTTCATACAAAATATTTTATACAATAATAAAAACGATATAATATGCAGGGTGGTCATAAAAAAACTTTGCTAATATAGGGAACTCTAGCGGCCAGCGCGTTCAACTGATCGAGGTGAAATTTCAGTTATAGCTATTCAGAGGTATGAGCTCGAGATTCTGTGAAAGTCAGCAAAATGGCGCTCACGGTTACGGTTATAGTTACAGAAACTCGAAAACTTTCAATGGCAACACCCATTTTTTTCATCGCAAAATGCTTAGCGCATGTGAAAACCCTAAAGAGCATTGGAACGGTATAATTATTGCAATAAACGGACGCGTTATGCTCGCATAAAATCAGCTCAACGAATGCCCCCCCCCCCCAAAAAAAAAAAAAAAAAAACACGACCAAGAAGCACGAAGAAAATTTGAATATGACAGAGACAAAATACCAATCACGGAACGTCGTTTGCCAGATACTCAGCGTAGAAAACGGATAAAAAGTAGGGTGGGAATGTTAGTTCTTCAGTCGGAGCTCGCAGATGCCAACAAAATGACTTCGGTTGTGGTGAGTTGGTAAAACTATTATCAAAATGAGAAGAATGCTGCGAAAACCTGGCGCGTTTACCGTCGAAATCATCGCAAAATACGTGGCCTATGCATTTCACAAGCTCTTCGTGATTTACTAATGAAATTCGAAGAAACTGGCTGCACCTGTAATAGTCCGCGACCCGGACGATCAACTCTTCCTGAGAATATTGTTATGGAACTGCATCACATAGTGACCAGAGAACGCAAGCAAACTAAAAAAGGTGCATCTCGTGTATTTGATATACCAAAATCAATGGTCTTAAAGCTACTGCGCTCTGTAATCCGCATGTTTCCTTACCGGTACCAGCACGCCCATATGTTGGAAGTGAGAGATTATCAACAACATATAGACTTTGTTAATGAATTTCTTATCCAATATGATGGAGATAAAGATTACCCTCTTCGCATATTATGAACAGACGAAGCACATTTCCCCTTAACTTGTAACGTCAATGACCTCCGCGATCCCCCAACCTCACTTGATTTCTGTTTCTGGGGATATCTAAAATCTAGAGTGTACATGTGCAATCTGCAAACTTTGCCGGATTTGAAAGATTCTATGAACATGAGATTGCAAACATCCCTCATGCGATGTAACGTTCTGCTGTATTGTCCACAGTCGCCACCATGCAATGTGTAATTGCCTCTCATGGCACGCATGTGGAAAATGTGTAATCAAAATAAAGAATTTCTTTTCTCCTATCTGTGTTGTAATCAGAGATTAATCTACTGACTCTGTTTCATATGCAAATTTACTCCTTGCGCCCCAATCTTGTTTTTTCTGGGGGGGGGGGGGGGTATTCGTAGAACAGTTTTTTGTGCCTGCATAACATGTCCGTTTCTTGCTATACACGTACAGTTCTAACGATCTGTAGTGCTTTCGCATGCGCTGAGCATTATGTAATAAAAAAATGGGTGTTCCCACTGGAAAATTTCGAGTTTCTGTAACTATAACCGTAACCGTGAGTGCCATTTTGTTGCCGTTCACATAACTCAAGCTCATACCTCTGAATAGCTATACCTGAAATTTCATCTCGATCGGTTGAACGGACTGGCCGCTAGAGCTCCATATATCGGCAAAGTTTTTTTATGACCACCTTGTATATATACATATGAACTAACAGTCTTATTTATGATGTTATATGAACATATGTAAAAACTATACTGCAAACTATTCTACATAAATGACTATGTAGTTATAAAATAGCTAATAGAATCTCTTAGCATTCTAAAATAAAACTATACTCAGTTGAAAAACTTCATATAGAAATTTCTCTATTTTTTCACTTATAAAGTTTCTTTTACTTGATTTTTTTATTTTTGAGATTGAACATTTCATTATTTATTTTCTTAATTGCAAAACAAAGTAGAAAGATTCCATTACTACTTATTTTTTTTAACTTTGGCAGATACAAAAATCTAAAAAATGTACCTTCCCACATTTAAAAAAAATGAATAAATCTTATTTATGAAGATTTATGACAGGATATATATCTCCTGTATATCTTGTACAATATACCTTTTGTTGTTTTATTTTAATGTATATGTGGTTATAAAAAAAGAAATAATTTTCAATTTTATATTTTTTAAAGTTTTTTTTAATAATAATAACTGAATAATGTTAACTAAATGGATTTATATCGCAAAAATGAATTTTAAGAATTTTGGCTGTATGTGTCACCTTAAAAATTGCATAGTTTCTAGACTAAACTGTCCATGTCGGTAATTTACATTTTTTATCATTAAATATATATTTAAAAGAATAAAAAAGGAATATTTTACTTCATTGACTTTTTTAAGACAATTAAGTGCATTTTTATAAAAAAAATAATAAAAAATATTAACCATTCTTTTAAAAGTGTTACTAAATTATAAAAATACAAATAGCAAATAATAGTAATAATATTATTACTAATAATAATAATAACGAATTTTCTAACAATAAAGTAATTTGGATTTCTGTCAGCAGATATTTTCGCTTTAAAATTTCCAAAAAATGTATAGAAAAAAAAGAAAAACGTAAATGGCTCTAACCAAAATATATAAAAGTTCAAAGTTGCAAAAATTCATAACTAAACTTAATAGTTGCAACCGATAAAAACTATAGCGTAAACTAACAGGTGTTTCAGTTATATACAGAGGTTTGAACTCCAAGTTTTAAAAATAAATAAACCGTTTGATGATAAAACTTTTGCTTGCATAATCATGTGGTTGAATTCTATGGTATATTTTATTTATTAACAAAACCGGTACCCAATATGTTTTTTGGTCATCTTTTTAGTTATACAGTCGAACCTCTATATAACGAAACTCCATACATCGAATTTCTCCAGATAACGAATTTTTAGTAGGAACGGTCTCCTTTTCGCATGATTACATTAAAAACAGACTCTATATAGCGAAATATCTATCTCCATATAACGAATTTTTTCATAAATTGATCTTAATTTATTCAGTTTTAAAAAAACTTCGAAATCATATGGAATCAATTTTCCATCACTTATTTTTGATTTATCGTTCAGTGGAGAGGTTTTTTTTTTATAAATATTACTTCTCTCCTTATTCTTTAAATCTAACAAGTTCATCCCACCTCCCACACACCTTTCAACATCCTTCTCAAAACACAGTCAATTGAATTGTTACACATATAAGAGAGGAATCAATGAGAGCACATAAGAGAGACCTTGAAATGGAGGAAAATATCAACTACAATTTTTCATTAATTGCTAAAATTTGAGAATTATTTTTGAGAGCGTATAAATTGTAATTTTAAAATCAAAACAACAAAAAATTACAGATTTCTTCCTCTGAAATTTATGTAAGTCTTCCTTATTTGATTTTCATTAAGATTTCAAATAAATGTCTTTTCTCTTTTTTGAAACTGCTTAAATAAGTAAGAAATAAAATGTTAGGTTAATATATACTTTTAAACATTTCAAATTCTTAATTAAAAAGATCAAAAATAATATTTGTTCAAAATTTACACATTAAATACTATTTTTAACATCATACTCTATACATCCAATTTCTCTATATAACGAATTTTTTACTGGAACGATGGATTTCGTTATATAGAGGCTCGACTGTATTTTCTTTGCCTATTAGTTTCAGAATTTGAAGACTTTGCTCTTTTAAAATTTCAATTATATAAGTGAACGAATAGTTGTGTTTTATGACAATAGGTCTATGAGGGGGGGGGGTCATTTTTAAGGGAACCTAACCCGTATTTACGCAAGAAAATCCGAGGTTTAAAGAAAACTACTGAAAACACGACGGGCGCGATTGGGTTCGAATCCAGTAACTCCAGTCTACCAAGATTCGAGAGCAGAGTCTCCCGAAGGCTGGTAAGGCTTTGGACAAAGATAACGTTATTTTTAAATTTAAGTCTGGATTATAACGGGATCAAAAACAGAATGTAAATTCATTCAGAAATATTTTAAAAATAAAATAAAATTTACAAAGCAAAAAATGCAACAAATAGCATTTTACATTCATTTTAGTGAGATTAAGTAGTATAATTCATTTTGATGTGAAATCATTGACCAACGACGAAGTCATTCCTCATATTTCTTGATTTATAAAACTATTGAGATCACTATGGGAAGATTATTGAAATATTCAGATGATTATTGCGTAATAATGCATATCTTGACAAATATTAATTTTCTGAATGATGACAACTACGTTATAAGTGTTTGAAGACAATTCAATGTTAAAACTTAAAAAAAGGCCTGGTAAATTTTCTAACGAAAAATCATTATAAATTAATTTTATTTGATTTCAAAGATAAAATACTAAAAATAATAATGTATAAATTTCATAAACAGAAAAAGTTATGATATGATCTTTTTTTAAGATTTGAAAAAAAATCTTCTAACAAAATAATTTCTGTCTTGCACAGCTTATCAAAAGTTATATTATTTTTATAAAGATCAAATGGTGCAGACTGTTATTCAAGACGAATGCCACGTAGCATTTTTGGACTTAAATTTTTTTCGGAAATATTCCCATACGTTAACAATATCATGGATTCTGAAAAGACAATATTCTGCTGTTTTGAGTTCTAGAATTGTAGAGTTAGAATTCTTTGGCAATACTTGACGGGATTTTTTATATCATATACAGCAATATTAGGTCTAAGAAAATAATATTGAAAATGCATAAACACTAGTAAGAAAAAATATATTTTTTATGTTTCATAGAATGCTTATTTTGGACTTAGAATATTTCAATGACAATCAGTTTAAAACAGTTTGTGAATACATCTGATGAGTATGATACATTTAATAACTTTTTTCTTTTCATAATTATAAACATTTTACTAACATTATATTCATAAAACTGTATTTGTTATTTTCTAAAAATATGGACTTGAAAATCCGATTGTCTGAAAATTCACCTATTTAATGTTAAACCTGTGGACTTAGAATGATTCCATATTTTCCTAATTTCTTCTCGAAAATTACGAAAATTAATTTATTATTTTTAGTACGCTTTTCTTAAAGGATATTATAGTTTTAATTCCATAAAATGTTTCTTAAATATACACTTAATTTATATTTTAAGCTTAATATCTAAATAAAGATTAATTGTTGTAAATAAAATTTACCTCCGTAAACAGCACATAATTCTTAGAAAAATCATTTTAAAAAAGTCGATTTTTTTTCACTTCCAACTTTTTAAAATTAAGTACATCAATAATAAAATCAAGTCTGTAAATTTAAAATTGCCTTTTATGGAGCGCTTAAACATTAAGATAATTAATGAAGTGACCAAATCAAAGAAGAAGGTATAACATGGCAGCTAAGCGTATGTGTAACTCACTTTCTGATGATTACGGGAGTAACTAAATTTGTGCTATAACTAAATTAATTTCACAATTTACTATTTTAGATATTAAATTTATTATTTATACTATATTCATTATTCATAATTCGATATTTATTATTCATAATATATATAATATTTATTATTTATAATATACATATATTTATTATGCATAATATACATAATATTTATTATTTATAATATACATATATTTACTATTCAAATTATTCATAATATACATTATTCATAATATATATATAATATTTATTATTCATAAAGCACCCAAATATACACTATATATTTGCCATTAATCTGTAAAATAAATTTTTACCATTTAAAATTTTCATAACGAATGAACATGTAAAAATACCTGCATTTCATAAAGGTAGATGGTGACATAATATTCAATTAATTCTGAAACAAAAGAAAGTATGAAATAAAATTAGAGACATATTGAGAGATTTTATGAGTATTTATTTTATCGAAAGTTTAAATTTCTCAGATTTTTCAAGTATTTGAACTGTCTTCTTAAATGTTTAATTTCTTTAATCAAAATATATACTTTACATGATCTACGTTCTTAAAATTTATTAGAAGCTGTACTGAATAAATTAAATGTTAAAAATCTTGCTACAAACTTTTAAAATATCAAATCCAGTTAATGATACGTGAAACTTTTAAAAGTGTATTTTATGCTATATTTATTGGGCAAATTAAGGTTTAAACCATTTACTTAGGAGGACTGTTGGAAAAAATAGTAATCATGAAAATTAACTCGATAATTAATTTAGCTTGTTACGAAAATTTAGATTCTTTCTAATTTTGTAATGCGATTTTCAATGATTATTTCAACTATGTATAATTTAATAAATAAAAACAACAAATAAAATCTTGCATTTAACAAAAAAAAAAAAAAGAAAAAAAAAATTATATCATATTATTATTATCACCATATCATGTTTCTTTTTTGTGATATTGCAAATACAGGGCCATCATAAAAAAAATCTAAGGATCTCGTTGAGGCATCAATGTGAAATTATAGATACTGTTATTCACAGCTGTATGCTCAAAAATTTGTAAACACTAACAAAGTTCCAAATGCACTCGAAAACGTTAAATGCGTTGCAGCATTACGTGCATAAAAAATACACGTTATATACACAAAAAACAGCTCAGCGAATGAAACATGACCTGAACTTATGGGAGAAATTTGCATATGACAAAGAAAGACTCTAGTCACAGAACACCTTTCGTCGAATCTCAAGTGTAGAAAATGTATAAAAAATAGTGTGGCAATGTTGGTTCTTCAATCGGGGGCTCACGCTTTTTGAAAAATGACTCATGCAGCGAAAGTTCTTAGTGAAATGGTAATATAATATTAAAAAGTGATTAACTCAACAGAATCTTTGCATATTTACCTTTGAAAGCATCGCGAAATACGTGATCCATCTATCCGAAAGCTCTAAGTGATTCAGTACAATATTTCCAAGAACTGGTTGAACCTGTGGTACGCCGCGATTGGAATTTCCAACTGTTCTTGAGGATTCTGTTATGAAAGAGACTTACACAGTAATTTCAGGACATACTGTGCTACAATTCGTGTATTGTATATACCGAAAACAAAGGTACTAAAATTAGTGCGCTCTGTTATCTGCATGTTTCAATACTAAAATTAGTGCGCTCTGTTATCTGCATGTTTCAATAATGATACTAGCGCTCCCAGAAGATGCACCTTGGGAAAAATCAATAACGGATAGACTTTGAAAATGAATTTTTATGCTATAAGATGACGATAGCTGTTCAATTTAACTAGTAGCGTGTACATAAAAAATTATGTGCACTGGGCAAATACGAATCCACAGTCTGTGATAACACTACATATGTACGACACCAATGTTAATGTATGGAGTTGCATTACAGCCATAATTTTTCTTAATCCGTACTTTTTTGAGGAAACGACATCAGAGTAGTTTGAAACGTCCTCAGTTCTCCCCTGTTACTGAGGACGCAGGAGGAAGGCACTACTGGTCCTACTGGAGGAAGGCACGAGCGCAACAACATTTAGTTACTCATGATGTCTGTTTGCATGGTACTGGAATAGCATTTTCGCAAACGCGTCATCTCACCTAATTTTATATTTTCATGTCTTCTGACCTTACTTCCAAGGATTTCAGATTCTGGGAATATCTAGAATGTGGTGTGTGCATGTGAAATTTACAAACTCTCGCGAGTTGTACTGCACATAGTCTATCAAATGAAAATATGATGATAATATGATGAAAATAAATATGAAATTGCATACATGCCTCATGTTATATCACTTTTGTATGTTTTATACAATGTTTTCTGCATGCAACGCGTAGTTACTTGTGATTGCAGTCATGTGGAAAATACGTAATCAAAATAAACGTTTACTTTTCTATGATCTGTTTTGTATTTAATGAAAGATGCCGTGCCTCTGCCATATGTATATTGCCTTTGTTCATCCTGATGGGTTTTAATTCATACGATGAGCAGTTTTTTCTGCAAGCATACACGTACCGCTCCAACGCTCTTTTGAGCTTTCTTATAAGCTGACCATTTTCGGATAGGAATCAATGTTCATTGTTTTTCGAAATTTTATAGGTTTTATACCTATATTCGTTACACTGAGCACCATTTTTTCATTGTTCACAGAATTCCTATCTTATCTCTGAATACTCCAGAGCTTATCTATAACTATATCTGAAATGTCATCTCGAAAGGTGGAACCGAGTGGCCACTAGAGGTTGATACATCGCCTAATATTTTTAAGCCGGTATAATCAGCCGTTATAATCCATAGCATGATTAAATGCACGAAATATATTGAAAATGCATACAATCAGAAAGAAGCTTTAAGAAATAATTTTACGATAACTAATCATTTATTCTGTTTAATTTAGCAATTAATATTTGAATTTGAAATAGGAACGGTTTGCTTTATTTCTATCGAACTTGCATTATCTTAAATCAGCGGTATTTTTTATTTCAAGTTTACATATATTTCAACTTAAAAATATCTTTTTAAATTTAGATAATCCTTGTCACTTTTCATAAAAAATCACGCAGCAATGAGATTTTTTTAGATTTAGATTCTTCTCAAAAATTGCATTAAAAAGATATCAGTGAATATCTTACGTATTATTAGGTCACCAAATTCTAGTATAAGAAATTATCAAAATTCATAGTACTAATATATTTCTAGACAAAACGTGTTAAAATATCTTCAGTACTATTATTGAAAACACGAACTGCCTTATGCAATTCCTTCTACTTACATTCTTTGTGAAATTTGTATTCAAATACCTTTCATTATAATAAAGCATAGCCGTAAAAGAGTTTTTACTGATGGATAAAGTATTTCAAATAAAAATTATTTCAAAGAAAACAATCAAGACTTTTTATAGTTTTAAAGTTTTAAAAGATATTTTTATCCCTCACATGCTGCATTTTACAGGCATTTTATGACTCATAAACCCGTCGACAAAAATTTAATTCACTAGCATCGCAAAACAACATAACAGACACTTTAAATACCACCATTCAAAATGAAATCGTCAAAAAAAAATTAATGGCGTAATAAGATGTATGCATAACACATTGTTTTGTCAGATAATATTTCTTCTTTTTTAAAGTACTTTTTGAAGGAGCGTTATTTGTGAAAATTTCAGCTAGTACATTTCTTTATGTCTTGGATGAATTAGCCTCAAATAAATAAAATCATACGACAAAATGCCATATTTCACGCTGTTTCATCCTCTTAATGCCGTTGTTTCATCCTCTAAATACCCAATATGAATTTTAACTCCAAGTTCTGTTGAAGAGAGGTTGTATAGAACATTATGAAAAAAAGCAAAAAAAGTAGCACTGTATTGCATTATGCAACGACCTTAAAAAAGTGTAAAAAGCCAAAAAAAAGCAAAGAATATAAAGTTTTCGTTACATTCATTATCGGAAACTTAGCCACGTGGCTGCTACCGCACGAATATCGATAGTAGACAGTACCAATTCTTGGATCCTCTCCTTTAAAAATTACGTGAATGATGCGAGCAGTTAGAGAAATGCAAATATGGTGAGGTGAAAATCAAGAATTTACATATCTATATAAGCGGGCGACCATGCGTCATACCAGAGAAGGCTGTGCTTCTAAAATATTAGGATGACCTTAGTAGATGATGTCCGTTGTTTTTTTTTTCGGAAGTTTATGAAACTAGCAGTAGTCACTGTTCAGAATCTATGCAATCGAACTCTATTTTCTGCTCTTTTTTGCACGCGGAATTTCTTTCAGAAAATAGTGTTAAAGTAGATGTTTTAAACCAAATTCTCTCGCAATAGTAGAATGTCCATTTAATAAATAATGAAAAACGAGATCAAAATAGATTCTAACTCGATAGTTAGATAGAAAACGCAATTCGATTCCCAATGGTTTCCATAGTTAGTTACATATTTTTCCATTAAAATGTGTTAAAGAGTTTTACACGTATTGAACAGAAAAGTTGAGAACAACCTTGAGTAAAGCCCGATTTCCTTAAATATTAGTATTTCTTTTTTATATTACTAAACAAATAAATTTTGTGTAGAAAGAAGAAGGCCAAAGAGCTTAAAATTCGATGCTAAAATAATCATTGCTGGCATTTGACACCAATTCGCTTAAGAGAAGATGTTTCGAGATTGGATCTTTTTTTAAATTTAATGTATTCTAGCAGGTGAGATTGATGAGAATATCGAGAAGAATATTCAAGTTAATTATCGTGAATAATCAAGAATAATCAAGGAGATTATTTAAGACAAGAAATGCAAGTAATAAAAATCTTATTGCTATTTCTTCTTTGATTTTTATTACAATAAAACTTTTGGGTATTTTTTTTTTTGCTTTTGTTAAAAGGATTTTTCTGGAATTTTAGAAGTAGTGGCGATTTTTGCATAATTTTCATGAACCTATCCTTTAAGTAGAAGTTATTGACTTATACTAAGAAATTTTTTTAGAATTTTTTTATATTTTATGTATATTAACCACTAGAAATGTAAATAGAAAATACAATAACCTAATATCTTTTTTCTATGATCCCTTTAAGCCTTTATGTACCGCATTATGAATTCATGAAAATTTTACATTCTATAGCATTTTACATAAATTGTTTAAACTAAATTAAAAGATTTACATAAACATTTAATAAACTTTTGAAGGATTTTAGAAGGATTGAAGGATTTAGAACGATTAATTAAATTTGAATTTACAGGGATTTTGCTCAGTATTTATAACCCCACACAAATCTTTTATTATTAACTGTTTTCTTTGTATTTTGCAGAGTTATAAAATGTACAAATATGATATTCTTATACTATAAATATAGAAATATTTCCGATTATTACAACTAATTGATGCATTGAAAGAATTTTAAAATAAGTAATTTTAATGGTATTTATAAGTACCGCCGATAGATAAAGGGTTGTAACGTTATATGCATTCTGAGTGTCATTTGTAACGATTGGTTGGTCGTGGTGGAGGTTAAATGCAGACATACTCAGTAATTAAGATAAAACAACAAAGTTTATTAAAATGATGAGGGCTGAAGGGAAGTGGAGCAAGTCTTAATTTTACACAACTGAGAATCCTATGAAAAAGCTAAACGCATACTCACAGGCTCCGGCCTAGCTCAATCGTGGCACCTTCTAATACTTCTCACTATCTCTTGGCTGAGCTGCTGGATAAAGCTTGATTAGACAGCCCGTGGCTGTGTGTAATTCTTTATTCACAAATAATCAAAATGAAGTTTCTTACCACGGCCAACTCTCAAGTCAAATATCGAAACTCCTTTACACTTCACTGGAGGCCGGATGCTACCTTCAATTTGCTAGCACTTCGCTATCTAATGTCGATGCCAGAGATACTCACTCGCTGGCTAACGCTACAGATACTCACACGCTGGCTAACGCCACAGATGCTCTCTCGCTGGCTAATGCCAGAGACCCTCTCTCGCTGGCTAATGCCAGAGACACTCACCACACACTCACACCCAAGCTTTTATATGCTGCAAACTGACTGAGATACTTCACATTAACATATTACTAATAACCGCGAGCTAACTGCAGAATCCGAAAGAGCACACATACTCTAGAAAGTTAAAGTAAAAGAGAGGATAGATGTCGCTTTTACGCTTACACATGTTAAATTATTGACGTCACGATCTCAGAAATACTAGAGTGCCTTTATGCAAAGGTCACTCCCTCACAGGGTTAACAAAAGGTTATTACTATATATTTTTAATTTATCAAAACCATTTTTAATTTGTCAATTTATAAATGATTTCAGATCCCATTTATTTTTTTGCGAACAATCATTTTTTACCGCTAAATAAAAGGTACAAAAAATACTTTACGTTTCTGAATTTTTTCTGGAAACACAAATAAATATAAGGTAACTTTTATATTATTTTACAGATTTCCTTTCGAAAGTAATTCAAACTTTGTGTCATTTCTATTGATTTTCCTTTTACACGTTATTCTCTTTTGATGAATTGAAAAACGCAAAATGTCGCTTCCTAAAGATTAAATAACCCATTTATCACTTACAAATCATTATTATTTCCATCATTGAAGTACGATGTACAGTACGGCAACAAACAGATCAGCTGTTTCGTTTTATTGAAATAAAATAAAAATTTAATATTCTTTATCTATTACAGGAAAAGAAAATTTAAAAAAGAGTGAAATATTTTATTGAAGAAAGCAAATTTGTTCTATTGCAGTTTTTAATTACTGTCATTGGCATGATGCCCAACTATCTCCGACTCATGCTTTTAACTGACCGTCCTTACTGAATAAACTCTACTCAATAGACCTAAACTTTATGAACTGAAATCTGCTGTATTCGCGTAAGATCTTTGACATTGCCAAGGCTGCTTTGAACACCTTCGGTGCTATTTAATTCATGGACAAGACAACAACAACAACTGTCATTCTAAAGCTTTTTGGTGTTCTATTTTTTTAATGTTAAAAAATATTATGTATATTTTAAGATTTGAAATTTATAATGTAAGATTTGAATTTAATCTGAAATTATTTTAAAGTGAAAAACAATATATTTCTTTTGGATAAAATCGTTAAAATATGTAGAAAACGGCTGTAAAACAACTTATTTGGTCTTGTAAAAATTTTCATATCTAACATTCATAACTGCTTCTAATAGTAAAATCTAAGAACAATTTGAAGAAAAAAAAATTATGTTTCAATCTAATTTATGTAGAAAAGAAAATATAACGCTGAGTTTATTTTGGATTTTTTGCATCAAAAAGAAGTTTCAGAAATTAAAATATCGCGTCACATAAACGCATTTGATTCTTTTCTAAGATGTTTTTGCCAGTGGTGTAGAATGCATAAGAATAAATATTCTCAAATCGAAATTACATTTACTGAAGAAAATTTTTATTTTAGAACAAAAAAAAAAAAAAAAAAAAAAAAAAAAAAAAAAAAAAAAACATTTCGGATAAAACGTGAAATATTATTGAAATAAAAGAAAGAAAGAAACGTTTTATTAAGCTCATTAAATTTTCGAAAACATTATAGTAACAAATTATTTATTTTATTTCTTGATATTATATTTTATTTCTTTGGAGAACTTGTGATTTTGTTTTCAGTGGTTAAAAAATCATTTGTAAAATAAGAATTTATCATTTCAAGCGAAGTAATAAATGAACCAGTAAAAAAAAATTGTCTCTGTTGCTATAAAGTTTTGAGAAAGTATTGTAATCATGAATTTTTTTTTTCAAAAAAAGATAAGGGAATTTTATTATTTCCTTAATTTTGAAGTACCTTGAATAGATTTAAAAAAAAAATCTCATTTGCATGTCTGCAAATTGTGTTAGAAATTCGACCGAAAAAAAAAGAGAGGCGATATAAAGCATCAAGATGATGAAAAATTAATACAAAACATGGGATAGAAAATCTCTTTTTAAGTCAAAAAATATTTTTATGACCACACTACATAAACAAATCCATGAATAAATTCCCGCAATATATAAATCACACATCATGCTGTAACCAGAAAGAAACTTCAGAAAATATGTTTGCGGTTGCTTTTGATTTATTTTGTGTTTTCGAGGTAAATTTCAAATTTCATGTTTTGGAATCACTCTTCTTTTATCTAATGAATGCCTTATCTTAAAACCGGTGGTGATTGTACTAATAAAACACTTCATTATAAAAAAAATAATATTTTTCATATAGTTTACATAATCCATGTCTTTTTTTATAAAAATACACCCTGAAAACATAACATTTTTGTTTAGAATATCATTCTCTATAAAATTTGAATTTAAAAGATATCAGTGAGTATCTTGCATATTACTAGGTCACCGAATTTTCTTATAAGAAACTACTAAAATTAATAGTGTTAACATATTTCTCTTGAAAATGTGTTTAAATATTTTGATTCCTTTTCATGGAGACTCGTACTGCCTTATATTCAATTTTCTTTACTTACATCTTCATAAAATTTGTATTCAAATACCTTTCACTAAAGTAAAGAATAACAATAAGAATGTTTTTCTCATGAGAAATATATTTCAAATAAAAACATTTCAAGGAAAGTAATGAAGAATTTTTGTAGTTTTACAGGTTTAAAGTGTGTTTGTAACTCTCAGATCATGCAGTTTCCAGATATTTTATGATTCATAAACCTTTCGACAAAATTTTACTTACTAGAATTACAAAAGAATATAACAGTCATTTTAAATTCCATCATTCAGAGGGGAATCGTCCACAAATTTAATGACTCAATAAAGTGATGCATTTGACTACATAACACATTGTTTTGTCATATAATGTTTCTTCTTTTAAAAAAGTATTTAATGAAGCTGATATATTTGTGAACAGTTTATGTACTGTATTACGTTTTGTTTTCAATGAATTACACTCGAATAAAAAAAGATCACAAGGCAAAATGCAATACTTCAGGTTGATTCAGTCACAAAATACACAATACACAAATCACAAAATACATTTTAAATACACGCCCTTAATATGGCTAGTTGTATTGTATGGTAAAAAAAGAAGAGAAAGAAGTAGAATTTCCGCTCTTTATGCAACTTCGTAAAAGAAAAAAGTGTAGAAAATTAAAAGGAAAGCGGAGAATATAAGGTAGAATAAATCCAAAACTCTGTTACAAACGCCTACAACCGAACAATTTCTGGTAGCACACAGTACTGGCTCTTCGGACAATCTCCTCTGCAAAATACACGAATAATGTGAGCATCTAGAACATCACTTCAGAAACATTTTCTTTTATCCTATCATCTTCTTAGACTTTTAATTTTGGAGTACCTACATTTATCAAAAACACGCCCTCTTCCGCTCAAATTAAGAACGCAGACATGCTTTTTTTCATTAGTGACTTACTCTTTCTATCCTTATAATAAATCGAGACAAGTTACATTGCCGTTATTAATGTTTTTGTGACGTAACTAACAATTTTTGTGACTTTCACCATTCGCGATATTATTCGCGAGTACGCCCGCCACGTGTTCCCAGGAGTACTCGTAACCAGGTTGGAGACATCTGACTAATATGAAATGAAGTGAAATGGGTAGAAAATCGATAACGTATGTCTATGTAATTGGGTGACCTTGGTGTAAAGGAATTTGAATTCAAAGAAGGCTAGGCTTAACCAATAATAGAAAGTCCTCAGTAGTAACAAATATATTATATATGTACAGAAAAGGGATAACAAAGGTTTAACTAGTTTACAAATGCTGAAATATTTAAGCAAAGCCAGTTTTTATTTAAAATATTTTTTCTCTCTTTGACTATACACTTTAAATTAGAAAATAAGTAAATTTTAAATAGAATATAGGAGTTGAAAGAGCATAAGACTCGCTATACTAATAGCATCATTACTGTTACTTTCCCAGCTCGCTTAAGGTAAGATGTTTTCGAGATTGAATCTTTTAAACTTTCAATGTGCTTTAGGAGTTGACATTGATGAGAATATTGGAAGAAAAATGTCACTTGCTGTTTTTATTTGCTTTTTATTACAACCTCACCTTTCGAAAGTATAGAATATTAGAATTCGTGCGACTCATAAAGCAACTGAGTAGGATTTTTTGGTGCTTTTCTGAACTACGTTGTTAAAAGTTCGAAACTTAAGCTGCATCGTCATTCCACTGCTTTTATAGAAAAGGATTACTTCTTTGTATTATGGAGCATTCTGCATATGGTCAAAATAGAGATATTAAAAAAAGCTGTGGAGTGACGATGCAGCAAAAACTTCCATTTAAGGGAGACCCGTACCCCATTTACGACCAAAAATCATCAAAAGTTCATTTTTTTTCCCTCAGAAAACGATAAAATACATATTTGCGAATATCCATGCAAAATTTCAGAACTCGGGGACACTTGGAACAGGTAGAAAATGAGCTTTTTCAACGGTACTCACTATAGAGTTTAAAGGACTAGCGGCCATTTAAAATGTGTTTTCCTGAAGATGACTTTTTTCATATTTTGCCTAAGTTCAAAGTACTAAGGCTCAGTGGTAAAATGATTTAGAAACAAAGTGTTTATATTTTTAGAATCTTAAAAAAATTTGCAACAAAAGTAAGGAGAGATATTTTTTTTTACCTATTTCTGAAAATTTTACATAAATTGGTAAACATGAAAATTGTACCGAATTTAAGGAAATTTACCATGCGTATTTTTTTTTTTTTTTTTTTAGCCGTTTAAAATAGAAAATTAAAAATATCTCTCCTTAGTTCTTTCCTATATACTATAACACTATTTAAGAAATTTTAGTAATACCAAAATATTGAAAATTGAATGAGGAGTAGAAACTTTAAAAAGTGTATTTTTCGACAAAAAAAATCATAAAAATCCCCATAAAAAATATACTTTTTAATAAAAAGTGAATTTTTTTGCTAATGGTTCCTTACAAGAAGATTCTTAAATAGTACACCAAAATTCATTACTTTAAAATCAATAATAAAAATTTTGGGTTTTTTCTTACGGGTCTCCCTTAACAGTGTACGTTTTCTCAAGGATTTTGAATGCTTTTTTAAAACTCTCTATTGCCAAATTTGATTTTTCAGAACTTTCTTTTCTGCTGATTTTTAGAAGTAGCGACGACTTTTGCATAATTTAAATTTCACTTAAAGCAAGAAATTTTGAGATTGAATCATTTTTACTTTTTATGTGTTCTAGCAATTGAGATCGATAGAAATTTTGGAGGAAACACCTTACTTGCAGGGTTTCTTTTTATTACTATCTCACCTATCGAAAGGACAGAATCTGTGAATTCACGCATCTCAAAAAGCTACCAAGTTGGGATTTTTGATGCTTTTTCAGAACTAAGGGGCCCAAGGGTTTGCCAAAGTTTTTCAAAGGATATTTTTCTTAGCTTTCTTTTCTGTGGATTTTTAGAAGCAGCGAAGATTTTTGCATAACTATCAGGAATTCATTCATTAGGTCAAAAAATAACTTATATTAAGAAAATAGTTTTTAAAAATGAAATTTTGATGTTCTAAGTATTTAACAAATAAAAAAGGAAGTAAAATATTGTTAGCTTTATCCCAAAAAAATGTTTTCTTTAATAAAATAAGAAGTTGTCCATTTTCAGTTTATCATAACATACAATAACATTTGATAAAAGAACGCACTTTGTTTCGTGACCAATTATTTTTTACCCGTAATCAGAAAGTACAAAATGTAATTTACGCTTCTGAAAGGTACCGGGAACTTTTACCTTTTAGATAACTATTCTTAGAATACTTTTAAAAATACTTTTAAAAAGTAATTCAAACTTTGTGCTAGTTCTATTGATTTTCTTTTTACATGGTATTCTCTTTTGATGAATTGGAAAACACTTACGTTTATATTTGTTGTGCACATTATTTTTATAAATTGAAAAACACTTATTAAAGATTAAATGTCACATTTATCATTTATTAATCATCATTATAATCTCTACCACGGAAGTATGATGTACAGCGGCGCAACATAAAGAATACATCTGTTTCTTTTTATAGAAAGAAAACAAAAATTTATTTTTCTTTATAGAAAATTTTTTTTAAATATTTTATTAAAAAAAGAAAATTTGTTTCAGTATATGGTTGAATTACTGTCATTTTAAAATTTTTCTGGAGTTTTATTTTTTTAATGATAAAAAATAATATGTATATTTTTCATTTCATCAAACTTATAATGTCCTATTTTCATTTATTTGGAAATAATCTAAAAGTTAAAAAAATTAACTTTCTGCTAGGATAAAATCGTCAAAAAATCAGTAAATCTGTTATAAAACAATTTTTTTGTATTGTAAACATTTTCATTTTTATTATTTATAACTGTTTCAAAGAGTAACCTCTAAGAATAATTTGAAATACAAAATATTTATGTTTCGATATAATTTATGAAGAAAAGATAATATAAAGCAAATTTGGATTTTTGCACCAAATAAAGTTTTTCAAAGTAAAGTATCAAATTTTGCATAACTATCAGGAATCAATCCATTAGGTTAAAATTTGCTTATAATTAAAAAAATATTTAAAACTTTTTTTTTTTGTTATTTTAATCATTTAACAAATAAAAAAGTAAAAAATATTATATAATAATTTATCAACTTTTTTTCCAAAATAAAATCGTTGTCTTTAACAAAATAAAAAATTATTAATATCTATTTTTTAGTTTTTCAAAACATACGATATTTCATTTTAGAGCAATTTTTTTTTCTTTTTTGTACAACAGTTATTTCTTTTTACCTTAACCAGAAAGTACGAAATGCAATTTACATTTCTGAAAGGGGAAATGCTTTTAAATTTCAGATAACTTTCGATTGCTTTTACAGATTTCTTTTAAAAAGTAATTCAAACTTTGTGCCAATTCTATTGCTTTTCCTTTTACACATTTTTCTCTTTTGATAAATTCAAAAACACAAAATATCGCTTACTCAAGATGTAGAACCGTTTTACCACTTACAAATTACTATCTCAATCATTAAAGGATTATGTAAAATAGTGAAAAAAATAAAATACAGCTGTTTCTTTTTAGTAAGAGAAGGAATATTAAACAAAAATGATTAATTTTATTAAAGATAGCAATTTTTTTCATTATTATTATTTTTTTTTGTATTGCTGTAATTCTAAAGTCTTTCTGGTATTTTTTATAATGAAAATATTATATTATTAATTTATGGAAAATTACAATTATATGTATTTGAAAATTATTTTGAAGTCATAAGTTAAAATATATAAATATTTTTTAATAATAATTCATGGAATCTGGAAAATTGCTATAAATCAATTTATTTCTCTTGTGAACGTTTTCATTTTATAACATTCAAATCTGCTTCTAAAATAAACGCTAAGAAAAGCTTTAGATTAAAAGAAATACTTATGCTTCTAGAAAAGTTATGCAGAAAAGGAAATATAATGCAAAGTTTTATTTATATTCTAGCATTACATAGAATTGTTTGGAACTAACACATCACCTGAACATAAGTTCAAGTGCATTTTTCAACTATTTTTTTCACTGGTATGAAAATACATAAGAATAAATATTGTCAAATCAAAATTACATTTTCAGAAGAAATATCTTATTTTCGTACAAGAGAAAACATTTAAGATAAAACGTAAAATATTATTGCAATAAAAGAAGGAATGTATCTTTTTACAAAACCCATTAAATTATGGAAGACATTTATTAACAAAATATTTATTTCATTGCTTGATATTATTACTTTTGGAGCATTTATGGATTTTTTCATTGTTTAAAAAAGACTTTTGTTATTGTTTTGTAACTTAATAATTCAGAAAAAATAATAAATGAAGCAATAGGTAAAGTTAGTCTTGGGTCCTAATATATATGATGTTGAGAATGTATAATACACTATAAAAAAATAAATCGTTACATTTATTGTAAAAACCGCTGCCATCAATATTGCCAGCAGTTTATTTTTTAATTTATGCACAAAATACCATTATTTTCATTGTTGAAAACCAAAAAGGATACAGAGAAATTTGTATGCTCTTAGTGCTGCTAATTGTTTCCTGTTAGAAGAATAAAATATCAAATGATTTTTACGGCATCCTTATATCGATAGTAATGGTAACAAAGAGAAAATTGTCGATTTTCGCAGCTGCAGAGTTTGTACCTTAAAAGTTGAGCACCGTATATGCCATTATTATACTTTATTTTACATTTATGTTTGCATGACTCTATTACTCTTATAGGGGTAATTAATGTTATTATACTCTAAATAGGATTGGTTAAGAAATCACGCCATTAAATTTAACGAATACATATCTTCTAAAGTATTCTTTATTTTATACATAGTAAATACGTTTCAGTATTAAATCCTATACTTATTTGAAAAAAAAAAAAAAAAAAAAAAAAAAAAAAAAAAAAAAAAAAAAAACAATCTCTAAGCTGAAGACCTGAAAATGGATAGAATCTTAATTAATCCTAAGACACTTTGTAAATATTTCATTTTGCTCAAGAAAAAGGAGCCTACAGAACCTATATACTTCATTTTGGTCAAGATAAAGGTCCCTACAGAACTCCTACAGAAATCCTTAAATAAACATTTACAACAATTTAAAGACAGCCGTATGACTACGTTGTAATAAAATGATTTGTTATTAATATAATCCACACAGAAAATATCTTTGCCACCAAGGAAAAATAATTATGCAAGATGGTGTTATTTTCAAAGTTTTTTGCATGTATTTTGAAAGACTAAAAATGTTACTTTAACACTGGAAAATCCCAAAATTTTAGCCAAGTTTTATGAAAAATATTTCACATCAGAATTGTTATTCAAAATATCTAATTTTCTTATTTAATGTTTTTCGTTTTTGTACCTTTCAAAAATATTTTATAAAGAAATTTCTCGTTTTAACCGAAATATATTCATATTATAGCGGTCAAAATGACCGCTCACGGTCGTTATAGTATTAGAAAGACAACAGAAAGTGCTATCCTATGGGAAACAAGCAAGCTTTAAGACCCATTTCTTTAAAAACTACCCGATCGATTTTGATGAAATTTGGAATCCATATTCACTTGATTATGCCCAAAAAGTAAGACAGATAATTTTTTCTGCGACTAAAAGTCTTTACTTTAGAAAAAATGAAATTTTTCAGGATTTATTTCTTTTTGAGAATTTTTTTTCTACACTGTATAAAAAAATCTGTAATCCTATAAAATGAGGAGTTGCCAAAATTTGTATGATTACTAACATTTAATTTGTATACTGTACAAGAAAAATTGTAAATATACAAAAGTAATTTTTGTACAGTTACAAAACTCTGTAACTAAAATTGCAGTTATCTTACTAATTTTTTTTTCTGTAACCTAGATAGCAGTTACATAAAGTATTATTGGAATCCTAGTTCCCTAAAATATTCCTAGTAGCCTTACAGATTTTTTGTTTTTCAGTGCAAATCTGTATCTGTTACATGAATTTTAGCTGTAACCGGCATTAAATAGAAAGTTCTAAGAATCTCGGTTCCCTAGAAAGCTTTTAGTAACTTTACAGATTTTTTACGGTGTAAAACTAATTATTTTTTTAAAAACAGTCTGCTACATTTAGTCTAATATTTATTATACACCACCAAAGATTTTTTTCATCGAAATCGCTAGAATACTTTAGTTGTTAATGGAGATTTTAGCAAAAAATTGTACGATTTTTAGAAGAACTAAAAGACTTCGAGTCTTCTAATTTGTGTGAATTAGTTGCACAGTTCATAAAACACACGAATTAAAGTATATCTAAGTGTTTCAATAAAATTTAGTTAAATATAATCAGGGTTCAAACTCATTTTCCAAGCTAAAATCCTCTGAGAATCACCTGATGTATTTATTTTCCAGGATGTACAATTTTTCTGTATCAACAATTAATGACATTTTCTAAATCTGTATCATTGCACTCCCATCCACTCAAAATAAAAATAAAAACAAATTAATCTCAACAATAAAGTTTATACGTCATTTAAAAAAAAAATATGATCTTAACTTTAAAAGGAAAACATTAATTTACGTAAAACAGAGATGGAGTCCGCATGCCTTGTGGATCCGTCCTTAAAATCTTGGTAGCTTGATGAAAGAATTTCATTTTTTCTTTATAATTGTATTATCTCTTTTTAAAGCACTATGAATAATATGAAGGCTACAAGTGGCAATATCAAATAAAAATGTCCTTTATTTTTCTTGATCTATTGTTAAATCTCATGCAGGGCCTGATTTCCGCACAGACCAACTAGGCCGTGACCTTGGGCCCACTGCTGAAGAGGGCCCACTGCTGAAGAGGGCCCAAATTTAACAAAATTATATAGAAAATATTTCTTAAAATTGCAGTTTCCTGAAATTATTTTAGCAAAAAGCAAAAGCAATTTTGATTAATTTTGCAGCCATACGATAATCTAATGTTAACCACTAGAATACTCCCAGGTAAAAAAAAAATCTAGCTTCTATTTTGGCACGAGGGGGGGGGGGGGGCTTGAAAAAGAGCTGGGTCATGGGCCGCGTACCATCTTAATCGGGCTCTGACATCATGATGTTAGGAGGTATGTCTAGTGACTGAAAGGATGTTGACTCATGCAGTATCATGAATTACGTAAACTGCAAAAAATGGCTTGAATTTCCGAGAATAGACAGTCATTTTAGCAGGTTTTTTCAGGTTTGGAGACTTTTTTTTTGTATTATCCCCTGAGTTTTTCCTGATTTTTGTAACGTAAAATTTATCCCCTGATTTTTCCCATTAATCCCATATTCCCTATTGAGTATGAACTCTGATAAAAAATGAATATGAAATATTAAAATAAACTAATGCGAATAAGTGTATGTTCCAGTTTTGTCATTTCTTAAACCTAATTGTTGAACAATACAGGATAATATGAAGCACCTAACAAAGTCAAGTTCTTAAATATTCGGAAAATGCAGAGTCTTAAAACAAAATTAAACAGTTACATTTTAAATTAAAAAAGTTGTCGTAGTAAAAACTTGATAACTATTTTTTAATGCCTTGCACTTATATTATGTTCGATCTGGGTTACATTAAATAATGATATAGATATAAGATGATTCGTATTTTTAATAATTGTAGTATATCAATTATTCGATACTTATGACTATTTATAACTTTGCATTCTATTAAGTCTATTATTGAAGAATGTAAATCATGCTTCATTTAGTATCATTTTATTTAAAATAGATAAACCGCATTTCATAATATGTATTTCATGAATAAAGATATCTTCTAATGAATAAAACTTTGGATCTCAAGCTCATTCAGTGTAAGTAAGTAAATATTATATTCTCGTTCTACATAAATCCTTATTTTGAACTAATTTTGATATTAATTCTGACAAATATTTCTGAATTTGCGGTTCTTTGCATTTTGAATTAGAATATCAATATCATGCATCGCTTAGTAATGTTTCAATAATTCAATATGAATCTTATATGAAGATGTACTTCTATTTGATGAAAATTCTTCTCTTTTATATTAATCGAGCTTGGAAATACAAGTCGTTTACGTACGATTATTATTTAGATTCAGATAATATATTTCGGTTTTGATAAAACTGAAATTGTATACATTATACTAACATAATTCCGAGTTTAACTAAGATTTTTTATTAAAGCAACTTTTTATTTGAACTTTTAACAAAGAAAATGTAATAAATTTGATATAGAATTTATGATATCAAAATCAATATACAATATATAAAATATAGTATACGAATTAAGTTTATGAAAATACAAATATTTTTCCTCTACTATTTTTCCAATATGGAAATTTCAGCATGTATTGTATAACTGGTACTGGATATTTGAATAACGTCAGTTCAGACATGTGAAAGTGTAGAACTAGGTGCTATTATGTAGTATATTTTACATTTCATAATATACTTAAATACTCGAATATATCAGGTTATATCTTTAAACTCAAATATACCATGTTAATCATGTTTTGTACCAGTGCATAATTCTTGAAAGTTCATCGGCCAATTTCTCGAAGCATACAAACAACAAGAAGTAGGTTACCATTAAAAATAATCTACATTTTATTCATCAGTTCTGGCGTGAGATATAGCATAATTTCTTAATCGCTATAATACGTTTATGAAACATTTTATGATAACTCAAAAATTTTATTTTCTTTCAAATCATAATAATTTAACGCAAGTTTGGATAATAGGTTTTGAAGCTACTTAGAGGTTTTTTCATGACTTTACTAAAATTTTCGATTTTTTATGAGAGTTTTTTTATAATAAAATTATCAAATATAGTTTCTAAACGATCATTTAATTTTTAAAGATTTTCTTCAGCTTGAAATTCGCATGTTATTTGATGTTTATGTTCATAAATATTTGTATGTTTAACTAACAAAAATATGTTGCTTATATGAAGAAATATGCTTTATTATAACGAATTTTATAAATTCGTATTGTTTTCATTATCAGCAACATTTCAAGTATCCATTAAATGTTTAATAAATTGTTAATTAATACTGAATACATATAAATGTTTAATTGAATACAAGAGATGGAAAAAGATTATTTATTTCAATATATTTATCTGTATTCAACAGTCTCATTTTTTACAAATAAATAAAAATATTGTATATTTTGTATATTTTATGTATTTATTTGCATTATTTTGAACTATATTTTTTATTTATAATTGATAAGAATAATAATTTAAAATACATAAAAAATTTACAAGTTACCACTTATTTTCATTTTAAAACCCTTTACCAAGACTATTTGGAATTATTTATGGAAATTAATATTTTGAAATTTCCATATAAGTTCCAAGTTTTGAATATTATTGATATTTTGGAATCATTATGGTAATTTTGTATTTATGTTTATAAGTATCTGTATATTTAATTAATGAACATAATTAATTAGAAAATATGCTGTTTATATGATTAAAAATGAATAATTACAATTAAATTTATAAATTGATCAGTTTTTATCATCAGTAACATTTCAAGAATGCATTGAAGGTTTTAAAAAATAGATTATTAACCCTTTCATTCCCGTTCTGGAAATTCAGTAACTCTGAGAATCTGAATTTACACCAAAAAATCTTAATGATAATTTTCGCTTTATTTAAATGTTATTAAATAAAACAAGTATTTCTATTTTAATTTTCTGGTGTGAATTTGAAATTTCCGAATTAAATATAGAGGAAAAAAATAAGATATGTCATGATGTCATTTGAACTCATTGGGAATGAAAGGGTTAATAGTGAATACATGTTAAATACTAAAATACATATGAATGTTTAATTGAATCTAAGAAATGGGGCAAGATTATTTAGTTGAATATATTTATACTTATTCAACAGTCTAATTTTTTTTACAAATAAATAAAAATATTGTATATTTTGTATAGTTTATGTATGTATTTGCAATATTTTGAACTGTATTTTTTTATCATTGATGCGAATAACAAATTTAAATGCACCATTTCTTTCGTTTTTTTTTTTTTTTTTTTTTTTTTTTTTTTTTTTACAAATTATTATTTACATGCATGTTAAATACTGAAATACATATGAATGTTTAATTGAATCTAAGAAATGGCTCAAGATTATTTAATTGAATATATTTATACTTATTCAACAGTCTAATTTTTTTTTACAAATAAATAAAAATATTGTATATTTTGTACAGTTTATGTATTTATTTGCAATATTTTTTTTTTTTTTTTTTTTTTTTTTTTTTTACAAATCATTATTTATTTTCGTATCAAAACATCTTCCAAAGATCACTTATTATTTGAAACGTCGCGTGGACAAAACCGAAGAGACTTCCGTAAGGAATTTTGCACACAAAACTTCACAACTCTGCACAAATTAAATTTGCATCACTGCTTCAACAATGTTAAATCAACAATTGAATACGCTAGTCAATTGAATATGTTGCCTGAAGCAAAATATTTTCCATCTATTTGCGTTTTCTAATCATTTGCAATTTTAACTAACATTATTCATCGCCATGGGTTATTTCATGTAGAAGTATTCAGCGATAATTACACTGTAATACTTCCAGTTAATCACAAAGGGCAGTTGAATGTTCTCTAGTTATCTTAAATTTTCAAACTTCTGTGTCTTTAAATTTCAACCGATAAAACTGTGTATTCTTATATAATTTATTTATAATATGATATCGCATTTAAAAGTTTTCGCTTAACTATAGCAAAAAAATAGCAGTATACGCTATTTATTATTTTGCAAAATGAACTGTGGAAAGACGAAATGATAAATATATCAGATACCCATTTACTCTACGTTAATAAAGCACTTTTAATTCACATTAAAACTATAATGCTTTAAAAATATATGACATGTTATAAGCAGCTTCAATTCATAAATAAAAAATAATTTTAAATCTACATTTTAAAATATATCAGAAGGGTAAATTCCATTTTTTTCATTTAGGTTGAATTCAGTTTGAAAGAAAAATCGCTTTAAGATCTTATCATTTTAATATATTTTCATACACATTATATCTTTACATTTCCAAAAATGTTATGACTCATAAAAAACCTTAGAAAAATTTAATAACATTTTTAAAATTTAAAAGCCATTATTAACATAATTTAAAAACATTGTTATGAAAGAAAAATGAAGCAGACGATTAAAATTTAACTATTTAATGCAAAACAGAAAAAGAATTAAGGGAATTATAAAAGAGACCTATGTAATTTATTAACACATTACTGGTTCACTTTTCTTTTCGAACATGTTTTAAAGCCATTTTCTTTCTAAACAGTTTATTGTTATGCATTTTACAATAATTTATTAATTATTTTGTTTTTTTCATTTTTTGTTCTTCAGCTTATTTGAACTATTAAGGTTGTATTCGAATAAACCCTTTTTGACCTTCAACAGCTCAAAAGTTTCTGATACAATGTCAGACACATATACAGCCCATATTCAAAATATTAGAATAATTGAGAAAAAGTAATAAGAAAAAATTATTTGTCATTTATTTATTTATTATACTAAGTAAATGCAATTAAATTTCTTATAAATTAAATCTGGAATGTTTAGATAAGATTTTAACATTTATAAAATATAAAATACAGCACAATAAATTAGGTATACAGCTTCCTTAAACACACCAGAATATTAGAATAAAATTTAGATTGGTTCAAAATATTAGAATATTTTATTTTACGCAACAATATTACCTTATGAATATGAAGTAAATGGTAGTTAATATTTTGTTGCATCCCCTTTAGCTTTCATAACACCGTACAATCGATCTTGCATACTATATACAAGGTGTTTACAAACATTTCTATTAATATTAGCCCAAATAGACTTTATACGTGCCACTAACTCAGTTTTACTTGATGGAGGATTTTCTTGAAGTTTTTTCTTCATTATACACCATAAGTTTTCGATGGGATTAAGATCTGGTGAATTTGGTGGCCAAGGAAGTACCTTAATGTTGCGTTGGCGGAACAAATTCTTAGTTGACACCGAGGTATGCGGGGACGCTAAATCTTGTTGAAAGATGAAATCATCTTCAAATAAATCTTCTGATAATGGAATCATGCAATATTAAAAAATTTCTTGATTTATCAGAGAGTTAACCTTTTCGTAGACGATGCATAACTTTCCAGGTCCTTCTGCACTCATACAACCCCAAATCATGACACTAGCAGCAAATTTTACGGAACGTTTAAGGCATTCTTCATCAAATGCTTCTTGCTTCATTCTCCAAACTCGAATACCTTGATTACCATATGAAACACAAAACATACTTTCATCACTAAATAATATATTTTTCCAATCTTCATTGCTCCATAAACGTCTTGATTTATACCAATTCAATCTTATACGCTTTTGTCTTGCAGTCATGAGAGGTTTTGTTTTCGGTACACGAGATTCAAATTTAAATTTATGGAGACATCTTAATGTTGTCGATGTAGAAACTACAACTCCTTCTTCTTTCCATTTTCGGTGCAAGAATCGCACACTTTTAAAGCGGTTTTTCTTAACTATACGCTTCAGTTTCCTGTCTTCTCTAGCAGATGTTTTTGGTTTTCGGCCACCATTTCGGCGATTATTTTGAAATTTTCCAATTTTTGAATATTGTGTTAGTATTTTACTAACGCTCGATTGCGAACAATGTAAATAATTCGCTATAAAACATTGATTTTTACCGTGCCGATACAAATCAACCATACGAAGTTTAGTAGATTCAGGAATATCACTCACACGACCCATTTTAAGACGAAAAAGAAACAAACTGCAAAAAAGAATACTGATTTTAAATAAAATAGTCTGAATTTAATCAATGATGCCACCAGTTAAGAATTGGTAATAATTAAAGGAGAATTAATGTGAAATATTCTAATATTTTGAACCACTTGAATAAATATTCTAATATTTTGACTTTTCAAAATAATTTTTTTTGCAATTAATCTTTTCAAAAATGATATTAAATTTAAGATAGCAAGTAAGTTTAATCAACAATAAGTTCTTAATAAAAATATCGTTTGCATATTTTCATTAAAAGACATTAAATTACCAAACGATATTTTCAATTTCTAAAAAAAAGGTAATTATTCTAATATTTTGAATATGAGCTGTATAAGGTATACACGGTATAGGTACACTGTACACGGTAGGGTATCCACAGTATATAAGGTGCTGTGTGATGTCATTTGACGCTCAATTCATTAGAATTTGATTTATAAACAGTTATCTTCTCAGCATGACCCTTTTTTCCCCAATTCTCCCGCTGTGAAAAAATCGGTTCAAAATGCATTTTTGATTGCTTCTTTTTGTAATATTTTCTGTATTTATCAAAGAATCTACAATCACGGCATCTTGTGTACTTTCTAAATAAGAGAATTAGCCGGTTTGATGCATTTGAGAGCAAAACTGAATTTCAAAATAAATCGGAAAATAAGCAGTGTGAATCGAAATACACCCTTGATTTTTAACTCTTATTTTCATATTGTACGAGGCTCTCTAATAAAAAAATGAAGAAAAAGCCAGCAAAATATTTTTACTGTTTATTTAATGTAATCATAAAAGCATCAAAGGGAATGCAATTGCATTTATTTTGTAAAATTGATAGACATACTATTATTTTGTAACCTAACATTTGATTTAAATATTCATATGTGATTTAATTGTTTATTTAAATTTAATCAGGTAAGGAAACTTTTTAATCTCTTGCGATTCATTTTAATATTTATCAAATATTTAAGTGTTTTGTTATACATCATGTGCTTTTTCATGACTGAGATACTAATACACCATGACTATATTTTAAATTCATTGGCATTTTAAACGTTTTTTCGGAATGTCATTTATTGAAAAAAGATGGGAAATAACTCAATCTCCTTATTTTTATCAGTTTTATTTGTGAAATTCAAAACAAAATATCTGATAATATATTAATGTATTTCTAAAATTATTTTTTCGAAAAACATTTTACGTTTTAAACTCCGTTTCTATTACAAAAAATGCCCTATGATAACCATTGTTTAGAAAGATGATTTCATGTTATCAATAACGCTATAGATTGAAAGGCAAAATTTGGCTCATAGCTGTAATGTTTTTGTATTCTAAACGTAAAAGTGCAACATTCGCATTTCTGAAAGTCTTCCAGTAAGATTTATAAATCTTTTTTACGATTTTAAGAGTTTCGAGCTACAAGAATAAACCAAACTATGAGTACCACATTATTCTTTAATTCTTTTTGACAGTTTCGTGTTTTTTGGAAACATAATATATCATTTATTGAAGATAAAGTAACACTTATCCCAAAATATGCAATTCTTCCTATCTTTAAAATACAATAAATAGCAGTACAAAAATCTGCTTTTCTTATTTCTTTAGTGTACAAACCACTACCGTTTATCAGTATTTCTTTTATTGAAGGAAAAATGGCTGTATCGAAGAAAGAGGAAAAAATCTCTTGAACTTAATTTGTAAGAAACAATGTGATAAATATCTAAACACAATGCTACATTACTTTTATCTACCTATAAGTAAAAGACATTGCCCCGATAACTGACTCACCATCGCCAAAATTAATGAAATTGATATGCATCTGTGAAGTATATGCTAAATTATACATTCTCTACAATCTGAGGTGGAAAGAATAATTGTTATTAATTTATAAGGCCACCCAAAAGTATAAGCATATTGGTATACAGGGAAACATTGTTTGGAGCAAGTTTTAATTATATTAAAATCTTTCACATTTTATGAAATTGATATACGTTGCAGAGGTTTACTACAAGTTACTTTCTGTATAATAAAAAGCATTTAATAATTTACAGGACAAATAAAAAATTTCGGATACTATTCTGTATCCACAGTGATGTGTAGTATTATACCATGTCTAAATATTTTAAACTTCGTTATTGTGTGAACGCACCGCGTTTGCTACGTTTGACGTGAAATTTCCGACTTGTCTATTAACGTATTACTTAGACATCAATTGAAATTTTCATTATATGACTTGATTTATTATATTTTCTGGAATATTGCACAAATACTTTTCAAAGTTTGTTCAATACATGGAATGTCTTTTATAGATAAATAATATATTATTTCATATTTTTATAAATATCTTTATCTCTGCGACCCAAATATCATAATATTACTAATTTTCAAAATTTTTTGAAGTAAATATTAAATATACATAAGCAATAACCCAAATAAGCTTATTTCCTAAGAATATTTTTTAATCTTAAATTTCATTTACCCTATACTTTAAATCATCTGAAATATTATCAAAGTTTCTATAATAGAATTTGTGTGTGTGTGTATGTCTCTGGGGGAGGGGGAGATTATAAGCGTTTCTATAGTAATTTCTCTTACATTTATTTATATTTTCGTTTTTACATTTTAAAAGAAAACAGTCAAAATATAATTCAAGAAAAACGTATTAATATTTTTTTTTCCAAAAATACCAATAAGATCGACATTTTAAGTTAAGAAAATCTTCAAAAAGTAATTAAATTAAAGTTTGAAATAAAATGAACGAAAGAAATAATTTAATTTCTTTATGCATCACAGTCTTAATAACTTATAAATACATTTAAAGAAATGAAAGTTAATGGAATATTTTAAAATCGAATTTAAAGGCTACATGTTATTTCCTATAAAAGTGTGCGAGAAAAAATAAGATAACGCCTATTCGAAATACATTTAATCAATAATCTAGAGAATAACCGATGAATTTTCCTTCAGGTGTATATTACTGCAGATTTTTGAAATCTGAATGAGCTCTTTTTTGTTTAAATGTCTCATAGAATTTATATTGAAATTTTTTCCTAGTCGACAGTTTTAATAGTACAGTGAAACTTCAGCTATTTAGGCAGCTATTTAAATGTTAGTACCTATTACTAATATTTAAAAGTAGGTAACTTTTAATAATCACAAGATTAATTTAAAATATAAATTTTCGAAAAATTTTCAGCATCAGTTTTAGCAAGTCGAGAAGTTTCATCTGAATTTTGTCACAGTAATATTAAATATATTAAGAAGTTTAAAAACATACTTCATAAATATGTGATTATTTTAAAATAGAACTCACAAATGTAATGTAAAGTTTAAAAATAAACTTCTTATCAAAGGAAATTGAAAATTACATTAAAAAATATATGTATTTTGTATTTATTAGTATAAGATGGTTGCAGTGAATTCATATTGTAGCTATTATTTTATTTAAAAATGCATGTTATAATTTCAAAGCATTTGATTTCTAATTTTGCTTTTTTCTATGTGTACAAAAGGAAAGTATTAGATTTGTAAATATTTTCAAATGCAATTTTTGATAGATTTACACGTTTTAGAGGCCAGAGATCCCAAAAAACAATTTTGTTTAAAAACGTTTGTCTGTGAGTGTGGCTGTCTGTAAGAGACAATTTTTGTGGGAATTTTATCTCAAGAACAAATGAACGATTTAATAAAACTTTAGATTTAATTAGTTCCAAACATAAATTGGTGCTGATTATGTTTTCTTGTATATCGCTCAATAGATGGTGTTGCTATGTAGTCTTTTTCACAATTTCCGCAATAGCTCTTTTTCCAGAACTAATGTAGGGATTTTCATCAAACTTCAGACTCAGTTAATCTCAGATAAATTGTATTTTTTAGTTTTTGGTGTAAATTGTGGTGGTCCTGTTATGATTGACTTTTCATGATTTCTGCAATCGCTGTATCTCAAGAATTAACGCATGAAGTTTCATCAAAATTCAGATTCAGTTAGCCCCTGATATAAATTAGCACTGATTAGTTTTTGGGGTGAATCGCCCAAAATAGGGCGTTGCTATTCAGGATGTTTTTCACACTTACTACAATAGCTTTATTTCATAAACCAATGAACAAATTTTTACCAAATTTCATATTCTATTAAAAGTTGACATAAGCTGTTGCTTATTAGAATTTGCTGCTAGGTTGCCAGTTTGTCTGCCACTTTAGAATAAAATTCAGATTCACAATAGAAAATGCAAAAAGTATTGTTACACATATCTAATATCAGAGATTTTCTTGAATATTTAAAGTAAAAATATTTCTTTAAAACCTTGAGCTTCGAAGTCAAAATTTGGGGATAAAACTGCAGTCCGAACCGGCAAACTTGTTTTGGTGTAGATTAACTAATCGTTGGTGCTTAACGTGTATGAGATAAAAGAAAATTTTGCATGGTATATCTCAATATTTTTATCATACTGACATATCTTGCGGGAATATACATATTTGAATTTTTACGCATGTAGAAAGTCTCGCGGTTTAAAGAAAATTACTTTGGCATGAGAAGTAAAATGCCCATGTACATTTTTGGAAACTTAATAAATTTTCTATACGATGCTCAAATAATATATTTTTTTCAATGTTTTTACAATTTAATATATATAACAAAGCCATTTACTTATTTTTATACAAAAAGAGATAAAAAAACAAGTATTTTAACTAATATAATTATTGAAACTTTTTAAACATATACATAGTAACACATATAAAACTTTGTCAAGTTTGTTTTCTCATGTTTGTTTTCTAAGAAGTTTTCACATCGTTTTAAATTCAATTTAACTTTACAAATCCCGAATTGTACCAAGCTTTAAAAAGAACAACGACTACTACTACAAAAGATACACATACATTTTTTTAACGGCTAAATTCTAATATAAATTCATCATAAATCCGTAGACGTACTTGATTATCATAAAAAAGAGAAAATAAATTTTAAATATGCATAAAAACATTTAGTTAAAAACAAAAAGTATACGTAATTTTTAATTTAATAAAATTTTTAATTTAATTTCTCTTTCATAACATAGTAAAGTCTGTATACTGATTCAACATTTACTTTATAACAATAAAAACATTCAAACGCTATAAAAAACAATCACCCTTTGTTTAAAATTTTAAAATAATAAGTATATATTTGCAAATTAGTAATCGTAGGAAGGTCATTTACTTATTTTCTTGAAACTTTTTAATGCAAAATGTATGAAAACATTTCATATTACTTTAAAAATTTTTTGCGCCAGATATAAATTTTTAAAAAATGATCATCATTGCTAGAAATCAAAGTAATAAAATAAATTTCAACCATTACATAAAAAAATAACCAGTTTTTTTAATTAAACAAACCGTTTAAAAATAAACGCAGATAGGTTCATTAAAGTATTTTTAATTACTTACTTTTTGAAAAATCAAATGCTATTTTTGTTTTAAGCCATGCTTGTTTTAGAATGAAATTTCCTTTTTTCATTTTCCAAGTGCTGTTTTGAATTCAGATTTCTTTCATTTTACGCATTTAATGTTTAACAAACCAACAAAGTCTACTTTTGAAGGCTATATATACGTATATATATATATATATATTGGAACTTTAGTATCCAATTCTGACAGCATAGCACCGAATGCACACCTTTCAATTAGCCTAAAAATAAATTATGATGCAATTCGTACCATATGAATCCGATAAATTAATCGTTTTAAAGCGAGAATATTTTAGGGACTGTATCTAAAATTAAGAGAGGTCATCGATTGTTCACCGAGAGAGTCTCATTATTGATCAAGGCATCTTAGGCGCTTCTCAAACTATAATAAAGACTGCTAGATTACAAGATAGCATAAAGAGTTTCACAATATCTAGCCACTTATATTGTAGATGGCCACTAGTATAAACTACGATTTTGCCATTTTTTGAAGAATAATTTTAAAACTACTAACTACTTGGAGGCGAAATTTTCAATTTCGGATTTCCATACAGCATGACTTAATAAATCTAAATCAATCAAAAAATTGTAGTTTTCAGTAAAAAAAAATTCGAATAATAATTTCATAATTCATATCATAAAGTTATAAAAATTGCAAATTCAACTTATTTGAGTCTAGGCATTTTAGTATTATTGCTCATTAAAATTTACCACGCTAGGAATATGATTTCATAAGATATTAATAAAAATTTGAAAATGTAATTTACCATAAGTAAGCCTAAAATTTGAATGTTTACAACTCAAAAACTTATCATTCAATTGCCTTAAAATTCGTTGTCTAGGCGTAGCTTAAATCTATAAGATTTGAAATATCGTGTTAAAATTGGGTATTGCCATTGAAAAAAAAATGTAGCTTCTTTTTGTTTTATTATGAAAATGGACCTCGAAACAAATTTTACATACATGATACAGCAAACTTTATTTACAATCACCTTGTACTGATAACTTTCTTCTACGATTATTTGTTAAGGGTGTTTGCATTTTTTCACGACTGTAAATTGTATTTAAAATTTCTTAGTGCTTCTAAAGATCTAAGCTTTTTCAGTCTATCTATATTTAAAATTTAAATACACTTAATGCTATTTTAAGTTTATTATTTTCATCATGTTTTTAAAACTATTTTTTGAAACAAATCTAAATTTCCAATCTAAATCTTTGTGATGCATACATACTTTATTTTGTAAACAACTACTTCTCTGTGGAGTGAAATGTACTATTAATGTTATTCTTTTTCCATTGAAAGAACAGTATTATTCCTTCACCATCAAAATGTGGGCTTCACTATGGGATTTATTTATCTTCATTTATCTGGAAATTGAAGTCTAAGAAGTAGGACAATTGTAGTTCAAAGAAGAGCGAGATAATGGATGAGTCCGAAATTATTCCAAGTTGAACAGGAAGACATATAATATTTCGACATATATATACAGAAACGGTTAAATATACATAAGATAAGTTCAAAAGTGTATTAGTATTTGCATTTTAATTCTAGAATTAAGAAAATCAAGCTCCAAAATTAGTATAAAATTAATGTTGAAGTATGACCACCTGTATTTAATTTTTGAAATATTAAAATCGATGAGATAGATTAAAGTTTTGGGATTAGTACATCCAACTAGTTTTTTTTTCTCAATTAAAAGAAGTATTGTAATCGAATTTTTTTTTCTTTTTTTTGATGGATTTACACATTTAGGTGGTTAGAAATTCAAAAAAAAAAAAAAAAAAAAAAAAAAAAAAAAAAAAATTACAAATTTCTGTCCGTATGTCGTCATTATACCATCTAAAAGTGTAATAAGTTATGCATAGAATTGAACCATTTTTTTGTGTGTAAGTATTTCGATATAACTAGTTGATCCTTTCTGAATTAAAAAAAAAATCGGCCGTAAGGAGGCACTGCAATAACAAGTTTTGGGCTATTTTCGATATTTTACCACCGAAAAGTGTATGAAATTATTTATAGAATTGAACCAAATTTTTTGTGTATGTACTATGGCAAGCAGGTCCTTCAACTTTAATATATTCTCCGTAATGGGGCGCTGTAATAGCTATTTCTGTATCATTTTCATTATTATACCATAGAAAAGTGTATGAAGTTATGTACAGAGTCGAATCAACATTTTTATGTAAGTGTTTGGCAATGGCCAAAACTGCCAGAATTTGGAAAAAATCCGTCCGAATGGGGCACTGCAATAGCGATTTTTGTGCCATTTTCAACACTGTACCACTGAAACTGTTATGCATTGAATTTATCCAAATTTTTGTGTAATTGTTTTGGTTTTTCAGTAGATTCCTCCTGAATTGTAAAAAGAATCCGCCGGAAGGGGTCGCTACAATCAGAATGTCTCAGTCTTTTTTCATTATTGTACCTTCAATAAATATATAAAGTTGTGCATAGAAGGGAAACTAAATTTATATGGTATGATTATTTTGGGGTATAGCAAGCAGATGTTCCTTGAATTTCAAAAAACATCTGTCTATTGCTCTATTGTTCATCGGCTTGCGCAGAGACGGCATTTCTAAACCTTCTAATTCAGCTATTTGCAAACAGCTGATGACAATGGGATGAAGGAAAAAGTTGATTTTAATAAATATCATGATTCATAAATCATTCGTTTTTACCCCGATTAATTGACTGAAACAGAAATTTAAGAAGAAAATCAAAGCTGGTATAGTATGGACTTAATAATATAAAAATATTAACATATGTTTGATCACCACTGCTTGAAATACTAAATTTTACGTTGAGATATAAAGAAGTTTTGGGATTGGGAAATCCAACTAGTTTTTAATATTTCGACTACTATCTTAGTTATTAAAGCACATAAGGTACCCTGGGGTAATAACGCCACGTTAAGGTTCTACCAATTTTCACGGCTCAGATTTAGATTGTATTTTTCAAACAAATATATGATTTGATACAGCAACTCATTGACTATCTATATAAAAAAAATAATTCAACAGATATGTATTCATAAAATGTAATGGCGTGATTTCTTGACCCATTCTAGTTGGCGTTATTACCCATCTATATGGGTAATAACGCCATGCAAACAAAACTATGAAATAAGATGGAATAATTGTATGTAGATTGCTCAATTCTAAAAATACAAACTCTACAAACTTAGAAATTGACAAATTGCATTCTAAGCTATTGAAAATGTTCAGTTTTTTGTGAAAGTATAAGAAAAATAAAGGTGTGGTGTGGGGGAAAGCATGAGGCAAAAGAATATCAGACCGTGAGCATCTTTTTGTTTAAAAAGGACCACTTAAATAGAATTATTAGAAACATTGCACAGTTTTAACTGTGTTTATTTGAATCAGTATTTAGGATGTAGCTCGGCCACTGTAGGGAATCAACCGGGGTATTAATGCTAAGGATTTGCGTTATTACCCCATTATAGTTATTGCGCTGTACATTTTAAATTAAAAATTTTCTCGAGAAGATATCCAAAACCTTCAACAACATTTTGAAAGTCCATGAAATGTACAACGAACTTATGTAATTAACAAAGTATTTCCGGATAAAAAAAATAGTCTTCACATCACAAAACTTATCTCGCAAATTTTAGATCAAGCGTTAATTTTAGTTGCTTGTAAAAACAATAAGACCTAAAAATGAAACAAATTAACTTGAAGCTGTTTTTTGCGATTTATATGACTCAAAACCCTCCTGCGCAGAGCACATGGGTGTCAATTACCAGATTATTTCATAATTATGCATAATATTAGCACTTGGCGTTATTACACCAGACCACCTTATTATAAAATAATAAAAATCTTTGAACGTGAACATCATCATGGAAAATATTTTCTTTATTTTTGTCATAGATATAATACATGTTGAATAGCAAAAGAAAAATAAACATTTTTTCGAAATATTTCCCAATATATGTAATGGATTAGCAGCAACCGAAGTTATTCTAGTTTTTTTTCAAAAATAGTGTTTCAATTTATTTGCCTTGATGTACAATGATTATACAGGGTGATTAAAAAAACGTGGACAAACTGATATGACAAATCAAGCATATGACAATGATAAAAAATCACTTAGGAACATAGGGCCGCAAACCACTTATTGAGTCACAAATACAGGGCGTTTCATCCTAACTCAATTTGTGTTGACGGTAATAAATTTCAGAAAACTGAAATACATTATAATAAAACATTTAACAGATATTCTCACCTTTGTTGTTGTTATCACCAAGCGTGATAACACCAAACAAAAGTGATAGAAGTTTGCATTATGCGCACCAGCAATATGAACTTGGCACCTCAAATTTTGGACTGTCATAATCAGTTTATGCGGTATCATCGATTTCTTGAGCAATACGTTTTTTGAGATCGTTTTATAATGTTATCACATTTCACACAAAATAAGGTACATATCGTTGCATTTTCATTACAATATTTTTATTTTCCTTGAGATTATTACTTTCAAACCGGGTGTACCTGGAATGAAACTCCCTGTATTTGTGACTCAATAAGTAGTTTACGACCCTATGTTCCTATGTGATTTTTTATCCTTGTTGTATGCTTCTTTTGTCATATCATTTTGTCCACGTTTTTTTAATCACCCTGTATATATGTTTTTTTTATTCTAATTATTTATTACATATTTTTTAGTCTAATTTTATCTGAAATATTTCAGATTCTTACTATCTAAAATAATAATTACAAAAACAATGCTATTTATTATTATTATTATTATTACTATTATACATTTATTTATTTCAGTAGCAGCATGGTGAGCTGTTTACATAGCTATAAGAAAAAAAAAATAAACTCTTAGTTTATTAGCTCACAGGCTATCATAGCCTGAGAGCTTATGTGCCCGTCCGTTCTGTATGTATGTACGTAACGCGATAACTCATGATAAAAATATCGGATCCACTTGAAATTTTGTATATAGGTATATCCTGATAAGGCGCTTCCCTGATTAGTTTTTGGAGTTCATTCGATATGTATAAGAGGGGGAACGGGGGGCTCATGCCCCCCCCCTTAATTGATATAAAAGGGATTTTCATGCAGAATTAACAGTTTTCGTTCAAAATTTAGATATAGGATCATTCAGATGAGGCGATACCGTGGTTGTTATTAGGTGTTCATTGAATAAGTATAAACGGGGGGAACGGGGGGCTCATGCCCCCCCCCCCCTTAATTGATATAAACGGGATTTTCATGCAGAATTAACAGTTTTCGTTCAAAATTTAGATATAGGATCATTCGGATGAGGCAATACCATGGCTGTTATTAGATGTTCATTGAATAAGTATAAACAGGGGGAACGGGGGGCTCATGCCCTTCCCCTTAATTGATATAAACGGGATTTTCATGCAGAATTAACAGTTTTCGTTCAAAATTTAGATATAGGATCATTCTGATGAGGCGAGTCCGTGGCTGTTATTAGGTGTTCATTGAATAAGTATAAACAGGGGGAAAGGGGGTTCTAATGCTCCTCCCCTTAACTTGCATAAATGGATTTTTCAATCAGAATTGTCAGATTTCGTTCAAATCTCTGAATAGTTTTGGAAGTTTAATGGTTAAGTATAAAAGAGGGGAATAACTCCTTAAATTATATAAATGCTAAATAGGTTTTTATTAAGAATTATCCGATTTGCTCTGAATTTTGGATATAGATTTTTTAATATGATAAAGCATGTACTTGATAGTTTAGGAAGTTCAATGATTAAGTATAAAAAAGGAGAAAGGGGAGAGCTGTTTCCCCTTCTTAATTTTTTTTTTCGAACGGAATTAACGAAAATACAAGGCTGTAATGTACAATTAGTATGCGTAGCCTGTGAGCTCAATGCCATCAGTTTAACTGGGCAATATTCTTTTTATTCTATTACTTACCCATCATACGTAGTATAGGGTAAGTCTTGCAATCGTTTTAATAATCGAAAAACTTTTTTTGACGGATTTACACGTTTTAGACAGTGGAGATTCCGAAAAACATATTTTTATAAAAAAAAATTTGCTGTCCGTCTGTCTGTCAGTCTGTCTGTCTGTCCTAAATGCTCTATCTCCCAAACAAATTGAGATAGAGACTTGAAATTTTGTATGTAGTTAGTATGTAAGAATGGGACGAAGCCTATTTAATATCAGCAACCTTGATTATCCGGAACTGTTTTTTTCGGACTCTCGAAAAATTCGTTCTGATGAAAGGTATATAAAAATGTTCGAATTTTTTTGTTCTAAGGAATGGACGTAAAAGGCAATAAAATAACACACATTTTGCATATAGAACGCAGTCGATCGGATTATTAGTTGTCGAGATATCTGTAATCCTGTTTTCCACATTCTTCGATTTTTTATGACCCTGTATTTCATTCAAATTTCAATTCAGAGGTATATTTTAATTGGAAATGAGAAGCTTAATCCGACGCAGTTAATTGTTAGTCAATAGAATTAATATTTTTGGAGTTATAAGGATGTTTCTTTTATGCAGTTCGGTACTACTTGAGTAGTTTGGCGTTTTATAAAATTTGTCGAAATTGGTACATCAGCAGTTCTTTAATATAGCATTACTATGTATATTAACAATATTTAAATTTTGTTTATGATTTGCAATGCATCATATAAATAGTTTTCACATGTTTTATTTCCATATACATATCCATGATGGGTAAGTATTACGGTGGCCCCCAATGACTAGTTTTTACTTACCCATCATACGTAGTATAGGGTAAGTCTTGCAATCGTTTTGAAAATCGAAAATTTTTTTGACGGATTTACACGTTTTAGATAGTGGAGATTCCGAAAAACATATTTTTAGAAAAAAAAATTGCCATCCGTCTGTCTGTCTGTCTGTAAACGCTCTATCTCCCGAACAAATTGAGATAGAGACTTGAAATTTTGTATGTAGTTAGTATGTAAGAATGGGACGAAGCCTATTCAAGATCAGCAACCTCGATTATCCGGAACTGTTTTTTTCGGACCCTCGAAAAATTCGTTCTGATGAAAGGTGTATAAAAATTTTCGAATTTTTTTGTTTTAAGAAATGGACGTAAAAGACAATAAAATAACACACATTTTGCATATAGAAAACGCAGTCGATCGGATTATTAGTTGCCGAGATATTTGTAATCCTGTTTTCCACATTCTTCGATTTTTCATGACCCTGTATTTCATTCAAATTTCAATTCAGAGGTATATTTTAATTGGAAATGAGACGCTTAAGGTATCCGCCTACGTTTGAAACAGCAATTTCGATGAAAATTCGGAAATTTTTTTTATTTGATTTTATTATAGAATGGGCATTTCTTTTTCTAAATCTGTTTTTATTTTTCCTGTACGCCTATCAGAAATGAAATTAGAACTCTTTAAAAAAAGCAGACGACGTTGGAACGAACGTTATATGAAAACTTTAAATGCATTTTCTGAAAAATTAAATTTTCATCGGAAAAGGTGAACGACTATTGCTCTAACTCAAAATTTTATTATCTTATAACCATGAAATTTTTTGTGTAGCTTTTTGAGAATGTCTAGAGTGTAATGAACTAAAGAATTAGCTCTACGTGACTTATTTGTCGATATATAGCTATTTTAATGAAAAATTACTCGTAAAATTATCGAAATTTTCTATGTAGTTGTATATAATCAGCTGTATCTCTTTTAGATTTCAGTATATTTACTAGTTTTTAGTTCATTACACTCAATAGTGTCTAATATGCTTATGATGAAAAAAAAATTGGGTTATCTGCATTATTTTTTTTTTTAGAGCCGGAGCCGTTTTTATAAAAATAATGCTAAAAAATGACCAAAAGTCTTCAAAATTTCAAAAAGTTGCATTGATATTATATATTTTTTTATAATTTTCTTTATTCTGTGTTACATTACACTGAAAAATACCAAAAAATGTGTCTAAATTAGAGTTTAAAAAAAAAAAATGTCCGAACGTAGTCGGATACCTTAATCCGACGCAGTTAATTGTTAGTTAATAGAATTATTATTTTTGGAGTTATAAGGATGTTTCTTTTACGCAGTTCGGTACTACTTGAGTAGTTTGGCGTTTTATATAATTTGTCGAAATTGGTACAACAGCAGTTATTTAATATAGCATTACTATGTATATTAACAATATTTTGTTTATGAATTGCAATGCATTGTATAAATAGTTTTCACATGTTTTATTTTCATATACATATCCATGATGGGTAAGTATTACGGTAGCCCCCAACGACTAGTTTCATTGTTTCTCATACACTAAAAACTATTATCATTACCACGCTGTATCATTAGCACTCTCTGAGAAACATGCTTTTAATATTTTGGAACGAGTGTTAACGAGTCAGTGTAGCTCTAATTAAAAAAACAAATGTGAAATACGAATGTGTGTAATTATTTTTTTATATAAAAAATATAATTTTAAAATGACTTGAACTTTAAAAATACTAAAAAACTTAATAATTTCTCAAAAAACCTTTTAATTATAAACCATTTTAAATAATATATTTATTTAAAAATATTTTAGTTTAATATGAATTCTCATAAAATATATCTAATACAAATTATTATAAATGATTTCATTGTAATAATTACAGTGTATCAATTAAGCTACATAAGAAAACTATTAAATGCTATTCAAAATAATAATTACTCTCATAGAGTTTAGTGTGAAAAAAAAAAAACACGTGTAGTATATTATGATAAATATATTTTTTAACATCAAAAATCAGTTAGTAAATTAAATTAATTACTTAATTAATTAATTAATATTTTTAAACGCTCTTTATTACTTTTTTGGAGGATTCTTTTTAAAATTAAATAATAAAGTTGTGTAAAAACATTAAATTACATTTTAATTAATCTGCTTGCCATAACATTCTCTAAAATTAAATTATGCTCTAAATATTATATATATATATATATATATATATATATATATATATATATTGTTAATAAAATGTTTTCTTTTTTTTAGTTTAAATTTCGTTACTTACTTTAATTGAAAATTCTCTAAGACATATGAAACGTTATAAATAAATTAAATATATCTTCCTGATGCTTGTTTTTTGCTAATTTTCGGATATTCTTTTTAGTTTTATTATACTTAAATAACAGAGCCATAAAAACATAAATCTCAGTATAAAAAACTTTTGTAAAAACGTACAAAAACTTTGTAAAAACGTATAAAATTTTAGTTAAACATCATTACAAATTTATTTTCTAAAATCTTATTAATTTTTTTTACATATTAGAAGAAAAAAAATAATGAAGAGATGTAATAAATAGTTAATGAATTTAATAGAAGTTAATGGTTTTTAAAAAAAATAAAAAGTTTTATAATTAAAGTATAATATTTCAAATAAAGTTAGAAATAATCTTAATTTTTTCTTTTCATTATTCTACTATTAGGGAAATTGATATGATTATCGGTAAAAAAAAATCATCTTCGCTCCTTTTAAAATTGCACAAACACTCACACCCTCTCTTCATCTCTTTCTCCCTCATGCGCGCAGAGTGCGAGAGAAAGAGATGCTTATAAATCAAATTATGTACAAGGAAATACCACTATGAAACTGCTTTGTAGTCAGAAAACCACGTACGTGTATTAAAATATTTCTGAGTGCTAAATTCGGTAGGTAGACAAAACTGCCTGTACCAGGAGCTTATATACTGATTCAGCAGTGTCGTAAAATTTCGAAGTCCTGATTCCACAATCCAAGTCATTTTTTCAAGACATTGTCTGAACAAAAATCACTTTACTGATGAAGAGTGAAAATAATTTCAAATAAAATATAATAGAACGTGTATTCATCAACAGCCGAGATATCAAAAAATTCCACCTTACAACAAGAAATTCAAATGGATTTGGTGTTGATACTTGAACAGTGAGCAAATCCTGGTTTCGTTATTGAACACAACAGTGGGGTCTGAATCATTTGTCTGAAAAACTCGTGGCAAAGATTATGGAATCAATCAATAACAAATTTCATCGAGAAATTGTTGATTAAAATGTAAGCATGGTAATATACCTGATGTTTCATATGTGCGACGTGGCAGATAAAACATGAAAAAACAACTCAATTATATATGTGTGTGTAATAATAATTTTTTTTCGACGTTTTTCCCGTTTCGATTTTGTTCCAAATTCTTATAAAAATCTACTTTTACCTATATTTAAGTAATATTCTAAATTTTAATTATCATATAAATTACTGTTTTTAATTAATTCGGCTTAATTTACTATTCATTTTCCTAAAAAGAACTCAGATATATTATTAAAATGTCAATATTTCATTTAGAACTCTTAAATCTATTTTATTATTCCATTTTTCCTTTTTAGACTAAAAAGTATTCTTTCGGAAATTTTATTTTAACATTTTATTAAATATCGTCTGCTATCCCATTATTCCTTTTGATCTTTTGTCCGCGCACATCTTTGAATTTGGCATGCTCTCGGAGCTTGGATATACACTATATTGCCATTGATTATGGGACACTTGCGATTTTAGACATTTTACAAAATATCTAAAAAAATACATGAGGAATCATCTCGAAACTCTTAGTGTATAAATATAATAGTATACGTCATACATCTCCGTGAAGATTTTTTCCCGAAACTCCAAAGGAGACCGTCAACAAATTAAAAAAGAATGAATATCTTTTGAATAACCCTGTCAAAACTATTGTAGCAAAAGCGCTCAAACTCTAGATTGTGATTGAATGCCTTATTGTAATAAGCCTTGTTCATTTTTATGCAAATAACATGCATACTCGCAGAGTAATTAAGGTTTTTATAAAAATGATCCCAAATTTTTCCAAGTTTTTTCCTTATAATTTTCAGAGTTCTTAATATAAAATATTATTTTTTTCAGAAAATATGACAAACAACATTGCACACAGTACCCTGTAATCAGAATTAAAAAATAATAAAAATTCTATGAAAAATGAGTAGGTTTACTATATAATTTTTTACTGCACATGCGTCAAAGATATCAAAATTTCATTTGCATATTATGTTAGCTAAATGTATAGAGCAACTTTTGTAAAAGTCTCAAAATCATACCTTGAAAATTCTGAAAGTAATCGTCTATAGAAAAAGGACAAAATCAGTTGTTTCCAAAATGAAGCAAAAAAATGAGGGATTTTATCCAAATGCAGTAGTACATCCCATATTGTGTATTCTATATTGACACTAATCAATGAACATATGGATACAACCCCTCTTGTTTTTGCTTCATTTTGAGAATAACGGATTTTCGACTTATTCAATTGACGATTATTGTCAGAATTTTCAAGTTATAATTTTGTGACTTTCACAAAAGTTGCTCTATACATTTAGCTAACATAATATGCAAATGAAATTTTGATATCGTTGACGCATGCGCAGTAAAAAATTATTTAGTAAACCAAATCATTTTTTATACAATTTTCATTATTTTTTAATTCTGATTACAGGGTATTGTGTACAATGTTGTTTGTCATATTTTCTGAAAAAAATAATATTTTATATTAAGAACTCTGAAAATTATAAGGAAAAAACTTGGAAAAATTTGGGATCATTTTTATAAAAACCTTAATTACTCTGCGAGTATGCATGTTATTTGCATAAAAATGATCAAGGCTTATTACAATAAGGCATTCAATCACAATCTAGAGTTTGAGCCCTTTTGCTACAATAGTTTTGACAGGGTTATTCAAAAGATATTCATTCTTTTTTAATTTGTTGACGGTCCCCTTTGGATTTTCGGGAAAAAATCTTCACGGAGATGTATGACTTATACTATTATATTTGTACACTAAGAGTTTCGAGATGATTCCTCATGTATTTTTCTAGCTATTTAGTAAAATGTCTAAAATCGCAAGTGTCCCATATTCAATGGCAATATAGTGTAGTTCTAGTGGGATGTCCTACATTTAGCTGCTAACGTAATTGGATACCCTCTGTTCCAGCCTCCAGACACACGTTCATTCTTGTTCGGCGCTGAGGCTGTAGCATTGTGTGTTTTTGCACCCTTTATGACGGGTTGACACTCGCTCGGAGCTCAGAATTCATCTGACAGTCCAACTGCCAAATAAATCCCATCGTAGGAAGTAGTAAATTTGAATGTTTTGATTTGCCATTTGATTTTGAGATGCTGAAGATTGGAGCTAAATTTTACCATTCATCTTTTTACGAGTGGCGGATTTATTAATGCCCAACCTATAATATGGAGTAGTGTGTATATTATGGTATTAATAAACTAATTCAGACTGCATCACTTGTCCTTTTTGGAGAAACTTGATTTTTCATCTCCATTAGCCGTCGCTCTCAGATCATGAGAGTGAGAATGAGCTGATCGGGGATCAGTATATTGTTTTAAGAGGCTCTCTTCCTATGTCGAATCGTCATTCTACATGGTGATCTACCTGCTTGGGCCTTTTTTTACTACATTGTGGGAATTATATGCGTTCATTTGCGATTATCGTTTCTTATATATATATATGGGTCGGAGACACATGCGGTTTGCAAATATATATTACACAAGTTTCGGGATTCAATATGACACACACACACACACAAAAAAAATAATACACGAATTTTCACATTACTATACTAAGTGTAGAAACCAACTTTTTTTAGTGATTTTTAGTGAAAATTAATTGAGAAATTGATTAATATCAAATATATGTAAAAAATAAAAATACTTCGAAATTTCGACAACAGTGGACGCTACTCCTGGTAATTCCATGAAATAATTCCATGTAGCTGACACAACGCAAAATTGGAATACAAAAATATTAAAGAATGCTCCATGTACACTTTTTATACCCAAATGCTGTGTTGTGTTAGCAATATGGAATTACCTGCAATGATATCCTCTCTTGTTGAGAATTTGAATTATATTTTTGTGGATGTCATCCTAAATCCCACACCATGCTAAATATTTATTTGCAAACTGCATGTCTATCCGACCCATCAATCTTTTTCTCTTGCGTTTTTTTTTGTCGCACCGAACACATGAAACACTCGGTAGATTAAAACATACGTTTAAAATAAAACGTTTTGTAATTATGAACTATTTCAATAAATGAATATCCACCAGACAAAAGGAAACATTTGATAATATAAGCGATATAATAATGAACCTAACTAAAACGGTTAAATAAATGTTAATTATAACATAAGTCAGATTATTCAATATTATACGTTTTAAAAAGTGAAATATTTTACAAAGTCGTAGAAGAAATATCAAAAAGAATCTTAATGTGTAACAAGAATAAAAAATGAATATATGGTGATACTTTTCTTCTAAGCCAGCGTATTTTTTTTATTTTATTCATAATTTTATTAAATTTTTAATCATAAATTATTTCTATATGTATATTTTACAAACTTTATAAAATTTATTGACTATAGCTTTGGAAATAGTACCTAGCAAAATAATAAATAGTGCGTAGCAAAAGTGTAAAAATGAAAATTTTCACGAACATGTAAATATTATATAGTTACAGTTAACAGTTAAAACCAATAATTATTATAAAAGTCCGGAACTGAAATACATTTTTTTAAGAAAAAAAATTACAAAATAAAAGAAAAATTATATCAACTAGAATTGAATCTATGTAAACAATTAAAAGAAAAATAATGAAGGGAATAATTTATTTATCTATTATCATTTGTCAAAAAATATTGACTCGAAGTGTGAAAACATAATTGTAGTGCTGCCCTGCCATCTAATGAAAAATTGAAGAATGTACATAAGAAGTAAATGTTCTAAAAATATCTATTCAACTTTGGGTGGTAAACAATTGCGTTTCGATAATGTTCAATTCACACCGAAATAAACGAAAAACTTTATTTTAAGATGAGGAAAAGGAATTTTTCTAAAAAATTCTCTCCAAATATAAAAATATAAATTTTGGTTAAACTTTTCAAGTACGATTCTTCTATAAAATTAGGAGGGATGTGATATACACCACTCACACTCACCACCAGTCAAGGGTTAAAAGATTGTTAATTTCTTAATATGCATAATAGATTTTATTATTTGTGGAACAACTATGGTAATTTATTTATTTAAAATTAACAATATGCATTATAAATTATTTAAAAATGTGTATAAACAATTTGTATGTCTTAAATAATGAAGATTTTTAATTTAGTATTCAACATGAAAAATTAGCATTCAATATAAATGATTAAACTGAAAATTATTAATTAAAAATATTTATTTCATAACTAAAATAATAATGAAAGGAACCAAACCCAATGAACTCCAATTAATATATTTTAAATAAAAAAGTTATATTTATAATTTTACATTTTTTATTATTTATACAAAATTAAATTTAATAAAAATCAAAAGAAATATTTTTTTTTATACACGGGGGCTATCAAATCCTCTTTAAGTGTGTTAATTCATTCTTCAATAACGAAATTATTGCATTTATTTATGTTACTCGTTAAATTTTTTTCGAACCAAAATAAATCTTTATGCTATTTTGAAGATGCTTCGGTCTGAGAATCAGCTCCATTTCAATGACAGACGGTTATAAATTCACTTCTATCTAAACGTGCAGAAATTAATGACGGATATTATAAGTTAGCATGAAATCCGATCAGGTCAACAGAACGGTTTGTATAATTAGTTTTGATAATTTTCCCCATCTTTTCATATCTTGGAGATCTTATAGTATAATTTCGATCGATGAGGAATTTATCTGCACGACGACGATACATTGGAGAAAACATTTCCTCCTTAATTTTTGCACAATTGTGTGTAAATATATCTCAAACCGACAAATAGCAAAATGTCACTTGTTTTCTAAATTAACGATTCATATAAATAGAAAAATAACAAAATACTGGTGTAATAAACTCAACTGATACAAATGACAGGTGAATTTTATTATCAGTCTTTAAAGTAGTTATTTTGGAATTCAAAAAAAGAAAGTGATATTTTCATGGTTGTTTTTTTAATTGGCTTGATTTTTTTTATGTTGAAATAGGTGACATTTAATAAATATTTCTATAGCCCGGAAAAAAAAATTCCCTTCCCTATCGAAAACGTTCTTTTGTGATGCTTTTTTGAGATAAGAATAATTGAAATGTTACAAATTTTAAAACTTTTGAATATTTAATCGATTCTATCTGCTAACAGCAACAATACCCCGTTACAGTTCTATACTATGTTGCTTGTCATAGTATTGCAGTTTTGTATTCTATAAGATAAAATTGGAGTTATATTGCTTAAATCTCTCTCTATATATAAAGAGATGTCTGTCTGCCTGCCTGTCTGACCACGGATAACGCCGAAATTATAACACCCGGTTCTCTGAAATTTTTTTCATGTGTGGATTCTAACACCGGAAAGTGCACTTCGCAGCCGGAATTTCAAATTTCAATTTAGATTAAAATATACATAACTTACTGGTAAAGAGGATATTTGCAGCTTCCCACCAATCCACAGCAACGAAGCAGCCAGCCAATGAGGGCAAGTGGTAAATATGGGATTTCACGACTGCATTTCGTGGCTGAATGCTAGCAACAAATTGTGCACACATTTGTTAATTTTTTCTGTTTTGATGATTTTGTTTTTCCTGATTGATTTACAATTGATCTTCAAAATGCATCCATGGTACCATTCAACATAAGTAGTGAATTAGGAAATTACATTTTTTATGTTTTCTTAGGGTTTGTTCAAGTGTGCAGCGCACATAGCGTGCCTAATAAGAAGATTTTTTATAAAGTAGGTCTCCTTGAAGAAATGAATTTTAAAATAATTCAACTATCACATTATTTTTGCTGTTCAAAACAGCTAAAATCAACAACTATATTTCTTTATCCTTCCAAAACATGGTTTTCGTATCAGAAATATATACCTGAGTTTATTCATATAAAATTTTAAATATTTTAAAATTTTAAATATTCTGCAGATACATTTTTTTCTATTTAAGTATGAATGTAGATTTTAAATATTTGCAATTTGTATGAAAACATCTATGGTCCAGGGCAACGCCGGGCGGATCAGCTAGTATTATGTATTTTTTTTTTACAAATGTTTCATTTATTCCTAGATTAAGAAACAATTATCTTTCTTTTACAGTGTTGTATTTAAATTTAAACCAATGAAAATACGATAGTATACATGCCAATCTATAGCCTTTGAATTTCTAATCAATGTATTGATGGTTTAAAAAATAGACCTTTGAATATTTTTTAAGGCTCATTTAATACTCATTATAATTTCCAAACTAAAATTACATTTTATTATTTTCTTTTATGATACATAACTATGCATTTCCAAATTCAAGAATTGTTATCTTTTAAATCTTTTTTTAAACCATTGATGGTTAACAATTTAAACCTTTTGAAAGCTTAAGAAAGAATCAATAATAAATCATGTAAGGAATACAAGGCATGGAAAATCAATACTTCTTTAAAGTTTGAATGGAAAATAAAATACCGAAATATGTATTTAAAGTTTTTTAAATTATTAATTAAATGATTATTTTGAAAAGATGTTCGCTATAATTTTTTCATATGCTATAAGTCAAGGATTTTTAATTTAGTTATAAAGCACTCTATTAAATTTCTTTAAATGTATTTCTTTGATTTTAGGATTTAAAAAAAAGTATTTTTTCTCGATAAACGGTATGTAAATGTGGTATGATTTAAACAAGAATGATTTTTAGTTTAAATAGTAATCAGACTTAAAATATAAATGAAATACTTTTTTAATAATTTTTTATTTGCACTAAAAAAAGACTAATGATTTTTAATCTACAAAAATATACACATGAACGAATAAATTTGTGCAAAAAATGTTTTCGTGTTTTTTTTTTTTTTTTTTTTTTTTTTTTTTTTTTTTTTTTTTTTTTAAACCTTGAAATCCACTACAACTTTTCGTTTTTACAAAACAACAATATATATACATATATATCCTTTATAAAAATCCTTAATTAGCACTTGGACAGCATTTGCAAGAAAAATCTATTTCAAAATTTTTCTTAGAAAAATACAGATACTAGGGAATATAAAAACAGTCATAAGTGGTAGCTCTGTATATGTGTATTGCTAACAGTGACTTTCCAGGAAGTTTCCTATTACTTTTAACAATTAATCAATATGAATTCTCAGTTAATCCTCCGAGCGTCTTGCAAATGGGTAAAATTTCAATGTTGTTTTTCCTTCATATTGTTTTAAATGCTAAGAAACTTCTTTAAACAACGAAAAAAAAAATAGTTACAAACATTAATGTAATCCTTGAGAGTATTAACCGTTCATTAATGTATTGAAAATTCATTAAATCTATAGAATTATATTATCTTAAATATTGATTATATTGCAGTGAAACCTGAAGCTTAATGAGCGGAATAATGCGTGCCAAACACTAACGCATTGAGTGCCACGTTAGTCATTGGTGCTGCATATAATCACTGATACTGAACTTTCCGTTTACACCACGTAGGACACAGGTGACTGACAACATTGGGGTTATATAACGGCAATATTATTTCGAGGAAAAAGTAGACTTGGCATTCAACGTGTAACGTGTTAAATGTTTCAAACTGCATAAATTTAGTTATAAATGAAAGAGTAACAAACCAATATCAGTTTTATTTCTAATGATAATGCTTTGAATTTATAATGTTTGTCTGCAAAATAATTTTTTAGTTTAAAAATGCTTAAAAATGCTTACTTGAGAGGGAATACAATACGAAAAACATTCAGAAAGCTGGTTAGTATAATATATAAAAAAAGAAATCGGAAACATGTCCTAAGAATAAAGATAGAGAATGATGCCTTTTTTTTTTATAAATGTTGTTTTTCGTTTCAAAAATCTACTATTTTTTGAGAAATCAAAAGATAAAGAAAGCTATTCGGAATCGTGGATAATTTGATTATCAACAAATATATTACGTTAAATTTCTTTTCAATTTTAAAAAAAATATATGTTTTAGTCTGTTTGCAACTTAAAAAAAAAACTTTCTCTAAACTACATAATGCTGTTTAACCCATATTGGACCACTCATTAAAGGAATCATAGGAAAAATGTAATTTTTTTAAAACATGGTCAGTATAAGATACTTACACATATAAAAAAGAAAAAATTAAAAAAAAAATAAATATTTTTTGAAAATATAGACTGTCCTATAAATAGGACAACGATCCGATACACAATAAAAAATCAAAAATGTTGACTTACCTTACAAAAAATTCTATTTTGTTTGTTAGACATAAAAAAAAGTCTCTACAGAGTCTAAAAGTTCACATTTTGCAAATTGTAAAGAATTTTACGAATGGAAGTCCAAAAAACAAATGGAAGTCCCCTCTTTGTCTAATGTTCCTCGGTACTGATTCTCCAAGGTACCTTATTGTTACAGATCTGCGAAATGTTAATAGATCTTGTGCATCATCAGGAGAAAATAGTTTTGAGATTTTCCATGCTGCGATGAGGGCGGTCTCAAAGCAATTCACGAAAAGTGGCCAATACCATTTTTTTCCAAGAATAGAACAAAAGTAATTTTCCATATGACTGTCGAATAAGTCTACATCATGTTTATACGTATTGTAAGAAGTAATACAGAATGGTACATCAACATCCTTTCTGGCACCTTTCACACGACGTTGTACTTTGCCGTTTACTTTTGTAGCTTCAAAATTTGTTAATAATGAAACTACACGTTATCATTCCAGCGTACAGCGGCAATTTTGTTAGCTTCGTCAAACAATGCATCAGATGTTCCTCTCTCAGTTTTTGCTAATGACTTCAAAGATATTAAAGGGCATTTTGCCATTCGGTTATCTCGAACAGTGCCAGTGGCACAAAAGCCCTTCTGTTGCAAACGAACCATTAACCCATGTGAAGTGAAAAAGTTATCCATATATATCCTGTGAAACATAGGATATTTCACAACAGTGAGCAAAGTTTCCACAACGCGTTGAGAAAGTGGCTCCTTACACTTTTCCTCAGCACCTTGATAGGCAATAATGTTAAAGGGGTATCCATTAAAAGATGTCAACATCCATAACTTGTATCCAAATTTTACAGGTTTATTTTTCATGTACATCTTGCAGCCATGTCTGCCGAAATAGCGTACTATTCTTTCATCGATTGTTAGGTTTTCAGAAAAAATTCCAAATTGTTGCAGTGCAATATTCAATTTTTCTAAAAGTGGACGTATTTTGTAAAAACGATCATCTTTGTTGATTGCCGAATTATTGTTCAAATGTAGGTATCTTTTTATGTCACTGTATCGTTTCCTGGACATAGCTGTACTCACCAAAGTTGTGCCGGTGTCAGGAGCGTTTTCCCAATACATTTTTTCACGCGGTAAAATGTGATAACCACTGTAAAACAGGATGCCTATAAACTTTCTTGTATCACTTTCGTTCACATTGAAAGAATGCTCATTCTTCTGCGCTGCATATCTATTAGTCTCCGTAACTGTATGCGATATCATATCATTAGCAATTATATGAAAAAGTTGAACGGGAGTTTTTCCAGATATCTGATCTATAATGTATTGATTATCTTCAGATGAAAAGAAACACGTTTGAAGCGTAAATTCCGGTTCACATTTTTCCCATATAGGAGGTTTTATATTTTCTTTGCTAGTTTCTTCACAGATTTTCGGCAAAATTTCTATAGTTCCAGTAGTATCTAGAATTTCAGGATCCCCACTTGTCTTTATTTCATTACAATTTGTGATAGAATCGTCCATTTCTTCTTCGTCACTGACCGCATCAGGTTCCAACGGAATAATGATCATTTCAGGATCATCTAATTCTTCATCAGATAAAGAATTCATATATTCAAGAGCTTCCTCAGCTGTTTTAAATTTTTTGGCCATTTCACAACGTTAAAAATCACCAGAAAAATTCTCAACTACAAAATAAATGAGCAACTAAAGTAATGGAAATGTACAAAAGTTCTAAAACAAAAACACGAAAAACATACTTCGATAATCGAATAAAAACAGTTAAAGTTAGAAGGCAGTGAGAAAAATCGTCTGCATTTTTCTTTTCTTATAATATATAATTCAAAATACAGCTCCAACGTGTCAAAAGTCGTCTGCGGTCTTTTTACCCTTAAGTTTTATCAAAAATGCAAGTAATTTGAGGAACAGGTGTGTATCGGACCGTTGTCCTATTTATAGGACAGTTACAAAAACAGCATCAAATGAGTGCAATATTTATTTTTCTTATGGATCCTTTTACATTTTTGTACGGCACTGATGAACTACTAAAAATTGCATATGGCAGATTCTGGAAAAAAAAAATAATATTTTTGAACGGTTAAAATCATAACATTTTTCAGGGGTGATTTTAAAGTAAACTTTCCAAATTAATATTTTTTTTCAAATTCCAATTTTTACAGTAATTCAATTAATTTAGTCTATTTCTAGAAATTTATGTCAAGTTTTTTGAATATTTTTAATGTTTCTTTTACATTATTGAGATATTATTCAACTGTCGTATAAATAGGACGGCTGTCCAATATGGGTTAAAGCAACAGTAACTTTTCACTTAAGGTTTTTCACACATAAATGCAAATATGACATCGTTACTCTCATTTCTAAAAATGTAGTGCAAATCACTATGTTTCACTTTAAGAATATAAATGTATCATTTTACAAGCATTTTTTTGTCTCAGTAGAAATAAATTTTTAAAACAATATTGATTTATTAAAAATCATAAGTTTATAATCAGATCGTTTGATATCATTCGTGATATTCTCATAACATCCTTTTTTTAATATCGTTCTATAGAAACTGATCACTTAATAAATGTGTTTATTTTTCAATCTGAATTTTAAAAAATGTATAAAGCATTATTATTATAAAAAAAAGTCATTTTGAGAAAAGCATAAATTTATTCACAAGTTATCATCACTCATGCTTCTTGAGAAAAATTTGGTTTGTGCCATGACTGCCTTTCTAATTAATTATTTTTTTGTTTCGTTTATACGCCTCTACTAATTACATAAAAACTAGACAGTACACTGTAAAAAAAATTCAAGAGGTTACTAAAAATTCTTTAGTAAATTTGTATTCCACAGAATTTTTTAGTAACCATTACAAACTTTTTTCTGTAAGTGAAACAAGCATTTGTTTTGTAAACTGAGCAAAAGATTTTTTTTGTATAACTAACTCAAAAATTTTTAGTATGAACCACCAAGCAAAATTTAGTAATAGCTCCAAAATTACTTTTAATAACCATTACGTGCAACCGAAGCGGAGGAGCTTTCTTCGAGCTGCATCCAGACTTCTGAAGCGAAAGATTTTCGGCAAAACCGCAATAGATGGCAGCACTAAACATTCTTAACTGCTCCGACAGGATTTTCATAATCCCTTTATTAACGAGACACTACAGACATTCGGGGTGTATTTGGCGGTGGCAAGTTTCGAACCCGGGACCTTTTAGCCTGGAGTCCGTTACTATAACCACTATGCTATCAAGACCACACCAACTGAGTAAGAGCTATTAAAAATATAAAACTATTAACTCTATTCGTTGCTAACTTTTTTCTAGTAATTCTTACAGATTTTCTAGTAACCGACTAAGATTACTAAAATTTTTTAGTAATTACAAGGATCACTAAAGTTTTTTTAGTAGATCGACCTTTTTTTACAGTGTACACTGAAAATCCAGACAATATAATGCAAGTTATATCCTACTGTTATAATTGCAAGATGGCTATTGACCCTTTTATAGCCCGCAAATATGTTTGTGCATTTCTTGCAAAATCGCGAATTGTTAAATCGTAATGGCATCGCAAAATGTTTTGAAAAAAAGGTTCTCTTTTAATCTTTTCCGGCACGCTGTACCCAATTCGGGATACCTAATTTTAATTCCAATATTGAAATGTGGACCAATAATATTTTAATAAAATTTTGCTTTTACAGTGAATGTTTAAATTAAGGGGTTCTTAGTTTCTCAAAAATATTGTTTCTAAATTTCGTTATCAGTCGATAATTTCTCATTTTACTAACAGAGTTTGCCTGTGCCGGAAAGGGTTAATTTATGATACGTTAAAAAGATGCAATGCATGTAACTGATAAGAAACTGGTGCGAATAATGAACAATTTTACCATTTTCTTTTTTGTTGTTATTATATATGCAACAAAGATAAGCAGGTTTATGAAGAGTTTCATTAACATTAAAATTCCATTAACATTAAAAGTTTCATTTTCAGTCTGAAAGTTATTACCGTTAACCAAAGTTGACTCAGAGTAGAACACCCTACAATTTTGATTAAATAAATAGCTTGCGATTTCATGTTCTATGGAAATCTTTTATCTACTTGACGCGTCTAATCATGTCTCTTCATTTCTCAAGTCGAATGATTGGAACGCCCTGTATATGTGTGCGTATGCGTTTATAAATATATATATGTATGTGTGTATAGTATTTAGACAACAATTAATGTATACATAGATTACTTTTGACTTACATATTTCATATTAAACTACTTCTAAACAATCAAATGACATTAATGTAAACTGTTGCTAAGGAATAACAAATGTTATTTTGTCGCATGTCAGTCATACTAGTGATTTGGAGTGGCACTTGTGATTTTTGCTTAAGTTTCGTTACATTAATAAACAATTCATTCAAGATATTGAAAATGCATAAAAAATATGTATGAATGTAAAATATAATGAAAGGTCTGACAAAATCTTACAATTTGGTGAAAAGTATTTTAAAATAATTATTTTCTATTCCACATAAATAAATTTAAATTATTTCGTTTAATAATATTTTTTCTATATCTAAATATTTGTTTAGCAAATTTTAAGTAAAAACTTAAATTAAAAGTTGAACTTTGTTTGATAATGTTGATTAAAAATGTTTATATCTTTTATAACTACAATTTTTTTAGGAATTTTATACCACCATTATAAACTATCTCCTAAAAATATTTTACAACTCTTCCTTAACTTCTATAACAATTAAAAACTATATTCTCTACGTAACTATATTCTTCTTTGTTTTTTATATCTAAAATATTTTATCTTTTTTCCGACAACTTATTGTATCATAGAAACACCCAAATAAAATTTCTTGAGAACATTTGATGTTTCCTTCAGATAATTTTGTATTACTCTTCATATTTTTCAAAGAAAAAAAAGGCTACATTGTGGATTTATTTATATTTTTCTTGTATTTATATCCATGGAAATGTATTCAAACAAAAATATGAAAAAGATACAGGGGCCAATGTGGCAATAATAAGAGAAGATTTGGCTTGGAAATTGAAACGTAAACTCATCTGGACTCCGCCCTGCATTAATCTGCAAACTGTGACGGACGACAAGATAGACATATGGAAAGGTCAATTTAACCATCAACTTTGGAGCAACCAAATATTACCATACGGCATTTGTGGCAGACATAACCGACCCTTTTATAATTGGTCTACATTTTCTGAAGAAGTTTGACTTCAAACTAAATTTAAAAAATAATAAAATACGCTCTAAATTTGAATAAATAAACCTTTTTGGATTAAATAGCAAAATTGAATGTATACAAATAGTAATAGCCAAAGAAGACATTAATCTAGATCCAAGAACTGAATTTTTAGATCCTGGTGTAAATAAAAATGAAACTAATTACCAATTTGTCAGTATAGACTATCCCGAAGACAATAGTACACAAGCAAGAGTATTGGTGGCTTCTTCTGCAGTGGACCTCTCGAAAAAGACCATCCCAGTCAGAATTACTAACATAAATGGTAACACGAGGACTATCAAGAAAGGAGAGATGAGAGCGCCATGTGATGCTGTGATGTGCATAATTCAAAATTCCAATCACTCTCAGAAATCTTCAGATAATTTAGTCAAGGATTTGCTACAAAAAACAGACTTAGATGAAAACCATAGGGATGTTGCGGAAAGTTTAATTAGGGAATCCCAAAATTTATTTTCCTGAACATCTGAAGTCTTAGGACGATCGAAAATGGCACGGCACCTAATTGATACGGGGGATCACTCTCCAATTAAACAGCACCCACACCAAATACCTTTTGCCAGGGAAGAAGTAGTATAGAATTTAATTAAATTTACGGAAGAGAATGACGTTATTGAACTACCGACAAGTCCATGGACGTCTCCCATTGTGTTAGTAAGACAAAAGTGTGGTTCTGCAAGATTTTGTGTAGACTACCGCCGATAGATTGATGCCACAAAAAGGATAGTTACCCTCTACCAAAGAATGACGGCACATTTGCGGGGAACTCTTGGTTCTCGACTTTGGACCTGAAGAGTGGCAGGTGGATATCCATCTCGATGACCGCGAGAAGACTGCCCTCACAGCGGGACAAGGATTATGGTAAAACAATGTAATGCCTTTTGGTCTATGTAACGCATCTGTAACTTTTGAACGCCTTATGGAAGCAGTTCTCTGGGAAATATCATATGAGATATGTCTTGTTTATTTAGATGATATCATAATCATAGGGCGTTCTTTTGATGAATATCTTAACAACCACAGGCTGTTGCTATAAAAGTTAAAGGAAGATAACTTAACGTAAAATCCTTCCAAGTGCAATTTGTTTCGCAATGAAGTCGCCTAACTTGGATACATCATTTTGGCAGAAGGAATTAAGACCGATACAGGAAAGATATCGGCTGTAAGAAATTGGAATCGTCCAGCACATGTTAACCAGCTTCGGAGTTTTCTAGGTTTATGCACCTATTACAGAAAATCATCAGAGGCTTTCCAATGATTGCAAGACCACTTCATAAATAGCCCGAAGCCAATCCAAAATTTATTTGCACACAGGGATGTGACGCTTCTTTCGAAAAGCTTATGGAGGCATTAACATTCACTCCAATTTTGTCTTATCCTCAAATCGATAAACAATTTATATTTGATACGGATGCAAGTAACGAAAGCATTAGTGCTATATTATCCCAAGAAATCAACGGCCAGGAGCGTGTCATCACCTCCTTCAGCAAGTGCTTATCAAAGGCAGAGCGAAACTACTGTGTAACAAGAAAGGAGCTTTTTGCTGTAGTGAAGGCCGTAGACCATTTCCATCGCTATCTTTACGGTCGAAAGTTCCTGATCCGAACTGATCATGCTTCTCTAACCTGTCTATTGAATTTTAAGAACTCTGAAGGTCAGAAAGCCAGGTGGATAAAAAGCTCCATGCACGATATGGCGATACGCCATCGAAAATGCTCATCGTATAGAAATGCAGATGCTTTTTCAAGAAGACCCTTCTCAAAGCATTGTAGATATTGCGTCGGGTTGAGAAGAAATTTAATATCAAAGGTCCTGTAGTGAAACAAGTTATAATTGGGTCGACATCATCGCAAGACCAGTGGAGTGATGACAGTCTGCGGAAAGATCAACTTGAAGATCCTGAAATTAAGCCCATTCTAGACCAGAAAGAGATATCCAACAGGAACCCAGCTGGCAAGACATGGCCCATTTCAATCCTACGGCTAAACGTTACTAGGCTTTCTAGGATTCCCTTCATTTGAAGAACGGTAACTCGTACAGAAATGTGTCCCTGGCGATAGAATGCCATCTACATGGCAACTACTACTTCCTATGTTAAGAATTCCGATGGTTCTTCAAGAACTTTATGGTAGTCCCACAGGAGGTCCTTTTAGTGTCAAGAAGACCCTGCAAAATGTTCGCGAGCGCTTTTACTGGAATAATGTTCGCAGTGATGTGGAGAAATGGTGTCGAAATTGTGACACCTGTATAGCACATAAAGGTCGAAAGAGCCACACCCGTGGACAATTGCAGTGTTATAATGTAGAAGCTCTTTTCGAATGATTTGCTCTAGACATCCTGGGTCCTCTTCCTAAAATATCTGTAGGCAACAAGTACATCCTAATTGCCATTGACTACTTCACCAAGTGGCCTGAAGCCTATTCCATACCTAATCAAAAGGCGGTAACTGTATCAGAGTCGCCGGTTCAACACTGGGTTTCCAGATAAGGAGTCCCTCTTCAAATCCATTCCGATCAAGGAAGAATCTTTAATTCGGCTGCGTTTAAGGAAATTTGTGGACTACTCAGTATAGACAAAACTCGAACTACACCTCTACATCCACAGTCGGGCGTTATGCTGGAGAGTTTCAAACGTACCATTCTAAATAGCCCCCCCCCCTCCTGGTGTCCAAAGATTAACAGGACAGGAACAAGGATTTTTTTTTCTGCTTGCCTACAGGATTGCTGTTCATGAGACCACTGGTTATTTCACATCTTAAATGCTCTTCAGTCGTGATATTCGTCTACCTGCGGATCTTTTATTTGTCCGTCCTCCTGATGCTCCTTTATCGCCTGAGAAATACATGGATGACCTCCAGACACAGATTGAAGAGATTCATTGTCTGTCAAGGAACCGAATCGGATTGACATCAGAAAAAATGATTATACGGTAAGACATAAAGGAAACATGACATGATTTCAACGAAGATGACAAAGTGTGGTTGTGGAATCCCATACGTCATAGAGGACCATTGCCAAATTTACAAAGAAACTGGGATGATCCTTACACAGTCGTCCACAGGCTGAATGACATCGTCGTGCGTATACAAAAATCGCCACACATCAAACCCAAGGTACGAATCCATTATTTACCCAGTCTAGCCCCTTATTTTGGCCAAAGTAATTAGCAGTTCAAAAATTGAAATTGTCATACAATGGTCACGGAAGTCACTTTTTGTAAATTTTGTAAATATTATTACCATTATTAATATTATTTGCCTGGGCAATTGCTGTAAATAGGAAAATAGTAATTAGTTCTTTATTTATGTAAATGTTATTTTTTAAGTGTTTTTCTCTTACTCAAGGATTGCACTGCCCGGGACGTGCAGTCTTTGAGGAGGGGGCAGTGTTACGAATTCTGTAAATAGTTAGTATTTGTACTCTAAAATAATGTAAATAAGTTTATTAAGCTGTATTTCTTTGCTAATATTAGTTTTTGTTGTATAAAAATGTCTCTATTTGTTAACTTTTTACAAGGAAAACCTGTCTATTGATTTTCAATGAATGCTAATGGTAATTTGGCGAAATATTAGAGTTATCGCCAAGTTGGCGACAAACGTGGTGAATTTTCGTGACGGTACCCTCCTTCTCTATTGTAACTTCCTTATAGGTATAGAGATACATTAAATGGTGTTTTTAGGATTTTTCCAGACACATGTAGAAATTTTTAGTTCATGCCCCGCGGATATATATAGAAGAGCGCTGCAGAGCAAAATAATTGTCAGTCAGTCATTGAATGAGCTAGTAAACGATTCTTCAATGCGATACGGAATTGCATGGATGCGGAATTAAGAAGGTTTGCTTGACTATTGGGATTTATCTACGCTATTTTGCATTTGATATACGTTGGATTTTTGCTCAGTTTTTTCGGGAAATAATGGTAATATTTCTGAGTTTCAAAGACTGTAATCTTTACAATAAAACATAACTGCTGGGAATAAATATTCCTAAGAATCTTAGAGACACTTACGCCAGTTGCTTCTCCCCAAGCTGTTCCTAATTCATATATTTCTTGTTTGAATCCCATTGAGCCCGAGTTATACCCGTACTTGACCGTTTATTTAAATAAAAACTTATTTTTATTTGTACATAATACTAGATACAGGATTTATGCTCACGTATTATGAGGATCAACTTGATATATCGCACAAAAGGATTATCAATCGCAAATTTTGTTTATCGTCTGCAGTCACAAAATATATTAAAACGGTAATTCAATGTAAATTTAATAAATACATATATTTTTATAAGATTATCTTTCTAAAAGCGAATTAAAATAACACAATACGTGTATTTGGAATATATTATTTTTTAATACATAACATCAAATCTTAACAACAATTATACCATCAAAGATAATATTAACGATGAAATTTTTATTTCCAGAAATTTCTTATAACCACCAGGAAGAAAATAACATAACTAAACTCATGTTTAAAAGCAAGACAATTTGAATATTTTGTGCAGTTTCATGAAAAATACGGAAGTAAATGTAAAACTAATGCTTCGAAACAAAGATGCAGCAAATCAATATGCAATACATAAGCGTATATTTATATATGATTGGAGTGGATAGAGGATTTATAACCTCCTGAATCCTGTTGTCGTCTCTAGACGACACTAAATAGAACTTTTTAAATTAATATAAATGCTTTTAGTATTCAAAAACGACTTCTTTAACTCTTTATCTGCCGAATTATCTATCAAGAAATTTATCCATCGCAATAATTATCTTCTTTAATAACTGAAAGTATACTGGAATGTTTAGGTAATACTAATGTGGAATTTAGATATTTTTTTTTTTTTCATTAAAATTGATTAAATATATCGGTAGTTATAATTTTTTTAAGAAATATTTCCAAAGATAATCAGATTAATTAACCAAAATTACTCTTTTGAAAATATCCCAATTCTTAAAAAAGCAATGAGTTTAAATCATCATGAACCTCTCTATAAATGGAAACACTTTTGCTGTTGAATATGTGTCATATAATTTTATTTAAAGGAAAAAAAGGAATACCTATAAAAATGAATAATAAAACCACCACTTTTTGAAAATATTTAACTTTGACTGTTTTGTGTGAAAAGAATAAAAATACTTATATTAATAGACAGAATAAATAGGTTTTATATAAAGTTTTCTTCAACGGTACTTTAAAGTACCGCCGGTGCATAAAGGATTAATAGATTTTTGCACATCATAAACATAAATATATAGAACGATACATCTTTGGAGATGTTTTATATTAATTTTAAACTGGTTTTTGTAATCCACCGTAACATTGGTCTCAGAATTGAGTCAGATGAGCTATCGTAGCCTTTTTTGTTTTTTGCTTGTACACCTAACTGGTTATCTTGGTATATTTTTGCATTATTCAACAAAAAACAAAATAAAAATATATAAATGAATAAGCATTAACGTTTGAATGATGAAATGAGGTTAGAAATCTCTGGGGAGAATAATTCAATCTCAAGTTGCAAAACATTGCAGACTTCTTGCTAATGCTCATCGTCATGACCAACTTATGGAAACAATTAAAAGTCATGGGATCCAAACATGGAAATTTTGATCAAGGACGTTTATGACGATGGTCATTTGTCCATTACCTAGGCCACGAGTAAGTAGAGTGCAAAGGTTGTACACTGTTAAAAATTTTGTTCTTGTTTGAACCAAATTTTTGCTCACTAGCTGCCACCATAAGATGGTGAAATCTCGTTACCAATATTTGGCGCTTCCTATTTCAACCGTTTCCAATGTTGGAGCTTTAACAGGAGCTCCAAATATTGGTTCAAGATTTCACCATCTTACAATGGCAGCTATTGAGCACCAAAATTTGGCTTAAACTAGGACAATATTTTTAACAGTGTATCGTAACATTTATGCTGCAGAAGGTAGTGAAGTTCCAAATGCTACTCTTTGCAGAAGGCTACAGGATAAAATACTGTTTGCAATAATACCTGCTTCTTGCGCTCGATCAATTCTACACTAAAGAGAATCTCTTTAACATGCTGAGATATTATTGAATTTGGACCAGGGATCAATAGGGGACCCTCCTTACTATTTATGAGTTTATGTTCAGCATGAAAACAAAATTTAATGTACTTTCATCTTGAAAAAAACCAGGGATCCGTTGGCTACCTGCGTTCCAACTTTCTAGTAAAAGATCACCAGCCCATGTTCGAATCTTGAACCCGACTTTTTTTTTGTCTAGTTGGAAATTAACATAACTTACCTTAATTATTTCACTGATGAATTCTCCCCTTAACATGGGTACTGTAGAATCTCTGTCACAAGGGGCCCTTTAAATCAAGACATTTCTAATATACTGTACATTGTACTAATTTACACATTTCAATATAATCTTTGCATTTACAAATAGACAGTTAACTATTTTATTGAAAAAAAAGTAAAAACGAAATTTCACTTTTCTAGTCAAAATCATGCATTAGTTGGGTTAGCAAAATTATGTTCTTAAAAGTAGATTATAATATTTTATTCTGCCTTTCATCTTCCAAACAAAAAATGTCAGGTGTTGTAATGCATTAAACCATCTCTATATATAAAAAATGTAAATAACAATTCTTCAGAAAAGTATCTCCCATTATCTATTTAAGTTTATCAAAGAACAACATATAATTTCAGAATTCAGTTTCGTTTGAAAATCTTTACACATATGTCTCTGAACCAAGAGAGCATATAATGCAAGATGCTCCCTTGAAAGTTTTATGGAGACACATATAAATCTTAGAAAATTTTCTTATTACGTTTACACATTTCTTTTCAAAAGCAGTTCAAACTACAAACCATTTATTAACATTTCCTTTTGTATACTAGACTTTTGTTAAATTGAAAAACACGACATGCCCCTTCTTAATGATGATATAGCACATTTCTTTCTCATAAATCTTGATTCTTCCTACCATAAGTTTTTAATATACAATATAACAAGACATGAAAAAATGCTGCTCTTTTTGTTGGAAGAAAAAAAAGAATTATTAGGAAAAGTCATTCAATATTTTATTTAAGAGGGAAAAAAGATAAATAAACAATATTTTTATTATCAAATGTAAGGAAATTGATTACAATATTTTTAATTAAATTACTGTTAATTGTAAATCACTGCTATTATATTAAAATATGTTAAGAAATAAATCATTCTATGATTTTTCGATTAATACCAATTGTTGATGCTACAGTATCTAAAATTTTAAAAAAATAAATGATAAATTATTGATCAAATATTTAAAAACATACAGTGCCAGCAAAATAATAATAATAATAATAATAATAATAATAATAATAATAATAATAATAATAATAATAATAATCTTAGCATTCAAATCACAATCTTAATATTCAGATGTTTTATTTTGCCTTTTCCTGCTTTAAATGGAAGAGACAACTGGAAATTTCTATCATCAGTTGGTCACGTAGAATGGTGGTTTTAGCAGCTTGAGATTAGTGACTATTTTCTTTTCTTCTTTTTAAATCTAGTAGTGGTATAAAAAGAAGGCGTTTAAAAAATAATGCCTTTTTTAATAAATGTTTTTTTAGTACTGTCTTTCACCCGCGGCTCCAAATCATGGAACAAATTTTTACCATGTTATGATTAAAACTGCTTGAGTTCAACCAGTACAAAACAGTTGGGGCAGCATCAAAATTATGAGAGTTTGTTCAAACCATCATAAAATCTATAAAAGTTCCTGTTGGTTTGGCCAACAGGCGGACGTAGATTTCGAAGAGCGCTCATTTCAGCAATAAAAAAATAAAATGTGGTTAGGGATAAACCCAGTTTAACAACTTTATTTGGCCGCATTTGAAAAATTTTTAATTTCATTTTTCTTTAAGAATGGGTTTTATCCGAATCATCTTAAGCAAAATTCGACTCAAATGCCGAATTGACAGCATATTTTGAAATACAATCTGACTTTATTAAAAAATCGACCACGACGGCACATTATAAAGTTTTTAAATAAGAAAAATCTATCAGTTGGTTGCGTTTAAGAGCAAATTTAATTTAAAAATGAGTTATAAAATAAGCAGTTTGTTATTTGAATACTTCCTCAAATTTCAATCACAATCACTTCGGCAAAATTTTGTACGAAAGGCCCAATTTGAAAGCTTTATTTGAAATATATTCAGCTTTCCCCAAAAAATAGAACTCTACGGCACATTATAAAGTTTTTAAATAAGAAAAAGCTATCAATTGGATGCGTTTGTGAGCAAAATTGAGTTTAAAAATGTGCCATAAAATAAGCTATTTCTTATTTAAATATATCCCCAATTCTTTAATCATGATCGCTTCGAAACATTTTGTACGAAATGCCCACTTTGACAAATTTTTTAAAAATATATTCCGCCTTTACCTAAAACCTGCCCAATACGGCACATTATACAGGTCCTAAATAAGAGGACCTGCCATTTGGATGCGTTTAAAATCAAAAAGAAATTTAAAATGAGTCGGAATATAAGCAGTTTGGATATTAGGATTTTTTCTTCAACTCCTATTATTGCTTAATTTATTTTTGCTATGAGAATTGCTCCTATAAAAAACTTGCTAAAATAAAAGTTGTAGATATTATCGAGAAGATGTAAAATAAATTTAATTGGATTTAATAGTTTAGGAGTTGACAACGTTATGACAACGACACCCCAAAATTTTTTTCCATCCCCCAATTTGTTTTCGTTTTTAAATTTTTTTATTAGTAAAAGTTGGCCCTATCAAAAACTTGTAAATACAAAAGTTTTAAATAATTTTGAGAACATTTATAGAATAATTATTTGGATTTGAAATTTCGAGAATCGACGAAGTTGTGATTTTTTTTCTCTTAAAAATCTTAATTTTTTCACCAGTTGAGCCCACTTTAAAATTTATCAAAAATCTGTCATGCATAAACATTTTCCCCATTTTTTAAAAGTAATATAAACTTAAAACTGATTCAATATCTATTTTAACTAAGAAGTTAAACCTTCCCTGTTTCCACCTCTTTGATTCGGTTTTGCTATATATATATATATATGAGAAAAATATGACAATGATGAAAAGATGAAAAAATGGGTGCAACGACAATGAATTATAAAAGAAAAACAACAAAAAACAAAACATAACAAACTCCCTGCTCTTTGGAAGGTGGGGAGAGTAACAGGTATCAAAAAGTTTTTTTTTGAAAATGTATCCTCACAGGTTTCGCAAGGTATCACAAACCTGCATACTCCACTTATATAAAGAATATAAAATAAAATAACATTAAATAATGAATTTAATAAATAATCAACAACAAAACCTTAGCACAAATCAACTCGTATTATAAAATATTCTAAAATTTCAAAAAATAAATTTAAGAAATATCTCAATAAGTAAACAATAAACTAAATAGGCACGCAGGAATTTGATGCCCCCACCATGACCTGTGAAGAAAAAAGAAAAATGATACTTGTTACAAATCATCACATTACACCTCCATACTTGCATGAGCGGGAACTGTTAGGCCTAGGATGGTAGCAGTCCAGCATAAAAAATTTTAGCCTTTTGAATTGTCCTTCCGTTATTTAGCTATCTCCATATTCAGTCCAGGTCTGTTTAGTCTCAAAAGTTGATAACCATCGCCCTGTGAACTTTCCAAAATGGAATTCAATCCACAGATCATCATCAATTCAACATTCGAGAAGAAACCTCCATTATGGTGTTTGGCCTTGCTGTTGCCATTTTAAGAAACCTTTCTTTAATTCATTTACATAATGAAATATTAATTTATGAATATAAAAATTATTATAAAACAAGCTTGCAGTAAATTTAAAAATGTGTGACTCCAAAATTTCTCTTGACCTACATATATTATAATATCTAAATATTTGTCTCAAAATGATATTTATGAAAACTCTTTTACTTAGGTTAAAATGCCAATGAAGCATGGAGTGGGTTTTAAAATTTAAAAAAGTCCTTTTATCAAACAACTTGATAACCAAATCAGCATTATTATTGATATTTAAGTCAAGATCCAAAATATCAACATGTAAACTATTGTCAGAAGCACAATTTAATTTTAAACAAGGTGGATAAATATGATTAATCGATTCTAAAAAAATGTAATGGAAGACAATTATGTCATCGATATATCTTAAAACTCTGAATGATTTGTCAGAATTTAAAATAAATTTAAATTCATAAAAAAATAGAAAATAAATTAGCTGCAGTGCTTGAAAAATTAGTACCCATACCTATACCACATGTTTGATAAAAAATAGAACCATTCAATGTAATAAAATTATTATAGAAACAAAAATTACATAAACTCAGAAAAAAATCTCTATTAATGCCCAGCTCTTCTTCGATATGGAAAGTGTCAAACAAATCCCCCAGAGTTTTAAACAACAGATCAATAGGAATATTAGAAAAAAGATTTTCAATCATTCGAGAAGAAATCTCTATTTTGGTGATTCGAATGTTGAATTGATGAGGATCTTTGGATTAAATTCCATTTTGGAAAGTTCACAGGGCGATGGTTATCAACTTTTGAGACTAAACAGACCTGGACTGAATATGGAGAGAGCTGAATAACGGAAGGACAATTCAAAATGCTAAAATTTTTTATGCTGGCCTGCTACCATCCTAGGCCTAACAGTTTCCCGCTCATTCAAGTATGTAGGTGTAATGTAATGATTTTTAACAGGTATCTTTTTCAAATTTCTTCACAGGTCAAGGTGGGGACATCACATTCCTGCATGTCTATTTAGTTTATTGTTTAGTTATTGATATATTTCTTAAATATATTTTTTGAGATTTTAGAATATTTTATAATACGAGTTGATTTGTGCTATGGTTTTGTTGTTGATTATTTATTAAATTCTATATTTAATGTTATTTTGTTTTATATTCTTGTCGATTAAGCCACTACACTTGACTTTCTATTTCGTTAGCCACTGTCCCTGTGCTATGGAACTGGGAAACCCTCTTTCATATAACAGAACGTGACTGTGCTACGGCAATTTTTCTGGCTCCCCAAGTCAAAATGTCACATACATACATACCTGTTTTATCATTTACTTAACACTAGAACCGCTCAGACGGGTCAATTTGACCCGTATCATATGGAGAGATGTCGATTCGAGCCAGAAAATAATTTGAAAAATAAGCTAAATATATGCCGAGTAAAAATATTTTCAATAAATAACTTAAACAGTTTTAAATGAAAATTCCGGTTATAAATATTTTTATAAAACTTGAATGAATTTTCCCGCGGTTCTAGTGTTAAATATTGTTGTTATCTGTAACTATATTCATGCACTCTATTAAGTTTACCTTTATTTGAGCAATATCGTCTATAGCAAAATCATCGCAAAGAAGGTCTAATTCTGTGGTATAATAGTGCCGTAACAGTATTTTCTTATTAAAATATCATTTATGAAGGTTTTAACAAGTAAATAATTAAAGGTAAGTGCATTTATATACTTTAAATCTGTTTTTCTCAAAACTAATTTTTCAGCGTTTTTAGACTTCTGAAATGCTCTTTGAGATGTAAATTTTGACCAACGTGTATGAAATTGATAAGAAAGTATCCTGATATTGTTTAGAAAGAAATTGTGTAAGCTTTTTAAAATTCGTCTTTATTAAGATAGTCAAATTTGATTTTTTACTTATTAAAAGGCAAAATTTTAATGAAAAAATCGACATGAAATTTAGAAAAAAATCTGTAAAATATTAACTGTTCAAGAGAATAAAAAAAAGTTTTATACAAATTTAACTAGTAAGAATGTATTTATTAAAATACGACACATGATCAACATTTTTGATCGAGATAAAAAAATTTATTTCGTTGCAATATTTTAATTTTTACTCACGTATAAGTGGCAAAGATTTTTAAAACTTTTAATTCGTTTAGATTTTAATTTATTAGAAATATTATCTCTCGATCAAGATGCAAACTTAGTCCTTCCGTTATCATACTTTCCTGAAGACGCCCGCAGAAGACGGCGCGAAACGTTGATAGTTTTATTTTATTTTAATCGTACAAATGTATATTAAAATTCTTGTTTTGTGCACCACTGAGCAATGTGTTGTATTTTAATAAATACATTCTTATTAGTTAAATTATATGGTGCAACTGTCTCGTATATATTTACACAAATTTGCTTATAATAGAGATTTAAGTGATAAAAATGCAAAAGCAACAAAATATCTGAAAGATTAAGACACAATAAGAAGTATTTTAAAATTTCGTTTTAAAATTAAAATTTTCTTTTAAAAATTAAAAATTTCAACAAGATTCGAAATCTGTTTGAAGGTGTTCTGTATGCTTTCGGTGAAATGTATATATGTACAAAATTTCATATTGCTATGATGAAAAAAAAATGTGTACCGTGCCCTTAACTGTAAATGTTTGTATTTGCAGAGGAAAAAAAGCTCTGTTGAACAATAAATCGAATCGCATAGAACTTTCATTTCACTTTCATTATTAATCTTAATATATATTTCAATCAAACTGTTAGGATAAAATTTATTTTATATAATATTACTAAATTGTTCATAAAATAGAAGTGGTGCAAAATACATTAACTCTCAAAAATATATACAGAGAGAGATGAAAACATATGTACATTAACATCTGCTTTAGAAATTTACATTTTTCATTTCAATATTACTTTTAAATATTCAAGATTTTAACGTACACATATTTTTAAATGAATAAGTCTGAAAGACAAAATCAAAAAATAAGATGAGAAGTTTTAAAATTTTAGGATAATCTAATTTTAAATTGAACAACTTCTTCTATAGTAAAATATATATCTTTTTCGCATTTTTCCAATATTAAAACAGTTTTATACGTATGAAAGTATATTCTACATGTATATAAAAGCTGATTAAAAGTCACCATCCTTGAAATAAAGATCTCGTTATTTTTATCGTCTTTTCTCTAAAACCCGAATATTAAAAGCGGTGAAGGTGGTAGTAAGTTAATTCCCAATACTTTTTTTTGAGTTACGACATATTTAAACAAGTAATAAATGTTTAAAAAATAGCATACTTTTCATAATTTAAAAATTTTTAGCTTTTCAGTAACTTAAAAGATATTTTCAATATTTCAACTAATGGAGGTTAAAAGTAAAAAAAAAAAAAAAAAAAAAATCTATATACCTCTTTTGCGGATAAATTTTGCATCCATTTTGTATGCATTTTTAGTAAACGTTTTAGGATAAATTTGAAGTGGATGAACTAAAAAAATGTTTAAAACGAAATATTTCGAAATAGAGACATGTATTTTATGTATTTTGCCACTAATAAAAATTTGCAGAAAATAGATTAAACATAATAACAATTGATTATTAAAAGTAATCGATAAATCCGAGAAAAATGTTTAAAAAACTAATTATAGAAACATAGACAATAAGAGTCTTTTTTGAAAAATGCAATTCCTTTTCAATATCCTTTAAAACTGTTAATCTTAATTATTTTACAATAAACATAATTTTGATTGTATGATAGAATTTTGAAAATTCCTGATTTTCGTGAGAAAAATAACAATTTATTTTTTATTATTATTTAACAAATTGTTATTTTACAGTCTATTCATTTAGATTATACATGTGATGTACATAAATTCCATGTGTTTATAAAGCTGCTTAAAAATCACTCTTCCTTAACATATTTTCTCGTTTTTCTTTTATCGTCTTTTCTTTGAAAACTAAATATAAAAGCGATGGAAGTGGTACTAAGTTAATTCCCAATACTTTTTATGAGTTACCACATTTTTAACCACGTAGTGCAAAATTTAACCCTTTCACCGTCTGGACCGGCTTTTTCCGTTTCTACAAATCATATTTAAATGGCTGCAGACAAAAATATTCTAAAAGGAATGTTATTTTGAATAATACACAGAAAGAAGTTAAAGATATTATAGCATCAAACTGTAATTAATTAATATAAATATCTTGCAATTTCATAAACATTCTTATAAAAATACATGAAAACCCTTGGACAGTGAAAAGGTTAAAAAATAGATTACTGTTTATACTATTAAAAATATTTAGCTTTTCAGGAATTTAAAAGATTTGCAATACACATACATTTAACTACAGAATTTTTTTTAAATAAAAGATTAAATAAAATAAATAAGACAAACTTGAATTCAATTTTAAAAATAAATAAATTTTATATATGTTGCGACCAATACCCGGAGCCTGGCCAATTCTAGAACTGGCCGGCCAATACCCGAACTGGCCAAGCTTCCTGGCCAAAACCCGAAATACATGAAATAAATAGCGTATTTCGGGTTTTGGCCGGCCAATTCGCGAACTGGCCGGGAAGCCTTGGCCAACATCCGAACTATGATGCATAGGTACTAATTTTTTTTTTTAATTAAGATAATGTAACATTAAAATGTACAGTAAAAAAGATTCCCATTGATTATATTTTGTTTGTTTGCTTGTTTATTGAACAACATACATCTGACTTGTGTGCTCGACATGAAATTGATTATATTGAAACAAATATTTTTGTGTACCTAACTAAATTAACCAAAAATAGTACACAATTCCTTTTTAATATCGAAATTAATTGATAAACCAAATACGATGACAGTTTCAAGTTAACGTAAGCTTTACTCAAGTTAGATCACGGACAGGCTGACGGCTAGACTATTGAATTCATAAACACTTTCGACTATGTTAGAAAAGATTAAGCCGAGTGCTTATATCTATTTCGCGAATTGGCCAATCATATCTGGCCAGTTCGCGAATTGGCTGGCCAATTCTAGAATTGGCCAGTCATTTTTTAACGTTGCTGGCCAATTCGGGAACTGGTCAATTTTGGGTATTGGCTGCAACATATACAAAAAATTAAAACATTTAAATACAGATACTAAAAGAAAAAGTAAACGTTTCGATAAGCTACTCCCAAGGCCTCTTCAGTACAAATAAATAATCATTGCATATCAAACATTGGAATAAGTCAAGATATTTACAGCTGGTTAATTTAAATATATATATGTTGCAGCCAATACCCGAAACTGGCCAATTCTAGAACTGGCCAATCAATTCCCGAATTGGCTAGCAACATTAAAAAATGCCTGGCCAATTCTAGTATTGGCCAGCCAATTCGCGTACTGGCCAGATGCAATTGGCCAGATGCGACTGGCCAATTCGCGAAATAGGTATAAGCACTCGACTTAATCCTTTGTAACATAGTTGAAATTATCTAGGAATTCAAATAGTCTAGACGCCAGCCTGTCCGTGATCTAACTCGAATAAAGTTTCCGGTTAACTTGTAATTGTCATCGTATTTGATTTATCAATCAATTTCGATATTGAAAGGGATTTTGTGCACTATTTCTGGTTAATTTAGTTGGGTACACAAAAATATTTCGTTTCAATATAATCAATGGGAATCTTTTTTACTTTAAATTTTAATGTTATATTATCTTAATTAAAAAAAATTGGTACCTATGCATCATAGTTCGGATGTTGGCCAAGGCTTCCCGGCCAGTTCGCGAATTGGCCGGCCAATACCCGAAATACGCTATTCATTTCATGTATTTCGGGTTTTGGCCAGGAAGCTTGGCCAGTTCGGGTATTGGCCGGAAAGTTCTAGAATTGGCGAGGCTCCGGGTATTGGCCGCAACATATATATTCATTAGGGACAGAACGAGCATCATTTAGAGTTAGCGATTGTAAACAAGTGAACCAACTCTCGTGGAGTAATATGCCATGATAACTGCTAACACCTGATTTCGAGATATCGGCGCTCGCAAAATTAACTTAAAAGATATTTTCAATGTTTCATATAATGCAGGGTAAAAGTAAAAAGAAAAAAAAACCTCTTTTGCGGATATATTTTTGCATCCCTCTTCATCCACTCTTAGTAATCATTTTAGGATAAATTTGAATTGAATATCTTAGTAACTTAAGGGGGATCAGGGGTTGAAAACTTTTCAAAAAATCGATTTTTTTATGATCTAGTTTGGTTATTCAATTAATTCTTAACTCATTGCAAAACACCGCATAAAAATATTTGCATTTTTAACGGAGTTACAAGCATTTATGTATCAACACTTTCATAGCCGCACCCATATAATTTCAACTTTAAGTCGCGTTTTCTCAAAACTTGATTTTTGACGACTAACATCAAGATTTAAAAAAAAAAAAAACTATTTGATGGAATGGCTTAATTTTTGTTTTGCCTGTATATAAGATCATTATCTAGAGAAGGAAGTAATATATTTTAGATAACTTAATATTTTGAGTATTTTTAATGAAAAAAAAAGTTGTATTTTTTGGGGTTTTTTCTAATTTTTAAGTTTGAGAATTTTTTAATAAAGTTTTTTTTTGAGTGATTGTTATATTCTTAATTCATTCTATAGAGTAAAGTTTTCTAATCATTTTAAAGCAAAAATTAGGATCTTAAATCAATTCAATGTTAAGATATATTGGTGTTGGTGATATAACATATCAAAAATTGTGTTATATAAATTTTGCTACATTTTTTATTATATTACATCGAAGTACTTCATTTTATAATTTTATAAGACTACAAACATACCTTTAAAATATCAGAAAGTTTAAATTAATTACACTGAATACTTCTGTTTTTATATTGACTCGAAGTGACTCTGTTTACATGTTTTTCCGTATCGATCAACCCCTGAGCCCCTTAAGGGGACAATGGACCTTTATATGAGCAAAATCGTCACAAAAAGGACTATTTCTGTGGTATAGTAGTACCGAAACAGTTTTTTCTTATTAAAATATCCTTTATGAAGGTTTTTAAGAAGTAAATATTAAAGGTGAGTCTATTTATATTCTTTAAAAATGTTTTTCTCAAAAATAATTTTTCAGTATTTTTAGACTTTTGAATTGCGACGTAATTTTTGATTAATATCTTTGAAATTGATAAGGAAGTACTCTAATATTGTTTAGAAAGAAATTGTATAAGGTATTTAAAATTTGTTTTGATTAAGATAGTCAAATTTGATTTTTTACTTATTAAAAGGCAAAATTTTGATGAAAATTGATATTGAATTTAGAAAATAATCTGTACAATATGAACTATTCAATATACTAAAAAATATATGACTCAAATTTGTTTAAAATTGAGTTTTAAGTGATGAAAGTACAAAAATAAGAAAATATCTCAAAAATTAAAACAGGTGGAGCATTTTAAAAGTCCGTTTAAAAATTTAATTTTTTTTTAAATAAAAATGTTTTATAAGATTAGAAATTTTTTTGAAGGTGTTCTATATGTTTTTGGTGAAATGGATACGTACACAAAATTTCATATTGCTATGGTGAAAAAAAAAATAACGTCCACCGTCCCATTAAATGTATATATATACAAATTTTTAAAACGAAATATTTGTAAACATGTATAGACATGCTTTTTATGTATTTTGTTATTGATACACTGTCAAAAATGTCAGATGTTTCTGAATATATAAAAATGTACTGTAATCAAAAATGAAAATATACAGTAATATTTTCTAACTCACCTAAAGCTTAGAAAACCATTCTTTTACCTTTTATAATCCCAGAAAAATATTTGTTTTCGAAATTTAAAGAAGAATTTATAAAAATTTATTTTTATTAGTTGCCCGTCCTTTTCGGAAACGTTTCTAAGTAGCTTTTACTGTACAATAATCACTTTTCTCAAATCCAAATATCACTTTTTCGAATTCTATCAATTCTCAAGTAAACATTTTCAGCTGCATATTTGATTTTGTGCATGCAATTTTAGAAAAATAATGTTAATTTTCATATTAATGTTAATACTGTTAACATTGTATGTTTGTCTATTAAACATGTTCTGTGGATATCAAAGTCTTCTCGTATGAATTGGTAGAATCCGAAAAAGTGATATTTTGATTTGAGAAAAGTGATTATTGTACTGTAAAAGCTACTTAGAAACGTTTCCGAAAAGACGGGCAGCTAATAAAAATTAATTTTTATAAATTCTTTTTTAAATTTTGAAAATAAATAGTTTTCTGGGATTTTTAAGGTAAAGAAACGGTTTTTGAAACCTTAGGTGAGTTCGAAGAGGTTACTGTATATTTTCATTTTTGATCACAGTGCATTTTCATGTATTCAGAATCATCTGATATTTTTTACTGTGTACTAACTTTCCGGAAATGTGTGAAACAAATTAATAATTGATGATTACATCATTCAGTAAATCTCAGAAAGATATTTTAAAAAAGTAATTATGTAAACTGACAGTAATAGGTTTTTTTGAAAACTGCAAATCATTGTCGTTTAGAAATGTAATTGTCTTTTTTTTACAATTAAATTACAATTAAAAAAATTGATAGAATAACAGAGTCTTGGTTTTTCAATGAAAAATAACCTAATTTATTATTATTATTATTATTCAAAGAAATTTCATTGATTTAGATTATACGCGTGTTTTGCATAAATTGTTCTTACGAGTTTAGGTCTTTAAACAAACTAAAAAAGATGTTACAAGCAGAGAACACAATTTCATATCAGCCTGATAATAATTTTCCATACTTAAGCAACTTAATATGTTACCATAAAAATACGTAAAACAATGTATATGCTAAAAGTCGTACATCCGGCATGTATTTTTTGTTTGCACGTCACATTATTAATACAGACAAATTGTTTTCGTACTATCAGCATGTTTGTTTTAACCCTTTATCTACAGAAGGTAGTTATAAATACCATTAAAATAACTTATTATACTTTTTTTAATACGTCAGTTAGTTGTAATACTGTTTAGAATCAGGTATAGATACATTATTTTATATTGTTCCAAAAGCGTTATTGATTACACAAAACAAAAATAATTTTAAAAGGCTAATTTATCTTGCATTTGCATCATTTAAGCTTTCTTCGCGTTGAGGGAGGGGGATGGGGATGGGGATTTTTCAATGCGGAAATATTTCTATATATATATTGTAAGACCACCCTATTTGTACTTTTTATAATTCTACAAAATACTAAGAAAATAATTAAAAATAAAAGATTTGAGTGGGGTTATAAAAATTGTACAAAATCCCTGTAAATTCAAATTTAATTAAACCTTCTAAATCCTTTAATCCTTCTAAAATATTTCAAATATTTATTAAATGATTATGTTAATCTTTTAATTTATTTTAAACAATTTGCTTAAGAAAATAAGCGTTAGAACTTAAATTTTTCATGAATTCATAACCATAAAGGGTTAATGTGTAAATTTACGTTTCTCGTTTTTAGAGTTTAGGTATTGTAAGAACTTTAACACTTTCCGGCGCACTACTCTTTAAAGTTGGAATTTAAAGAAAAAAATAGGCAATCTATTTAGGCCTAGAGGAGTACACAGGTATTGTTTTGTAAAGATTACACTAACCATTTAATTATACAGCTGTTGCCGAAGTGGTAACCTCCCATAAGTAAAGTATTGATAAGCGCAGTGAGAAGAGCATTGTTGTGCAGCGCGTATTACAGTAAAACATTTTACCTATTATTTAAAAACAGTAGAGTTTGATCTCTGTGGTGCTGCCATCTAGAACTCATAGAAAGATTTAAAGTAGCCATTAGAGTAGTTTTTGAAATATTCACGAAGTTTTTGTGTCTCTAAACAGGGGGAACTTTAGGTGTTGCCGACCCGGCAACACTGCGCGTTAAGGGGTTAATTGGTATACACAATTAAGGCTTTTACAAATGTAAGTTTATTGTACCAATGAAATTATATATTTTACAATGTATGCATATGAATAAATAAAATACGGATTGTCATTCTATGTATTGTATTATTCGAAGGTTTAACTAAAAACTTACTAATCTAGAAACTATTATCAATTACAAATTAAGAAAAAAATAAACAAGTTTTAAAAACATTAAAAAAATTATCCTAAAATATCATTATTATTACTACACTGTAAAAAATATCCGTTAATATACACAAACTTTTCCCTAAAAATTACGGAATAGTTTCATTATTCCGAAAAAAACCAGAAGAATTTCTGTATTTGACATTTTGGAGTCACTAATTCCGTTAAATAACGGAAGTATTCCGTTATTTTAGTCAATTTTCCGAAAACAGTGAGTTTAGTGGTGCCATCTACCAGGAAAATAAAAACCTTATACTGAGTTGATGTTTTTAAACAATTTGCTAGACTATTTCTCTATTTCATTCTGTTTTAATAATAAAAAGCTAACGCATTTTTAAGATATTAAGAAAATAATAATAACTAAAAAAAAATTCATTTTAAGTTTAAAATAGCTGAAAGGGAAAGTTGATTGTGATTTTAAAATAATTTTTAATTTATTTTTATCACACACACACACACACACACACACACACATATATATATATATATATATATATATATATATATATATATATATATATATATATATATATATTAAGTGCGTTGGGTCTTTTGAAAAAAGTAAAAAAAAAATTCTTCTTTTAATTTTAATGTATATATTTTTTAATTTATTCAAATTAAGAAGTTCGCACATAAAATTAAAAATATATCGAAATATATTACCGAAATTCTTATAATTTTGGCGATTACATAAGAAATCAATAACTGAAATTTATTTTATAACCCATTGTAATTATCTTTATTGGGTTTACCTTAGATCGTCATAAAATAATTTGTTACAATGCACTTTTTTTTTCTTTCTTTTATTATGTTAGTATTTTTTTAAATAAATAAATAAATATCAATAATATTACAACATAATTTTAAAACTTTTCCAAAAAAGAAGGAAACAAAACTCTTAATAAATTCTTTCATGCATGTAATAATTTAAAGACTATTTTTTATACATATAAAGCTGAAAATAATAAGCTAAATATTCGAAATTATGGAAAGAAAATCGAAACTATGGAAAGAAATTATGGAAATTAAGAAATGTAATTTCGGGGATTACATATGTTATAAAAAATCAATTACTGATTTTTTTTATATAACCCATTGTAATTATCTTTATTGAGTTTACCTTCGATCGTCATAAAATAATTTGTTAAAATGCACGGTTTTTTTCTTTTTTTTAGCATGTTAGTATTTTTTTAAATAAATAAATAAATATCAATAATATTACAATAGAATTTTAAAACTTTTCCAAAATAGAAGGAAACAAAACTCTTAATAAATTCTTTCATGCATGTAATATTTTAGACTAATTTTTATATGTATAAAGCCAAAATTAATAAGCTAAATAATAGAAATTATGCAAAGAAAATCAGTAAAACATTTAGAATTATCCATTTAATAGAAAAATATTATCTCTACAAAAATAAACCTGCGTTCAAAATCTTATCTTTACATTACGAAATGTATCCGAAATAACTAAAGATATTTGAAAAGGCCGTTTGAATAATCCTGGTGTAATGGTATTACACTGGAAGCTACGACACAAGAAGCGCCGGGTTCGAACCCCATGGAAGGTATGTAACTATTCTTCACTGTTATTTAAATTAATTGTGTATAATGTGTCCCTGATGTTAACGTGTCTTTGAAAAGTAAAGAATAAAAATCACAAAGATGTTAGTTAGTCCTTGAGAAATTCTTTTAACTTTTCAAACAAAAATTTTTACGTAAGGAAAAAAATAAAAAAAACGAAAATATTTTGTGAAAAAACGGTACTATTTCTGGAATTTGCGGAAATTTTTTCTCCATTCATTCCATTAAAAAACGATTAGTACTGGCGTCTAGATTACCAGTACTATTTCCGTTTTTTAACGGAAATTTTTATCACAGTGTATGCTTAGTTTCGCATTTACTTGCAAGAAATTTTTTAATATTCATTTTTGAGATTTAAATATTATTCTATGCCGTAGATTATGCAAACCATTCAGTGATATTGAACTCCTTCTTTTAGATGCCTTAAATTTATGCAGTTTTCTAAACCTAACAAGGATTAATTAATAAATATTTTTGTACTTTATTAATTAAAAATATTTTTATATAAAATTTTAGTTAAACACTTAACTGGTTGCTTTTTAAAAAAACAATAAATTATAAATAACTAATAAACACCATTTTTAAGCTAAAACATTCTTAATATTTAGTCTAAACAATAGTGCCATTAAACATCATGAAATTGTAATTTAAAAAAATAGATATTTCAAAAAGTTTTTAGTGGTGGATCAAGCAAAACCTTTACCTACAATGTAAGAAAAATTTGCAATCCTATAGATCTATAGTTGCCCAAATCTGTATGTTTACTAACATTTTATCTGTGGACGGTACAAGAAAATGTGTAAATCTACGAAAATATTTTTTGTAAAGATGCAGAAATCTGTAACTTTACAATCCAATCTACTAAAATTACAGTTAAATTACTAAAATTTTACCTGTAACCTTGATTGCAGTTTCATAAAATATTATTAGTAACCTTACAGATTTTTTTTTTTTTTAAATTTTCAGTGCAAATTTGCATCTGTTACATGATTTTTTTCTGTTGCTGTTACATAAAAAGCTCTAGGAATTCGAGTTTCCTAGAAAACTTTTAGTTACTTTACGGATTTTTTTTCAGTGTAAATGACGAAAACGAAATTTATTTTCTTTTTTTAAATTATTTTCTTCTGAAAATAAAAAAAATAAATAAAAAATAAACAAAAAGCATTAATATGGGGCTTTCAAAACGTAACTAAACTTCAAAATTCACTGTAAGTGCTAACATAATATTAAAATTAAAAATTTATAATCATTATAAAAGTTTATGTTGTGCAATGTTGTGTTAAATATTATAAAAAATCAACTAACGTCAATGAATTCAATAGTTAATGTTGATCACACGGTCTGTATTTTAATGCATTGGAATAAAAGGAATTACTAAAAAATGACCTTGAAATAGGGCGACATCACGTACCAACTGTCTTTAGTTTTCACAATTAGTTGGTTTTTCTACAATGCACTTTATTTATTACTTCGAAAGCTGCGGAATTTGAAAATATACCAAAGTTAATAATGAAAAAGCAAAGATTATTCTTTCATCTAGTTTCACCTAAAAGAATGGACAAAGTAATTATAATGCTGTCATTTGAAGGCAAGAATATCGTTACGCATCTCCCAGAATGAAATTATATTTCCATGATTTCATTTATTTGACCTAAAATAATACGAATAAATGAAAAATTTATATCTATTATTTAATTAAATTTAAACATTGCACGCAGATATTTTCTAAATACAAGTTCTAAACAAGTAACTGGATTTGAAAAAAAAATATTTTTTTCAAAATTTTTGCACAAAGTATAACAAGTGATATATTGAAAATAAACGATATTTTTTTTCTCCGCCGGTAAAGGCTATATTGGTCCTGTTGGTAATCTGATATTTATTTTCCTTGATGCCCCCATCCTCTACGTAAGATTTAATTTTGTAAAGATTACATAAAAAATCTTGTTTATGTACTACGATTCATAAAAAACACTAAAATAAATGCATGATAGTGTTTCACTAGGAACTGTCGATAAAGTAAAACTCCAAAAATGTAGAATTAACTTGATTAAAGATAATATTAAATCAATTTATAACACAATTTTTCAATCGGTAAATCAATTATAACAGATGTAAATTTTCAAAGTGGGTGAAAAAGTCTAAATAATCAATCCTTTTGTTAGATAAATCCCCTTCTGTTATATATAGTGTTGAGCTGATCCACACTGTAAAAAAAAATCTGTAAAGGTACTAAACTTTTTCTTGGAAACTGGGATTCCAAGAACTTTTCCTGTAACGGTAACAACAAAAACTCAAGTTTTAGAATCGGTTACATGGATTTTTCCTGTTACCGTTACATGAAAAGTTCTTGGAATCCCATTTTCCTAGAAAATGTTTAGTACCTTTACATTTTTTTTTTTTTTTTTTTTTTTTTTTTTTTTTTTTTTTTAACAGTGCATAGTATTAGACCAGATTATGTAATCATCAAAGGTTTTTTGGGTAAAATCTTCCTCTAGAGTTTGGTTCCGGGATGGCTCAGTTGCAGGCTTCACCCAGTACATCCTTTCACCCAATACAAAAAATAAATAAATAATAAACAAAAAGCATAAAAATGGGGCTTTCAAAACGTAACCAGAACTTAAAATTTGACTGTGAGTGGTAACATATTAAAATTAAAAGTGTTATAACCATTATAAAAGTTTATGTTGTGCAATGTTGTATTAAATATTATAAAAAATCAACTAACTTCAATGAATTCAATAATTAATGTTGATCACACGGTCTGTATTTTGATGCATTAGAATAAAAGGAATTACAAGAAAATGACGTTGAAACAGGGCGACATCACGTACCAACTGTCTTTAGTTTTAACTATTAATTGGTTTTTCTACAATGCACTTTATTTGTTACTTCGAAAGCTGCGGAATTTGAAAATATACCAACGTTAATAATGAGAAAGCAAAGATTATTCTTTCATCTAGTTTCACCTAAAAGAATGGACAAAGTAATTATAATGCTGTCATTTGAAGGCAAGAATATCGTTACGCATCTCCCAGAATGAAATTATATTTCCATGATTTCATTTATTTGACCTAAAATAATACGAATAAATGAAAAATTTATATCTATTATTTAATTAAATTTAAACATTGCACGCAGATATTTTCTAAATATAAGTTATAAACAAGTAACTGGATTTGAAAAAAAAAATATTTTTTCAAAACTATTGCACAAAGTATAACAAGTAATATATTGAGAAAAAAAACGATATTTTCTTCTCCACCGGCAAGGGCTATATCGGTCCTGTTTGTAATCTTATATTTATTTTCCTTGATGCTCCGATCCTCTACATAAGATTTCATTTTGGATTAATATTAGATTTATTTATAACACAATTTTTCAATCGGTAAATCAATTGTAACAGATGTAAATTTTCAAAGTGGGTGAAAAAGTCTAAATAATCAATCCTTTTGCTAGATAAATCCCCTTCTGTTATATATAGTGTTGAGCTGGTCCACACTATAAAAAAAAAATCCGTAAAGGTACTAAACTTTTTCTTGGAAACTGGGATTCCAAGAACTTTTCCTGTAACGGTAACAACAAAAACTCAAGTTTTAGAATCGGTTACATGGATTTTTCCTGTTACCGTTACATGAAAAGTTCTTGGAATCCCATTTTCCTAGAAAATGTTTAGTACCTTTACAGATTTTTTTTTTTTTTTTTTTTTTTTTTTTTTTAACAGTGCATAGTATTAGACCAGATTATGTAATCATCAAAGGTTTTTTGGGTAAAATCTTCCTCTAGAGTTTGGTTCCGGGATGGCTCAGTTGCAGGCTTCACCCAGTACATCCTTTCACCCAATACAAAAAATAAATAAATAATAAACAAAAAGCATAAAAATGGGGCTTTCAAAACGTAACCAGAACTTAAAATTTGACTGTGAGTGGTAACATATTAAAATTAAAAGTGTTATAACCATTATAAAAGTTTATGTTGTGCAATGTTGTGTTAAATATTATAAAAAATCAACTAACTTCAATGAATTCAATAATTAATGTTGATCACACGGTCTGTATTTTGATGCATTAGAATAAAAGGAATTACAAGAAAATGACGTTGAAATAGGGCGACATCACGTACCAACTGTCTTTAGTTTTCACTATTAGTTGGTTTTTCTACAATGCACTTTATTTGTTACTTCGAAAGCTGCGGAATTTGAAAATATACCAACGTTAATAATGAGAAAGCAAAGATTATTCTTTCATCTAGTTTCACCTAAAAGAATGGACAAAGTAATTATAATGCTGTCATTTGAAGGCAAGAATATCGTTACGCATCTCCCAGAATGAAATTATATTTCCATGATTTCATTTATTTGACCTAAAATAATACGAATAAATGAAAAATTTATATCTATTATTTAATTAAATTTAAACATTGCACGCAGATATTTTCTAAATATAAGTTATAAACAAGTAACTGGATTTGAAAAAAAAAATATTTTTTCAAAACTATTGCACAAAGTATAACAAGTAATATATTGAGAAAAAAAACGATATTTTCTTCTCCACCGGCAAGGGCTATATCGGTCCTGTTTGTAATCTTATATTTATTTTCCTTGATGCTCCGATCCTCTACATAAGATTTCATTTTGGATTAATATTAGATTTATTTATAACACAATTTTTCAATCGGTAAATCAATTGTAACAGATGTAAATTTTCAAAGTGGGTGAAAAAGTCTAAATAATCAATCCTTTTGCTAGATAAATCCCCTTCTGTTATATATAGTGTTGAGCTGGTCCACACTGTAAAAAAAAAAAAAAAATCCGTAAAGGAACTATACTTTATCTAGGAAACTGGGATTCCAAGAACTTTTCCTGTAACGGTAACAACAAAAACTCAAGTTTTAGTATCGGTTACATGGATTTTACCTGTTATCGTTGCATGAAAAGTTCTTGGAATCCCATTTTCCTAGAAAATGTTTAGTACTTTTACAGATTTTTTTTACAGTGCATAGTATCAGACCAGATTATGTAATCATCAAAGGTTTTTTGGGTAAAGTCTTCCTCTAGATTTTGGTTCCGGGATGTCTGAATTGGCGGCTTCACTCAATACATCCCTGGTTCGAATACTGGCTCGGACTTTTTTCATCCGTCATTTCATCAATTTACATCTGTTACAGATAATATGTTTGTCTCATTACAAACATTTCCTAGATCGAACAAAAATAGCTGAAATGTTTTAAATGTTTTTTTCTTTAATTTTACACAATATTTTTCAAATTTGACAGTCAAATTCAGAGAAGTAATCGTAGACATCAAGATGATGAAAAAGGCTATAAAACATAATTTTTTACAGAAAAATTAAAATATTTTAATACAAATATAACAATATGTATTTTCTTTTGTATGAGATGTGATAACATCCTGAAATAATTTGGAAAAACATGCGTATCAAGCATTCGATAATACCTAATGAAGTGAAAATTTCAGCAAAAAATGTAGGAGCGTCAAGTACATACCGCTGGCGCTATAATTGAAGCTTCTACTATTTTTGTTTGGTGTTATCACACATACAGCAAAATTTAGAATACCGATAAAATGGTTTATTATAATATACTCAAGTTTTTTTTATAGTTATTAACTTCAATGCAACGCAAGTTGGATTGACTGTAAATGGTGATGAAATACCACGTATTTTTGATTATATGGTATTTCAATCTCCACTTAATCGCAAATATTGGAATTTCGCAAACATGGGGTTCCAATCGCATGGGAAACATCCAAACACAACCACGGGATTTGCAATCCCATGTTTGCGATTCAATTGTAATTTTCAATCCTCTTGATGGTTACTATCACTCCTTCAAATCTGCCTAATTTCGGAATACGCATTAGATGAGTAATGTAACATGTATAATTGGGTTGAAATGTATGTATATATACATATATATACATAAATCTGGCCATTAATTTATCGTAAATCTGTATTCAATAATGTAATTGTGTAGTAAAAAGACAGAAAACATCAAACTGTCACTAATAAAAATAAGTTCTCCAAAATAAAATATATTAAAAATTTAACGTTTTAAAATATATTAAAAATTTAACGTTTTTATTTATTTTGAAAGTAAATAAAATGCTAAAAGTTTTTCTCTCTAATTTAACAGATACTATCAGAATCTCATTCGAAAATACTTTTTCCATCTTATTGTTTGTTTCAATATTTGTTATGATAAAAATAATTACAATATTTTCTCAATATGAACTTATAATAGAAGAAAAGGAGATGAAAGCTATACACAGGAGTAATTTCTTTCTTTTCAAAGCTAAACGATATTTCAAAGGTTTAATAGCAATGTGTATTTTGTTTTGTTTGTAGAAAAGATTTCGCGTAATCATGTATAAAATTGTTTAAAATTGTAGCCATCTCTGAAATGAGGTTTTTTTTTTAACTGTTTGCTTCTTTTTCCTGAGAGGAACAGCTAAAAAATAAAAAAGTACTTAATTTTATAGCCTTCCGATATATCAAAAAGTAAAATTTTCTTATTCATGCATGACAGTGTTTTAAAAAATTTATATTTTGTTCAAATTTAATATTACATTTTTTAAAAGCAACGGATATAAAAAGTAAATCAGAAATTTAAATATCAAAGAATTGTTGTTTATTTCGCGAAATACAATTTTTCCTATTTCAACTATACAGCTTTATTGATGTTGTTTCTTTTTAAAATATCAGTTAGGTGCACTGTACAAAAAATGAGATAACGAAAATATATGCATTTGTAAATAATTTGTTTGTTTAAAATATTATAAGATAAATAATTGTCATATAAATTACAGAAAAAAAACCTTTGAACTATGTCTACTATAGAAAAATTACTTTTCTTTTGCCAGGTTTGTTAACTCAATTTAAATTAATTCAAATACTTACGTAAACAATACTTGAAATTTTTGCTCAAACCATTTGTTAAAAATATGAAAATAAGTTAGTCTCTGAAATGTCTAATAAATTAAAGTGTTGAAAACAACGACAAAAAAATGAAAGTTTTCCGTTAGAATCATTGTTTGTTTGCCTTGTCAGGATACCTTTTAAAAACTCATGTGTGTTTATTAAAAGTGTATTTTAAAGCATGAAATACGGACATTAAGACTATCGTTGTGCGGATTAATATTTTAAATTTTATGATACACTAGATTAATATAGAATAGGTTTACTGTTATGTTGATTAAATTTAATTAGTTCGCATTCATTTACCTAGAAAATAAGGTAATTTTAATTGGTGGTGAAAATGCTGCAAAATGAATTTTGTTAGACTTTTCCATAAGCAAAATTGTATTTTTTTGATTATAGATGTTTTTGAAAATGTTTTATAACACAGCATTTATATGCCAATAAAAAGTATTATGTGAATTGATAGCAGTAAATGTTCATGAAAGGTTATATATACAACGTGATTTAAAACTATATGTCAGAAATGTAAAGACAGATAGAGGGGATTTTAGTAAGCATATTTCGTATAGGATTGTGGGTGCAGAAATGCAAAGTTGAGGCAATAAAGAGGCTGTTAAATTCAGTGCATTAAAGCATTTCGCTATCTTGAATTGTCATTCTTTGCGCGGATTTCAAGCCACGAGTGACGTTAAAGCAACGTGGAGCTTCTCGATATGAATCTCATGTATGAGACTTTGCAAGAAAATAAAGTGGCTGTTCAAAGGAATTACATGGAACGATTTCGAAGTCGGATTTGTCTACTTGGAAACTAGTTACCGTGATATGAAAACTGATGATATAGCAGAATACGTGCTCCGGAAAAAGCATATTATGCGCAGTCGAGGAATCTCTTTCGAAAAGCTCATGAAATGTTGGATATAAACCATTTTCTTCCTGAGTCACATATAAAATACTTGTTGGCAACGATGCATGCTGTTCGCATCTTGCGGGGAATGACGATTCAAGTAAGTGAAGCCTATTCATCCGTCGAATGCAACAGCACCTCCTACTGCTCAACGCTGCATTTCCGCACCTACAATAATATGAAATCTGGTTACTAATGGCACTTCTACCTGTCCTTACATTCGTCACATATTGTATTGCATTTTATATATTTATGCATTATGTATGCATTTATGAAATATTATACGCTATGCCCAGCTTGTGCAGTTCGCGAATTGGCCGAGATTCCTGGCCAAAGTGCGAAATACATGAAATGAACAGCGACCTATGTGTTTTGACTGGCCAGTTCGGGAACTGGCCGGAAAGCATTTGACAACATACGAAATATGGATTGAAGGCTAATCGATAGTGGCACATGCACACGCGACAGTAAATTATGTTCCATGCTGTGAGGATTATATTATTCTGAATTGCTGGATAATTTTTCTCTTCTTTCATTTATTTTGATAAAGTTGATATTTTTGTGACTATTATATTCTCATCTGTTGGAGATTTCTGCCTTTTGTGTCTAAGTTCGAAACATTGGATTAATTGAAAGTATTGTATTCTTCCTATTCGTGTTGTATTTTAATGTCTACTTAATCAATACTCTATAAAAAACATATTGCTTCCCATATTAGTGACGCATGTGAATTTCGTTATGTTTGAAATAGTTTAATGCCATTTAAATACATTAAAAATGATCTTTTTCCATTCACTCCAATGTTACGAAATACTTTTGAATGTCTATGAAAACGAACTATAATTGAGTTTTATTTCATACTATTATCTAATTATTTCATAGAATAAAGATAAGAGTTTGCGTCCATCTTAATGCTGTACAATAATTCCATTAAAATTGAGGTAATGCAACAACATTATTAATGCAACGTAACTACATTTCCAATCGATGATACCGAATGAAATATTTTTGTGTGTAACGGTAAAATAACCAAGCAAGTACAGACTTCGCATTCAATACCGAAATTTATTGATAAACTTAAACGTAATAATAATAATTAAATGTCAACCCAAGTTTTTACTCGAATTAGAACATGGGCAGCAATACGAACAGACAAATTGAAATAATAAACACTTTCAGATATCTTAGAAAGGGTTAGGCCGACTGCCTATACCCATTTCGCAACCTGACCGATCACGTATGGCCACTTTGCGAATGGGCCGATCACATCTGACGAATTCTCAAATTGCTGATCAATTTCCAAATTGGCCATTAAATGTAAAACATTGCTTACCAATTCGGCGAATTGTCAATTTCTGGTTTAGATCACAACATATATATATTTGCATATTAGATATTTATGCATTTTCACCATATTGACCATATTGAATAATGGTTAATAATTTGAAAGAATACATTCATATCTTCAAGTAAGTTATTTTACGTAATATTAGAAGAATCAATAATTTTTAGTTTTTAAAAACAAAGCGGAGAAAGTAGCATTACAATTTTTCCCTATTGTAAGACTGTCGGTTTGTTAAGTAAGGACCTAAGTGACTTTTTTTAACTAATATTTGTAAACAAATTGTGTTGGTCGTGGCGATCTCATCTCAGGCCTCCCAGATCATCTGATTTATCTCATCTTCATTTGTTTTTCTCTGGGGGTGAAATTGTATTGTGTATGACACGACTGTAAGTTTGAAATGAATCTGTAGACATAAATGTACAGCACTGTGGCTCCCATCGACGTAAAAACCAGAATATTTAACAATATTCGTCAATCCATGTCTCGTAGGTGTCATGCATGCTTCCATGAAATATCGAACATATCCTGTATGTCTTGTAAGTCACACATAATACTGTTTTCTGATTAAGAAAACGTTTTATTTTTCGTTCTATATTGTCGATTTATTATACATTTGTGCTTCTTTATCATGTAAGGATCTGTGCTTTCATATATAATTATGGTTCCAAGTGACGATCTCTACCTCACCTCCAAGTTTGTACACAAAGATGTGGGATACCCTATGTATACATGCGGGTGTATGTATTTATGCAAACATTTTCTCGTAATACAGCATGTAGTTTAAGAAAAAATCAGTAATTCTCTGCTGTAAACAATGTATTAACTAAAAATAAATTAAGCTTCTTATGAAAACCAAATATCTTAAAAAATGTTTTACGGTTTTAATGAAGATTTAAATATTAAAACTTGCAAGCGTTTGCGTTAATCCTTTATAAAGAGAACTAAGTTAAAAACTTCCATTCAAATATTTCAAGGTTTTAGTTAAAAACATCTGCTAGAGACAGGTAAGTAAATTGCTTGAGATATGATCATTAAAGTAACTTTTTAGAAAACTTGGAATTTAAAAGTTTCAGAGTTTAAGAAATTTTTTTTATTTACTTTAGCTTTTCAGATGCTTATTTATTTTTTTAAACCTTGTTTGAAAAAATGAATTCCTTAACTCTTTAATATTTTTATAACAAACATTTTCAGTTTTTTTTTATAAATTCTTAAAACGTACATTTAAAATAGTATGATGTAAAATTGATTAAACAACATACATAACAAGATCGATGAATATTTTCATTTTATTCATATTTATATTCCTTGCTATTTTTATTATTTTAAAAAATGTGACCCAAACGACTGATTTTGTATTTCTGAGTTTCAAGAGAAAGAAGAATTTTTGAAGTATTTTTCTGATGAAACTTTTTGTGATATTTTATTGTATTTTTGCATGGTGCAGGATGTAAAATAGTGCATTTTACATCCTGTGCTATTGTTATAATTTAAAAACAATGACATGAAGTAAAAACGTACTTCATGCAACTGCGATTTTTTTAGATTGTTTTGCATTTGTTTTTATGATAGAAAAATCCCATGAACAAACTATACATGTATGTTGTAAAGTTTTAAAAAGTCCTTCCGGCAATGCCGGGAGGAAGAGGTAGCTTTCATATACTTATATATTTATTTATTTATTTTAAAGTAAGTTAAATTGTTCAAAAATACTAAGCTCAAATTAGTGGAAATAATCTTATAAAATTAGTGATTTTATAAGATTGAATACTAGTTTTTGTCAAGACTGAATATTAATAGGAATTTTTAGAAATTAGTCATCTTTTATTCGACCTGGTTTTACTTTAAGCGATTTAGAGAGTCACCAAATTCCACGATATCATAAAGTGTATGCCATTTTAAAGCAACATTGTGGATCATTCAGATCAGACCGTTTCAAAATGTCAGCCATAAGCAAAATTCAAAGTGCTATAACTCAATCATTTTTTAAGATATAGACAAAATAAAAAGTGTTCTGGAATCGTTGTTTTAAGTTCTAACACGCAAAAGAAAAATATTTTTCAACTTATAATTTTTTTGCATTTAATTTTAAATTTTTAAATTTTTAAAACATTTAAAATGGCCATTATTTTAAAGCAAAATGGTGGATGATACTGGCCAACGAACTCGGTCGAGACATTTGTATGTACTATATACATACCAAGTTTCATTCAAACCGGTTCATAAATACGTTAGTTATCGCATGACAAAAATCAGATATATATATATATATATATATATATATATATATATATATATATATATATATATATATATATATATATATATATATATATATATATATATATATATATATATATATATATAAATATATATATATATATATATATATATATGGTTATATATATATATATGTCAACATTGGAACGGAGGGTGGTTTTGGGGTCTGGGGGTCACGATCGGTGAAAATATACCAAAATTTTCCGGAAGCTTTTCAATTCGTTAACTGCAAAGAAAAGTTTCGTCTGAATGCTTCTCTGATTTTCAAACGTCCAATTTAATAATCTTTAATAATCTTCTTCAATAAAGTTTCAAGTCTTAAAATAACATCATTTGTAGCTTACAAAAAAGTATAAATTAATTAAATTATTTCATTCTTTTTTATTATAAAAATTAGTTATATAAAAAACTTTTTTTCAAATTCAATTACGTTTTAATATTAGATTTATTCAAGTTTTATTTCGTTTTAAATTTCTTTTTAGCCTTAATTGAAAAAAAAATGTGTATCGAATATTTTAAAAGCTGTTTTGGACATTTAATTAAAGTTGGGTAATTATTCAATGTTTAAATTATTTCATATTTTATAAACTGATTTATATGGAAAGGTTTTTTAAAACAAAAATGGTGTAATTTAATTTTAACATTTCTTTTCTTTTAATTTGAAAATATAAGATATCTGATTATCGTCACAAAATGTACAGTAAGTAATAATTGTAAAAAATGGACTTTTCAAAGTAATTATAAAAGAACTTTACGGGGGAAATCAATAGCTTCTTTTTCCATATAAAAGAAAATACTAAAAACTTTAAATTAATTTTTCATTTAGATTTACTGATTACCTAACGTTATTAATTATCAATGAAAATGACACTTAAATTAATGACTTTTTGGTCGAGTTCACGTAAGTAAATAATTTAATCATTAGTTTATTCCAGAAATGTAGCGTGGAATTCACTCTAAAGAGTTTCACGACGCATTAACTATATTTGAGATGTTAAAATATTGCAGAAACATTTTTAACCTTGAGTGCCCTTTGTTAATCCGATATTCAATATTAAGTACTTCAATTATGCGAAAAATGTACTTAAATAAATTAGAAATTCAAGAGGGAGTTTAAATACTTAAGAAATCTAAGAAATTTCCTACTACGCTATAAACAACTTGCAAAACTTTCTAAATTTGTTAAATATATATATAGTTTCTTACAAAAATGTGCAATAAATATTCAGTTTCTACTTAAACCATGAGAATTGATAGAATTCCAAACTAAATAATCCAGAAATATATTCCAGCAAAATTGATTTTATATAACAAAATAAAAATTCTTTTGAATTTGTCCAGGAAGAAAACAAAAGTCATGCCATGGAAATATTCATCACAATTTAACTCTGAATGACATTTTATACTTTTACATGCCAAGTAAACCGCGACTTTCTTTACTTGCAATAAAGAGCGGAAATTCGCAAAATCAGGAAAATTCATTCGACAGGAATCGTTCAAAAGCGATATATTTGGAACTAGACCAATTTACAATATTTGATCTGTAATCGAAAAAAAAAAAATTCAGAATAAGGGTTAAGTAGTCATGAACCCTTTGAATTAACATAATATATAAAAAGGTGGTCTCTGTAAGAATTGCGGCCACTCTATATTTGATTTTTAACTATAAAATTGAAAACAAATAGTAAGAAAAAAAATTATTTACCAATTAAAGCTTTAAAAAAAAGTATACACATATGTAATGTTTTTAAATTTATTTTTAAAGGTAATAGAACTTTTACGAAAGAATAATTCTTGCACTCCTTGTGTGCACGATTTTTCACCTTTGAATGGTTTCGACAAACCAAATTCTTTTAATGAATAGAATTGTAGTGTACTTTCAAAATGACCCAAAATGAAAAAATGTATACTTATATGTTCAGAGAGAAATAAATGTTTTTTAAAAGAAATTCGAAATACCGAGATTTTTCGCATACAAAAGTACTCGAGAATTCTAAACTTCTTACTTTAGGAACATAAAGCCTTGTAATTTTATTTCCTTGATGTATCTCTGTATGTGTAATGTGCAATTTCAGCACTAAATTTTCAGTTTCGACTTAAACCATCACGATTGTAAGAATTCTAAATTAAACAATCCAGAAATGTATTTTAGCAACATGCATTTTTCATATAACAACAAAATTCTTCTACATTTTACCCCCCCCCCCCAAAAAAAAGAAAAAAAAGATTTATTTAAAAATAAGTACTAAAATAAATACAATTACTAAATGGTACACTTATAAAAAGAATATATTTAAAATACAATTAAAAATTCAACGATTCATTCGTTTCTACGAACATCGTCAGGATACAATATAAAGGATTTATATTGTATATTTTCTTATATTATATTTTCTTGTATTATAATTTATGGTGCAGTTCTAATTCATAATTATTAACTATTTAATTCATAATTATTAACAAGATTTATGCTATGGAAATATTCATTTCAATTTCAATCCGAATTATATTTTTTACTTTTACGTACCAAATGAACCGTGTCTTTCTTCACGTATAATATTCGAAAGAATATTATACGTGATATTTAGAGAATATTCGAAAAATGAACAACATTCATTCGTGAGAAAAAGTCCAAAAGCGATATGTTTGGAATTGGACCAATTTACAATATTTGATGTATTATAGAAAGAAAAACCATGCAGAATAAGAAATAAAACATAACTGGATTTTTTTTTAATTTAAAAGTAAAAAGGAAATAGGAAACAGTATATTAAGGTGCAACACTAGTCACAGGGAAAGGCCCGAATGATAATGTAAAGTCTATTGGAGCGTTCTTTTCAAATATCTCGCTCAAATTTTAATATATTTACATGATTATTTTTGCATAGGATAGCTAAGGGCGATCTACAACCGGCCTAGTTTTTACTTTTTTGATTTTGCTTACATATATTTTATATTATGATAGTGTCAATATTAGTTTAAAAGTTTTAAAAGTTAAGATAATTAAAAAAATAATCTGAAAACAAGGTTGAAAAAGTACAAAACTAGGCCGGTTTTAGATCGTCCTCAGTCATCCTTGCAAAAAAAAAGATCATGTAAAAATATTAAATAGATACTTGAAAAGATACTTGAAAAGAACGCCCCCATAGACTTACCATTATCATTCGGGCTTTCCCTGTGATTAGTGTTGCGCCTTAAGCTCTTCAGATCTTCAGACCTGATGTATCCTTTAGGATGCATACAGCGGGGGTCAAAAGTTTCCGGCCAGCAAAAATTTTTCAGTTAATTTGTAAGTATACCCATAAAAAGGGGAATTTCAAAGCGATACTTATACATTCTATTGACATAATTGTTAGGAACTTATTGAATAACATGAAAATATCAATAAATTTAACTGACAAAATTAAGCACAAAGGAAAACGCCTGTTCTCAAAAGTTTCAGGTCACCTTCGCAAGTTCTGAAAAAATGGTGTTGTAATAGAATATTACAGTGATCAACAACATTTACAATTAGTATTTTATCGTATTAGTATTTTATAACCTTTAGTAATTATTGCTGCTTCGCAGCAACTTGGCATTCATATAATCAACGGTTAAAGATCGTTTATGACGCGTTTTTTCCACATTTCTTATTTTCTTTAAATTTCAGCTGAGTTTCAATATTTATAGTTTCGCAGACATTTTTCAACTTTTTTAAAAAGATTTTCTATTGGATTCGTGTTGCGCGTTTGGGCTGGCCATTTCAAAAACGAAATATTTTTGTGTGAAAACCATTGATAGTCGATGCTTTTATACGTTCCTTATGTCGTTATCTAGTTAAAACAAATAGTTACAATAATTTTTTTCTTCTAATGGGGCAGCGAATAATCTTGCAAGATATCCTATGCATCATTCATTTTGCCAGAAATTTCAAATAACAGACTGACACCTTTTGAAGGAAATACACCCAGAGCATAGCATGTCCTCCACCGGGCTTCATTGTAGGAATAAGATAGTTTGAATCATATCTTTTGTCGTTAGGTCATGGGACATAGTGACTGACATCACTCCCAAAAAAGTTTCAAATTCGATTGACGAAAAAAAGTACTTTTTTCCAGTTTTCCATTTACCACACTTTGTGTTTTTTTTAAACGCCAGTCGGGTACGTAATTTTTTTTTTACCTCTAAAAATTTTTTGAACACGGACTCTTCCATAAATTTCTGTATCACGTAAACATCTTGACACGGCATACTGAATTATTTCAGCAATATTTTTATTCCATAAATCGCAGAATATTGCAACAGAATTTTTATGCAGGTCATCGATTATTTTTCTTCTGATAATTCTATTCACAAGAATATTCAATTTCCGGGGTCTCCCGGACCTCAGAAAGTCCTAAAGGACATAGCCATTATTATATAATTTTTAAATATCGTTTACAGTCCATATATGCCGATCGATAACTTTGCCGCAATATCTCGAAAAGATTGGCCCTTTAGCGACAAAGTAATCACACATTTACGAACAATAATTGTTCAACTTTTCAACTTTGATTTTAAACTATGCTATTCATGTTGATTCTTTCACAAACACAGCCAAAAAATACTTTACCGATAGAAAACTAGTCGTTGGAGGCCACCGTAATACTTACCCATCATGGATATGCATAAAATAATATATGAAAACATAACATATGTAAACAATTTATAAAATGCATTACAATTCCAAAACAAAATATAAACGTATAATTAAGTATTTTTAACACATAATCATGCTCTATTAATGAATTTCTGATGAACCAATTTCGATAAATTGTATAAAACGCCAAACAATTCAAGTAGCACTGAATTGCACAAAAGAAACATCCTTATAACGCCAAAAATATTAATTATATTCCCTAACGGTTTCTTGCATCGAATTAAGTGTCTCATTTCCATTTAAAATATACCTTTGAATTGAGATTTGAATGAAATACAGGGTCATGAAAAATCAAAGAATGAGGAAAACAGGATTAGACATATCTCGACAACTAATAATCCGATCGACTTAGTTTTATGCGCAAAATTTGTGTTATTTTATTGAATTTTACGTCCACTCCTTAAAATAAAAAAATTCGAAAATTTTTATATACCTTTTATCAGAACGAGTTTTTCGAGAGTAAATAGTTCCGGATAATCGAAGTTACTGATATTAAATATGCTTCGTCCCATTCTTACATGCTAAGCACATACAAAATTTCAAATCTCTATCTCAATTTGTTCGGGAGATAGAGCGGTTACAGACAGACAGACAGACACACAGACACACAGATGGACGGACGGCAAATTTTTTTTCTGAAAATATGTTTTTCGGAATCTTTAGTGTCGGAAACGTGTAAATCCGTCAAAATTTTTTTTTTCGATATTCAAAATGATTGCAAGTCTTACCCTATACTACGTATGATGGGTTAGCAAAAACTAAGGAATGATGAGTGGTCGGAAACTTTTGCACACGAGAACTCGAATTATACCCCTTTGCATGAAGCGTCTTCAGTATCCAATCAAAATGCTCACCTGGTCAGAGGTCATTCACATATTCCTAACTTTTGTAGCAATTGTGCTTCTTCTTTGCTGAAACCTTCTGGTAAATAAATCAATGAAGCTAATTGGCCGGAAACTTTTAACCGCCACTGTATCTTAACATTTTTTTTTTCATGTGTGTAAATAACATTAAAAAAGAGACGTTGATGTGAATGAAGCCTAACAGGTAACAAAACTAAGCAAAAATTTATTTCTTACGGTGCTTTCTTAAACGAACTACGTGTTATATAAACATGGCTTGCAGCAGAAATGGTCGAAGTGTACAAAAATGAAAACGTCAGTAATTTTACTATGCATTAAGATATATTTAGCAGAATCCTTTTGTAATAAACAATTATTAAAAATATATTTATTTTAGAAATAAGTTGAAAACTGACGTTATACAATTAAAGATAAAAAAAACTTCTTTAAACACCATAAGTAAATTAATTAATTAATTTATGTATGATGTTTAAAGAAATTTTTTATCTTCAATATTTATTTTAGGTTCTTCAATGCTTTTGCAATACAAAATTATAAAAAAAATTAAAAATCCTAAGAAATTTTGAAAAAATGTACATTTTGGACCCTCATGTATCATGAAATTTTGTCTGCAAAAAATTAATTAAATTTTTCTTTAGCTGTTCAATCTTTCTTAACTGTCAGTCTGTTAAATCCACAACTGAAAATTTTAAGAAAAGTAAATAAAAAGCCCTGGGGTCCGAAGAGGTTAATTAATGTTATATATATTATAAGTTACAAACAGTAATTTACATTAATACTTACGGCAATAGCTCTTTCCAAGGCAGGCGACGTAAGTCGAGGTACATTTAGGCGAGCAAAAAATAATAAGCCTTGAAAATTCTCCAAAATCTAATGAAGTACGTATTCTATTGTATTTAAGGGAGATCCGAACCCCATTTTCGGCCAAAAATCATCAAAAGTTCAATTTTTTTTTCTCAGAAAACGATAAAATATACATTTGCGAATATCCATGCAAAATTTCAGAACTCGGGGACACTTGGAACAGGTAGAAAATGAGTTTTTTAAATTGTACTCACTATAGAGTTTAAAGGACTAGCGGCCATTTAAAACGTGTTTTCCTGAAAATGACTTTTTTCATATTTTGCCTAAGTTCAAAGTACTAAGGCTCAGTGGTAAAATGATTTAGAAACAAAGCGTTTATCTTTTTAGAATCTTAAAAATATTTGCAACAAAAGTAAGGAGAGATTTTTTTATCTATTTCTGAAAATTTTACATAAATTGGTAAACATGAAAATTATAACGAATTTAAGGAAATTTACCATGCGTATTTTTTTTATTAAAATAGAAAATTAAAAATATCTCTCCTTAGTTCTTTTCTATATACTATAACACTATTTAAGAAATTTTAGTAATACTGAAAATTGAATGAGGAGTAGTAATTTTAAAAAGTGTATTTTTAGACAAAAAAAAAAAAAAAAAAAAAAAAAAATCAAAAATCCCCATAAAAAATATACTTTTTAATAAAAAGTAAATTTTTTTGCTAATTATTCTTTACAAGAAGATTCTTAAATAGTACACCAAAATTCATTACTTTAAAATCAATAATAAAAATTTTGGGTTTTTTCTTACGGGTCTCCCTTAAGGATTATGTTAATACAATTATTATTTGCAAATAATAATAATAATAAAGTGCATTTTTTACACAAGAATAACTTGAGATTTTTATTTGATCTGTACTTTTAAGCTGAGCAAGAATACTCTTTAAATATAATAAATCGGATTTTGACTATTCCGATGTGAATCCATGGATCTTACCAGCCAGAAAAAAAGCTATGCTAGATTAAATTTATATTTGAGGCGTAGATGCGGAAGCTTATCTACTTATATATAGATTTTGTCAACCTCAAACCATCTCTGTTCAGAGTATTTTACTTTAAATTATTCAAATCTATAAAAATACACATTATTCTTTAGGAATCATTGATGAAAACTAAAAAAGTAAAATTTTACATGTGGCTTATTTAAACTGCTGTAGATTTAATGTTTAAATTTTGTCGATGTTCATTGTTCATATCAAATTACCATGCTTATTTTTTATGTAAACAAACAGAAATCATTAAAAATCTTTTGACATCATTAACGTATGGACTGTTGAAATTAGCTTTTGTTTTGGAATGAAGGTAAAAAATGCCATAGTTTCTTTTGCATGTTTTGAATTTCTACGTGTAACTTGTTTAAAAAAAGAATTGATTTGTTGTATCATTAATCCATTTCTTCCGTATTTAACGAATATAATTTCTTCTCAACATCGCACAATTTTAAACAACCCCTTTTATATTTACCGTTAAAAGGGCATTTACTGTACTACGAAATATGATCTTTTACTTAATTTTATTAAACAAAATTGTCCATGTTTCCTCTTTATATATGCAAAATGCTTTAAAATTCAAACCGTAAAGTCAGAGGGATGGTAATTAGCATAAATTTAATGAAAAATTGCAGTGCAACATAGGGTTGCATATCACCCTTTTTAACCTTTATCTACCACATTATGAATTCAGGAAAATTTTACATTCTAAAGCATTTTACACAAGTTGTTTAATCTAAATTAAAACTTTTACGTAATTATTTAATAAATATCTGAAGGATCTTAAAGGGATTGAAGGATTTAGAAGAATTAATTAAATTTTAATTTACAGGGATTTTGTGCAATTTTTACAGCCCATAATTTTAAAACCCATTTTATAATCAAATCTTTTATTTTTTATTATTTTCATAGTATTTTGTAGAATTATAAAATGTACAAATATAATGTTCTTACAATATAAATATAGAAATATTTCCGAATTGAAAAATCCCCATCCCCCTCTCTCAGTGCCAAGAAAGCTGAAAAACTGCAAAAGCAAAAGAAATCATCCTTTTAAAAATATTTTTGTTTTGTGCAACTAATAATGCTTTTTTAACAAGATAAAGTAATGTATCTGTAACTCATTCTAAACAGTATTACAAATAACTGACGTATTAAAAGAATGTTATAATAAGTTATTTTAACCGTACTTATAAGTTCCGTCGGCAGATAAAGGGATAATCAATAATACACAGTGATCTACACTAACCCAACCTTTATGGTGGTTAATAAGAATCGAAAAACTGAACTATATTCTAAAGAATCTTTTAATAGACATGCTCTCATTTTTTGTAAGTATAACACCAAAATAAATATGGTAGAATTTTCTATAATGCGCGACAGTGCTATGCACGTCTCTTTTAACATTTTAGACTGTTATATCTGTTCATACGATATCGTCCATTAAGTTAACATCCTGTTTTTTCGAAACTATTAGCAATGTTATCACGTTTTTTACAAAATTTTTTGCAAGATACATCATTACGTTTTTCTTGATATAAATACTAGGGGCGATCAAATGAAAAGGTACAAAACGCCCTAACTACCAAACCGGTTGAAATTTGAATACGCCGCTTTGGAATAAAGTAGTGAGACATCGAAAGATGCGATTGGAGTATCCAGCGTAGTTGTGAACATTCGTAGGCCCTTGTGCATGAAGGGGGAGAGAAGCAGACAGCAAGTGAGTTCCGTCCAATTGACGCGGCAGTGCCTGTGAGGCCATCATGGCTTTCCCATTGCAAAATCCGATGATTAAAGTGCAGCGAGGTGTCTGATCAAAGTCTGACGCAGTGAGAAATCTGATACCACCTCGTTGTCCTTTAATCATGCTAGTATATATATATATATATATATATATATATATATATATATATATATATATATATATATATATATATATATATATATATATATATATATATATATATATATATTAATTATTACGGTCAAGTCCACATTATTTACGGTGAAATACCTTGTATTTGTCACTAAAATAACAACAGTTTGGTTTAAAAATTTTACACACTGATATCTACTTTTATTTGTTTTAATTTTTGTGGAACACATTGTATAAGGAATTATGAATTTTATTTCGAGACACTTTTAAATATTAATCTGATATTTTCTACTTAAGTTTTATGTGTTTATAATTTTCACCTCTAAATTTAAAAAATTTCTTTTTAGCGATATACTTTAAAAGTAAATACCCAATATACAATATCTTGGATCTGAAACTGTTGAAAATGTAACGATAGCAAACTTTATATAACTCAATTTCTTCTATTCGAAAGTATTACGCTCTCCAAACAATATATTATATAGAACGAAATAGATGAATATTCGATGAAGTCTTCAAATTCTTTTATACCACGTTGGACAAGTTTATGTTATATACTTCGTGTTCTTATGTGTAGGAAAATAAAGTATATCTTCTATTTATGTTTCTCTTTTATCGAAATTCACAGAAAAGTTTTGAACAGATTTCTGAATGATTGATAAAAGAATTCATTTCAATTCTTTCCATTCATTTTTATCCATTTGATCTGATCTAAAGTTTTAAGAATTCAACAGCTATTGCGTTGTTCTTGGAAATTTGTTATAAACAAACTAGTTTTGCTTCTGAATTTTGATTCGGGAATTATTAATGCAACAGTACCTGCTACAACATGAAACTGTATACATACAAATAATCAATATCTTATTAACTATTTGGAAAATAGTTGTTGTTCTAGGTAGAGAATTAAGAAACTTGAAGTATATCTGAATCTTTTTATTGGTTGAATTCCGCAACTTATTTTATTTTATTTATTTTCTGATTGGTCTAAATTTAATATCCAAAAACGGAATACTTCTATTGCCACAATGACCAAAAGAGTATTAAAAACTTTAAAAAAAAATAATAATTTAAAAACAAATTGTGATATTTTAAACAAATTTCATTAAAAAGTGCATTTTTTTTCTCCACTTAACGGTGTAAAAATTTAAAATATGTGATGTATAGAAGTTTAAAAATTAGAAATTCCATAAATTGTACAAATGATTTTTCATTTAAAATTTGTTTGTGATGGGTCCAGGCATATTAATGTTTAATCCATGTCGTACGTAATATGAGGCTTTAAGAAGTCAGCTTGATTAATTCCATCAAATAAAAATCTACATTTTAAACAGTTAAAGTTGCCTATTTATAAATTAAAATTTAATTTTTATCATTGGTCTAGGAATGTTAATGTTTAATGTAAAGCGTATGTAATATATGACTCGTTATAATCCTAAAAGTGATGTTATTATTGATGTTTATTATTAGTTGTTACAAAATCGAACAGCAGTAAACTTAAAACTACACTATATGTAAATTACTTAAAGATGACAAAAAGTATTTTAAAAGGTGTTAAATTACTTTCAATCCCTAGTACTTTCAACTGTAAACACAGCCATTGACCGAAAATATAAAATAAATAAAAATACAAATATTAATATCTTAATTTTCGAATATCGCGTAATTGGAGTGAAAGTGAAAGTCAAATATTTAGATCCAGAAAAAAATGTAGATATTGAGGCAAGTGGACTATTGCTTGTATTATGTTTCTTTCAGTATTGATTCAAATTCTTGATATTTTGTAGGACAAAACGTCGTTACAAACAATGTTTCATTTAGTAATAATTTCTATTGATTCTCATATGATTTATTAACGGTTATTATTCAGGGGACCTATAATTTTTGCATCTTCGAAATTAATTTGAATATTTTGCTTCTGGTTGAGTCTTAACAGGGGTGTTTAATAAATTTTTGATTACCACAAGAAATGTTAATTTCGTACAGCGCTGTTTACAATGTTATTAATGTTCAGTTAGGCTGGTCAGTTCACAAATCGACTAATTCTTATTAAAAAAGGGAAAAGAAAGAGAGAGAGAGAGAGAGAGAGAGAGATGCTATGAAATTATGTACTTTGTTTTGTTTTTTAAATTTCGTTTGTAATATAAATTTAAAAATATGTCGTACAATGCATAATTACAAATATAGCTTTTATCTAAAGGTATATAAAATCAATAAAAAAGACTAGCCAACGAATAATTGTCAGTAATGTTGCAGTTTTTATGTAACAATTGGAGTTAATTCATTTGAGAAGTGAAAAATGTAATAAAACTAAATTCAGAGCTTAAATTTTTAACTTTTTTTTACACAAAAAGTTAGAATGCAGAAAGTTTTATATATTCTTATAACAGATTTTCCATAAAAATGAATGATGATAACTCTGTTATAATATATTATTTGAAATTATTTCCCGCATAAGGTCCATAAAAATAAGTAGAACAGGAAATTTTTTCTCTGTCATGAATTAAAATTTCAGGGATTATTAAGAGTTATAAGCAAATTATAATTTTTACATTTATACGTCTCATTCAAATGTTTACTTTTCTCAAATTCTTTAATTTTTTAGACTTATATTGTAAAGTAATCAGATGTGGCAATCGCAAAACTTTCTTCCGTCTCGTAAATGTTAATACTTCCTCAAAATGCAGCATAGCAGTGCCAGCGGTTGCGTGATTTACACCAAAATGTAGCCAGCATCAACTTATGCCAGCTTCTCACTGAATTGGAAGTTTGGACAAAATTCCTGCAATAGTTTCTAAGACAGATCTAATGCAGAAAAGTTTTTTTTAATTAAATAACACATCATTTCTTAGGTAGTGTACACCAAAAACAAATCAGGAGAAATTTTATTCAGTGTCTATCTGAATCTGAAGTTTGATAAAAATCCATGCATTAGTTCTTAATATACAGCCATTAAATTATCTGAAATATACAGCACAATAGCGCCAACTCTAGAGTTATTTAAACCAAAAATTAAACAATACTAATCTATATGAGGGACTGAATCTGATGTTTCATGAAAATTCGTGCTTTAGGTCTTGAAATAGTGTAATTGTGATAATTATGAATAACATAACATAGCAGCATCACCTGATGAGCGATTTACACCAAAAAGTAATTACCACCAAATTATATGAAGAACTAACATAATCTAAAGTTTTATGAAATTTCCTGCATTAGTTCTTGAAATAGAGCTATTGTGAAAATAGTGAAAAATGTAGCATAACAGCCCACCTGTTGAGTGATGTGTAAAAAAATCTAATCAGCTTAAGTTTATATCAAGGTCTATCTGAATATGAAATTTTGCGAAATACTGTGCATAAATTCTTGAGTTAGAGCGGCCAAAAATTTTTTGTCACATGCAGTCTTACAGATTGACAGTATGACAGATATTTTCTAAAAACTATCAAATCACGTTCAGGACAAAAACATGGTTGAACTAACAAAGAAGGTCTCCATACGGCCATACTCAGAAAAATCTGAAAAAATAACAGAATGTTCTTCTCATATAGTTATATATGTTTATAAAAAAAATTTCGGCGGAACCTCCTTATAACGTCCGTAAAAAAATAATAAAAATTTCGTTTATTTGGCGATTTATCTCCGGTTGGCGAAAAAACGAAATTTTGAAAAATACGCTTTACGCTTCGAATACTTTTTAAAGAAAAAACTTTCTATGTTCAATTTATTTAAATAAGTTTAGTTTAAGTAATTTTAGTTTTGCATTTTTACTTTACTTTAAGTGTAATTTTGTCATATACGTTTATATGCACTTATAACAAAATGAAATTAATATATTTTATCATTTAAAACACAATTTAAATTGATTAAAATTATTCCAAATTGAAAAATACAATGTTAAAAATCTGCTGCATTTTGTTGCAACGCACTCCCTTGCCCGTGAAATGGAGCTTTCTCATTGGTTGGAATAGAGATATTATATACAAGCGGTGGAGTGCGTTGCAGCAAAATGCAGCAGATTTTTAACAGTGTTGCACAAGCTTCAACACCGCTAAAAATCTGTACCATTTTCTGCAGCGTCACTCCACCACTTTTATAGAAAACGGCCAATTCACCGTGCTATGGAGTATTCTCATAGGTCAGAAGAGATATATTCTATAAAAGTAGTGGAGTGACGTTGCAGTAAATGCTGCAGATTTTTAACAGTGAAGTCAATTAAAATCAATTTTCAGATTCGTTAAAATCGTCTGCTTTTGGCGAGGAAATGCACTGCTCGCCAAATCCCGCGTCGTTTTCAGCTTTTCACGCCAATTATTCCAAACTATTTTATTTTTTTACATATCTAATAATGTAATTCCGCCGCTAATTTTCACTGATCCTTTATTACCTACATGAGTAGTTTAATTCGTATTATTTTTCAAAAAATTCTGAGTATGCCCCCAATGGAGACCTTCCTTGTAAGCAAAGAAATAAATTATATTGCGATATTAAAATGTTACAACAAAATTTCCTCAACATTTGACTGTCGCTTGCAATGATCAAAAATAAAATATGCAATAAATAAACCATAAGGGTTTTTTGGTGTTGATACTAAATAATATTCAATGTTAGTAAACTTTAAAATTTGGGGAATAAATAATTTCAGCCTACTGAAGATGATAGAATTAAAAAAAGACAGCAAATTTATGATTTACAACAACACCCGAGGACGATAAAATAGTTTAAAGCAGTAGCTTAAAATTAACGAGGAAGCCTTCAAAAATAATACATGGTAAGCAGTTAATTTCATTCTTTTTATTGTGCCATTAAGAGATTTTTATACTTCATCCTTAATATCTCAGTAAAAAATGTTTTATTCTTCTATCGTTAACTATTTTTATAGTCATTAATAGTTTCTGTGCCGCCATAAAAGAAAGTGCTCTATAAAGGCAAATCTTTTTTTAAGACTTTTAGTGGAGTAAAATTCAAATTAATTTTCTTTGAAGAAATAATTTTCATGCACTATATTCACATACTTCATGTCGAAATATTTTTATGGAGAGATTTTAGGATACATTTATTTCATAATAATATCATGGAGTTTAAAATACATTATACGCTAATGCCTGAAAATTAAATATCTGTTAAACTTCTAAATATTTTTATGTGAAATACGATATTAACATTGTTAGGAAATAACATTTTTCGAATAAATAAAAGATGTTTTTTATATCAAGATCAAAATCCAATACGTTGAACCGTAGAGTTATTGAAATTACAAGGAATTCTAACTAACTCTTATTTTAAAATGACATCTCAAACAGTACAAAAAAATCGAAAAAACGCAATTATCATCTTTCGAACTAGAATATTAACCCTCTGATCGCCGAGCAAAAGGGAAAAAATTCTTTCTCTGCAATTTATTTTAAATGCTAATAAAAGAGGGATTTTCTATCATGGTATAATTCTTTTTTACATATATGCTTATAAGCCTTGAAAGTCTGAGTCATGACTTAATTTCTTAAAACTGGATTATATTTGTTTAATTACACTGCTCAAAACAATTAAAGGATATTGCAGTTTTAGGTGGATTTTGTATCTGGGAAAATTTTTAGCTGATTGATAAATTGTCGACAGACGTAGTAGGTTATATGAGAATAAATTACACATGTTTGGCAGAAAAAAATGCATTTTATTGCGCATTTGTGTAAAAAAGGAAAAAAAAAACACAATTTGTGAATATGAGAAAAAAAGAATAAGAAAAGGTGTTTTCTTCAAAGAAAATCATTTTCAATAGGGTTTCTGGTTTCCACGGGCTGCCAGCAACGTTGAACACCTTTGAGGCATAGACTCAATGAGGCTATTAATGACAAGTTGGGGTATTCTGCCTCACTCTTCCAGAAGAGCTCTTTCCAGTTCTTGGAGAGTTTGTGGGGGTTGTTGGCGGCCAGAAACTCGTCTTCCTAGAGCGTCCCAAACGTGCTCGATTGGATTCATTGTCTGGAGATCACGCTGGCCATTCCATTCGAACGATTCCTTCCTCGAAAAGGAAATCCTCACCAGGTTTTCACGATGTGGCCTGCAGTTATCGTCCATTAAAATGAAGTTATCTCCGATTGCTGCAGTATAAGGGACTACAATAGGTTTGAGGATCTCATCCCTATATCGGCGACCGGTCAGAGCTCCATCTCGAATGATGTAGAGGTCAGTGCACCCATCAATGGAGATGCCACCATACACCAACACTCCTCCACAGCCAAATCTGACACTTTCGTGCACGAACGCAGGATTATTCCTACTGCCATGGTCCCTCCAATGAAAATACGCCTATTATCCGGATGCACAGAAAAACGGGATTCGTCAGAAAACAGAATATTGCTCCATTCATTTCTCCTCCAGTTGACATGCTCGGTTGCCCACTCCCTGCGGTCGCGACGATGCCTTGATGTTAATCTAACACATACCATCGGTCGGCGAGCATACGGACCAACAGCATGGAGCCGGTTTCGGACAGTCTGAGTTGAAATCGTGGTGACTGTAGCCGAGCGAAGGTGTTGTTGGAGAAAAGTAGCGTTCATGTTTCGGTGTCTCCGAGCTGTTAACGCTAAATACCTATCTTCATTGGGCGTTGTTGCCCGTCTACGACTTTGCCCTGGTCTTCGGCCTGCACATCCACTCTCCAATAAACGGTTCCAGATCCTGGAAACGACACTTTGTGACACTCAAATGGCTTGCGCTACTTCGGCTTGAGTTTGGCCCCCTTCTAACCTACCAACAATTCTCCAATCTTCTGAATCTGTCAAATGACTTCGCTGAGACATCGTACTCTTCGAAACAAAGCAATCACTGAATGCTGATCATCCTTGTTTTCATTCTCTTTTATCCAGTTGAAAGTCAAATTTCATTCGCTGCCGCTGAAGCGACGTTTTTGACGTCGAACTCAAAATTTGCATACTCCACAGTTTGAAAACCAGAAAAATTTGCATTTGTGATTCTCTTCTTCTATTTTCGCCAAAAAAATATTCGTTTATACTTTTATTTTATATAAAACTTCAAATATCCTTTAATTGTTTTGAGCAGTGTATATTAATTTAAATAAAGCTTCAACTGCAGTGAAACCTGCAGCATAGTGAACGGATATATCCGGTCGCGGCAGTGGGAATTTTAATGAAGTATTTCACTTTCACAAAATACTGTGAGAAAACTACCTTTGATAATACTACACATGCTTCCTACTAAATTATTTTGATCTCTGATATTTTGGTTTGCACTGTAATAAGTTTCTATTTACTTATCGATTTCTGTTTATTTTTCACTAACACTTTCCCATTGTGACGAATCGATAAAATAATTAAATAAATAAGAAAATAAATAAATTATATTGTGGTATTAAAATGTTTCGATGGATTTAAAAAATCGATAAATTTATGCACGGCGAATTCTTACTAATGTTTGTCAACTATTCTTGATTTTCCATAACTCTTATAGCAGGATAAACCTTATATATTTTTGCCCTTATGCAGTCGAATATGTACAGGGAAAATATGTGCAAACTTAAAGTGAGTGATTCATAATAAAACGAAATTATATAATTATATTTTTATCTCTTCCAACAATGTTCGAAAGGGATATATGAATCTGTCTGTCCACACTCTAACTCCCGTAAACATATTCCGATTTTCATACAATTTGATAGAAAATATTTAGGGTCACCAAAGCACGTTTGGAAATCTCTATGAAGTAGGGTAAAATCATTTATCATGACCCATACACCAATAGTGACCCTTTAATTTTTCTTACAAAGCAAAACGGAAAACGAGTGTCGTATGAATTTAGCACCAATGAGATATGATAAATCGGTCTCTGGACTGCCATATATACCGCTGCTTTAACAAATTAACGCACGTCACGTGAATGAATGCTGATCCTACCGAAGCTTCTTTTCTATTTGATTCAGCTGTTGTTTTGTTATCAAGACATCATAGTGAACATAATTTGGTCTCGTGCTGTGTACAAAATTTTCAAGGAGAATAAACGAAAAAAAGTAAGTTTTAATAACTTATATAAAATTTAAGGAATATGTAAACTTATTGATGGTATCAAAATATGCTTATTAAGCCTGAAATTATGTTGGGCGACTACTGATGCCGTGTTTTCATGATTGCAGTAATGGTGGTCCACACTTAATTTTTACTTTATTTTATCTTTACAATAATAAAGTGTGTTTTTCATGGATTTTTCAAATTCTATTTTTCGACGGATTTAAAAATTTTAGGTGTCAGAAAACCAGTTCTAGAAAATGTCGGTCTGTGAGAATGAGTCTCCCTGTATGTATCTGATACAAATTTTGTGGACGCTATATCTCAAGAACTGAAACACGAAATTTAATAAAAATTATATATACTTGCAACAATATTTACTAGCGATAATATTTACTTGCACTGACGACATTTTTTTAATGTTAAAACTGTTGTTAGCTTTCGTTTTTTCAAAAACTAAAACAAAATCACTTCACCTTTTTTCATTCACGTATAAAAACATTTCATATTTATTTACTTAGAAGGTGTCACAAATAAAAATTAAATTAAAGAGTTGACATGTTTCGGTTCATTAATAAGAACCGTATTCATAACATATAAAATCAGTAGAAAATTAAATTAAAAATATCCAGTGTCATTTAATTTTCTACTGATTTTATATGTTATGAATACGGTTCTTATTAATGAACCGAAACATGTCAACTCTTTAATTTAATTTTTATTTGTTACACCTTCTAAGTAAATAAATATGAAATGTTTTTATACGTGACATTTTTTTAATTTATCTCGCAGCACTTAAAAAAAAAGAAAAAAAAAAGAAATTGACATACACTGTGTCAACATCTGCAAGACACATGTAACACAAAATTTATATTCTGAAAAAATATGCCGCAGATGGAATTAATAAATAGCTATCTCTAGCAGCCCTGAATTTTATTTAGATTCTTAAGTACAATTTAGTTTTGTAAATAAAAGAAGAAGTCTTTCAGTGGAATAAATTAAAAATGAAGGAAATTGGTACAGTAACATACATACATTATAACATATGAAAAATTAACATAAAGTATTCTATAGAAACTTCAAATATTCAAAATCAATACATATCTCATTTTGCTAAGTAGATTTGTAAATATTCTTGAAATTCTACCTCCACTGTCGTTTGTTAAGCAACTATTTAGAAAAATTACAAATTGAATTAAAAAGTTAAATTGAATTTATAAATTAAAAAATTAAATTAAATTGAATTTATAAATTAAAAAAGTATTTTGAATTTTTAAATTGAAAAATTGAATTGAATGTATATATTTCTGTATTTTCAAACGACTTCTTCAAAAGAAGCAGTACATCTAAAGGTAAAATGTGCCTTTTCATCTAAATATGACATGAAACCTGGATGTTTGTAATAAACATTTCTAAACCCGTATTCACCCCCTACCTTAACCAAGAAAACCCCGGGTTGAACCGGGGCCGTCGCGGAACAAGATTCTTCTCTTATGGGCCTGATTCAAGAAAAGAAGACGTCACGCAAGAGATCTGAGTTGCAAACGGAACATATAGAATGGTTGTATGTGTGCATCAAAAACAAGGCTACAAATTTCCGTTTTATGATATTTTTTTTCAACAATTTGAGGCTTATTTTAGATTTGTTTGAATTATACATTCTACTATTAAACAACCAAAGTTTAGTAACTAAGACTTTTTTGTTTTTAATTTGATTTCAAATCTAAACTTACCTTTTGATGTCAAATACGTATTATGAATGGTTACATTTACGGAAGACAAAATCATACATTAAAATTACACAACTTTAGCAACAAAATAAATGAATGTATAAATAAAATAAAATAAATAAATAAAAGAAATGATACAGAATTGAGATTCGTGATATTTTTCATAGCATTTAACTTGAAATACAAATTTATGACAGGAGAAATCCTACATTAAAAGTACGTAATTTAGCTGCAAGTAATTTAAGTTTCTTTTAAAAATAAAAATGCCTTAATTTTAAATTGTAAATATTAGGATTATTATTGCATATACTCATAAATAAAAATATTATTTTTTTCAAATAATTTTAAAAAATATTTTTGTCAATAAAAATTTCAGATTTCAGATTTCATAATGCATAATTAACATAAAATGCACATTCTTTCAATAGATATTACAACTAAAAGAGTATTTTTCACTAGTAACATGCACTTTCATATAATTTAATATAAATATGGCATTTAATATTCTCTCAGAAAAAATAACCTCACTTTTGTTAATATAGATAATTTTATTATTATTATTATAAGTGAATTTTGCAGCATCATTTTAAAACTTTTGTATAGTTATTTAGTAAGATATTTGTAATTCCTGACAATATATATATATATATATATATATATATATATAAGTTGGTTTTTACATTTGCATTTATTTATGAATGCAGACCGAAATTTTTTTTTCAATAGTAAATTGCAGGATATTTTTTGGGCTCTGGAAATTTTAGGAAAGTACTTTCATAATTATAATTGATAAGTTTTTGAAAAGTAGTCATATAAGTCAATTAATACCCTCCAGAAAATAACTGTAAATGCTTTTCAAAAACTATTTACAATTATTTTCTGAAGGTATTAATTGACTTCTATCACCCAACAGTATTTACATTTCAGACGGACACATTTCATTCGGGCAATCTAATTCTAAAATATTTGTCTTTGACTAATATGTTAATGCACTCAGAACATTTTAATTTATGTGAAATTTCATATTTAATGTAACTAATTATACTTCACTGCTGTGAAACACACCGCAAAAGAAATCCAGTATGTTTAATTCTTCAATTTCATCAAAAGCTGTATTATAAAAAAATTGAAATTGTTCATTTTGCTATTAGTATAAGATAATTAAACTTAAAACTTTTAACTTTTTTCCTGCTTCGATAACTTTCATGTAGTAAATGAATTTTTCCATTCATTAAAAGGATTTAAAGGATACGGTAAATTTCCTATACTCATCTGATGATGTTATCCAGAGCGGGCTTCTAAACTATCGATCTGATTATATATGTATACATTTTTAAAAGATATTCATTAAATAATTTTTATTTCGACTATCCCTATGCATAAGAACTTTGTACTACTATTCATGTTTTAAAATTGTTTTTGATTTATGCAAACTGAACTGTAAACAGAAATTCTAGACCCAAAATAGGATATAAAAGGGCTTTCTTATTACTCTTATCTATTACACGATTCTAAATGTTTACTTCCATAACTACTACTTCAAAATAAAACTTTACAATTGACATCATATGTAAGACCACGTGTGAATGGCATAGATTTATTTAATTCATTTTAAATAATGAGGTAAAAAAAATACTCATTGACTTAGGTTAATCCTTTATCCACTAGTTAATCCTTTTAAAATGCTCATTAATAAAATATCCGTATAACAGATTATGTAATAGATTCAAATTATCTAAAAATATACACACAATATTAATGGTGATTGCTTCAGCCCAATCATGAGCAAAATTTCATTGAGGGGTGAAGTGGTCAGTGAGATGAAAAAGTCAGATCTCATTTATGACTCATTTCTTTTGCTTGGGATGTTGAATCAGGCCCGTAATAGAAGAAACTTGTTTGGCGACGGCCCCGGTTAAACGCTCAAATGATATTTCCGATTAACCTCGTTGGACATAACACCAGCAGAAGTGAATTCACACGAATGATAAATACAATTTTAGTGCTCAGCCGAGGTTTTCTAGTTTGAAATAAATCCTGAATACAAGCATTAATGTATTATAATTCAATGTGGACTTTCTCTAAGATTATTTTTACAACACACTTTTTTCATTTTCTTTTTCTTTTAGCATAATTAAAGAAAATATATTTAATTGTTCCCAATGCCTATTTTGAAAAGTTATTATTTTTATTTTTTTATATTTGTTTATTTTATTTTTTTTATTTTTTTAATTTTTTTTGTTGAATCTTCTTATTTGTTTTTAACATTTTGAAAATAATAATTTTAAAAATTACACCTACAATAGTACATTTTCCCAAGTGTATTTAAAACAATACTTTTAATAAGTTAATGAAAAGATTAAATAAAAAAAATTGTTAACTTTCTACTCTATATTTTTAAAAAGAATTTAATGTATGACAAATAAAATATAGATATTTATTGCTAGATTCTTAAAGAGAAATTAACGCATAACGCATAACATATACATATTGACGCATAAGAATTAGTTAAGAGATATTTCCAATTATTAACATAACTTTGATTTCACAATTTACTCAAACATTAAATATGTTTAAACAAGATGACTTCACTTTTGAAATACATTATTTCCGTGCTTGAAAATTTTATTTTTAATAATTTAATCTTATTGCTTACTACAATAATAATAAGAGAAAGCGGAATCGAGGTTTCTTTCTTTCCTGTCTCTAAAAGATAAAATCCGATTTTCTCAGATTTATGTTTTATTATTTATAACTCATTTTTATTGTTTACTTTTATTTAATTTAAATTTCGCGATTCTAGTTAAATTTAATAATGAAGCATTGTCAGGATAATATAATCTTAAATATCTAAGCGCATTTTCGTTTCAAATTAGAATAAGTTTTATTACGTAGTTTTTAGAATTATAAAATGTTGTAACAGATAAAAACTAAGAACATCGAATTATTTTTAATATTTTGCAATGAAATATACATGTATGCTGTTAAAGAAATAATTGGCTTAGACATAGAAAGAGGACATAGAAAGACCTTTAAAAAACATAGAAAGTGGAAAGAGAAATGGGAATTTTCATCTTCTGATAGGGCAGAAATATGATAATTGACATTGTTTAATTGAAAATTTTGTCATTTTTTAAAAATAAAAATATTACGAGACCCCACTTCAATGTTACAGATTAAGAAAATTTTGTAATTTTAACAGGTTATATCTACTAACAGGAACAATATATTCGCGCAGTTCTATATTATTTAGCTTGTCCTACTAATCCACTATCATATTCTAAAAGAAAAAGTTTGTGGTACTATTGCTTAAATAAGATATTAAATGCGGAAAGTGGACAAAAACGTCATTTTGACTATACTTTGTGGCAACATAACAATGTAAAGTAACAATGCCCCAAGGAAATAAATATATTTTAATAAGCAGGTAATATTATACTAACTGTTTATGCCAAAAGAATTTTGGGAAGTTGTCGCTTGCCCATAGATGTAACTTTCCAAACATACTGGAATTTCATTTTTCATGAGAATGGCATTCACAATCTTGAACTTATATAGGGAATAGGAAATTTTTTCAAGGCTCCAAAATTTCTCATTATTCATTAATTATGGCCTGCTTCAACATATAAAAAAGATAAAGCAAATCAAAAAATACAACTATCACACTTTGTCTTATTTTCAAAATAATAGCTCTTAAATATCAAAATAAAACGTTACTGTCATCTCATGAAAAGTAATTTTTTCCTTCATTTGTAAGAAATGAAAGTCTCTCTGAAATACTTGTTAACATACATTCATAAAAACTGCTGCAATATTTCAGGTCTTTTTTTTTATATTTTTTTCGCAAATTTGAATTTAAGTTAACAAAAAATACAAATCATACAAATATACAAATTTATATTTCACATGTTTTATTCGAAGTTTTTTTTCAAAAGATCAATATTAATTTCATTTATAAGCGTTTCAGATTTGTTTTAATTTCATGGTGTTATTTAAGGGTGGTTTCGAAAAAACACTTTTCCACGTTCAACAGCTCGAAATTTTCTTACACAATTTCAGATGCATTTTTAAAAGTAGAAACATGAAACTTGCTGAGCGGATATTTGAAGAGAAGTATAAGGTGCCGTGGATGCCATTTTGAGCTCAATTCATTAGAATTTGATTTATAAACACTTACCTTCTCAGTTGAATTCTTTTTTTTCTTTCCCAGATGTGCCACTTCGGATGATTCGGATCAAAAGGCCAACTTAGAAAGCATTTTTTGTAATATTTTCTGCATTTATCAAAAACATGTTAGGCACGGCACCTTATACTGTTTCTAAATAACAGATTCTGCGATTTTAATGCGTTTGAGAGCAAAAGTGAATTGAAAAATTAATCGGAAAATAAGCATTTTAGATCAAAATACACTCTTAAATGCCTTCATAAATTATCTATTTAATATAAAAGAAAATGTTCTTTCTTTTTTTCTTGAGGAATCTACATTATATTTTAATTTTTGCATCAATCTCACATATTCGATCTTTTTTTTTCTTACATTTTCTTAATTTTGGTTAAATATCCACTAGAACAAATCTGCTGTTGTTCATGTTTTTAATAATTAAGAACTTATTCTAAAATAACATGATCAATAATTTCTTATTTTATTGATTCAGGCGTGTGTTTAAAAATTCCTGCTATGAACTAAATCATCGCAAAATTAAGTTCCACATTATTTCATAACGATAACATAATATTTTAAAACACAAATATTTTATTACAAGCACTGAGGATCAGTAATTGTCGAGCAATTATAGGTACTACTCGGTTATTCCGTCAACCAAAAAACGGTCGCCAAACTATGAGATTAAATGCCAATAATGGATGATCGTGAATGTCACATTCAATGACATTAAATGCAATACATGTGTTTAAAACTTCATTAAGTGATTTTTATTTCTTTTTTATTTGTATTTTCATTAATATTCTGCTAATCACTTTCTTTTCGTTATTTAAAATAAAAATTATGTCAATGTGAATAATTTGGATAGTAATTTGGCATATTATATTATTTAGCGAAATTGGTTGACAGGATAGCCAAATAGTACTCAATTTTGATAACTGGAATTTTGTACAACAAGATGCTCTTTTTCTACATGTAACAAATAAATAACCTAAACATATATTTGAGAGAAAATTAACTAATTATTTGCTGCTTGCATCAAGTAACTGTGGAAAATAGTTACAACGAGAAATTACTTTACGCACTAGTCTCTACTCATTACGAAATTATTTTTACTTATAAGGTGAAGAATTAATTATCTTCTTCTATCTTATAGAAGAAAAAGATCGTGATCCAATGATGTTTATCTTTAATTATTAAAAGCATATATGAGTTTTTTTTCCTCGTTAATAATCAATCAATCAATAAATGTTATTTTTATGACTGTCAATTGAGAATTAATTTAAAATTTTTAATTCATCCGTATGTTTATTGTAAAATCTTCAACACTAATTTTAGTATACTTTTAATTTCCTCACATTATCATCGATATACATAAAAAACAAAAAGTGCAAATCCAGAAAAAAAAAAAACACAATGAATAATAGCACTCAGCTCGTTGCCCGAATTACATTTTTCGGACCTCCGTCTTCTGAAAATTCGGTACATTACTTGTACGACTGTTGTAAAAGATAATCTGTAAATGTGTTCTAATATCAGTTTCTATTTCTTGCTTCAGCATAAATATGTTCAAGACATAGGAATATTTTACGCAGCAATTGAAACACATTTGACGCCAATATTAATATAAAGATAATATTTTTGAACAAACACATGCTTTCTTTGTCACCAAATATAAAACAAGAAAGAAGGTTTCTTTCCTAAAACAGAAAATACGCCTACATCGAGAAAACCGCAAGATTTGGGATAAATATGTACTAAAATAAATCTGTTTTTTTTTTTTTAATGTTTTTAATAATTAAGAAGTTATTCGATAATTACATGATCAATGTCATTTATTTTATTATTTCAAACGCGTATTTAAAAATCCCTTCAATGAACTAAGTTATTGAAGTTCCACATGACTAGATAAATATATAGGCTAGATAAACTAGAGAATATATATATATATATAAAGTAAATGACGGAATGAAATTTTCGTCTTGCTTATAATACAAAATATAAGGTACCCTGGGGTAATAACGCCAGGCGGGGTAATAACGTCAAGTGCTTATATTTTGCATAATTATGATATAATCAGGCAAATGACACCCATGTGCTCTGCGCAGAAGGGTTTTGAGTCATATAAATCGCAAAAAACAGCTTCAAGTTAATTTGTTTCATTTTTAGGTCTTATTGTTTTTACAAGCAACTAAAATTAACGCTTGATCTAAAATTTGCGAGATAAGATTTTTGATCTGAAGACTATAATTTTTATCCGGAAATACTTTGTTTATTATATAAATTTGTAGTGTATTTCATGTACTTTCAAATTGCTGTAGAAGATTTTTGATATCTTCTCGAGATAATTTGTAGTTTAGTATTTACTGCGCAATAATTATCCCGGGTAATAACGCCAGGGATTGGCGTTATTACCCTGGTTGATTCCTAACAGTGGCCGAACTATATCCGAAGGGGTCCCATATATCCGAAGGGGTCCGAATGTCCCATATATTAATATGGGACAGCATTATCATCATTGTTGAAAGGGTAAGATTAAGGGGGGGGGGTGCCTAATACTTAAAAATAATATCTCTGTTTTATTTTTTATTATATTATTATTATTATTTTTACTAATGTAAAAAATAATTTTTAACTCTTGTAAATAAAACTATATCAAAATGTTTTTGAGATTCAAATTCGAACATCTTCAAAATCAGGTTTTATATTAAATTTCCACTGGATTGTTAAATTGTGTTCAAAATTTTAACTGTCCGCTTTCTCAGCGTTCGGTTTTTCAAAACTTTAGTAATTTAACCTTTAACTGATGTGACAGAAATTGTAACGTATGAATGTGATGCGGTTTGTGAGACCGCAAAATTGAAAGATGAATAAAAGGCGGAAATAACTCATAGGATTGTGTTTTTGTACTAAACTTTTTATACAAGAGTATTATACTTAATATTCACCTATTTAGTTTCTGGTGATAGTACTAAAATTCCAAATGAAACAAAATTTCGGTAGTGTTTGCAGTTAAACTGAAAATTACAAGTTAATCTAAAAAATTAAAAGAAAAATTGTGGTCTACGAGACCAGTAACATTATTTAAAGGTTAAAAGGCGATCCATGATTAAAAATCATAGAATACTGTTCCTGCGTTAAACTTTTTGTACCGAATTAATTCTAATTAAATTTAATCTATTCAAATATTTCTAACAATATTACGAGAACTCCAAACTAAAGAGAATTTCAGTTGTAACTATAGTTAAACTGGAAAATACAAGTTAAAGCTTTTTTTAGGGGGGGGGGAGGGGGTACAGTGTTCAGTCATATTGCTAACAGCAGTTAAAGGTTAATTTTGTTGCTAATATAGATATAATGATATATAACCATATGAATTATGTATAAAATTGAATAAGAGATCTCTTTGGGATAATATTTTTTAATCAAAAATTTTATTCAATTTATTAAAAATTTATTAAAGCATGTTCTTTAAAACGTCGACAATTTAACTGTAGGTTTTTAGAATCCGCATTTGTGTGGAGTTATGGGTTAAAAACTATTTACTAGATTACTATAATAGTATTAACCCTTAACTGCTGTGACAAAAATTGTCGCATAACTTACTGTGAGTGGCCTGTCAGACCGCCTAATCTAACGATGAATAACATGTTAAATTAACTTTTAGAATATTATTTTGTATTGAAACTTATATACAGGACTATTATAAATGAAATTCAGCTATTCAAAAGTCTCTAGAGATAGTTATAGGACTCCAAATGAAACAAAATTTTCCCGGTATCTATAGTTAAACTAAAACGTGCAAGTTAAATGCTGAAACTTGAAAAACTCACGGTATGTGAGACGCTAACAGCAGTTAAAGTTTAACAAAAATCTTTATTACATATAACTCTAGTTATTATAAAACTTCACGTGATTAAAATATTACATTATGAATGATTAAAACCAAGCAATGTTTCTTATAATCATATTTAAGCGGGACTTTTTAAGCAAAGAGACACATGGGGTGTTATATTCTGTTGAAGCTCCCCCTCAATCCTTTTTCTTTCACTTTCACAAAAAATTCGATATTTTCTATCGCATAGAATGCATACATGGGAATATAAATACTGATTCAAATAATCCATGCAACGTTTCTAATAATTCTATTTAAATGGTCATTTTTAAGCAAAACGTAGCTTAGAATCTGATATTCTTTTGCCTCCTCCCCCCCGCCACCACCACACCTTTCTTTTTCTTTCAGAGCCACAAAAAAATTGTACATTTTCAATTGCTTAGATTGCAATTTGTCAATTTCTAGAACTGTAGAGTTTGTATTTTTAGAATTGGGCAATCTATATGCCATTATTCCATCTTATTTTATAGTTTTGCTTGCATGGCGTTATTACCCATATAGGTGGGTATTAACGCCAAATAGCATTGGTGAAGAAAAAACGCCATTACATTTTATGAATACATATCTGTTAAATTATTTTATATAGATAGTCAATGAGTTGCTGGATCAGATCCTATATTTGTTTAAAAAATACAATCTGAAACTAAGCCATGAAAATTGGTAGAACCTTAACGTGGCGTTATTACCCCAGGGTACCTTATATGAAATTTAAAATGTTCAGGTTTACTTAAAAGCCAATTAAAATAATCAAATAGATGTACAGTTCATTTTATTTAAAATACCTACAATATTACTAATTCAATCCTCAAGCCACCAGTCTCGTTCAGTTTCAAAACGGAATCATGTATTTGTAGAAATAAAGAAAACATATTCTGAGGAAGAGCCTGATTAGAGGCTTGAAAGTACTAAGATATTTTTAAATAAATTAACTATTAACATCGATATTTCATTATTTCAATCACCTTTTAAGTAAACCTGAACATTTTAAAGTTCATACATATTTTATGTAAAAAGAGAAATTTTTAAATACAAATATTTTATTGTAAGCACTTCAGATTACACTGAATGTTTATCAATTTTGATAAATTGATTTTAGTACAACAATATATTCTTTTTATTCTTGCTCTTCTTGCAACAACATCAAACAAAAGAAAATAACGCAAACATACATTTAAGGACAATTAACTAATTATCTGCTGCCTGCATCAAGTGACTAATAGCAGAAAAAATAGTTATCCTAACAACGAGAAATTAGTTTATTCATTAGTCTCCACTCATTGCTAAATTATTCCCACTCATAAAGTGAAGAAATAATTATCTCGTTCTATCTCATCGAAAAAAAAGAAAGATTTTGGTCTAATGATGTTTTATTTATTAGCAAAATCTTATATGAGTTATTTTTTTTTCTTTTTAGATTAACAATAAATATTGTTTTTATGCCTATCAAATACAAATTAATTTTAAATGTTTAGTTCATCTGTACTTTAATTGTAAAGTTATTAAAACTTATTTCTTAATCATTTTAATTTCTACACATCATCATCATCATCTATCTGCGTAAAAAAAAGAAAAAAAAACATAAAAATAATTGTAATTTTACAAATTACAACGACTATTTGGAAAAGGATATCTTCAAAGACAAAATTTTTAATACTTATAAATACATTCTATATTTAAATTTATACTAATAATAATAAACGTCTTTTTATAATGATTACAAGTAATATATTACGTACGTCGTGCATTAAACATTAATATTCCTAGACCAATAATAAAAAACAGTAATTTATAGATAAACAACATTAACTGTTTAAAATGTGCATTTTTATTTGATGGAGTTAACCAGAATGATTTCTGAACACCTCATATTACGTATGATATGGATTAAACATTAATACAGGGTGACTCCAAAATTTTTTTTTTACAATAAAAGAGGGATGATAGTACACATCAAGACAAACAATATTAAATAGGAGACTAAGGGTCCCAAACGTTTTCGAAAGGAGATAGCCGACATTAAAGTTTAGGGTCCAAAATTTCAAATAAACATAAAGAATGGAATAATCGGTCGATTGATTTGCGGTTTTCACTAAAATTATTCTTTATGTCGGCATTTTCTTGAAATTAAATTATAAAGATAAATTTCAAAAAATGCCGATAGAGGGCGCTTTAGATTTTGGAGTAACGAAAAACTATTTTTTGCCGGTATTTTTTGCATCTCATTCAATGTTTTCGTAAGCTTAGACTCAAACTTAAATTTTGAGCTCAAAATCTGAAAGTGGGATTGATTAAGTAGCACAAACTGAACTGTGTTCAGAGGGTTCAAATTTTAAATGATTATAAAAAAACGGCACGATTGGTTCATTGATTTGCGGTTTTCACTAAAACTATTCTTTATATCGGCATTTTCTTAAAAATAAATTATAAAGATAAATTTAAAAAAATGTCGATAAAGGGCGCTTTAGACTTTGGAGTAAGGAACAACTAATTTTTGCCGTGATTTTTTGCATCTCATTAAATAGTTTCGTAAGCTTAGACTTAAACTTAAATTTTGAGCTCAAAATCTGAATAGTAGGGAGTAGTTAAGTAGCACAAACGTAACTGTGTTAAAGGGGGGGGGGTGTTCAAAATTAAAATTATTATAGAAAATGGAAAAATTTGTCGATTCGTTTGCAGTTTAAAATAAAACTTTTCTTTAAGTCAGTATCTTCTTGAAAATAAATTTTAAAGATAAATTTCGAAAATTCGATTAGAGGGCGCCTTAAACTTCAGAGTAACCAACAATTAATTTTAACACTTATTTTTTCTTCTAATTAAATGCTTGCAAAAACTTATTAAATGTTTTCGGAAGCTTAGATTTAAACTTAAATTTTGAGCTCAAAATCTGGATAATTAGGAGTAGTTAAGTAGCGCAAATTGAAGGGTCTTCAGGAGTTGAAATTTAACCCTCCCCCCTCCTTGAACACAATTCAATTTTTCGCTACTTAAACACTTCAAACGATTCAGAATTTGAGCCTAAAATTTAAGTTTATGCGTTTGAAAGCATTTAATGAGATTTAAAAAGTAGCAGTTAAATATAGTTGTACGCTACTCCAAAGTCTAAGGCGCCCTCTATCGGCATTTTGTGAAATTTATCTTTAAAATTTATTTTCAAGAAAATGCTCATTTAAAAATTAGTTTTAGCGAAAACCGCAAACGAAACGACCAATTTTTTCATTTTTTATAATAATTTGAATTTTGAACCCTCTGTACACAGTTCAGTTTGTCTACATAACCACCCCCAACTATTCAGATTTTGACCTCAAAATTTAAGTTTAAGTCTAAGCTTACGAAAACATTTAATTAGATGCAAAAAAAAAACGCCAAAGAGAAGTTGTTCGTTACTACAAAGTCTAAAGCGCACTCTATCGGCATTTTTTGAAAATTATCTTTATAATTTATTTTTAAGAAAATACCGACATAAAGAATAGTTTTAGTGAAAACCGCAAATCAAGGAAACAATTTTTCCGTTTTTTTTTTATAATCATTTGAAATTCGAACCCTCTGAACACAGTACAGTTTGTGCTACTTAACCACTCCCACTTTCCGATTTTGAGCTCAAAATTTAAGTTTGAGTCTAAGCTTACGAAAACATTTAATGTGATGCAAAAAATACCGGCAAAAATAGTTTTTCGTTACTCCAAAGTCTAAAGCGCCCTCTATCAGCATTTTTTGAAATTTATCTTTATAATTTAATTTCAAGAAAATGCCGACATAAAGAATGATTTTAGTGAAAACCGCAAATCAATCGACCGATTTTTCCATTTTTTATGTTTATTTGAAATTTTGGACCCTAAACTTTAATGGCGGCTATCTCCTTTGGAAAACGTTTGGGACCCTTAGTCTCCTATTTAATACTGTTTGTCTTGATGTGTACTATCACCCCTCTTTTATTGTAAAAAAAATTTGGAATCACCCTGTATTCCGGCATCCGTCATAAAAAAATTTTAAATGAAATTTCAGGTATACAATTTTGGGAATTGCAAATTTTTAAACTTTTAAACATCGCACATTTTAAGCCTTTACACCGTTGCGCAACGAAAAAAAAAAACGCACTTTTTAATGAAATTTGCTTGAAATCTCTATCACAATTTGTTTTGAAATTATTAATTTCTTTAAAAGTTTTTATTACTCTTTTCGTCAACAGTTTATGTTTGGCAACAGACGTATTTCATTTTTGGACCAATCAGAAAAGAATGAAATACAAAACAGAAGTATTTCATTTTTAGACATTAAATTTGGACCAATCAGAAAACGAATAAAATTAAATAAGTTGCGGAGTTCAACCAATAAAAAGATTGAGATATACTTTAGATTTTCCAATTCTCCATGATTCTCAATGATAGCAATGTGGTTAGTTGTGAAAATTGTATCTTTTAGATCGCCGACTTCTGATTATCTGCGGCGTATTACTTTCATGACTGCTGTTGAAGGTGATCTGGAATGGACTTCTCTAATCACATTTTATATACTAACACACACACATACATGTATATATATATATATACATATATATAGTTATATTTTCAGCAGAAATATATTCAAAACATAGAAAAGAACATTTCAAACATATTTTAGAGAAATTTAATTTAAAATAATATTTTGTGATAACACATGCTTTTTTGTGAACTTTTTTTTTAAAAGGGGGTTTCTTACTTTTTTTCTTTTTTTATAAATGCAGGAAATTTTTATATTTCTAAAATAATATCATCATTCAGTCTAAAATTTGGTACCATTATACACACCTCAGATAAAAATTCATCCTATTGTAATTTTTGAGGCGAGTATCGCCATGATATTTATTGTTAAATTCATTCTTCGTTTCTTTACATCAATTTTATTTTTATAAATTTTTATGTTTTATAATTTATATTTTTTAATGAATTATACTTTTAGCATACATTTATAATATTTTACATATTCAATCGTAACGAAATATGTTCAAAATGACAGCCGTTATTCACAGTACCATCAGGAACCAAACTAAAGTGCGTTACTTCAGTTAAAAACGCTTGTCTTTAACATTATGTAAAGTTCATAGAAGAAGTTAAACTATCTAAATGTATAATTCTTTAACTTAACAAATTCCTTCTTTAGGCAAAATTGAAAAAAAAATCACTCAAATTCAAATACTTTCATTACATTCGTTAAAAAAAATCGTAAGTTTTTGAAAAGTTTCATCTGTATCTAACTTTAAAATAGAGTCAGTTAATTTATGGACATTCTGTACATCCCTACCTATGCTTGACTCTAAAAAAGCGTTCTTCACTTTTAGCAACCTTTAGTAACTGACATAATTTTTATATTTTACAAATACATTTACAAACACAGTGTCTCCTTTTTTTCTGCCACTGAGTTTAGAAATGTTTTCATCAAGTTTTTAATAGTGCATTCATTCATCAATTTTCTAAAATCAAAATATCGGTTTTCAAAGTACTGAAAATTCTCAACGAGTGTTTTCTTCAAATTAAATGTTCAGCAAGCATGAAACATTCTGTCACAATGAGTTAAAAAAAGTTAAGCATAAGGGCATAAAATTGGCAGTACTGGCAATGGAAGCTATTTTTACCCTCTGACAGTCTTGCAAAAGTGCAAAATTTGTAATGTTGTTTTATCTTCATTATATTTAAATGCTAATTAAACATTTTTGTTTCAAGATCATTTAAATATACTCTATCAAAAATATGAATGTGAAGATTGAGAGTATTAATCATTGTACAGTGTATTAAAAAACATTAAATCATGGGATATATATTATTTTAAATATTACTCATATTACAGGGAAACCTGGAGCTTAGTGAACGTATTTACACGGGCTTGTCAGTGAGAGGGTTAATAGAATTTTTTTTAATATTTTGATAAATAAGTTATCTACCGAGTTATAAGCGTGTTTATTTACGTAAAAGGTATGTTCCCCTTTTTTTAATGAAGAGTATTTTAATATTTCGAAATTAATGTCATCATTCAATGTAAAAATTGGTGTTAATATGCACACTTCAGATTAAAATCTAAAAATCCATCCTATTGCAATTTTTGAGGCGAGTATCAATAATATTTATTGATAAATACATTCAACTTTTATTTACATTTATTTTATTTTTATCCATTTTTTTTTCATTTCTGAATCATCTTTTGGTGCAATGAAACACTATACGGCGATTTTTTGGGCCAAAACAACTATTTTTCTTTCGTTGTTGCACAAAACCCAGTTTGTGCTCCATCCGTTCGGTGCAGACCGTATCTTTGTATCTTGATTTATTTTCGAATTATTCATTTTTAAAGTTCGCGCTGGCTTTTTTATCACTCGATACTTTTAGAATACATTTATAATATTTTATGTATTCTATCATAACGATATGTGCTCCACATGAGAGCCGTTATTCACAGTACTATTAGGAAACAAACTAGCGTATGTTACCTCAGTTGAAAACTCTTGTCTTTAACATCATGTAAAGTTAATAGAAGAAGGTAAACTATCTAAATGTGTAATTCTTCTTTAGCCAAAATTGCAAAATAGAATTTTTTGCTCAAATTCAAATACTTTAATTACGTTCTTAAAAAAAATTCATAAGTTTTTGAAAAGTTTCATCTGTATCTAACATTAAAATAGAGTCAGTTTATTTATGGACACCCTGTACATCCCTATCTATACAAGAATCTAAAAAGACGTTCTTCACCTTTAGTAACCTTTAGTAATTACTGACATATTTTTTTATATTTAAAAACGCATTTACAAACATAACGTCTTATGTTTCTGCCACTGACTTTAGGAAATGCTTCCATCAAGTTTTTATACACTAAAAAAATTGGGATTCTTAGAACATTTTATGTAACGGGAACAGCAAAAGTTCATGTAACAGATAGAGATTTGAACTGAAACTCAAAAAATCTGTAAGCTTATAAAGAACTTTTTAGGAAACTGGGATTCCAAGAATTTTTTATGTAACTAACAACCCCGGTTACAGATAAAATTTTAGCAATATAACTGCAATTTTAATAGATTTTAATTGTAATTTAAATTGGTAAAATTACAGACTTCTGTAACTTTACAAAAATTAGTTCTGTAGATTTTCATCTTTTCCTGTATAGTGCACAGGTAAAATGTTATTAAGCATACTGATTTCCGCGACTTTGCATTTGTAGGATTACAGATTTTTTTTTACAGTGTGGTATTTGATTATGAAAATTAACGGTACCCTTACAAACCCTATTTTCATATCGGAGTACCCCTTTTCTCATGAATATGTTCCCTTTTGAATACTCTTCTGAACTGTTGCTCAACTAGACAACGCAAATATACTTTTTTTTCTTTAATAATCTTTTTATGACAATCATATAATGAATCAGATCAAATCACATCGCCATTTCTAATGTTATTGGGGATTTCACAAATAATTTTCTTATTTTTTGCTATTACTGATATTATTTCAACATACTCCAAGCAGGCCCTTTACGTACCTAATGGTTAGAAGCCGTTAAATAATAGCAATAGGTCTTTTATAGTTATACTTTTACTTATATTTCTACTTTCATGTATGTTATACTTCCAAAATCAAAATATGTTTTTACATAAAGTTTTCTTAAATTAGATGCAATTGCTTTATTACCTATATTTTGCACTTTAATCAGTTAAAATTAAAATGTAAAAAAAAAAAAAAAAAAAAAAAAAAAAAAAATATTGCTGAAAATTTCATCTGATCTTCTAAACTATTAAAATGTTTAGAGATATTTAAATTATAATTAAGAATTTTATTTAAATTTATTTTATTTATTTAGTAATTACATTTAAGTATTTTAATATTTAATAACAGAAGTACGATTAATAAAAAATGTCATTATCCCTTACCTTAAAAAAATCACATTATTTAAAGTATACTGATAAATACAGTTAAAAATAAATATAATCAATTAGAAATAGATTTTTTCTTATTTGTAACAAGAGTAATTGAATTAATGAGTAAAATATTTCATTCACGACAAAAAATCACTTAAGAATAATAAATAACTTTTATGCTATCAAACTGTTTTTATGATATTTTACTATAAACGTAAGAGCAAAATTATTTAAAATGAAACATTCTTCTTTGAAGAGATGATAAAAAACTAAGTACAATATATCTTAAAATGCTTTTTGTAAGTGATGCCGTAAATTACTTATTTAGATGCTTAAAAGTGTTTTTTTAAGGTATTTTTTTATAATTTAGAAAAACGTATGCAATTAAAAAAAATACTTTGAGAGCCCAGTAAATATATTAATATTTTTATTAGAATGTTATAATTTTGGTATAAGTATCTGCGTCACATTCTATTTATTGTAGGAATAATAATACATGTACTTAATTTAAAATAAAACGGATCAGATACCTTTGAATGTGTCCGAAAATGAATTTTAAATGTAATGCCGTGTATTAAAATTTAATACTTAACAAAACTTTTATTTAAAGAAAAATCTTTGATAGAGAACTTTACACTGGCGTTTAAAAGTTTTCGGATAAGCATAAAGTTTCTGATTGATTTATCGATTCTACGATATATGCCTGAAAATATAACACGTAAAATTAAAAGAAATGTATTTTTGTGTCCAGCGTTACAAATGCTTTCACACGCTGTACAAATAAATATTTTTTCTAATAACCTATTTATCCCTTGTATATTTTTCCTAAATATATTTGTAAATGTTTTATAATCCGTAAACAATTCAGGCAATAGTCAATTATTACTTCCTTAATTTGAACTTTCCATTTTCTATAGTTTACGAGTAAAATGGCTGTGATAGACAGACAGACACATAAGATATCTTAAAATAGTTCTGTTTTTACTTTTTAAGAACTGAATCCTGAAAAATAATATTGCATTCATAGTATTAATATAGAATTCTTCCTTCTAAAAGTTCTTTCGGAATTATAATTAACTCATAATTAATACAGATCTGACTCCAGTTAACTTTTAAATATTTATATAAAACATTACTATTTACAAAAACAATACTTACAATTTAAACAATCATAAACTTTAGTTAATTCGTCGTCTCTCTCTTACATTCTTTTTACAATAACTAAAAACATTCCATTCTCCATTGGTTCAGTTCAGTTCTTTTTCTGCCGCATTCGTCTGGCTGCGTAGCTGGCAGCAGCGTTATCGCTGCTGATTTAATCGTCTGCGTTGCTAGAGAACCTTTTTTAACCAGAGTTGCGCCATGGAGAATCTACTAACACTGCTAGTTGGCTGTAGGAAAAATATCGATCCTACATTAATATAAATAGTACAGATTTTTAGAAGACAAACCTCTATGATATATGATAAATGTGATCCTAAGATGAATATTTTGTACATGTCTTTCGATAACTATATGAGACAGGTTGTTGTTGGGTTTTTTTCGGAATTTTTTGCTTTTAGACTACTTATTTCTCATAAGATGTTTAAAATACGTCTCATAAAGAAATTAGAAGAAATAGCCACTCTTTGCAACATAGAAATGTGCACTGTTCACAGACATTTTTTATAAAGATTTTAAAATCATCTTTTAACCATTTACCTACCAAATTATAAATTCAAGGAAATTTTACATTCTAAAGTATTTTAATTGTAAGTTAATTTTAAAGTAAATTGTTTAAACTAAATTAAAAGATTTACGTAATTCTTTAATAAATTTTTGAAGGATTTTAGAAGGATTGAAGGATTTAGAAGGATTAATTAAATTTGTATTTACAGCGATTTTGTGCAATTTTATTTTTTTTATAATTTTACAAATTTATAACCCCACTCAAAACTTTTATTTTAAATTGTTTTCTTAGTATTTTGCAGAATTATAAAATGTAGAAATATGATGTTCTTAGAAAAAAATATTGAAATATATCCGAATTGAAAAATCCCACCCTTCTCCTTCAGAACAAGAAATCTGAAAAGATACAAAGGAAAAAGAAATCATCCTTTTAAAAATATTTTTCTTTTGTGTTACCAATAATGATTTCGGAACAAAATAAAGGAATGTATCAGTAACTCATTCTAAACAGTATTACAACTAATCGAAGTAATAAAAGAATTTTATGGTAAGTAATTTTAATAGTACTTGTAATACCCGCCGGTAGATAAAGGGTTAAAATGGCTCTATTTTAAAATAAAAAAAAAGTATTCCATAACAATCTAAATTAATTAGTCAGTTAACTCTAAAGACTTTTTTAATATCCCCAACTAACTATTTAATATGCAAATGATTTATCACCAACAACTCAAAAATTTAAATGAAACTAATTCATTTTTGTTTGAATTTTCGCAAGTAAATATTTTAATCATTCATTTGCTCAAAAATTATCGCGTAAAATTCCAGTCTTAAGATTTTACGTATCATTAATTATGTTAGAAGTTTAAAAAATCTGTAGCAATGTTTCAAGCGGTTAATTTACTCTTGTACGGCCGCGAGCAATCTAATTATGTCACTTATCCAAAGTATGTACTTTGATTAAATAAATTTAACATTTAAGAAGACGATATTAATGCTTAAAAAATTAAGGCATTTAATTTCATGATTTAATAAAATGCATCAAATTTCGCAATGTATCGCCTTTGAATCGTATAAGTTTCCAGCATTAAATAAATAATTACCAATATAATGAGACAACATGTCTTTTGTCAAGATTAAGTCATTGTAACAATTGCTACATATTGAAACTAAAAACATTGACAAAATAGACTCATGCCCAAATTTATCTTTACAGAAACAAAAATAAGGATATTTCATGATATATCCAATCGATGTAACCCATTTGTGCAAAGTATGTGTAAAATACAAGCCTAAACAATATTATTAAATATAAAAAAATCTAACGAATGGACATGAAAAAATTGTTAATTTTGGTGCCAGTTTAAAAGCATTTAACTTACAGGAAATATCTGTAACTTTTCATTACAACAGTTTTTTTTTGTTTGTAAAAAAATTCAACTTTTTTCTGTAAAAATTACGAAAATCAGTTTTTATTATTAAAAAAACTGTTTTTCTCTGTAAAAAACACAATTCTTTTGTGTAAAAATCACAGCTTTTTTTTACAATGTACCAAACGGTTTCTGGTAAACAAATTCACGCTACGGTGAAATGTACATGTTGCACAAAGTAAATATCGTAATGAATTTTTGCAATATAGAGTTTAAGTTCAGTGTATAACGACTGAAAATGATTTTTTATGACTTTGCAGTATCATTTGGAAAAATCTGTAAATTGGAAAATTATCGGGTGTTTAGAAGCAGTTTATACAATCACAGAAGTAGCGAGATGTATGATTATTTTAACCTCTTAAGTGACCCGTATACGTACCTCAAAAAGGTTTAAGAATCCTTGTTTATCTCTAGCAGTAAATTTTACTGTGAAATTGGCCTTATTTAATCGGAGCTTTCTCTCAATTTTATAAGGCACAAATTTTTGCTTTTAAAAGCCGCTGACATAGCATTAAAAATTTCGTAAAAGGTTCCCGCGGCTAAGGGGTTAAATCAGAGAGTATCTACGTTATGGAAACAATTCAATGTTCCTTCATGATAATCAAGTAAATTTCTAATCTTCCTCTTCCATATCAACCAGTCTACTGCAGTCAATAATTTAACTTGATTAGTTAAATGTATTTCATAATGCAATTTCAAAATCTTTTAATGATTAAATCTTCCCTACTAAGATAAACTAATGCTTTATATCTCTTACTATGGGAAAAACCTATTTTCTCTACATCTATATCAAACCCACCAGACTTAAACTAACTAGCGCAATTTCAAGCACGTTGAAAAGCTGAAAACCTATAAAAAATATTATCAGAGTAATAACCAGGCATGTATAACCATGCTTTAGAGTAAAAACATGCAGAGATCAAGTCAATTGATATTGTTGCGTATATAGGGTTTCTTCGATCTTATGGTTAGACAACTTCCAACTCTTTTCTCTTAGAAAAGTAGAAAATAATTTATTTACAGATTTTCAGGACAACAGTCTTCGAAACTCACAAATATTACTAGGTATTCAAAAATAACTGTTCAAATCTATCGTACAAGTGCAGATATAGGTCCCAGAGACTCTTTATACAACGTCTCAACACTAAAATCACATTCAAAATAACGTAAATAAGACTCAAGCAAACTTGCTTAAACAATACCCTAGAAGTTCACTCAATGACTGACTGGTAAATAATAACAACAACAGCTCGTATCGGCTCTCCTATATATAGTCTAGCCGCATGCGGTGGAAATTTCTACAACCTTCTAGAAAAAACTGGAAAACCACGGAACAACATTCAATGTATCAGCATATCTAAAGGGGGGTTACCAAAGAGAGGGAAGGCTTACCATCGCCAATAATCGCCAAGTTTGTCGCTAACTTGGCGATATATCGCCAAATTTGGCGACCAAAATTAGTCGTCAAAAGTGACGCCAACTTGACGATATCTTTATTATTTCGCCAATCTGCCGTAGACATACACTGAAAAATATTAGACAAGTTTGGTTGATAACAGATACAATGTAACAAAAACTAATATTAGTAAAGGAATGGAGCTTAATAAGATTATTTACATTATTTTACAGTACAAACACTAACTATTTACAAAATTCGTAACAATATCAAGTCAATTGATATTTGAAGTGGTGCACATTAAAAGGAATGAAACGCATTGTTTAGAAAATAAACTTACGAAATTAAAAAGAAATCGAATAAGAATTGAATAGGATAAATAAATGATAAAAAAAGAACACCAGCCAAAATCTCTGTTAAATATTTAAATATATTAAGTTTAGTTGTCTTGCATGGATGATCAACTAATCGATTCATAATATCACATGTGCTCAGTGCGCATGAGACAAAATATGAATTAACATGAAAATAAAAACTACATTTTAACAAAATTCTCGCAGATGAATATTTATTTTGCTTTTCATAATTTTGGGAAAATTTTACGAGAATTTTGAACAGTAGATTTAACATCTTTCTCAACCGGAAACATTGGTTTTTCATGTACTGTGATTTCTCAAGTAAACATTTTTACGGAAGATGAATGATGCAATGTATAAAGATATCTTGAAGATTATTTGTTTCCTTATTAGAGAAAAAATAGCGGTCGCAACTATTTGTTTTAACATGATAACGACTTAAAGAATGTATGCAATCCTCGAAAAGTAATGGCTTTCGCAAAAAAAATCGCTTTTGAAATGGCCAGCCCAAACGCCCGACATGAATCCAATAGAAAATTTTAGAAAGAAGTTAGCAAACGCGTGTGCGGAACTATAAATATTCGAATTCAGACTAAATTTCCAAAAAATTGCAAGAATGTGGGAAAAACGTACCTTTGACAATCTTTAACCGTTGACTGCTTGAATGCCACGTTGCTGCGCCGCAGTGCTTATTATTAAAGGTATAGTGATGAAAAACTAATTGTAAATGTTGTTGATCAGTGTAATTTTCAATTACAGTACCATATTTTGTAAACTTGCGAAGGTGGCCGGAAACTTTTGGGAACATACGTTTTCCTTTGTACTTAATTTTGTCATATAAATTTATTGATATTAATATGTTATTACATAAATAAGTTCCTTACTATTAAGTCAAGAAAATGTTTAAGTATCACTTTAAGATTCCTCTTCATATGAGAATAGTTACAAATTAACTAAAAAAGTTTTGCTGGCCGAAAACTTTTGACCGCCACTGCGTATATATATATACAACATATTAAATTCAATAGTACAGTAGAGCCCCGCAAATCGGACCCCGCAAATCCGGATCTCCGGATAATCCGGATCGGTTTAGTCATTTTTTTTCCAAGTTTGAGAAGCGATTGGCTAATTTCCATAACATTAACTTGTTTTCTCGTCGTATTCTGAATCAAAAAAACTTTTTCTGAAATCTTTTCAGAAAAATTAAGCAAAGTCTGTAAATATTCATTAAGTTTAATATAAAGGTGATTTTCTGTAAGTATGTTTTATTTTATTTCATTTTTTTCTAATTCACCGGATAATCCGGATTGGGTCCAGTCCCAATTAATCCGAATTATCGGGGTTCTACTGTATTTAGAATACACTTAACACCGCTGAAAATCCTCTTTTAAGTATTTTCTGATTTCAATAAATTGAAATGTGCTACATTTTTTTTTCTTCAGGCATGCATATGATCGTCATATTTTAGCACGCTGTAATCTGCGAAAAATTTAATAAATTAATAAAAACACATCACAATTTAAAGTGACTTTCAGAGAATTATGACTCATATGCAGTACTGTAGTCAAACTTTTCTTACAATATTAAAAAATAATGATATTTATGTGCACCTCAATGATATACGTAAATTTAAATATGTTTGAAGTATTCCAACTATAGTTAAAAAAATTAAAAAAAAAATTACAAAAAAAAGCGCAATTTCCCACTAGAACAAAATGTGTTGGAATACTTTTTTTTTCTATAAATAAACTATGATTGTTACATATTTCATTTTCAATACCAGGAATTCTTGTACAAATTTCAAACATATATATAAATTACACAGCAATCCGAATCTATTCACCTGTCCCGATGTTACTCGTGCAGACAAACAAACAAATTCAAGATAAACTGAATTTATACGCAGTTTTCACCTATACCAGTTCATTATTTCTATCTGAGCGAAGAAATGTCAAAGCCGGGAATCCAACCAAGATCCTTGATTTACAGGATCAAAGCTCTACCTTTAAAGTTTCGTAGGCCTTAAGGCAGATAACCTTGGTGGTAATAACATCTTTGTCAAGCCGGGAATCCAACCAAGATTCTCATTTACAGGATCAAAGCTCTACCATTAAAATTTCGTAGGCCTTAAGGCAGATAACCTTAGTGGTAAGAACATCTTTGTCATGCCGTTTGTCGGGTCAACTGCCTAACAAAACAAATAGCAAGTAAATGATTTCCATACGGACGATCCGTTCGCAGATAAACTGTCATTGCAACCCTTAATTGCTGTAAAAAAATTGTCACATAACTACTGTGAGCAGTTTGTCAAACCGCTTAATCTAAGAATGAATAAGATGTTAAATTAACTCTCGGAATATATTTTTTACTAAACTTTATATCCAGGACTATTATAAATAAAATCCAGTTATTCAAAAGTGTATAGAGATAGTAATAGGGCTCCAAATGAAGCAAAATTTGACCAGTATCTATAGTTAAACTAAAAATTACGAATTAAACTCCAAAACTTGATATCTATACACAATTAATTCACAATAGGCTACCCTATTTTTTAGGGCGAACCTGATATTATACATTTCATAGATGCTTAATCGTAAATATATATACATGAATACATTTAGACAAATATGGGAATGACTGACAATTTTCAATTTATATTAGAATTTGAATAGATAAATATAGTTAATAAAAGTTAATTGGGGATTTTTTTCTCTAAAAGTAACTTAGAATTGGAAATCGTGAGTACTGGCAAATGATGCGAATAATTCAATATGCTGATTACAGAATTACATACAAACTAAAAATTTAAGCTACGTACGTTAAATTGTCGACAGACAATTATATATGTTAAATTTCAACTTACGTGAAAGTCTATAGTTAAATGTCTTTGTAAATACAAGGAAACAGTTTATTCAATTGATTGTAATTGTCTTTTAATTTTGTGAAATTTTCTGGTTTAAATAAAGTTTGCAGGAGATTTTGTCTAAGAGTTTTTCGCCGATCAAACGGGAAGGAATAGTTCAGCAAAGAGCATTTTTTATATAGATAATGTATTGGATCACCAATTCCCTTTCCACGTGGGCAGAAAACTGGCGAACATATTTACCTCAGAAACCTTATTGGTAATAACATCTGGTCTTTCATTTAGACAGCTCAACAGAATGCACCTCAGGTAAAGGTACACTAACAAGGCCAGTGTTCTACGGTTACAGTTGACCCTGTAACCAAGGATCTTTGCTTGATTCCCGGTTTGGCCATTTTTTACTCATTTGGAAATATTGAATTCGCATGATAAGTTTTTCAATCAGTTTGGTTGGGTTAAAATAATAGTAATTTTTTTAACTATGTTGAAAAATATAAAAAAAATAAACAAGAATTTCATAATCTCCTGTGTTGAAAATTGGTTAAATATGAAATAGTTCTATCAAATTCACGTAGATAAAACAGATAAATTATTTTTCGATTCTTTGTGATAAAAATGAGAAAATATTAATTCCGTATAGAAAAGATAAAGTTTTTATACTTCTTTGTTAAAATAACACTGTAAAACCTTAGTGCGTTATGGTTCTTTTATTTATCTAATTCAATGAAATGGTTTTTATGTAAATAACATCTAGGCAATTTGGAAAACTTCGAGGTGGATGAAAATTCGCGTTAAAAATTAAAGAGCTTTACAAAAGAGTCTTTTAAAATGCACCCAGGTTAAAGAATGTTACGCATTTTCTTTTATCATTTGTATGTCGTCGTTAAACAGTTTTATGTTTCATTTTAAGTTACGGAATTCAAAATATTTGTTTTTTAGATGTCTTACGATGGTTCTTTTGCTTTAAAATCCTGAATAGTTATGCGTCATAACATGACTTAGAAAGAAAAATTCTTTTTAGAACTAAATCAATCAAAAATTATAATCATTTTTTTACAAACAATAATTTTTGTAACAGTTTTTATCACAACATTTATTTATTTTAACGTAAATCTGCATTTTCTAATTTAATTTTGAAAAAAAAAATGCAAGCTACACTCTAAAAAATAAATGTGTAAATTAGCTAATTTTACCCGAATATATGTGTAAATTTCTAAAATTACACACCTGTCGTAAAATTTACACATTTTTTTCTGAAATTTACCTGTTTATATGTGTATTTAGGATGTGAAAGTAAGTGTGTAATTTTTTATCAGTTGAAAAACTCAAACAAGTGTGTAAATGTCTAGAAATGCTTGGATTTACACTTATTTATGTGTTAGTCTAATTTAAACTTAATTATAAGTACACACATAAGTGAGTAATTTTTTACAAATGCATACTTGTCATAAAATTTACACATTTTGAACAAAAAATTACCTTTTTTTATGTGTACCTAGCATGTGAAATCAAATGTGCAATTTGTTATCGCTTGATTAACTCATACAGATGTGTAAATGTATAAAAGTACTTGCATTTACACGAATGAAAGTGTTAATCATAATTAAGGATCAACTGAATCAACGATTTTTAAGATCAAAACAGAAACTGAAACCGAATTTTGGTACTCATCCTATTTTCGGCCGAAAACGATAAAAAAAATTTTAAGTGATTAATACAGACAAAATGATACAAAATTAGGTCCGTTCGTAATTATGTATGTATGTAAGACCGATTGTCGTTGTTCAGTCCATTCATTCGTCTGTCTGTCCGTCTGTCCGCATATAATAGAGCAAAAACTATTCAACCGAATCGTTTGAAATTTAAAATATAAAATTGATCCATAATTTTGTCGAGTTTTTCAAATTTTATGAAAATCGGATGTATAGTTTGATTACAGGGATAATCAAAAGTATTACGTTACATTACCGTCAATGAGAAAAAAAATGTTTCAAACTCATTTTAATGGTGTTACAGCATTCCAAACAGGAAAAAAATTATATACATTTACCGAAGCGTATTAAAATATACATTCGGTGCAATATATGGTGAAAAAACGTTTATTATTCATTTACAGAGCTACACAAAAGAATTCCGTCACATAATGATATATGGGAAAACATTGTTTTCTGCGTATTTCAATCATGTTAAATTATTTCGTATATAATTAAGTTGATATACGTTGCTCAGTTTTATTGCAAGTTACTTCTTTAATAATAGAAAGCGCTAACAGTATTTACAAGCACTCACAAAAGATTTCGGATACTATACTGCACCAGAACTACTCTACGTTACAGATTTTTGCTAGAAGTGCACTTTTAGTTGTGATATGAGTTTTTAAGTGTAACCATATTTTTGCATATTACTTTGTGTATATAAATGCTGTAAATCATATACAGGGTAACACAAAAGAATCTGTAAGAGTTACAGAGTAAAAATGAAAATAGCAGTGGTTTTCGAATCAGTTACGCATTTTCACGGTATCCCATGATAAGTAATGATTCTAGGTTTGCGATCTTGATTGCGTCCTATTTAAGAAGAGGTCCTATTATTTTCGTGTTACTGAATTGGAGATATATAATCGTATCAAATTTTATATTCATGCATTTTAGCATAAGAATTTAACAGCTAATGTATTAAGCTCAGAATATTTATAAAATTAATTGTAGTACGAACGCAGCTCATTTGCCACGTTTGACGCGCAATTTCCAATTTGTTAATGATGCTACACGCTTTCGAATATAATACAATCTATATGTATCTAAGAAGTGTATGATAAAATATACGTTCTGCACAATCGGTGGTGCAAAGAATATTCATTATTAATTTCCAGGGCCACACACAAGTATTCCATTACATAATATTATAGGGGAGATACCGTTCGGGGCGCGTTATAATACGATTAAACTATTTCACATTTTATGTACGTTGTTGAGGTTTATTATAAGTTACTTCCTGTATAATACAAAGCAGGGATGTAGTGGAGGGTATACGCGGGTACACGCCGTATACCCTTTGGATTTTTTTAAGGAACTCGGTATACCCTCTGTTTCTCAAAAGAGCTATAGTGTATACACTCTAGGGTATACCCTCTGTTTTATGCATATACCCTTTGCTTTTTTTACGACTACACCGCTGACAGAAAGCAGATAGTATTTACAGGGACACACCGAAGATTTCGGCCACTATACTGTATCCGAAATACTGTATCCATTACACCAAAAACTGAATATTTTTAGAACTTTGTCATAGCACGAACGCATCTCATTTGCTACGTTTAAAATGCAATTTTCAGCTTGTTATAAATTAATTATTGACATATAGAATCACATTTCTAACACACAAATATATATAAGGTACCCTGGGGTAATAACGCCACGTTAAGGTTCTACCAATTTTCACGGCTTAGTTTTAGATTGTATTTTTCAAACAAATATAGGATATGATACAGCAACTCATTGACTATCTATATAAAATAAAATAATGTAACAGATATGTATTCATAAAATATAATGGCGTTTTTTCTTGACCAATGCTATTTGGCGTTTTTTCCCCTCCTATATGGGTAATAACGCCATGCAAACAAAACTATGAAATAAGATGGAATAATTGCATGTAGATAGCCCAATTCTAAAAATACAAACTCTACAAACTTAGAAATTGACAAATTGCATTCTAAGCTATTGAAAATGTTCAATTTTTTTGTGAAAGTGTAAGAAAAATAAAGGTGTGGTGTGGGAGGGGGGATGAGGCAAAAGAATATCAGACCGTGAGCTTCTTTTTGCTTAAAAAGGACCGCTTAAATAGAAATATGAGAAACATTGCACAGTTTTAACTGTGTTTATTTGAATCAGTATTTAGGATGTAGCTCGGTCACTGTAGGGAATCAACCGGGGCATTAATGTCAAGGATTGGCGTTATTACCCCGGTATAGTTATTGCGCAGTACATTTTAAATTACAAATTATCTCGAGAAGATATCCAAAATCTTCAACAACATTTTAAAAGTACATGAAATGCACTACAAATTTATGTAATTAACAAAGTATTTCCGGATAAAAAGATAGTCTTCACATCACAAAACATATCTCGCAAATTTTAGATCAAGCGTTAATTTTAGTTGTTTGTAAAAACAATAAGACCTAAAACTGAAACAAATTAACCTGAAGCTGTTTTTTGCGATTTATATGACTCAAAACCCTTCTGCGCAGAGCACATGGGTGTCATTTACCTGATTATTTCATAATTATGCAAAATATAAGCACTTGGCGTTATTACCCCGCCTGGCGTTATTACCCCAGGGTACCTTATATGCATGTGTATGTATAAGGTTCAAATAAAATGAAAACGTATTCCATGTATTAGTTCTTGAGATAGAGTGCCAACAAAATTTATATCACATAGAGACAGACAGAGTCACAGACATACAAACAAACATTTTATAAAAACATTTTTAACCTTATAAAATGTGTAAAATCCATTAAAAACAAGAATTCGAAAATTTTCACGAATCTAGTATTTTTTTCTTGCAAAAATAGAAGAGTGTAAAAATGTTTCAGGTTCAGGTATATATGTCAGTTTATCTTTTACGGTGATTTTTTGTCAACAATCAGCTGTCGTTAACAAAACACACTTCTGCGACACTTATACTTCTGTGGTTTCAAAAAGGAAAAAAAAATATTAAGCCTGCTGTTTTGAACGAACAGGTGATAAACTTGAAAGTTTAGTAATGTAAGCATTTTTTGCTTTATAATTTTTGCATGCGCATATGCCATGTGCAATAGGGAAAACTCGCAGACGATTTTTTAATTAAAGACAGTAAAGTTTATTTGTTGATCTTTGGAATACACAGAGAACGAGAACATTTTGTTTGTAAAAATAGCCGTTTATGTACGTATAGTCCGTCTAAGTTTAAAAATTTAAGCAAAAAATATTACAAGAGTATCGCAAAATTCTGTGTTTCATACAAATACGTCCAAGAAAGTTTACAAATGCTGTTGGTATCTGTAAAATAGATTCATGCCACTGTTTTTGTAATTAATATTGGACTATTTGTTTTCTACAAATGATTCTATGGATTACCATCAAAAAATGAAGAAATATGTCGATGGAAAATAGGTATGAAAAATATTTTTTCTGTTTGCTTTTCTTTAAATTACAATGATTTTGTTGAAATAAATAAAAATCTATGAATAATCCATATGTTTGAAGGAATGAGACTGAAATGTCATAATTATATTGTCTATTTATTTTTTTTTTAAATTCTAGAAGCTTTTATTATTTTATTTTGTGAATGATTTTAATGAAAGGAATTTCAAAATATCTGTACGATACACAGTATCAGAAAATATATGATTAACCCACGAAAAAAGAAATAAAAGATAAACAGTGCACAAAAATTACAATAATGCATACAACCACAGTTAAAATTCATTAGCTTTTATTCGATATATTTTTTAAATGTTTCGAGATTTTTATGAATTTAGATCTAATAAAACAAGTTTACAAACCAATTTCTAAATTTTATCGCATTCATTTGGATTTTACTTAAGGTGTTAACTATTTTAAAAAGTGGATTTAAGCTAGCGATTAAATCATTATTTTAATCAACAATTTGAAATAAAAATCAATTATTTAAATCAAAATTGATTTAAATCTAATTGTTCTAAATGACACAAACGTATTAAAATCTAAGATTAATGTAATTTGGAAAGTGTATTAAAATTAATGTAATTTGGAATACTGTATACAGTACACCAACATCTGATAAAAAAGCTTTAAATAATTGTTTCTAATCTTAATTTCTGAGTCCTGCGAAACATTAAATACAATAACTTTGTTAAGGCATAAAAGATATTTCATTTAAATATTATATTTAAATCTAAATCTAATATAATTTGTGATGTCATAATTTCCTTTAAGTAATTAAATTGTTTATTCTTTTATATGAAATAAGCATTTAAAGTATGCTAAATTTCGGCTATATATATATATATATATATATATATATATATATATATATATATATATATTAGTATGCACATACATTGTGTAAGGTATGATTTATGCTATTAACAGTAATTTTTGTTACTACAAATGCAAAATGAGCTACCAATAATATTTGTTAGTTATGTTGGTTATGCCATATTGAAATTACTTATTTGCTGTTTTTATTAATTCTGTTGATTACTGTTTCATTTTGGCTATTTGTTAAGGCTGCAACACTTTGCCCCTTTTGAAATTAACAAAATGCACCCTACCTTTTAAAAAATAGTGAAATATAGCCAGATCTTTTTTGAAATAAATCCCTCCATACCGCAGTACTTCTAAATATGTGCACCTAAGACTTAACAAAAATGATAGAACTTTATTTCTTGGAATAAAGCAGGATATTATTAAAACATGTTATTTAATTGTATTTTTCAATTCGTGATTTATAGAAATATTGAAAATTAATGTTTTTTATATTTATCATACTAAAAAACTATGTACTTATTTTTATTGCTACTAAGCACATTAGTAATATATTTTCTTATGTAATAGTGCCTTTTTTTTAGAACAAGCATTCTGCCCTTTTTCTTTTTAGAATAAATATTAAATACTGAATTATCGTTTATTAATTTAAGCATTACAATATGCATTATATACCTAATTAAAGATTGTAATCAATTTAAAATTAAATGCAGCAACTGATAATTTTAATAAATGTAAAATCATTATTTTTTAATATAGTTTTACATAATTATTGCAAAATATTAATGTATATAACTTTATAGTATTATATTAATTAATGAAATTACTAATTTACAGTTTTTATAATTTTTGTAGTTACTAAATAATAATTAAATTTTATTGATTAAAGTGCAAAAACATAGATTATGTTAGTAAATAAAAGTCTAATTTTTTAGAAACCTAGAATCTATTAATCTTAGAAACCTAGGCTAAACCTTCATCTATTCAATATTTCAATGCTGGAGAGAAAAAAAAATCCGATTCAAATAAAAAGAAATATGATTTAAATACAAAATTCGATCTTTATTATTATTGCTTTTTAAATCATGATTTTTTTACACCCTATTTTTACGGAATTTTAAACTAATTTTTGTTGGCCGATCCGACGGGGGAACTGTCTGGTAGGCGGAGTGTTAAAATAAGTTTTGTTATTTATAACTATCCTCCATACTTGTAAATAAAATATTAATGATAATATACCAAAGTGTGATTTTATTTTATGTATGGTCTACAATTTTATACTTCATTCACATAAAAAAAAGTTATTAACTGTGTATTCCTACTTTGTTTTTAGCTGTGTCTGGTAAAAATAAGTACGGTTATATGGATTTCTAACAGACAATTATATGGAAAAAAATTTATCACATTTCATTTAAAGCCACTATAGTAAATTCTTATAAATCCGCTTGTATTATTTTATGACGATATCAGAGTGATATTGGCCCTGGCAACATAGATTCTTGGAAAATTGTGCAAAAACGTTCATATAAGACCTGAAAAATGAGCTTTGTTTTCAAAAATGATAATCATAGATAGCAAGAGTTATTATTTTTAAATGTACAATTTTATAAATAAAAATGTAATTTTCGCAATGAATGATTAAAATTATTTTTTAATAACTAAATTTTTTAAAGTTTGAATTTTGCTTCAGTCAGATCATAATGTAAAGTGAATTACACCTTTGTATCTCCGTGTTACATAACTGCGATGTACACTAAAGTCAAAATGACCAGCGAGCATTAAGGGTGCATTCGAAAACATTTTTTTCACCTTCAACAGTTCGAAATTTTCTGATACAATTTCAGACTCACTTTTAGAAGTAAAAACACGAAACTTGCTGATGATACTTTTAAAGAGATCTATAAGATGTCGTGTGATTTTATTTTTTGTTAAATTCATTAGAATTAGATTTATAAACTATTATTTCCCCAGTATGACTCTTTTTTTCGTTCCCAGATCTCCCGCTTCGGAAAATTCGGTTTAAAACGTTGACTTTAGCAGCATTTTTTTGCAATATTTTCTGCATTTATCAAAAAATTGAAAAGCACGGGACCTAATATACTTTCTAAATAAGAGAATTTGCCAGTTTGATGCGCTTGAGAGAAAAAACGAATTTAAAAATAAATCAGAAAAAAGGTAATTTGTATTGAAATACACCCTTAATCGGGGGTCTTATTTATTACTGCTATCATCCATAATAGCATTTTTGCCACATATGTTCTTAAAATTCTCAACATACGACGATACTGAGTTTGATCACATGAGCAGTTTTAGATCATTATTGCTAAAATGAAATTTGATAGCCCAGAACAGATTTTTTTTCAAAGGTAAGTTCATTTATTTTACAATTTAACACTTGAAAATTATAATATGGATGAGAAGTGTGTTATTTTCTGCTTATTACAAATTTGGAAAAAATAATTTATTATTTTTGTGTTTTAAATCATTTCTTCATGTTTAAAATCACATATTGTAACATAAGAGTAAATATTTGCAGTTTTAACATTATATAGCATTTAAAATAATTATTCGGTTTAAATACTATCTATTTCAGCGTGTTTATAATATATTTTGCTATAAAACTTTGAGTTTTTATTATTTTACATGCTATACATTTCTTATTTCATTTTATACCGATGACAAAAGACAGCTTTTCATAGATTTCAATTCATGGTTTTTCGTTTGTGATTTTTAAATTGAAGACTTTTTGTAAGCGTATTGCATTCAAAAACTACAAGAAAAATAAATAAAAACTCTAAAAAAAATGTCATTTGATGTCAGAAGAAATAGTTTTTTTAACCTAGTCCGAAAAATTCAAATGTTTACACCAAATCCAATTACAGACACAGAAGCAATTATAACTTTTTTTCAGATAAATTTTTATAAAATTAAAACGCGTCCCAAACAATGTTTCCTTCTTTACCATAATGTAATGTAATATTTTAGTATGGCCCTGTAAATTAATAAAAACTATTCTCTGTACTACAGATTATGCAGAATTTATATTGTAGTATATACTTCATAGATGCAAGTCAATTTTATTATGTTCGAAAACGTGTAACATTATTAAAAGGCACTTGAAACTATTTTTATACATGGGCCGTTATGCAAGGGAACGCTTTTGACTGTCTCTATAATTGAATTATGCATCTCATTTTCATAAAAATTGAAATGACTTGATAAAATTATGCAAGAGTTATGTATTTTAAATTTCAAACAATTCGGATTAAGTAGTTTTTGCGTTGTTATATGCGAACGGACAGATAGACAGACGGACGGATTGAATGACAACTATAGTTATTACGTATTTACATAATTACGATCGCATACTTAGAAACAAGTCAAGCATACGAATTTGTTCTTCATGTAATTTTGTTTTGCTATTTTAAAAACTTTTTCGCAGTTTACACATCAAAGAATAAGGTAAATCTTTGTACACAAAAACCTATGTATTTTAAATATTACACAAAAATGTATTTTCCATGTTACATAGACATATGTGTAAAAACAGAATATTACACAAAAATCTGTGCATTCTGTACATAACACAAAAACATGTGTATTTTGCATATTACACAACATTGTAGGTATTTTCCTATTGCACAAAAATATATGTAAAAAAAGAGTATTACACATATGTATGTGTAAAAATAGTGCTCAGAAATATGTGTATTTCAGTGCAATTCACACATTAAAGTGTGTATTTCAAGAGTTATCAGATAACTTTTACACATTTGGACTTATCATCAAATTACACATTAAAATGTGTATTCTGAAATTTACACATTTGGCGCAATTTACACACAAATTTACACACATAGACATGTCGTTTTTGTATCATCGATTTACACATTTTTGTGTGTAAATTTACACATTTTTTTTTAGAGTGTATAAGGATAGGATTTTTAAATTCGATTATGTCAGTTTGTAAGTTACAAAGGGAAAAAATGCTACTATATGTTTATAAATAAAATAGTTTAACTAGCGTCCACTATTAATTATACCATAAAAAATAAATTCCAAAGAACTGTTAAAGCATGTACCAAAGTATGTTCAATTATTTTTTTTTTTTTAAAAAGAAACTTTTGAAGAAACGTTAAAATTTTCAAATAGAAAAATTTCCTTTTTATATTCCAGAAATATATACAAAAAGTTCCGTTTTCATACCTGCCCTGTCAAGACCCCTTTTCAATAGCTCATCGTTTTTTTTTGGGGGGGGGGAAATTAGACACTAATTAAAACGCTTATAACTCAAGACACATTATTTTAAGAGTTCCAGGAAGTATGCAAAAATTTACATTATTACTACAAATTGCTACTACAAATAGTATTGCTACTACAAATAGTAGCTGATCTGCCCGGCGTTGTCAAAAACCGTGATGCTATTCCGTTTGCCATTGCGTTATGTGTTTTCTAAATAACCGTTGAATGAAACTCACATTTGTAGAATTTAATATCTTTAAGTCCCTATTTGTCGGATTTCATATTTTTAAATGGAAAAATCGCGAATAGATATTGAATTGAAACATTATTGTTTGGTACATTATTTTGTATGTAATTTGATTTTTGGAATCTATGCGTACCGAAAACAAACAACACTGCGAGAGAACACTCAGGTTTTCACTGATTTTACAAAAGAATTCACATATATTTTTTTGTAAAAATAATTCCATCCAATCAAAAGATAAAAAATATTTTAAGTGGTGTAAATCTGGTTTATTGGAAAGAATTTAAAATATTGTGTTAAAATACGGACATTTAGTTACTTTAGCATAGAAAAAATATACTTTCCATGAGTCGTGACGTGATTTGTGTTCGCCAGTACATTTGAAAGGGTCAAATCTCATATATTTTTAAAACCAATTATACCATATATTATATGAATATTTTAGCTTTACGAATAAACTTTTGTCTTTCGGTACCTATGTCTTTTGCCCTGAAGAAGCAAAACCGCAAATAAATGATATGTTTTTTATTGTTTTTGTCAAATTTTTAGCAGAATTATTTTTGTAAAAAACATTTTTACGCGTCTGAACGTTTCGAATTTCTTGTAGAGGATGTAAATTAGCTTCTTGAGAGGCTTTTAAAAGATTGTGCCAAAATATGTATGTTTACATATATTTAGCGTAGATGCCATGTTTTATCCAAGTCGCAAAGTGACCACTTTTTGCACGTGTATATTAAAGAGTTAAATCTCATAATATTTTTTACTGGTTGCACCATAGATTATTAGAATGCTTTAGCTTTAAGAATATTTTTCTGGTTTGTCGGCACCTAAAGGATTGCGCCCTATAGAGGCAAAACTGCAACAAAAACGATCTGGTTTTTATATGGCTTATATCGCAATGCGTAATGCGTAATATTAGTTTAAACATTGGGCATAAAATAAAGTCATTTATCTTTTTGCGATTGAAGGCTAGGTGATCAGTACTGAGTGAAGCATCGACCTGGCCTTCAATCGCCGTCAGCGCCACCTATCGTTTGAAATTCGAACTAAAATAAAAAATTACGATAAAAAACTCCTGACATTATACATAACCTTCCTGCAAAAATTTTTTAAATAGCTGTCACCGTTTGCAAGTTATTGAATTTTAAAATCCATCAGTCATTTTTGGGACACCCGGTAAATGAATTAAAAAGAGTAAAAGAGTTAATTATTTCTCCTTTTTTCCAGGCTTTTAACTGCATGTAGTTTTACATTTATTTGAGCATTTATTTCCGTCAAATACTTAAAAGTATAAGAAAATTATGTGCATAAAATAGCAGATAGTTATTATATCACAAATCGATGTCACGTTTTAACACAAAGTATTGCTGAAGGATAACATATCATCAGTTTTAAATGTGTCGTCTAATATCTATAATGATGAAAGCATAAATTTTCAAAGAACATTAAGGACTTTGTGTTTCATGCTTTGAAGCAAAAAATAGGTTATCTCTTGAAATTGCTTTTTTATGGTTGCCAGTTTAAAAAAACAAAACTGTTTTATTTTCCATTTTATAGAGAACTGACGATATTAATTTAATCTCTCTGTTTTGTTTACGACGATACGACGATACGAATAATTTTTGTCCGGGACCTGTGTCCTACATCCACGCTGGCTAACGTATTAGGTAGATGATAAGAACATTTTCATCAGCAAATAAATAAGTAGAAAGAATGCTACGATTATTTTCCAGACGGTAAACTTAAAACTACACTATGCATATATTACATAAAAATGACAAACAATATTTAACAATGTGTTAAAATACTTTAATCATCAGTACTTTCAGCTGTAAATATTTATTATTTGTGTTTTTATATTCTCTGTTGATGGCTGTGTTTATAGTTGAAAGTACTGAAAATTAAAGTAATTTAGCACCTTTTATTTTTTTATTATCTTTAAGTGATTTTCACATAGAGTAGTTTTAAGATTTTCTCTTGTTAGCGGGGAAAAAAATGCAAATGAGGGGGGGGGGAGGGCATTTGAAGTCTTGAGTTTAAAAAAAGAAAAAAATAATCAATTACATAAATAAAATATATTAAAATAATCAAGAAAATAAGTTAACGAATGCAGCGGCTCAGTTTTCGCAAACTCACAGCATATGTTTCGAACGGTTCAGCCTTGAAAAATGTCTCTCGCATTGTTATGTACATAAGACGTTTCCGACCCGGCATTCCTGTGTGATTCCGAATTGTCTTAACGTAACATACTTCCGCTCGAAGTTTGTAACATCTTAACTTGAACATTCTTTATACATACTTGAATGTGCACAGTACAGGGAAAAATCAGTAATTTGAAAACTATAAAAAATAACAAGCATGAATAATTAAATAGGATTTTGTTTTAATAATAAAACTTTATTTAGCCCGAAGAATTATATTTACCGTCAATATGCTGCGTTTATTAAATGGCAGAAATTAAAAATTTACCATAATTTTAAATATTGAATTTTACAAACGTCATTTGTAAGAAAGTCTTTTACTTGTAGTAGTAAGATATTCCCTTGAAAATCAAAAACAATTTCCACTAAAATTTTTGTCATATGATAGTTTGCATATTTATGCATGGCAACTTAGAGACTACTAAATTTCAAAATGTCAGCGGAAAGATAATTCTTCAGATAATAATAATTTGCATATAAAAAATAATTACAAGCCTTTCTGTATCGTTTTATGAAAATGTTGCTGTTTATATTATATACATGGTCATTAATTAGTATTTCTAATGTAAATAAAATATTTTTGATGCAATAGTTGGTCTGTAATGTCGAGATTAATGTCTTGGATTCCTATATGCACGATTTCAGAAGCTTAGCTGCTATATTAACAGATTTTTAGAAGTAAGAGTGAAATTAAAAAAAATATATTTTTTTAATGGGATTTTTTAAGGGGTGGGGGATGAAAGGCTGGCTTAAAACTAATGCGGCTAGATTTGTGGCAGTGGATGAGACGACGCCACATCACAATGATCCCGATGGTATGGGTAATTGTCATCATGGGTCATTAATTTACGGGCATGGATCGACGTCCAATCAATAGTAGCTACACTGTAAAAAAAAGCGTCGATCTACTAAAAAAACTTTAGTGATCCTTGTAATTACTAAAAAATTTTTAGTAATCTTAGTCGGTTACAAGAAAATCTGTAAGAATTACTAGAAAAAAGTTAGCAACGAATAGAGTTAATAGTTTTATATTTTTAATAGCTCTTACTAAAACTCAGTTAGTGTGGCCTTGATAGCATAGTGGTTATAGTAACGGACTCCAGGCTAAAAGGTCCCGGGTTCGAAACTTGCCACCACCAAATACGCCCCGAATGTATGTAGTGTCTCGTTAATAAAGGAATTATGAAAATACGGTCGGAGCAGGTAGGAATGTTTGGTTCTGCCATCTATTGCGGTTTTGTCGAAAATCTTCCGCTTCAGAAGTCTGGATGCAGCTCGAAGGGAGCTCCTGCCCTACTAATTTTAAATTTACAAAAATTTGCTTGGTGGCTCATACTAAAAATTTTTAAGTTAGTTATACAAAAAATTCTTTTGTTCAGTTTACTAAAGAAATTCTTGTTTCACTTGCAAAAAAAAGTTTGTAATGGTTACTAAAAAATCCTGTGGAATACAAATTTACTAAGAAATTTTTAGTAACCTCTTGAATTTTTTTTACAGTGTACTTCTCATTCATTATGAGAAATCTAGCCCCACATCCTCCTAACCAGCCTTTAATACATCTTTTCTAATCCACCTTTCACCCTTTTTCATAAAAAAATGTTAACATTGCAGCTGTTCTGAAAATAAGCATAGGAATCGAAGACATTAAGCTTCGATGTTCCACATCAACCGTCGCACTGAAAATATTTTATACACATTAAGGACAATACGTACCCTGATAATAATAAGGTTCTGTCTTTGTTTTTGAAAAAATTGACTTATCGATATATAAAGGTTCTATTTGTATCTACGAAGGCATTTTTGCATCAAAATGATGTTATATATGTGTAACATATGATATTACAGTTATATTATGACATTTTTTTTTTATCCAGAATTGTCTTCATACATACAAATAAAACATTTATATATCGGTAAGTTATTGTTTTCAAAAACACAGATAGAACCTTATTATTTTGTGGGGACGAATAATTATGAAACCATCCACTTGCCTTTCGAATCATAAAATTTTCATCTCTTCTGAGTTTTACAACATGCAATAAAAATATACTTCTTAATATAATAGTATTTTGAGTTAATATTCTTAACATTCATTCACATGCAAAAATGTTTAGAGAAAATTTTGTTTACGTGATTTCCCATACGATATATTTATTGATATATTGTTACGAAAGCAAATAAGCAGATCTTAGATAAACTGCGTGTGAAGTATGCATCAATTTAGATTACGGTATGTTTCCTGTAAATTGCGGTAGCAGCTAATTCGAAGATAACACAGCAAAATAAATTGCTTACGAACAGCGAATAAATTCTCGTACAGATATATCTGATAAATATTTCAATAGCAATGCATTTAGAAGCTCTCATATGACTTACATTTACTTTCGCTATAAGAGTAATATTAAATGTTTTGTTTTTAGTTTTATAATGTAAAAACCACATAAATTTTTTTAAGAGCTTTGTCATTTTAATATTAAATAATTCTATCTTTATTTTTAAAGGAAATTTTATAAGCAACATTTGAAAAAAACTGTTTTTTAAAATGTAATCCTCTAAAATATATTGTTATTAATTGGAATTTCATTTTTGTAAATCATACATTTTTTTATTATTTAAACAAAAGACTTTCCTTAAAGATATTTAAATGTTTGATCTTCTTTTTTTTTTTTTTTTTTTTTTTTTTTTTTTTTTTTTTTTTATCACTGCTTATGAAAAATTTGTGCATGAAAAAATGTCTCTTTTTTTCCATAGAAATCTATCTTTACTTTCTTTACAAACTTTATTTAACAATAAATATATATATATATATTTACATTTTACATGAATATAATCGATATTCCGATAAGTTGGGTTTGAATTTTGATGATGATTGAGACTAGTTAATTTCAAAATAATCTTAAGCATATGATAGAAAATAAGTAATAATTGATGCTCTGTGTTTTAATTTACAATTTTATAGTCGCACACGGAAATTGGCCACTCACCGTGGCGGTTCAGACTAATATATTCGGGTCGTAGGTTCAGTTGTTCGCTAGTTTCATCGCCGCACCCACCCTTCGCGCTTTTCAGTGCCTTTGTCGCGGACAGCTCCCTCTGTTTCTCTTTCTAAAGACTGAACGCACCTCCAAACGATTTTTAATCGAACTTTAACTTTTGTATGAATGCAGAACTTTTTTCCTTTTTTATGTACTGAAATGAACTGATAAAATTGTTTTTCTTTAGAATGTTTTTCCGATGTTGCTATGGATATGTAGAAGAATTTTTTAATGAATTTGAACGGAGCTGTGACTTCGTTTTGATGAAATTATTCTAATATATAATGTTAAAATACGCTGTAAATAATTGTAATATAGTTGTATATAATTTTTAAATTAATGCCTGCATCCTTTTTGAGTTTGTATTTAAGTGAAAACCAGCCTGGCGCGGACCCGATTTTACGGAAACGAAGCAGCCCGAACTTACCTGATCGCCAGAGAGGGTAAGTAGAAGATTTTGATCTTTATTTTTAGCTGCTAATATATTTGAGAAAGTATTTTAATACAAAAAACATGGCGCACGAATTCAGGGACGCCAGGTGGTTTCAATTAAATGAAGAATTGAATATAGAAATAAATAAGTGTTAAATGCTTAATTCTATTGAAGATAATAATACTGATAATATTGATATTTAACGTATTTTGGGAACAAGATTATTTTGAAAGTTATTGAATTGTTGTATTTTGAAAAGTATAGTATTTCAAATTATTGATTAAAAAATGTCTGATCTTGAAAAATTAAAGAAGAAACGTGCGGTTTCTCGATCAGCAACTACAAAATTAATTAATACTTGTGAAGTGTATCTTTCACAAACAGAACATGAAATTTCCGTTCTTACGGAACATATTGATCAGTTAAGTACGAAATACAGCAATTTAATGGCTTTAGATGAACAAATTCAAAATTTAATGAAAAATGACAGCGATCTAGAAACTGAATTTGAAACTGCTGAAAGTTATTCCGAGAAAATAATTTCAATGAAATCGAAATTAACTTATGTTGTTAAAACGAAAGTTGAACCTGAGCGTTCTGTTAAGAAAACGAATTCAATGAATGAGAGTTTTTTATCAGAAAATTTAGCTGCTTGTTCTCATTCTAAAGTGAAGTTACCAAAACTAAACATTGATAAATTTAGTGGAGATCCCGCCCATTGGTTAACTTTCTGGAACCAGTACGATAATGCTATACACCAGAATGACAGTTTAAACGATATTGATAAATTTAATTACTTACATTCTTTTCTTACCGGAGCTGCTGCTAGTGCAATTAGTGGTTTTTCGCTATCAAGTGAAAATTATACAGCAGCTATTGAACTACTTAAAAAACGTTTTGGTCGTAAAGACTTGATAATTAATGCTCATATGGGAAAATTACTGAATTTAGAAACTGTTAAGAATGTAAATAACATTTTCGCACTACGGAAACTGTATGACAGTATCGAAACACAAAGCAGAAGTTTGAATTCTCTTGAAGTAACTTCCGGTACATATGGTACGTTACTTACCCCAATTTTACTGAAATTAATTCCCAATGAGTTAAATTTGGAATTTCAGCGTAAACGAAAGTCACAGGAAAATCTTTTTGAAGTTAATGAACTACTTGATTTTTTACGGGCTGAGATCGAATGCAGGGAAAACGCGATTCAAATACAAGACAGGCTCATTGTTCAAAATCCACCCCAAGTGCAGAGGGATAGAAAAATAAATAAATTTAAAGTTCCTACTGCTGCTTCATTGAAGGTTACGATTAATCAGTGTATCTTTTGTGGAGATTCCGCTGAATCAGTCAAACACATTTCCGCAGCTTGCTCTAAGTCCGTAGTAGAAAGGAAAGCATATTTAAGAAAAAATGGAATGTGTTACCTCTGTATGAAAAAGGGAAATCATTTAGCAAAAGATTGCTTTTCGAAAATAAGATGTGAACATTGCAGTGGAAAACACAATTCTTTAATTTGTGATAAGGGTAATAAAGTTAATGAGAAAAAGGGAACTAATGAGAAAAATTTCACTTTGACGAACAAAACATGTACACAGAAAGTTTTATTGCAAACTTTAATTGTAAAAATTTGCGGAAATGGTGAAGATAAGTTTGTTAGATGCTTAATCGATTCTGGATCGCAAAAATCCTACATTTCAAAGTTTGTTGCTGAAGTGATGCAATATGAAAGTTTAAGTGAGAGTAACATTATTCATAGTTTATTTGGTGGAAGGGAAATGTCTGAAATTCATAAACAGTTTGTTGTAAATCTGAGTAGTGTAAAAGGTGATTACAAATGTAATTTTAAGGCTTTTGATCAAACTAAAATTTGTTCTGATGTTCCACAAATTGATGTAAGACCCTTGTTAAATGAGCTCAAACAAAATAGAATCTTTTTGAATGACACTATCCGTATGAAAAATAAGCTATTGTTTGAATCTTCGCCAACTGAAATTCATGTTCTGATAGGAGCAGATATTGCGGGAAAGTTACTTACGGGCAAGATAAGAAAATTAAAATCGGGTTTAGTATGTGTCGAAACTTATTTAGGATGGACTATTATGGGAAAAGTTCCTTTGGAAATAGAAAATAAAATTGATAACTCATTAACCTTTTCGATGTATGTGTCAGATTATAAAATTGCTGAATTATGGAATCTTGATACTCTAGGCATTTTAGATCCATCCGTTAATGAATCTAAAAAGGAATTGCATGAGCAAATACTGCAACATTTTCTTTCGACGGTAAAAAGGGATAAAGAAGGAAGATTTGAAGTCTGTTTACCTTGGGTCGAAGGCCACCCCCCACTCCCTAATTATCGAGAAATCGGCGAGAAAAGATTAAAGAATACAGTAAAAAATTTAAGAGACAAGGGTTTCTTAGACGATTATGAAGCGGTTTTCAAATCTTGGGAGGAAGAAAAAATTATAGAAACTGTACCAGAAAATGAATATAATAATTCTTGCCATTATTTACCCCATCGTGCCGTTATTAGAATGAATTCCAAAATAACCAAAATAAGACCAGTATTTGATGGGTCGGTGAAAATTAAGGGGTTTCCTTCAATAAATGATTGTGTAGAAAAGGGGCCTAATTTGATAGAAACTATTCCTGCAATTATTAACAGATTTCGTGAAAAGTCAATAGGTGTAAGTTCTGATATAAAAAAAGCTTTTTTGCAAATAGGGCTTAACCCTAATGATTGTGACTTTTTGAGGTTCCTGTGGTGAGAACAAGGGAATCCAGATCAGTTGAAGATATATCGACATAAGAGGGTCGTTTTTGGAATATCCAGTAGTCCTTTCTTATTGAGTGCTACTTTAACAAAGATAATGAACGATGTCCCTGAACATCTCAGAGCGACGGCTAAGAAACTTTCTGAATCTTGGTATGTCAACAATTTAGTCACAAGTGTAAATAATGAAGATGAGTTAAGGAAATTCAAAAATGATTCGATTGAAATTTTGGCTAGTGCTAAATTCGAACTGCAAGATTGGGCTTATAATTTGCCATTCACGAACCAAATTGCCTGTAATGACAGCTTTTCGGAAATTTCATCATCTGATAATTCAAGATTTGAAAATTTTGAGGATCCTAATGAAAGAAGAAAAGTCCCTATTCTTGGTCTCATTTGGGATTTGTACGATGATACTTTGAGTTGTGATATTAGAAGTTTAAACGAATCTAATAATAAATTCATCACAAAAAGAATTTATGAGGAAGAGAAGGTATCTAAGTTAGAATCAACAGAACAAGATAATCTTCTCTTAAAAAATGCTGTTGAATCTCTCTCTGTTGTAAATGATGAACTAAAGAATGCCAATATTTTACTGAAAACAAAACTGGAATTTGCTGAAGCTTCTACAACTGCCCCTCATCAAGCTGAATCTGGAACAAATGATGAAATTGAAAATCTGAAAAAAGTTCATCAAGAAGAAATTAATGAACTAAGTGATTCTCTTGAAAAGCATAAAGCTGATGCTAATGAGGCTAAAGAAATATTAAAATCTGTTAATAAAATCCTTGCAAATTCACAAGAAGTCATTGAAAAACAGAAGAAAGAAATAATATCAATAGAAGAAGAATGTACATTATTAAAAGAACAGTTATCACAAGTGCAATCTGTGAAGAAAGGTATGGAAGTAAACTTGCAATCTTTAACTGAGAGCCTTGATCTTGAGAAACAGAAAGCATCTGAGTTAGCTAATGAATTAGAGGCAGTTAAAGAAAAAGTTGCAAAATTTAATTCATTAGAAACAGAATACTTGGCCTGCAAGAATGAAACGGCTACTTTGGAAAAGGCTAGCCTTGATTTAGAAGAAAAACTTCTTGTTTCTAAAAAGTCTGAATGTGAGATAAGCTTTAAAGAACAGTTAGATAGTATGAGCAAAAAGTTAGAAGATGCTCTTAGTACCATCGATTTACAAAAAGATGAAATGGAAAAACTGAGATGTGAGAACAGAAAGTATTCTGAGGAATTTGTTAAGTTTAAAAATGCGGAGAAAAGTCTTGAGAATGAATTTAACAATATTCCTTCTCAAATTGAATCTGAAATGAAGCTTAAAGAGCAACTGGAAGAAAAATGCAGAAGATTAGGAGAAGCTGTTAATACTGTCAATTTACAAAAAGATGAAATTGAAAAGCTAAGATGCAAGAATAGAAAATGTACAGATGAATTAATTGAGCTTAAAAAATTGAACAGCGATCTTCAAAACAAGCTTGATGCTGTCATTTCTCAAAATGATAATGTCCATGAGTTAGTGAAAGTACTTGAAACATGTGAAATTAAAGCAACTCATAATATTGAAGAAATACAATCTAATTTGGGACAATTGAAGGAGAAACCTGCAAGCAGTTCTATAAACCATGAGAAGGACTATGCTGTCTTGCATCAGTTGATTAATACCTTAGAAAAGTGTGAAGCATTTGCTAGCAACAAAATAAAACAGTTTCATTCTACCGGCATCAAGTATGTTGAGCAGATTATGGACTTAGAAAGAACACTCAAAACAAAAGAAAAAGTTACTGATATGTTGAATAATGATGTTAATGATTTGCAAAAAAATTATAATGACTTACAAACATCTTCAAAGAAACAACAAATAGAAATACAGAAGATTAGGTTTCAAAGTAAGAAAATGGAAATGCGACTGACAGACTATAAAAAATTTAATGAGTCAGTAAAGTGTGATCTGGATAAGCATGAAGTTGAAAAGGAAAAACTAGAAAGTGAATACAAAAATTTGAAAGATAAGGAAGAAACAGCAAAAAGAATTGTGTAAAATGTAAGAAGTTCGAAGCAAAACCTCTCGTTGTAGAAATACCACCTCTGCCAGAAGATAGAATCAAAGACGCCTCTGTATTCCAAGTCATAGGTATCGATCTAGCTGGACCTTTATTTCTAAAAAATGGCTCAAAATCTTGTATTGTACTATTTACCTGCGCCGTTTTCCGAACTATTCACCTCGAAATCGTCACCTCCTTATCCACTGATAATTTCTTACTTGCATTTCGTCGATTTATATCACGAAGAGGAAGACCTCAAATTGTTTATACGGATAACGGATCTAATTTTGTTGGTTCTAATTTTTTGTTGAAGAAAATAGATTGGGAAAGAGTGATGAGTGATCATGCTGTAGAACGAATTACCTGGAAATTTATTCCTCCTGCCTCTCCTTGGTGGGGAGGTTTTTGGGAGCGTATGATTGGACTAATGAAGAATATCCTTAGGAAGGTGTTAGGAAACGCCTCTTTAAAATATGAAGAAATGTATACTGTTCTTTGTGATTGTGAAAACATCGTAAATTCCAGACCATTAACATACATGTCTGAAGACCTTGAGCTAGAACCCTTAACTCCTGCCATGTTTCTTCGTGAAATCAGTGAAGGTGGTGTCCCTGATCTGGACAATATAGATGCAAGCTATCTTCAAAAAAGATATCAATATCGACTGAAAATTCGTGAAGACTTAAGAAAACGCTTCCGACTAGAATATTTGGGACAGCTGAAAAATTATCATAAGAAGTCAAACAGGTATCCGAAACTCTCAGTTGGAGATATTGTTATTGTTAGCACCAAAGAAAAAAGAATGAATTGGCCTCTAGGAAAAGTTATCCAGTTGTTTACAGGAAAAGATGGTGTAGTACGCTTAGCAAAACTACGAACCAAGTTTGGGGAAATACTTCGTCCTGCACAAAGATTATATCCGTTGGAAGTAAATTTAGAATCGAATGACTTTTTCCAGAAAAATGTTGAGTGTGCTCCTCCTAGTGAACCTAATGATAATGACTCACCCATTTCTGCCAAAGTTCGAGAAGACTCTCCTAGAAAGTCAAAGTATGGACGTGTGATTCGAACCCCAGAACGTTTAGACCTCATGAACTTGTCCTCGACAGTGATTGAGTTTCAACATGGTAAAACTCAAGGGGGGAGTGTGTCGCGGACAGCTCCCTCTGTTTCTCTTTGTAAAGACTGAACGCACCTCCAAACGATTTTTAATCGAACTTTAACTTTTGTATGAATGCAGAACTTTTTTCGTTTTTTTATGAACTGAAATGAACTGATAAAATTGTTTTTCTTTAGAATGTTTTTCCGATGTTGCTATGGATATGTAGAAGAATTTTTTAATGAATTTGAACGGAGCTGTGACTTCGTTTTGATGAAATTATTCTAATATATAATGTTAAAATACGCCGTAAATAATTGTAACATAGTTGTATATAATTTTTAAATTAATGCCTGCATCCTTTTTGAGTTTGTACTTAAGTGAAAACCAGCCTGGCGCGGACCCGATTTTACGGAAACGAAGCAGCCCGAACTTACCTGATCGCCAGAGAGGGTAAGTAGAAGATTTTGATCTTTATTTTTAGCTGCTAATATATTCGAAAAAGAGTTTTAATATATTACAGCCTTCAATATGTCTACTTTCTCTTTAAAATTTTTCCAGATTCAATTTCTCTCTTCTTTTTTCCTTTTCTATTTAGATTCAAAGACATACATATCGTAAGTAAAGACGTTAGATGGTGCTCTTAGCGCCGGCAGCGCTTCCTGCAAGAGTGTCGAACTGTTCGGGGTAGGGGTCGCAGACAGAAACTGTCCGCTCACCGAGAAAGATTTTTTAATGTAAAAACAAGTAAAATTTATGTAAAAAAGTAAAACATTTAAATTATGATTTGTAGGATTGGAAAGATGAGAATACAACGTTAATTATGTCAATTTAAGTGAAGAACTGTTCTTAATTAAACATAAGAAACTCTTTTAACTAAATTTTTAAAAATGAATCTTGGGTCATACATTTTAAAATTGAAGATCGGTTATCATGGTGGAATGGAAATTGTTGTTTATATTTTATTTAAAAATTTACTTGCATTTTATGCCTCAATTTTCTGTTATGTATGAACCTCGGAGGTTATATACACAAAAAGAGAAACAAAATGGAGTATGGCTTGTGGCGGCATTTATTCTAGATAATCTAACAACAGTTATTGTCTCTCTTTGCTTAAAAATAATGCATTGCAACATATATTTTACAAAATCGAGTAAATATAGGTCTAGAAACTATTTAAATAGTTTTAGTTCAATATATCTATCTATGAATAGATTATGTGGCACATACGTAGCATCATGCATTAAATTTTGTTTAAATTCAGTGTATGCATTCTCACTATTATGTTTCATAGAATTTGTAAGTAAGAATATGGGAGGGAAACACACACACACAAAAAAAGCTAGTAAAATATGTTTTATAGAACAACTTGAATGCGTTTGTTAATCATGTATTTAGGTTAGTAGTATAAATTTAGCTGGTGTGAAAAAATACAACATTCTGAGGTCTTGACTTTATGGATGACTGGTATATTTCTGGTGGAAATATGGAAAAGCTATCGCAGCTCAAATTCCGTTTATAATTTAAAAACAACTTGCTCTAATGAATTGACCATCCTAAAACCAATAATCTAGTCAAAATGTCTGATGTTTAAGGAAAAAGAAAAAAAAATTTTAAATTTTATTTTAAAATATTCTAATATAAAACTTGACCAAGTCTTAAGAAGCTAACTGTATTGTAAATTCATCATCAGATTTCAAAATGGGAAATTTCGAAATGGTGTTATTATTGTTATTATTATTATTATTATTATTATAATTATAATTATAATTATTATTCCACAATAACGTCCCCATTTGACAAGTCATGTCACCACATTGCAATTTGTCAATTTCTTATGATGATTTGATGTTTGGAATTTCTTTTCAATGTTTTTGTGAACTATTTATTTCTTTCAAAAAAAATTGTTTTTACTGTGCAAACACTGACATGTCAAACATTTTTTCGTGAATTTTTTATGCATAAATATATTTATCACAAGGCATTGGGTCGAACTTAATATTATTTATAATATGAAATTAAAATTATATAAATGACATTAAATTTATGCTGTGATTTTTTTTTCCCAAGTGGTAAAACTCCCTCAGATGATTGTGTTTTTAATATAGAGACTGGATAAGCAAAAACGAAATAATATAATAGAATAAATATTTATTGTATATGTTATTTACATTTTGCGTCCAATATTTTTAAACTGTGATATTTAACCTAAGTTAAATAAGGTGTTTCGGAAAACTTTAAGATTTGCTCAGTTTGAAATTGAGAACTTTGTATGTTTTGAAATAAAAATTTTTACTTTTAATTAAATATGCCACAATTCACATAAAGCGTGAAAATCTTAATTTCATTAACGAGATTAAACACGTTAGTTAGCACATTAAGGGATAATTATGTTACATAAATCCCTTAAGTCGTTAAAGTTTCGCAAACATAAGTGAGAGACAATTTCTAAGCTTTTTTCGTAGCAATATAAAATGTTAATAATTTTGAAGTTTGATGAAAAAGCTAAAACATCACTTTTACTTTTAAAAGCTTTTTTTATGTTTTTGAAGCTGTTTTTGAACTCGCTAATTTGTAAGTATTTCGAGAATAATATTACAAATGTTTCGTTTTATTACAAAGTGGTTTACTCTGTAAAAAAAAAGAAAAAAAAAAAAAAGAGGTTACTAAAAATTTTTTAGTAAATTTGTATTCCACAGAATTTTAGTAACTATTAAAAACTTTTTTTTTGCAAGTGAAACAAACTTTTCCTTTGTAAACTGAACAAAAGAATTTTTTGTATAACTAACTAAAAATTTTTAGTATGAGCCACCAAGCAAATTTTAGTAATAGCTCCAAAATTATTTTTAGTAACCATTACGTGTGTCCAAAGGGCAGGAGCTTCCTTCGAGCTGCATCCAGTGGGTAAAAAGACAGACTTCTGAAACGGAAGATTTCCGGTAAAGGCGCAATAGATGACACCACCAAACATTGCTACCTGCTCTATTTTGACATGTTTCTAAAGGGGAGGGAAAGTTCAGAGATCATTCCCATGGTAACTGCTACGATAGGATTTTCATGATCCCTTTATTTAACAAGTACTTACACTGCATACGTTCGGTGCATATTTGATGGCGTCCAGCATCGAACCCAGGTACTTTGAACCTGGAGTTCGGTACTATGACCACTAGGTTATCACGGTCACACCAAGTGAGTTTTAGTAATAGCTATTAAAAATGTAAAACTATTATCTCTATTCGTTGCTAGCTTTTTTTCTAGTAATTCTTACAGATTCCTTGTAACCGAGTAAGATTACTAAAAAATTTTTAGTAATTACAAGAATCACAAAATTTTTTTTTAGTAGATCGACCCTTTTTTTACGGTGTACGAGAATAATATTACAAATTGAAAAAAGGACTTAGTTTTGTGAGGGATTGACCTTTGTAATAAAGGCACTCTAGCATTTTTGAGATCGTGACGTCAATGATTTTACATGTGTAAGCGTGAAAGCGACATCTATCCTCTCTTTTACTTTAACTTTCTAGAGCGTGCGTGTCTCTTCCGGATTCTACAGTTGTGTCGCGGTTGGAAATGATATGTGGATTTGTGGTGTCTCGGTTTGCAGCATGAGAAGGCTTGGAGTTTGAGTGAGTGTGGAGTGTCTAGGCGGCCTTGGCCGACTAGGTTTGTCGAGCGGCATTAGCCAGCTAGTGGCGTCTAGCAGAGTGTGTCTAGCTGCGGTGATTGATCCAGAGCGAGTGGTATCAGGTATTATCGAGCCTTCAGTGAGTTTACAAGGAGTTTTGGAAGGAGATTCGAGAAGTGGCCGGTGGTAAGAGTTAACGTTGATTACATTGAATATTTTCAAAGTTAATAAAGAATATATGTACAGCCACGGGCTGTCTAATGAAGTTTATCTAGCAGTTTAGTGGAAGTTGAAGTGAGAAGTAATCTGAAGTGCCCCGATTGAGTTAGTGCCGGAGCTGTGAGTATGAGTTTAACCTTTTAGTATTGTCATTAGTTATTAAAATTAAGAACTGCTCCACTGTCTCTGAGGCCTGACCGTTTTAAATAAACTGTTTTTATCTTAGTTCCTGAGTTATGTCTGCGTTTAAACCACAGTACGAGCACCCAACCATTACTTTTTAAAAAACTACTAAGAAATATTTATCTTTACTTCTTTACTTTTAAATGAAGTCTGATAACAAATTTAATTCTACAGTATTAAATTAAACATTAAATAGTTGATTTGCTTCATGTTACCCGTCCTTTATTATTTTAAAATCCATACATTTCACCACATTTGTATTATTTGCGTGTATAAAAAATATGAACATTCATAGTTTAAAATATCTTTTAACGATATAACTTTTTTTACTGAGAACATTATTTCAATTTCAGTATTTAACATAAAACTATAAACTTTCAAAATATATTTCTGATCAATAGATTACTACTATTTTTTTCTCCCAAAAAAATAACTTTTTTTTACTGTTTATATGGCACACTGACATGTACTTGTACATGCTGTTGTCGAATTTTTATGTTCAAACGTAATTTTATTTGTAAAACAAAATTCAAATTATACAAAAGACATAAAATTATGCATGATTTTTCCCCATATGATAAAAATTTTCTTAGATGACCGTGTTTACAATACAAAGAACGGAAAAGAAAAAAAAATATATATAAGGTAACTAACTACATGAAGTTTTCGTTACGGTATTATTTACATTTTGGATCTAAAAATTCTAATCAATGATATTGAGTTAATTAAGGTTTCTGAAAACTTCAAGATTTGCTCAGCTTGAAATTCCTATAATTACACATATATGTTTGGAGAAAAAAATTACATGTCTAATTGAATATGCCACAATTCATTTAAGAGGATTAAGTTTAATTTTATTAACGAGATTAAACATATTATAGTACGCAGATTAAGGAGTAATACGTTGCATAAACCTCTTAAGTAATTAAAGTATCGCAAACATAAAAAAAAAAACATTTTCTAAGATTTTTTTTTTCTTTAATAAAAAGTATTAATAATTTTGAATTTTACAGAAAAAGCTAACATGTCATTGTGAAATTAAAAACAAATTCAGATTATTTTGAAACTTTTAATTGCAAATTCACTAATTTAATTGTAAGTATTTTACTAATGTACGAGATTAAAATTACAAAATAAAAAGGGCGCGATACCTACTTTATAAATTTCATTTAAATTAGATACGACAAGGAATCTCATTCCACAGCATTAAATACAGTCTTTCAGTAATTCGTTACGTTGATATAACTCGTCTTTTTTTATTTAGAATTTATAAGTTATAGGGGAGACCGGGGCACTTTGGCCCAGTTTTTTTATGTTTTTTTTTTTTTTCAATACCTAAATTTTGTTTATTTCCAGATGTAGTAATTTTTTTACAATACCTAGTACATTTAACTAGTGAGGTAAACGCTTACATTTAGTTAATATGAAATTTTAAGAACTTTAAGAATTTAATTATGGTGTGATGTTTTGTGGGCCACCCTACCCCGTGCACTGAGTAAAATGGCCCATTGAGTGGGGCACGTCGGCCTGCAATGCTCTTTTTTATGTTTATTTAGAAGTTAAATAAAATTCATAATAATGAATAGGAACTTTAATGCATGTATATAAAAAAATTTATATATTTGCAAATTAAGTTTACAAATCAGAGGGATCATTGCAGTGGATGCATTCAAAATATAATCCATTAACCTCTTTCCGAACACATTTCACATGAGCCCAACGTTTGCAACTCACGCACTGGATCCATTCTTCCCCAGGCATACTTTGATTAAACTCCTTCAGACAACGTAGGCAAATATTGTCTTCGTCTTCCTCATCGTCACTTTCTTCAATAGATTTCTTCTTCCTATTTTGACGGTTCATACCACTACATGCAGGCTGTGAGGGATCAAAAGGAAACAAAATCTTTTTCACAGATAGCTTTCCTTTGCGTTTTTTGATCCAATTTCTTCTTTTAATATCATTTTTAATTTTGGCGGCACTATTTCTTTCTTGTGCTGCCTTTTGTTGTTGTTCAAGAAATAATTTGATAGGGGTGTCTGTGAGGACTGTAGAAGTTCTCTTCATTCTATTCGAAACATTTTTCTTCCTTGGCCCTGCCCTTTCGAATGGTCTAATGTCCTCAGGTGTTGGAGTTGTCTTGCATGGAGCAGGAGGAGATGAGGTATGCACATCTATAGAAATACGCCTACCCATAATTACCTGGGTTTCATTAGAAGCTTCACCAATTGCTTTGTCGTGTGGGCTTGAAAGCTGTGGTCTATCACTGACATGCGAAGGCATGAAATCCGAGTGAGTAAAAACATTCCTATTAATAGGACATATACCAGTTATCTGAAAACCTGATGTTATATTAACTGGATTTATTGCTTTCGGAAGGGCAGTTTTCACAATTCCCGGAATATCGTAGATGGTCATAGGGCGTCTATTAGTTGACACCCAACCATCACAGGCTGAATTGACATATTTTTTCAATGGGCCATAAACTGTGAGGTCCGATGGCTGTAGCTTACGGCTACAATGGGCCGGGAAAGACCGGGCCAACGTGCCCCAACGTAAGTGTGCCAACTTGCCCCTTTGCCATGTTTGAAATACTTTTGCTATTCTACACGTATCTTAATAACATTTGATATTTATTGCTACATCAAAAGAATCGTTATAAAATGAACTTTCGAAATATCACTCACTTTTGTTCTTGTAAAGTATCTCATGAGAGCATTAACACTTTATGTACACTAACGAAAATTTGCTTCGAGATCGACGAAAGTAAAAAATCAACGTTGTTCTCAGTTTACTTTTGATAAGAGAACTGAAACTCGCGGAAGAGTAGGGGAAGAGGTTTTCTAACATGTTTCTGGATTTGTGGTGACATCTGGTGACTAGTTTGAAAATTAAAGCAAATTGGCCAACCTACCCCTATCGCCAACGTGCCCCGGTCTCCCCTACTGTATTTAAATAATTAAAATGTATCAAAAATAAGAACAATCGTAGATAAAATAATGTTTCCTTAATAATGCACATTCGTTCGACTTCAGTACATGCGATAAAAATATAAATTTCCAAAACTTATATATTTATTTTATTTTAATTTATTAATACCTGAAAGGGAATTAGTAAAGAAGCAATATATATATATATATATATATATATATATATGACAAAAATTTTCACAATATAATTAATTATGCTAACAAACTTTGATTTGGTAGTGTCAGTTTTATTTATTTACACAATTCAATGCTCTTCCTTGAGTGGCTTTTTCTTCAGTTAATAATAAAAAAAATATTTTTTATTCTATCAAATTCTTTGTTGTAATAAATATATTTTTTAAATTACTAAATTGGTAATAATTTTTAATAGTTCTTTTTTCTTTTCTTGGTTGACTATTTTTTGAATTATGGAATTATACATTTCTAGTTTTATAATGACATACTACACTGTAAAAAATCTGCGCAATGTTCTTGACATTTACTGTGTAACATTCCTGGGTTTTCTCGGATTATTTCCGCTCAAACAAAAATAACGAGAAATCGTGTGTAATACCTTCCACAATCTCGTGTAACTTTTAGGAATGGTTGAGAAAGTGGAAAATACTGATAAACTGTGAAATGTTCGGAATATTTTCTGTGTAACATTCCTTAGTTTTAGTAGGCATACTTGTTGAGCTTTTGTGTAATTTTTCGGATTTATTCTAAAATAGAAATCATTGCTAATCTGTGAAAAGTTACATATGTTTTTTTGTGTAATATTCCTTATTTTGTGGTTAATATATTAATTACAAAAAATTGTTATTTTGTGTATATGTCATTTTATTATCCCAGTTGTGAAAACACTACGGGATCTTGTGCTATAAACAAATAACACGAAGGTTTGTATACCCATTTTACTGTGCATCTCAAAGCTCTTATTCAAATTTCTGCTCTGTACAGCTCCTGAGACATATTTTACATGTAAAAACTAATTTTTGGTGTGTTTATAATTTTGCTCGCTTAGTTATAAATCGAGTATGGAAACTAGAGTCACTAATTTTTACCGAAGCTTTAACTACGCATTTTATTGTGATTCTCGAATATTTTTTTCCCAGTTTAGACTCAGGGGACTCTTCTTGGTCTTTATTTCCATATGAACTACTTTTTTGCGTGTGATTCATTTTGTTGCCTCAATTGAAGAAAAAGACTATGGGATCTAGACCAACTAACTTTGGAATGAAAGTGCGTATGCCCATCTTATTGTGCATTTTGAAGCCTATTTTTCCAAATTCGACCAGTGATCGTTTTACGAAATTGTTTTATCAGTGATTGTTTGACGAAATTCTCGATCTTAGTACCGCAATTTTTTCTCCAAATACCTACTATTTACGATTAGTAATATTCGCTTTATTTAATCAGCAGTGCCAGTTTAGAGGATTTTTTTACAATGTCTATCTCTATTTCCGAATAGTAATCTTTCTTTCATTAAATAAAGCGATTATTACTATTCGAAAATAGTTTGATGTTCATATCAAAAACTTAATATCTAGGTATATGCATTCGCGTCGTAAGCGAGATCTTTTGTTCAAGGGATGAAAACGTTTCTTATATTAAATGGAAAATTTTTACATTTATTGTAAGAGCGATTTTCTGGTGATGTTGGAACTGGAGTAAATTCAGGTATTAATCGGTATTACGTCTTAAGTGGGTTCGACTGTTTCCTAAAACAATAAATCTAGCATAAAAATTAATATAAACAAAGTCACTGCTTAAAGGGGAAAGGCAAAAAGCTCTAGCCAACGTATAAAAACCAACCTAAAACCAAAACTCTAGCCAACTATTTTGTTTTTCAAAATATTGAGTCTATAACATGAAATTAAAGTAATATCAGTAGCGAAATGTTTAAATTTTACCCCCTCCCTTCTTTGGTATCTGAAAGCTACATATGTCTATAGAGGATGAAAAGGTACAATTTTAAGTCGCTTACTAGAAAATATTGCTAATTTTGTGGCAAGGTTATTGTGCCTAAATGTGAATCATAAGTAGTTAATGTTTTTTTTTACTTTAAATCTTAATACAGGAATCCAGAATGCTATATAATAAGGCATTCGATTTTTAACGAATTTGTAAGTATTTTTCTGCATTGATGACATTTTCTTAGAGATTTCCGATCAAATAGACATCGTTGATTTTATAGCGCCCAAATGTTTCATAAATTTAGCGTATTTCCCTAAATTGCCTCTCGAATTTTTAACTTTGAAGATCAAATAATCTCACTAACGTAAAGAAACTTCGTCTGTTTCATTTAACTGACCAATAAACTTAAAAAAAAGCGCCCAGTTTGTGGATTAGAATTTAAACAACTACCAGGTAAGTTTGTATGGTATTCTTTATATAGTGCATTAAATGCAAATTTCATGTTTAATTAAGTTTAATTAATTAAATACCTACTATTTTTGATTAGTAATATTCGTTTAATTTAAGTGTCAGTTTAGAAGATTTTTTTACAATGTCTATCACTATTTCCGAATAGTAATATTTCTGTCATTAAATAAAGCGATTTTTACTATTTGGAAATAGTTTGATGTTTATATTAAAAACTTAATATCTAGGTATATGCATTCGCGTCTTAAGCGAGATTTTTTTGTTTTAAAAGATGAAAACTTCATCTTATATTAAATGAAAATATTTTACATTTGTTGTAACAGCGATCTTCTGGTGATGTTAGAACTGGAGTAAATTCAGTTATTAATCGGTATCACGTCTTAAGCGGGTTCCACTGTTTCCTAAAACAATAAATCTGGCATAAAAATTATTATAAACAAAGACAACGCTTGAAGGGGAAAGGGGAGAAGCTCTGACCAACTTTTTTATTTTTTCAAAATATTGAGTCTATAACATGAAAATAAAGATATATCAATAGAAAAATGTTTAATTTTTCTCCCCCCTCTCCCCCTTCTTTAGTATCTGCAAGCTATGTACGTCTATAAAAGATGAATAGGTACAGTTTTAAGATTTTTACTAGAAAATATTACTAATTTTGTTGCAAGGTTATTGTGTCTAAATGTGACTCATAAGTACGGTAATGTTCTTTTACTTAAAATCTGAATGCATGAATCCCAAATGCTATATAATAAGGCATTCGATTTTTAGCGAAACATTAAGCATTTTTCTTTATTGATAACATTTTCTCAGAGATTTTCGATCAAATACACACCGTTCATTTTACAGCGCCCCCATGTTTCGTAAATTTGTAGAATTTCCCAAAATTGCCTCCCGAATGTTGAACTTTAACGATCAGATAATCTCATTAACGTAAAGAAACTATGTTTCATTTAACTGACCAAAAAACTGTTAAAAAAAGGGCCCAGTTTGTGGATTAGAATTTAAACAACTACCAAGTAAGTTTGTATGGTATTCTTTATACATTGTATTAAATGCAAATTTCATGCTTAATTAAGCTGTCGTAAGTCGCATAATCCTCCATTTAAAAATGTTCTTTTACTTAGCACTTAAGTATGTATCTATGCAATTTAACTTATATGCATAATCAGACTTTTATATTAAAAAAATTCTATGCATATTATCATAAGCTAAAAACTTTCTGTAAATTAAATGAAGGATTAAGTGAAAACTAAACAAAATTTTATAGTATCAATTTACAATCTTAATTTAAGAAAAAAATGTTACATAAATTAAGAATTGCTGGATTTTTATCAGGTTTTTAAGAAAGTCAATATTTCAATTACTGTGCTGAATTTTTAGGTAGATTTCGTATGAAATACTACCTATTGCATTCGCACCAGTTTATCTATCTATCTATCTATCTATCTATCTCACTTTTTTATGGACACGATAACTTCTATAATTCTTCACCAATCTCCACCAAACTCGTACATAAAATCAAAGGGGATAAAATCTCGGCTAAGTTCGTTAATGGGCAAAATCGGACCAAGGGGGTCCAAATAAGGGGCGTTTTTTCTGAAAACAGAAAAAAGCCCATAACTTCTTAATGAAAATAGATATCGAGTCAGTTTAAAGTTTATATTACTTCTAAATAATGGCCCAAAAGTTTATGCATGCAGATTTTCGATAAAGTTAAAAATGGGCTCAAGGGGCGAAAAAAATAGGGTTTTTGGGAGATGAAAATTCATAACTTTGTCAATTCTCAAGATATCAAATCCATCTAATTTTTTTTATAAATATTCTCAAACTTATCTAAAACTTTTGTATTTGCAAGTTTTTGATAGGACTAACTCTTACCGGTAAAAAAAATTAAAAACGAAAATAAAAAGGGCTTTCGAAAAAGAAAAAAATCCATAACTTTGTCAATTCTTAAACTATCAAATCCAATTAAATTTATTTTACATCTTCTCAATAATATCTACAACTTTTATACTGACAAGTTTTTCATAGGATCAATTCTTATAGCAAAAATAAATTAAACAAAAATTGGAGTTGGAGAAAAAAATCTCTAATCCAAACTGCTTACATTCTGAATCGTTTTATAAATTCATTTTTTATTTTAAACGCATCCAAATGGCAGATACTCTTATTTAGGAACTATATAATGTGAAACTATGGCCAGATTTTTGATAAAGACAGAATATATTTCAAAAAAGGCTGCCAAAAAGGGTATTTTGAACAGAATTTCCCGAAGTGACAGTGATAGGAAATTTGAAGAAGTATTCAAATAACAAACTGCGTTTTTCCTGACTAGTTTTTAAATCATTTTTACTCTCAAACGTATCCAATTTACAATTCGTCTTATTTAGGAACTGTATAATACGACTCATTGGTCAATTTTTTGATAAAGACAGAATATATTTCAAAAAAGGCTGCCAAAAAAGGTATTTTTAACAGAATTTCGAGAAATTATCGTGATTGAAAATTTGAGGAAGCATTGAAATAACAAATTGCGTTTTTTCTGACTCATTTTTAAATTCAGTTTTGCTCTCAAACGTATCCAATTGACAGGTTATCTTATACAGGAACTGTATAATCTCTCACATTGTTCAGTTTTTTGATAAAGGCTGAATATATTTTTAAAAATGCTGTCAAATTGGGCACTTCGCGCAAAATTTCCCGAAGCTATCATGATTAAGAATTGAGATTGTATTCAAAATTGATTAATTTATAACTTATTTTTAAATTCAATTTTGCTCTCAAACGCATTCAATTGACAGTCTTTTGTTATTTAGGAACTATATAATGCACCGTATTAGTCGATTTTTCAGTAAAGTCAGAATTATTTCAAAATATGTTGTCAAAATGGGCATTTGAGCCGAATTTAGCTTAATATGATTCTGATAAAACCAGTCCTTACAGAAAAATGAAATTAAAAATTTTTCAAATGAGGACAAATAAAGTTGTTAAACTGGGTTTATCTCTAATCAAATTTATTTTTTGTTGTTGAAATGAGCACTCTTCGAAATCTACCTCCGCTTATAGGCCAAGCCGACAGGGATTTTTTAAAATTTTGTTAGGCATACATTTTGAATGTTATTTTCTTTTTTAAAAATTCTGAATAATTGAAATACTTTACGTATATGTCTTTATTATTTAGATCTGTGCATAATTATTTACAGAAATCTTTCATTTGCATGTTGATGCAAAATATAGATAAAAATTAACATTGGCCACTGGCCAGTTACTCAGATTTTTAATTCTTGACTATTAACAAAGTCACAAACACTTCATACAAAATCATATGACGTGTTCGTACAGTTCTAACTATCATCATTGTAGCTTATTAATATTTTTTAATTTCCATTTGGTAGGATTACACTCAACTGAAAACTGAAATTGTATCCAACAGGAATATCTATAAGTAAGAAATTACCGTATTCAAATTAACAACATTTAAAATGAGCTCGGAAATCCGTATTAACGCGGGTGTGTATTGTGGGGGAGAGGGGTTAATTGACAAACCCCAAATTAGAGTCTATCAACGTAAACAGGCATATAAAAGTCTTAGAAAATAATATTAAAATTAAAATTTATTAAATAAAAGCTACATTAGAAAAACTTTTCTGAATCTGCGTTAAAAGGTGGCGTAACATCGAGGATTTCTCAAACTTAATTTCTAAATTTGAATATACTATGTACTCAAATTTAAAATACGCATTATGTTCATATGAAAAAACAAGAGTTCGGAAATCCGCGTTAGCAAGCCTTTCAAAGCCCAACTAAAAACCAAGCAAACGGAGGCTTCTAAATCTCGCTTACAAAATAAATTTCAAAATTAAAATTTTTCAAATTAATATAAAGCTGCATAAAGAATAGGAAAAGTACTCGAAACCACATCAACAGGGGATGGAGTAACACCGAGTATTTCTGTGATTTGATTTAAAATAACAGAAGTTTAATGTTATATAATTCAATAAACTTAAATGCACATTAACTAGAAACAGGAATTCTGGAAATACGCTTCCAAAAAGGCTTCCAAAAGTTATTTTAAAAAAGCATACCGAATTATTTATTACCAAAACAATTGAGAAGAAACCTGAAAAATAAACGCGTACTTAACATGCATAAGCTTACTTCCATATTTAAAGCGCAAAATATCACTTTGAATTTAAATCTTATTATATCTATTATTATGATTTGCTGAACTTTTTCAGTATCACTCAGTATATCTTAAATCTGACAATTTTTTTAGCATCTTAATTTTGATAGGGTTTGCAAATGCATTTTGAAAATTTCACAACACTACTTTTGTAAAACATCGGGACAAATTTTATGAGTGTTTCAAGTGAAGGGGGTGTACGGATGAAGTTTAAATTTTGCTGCAATTATGATAGTTAAGAAATATAATTTAGTATCCGTGAGATTAATCCATCCTTCTGTTAAATATGTACCCAAAATTTGAAACTATTCGAATAATTTTATGCAAGGAAAATGCAATTAAAAAAAAATAAAATGGAGGATTCTATCCCCCCCAAAAATATGTGACCTATAAACCCCTGCATTAACACGTTAAGTGCCATGTCACTCACCGGTGACTGACATTAAAATTTCCGTTTCATCCGTGACCGACAGCGTAAAATTGTAATATAAAACTAAATATTATATTGTTTTAAGGAATTACTGAAAATTTATTTTAAATTTTCCTTGTTGAGGATAAGGATTTTAAAGGATATAATTAAGTAAGCGGAAAGTTCACTGTCAGTCATCCGTGACTGACGTGGAATTCAATGTGTTAAAGGTGTAATTTATCCTTCTACTAAAAGGAGACCAAAATTTGAAACTAATTGGTTCTCGACAAAAAAAATCTATGTAAAGCTGAATTAGTTGGAGAGGAAGGGTTTCTTTTACAATTGACTTATACTTGACCTAACATTGTTGATTTGCTTAATCTTGCATTATTTTCTAATAAGTTGACACTCAAACTTCAAGGAAAATGGATAATTCTAAATAAAAGTTTTTGTTTAAGCCTATTTAAGAGGGAAGGGAGTGTTTATTAGTCACTTTATATTTGATCTAGAACCCACCAAAACCCGAAATAATCAGCTTCACCAAATAAGTTGAATTTATTTAGTAAATTTAAGCGAGTTTGCGCAGGAACATGGATCTTATATAATTCAGATTCATCCAAATTTCGGGTTTAGCTGTTTTTTAGCAGATTTTTTCAATTGACACATTTTAATTTGCACAGGAGTGAGATTCCTGCATTAAGTATATTAAAAGTAAGATTGACTTGGAATTACGTTCCAAAATCAATTTTTTCATAAATCAAATTAATGATATTGTATAATAAGTTGGAGAAAGACATTTCAAAAAATTTCAGTATTAGGCATTAAAGTTACACGTTTCTGGATTTTTGTTTTTCTTATTTCAAGCTAAACTACGACACCAGTTTTAAATATTTCATACTGTATAGTGTATAATAGCATGCGTAATTAGCTCGGATAAAAAAGATCCCTTGGCAATTAACTATCTCCTTCCACCAGCCATGAAACAACCTTTGAACCAAAAATAGTTATCTACTTTCTTTCCTAGTGTTTCGAATAATCGTTAATTTTGACTCCGAAAACTATAAACGAATTTTTCTCCTTTCATCCCTGGTGTCGATATATCTTACAACCATCATGTTTTGCGAGTAGCACTCATCAAGTTTGCAGACTCAGGACGGTGAAGTTAATCTCCACGTTTTTTAGTGTTACTCGACGGTGGAAATTGCTAATTTTATGCTTAGTGCACGGAGCTAACCAAAAAAGATATGTAAATAAAGAAGCGTAAATGAACTTATATTGTATATCAATATCGAGAACAGTAGCAAAACTGAGATCTGCAAAACCCTGCGACGTATGGGGGGGGGGGGGGGGCTTGGAAGTAATTGTGAAAAATAAACATCTTAAACGTTCATAAACGGTTGATCATTTTAGGATTTTAAGAACGAGTCATTTTGTATTGAATAACGAATATATATTTTACGTACTCCCAACCGGATCTGCGCGTAAAAAAAATCATACCCCGTTTTGTTATGAGAAATAGATATATATTCTAGGAGGGGCGGGGGGCTTGTGGAATATTTTGCAGAAGACTCAAAACTATAGTTACACTACTGATTGAAGATTCTACAAAATCAATATATAATTGAGAATAAAATGTTTAAACGATGTATAAACCAATTTTTATCTAATAAATTCAATTTTTTCACTTAAAAGCCAAAATATTGCAATACAGTTTTCAAAATGGAACAAAACCCTGTATATTTCATAGATATTTATTCTTGACCATGCGCAACATGACAACAATGCACTTGCAAAAAACCCCTGTTAAAAAGATATATATTGAATATTTTGAAACTTCTTTTATTTTTTGGAAAACATTCTGGGAATATACAAAAGTAGTTGTAGTACTTTTTGTATTGTTATTACAGCCTTTTATAGGACACATAGTCAAGAATCCTATATTTCAAGCTAATGCATAATGCAAAGTGTTTTTGCAAATGAGAATAACTTTTCCAATTAAAATTTTAATTTTTCCAGAAACTGAATAAACAATATTGCATCCAATAATTTATGCATAAAAAATAAAACATATAATATGCTTTCTGACTGTTTGTAGCCACCTTGGATAATAATCAAAATTGAATGTAATGATAGCTCATTAACAGAAACAAATGGAGACTTTGGAACAGCAGAATTAAATTCAAGTACTGAAAGCAGCTCTTTAAATATTAGCAGTCACTTGTATATTAAAGCACCCATGGCGCGAGGATTTTCAGATTCCTTCACATCATTTTTCTTCTACTCTAACTAAAGTTTTAAATGAAGATTGCTTGCAGTGGACAGAAAAATATGAGTTACTGAGCTGAATGAATCTCTTTAAATATGCTAATGCTTAAATTACAATTAAAAAGTTATTTTTGAATATAACTTTAAAATGTCTTTCACAAATTTGTGCATATTTTAACTTACCTTGAAAATTTGTGTAATTAAACCTTAATGGTTTAGATAATCTTTTAAAAGAATTATGTACTGTTTAGCACATGCATCAAAAACCGTTTTTTCATTGATATCTGTGATATTATATTAATTATTTAAGGAATAGGATTATCAAAGGTAATTGATCCAATTTAAGTGAAGATAGTGGGGTAAGGGGGGGGGGAGCGTCGAATGACCACATACTTCCCCGAAAAGAGCAGATATTCAGATACTGAAAAAAAAGTTTTAGAATGCTTTGATGGATTAAACATACCATTTTATGCTAAATGACTAATCTGTTGTACTAGCCAAATGGCAAGCTGATATTCTGTTTAAATTATTAAATAATATGGCAAAATTTTCTAAAGTTTATTTTAAAAATACACAATTGCTTGTACGAGATTTTGCCAAAAATGTATACTTTGTGTTACATCATCTCTTAATTTGCATCTTCAAATTGGTATATTGAGCTTGATATAAAAGTGGAAAAACTTAAGCATGCATTTTTGTAGATTACAGCACGTATCACTCATTTAGATATTTCTTTTTTTTCTGAAGTGTATATTTATCATAATTTATCCTGGGATGAATATTCTAATCAATTTATTTTTGTAAAAGTAATCTTAATATATCCATGATTTAAAAATGGATTTTACTCATATATATCCTGTATTTGGTGGACCCTAACAGAAAATTAATGTGTAACGTTACACATAAAAGGTTTCTAGACTTTTCAGAATGGTGAAACCTAACTGATATTTCATGAGTAACATCCCAGATTATAGATTTCTGGACTTTCCTGGCATATGTAAGTTTCCTGGCATTTTTTGGATTAAATTCCTGGGAAAACCTGTGGCAGAGTAGCTGCCACAGGTTTTCTTAGGAACCTTACGCAATTTTTTTTACAGTGTAGGGAAACGAATGCAGGACTCGCACAAAATTCATATTTTGTTGGGAAACAGAGATTTATGATTTTTACTTTTGATACATGCTATAATATACTACGACAAACAGTATGTTTGTAACATATAAACAAATATTATACAGAATCCATTCAATAAATACAATAATTTGAAAAAGAGGGAAAAATTAAATCACTCCAGTTGAGTTTGTTGTATTTATTGCATGCTTATTTTTATAATACATGCATATATTTTTATGATTTGAATGCAGGTTTTATTTGCGTGTATATCTCTTAAGTCTGTAATTGTTTTGATAAAGATTTTATATCGCAAAACCTACGGCCAAAGTTAAGCACATAGGAATTTTCTTTTCAAAAATGGTATTTACATTTAATTATTCATTATATTGTAGTCTGCATTATAGTCCCATAGTTGAAATATCGCGTTTTTATAACAATACACATAAAAAATAAAAATAAATAAAAAAATTAAACTAGACGGAATCACATAGAAAAGAGTAAAATACATTGCAGACAAATTCCATTCTTAGGAATTCTAAAAAATGTTTAGTTTTTCTCTGGTATATTGTAATTATTTTGCTTGGATCAACATATTTTTTTTTATTTAGAACAGGCTTCTGTGATAGCCAAGTTTATTTTTCGTTAGTTTTACTGTATTTAATTTTTTTTTGCCTTTAAATCTATTATTTTTAAGAAATCGATTTTAAAGTTTATATGTAAAATAATGGAAATTTAAAAATGTTTGAATTTTTTTAAAACTTTTTGGTTTGGATCAAATTTTACTGATATTTGCATGGATTGGTTAGTTAGAGAGAATGATTTCAATATCGGATTTCTCGAGACTGGAACTGAAAATTTCGTCCAGTGCAGACGTAGGAAGAAGGATATCAGTTCCACTTCGGCATGAAAAAATACATTTGGCCTGGTACGACCCACCCAAGACTTAAACAAAAGTTTTGTAAGAGCCTCAGTGCATAGATTTTTTTAACGACCTCGCTCGGATGATATGAAACTTGTAATTATAAGAGCTAAAAATATGAAAAAATGCTTCTTCAAAATATTAGAAAAATCATTTTTTAAATCAATTTACGAACATTTAAATAGCACGGTAAGAAGGTAGGAACGTCAAAACATGAAATTGAATCAGAGTAATACTCACTTGCATTTTGTAAATAATCATTTAAACATTTTATAATGAGCAAATGGTTCTTCAATAATTTAAAGATGTTTTTCTGCATGATGGCTTTTTTTCTTTCACCATCTCTTGTCTTTAATTTATTATTAATCAAGAATTATTGAACAAAATATGCAAACGTGGAATATGACCATTTTGATCAGTTGATTCGTCAAATTAAAAAAAATATTTGTTTTTTTTTCTTTGCAAAATAAGTTACACCATATTTAAAATTTATATTTTAAATATCTTTAAACTTGTTATTGAAAAATGTTTTGAAACAAAATTTAATTACATTTTCCCGTTTAATTAGATGAAAAACATTTGAAATTCTACAAACATGTTTCGTGATATTACGATTTTAAATTACCTCGCTTAAAAATATTAATTATTTTTTATATATATTTATAACTTTATATGAAATATTAAACAGTGATTTTGTTTGCAATGTTTATAGCAAACCATTGCAAAAATATCAAAGTTTTAACTAAAAAAATATTTTTTTTACGTGCTTCCCGGAACTCTTATACTAACAATGCTTCTTGAATTACACGCATTTTAATTTGTGTCTAATCCTCTACAACTCGACGAATTGTTTAAACAGGCATATCTTTGCGATTTTAGCGTATATGACGATGGTATATTTTACGTTTAATTCAGGAATAGTTTATAAAATTTTTCGTAAATGGGAGTTTTTGCGCACAAGGGGACAATATAAGAATTTAGTTTCCATATTCTTTCAAATGGACCTTCTATGAAATCACAGCCTTGTCTATGAAATTTTGCAATTATAAGTATGTGTCAAGAATCTAGATACATACTTTCACTGTATTTGTATGATTCACTATTCATATAGTGCGTAATCTTTTGAGCAGTTACCAGCTAGTGACTTTTAGCGTTACGTCTCCAGCCTTTATGTATTACCTGTAATTTTTCCTAAAATAAATATTTTTAGACTTACTTTATTTATGACTGTCATGTGACAGTCATAAATGAAGAACGATATTATTTAGTCTACATCAAAAATCAATGTTTGATATATACGATCATATTCCGATTAGTTTAGGAGGAATTGTGTCGCAAAAGTGCAATTCGCATAAGAGTTTCTGTCGCCCAGTTCAACAAAGTATTCAAAGTTTCTGCAAAATTTTGCACATTTTGATAAACATTGTTCTTTCGACAATGTAAAGAAAAATTTTATGTTTATGAGCAACTTACCTAGATACCTGAAAAATAAATGCAATCATTTGTCAAAAATAAATTATAATCTTACTCTAAATTTTTTGAAAAACAGTTATGTTTTGTATAAGAGAAAATTTGGAAATGGGGATTATTTTATTACATCCTTTACAGAAAAATCAATTTGATTGTCTTATTCTGTCACCATTTTCAATTATAAAACAAAAGTATTAAATTTGATTTTTGTATGAAATATTTTTTTCAATGATAATCTAGCATAAATATGATAAACTGTACATTTCTCAGATGAACGATATAGCATTGCACATTATTCTGATTAATTCTCGGATTCTTAGGAAGTTCCTTAAATCAAAAATTATAAATTATAGAGATGCAGTCTATTTCATACGTTATTAAATTCTTGAAAGCTTTCTCAATTTCAAAGACTTAGTTTGAATTATGTAAGGTTCTGTCACATTCACCTATCTTTGATCTTTTCTGTCAAATAAACAAAATTAATTAACTGAACCGAAGTTAAAGGCTACAAGTTTAAATTTAGGAGTTAGAGGGTGGAATTCTAAAATGGCATAGTATTTACAATGAATGGAAAAAATAACTATATTTAGTCGTGTATAACTGGACTTGCCATTTTTTTATTGAAATTTTAAAAACATAATTTTCATCTTGTTGAACCACATCTCTGGTAATTGAAATGCAAAGCGAATTAATAATAAAGAATGTTGAAAATTGATATGTAATTGAGGATAAAAAAAAAAATAATAAATTTTCATCAAATTAGTTGTTATTTTTTAAACGTTTTGTATGAGAGCTTTTTTTTTAATTTAACCTTTTTAAAATTGTATTGTTATGTAAAATTGAAGAAGCTTAGTTTGAACATATTTATAGTTTGCAGACTAATCAAATCAATTTAACGATACTTAAAAAGACAAATTTCTTTCAAAAATCTATTCAAGCCTTATTTACAAGGGAAAACAACTTCTTAAGGGGGCTGAGGGGTTGAAAACTTTTCAAAAAATCCGATTTTTTTATGTTCTAGTTTGATTATTCAATTAATTCTTAACTCAATGCAAAAAACCGTATAAAATATTTGCATTTTTAACGTAGTTAAAAGCATTTATGTATCAACACTTTCATATAGCCGCACCCATATAATTTCAACTTTAAGTCGCGTTTTCTCAAAACTTGATTTTTGACGACTAACACCAAGATTAAAAAAACTATTTGATTTAATGGCTTAAATTTTTTTGCATGCATATAGAATCATTATCTATAGAATGAACTAATATAGTTTAGATAGTTTAATATTTTGAGTATTTTTAAGAAAAAAAAGTTGTATTTTTGGGGGGTTTTAAAATTTTTAAGTTTGAGAGATTTTTTAATGATGTTTTTTTTGAGTGATTGTTATATCCTTAATTCATTCTATAGAGTGAAGTTTCTGATCATTTTAAAGCAAAAATTAGGTTCTTAAGTCAATTCAACTTTAAGATATATTGGTGTTGGTGATATAACACGTAATTTTTTTTCCCGAAAATTGTGTCACATAAATTTTGCTATATTTCTTATTATATTACATTGAAGTACTTCATTTTATAATTTTATAAGACTATAAGCTTGGCTTTAAAATATCAGAAAGTTTCAATTAATTACACTGAATACTTCTGTTTTTATATGGACTCGAAGCGAGAGCTCTGTTTACATGTTTTTTCGTATCGATCAACCCCTGAGCCCTTTTAAATCGTTAATCGATAATTATAAATTATAGAGATACATTCTATTTCATGAACTATTAAATTCTTGAAAACTTTCTCAATTTCAAAGACCGAGTTTCGATTATGCATGATTATGTCATATGCGAATATCTAAGAGCTTTTATATCAAATATTACACGAAATTAATTAAATGAACTGAAGTTAAAGGTCAGAAGTTTAAATATAATAGTTAGAGGGTGTAATTGACAAGTCACAGTACTTAAAAGGAATTGAAAAGATTAAATTTCGATTAATGTAGATAAATTTTATAGTACTTACAAAGTTAATTTTATTATTTATGATGTTGAATTCAGACGTTTAGTCCCGTTCAGACGTTTTAGTAGACGGTTTAGACGGTTTAGTTTTTTGACTCAATCTAACTGAATTTTAAAGAAATCATATTTAATTTTATGTATTTTGTTTATTATATCGAAAAAGTAAACAGTCGTTTTTCGAATTGGCAGCATTCGGCAGCCTATGCATCCCTAAATAATTTTACCTGCGCAAATCTTTCGGACACCTTTTTAATAATGAAATCCCGTCTGTTCTCTAAAGCAATTTAATTTCATTAACTCCAGGTATAAAAAGTCAAACAAATGTTGTATACTTAATTGCAATTAATTATTTTAGCATTACCTCACTGATTAGAAAATTAACCACAGGAGTTAAAATTTTTCTAATGGTCTAAAAAAATGTTTAAAACAGGATTCAAACCCATTACCTTCACTAACTTTTTTTACTCATAAGTTATGCGTGAAAAAGTGTGTTGTTATGAATTTGAACCTTCTGAAATCTGTATTGTATCCATTTATTTTTTTGCATATTATTCTCGAATATAAGTCAAAATAACCAATATTCTAAATCCGTAAATTTAATGAAATTTCATGCATTGAAGCTGCAATTTTTTTACTTGATATACCTGCTGTAAATTTTTTCCATGTGCAATAAAGAAAACCGTCGGTAATCGACAATGTACAATAAATAGTTTATGTATAGAAAAAGTCCACTTTTCATCATATTATATTTCCAAAACTCATATTTGCCGCGTGTGTGCAATATGGCGTCATCCTTCTTCAACAGAGACACTTACAAACATATCAAAGTTCACCCTACAGCTTCCAGAAGGCTAATAAAGGGTTGGGAATAGTAAACACTCGTTTAACGGACCAAATATTATCACATCTGCATTTACCCTGTATCCTTTGTACATACACAGCTGCTACTATCAAAATTCCATCCCACTTAAACATTTGTTACAATATAACACGAAGCAATTTGTCTGATAAAAGTAAAGTTTCACCATCGCACATTCTTTTTGAAATAAATCCATTAATACGGAAATAAAAAATTATGTTAAGTTTCTACTAATAATAAATTAATATCCAACTTTGAATTAATTGAAACAGTTAAAATTTTATTGGTATAAATTTAAATTAAGATTTTGCTGTTTTAAGTTAATTGAACACATTTTTATTTATTTATTTACATTTTTCTATAATTTTGAATGTTATATTTTTTTCTCCTACACCGATGAATTTTTCAAATAAATTTAGTTATTTTTTAACACCATGACAGTATTTAACAATTACTACTGTTTCTTTGCAAAAATACGATTTTATTAATTTATTATATAAATATTTAATTGAATAATTCGGTTGAATGTCTTATGTTTATTAAATGCGTTTAAGCATTTAAACTCGATTACTTTCATTTTGTATTACAGAAATATAATTATTTTAATTGAATCCAATTGCTCTTAAGTTCGGAATTATCAGCCTTATTAAAGAAATGGAAGTAATCACTTTCTATATGTTAATGAGTTCTTTTAATAGAGTTTCTTAAAATTTATTACAAATATAAACATTATTAGCAATCAGAATGTGTAGTAATTAGATAATGTAACAAAGATTTTCGTATTTCTCTTTAAACAAAATGGTATATTCTGAATAATAAATAAGTAAATGACCCAATATTAACTTTAATAATACTTACACGGTGGTGTAATCTTCACATATTACACGTTTTCCAAAGATATTTAGCGTGATAGCGAACTATTAATAATTAATCAGAAACAAAAAGATTTTATAATGTAACGCAAGCTAGGAATAAAATTTTTATTCAATTTTAGAAATGAACGTAATTTTGAATGTTACGTATTTTCCAAGATAAAATAATACTTATTTTAAAAAGGTAAATATCTTCTGTAATAAATGTATGATAATTTTTAATACCACATAAGTAAATTTATAAATCATATATAACAGTTATGTTCAATAACAAGTTAATTTTTTTATTATGTGAAAGTTATTTATATAATGCTTTCTAATTCAATTCCCAACCCCTAAATTGTAAATTAGTTTAAGGATTTTCTCAGAAACATTTAATTCCCCCAGCAAAAAAAATTGCAGTTAAGCATTCTCTTGCTTAAATTATTAAAACCTAGATAGCATGACCGGTCCCGGAGTCATATATTGAAATAAACTTTAAATTTGTATGATTTTAAGTCTTTACTCTATTTTCTCTAAAATACGTATCCACTCAATGCGTGCAAAATTGATGAAAACTCTTAATTGTTAAAATTTGTTACGTTATTTCTTTCATGATTTTTTTTATAAAATTTAATTGCGAGTAATGAAGAAATTAAAACTTTAAAATGCTCGCGTTGTTTGGGTCAAGCTTCTCCACATAGACACTTTTTAAAGTAAAATAAATTGTTACGTTTAGCTTAATATTCTGTACAATTTTTATGCATGTAATAATAGTTCAACATTTCTGCATTACTTAAAACCTACTTATTTAAATTTTTGCGATATGTTTCATCGCAGAAAATCTTACAAAATGTCTCTAAAAATTATACTTTTTAAAATGAAAACTCTTCACAATTGATTTTTGTACACCTGTTTCAATTATCTGCCTGAAACGAAGACGATTGTTTGAGCATTTCATCAACTTTTGTTGACACTTATAGGCAAAAAGCTGATTTTTGTTTTTAAATATGAACAAGTTGGAAATGGCACGTAAAACGTAGCAAATTAGGTGCGTTCGTACGATAACGAAGTTTTAAAAATATTACTTTCATATATTAATCTCATAAAATTGTAAATAGTGAATTACAATTAAAACGCTCATCAAACAATGTTCTCCCTATACCATTATGTAATGGGATACTTTTGTGTGGCCTTGTAAATCCATAACAAATTTTCTTTGCACCGCAAATTATGTAAGATGTATATTATAATATGTACTTTATAGTTGCATATAAATTTTATTAAGTTCGCATGAGTGTAACACGATTAAAATGCATTTGAAACATTTTTTACATTGACCGTAATGTAACGGAATAATTTTGATTGTACCTGTAATTGATCTATGCATCCGATTTTCATAAAATTTGAAATAACTCGACAAAATTATGTAATAATTATGTATTTTAAATTTCAAACGTATAGAATATATTTGAAACTTTTTCCCCATTGACCATAATGTAATTGAATAATTTTGATTGCCCCTGTAATTGATCTATGCACACGATTATCAAAAAAATTGAAATAACTCGACAGAATTATGTAATAATTGCGTATTTTAAATTTCAAACGATTAAAATGCATTTGAAACTTTTTTCCTCATTGATCGTAATGTAATGGAATACTTTTGATTGCCCCTGTAATTGATCTATGCATCCGAGTTTCATAAAATTTGAAATGACTCGACAAAATTATGTAATAATTATGTATTTTAAATTTCAAACGATTCGGTTGGATAGTTTTTGCGTTGTTATATGCGGACAGACAGACGGACGGACGGACAGACAGACGGACGGACTGAACGACCACTATAGGTGCTACGTATTATGTAATTACGAACGCACCTAAAAGAGAAGGTAGCCTAGTCTACCCTATGGTTAACGCTCCTCAATGACTCCTATATCATTTTATGTTTTCCATAACAATATATGCTATAACTAGCATTTTTCTATTCAGGTACAGTTGAATATTTTTCTAAGTCTACTGTTTTTTAAACAAATAAGGAATCGTTAAATTTCCACGACATTGCAAATTCTAAAAAAACTGAAAGCAAAATACAACAACAACCGAAAACAATTCTTTTTTATTATCGACACAATCAAAAAATGCCATTTTCTTTTGGATACTAGTAATTATATATTGTTTCGAAAATAAATGTGCAAATAAAATATGTGAATATGTGAATCAAACACAAACAAAATACATACCCAAAAAAGTGTACAATTTTTGTTTGAAGAAATCCGTAGAAATTCTAGAAGAAAGAAATAATATTTTCTTTAATTTTTGTTTCCATTGTCTTGTTACAAATTGGAACGTGAAACAATGGAATAAACAGTGAGGAATAGTAGACAATGTAATCTAGTAAAGAAATGTACATTTTTAACTTGCTAATAAGGAGAACTAAAACAAACTGAATGTCAACAAATTCCATTGTACACTTTAATTATATCTACACATTTTTAAAATTACAACACAGTAAAAATCGAATTCATACTTTTTAGAAAATGGAATTTCAAAAGTAAGAAAAAATAGTTTTAATAAATAAACTGTAGTATAGTGGATTATTACTTATTATCTATCGGAGTAAATAGATTACTCTATAAATGAAATATTACAGTCTGTTTTAAAGTGATTTTTATTTTTATCGTTTATTACACCGTAAAAGAAAACAAAAGTAATCCTACATATCTAAAGTTGCTGAAATCTGTAAGCTTACTAAAATTTAATATATGCACTGAACAAAAAAATATGTTAAACAACAAATATAGTTTTTGTGAAGCTACTGAAATCTGCAGTATTGAAATTACAAGAAACTTACTGAAATTTTATGTGTACTCAGGATTGCAGTTTCATAAATAACTCTAAGAATCCCAGTTTATTAGAAACAAATTGGTAAGATTACTTCTTTATTGTCTAACCCGGAGGACTAAAGTAAAATTTTTTTGAACAAAGTACATTATACTCCTTCATTATGTTTATATATTTTTTATTTTACAACACAGAGCAAATTGTATATCATACATTTTATAAAATGGAATTTAAAAGGGGTGAAATAACTGTTTTAATTAATGAGATGTAATGTATTGGATGATTATTTATTATCGATCTAAGGAAATAGAATTGATTTAAAAATGAAACTCTACTTTCTAATTTAAAATATTTTTTTCACACTTGTTACTGATTTTATGATCTGATATTATACATTTAAATTATTTTATTTTTTGTTCATGTGATAAAAAGTAAACTTTTAAATATTCTGATAATTAATCGAAAAATGTAATAAAATATGCACAACTGCAAAAGAATATTAATTTCTTTTGTTGTCGTTGTATTTTACTCATGTTAGTAAGAATTAAAATGTAAAACAATGGAGTTTAATATGTGTCAAATAGCAAACAATAAAATCTAGAGATATTTTATTATATTTTTAATACGGAGAACGGAAACAAATTGGATTTCAACAAATTGCATCGCACCTTTTCATTATATTTATGGATTCTTTAAAATTATGGAACTGGGAATATATGTCTTACAAAAATGAAATTTTAAAGGGAAAAGTAATAGTTTTAGTCAATAGCATACAGTATAGCGGATTATAAATTATTATCTATCTCAGGAAATAGATTTATATTTAAAATAACATTATGTAGTCTAATTTAAAATAATTTATACTTTTCACATTTGTTACTGATTTTATGCGCTATAATCTGCCAAATATCTTTGTTTTAAAATATACTGCATTTCGTATTAAAGACAGACTTAAAAGAATATTTTTAAGGAATCACAAGAAATATAAACAAAATACTGACTTGTATTAAGAACATTAGTTTTAATTAATTTAGAATAACAAATGATTTACATAAAATTTCTTACAAATAAGCTTAATAACAATAGTTTTTTAATATTGGAATTTTCGTGTTTTTTTAAACATTTATAGTTCAAATTTTCCATTATTTATAATGTAATATAAAAAATATATAACGCTGACTAAAAATCTTTTACACCAATTCTGCTTTCTTTGTTAAAAATAAGTTCTTTATTTATATTGCTTCTAATAAAAAAAAGGTATTTTTTTAAATAAGTTTTCCTTCTAAAAAAACACAAAAAGTTACATTTTATTAAGAATTCATTTGGAAATATCACTATATGACTAATTAAAAAAAAAACGAAAAAATTCATATTTTATCAAAATTTACTCAGTTAATGATTTTTTTCAAAAACATCATAAATACACAAAAAAATTTTAATTACAACAAAAAATAGTTTTCCTAATTTTGACGAGTATCTAATCCACTTTAAGAGAGAAATAGTAAGTTGCCCAAATATAAGCCGTTTTTTCTTAATTATGAATTGGACAAATTTCACCATAATTTATACTAAAAATATATACTAAAATAAATACAGATTGCTAATAATTAAAAAGCAGGTTTACGCACTCTGAACTCAAGTACGCTCTTGGACACTTGGACGTATGTGTTTATATTTTGAAACTTTAAATTCATATAACATCAATCTATTTTATCCTGACGACGATTTTTTTATTATTATTTTCAAATGGTATTTTTTGTGAAAAAAAAATAATTGCTGAAGAACCGCTCACTCTCTATAAGAGTCGTCTGGGGTAAAATTTGTTCAAAGACTAATACAGCTTGCCAAAACAAAATGTTTGATGTGTCATTTGCAGATTACAGTGAAAGGAGTTCTCAAATTGGTATACATTGAATTCCTAATATGACACCTAGTACCATATTCTGCTCTCACACTAAAAATCAAGATTTCAGGATATAAAAATAAAACGGCTGACCATTCCCATAAAATAAATTTGTTTATTAGACTAGAATATTCAATTACAAAATAGTATATTTTCTCAAATATAAAGTATAGTTAGTACAAACAATCACATAAAAAACTTCCTAACATAAGATATTTAGCCAAAGATAGGTAATCAAATACATTCAAATTGGTAGTAATTTTAGTTTTAATTGATAGCTGAAAAAATTATTAATATACGATTATTTGGCAGAACAGATCTTTTTTTTATGAATTGCATTATAATGAAAAAAAAATGCGGTGTTAATTTCTCTTTTAATTTTAATACTCCTTACCGGAATAGGATTGCATTCTCATAGATTTTTTGTCGCATTTTTCTCATAGATTTTCCAACAAGTTGTTGTAGAAGGTTTAAAAATTTCTCAGCAGACTTTTGGTGAAAAAAATTTTCTTGCATCAAGAAATTTTATTTTTAGAAAACTTGTTTAATTTATTTATTCTTTTTTTGTCAGGTCACGGTTTGGATTTATCAAAATTATCAACCTATATTTTGCCTTAATACAAGGGCTTAAATTCTCGAACTTCAGACTATATAGTACAATGCTTTCTAGTGTTAAATAGTTTAGGGGATTGGTAAAAGAAATCGCATTTGCTTTGTAAACAAATATTCTTTTCGAAACAAAATTCGCGAATAACCAAGTTAAGTATTCACGAATGTTGAAATGTTTTTTATTTTTTATTTAGCGAATAAACAAAATTTACCAATGTTAAAGAATTACTGTACTTTTCAAAACATCATTAAGCTGTCTCGAATGTTATGCAATTAATATAAAATTCAATCATTAATTTAGGATGATATCCAATGAAGATAAATCTTTGCTTTTCGACACGAGATTTAGAAAATTTCAGCTGCCCAAAATTCAAGACGAAATCGGTATGAGTTGTTGTCATAACTAATCGCATATATCAAAGCCATGTAAACTGTCGTGTATTATGGTGACAATTATTGACCGGGACAGTTCCTTACAAGAAACTGGATAAGAATCTTATTCAAATGGTTCGATTACTTTGTTTCGTTTATGTACATTATTTTTAAAATCCTATACACATTTCAACTCTACATAACAATTTTATTATACTTTATTATCTATACTACAACTTATTATTCAAATCCTTATTTTTTATATTATTTCAAACCTTTCCTCTGTTTTAGATAAAAAGCTATTACCAATATATTACTTAGACAAAGGGCACAAATAAGTGAAAACCTAGTTATTATTTTTTGACAAGTATTGTTGCTAAAATAAATGAAAAAAAAAAAAAAAAAAAAAAGATTTTTTTTTTGAGATAACAATTGTTTTCGTCCTTGACTGTTGTATGTGACATCAATTGATACCTTCATAAAATTCTGTATTTATTCAGTAATTTGATTGTCGTTTTCTTACACAAACGGCGTTTTGTCTCTTTCGTTAGACATTTACTCCACTTGGTAACAGCAAAACTGTCAAACACACTCCATTCTTAAGCGCTACAAAAAAAGTACATAAAAGGAAAATGTTACAAAGAATTTTTTTTTATTTCTTCCAACAAAATGACTACGACAATAAATGAAGAAATTAATATAGTATGTACTGTTAGATTTCTGCTACCTGTTACTTAAATAATGATGGAAAATTAATTAATGTATGATATAAAAAGCGCTTCGAAGAAAAGTTTTATGCAGATTTTTCTGTGTTTACATTAGAATAGTATCTGATATTTAAAAATTTCCTAAGTGTAAAAAAATGTGTAACTACACTGTAAAAAAATCTGTATTCGTACACATGTAAAAGTGCCGAAATCTGTATGTTTGCCAACATTTTATCTGTGCACTGTATAAGGAAAAATGTAAATCTACAAAACTAATTTTTGTAAAGTTACAGAAATCTGTAATTTTACAAACGAATGTACTAAAATTACAGTTTTCTTGATAAAATTTTATCTGTAACCTGGGTTGCAGTTACATGAAAAATTCTTGGAATCCCAGTTTCCTAAAAAAATTCTTAGTAACCTTACAGATTTTTTGATTTTCAGTGCAAATCTCTATCTGTTACATGAATTTTTCCTGTTGCCGTTACTTAATAAGCTCTAGAAAGCCCAGTTTCTTAGAAAACTTTTAGTAACTTTACAGATTTTTCTTTATAATGTATGAGATAACTAATTTATTGTTTAATAAAAAAAAATACAAAAATTATTTATGTTAAGGACATTGAAGATCAATGGAAAGTTAAAGGAATTTGGACAAGACTCCCGCTTATATCAATGAAATCGTTAATGATAAGATCGACAAAATTCCCTTGGATCAAAAATCTGGTATATATGAAATATCTATCACTTTACCAAATAATGTTGAGAAAGTCTATATCAGAATAACAACACACAAACTTTTAGTAAGACTTAAGGAGCACCGAATGGACATTAAGCAGAAAAAACAGAATACAGCTCTTTTTCGCTTCTACTTGGCTAACAGAGGTTGCCATTTAGAGGTTGTCAACATTGAAAAGGCGAAATATTATCCCTCAAGCAGAAAGCAGTAATCTCTGAACGTTTAGACATTTCACCATCATAATTTCCTGAAGACGTCTGCAGAAGACTGCTCGAAACGTTGATTTTATGTTTTATTTTATTTTTAATTGTACAATTGTAATTATATTAAAATTCTTTTTTTTGGCACCAATGAGAATGGCTATGTATTTTCAACAAATATATTCATAGTAGTTACATTTTATGGTGCAATTGTCCAGTATATATTTATAAAATATTGTTTCTTATATTCGTTATCTTCCGCAGTTTAAAACTGCACTGTTATACAATTTACTAAGAAATTTGTTGAATTCTCGATTATACAAAAAATACTTCTTTATTTCACTTAATAACATTAATTAGTTATTATGCTGTTCCTTTTGCCGTTCTAACTTTTTAACAGATCTTTCTTTCACTTTATCTTATTTTTTATATCTTTTATAAGATTTCAGTGTAATTTAATGAGTTGATTTGAAATATTTATTCTCTGCAACAACAGTTTTTAGCTCACAGGCTATTATAGCCTGAGAGCTTATGTGTCCGTCCGTTCTGTATGTATGTTCGTACGTTCGTACGTGCGTAACGCGATAACTCATGATAAAAATATAGGATACACTTGAAATTTTGTATATAGGTATATCCTGATAAGGAGCTTCCCTGATTAGTTTTTGGAGTTCATTCGATATGTAAAAGAGGGGGAACGGGGGGCTCATGCCCCTCCCCTTAATTGATATAAACGGGATTTTCATGCAGAATTAACAGTTTTCGTTCAAAATTTAGATATAGGATCATTCTGATGAGGCGAGTCCGTGGCTGTTATTAGGTGTTCATTGAATAAGTATAAACAAGGAACGGGGTTTCTAATGCCCCTCCCCTTAACTTGTATAAATGGATTTTTCAAGCAGAATTGTGAGATTTCGTTCAATTCTCCTCTTAAATTATATAAATTCTAAATGGGTTTTTATTAAGAATTATCCAATTTGCTCTGAATTTTGGATGTATATTTTTTATATGATAAATCATGTTCTTGATAGTTTAAGAGGTTAAATGATTAAGTATAAAAAGAAGAAAGGGGAGGCTGTTTCCCCTTCTTAATTTTTTTTCGAACGGAATTAACGAAAATACAACGCTGTAATGTACAATTAGTATGCGTAGCCTGTGAGCTCAATGCCATCAGTTTAACTGGGCAATATTCTTTTTATTTGTTTATTTTTGAATCTTTTCTTAAATATTATTCGTCCATGTAAAAGTACAGATAAGAGAAAATTATTGATAGTTTAAATGAGAGAATTCAAGCTAAATGAAAATTTAAAAAAAAAACTTAATTTAAATAATTATAATTATCACTGTCGTCTAAAGCACGTGACACCGAATAATTTCCTCATCCAAAAATATTTTTATCCTTAAAATTGAATGTACTCTTTTCTTCTCGCATATTGTGTTACTTCCTTTTTGACAAGGATTTTTTTCTATTTTTTCATGATCGACGCCAGATCTATCAGACATAATCTTTTATTATACGTTTCAAGAAAGCTGAAATAAATAAATAAAATATCCCACATAATGTTACATTTTTCTTTTACAAAGCGATATTAGCAATGAACTTGATGTTACCTAGAAAGATTTGGCAAAGCAACGTGACAGTTTCTTTAAAAAAAAGGTTTCAAAATTAATTAAATAATAAAATCTTTATGAATTACTTGATAGTGTTGCTGATGAGAAGATACTAGATATTATTGTTAGTCCAACTCACTCAATTTATGAACCTATTATATTTACATCTTATCACGAGTTTTCAAAAAATATAAATTAAATGAGAAGGACAAATATTTTTATCTACAATAGTGTCAAGCCTTAAAAAAAAAATAGCATTGATATTTTTTGAAAGAAATCAAACTATACAACCTTTATAATTTTTTCTATAATTTTTTTATAATTTTATTATACCCCAAATGCCTAATTTAACATCTGATGCTTACAACCAAGGATTTAAAATATACATTTTATGTATACTTTAATTTTCTTTTAGATTTGCTTATCATTATAATTATTAAATCCTGGATTTCTGAGTAATTTATTTTATAATATTTTCTGATTTCTCCAGTTTTTTACAATGGTGCTTTATACATTCATATCTATGTAACATAACCCTTGCCTTAATATAGAGAATGTTCTAAAATTTGACCAACAAATCAAGAGATTGTAAAATAAAGTATGAAGAGGTTTAAGAAATAATATTAAACTGTTAAAGGATTGTTAATCACGTAAATTTGGTAATATAGAAAAAAGTCATAGAAATTTGCATTATTTGCGTTAGCAATATGCAGTTGACTCTCCACATTGTGGACTAGGATTGCCAATTTGTACGTTATTACATATTGTTTGAGTGCCCTGTTTTTCTAGAAATTATTTTGATGTTAAAACATTTCACACAAAATCTAGTACATGCACTTTAAAAGCTGTTTTGTTGAAACAACTAAATTTTTATTAATATAGCTCCAACGAAATTTTTGGGTTACAATAAGCTAATTGTTGTTAGACTGACCAAATAATTTTTTAATTCAATAACATTATGTTTAAAATTTGGTTATTCTAACCAAAATTTTTGTTTAGATATACTACCTCTGACAATAAAGTTCGTTGAATGAATTCGGAACGACCGATTTATCAACACTGGGAAAACAAAACGCTGCACCTGTACAGAGGCAAGTATAGACCATCTTTCCCCACCGTTGTTCAGTTGAGCGTCGTTTATGTTCTGTGTAAGACGCGCTTAACTAAGTGCTTGTTCAGTGTGTTGGTTCTTAACTGAGAACAGGAAAACGAACGAATAAAACATCACTTTAATGCTTGGTTTTAAGCTTTGCAAGTCACCGAAAGAAATTCATGAGGAATAGTGCAAATTGAACACCTAACATATTCGCGAGATCTCAATCCTCCAGACTTTTTTCTATTTTCACGACTCAAACTCTCTTTGAAAGAGATTTGACCATGTTGCTGACATCCAACGAAACGTGACGAAAGTTTTAAACGTCATCCTAAAAGAAGACTTCTTGCGAATTTCCCAGGACATGTATTGAAGATCTCAGCAGTGCATAGTTATAGAAGATGACTATTTTGCGGGATGGTATGGTAACTTTCGTTAATATTTCATCTACATTAATGCTACAGGACTATTCACCGAACTTTATTGTCAAAGGTAGTATATTAACCAAGATTTGGTTCTTTCAAACAAAACAGTCCTTTTTGCGTATTATTCCAAATTTCATTGTAATGTTTTCATTTTTGACAAGATTATTTCCGTTAATGCAAGTTTAATTTATATGAAACACCCTATGTATTTTACTACGGGCTGAAATTTAAAAACAAAATTTACGCTTACAATATATTTTTAATTCAAATTCTGATTTTACATGATAATATTTCATTAAATAACTTCTAAAAATGCGTAAATGTTCATAATTCGACCAAGATGTCGCAGAGGAAATATTATATACTATGACAATAAATTCTACCAAACACTTTAAATATTTTTGGCTTCCACGATAAATTTGTCTATTGTGGATCTCTAGCGTAATCTAAATCGAATATACTTTTCACTGTTAACTTACTTTATATCTCCAAAGCCATTGACAAACAAGATTTGTTTTTTTTTATAATGACTTCACTTCCTTTCCTTCAATTATATACCCTTTTTATAAAGTAATCGTTTATCCAGAAAAAAATCTTTTAAGAATAATATTTTAAACATAAAAAATCATATTAAAAATATTTTGTAGAATAGTATTTATTAGGATTATAAAACGTACAAATATGATGTTCTTACAATATGAACATAGAAATATTTACGAATTGAAAAATCACTATCCTCCTCCTTCAGCGCCAAGAAAGCTAAATAGATGCAAATTCAAATGAAATCATCCTTTAAAAAAATTTTGTTTTGTGTAACCAATAACGCTTTTGGAACAAGATTGTAACTCATTCTAAACAGTATTACAACTAATTGACGTACCAAAAGAATTTTATAATAAGTAATTTTAACGGTACTTATAAGTACCATCGGCAGATAAATGTATAAATCTGTAAGATAAATTATATCCAACATAAAACGGAAAGAAGTGTTCATTTTTATTGTTAACAAAGACATATAATTAAAACAAATCTCTTTTTTTTATTAATAACTGTGATTACTCCAGATATCTTTAATATGTTAATAATCAATACTGTATAAAACGAAATTTTCGAATAATATTGAAATTTAAAATGTGCAATTATCTAAAGAATAAAAATTTGATAAATGAAATAAACAATTCCCTAAAATTAAATAATATCCTTTTATCAAATATGATAAATTAAATTAATGTTTCCGATTCTTCACAAAATAAATTAAAACAAATATCTAGTGCATGATTCACAAAAGACAATCATGAAAATCAATTTTCTTAAATTGTACATTTCCATATTTGTTCAAGAAAATTAAAATTAAATATAGAGGATATTTACAAAAATGACTAAATGCATTCAAAATAGATTAAGAAATGTGATATACAACATATTGTATTGATTTATAAAAAGAAAACTATTTACGGCATTGATAACAAGTACATTATAATTCAATGAAATTCATTTTGAAACAGATACTTGTTGACTCTCGGTAAAGATTATCGTTTCTTCAAATAATGCTTAATAATTATTGGATATATACTTTTTTAAGCAAACAACTATTTAAAAAGGAAAATTAAACTACAGGAACTAATAATTGCATTCTGTATTTATATAAGTAAAAATATCTTAATAAAATGACCATAAACATTTACGATTGAAAGATTATAATAAAATGAGTGGTTCGGGAAACTAAATATATTTAATTTTACAAGCTCAAAGAATTTATTAATTTCATTTCTAAAATGTTTTAAAACAACTAAACTTAGCAGAAATTTTATTTCTATAGCTCAAAAGTTTCGATTCATTTTTATTTATTGTTTATTTTAATATTTTTTGAATTTTTACATTTATTTTAACAATAGATAACAGATTTATTAAGTAACATATCTATACTGCCTTTCGTAAAATTTAGAAATGTTATTATTCGAAGAATTATTGAAATTCTAGGAAAACTATAATGCAAGATTTAAAATTTATTTCAAATATTGCTATATTTACTATCATAAAAGTTAGTTTTATCCATTTTCTAAAGTTAACATTTTTTTATAGAGGAGTAATAGTTTTGTATATATTATATATTATTATATATTATGTATATTATTAGTTATATATGTATATTTCGAAAGTAGAAACGTTGCATAAAGATGAATTTTACATAAATATTTTTTTTTCAGAAATGCACCAATGTAATCGTATCCTTCAAAAAGAATTTTAATATATATATTTTTAACATTTCTTGTAATTGTTAAGTGTGTATATTGTGGGTATGTCTATTTAAAATAGTTTCTTGATAATCCAGTTCCTTACCATCTTTTTTTTTTTTTTTTTTTTTTTTTTTTTTTTTTTTTTAACACATAGACTTAATGGTGGCTTTGTACACGCAGCTGTACGTGAAAAATGAAATTAGTCTCAGACTGTATCTGAAACATATCGAAAAACATCATTCAAACTTTATGTCGTAAGTGTTTCTTCAACAGATGTCGAAATCATGTCGAATATCTCTCGATATAGAGGTTTTCAAAGCATGCGATTACTTTTCTCTAGAAGTATTGAACCGACTTTTTAGATAAAAAAAAAGAAAGTTAAACAATTTTACTAGAACTTATGCACTGAAAAATATAATTACAGTTAATTAATTGTTTTATAATATTCATAAAAATTTAAAAAATGGCCTTTTTATTAGCTTCACCAGTATGTTTGTATGCAACGGAATCTTTGAACTTTATTTTCAACTCATTTAAGACATCAGATTAAATTGAAACTTTGCACACTTATTGAGAACCGATGATGATTCAACAATTTGAAGAGTCGCTGCTTAAAAGGATAAAAAGCGCCGGATAAACGGATAAAAGCAATCTGAAAAATTAACAGTCATCCTAGACGCAGGGCAATCTCTGAAATACATATAAAAACCGTAATATGCAACCAAAAAAAAAATAATAATAAAGAAAAATAAAGAAAAAACATTTTAAAAGTTTTAGTCCGACCTGATATAAAAGCGTGTGCTTCAGTTTTTTAAACTATTTACCAATTAATTATTTAAATAATCGCTATATTGTCAAAATTCAATCCTTTAATTTTAAAAATTTTAGTACAATCCCTAAATTTTAGTAAAATTTTCGTAGAATTTAGTACGGTTTTAAAATATGGCTACAAATCTCATTTCAGATTCTATGTGACAGGAGACATATGGTCGCTCGTTTGAAAATCCACTTTACACGTCTTCTACACTGTAAAAAAAAATCTGTAAACCTACAGATGCAAAATCTGTAGGTTTACTAACATTTTATCTGTACACTGTACAAGAATAGTTGTAAATCTACAAAGCTTATTTTTGCAAAGCTACAGAAGTCTGTATCTTTAGAAACGAGTTTACAAAAGTTATAGTTAACTTACTTTCTTTCTTTCTAACCGATGACCAGGCCCCTACCTGCCGAGTTACCTCAGCTTAACGGGTTAGATACCTGGTATCGGGGCGGGCAACCGCCTAAATGCCGCGTAGCGGCAAAAAACATCATTCCTTCGCTTCCCGCTTCACCACATCTGCAGTACTTGCTTCTCAGTCTAGCATACTTTGTTTTGACGGTTGCTTACGTTATATCCTGTTGTATGTATTGCAAACGGCTACTTAATTTGGTCTCGTAATTTAGAACCTTGATCAGATGACGAGTATAGTTAACTTACTATAATTTTACCTGTAACCTGACTTGCAGTTACATAAAAAGTTCTTAGGCCAAACGAATACCAATTTCTTAAAAAATTCTTAGTAATATTACAGATTTTTTAAATTTCAGAGTACATCTGTATCTATTACATGATTTTTCCTGTTGCCGTTACATAAAAAATTCTGGGAATGCTAGTTTCGTAGAAGACTTTTACTAACTTTACAGATTTTTTTTTTTTCCTCCACACAAGATTTATTTTTTTATTTTTATGTATGTACTTGCAAACAATTAAAGCAGTGGTTCCCAAACTTTTGGGCTCGCGGAGCTCTTTATGGGTGGAATTTCTAAGGCGGAGTCCCTGGACCCAACGATATTCTGTTATTTACAAAATAATGTTTTTTATGCCTATGGAGCAGAAAAAAATCTGGAGGAAAAATCTGAGACAGTAATTTCCAACATTGGACCAAGGTTCTCAGTTTGGTCCTTAGATGATACAGAAATTCTGAATTCATACGAGAAATTTAAAAAATCAAATTTTCTATTATATAACTCCTAAGAGTCCTATTTAATGTTACTATTATTGGACACAATAAAATAAAAAAGAGGATTAAAACCTTATTTTTTTATATTAACCTCTTCAATCCTGATGTCGCCTCGAGAAGACACTAAATAATAGCATGGAGGAGACACTAAATAATACTCTTTAAAGTAATTTAAATGCTCCTAGAATTGTTAAAATTACTTCGACGCGTTTTAATTAAATACGTGCATATCTTAGAATCCATGTATAGACTAATACGTCTTTGAATATGATGTATAATGATTTTAAATTGGTTTTTGAAGCCATTCGTAATATTTGTCTCAGGACTGAGGAGATTAAAATAGCTATCTTATATAATCGAGATATTTCCTTTAAATACAGGAAAAAATATAGTTAAAAATTAGTGATTTCTGAAAGCTTTTAGTAACGAGAAGAACAAATTCTTTTTTATCCGAACGATTTTTTAAGGGGTTAATGACATCCATTTTTAAAATAAAAAATATTCTTTTGAGATTTCCAGGATGAACTCGGAATTAAAGACCAAAATGCTAACCATGTTTGGATTATGCATTGCATTGGGACATACGCAAAACTATTATTATTTATGGCGAAAACCAGATACACACAAATAAAAAAGGTAAGTTGTACAGTTTTCGTTAGCATAGAGATACTTCTTATTCAAATAGGCTACTCAAGTAAAAAATAAAAGAAAATATATAGTTCCAGTCACTCATGAGCACTATGCAACACGTTTTCGCTAGTCCCATCTACCCGTAATAGAATCATGCGGTTATGAAATATATTTCATTCTTCTTTAAGTTTCTAGTACTTCTAAACATTTAACGAGAATGAATCGCCTCACAGCTTTTTTTGAAAATTACATTTAGAAGCAAGTCATCGTTTTAGTGTTTAAGTGGGCGGGGCAAAATCTATAAGCTGTATTGTTAGGCGCAGCATTGTTCATTTTTGGGGGTACTTTATTTAAAATATTTGGCTATTAATTATAGTTTTGAAAGAAATATTCTTTCGTCATTGTTTTTGCCCCAAAAAAGATATTCAGTTAATAACAACACATATAAAACGAACTCCAAAGAGGTAGAACAGCTTTACTAACAAAATGGGATATATGAGTGGGATAAAATTTATATCAGGGTGGGTACACATTGACAAAAAGGTCTAAGCAAGGGTAGGGTTTGTAGTTGAGCAAAATTTATCATTCTATGAAGAGAAATGTAATGAACTAATACTTATATTTTAAACTGCTACATACTTATTTCTGATTGAAAAATGTGGCAGAGACCAATTAAAAGAAAATTTTAAAGAGGGGTTGTAATGGGATGCAAGATGCTAATAAAAATACGTTTTCAGCAATATACATTGCTTATAAAATTAAGTACAATTATGTAAAACAGCATAGACAATTTATGATAAAATAAACAGAAATAATAATAAAATAAAGAGATTAAAGCAATTAAAGTTACGAAAAAAATCTATATACACAACTTATATAAATATTAAATGAATCTAATTAGGGGTTTATTAAATGATACAAAATATTACAATAAAAGGGGCGTTATAATCGACAAACCATGTTATACAATGAAAAACGGTATAAAAAATTTATGTATACAAATAACATAAACAGATTAAAGAAATAAAATTTATATATAAAAAAGAAATGTATGTACAGAAATGCAATATGAATCTAATGAAGGGATTTAAGGTATTGAAGATGCAATAAAAAATAAGTTTTCAGCGACAGCCATTATTTTAAAATGAAAAATAGTATAAAAAATTTTAAATAACTTAAAATTAATACAAATAATATAAACAGATTTAAAAAAAAAAAAAAAACATATAAAAATAAAAATAAATATATACACAGAATGAATCTAGTGAGGGATTTTAAATGATACAAGATCTTGTAAAAAAGACATTTTAAGCGACAGACATTGTTGTAAAAATTAAGTAGAATTAAAAATTAGGATAGAAGATTTAAATAAGTAAAATTTAATAAAAATAAAATAAACAATTTAAGGAAATTAAAATTACAAAAATAAAAATAATACAATGTGCAATATAAACAAATATTAAATGCCGATAGTTTTTTTTTCTATAGTGTGAAAAATGTGCTTGAATTCTTTTGCACAGTTTTTAAATATCTGGTGCAATTTTCGACGATTGTAAGCGAATGTCTGGCTCTGCATTTAACCGGTTTCTTCATTTTGTTTTGATACTTGTGTAAGTGGAGAGTCTAGCTTCAAGTAGATATGTAGTTGAAAATGGGAGTAAAATTAATTTTTGTCTGTCTGACAAAATTTTATTCATCAGTCAAATGACAACAAAATTCAGTGATATGATTGATTTCAAAAAAGAGCTTTGAGATGTAAATTAACAAGAGTTTCGTACTCTGCGTGGTTTTGTTTTTACGCTGAATGAATTTAGTACCCATTTAAAATCGCCTAGGATCTTATTTTGAGCAGCTGGAAAGTAATGCTCAAATGAATGTATCAGAGTATCCAGATGATCTTGAATACTTTTCTGAATTTCTTTTTTCAAGCTTTATGTTATGGTCATTTAAGGGCATTTTAGTAAGAGGAAAGCAACTTATATCAGCCTTTTCTACACATTCAGACTGGAAGGTAAGTTTCCTTTTAAATGCCGACACTTTAGAGTTTGCATCAAAAACAGTAACACCTTCTCTTTGCAGCAATAAATTCACTTCATTCATTTTGCTAAAAATGTCCGCCAAATATGCCAATTTACATGACCAAACTTCATAAAATAATATTGTTGCTAATTCAGGGTTGCGATCTAACCTCTGCATTCAGCTCCAACAAACGTATCAACGTTTTTTCACGGTATAACCAACTTACTTCAGTATGTAGAAGCAGGGACTGGTCACGGCCAATTTATTAGATGCCACAGAAGCTTTTGCTTCTTTAGGCGGGTCTTAGGACGGAATGAATGATATAATCTCCGACTATCCAATCTCATGAGAAAGTTGTCGCAGCAAGGGGCGTTACAATCAAGTTCTGTGTTTGCCGATTGGTTAGGCATGATATGATGTCATGAATTCCGTCCTAACAACCAAGAGCTTCCTAGGCCTCTAATGAAGTTGGCCGTGGACTGGTGCAGGCTTCCCATAACTTAGCGAATTAGTTTGAAAAGTTTTCTTTTAATTGGTCTTGATTTTATAAATTTTATTATTTTTATGACAGAATTCAGAACTGTCAAAAGTTAAAGAGGCTTTTTTAGGCTAGCGCGCGTCTGTGAAAAACACAATGGCTTCTGCTACATTCCTTTGATTTATTCTTAATTTTAGCACTAGATCCAACATTGTGACCTACCATTGCTTTTGCGCTATCGGTGCATATATCTTCGTAGTTTTCTCATGGTATTTCACAAATGGTATTTCATGTGTTTTAATTCTTAAAACACGTTAAATGCAGAAACATAAAATAAAGCAATTCTAACCAAAAATATTATATAGAAAATAAATACATGTATAATGCAAATGCATAATTGCACTTTTCAACCTAGTATAGATATATTTATTTTTGGCGCGCCCATACACACACAAAAAAAAATTCCTACATAAATTTGAAAATCTTTCACTTTGCAATATGCTGATTTATTTTATGTTTTGTTTATTTTCTGGGAAGGTCACGGAGCCCCTGGAAAGTTGAGGCGGAGTCCCAAGGGCTCCGCGGAGCACACTTTGGGAACCTCTGAATTAAAGTACATAAGTAAAATGTGCTTATATGTAATGCAAAAAGTCCCAAAAACATGCCACGTTTCTTTGTAAACGAAAAAACAAATCGTAAACATTACACGATTTTTTATTCCATGAATGTTATATGAGATTTTTGAACTATTTCACATCTTTAAAAGAGCTTTTAGTTGAAAATTTAAAAATATTTTGTAAAAGTTTGCTTCGAAAATATTTTATTATGCCAGTCTTACATCATAAATAAAAAATTAAAATGCGCCAAAACATAAAATAACGTTTTTGTTTAATAAAGATGCAAAAATAATATTAAAAAATATTTTTACTTTCAAATATCTGTTTTATAAAATAGTGCTTCGCGAATCCAAACAAAGCATGGCTTTTGCTAGTTAATATGATTATTATTTTTGGAGCTATATGGATGTTTATTTTACGCAATTCTGTACTATTTTAATAGTTTGGCTTTTTATATAATTTGTCGAAATTGGTTCACCACAATTCATTTATAGAGAATTACTGTGTATATTAAAAGTATTTAAATATATGTTTAAATTTTGTTTCGGAATTGCAAAGCATCTTATAAATAGTTTACACATGTTTTATTTTCATTTATTATTTCATGCATATCCATGATGGGTAAGTATGAAAGTGACTGCCAACAACTAGTTTTTAATTTCTGGGCTTCTCAGGAATCTAACTTTAACGATATATTTTTGGAAGAGTTTTTGTATATTTCTGTTTGTAGTTATATTATATGTAAATTGATTCAGATATTTGTTTATTTATTTATTTTTACATGTAAGTAAATTAATAATAACACAGATTCATACATGTGTTTTTCAACATCATATTTATAGGTTCCTCGAAAGCATGATAACCAATTTAAGCGTTTTTTGAAGGGAAACAAGCTTTGTAACGTTGAACTACCCAATAGCATTGATCATATAATGACCACAATATGAATTCCAGAATTTATTAAACGGTAATCCTAAATTTAATGATTCTGCGTTTGACAGTTTAATCAACTGTGCTTCATATTTTCTCGAATTTAAAACAAATCGATAACAAATGTCACCAGCGGAAGATAGCGTAATCAGATCTAATCTGTTTACTCTATCGCCGTGTTTAGATCAATGTTTAGATGACTGAGGGCATAAAATAGAATGTTACAAATTAAAAAGTAGTTCTGAAATTATGTTGATAAAAGAAATCAATAAAAATCCTCATAACATTTATATCTACATAATTTGATTCTTTGTTACATGTAACTACAATAACCATTAATCATTATATATTTGAATGCATTTTCATTCAAACCAGACAGTTTACTTATGGGAATTAAAGGTATTTCCAACTTTTACAAAATGTTTAATTACATATATTAACATATTTTTATAATTAACCAATCTGAAATTTATTCTAAATTTTCCTTTTTAATATTGCTGTATTTATTTTTAAAAATGATATTATTATTTTTATTCTATCAAAGAAAACTTATCATTATAAATCGTCATTTTTTTCACTTGGCAATTACCAGTAACATGCCTTGTTTATATATACTCGAATTCGCAAAAAAATATTTTTATCCAGATTTTTTCGAAATTGTTCAAGAGATTTTGTTTTCACGTGTTTTAAAGAGCTTTCTTACACAGTTCCATAAGTTGTATGCATTTTTCCGGTTATTCGCTAGAGGTTCGTGCACTTACAATATAATATATTTTTTGTTATTATTTCTTTTTTACTTTTTAATTGTAACCAATATATTTTTAATTTTAAAAAACTATTTTCAATTTTATAAGAATATTCACTGAGGAATATAACTTCAATCATGGAAAACCAAACAAACTTTTGGATTATTGACATTTAGCAAATTTGTGAGATTTATTAGAATTTTAACTGAAATCATTACTTCTCTGATTAATGTGATTATTTTTGACTGATATATTAAAATGCATTTATGAATCTTTTTATTGGAGAATGCGGAAGTATCTAACAACAATGAAATACTTACTATTATTTATTTATAATTTTAAACCTAAAGTTACTTTAGAACAATTCGTCGTTGAAAAAAATAAAATTTCCATTTTCCAATTCTTTAACAAAAATGCATTTGTTATTTAATACCAAAAAAACAGTTTTAATACAGTAAAATTACGATCTATCGTTCCCGCATTCATTGTTTTATTTCTACGGTCCTCTATTATTATAATTGAAAAAATATACTTAATGTTAACGAAATGCGCATACATCGCTCTTTAAAAAGTCGTTTTCCCGCATTCATCGTTGTAAAATGTTTCTTTTCAGCGGAATGAAATTGAAAGTCTTGCGAATCCACATGACATACAAACTGGCATTACTTCATTTTATACTAAAATAGCTCATTTGTGCTGTATGTGTTGATAATGGTGACAATAATACAAATGAAGAATGGTTATATACAGCAGAAGATGCGCTTTTACTTCCATTGATCAAGATGTTGCAACATGCGGTGTCCTAAACATAGGAGAAATGTGTGATAATGCAAAAAGTATATATAACTGCTAAGACAACATGTCTAACTATATGAACTTTTATGTATGTATATAAAATTACGGAAAATGACCCAAAAAATGTTGTACGTCTCGCAAATTTATTTTTTTTAATAAAAAAATTGACGAAAATTTATACAATATTATTGATTTTTTAAAACTAGCAAAAGCCATGCTTTGTTTGGATTCGCGAAGCATTATTTTATGAAACAGATATTTGAAAGTAACAATATTTTTTTTAATTATTATTTTTGCATCTTTATTAAACAAAAACGTTATTTTATGTTTTGGCGCATTTTAATTTTTTACTTATGATGTAAAACTGGCATAAGATATTTTCGAAGCAAACTTTTACAATTTTTTTTTTAATTTTCAACTAAAAGCTCTTTTAAAGATGTTTTTACAATTTCAAGTAGCCACTGGTGTTTTTTAATTGTTTGAAATATGCATGTTTCCAATCTTTGTAATCAACATCCGATAATCTTTGATAGCTATTTTAGAATAATATATTTGAAGAAAGCTTGAAGAAAGTTACTTCTTCAAAATCCTATTTTCTGGAAAAAACATTTGAAATCTGCTTTCGTTGATACTATGAATTTTCAACTGTAAAACATTTTATTTTGATTTCTTCATTTTTATACATGTTAGCGTATGAGAATTGCTGTAATTCTCTCCGCGTGGGAGAACTGTTTTCTTTCTGCGAATGGCAACTCAATTAATGGAATTACCTTTTAACGAAGCGCTCTCTCATTCTCGCAGTGACGTTTTCACGAATAATTATTGTTGTGTTTGCGAACTTATTAAAGTCTTATTTTTCTATAAAATCCTTCTGATTAATGAGTCGATATTATTTAGCCACAATACGACCTTCGCAAAAATATTTATAAAGAGCTTGAACCAACAACTTCACGCAGATCTTTTAATTTTTCATTTATATAACAAATTTAAGAATTAATTTTATTTGTTTACAATTATTTTGTTGCCAGTTTACAAAAAATATAAAAAAAATTCCATAATACAATTCTTTTAAAATGTTTAAGTGTCATCTGTGCAAACGATTTTGCGGGATAATGAAAACATGTTTTATTTAATAAATTAATCATGATTCTATTTATAATTATTTACTCCATGATTTAAACTTTTTTTTCTGAAAATATACGCGTTTCATTTTTTATTTATTTGCTAAAATGCTTCCGTATTGGAAATGCATGTAAAATAAATTAATTAAAATAATAATTTTTTTAACGTTTTACTGTAAAAAAATTATATTCTGCAAATCTACAGATCATAATTTATTTTTGTGTTTAATTTGAAGTTAAAATATTGAATAGTTTTTTGTAAAGCGTACGACAAATTGTAATTTGAGTGGACTAGTAGAGGATTCGCTTCGCTCATCCTAATAAATATCAATTTTTTATAGCTTTAATTATTTCTTTTATAATTTAATAAGCAACAAATTAGTATTTAGTAGTATACTGTATACATTGAACTGCATTTTAGATGCACACTGTAAAAAATATCAGATATTTCTAAATCTATAAAAATGTACAGTAATCAAAAACGAAAATATACAATAACCTCTTCTAACTCACCTAAGGTTTCGAAAAGCATTCCTTTACCTTTAAAAATCCTAAAAAACTATTTGTTTTCGAAATTTAAAGAAGAATTTATAAAAATTAATTTTTATTAGCTGCCCGTCCTTTTCGGAAACGTTTCTAAGTAGCTTTTACAGTACAATAATCACTTTTCTCAAGTCAAAATATCACTTTTTCGGATGCTACCAAATCATACGAAAATATTATGATATTCAGAGAACATGTTTATTAGACAAACATACAATATTAACAGTATTAACATTAATATGAAAATTAACATTATTTTGCTACAATTGCATGCACAAAATCAGTTATGCAACTGAAAATGCTTACTTGAGATTGATAGAATCCGAAAAAGTGGTATTTTGATTTGAGAAAAGTGATTATTGTTCTGTAAAAGCTATTTAGAAACATTTCCGAAAAGGACGGGCAGCTAATAAAAATTAATTTTTATAAATTCTTCTTTAAATTTCGAAAACAAATAGTTTTCTGGGATTTTTATTGGTAAAGGACCGCTTTTCGAAATCTTAGAAGAGGTTACTGTATATTTTCCTTTTTGATTACAGTACATTTTTATAGATTCGGAAACAACTCATATTTTTACAGTGCATAAACATTGTCTTTTTTCGTAATTTGAAGTTAATCCGCATTCATCATTTTCCCGCATTCATCGTTTTTTTCTGAACCTTTTGAAAAACTAATGATCGAGGTTGTACTGCATATATAAATTATTGCTAAATTCTTACATCATTCTACAGATTTAGAACTAAGGAAAATATTACTTATGACTTATTACTGCTTATTAGACTTTTTGCTTCTTTTTTTAAATACTCATATTGTTAATTTTCTGAAAATGTACTTCTAACATAGCCTACGATAACTGAAAATATAAAGAGATGGCTAAGAAAAAATCAATAGCAAAAACCCCAACACTACTTTTATAAATAAATATAAATGATATAAGTACAATATTTTGCCGGGATCGCTATAAATATCAGTGATAACATTTACGCTTAAAATGGAGATCGTCATCGGATAAAATGTTTTTCTTCTGACCGGTAAAGGTCTAGTTTTACATATTAAACGATTTTTTTTCTTGGTACTTTAAATTATGAATTAATTTTTATCATTGGAAAAATACTGTAAAAATAAATAAATTGCTACTAAAGTCTATAGAACGAAAATATCTATCAATAACGCAATACTTATTATTCTATATTTATTTATAACTTTAATCCTGTGCTACTTTTTATTCCACCGTTGTTGAAGTAACCAAAATATATGTTTAAAAATTAGTTACAAAAATTTATTCTTCATTATCACAGGAAAAAAAAGAGCAAAAATACATAAACTATTTTCAAAATACATTCAAAAGTATTCATAAAAATTCGGGGGTTGAAGTAATGAGTTACATTAGATTCCATCACTTTTGAGAAAACCAAATGACCTACTTCCCAAAACTCTTTTGAAAAATACATTTCTTCCTTATCACTGGAAAAAAATCAATTCTACTAGATCAATTCAACTAAATCAATCAAGTCAAACTAAATTAATTACAATAGAAATGCTTTCCGCTTCTTCTTTCTAAAACACCTATCGGACATTTCCTGAAAATGGACCTAAAAAGGTATAAAGATGCTTTAGAGGATCTCAATGAAAAAAAAATATCTCAGCATCACTTTCAGAAAAAAATATATAAATACAACATTTTATCGTAATTACTTTATGTTTGGGTGCAATGTTGATGTTTAGAAATGAGTTTGTAATAGGGTAATATGTTTTTTTCTTATTGCTTTACCTATCTAAAGAAAAAACATAAAACTGCTTAATACATTTTACATGAATGCAATTACTCTTTATCATTGGAAGAAAACAATGTCAAAATAAAGAAATGATTACTAAAATGCATCAAACACAAAAATCTATCAACACTCAATAAATATGCACAATACTTATTATTCATTTTTACATGTAAATTTAAGCATTGTTTTTGAGCTTATTTTTCACCCCACAGGTGTTGCAAAAACAAAAATTTCTATTTCACAAAATTTCTATTTCTATATAGTTCGAAAATAATGCCAAAATAAATAAAAGTAAAATATCTGTAAACAACTCATTATTTATTATTATTTATTTAAAAATTTATACTTTGGGCTAATTTAGAGACTATCGTCATTCCCAAAATCAAAATACATTTTTCCAAAAACTTTTTTAGGAAAAGACATTTTTTTCTATATCGCTGGAGAAAACAGTGTACAAATATATGAGTTAACTCAAACGTGCATCGAACAAAACTTTTCGCCTCTTCTTCCAAATACAGTTATCGGAAATTCTCTAAACATTCATTTCTAACCTATTCTAGAGTATCTGAAACGATATAGCGGTGCTTTAGAGAATCTGAATAGGCAAAAGCCATCTAAACATCACTTTCACAAATAAGTACAAAATTTTATCGGGATTACTATAAGTCTGGGGGATAACATTTATGACCTGAAAGGAGTTTGTAGTTGTGCAAAATGTTTTTTGAATACATTATTTATTTATATATATTATTATGTAAATGTAACATTTTACAGGGATTTCTCTAAATTTGAGAGAATGATCAGAAATATTAATGATCAGCATTGAGTTAGTAAATGAATTGGCTAAAATATTTTTTCTACTGATAGGCAAAGTTTGCGCTTAAAAAACTGCTCGGTACATATCACAGAAATGCAGTTATTCTTTGTCATTGAATAAAACACTTTAAATTTAAGCAAATTACTACTAAAATGCATTGCATAAAAATGCATATCAACAGAACAATACTTTTTTTTTTTTTTTTTGTAAAATGTAAAGGTTGTGGGTTGTTGGAACCCACCGGTTTTGTGAATCAAAAATTTCTATTGTACAAAATGGTTGCAAAAAAATATATCTTTCTTTATCGCTGGAAATAAAATGTGCTAAAATAAATAAACTATTGCCAAAATAAATAGACCAAAATACCTATCAATAACTCAATACTTATTATTTATTGATAAATTTAATCCTTTGGTTACTTCAGAGATCTTCGTCAATCCGAAAATCAAAATATCTATTTACCAAAACTTTATTGAAAAAAGCATTTCTTCCTATCACTGAAGGAAACACAGGGAAAATAAATCAATTACAACAGAAGTTCATTGATCAAAACTTTTCGCCTCTTCGTTCAAAAACATTTATTGGAAATTTTCTGAAAATTCACTTCTAGCTTTATCTGCGATATCTGCAAAAATATAGCGGTGCTTCGGAGAATCTGAATAGGAAAAAACAAGATACAAACATCACTTTCACAAAAAAGTTTAAAATATATAAGTACAAAATTTAATCGGGATTACTAGAAGTCTTGGTGATAACGTTTATGATCAAAATAATTTTGTAATTGTGGAATTTAAAAAAAAAAAATATTATAAATCATTTATTAGATGGGTATAGATCAAGATCTACGCTTTAAAAAACTGCTTAATATATTTTGTATAAATGAGTTTATTAAATACAAACTGGAGAAAACACTTTCAAAATAAATAAATTACTATTAAAGTCATAGAAAAAATATTTATCAACAGCTCAGTATTTATTCATTCTACCTTTATAACTTTAATCTTTGTGCTATTTTAAAACCGACCGCTGTTGCAAAAACAATTTTTTTTTTTTTTTTTTTTTTTTTTTTTTTTTTTAGCGAAATTTATTTTTTGTTATCATTGGAAAGAAAAAATGTGAAAGTAAATAATTTATTATCAAAATGCATAGAACAAAAATATTCATCAACAATTCAATAATTATTATTAATTACTTACAAATTTAAACCTTGAATTGTTTCAGATTTCATCATCATTGTGGAAATCAAAATACATATATCCCAAAACTCTTCAAAAATGCATTTCGTCCTTGCCAATGTTGAGGGTAATTTTGTTAAAATACCCTTAAAATATCAGACAACCCCCTCCCCCTTTTTTTCTTTTTTATGGGAATCTTTCTATCAAGTTTATCAACATCACAATAGGTGGTCAAGTTATACCATAAAAACATGTTTCCTGTTTACTTTTAAGCTCTTTTTTCTATTATTTCTTTTGAATACGCATTGTACTTGCCCTGAGAAAAAAATCTTTCCCATTGAAATAAGGGGATATTGTTATTATGACAATTGAAAGTGTTTAAACTTTAAGCTACATGCATTGCTTTTACTCTAATAGTTTTGCTAACTTTCAAAGCCATTATACATATAAAATTTACACATTTTATTACATATTTTATTTGACTATTTTATTCATTTATATATATATCCAAAAAAGGGGGGTGTTTGACTGACATTTTAAGGATTTCTTAACTAAATTACCCTCAACACCAAACAAAATGAACTATTGCCAAAATAAATAGAACTCAAGGTTTATTAATATTTGCTTATAAATTAAAACCTTGTAATACTTTAGAGACCTTCTTCTTTCCTAAAATCAGAATAACTATTTACTAAAACTTTATTGAAAAAACCATTTCTTTCTTATCACTGAAGAAAACAGTGTGAAAATAAATCAATTACAACAGAAGTGCATCGAGAAAAAATTTTCGCCTCTTCTTTCAAAAACACTTATCGGAAATTTTCTGAAAATTCACTTCTAACTTAGTCTACGATATCTGAAAAAATATACAGGTGCTTTGGAGAATCTGAATAAGAAAAAAATGTTATAAACAGCACTTCCACAAATAGGTAGAAAAGATATAAGTACAAAATTTTATCGGGATTACTATATGTCTCAGAGATAACGCTGATGATCAGAAAGGAGTTTGTAGTTGTGTAAAGTGTTATTTTTAAATCTTTTTATTATTGTCTTTTTAATATTAATGTTTAAATCTTTTTATTATTATTTATTTTTTTAGATGGGTTAAGATCATGATCTATGCTTAAAAAAATAACTTTTGTATAAATAAGTTTATTTAATTAAAATAGCAAATAAAGCCTTTGTGCAAAAATGTTTAAAGATAGAAAACCAACGATTATAAATGCACAAATAAAGTATGAGAAGGTAGCAAACAGCTGTTTCGAATCTACTATCGATATTTTTCATCAGTGCAAAACTCAGCGAGCTAAAAGAAAAAAAAAAGCAAAATTGAGAAAAGAGACAGAGAGACGCAAACTTATATACCCGCTACGGGAACGATCCCGCCTAAAGAAAAGCAACCGATGAGAAGAAAGCAGTCAGAACAACAGGGTGGACAAGTAGCGATATCAATCAGAGAACGAACAAAACAAAAACTAAAAAGCGAGAGGAAAAAATTATTAAATTAAAGATTTCCAAATGCTTCGAAAATAAGGAGTACTTGATAAGTCCTTGACTAAGGAGTAAGAATTTTTTATGATGTGGTAAGCTTCCCAAAAATCAAGATCAAGAATGGAAGGACACTTATGGATGATGGTGGCTGAAGAAAAGTTAAACTTATGTTGTGAAGATCAAATATGTTTAGCAATAGAAGAGCGTTTGAGCTCTTGATTTTTGACATACCTTTTATGTTCCGTTAAACGAAATCTGAGAGCTCGTTTTGTCTGACCAATATAAGAAAGACCACATTGGCAAGAAATATGGTAAATACCCCAGTTATCTAAGCACTGATTTTTGCACTGATGAAGAATCTCGATAGTAGATTCGAAACAGCTGTTTGATACATTCTCATACTTTATTTGTGCATTTATAATCGTTGGTTTTCTATCTTTAAAATTTATTTAATATTACTGGAGAAAACATTGTCAAAATAAATGTATTACTATTAAAGTTTATTACTATCAAAACTCACCGCTGTTGCAAAAACAAAAATTTTTATTTTGCAAAATTTATTTTTTGTTATCACTGGAAAGAAAAAATGTGAAAGTAAATAATTTATTATCAAAATGCATAGAACAAAAATATTCATTAACAATTCAATAGTTATTATTATTTACTTAAAATTTAAGCCTTGAATTACTTTAGATTTCATCATTATTGTAGAAATCAAAATACCTATATCCCAAAACTCTTCAAAAATGCATTTCGTCCTTGCCAAAATAAATAAACTATTGTCAAAACAGATATAACTAAACGTTTATTATTATTTGTTTATACAGGGTGTTTCAAAAATAACCGGTATATTTGAAAAACTAATAAAAATTATTCTGGCAGCGATAGAAATACACCGTTTGTTGCAATATGCTTGGGACAACAGTAAATTTTCAGGCAGACTAACTTTCGAAATTAGTTGCATTTTCTAACAACAGATGGCGCTGCAGGCGATTTGAAAAATTTAGAAGAAAACGCAGTCTGTGAGCGTCATTCTGTAAGTTGTCTTTCTGCAGAAAATGTATGCTGTTCTCAGATTGCAATTTCGCCTAAAAAATTGTTTAATCCTTAGAACAGAGCATTTTTGACTTGAAAGACCAGGTGTACCGCCACAATCCAGAAAGAACTGAACAACTGAAGCAATGCACATCTTCTGCATATGAAACCATCGCGGCTGACACGTTTACAAAGAATTCTAATGATTTCGTTCAGAGACTACGCCATATTATTGCTGTGCATGGTGGATATGTGGAAAATATCGTACTTTAGATTTTTCCAGACTGCAGCGACATATGTTGTTTAAAATTGCAACTAATTTCGAAAATTCGTCTGCCGGAAAAGTTACTGTTGTCTCAAACATATTGCAACAAACGGTGTATTTCTATAGCTGCCCGTTTAGTATTTATTGATTTTTTTTCAAATATACCGGTCTTTTTTGAAACACCCATTAAATTAAAACTTTGAGTTACTTTAGAGACTTTCGTCTTTCCCAAAATCAAAATAACTATTTGCTAAAATTTTATTGAAAAATTCATCTCTTTCTTAATCATGGAAGAAAATAGTGTTAAAATAAATGAATTACAGCAGAAGTGCATCGAACAAAACTTTCCGCCTTTTCTTTCAAAATCACTTATCGGAAAATATTTGGAAAATTAATTTCTAGCTTAGTCTACTATATCTGAAAAGATAAAACGGTGCTTTGGAGAATCTGAATAGGAAAAAAAGATATAAACTTTACTTTCACAAATAAGTATAAAAGATATGCCTACAAAATTTTATTGGAATTACCATAAGACGCGGTGATAACGTTGATGATCAGGAATAAGTTTGTAGTGCGTAAAATGTTTTTTCTTTAAAATATTTTTTTTTTTAATGGGTAAAGATCAAGACCTAAGTTTAAAAAACTCCTTAAATATATTTTGCATAAATGAATTTATTATTTCAAAAATATGCATTAAAATGTTAAATTGCTATAAAGGACGTCAAATACTAATAAAAACATTAAAAGATCTTAATAATTTTTACATGTTTCGATTGAATTTACTCAATCATCACCAGAAAAAACAAAATACAAATAAACACAAAAATGGAAAATCCATCCATTTTTTCCATCTTTGTGTTTATTTGTATTTTGTTTTTCTGATGAGGATTGAGTAAATTCAATCGAAACATGTAAAAATTATTAAGATCGTTTAATGTTTTTATTAGTATTTGACGTCCTTTATAGCAATTTAATATTTTAATGTATATTTTTGAAATGTTTTTAATGGACGTATAAGAAAACTTCTATTTACAATTAATGAATTTATTATTTATCACTGAAGTAAACATTGCCAAAATAAATCGAACAAAAATATCCATCATCAGCAAAATATGTATTATTCTTTCTTTCTTTATAACTTTAAGCGTTGTGCTACTTTAAAACCCACCTCTGTTGCAATATATATATATATATATATATATATATATATATATATATATATATTACAAAATTTTTACAAAATTTATTTTTTGTTAGTACTGGAAAAAAGTGTCAAAAAAGTAGTTTAATACCAAAATGCATAGAACATAAATATTCATCAACAATTCAATAGTTATTATTATTTATTTATAAATTTAAGAGCCATTATTTTGAAAATCAGACAAAGTGCGATAGTGGTACTTTTATATTTGCTTGATTTTTTTTTATGTTGAAGTAGATAATATTTAATGAATTATGTTCGATTTTCAAGCTCTGAAAAAAATTCCTTTTCCTTTAAAAAAAATATTAAAGTTCAAGGTTGTGAATGCCATTTTTTATGAAAAGTGAAATGCTAGTGTATTTGGAGTGCTATATCACTGCCAAGCAACAATATCCCAAATTTTTTAGGCATAAACCGCTAATATAACACTGACTGCTTATTAAAATTTATTTGTTTCGGTGGAGGATTTTTTTTACATTGTTATGCTGTCACAAAATACAATCAAAAAAACGTCTTTGTCCAATTCCTCAGTTAATATCTTGTTTAAGCAATAGTACTTTTTCTTATAGAATATAAAAGTTTACTACTAGGATGAGTTAAGTAATATAATATTCTACTGGAATATTGTTGATGTTAGCAGATAAAATCTTTTAAATATTCAAAAATTTCAAAATCTGCAACATTTTAAATACTCGTATCTTAAAAAATCGTCACAGTTGAATGAAACAAAATATACTATGCAACAGTTGTACATATGTAGAAAAACATGGAAAAGAAAAAGAAGTGAAGTCTCTTTCCTCTTTCTATGTATTTTCCCTATGAGAAAATGGAATTCCGTATTTACTTTCCCCTTTGGAAAGAGAAGTGGGATGTTTCATTTTCCGATAGGTGATAAAAGTGACCATTGACATTGTTTTTTTTTTCTTTTTTTGTAACTTTTGTCAACGTTTTTTTCTAAAAATTACACAAGACCTCACTTCTTTTACTTTTCTATATTTATGTACATATTATGTACATATATTGACTTACTACAGGACATATGCTGTTTCATTCGAATGCGACTCTTTTTTAGATAAGAGTAATTGAAATGTTGTAGATTTTGAAAGTTTTGAATATTTAATAGATTATAATTGCTAACAGCAACACTCTTTCAATGCAGAAGTATATTATTTAGCTTGTCTTAGTAGTACATTTTCATATTCTATAAGAACAAGTTTGGAGGTACCATTGCTTAAATAAGATATTAAATGAGGAATATGAAGAAAAATGTTATTTTGATTGTACATTCTGGCAACATAATAATGCAAAGTAACAATTCCCCATGGAAATAAATAAATTTTAATAACAAGGTAGTGTTATACTAATATTTTATGCTGAAAGAATTTTGAGATGTTGTTGCTTGCTAGAGTATAGCACTCCAAACATACTAGCATTCATTTTTCACGAAAAGTTGAACTCACAACCTTGAACTTTGATACATTTTATAGGGAAGAGGAGATTTTTTTAAAGCCCTCAAAATTGCACATTATTCATTAAATATTATTTACTTCAACATAAAAAATATCAAGCCAATTAAAAAAATACAACTATCAAAATATAACTTTTTTGTCTAAATTTCAAAATAAATTCTAAAGTCCAAATTTCAAAATTCGGCTCTTAAGTCTTGAATTACTTTGCATGTCATCATTATTGAAAAAATCAAAATATTTATATCCCATTCAAAAATGCATTTTGTTCTTCGAATTGGAGAAAACAGTGCTAAAATTAATCAATTGTGAGGGAGTGACCTTTGTCATAAAGGCACTCTAGTATTTCTGAGATCGTGACGTCAATAATTTAACATGTGTAAGCGTAAAAGCGACATCTATCCTCTCTTTTACTTTAACTTTCTAGAGTGTGTGTGCTCTTTCGGATTCTGCAGTTAGCTCGCGGTTATTAGTAATATGTTAATGTGAAGTATCTCAGTTTGCAGCATATAAAAGTTTGGGTGTGAGTGTGTGGTGTGTGTCTCTGGCATTAGCCAGCGAGAGAGTGTCTCTGGCATTAGCCAGGAAGAGAGCATGTGTGGCGTTAGCCAGCGAGTGAGTATCTCTGGCATCGACATTAGATAGCGAAGTGCTAGCAAATTGAAGGTAGCAGCGGGCCTCCAGTGAAGTGTACAGGAGTTCCGATATTTGACTTGAGAGTTGGCCGTGGTAAGAAACTTCATTTTGATTATTTGTGAATAAATAATTACACACAGCCACGGGCTGTCTAATTAAGCTTTACCTAGCAGCTCAGCCAAGAGATAGTGAGAAGTATTAGAAGGTGCCACGATTGAGCTAGGCCGGAGCCTGTGAGTATGCGTTTAGCTTTTTCATAGTATTCTCAGTTGTGTAAAATTAAGACTTGCTCCACTTCCCTTCAGCCCTCATCATTTTAATAAACTTTGTTGTTTTATCTTAACTACTGAGTATGTCTGCATTTAACCTCCACCACGACCAACCAATCGTTACAAATGACACTCAACGTGTATATAACGTTACACAATTACAACTGAAGTAAATCGGAAAAAATTTTCTCCTCGTCTTTTAAAAGTACTTATCGGAAATTTTCTGAGAATAGACTTCTAACTTAGTCCGTGGTATCAAAAATTTATCGCGATGACTTTGAGAATATTAATAGCCTCGAACCTCAACATTGCTTTCATGAAAATGTAAAAGTATAAGTACAATATTTTATAGGAATTACTATAAAATCCGAGTGATAACGTTGATACTCAGAAGTAGAGTTCGTAAGTGGGTAAAAAAAGCTTCTTCGATAGGTGAAGATTCAAGTTTTACATTAGAAAAACTGCATAGTACTTTTTACAAAAATGCATTTATTCTTTCTCTTTGGAGAAAACAGCATCAAAAAACTACTACTAAAGTGCATCAAATAATAACATCGTCAACAACACAAAATTTATTATTATTAATTTATTTATAACTTTAATCCTGGTGAAACTTTTAAACAAATTGTTATAACGATTATTTCGTTATATATTGGTTATTTTCTTAAATTATTCCTCTCTGTTCAATTCAAAAATTAGTTTTAAGTTGTCCTTCATTCCTTTTCCATTTTTCTTGCTTATTAATTCTCTAACCGAAAATCGGCAGCTGCTTAACTTTATCTGTGAGAAATACACTCACATATTAATCAACCGTTTAAAGCTATTTCCAGATGTCTGCTTTTTCTGATCGAAGCAATTCTGCATTACCTTATAAGGAGATCATCTCTGTTTCGCAGTTAAAATTTATGCTTACGATTCTTTTTCCTTTCTCGACAAAACCCTAAAAAGAATTTAACATCTGCGCAGTAAAATCTGATGTCCCTTCGGTGTGCCTCTGTGTTTAGACATAACAACACGTGTAACAATTTATAGTTTGGCAACCTTTTCCTTTCCCATCCCAGCTGGGAAACCAAATTGAATTCTGATCTTGCTGGCTGCATTTTAACTGTTATTTGGCGTTTACTATCCATTGTGCATGGGCGAACTTGTGTATGTTGGCGATTTTCTATCATGCCAAAAGTGGCGGTTTGTTGCTATGTACGAGGCACTTGACTCTCTGCTCTGGTCTAGTGAAGTTGCTGAAAACTGTTCGGAGATTTTCTCCGAGTACTGTAAGTGTACCCCCCCTAGTAATACATGTCTGAATAAAGAATAACTTAGCAATCATTGTGGGGTTTTTTTCGTACATCCGAATCTGGACTACTATACGTAATCACGCTTCTTCTAAGTACTCTAATAAAATAGCAGCTGCTACCAAACTACGCTACAAGAATCTCCATTACAAAAATAACTGGTACCGTTTGACTCTTTCGTTTTTCCCCACATAAAAAAAAAAAAAAATATGGAGGGGGGTACAATCAACTGCGACGTTCCGGCGGATGTGATGCTTTTTGTTTCTTCTTTTTCTTCTCTGCATCCCCCGGTAGAAAATGCTATTAGTCTTCCCTGCTAAGTGTCAACCGAAAAAGTACAGAGCTGTTCCCGTCCTGAAATTCCTTTGCTGGACACCCCCTTTTCCTCCCCTGTGTGCTCCATCTCAACTGCTTCGGAGGGTTTCCCCTCGATATTCCATATCCTAAAAGAAATCTGCGGCTGATTGTCACCTGAGCGCTGGGCGCCCCCCTTTTTTCATCTCCTCGCATCGTCTGTGTGATTGACGTGTTTTCTTTGCCGGCAGATATCATCGAGGGCTGCATGTGCTCATTTTGTGCTTCTATACCAGTGTGTTTTGTGTCTTTAGTGAACGTAATCTACAGAAAGTTCATATAGCCTCATAGAAAATTTAGTAAATAACAGTATTCCTGTGGTGTTATGCATCGTAAAGTCGTTCATCGTGCAAAAAAAAAAAAAAAAAAAATAGTGATTCATTGCATTCAGTGTCTGCAAGAGAAAGTAAAAATTTTACACATGCAATATAAGTCTTCCATTCTGAGAAAATCCATCAGAAATAATTCATCGTAGGTATCAGTTAACAGTGCACAAAATTAATAAATAAATAAATAACAGAATTCCAACTAAAGCCAAAAAAAAGATGTGTCACCACCTTCGATAAGTGAAATGATATGCGTCAGTAAAAAAAATAAATAAATAAAAGTGCACATTTTCATATCTTCGAAATACGACAGCTGTGAGTGTGGGAGCAGATCGTGTCCCTTTTCCCTAACTATTACTTTGGTGTATTTAACAATATAATAATTAATTGTTTTTGTTTTTAAACAAAAAATAACAATAATAAGTTACCCCATGTATTTTGTTTATTTCATGTTCTGCTTTCACAGTCAGTACACCACAGTCAACATTGCTGTTCGTTGTTTTTTTAAAATCATATTTAATTCAATATCACTATTATAATCCTGTTATTGTGTTTTTGCAAAGATTTTTAAATTGCGAAAGCACGGTAACTGTTGTCATTTATAGTTATTATTTTTGCTGACATTTTATGCAGTTTTTATCAGTTATTTGCATTTATGTGCTATTATTTCATATTTAACGTCCCATACCCCTTCGTTTTTTTTTAATTTGTATTTAGATTCTCTAGTATGCTTAAATGAGTGTTTAACCAGTTTTGAACTTTTAATTACAAGGTTAAAATAAGAACACTCTTTTTCATCCAAAAAATATAAATAAATCAGAAGGTTTTAAGTTACAAAAAAAGGAATTTTTTTTCCTAGTGTAAAGAAGTTAAAGGATTTTTTTTTTTTGCTTGCTTGCTAACAGTTTTTGCGGTTTTCTATAGAGTTTTCTTTGCTTTATTATCTAAAGTAAGTACTTTGTTAAAGTGAAGGAATATATAGATATATGTTTCAAAGTGTAATTATTTTGTTATTTTATTTATTTTATTTTCTAAATGATTTACCTGTTGTATGTGCTTCCTTGCTTTACTATCATAAAAGGTTCAAATAAGATATCTTTAAAGTGAGGTATATTTTTTAAAGATCTATTTATTTTGCTAGTTTACGTAGTTTACTTGCTAGGAAATTTACTTGTTTTCAATGTGCTTTAGGGTATAAGTCCGGTCTGTGTAACAATTTCTCTAAAACTTGTGAGCGTAAACAAACAAAAAAACAAAAAAAAACTGTAATTATGGCGGCAAAGCAAATTCCGATAAATATCATTCAATTTGATGGAGATCCAGATTTACTTAAATTTTTCTTTGATCAAGTTAGAGTCTCTGCGGAAATTAATAAGTATAACCCACAAACAACAATTGCAATCTTAAAGGGAAAGTTAGTTGGGCCTGCACAAAAATTTCTAGCCCAAAACCCTGACCTGCAAAAGATAACAGACCTTGATTTGCTGGAAAAGGAATTTGCGTCATTTTTCGCCCCCCCCCCCTAGTAAATGTGTTGCCTCTGTTGAGTTGTCCAGTTTAGCACTTATGCCTTCTGAGACGATAAAAAATTTAGCTCATAGACTAAATGTTCTTGCGGCGACTGTTTATGCAGATATCAACGACGAAAATGCACGCAACACTATCAAACTCATGAAATTTCTAGAAGCCCTTCCTTCAAATATTAGAATAAAATTACAGGAAGAAGGCATTAATGATTATAAAACAGCAGTTGAAAGAGCGCAAACCCTTCATGAAATTTTAAGGAATGAGAAAATCTTACATTCCTTACCTTCGGTACACGGACCAGAAAATCTTATTGAATCGCAATTAAAAGAAATCTCTGAGAAAATAAATGCATTATCTTTTGCCCCTCCTGATACTAAAACCGAAACTGAGCAAAAAAATCTCCAGACTAGACCAAAACATTCCGCAGGTGTTTCACGTTTCAAAAAAAATTACAAAAATCGGAGCTACACTAGACGTTATTCCCCACAAAAGTTTTCACAAAAAACCAGTTGTTTGTCAGTTATGTGGACGAAACAATCACGACGCTCTCTCTTGTTTTAAATGGAAAAGAGCAAATACTCAAAGGAAAAACAATTACACAAACTCCACGCCCCAATTTCAGGAAAACTGAAACAGAGATACAATTTTTATGCTGATGGTGTTGTGTCTCAGTCTAATACTTCTACATCAGCAACTTTTGTTTTTGACCCTGTTTTACCTAAAATTTCAAGTTCGAGACTAGTTAATTCAGTAGGTTCCCAAACTTTTGACTCCATTAAGATAGCAAATAACATCAGTACACAAACAGAATGTGATAATGTTAAAATAATTTGTAGTGTAAACACTATGTCACCATCCCTCCCTCTTGTTAAAGCCACTATAGCAAACCATGATATTACTTTATTGGCTGATTCTGGTAGTAGTATATCTTTACTTTCACAAAAATTATTTAATCAACTTAAACCTGTCTTAAAATATAAAAGACTGTCCACTGACGTCAATATTAAAACTGTCAATTCTGATGTCTCATTTTCCGCCTGCATCAGAACATCCATTAAGCTAAAACAAAAAGCGTTTTCACACCACTTTTATATTGTTGACATACCCGAGTCTTCCAGTTTTGAAGGCATTTTAGGTTTTGATTTCATAACTAGATACAATGTTGTCATTGATACTTTTAACAAGTGTCTCCATTTCAACAATAATTTCTCTGTTCCTTTAAAAACCAGTAAAGAATCTTCTGGAGAGAAACAATCAAAATCATGCAATTCTTTGAGTGATGTTGTAATGAATCAAGCGGTGTTCTTAACTCGAAAAATTATAGTAGAACCTCAACAACAAATATGGTGCTCTGTTTACACCTCCAATAATATCAACAATGACAGAAATTATCTATTTGAATATTTGGCACAAACGAAAGAATTAATAGGAAATGATGCCATTATTCAAATGAATAAATTATCCAATAAAAGAAAGAAAACTTCACAAATACATCATTTCTTCTCAATAACGCTTAAAAACACTTCTGAAAAGACCATTCATCTCCCTAAACACACAAAAATAGGTCAATTATCTGAGATTGAGGAAATTTGCGACTATACTTCTGAAATGTCTGACAAGCAAAATAACTCAGAACAGCACTTTGTAAATTTCATTCAGGCATCTAATGAAATCTTACAAAAAGGAAAGCAGGATTTATCGGCTAAGGATTTTAATCTTACTCACTTAAATTCGAATGAAGCAAAGAACCTAACTAAATTGTTACTTAATTATTATCCTGCCTTTTCCAAATCATTAGACACACTTGGTCATACTGATAAAATTGTACCTGATTTGAAATTCATTAATGATTACCCCATAAAGACTCTCCCTTTCCCTCTTCCCCAAGCTGTGCAGAAGGATGTTTTAAACCAAATCAAACAGTTACTTGATGCCAAAATCATTGAACGTCATTGTTCCGAATGGGCCTGCCCCATGCTCCATGTTAAAAAGAAACCAGACGGTACAGGTATACAGAAATATAGACTCGCATTAGATCTCAGAATGGTTAATACTATAATTCAAGGTTCGTCCTATCCACTTCCAAAAATTCAAACTATTATTTCAAATCTTTCACAATATCGTTTTTTCTCTTCTCTTGACTTTCATCAGGCATATCATCAGATTGATTTGCCTGCAAAATTTCAAAATCAGCTCACATTCACTACAATGTTCGGTTCTTTTCGGTATAAGAGATTAGTATTCGGATTAAAAACAAGCGCCTCAGTTTTTCAAGCTTTAATGGACTCGTTACTTGATGAATTACAGTTAGAAGGTGTCTATACCTATCAAGATGATCTTATTGTTGGTGCCAATTCATATCAAGAAATGTGTGATAAGTTGGATAAAATTCTTGCAATATTAGTCAAATATAACTTAACGCTGTCCCCTAACAAATGCACTTTTCACAAAACCAGTTTAGATTATCTTGGATTTCACATAGAAAATCAAACTATTTCTCCTGTTCAGTCGAACATTGTAAAAATAACATCTTTTCTAACACCTACAACAAAACGTCAATTAAAAGCACTCATAGGCGTCATTACATTTTACAAATCTCTGGTTCCATCCTTTTCTGAACTTGTGCAGCCTCTCATATACTTAACTACTCCAAAAGCCAAATTTAAGTGGACAAGCAAACATCAAAAAATTATGGACACCATACAGAAGATATTCTTTAATCCACCCATGGTTAGATTACCTGACTGGAACAAAAAGTTCTATTTAAATACTGATGCGTCAAATATTGCTATTTCTGGTGTCTTACTACAAGAACATGATAAACAACTATTACCTGTTGCATACTTTTAGAAATCTTTAAAAGCATCAGAGAAAAAATATCCTGCACTTAAATTAGAACTCATGGCGATTCATAAATCAGTTACTGCTTTCAAATATTATTTATACAACAGAGAATTTGTAATCCTTTCAGATAGTAAACCATTAGAAAAGTACAACAAAACTACAAACCCGGCTGATATTATCTCTCGTTGGCTCATCGATCTCTCAGAATACACATACAAATTTCAACATATTCCAGGTAAAAAGAATGTACTCGCTGACTATTTATCTCGCTGTAACTTTGAAAATAATCAACAGACTTTAGCTACAAACCCTGAACTTATTCATGATACTCAACCCTTACCTATTGTAGAATGTGATAATCCACACTCCAGCTCGAGTGATTCTAATATGCATGTTAACTGCCTTATTTCTGGTACACAAACAAATCCTGACCCTTTATTAGAAATTTCGAATGAAACATTTGCTACTGAACAACAAAATGACCCTACTTTGTCTGTTGTTTATAAAGAAATCTTAAAGAAAGGATCTTCTCAAAAATTTCCTAACTACTTCATTCATCCTGATTCGAAAGTATTAATGTTAAAGAAGGAAAATATTTTTAATAACACTTTTTCGTATCACATTATTGTTCCAAATTCACTTAAAAGCAAAGTCTTAACAATTTCACATTTATCTCATTTTGGCTTTAATAAAACTTATGAATTCTTGTCAGGTAGATATTTTTGGAAGGGTATGTATGTAGACACTTTAAACTTTGTTGCATCATGTATCAAATGTCTTCAAACTAAACATCACCAAACTCCACCCGCACGTTTGCAGCCCACATACACTCCCAGGTACCCTGGTCACACTATCAGTACTGATCTCCTTGGACCGTTTACTAATGGAAAATATGTTTTAACTATCACTGATCATTTTTCGAGACATATTGAACTCTTTCCACTTAATGACATATCTGCAAGTAAGGTTGTTAAATGCTTATTCTCTTACATAACCACCTTTGGGAGACCTTCGGTTGTCTTATCAGACTTAGGACCCCAGTACACTTCTCAGGTATATAACATTTTTAATGATACAATGGGCATTAAGGTATTACACAGTTCTGCCTCGAGACCACAATCAAATGCGATTGCAGAGCGAATCAATAAGTCAATCAAACATTCAGTTAATATTCTTTTACAAGAAGGTCATTCATTCGAAAATGCTGTATTTATACACAAGTCACTTTATAACGGCTCCAAACATGCAACTACATTGTACTCTCCTAATTTTCTTCATTTTGGACGCGAACTTTCTCTAATTTTTGACACTTTTGATCAGTCGTGCAACCAACCCTTTCTTGATAAACATATTGAAGTCCACAAATTACTTGATGATTTGAGTAAGATATATCACAAAGCTTATAACAACATTAAATCTGCTCAAGATAAAAGATATAAATATTACGGTCAGAAAGCTAAATTAAGATCCATTTTCTTAAAAGATATTGTATATCTAAAATCAAATGACAAGTTTAAAACAAAGTATACTGGTCCATATATTGTCACTTGTAAACATTACCCTGTGTCATTCTCAATTAAGAGGTTGTATTCTCCTGATAACACAGCATTTCGGGTACACATTGATAGACTTTTATTAGCACCTCCTCGTTATGGACATTTATTTGATGCGTCAAGTCATATAAACAACACTAACTTTAATACGTTTTATCAACCTCACACATACAATCTAAGAAACAGAAGCTAATGTAAAAACACTATTTATTATTTTTTAAGTCATGTTTATGATACCACATATCCAACCAAAGAGCTCATGGTTGTGTGTATGTTGTTTTTGACTGATCTTTAACAATATCATGGCTGGTCCATCACTGTTGCTCTGAAGATCTCTTAGGAACAATATTAGGTATCATTGTTATCCTTTAACACTTAGATATGTCTTCATACTCACTTAAATTTTAGTTACTTTTTATTTTGTTTCTTTTTGCAGTACACTTAAAATTTCTTTGACAATATTCATTAATTCAGTATTTTTTTTCCATTAGCTAACCTCCCACTTAACAATTCCTGTACTATAAGTCAAACATATTATAGTTAGATAAACAGGTACTGTAGTCTAGAAAAGTAAACAAATGATTCATGTAATTAAATAAAACACAGTTTTCATATATGACTTGTTCATCACCCCACTCGATTGTGACACATTTTTCGTCTCTCTTCACTCTAGGATTGTCTCCCCATATTAGTTGTTAGATGATATACATTTTTTTTGTTTTTTTTCTTTTTGAATTCTTCCCTTTGAAGTATTTTTCCCGTTCAAAATTAATGCCCTAAGGGTTCAAGCTTCACTGTGTTGAGAGACAAAGTTTTGGAATTGGAGTTTCGATTCAAATTTTTGAATTGTGATTCCAATTCACAACAATTAAAATTTTTTCATGTAATTCGACGTGGGCTCCTTCAGAAGACCGCTAGTGCCTTCGGGGGAGCATCACAATTCCCTCCTCATCTAAGGCTAGGCCCTAAGCCGATGCCATAATACTTGTGTTGTACACAAGATTCAGGGTGACGCATATTTTTATGGGCGTGCTTGGAGCACCTCTTTTTTTTGTCATCCTATGCTTCGGCATGAAACATTTTTTACAAAAACATTTTTATTTTAATATACATCATATTACTCTTTTTTAATTTTTTTTTGAAAAATATAGTGCTATTATGTTATTTTTGTGTATTGCCATTTTATATTCATTTAGTATTAGTTTCATGTTTTGTGTATATGTTTCAAAATTTTTACTTGTGTCATGATAACAATCAAAGCTGCAGTAATATTTTTGTACTGTCTGAGTCGACTCAACTTCTACATATAAAAATACAGTACTAGCTTGGATCCATATACAGAAATAGTAAAAAAAATATAGAAACTTTAGAACTGCTGAATGTTTTTGAATACAAAAGTCACCATTATCATGACGTTAAATTTCTACAGATACATAACAAAAAAAAAAAAAAAAAAAAAAAAAAAAAAAAAAAAAAAAAAAACTTTTGCATTTATGTATGTTTTTATGTTATAATATTGTATGCTAGCCTATGCACATTGGACAGCAAAATTTTTTTTTGTGGTGCACCGGGTGATATATATAACGATTATTTCGTTATATATTGGTTATTTTCTTAAATTATTCCTTTACCCCCCGTCTCTGTTCAATTCAAAAATTAGTTTTAAGTTGTCCTTCATTCCTTTTCCATTTTTCTTGCTTATTAATTCTCTAACCGAAAATCGGCAGCTGCTTAACTTTATCTGTGAGAAATACACTCACATATTAATCAACCGTTTAAAGCTATTTCCAGATGTCTGCTTTTTCTGATCGAAGCAATTCTGCATTACCTTATAAGGAGATCATCTCTGTTTCGCAGTTAAAATTTATGCTTACGATTCTTTTTCCTTTCTCGACAAAACCCTAAAAAGAATTTAACATCTGCGCAGTAAAATCTGATGTCCCTTCGGTGTGCCTCTGTGTTTAGACATAACAACACGTGTAACAATTTATAGTTTGGCAACCTTTTCCTTTCCCATCCCAGCTGGGAAACCAAATTGAATTCTGATCTTGCTGGCTGCATTTTAACTGTTATTTGGCGTTTACTATCCATTGTGCATGGACGAACTTGTGTATGTTGGCGATTTTCTATCATGCCAAAAGTGGCGGTTTGTTGCTATGTGCGAGGCACTTGACTCTCTGCTCTATTCTAGTGAAGTTGCTGAAAACTGTTCGGAGATTTTCTCCGAGTACTGTAAGTGTACCCCCCCTAGTAATACATGTCTGAATAAAGAATAACTTAGCAATCATTGTGGGGTTTTTTTCGTACATCCGAATCTGGACTACTATACGTAATCACGCTTCTTCTAAGTACTCTAATAAAATAGCAGCTGCTACCAAACTACGCTACAAGAATCTCCATTACAATTGTTATTACAAAAATTAAAATTTCTATTTCACAAGATTCTATTTTTACATAAAATTCATTTTCCTTATCACTGGATAAAACGTTCTAATAAATAAATAAATAATTTACTAAAATGCATCGAACAAAAATATCTGTGAATAACAAAATATCGATTATGATTAATTTATAACTTTAAGCCTAAATTTTGTTTCAAATCCATCCTTGTTGGGAAGATCAAAATTTCTACTTCCCAAACATTTTACAAAAATCTTTTCCTTACATATTACTAGAGAAAACAGTGTCAAAATAAGTAAATTACAGCTAAAGTGTATGTAAAAAAATTGTCTCTTCTTTCAAAATCACTTTCTGGAAATTTCTTTAAAATGCACTTTTAACTTAGTCTACGATATCTGTAAAAATTTAACGACGACTTCTGGATCTGCATAGCGAAAAACAGTACATCACTTTACTAAATAAACAGAAAATAAACAGTAGTATCCTGTTGAATTTCGTATAAATCTAAAATTAAAAAAAAATAAACTACTACTAAAATTTATTCAAATCAAAAATATTTTTCAACAGCACAATATCGAATATTATTTATTTATAAATTTATGCCTAAAATTTCTTTAAAATCCATTGTTGTTGGAAAGATCAAAATTACTATTTCCCAAGCTTTTTAAAAAAATCATTTCCTTACATATTAAGAGAGAAAACAGGGTCAAAATAAAGAAATTGCAACTGAAGCGTATCAAATAAAATTTTCCGTCTCTTCTTTCAGAAACACTTATTGAAAATTTCCAAGAAATTCACTTCTAACTTAGTCTAAGATATCTGGAAATGTATACAGTGAGGCTTATAGGACCTCTTTAGGATAAAACAAAGGATCACTATACTAAATAAACAGAAACCAATCAGAAAACAATATCTTGTTAAAATTAATATAAATCCGAATGATGTAGGTGATGCTCAGAAGTGGAGTATGTAACTGAGTAAACCATTATTCTTTCCATAGATAAGAATAAAACTTTACCTTTAAAGTGAACAGTTTAGTGCAAAATACAACTTGAGATTGTAATATTTTTAAATCAATGATGCATCTGTAGTTTTTGGCCGTAAAAGTAAGTTTTAAAAAAAAAGAATAAAATTGAAATTAGAACTTTATCCGATACAAAGTAATAAAAAAGGTTAAAATGAAATTTTCAATACAAAATTATTAAAAATCTGCTTGCTATGTCCATTTTTTTTTCAACACGAAAAAGAGATTTTAAAAAGTATTTTTAAATATTGCTTTATGACAATGTAAAAATATTTTTTGACAGATCTTTATTTACAATTATCTATTTATAAATCAAAGCCTTGTGTTATTTGAGAATACATTATTTTTTAAAAAAAATTCTATATCCCAAAATTTTGTATAACAAGCATTTCTTCCTTAACACTAAAAAATAAATAAATAAAATGTATTGAACAACATATATCTTCTATTCTTTTAAAAAAGCATATCGGAAATTTTGTGAATACACTCTTCTAACTCAGTCTACGATATCAGGAAAGGTATAGCTATGATTTACACGATCTTGATAGCGAAAACCTAAACATCATTTTCGAAAATAACTGCAAAAGTTATTAGAAGAATAATTTTTTGGAATTCCTATAAATATGAGCGATAACGTTGATGCTTAGAATTGAAGTTTGGTGTCTGATATATATATATTGTATATATATATATATTTGGGATAGACCAAGATTACAGTTTAAAGAAAAATGCTTAGTGCATTATGTATTAAAATGTAATTTGTGTTTATAGCATTACATTTTTAGCAATATTGTAGGAATAGTTTTCTTTCCACGTAAAAGTTACTTTAGATTTTTGAAAAAAATGGTACTTCTTTGTTATAGTGGTTTTCATAAACATGATTATGACAAGCTGGTATTAAAGATTTTAAAATGGTCACTACCAAGCTTATACAGTGCTCGGCAAAAGTTTAGACAATGATCGATTACGCTTCAGTTTTCAGAAGTATGTACCGAATGTTTGTAATTCCTCTGTCACATATTACTTGTGACTTATCCTTTATTCACACACAATAAATTTTGAATTTTACCTTTTACATAAAATATAATGACAAAAAAATAAAATTAACATTGTGGCAAAAGTATAGAAAATTTGTGTATTTACAGAAAAAAAAATACAAATTAAAATCGAGTTGCACACGCATTGTTTGCAGTTAGTGCAAGAATGTGACTTTTCATCGAAAAAACTAAATGCTGCGTCACTTGGGGGTCTATTTCGTACCAAACATGTTAAACAGCAGCTCGAACCTCATTAAAAAGAATTATAGCAAAAATTTGCATAAACATTACGACATATGATGTTACAAAAGTTTCCGATTGGGTCTGGATTAGAACTACACGCCGGCCAGTTGAGATCAATAGTATTTTCAGAGTTAAACGAAGTTCTTTTGTATGCAACATGAATAGATGCTAAAATCCACACTTTAGATCAGTAAAAGTTCCCCAAATGACTAAAAATTAATCTCCAACGTATATAAGTAGTCTTCTGTTGGTTGGCAACCAATGTATAACTCCACAGATACACGAACATTAATGTTAAGTGAGGACCGAATTATTTAAAAATAACCTTCTTTTTGTCGACTTAATAAAGTCCCAGGATCTTTACTTAAGTCATTCCAATAGTATGCCCACTTGTTTGGGCCATTAAAATTTCATTTTATTTTCGTTACTAAATATCATAGCGTACCATTTGGGTCCATATGACGTATGTTTGCAAGTAAATTGAATTCTCACCAATTTACAGTGGTATTTTAAAGCTAATTGTTTCATAATTTTCATTAAAATTGATTTACCTGTTTGTTTAATTCATCTACGAATCATTTCCGTCGACACAGAAAGTTTTGAACTATTTTTAATGTGATTAGCAATCATTACTTGTGTAAATATCAGTTTCTGGATCCTTTTGTCATTTCATTTTCTCGTCACACAAGATCTTCCAGATTATCTTTTGTTTTGAAGGAGTCATCCTTAGACTATACTTCATAGACAAACCACTTTGGACGATTCAATGCTGCTGAAATTTCTGCAACAGTCTTCCCTTTCCATTTCAGCTTTCCTACTTCAATTACCTCATCTAATTGAATATTTTTAGCTCGCGGCATCTTCACTAACTGATGCTATAACGAGGTATAGTTAAATACTTCAGATATGTGACATCATAACTTGGAAATTTGCATTTTTTCATGAACAGTTGGCTAAAAATCAAAAAAGTGTCTAAACTTTTGCAATATGCAAGTTTCACTTTTTTCAGTTAAATTAAATATTATCTTATATTATAACCATTATTTTTATTCTACATTGTATAAAATATATTTGAAAATAAGTATAACAATTTGTAAAACTCACGTGTTCGTATTTTTTATTTAAAGGTTAAAAAACACCAGTGTTTAAACTTTTGCTGAGCACTGTATATGCATCATATGTATGTACATTAGTGATGGGCGGTTTCGATTTTTTAAATCCATTTAATCGATACTACGGCCAATTCGATTTAATCAATACTTTAAAAATTTTCATCGATTTCTCTAAAGGTAATATAATTTTCATTTTCCTTCAAAAGTCGAAGATAAAATAGACGGATGTGCCAATTCCAAAATTTCAGTGTATTAGTTTCTAAGATAGAAGAATTAAAGAAACCTCAGAACCAACACCCCCCCCCCTGCAAAATAGCGTTTTTTGTTGATTGATGTACACCAAAAATTGATCAGGATCAATTTTTATTAAGTACCAGCTGAATCTGAATTTTGATGAAAATCCATGAAAGCGCGAGATACAGCTATTGCGAAATCATAAAAAATGCCGCATATCAGCGCCACCTGTAGGGCAATTTACACCAAGAACTAAATAACACTAAGTCAGAGATCTACTATGTCAGAGATTTACTGAATCTGAATTTTGATGAAAATTCGTTCTTGAGATAGCGCTATTGCGTTAATCATGAATAATGCAGTATAGCAGCGCCATCTCTTAAGCGATTTCCACCAAAATGTAATTAACATCAAATAATGTCAAGGACTAATTGAATCTAAATTTTTATGAAAGTCCGTGCATTAGTTCTTGAGATAAAGCTAAAATGGAAATAGGGGCGTGCGAAAAGAGAACTGCGCCCGGTTCAAAGTTCCAATCTAGCCTCCCCTATTAATTTTTTCTTATGATAGGCTAGAAGTAATTTTAGTAGTAAAAATTTGGCGCCCCCTAAATTTCCGTGCTCGTAACGACCGCTTCCTTTCGCCCCCCCCCCTTTCACATGGCGCTGAGTGGAAATTGTGAAAAATTCAGTAAAGCAGCGCCATCTGAGAAGCTATATACATCAAAATGCAAAAAACATCAATTCATGTCAAGGACTAACTGGATCTAAAATGTGATGAAAATCCGTTCATTCGTTATTCAGATATAGCTGTTGCGCAAATCGCAAAAAATGCAGCATAGCAGCGCCACCTGTTAGGCTATATGCACCAAAAATTAATTAGATTCAGTTTATATCAAGGTCAAACTAAATCTAAAGTTTTGTGGAATTCCGTGCATTTGTTCTTGAGATAGAATGGTAAGAAATTTTTGTCGTATACAGACTCACAGAGTGACAGACACACACACAGACAGATATTTCTTAAAAACCATGAAATCGTGTTAAAGACCTTCTAAAATATATAAATCCATCAAAAACAGGAAGTCAAAATTTTTGACGAATCTAATACTCTCTTCTTATAAAGTTACAAAATAAAGTAAAAATGTAAAATCGATTCTGCCCGTAAGATCCGCCTTTAGATTCGATGTCGATCTATAGATTCGATGTCGATCTTTAGATTCGATTTTGATCTTTAGATTAGATGTCGATCTTTAGATTCGATTTTGATTTTTTTTTTTTCTAGGCTAAATCAGTGTTGAATGCAGGAATTTTTCAGCGACTCCGGAGGAAGGCATCATGTTTTACAGCTCTGTAAGAGAGGAGGAATCGCAATTTGTGCATTAAAAAGCATAAAATCTCATAATTTCTGGGGGGCGGGTAATCCCCTGCAGGCCACCCCATTAATTCGACACTAGGTTAAATCGTTATATTTTTGTTTAGAAGTCCATTTATCTGAAGTATTACTTCATTATGTTTTATTTTTCACGCTCGTCTCTTCTAATCCCCCCCCCCTTCCGCGCCAGTTTTAACTTACAGGGCCGTTCGAAATATGCATATAGTTTTGAACATGTCCAATTCTCGGTCTATTTTATTTTAGATCCACATTTTAAATCCTTGAAAAAAGATAAATAAAGGGTCGCCCTTCCGCCTGTTTGGGGTTTATCTGCGCCCCGCCGGGGGCATATTTTTTTGTTTCTACAAAAGAAACAAAAAACTTTTTAAGGGGGGGGGGGCTTGCACCCTCCCCCAATATACACCTTAAAATTTCGCTCATTTAATTCTCTACCATTTTTAACTTAAAAGTTTAATCTACATGGCACCCCCAGAGCTGTGGACCCTCCCATGTCGATCACTCACCTAATTTTGCTTATTTCTTCACTTCATTTCAATCTTTAAAAGTCTATAACTTTGCTTCTATAGGAGTTACAGTGATGAGAAAAATTCTAGTATAGCTAACCATTTCTCGCCGTTCTTTTTGCTGTTCCAGTTTCCCGGTTTTCCCTATAGGACCTTTTTTTGGGGGCGGGCAGAGGGGGTTTTTCTCATTTCTTGATACAATATATCTATTGAAAGCTTATGCTTCATACATTACAAATCTTGCATAAGAAATTTCCTCCCAACATTTCAGGTCATGTTACGGACCCATAATGCGTTAAAATTTTAATTTTTCAAACTACTTCGAAAAAAAACAAAAAAAACATTGATATATATCAGCGAAACTGGGGTTCGAACCCGCAATCGTTTGATTGCACACGAAATCCCTAAGCTTATTGGCCACCGAGTACTCAGCAGCTCTATTATTTCTTTAGATTGTCATCTTTAAATTCGTAATATCTCTTGAATGGAATGTCTGATTTGAATAATTCAAAAAGTAATCTACAGATATTGTAACAGGCATTAATACAAAATGATTTATTTGGATAAGGATTAAGGTATCGATAGTATGGTCTAATTTTGGTTGGTGTATTTATCGCGTTTTAAAGTGTAAGAAAGTAGTTATAGTGAGTTAACTACAATAGCTGGACATACGGTATCGCGCGGTTTTTTTTATAGATATTAATATGTTCTTTAATATTTTAGAACCTTTTCTTATTCATTTAAAAGTATTTCCTGGCGATTCAAAATTATATATCCTAATGATTCAAAAAATACACACGTAATTGTTCAAGGTTTCACTTCTATCGGCACTCTCAGAGTGCCACTATTTTTTTTCATGTTCGCCCGTCATTACCGCCCCCCCCCTTCCTCACCAATCTAAACTTACAGGTTCGTTCAAATTATGACTGCGATTTTAAAAAAGTCTAATCCTCGTACTATTTTGATATAAATACATATTTTGAAACCTCAACAAAAGATACATTTGGGCCGGGGTCGCCCTTCTGTCTGTTTCTGATTTACCTTGCCCCCCTGGGTGGGCGGCATATTTTTTTTCCACACCATCTCTTGTAACATATCGTTATAAAGTTTTTATCTCCTCGTTTTTTTCTGTTACTACACCTCTCTCCACCTAGTTACATATGCTCTTGGCACTTTTTATAGTTTCAAAGAGTGCACGTTCCCCGCGGGCCACCCCATGAATTCAACACTAAGTTAAACGCTGTATTTTTGTTTAGAAGCTCAGTTATTTGGGTTATTAGTGATTTTTTTCAAGTTCATCCGTTCTAATCCCTCGCCCCCCCCTTACTCGCCAATCTTTACTAAATGGGCCATTCAAAGTATGCATGCAATTTTTAAAATGTCCAATTCTCGTTACATTTTATTGTAAATCCTCATTTTGAAACTTCAACAAAAGATACATTTGGGCTATGGTCGCCTTTCCGTCAAGAGTGGGGTTTACCTGCCCCCTTGGGAATGGGGCATATTTTTTGTTCTTCCAAACTATCTCGTGTAACATTTTGTTGGCATTAGAAAAAAAAATGTTGTCTATACTCCTTGTTCCTCATCCTAATTACACGCTCTTGGCACTCTTTATGCTCGGTTTAATGCCAAGATATTCAGTGTTGTTATTAGTTGAGTTATGTCTCTCTAATTTGTTAATCTTTTTGTGTAAATGACAACCATAAGTGACAATCATTTAGAAATATATAATTCTTATTATCCGACTCTAAAATCTGCAATAGCTTAATTCTATGCCTCCCTAAATGGGGATTGGGGGTGAGAGGCGGTAATTACGGTCCTGCTGATTGTCTAAGTTTTGGAATTAGTAATTTGGATCTTCTCTGTGTGAACCTGAATTTCGAAATATCGATTCTAGTATCGGTTCTAGAACTGAGAAATCGATTCTTATTATGATCGATTTGTTTTATACGATATCGATTTTAATCGATTCTCAAAATTTCCAGAAACGCCCATCACTAATGTACATATCTATTCTCCAAACGGTCATATATTTCCACAAATGTAAATATATAAATATCGATTGCTTTTTATATGTCATTTGTGCCTTATATTCATATCATACGTATGTATCATATATGAATGTAACTTGTAGAGATACTGGTTTATGTCTTATAATTTGGTGATACTTCTTGATCTATTCGCGATTCTTTTAGGGATCGACAGGTACAAAAAAAAAAAAAAAAAGTGTAATTTTTTACAAATTACAACGACTATTTGGAAAATGATATTTTCAAAGACTGTAATTTTACACTTATAAATGATTTCTATATTTAAAAAAAAAGTAATAATAGCATCGTTTTTATGATGTTCAAAACGTAGCTTACGTAATAACAGAGTCATGTTAATATTCCTGGACCAATCATAAACAAATATTAAATGAAATTTCAGCATAACAATTATCCGTACTGTAAATTTTTAAACTTTTAAGCACTGCACATTTTGAATTTTTACACCGTCGGGTAGAGAAAAAATGCCTTTTAAAATGCAGTTTGTTTGTAATCTCTATCTAAATTTGTTATTGAGTTATTGATATAATTTTTTAGTTTTTAATACTTTTTTTGTCATCGTAGCAACATAAGTATTCCATTTCTAGATATAAGCATGGACCAATGAGAAAACGAAAAAGTTTTAACAGAAGTATTCCATTTTTGGACATTAAACATGGACCAGTCAGAAAACGAATAAATAAAATAATAAGAGGGATTCAAACAATAAAAAGATTCAGATATACTTCAAATTTCCCGACTCTCTACCGAGGATAAAAACTATTTACCAAATAGTAATATATATATATATATATATATATATATATAATTTTGATTGTATTATGTTAAGAATTTTTAGACATATTAAAACTCGTTTTACATTTAAAATAAACTGAAAATCAGTTTTTCGTAGACAGATTTCAGCTCAGCGTAAAAGTGTGGTATCTTATGCTGAATTTTATCACATTTCAATCCGTTTTCAGGGACCATTATAAGATCACTTCTGTATGGAACGTGGAGAGTTCAAATTCGGGGAAGACTATTTATCCCCATACTTAGAGAGTTTATAACATTCATAAATGTATTTAGTACGTAGGGGCAGAGGGGCTAATTAAGTTAGTTGAAAAAAAAATATTTTCTTTGTATATCGTGTGACAGCTTTCTTATCGCTGAACTAAAAAGAAATAGTATAATAATAAATTTAGGTATTATATTCACAGATATATCTTCGAAAATGTAGTGCAAAAATATTTGTCCTCCCCCCTATCTATTTTTGAATTTACCGAAAACAAAATTATGAAAAAGTTAGAAATCGAGACGTTATTTAATTTTGCAAGAAAATTGTAGTTATTTTCCTGGATAGTTTTTTTTTTTTTTTTTTTTTTTTTTTTTGAAAAAAATGCCTTTCTGTGTTACACACAAACTTCAATTTGTGGACATTCAGCAATAAGTTGAGAAGCGCTAGAAGCACAGAAATATAAACGCATTGTTGATAATTATTTTCGATATGCATTATCGGTTGTTAACAGAGATATTAATCCTTAACACACGTACGGCCTGAATATACGAAGTGACTGGCGCGGTGTATACTATGAGCGATCGACTTTTAAAGCCTGGATAACAACTTTTAATGATAAAGTTGTGTAATGCAATGTCCAGTAGCATTAAAAAAGCAATAAATATCAAATTATTTTTAAAAAACTAACTTGGTTAGAATTAATCACCATTTATTACTTAAATACTATGGGATTTGTGACAAATTTGCATTGAGTAGATCTCTCAATACGCCTCTAACATCTTTACAAGTTAAATAAATTTTTGTCTGAAAAAATGCTGCGCGAAAAAAGAAGGTGTTACAATTTGCAACCTTTTTTCGAAGCGCACTTAGCACAATACCAGGACAAATTTAAGCATTTAGCAAGGGTCCCGTTTTAGTTATACTGTAAAAAGAAAAGAAAATACGCTGAAGTTACTTTTATGAACTGCCAAATGAGTTTTTAATAAGTGCTACTTTTATTGTCAGTACCGATTCAAATTCATAGAAAAGGATTAGGATCAGATTAAATAAGAGTTATACCAAATAGCAATATTTTATATTTCTTAAGCTTCATATATCTTCCAACTTTTATAGTACACCTCTTCAAACTTTTCTGGTATATACAGCTAAACCTATTCCTACATTGTACAGTTTTTACAACTTCTCATTATTCTTTTAGGTAGAATATTTTTAATAATACAGTTAATAATTCATACATTTATTGAAAGGAACCTTCTGAGTGCGAATAATAATTGCCCTTAACCGTTTATTTAATGATTTCATAACTTTTTAATTTTTTTAGATAATCAATGAAAATGGTTACATTTCGTCAACTTAGCAAACAATAGTTCATTCTCGAGATAGATTTAAAGAAAATCATGAAAGAAAATTATTTACGAATCATAACAATGTGTAGATAAATTCATTGAGGTAGACAAAAAAAAAAAAAAAAAAAAAAAAAAAAAAAAAAAAAAAAAAAAATAGAAAGATAAAAAATGGTAGCCTCTACCTTTCCGATAATGTAAAAATTTAAATTAAGTGTTACTTACTTATTTTAAGTTATATGTATTTATGTGCATTGTGCTACAACCGCTATTGACATCCATAGAAATCTGATCCGTACATTTTTAAGACAACAGAAAATTACATAATGACAGAGCAGCATTCGGACCACAGCAGTTCTAATTATAAGTGGTAAATACAAATATTCTGTCAATATTTTTTTTTTTTTCATCTCCTATAAAATATACCATATCTTCAAGTGCATTTATACCAATACAATGTTGTGAAATGTATCAGCGTGTATCGAATTATTGAATTTTAATATCGTCCATCATTTTTTTACAGATTTATGTATAAATCGGGCATTGTGATAAATCACCAAAAATTGTTACCAGCTGCATTTCTCGGTGGCAATCATGTTCAAAACAAAAATGTATCATTTTTTAATATGGTAAATAGTATACAAAAAATATAATAAATAAAATATAATAAATAAAATATAATAAATAAATATAATAAATTCTAACTGAGAAAATAACAAAAGTAATTGTTAAAACCAAATATCACTTGATGAAAAGACATGTACCGGCTTATAATCCGCGGATCAAACAATTCTTTTTCAACCCAGACATATTATTTAGTGATTGAAGACAAATATTCAGGGTGATCTGATAAGTTACATTTCTATTCGAAAAAATTCTGGTCCTAAAAATAATTGTTTGATCCGTGGGTAATACGCAGGAAATAACGGCATTATTAACTGTGCAAGAGACACGATTGAGTTAATAAACAAATCTGGATTAAGTAGATTTTTTCTGCTGATGTGAAGATAATAAAGAGTTGTATCTTGAAAAAAAGTGGGATTCGATGTTAGAGCATCGTCAGTTACAGAGGCGTGGATGTCAATTCCAAGATAAAGCATATAACCCTTTCGGGTCTGGCCTACTATTGATGGTACATCTCGTTTTGACAACAATTATTATGCCTTAACAATTATTTTCTAACTTTCTACATACAGAAATGATAGTACAGTAGAACCCCGATAATTTGGACCCCGATAATCCGGATCTCGGTATAATTCGGATAGGTTTGGTCATTTTTTTTTCAAATTTGAGAAGCGATTGGCTAATTTCCATAACATTAATTTGTTTCATCGTCCTATTCTGAATAAAAAAAAACTTTTCTTCTGAAATCTTTTCGGAAGAATTAAGCAAAGTGAACATTTTTACTCTCTGTAAATATTCAATAAGTTTAACGTAAAGAAGATTTTCTGTAAGTATGTTTTGTTTTATTTCATTTTTTTTCTAATTCTCCCGATAATCCGGATTTTCGATAATCCGGATTGGGTCCGGTCCCAATTAATCCGAATTATCGGGGTTTTACTGTATATGTCTATGCCTTTCTTATTATGACTTCATTTATGTTTTGGCATTTAGTACTAACAATAATATTTAACGTTTACTTAATTCTCTTTGTACCGTCGACAATTCCTTTATTTTATACACATATTTCACTTTTTAAATTTAAAATATAGGTTGCTTTTCTGAACGAATCATGCGTGATAATTGAAAAAAACATTAGAAAGTTGTAATATCTGATAAACTCTATTGTTATACGATATTTTCCAAACAACTCCAAAAACTCTCCCTTAGCCTATTATTATATAAATATGATTTAAATGGTGCACAAAATAAGTTCATTTGTGGCATTTCAGACAACGAGGTACTCTTTAAACATTAGTAAGTTTATCTGGGTAGCTACGAAGTACACTATTAAAGTAATAATAATTTTGTTCTGAAAATAAAAAATAAAAAATCAGACCCGAAAGGGTTAAAACCCCCAGTTACTGCTAAATCATTTTAAAAGTACGGTTTCAGCCTATGAAGTGGGTGACAGTGAAGACGTTTTTAAATACGAAAATGTTGACAAAAAATTCATCAGGTTTTGAATGGAGAAACCAGCTTTACGTGACTTCACATAACTTTCGTAAATTCAGATAGTTGTTCGGAATGTGAAGGATTTGTTTGATGTTTCTCAATATTTAATTAATTAATTTTGCTTATTTCTTACCCATCATACGTAGTATAGTGTAAGTCTTGCAAACGTTTTCAAAATCTAAAAACATACCGAAAAACATACTTTTAGCAAAAAAAATTATGTCCCTCTGTCTGTAAACGCCCTATCTCTCGAACAAATTGAGGTAGAAATTTAAAATTTTCTTGTGTATTTAGTATGTAATAATTGAAAGAAGTCTATTTAATATCAGTAACTTCGATTATCTGGAACTATTTTTTTCGGACTCCCAAAAAATTTGCTCTGATGAAAGGTATACATTTTTTTTTATGTTTTATTTTAAAGAATATATGTAAAAAGACAATAAAATAACACAAATTTTGCATAAAAAGCAAAGTTGATCGGATAAATAGTTGGACGAGATATTTGCATTCCTATTTTCCAAACTTTTCGATTCTTCGTGACCCTGTATTTCATTAAATTTCAATTGGATATGTGACGCTTAATCCGACTGTTAGTTAATATAATTATTATTTTTAAAGTTATAAGTATGTTACTTTTACACAATTCGGTACTACATGAGTACTTTGGCGTTTTATGTAATTAATTTAGCATTACTATGTGTTCAAAATATTTAAATATACGTTTGAGTTGCATTGTTTCATTTTCATATTTTCTATTATAAATATCCATGATGGGTAAACATTATGGTGGCCATCAACGACTTGTTCAGTATTTTGTTAAAAATGTGACTATTACTTTAAAACATATTGGGATTTCTTAGGGTTAGTACATACGTGGATCAAGAATTTTACCTATATTTTACATGTAAAATATTTTGGATGGGCTTATGCGGAAATATATATGGTAATATGAACGCTGTTATTTTATAATATTGGTCTGTAAATCATACTAGCTGAACATGCATATTTTTTACTTAAGAATATGCGCAAAACTTTCGTTCTGTGTTCAGAAAATCAATTGATACGAAAAAAAAAAAAAAAAAAATCTGACCGACTTTTTGCTGACACTAACAAACTATTTCAAAATCATTCTCCATATGTGTAACACTTTCTGTATTTGTTTTAAATAAACAGCACTGCAATCTTTGATGATTTAGATTAAATACAGGGTGTTTCAGTTAAACGTTTCAGAACTCCTAAGAGGGGTACAGTGCATCCTGATGACTCAAAATCATATAGCATTGTGGGGTCAGAAATGCTTTCCCGACGCGCTAGATGGCGTTGTGAAAATGTTCCGAGCTTTCATGCAGGGAATCGTCCTTTCGCACAAGGGCGCCAAGTTAGTAGGATGGCTGATTATACGAATACTGATTTAGCCGATGTGCATTTATCTTCAGCATCGACGCAACAGTCAATGTGGTTCCAACACGATGGAGCTCCTGCCCATTTCAGCCGAAATGTTCGTAACTACCTAGATGTAACACTTGGTCAACAGTGGATCGGACGTGGTGGTCCCGTGTGTCGAAGCAGGTTGTTTCGACGCCGACGGTTCGACGCCAACGATTCGACGCCAACGTTTCGACGCGTGGTCAGTTCGACGCCGTACTTTTCGACGCCGGGGCAGTTCGACGCCATATATTTTTTTCCGTATTTTTATTTATTTTTAGAATAAATATGCAATATGCCTGATATAATATATATATATTTTTGTTATGTATATGAAGCGTGATTCAAATAAATAAGCAATATGACTGATTTTTATTTATTGAATTATCGATTGTTTGCATGCATATTTGAAATAAATATATGTGTGAAAGTGTTCTAGATTTTTTTTTTTTTGTCCCAGATTAGTGAGAAGCCCCCTCGCCAACGTCAAGGCCCTGGGACATGAGGGAGGTTGTTTTTTTTTATTTATTTATTTCACAAAACAGCATCAAAAAGGCAAAATACAGAAATGGTAAATAAACATATGGTTACAAAAAAGTTATATTGCAGACAAATTTAATTACAGAGTAACAAGATTACACATAAATAAGATTACATCACAAAACTGTTATTATACTAATCCATTGCAAAATTATGCGCCACACCTTTCAGGTATTCCATTATTTCTCGATTTTCAAAATCTTCAACTATTACTTTAATTCTCATATCAGCTCGCAGATACTTATTCCGCTTGTGCGGCGGTTCATCTCCACGTACAAATTGCTCATAACATTGGTCAATTGTTTTTTGAACACGTCTGAGACCATCTATGAATTTCCATAATGTGGGGTGTGAAACACCAAATTCGGACTGTAAACGTCTGTGTGCTGCTTCCGCGAAATTATTGGTGCGTCCTTCGTTATTTAAGGTTCTAGCATAACATGACCACATTTCTGGTTTAAAAATAGGACGACGGCGACGATTATTTCTCTGAATCCTTCCAACATAATAATCTTCAAAGTAATCTAAAATTGGGGTTAACTGATTAGGTAAATTCTCACTCAAAACTTCTAAAGCATTTTCAAGTTCTTCGATAGGCACAAAACTTAACGCAGGAATCATACGTGCATAGAGAGCAAAATCAGCATCGGTATTATATCGTTGCATTAAATTGAATTCTGCTAATTTGCGCTTCATATTTTTCACAAGGTGGAACAAGCACCCTTGAATTTCGGCGTCTGGAAACTTGCTTGAAAAAGTGTTAATTAAGGCAATTTCAAAATCTAAAGAAATTTTTTTCGCCTTAAAAAATGGCCAACTGTCTTGAATCATTTCAAGCATTCGTGTATATGTTTCTTCCGCCTTGTCGGGTAAGAGGGCATAAATGATTGGCAATACAAAACCTCCACGTTCGGCCATAATAACAAAAACCTGGTAAAAATGATGTGGTGCTAGACTAAAAGTTCCATCAACGTAAATTTTTGTTACGAGGTGAATCCAATCGCTGACACTGGCTTTTCCGAAAATTAAAATTCGGTCTTTATCCCCCACTCCCGAATCGGCGATAACAAAATTTTCCTTATTTTCTCCGTAATATTTATAATTTTCTGGCAATTCAATGGAAGCTCTGTCAATTGGTTGCGACGGGAGTGCATTTATGTCTTTTCTACGTCTTTTAATAACTAATCTTACAGCTTCTCTGCTTGGAAACTGTCCTAATGCTCCAACAGACAGCTCTTGCGTTTCTTCAATGCGAATTACTGCGGGAGTTTCTTGTGTTTCACCTGCCCTTCGCTTTATTGATGTTAAAGTGCGGACAACTTCAACACGTGCTGCATTTCCTTCATGAGCATGATTGCGAACAAGTTTTAAAAATTCACTCGTAACTGCATCAGTGTAAATTCTTCCTTTACATTTATTGTTTTTGGAAAATTCAACTTCACAACGCCACGATTTTTTTGCTCCATTTTCTATATATTTATCGAAACAATATAAATATCCATCGTGCTCATACTTTTCTTTACCTCTCTTAGTCATATATTTTCGGCTTTCAGACATTTCTACGGTTGAAAGTGCTAACATTGAATTTAAAAATATCGACAGGCTTCCAAATAGATTACGGGCGCTTTAGAGAAGATAAGAAATGCGCATGCGTTGACAATCGGCAATACTTAACGACAAATCTGAGGCGATTTCATAACCCCCAACTGGAGGAGGGGGGGGGGTTGCACTTGTCAAAAAAGAGTTAGAGTTATTTACAAGCCTGTAATATGTTTCAAAGAAAGAAGAATAGATAAGGATAAGCTAGTCACAGGCGTCAATGCGAAGTTTCAACCCGTTTCTTCTTATATCGGCAAGGGTTTCTAGGGGAAGCGGTGTTAGCTTTTCTGTGCAACATTTCTTCCCCCCTGAGTGGGAATGTCACGGTTCCTTTGTACATTTACGTGCGCCCTCATTGTCCCCTTTATGGACGCTCCCTATCCCTTTGTCAAGGTGAGGACAAAGGAATTGCATGTGAATTCTAGTTAATACGTTATGGAAGCTGCTTTACTTACACTAAAGGTATTTCCAAATTCTGAACAAATAACGTTAACAGTTTTACTGCGTTTTAGTCTTTAAAATTTACACAACTATTCAAGGATTAAAAATTACAAAACAGGTCTTTATTAAAGAGTTTCATTTAATTAGTACTTTTAAAATGTGGATATTTGTGAATTATATTCCTATAGCAAAAAATAGAATAAAATACATTGTAAAGGAATTTAAAAGTTTTGAAGAAAATAGCTCATTAGCAATTAATTTAAATAAGAATGGGTGTTTTTTAGTAAGAACATAAAAATAAAGATATTTTACATTGTAAACATTTTTTCTTTTCTTTTTTTAACACAGAAAAGTAAAAAAAAAAAAAAAAAATATATATATATATATATATATATATATATATATATATGCTGTTAGAAAGTCTAAATAAGCTGTGCAAACGTAAATAAAATCGGAAGTTCCTAAGTTTCATAAAAAATATATGGCGTCGAACTGCCCCGGCGTCGAAAAGTACGGCGTCGAACTGACCACGCGTCGAAACGTTGGCGTCGAACAGTTGGCGTCGAAACGTTGGCGTCGAACTGACCTGTACCGCCGTGTGTTGGCCTGCTCGGTCACCCGACCTATCATGTATAGATTTTTTTTTTCGGGGGTCATATTAAAATACTGGTTTGTGACACCCCTGATGATAATGTTGAGGAGTTGGCTGCAAGAATCGCAGTAGCTGCCGGAGAAATTCGAGATATGCCTGAAGTATTCGAGAATGTTCGGATTTCCATGCGCCTGAGATGTGAGGTGTGCATTGTAATCGGTGGTAGAAATTTCGAACACTTACTTTGACCCATGTACATTTTGCTTTTTTACATGAATTAATAAAACGATTTTTCACTTACGGTGTATTTTTTATGGTACTTCTGTGTACATCACCGCTTCAGGAAAACATTTCCGACCCCACATTGCTATACGATTTCGAGTCGTCAGGATGCACCCTACCTCTCTTAGGAGTTCTGAAACGTTTAAATGAAACACCCTGTATTCTGTATGTTTAAAAAAATTCTTTTATCTTTAGGATTAAATATTTTTCACAGCTTAGTGACACTATAATATATTATACTATTACTAATAAAAAGAATTATGTAAAGTTTCTAAACCCCATCCCATCCGAAAGAAAAAGGGAAAAAACATAGAACAAATATAAGTTATTCCTTTCAAAATATTAATTAATTTCGTGATATAAAGAAAAAAAATAAAAAGTTTATTTTACCTTTTATTTGGCATATAATTCTCCAATATTTACTCTTTTTTTATGTAAAATACTTTGTAACATATTTATCCTGCTGTATTATCGACCATTCTGTAACTATTTGTCTAGATTTGATCTAGGATATAGAAAGTGTGTAGAATATACTGATATAGAAATATAATATGAAGTGATATAGAAAGTTCAGTGTTTCCAAAAATCAGTGTCATTAAGAGTTTAGCTTTTTATAAATTCTTCGTTAAACTTTAGAAATATATTGATTTCTGGAGTTTCTGAAGAAAAACAAAGATTTTCGGAATCATGGATAAAACGATGAGGATTTTGTATAATATTTTAGGGCATAGGTTCCCAAGCTTTTTTGAACCCCCGCCCCCTTTACATGAGAAAAAATGCCAATGCCCCCTCTTCCATAATAATTAATTATACAAAATATTAAAATATTGTAGCATATCATCCATATTTTATATGTCTAGCTATCTATTAAGAATCACAAAGTTGATGTTAATTAAAATAACCATCAAATGTAGTAAAAAGTAGTTTATTAAAAATTTAAAAATAAACAAAAACCACAATTTTTTAAAAAACAACGAAATGGTTGAGGCTGATGTAGTTTTATTCATTTCTTCATGTCGGATTCTAATTTCTTTAATATCTGTCACAAGTTGTTAGATTCAAAGATGTCTGTGCCTTTTTTTCGACAGTAGATTAGCTACTGCACGAAACTCGCTCTGAGCTAAATCTGATGAAGGAAAAGCAATTAAAATTTTATGTACTCTCATTCACAATCCAGGTTTTTGAGGTTGGAACTCTTGGTATCCATTTCCGAATTTTAGTTTTAGTTCTCGTTTGCTGTGAGTTCCTCTTCCAAATATGATGATCTGCTGTATCTGTATTAGCGAAATTATCTAAAAAGGGTCTTTGAACAAGTCAGATGTGGCAAGATCAAAGCTTTCATTTCATACATGTTAATAGTTCAAAATCTGCTATCACAGTATCAAAATTTAATAACAATCTATGCTCATATTGAGAATTCTAATGGTATTAGTTCTAGGAATAGGACTATTGCGAATATCGAGAAAAATGTAGAATAAATGCGCCACCTGTTGTCCTATTTACGCCAAAACATAATCAGCAATAATATTTATCAAGATAAAAATGAATTTGAAGTTTGATAACATTCGCGCATTAGCTCTTGAGATACAGCTTTTACGAAAAACGGAAAATTTTCAGCATTGCAGAGATAACTATTTCCTGATATAGAGCTGTTGCAGAAATCGTGAAAAAGACAGCATAACCGCAGGATCCTTTGAGAGATTTTTAACAAAATGTAAACAGCATCTATTCATGTCAAGAATAACCAAATCTGAAGTTGGTGAAAATCCGTTCATTAGTTCTTGAGATAGAGCTTTTGCAGAAATCGTGAAAAAGGCAGCCTAGCAGTGCCACCTTTTCTGCGATTTTCAACAAAATGTAAACAGTATACATTCTTGTCGAGGACTAACAGAATCTGAAGTTTGATGAATATCTGTGTCGCAACTTTTAAGATAAAGCTGTCGCAGAAATCGGGAAAAAAAGCATAGCAGCCCCACTTGTTGAGTGGTTTGCACGAAAAACAAATCTGTATCAATTTATATCAGAGACTACCTGAATATAAATTTTTGCTAAATTCTGTGCGTTAGTTGTTGAGATAAAGGGACCACAAAATTTATATCACATGCAAACAGAGTCGTAGACTCACAGAATCACAAACAGACATTTTGTAAAAACATGTTTTTTAAAATATCTGAGCCCTAAAACGTGTAATTCCGTCAAAGACCAGAACTTGAAAATTTTCACGAATCCAATATACTTTCTTTTGTAAAGATAGAAGAAAGTAAAAATATCACATATCTTTGTCTTTTCTAGTATCAGCACGCATTTATTCAAATGTTCTTGTTGCCTAGATCGCTTCATGGCTTCATTTGAAAAAAACTTTTTGGCAAATTAAGCCCTTAGGTAACGATTAGTTTGTAAGAGAATGTCGAGATCCCCATTTCAAATGTTCAATACTGTACTGCCGGCATTTCTTCTTCGATTAAGATACTTTGAAACATAAAATGTTTCCCTATTTAAGTTTAAATAAATTTTTTTTGAACAAATTTATAGTTACAACGATTTTTGTCACTTTCACTAAGAATAAACTAATTTCTTGAACTGATTCAAATCACGGGTTTGTTTAATAAAACTTTTCAAGAATACGTCGTCATACTTTTCCAGAAATATAGGTTAATAAAAAAAAATGTTTAAAACTTTTAGCTAGCCACTTATCGCGGATTTTGTACGCCACAATTTTTGAATTCATAATGATATTTAATCCGCGTCATAGCGAATTTTCGTGTTCCTCTAGGATATTTTGACATTCTTGAAAGAATTGAGCTACAATGTTTTTCGCCTGCTAAAATAAATTTCTGTTCTCCTCGCTTTTTATCACTTTTTCGTGCTCCGTGTTTTTTTTTTTTTATATATTAGTAAAATAAATTCAATTCCTACCATACCCCCTACCCCGCAGATCTAGGTTCGTTTGTATAGATTTCCATTTAAAGGTGTAGTTAAGGTTTATGTCAGGGATTGGGGACCTCTTATAATAGAGGCTGACGCAAATTCATTTTGGATAATTGGCACCCAGTTCGGCATGAATCTACTGCGCCGGATCGTAACCCTCGAAAGTTCCGAAGGTTACTGCCGGAGCTGGAGTTGCCAAATGGTGGAAATTAGCTTGTTTTTTCGACTGGGTACCAATTCGGATGCCAGATCCGAGAGTGTAGAGGAGATCAGCTATTTTCACTATACTAGTTCCTAAATCGATTGCTACGCCATGACCGCCCCTCTTGACCGCCCTAACGCCCCCCATTTTTCTCTAGACTCACTACCGCCCCCCTGGAAGGCTCCAGCGCCCACTGGGGGGCGGTACCGCCCCCGTTAGGAACCTATGTTTTAGGGTTATATTGTGTATTTTCTTACACTAAAATGCTTTTGTGTATTTTTAGAGTATTGAGAGATATTTTTATCAATAGGTTGAATGAGTTTTGATAGTTTGACTGACAAAACATTGCTTTAAAAATAAAAACACATAGATTATACAATATTTGAAATTGATATAACATAAACTTTAACAAATAAGATAATAATGAGCTTTTGAAAACAAATTACTTTTAGAATCACTCAAGCAATCCATGGTACGGCAGATATTTTATTTATATATTTTAAATTACTATTTACTGAAATATCCTTGAAATGTTTATTTACAATGATTCATGCTTATTACACTAGTAAATTATAACAAGTTAATTTGCAGATCATTTACTGCAACTTTGCAGGTTATTACTTTTTAATCCCACTTTGTGCAAATTTAATACCTAGAATACACATTTTTTTTTACTCATGTGTGTCGATATTTATAAACAAATTACTCATGGTTTTATTCAATGTTATTCTTGATAACTTCTTTTTCTTTGTATTATTTTCAGAATGAAAAACACTTTTTTTCAGAAGGAATTGGAGTTTCTTGAAGACCGCTGACTCATTACTGTTACCTTTCCAAATTTCCTATTCATTTTTTAGGAACATGAGTGTAGTATATCCTCGATGCCACTTTGCAAAGATACGCATTAGTTAGACGAGAATATCGTGTTATCCTAATACCCCCCCCCCCCCAATAGCGGATTTTTATATTGGAACGTGCTTGGAATGATTCTTCGATTTAAAACAATGTGCACTTCAAACTGTTTATCCTATATTTTTCTACAGGGAGATTCAAAAAACGTTGACAAAATGATATGACAAATCAAGCATACGACAAGGATAAAAAATCAATAGACACACAGGGCCGGTAAACCACTTATTGTGTGACAAATGCAGATTGTTTCATCCTAAATCAATCTGGGTTAACCGTAATAAGTTTCAGAAAACTGAAGTATGTTATAATAAAACATTTAACAGACATTATCACCTTTGTTTTACATGTAATAACACCAAACAAAAGTGGTAGAAGTTTTCATTATGCGCGCCAGAAATATGCACCTGACACCTCATATTTTGGACTGTGACAGTCAGTTTATACGGTATCATCGATTGCTTGAGCAATATGTTTTTTCAGATCTTTTCGTAACGTTATTACATTTCACACAAAATAAGGTACATATTGTGGCATTTTCATTACAATGTTTTTATTTTCTTCAAAATTATTAATTTCCAACCGGGTGTAGCTAGAATGAAACACCTTGTATTTGTCACTCAATAAGTAGTTTGCGATTCTATGTTCCTATTTGATTTTTATCCTTGTTGTATGCTTGATTTGTCATATCATTTTGTCAACTTTTTTAAATCACCCTGTATAAAACTGCCAGTTTTTTTGTCTTTATATGCACTAGTTTTACTGAATATATACATACATAAATATACATCCATGTTAAATGAAATGGAAATATTAAGAAAAATGATTCTCTAATTAAGTATTTAAGAAAACGCAATTTTGTAACAATTAAAAATGCCATTACTCATTCTTTATAAATTATCATAGTTATATTTATATTATTCAATGTTATATTATTCAATATAGTATTATTATTAAAGAATGTTATATTATGATTTATAATATTCATTATTAGACATTCATTTCAGCCATTTATTATATTTACAACTTTTGTTTTCAATTAATTAGTTACTAGCGAATAAATGGAAAAAATCTTACTCTTTTATATATAAGATTTCAAGCTTTACTGGATATCGTTTATCGATAACTATTTTTATTTCAAGTCAAACTTTTTATTCAATTTTACCTCAATATTTTATTAAATTAGCTGTTTTCCGAATCATAAGGTACCCTGGGGTAATAACGCCAGACGGGGTAATAACGCCAAGTGCTAATATTTTGCATAATTATGAAATAATCTGGTAAATGACACCCATGTGTTCTGCGCAGAAGGGTTTTGAGTCATATCAATCGCAAAAAACAGCTTCAAATTAATTTGTTTCATTTTTAGGTCTTATTGTTTTTACAAGCAGCTAAAATTAACGCTTGATCTAAAATTTGCGAGATACGTTTTGTGATGTGAAGACTATTTTTTTTATCCGGAAATACTTTATTAATTACATAAATTTGTAGAACATTTCATGGCCTTTCAAAATGTTGTTGAAGATTTTGGATATCTTCTCGAGATAATTTGTAATTTAAAATGTACAGCGCAATAACTATAACAGGGTAATAACGCCATTCCTTGCAATTTTTACCCCGGTTGATTCCCTACAGTGGCAGAGTTGCATTCTAAATACTGATTCAAATAAACACAGTTAAAACTGTGCAATGTTTCTAATAATTCTATTTAAACGCTCCTTTTTAAGCAAAAAGAAGCTCACGGTCTGATATTCTTTTGCCTCATCCCCCCCCCCTCATCACACCACACCTTTATTTTTCTTACACTTTCACGAAAAAATGAACATTTTCAATAGCTTAGGATGCAATTTGTCAATTTCTAGAGCTGAGAGCTTGTACTTTTAGAATTGGGCAATCTACATGCAATTAATCCAACTTATTTCATTGTTTTGTTTGCATGGCGTTATTACCCATATAGGCGGGTAATAACGCCAAATAGCATTGGTCAAGAAATCACGCCATTGCATTTTATGTATTCATATCTGTTAATTTTTTTTTTTAATATAGATAGTCAATGAGTTGCTGTATCAAATCCTATATTTGTTTGAAAAATACAATCTAAAACTAAGTCGTGAAAATTGCTAGACCCCGGGGTACCTTATAATTTTTTATCTGAATAATCTTCTTATTGTTCGTTTCTTACGGAGCAAAATATGTCAGATTAGGCTAATTCGTCTTCATCTACACAGAAAGTAATATCCAGAAATCTGTATATCCTAGATCAAATCTAGACGAATAGCTACAGAATAGTCGATAATACAACAAGATAAATACGTTACAAAGTATTTTGCATAAAAGATGAGTAAGTATTGAAGAATTATATGCCAAATAAAAGATAAAGTAAACTTTTCATTTTTTCTTTACATCACGGAATTTACAAATATTTCGAAAGAAAGAATTTTTTTTTGTTTTTTGTTTTTCACTTTTTTTTCGGGTGGGATGGGGGTTAGAAATTTTATACAACACATAAAATTTATTTTATTATTATAACTATAATATATTTTAACGACATTAAGCTGTGCAAACAATGCATCCAGTTCAAAAAATTAAAGATTAAAAAAAAAAAAAAACATTTTTAATACAGTGAATAAACGTATTTAAATTAAATCATGAAAGATTGCAGTGCTGTTTAATTAGAAGAAATACAGAAAGTGTTACACATATAGATACTGATTTTCAGGTCAAATTAAAAAATCAGTAGAAGGAACAGGAGAGAATATGTGGCAATATTTAATAGCATGGTAATTGAATCATTGACTAATATGAAAATAGCTTCCTTTGCTGAAATAGTATGAGTAAAAAGCGAGCTGCTTGAAAGTCCTATATTTCCTCGTTCCGAAAAGAATTTTCCAAGATTATCATATGAAAATTAATTACCAGTGGAAGAAAATTCTCACAAATGATGAAAAGCGGTTTTATAAAAATGACTATAACAAAAAAAGATCAAATTGTTCACGAAAAAAAGGCTAAAAAGACATACAACTTTGATTCAAAGTCTGCACAAAAAAAAATCTCTAAAGGAACTATGGTGATTACTGGTATACCTTAAAACGGAAAATTAAAGATCATATCAGTTGAGAAAAATGGTAATATGGACACTACTTGTAATCAAAAAAGTGTTCTAGTTCCTATTGTTGAAGAAGGCATTACAAAACTTTTTCCTACGGGCATTAAAAGTATTGAGTTCCACTGGGGTAAGACGAGCAGTAATCCAACTAAAAGCATAGTCGCAATCCTCGAAAAATTCAAAAGAGAATCTAAATCAAGTGCAATACCGTTTAATAATTAAGTGCAATACCGTTTAATAATCAAGTGAAATACCGTTTAATAATCAAGTGCAATACCGTCATATTCCAATCAAATCCCGAACTATTTCACCACCGAGTTACTGTGGCTTTCGAAAACAAGTTCTTGCGAAACGTTGATCAACTATGGTCAATAAACTCTGGAAATGCGAAAAAAAATGTATTTTTATAAATATAGTTATCGTCGTTACTATTGTGTTTTGTATTCCACTTCAAAAGAGTGATTTATCTCCATGTAAAGAAGTATTTTTTTTAGGTAACATATTTTTTTTACATCTTTTATTTGATTTTTTAAGCAAAAATACGAACATTTGTTTTAATAAGGAGTATAGCGTTTTTTTTTAAAAAAAGATTTGTTTGCGATATCTTTAATATAAAATACAGTCGATATGACTGATCCAACTACAAAATAAAATAATTATGTGATGGAAAGTTGCTTAGTCTTTGTCCTTCTGCGTCAATGTATCATTGTTATTATTTTTAAATTCAATTTTCTTAACTGACATGAAGTGTCGGCATCAATTTTTAAGAAATATTTTAGTACGTAACAGGAATATCAGGAATACAATACAGGAATTCTCAGTCTAATTCTTTCTTAAGAAGATTTTTCTTCGATTTTTTTAAATTTAATCATTAATTTTTTAAATAGCCACAGTTATGCATTTCATTAATTGAACAGTTTTATATATTTAATAAAAAATACCACAGATGGATGGAAGGAATTTCAGTATTGCCCAAATCCCTATTCGCTTGGAAAACCCGCTGTAATATGATTGTCCATAAGGAAGATTACCAAGCAGAACATATTAAAAGAAATTACGTATGTAATTCATTTTTGTTGTCGAAATAGTTCAAAATATGTGTAAACATACTCAGTAGTTAAATAAATGAAGGAAATTTGACTGCATTGCTTGAAATATAAATACAAGAACTATTTTTGTTCTTGTTTATTGCTAAATGAAAAAAAAAATAATAAAAGTAAAATTAGAAATAATTGAAATCTTTTAAATAGATGACTTGAAATATAAACATTATTTTAATTGAAAGTATCAAAAATATAATATTAAAATTTATAAATGTACAGGTCATTTCTCACATTCTCTAAATAAAGACTGTAATTGCGTAAAAATAACGTTATTTTAAAGAGCATATAATGCACGAACATTTTGATTTGCCACCATGGTCAAAACAACTGTATTTAATTTTCTCCAAAAGCAATGTGGCTAAACTGAACTAATTGGTTTTGTATACAGAATTTCCCGCATCTTAAATGTGAAATTATTTAAATAAAAAGTTTTTTTTTACTATCTCAGTGTTAGTCTCAAGCTATATACCAATTGCTTTATTGGGTGTTATTCATGCCGATGCTATAAATGACTACACTGTAAAAAAAAAAGGGTCGATCTACTAAAAAAACTTTAGTGATCCTTGTAATTACTAAAAAATTTTTAGTAATCTTAGTCGGTTTCTAGAAAATCTATCAGAATTACTAGAAAAAGTTAGCAATGAATAGAGTTAATATTTTTATATTTTTAATAGCTATTACTTAAACTCACTTGGTGTGGCATTGGTAGCATAGTGGTTATAGTAACGGACTCCAGGCTGAAAGGTCCCGGGTTCGATACTGGATTTAATAAAAGGGATTATGAAAATCCTCCCGGAGCAGGTAGCAATGTTTGGTGCTGCCATCTATTGCGGCTTTGCCGAAAATCTATCGTTTCAGAAGTCTGGATGCAGCTCGAAGAAAGCTCCTGCCCTTGGGCGCACGTAAAGGCTATTAAAAATCATTTTGGAGCTATTACTAAATTTTGCTTGATGGTTCATACTAAATTTTTTTAAGTTAGTTATACAAAAAATTCTTTTGTTCAGTATACAAAAGAAATGCTTGTTTCACTTGGAAAAATTTTTTTTTGTAATGGTTACTAAAAAATTCTGTGGAATACAAATTTACTAAAAAATTTTTAGTAACCTCTTGAATTTTTTTTTTACAGTGTATATACCGGGTGTCCCAAAAATGACTGATGGATTTTAAAGCTCAATAACTTGCAAACGGTGACAGCTATTTAAAAAAAATTGCAGGAGGGTTATGTACAATGTCAGGAGTTTTTTAAAATTAATTTTTCATTTTAGTCCGCATATCAAACAATAGGTGGCGCCGACGGTGATTGAAGGCCAGGTGATCAGTGCTGAGTGAAGCGTCGAACTGGCCTTCAATCGCCGTCAGTGCCACCTATTGTATTATATGCGAACTAAAATAAAAAATTACGGTAAAAACTCCTGAGATTGCACATAACCCTGCGGCAAAAATATTTTAAATAGCTGTCACCGTTTGCAATTTATTGAATTTTAAAGTAAATCAGTCATTTTTGGGACACCCGGTCCATGCTGTAATCTAAAAGCTCAGTACTTTTACATTATATTTCTCCAAAGCGCTTCAAATTAGTTTCGAGTTTTATTTTATCAAACAAATACAAAATTATAGAAAATAAAAAAGAAACAAATATTTACAATTAATCTATAGACAATATTTTAAGATTTTTTTTTGTATTTATGTTTTGTATTTAAATTTTCTTTTATTTTAACATTTTAAGCGGCCTAACCGGGTTTTTCTGTCTCATAGTTTTTAGATTCAAAGGCTTATTTAACTCAAAATTGATATTAATGTTATTTCTTTTAATTACGTATGATAAATAAACATCTAAGATTGTAAAATATAAATCTCCATATAGATACTTTCCGTAGCTTTTTTTTATGAATCGCTAAACTAGCATATAGAATTTTGCAGGATGCTTAAAGAATTAAAAAAAATCAAATAGTGACGATAAATCTATAAACAACTCTTTAAGGATTTGATTTGAAACACAATTAAGAAATTATTCTTAAAAGAAAAGATACATTCCTTAAAAATCCCTGTCGGCTGGGCCTATAGGCGGAGGTAGATTTCGAAGAGTGCTCAATTCAACAAAAAAAATATATGATTAGAGATAAACCCAGTTTAATAACTTCATTTGGCCGTTTATGAAAAATTTTTAATTTCATTTTTCTTCAAAAACTGGTTTTATCAGAATCATCTTAAGAAAAATTCAGCTCAAATGCCCGTTTTGACAACATATTTTGAAATAGATTCTGAATTTATTAAAAAAAATCGACCAAAACAGTACATTATACAGCTCCCAAATAACAAAAAACTGTCAGTTGAATGCATTTGAGAAAAAATTTGAATTTAAAAATGAGTCATAAAATAACCTATTTGTTGTTTGAATACATACTTAATTCTTTATTCATGATTGGTCGGAAAATTTTTCGCGAAATACTCACTTTGACAGCATTTAAAAAAATATATTCTATCTTTATCAAAAAACTGGCCAATGCGTCACAGTATATAGTTCCTAAATAAGAGGATTTGTAAATTGGATGCGTTTGAGAGCGAAAATGGATTTTAAAACGAGTCATAAAAAACGCAATTTGCTATGTGAAAACTTCCTTAAATTTTCAAATCACGAAGACTTCGGGAAGATCTATTCAAAATACCCTTTTTGGTAGCCTTTTTCAAAATGTATTCTGTCTTTATCAAAACACCGATCAATGCATCACATTATATAGTTCCTAAATAAGAGGATCTGTAAATTGGATGCATTTGAGAGCAAAAATGGATTTAAAAACGAGTCAGAAAAAAACGCAATTTCTTATTTGAACACTTCCTTAAATTTTCAGTCACAATGATTTCGGAAAATTCTGTTCAAAATACCCTTTTTGGTAGCCTTTTTAAAAATATATTCTGTCTTTATCAAAAAACCGATCAATGCATCACATTATATAGTTCCTAAATAAGAGGATCTGTAAATTGGATGCGTTTGAGAACAAAAATGGATTTAAAAACGAGTCAGAAAAAAACGCAATTTCTTATTTGAATACTTCCTTCAATTTTCAGTCCGGATGACTTTCGGAAATTCTGTTCAAAATACCCTTTTTGGTAGCTTTTTTTGAAATATATTCTGTCTTTATCAGAAAATTGACCAATGCGTCACTTTATACAGTTTCTAAATAAGAGGATCTACCATTTGGATGCATTTAGAATCAAAAATGAATTTAAAAATGAGTCAGAATATAAGCAGTTTGGATTTGAGGTTTTTTCTCCAACTCCTATTTTTGTTTAATTTCTTTTTGCTATACGAATTGATCCTATGAAAAACTTGTCAATATAAAAGTTGTAGATATTTTTGAGAAGATGTAAAATAAATTTAATCAGATTTGATATCTTAAAAATTGACGGAGTTATGGATTTTTCTCTTTTTTCAGCGCCCTTTTTCTTTTCGTTTTTAATTTTTTTCGTCGGTAAAAGTTGGTCCTATCAAAAACTTGTAAATACAAAAGTTTTAGATAATTTTAAGAACATTTACAAAAAATTTAGTTGGACTTGATATCTTGAAAATTGACGAAGTTATGAATTTTTTTCTCTCAAAATCCCTGTTTTTTTCGCCCCTTGAGCCCACTTCTAAATTTATCAAAAATCTGTCATGCATATACTTTTGGCCCATTTTTAAGAAGTAATATAAACTTTAAACCGATTCGATATCTACTTTAATTAAGAAGTTATGGCGTTTTTTCGGTTTTCACAAAAACGCCCCCTATTCCGACCCCCTTGGTCCGATTTTGCCCATTAACGAACTTAGCCAAGATTTTATCCCCTTTGATTTTATGTGCAAGTTTGGTGGAGATTGGTGAAAAATTATAGAAGTTATCGTGTCCATAAAAAAGTGATATATATATATATATATATAGATATATATATATATATATATATATATATATATATATATATATATATATATATATAACTGGTGCGATTGCAATAGGTAGTATTTCTTACGAAATCTACCTAAAAAGTAATTTAGAATAATCGATACAAAGGAAGATTACAAAGAATGAATTTGTTTCACAATCTGTTGATGCATCAAAAGAAGCCATTTTTCTCTTTATACAGAGTATTTATTGGACGCCGAGTTAAAGAAATCTGTTAGTAGATTAAGTCTTCATGTTTGTATGCATATTCTTTTTTTAAGTACATTGGAAATCTTTTTTTCTTTTCAAATTTCTCTTTAAGTACTTTTTATTTCAAACAGAACTTCCCTACGCTACTATTTGTCCAAACAATTAAGCTTTTCAAGTGGTAAAATAACGCATAAATTTTTAATGTAGGGACAGGTTTATACAGGTTCAAACAATTTTATGAAATAATTTAAATATGTCTGTCATATAAGAATGAAATAGAAAGAACATTTCTATGTACAGGGTGATTCTTAATTCATGGTACAAACTTTAAGCAGAGCCAAAATAAGCTCGTAAACCACTCCGTGCAAAAGTAAAAAAATGCACCCCTACATAGTAAGTATTAAAAAAAAGATAATTTATCTTTTTAAAATTTTTAATAAACGTTCAGAAATAACAAATACTGTAACTCACTTAGTAATAGACACAAATACTTACGATACTTAAGAAAAACGATATTTTTCACTATATGTTAAAGGTGTTCTTAAATAAAAAAGGACAACTTTGTGCTTTAATTTATTTTTGTTTGGAAATGCATGAAAATAGCGGGTGTTCTGAAATGTCTAATGACACTCAATTTTTTTTAAACACGATAGATCTTTCATAACACTCATTGAAAGTTGACGTTTTGGAGCACATTCCTCGACGAAAGCAGAAAAAACGGCCAAAAAGCAGAAGAAAGACGGGTGATCCCGTGATCGAAATAGCTTAGAACTGGGCAGGTAATTTAATGATCATAAAATGGAAAACTAAGTTCAATTCGATTGGTTTGGTTTATTTTTGTCGTCCGATTATCTGCTCTAGGGATATAGGACCAGGGGGGAGTGCCCTTCGTGGGGGTCTTTCTAAGGGAACCTAACCCGTATTTACGCAAGGTTCGAAGAAAACCACGAACGGTTAGGCCGACAGCCGCGATTGGGTTCGAACCCAGCACCTGCCGTCTACCAGTTGAGAGGTCCGTACCTCTCGGCCACTGGTGGGGCAAGTTCAATTCGAAATTGCCTCTATAGTCAGGCCTTCCAATTTTATACCTTTCCGTTAAAAAATGAATTTTTAAATGTGTCAAAACGTTTTGAGCTTGTTGAGCGAAACAGTTGAGAACACCCTTAATTTAGAGAATCCTTTAATTAATTCACAAACATCTAAATTGCTAGTAAGTTCATAGACAATTCTAAAAATAATTAAGTCTCTCATCCCGTTTAAGACGATGTTGTTTGCAAGTAGCCCTTGATAATTTTTAGTTTGGAGAAACTAGGTTACCCGGATGCCCCAATTACTGGGAAAATTAATAAAAATCTCAGAATAATGTTTACGTTGAAGCAAAATTATTTTTTGTTGTCAATTTCAAAACTTCTAATAAGTGATATATTTTTCCGGTAGAAAATGGTCACTTACATTTCATCACACAGTTCCACGATATTTTGCAACCGATAATTCTCGATAAGTTAAAATGATCTTCAAATCCTTGGAATTGGCCAAAATTATAGAATAACAAACATCGTTTAGTTCCCATACAAGATATAGAAAACAATTTTCTGTTTTTTATATACTGTTTCTGTGTTTTGCTTTCTCTCTCTCTGTTTTTTTTTTAATTTTTGTTTTTTTATATTCGCAATTTTGCACCTTTCGATTTTTTTACTCTGTGCTGGGGCACAGACTGACGAGTCTTACAAGGGCACCACCAAACATGGTGCACACAGATTTTAATGATTTCAAAGCATGTTGTAGGGGTCATACCACTAATTATTCAGCTGAAAGGATTCTTTCAAATGGGCCTTAGTTTTTGAGAAATTGGGGGTCAAAGTTCAGCGTATATTTCAAATACTTATTAGTACGAGCGCCGCATGTGAATCGGTGGCGTCGTGGTAACGAACGAGCCTGCAAGTCGAAAGGTTGCGGGTTCGAATCAGTCCTCGGCATTTTACTTATTTTTATGTTTTTTACACTTCGCAAATTATAAGCAGAATTGAAAATTCGACAGCTTTGAACCTTTTGATATTTTCTGAAGAGGACAGTTTACATTGTCAACATTTTTTTATTATTATTTTTTCAAAATATGGTGAACTAACTGCACTTCAGGGTTCAATTAAAAGTACATTTTGCAACAAATAAATAAATAAAAATTTGTATTTAATTAAAATTTTGAAAAAGTATAAGATAATTTCAATATTTTAAAATCTCCACTACTTTAAATATTAATATTTTTAGATTAATCAGTCACTTTTTTTTTCTTTTCAAATGTGTATTACACAATATTGTGCTTGGATTTTTAGATAATTTAATACTGCATTTAATGTAATTTATATTACTAAAATACTTAATTCGTAAAAAAAAAAAAAAAAAGGTTTAATCATCATTTGTAAAAGTGCAAAAATAAGACGAATAACAAGAAATCTTCATTTATTCTGATAATTACGGAGGAAAGCAGATGATTAAAAAAAGTATTTTTATATGTATTATAAATTTTATCTCATTAAACAGACGATACGGAAAGAGTGTTTTATTTGTTATAAAAATAGATGTAATCTGTCATTTCTTATTTGTGCAAACTATAACTTATGTTTATGTTGAACTTTGGAGATAAATGTATTTACAGAAAATTGGAAAATTGAAAACTTGGATATCTGGCAACAACTTGCATTTTAACATTACTGCATTAATATTTTTTTATTTTTTCGAAGATACGCATTACTTGAATAATCTAATCCTAAAGACATTTAAAAAATTGCACCCGAAAATTATTTTGTATTATTTATACATATACAAAAAAAAAAGGCAAGTTTTCATTTAGAATGCTATAAAATAAAAAAGCGATAGGAAAAAAAAATCATTATTTCAGGATTGTGCTTAAAATAAAAAACGCGAATAATAATTAATAAAAAAAAGTTCTAGGCGTAAACTAGTTTTGTAGTTTTGTCAATAGAAATATTCGTTTAAAGATTGCAGAAAAAAAAATTTCATGAAAAAATTTAAAAATGTAAATGTAATTTATTAAGAAAATATCAAAAGCTGTAGCAATTTTGTAATAAAAATACTTAAAATTGTAACGTGTAAAAATGCAAAAATAAATAAATAAAAGCCGATGATTGATTCGAACCCGCAACCTTTCGACTTGCAGGCTCGTTCGTTACCACGACGCCACCGATTCACATGCAGAGCTTGTACTAATAAGTATTTAAAATATACGCTGAACTTTGACACCCAATTTCTCAAAAACTAAGGCCCATTTGAAAGAATCCTTTCAGCTGAATAATTAGTGGTATGACCCCTACAACATACTTAGAAATCATCAAAATCTGTGTGCACCATGTTTGGTGGTGCCCTTGTTAGTCTCACCCTGCTTTAAGGGTTGGTACAAGACAATTTTAGAATCAACAAGACAACAAGATAATTTAGATTTTATTGTATAAAATTTTATGCACGCAAGTGCCGCGTTGATGTACAAGCAACATGAGGCAAATTGGCCCTTTTTTAGGTGCGTTCGTAATTATGTAAATACGTAGCACCTATAGTTGTCGTTCAGTCCCTCCGTCTGTCCGTCCTTCCATTTGTATGTCGTCCGTCTATCTGTCCGCATGTAACAACGCTAAAACTACCCAACTGAATCGTTTAGAATTTAAAATGCATAATTATTACATAATTTTGTCGAGTCATTTCAAATTTAATGAAAATCGGATGCATAGATCAATTACAGGGACAATCAAAAGGATTCCGTTGCATTACGGTCAATAGGGAAAAAGTTTCAAATGCATTTTAATCATTTTAAATTTAAAATATACATTATTACATAATTTTGTCGAGTTATTTCAAATTTTATGAAAATCGGATGCATAGATTAATTACAGGTGCAATCAAAAGTATACCGTTAAATTACGGTCAATGGGGAAAAGTATCAAATGCATTTTAATGATGTTACACTCATTCGAACATAATAAAATTGACATGAACCTATGAAGTATATTTATACAAAAACATACATTCTGTACAATATGTGATGCAAAGAATATTTATTATTAAATTTCAAATGACACACAAAAGTATTCCACTACATAATGCTATACAGGTAAACATTGTTTGGGGCGTGTTTTAATTAAATTAAACTATTTCAGATTTTATGAATATGACATACATTGCTGAAGTGTAATAAAAGTTACTTCCTGTATATTTGCACTGTGTAATACAATTTAAATTTTGACCACTATAATGTATCCGAAGTACTGTCTACTTTAATAGCAAGATCTGAATATTTTTGAATCTCCGTTATCGTACGAACGCACCTAATTTTCTACGCTTCACGTGCAATTTCCAACTTGTTTATGTTTCCCAAGGTTTCGAAAAAAAGTTGGATTTTAGTACAAAATTAATCAATTTAGTGATACAAATTATACATTTAATATGTAAATAATTAAGTGCATTATTAGTGATGTTACCACAACCAGATGTTTGGTGGTTATAAAATATTTAATGATTTTATGAGTAACAAATCGTTAAATTTCGATTAGAGGATCAAGAGTGGTAACATTAACATATCTTGCGAGTGGTACATTAAGATATCTTTGTGTTTCCTTATAAAATAATCTTTGTAGATATTTTTAGCACCAAATACCATTTCAGAAATATTTTATCATTACAATTTAAATTTTATAAAAAGAGATATCATCTAAAATATTTATTTTAAGAAAACTTCTTTACTACATAAAATTTATTAATTTTTAAAAGTATGCAGTTTTATCGGGATTACTTGAAATGTTTGCATTAATTTTCTTTAAAAAAGCAAGTATGATTTATTTTAAAACCAAACATTAAAGAAGAACAGCCGTTTGAAATAGGAGATCGATGATAAAAAAAAATATAACTTTATTTTAGATGGAAAATAGAATTTAGAATTTTTTTTCTTCATAAATAAATAAATAAAAGCTGTATAGTTGAAGGAAATTTTTCTGTTTCAAATAACCCGTTGCTCCTTTTCTAAATACATTTCAGTCTTTGAATTATTTTTCATTTGAAATTTTTAAAGATGCTCTTCACATGGCAGGTCAAGGTTAAATAAAGTACAAATAAAAACTTTATTGAAATAAATAACCGATAAATTTTATTTCTAAAGCATTCATTTTGTTAAGTTAAAAGTAACCAGTTTAAATGATGTATTTTAACATTTGTCCTACATTTTATCATTTTCATTTGAAAACGAGCAAAACAAATAACATGATTCTTATATACCGGGAGGCGGCAGCACAGACAATCATCTCATCGGGTTCATGGCTATATTTCTAAAATTAGTTAAAAATCGCTTCGCGTATTAAAAAGCAATCAATATGTCAAGTTATATCTCACTGCAAAACACCATAAAACACGATTTTAGTGGTTCACTCGTAGGTTTACCATTCTGTTTCCCTACACCCATATTATAAGTGTATGAAAACACGAAGGATTGGGAATAGTAAAATGAAAATGTAAACTTACGAGTCAGCCGATAATATCGAGTTTCAGGTGTTTTATACATGACTTGGCAGAGTGATTGTGTTTTAATATACGAATCAAGTTTTAACTAATTCTGGAATTTCAGCCTCCAACACCATGAAGTGTTTGTCTCTCTTGCCGGCTTCTGTTCTATTAATATTCAGATTAAAAGACCATGGTAATTTAATGTATAAATTATAACTTTACTAAACTAATATCTTATAGTAATTATAATAAAATTTTATATTATTATAAACTAATGTCAAATCATGAAAAACACAGCACAGCATTGCCATCTTTTGAGCGATATACACCAAAACTAAATCCGCCATAGTTTATATCAAGTTCTAGCCGAATCTAAAATTTTGTGAAATTTCGTGCATTAGTTCCTGCAATAGGGCACCCACAATGATTTTAAGACATACAGACAGACTTAGTGTGGAGTGACCGAAAGATAATATTTAAATACCGTCAGATCGTGATCAGCACCTTTTAAGCCATATTAAGTGCATCAAAACCGGAAGTCTAATTTTTTCGAATGAAGTACTTTCTTCTTGTAAAAAAAAAAAAAAAAAAAAAAAAAAAAAAAATTAAAAAAAATTAAAAAAAAAATTCTTTTATTGATTATAAAGGTTTACATATGATCTTTTACACATCAATACGATAAATTAAACATTATTATAATTCAAAGTATAGAAAATATTATATTAATATTTATGAATCTACAGGTCATTTCTGCTGAATAAAGACTCTAATTGAGTAAAAATGACGTAATTTTAAAAAGCTTTTAATACACGACCGACCATTTTGTTTTACCACCATGGTGAAAACAACTGTATTTAATTTTGTCCTAAAGAAATGCGCATAAACTGAACTAATTGGTTTTGTTTTCCGATTACAGAATTTCCCTCATCCTAATTGTGATATTATTTAAATAAAGGGTTTTTTACCATGTCAGTGCTAAGTCTCAAGCTATATACCAATTTCTTTATTATGTATTATTCATGCCAATTCTATAAATGACTATATACATGCTGCAATCTAAAAGTTAAGTACTTTTACATGATATTTCTGCAGTGATCCAACAGCATTTCACGGAGTTTCGAGTTTTATTTTATCAAACAAATACAAAATTATAGAAAATAAGAAAGAAACAAATATTTATAAATAATCCATAGACAATCTTTTAAGAAAATGATTTTTATTTATGTTTTGTATTTAAATTTTGTTTCATTAAAAAAAAAAATCAAATAGTGACAATAAATCTATAGACAATCCTTTAAGGATTCAATTTCTAAAACTATTAAAAAATTACTCTTAAAAGAAAAGATACAATCCTTATAAAGTAATTTAGGATAATCGGTTCAAAGAAAGATTACAAAGGATGCTTTGTTTCACAATCTGTTGATGAATAAAAAAAAAGCCTTTAATCTCTTAAAACAAAGTATTTAATTTATCGACGAGATAAAGAAATCTGTTAGTGGATTTAGTCTTCATGTTTCTGTGCACGTTCTTTTTTAGGTACATTGGAAGATTTTTTTTCTTTTCAAATTTATCTTTAAGTATTTTTTATTTCAAACTGAATTTCTCTACGCTATTGTTTAAACGAACAATTAAGCTTTTCAAATGATAAAATAACGCATAAATTTTTATTGTAGGGACAGAATTATACAGATTCAAACAATTTAATGAATTATTTTAAATATGTGTATCATACAAGAAAGAAATAGACAGAACTTTTCTATGTACAGGGTGATTCTTAATTCGTGGTACAAACTTTAAACAGAGACAGAAATAGCCTGTAAACCACTCTATGCAAAAGTAAAAAGTGAGTCCCTACATAGTAAGTATTAAAAAATTGTCTTTTTAAAAATTTTTAATAAACGTTCAGAAATAACAAATACTGTAACTCACTTTGTAACTGACACAAATTCTTACGATTTTTTACACGAATTGTTAATTTAGAGAATCCTTTAATTAATTCAGAAACATCTAATATGCTATTGAGTTCATAGACAATTCTTAAAATATTTAAGTCTCCCAATCCTGTTTAAGGTGATGTTGTTTGCAAGTAGTCCTTGATTATTTTTTGTTTCGAAAAATTAGGTTACCCGGATGCACCAATTACTGGGAGATTTAATAAAAATCTCAGTGCAATGTTCACGTTTGAAGCAAAACTATTTTTTATCAATTTCAAAACTTCTAATAAATGATAATTTTTTCCACATAGAAACGATCACTTACAATTCGTCGCAAAGTTCCAGGCTATTTGCAACAGATAATTCTTCATCAGTTAAAAAGATTTCCAAATCTTTGCAATTGGCCATAATTACAGAATAGCAATCATTTCTTAGTTCTCATACAAGATATTGAAAAACATAAATAATTTTCTGTTTTTTTTTTTATTCTGATTCTTTCTTTTACTTTCTCTCTCTCTCTCTCTCTCTCTATTTTTATTGATTTTGTATTTTTTTATTCGCAATTTTGCGCCCTCCGATCTTTTTAATCTGTGCTGGGGCACAGACTGATGGAGTATTAGTCGCGCCCTGCTTTAAGGGTTGGTACAAGACAATTTTAGAATTAACAAGACAACAAGATAATTTAGATTTTATCGTATAAAAATGCATGCACGCAAGTGCCGCGTTGATGTACATGAGACATGAGACAAATTGGTCCACTTTTGAGACGAATTGGTCCAAAATTTCTCAATCATACCAGAAAATTTTTGTTTAATTCTTTTCTTTAATTAATTAATTTCTTTAATTAATATAGACATTTCATGATTATATAAAGAAAGCATGTTTTTTTTGATATTTCGACTCACAAAATAAGGCTGATTTGGTGGAAGTTACTGTTTACCTGCTTATTATTATCAGATGCAAGTTTAAGAATAAAGAATATTGTCGATGTTCACAAGGTTTCAGAAAAAAGTAGGACTTTAGGATAAAATTAGTCAATTTAGTATACATTATACCTTATATATTAACAAATTATACATTTAATATGTAAATAATTAAGTGTGTCATTAGTAAAGTTCTCACAACCAGGCGTTTCCTGGTTGTAAAATTTTTAATAATTTTTTGAATAACATATCATTAAATTTCGGGGAGAGGATTAAGAGAGGTGACGTTTAGAATTCTTATGAAATTTCTATTCTTCTTTAAAATAATTTATGTATTAAACAATATTTCAGAAGTATTTTATCATTAAAATTTAGATATTATAAAAAGAGATATCAACGAAGATATTCATTTTAAACATATCTTCTTTCCTTCATAAAATTTATTGATTTTAAAAAATATGTAGCTTTATGGGGATTACTTGAAATGTTTGCATTACTTTTCTTTAAAGAAAATATTGTTTATTTTAAAACTAAACATTAAAGAAGAACAGCCATTTCAAATAGAAGATCGATGATAAATTTTTTTAAACTTTATTTTAGAAGGGAAATAGAATTTCGAATTTTTTTCTGCATAAATAAATAAATAAAAGCTGTGTAGTTGAACGAAATCATTTTGTTTCAAGTAATAAGCCGATGCTCATTTTCTAAATATATTTCAATCTTTGATTTATTTTTTTTATTTGAAATTTTTAAAGATGCTATTCACATGAAAGGTCGAACAACGTACAAACAAACGTTAAACAAAGTACAAATAAAAACTTTATTGAAATAAAGAACTTATAAGTTTTATTTCTTAAACATTTATTTTACAAAGTTGAAAGTAACCAGTTTAAATGATGTATTTATTGATTGTAATATTTGTCCTAAATTTTATCATTTTCATACGAAAACGAGCAAAAGAAATATCATGATTCTTATAGACCTGGAGATGGCAGCACAGACAGCCACCTTATCTAGTTCATGTCTAAACTTCTAAAATTAGTTAAAACTCGATTCACATATTAAAAAAAATCAATCTGCCAAGTTTTATTTTAGTGCAAAAAGCCATAAAACGCGATTTTAGTGATTCAATCTTATGTTTACCATTGAGTTTTCCTGCTCCCAAGTGTATGAAAAGATGAAGGATTGGGAACAGTAAAACAAAAATGTAAACCTACGAGTCAACCGCTAATATCAGGTTTCAAGTGTTTTATACAAAGACATGACTTAGCAGAATGATTGTGTTTGAATATACGAATCAAGTTTTAATTAATTCTGCAATTTCAGCCTCTAAATCCTTTAAGTGATTGTCTCTTCTGCCAGCTCCCGGTCTATTAACGTTCAGATTAAAAAACATGATAATTTTATGTATAAATTATAACATTACTAATCTAATATCTGACAGTAATTATAATAAAATTTTATATTATAATAAACTAATATCAAACTGTGAAAAACGAAGTACAGCATTGACACCTTTTGAGAGATATACACCGAAACTACATCAGCCATAGTTTATATCAAGTTCTAGCTGAATTTAAAATTTTGTGAAATTCTGTGAATTAGTTTTTGCAGTAGAGCACACACAATGATTTTAAAACATACAGACAGACTTACAGACGGAGTGACCGACCGACAATATTTAAATACCATCAGATCATGGTCAGCACCTTCTAAGCTATACAAGTGCATCAAAAAACGGAAGTCTTTCGAATACTTTCTTCTTGTAAATATAGAAGAAAGTAAAAATATATTGAAATAACATTTACGAATTTTCTTTTATTTGTAATGAAAGTTTATATACGATTTTTTTTATAATCAAGATCGTAAAAACTCATTTTATGATACAAAAACTAGCAATTTTCATTAACATTTTAAATAGAAAATCGAAATTATTAAATATTTACCACATTTGACATTTAAAATGCAAAGCTAAGAGTAAAACGGAATATTTCTGGCCCTTTTTCCTGTAAAACCGATTAAACTTTAAAGATTTTAAATAATTTCAAATTATTAATGGCCACGTACCTTTCATAAAGTGCATTTTGATATCATTAAACAAAATCGGGTCAAGTGGGTAATGTTTTGTGATGAGTTAAATTTCACCAATTCTTCATGCCATTGTTTCATTAAATTTAGAGGAATGTTAATAGAATGTTATTAATTATAAATTTTAAATGTACTTTACACTCTAAATGCAAATGCATTTGTATGCAATTGATGTATTTTATAACTGATCAAGCAATTAATAAAAGATGGGAAGTTAAATATTTGGGTGAACCAGGTAAATTTTATACGAATAAGAATATTTCTGTATTTCAAATTTTGTGCATTATTTCTTGCGATAGAGCACCCACAATAAATATAAGATATATAGTCAGACTTACAGATAAAATGACACACAGACAATTTTTTTAAAAATCATAATCGTGTTCAGGATCTTCTAAGTCGGATACGTGCATCAAAAACCTGAAGTCGAAATTTTTTTTTCGAATCCAATACTTTCTTCTTGTAAAAATAGAAGAAGCTAAAAATATATTTAAACACAATTTAAAATTTTTAATTTATTTGTAATGAAGGATTATACACGGTTTATTATTATCAAGAACGTATAAACCTAATTTTATGATTCAAGAAGTAGAAATCTAAGAGAAATCGAAGAGAAGTAGAAATCGATCTGAAGAAAGAAGTAGAAGTAGTTCTTAATTGAAAATCGAAATTATAAAATATATATCACATTTGACTTTAACATGCAAGGCTAAGGGTACAACGGAATATTTCTGACACGTTTTCCTGCAATTAAACTTTAGAGATTTTGGATAATTTCGGATTATTAATGGCCACGTGTCTTTCATAAAGTGCATTTTGATATCATTAAACAAAATCGGGTCAAGCGAGTAATGTATTGTAGTTAAATTTCATCAATTCTTCATGTCATTGTTTCAACAGATTCAAAGGAATATTAATAGAATGTTATTAATTATAAATTTTAAACGTATTTTACTCTATAAATGCAAATGTATTTGTATGATATTAATGTATTTTATAAATGATCAAGCAATATGTTATATAAGGGACGTTAAATATTTGGATGAACCAGTTAAAATTTTATAAGAATAAGAATATTTCTGTATTTTTTCCTTTCCAAATTATTATTCCAAATTATTATCAAATATAAATCACCATTCGCTTACATTTCAGAATTTTATTTATATTTTTCAAACTTAATAATTTCTTTTAAAAGGAGACAGGCGTTAATGTAAATGTTTAAGGTACATGAAAAAAAATGGTTGTGCACTTTGCCCTATAATATATTATGTATGCTATTTAAAGTTGGCTTGCAAGGCAAAATGTCAAGTCCGTTACCATACAAAATTATTGAAAATACTCAGCTTTAAATTTATTAAATTTCAAAATTCAAAAATTAACTTACTTTGAAGTGACTAATGTTTTTAAATTTCAAAACATGATATTTAACTATAATACGTGGCCGGGGTGAACAAGGTAAATTTTATACGAATAAGAATATTTCTGTATTTTTCTTTTTCCTTTCCAAATTATTATTATTTTGCTTTAACCAATCAATATGTTACCAGAAAAAGTAATGTTTGTGAATAAAATGTAATTTAAACTCAAAAATACAGGGCAAATAACAGCGTTAATTTTCAAGACTATTAAAAGAAAAAAAAAAACTATAATTTTGTTGCTCACTCGAAAAGAAAAATCACATTGGAATGTTAAAATTCAAAACAGTTATACCTTGTATAATGGGAGTCCCATCAGAAACACGGCCGATAACGAGGCGAACGGTAACGAATCCCACACTTTATTCAGTGTATTTTGTATGACTCCTTAAATGGCGGTAAATATGTATTTTTTTTTTCAAAAGTTGACTGCCACATCAGTCACCAGTGTCTGATGGTGTAAAATATGATATGAACTAAAAAATATATATATCTATATTGTTTTAAGTAATTTTTGAAAATATATTTAAAATGTACTTAAATTTTATTTATTGGAAGATTATATTCTTAAATAAGAAGTGCCTTAAATGGAAAGTTCATTGTCAGTCATTGGTGGCTGACGTAGAAGATCGTTTTGACTTAAAACTTACAATTGATTTATGTAATTTGAGATAAGCAACAAAGTTCACAAAGTTCTGCAGTTGTTTTTTTTACTACGATTTGTTTTTTTATTTTTATTTAACCTCCTCAGTCAAGTGTCGCCAGTAAGAGACACTAAATAAAACGCTTAAAATTAATTTAAATGCTTCAAAAATTGCTAAAATTTCTTCTGGATCATTTCAATAAATGTATGCATATCATTAATATCGATATATAGACTTATGAATATTTGGATATGTTTTATAGCAATTTTAAACTTTTTTTATGATCATTTGTAATATTTTTCTCAGGACTGAAGAGGTTAATAAACCTCTAAATTTAAGATAATCATTTCCGTACAAGTACATTACCTGTACGGTCCATACCTGTATCAAGGCTACCTTATCATAATAACAAGTTTGTCATTCGCCAAGTTTTCTTTGTCTGCAGTTCACGTTTTCAAAAACCACATGATTTTCCCGTAGGTAGCGCCATAAATTGTGAGAACCTGAATATTTACCATTTTTTCTATGAGTTTTTGCATGGAATATTACCAGTAGTATGCACCAGATGGTGTTACTTGTGATACAAAGTCATATAATAAGTTGGCAACTATAGGGACATTTTCACCTATAGACTTTCTTCTGAATGCGAGGCCTGATTATTATGATAAGGTGGCCTTGACCTGTATATGTTATCTCTTCCGATTTAGCTATGATTCCGAAAAGCGTTTATTCATTGCAAGAAATATCAGGAACAAATATATATATATTTTTATTTGAATAACATATGTATAATTATAATTTGTTTTCCTGCCAATGATTGTCACAAAAATTCTCCTGTATTTTTACCTGCTTCCTTTTAACATACTTATCTGACCGTAAGTTTATATGTGGCAGTCTAATTTTTTAACACAAATTTACCCACTTTCCGTTGACAATCAGCGTTGAAATTTCGAATATATATGTATTTTTAAAAACAATACAAGAATATAAAATTCGATCCTTAAAGAGGGGAGAATTAAACGGAGAGAAATTAAAAATTTAAAGAAATCATACTAACTATAAACAAACGGACCTAAGATCTTAAAAATTAACGTGCCTTTATATGTGTAAAATTCGTAAATATGTGATTCGATTTTTCCCAAAATTTGATGCCAAAGGGGGAAGGTCAATCCATTTTCGAAAGACATCGCAAAAGTAGTACTTAAATTTTATAATTACACAATTATAAATTGATTTCTAATTGAAAAATAAACAGCAGTTTTAACAGTGTATATTGTTAAAACAACAAATGATAAAGTTGCAGAAATAGCACCAATTTTTTGCAAGATATTGCCAAATTGATGGTGAATTTGAAAAATACATAGCGTGTCTGCATTTTACTCATTTTAAATGAAAGCATGATTATATATATATTGTATAATTTACATTTATGTTTTATTGTATTTTAATCAGTGTTATTATCCTGGGATATATTTTTTGGATGCAAACGGCTTTCATGTTCAACAAGCATGTTTCACAGAAAAGCACGAAAGAGAACATTCACATTAAAACTTATGTAATATTAGTTTGTAATTTTAATATTTGCAATTACTCTTAAAAGTATAAATTCAGGTTTGTAGATGAAAATATTTGAAGGAAGAATTGACAGCATCCGAAATATTGGTATTCTTGAATGAAGAAACTAATTAATATAGAGGAAATGTTTAAAAAATATTTTCTGAAAATTAGTGACAGCAAAAGAAACATTAATTTTATGTATCTTTTTTTAAATTTAGAAAATATACTTTTTTGAAGGTTTTAGTGAGATAAAGAATTATTTTCGGAAACGCGGTTAAGTTTAACGAGATTATTCATATTTACATACGAGGTTATAATATATTTTCTTAGATTACGGAGATTAACAGCCAAAATTCTGAAGAAGTACACTTTTTACTTTTCTTGCTAGTAAAATACTACAAAGTTAAGTAAATTAATAAAATAAACAGAATATTTCTACAATGATTATATCAGAGAATATAACGATTTTTATGTTCTACTAACAGTTCTCCACTGCCAAAAACTGAAAACTTAAGCTCATTTATCTGAGAATACATTTGACATATTTAATATTGTTTATAACATAAAAGTTAAAGTAACTTACAAAGTGAAAATTAAAGTTGTATATTTAAACTTTCTTGTAAGAAATAAGTATGAAATTTTGTAAAAAAAAAAATTCTATTATATTGTCTTTAATTTGTATTCTACATTTTTACTTTCATGTAGATTTTTTAATATAATCGCCAAAGTAAAAATTGCTCTCAAATATCGTCTATTTTTATTTGTTTATTTTTTTTATAAATTTTGTAAGTACATCTGTTTCATATCCTAAAGCAAAATATTAAAAATAAAAAGTTTTCTGTATATGAAAGAGAATTAAGTAATAGAATTAGGTCAGTAGTTCGTGAATTATATAAAAAATAAAATAACTCTACTTTTATTTAATTTCATTAAAATATAAATTCAAAATTTTTCAAAAACTTTTATTTAAAAATAATTTCTATGGAAATAGACGTTGGAGAGGGAAAAACTATGAATTATAACTAAAGAAACACTGCAATTCTGAAGCATTAATATGCTCCAGTTTAAACGGACCATTTTCATCACTATATAATTTTTCGTATACAGCTATTGCAATATATCTGTACGCAACTGTTTATCTTACTTCCGTTATATGCTCGTCATTTGTTAAGGTCTAAACAAAACATTTCTATTATTTTAGAATGCAAAGTTGTTTCTTTTCCTAGAAGTAACTTCAGTAATATATATATATATAAATAAACTATTGTAGAAAAAAGATACTTCAAAGCATAATTCCAAGATGTTTCGAAATAATGTCTTCTGATTAAATAACATTTACATGAAATTTCTGTATTCAGCTACATCAGTTCAAATGACACCGTAATACTCTTACTTTGAGCCAAGTAGTTTTCATTTGAAAGAAAATGTACGAAATAATCATTAATAACGTTCCAACAGTATACAGGCATAATACAAAAAAAGGTAAATAAATAAAATAAGAAAAATGAACAATAAAGAGTAATGGATGAAACACTAGCAATTTAATCCTTTATCAACCAAAATTTCATTATCGGTTAAAAAAAAGAAAAAATACGAGGAAACATTTATTTAAAGTATATCACTACCCTTAAATAGACAAGTTTCGGAGAAAATCTCAATTTATTACTATTTTTTGTGAAGATATGTGTACAATGAATTATCTTCAACGATTTTTGTTTTATCCATATGAACATTGAATGTATAGTTATGGCTGTTTTTGTTTCGGCTATCAGAGCGGTAGCAAGTTTTTAAGGAGCTTGAAATGTGTTTTTTAGTAACATTAAGAAAGAACATATATTTAAATACTGAAATTGAGGAAGTTGCAATGCAAATCTAGAGATTTTTAAGAACATAGAGTATATATTTTTAAGAATTTTCTGAAACTATCAAAAAGCAATAATTCTGCTTTTGCAGAAATTAATTTTTACCAGACGAGGGAAAAAATACATTATAATTATTAAGAGATGGTCCTTGTCGAATTTCTACGAAATAAAATGTTTAACAAAGAAATTCTTTTTTCTTCTTTAAACACACGCTAAGTTTTTAATACTTATGTTTTATTAGTGTGTACTTTCAATTACGTTAATTTCAAAGGAGAAGGATTTCCACATGCGAAGAATTTCAAAGTCACACGAGTGAAAATGATGCATTTCTACAAAACGCATTTCAGTTTGAAGATTTAAAGTACGTGCTTCAATTTTACATAAGATGACGTCATTTGCATCTTCTGGAGTATTTTATGATTCCACATGATCCAGTCTTAAACAACATCTATTAAAAATTATGTATATGACGTCACTATCGCAAAATAATACACATATACGGCAAAAAGCGATATCGTTAATCAAGAAGCTCGGCAAAAATGTCGGATAATAAAAGTTTAATGCGTATTCCATATTATACAAAGAACAATTTAAGAAGCAAAAATATTGGAATCAATTAATCTTATACCACTCATCATTGGCAGAGATTGTACTTGATTTTCGTGTTCAAGAACCCATTAAAACTAAAGAAGACTGCAATCATAAAAGAAAAAACAGAAGAAAAAAGAATAGTCAAGCTCATAATACATGTTCATTGAAAATTATATAACGAATAGTTCATTATACCTAAATGACATTAGACAGAAGAACATATTTTAAATATTCGAACAATTTAAGTTACTTTTCTTTTATCTTGGGTAGCTTGGCATTTTATCAAAAAAGTTATATATAATTCTGATTTGCAAAATGAGATTTGTTTAGAAATAATATTTATATATACAGGGTAAGTCATAAATATCGAAACAATAGGCTATTCCTTTAAATATTGACCCTAGACCTATATTTCCAATTGCAAAGTTTCATAAAAAAGGTGAATTTTTTATAAGAAAAGTGGCAACTCCATAGGAGGTCTATTTTAAAAATTACGAAAAGTAAATTTTTATACGGTTCCCAGAGGATAAAACTTCCAATTAGAAAAAAATTCTTCATCCATTCCTGAATTGAACAAAAAAAAATCATCTCGCTATCTACAAATTACCAAAAGATATTAAAATCCAAAATTTTCAAAAATTCGTGACTTACACCACTTAACCATACCTCTGAGCGCAGCGATATCAGTTCATTTGAAATACAATTTAGGGATCGACCATACATTTACGCTTTATTAAATGTCGATCAAGACAATACTTTAACTTTTAGATATTAAATAAAAGCATATAGGTTTTTGCTTTAAACTTCCTTGAAATATGCTAGATGTCTGCAATATCTCGAGCTTGGCGCCAGCCTCGTGACTGGCATGACCCAGTGGCCGGACCGTCTTATTAAAAGTACTATTAAATTAAATGACATTAATTAAACTCTCATTAAAAGTGTCTTAAAAACTTATTGCCGCAGGCAATAAGTTTCGTAAAAATAGTAATAGCAATAATGGCACTTTTATTAACGAAATCATTGAAAATATATTTTAGTAAATTACGCAGAAATATTTTCAAAAATCTACTTTTTACTTTTCAGCTTCAAAATTTATGATGGTTTTAAACCGATTTTTACTTTCTTCTAGCTTTACAAGAAGAAAGTATTGGATTCATGAAAATTTTGAATTCCGGTTTTCAACAGATTCACAGGTTTAAGGGTTCAGAGATACCGAAAAAAAATGTTTTTTACAAAATGTCTGTCTGTGAGTCACTTTCCTGTATCTCTGTATATGACATAAATTTTGTGAACATTCTATTTCAAGAGCTAATCCACGGAATTTAATAAAAAATTATATTTACTTAGTCCTTGATGTAAATTGGTGCTGTTAGTTTTTGGTATGAATCGCTTAACAGGTGGCCCTACTGTACAGGCTTTTGTGCGATTTCCGCAATAGCTGCATCTCCAGAATAATGCGCCTAGTGTCGCCCGTAATTAGAGGCACCTTTTACGCATCGTGTAGTAGAGATTTTAACAAGGAAAATATTAAGTTGACAGGACCAAAACAATGAAAAAAATTGAAATCGACGTTTTAAAAAATGAGGTTTAAATCAATTAACGCATTTAAGCAGTAACTAAAGAAGGTGAGAATGGCAAAACTTAAACAAAATCTGAAATTCAAACTATTCAGGACAGATTTCATCACTTAGAAACTTTTAAAAAAACATTTAATCTGTAGGAGCCCATCTTTGTTTTAAACTAAATGCCCTTTTCTGCATCAAATGTTTTTATTTCAGTATTTCTCATTTTTAAACTGACATAAGTCAATAACCGTCGGTTACGGGAATAGTCCAGTGAGTTCAATAGTTTTTTAACATCTCAAATAAAAAAGATGCCCAGCGCGCCGAAAGATGTTTTCATCTGAGAAAATTTACTTTTAAAAACATGATTTGTATACAAAAAATGCATCTTTTTTTATATTGCTATTTTAAATACTTTTATTTTAAAAATAAATAAATATTATTTAAAATGCTGAATCAAAATTAAAAGTTAGACGTTTTCATTTAATCAAGAGAGAAAAACTCAACGCAACAAATATTATTTTGAATTATAACAATTTTAATTTACTCTATTTTTTTGAAAGAAAAAATATTTTATTAAGAAGTCTTGTGATGTTATAATGATTACAAATTATATGGTTCAGGGATGAGATTTCCGGTTTTGTTCACACCAGTAAAATCTTAGAGAAAATGCTATATTCTTTAATCGAAACATTTTTGCGATTTAAGAGAACAACATTTTCTCTAAGATTATACTGGTGTCAAAAAAAGCGGAAATCTCATGCCTAATGGTTAACCATTACAATACATTCAAAATTCTAACTCTATAAATAAATAAATAAAATAAACGTTTCCTGGACACACTACAGCAACATTGTTTCTTCAATTACACGCATTTCAATTTGTGTATGATCCCTTGAGCCCTCACGATTTATTAAAATTATCATAACTCTCTGAGTTTTGAAGATATCGAGATGAATTTTTTTTGTTCTATTCAGAAATGGATAAAAAAAAATTCTTATTGGAAGTTTTATTCTCCGGGGGCCATATAAAAATTTAATTTTCGTATTTTTTAAAATAGAACCCCCATGGAGTTGCAACTTAACTTATCAAAAAATTCATCTTTTTTTATGAAACTTTGCAATTGGAAGTATGGGTCTAGGGGCAATATTTAAGGAGATAGCCTATTGTTTCGATATTTATGACTCATCCTGCATATATATATACTGAACTTTTAAGTTTTCTTTTTGTTTGTTTTTATTATGTACAGGGTGTTCTACAATTTGACTAACAAAGGGTAATAGTAGGAAGAAGGATAATATTAGGCATCAATAGTATGAAAACTTGACATAGTACATTAGGTTGCAAACCATTTATTTAATCAGAATTGCAGGATGTTTCATCGTAACTGAACTCGGGTTTTTCGAGAAAACTAAAAACATTGCAATGAAAATGCAATGATATGTAACTTTTTTGTGTAAAAGGTAATAACATCTTGAAAAATTTGCCTAATGCTCAAGCAATCGTTGATAGTGTATAAACTGATAATCACAGTACAAACATGTGGAGCGTCGAGTGCATGCTGCTGGCGCGTTTATTTATAACTTCTACCACTTTTCTTTAGTATTATTACAGTTATATCAAAGATCAGAACGCCTTTTGAATGTTTAGTTGTCTGAGCGTAGCGAAGTCTTATACTCAGAGTACGTAACGATATTAAAATTCAAAAAAATTCTTTCGTCAAGCTAATCTCAAAAAGTACTTGTCGGATTTAGATTCTATTTGTATCAGATGGTATCTATGAAGGTAACCTCGTGAATGCACTTACTTTCAAAAATTAATTCCAAATAGTTTAAAAGTTATACTAAAAAAACTGATAAAAAAGCACAATTTATTTGCATACGTCACAGAAATTTGATTGGTTGGTTGGTTGGCAAATACTGAGACGTATGCTACTACCCGTTTGGGAGGCTTTTGTCTCGAAACTCCAGAGCAGAAATTTGATGTACGTCACTTTTCACCCGCTGGATGTTTTCGTTAAATTCCAGAGTTCGAGCACATGGAGAAAAGAAAATACGCATGCAATTTTTATTTACTTAAAATAAAACATATTTAAATGAAATAAAAAAATTGGAAAGGAAATCTATTTTTTTATTATTATTTATTTATATATTTAAAACAAAAAAGCCATAATACTTAATAACTTAGTATTTGAGATTTTGCGATAATCTTTATAATAGCATTTTTTAATTGCCATTAGTATTTTATATATTTCACGCGTGCAGATTGGAAACAATTATTTCGTTTTAAAATGAAATACGTGTTTGAGATGCGTTCTTTAGATATTACTTTTAATCATAGATTATATTCTGTTATATTTTTTACATAGATTACTTAAAATTATTTCTCATTAAGCAATGTGTCTTCCCCTGCGATTATTGCGTGATTGCACGTATTTTTTTTATGGTTAAATTTATGAAAACATAAATATGCCACAGATGTCATATGCTTTCTTAGTTGGCGCGATTGCAACAAAATGGCGATTGAATGTCTCACATGGTAACCCATTTATTTTGTTTCATCAATCTATTTAAAAAAAGAAACAACAGTGGAAGCAATAAGTAAACAGTTATAAATAATAAATAGAATGTAAAATAGAATAATAAATAGAATAAAATACATAAATAACACAATAAACCATAAATATTAACATTTAGAGCAATATTCAAAACTTCCACCAAATCAAAGTTTTTGCCAATTTTCGGGAGAAAAAATCGTAGTGCGTATGTGACTTTCGTACAATATGTATATGTAAAAATAAGCATAAATGTTTATCAGGTTTATTTATGCGGCTGTTCATCTATTTGCAACAAATCTCACTTTTTGACTCCAAACTGGAGTGCCAAGGTAAAGATAATGTTAGAAAAGTATTATTAGGGCAGGTATATCATATATGCATCGGATTTGGAGCACATTTGGCGAAGTCTTTTTTTTTTTTTTTTTTTTTTTTTTTATATATATTAGTTACAGATATATTTTTCAATTATTTTCTATTATTTTAAAAGGGAAATAACAATAAATAAAAACACGATTAATTAATAAATGTTGAAAAAACTATATATATATTTTTTAAGTAAATAAACAATTTATTAATAAATAAACAAGAATAGCAGGGTTACTAAGCCATGCAAAATAACATTATTCTGGCGTCAGTTATGCCATATATAAGTTCCATGTTCTTTTCTGTTTTTTTGGAGAACTTTATTATTTATGTATTTATTTATTAATTTATTTGGCATTAAATGAACCAATCTGATTTCAATCTTCAGCCTTGGGGTTGCATTTTTAATACTTACCAACAAAGTTGAAAAGTGTTTATGCATTCGGTTTCTTTGTCCATGTGGCCATTCATCCGCCTGGCCTCGCTCTAATACCTGTAAATATTTTGCTTATTTTAATGCAATTTGTAAACCTTATTAAGGTCCCCTAGGCATGTTTGGTATTGTATGTGATGTATATGAGATTGAAGTTCCTTTAAAAGGGGAACCCAAAAGAATTGGAATACATTATCGTCTATGGGTAAGAAACGTTCACAGAGTATGTTAATGACATTGCGCTATTGTAGATGGATTAAAACTGATATAAATCACCGAGTTTCACCACGATTACGTTATAATAGAATATTCATAGCATTTTTATTCCATTTACAGGGACACATTAAAAATATCAGCTACAATACTGTCTTTTAGTAACAATTGTTGAAATTTGTTTAAATTTTGGCATGCGTTTTTAAATTTAACTATTTTTAAGTACATTCAAAATTATATAAATACATAGCGCATACAGTCGTCGTCTGATACGTCCCTCTATCTGACTATCCACTAGTCTGTCCACATATAACGCCACAAAAACTACCCAACCGAAACGATTGAAATTTTAAATATGTATTTGATGCAAATTTTGTTGAGTCATTAGAAATTTTAGTAAAATTGGGTACATAGTTCAAATATAGGGTCAGTTAAAATATTCCGTTACATTACGGCCGAAGGGTTGATATAGTTCCAAATACTTTTTAATTATAACTACCGTTGAAACATAAAGAGATTATTGTAAAATTTATGAAGTGCTCTAGAATATAAATTTTGCAGAATATGCCGCACAAAGAAAATTTATTAATCACTTACAGGATACCACAAAAGACTTCCGAAGCATAATGGTATGTGGGGGGGAAGGGGCAGTATTTTTTTCCAATCAAGAGATTTTATCATAGAGACATTTCCTCATTTGTCATAACAGGTCTTTAAAATAATAACTTATTCGGGTAAAAATGCATAATCTAGTCCACTTTGGAGTATTTGAGCCAGCATGTTTTCCTGAAGAAATGTGTTCAGATTTCTAAATCACTTGTGATGATTCTTTGACATCTCAAAGTTTATGCAGATGAGATATTCAAATGTCGTGTCGTACCTTATATTGCAAGCATTGCATTTTAGCATATAAAGCATTTTATTTATTCCAAGATATTGCTCAACTTCTTGAGAATAGGTTTGAAAATAAAATAAAACTGTGTATTTAGTGGCCAGCATGTATTATCCATTTAAATCGAATTAATTATATCTAGAACAAACAGTTAAACGACGCATTGCATTCCTTTGTTGGCGTTTTCGGAATTTTTATGTATCACTTTTTAAAGAGAGAACTCCCTAAAATCCTATCGAGAACCTCATCGCATCAATAGAAATCAGATGTAGATATTATACATTTATATATATTAACTATTATGTATTAATTATTTAAGGGGTCCATACACCATATAAACCATTCTCTTTTTCTATTCAACATTCATGATTTGTGCCATTTTTAGGTCCTAAAATTGCTGTAGTGTCTGTTTATGTTTTTGATGTAATTTCAAAGAGCTCAAATTCCGATACAAGTTATTTTAGTATTCTATTATCTGTATTACTTTTAACGCATTGCGTATTTCAAAATTTATACCCATAAATTGCTTTTCCATTTTTTAACCTTGTATACGAATTTATATAGACTATTTTGTAACTCTATATTTTACTTTGGGCATTTTCGTCATTTGAACTTGTGGCAGTATATGGTCAAATAAAGGTAGCATGTTATTATTTTTTCTTTTACTTTTTGCAAATTATTGTTAAATCTATGTTCTCAGCAATATCGCTCAGACTAATTCCTCTGAGGGAAGTCCTAGTTAAAATATATTTTAATTTTCTGAAAATCCAAAATGAGTAAATTTTGGCCAGGAGTCTCGCCGTACTCCTGGCGTACTACGTGTCATTGCATCACTGATTCGTGCCATAAGGTCCATAAGTGATGGAACGGTTGTCTCGTACACCAATTATTTGAGATAGCGCTTAAAATAGAAATTCAGGGGGATTTGGTCCAGGTATTGTTGTGGCCAAAGTACAGGACCAATACCAACGACTTCGCGATTCCATGCGTGGACGATGCATCATGGGAAAAGGAGAACATTTTGAGTGGATGTTATGAATTGTAACATGCATCATTTTTATTTTGAATTCCGATTAAGTTATTTGTAAAATAAAGGAATTTTTACAACATTTGATATATTTTTTGCCCTCACGGTCACATTTAATTGCACCGTCACAAAAGTGTTTCTGACCTCCGATTCCTATGCAATTCTAACTCCTGATAACCAACAGTACCACACGTGCTGTTTGTACAAGACTTTTTGAATTACCCTGCATACATATTATTGGTCTTATATGAATAGCTTACTTCCTATTTTTCATTAGTTAAATGGTTCTTTTATGCAAAATAAATTACGTAATTACTGAAAACACAGACATACTTCTTTCCAAGCAATTACAGTAAATTTTATTTAAATAAATTTTGGATACTTAAGTTGTCACATACCCACCTATTTCTGTATACATTATCTTGTATTTCTCTTCTGCAATGACATTTGAACTCAACAGTTTATATTCTATTTTACTTCAAAAATTTGAAACACAAAAATTTTGACTGATGTAAATATGATTGTACGGAATAATTTAAAAATAAAAATATATGCAATAAAAAGGTACAATTAATACAAGTAGGATGAATCCTGTAACTTAAATTAGGGCGAGATGTGGCAATACAAAACCTCTTCAAAACTAAAATTCGAGAATTACCTAAAATTCGATTCTCATATTGAAACGCAATCTGTTTCCGAAATCACATCTCCGTAGAAAACTCCTGAAAACATGATATTCGCGGTTGACTCGTAGATTCACTATTGTGTTTTCTGGTTAGATGTGTACTTTTATGTTTTCATAATTATGGGTGAAGGAAAAGAGATTGGTAAATCTACGAGTTTACCACTAAAATCGGGTTTTCAGAAGTTTTCCATCCAGATATCACGTGGCAGACCGATTACGTTTTAATAAGTGCATGGGGCTTGAAATATTTCTAGGATATCAGCCGTGAATTCTATGACGTAATTGTCTGTTCTGCCGCCTTCCAGTCTGTATGTGTCATAAAATTCTTTTAATTACTTCAAAATCCAATATAAAATCAACAAATTGTTCTACACTGTTAAAAATCTTGTCCTAGTTTGAACCAAATTTTGGTGCTACGCAGCTGTCACCATAAGTTGGTGAAAACTTGTACCAGCATTTGTAGCTCCCTATTACAACCTCGTACCAACTATTGGAACTATGCTTAAACAGGGCTTTATTAAAAATTTTCTATCGATAAAAAACTTTGTTCAAGTGAATGAAAATAATCAGTTAATAATTGCGATCACAGGTGACCCTCTTATTAATATGACTGTTATAATTTTATTATTGAGCACTTCCCAACAAAGTTGAAAAATGCTTATGCTTTCGATTGGTCGGTCCGTTTTTCCACGCTCTAACTCCGTAAATATAGTCAGATTTTCATGCAAATGAAAAGAACTATTTAGGGTCACTAAAGCATATCTGGTATTGCATATGAAGTATAAACGATTAATGTTTTATTTACAGGGGCACTCAAAATAATTCAATTAAATTATGGCATATGGGGAAAAATCGTTTGGAGAGTATTTTAATGACATTACGCTATTTCAAAAGTATTGAAACTGATATAACTCATGTAACTCATTTCACCACAATCACGTTAAAGCAGAGAATTCATAGCATTTGTTATTAATTTACAGGGACACACAAAAGAAATCGGTTACAGCACTGCCTTGTTCTTGTTTACTTAATTTTTAAAGGAAAAAAAAAACTCACATCTGCACTGTTAAAACTAATGGTGACACATTGCACCTTTTAGGGGTGAAAGGCTTGTCTCACTGGTGACACCCCTAGAGGAGCTAAAATGGCACCCTTAACTAGGGTGAAAGGATGGCACCCCTAATCCAGGGTGTTTCAGGGGGTGAAAGGACGGCACCTCAGAGAAGAATAATGGCACCCCTTATCCACAGTGTTCAATAGAGTGAAACGATGGCACCACAGGGGAGAATAATCTCACCCTTTATCCAGGGTGCCCCCAGAGGTGAAATGATGGCATCTCAGGGGAGAGTAATGGCACCCCTTAACCAGGGTGCCCCAGGGGGTGAAAAGATGGCGCCTCAGGGGAGAGTAATGGCACCCCTTATCCAGGGTGCCCCAGAGGGTGAAAGGATCGCATCTGAGGGGAGAGTAATGGCACCCCTCATCCAGGGAACCTTAAGGGGTGAAAGAATGGCATCTCATGGGAGAATAATGATACCACTTATCCAGAGTGCCCCAGAGGGTGAACGGATGAAACACATAATCCAGTGTGCCCTGTGGCATCCTACAAGCAATAGCACTCACAATCTATGGCCCACAGTTGCAACCCCCCCTCCCCCCACCCTGCTTGTCAAGAAATTTTATTGGTTTGAATCATGAAATACAAAGTGTTTACCCATTTTTAGATTGAATTCTGCAGAGAAAATTATCATTATCAGTCAATATTTTGAGTCTTTTTTTTTCTTTTAGATTGATGGAATATTATATTTTTAAACTCATTATCAGATGTCCAAAGAAAAATTGTAGCATATTTTTGTAACTCAGAGAGGGATAATATGAACTACAAAAATAATCATAGAAAGACAGAGAATTCAAATTGTACTTTCATTTACATGGAGAGTATTTTAAGAAAAATTCAAAATTTTAACTTTTATACAGTCTTTGCATTTCAAAATCACCAATCATAAGTCATCACTATTGCATTGTTAGTCATACCCAAAAGGTTTTGTTAGAATAAATCGCAAAATTTACACAACCTCTACACCTATTTTCTGCCTCTAAAAATCACTGAGTTAGAGTCAAATATTGTGACTTTGTCATGCAATTTGAAGCCTGATTTTCAATTTTATGTTTTGAAGTTCTTGTAAAATGAAATAAATAATGATTTTTGACTGTCTCTATCTCATATGTTTGGATTAATCTTTTTGGGTATGTTTAAGAAAGGGTCAGTAAATATTTTTGTGATTGGGCATTTTTAGATGCAGGAACATTATAAAAATTTGATGTTTTTTGACTCCCAAAATAAGAGAAAGTACAAATTGAATTACTATCTTCATATGAATATTTTTATAATTTTCTTATATTATCAGAAGTAATCCGTAACCATCTTTTTTGACACATAGTATATTGCTTGACATGTATTTTCATTATTTTATATACAGGGCAACTGAAAAGTATGGGGACACAGAAAAATGCTATATCCTGTAAAATATATGCCATAATTTAATAATAAAAAAGTAAAAGAAATAACAATATTTTAACAAATTGTTCACTGGCTTGATATTTATTTTTTACACAAGTTTGAAAACGAAAAATCACCGAATTGACAGTCCGCTGCAGATAATTCTGATTTAAATCATTCTATGCCTTGATAATTTCGCATCACATATAATGCAAACTGGGGAGTTTCTATTTCTAGCTTTTCTACAGAAGTCAAGTGAGTTAAGATCTGATTGTTCGAAGGCAATACACCTGTTATTAAATATCTACGCAGATGGGTGTTGAAGATCAATGTTGTTTTTGCTCCATGTGAAGGCCGCAATACGGCTGGAAGTTCCATTAAAATTATTTTGCTTCCATGAGGCGAACACTTCGTTGAACATATTAGTTACTGATCATTTTGACGGTCGTGAACTTTTCGGAGGATTAAGATTTTCATATAATAGAAGAAATGCTACAAAATTTTAAAATAAGCGTTTCTCAGATTTTAGTTGTGAAATATTAATGTCAAACAACGCACCGATATTTTTTCAGCTACGCTGCTGTATCTAATTAAAAAAATGTAAAACACAAATTAGAAAAGAATATGTAATAAATGCTGTGTAACTTTTAAATTAGTAAAAATACTTCATATTCTTTAAAATTCTTCCAGAAAGTTAGCCATCAAGCTATGAAATGAATTATAGAAAATAAGTTCATTTTATAGTTGTGGTAAAATCACAGATGAAATAGAGTAAAAAAAAATCATTTTTACAATATATGTAGTACTTACATTTATAGTGAACTTATGCAAATCCATATTTTATAGCATATATCCACACAGGATTAGAAATTAAGAACTGTATGTAAGGTGTCAAAATAATGCCTACAATTTTTTTTTGATGTGCCAACTGCATTTCATATTTTCTTATTTCTTTTCACAACCATGTTAATACTAATAATATTGCATTGCATATTTAATTTTAATGTATTGAAGGGAAGTGGGGAGGAAACTTTATATATTAAACACTTTTTCTTACTAAACAAAATAAAAACTGACTTTCCATAAGTATGAAACCTGATTAAACTACAATATTTGGATTCTGGAAAAACTTATTCTTTTTATAAAGCTAATATGCGTACAAAACAGATAATCAAGCAAATATGTCCACAGAGAGAAAATATGAGCTTTAGATATAACTAGGGATAAGCTAATTTTTAAAAAATCCGAGACTAACAGTACATCAGAAAATAAAAAGTTAGCAAATAAATGAATCTTTGGTTGCCAATTACGGTGTGGCATTTAAAACATTTCCAAATCACACTTTTTTTTGTTTGTTTGTTTGAGGAAGGGAATACAAAAATTTTAAAACGATTTTAATACAGTTTCTTATTTTAGGAACATATAAGGATGCAGAAATATCTCATAATAAAAGAAAATCTTGTTTACAGGGGTGTAATATCCAAGGACCAGTTTTATCAGTCATTGGTGAAATTGAAGTTAACTTAGAGGTTATTGAAAGGTTCAAAATTCTTAAGACATGTGCTAATGTCATGGTGCAGAGGGAGGGGGATGTATGCTAAAATACAAATGAAAGCATTTGCTAAACAAAAATTAAAGTTAAAGAAAGCTAGTTATCAAGATTTGACGACTAGGAATAATTTTTCTATAATTTAGTTTCATTTGACGGCTAACGGCTGCTGATTTCTAGTCCTGTATCCACATCAAAAAACTTTCTGCCAAATTGTTTTTGTGTTTTGACTTATTGCATCTGAAATTTTAATCTAAAGAGTAATTATAATGAAAGGAATAAAACACTGAATTAAAAAAAAACAACCTTTTAGTTCAAATAATCTTTTTATTGTAAACACCAAGAATATATTAAATATTATTAAACAAAGACGTAACATTATGTGGAACTGATGACACTGAGAAAATTTTGAAGACATAAGTATCTAATAAAAATGATAAAAATTTAAATTGGCTTTTGCTATAGTTAACGTTAAACAACCAAAATAATGCATACCACAAAGTAACTAAGCTTATAAAATTATCAGTTTTGGTAATTAACTGTTTATATAAAATTAATACATAGCATGAGTAATTTAACAAGTTGCTTGAGTTGCGGAGCACAGTAACAGGTTGAAACACAGAAATTTCTGCACCTTCTTCATGATAAAGAGTCGGAAACTTTTCTTGTATCAATCATGGTAATGTAAGTACTATAAATGTAAGTTCATTATCTGAAATAATAATAATAACACATTAAGGAAAACACACAACAAGACAGTCGAATTAAAATGTAACATCAAAGTACAGCAAAAATCATAGATGAACAAAAAAAGAAAGAATAAAATTTAAATAAAATTTAAATTATAGCTCACAAGGCTATCAAAGCCTGACAGCTAATGTGCCCGCAGGTTCTGTATGTAACGTGATAACTCTTTATATAAATATCAGATTTGCTTCAAATTTTATATGTGGGTTCATTCTGATAAGGTTCTTCACTGATTAGCATTGGAGGTTCATTGGTTAAATATGAAGGGGGGGAGAAGAGAGTGAAACCATCCTTAATTTATATAAATATGCAGAAATCATGCAGAATTATCACATTTTCTTCAAATTTTGTTAATAGGTTCACTCTGATAAGGCACTTCCCTGATTAGTTTTAGGGGCTCATTGGTTAAGTATAAAGAGGGATGGCAGTTAATCCACTGTCATATAACTTACAGTTGATTTATTTTATTTTTGGAAAGGCAATATTCTTTGAAATAAGAGTATAATATACAGTTGTATGTATAGCCTGCGAGCTCAATGCCATCAGTTTAACTGGGCACTTTCCTCTTTATTGCCTATTTTCGGACAGAACGAGAAAATTACATGACCAACTCATACTTGTCATTCAGATATTCTTTTCCTGTATTATCATTAAGAGTTACAAACTATTTACATTATTAACCATATTTACAAAACATATCTTGCAACAAAGTGTCTATTCCAGATTAGCAACGAATTTCCCTAACATGTACAGGTATTCCATACCAGTAATAATAATAAAAAAAATGAGGAATTTTATTTAAATTTATTAGTTATAATTTATTAGCCCCTATTATGTATCCTATATTGACACTAATCAATGAATATATGGATACAACCCCTCCTGTTTTTCCTTCATTTTGGGAATAACGAATTTTCAACGTATTCTATTGACGATTATTTTCAAAATTTTCAAGATGTGATTTTGAGACTTTCACAAAAGTTGTTCTATACATTTGGCTAACATAATATGCAAATGAAATTTTGATATCTTTGACGCATGCGCAGTGAAAAATTATTTAGTAAACCTACTCAATATTGGAACAATTTTTATTATTTTTTAATTCTGATTACGTATTGTGTGCAATGTTGTTTGTCACATTTTCTGAAAAGAATGTTACTTTATATTAAGAACTCTCCAAATTATAAGCAAAAATCTTAAGTAAATTTTAGACTGTTTTTCGGATTCGTAGAAAACCTTAATTTTTCTACGAGTATACATGCTATCGACATAAAAATGAACGCAGTTTATTACAATAAGCCACTTAATCATAATCTACAGTTTGGGCGCTTTTGCTACATTAGTTTTGACAGGTTATTTATCCAAAAGATATCCAAAAGGTATTCATTCTTTTTTAATTTGTTGACGGTCCCCTATTGGAGTTTCTGAATAAAACCTTCAGGGAAATATATGACTTGTACTACACTATCTGGCCATTGATTATCGTCCACTTGCGATTTTAGACATTTTGTTAAATATCTAGAAAAATACATGAGGAATTATCCTGAAACTCTCAGTGTATACACATAATAGTACAGGTCATATATTTCCGTGAAGATTTTTTCCAGAAACCTTATAAGAGACCGTCAACAAATTAAAAAATAATGAATATCATTTGGATAACCCTGTCAAAACTAATGCAGCAGAAGCGCTAAAACTGTAGATTGTGATTAAGTGGCTTATTGTTATAAACTGTGTTCATTTTTATGTCGATAGTGCTAGGATGTAGGGAAATTTTTCAGATTTTTTTTTTTTCAGAAAAAAAATTCAGATCATTATTTTAAGAAAAATTAATTAATTAATACTCATTTCAAAAAAAAATAATAATAATTTTAATCTTCCATAATTTCATTAATATATCCTATAAATCCAATATTTTCATTTAATACATCGCAGCTTCCCTATTTGACATAATAGCAATATACAAAATAATATTTTTCTAAATTATTTTATTATTAATTATTCATTCTTAAAATTATATTAATCAGTCCTAGTTTTAAATATAGATCATTATCATGTAATTGCCCAGTCTTTTAATCGTATAATACGTAATTTATGCTATTTCAAAATTTAAGATAATTTCCGTATTTTTTATGTGACGATCGCTAATTTTTCCTTTTTGAGCATCGCCATTTTCTTTACTGATACCTCCTAGATGCTGGACATGAGTCATCGGGGCTTAGAATGTTCTACGACATTCCGGAAGCGTCGTTTTGGTACAAATTTCCCGCTGAAATCTCAGCGTCCATCCCTTGATGACGCATGTTTGTTCCAGATCATTCCTAGCGTCGGGTGATGCGAGATTCTGATTGGCTGAGCGCACGCGCGCTGCCGTGAGAGGGAGGAAGATTTTCTGATTTATTTGACACTTTGAGAGAGAGCAGCGTTAGCGAAAGACGTCCGTGGCCAACACCCCCTATAGTCAAGGCCTTCACACCGTTTCAAAATGGCCGATCGCGATGTCCGACTTCCCACGTCCATAATATGAATGTATATGGAATGTAATATGAATGTAATAATCCTCACACAAAGTTGCATTTCTTGTAATTTTCAAAATTTTTAGCAATAGTGTTTACTTTTTCAGTTAATTGAATGTGTAATCAAGTAAATAATTGTCATTTCCTATAAATATAAGTTGTAAATTAAGAGGGTTACTTATTGTTTAAAAAATATACTAAAAAGGACTTAAAATACAAATTTTTATAAGAGGCGAAACTGCATTAGATTTGAGCTTTGGATTTTTAAATAGATGTGATTTAATTTAGAAATAGAATATTTCTTTTACATTATCAATATCACACTATTTTAAATAAGTAGGATAAAAAAAAAAAAAAAAATCTATATTAAAACATTAAATGAACTTATACATTGAAGAAAAGAAAGAATGAAAATAATAGAAAGAAAGAGAGAAAAAAAAAACTCAGCAAAAAAACTTAAGGTTAAAATTATAACAGTACATCATTTTTTCTAAAAAATATATTAAAATTTATATTGTAAATTAGCTTCATAATCCTGAAGCTAAATTCGTTTACATAACTGGAATTTGATGACTTGATTAAAAAAAAAAAAAAAAAGAATTGGGAAAAAAATGTACTAAATAATATGTTGTGTGAGAAGAGTTTTTTCATTTCAAATACACCCCCCCCACACACACACACACACACTTTTCACACTCACTCCCATGTGTCTTATTTGTTTACTTTTTTCTTATTTGATGAGAATTATTTAAAGACAGAATGCTAAGTGTTATCTCATTTACTTATGTCATTGTCTTAATATCATTTATTATGTAATAATTTCTGTTATACATATGTAAGATATAAAATGTTTTTTATTAAATCAAAACAAATAATAATAAATAAGTAAGGTATATTTTATTTGCTTTCTAGCTTTAACCTTTTTTATTATTCAGTATTTCCTTGTAAGATTGTTTAATCGTATAAATTAATATTAAATATAATATCAAGTGGCATTGGAACAAAGAAAAAAAAAAGATGCAACAACTTATCAATTTATAAACTATTTTTAAATTAATATTACTATTCTAAATTATTATTATTATTAAAGAAAGCATCTGTTCCTTATTAATTTATAAATTATTTTTAAATTACAATTATTATTATAAATTATTATTATTAATATTATTGAAAAAAAATCTGTCAATTGCCAATCTATAAATTATTAAAGTATAAATTTTAAAGTATTATTATTATTAAGGAAAAAATGTGTTCAGTATCAATCTATAAATTATTTTAAAATTATAATTATTATAAATTATTATTAAAGAAAAAAATCTATTCCTTATCAATCTATAAATTATCTTTAAATTGCTATTGTTATTATACATTACTATTATTATTATTATTAAAGAAAGCATCTGTTTCTTATTAATTTATAAATTATTTTTAAATTACAATTATTATTATAAATTATTATTGAAAAAAATCTGTCAATTGCCAATCTATAAATTATGAAAATATACATTTTAAAGAATTATTATTATTAAGGAAAAAAATGTGTTCAGTATCAATCTATAAATTATTTTAAAATTATTATTATTATAAATTATTATTAAAGAACAAAAATCTATTCCTTATCAATCTATAAATTATCTTTAAATTGCTATTATTATTATACTTTACTATTATTATTATTATTAAAGAAAGTGTCTGTTCTTGATCAATTTATAAATTAGTTTTAAATTACTATTATTATTATTACTAAAAAATATCTACTAATATTAAAGAAAAAAAAAAATCTGTTTCCATAAAAATAACTTTCAAATTAAGAGTACAGAAAAGTATAGTAGAAAGAAGGAAAAGATAATTGTCAAAATATCAAAAGCAATTTAACAGCTGAAGCTAATTAATATGCTAATGAAAGCTGTAATAGCAATAAACAAACTCTTTGAATATTTTATGAATTAATTTAAACAGCGCACCCAGATTACTTATAGTAAACTATTTTTAAACTGATAGCGAGAAAAATTATATAATTTAATAAGTAAATTCGGATTCAAACTAATAAACTGGAATTTAGAAAAATACTTAATAAACAAAGAAATAAACAATTGCTAAAGGGCAGTAATTTTCTGATAAAGATATATTACATATAAATAATAACAAAATCCCGTGAGGAAATACTGAAAGTTAAAATCAACAGGATAAAAATTCAGATGAGAAGCAAAATTATGTTTTTTTTTTTATAATTATTTTAAACAAAATACTAATTCACCATAGATGTAAATGATTTGAAAGCCACTGTTGCAATACATATAGCTAGAAAACTAAATCGGTAATCACTAATCTTACAAGTGTGTTTAACAGAAATTACCTTTAAAGCTTTGTTAAAACAGTGACATAAGGAAAAAAAGATAACACTTACTTTTAGTCTTTATAATATCCAAATTTTGTACAACGCAAAACAAAATAGAAAATGGCGAAACGCCAGAATTGAAACATGCCGTACTAGCGCTGGACTGACCTGACGCACACTGACTAGGTATTTGCGAATAAAGGTCACCGGTAAAAGGGGAGTCGGACCTTCGGACTGTAGGGGCAGCCATATTGAAACTTCTGGAATTCGCTGCGGAGGCCTTGACTATAGGGGGTGTTGCCGTGGCCCGGCGCTGCCCTCTCGAGGGTTAGCGTCGGGACAGAAGAGTCTCCTTTTTTTAGGATTACGCGACAAAAGAATGATTCTAACAAGCGCCTTGCTGAGGGGCATCTGACAGATAGATCTTTTTTTGTTAAGTTTTGAGAGAATAAGATCTCTAATTGCGAATGTTGCAGCAATGTTATTATCCTTTTTAAAAGCCCCCGCACTGTGTATTTTTATTGCATTTTTGGCATACAGTTTCCCTCCAACTCCAGTAAAAGACTTTAGTTATCGTAAATTCCATATGTACACAACAGGATTTACCAAAGTGTTAGTGTCTATCAGTGTGACGGTGCTAGTAGTCCCTCCAGCCAATTGAGGCTACGTAAATACCGGGAACTTCAAGAGCTGTCAACGTGATCTTGCTGCGGAATTTGATCGACGTACTTCATCCTTTCCGGCGGTAATGTGTAGAGAGTCATCGTGAGAACCAGCGATTCTTAGTCTCCAATTTGAAGTGTGGAGTTCTGCTATTGTGGAAAAGCCTTTGCCGTCTTCGATCATCGAAAATCTTCATAGATTAAACTGTTCCCGTAGTGCACATAATTTGGACTGTCTACCCGATCTACATGACAAGAGACTTTCCTCTTATCGGAACTGTATGATGATTCAGCACCTCCAAATCCAATAATGTATTTTTTTTCTTTCAAAGTTAGTACGTGGCCACGGTAAAATATATTCATCATTATAATTAATAAATCTTAAGTTGCTGCAAATAAGTGTCTTCCTTTCTCCATGTGCTTTTTTTGGCACAACGCAATGTCGCACTTACGTTCACGCGCTGCTGGTTGTATTTGAGGAGTTGTTTACCGGTAATATTATTGTTTTGGGCCGACTTGTTCGTTTCCACAAGTTTTGGCTGCCAAATATTGCTTGGATAGCGATTCCCCAAATACAACGTATAGCAGATAGCATGTATACTCGTAGATAAATTAAGGTTTTTATAAAAATACTCCCCATTTTTCCAAGATTTTTGCTTATAATTTGCAGAGTTCTTAATATAAAATTAGTTCTTAATATTAGTTCTCAATATTATGTGCAATGTTGTTTGTCACATTTTCAGAAAATATTATTTTATATTAAGAACTCTGCAAATTATAAGCAAAAATCTTGGAAAAATTTGGAAGTATTTTTATAAAAACCTTCATTTCTCTACGAGTATACATGCTACCGACATAAAAATGAACACAGTTTATAACAATAAGCCACTTAATCACAATCTACAGTTTGAGCGCTTTTGACGCATTAGTTTTGACAGGGTTATCCAAAAGATATTCATACATTTTTTAATTTGTTGGCGGTCCCCTATAAAGTTACTGGAAAAAATCTTCACGGAAATAGAAGACCTGTACTGTATTGTTTATACACTGAGAGTTTCAGGATAATTCCTCATGTATTTTTCTAGATATCTTGCAAAATGTCTAAAATCGCAAGTGGACGATAATCAATGGCCAAGTAGTGTATTATATTTATACACTAAGATTTTCCGGATAATTCCTCATACATTTTTCTAGATATTTAACAAAATGTCTAAAATCGCAAGTGGACGGTCATCTCTGGCCATATAGTGCATATCAGGAGCTTTAAGGAACTGGCTAATTCTTTATTTTCCCTTTTGCTATATGGGGGAAAGTCGGGTGGAATGGGACTGTAGATTTTTCTCTTTGTGCATTATTCTAAACATTTCATCGATCGCATACAAGATGAAGCAATGGTAATCCATTCTTCAGTTTACAAAAAATATTGATATGCATAGACTTGCAAATGTATGAAAGAAAAAATTATTTCAAAAATCCAATTTAAATTACATTTATTTGCACTCAATATATTAAAGGCTTATTTATCTATAAATGTAATAGTTTCCCTATTTATGGAACATTGTTATACTGTATATTATCCATAATTTAAACTAACCCTAAAGCAGCATTTTTGTTTGAACAAGAAGTTTAACACAAACAAGGAAGTGGCGAGGAATGGGACATGCCAGAAAAGTTATGAATGGGACGCGCCCAGTTCCTTTTTTTTAATTAATAATAATGCGAATTGCTAGCATGCAAATTTCTTAGAAGATAATATATTAATTGTAACATTGATAATATATGCATTCATACTTCAAAATGTAAATAAATTGATGATTATTTAAGGCGCAACTCTAGGCACAGAAAAAGACCCGGATGATAATGCAAAGTCTATGGGGGCGTTCTTTTCAAATATTTCGTCGAAATTTTAATATTTTTACGTGATTGTTTTGCACAAAATTGCTGAGGGTGATCCGCAACCGGCGTAGTTTTTACTTTTTCAGTTTTGGTTTCAGATTTTTTTTAAAAATTACTTTAACTTACGGAATTGGTTTAAACCGTTCTGAAATTGAAACTATCGTTATACAAAAAATATAAAAGCAAAATCGAAAAAATTAAAAACTAGGCCGGTTATGGATCATCATCAGCTGTCTTGCTCAAAAGAATCATGTAAAAATATTAAAATTTGAGTTAGGTATTTCAAAAGAACGCTCCTACACACTTTTACATTATCATCTTTACATTCTGAGCCTAGTTTGGGGCCTTAATGACACCTATGACAGAGAATCCTGAATTTTCATTCCAGTCATGAAGATACTGGAATTTTATATTGTGGCATATACATTATCAACTTACAACCTTTGTTTGATTGTTTATATTACCGACACTATAGGTTATTTTGTGCCTTATAGCTTTTTTTTTATTATTGCTGTCCCATAACTCTTAATGAGGAGGTATGAGACACATTTTGAAACTTACGTTCTCTTTAAAATAAAATAGTATTTGCACGTTATGTTTCTATATTGTTCAGGGGGATTAATAAATAAAGAATACTGCCCAGTTAAACTGATGGCATTGAGCTTACAGGCTACAAATACTAATTGTACATTAAAGCCTTATATTTTCAAGGGTTAATTCCGTTCGAAAAAAATTAAGAAGGGGAAACAGCTCTCCCCTTTCCTCTTTTTTTATACTTAATCATTGAACCTCCTATACTATCAAAGACATGCTTTATCATATAAAAAATCTATATCCAAAATTCAGAGCAAATGAAATAATTCTTAATAAAAACCCATTTAGAATTTATATAATTTAAAAGGAGTTATCCCCCTCTTTTATACTTAACCATTAAACTTCCAAAACTATTTAGAGATTTGAACGAAATCTGAAAATTCTGCTTGAAAAACCCATTTATATAAATAAAGGGGGGGGGGCATTAGAACCCCTGTTTCCCCTATTTATACTTATTCAATGAACACCTAATAACAGTCACGGAATCGCCTCATCAGAATGATCCTAATCTAAATTTTGAACAAAAACTTAATTCTGCATGAAAATCCCATTTATATCAACTAAGGGGAGGGGCATCAGTCCCCCGTTCCCCCCTTATACATATCGAATTAACTCCAAAAACTAATCAGGGAAGCACCTTGTCAGGATATACCTACATACAAAATTTCAAGTGGATCGGATATTTTTTTCATGAGCTATCGCGTTACGCACGAACGTACATACAGAACGGAAGGGCACATAAGCTCTCAGGCTATGATAGCCTGTGCGATAAAAAGTGTTTTACCTTGCATGCTATAAATTGAATTTTTTTTGTATATATATATATAATTCTTACTTTTGTAAAAAAAGTCCCATACCACCCCACTCTCCCCAATAGAGATATTATATATTAATACACCAATTACACGAAAATAGAATTTTTATCAATAGTATTAAAATACAGTTTAAGGGCTAACAGTTTATTTTATATCCTTAGGTTTTTACCACGTTCTCCCCAGGTTTTTACCGGTAAAAAGCCAACCCTGTTTATTGGCCTTGTTTCAGAACGAGTGGAATGAAAGATTGTTAAAAATTATGTCATTAGAAAAATGTTTAAGATTTATAAATAACAGTGCAAAAATCGCCTTTAAAACACGAGATCATCATCACCTGCGGAAAATTTTCACATTTGTGTAAAATTACGATATAAGTTTTTATTCATTGTTATATTTTTTGAACACACACTATTTCTGTAAACTATTCTGAAAGTTCAGTGGAGTAAATACAGATTGTTTTCCTTTTATAATTTGAATGTTCATGACTACAAATTTGTCATATCGGATGATGTTGATGATTGTGAAAGGGGGGGGGGACTGATTACGGTCTAATCAAACTTAAATTACTATTATTGGAAAAAAAAATATTTTATTTTATTCAACCATAAAATTCTGCTACTAAATAAAGTTTAATGCGAAAGAATACTTTCGAAAAAAAAATGGGTGTAAATCTGCATAGCCGATAGAGCATAAGGTTTATTAAATTCAATACCCTAACATTTTCTCACCTTTTTGAAAGAAAATGAAACCAAACGTATGAAAATATGAAGAATTGGGAGTAAGAAAACATAGTGGTAAACCCAAGATACCGCTAAATTCGGGTTTTGAGGCATTTCCCACCAAGGTAAGACTTGGCTGACTAATAACGTTTTAATTTGCAAATCGAGGTTTTTTCCATGATTTTTATACTTAAATGAGACTAAATGATTGTCCGTGCTACCGCGTCCCGATCTAATCTTATTATGAAGATTATTTTTCAAATAATGGTGGTTAATAAGGAAAATATTAATAATGAAAAACCTGTAAATAAGTTTTGATTACTTTAAGATTTGCAAGTATTCAATTGTCTTAAATGAAAAAATTACCCCCCCCCTCTCAAATAAAGACAAATCAGGTATACTGAAACAATATTAGAGAAGTTACGCGAGGCTGCAATATGGTGTGAATTAGCCTTTACAGGAGGGGTTCGGATAGCATCTATCCGACAATATATGCAAAGCCGGCCAGATGCTGTCCGAGATCCCGTGTAAAGGTTCAAATTAAAACTTCGCGAATAAAATTAATTGCTTATTTTAACTGTATATAGACGCAAAAACATATTTTAACCTTAACTGCTCTGACAAAAATTGTTACATAACTACTGTGAGTTGTCTGTCAGACCATTTAATCTGAAGATGAATAAAATGTTACATAAATTCTCAGAATGCGATTTATGTATTAAACTTTATGTACAAGAATATCATAAATCAAAATCAGCTATTCAAAAGTATTTAGAGGTAGTAATAAGACTCCAAACTAAAAAAAATTGACCAGTATCTATAGTTAAACTAAAAATTACAAGTTAAACTGTGAAACTTGAAAAACCCACGGTGTCTGAGACCACTAACAGCAGTTAAGGGTTAAATCTAAACAGTTGAGTTTAAACACAAGGTAAAATAGTCATAGAATATTCCGATTGCAACAAGATTCGTCTATAATAACTGATTTGTAATGAAAAAATACGTAAATATTTTTACAATATTTCATTTCGCTCTTTCTAATTATGCGCCTTTAGGATTCCCGTGCCTAGAGCAGTTTGATCCAATTGCTCCTCGGTAGCTAAGGCCTAGATAAATCATTTAAAAATATTGACAGGTAAACGAGAAATTGTAAAATAACTATCTCATAGGTTTAACATTAGCAAGCGGGTATTTTGGTGAGAGTGTAGCTTGTAGATTCACATAATAAACTTAACAATCAATCATACTAACAAAAAAAATCTAATTTACTGTTTTTTTATGACATTACTTATAGGGATGTACGATAAATTAACGTAACAATAAAATAAAATAAAATAAAGTTAAATCTTACCTTTAATCAGACTTTGCCCGGTTCACTGGTCAAGCAAATCGGATCGTTAAGTCCCCATTGTTGTTTCATTGTAGCTCAGTGGTTAGTCCTCAATTAATATCGCCAATTTACACACTGGCATGTTTTGATTTGCTCACACCCGTAAACTTTACTTGCCGACACCGAAAGCAGAAAGACACGCGTCATAGCGCATGCGCAAGTTGCCAGTCACCCGATGAGGTGGTTACGAAGTGCATGGCACCTTATTTAGCTCCCATCATCCAGTAACAGAGCTGTCGTCACCCCAACCGCATATTCAAGCTCCTATGACACCCTAGGGTTCCAAATGGCACCGCCTTTTCACCTCCGGGTCCCAAATGGCACCGGTTTGTCACCTTTATTTTTAACAGTGTGTCTTTCTGAAGTACAAGTGAAGGTTTCATACCTTATAAATGTCAAAGTATTGAATAACTTTAATTTTGGTAAAATTTAACGGTTTAAATACATGTAAATGTGCATCACATAACAATCGCCCATATGAAAATTATATTGCGAGATATTGTAAATTTTTTTAATAAATTCAGTGCAATTTCCCATAAAAATGGAAAATTTAAATTGATTTTTCTCCCTGCTTATATTTTTATAACTTGCTTGTTCTAATTTAGATAGAGGTTTGATTTTTTTTAATTTCTCTAAATTGATGAATTAGATTTTTGTACATGAATTTAACATTTAAGGTTACAGTTATTTAAAAAATATATAAATTTAAATTGAGAATTCGTTGATTTTCTTCATTTTTTGATATAAACGAGAGAAAAATAATGATATTAAATGTAAAACCCCATATATCTAAAAATTCATGCACAGTTTTAAGTATTATCTACTATAAATGTGGAAAAATCGAAACCAAAATAATCATATTTGTAAAAGTAATCGGGATTTTTTAAAACAAGTTAACGTTTTTAAGTAATTTTTAATAAAATAGGTTGTTCTGTAATATTTCTTTAAAAAAAGTGTTTTAGTACTAAGTATTGAGCCACCACATATATTACAGTATTATTCAAAATTGAAGATATATTTTTAAAGATACTCTGTTTTTGTAGGTAAATAACGCTCTTATATTATATACTATTAATGTATTGCATTTGTATAATTCATGGAATGAGGCGTAGATAGTTTTGATTTAGTCACAAATCTGCGACAGATGGTAACGCTATTGGTTCGATATCTTTACAGGCATTAATTTTGTATAACAAACTGCCACAAGCATAGCATTTCAATTATCAAGGTATATGAAACTTTGTTTTCTAAATAGCTTTAATATTTAATGGGAGCAAAATAAAAAATTAAGAAAGTTTGACTCCATCTAGAATGATTTACTAACCTGATGTGCACAGTTTTGTATGTAAATGCAAAAAAGTATTAGAATTATGTTTGCACATGATTTATAAAATGCTTGTTTAGCTCTTTGAATCACAGGATAATCATAGAAAGACCCCAATCCAAAAAAAGAAAAACTTTTTTTTTTAAATATAACATTGCAACGAACTTCAGTATACTAAGTGTGGATCTTATAAGTTAAGTACTTAGCATGCAGTTATTTTAAAAGTTAAAAAGTACTAAAGCGGGTGAAGTATAAGGAACTTTACTCATTATAAAGATTGATGCAATATAATCAACATATAAAGATATCAACTTTAAAAGCAACAATAAATTTAAATTTTACGCACACCGATTTAGGTAGCATATAGCATGCCGTTCTCAGTTCATCAGTTCACATAGGACGGTATGCTTTATATTACTGAAATCGGTATACATAAAATTTAAAACTGTTTATGCTTTTCAAGTTTGATATTTTTAAATTTTTAACAGTAACAGTTTTAGTTGAAATGGAAACGAGATTAATCTAATGACTAGTATAAAATTATACAAGGTGTCCAGTCTCAATGGTGGCCAATGACTAATTCCTTAACTCTTACTCATACACAAATAGTTTCAATTGCAAAAATGTTTTAAATGAGGTGAACAATTATTTTGAAAGCAATTTGAGTCAATAAAGTAAATATATATTTTTTTAATTTACGATATTTAATTTTTATACGGTCCCCTGTTCTATTTATTTAGTAAAATTCTCCTATTACACTGACAAATAAGACATAAAAAAAGTCATATAACATTAAAATTCTACGAGTTATGAAAATTTTAAAATGCGTAACTTTTACCATTTTTCTGGGTGTGAAAACGAATAAGTTCGGCCTGCTTTAAGGGGTCATATACCAAATGCTTAAAGTAATCGAAGAACTTATTTCACGTGTATGAGCGCTTTAAAAACATTTTAGAATTGAATTCAATTTTATAAATTTTAGACAATCTAAAATAATTGTATTTTAGCATACATTTTAGTTTTAAAGGATTTCGGACTTTTTTTTAATGATTTTTTTAAGCAAAAATTATGTTAATTTTATAAGTTTTTATTTAACTTCAACGTCATATGTATGTTTTTGCAGTTCAAAATTTGAACTCGAACTTTAACTCACATTCAAATATCCGATCGAGATTAAATTTTACAGATGACAATATAATATGGTTATTTAATAAAAGTGATGATTATCAGGGTTACCAAGCATTTGCACTTAATTTATAGAATAACACAAAAAAATCTTGGTCAAATTACCAACAAGAAAATTAAAAAAAATTAGATTACATGACGCGACTGTGATGGCTGTCTTTTTTTTTAACTATTATTTTTTAATCAGTATTATTATTTTTTTATATAGTTATTTAATACAAGTGATGATTTTCACTGGTTACCAAGCATTTGTACTTATTTTATAGGATAACACAAAAAATCTTGGCCAAATTACCACCAAGATATTTAAAAAAATTTAGATTAGGTAACGCGACTGCAATGGTTGTCTTTTTTTTTTTTAACTATTATTATTTTTCAATCACTGAGTCCTAAAATGATCTTAATTTTAAACCATCATGTCAGGAGTTTTCGCAAATAATAAATTATCAAAGTTAAAAATTACAAAAATCGAATATTATAAAACAAAGTAGATGGCTGTGTTTTTCATGTAATTTTTGCACTAAATCTAAAAATTTTTAATTTTAGGGGAAGGACAGTTTATAGAAAAACGCCTTGGGGCGTACAACCTGTGCTCATATGATGGGGCAGCTTGAGACACTAGTTTTAATCTACAATACATATAAAATTTCATATTTTATAGAAAAACAAAGCTTTATTTATAAAGCGTTAGTTGAACATCAAATAATTTAAGCATTTAAACACTTTAATAATTTGAATTGTAATCCATGTTTTCATTAACAGATCTTGCATCTGATGTTAAAAAATGATGTTCTTCAAATTCTAATAATAAAAAATGACCTATGTTGATTTTAGGAGTTTAAGAATATCTGTTTAATACACAATAAAGGCTATTATACTTATCAGGATTTTAAAAAAAATGAAAACTTTTGATTTCGTTTTCTCCTAATAGATATCTCAAAATGTTGTCCACAATATTTTTAACAGGCCCTAAAAATACAACAATGTTGTTTTTTCTTGTAAATTTAACCAAGGCACATTCTCCCACAATGTGAAAAAACTGTGTGGACTTCCCTCTGTGGAGTGGATTTCTGGACCTATCTTCAGAAAGTTTGCAATCAATAGAAAGATCAGCACCGCATGAATAGTTAATTTCATCACTAACTCCATTACACAAATACTTCATAATATTTTTCCTTTCCAGATGAAATTTTCACCAATTTTGCTAGTGATGACAACTGTTGTGCATTTGGTGTGTATTTTTTCCGTTCTGTCAGCTGTATTTGGTCTTTTCAGCATTTTTGAAATGTCGCAAGGTGCCCCACAGATGAGTATCCCTACTTGCCCTATTTCGCACACTATGTTATAAAAACATTTACACTGATAAGCTTAGCATTATAGTCTATTTTTACCATTAAAATAGCAATAAATTTACGTTTTTTCACCACAACAAGCTTCCATTTGCGTTATTTCATTTCTTGAATAAAAAAATTAAACTTCAAAACACGCATTGATGTTTCTCAAACTCATTCAAAACAAAATAATGGTATTATTTGCTGTCATCAAACACCATCGTTCCCAAAATACATGAGAGAGTGAATTGTAGTATTATATATTGGCATATATGTGTGCTAAATTTTAACTGCAAAGTAAAGCCTGAAAATTGAGATGTCCCACGGTGGGCCATGTCTCAACTTGCCCCATCTTTTCCTAACATTAGATTTTTTTGCAAAACGTAAATATTAGAGTTAAGTGCAGGCTGTTGAAAACAGCTGTAAAACTTCATTTAATTTAATTTTGTTTAATTCAATAATTTACCCTTTTACTATACATTTCTACTTTACACTTAGAATATCATGCTGATATTCTTACAACCAAGCAGTTAATGTATCCGATGATGTGGACGAAGAGATTTAATTTTAACATTGAACTCTTTAAAATTTAAAATTTGTGAAATGTAATTATACAGCCAAGAAAACGCGTATAATAATCACATAAAAATAACTTATTATTTAAGTTCTTCAAAATTCAGTAATTCTATAACGAAAATCCTTTATTCTTTTCTAGAAAATAAATTTACCTCTTTAGATTTTGAATTATTTTCAATGGATACTTTCAATGTCTCAGATGATCAAAATCTGGCATTTTAGGATATTCACCCATAACCAGACACACTTTGTTTAAAATTATAACGACACGAACCATTTTCGATATTTAGAGAAATATAAATTTGTTAAAAATTAAAAAAGTATAAAAAGAATCTTATGAAAAAACGTCCTTTTATAAATGAAGATATCAAAATGCTAAAGCTATGAATAATTTTATCTTCACAATATCTCAAACTTAATTTTCAGACTATTTTCAAATTGTATTTTTAGAATAAAGTAAATTAAACTTTTATGCATATGTTTCAGAAAATTTGATGTTCTCTGAAAATTCTTTGAAATACTGTATCTGTTGAAGGTAGATTTAAAGCAAAAAAAAGTATAACAATAAGTATTTGTGAAGACTGGTTCGCTAAATGTAAATGGTACATTTGTGTTGTAAGAGGTAAATGCATTTAATGCGAAATATCTCAGACTGCATACATATAACGATCATTCATATTTGTCTTGATTACATTCCATTTCCTTTAGCAAAGATTCAGAATGCATTCAACTGATCACAGACCTCACATTATGCAGATAAGTGACTTAATTATTAATCTCCGTAATAACTACATCATGTAGTGTGCTCATATTTCCTTATGGGGGTCAGAGACACGAAAATCTACAAATTTTCTAAAACAAATTATTGCATTAAAAGTTACTCTGTTTTTATGCTTAAAATAATGTTTAAGTCATGGTTTTATTTTCAGAAGAAAAGGAAATATATATTACGTTTAGGTTTGTTTTCAACACCTAGCTTTCAAGCAATGGTTGTCATTAAAATTACTTCTTGTGAAAATGCGCTTTTCTTCATGATGGGTTTTTCACCATTTTTTAGATTTAATTCATTGTATCTCAGTAATCGTTAAAGTTAAATATTTTCAAATGTGGAATGTTTTACTTAAATTTCGATTCAGCAAATGATGATTTTTTAAATAAAGTTACATAATTTTTTTTTTCAAATTTTTAATTTGAATACTTTTTTTATAATACCATTAAAAATTCTGAATTAAAGTTAATATTTAAATATTTTTCTTTATTTAAATGTTAAAAATATATAAGTAAATAAATAAATTCTGCAATTATTTTTTCACATATAATGATTTTAAAAAACACCTCTTTTTTAATAAATTTTAAATTATATACTTTTTAAAAAATATCAAAAATTTTATCATGTAACTTTGCTTACAAATAATGTGGTTTATCATAACAGAAAAAATACAAAATTTTAACTTAATAAATAAAAAATATTTTAAATGTGTCCCTGATCCATTAGCGCAAACATATTTTTACGATCCATTAGCGCAAACAGCGTTTTAAAACATATTACCACATATCAGTTTATACGGTATAATCAATATCGTGACCGTTCTGTTTTTAAAGAAGTTTTTGTGATTTTCTAACGTTTCACACAAAATAGAAGATATATATCGTGAAATATTTATTTCAATATTTTTATTGTTCGCAAAATTATTAGCGTCAATCCGACTTTAGTTATAGATCGAGAGGAGGCAGCACAAACAATCATCTCCTGTAGTTCACGGATAAAAATCTAGGATTAAATAAATCTCGATTCCTATATTAAAATGTTATCGGCCTGCCAAATGCTATCTTGTTGGAAAACACCCCAAAACCCAATTTTAGCGGTTAACTCTTATGTTGCTAATTATTTGTCCTGCTCAGAATACTTATACCATATTTTCACATTTTTGGGTGCAAGAAAGCACATTGGTAAATCTATGAATGAACCACTAAAATCGGGTTTTTAGGTTTTGACTACCAAAATATGATTTGGCAGACCTATTACGTTTTAATATGCAAATCGAGATATAGACAATCCTATGTTTCCATCCGGGAACTCAATGAGGTGATTGTGTGCCTTCCGGTCTGTCAGAGTGAAACACTTTGTATTCGAATTAAATAAATGCTCTGCGAGAAAATATTCTACAGATTTTTTTCATTCTCTTCATGACTATTATCACGCTTATTGGTAGAACTCGACGACATTATACTCGTTTCCATCTTCGCAGAATCTCCATTAGTAAGTCCAATTTCTTGTATTTTAGATTTTTACCCATCTATCGTTGACGTGTTACCTTATATTTATTTTTTTCTTTTAATGTCATATGTGTAATTTATTTTTATATGCTGTAACGAGTTTCATTTCGCTGCTTAATTCGAATGTTTGTGTTATCAGTAACATTAATAATTTAATATAATAATTTAACATAATAATTTAGCAGAATCATTTAACATACTCATTTAATATAATAAATCAATCAAAACTAATGTAAAGTAATTTCCTAAATCATTAAAAAATATTTATTGCAATAATAATCATTTTCGTTATCATTAAGTAAAATTTATTTAGACAGTAATCATTTTCTAAAACATTAAGTGTAATATATTGCTTTTTATGTTTATAATTTAATTCTGAAATGCCGACAGATTGACGCAACTGTATTCACTTTGTTTTAATTCTGTGACGTCATGATATCTGTGTGTAAAATTTTATTAAATGATGTAGGCAGTTGTCGATTAAAATGTTGAATAGATAACAAGTGTTTTTCTTTTTACGTCTCTTGGATTTTTTTTAGTGAGTTTAAATGGTCTTATGCTCTGATACTACTAATAGTAGTTTTTTTTAGATTGTTATGAGTTAACAATATAGTTTGATATATTTAGAAAGAAATAATATATTTTTTGGCGTCCAAAACGTGCGGCGACACAGATTAAAACATGGATTTAAACATTTTAAAACAAGAAAGAAAAAGTCTAAGAATATCGTTTTCTGCCTGTGTAAATAAAATTAAAGAAGAATTGCTGAAACCGGACATTGATGTCAAAAACTTTTCTGTTTTGCAGAAACAGTTAGAAGATAAATTCGAAAGATTAGATGGATGTCAGAAAAATATCAGCGACATTCTTTTGAAAAGTAAAGATTGCGAAAAGGAATGCGAAGATGATTTTCAATCGGCGGAAGAGTATAGAGATAAATACCTAGAAATGAAGACTGGAATATAAGAAAAAATTATTTCTTTACAGTTTCCAGTGTTTGAAAATAGAAATGAATACTTTGAGAAAAGAAATTTTAAGCTTCCGAAGATTGAATTGAAGAAATTTAACGGCGATGTTAAAGAATATTTGTCTTTCTGGTCGCAGTTTCAGAAGATACATGAGGATAAAAGTATTTCAGAGTCCGATAAATTTCAATAATTAATTCAAGCAGTAGTTCCGAATTCAAAGGCAGCGAGAGTGAAAGTTACCCGGCAACGGCTGCTAATTATCAATAAGCAATTAGTCAGATTCAAGAAAGGTTTGGTAGAGAAGATTTGCTTGTTCAAGTTTATATACGGGTTTTGTTATCCATGGTCATGAAAAACGCTATCGCTGGTCGTGTTAAAACAGATTTACCTAAATTATATGATGAACTAGAAGAAAAACTGAGATCGTTAGAAAGTTTGGGCCGTACTCAGGAAAAGTACGAGGATTTCCTGATACCTTTAGTAGAATCAATTCTTCCCGAAGAAGTCCTGATGTCATGGGAAAGAAAAAGAAATTCGGAAGATGCAAGACATGAAGAAAGATCACTAAAAAATTTAATGTGCTTCATTAAACAAGAAGTTCAAAGCGAAGAGATGGTGGCTTTAGCGCGAAGTGGTTTCGGTGCAAGTTCAACTTATAAAAAGGGAGAGCGGGATATTAAATTTTCGACTCCTGCAACGGCTTCTACTTTAGTGAGTACGTCTTTCGGAAATCCAGGTAAGAAAGAGATTTCTTGTATATTTTGTGATAAAAGGCATTTGTCTCGAGATTGTTTTACAGCTAAAAATATGACTTTAGAAAATAAGAAAAAACTATTGTTAAAGAAAAATGCTTGCTTTGGTTGCTTTAGACCAAACCATATATATAAAAATTGTAGATTTAAAAGTACTTGTATTAAGTGTAAAAAATCTCACCATTATTTGATGTGCCCAGATGATAATATTGAAAATACTAATGATAAGAACAAAAGTGATATACATGAAACTAATACTCTGACAAATTATTCTAATATTGAAAATGTATATCTTATGACATTAATGGTTAAAGTTAAAAATAAGAATGTAGAACTAAAAGTTCGCAGTATAATCGATTCTGGTTCTCAAAACAGCTATATCAGTAAAAAAGTGGTTGAGAATCTACATCTGGTTCCTAAGAGGAAAATTAAAATGACTCATTGCCTTTTTGGGGGGAGAGAAACCTCAGTTAAAATGCATGATGTTTATAATTTAATTATTTCTGATTTGAATGATTCCTTTAGTTTTAAAGCTGAGGTATTCTCTGAAAATAAAATTACCGGATTTGTGCCTAAATTATCTAGTGTGGAGGAACTTATTGAGCTTAGAGAAAAACAAATAATTTTACCTGATCTTGAGTCTGATGATTCAGAAATTAATTTGCTTTTAGGAGCCGACTTAATTGGCACATTATTCACTAATAAATGTAAGAAATTAAATTCAGGTTTATTTTTGTTAGAGACACGTTTAGGTTGTGTATTAACTGGAAAACCCAATCAAAACTTGAGGGGTAATTATGATAGTAATAATGTTTTGTCTGTTGTATCTTTGTATGTAAAGAATGTTCCCATTTATGAGTTATGGGACCTTGAAACGATCGGTATTAGAGAGCCTGTAGAAAATTTAAAAAATCAACATGAGCATTCCAAAATGATAGAGGAATTCAAAACCAATATTAAAATTCTTCCGGGTGGTAGGTAAGAAGTTTGTTTGCCATTTAAATCTGATATGATTGAATTACCGAGTAATAAAGAATTGGCGTGGAAGCGACATCAGAAAATGTGCGAACGCGCTGAAAAGGAGGGTATTTTTGTTGATTATCAAAATGTTTTCCGAGAATGGAAAGAATTAAAAATAATTGAGAAAGTAACGGGGAACGTCGAAAAGGGGCATTTTTGCCGCATCGGCCTGTTATAAAAATGGACAGTGCTACTACTAAAATTAGGCCCGTTTTTGATGCATCCGCTAGAAAATACGGAAAGTGTTCCTTAAATGATATTTTGTATAAAGGTCCGAATTTAATTGAGCAAATACCGGATATTATAGATAGGTTTCGCATTAATAAAATAGGTCTTTCTGCGGATATCGAAAAAGCTTTTTTGCAGATTAGCATAAATCCGGATCATAGAGATTTTTTACGATTTTTTTTATCCTGCCGTTAATGAAGAAATTATTTATAGGCATTGCAGAGTGGTTTTTGGAGTAAATTCAAGCCCATTTTTGTTGGCAGCCACGATATCCCATTTATTAGATAATGTACCTCTTAATTATAGGAATATTTCTGAAAAGTTGAAATATTCATTTTATGTTGAGAATTGTGTTACTGGTGTTTCGAATGCTGCGGAACAAGAAGAATTTATAGTACAGGCTGAAAACATTATGTCTCGAGGTAGTTTCAATTTGAGAAATTGGGAAAGTAATGTTCAATCTCAAAAGGTTTCAAAAAGTTCAGGTGTAACAAAATTGCTTGGGATATTGTGGGATCTGGATTGCGATATGCTTAAGTGTAATTTACAATTTGATAAATTGAGTAGCAATGAAAATTTCACTAAAAGATTAATTTTGAGCTCTATGCAGAAAATTTTTGATCCAATAGGGATATTGTGCCCAGCAACTTTGCCACCGAAAATTATATTGCAACAAACCTGGAAATTAGGTCTAGGGTGGGATTCTCCTTTACCGGAGGAAATTCAAAGGCCTTTCAAAAAATGGTTCAATGAAATAAATATGTTAGAAAATGTCCAAATTCCGCGATATGTTGAAATAAATGAGTCTACCGAGATGCATGTTTTCATGGACGCATGCAAAGAGGCATATGCAGCTTGTGTATTTTTGCGAACGAAAACCCCGGACGCAGTAAAAATTCAATTAATTCGAGCAAAAGCTAGAGTTGCTCCTATAAAGCAAGCGTCAATTCCCAGATTGGAATTAATAGCGTGTACTATCGGAGCTAGGTTGGCACATTCAGTCGAGCAAGCACTTTGTATACAGAACATGAAAACAGTGTTTTGGAGTGACTCCATGGTTGCGTTGTACTGGATAAGTGCATACGGTGAATGGTCCGTTTTTGTTTCGAACAGGGTAAAAGAAATAAGAAGTCTTTTCCCCAATAACGAATGGCGCCATGTGCCAGGAAAAATGAATCCCGCGCATTTGATTTCTCGGGGGTGTTCTCCACAGCAATTGCTAGAAGCACGGTGGTGGGAAGGGCCGAAATGGTTCATGGAGGAAAAAGAAAAATGGCCCATAACCGAAACTCTTGATAGTGAAACTCCTGAGATTGTTAGTGAAAGGAGAAAAGTGAAATTGTGTAACGTAAATACAACAGTTAAAAATATTCCTTGGTACGCTAGGAAATTTTCAAAATTTGAGTCGATTATTAGACTAGTTGCATGGGTATTAAGATTCATAAATAATGTAAGATCACGAAACAGTGCTAGAAAAGTTGGTAAATTATCAGTTGAGGAATTAGAATATGCTGAAAAAACTTTAATTTCAATTGTTCAAAACGAGTTTTTCCCAGATGTAGATTCGATACCTTACTTAGGCTGCTTTAAAGATGAAGATGGTATAATTAGAATAAAGACAAGGATTACAGAACGCATTGATACACCATATTTTTTATCGCCCATTCTTCTACCTGATGACTGTATTTTTACAACTAGACTAATAGAACATTTTCATATAGCGAACTGTCATGCTGGAACTCACATTTTGTTAAGTATTTTAAGAGAAAAATACTGGATTCAAAGAGGTAGAAAAACTGTCCGAAAAGTTGTAAATAAATGCATTCCTTGTCAGCGCTACAAAATTAAATCTCGTGAATCCGATCCAGTGCCATTACCCTTTGATCGAGTAAAGGATTCTAGTGTTTTTGAAATTGTAGGCGTTGATTTAGCAAGCCCTTTATTTGTTAAAAACGCATATAAAACCTAGATAGTGCTATATACTTGTGCAGTTTACCGAGCCGTGCACTTAGAGCTTGTCTCCTCTTTGTCAACTGATGCATTTTTGCTGTCTTTGCGACGTTTCATCGCCAGAAGAGGTAGACCTAGAGTAATCTATTCTGATAATGGTAGCAACTTCAAAGGTGCCAATAATGATCTGTCAAAGATAGACTAGGAAAAATTATCTCGTTTTTCCGACGTGCAACGAATTATTTGGAAATGCAATCCTCCCTCAGCCGCTTGGTTGGGTGGCTGGTGGGAAAGGCTAATCCGTGTGATCAAAGAGCTTCTCCGACGAACTCTCGGTAAAGCTGTTGTGATTTTGGAAGAATTACAAACAATTTTGTGTGATTGTGAATACATTATCAATTCTCGTCCACTCACATATCAATCCGAAAATCCAGAGGATTTAGTTCCCTTAACGCCTAATATGTTTTTAGTGCAAAACTCTCATTCCAGTGTCACGGACATTGTCGAAGTTGACGCTAAACAGTTTCGCAAAAGACTAAGATACAGAGTTAAGCTCATGGAGCAACTGCGAATACGTTTTCGAACTGAATATATTGGTCAACTTCTTCAAAGACTTCGTGAAATATCCCAGTTACCAGAGTTCAAGCTGGGTGAACTTGTGCTAATTGGAGACGATGTACAAAAACGTCTCAATTGGCCCCTTGCAAAGATTGTGGATCTAATTCCTGGAAAAGATGGCAAAGTCAGGACTGTTAAATTGAAAACTGAACACGGTGTGATTTTAAGACCTATTCAAAGAGTATTTCCTCTCGAACTTTCTACTAATAATATGAATCCTTCTTTTTTCAGCTGAAAAGCAGTAATCAAGATGCTCTCGTGAGTTCTGACTCTGCAGACGGGACGACTAAACCTGAAACAATGAGTTATAGAACTCGATTTGGGCGTATTTCCAAAATGCCCAAAAGATTTGGTAAATGAAGTATTTAATTTTGAGTAGCTAGTCAGCAACTCAAAAGGGGGGAGTATGTTATCGGTAACATTAATAATTTAATATAATAATTTAACATAAAAATTTAGCAGAATCATTTAACATACTCATTTAATAAAATAAATCAATCAAAACTAATGTAAAGTAATTTCCTATATCATTAAAAAAGATTTATTGCAATAATAATCATTTTCTTTATCATTAAGTAAAATTTATTTAGACAGTAATCATTTTCTAAAACATTAAGTGTAATATATTGCTTTTTATGTTTATAATTTAATTCTGAAATGTCGACAGATTGACGCCACTGTATTCACTTTGTTTTAATTCTGTGACGTCATGATATCTGTGTGTAAAATGTTATTAAATGATGTAGGCAGTTGTCGATTAAAATGTTGAATAGATAACAAGTGTTTTTCTTTTTACGTCTCTTGGATTTATTTTAATGAGTTTAAATGGTCTTATGCTGTGATACTACTAATAGTAGTTTTTTTTAGATTGTTATGAGTTAACAATATAGTTTGATATATTTAGAAAGAAATAATAGTTTGCGAGACGACTTAATTTAATTCTCAGAGTGTATGCCGAACTTTAGCATGGTATGTAGAATGGAAGTAAAGTTACAGGTATGTTCCACATATGGAACGATTAAGATTTATAAATTTTGTCGCATTTTTCTTTCAGAATCATACCAGCACTACATTCATATATAAATAGGTAAAACAAGGTAAAGTTAAAGAGGTTTTATATTTTAGGAACATGATAAATTATCACTAACAGTAAAATGATTATGAAGAGCTTAAGTACATTTTACATGCATACACTTTATACAATATTCACTCATTTTTTTCATGCTTTTCTGACAAAAAATTATGTTTCTTCTTGTATTTTAGCAAGTTCCAAGTTGAGAACCACAAAAAATTATTTTACATTAATTTATTATCCCTTAAAACATATCTTTAAAAAGTTGTATTTAAAATTTCAAACAGTTTGAATGAATTTCAGTAATATTCATCATAATATAATTGATGTTATACTTGATGAACATTGACAAGCAAAAGGTTAAAGCAATTCTGATTGGGGAATTGAAATCAGCTTACCTTATTTGTCATCTTATGCCAAGGAGAGTTAAATACAAATGTTTCGGTCGGGTAGGCATATAATTCGGCACAAATATGTGTTTTGTTGGATATAGTAAAGTGTTCTATCGGCATCCGCTCCGATATGATGGTGTGCGCGTTTAAATGGAATAAAAGGAAGAACTGAAATCAAAGTTTTCGAATTTTACCCGTTATTGTAGTAACGAAACTTGGCATTTTCACGATAATCTTTTTTGAAGATTTAATAAAGTCGTCGAATTTTACATCAACTGCTTATTTACTGAATGAACTGCATTTTCACCTTTTTAAATAACTCATCGGCCAGAAACCCGTGTTTAATATTTCGGTTAACTTAATTCGAAAGTATGTGTGTTACAGCTTACTTGAGCTTCAGTGACTTAAGTCTATGCACTATGTGAATTGTTTCACCACAAAAATGCAGTCTAAAAAAATATTATGTATAATTGTCCAAATTATATTACACAGTTTGATAATTCTATCAGTTAGACAATCGATTGTCTCTGATTGTAAGTCACTTTGAATAAAACTACTTTTTCTCAAAACAGATTAGCAGATTTAATTTTCTTCTGATTCTAATATTAAATAAAATACAATAAAATAGATAAAAAATCAATACTTCAATATTTAAATATTTGTATAGCATTTGAGTTTCAGATTTTTAAATAATAAGAATTTTTTTTTATTTCAATCCTATAGTTTACGATATTTTAGTTTAAAAAGACGTTATTTATTAAATTTCGTTATAGAAAAGAGGATAATAAAATATACTCCTGGCAATAAAAGTCTGAAATTCGTGCTTTTTTACAAAAAAATAATAAGTCAAAACAAATATTTCATGCTCAAATATTTTCATTGAGCGAAATCCCGTTATTTCAAAACATAATTTTTCCCATCTTTAAGATATAGTGCGATTTCAGAAACGTTTCAATTGTTCATTTCTATTGAAAAGCTATATGAAAGCGAGACAAATTAGACTGATTTGACTTTATTCATGTGGAAAATAGGATCGCTTTATTTAGGGGGAAAAAAAAACAAGGAGGATATAATTCAATAGACTGAATCTATTATATAATGTCACATTCCGTATTACGTATTCACATCACTGTTAAAAATAAAGGTGACAAACCGGTGCCATTTGGGACCCGGAGGTGAAAAGGCGGTGCCATTTGGAACCCTAGGGTGTCATAGGAGCTTGAATATGCGGTTGGGGTGACGACAGCTCTGTTACTGGATGATGGGAGCTAAATAAGGTGCCATGCACTTCGTAACCACCTCATCGGGTGACTGGCAACTTGCGCATGCGCTATGACGCGTGTCTTTCTGCTTTCGGTGTCGGCAAGTAAAGTTTACGGGTGTGAGCAAATCAAAACATGCCAGTGTGTAAATTGGCGATATTAATTGAGGACTAACCACTGAGCTACAATGAAACAACAATGGGGACTTAACGATCCGATTTGCTTGACCAGTGAACCGGGCAAAGTCTGATTAAAGGTAAGATTTAACTTTATTTTATTTTATTTTATTGTTACGTTAATTTATCGTACATCCCTATAAGTAATGTCATAAAAAAACAGTAAATTAGATTTTTTTTGTTAGTATGATTGATTGTTAAGTTTATTATGTGAATCTACAAGCTACACTCTCACCAAAATACCCGCTTGCTAATGTTAAACCTATGAGATAGTTATTTTACAATTTCTCGTTTACCTGTCAATATTTTTAAATGATTTATCTAGGCCTTAGCTACCGAGGAGCAATTGGATCAAACTGCTCTAGGCACGGGAATCCTAAAGGCGCATAATTAGAAAGAGCGAAATGAAATATTGTAAAAATATTTACGTATTTTTTCATTACAAATCAGTTATTATAGACGAATCTTGTTGCAATCGGAATATTCTATGACTATTTTACCTTGTGTTTAAACTCAACTGTTTAGATTTAACCCTTAACTGCTGTTAGTGGTCTCAGACACCGTGGGTTTTTCAAGTTTCACAGTTTAACTTGTAATTTTTAGTTTAACTATAGATACTGGTCAATTTTTTTTAGTTTGGAGTCTTATTACTACCTCTAAATACTTTTGAATAGCTGATTTTGATTTATGATATTCTTGTACATAAAGTTTAATACATAAATCGCATTCTGAGAATTTATGTAACATTTTATTCATCTTCAGATTAAATGGTCTGACAGACAACTCACAGTAGTTATGTAACAATTTTTGTCAGAGCAGTTAAGGTTAAAATATGTTTTTGCGTCTATATACAGTTAAAATAAGCAATTAATTTTATTCGCGAAGTTTTAATTTGAACCTTTACACGGGATCTCGGACAGCATCTGGCCGGCTTTGCATATATTGTCGGATAGATGCTATCCGAACCCCTCCTGTAAAGGCTAATTCACACCATATTGCAGCCTCGCGTAACTTCTCTAATATTGTTTCAGTATACCTGATTTGTCTTTATTTGAGAGGGGGGGGGTAATTTTTTCATTTAAGACAATTGAATACTTGCAAATCTTAAAGTAATCAAAACTTATTTACAGGTTTTTCATTATTAATATTTTCCTTATTAACCACCATTATTTGAAAAATAATCTTCATAATAAGATTAGATCGGGACGCGGTAGCACGGACAATCATTTAGTCTCATTTAAGTATAAAAATCATGGAAAAAACCTCGATTTGCAAATTAAAACGTTATTAGTCAGCCAAGTCTTACCTTGGTGGGAAATGCCTCAAAACCCGAATTTAGCGGTATCTTGGGTTTACCACTATGTTTTCTTACTCCCAATTCTTCATATTTTCATACGTTTGGTTTCATTTTCTTTCAAAAAGGTGAGAAAATGTTAGGGTATTGAATTTAATAAACCTTATGCTCTATCGGCTATGCAGATTTACACCCATTTTTTTTTCGAAAGTATTCTTTCGCATTAAACTTTATTTAGTAGCAGAATTTTATGGTTGAATAAAATAAAATATTTTTTTTTCCAATAATAGTAATTTAAGTTTGATTAGACCGTAATCAGTCCCCCCCCCCTTTCACAATCATCAACATCATCCGATATGACAAATTTGTAGTCATGAACATTCAAATTATAAAAGGAAAACAATCTGTATTTACTCCACTGAACTTTCAGAATAGTTTACAGAAATAGTGTGTGTTCAAAAAATATAACAATGAATAAAAACTTATATCGTAATTTTACACAAATGTGAAAATTTTCCGCAGGTGATGATGATCTCGTGTTTTAAAGGCGATTTTTGCACTGTTATTTATAAATCTTAAACATTTTTCTAATGACATAATTTTTAACAATCTTTCATTCCACTCGTTCTGAAACAAGGCCAATAAACAGGGTTGGCTTTTTACCGGTAAAAACCTGGGGAGAACGTGGTAAAAACCTAAGGATATAAAATAAACTGTTAGCCCTTAAACTGTATTTTAATACTATTGATAAAAATTCTATTTTCGTGTAATTGGTGTATTAATATATAATATCTCTATTGGGGAGAGTGGGGTGGTATGGGACTTTTTTTACAAAAGTAAGAATTATATATATATATACAAAAAAAATTCAATTTATAGCATGCAAGGTAAAACACTTTTTATCGCACAGGCTATCATAGCCTGAGAGCTTATGTGCCCTTCCGTTCTGTATGTACGTTCGTGCGTAACGCGATAGCTCATGAAAAAAATATCCGATCCACTTGAAATTTTGTATGTAGGTATATCCTGACAAGGTGCTTCCCTGATTAGTTTTTGGAGTTAATTCGATATGTATAAGGGGGGAACGGGGGACTGATGCCCCTCCCCTTAGTTGATATAAATGGGATTTTCATGCAGAATTAAGTTTTTGTTCAAAATTTAGATTAGGATCATTCTGATGAGGCGATTCCGTGACTGTTATTAGGTGTTCATTGAATAAGTATAAATAGGGGAAACAGGGGTTCTAATGCCCCCCCCCCTTTATTTATATAAATGGGTTTTTCAAGCAGAATTTTCAGATTTCGTTCAAATCTCTAAATAGTTTTGGAAGTTTAATGGTTAAGTATAAAAGAGGGGGATAACTCCTTTTAAATTATATAAATTCTAAATGGGTTTTTATTAAGAATTATTTCATTTGCTCTGAATTTTGGATATAGATTTTTTATATGATAAAGCATGTCTTTGATAGTATAGGAGGTTCAATGATTAAGTATAAAAAAAGAGGAAAGGGGAGAGCTGTTTCCCCTTCTTAATTTTTTTCGAACGGAATTAACCCTTGAAAATATAAGGCTTTAATGTACAATTAGTATTTGTAGCCTGTAAGCTCAATGCCATCAGTTTAACTGGGCAGTATTCTTTATTTATTAATCCCCCTGAACAATATAGAAACATAACGTGCAAATACTATTTTATTTTAAAGAGAACGTAAGTTTCAAAATGTGTCTCATACCTCCTCATTAAGAGTTATGGGACAGCAATAATAAAAAAAAAGCTATAAGGCACAAAATAACCTATAGTGTCGGTAATATAAACAATCAAACAAAGGTTGTAAGTTGATAATGTATATGCCACAATATAAAATTCCAGTATCTTCATGACTGGAATGAAAATTCAGGATTCTCTGTCATAGGTGTCATTAAGGCCCCAAACTAGGCTCAGAATGTAAAGATGATAATGTAAAAGTGTGTAGGAGCGTTCTTTTGAAATACCTAACTCAAATTTTAATATTTTTACATGATTCTTTTGAGCAAGACAGCTGATGATGATCCATAACCGGCCTAGTTTTTAATTTTTTCGATTTTGCTTTTATATTTTTTGTATAACGATAGTTTCAATTTCAGAACGGTTTAAACCAATTCCGTAAGTTAAAGTAATTTTTAAAAAAAATCTGAAACCAAAACTGAAAAAGTAAAAACTACGCCGGTTGCGGATCACCCTCAGCAATTTTGTGCAAAACAATCACGTAAAAATATTAAAATTTCGACGAAATATTTGAAAAGAACGCCCCCATAGACTTTGCATTATCATCCGGGTCTTTTTCTGTGCCTAGAGTTGCGCCTTAAATAATCATCAATTTATTTACATTTTGAAGTATGAATGCATATATTATCAATGTTACAATTAATATATTATCTTCTAAGAAATTTGCATGCTAGCAATTCGCATTATTATTAATTAAAAAAAAGGAACTGGGCGCGTCCCATTCATAACTTTTCTGGCATGTCCCATTCCTCGCCACTTCCTTGTTTGTGTTAAACTTCTTGTTCAAACAAAAATGCTGCTTTAGGGTTAGTTTAAATTATGGATAATATACAGTATAACAATGTTCCATAAATAGGGAAACTATTACATTTATAGATAAATAAGCCTTTAATATATTGAGTGCAAATAAATGTAATTTAAATTGGATTTTTGAAATAATTTTTTCTTTCATACATTTGCAAGTCTATGCATATCAATATTTTTTGTAAACTGAAGAATGGATTACCATTGCTTCATCTTGTATGCGATCGATGAAATGTTTAGAATAATGCACAAAGAGAAAAATCTACAGTCCCATTCCACCCGACTTTCCCCCATATAGCAAAAGGGAAAATAAAGAATTAGCCAGTTCCTTAAAGCTCCTGATATGCACTATATGGCCAGAGATGACCGTCCACTTGCGATTTTAGACATTTTGTTAAATATCTAGAAAAATGTATGAGGAATTATCCGGAAAATCTTAGTGTATAAATATAATACACTACTTGGCCATTGATTATCGTCCACTTGCGATTTTAGACATTTTGCAAGATATCTAGAAAAATACATGAGGAATTATCCTGAAACTCTCAGTGTATAAACAATACAGTACAGGTCTTCTATTTCCGTGAAGATTTTTTCCAGTAACTTTATAGGGGACCGCCAACAAATTAAAAAATGTATGAATATCTTTTGGATAACCCTGTCAAAACTAATGCGTCAAAAGCGCTCAAACTGTAGATTGTGATTAAGTGGCTTATTGTTATAAACTGTGTTCATTTTTATGTCGGTAGCATGTATACTCGTAGAGAAATGAAGGTTTTTATAAAAATACTTCCAAATTTTTCCAAGATTTTTGCTTATAATTTGCAGAGTTCTTAATATAAAATAATATTTTCTGAAAATGTGACAAACAACATTGCACATAATATTGAGAACTAATATTAAGAACTAATTTTATATTAAGAACTCTGCAAATTATAAGCAAAAATCTTGGAAAAATGGGGAGTATTTTTATAAAAACCTTAATTTATCTACGAGTATACATGCTATCTGCTATACGTTGTATTTGGGGAATCGCTATCCAAGCAATATTTGGCAGCCAAAACTTGTGGAAACGAACAAGTCGGCCCAAAACAATAATATTACCGGTAAACAACTCCTCAAATACAACCAGCAGCGCGTGAACGTAAGTGCGACATTGCGTTGTGCCAAAAAAAGCACATGGAGAAAGGAAGACACTTATTTGCAGCAACTTAAGATTTATTAATTATAATGATGAATATATTTTACCGTGGCCACGTACTAACTTTGAAAGAAAAAAAATACATTATTGGATTTGGAGGTGCTGAATCATCATACAGTTCCGATAAGAGGAAAGTCTCTTGTCATGTAGATCGGGTAGACAGTCCAAATTATGTGCACTACGGGAACAGTTTAATCTATGAAGATTTTCGATGATCGAAGACGGCAAAGGCTTTTCCACAATAGCAGAACTCCACACTTCAAATTGGAGACTAAGAATCGCTGGTTCTCACGATGACTCTCTACACATTACCGCCGGAAAGGATGAAGTACGTCGATCAAATTCCGCAGCAAGATCACGTTGACAGCTCTTGAAGTTCCCGGTATTTACGTAGCCTCAATTGGCTGGAGGGACTACTAGCACCGTCACACTGATAGACACTAACACTTTGGTAAATCCTGTTGTGTACATATGGAATTTACGATAACTAAAGTCTTTTACTGGAGTTGGAGGGAAACTGTATGCCAAAAATGCAATAAAAATACACAGTGCGGGGGCTTTTAAAAAGGATAATAACATTGCTGCAACATTCGCAATTAGAGATCTTATTCTCTCAAAACTTAACAAAAAAAGATCTATCTGTCAGATGCCCCTCAGCAAGGCGCTTGTTAGAATCATTCTTTTGTCGCGTAATCCTAAAAAAAGGAGACTCTTCTGTCCCGACGCTAACCCTCGAGAGGGCAGCGCCGGGCCACGGCAACACCCCCTATAGTCAAGGCCTCCGCAGCGAATTCCAGAAGTTTCAATATGGCTGCCCCTACAGTCCGAAGGTCCGACTCCCCTTTTACCGGTGACCTTTATTCGCAAATACCTAGTCAGTGTGCGTCAGGTCAGTCCAGCGCTAGTACGGCATGTTTCAATTCTGGCGTTTCGCCATTTTCTATTTTGTTTTGCGTTGTACAAAATTTGGATATTATAAAGACTAAAAGTAAGTGTTATCTTTTTTTCCTTATGTCACTGTTTTAACAAAGCTTTAAAGGTAATTTCTGTTAAACACACTTGTAAGATTAGTGATTACCGATTTAGTTTTCTAGCTATATGTATTGCAACAGTGGCTTTCAAATCATTTACATCTATGGTGAATTAGTATTTTGTTTAAAATAATTATAAAAAAAAAAACATAATTTTGCTTCTCATCTGAATTTTTATCCTGTTGATTTTAACTTTCAGTATTTCCTCACGGGATTTTGTTATTATTTATATGTAATATATCTTTATCAGAAAATTACTGCCCTTTAGCAATTGTTTATTTCTTTGTTTATTAAGTATTTTTCTAAATTCCAGTTTATTAGTTTGAATCCGAATTTACTTATTAAATTATATAATTTTTCTCGCTATCAGTTTAAAAATAGTTTACTATAAGTAATCTGGGTGCGCTGTTTAAATTAATTCATAAAATATTCAAAGAGTTTGTTTATTGCTATTACAGCTTTCATTAGCATATTAATTAGCTTCAGCTGTTAAATTGCTTTTGATATTTTGACAATTATCTTTTCCTTCTTTCTACTATACTTTTCTGTACTCTTAATTTGAAAGTTATTTTTATGGAAACAGATTTTTTTTTTTCTTTAATATTAGTAGATATTTTTTAGTAATAATAATAATAGTAATTTAAAACTAATTTATAAATTGATCAAGAACAGACACTTTCTTTAATAATAATAATAATAGTAAAGTATAATAATAATAGCAATTTAAAGATAATTTATAGATTGATAAGGAATAGATTTTTGTTCTTTAATAATAATTTATAATAATAATAATTTTAAAATAATTTATAGATTGATACTGAACACATTTTTTTCCTTAATAATAATAATTCTTTAAAATGTATATTTTCATAATTTATAGATTGGCAATTGACAGATTTTTTTCAATAATAATTTATAATAATAATTGTAATTTAAAAATAATTTATAAATTAATAAGAAACAGATGCTTTCTTTAATAATAATAATAATAGTAATGTATAATAACAATAGCAATTTAAAGATAATTTATAGATTGATAAGGAATAGATTTTTTTCTTTAATAATAATTTATAATAATTATAATTTTAAAATAATTTATAGATTGATACTGAACACATTTTTTCCTTAATAATAATAATACTTTAAAATTTATACTTTAATAATTTATAGATTGGCAATTGACAGATTTTTTTTCAATAATATTAATAATAATAATTTATAATAATAATTGTAATTTAAAAATAATTTATAAATTAATAAGGAACAGATGCTTTCTTTAATAATAATAATAATTTAGAATAGTAATATTAATTTAAAAATAGTTTATAAATTGATAAGTTGTTGCATCTTTTTTTTTTCTTTGTTCCAATGCCACTTGATATTATATTTAATATTAATTTATACGATTAAACAATCTTACAAGGAAATACTGAATAATAAAAAAGGTTAAAGCTAGAAAGCAAATAAAATATACCTTACTTATTTATTATTATTTGTTTTGATTTAATAAAAAACATTTTATATCTTACATATGTATAACAGAAATTATTACATAATAATGATATTAAGACAATGACATAAGTAAATGAGATAACACTTAGCATTCTGTCTTTAAATAATTCTCATCAAATAAGAAAAAAGTAAACAAATAAGACACATGGGAGTGAGTGTGAAAAGTGTGTGTGTGTGTGTGTGGGGGGGGTGTATTTGAAATGAAAAAACTCTTCTCACACAACATATTATTTAGTACATTTTTTTCCCAATTCTTTTTTTTTTTTTTTTAATCAAGTCATCAAATTCCAGTTATGTAAACGAATTTAGCTTCAGGATTATGAAGCTAATTTACAATATAAATTTTAATATATTTTTTAGAAAAAATGATGTACTGTTATAATTTTAACCTTAAGTTTTTTTGCTGAGTTTTTTTTTTCTCTTTTCTTTCTATTATTTTCATTCTTTCTTTTCTTCAATGTATAAGTTCATTTAATGTTTTAATATAGATTTTTTTTTTTTTTTTATCCTACTTATTTAAAATAGTGTGATATTGATAATGTAAAAGAAATATTCTATTTCTAAATTAAATCACATCTATTTAAAAATCCAAAGCTCAAATCTAATGCAGTTTCGCCTCTTATAAAAATTTGTATTTTAAGTCCTTTTTAGTATATTTTTTAAACAATAAGTAACCCTCTTAATTTACAACTTATATTTATAGGAAATGACAATTATTTACTTGATTACACATTCAATTAACTGAAAAAGTAAACACTATTGCTAAAAATTTTGAAAATTACAAGAAATGCAACTTTGTGTGAGGATTATTACATTCATATTACATTCCATATACATTCATATTATGGACGTGGGAAGTCGGACATCGCGATCGGCCATTTTGAAACGGTGTGAAGGCCTTGACTATAGGGGGTGTTGGCCACGGACGTCTTTCGCTAACGCTGCTCTCTCTCAAAGTGTCAAATAAATCAGAAAATCTTCCTCCCTCTCACGGCAGCGCGCGTGCGCTCAGCCAATCAGAATCTCGCATCACCCGACGCTAGGAATGATCTGGAACAAACATGCGTCATCAAGGGATGGACGCTGAGATTTCAGCGGGAAATTTGTACCAAAACGACGCTTCCGGAATGTCGTAGAACATTCTAAGCCCCGATGACTCATGTCCAGCATCTAGGAGGTATCAGTAAAGAAAATGGCGATGCTCAAAAAGGAAAAATTAGCGATCGTCACATAAAAAATACGGAAATTATCTTAAATTTTGAAATAGCATAAATTACGTATTATACGATTAAAAGACTGGGCAATTACATGATAATGATCTATATTTAAAACTAGGACTGATTAATATAATTTTAAGAATGAATAATTAATAATAAAATAATTTAGAAAAATATTATTTTGTATATTGCTATTATGTCAAATAGGGAAGCTGCGATGTATTAAATGAAAATATTGGATTTATAGGATATATTAATGAAATTATGGAAGATTAAAATTATTATTATTTTTTTTTGAAATGAGTATTAATTAATTAATTTTTCTTAAAATAATGATCTGAATTTTTTTTCTGAAAAAAAAAAAATCTGAAAAATTTCCCTACATCCTAGCACTATCGACATAAAAATGAACACAGTTTATAACAATAAGCCACTTAATCACAATCTACAGTTTTAGCGCTTCTGCTGCATTAGTTTTGACAGGGTTATCCAAATGATATTCATTATTTTTTAATTTGTTGACGGTCTCTTATAAGGTTTCTGGAAAAAATCTTCACGGAAATATATGACCTGTACTATTATGTGTATACACTGAGAGTTTCAGGATAATTCCTCATGTATTTTTCTAGATATTTAACAAAATGTCTAAAATCGCAAGTGGACGATAATCAATGGCCAGATAGTGTAGTACAAGTCATATATTTCCCTGAAGGTTTTATTCAGAAACTCCAATAGGGGACCGTCAACAAATTAAAAAAGAATGAATACCTTTTGGATATCTTTTGGATAAATAACCTGTCAAAACTAATGTAGCAAAAGCGCCCAAACTGTAGATTATGATTAAGTGGCTTATTGTAATAAACTGCGTTCATTTTTATGTCGATAGCATGTATACTCGTAGAAAAATTAAGGTTTTCTACGAATCCGAAAAACAGTCTAAAATTTACTTAAGATTTTTGCTTATAATTTGGAGAGTTCTTAATATAAAGTAACATTCTTTTCAGAAAATGTGACAAACAACATTGCACACAATACGTAATCAGAATTAAAAAATAATAAAAATTGTTCCAATATTGAGTAGGTTTACTAAATAATTTTTCACTGCGCATGCGTCAAAGATATCAAAATTTCATTTGCATATTATGTTAGCCAAATGTATAGAACAACTTTTGTGAAAGTCTCAAAATCACATCTTGAAAATTTTGAAAATAATCGTCAATAGAATACGTTGAAAATTCGTTATTCCCAAAATGAAGGAAAAACAGGAGGGGTTGTATCCATATATTCATTGATTAGTGTCAATATAGGATACATAATAGGGGCTAATAAATTATAACTAATAAATTTAAATAAAATTCCTCATTTTTTTTATTATTATTACTGGTATGGAATACCTGTACATGTTAGGGAAATTCGTTGCTAATCTGGAATAGACACTTTGTTGCAAGATATGTTTTGTAAATATGGTTAATAATGTAAATAGTTTGTAACTCTTAATGATAATACAGGAAAAGAATATCTGAATGACAAGTATGAGTTGGTCATGTAATTTTCTCGTTCTGTCCGAAAATAGGCAATAAAGAGGAAAGTGCCCAGTTAAACTGATGGCATTGAGCTCGCAGGCTATACATACAACTGTATATTATACTCTTATTTCAAAGAATATTGCCTTTCCAAAAATAAAATAAATCAACTGTAAGTTATATGACAGTGGATTAACTGCCATCCCTCTTTATACTTAACCAATGAGCCCCTAAAACTAATCAGGGAAGTGCCTTATCAGAGTGAACCTATTAACAAAATTTGAAGAAAATGTGATAATTCTGCATGATTTCTGCATATTTATATAAATTAAGGATGGTTTCACTCTCTTCTCCCCCCCTTCATATTTAACCAATGAACCTCCAATGCTAATCAGTGAAGAACCTTATCAGAATGAACCCACATATAAAATTTGAAGCAAATCTGATATTTATATAAAGAGTTATCACGTTACATACAGAACCTGCGGGCACATTAGCTGTCAGGCTTTGATAGCCTTGTGAGCTATAATTTAAATTTTATTTAAATTTTATTCTTTCTTTTTTTGTTCATCTATGATTTTTGCTGTACTTTGATGTTACATTTTAATTCGACTGTCTTGTTGTGTGTTTTCCTTAATGTGTTATTATTATTATTTCAGATAATGAACTTACATTTATAGTACTTACATTACCATGATTGATACAAGAAAAGTTTCCGACTCTTTATCATGAAGAAGGTGCAGAAATTTCTGTGTTTCAACCTGTTACTGTGCTCCGCAACTCAAGCAACTTGTTAAATTACTCATGCTATGTATTAATTTTATATAAACAGTTAATTACCAAAACTGATAATTTTATAAGCTTAGTTACTTTGTGGTATGCATTATTTTGGTTGTTTAACGTTAACTATAGCAAAAGCCAATTTAAATTTTTATCATTTTTATTAGATACTTATGTCTTCAAAATTTTCTCAGTGTCATCAGTTCCACATAATGTTACGTCTTTGTTTAATAATATTTAATATATTCTTGGTGTTTACAATAAAAAGATTATTTGAACTAAAAGGTTGTTTTTTTTTAATTCAGTGTTTTATTCCTTTCATTATAATTACTCTTTAGATTAAAATTTCAGATGCAATAAGTCAAAACACAAAAACAATTTGGCAGAAAGTTTTTTGATGTGGATACAGGACTAGAAATCAGCAGCCGTTAGCCGTCAAATGAAACTAAATTATAGAAAAATTATTCCTAGTCGTCAAATCTTGATAACTAGCTTTCTTTAACTTTAATTTTTGTTTAGCAAATGCTTTCATTTGTATTTTAGCATACATCCCCCTCCCTCTGCACCATGACATTAGCACATGTCTTAAGAATTTTGAACCTTTCAATAACCTCTAAGTTAACTTCAATTTCACCAATGACTGATAAAACTGGTCCTTGGATATTACACCCCTGTAAACAAGATTTTCTTTTATTATGAGATATTTCTGCATCCTTATATGTTCCTAAAATAAGAAACTGTATTAAAATCGTTTTAAAATTTTTGTATTCCCTTCCTCAAACAAACAAACAAAAAAAAGTGTGATTTGGAAATGTTTTAAATGCCACACCGTAATTGGCAACCAAAGATTCATTTATTTGCTAACTTTTTATTTTCTGATGTACTGTTAGTCTCGGATTTTTTAAAAATTAGCTTATCCCTAGTTATATCTAAAGCTCATATTTTCTCTCTGTGGACATATTTGCTTGATTATCTGTTTTGTACGCATATTAGCTTTATAAAAAGAATAAGTTTTTCCAGAATCCAAATATTGTAGTTTAATCAGGTTTCATACTTATGGAAAGTCAGTTTTTATTTTGTTTAGTAAGAAAAAGTGTTTAATATATAAAGTTTCCTCCCCACTTCCCTTCAATACATTAAAATTAAATATGCAATGCAATATTATTAGTATTAACATGGTTGTGAAAAGAAATAAGAAAATATGAAATGCAGTTGGCACATCAAAAAAAAATTGTAGGCATTATTTTGACACCTTACATACAGTTCTTAATTTCTAATCCTGTGTGGATATATGCTATAAAATATGGATTTGCATAAGTTCACTATAAATGTAAGTACTACATATATTGTAAAAATGATTTTTTTTTACTCTATTTCATCTGTGATTTTACCACAACTATAAAATGAACTTATTTTCTATAATTCATTTCATAGCTTGATGGCTAACTTTCTGGAAGAATTTTAAAGAATATGAAGTATTTTTACTAATTTAAAAGTTACACAGCATTTATTACATATTCTTTTCTAATTTGTGTTTTACATTTTTTTAATTAGATACAGCAGCGTAGCTGAAAAAATATCGGTGCGTTGTTTGACATTAATATTTCACAACTAAAATCTGAGAAACGCTTATTTTAAAATTTTGTAGCATTTCTTCTATTATATGAAAATCTTAATCCTCCGAAAAGTTCACGACCGTCAAAATGATCAGTAACTAATATGTTCAACGAAGTGTTCGCCTCATGGAAGCAAAATAATTTTAATGGAACTTCCAGCCGTATTGCGGCCTTCACATGGAGCAAAAACAACATTGATCTTCAACACCCATCTGCGTAGATATTTAATAACAGGTGTATTGCCTTCGAACAATCAGATCTTAACTCACTTGACTTCTGTAGAAAAGCTAGAAATAGAAACTCCCCAGTTTGCATTGTATGTGATGCGAAATTATCAAGGCATAGAATGATTTAAATCAGAATTATCTGCAGCGGACTGTCAATTCGGTGATTTTTCGTTTTCAAACTTGTGTAAAAAATAAATATCAAGCCAGTGAACAATTTGTTAAAATATTGTTATTTCTTTTACTTTTTTATTATTAAATTATGGCATATATTTTACAGGATATAGCATTTTTCTGTGTCCCCATACTTTTCAGTTGCCCTGTATATAAAATAATGAAAATACATGTCAAGCAATATACTATGTGTCAAAAAAGATGGTTACGGATTACTTCTGATAATATAAGAAAATTATAAAAATATTCATATGAAGATAGTAATTCAATTTGTACTTTCTCTTATTTTGGGAGTCAAAAAACATCAAATTTTTATAATGTTCCTGCATCTAAAAATGCCCAATCACAAAAATATTTACTGACCCTTTCTTAAACATACCCAAAAAGATTAATCCAAACATATGAGATAGAGACAGTCAAAAATCATTATTTATTTCATTTTACAAGAACTTCAAAACATAAAATTGAAAATCAGGCTTCAAATTGCATGACAAAGTCACAATATTTGACTCTAACTCAGTGATTTTTAGAGGCAGAAAATAGGTGTAGAGGTTGTGTAAATTTTGCGATTTATTCTAACAAAACCTTTTGGGTATGACTAACAATGCAATAGTGATGACTTATGATTGGTGATTTTGAAATGCAAAGACTGTATAAAAGTTAAAATTTTGAATTTTTCTTAAAATACTCTCCATGTAAATGAAAGTACAATTTGAATTCTCTGTCTTTCTATGATTATTTTTGTAGTTCATATTATCCCTCTCTGAGTTACAAAAATATGCTACAATTTTTCTTTGGACATCTGATAATGAGTTTAAAAATATAATATTCCATCAATCTAAAAGAAAAAAAAAGACTCAAAATATTGACTGATAATGATAATTTTCTCTGCAGAATTCAATCTAAAAATGGGTAAACACTTTGTATTTCATGATTCAAACCAATAAAATTTCTTGACAAGCAGGGTGGGGGGAGGGGGGGTTGCAACTGTGGGCCATAGATTGTGAGTGCTATTGCTTGTAGGATGCCACAGGGCACACTGGATTATGTGTTTCATCCGTTCACCCTCTGGGGCACTCTGGATAAGTGGTATCATTATTCTCCCATGAGATGCCATTCTTTCACCCCTTAAGGTTCCCTGGATGAGGGGTGCCATTACTCTCCCCTCAGATGCGATCCTTTCACCCTCTGGGGCACCCTGGATAAGGGGTGCCATTACTCTCCCCTGAGGCGCCATCTTTTCACCCCCTGGGGCACCCTGGTTAAGGGGTGCCATTACTCTCCCCTGAGATGCCATCATTTCACCTCTGGGGGCACCCTGGATAAAGGGTGAGATTATTCTCCCCTGTGGTGCCATCGTTTCACTCTATTGAACACTGTGGATAAGGGGTGCCATTATTCTTCTCTGAGGTGCCGTCCTTTCACCCCCTGAAACACCCTGGATTAGGGGTGCCATCCTTTCACCCTAGTTAAGGGTGCCATTTTAGCTCCTCTAGGGGTGTCACCAGTGAGACAAGCCTTTCACCCCTAAAAGGTGCAATGTGTCACCATTAGTTTTAACAGTGATTGCTCTGATTTGTTCATTTTATAAACATTTATAACTTAATAAATATTATATTTCAAGCTGTCTTTTTTTTTGCATAAAATGTTTGGAACTGAAAATATTTCATTATAATTACATTTTCTGCAAATTTAACATTAAAAAAAGATATGCAAAAAGATAAAAAGGAAATAACGCAATGTAAGTATGAAAAATTGCCTTTTCTAAGCTTATTTGAGCTGTGAAAATTATTATTTCAATCCTAGAAATTTTGAAATATGTATCTTTTATACACAGTTTTTTTAAGCGCACATGAAAAATGAAAAATGATAAAATGAAGCAAAATGAAGCTGATTTTATTAAATATATGACATCATGTTGGGACAATTGTGTGAAAATGCCGTAGTTTTTCGTGATTGTTTTGATTTTAATTGTTGTTCATGGATTTCTTGTTAAGGTTTGCATTTTTATCTATGATTTAAAACATATTTCATTCTAGCGCTATTATAGAATGCTTCCAGAATTTAGTAGCAACTTACACAACATTTCGGTGTCTTACAAAATATATGAACCAACGGGAAAAACCGGGTGCCCCTACTGAAACGAAAAAGCGGTATCCGGCAGTCATTTAAGCTTTGTACAAAGGGCGGTTATCAGTATTCTCTCAAAACATCAGTTTTAATTCTCTAGTATTTAACGTACGACTTAAATAGGCAAAAAGAGAAGTTAGTCAAAGGATTTTACACACTTTCTAGAAGTGTTAAGAGGAAACAAAAAAAAAAGTACCACTAGAATGTAAAAAAAAAAAATAAATAAATAAACGCAAATGGAAAATTAAAGTATAAATAGGTAGACCTTTTGCTTACAAGTGAGTGGCACGTAGTTTCCCTGCAGTATGCCACCTGCGTATGTTAAAATTACGTGATACGACGCGACGTCTAATATAGCACGTCATCTTACCTCAAGTTGAAATTTTACTACACATAATTTTTTACATTTTCCAGCCCATATATAAATAAAAAAATTAATTTCATGCCCAAATTAGATTTCAAGAACTCATAATGTTTTTTACATATTTTTGAACACATGTGTGCCCCATATATTTTAAATAAAGATCTATTGAATATATCCCCTTAAAATTTATGGGGTTTCAGAAAACATACTATTTGAGAATAAAAATAAGCAATTTTTATTTTGTTTTAAAATTAAAAAAAATCAATAAAAAAAGTAATCCTATTACTTAAATATCTAAACCCCAAAAATATAAAAAAAATTTTTTCAAGTCCAATATGGAAATCACTGTAGCTCTAAACGATTTTTTTTCTATTCGAATGTTTTTTCCAGAGTCTTAAATTAGGGCAATTCCTCTTGGTTCACATGCAAAATTAGATCCAGATATCTATCGATATAAGAAACAATAATGAGAGCATATTTAATGCAATCTAAAAGGAAGTGAATAGAAACAAATAGAATCTAATTCGTGGAATGCACTCCGGTATTTACACGGTATATACACTCTGTCAACCATTATTCAGTTCCCTTAAAAAATCAATATCAAAATGGAAAGAAATTTTGACAGAAAATTAAATCAAACATTTTATGTCACTAAAAAATTATTATTTAATGTTTATTTTTGCTAAAAACTGTATGTAATATCATAAATAATATTTTATATTTTTGGAAGAAACATTCAATTTTTTTTTAAATAGCAGAAATGTTACTTAAAATCTGAAAACATCAAGTATAATTACTTAAAATCTATTATTTAAAATCTAAATACTTAAAATATATTACATAAAATCTAAATCCTTAATAACCAATAAATATTTTGATTCAAAACCGAAATACTTCCAATATGAAATCCTGCATCTCAAAATATTTTTTTTTCTGAAAAATTTGCTTCATCCCTAATCAGATAAAATGCGATTTAAAAATTTCCGTACAGTTTTATTTTCGAATGTTCTTTTCTATTATCTCAAATTAAGGTAATTCGTCTTTGTTTACACGGAAATCACGATCCATATCTTTATCGAGTTATAACATAATGAAGAGAGAAAATTTGATGTATGCTGGGAAGATATGCACAGAAATCGATATATTGTACTGAATCGTGTAATATATTTACTCTATACATTTCTATTGAGTTCCTTTTGAAAATAAAAACGAAAATTAAAGAAATCTAGACAGAAAGTTTAATCCAAAATTTTATAAATAACCAAAGAATCCTAATAAGATAAAATAGGACTTCAACAATTTCCTTGTAGTTTTCTTTTCGAATATTCGTTTCTATTATCTTAAATTAGGGTAATTCAATTTCGTTTACACGGAAAATAAGATCCTAATATCAATTGATTTATAACACATTGATTTATAACCAAAATATCACCACTCTGTAACGTCGCATTGTGACTTAGATGTGAAAATCTTAGAAAACTTAAAATAATTACAAAAAGTCTGTAAAACATGAAACTTAATGTAAAATTATGTTTTTGTTTTGGCAATATATAAAAAATACGTCACTGTGATGTCACTTCCTGTAACGTTCATCACAAATATGTGACATAATACCACCACATTTTAAAATCGCAATGTGACAAAATCATGAACTTAAAAAACTTTTGAATCAATTCTTGAATCAATTTTTAGCTGATATATCAAATAAAAATTGCATTCAAAAGAACTATTGTGGCGCTGACTTGGTGAAACTTATTCCAGTCTGTATCACAATAATTAATATTGAACTTAACTTGTACGGCAAAAATCTTCTTGCAATTTTTGTTTTTGTATGTTGTTAAGTATGTTTTTAAAAAAGTTTTTTTACAAGATTTTTGTCCTACAGAAAATTAATATGAAAAAAATTACAGATTGTCAAAGAAAAACTTTTCATTCTTTATAACACTTTTTTTTATTTTTTTAAGAAGATGTGTATTTACTACGTTTGATAACATTACTTAAAAATATATATTATTATATATAATACTATGTTTTATCTAATAAACTCTAATTGTTAATATTATTTACAAAAAGAAAAAAAAGGGGGGTTTATAAATAATTTTTAATTTTAATTGTTTTGAAACTGACAAAAGTAAAAGATAAATTAAATTACCAAATTCATTAATTAAGTAATAAATAAAAAAGTTTAGCTAGAGACACTCTTATTAAATTATTGTGTATTTAACTTCAAAATCTGTTGTTTACAAAATGAAATGAACGGTCATGCGCATTTAAAAATTCATGATCGTCGACAGACGACTTTTTACCGGAGAATAAAATAAAGTTCTAAGGTGCCAGAAATAAATTTGCGGGAGAGCATATGGCAGTTTATGTGCGCGTATTGAAACGGATTTAAAAATTTAAATAAGAAATCATCAAGAGCAATTTTTAGTTGATATATCAAGCAAAGAATGAGTTCAAGAGAATTATTGTGGCGCTGGCTTGGTGAAAATGATTCCAGTCTGTGTCACAATAATTAATATTGAACTTAACATGATCGACAAAAAGCAATTTGGATTGAAAAACGTCAACAAAACATAGGTAGGATGTTTTTTCTTTTTGCTCTTTGTTTTATCATTATTGTTATTATTAGAACGATTTTAGTTAGCTTTTCAAAAACATTGTTTATTTTGTTTATATAGAAAACTTCACCATCAATAATTTGGATCAGGTTATTAAAATTAGTGATTTTAATTGCATTTTAATCTAATTTGTTTCTTTATTTAGAAAATCTGGTCAAAACAAAATGTTTCCATAAATATAGCAGCATTTGGAAGGGTATTATAATCAATCGTTTATACAATTACTAAGCATTTTATGCTAATTAAAATATTTAATATAGAAATCCTTTTTTTTAAATAAAGTTATTTGTAAACATACTTTTAAAATATTTGTATCAAGGAATGTTATGAAAAATGGCATAGTTTTATTATTTTTTTAAATTGCATCTGCTCTGAAGAGAAATTTATAAAAAATAGGGTAACAAAAAGAACTATTAAAAGAGATCCTGAATATGCAATAATAATAATAATAATTGTTTAATGTATTTTTCAACCTAACAAATATTATAAAATTTATAGAAGAAGTAATCATAGTGGGTGAAAACCTCTCAGTTGATAAACATTCTTATTGGAATATTTTCAAAGTATAACAACTATAAGTCTGAATGAAAATTTAGAAGTTACTCAATCAATAAGAGTTAAAATATGATTGTGCTTTAGAAATAACACTAAATTTTAAAATATGTATTATATGCACTATTAATATACATCATGATTAAAATGGCTTTCTTATTTATAATTACCGTCTAAACGTGTAAATAAAATATTAATAATTTTATTTAACGTGTATGTGGTTTTATTTCAAGTTTATGGTCGGAAGTTTCATAGGGTATGTATGCTAGCAACAGACAACCTTCCAGAAATGGACTTCATGTTTATTGGTTCATAAAACAATAACTAATAAATATTTTGCTTTAATTATTTTTTCATAATTTCCATTAGCATGTATTACAGTCTGGGCTATTTTTGACAGCTTTTAATTAAACCAATCAGGAAGCAGAAAATACTGTTTCAAAGTTCCACTGTTTTACAGTGAAAATCTTAATGAATATGCTAGGAGCTGCCTTTATTTAATAAATTTTGGTATTCTTTATTTTCTTACAAAATCTGAATGTTTTCGTTTGAATAGTAATAGCAAATTTTGAATTTTATATACTAATGACCATTTAAAAAATGTCCTTTATTTTTAAGGTTTTAAGAGGGGTGTTCATTATTGGGATAGTTAATTAGTCATTTTCCAATAATGAACACCCAATGTAGACAGTTTTAGTAATGTTTATAGTGCATGAAATTTTTTTACATAACTGAAAATCTAAATAATTAAATTTTGTATTTAAATTTTACATGCCAAAATGGACACAAAAACAAAATTATTATTTAATTATGTTATCATTTAATGTGTATATTTTCATAAATAAAGATGTAATTTTGGCAATCAATTATTAAAGTTATTTTAATCAATAAGCTTTTTTTAAATATGTTTTTTACTGCAGGCAAACTTTGATGTAAAATTACCCCTTCTAAATATCTGCAACATGCCCAAAAGTCAATTACTTTTACAGTTAGCTGAAAAATAAGATTTTATTTATTGTTACTATCTTCCAAAATAGCAACTGTTTCCAAAATATTATTTTTAGAATTCTCAACATACTTGTATTATTGGTACGAGTTATATTTGTTTTCATACAAAATTTACGTTTATCAATGGACTAGTTTCAGATCGTTGGTAGTAAAATGTAAATTTAAGATTTGTAAATTTTGTAAAATTACAAAGCTAAAGATAGCTAGAAATAGATAGTTGCAAAAGTAAGTTTGTATATTTTATAATTTTTTTATTTGTATGTTGACAATAATGATGAAAAATGTGTCATTTTCTGCTTATCAAAAGTATTACAAATATCCAGAATTTATTGTTTTTATGTTTGAATTTATTTTTTTACGTATCTAAAACAGCATTCGAGTATTTGCAGTTTCAAAATTAAATTGCCTATAAAATTGTTGTTTGATTTAAAAATTGTGTCAACACATTTATCTTATGTGTTTCTACACCCTTTAAGTACCCTGACCGTGTTTTTCAGTCACATAATTATAGAATTTAAGGCGCATCACTAATCACAGAAAAAGACTCGGGTGATAATGTAAAGCCTATGGGAGCACTCTTTTCAAATATCTTACTCAAATTTTAATACTTTTACATGATTTTTTATAGGATAGCTGAGGACGATCCACAACCAGTATAGTTTTTACTTTTTCAATTTTGGATTCGAATAAAAAAAAAAAACCTTAAATTTCAAAACCGGTTTAAACCGGCTCTGAAATTGAAACCATCATAATATAAAAAATATATAAGCAAAATCGAAAAAGTAAAAACTAGGCCGGTTGTAGATCGTCCTCAGCTATCCTATGAAGAAAAAAACATATAAAAATATGAAAATTTGAGCGAGATATTTAAAAAGAACATACCCATAGACTTAACATTATCATCCGGGTCTTTTTAGTGACTATTGTGGAACCTAACGGGCTGATTTAATACATAATTTATATCAATGTCTTTTTTTTTTGCCGAGAATAAAATAACCTCATTTGCATTGAATAAAATAATCTGTGACGATGGTGACAAGATTGTGAAGACACTTTGGGACATTTTTGTGAATATTTTGTAATTTGTGACGATTTTGTTATTAACTTTGTGATGGTGGCTACATTGCCAGTGTTGTAATGTTACACTGAGACACAATTATACAGTTATGAACATTGATATATAGTGTAAAATCATTTACATCTTTTACAAAACTTTATTATATTTTGACGATATATCTCAATTAAAACTTCAGAGCTGCTATAAAAAGATAGTTTCTGCATCAAACTGCAATGCTATACAGACTTTATCAAAACAAAATATTTTTTGATTGCTTATATTTAATGAATCATTAAATATTCACGAAAAAAATCTGAAGACCGCTTAAAAGGTTAAACAGAAATGTTTCTTTCATAATTTTAATGCTTTTTAAAAAACAAATAGCTAAATTTCAAATAATTGTGACTGATCGAATATTCAATTGTCTTAAATATTTCCATTTATTGCAACAGAAATAAATATGTAACAAAGATTAAAATCTGTATGGTATTGCAATTTGATTCAATAACTTTATTTATTATTTTTTTTTTCATAGAAGCTTTCAAGTTTGAATTGAGATATATTGCCAAATTATAATAAAGTTTTGTAAAAGATGTAAATGATTTTACACTACATATCAATGTTCATAACTGTATAATTGTGTCCTAGTGCAACATTACAGCACTGGTAATGTAGCCATCGTCACAAAGTTAGTAACAAAATCGTCACAGATCACAAAACATTCACAAAAATGACACAAAGTGTCTTCACAATCTTCTCACTATCGTCACAGAATAGTCACAGTTTCAAAGATAATTTTGTCATAAATGACACATTTTTCACATTTTAGTCACACCGTGACTTCACAAAGTGGTCACAATGTGACGTCACAAAAAAGCTCTAAAACGGCAATAACGACTTCACATTTTAGTCACTGTGACTTCACATCGACGGTTACAAAGTCACATTGTGACTTTGCCCACATAGCATGCATGGTCACAGTGACGTCACTGTGAGTCACTTTGGTCACGTCACATCTGTGACTAAAATGCCACCCTCAGTGACGTCACATTGTGACTGAAATGTGACGTCACATCTGTGACCAAAATGCCACCCCTCAGTGACGTCACATTGTGACTGAAATGTGACCTTCTTAGAAAATTAAAAAATATATACAAAAATTCTTCAAAAGATGTTATTTAATGGAAAAAATATTTTTCTGTCAACTCTCATAGCATGCATGGTCACAGTGACGTCACTGTGGTCACGTCACATCAGTGACCAAAATGCAACCACTAAGTGCGTCACATTGTGACTGAATTGTGACCTTCTTAGAAAACTTCCAAAACATGTTATTTACTATAAAATTACACCTTTTTCGACAATTAAAAAAAATTGTAACGTCATTGCATGTAATGCACGTCATGTAACATTTGTGACAAAAACAACAACAACAAAAAAAAAAACACACCATATTATAAAGTTGCAGTGTGACAATTTGAACTTCAAAAATCTTTCAAAATGCCAATAAATATAGAGAGAAATATTTTGAACTGTATTTTAAATAGGCCTTGTAAATGTATTTTGGCGCTTGAATCAGACTGATTTTGTGCTCGTCTCACAAATTAAGGTTTATTTAATATTTAGTAATTCATTTTTTGACATTTCGGAAAGTGATAAAATTTTTTCCAGCAATAACCAAAACTACGAAGACTCACTTATTGTAATGACAATTATCCATTTTCCGTGCCAAATATACAAAACTTAAGGATTTCTTGTCACAAATCTTGTAAAAATCGTGCTGTGAAATATCATTAAAAAATACAGTTACATATTGCATAAAATTTTTACCATTTCAAAACTGTTTAAATAATTTTTAATATTAACGTATTTATGTGTATCTAACATTTGAAATCAAATGTGTAATTTGTTATTTTTGACAGCGAAAATATAGAAAATAGTGCGTAAACATAGAAAATACTTGGATTTAAAAACATGGATGTTTTACACGTAATTATAAGTAAGGATATTGAAACGGTTTTTTTAGACCGAAATCGAATCACGGTAATTTTCATATTTTCAGTCGAAAACTAAAATGTCCAAAAGTTGTTTTGACTAATTAATGCATACATAACTATGAATAGTTATTAATTAATTATAAAGGTGGTCCACGGTGGCACTGTGCCTTTGACAAAAACTTTTTATTTTCATATAACATGAAATGTAATTAATTCATCAGCGACACAAAGTGCTTTTCAAATTATACGAATTTCATCTCATAAAAAAATATTTTAGGCCTAATACCTTGATTTATCTTTTATAATGATTTTTGTGAATGATCATATAACTATTTATTCATATTTCAATTTTTTGTTTTAGAGGTACGTCTTTAAAAAAACGTTACTTTACAAGACGCTTTCTTTTGCAGAAAATTTATATAAAAAATTTACAGATTGACAAATAAAAAACTTTTTATTTCTATAACTCCCCTCCCCTCCCGCTCCTTTTTTTTAAAAGAAGATACTATGTATGTTTGCATTTGATACAAGTAATGGTAATGATTAAAAAAATTATATTACCATTAAAACTATTATTTTTACTTTATTAAAACCTAAACAATGTTTTATCCAATAATATCTAATTATGAATTTTATTATTATTATTTAACAATTTGCTTTAACTTGAATTGTTTTGAAACTAATAAAAATAAAAAGTAAAAATACACTTTAAAAAAAAGACATTTTCATAAAATTATTCGTATTTAACTTCCGAAGCTGTTGCGCAGAAAAATAAAAAACTAAACGGTCATGCGCATAGGAAATGAAAATCGTTTGCAAACGAAAGAATAAATAAACGTAAACAGAAATATTTTAAATTGATGACAGACGCAAGAAGTTAGTTGGCTGAAATTTATGGCAGTTGTGAGTAGTTGGATATTGACACGGATTTAACAATTTAAAAAAGAATGTCCACTACAGCTCTTCCAAGCGGCAAAATATAAGTCCGAGAAAATTAATGGGGCTTTGACTGTTAAAATAATTTGGTCTTTGCCACTTTAATTATTATCGGACTTTGTTTGTGCGGCAAGAATAACTAGAACGAATGACTTCGATGAAAAAAGGTATGAAAAATATTTTTCATGGTTGCTTTTTAATTATTATTGTTCTTAGAACGATTTTAATTAGCCTCTCAAAAACATGCTATAAAACATTAATGCTTCATTAATTTTATAAAGTCTAATGCATTCATTATTTATTTTGTTGACATAAAGAACTTGATTTTTAATAATTTGGATTAGGTTGTTACAGGTAGTGATTTTAATTGCATTGTAATCTGCGTTGTTTCCTTTTTTAAAATATGTGGTTAAAATAATATTTTTCCATAAACATAAAATCATATGATAATAAATTATAATAAATCGTAAATATAATTATTAAACATTCAAAAATAATTATATTTTGTAATAAGGAAGCTTTTTTATCAAATAAAATTATTTACAAACATCCTTTTTTAATTTTTGTATTAAGTAATCTTCTGAAACATTGCATAATTTTATTTTAAAAAATTGTATCTGCTCAGAAGAGGAATTTATGAGAGAACGAGAGCTATTAAAAGAAATCGTAGATGTTTGATATTAAAAAAAAAACAATTATGTTAATGATTGTTTAATGTATTTTTCAACTTGTGAAATGTTATAAAATTTCTGAATGGATAGTCATCGTGGGTGAAAACGTTTCATTTGTAAATATTCTTATTGGAATGTTTTCAGAAAGAACTAGAAGTCTGGATGAAAATTTGGAAGTTACGCAATCGGTAAGAATTTAAACATGATTGAATTTAAAACAAATAACTCAAATACTTGAGCGGTATGAAGCTAAAAAGTAATAACTGTGTTTTATTATTAACTTTTCATTTCAGAAACTTTTATTTCCTTTCCTGAATAATTTTACAGAGGTAAATTTCAAAATATCCATTATATGTAGTATAAGTGAACATCGTGATTAAAGTGGGTATTATAAATACTCTCTAATATTATAAATAAAATATTAATATTTATAATTAACGTATTTGTTGTTCTAATTTATGTTTATCGTCGGAGTTTTTATTAGATAGATGTGTCTGTGATGGATAGCCTTGCAGTAATGGATAGCCCCTTAATGTTTTTTGTTTATTAATATACTAATAAATATTTAGCTTTAATTTTTTCCATAATTTCTCTTTGCATGTTTTAATAATATTTTAATATTCATAGAAGACAGTATGTGAAGACAGTTTGTGATTATTTTTTTATTTGTGACAAATTTGTCACTTACTTTGTGACGGTGGCAGCATTACCAATGTTGTAATGTCACACTGGGACACAAATATACAGTTATGAACATTGTTATGTAGTGTAAAATCACTTACATCTATAATTTTATTATACTTTGGCAATACATCTCAATTAAAACTTGGGAGCTGCTATAAAAAGTATGTACCAAAAAAAAGTTACTGAATCAAAATGCCATGCAAACTTTAATCTTTGTTACATGTTTTTTTTCTGTTGCAATAAATGAGAATATTTAAGACAACTGAATATTCGATCTATTACAATTATTTCAAATTTAGCAATTTGTTTTTCTAATAAGCATTAAAATTATCAAAGAAACACTTCCTTTAACGTGCAACACTAGTCATAGAAAAAGACCCGGATGGTAATATAAAGTCCGTGGCAGCGTTCTTTTCAAATATCTCGCTCACATTTTAATATTTTTACATGATTTTTTTGCATAGCATAGCTGAAGACGATCCGTAAGTTTTTACTTTTTTGATTTTGGTTTCAGATTTTTAAAAAAAAATATTTAAATTTAAAACCGGTTTAAACCGGTACTGATATTGAAACTATCAAAATATAAAATATATGCAAGCAAAATCGAAAAAGTAAAAACTAGGTCCGTAGTAGATCTTTCTCAGCTTCCTATGCAAAAAACATGCAAAAATATTAAAATTTGAGCGAGATATTTAAAAAGAAAGCTGCCACGGACTTTATATTATCATCCGGCTCTTTTTCTGTGACTAGTGTTGCACCTTTACGGAAGTGTTTCTTTGATAATTTTAATGCTTATTAGAATAAAAAATTGCTAAATTTGAAATAATTGTGATAGATCGAATATTCAATTGTCTTAAATGTTCTTATTTATTGCAACAGAAAGAATAATGTATCAAAGATTAAAGTTGCATGGCATTACATTTTGATTCAGTAACTTTCTCTTCGAACATTCTTTTTATAGCAGCTCCCAAGTTTTAATTGAGATGTATCGCCAAAGTATAATAGAATTATAGATATAAGTGATTTTACACTAAATAACATTGTTCATAACTGTATAATTGTGTCCCAATGTGACTGCTCAACATTGACAATGCTACTACCGTCACAAAGTTAGTGACAAAATTTGTCACAAATGAAAATATAATCGCAAACTTACTTCACAACCTTGTCACTATCGTCACAGAATAGTCACAGTTTTAATGACAATTTTGTCACAAATGACACATTTTTCACATTTTGGTCACATCGTGACGTCACAAAGTGGTCACAATGTGACGTCACAAACGAGCTCTAAAACGGCCATAACGACTTCACATTTGAGTCACTGTGACTTCACATCGACGTCACATGACGTCACATCGACGGTCACAAAGTCACAATGTGACTTCACAACGACGTCACCGTGACGTCACCATGTCTTACGGGTGTGACCATCGATTGTCGATGTGACGTCACGTGACGTCGATGTGAAGTCACAGTGACTAAAATATGAAGTCGTTATGGCCGTTTTAGAGCTTTTTTGTGACGTCACATTGTGACCACTTTGTGACGTTATAATGTGATCAATTTGTGAAAAGTGTGTCATTTGTGACTACTTTGACATTAATATTGTGACAAACTGTGAAAATTTTTTTAGAAAGTCACATCTTAGTCACAATGTGACGTCACTGAGTGGTGGCATTTTCGTCACAGATGTGATGTGACCAAAGTGACTCACAGTGACGTCATTGTGACGTCACTGTGACCATGCATGTTATGAGGGAACACATCAAGGAATCGATTATTTTTTTTTTGGCTGAAAAAATATTTTATTTTATATACAGTCTGTTATATTTTTTAAATAAGCACACTCATTTAAATTTATAAAAAATGTAAAAACGTAATCCTATTACTCAAAAGTTAAATCCCAGTAACCAATAAAAACCTATGATTCAAAGACCAAATATTCCCTATATGGAAATCAATGTATTTTCAAATGATTTTTTTTTTCGGAAAAATGAGCTGCATCCCTAGATAGAAAAAATGTGATTTGAAAATTCTCCGTATAATTAGTTCTTTTGGAATGTTCTTTTCCAGTGTCTGAAATTAGGGTGATTCGTCTTCGTTCGCACAAAAAAAAAAAAAAAAAGATCCGGATATCTATCTATTTAAGATACAGTGAACAGAGAATATTTAATGTACGCTTCGATGAAATGATCAGAAAAAGATAGACTGAATATATCCCACGACATTGTGCAGAATATATACTCGGTTCACTTCTATTCAGTTTCTTATGGAAAGTAATGTTGAAATGGAACAGAAATCCTGAGAAAAATTTTAATCCAAAATTTTATAAATAACCAAAAAGTAATATTTCTAAAATTCTAAAATATATATTTATAAAAAAAATAATAATTGCATTTCATGAATTGTCTTTTAAATTGCTTAACACAAACTCTCTAATAAAATTATAAAATAACAAGAAAGTAATTCTAGCATTTAAAGATATGAATCATTATAACGAATGAAACATTTTTTATTCGAAGTCTAAATACAGTATGCAAAATCATTGTATCTGTAAACAATCTTTTTTTCGGACAAATTAGCTTCATCCTTAATCAGATAAAATGCAATTTGAGTAATCTCTGTATAGTTCTTTTCGAATGTTCTTTTCCAGTATCTCAAATTAGGGTAATTCTTCTTCATTTACTCGGAAAATAAGATCCAGTGATGTATCGATTTAAGATACAATGAAGAGAGTGTATTTTATGTACACTATGGAAGGTAATGAATAGAAACAAATAGAATGGAATATATTCCACGGCATTGTGCAGTATATTCACTCCATGAACCATTATTCAATTTCTTATGAAAATCAATATGGAAAGGGAAAAAATTTTAAAAGAAAGTTAAATCAAAAATTTTATGTCACTGGAAATTAATTTTTAATTATCTTTTTACTGAAAAAGTTTATTTCATCTAATAAATGGTCTTTTATATATTTAGAATAATCACTCAAATAGTTTATGAAAAAGTAATCCCATTAACTGAAGATCTAAACCCTAAAAATAATACAAAATTTTGTTTTAAAGCCCAAATATTTCCAAAATGGGAATCACGGTATTTCCAAACTTTTTTTTCAGACAAATTAGCTTCATCCGTAATCATATAAAATGTGATTTGAGTAACATCCGTACCATTCTTTTCTAATGTTCTTTTTCAGAGTCTCAGATTAGGATAACATGCCTTCATTCACAGATCCAGAGATCTATCGCTTTATAATACAATGAAGAGAGATACTTTAATGCATGCTGGAAGAAAATCTACAGAAATAGATCAACGTGATATACTGTACAGAATTGTGCAGTATGTTTACTCTGTCCACTTCTATTCAGTTACTTTTGAAAAAAAAAACATCCAAACGGAAAGAAATCATGATAGAAAGTTTAATACAAAATTTTACAAGCAACCAAAGGTTAATATTTCAAGTTATTTTTCTCTCAACTGGTAGACGACAGGTGCTGGATTCGAACCCAATCGCGGCTGTCGGCCTAACCGTTCGGAGTTTTCGTGGTTTTCTTCGAACCTTGCGTAAATACGGGTTAGGTTCCCTTAAAAAGACCCCCACGATGGGCACTCCCCCCCTGGTCCTATATCCCTAGTGTAGATAATCGGACGACAAAAATAAACCAAACCAAATCAATCAAGATATTTTTTGCTGAAAAAATACTTTCATCTTATAAATAGTCTTTTTAATTGCGTAATACAAGCTCTCTATCAAAATTATAAAATGACAAAAAAGGAGTTCTTCCACTGATCTGAACTCCAATAACCCATAACACTTTTTTATTTGAAGCCAAATATACCTTTCGAAATCATTAAATCTCGATACGATTTTTTTTCCAAAATATTAATTTAATCTCTAATCAGATAAAATGTGATTTGAGTAATCTCCGTATAGGTCTTTTTGAATGTTCATTTCCAGTGTCTCAAATTAGGGTAATTTGTTTTCGTCCACACGGAAAATAATATCCGGATAACTACCAATATAAGTTACAATAAAAAAGGAGTATTATATGTATTCTGGAAGGAAATGACCAGAAATATACAGAATGGAATATATTCTACCAAATTGTGTAGTGTATTCACTCTGCAAACTTCTGTTCAGTTCTTTATGGAAATTAATTTTGATATGGAAAAAAATTCTGACACAAAACTTAATCCAAAATTTTATGTCACTGAAAAATTAATAATTAATGTCATTTTTGCTGAAAAAAAAATTATTTTATCTCATAAATACTTTTTTATATTTTTAAAATAAACACTTTTATCAATTTATAAAATAGTTAAAAAATAATCTTATTATTTCAAAATTTAAATCCCAGTAACCAATAAAAACTTTTGATTCAGCGATCAAATACTTCCTATGTGGAAATAACTTTATTTCCAAACGATTTTTTTTCTGAAAAATTAGCCTTATCCCTAATCAGATAAAATGCGATTTGAGTAATCTCCGTACAGTTCTTTTCGAATGCTCTTTTCCAGTATCTCAAATTAGGGTAATTCGTCTTCGCTCACATGATAAAATAAGATCAAGATATCTATCGATTTAAGGTACAATGAATAGAGAATATTTAATGTATGTTCCGATGAATGGAGCAGAAATTGATAGACTGAACATATTCCACGGTTTTGTGCAGTATCTTCACTCTACTCACTTCCATTCTTTTCTCTATGGAGAGTAATATCGAAATGGAATAGAAGCCTGACAAAAAATTTAATCCAATTTTTAACAGTCCCTGGAATTTGATATTAGTTTTTTCTACAAATTCTTTTTTAAAATAAAAGTTATTTCACTTAATTCCATTTATTTTAACATTTTTTTTAATTTTTTAATATATGAATACATGAGTAATGTTAGATAAATTTATAACACGACTGTTCAATTGGTAAATCAATTATAGCAGAAGTAATTTTTCCAAGTGGGTAAAAACATTCCGGGCCAGGATTCAAACCAGGGGTGTATTGGCTGAAGCAGCCAATGCTCTTCCAACTGAGCCATCCCGGTCACGAAAACTGGAAGACTATTTCAGTATCGCGCCAGGTATGTGATCGATAAGGTTATTTGGGTGAAATAGTCCTCAAGTGTTTGTGTCCGGGATGGCTCAGTTGGAAGAGCATTGGCGGCTACAGCCAATACATCCCTGGTTCAAATCGTGGCACGGACTTTTTCACGCACTTGGAAAATTTACATCTGCTAACATGAGTAGTGGTTTGCTTTTAATCTTTCCGAAATAACTAGAACTCATTATTTCTTTCCTAAAACATTGAGAAACTCTAAGAAATTCCGTTAAATATTTTTTTATTAAAGTCATAAAAAAGGAAATTCACTGGATAAAAGTTTGATCCTATTCTATCTTTATCCAAACAATCATCATTGGAGATGTTTATTTCACTTATAAATCATTGCAAGCCTAAATCAGTTTATTTCCAAAAACATTTTCCGCTGTAAAGTAGCATTATTCCTAATGAAGTTGAATGTATTTTTAGATACTTTCTTTTTGATCTTTTCAATTTCAGTAAGAGAATGTTAATCATGACTATTTCTTCTCTGTCCATGCGTAAAATAAGATCCAGAAATCTATAGATTCAAATTAAAATTAAGGGTGGATACTTAGTGAAAGATATTTTATGTGGATGGAGAATATTTTGAACGGGATTGTGCCATGTATATATTCTAACCACTATTGTTCAATTCCTCCTTTTGGAAATTTTATAAATCACTGATGTCTAGTACTAAAAGTCGATATTTTTTCACGATGCGTAAAATTATTTCATTTCAAAATGCATCCTAATATATAAAAAGGAATTACGTGTGTTTTTCTGCACATTTACAGAAAATGCCACATTTACAATGCCTGCACAAAAATCGTGACACTCATTGAAAAATGTGATGTTTGTGACAGATGCTTCTAACTTATACATCCATTATTAATGTTCCTTTTTTTATTTCCGAAATTTTTACAGTTTATCTTAACAGTACGTCTGGCTGAAGTCTTTCTCGTTTTTTTTTTTTTTTTTTGTACAGATTTTTAATTTTAGTGTACTGCCTTGTTGTAAATTAGCCTTGCCTTCTTTAGGACATAGATAATTTGCCTTGATACTAGTAAATCTAAGAAAATACAATTTACAGGAACATGTTTTTCCTAATAAAGTCAAAGCAGGAGGTCATTTAACGATTGTAATTCTTTTTCCATCGATTATATGCACCTGAAAAGTTTATTTTTGTAGAGAAAGGAATTTTAAAAGTTTTCTTCTTTTCAAATCATTATTAGAAGTAAGAAAATAAAGGGAAAACTTAAAATCATATTAAGCTGCTAAGGCATATTCTCCACAAACCAACGCGTGATAGAAATTCTCGCCTGCCTCTTCTATTTTAAACTGGAAAAAGTAAAATAAAGCAATGTATATAATTATTTATAAAACATTCTATTAAATATCACATACGTGTAGGTTCATATTGTCTGAAGATATATTTTATTATAAAGAATATAATATATTTTTAAATTATTTTTATAATTACGGAATTTATTGATCAATATAAATTCAGTATGTGCTATGTTATTAAAACATATTTATTGGTGTATACATATATGATAATCAGATGATATTAAGCAAAATATAAAGTTTAAGAATTTTAAATATATCTGGCTAGTTATTTATAATGTATAAGTTCCAAGAAAGGCATCAGTGTAAAAACAGAAAAATCACAATTGTTAATCACTGTTTACAACAAATCTAAATCATCGTAAGCTTGTAAGTCTAGTTAGACTAGTCAACTTATTATTAGGGAATTAAAATTTTATGGCGTTCAGTGTCCGAAATACAGCTTTAAATTTTTAATTTTTTTTAGAATAGCTTGATTTTGACACATAACGTACAAATTGCAAAAATTAAATAAATTATATTAAACTACATAAGCTATAATTAATGATTGTTGAATATCTATGATGAATATCATATTTAATTTAAATAATTTTAAATAATATGAATACTTATCTTAGAAAAATTTCAGAATAATCTAAATGATGATTAATTACATTAAAGAATAAAATTTGCAGAGAAACTTATTTAATGAACGAGAAAAAGTCAAAAATATTCTTTGAAAATATATACATAAAATAAAATTTTTTAAGTGTAGTTTTAAAATGGGTTATTAAAAAAACTTTAAAAAATCTTTTTTTAAAGTTTTTTTGAACTATATTTATATAAGATATATTTTTGTATATATCTGAATATCGCAAATAATAGCTCCGTTTTAGTTTTCTGTGTAAGGATGAAAATAAAAATTTAACATTAAAATAAATTCCGTTTTTAATGGTTATAAATCTTTATTTGTATTTTATCTCTAAACTACTAGTTTTATTTCATTTTAAATTTGTAATGATTTCAATTCCATAAGAATCTAGAACCGAATTTGAGGCAATACACAAATCAAACTAAATCACTTAATCTTATTTATCCAGTTACTGAAAGAAGCTAGAAAATTGGATTCTAAGCGTTCTAGTTTATTCACTTAAATTATTTGCAATTTGAATGTAATGTTTATTTTGTCAGTAATTTTATACCATACCTTCTTTTAAGAATAAAAATTCGAAAGAAAAAAAAAACATTATATGACGTTTTAAGAACTAAGTATCTGTTATAGGGAAATTAATACTGGTTTTCAGGGCAATAGGTTTTTAAGATATTTTTTTTTCATTCTCTATCTTCAAATAGTAATCGTCTCTTTTATTTAATTTGGCATTTTACATGGCAAATATTGCTATTGGTAAAAAATAGAGTTTAAAAAAATTCCAGACAGACAGCACTCGTCGATTACCACATCAAATATATTTTGAATAAGATTAAAATTGTTGCATATATTATCAAATGTAATTATTTTAACTACAATGTCAAAAATACAAAAAATATTAAAGATTGGAAAAATAGAATAGAATAGATAGTTAATTCAAAGTAATTTGTCAGCCGTTTTGTATCTTACTTCAATACATTTCCACTTGTACATTTGGCTTTAACCATGTGTACTTGAAGTTTATGTTACATGCCATGAATTTTGGCTTACTATACTTTAGAGAAAAAAAAATGTGGCTTATATTATCGGTGATGTCGCATTAATTGAATAAGGCCAAGCAACATTTCAAAAATAACGGTGGGCAATAAGCATAGCAGTTATCAGCTATAAGACTTACACTACATAAACCCATTGCCGTTTATAATATTAATACGAATAGCCCTTTATAATATGGGAATAGCCCTTTATAATATTAATACGATGAAACTCTTTTATTAGTATATGTAGATAAAAAAAACTACCCCATATCTTAAAATATTCAAAATTTCATTCCAGAAAAATATACAAGTGTTGAACCTATCTGAATCAGTATTTAAATATATGTGCCACTGTAGCTGTGACATCGGGATACTTACTAGGCTAATTACTCTGATTGTTTTGCTCCATGGGAATTTTCTCGACATATTAATGATATGTGATAAATTATTCTTCTGTAAATGCGTACGAGCCCTACTAACATCAATTATCAAAGGATGCACTACACATCAAATACTATGCGCATTTTTATCTAGGCTAAATTGAGTCGAATTCTCTTTCAGACAGTTTTCCTTAAATCATCACATGTATGTTATAGAATATATATGTTTGTTCAATCCATATCTGCACTATCCATACAAGAAAGCTTTACACATATTTTTTATACTAATTTTCACAGCGATTTTTTCAATTCTTATGCTGTATTATTTATCAATTTTAGTATTTTGATTTTTTTTTTTTTTTTTTTTTTTTTTTTACTTCACGTAACTCTTACATGATTTTTTTTCTTTTTTTCCATCACTTCATAAAGGGCAATTATACATTTTTATTGCAATGAAATTCTACAGGGATTTCTACTAGAAGTTTTGAAAAAAAGTATTTAAAACTTTTAAAAAAATTATAAAATTGCATTTATTTTTGCGAAATGAAGTACTTCGAAAATTACCATGTGAATTGAACATTATAGAAGATCAATAACTCGCTACTGAAAGGAATAACTAATTTTGAATATTTTTGTTTACATTACGCATTTGATATATCAACTTATTTCATAGTTATCAAAGATTTTAACTTCTTCTGTACGCATATCTTTGTATCTGCGTGGGATACAATGTATTCATCTTTCACAGATGCCAACTTCTACGCCTATTTAAAGTCAAACACGCATATTTGAACCAGAAATTTCACTTAATTCGTCTTCCTTCACACGGAAAATAAGAACCGGATATTTATCGATTTAAGGTGCAATGGAAACAAAATATTTAATGTAAGCTCCTATGAAATGAACAGAAAAAGGTAGGCTGAATAATCCCACGGTTTTGTGCAGAATATACACTCTGTTCATTTCTATTCAGTTCCTTATTGAAATTAACGTTGAAATGGAATAGAAATCCTGTGAATAAGTTTAATCCAAAATTTTTATGAATAGCTTAAGAATAAAATTTCAAGTTCTCTTTTGCTGTATAAAAAAAAATATTTTCATTTCACAAATTGTCTTTTAAATTGCGTAATATAAACACTCTAATAAAATTATAAAATAACAATAAAGTAATTCTACCACTTAAAGATGAGAACCAATATAACCAATAAAGCTTTTTTATTTAATTCGAAGTCCATTTACAGTATGTGAAATCATTGTGTCAGCAAACGATCTTTTTTTCTGACAAATTAGCTTCATCCATAATCAGATAAAATGCGATTTCAGTAATCTTCGTACTGTTCTTTTTGAATGTTCTTTTCCAGTGTCTCAAATTAAGGTAATTTGTCTTCGTTTACACGGAAAATATGATCCGGATGTCTATCGATATAAGTTACAATAAAGAAGGAATATTTAATGTATTCTGGAAGGAAAAGTATAGAAATAAACTGAATTGATTATATTCCACCGAATTGTGCTGTGTATTAACTCTGCAAACTTCTATTCAGTTCTTTATGGTAATTAATATCAACGAAGTGGAACCCGTCGAAAATCGACGAAAGAAAATCTTTAAGAAAGAACTGCTTCATTGATTTATAATAAATCTACAAAATTAGCCACAGTAAAATATGCATCTAATATTGGTCACTCTAACTCTCAAACAAATATTATTTTAAGATAAAACTAACAAAATTCTATAAAACTCAATTATCTAAATTATTAAACGAAATAACACCTAAATTCACCGTATTTTGTAACACACAATATTTTTTGACATATTATACGCATTATAATTTCAATTTTCCTTTCAATTTTAAGCGAAAATGGAGTGTTTATGTTGCCACAATTACAAAACAGGTACTAAACATTATAAAAAAATAATAATATCATGAAGTTTAATTGAGATACAGCTTTGAAACAAATTGCATTTAAAAGTACATTTTTTTCTCTTTACGACGGCGTAAATATTTAAAATGTATGATATTTTGAAGCGTAAAATTTGCAGTAGCTAAAATTGCAAAACCGAAATCGCGTGCGAAAGTGTTGCGCATTTTAATTTCTATTTTTTTTTTCAATTTTAAAAGAAAATGGAATGACTCTGTTGCCACAATTACAAAATTGGTACTAAAAACCATAAAAAAATTAAAAATAAATTGAGATACATCTTTCAAATAAACTGCATTTAAAAGTAAATTTTTTTCTCTATACGAAGGTGTAAAAATTCAAAATGTGTGATATTTAGAAGTATATAATTTGCAGTACCGAAAATTGCAAAACCGAAATCGCATGGAAAAGTGTTGCAATTCAGAAAATGACGTATGCATTAGGCACAGATACGTTTGGCCTTTATAATAGAGATATGGAAAGAAATTCTGACAGAAAGCTTAATCCAAAATTTTATGTCTGTGAAAATTAATAATAATAATTAACATTAAAATTAATAATTAACTATATTAACTTTATCTACTTCCTTTCTGTTCTCTATGGAGAGTAATATCGAAATGGAATAGAAGCCTGGCAAAAAATGTAATCCAAATTTTTAAGAGTCTTTGAAATTTGATATTTCATAGGGTTTGTTTTCTGAATAAAAAGTTTTCTTTGCAAATTCTTTTCTAAAACAAAAATTATTAAGACAGTTAATTCCATTTATTTTAACATTTAAAAAAATTTAATGTATGAATACATGAGTAAATGTCTGCTTTTAAACTTTCTGTAATAACTAGAACTCAATATTTCCTTCCTAAAACTTTGAGTAACTCTAAGAGATCCCGCTAGATGTTACTTTAGTAAAGGCATAAAAAAGGAAACTCACTGGTTAAAATTTTAAACCCATTCTATCATTATCCAAACAGTCATCATTGGAGATTTTTATTTCACCTGTAAATCATTGTAAACCTAAATTAGTTTATTTCCAAAAACATTTTCCACTGCAAAGTAGCATTATTCCCAATGAAATTGAATGAAATTTTAGATACCTTCTTTTTGATATTTTCAATTTTGGGAATATAATGATAAACTTGGCTATTTCATGTCTGTTCAGGCGTAAAATAAGATCCAGAAATCAATAGATTCAAAATAAAATTAAGGGTGGATACTTAGTGAAAGATCATTTATCTGGATGGAGAATATTTTGAATGGGAAATGTGCCACGTATGTATTCTAACCACAATTTTTCAATACATTCTTTTGGAAATTTTATAAATCACTGATGTCTAGTACTATAAGTCGATATTTTTTCACAATGCGTAAAATTATTTCATTTCAAAATGCATCCTAATTTGTAAAAAGGAATTACATGTGTCTTTCTGTAAATTTACAGAAAATGCCACATTTTCTTTTTTCAAATACAATGTCTGCACAAAAATCTTGACACTCATTTAAAAATGTGAAATTTGTGACAGAAGTTTCTAACTGATACGTTCATTATTTATTGCTTAAGTGGGGAGAATCACCAGACCTTAAAGGTCTGGTGTAGACTCTATTTACCCCACCCGGAGTGCTCCCGAAACGCGGGAATTTGTTAACAATTAGCGAAGAAAAAAAATGATTATATGTACAAAACAAGCTTCATCCACCGGGGCTCCTCGCGACAATTGATGGACCAGCAGAGTGGGTGATATTATTGTAAGAAGTTGCGTAGGTAGGTTCGTAGAGAAATGGGTCGATGCACCATGCATGCCTATGAGGTGAGATTTGTTAGTTACATTTAGATATTAAAAATCCTATTTAATTTGACTATAAGAAGAGGTCTTGATAAAATATTAGATAGCCTGGTTTTGGGAAGGATAGAGGGACGGGTAAGCGTGCAGTGATAGTAGCTATAGGGGTGATGACCTCGCCGCACTCGCAAAAAAATGGGCTGCTCGATGAAAACGTTTCAGATACATTTTGAAAGGCCCATCACCAGAGAGGAATGTTGTAGTGGCTGGTGATACATTTATTAGTAATGTTTCTTTTTTATCTCCGCAATTTTTATATGTTATCTTAATAGTACGTCACAATTTAAAAATATATATCAGACCTCGTCGAAGTCTTTTTCGGTCTTTTTGTACAGATTTTTCGTTTTAGTGTACTGCCATGTTGTAAATCTGCCTTGCCTTTTTTAGGTCATAAATAATTTCCCCTGATGCTTGTAAATCTAAAACCGTACAATTTACAGGAACATTTTTTTTTTTTTTTTTTTTTTTTTTTTTTTTTTTTTTTTTTTTATAAAGTCAAAGCACGAGGTTGTTTAAGAATTGTAATATTTTTCCATCGATTATGTGCACTTGAAAACTTTATTTTTCTAGAGAAAATAATTTAAGGAGTTCCCTTTTTCAAATCACTACCAGAAGTAAAAAAAATAAATAAAGGGGAAAATTAAAATCATGTTAAGCTGTCAGGGCCAATTCTCCACATAACAAACGCGTGATAGAAATTATTGCCTGCCTCTTCTATTTTAAACAGGAAAAAATAAAATAACACATTCAACATAGAGATTGTTGCTTAAGTCTCAAGATTTTATTTATTTATTTATTTATTATTATTACTATTTATATATTTATTATTTTTTGTGCCATTGTAAATTTCCTGATTTATGGTCAAATTCGTTTACCTAAAAGCAAAGACCGTTTATCTAGCATGAAAATCTTTTCTGTGTACTTTTTCTGTAATCTCTGCAGCACTAAATTTATTGGAGCATTTTTTTAGAGTGTAATATTTTTTATCATCAAAATCTAACATGTGTGTTCATACCAGCAAGCTTTAAACACCTTGAAACAAACGATTATAATATTGAGTAAGAATTTATATTTCAATATAAGGTGGAATTGTACCTGGAATGCCTTCCGCATTGCTGGAAATGTTTAAAACGGCATTGAGATATTAATTTTTCTAATATCTGAGACTATTTATTCTATTAAGAATCAACAGTTTCAATCTATCATTTTTAACAGTAATTGTTAAAGCCGAATAGAACGATTTGCAGTATGCTAAAATCATTGCCGCAAAATTATCTAAGTAACAATACAAGTCTCCTCAAAATCCGTCCAGTAGAAAGTTTTTAAAGGTCTAATTTTTGAAAATCGTGTACATAAGATTCTAAAAACTCCTCTCTTATTCTAAAAGTCTCGTTATATATTAAACCTTTACCTGAAATATTATTATTATCTAACAATGGAAATTCTAACATTATCCAATCAGCAGAATTGCTTTAAAATATTAAACTTTCATAATCAAGTTCAACTAAGAGTCCTATAATAGAACTTTCCTAGTATTTTACATTATATAAAACGTAGTAAAAAATGTTGCATGCTAAAACGTTTCCTGAAAAATTATCTAACTATCACTGTATGTCTCATCAAAATCAAAACTCATGTTTTTAGAATTCGGAAAGAAATTTCCGTTTTCATTTTGCATTAACAGTATAAGTAGATAGATAAAATTTTCGAGACTCCATGATATCATATGCGAATGTATCGTTACTTGGTATATCTTTATGGGAAATTATTACAAGGGATTTTTTATAATTTCCTTCTTAGTAATTACATATTAGAAAAATAATTCTGCATTTATTAAAACTTACACTATATGGCCATTAATCACTGGACATTTTAATCTTTTCGAATATTCAAAAATGTACTTGTCAGATTCTTCTAGAATTTCATGATTATAAAGATTACTTTTGAAAATGAGAGGGCCGATAAAAGATAAAAGAAAACAACAATATTTGGGATCACCCTGTACATTTGAATTTACAAAAAGATCTATCGCTGCAGAATAGAACTATGTGGGTACTAAACAACATACTCAGTAAATTTTGTAAGAACAGCACGTATATAAATGAAAACATGGCGATTTTTTAAAAAGCTAAAAAAAGCTTGAAGGTTTTTAGCTTATATCATGCACAGTTTTCAACCAAATTTAACACAGCAAATTTTGAAAAATGTATTAGAAACAATGTAGTGCAAACGGAATATAAATAAATTAAATATTTTATAAAGTATGACTAATTGTATGAAATAATTTTTACCTACACATGCGCAATCGATAACAACGATTTTTTTACGTAATTTAGTAGAGAAATCTATGAAACAACTCATAAAAAATTGAGTCAAATATCGTGAAAATTCATAAAGATATCGTCAATACATAGATTTCTTTTAATTGCCCTCTAAAAGCAGCTGAATGTTAAGGAATGTTACATAAATTGTTAACTTTTTAACTGAGTTTCAGGTTTGAGGAAAAAATTAGTATTTAATGAACATCAATGAGTAGATCTGTAACAAATGCTTCGATTTTGAAATTTCTTTTTATTATAGAACTGGTTCGTTTTAGTTGTTACCTAAAATCATAAAAAAAAAGAAAAAAAAAAGAAAAAAAAAGAGAGAGAGAGAGAGTAACTATAAATCATTTCAGTCCAATCGCCGATACTCTGAATTTTTGCGATATTTGTCTGACCTTTTCTGAACACGTTCACTGCCGCTTACGTAAAGATGTGATGCTAGCTAATGCCGCACTGTAGAGGTGGGTTTTTCCCAGAAGCCGATTTACTTTTTATAACAAAGAATCAGTGAAAGATTTTTCCGCACCAGCGCGTGACTGGCTATTGAACATCACCCCACATGCCGTGCTGGCGCGTGAGTGGCCCCTTCACGTTGGCTCTATATCACGCGCTTTCGCGTAAACGGCAGCGAACGTGTTAAGATTTGCTCCATAGTGTTGATTATTAAATCATACAAAAAAGCTTTGCTATTATTCACGCAGATGCAGGTAAAAATTATTAGATACAGCTACTCATATTTCACAAAAATTTAATATATTTATTGTGTTGAACTTTTGTATTGAAATATTAAACCATTTCCATATTTAACAAACATGTCTTTTGTCCAAACGTTATAATAAAGAGCATTAACAATAAAATTAATATTTCTTTTCCTTATATAAATTTAGAAAAACGAAATCCGTGGCTATACGATTAAAGAAGAATCAGGGCATACAGCGTCCATTCCCGTTTTTTTAACTCTGGGGCGTGAGGTGCCGCTCATGTGATAAGTCTAACGCTACAACCATCATAATTATTTCCCTAGCTAACTTAGAACTTCTTTTAATAAACCCAAAAGGATGAAGGGTTGAGAAAACTTTGCCTAGCCGGAAGTCAAACTCTTGACCGATGGTTTGACAGTCAGACAAGCTGACTACTATGCCTCTAAGCTTATGAAGTCAAATATGGATGTTAATAATACTTAATTGAGGATGGGCATAGTTCTGAAAAAGAATATTTCGGTTCAGAAATGTGATTAAAGCACAACAAAAACAACTGGAAAACATTTACTAAAATTAGCGAAAGGAAAATCTTGTTCTTACATTTTCAATTTAATTTTAAAAATTTATTAGCTGCTTGAGATTATAAAAAATAACGCACACTTTTTGAAACGTGTATAACACGAAATATGTTATTTTGAGATTCTAGATGTGGTTAAATTACATTAGTTGATAAAAGATTTTTATACTGTAGAGAAACATGCCATAAGGTAAATTAATGTTAACAATTATTGAAAGATGTCATTTGAAAATATTGATATACTTGTTGGCGAGATAACTTTCGATTTTTTTTCAAATCAATAAAATAACTCCGTATTTTTTTCTGTATAAAGAACAAAAAAAGTTATCAGATTAAAATAAATTTCTTTTATAATGGTTATAAATGTTTCTTTGCGTCTTATCGCTAAGCTACTAGTTTTATTTCATTTTAAATTTGTAATGTTAGCAATCAACATAAGAACCTAGCATAGAATTTGAGGTAATATAGAAAACAAACTAAAACACTTAATCTTATTTATCCAGTTACTGAAGGAAGCTAGAAAATGAGCTTTTAAAGTATTTTGTTTTATCCACTTGAAAGATTCGCGATTTGAATGTAATGTTTATTTTATTCATTAATTTAATACCTTTCTTAAAAAAGTATAAGTTCAAACAAAAATAAACATTATGTGAAGTTTTTCAATCCGAGTATATATTTAGTAGTTTCATTTGTATTTTGTTTTGAAGCTTTGTTTACATGTAATAAAAATGTATAAAAACTATGAAATTTTAATACATTTATAAACAAGCTATATATGTTACAGTGAAATATAAAATATGGAATATATAATAAAATATAATTCATAAAAAATATCGAAACAATCATACAACAGCATAATCATCATGGCTTGGGTTTTAAGGTGGTAGACCTGGACAATGATTCAATTAGGTATTCTTACTCCAGTGGAGCAAAAAGTTTGTCTTCTTATTTTTTGTCTAGTAAAAGTCTTCGACGACGCTGGATATGCGAACCATGTATACGGTTCTAGTTCCGCTACAGCTTTGGTATAGGGATCCTTTTTGAACCAATTATTGTGATTAATTCTTCCCATTATACTTTATCTTCTACATAATATCTATGTGATAAAATATTGTTTTATATATGCGTAAAAAACCTTACTAACCTCGATTATCAAAGGATGTGTTAAACACGAAATGCTTTTGTGCGTTTTTATCTGAGTAAAAGTGGCTGAATTTTCTTTCAGATATTTTCCGTTGGATCATAACATGTACATTGCAGAACATATTTGTTTAATTCTTATTGACACAAGTCTTACAGGGATATATGTTTTACAAATATTGTTACATTAATTTTGTTAGCAATTTTTAGTTCATTTTGCAGCATTTTAATGTAATTTTATCAACGAATTTGAGGAAATGCAAATTCAGCGCAAAAGTGTTCAGCTTTTATTAAAATATAAGTGCTATCCTTAGGTACATTTAAAACCAGATCGTTAGTTTAATATTTATGTTAAGAATTTGTAAACCCAGATGAGGCCGTACTTATACAGTGGGGCGGAAAATACGGCAGAGAGGATTGTACAATTTTGCAGAGAGCGCCGGAGCGCTGAAAATTTTTCCTGCTTGTATTACATGAAGAGAGTCAAACGAAGTAACAGATACAAAGTACACATGCTCGCTCTTTGGCGAGTGTGCAGAGTTCAAACATATGCTTGACGGTAAAAAAAACGTCAGGAGTAAACGAAAATTACATACTTGATCTATCACAAGGTTACACGATTAAGTTAAGTCACATATACAGCGGCACTCTTTAGGGTTGTACGAATACCGAAGTCTTGTGGGGAGGAAAATTTTTTAATTAAAACCCTGCTTTAAAAAATGTATTAAGTAATAGGATTTATATGCAATATATATAATTATTTATAAAATTTTCTGTTAAATTTCACATACGTGTAAGAACGTACGTGTTGCCTGATGATATGTTTTATTATACAGAAAATAATACAATTTTAAATTGTTTTTATAGTCCGAAATTTATTGACCACAATAAATTCAATTTGTGCTATGTTATTAAAACATACTTATTGATGTATACATACATGATACTTAGCTGATATTAAGCAAAATATAAAGTTTAAGAATTTTAAATATACTTGGCTAGTATTATTTATTATAAGCAATCTATAAGTTCCAAGAAAGCCATCAACGTAAAAACAGAAAAATTATAATTGGTAATCACTGTATACAACAAATATAAATCAACGTAAGCTTGTAAGTTTAGTTAGACGAGTCAATTTATTATTAGGAAATTAAAATTTAATAGCGTTCAAAGATCGGGTAAAATTTAAAAACAACATTTATTGCACCGATTTTTTTTTTTTTTTTTTTTACAAAGTATATTCAAGAAGTTGATTAATAAAGTCCAATATACAGCTTATTTTTTTTTAGAATAGCTTGATTTTGTTCACATAACGTACAAATTGCAAAGATAAAATAAATTTATATTAAACCTCATAAATTAAAATTAATGATTATTGAATGTCAATGATGAATATCATATTTAATTTAAATAATTTAAATTAAATATGAAAATTTACCTTAGAAAAATTTTAGAATAACCTAAATGATGATTAATTGCATTAAAGAATAAAATTTATAGAGAAACTTACTTCATTAACGTGAAAAAGCCAAAAATATTCTTTGAAAATAAAAATATAAAATTAATTTTTTAAAGTGTAGTTTTAAGATGGGTTACTTAAAAGAAACTCTAAAAAATCTATTTTAAAATGTTGATCTATTTTTCTATAAGATATATTTTTGTATATATCTTCATATCTCTAGTTATAGCTCCGTTTTAGCTTTATATGTAAGAAACAAAATAAAAATTTAAAATTAAAATAAATTTCGTTTTTAATGGTTATAAATCTTTATTTGTGTTTTATCTTTAAGCTACTATTTTTATTTCATTTTAAATTTGTAATGATGGCAATCCCATAAGAATCTAGAACGGAATTTGAGGCAATACAGAAATCAAACTAAAGCACTTAATCTTATTTATCCAGTTACTGAAAGAAGCTAGAAAACTGGATTTTAAAGCGTTCTAGTTTATCCACTTAAATTATTTTCAATTTGAATGTAATGTTTATTTTGTCAGTAATTTGATATCATACCTTTTTTTAAAAATAAAAATTCAAAGGAAAAAAAACATTATATGAAGTTTTCAGAACCAAGTACCTGTTAGAGAAGAAACTAATATTGGTTCACAGGACAATAGGGTTTTAAGATTTTTTTTCAATCTCTATCTTCAAATAGTAATCGTTTCATTTATTTAATATGGTATTTTGCATGGAAAACATTGCTATTGGAAAAAAATAGAGTGTAACCAGACAGTTGAAAAAGATTAATATTCTTGTGTATATTATTCCTTTAAAGTAAAGTCAATTTTCATTTTTTTAAATACTACAATATTACAAACGGAAAAAAATATTCTATTGATACATTATGTAGAAAGAAGATTTACTTTATATAGATTCTACTTTATGTATTACAGACAAATAAAATATAAATATTATTAACTTAAGTCAAAAATTTAAAGATTGCAAAACCCCCGAAAAGAATAGATGGCAAATACAATGTATTTTGTTACCTGTTTTGTTTCTAACATCAAAAGAACATATTTCCACTTTCACATTTGTTTTTTTCCATGAGTACTTGAAATGTAAGTCATATGCTACGAATTTTGGCTTCCAGCATTTAAAAAAAAGTGACTTGTGTTATCGGTGATTTCGGATTAATTGAATAACGCTAAACAAATTTTTTGAAAATAAGGGTGAAAAACAAGCATTGCAATTATCCGCTATGTGACTTACACTTTATAAACCCATGAAATTAGCCATTTATAATATTAATACGCTGAAGTTCTTTTATTACCATATGGAGATAATTTAAAAAGAAAAAAAACTATGTGTCTTAAAATATTCAATACTTCATACTAGAAAACCATATACCAGTGTCAAACCTAAACCGAGGCAGTATTATAAATTTGTGTGCCACTGCAGTAGTGGCATAGGCATACTTATTGAGGTAATTATCCTGATTGTATCGTCCCATAGATATTTTCTGGACATATTAATGATATGTGATAATTTATTCTTTTCTTAATGCGTTAAGAGCTCTACTAACATCAATTATCAAAGGATGTACTACACATAAAATGCTATGCGCGTTTTTTTTATCTGTGCTAAAGTGAATCGAATTCTCTATCAGATAATGTTTCTTGGAACATTACATTTTATATTATAGAATATATATTTGTGCAATCCATATCTGCACGATCCATGCAGGGATGGTTTACACATATTTTTAAATTAATTTTCACAGCGATTTTTTCAATTCCTATGCTTACTTTTCGTACTTTCCGATTAATATAAAAGTATTTGTATGTGTATAGATACAAATATGTATGAGTATATGTATTTATATTTATGTACATTCTAACAGACAATTAACTGTTTCTGGTATTCTTACATTTTTACTTATCCCGTTATTCTTCTAAGCTATTGCTGTTAGTTTATTCCATATAACTTTAGAAATTTTCTAAAGTAAATTCAAAAACATGATAGAATCTTGAACCTTTTAATCACACAAAATTCTGTCTAACGAAATAGGCAAAGAAACTTGCCGTACATGAATGAAGAAAGAACAAAGCAAAATATTACCAAATTTTGCTGAAGCGAAAGTTTTTAGAAATAAAAAAAATACATATTAATTGGAATAAATCGTTCAAAATTTACTTATTTTCCCCTAACATTCTTTTTGACAAAACTTTTTGTGCTGAAAATAATCAATTACCGTATGCTTTTTATTTATTTTATGGGTGAAAATGCGTAAATTATTTTGTGATGAACTACTTAATAATAAAATATAAATCATTCAGGTAAAAAAAAAAAAAAAAAAAAAAAAAAAAAAAACTCCTGGAATGTCAATTGCAATTTTAACTTTCAATTTTATAGGCAAAGAAAATATTGATTTTTTGGGAAATCTTTTAGTTTTATACAGCAGCCAGATAAGATTTCAGCAAGTGCTATGAAATGTTTAATTTCAGGTTATTAAATTATATGTATCTATGTAGGAATTAAACAATAGCAACAACTGTTATTTGTACATTTTGTGTGTGTGTGTGTCTAAGTTGTTATAACTAATTTGTATTTTTAATGTTTATGTTACTTTTATTATAAATGTTCTTTACTTATTTTAGTCTTTGTGGTAGCTCTGAAAAATAGGTACAGTAAAAAATAATTATCAAACTTAGATTACATATATAAAACATATTTTCAAATTACATTTTTTTATATTATTAATACTTCTGTAAGATTTTACTTATATACGAGGTTTACTCCTGAATTTTTGAGCTACGGCTAAATATATATATATATATATATATATATATATATATATACGGCTAAATAGTACAGATAAAACTTCCAAAACTTAAGAATACTTAAAGGAGTTTACTCAAGATCAATAGACATTTGTAGTCAAAATTTCGAAAGAATGAATGTTCCAATTCTGAGTTTCTTGGAACAGATGAAAAATACTTTTTACATTCTTATCAAACTCACCTTCGGAATGAAAATGGTGAAACTTAATTTATTTTGATTAAAAAATAGCCAAAATTACACATAGCAAAAACAGGAGAACAAAGTGGATATTCCATCACTTACCAATGTTTTTTTTGTTCAAAAAATTCTATTGTAATCCCCACTGGAAAAAAGCTGTAGCAGAGATTCCAGACAATGCCCGTAAAAAACGACTTTATACCTATATCAACGGACTTTGCCATTACATTAACGGTTCTTACCCGTAAAAGCTAAAAAACTACGAAATTGACCGTTTATGTAAAAAAGTGGCATATTCCGTAAATTTTCAAGATAATTTTCAATAAAGCACCGTATTTTATTATTTTTTTTTTACAGTGCATGCTGAATCAGACGATGCATTGTCATGGTGAAAAATAAGACCCCTAACATTTACTTTCAGAATTTCTGAAAGACACTTATGTACCAGCTAGTATAACAGTCATCTGTTACTTTAGGCACCAGACATGTACTTCTGTAGAACATGAGATAGATTACAATTTTGAGTGCTTGTTGTCTACTTACCATTGTTGGTTTCCGATCATCTTCAAAGATCCATATTCGCTTTTCGTTTTGGACCATATAATAACGTATGAATGTGTCATTTAAAGTGTCGATTAAATTAAATTAAAGTTATTTTATAAAAACATTTGAAATTTATACTCTTAAAATACACAAAATATGGAGTGAACTACGTGACTTTCACGCTACTTCCTCAGGAATACCATTCTAGGAGGTTGTTCGTACTCAGGCGTTCAACCGCAGTTAAATCTTACCGTATTTTTTCCAGAAACACCTGACAGTATCCTTTTAGTATCAGTAGGAATTAATTTTAGGTGAGACTTCCAGGAGCTTTTACGCTATATGAAATAAAATATAAGGTGCACACAAAAGAATATTGCAAATTCAATAATGCATTATACAATTTTCATGTAGATTATTTACAATTAATTCAAACTGAAAGTAAACTAACCATTTTTTATAATTGATCAATATGTACACTTTTAGTTTTACGGCACACATCCAAGTTAGAGTACAATTATTTCCACACTTAGTTAACAAATTCGGAACAATGAGGCAATAATCTTTTCAATTCTGTATTTCAACTCTGATAAACAATTAGGCTGTGGTGGTACGTAGACATGATCATCATAAGATAAAACCAGAGAAGAAAAAAAATCACATGGCGGACACCGGCAATGTGCTTTTTTAAAATTTCCATGCCATCAATAACGTTTTACTGTCAGAAGTTGCTATTTTCAATTCGTGGCACTCCAAGCGAGTCAATAAGAAACAAAGCATCACTCGCGCATGCACTGCTCCAAAACTGTTTGAACTGCTCTTTATTTGTGACCTTAAATCAACACTCACCAACGATTACAGTCCATTAAAATAATATTACTTTTGAAGGTTTCAGAAACAAATGTATTGCCAAATATATCCCATACAAATAATTATTCGCAGGAAGATACAATCCCTTTTAATATTAATTTTTAATTGTTAACTTAACATTAAAATAAATCAAAAATATCTGAGTAATCAATTTATTTTCATGCTATAGAATAAAATCTTTTATTCTATAGCATTATACTTTTCTTAATTTCTTTTTTTTCGAAATATAGTGTTCTAGTAGTTAAGTGTGCACTTTACACTGTGATTTACTAAATGAGTATTGAGACAAGCTCAGAATTTTTATTTATAAATTTGCTAAACAGTGTACAGTGTACAAACAGTTTAAAATCTACATACCCTTTTGTCTGACGTTTAAACCTTAGAAACATTGATCCCGGTTCAAATTATCCCGACGGTTTCAACCGAACCGTGGGAAAATTATTTTCCCTTGAGAAAGGCCGAGTTTTCGGTTGAAACCGTCGGGATAATTTTATCATTATTTCTAATGTTTAAATGTCATACAAAATGGTGTATAGATTTTAAACAGTTGTATTTTATCCCATTGTACACTGTTTAGCAAAGTTATAAATACAAATTCTGAGCTTGTCACAATACTCATATAGTATTCTAGGTTGTGCTTTCATTCATTGTGTCATTCATTCTAATAAATACATTCATCGAATAACTCCGAAATATTAGTTAATAGAACCAATTCTAATTATATCGAATTTCTAATGAGAAACTTTTGATCTCTTACAAACAATTTCTGTGAGTTCATTTTAATCCAGATTAATTTTGCACAGTTTGCAGCGATGCACGTTCTTTTCAAACTACTGCGCTCTATGTACACAATGCAGAATGATTGTTTTTTAATAAAGTAAAGTTGACTGAAATTAATGATCAGTATTCATATTCGTAGAATCCTTTGCGAATACATATTAAAGTAATTATGCCAAATCATTATTTTTAATTGTTCACATAATACCGAAAGCAGTCTAAAGTATCCAAATAATGGATTTATTATAATGTAATAGCATATAATTTTGATCTATGCGACTTTCCCCGTTTTCATTTTCTACAATGGATAAAGATATAATTACGTGAGAGTTCATTTATTATGAAAAAGATATTCGTTAAATCAAACCAAAGAATTTGTTAATTGAGACCATGGGAGTAACAGAAAATTGTTAATGGGAAGTTCTGTGTTATAAACTCTTTATATGAAATGAGTTTAGTTCATATTGACATTACAAAAGTTTGAAGATATATATAAACTTCAATTTAATCTCCTAGTAATGTAAATAAGTAACTTTGAATTATTTTATTTGAATAACGCCATGTAAACTTAAAACTTTAGAGTTCGATTTTTTTTTCTTTTCTTTATTACTATAACTCTTTTGGGACTGGTGTACTATTAATAGTACATGTCTTTTAAAAGAGTATTATTTGAATAATGTCATGTAAACTTAAAACTTTAGAGTTCGATTTTTTTTCTTTTCTTTATTACTATAACTCTTTTGGGCCTGGTGTACTATTAATAGTACATGTCTTTTAAAAGAGTATTATTTGAATAACGTCATGTAAACTTAAAACTTTAGAGTTCGATTTTTTTTTCTTTTCTTTATTACTATAACTCTTTTGGACCTGGTGTACTATTAATAGTACATGTCTTTTAAAAGAGTATTATTTTGTTTTAATAAATACTTTTGCTAATATTTGAATGTAGTAATGTTAGTATATGTCTTTGCGTTAACTATATGACTTTATTTATGTTTTGGAGTTTTGTAATAATAATAATTATTATTATTTAGTTCTTTTTGCATCGTTTGCGAATCTTTTATTTTAAACATATATTTCGCTCTTTAAATTTAAAACGAAAATTACTTTCCTGAAAGTGCCATGTGTAATAATGCGTAAAATGTATTAGAAACTTGTAATATAAGCTAAATCTTATTGTTATACAATATTTTCTAAACATATCCAAAAATGCTATCTTAGCCTATTGTCATGTGAATATTAATTGAATAGCACGCAAATCATGGACTTTCGTTATCTATTAGACAATGAAATATCCGTTAATAACTACTTAATCTATTTCGATAGTGAGTGCTAATGTTAACGTAAAAGTAATATTTTCTAAAAATTGAAAAAAAAAATGGACTCGAAAAGGTTAACAATATTAATCGTATCAATCCAAATATATTTACTGAAGCTTTAAAATTATCTCATTGTCTAAAATCCTACGAATATAACTTTATTGTAAACAGTTCAATTCATATTTAAATGATAATACGCAGCAGAAGAGTTTTTGGAGATGTAGGAATAATATCATATTACAGCGAGATTTAACCGATATTACAACTTTCTAACTTTCAACGTTTGGTGAAAATCCATACATTAGATTTTGAGATACATTGATTTCGAAATCGTGAAAATGTAGTATAGCAGTGCCATCTGTAGGGCGATTTACAACAAAAATTAAACAATACCAATCTATATCAGAGACTGACTGAATCTGGAGTTTTAGAGAATTTCGTGCCTTAGTTCTTGAGATAGATCTATTGCGTTAATCATGAATAATACAGGATGGCCATCTGAAAAACAATTTCCATCAAAATATAATCATCACCATGTTATATCAAGTACTAACTAAATATAAAATTTTATGAAATTCCATACACTAGTTGTTGAGATATGGCTATTGTGGAAATTGTAAATAATGCAGCACAGCGGCGCCACCTGTTGCGCAATATACACCACAACGTAATCAGATCTAGTTTATACCGAGTTCTCACAGAATCTAAGGTTTTGTGAAATTTCGTGCATTAGTTCATGAGGTAGAACTATTGCGATAATCACGAATAATGCATATTTAGAGCACCTATTAAGCGATTTGCACCAAAACGTTACAAACACCTATCATGTTATATCAAGGACTAAAACTAAACCTAAATTTTTATGAAAAACCATGCTCTAGTTCATGAGGTATGACTATTGTAGAAATAGTGAATATTGCAGTATAGCCGATATGAAACAAGAACTAATCAGATCTAGTTTATATCAAGGTTTCTCAGAATCTAAAGTTTTGTGGAATTCTGTGCATTTCTGGAGAATATATAAAACAGCAAATATAAAAATTTTGAAATATATAAAACAAACAGCAATATAAAAAATTCAACCGTATTATATTTATGATTTTAATTAAAATATTAAATTAAATTAAAAATCACATATTAATGTTTTTTCTTGTCTTGATGGAACTGATGCTCAACTTATTTTCCAACAAAATGTAGTTCCATTGAAATTCCATTGAGAAAATTGTTCCGGAGTGTCCTGTTCTATATTGTGTTGAACTATTTAATGTTAATGGTTTTAACAAGGGCTGTCCAACGTGGGCGCCATGGCGCTATTTAACGGTTTTCTTGGCGCCCTTTTGAAGGTTGTACGTTACCAGCATTTTTTAAATAAAATTCATTTTTAAATAATTCTTTTATTAAAAAGTCTTGATACTTGCTTGAGATATTTTTAGAAGCTCTTCAAATGTATTTCACGCATCGCAAATTAATGGATTTTCGCTAACCCATTGTCTCTTTTAAAGTCGTGAAAGGGCTTGTTATTTCCTTCCTCAGAACTTTGAAAATTTATGTTGAATATTTAGGTAATTCTTCTTATCTTAAAAAACGTGTGAAATTATTCCCATTCTCTCCCAAGGCTCAGTTTAGAAACACCCATGGTTTGGTCACTATATAATGCCTGTCTTTGCTTCTGTACTTTTTATACCAGCAAGTTTACATCTTCAAAATAAATCAAGGAATATTTTTGCGTCCCCAATAAATATAACAATATCACTGGTTACCATTTTATTTTAATATAGTTGGCTAGATTTAATTTTAAGGCTTCTTCCAATAAAAATGTTTTTGGTATACCCTCTTGCAGAAAAACGTATAATTCAAAATTTACAACAATTTATAATTATTTTGATTTTTTTTTTTCAGATCTATGGGGGTGTTATATATCCTATGTAGTGAAATGAATTTACATATGTATTTCAGTACTAATACTCTTAGATGATTTTGTTGCATGTTTTGAGCCATGTTAATAATGGCGCCCTTCAATGGTGCCAAAAGCTGAGATGCGCCCCTGCTCGGTAAAAGATTGGTTTTAACTATCGATGTTTAACGTTCATTCCTAAAAGTAATTAAAGTATTCCATTTTTTTTAAATTTTAAATAAATTAATTTAATGGTTCGTAATCACAAAATATTTTAATTACATATATTTTTGGACCCGTAATAAAATAATTCCTTCGCATTTTGAAAATACACTGCTCAAAACAATTAGTGAAGCACGCGGTTTTAACGAAATTACGCAAATACTTTACCCAATTGTAACATAAAATAAATCAATCAAAATTTAAAGCCTAGCAGTAAACAAAAGAAGGTAACTTCATATACAAATCGAAATTCATAACGTCAAAAACCAGAAAAAAGCCATAAGAGCAAGAATTGGGATGTTGCAGAAACTTCTGTTTTACTGCTTTAAGGCGCAACACTAGTCACAGAAAAAGACCCGGATGATAATGTGAAGTCTATGGAAGCGTTCTTTTCAAATATCTCGCTCAAATTTTAATACTTTTATATTTTTTGCACAGGATAATTGAGGAAGATTTAAAACTGGCCTTGTTTTTACTCTTTCTATTTTGGTTTCAGATTTAAAAAAAATACTCTAAATTTTAAAATCAGTTTAAACCAGTTCTGAAATTGAAACTATCATAACATAATATATATATATATATATAAGCAAAATCGAAAAAGTAAAAGCTAGGCCGGTTGTAGATCGTCCTCAGCAATCCAATGCAAAAAAAAAAATCATGTAAATATATCAAAATTTGAGCAAGATATTTGAAAAGAACGCTCCCATAGACTTAACATTATCATACTGGTCTTTTTCAGTGACTATTGTGGGGTCTTAACTGTAAAATTGAATTGCTCAGCTTATTTTATTTTATTTTAATTTATTTAATTTATTTATTTATTTATTTAGAAAAGACGACTTCAAAATGTCTGAAGAGTGCGATTCACTAGAATCCACACTGTAAAAAAAGGGTCGATCTACTAAAAAAACTTTAGTGATTCTTGTAATTACTAAAAAATTTTTAGTAATCATAGTCGGTTGCTAGAAAATCTGTAAGAATTACTAGAAAAAAGTTAGCAATGGATAAGAGTTAATAGTTTTACATTTTTAATAGCTATTACTAAAACGCACTTGGTGTGGCCTTGATAGCATAGTGGTTATAGTAACGGACTCCAGGCTAAAAGGTCCTGGGATCGATACCGGACGCCGCCAAATATGTATGTAGTGTAAGCGCTCGTTAAGAAAGGGATTATGAAAATCCTGTCAGAGCAATGTTTGGTGCTGCCATCTATTGCGGTTTTGCCGAAAATCTATCGCTTCAGAAGTTTGGATGCAGCTCGAAGGAAGCTCCTTTCTTTCGAGCGCACGTATAGGTTATTAAAAATAATTTTGGAGCTATTACTAAAATTTTCTTGGTGGCTCATACTAAAAATTTTTAAGTTAGTTATACAAAAAATTCTTTTGTTCAGTTTACAAAAGAAATACTTGTTTCACTTGCAAAAAAAAAGTTTGTAATAGTTGCTAAAAAAGTCTGTGGAATACAAATTTACTAAAGAATTTTTAATAACCTCTTGATTTTTTTTTTACAGTGCATGGCATAGTGTATTGAAGGCAGACTTGAATCCAGGCAAACTCAAAGAAGTATTGCGGACAAAAATGTCGTTACATGGTTATGGAACGTTGGCTATGGAATCATAGATGTCGATCAGGGAAAGCTCGTCCATTCACCGTTACAGCAACTGATGACCGGTATATACTGTTAACAGTTCCTCGAAAAAGAACAGACAATGCTACTTATCTGCATCTCCGCATTGGTAATCACACATGATTTTTAATTAATTTTTCAATTGATTTTCAATAGTGATTACTAGTGCTGGGTTTGTTTGTGTCTCATGTTACGTGGCAGGATTGTGTGCTTATGAAGACTACTCCCTCTCGTGTTGTAGTTGCAGCCTTACCAACAGATGTGAGTGAGATATGCTTAGCTGGGTATTGTCCTTGTAGTTTAAATGTTAGAACACTAGGAGGGCTATTCCAAGGTTTTCGAGTTTTATTACTGGCTTGGATATTTTTCACTCGGTTAGTCTCTTCTTAGATAGCAAAATGATAACTCACGTAATAAATATCCAATACTTCCAAGCGTAATTTCATTGTTGGAAATTAAAGGAAAAAATAATCAATATATATATATATATATATACCGGTTGTCCCAAAAATGACTGACGGATTTTAAAATTCAATAACTTGCAAACGGTGACAGCTATTTAAAATTTTTTTGCAGGAGGGTTATGTATAATGTCAGGAGTTTTTTTCCGTATTTTTTATTTTAGTTCGCATCTCAAACAATAGGTGGCGCTGATGGCGATTGAAGGCCAGGTGATCAATGCTGAATGAAGCGTCGACCTGGCCTTCAATCGCCGTCAGCGTCACCTATTGTTTGATATGCGAACTAAAAAAATAACTTACAGTAAAAAAAAACTCCTGACATTATACATAACACTCCGGCAAAAATTTTTTAAATGGCTGTCACCGTTTGCAAGTTATTGAATTTTAAAATCCATCAGTCATTTTTGGGACACCTGGTATATATATATATATGTTATTACGGATGCTGGGTTTGTTTCTGTATCATGTAGCACCGTAGATTGTGTTCTCATGAAGACTATTCCCTTTTGTGCTGTAATTGCAGCCTTACCAATAGTGAGTGCGAAATGCTAAGCTGGGTATTGTCGTTGTAGCTTAAATGATAGAGCACTTCCAAGGGTTCCGGGTTCAATTCCTGGCTTGGACATTTTTTCACTTTGTTAGTCTGTACTTAGATAGCAATGTGATAATTCACGTAATAAATATTCAATAATTTCAAGCGTAATTTTACTGATGAAAATTAATTATAAAGTAATTAAAAATAAACATGTAATTATTATTTTTTCTTTTTTACCAAACTTGCTGAATATTCTTGAAGTAGCAAATTTCGTAGCATCAGTATGATGCTACAAAATTTAGATTTTATTTGTACTTGCACAAATATGTGTTATGAATGAAAAGAATATATGCATAAAAAATTAGAGAAGATTTAAGACTAATCAAGAGTTAAAATTTCTATACATAAATATCATGTTAAAAAATAACCAATCTATTTAATAATGAACAATTTCTAAAATTTTTATATAATGTTTATGTTAATGAAAAACAGTTAGATATAAGTTACGAAACTTCATTTTCTGCAACGGCTCTGACACTAAACTGCAGTTAACCTATTAGAAAATTTAAGCTATATATTATGAAAAAAAAAGCATGAAACACATTAAAAAAAATTAAGAAAAAGTTGTTTTTGCTTCGTTTAGTTTTATCTAAAATCTGTCACAACAGATAAAAATCCATTATTTTAAAAGGAGAAACTTTTGTTGTTAAAAAAGTACGCCCACTTTCAAAGAAATATTAATAATCTGAAATATATATAACTAAACTTTTTTGGGCAGTATTAGTGCAGTAAATTCAGCTAAAAAAATATAATTTACAAAGTTTTACCTTTATCTTAAATTTTTATGAAGTGACAAAATTTGAAATATACGTTCTCTAAACGAGGAACTATTCTTAGAAATGTATTTTATAAAGAAAATTATAAGGCTAAAAGTATTTTAATTTACAAAATTTTACCATTATCATTATTTCAATTTTTAGGAAGTGAGGAAATTCTAGATATTCACTCTTGAAACAACGGACTGTATAGAGCTTTAAATTTGATAGTTATTATCAGATATGTACTAAATTTCTCAATGTCTAATGTAGAAATGTCCAAATAATAAGACGAAATATCTCTATAATTTACAATGTTTGTAAGTAGGGGGAACTGGGGGACATTGATACATGGGGCACATTGATACACCTTTTCTACTGCTCACAGGGTCATTACAGGAAGTTTCACAACAGCTTCTAAAGGTGAAGCTAGTGCACTCAACTACATACAGAAAGACTTGGAATGATTCAGTTGTTTGGTGAAACGGGATGGATGATTTATTATTTTTGTAGATCAAAAGTAAATTTGAGTTGTACATTTGAAATGGTATTATACAACTGTTCTAGTGTTTTCAACCGAAAAGAATACTCTCCCTTGTAAGTAAAACTACTCTTCATCAGTTTCTCATTCTTTTTTGTTAGATAAATTATGAAGTATTGGATTTGAGACTTATTTTATTCAAAATGGCTGTATGGGGCACATTGATACAGTCTTTGTCGGGGCACATTGATACAACCTAAATCCTTTTATAGTTCATTTTTTCATTACCTTTTATAATATATTTTACAATGCGCTCCTTAATCCAACCATTTTTCGCTAAATTTTTCAAATATTAGTTTTTATTGAAGTGAAATAGCTTTGATTTCTTTATATTAGAACATTTTATAGTATTTTTGAAAAGAGAAGACGTACGAATTTACCCAACATATAGTGCTTGTAGAGCTAATTAAAGAAAAGGACGGCAGCCTGGAAAATTTCAAATTTATATCAATTTTCCAGAGAGAAAATGTTCTACATGAAAAGTGTTACGTAAGAGAAACAAGCTGCCGAACAGCACAGGATAATTATATTAAAAACAGAATTTTTAATAAAGTTATCCTTTATTTTATGTTTATAAGCTAATTTATAAACAGAAAACTTGTAATTTTTCATCTTTACTAAGAAAGAAGATAATTCTGGGGTTTAAGTACCAGATATGACAAAGTTACCACAACCAACAATCAGACATGGAACAGCCAGAAAATCAGGTCATTATACATTACATTTTGATTGCTTTAATATTGCTTACAAATAAAGTGTGGGTGATTTGAATTTTTATAAATAAAATAAAATGGTTTGCTAACTATTTTTCTGTGAAAAATATGCATTGGTGTTATTTTGTCTCCATTTTTCCCAGACCTATCGAAGTCTATCTATCTGCCCCGGGGATGGGGCACTTTGATACAAATTACCTTTTTTGATTTTTTAAAAATTACATGCAAAAATATTATATAAAACAACGATTGTACATTTTTATAACACACTACACTGGTTTTGCTGATATCACATAGAAAAATAACTTGAAGTTTGTGCTTTCTAGACACCAAAATTTTTTTTATAAAAAAGCTGTATCAATGTGCCCCAGTTGTGTGCTCCAAAAATATTTATTTAAAGAAGTTTACTAGATTTACAAGCTTTTGAATATATTATTTAAATTGACATATACACAGATAACCTTTGCAAAATAATAATAATAATAATAATAATAATAATTGCAATGAACATGCAGATATTGAAGTTATTACTTAATTAGAGTATGTATATATTATGTGGGTAAGATATTCATCCAGCACAGATAAAATTCAATTCTGGAGGAATTAAAAAGAATCTGTACCATAAGTTAGAAACTACATATTGTAAAATTAAATTGGTCATTTTCTATTATTTTGATCCAGTTAATATTATAAGTAATAGATCATTTCATTTTGATGCATATTGACACAAATGTAATATAGATTAGACTTATGTCTTTTTTATATAAAATGTATGTTAGAAGATATGTTAATAAATAATTCAAAGAAAATGCATTTTCCCGCACAAATGGAGTGAACGAAGCATTATTTGCCTTTAGAAAACATAGTAAATAATATGTTATCAATTTTTTAAAAAGAATTTATAAAAATAAAGTTTGTTTCGATTCCATTGATTTTCAGAATCGGTTTTGAAATATTATGTTGAGTATAAATTCGTTTTCCTAAGCAGGAATATCGAATTTAATTACGATTTTAAACTCTAATGTGCATTGCAAAAATCCTTAATACAAAAAAGAAATAGTCAGATATGACAATCCCAAAACTTTCTTCTATGTGATACATATTAATATTTACTGAACAATGCAGTATAGTAGCGGCAACGGTTACGTGATTCTAGCCAGCATCAACTTATATCAGCTTCTAACTGAATATGAAATTTGATGAAAATCCAAGCTAAAAGAGATATTGAGATAGAGCTATTGTGGTAATCGTTTAAAATTCTACATAACATCGCCACCCGTTTTGTGTTGTTTACCAAAAAGTAATAAGGATCAATGCTTATCAATTATTAATGAATCTGAATTTTGGTGAAAATGCATGCATTAGTGCTTGAGATACAGCAATTGCAAATTGTGAAAAATGCGACATACCATTTCTCATTTATCAAATCGCCTACAGGGCGATTTACATCAAAAACTATACAACACTAATCAAATATCCGGCTCTAGCTGAATCTGAAAGTTGATGAAAATTTGTGCCTTAGTCCGTGAGAAAGAACTATTGCAATGATCAGGAATAATGCATCATAGAAGCGCCAACTATAGAACAATCTGCGCCAAAATGTAATTAGCACCAAATTATATCAAGAATTAACTGAATCGAAAATTTTACGAAAGTCCGGGCATTGGTTCTTTAGATTCACGAGATATTCAGGAAATTGTGAATAACGTAGCACAGCAACGCCACTTTTTGAACTACATGCACACTGCAAAAATAATCTGTTAAATTTGCGGCAAAAACTGCTGTAAAATTAGATGTAATAAATATTACATCTAAGTTTACTGCAATTTCTACAGCAAAAACTAATGGCAACATTGCTGCCAGCAGTTTTTGGCGTAAATTTAACGGATTTTTTTTTTACAGTGCACCGAAAAATAATCCGCTTTAGTTTGCATCAATATCTAAGGGGATCAACAGTTTCCAGAACCTCCATGCATTAGTTCTTGAGATAGAGCACCCACAAAATTTTTGTCACATAAAGACACATAAAAAGATATTTACTGAAAACCCTTTATTCGTATTCAGGACCTTCTAAAACGTACAAATCCATTGAAAAACGGAAGTCCAAATATTTCACTATTCCAATACTTTCTTCTTGTAATGATAGAAAACAGTAAAAGTAGGGGATGGAGTTCAAGAAATGCTATAGCACTGATTTATCCCTATCGCAAGAAGCCTGAAGCTAATAGTTATCTTCTTGATAACTAAAAAAAAAGTGTAAATTTTAGATGAATTTTAAACAAAAGGAGTTTACCCTCGACTTTAAATGAAAACAAAAGTTGTTTAAATTTACTTGCATTGTAAAATATAAACGAAAAAAAATTTAAGATTGTACTTTAGTTCATTTAAAAACATAAAGTCTAGTTTTCTAAGCATTTCATAGTTAATCAAAATGTCTCGTTTTAACATTTTTAAGTACTTGGAGAAAGAAGCATGTAACTACTTTTATGATAATTTATCTTGTCATAAAAACATTTTACTTCCAAAGAAATAACACACACACAAAATATTCTCTTTCTTTAACTTTTAAAACCCTTTCCTACTCAAAAATAATATAAAACTAATTTTCTTCTAATTTCAAGGTTGGCTGATTTTGGTAAAACTTGTTATGAGTTTACAAAACAGTTATCTTTAAATATCATTATACGCTTTATGCCGCATTTGAATAACCTTTTTTATTATCGTCGAATGGTAAAAAAATTATTTTTATGTGATAAGAAAAACTTAGCAAGCTATTGGAATTTCCTGTTTTTTCGATTTCGTTTTAAATTTATGTTTTAAGTTTTCAACACTTAAATTTAATGATGAATGAAAGTCAATTGGAAAATAACTAGTAAAAAAAAAGATTTTAATAAGAAATGTTTTATTTAAGTTTTTACAAAAAAAAAAAAAAAAAAAAAAAAATTCTCTTAAGAGAAGACATGATTGGCTGCAATCCTATGGAAAATGTGAATAATACGAAAGTCGTTTCCTCGAAAACTGCACTGTTAATACAATCTGTAGAAATACAGAAAAAAAGTGAGAAAATGTATAAATTTACAGAAGTTCCCGTTTAAATGCATTCGACCATATTTCTCGGTCGTCATTTTACCAACATTTCCCTGACGTTATATCAAATTCCCTGTAAATATTTCGTCTTTATATTAAGATATATTTATCTTTGTTAAAAAATATAATTCAAACTATATTCTTATAAAATTATTTTGCAATTTTGTTACAGATATTAAAAAAAATAGTTTATTTTTATTTTTATTTATTTGTTTATTTTTAAGTTAAAATAATTTAGAAAGCGAAAAAATTCATCTCCATGGTGTCGGTGTAGATTTTTATCGTATTTTTCCTCGCTGAATCCTAAAAGACATTAGAGAGCAAAAGCTCCTATAACTCAGTCAATAGCGTGTTCTTTTACTGTCAAGAAATCTTGCGTTCAAACTCCGGGACGACTCGGAACTAATTGAGTAAAAAATAAGTGATATAGCAGATAATAACGACTCGAAAATTTCAGATTCTTTCATGCTCATTGAAGACTGAGTGATTTACTGATTCTGAAATCTAAATTAATACCATTAAAAAAAATTTACAGAGTCTTGTGTATTTTTATTTGATTTTTTTTTTTTTTTTTTTTTTTTTTTTTTTTTTTTTTTGTAAATTTACCGAGTTTACCGAAAAGTTCTATACTATATAACAGAATCTCTGCTTTTTCTAATCTCTGTAATTTTACATCAAAATAAGATAATGGATTACTCGTAGATTCTCTGTATTTCCACACAAATTTTTTTAGCAATACACTCGACCAACAATTTGATGCAATTTGTAATCCATAGTTACTAAATTATGCTCAAGACTTATGAGCGTTTTTTATGACGACTAAAACTTTATTTCAGAGCAATGGCAGTTTTCTATTTTTTTTTTCATTTTCCAGAATTTTTCTCTGAAACTAACTAAAAAATTTGCACTGTTTGCACCATATGATCTTTTGTTTATCTATCACAAATCTTTCTCTTCTATGGAAGTCATTCGACTACTTTTGGAGTTAATGGAGTTTTAAGGTGAAAAGTACATTTTTCGGAGAGATGAGGCTGCTGGTCATTCATATTCCGAATCACCCTCCAAAATGTTATGTATGGCATATACTATGTATTATGTATTATGTATATATATTATGCATTTATGGGCGTTAGGTATATTTTTATATCCAAAATATTTCCCCTGAAATTAATACTTTTACGGTTTTTCTCAATGTTCTGTTTTTTAAGCATGTCTGTATTTTGTTATTTCTCAAAATGTTTTCTAAATTCTTTGCTTAATTTAATATTTTGAGATATAAAGACTAACAAAGTGGGAGTAAAATTTTAACACTTCATACGAAAATTAGCTTAGCTTTTAGAGATATTTTGAAAAAAGTAGACAAGCCTAAAGAAGAGAATACTGAAAAAAGAAATTACAAAAATAAAATTCATAAACTTAACATTAACGGAGGGGAATTCTTAAAATGAGTAAAAAGCAGCAATAAGTACTCACATTTATATTTTCATATAGAAATTACTTGCAAATTGTTTTGTTTTTGATAAAATGAAATGTACAAACATTTAGTTTAAGTACCAAAAACTAAACAACATACGAAATTGAATATCCTTTCGATAAAATTAACAAAAATCAATATTTATTTAAAAGTAAAACCTCTATTAAATTAATCCTCTTTGAAATTTATTAACTGGGAATGCTAAGTTATGTTAATTTTTCCAATTGTTAAAATGATAAGTGCATCTGATCAAATTAGGCTCCCTTTGGGAGTAAAGTTTTTATGATTAGATAATTATAAAGTTAGTGTCTCCAATATATAACTTATTATTGACTTTACTATTTCTATATGCATTTTTTGGTAAGAAAAGTAATCGATTTCCATCAATGCTAAGAAAATTTTCTATCACAATTGAATTTTTAAACAATTTTGAATACCAAAGTACATATTCTATTCTCAAAAGGGTTTCATTTACTTTAGATTACTGTAAGTATTTATTTTCACTATACAAATTTAGTAAATTTAAACTTCTTTTATAAGGTATTTTCTTTTAAATAAATTTACTCATCACTCAGGAAAAACCTATTTAACTAAATTAACAGTGGATGAAATTAGCCTCCCGTTTGCTTTCTCTTATTCTTATCAATAAAATCTTAAAACTAATCAGGAAAGTGCCTTATCAGAATAATCCTACGTCCAAAATTTGAAGGAAATCGGATACTTGTATCAAGAATTATCGTGTTACGTACATATTTACGTATATACGCATATACATGCGTATGTGGATGCATACAGAACCTGCGAGCCCATTATTTCTCATAATTTGACGTCTGTGAGCGAAAAACACGTAAAATTAATTTGGCATAGGATAAACTAGTTCAGCCAAAGATAAACTAAAATTTTGGCGCTGAGGCGGTCATTGAATTCAATAAAATCATATCAAATTTAAATGGCCTAGGATAAACTAGATCGGCCAAGGATAAACTAGTTCAGACCAATAAACAGTAGGCTAAACTAGTTTATACTATAAGAGTTAGGCCAAGCTAATTTGGCCTAGGGGTCTTAGGATATGCTAATTTGGTTTAGGAAAAATTAGTTTATTTAAAGGCGTTAGGATAAATCAGTTTGGCCTAAGAAAAACTAGTTTATCCGATGATCGTTAGGATAAACTAATTTGGACTACGTCTAAAATCGTGTTTCGCCTGTAATATATATAAATAAACTACTTTTGGACTGTGTTAGTGCATTAAATTTAGCTAATAAATTCTAATTTCCAAAGTTTTACATTCATCTTAATTATGAAATGATTATATTTTAAATATACATTCTTGAAATGAGGAAATGTATAGAACATTATATTTGATAGTTATCTTAGAAATTTATATTATAAGTAAAATTATAAGATGAAATGTAATTTTAATTTACAGAGTTTTGCCATTATCATTATTTTAACTTTTAGATAGTGAGAAAATTCTAAATATATACTCTTGAAACAATGGACTGTATAGAGATTTAGATTTGATAATTAATCTCAGAAATGTACTAAATAGCTAGATGTCTAATGTAGAAATGTCTAAATAATAAGACGACATATTTTTTATAATTAACAAAGTTTGTAAGTACTGAGTTCCACAAATATTTATTTAATTTTTACAAGGTTTACAACTTTCTGTATATATTATTTCATTTGACATGCAGACAGACATATATAAATGCGAAAAACACAAAAATTATATATAATTAACATACAGATATTGAAGTTATTATTTAAATAGAGAACGTATATACTATGTAGATATGATATTCGTCCATCACAGGTAAAATCCAATCTCTGGAGGAATTGAAAACCATTTGTACCTATGTTAGAAACGACACATTGCAAAAACAACATTGGTTATTTTTTATTATTTTCACACAGTTAGTATTTTATATATTTGATAATTTGATTTTGATACATATTGACACAAATTTAGTATTGGTTTGCCTTATGGCTTTTTAAAATAAAATATGTGTAAGAAGATCTTCTAATAAATAATGCAAAGAAAAGGCGTATACCCGCACACTTAATTGTACAAGTAATTGAAACATTATTTGTCTTTAGAAATTATAGAAAAAATAATGTTATCAAAAATTTTAAAAGGATTTATAACAGCAAAGTTATTTTGGACGCCACTGATTTTTAGAATAGTTATTGAAATGTTCTTGGTGTGTATAAATTAGTTTTCACTAGCCGGTATATCGGATTCAATTACGATTTTAAACTGTAATGTACATTGCAAAAATCATAAGAAATAGTTAATTGTGAAAAGAAAAGAAATAGTCAAATATGACAATTCCAAAACTTCTTCTATCTGATATATATTAATATTTCATGAAAAATGCAGTATAGCAGCAGCAACGGTTAAGTGATTTGCAGTAAAATCTAGTCAACATCAACCTATGTCAGCTTCTAACTGAATATGAAATTTGATGGAATTCACAGCTTCAGTTTCTGAGACAGAACTATTGTGGTAATCTTTAAAAATGCTGCATAACATCGCCACCTATTTGGTGATGTTTACCAAAAAGTAATAAGGATCAATGTTTATCAATTATTAATGAATCTGAATTTTGGTGAAAATACATGCATTAGTGCTTGAGATACAGCAACTGCAAATTGTGAAAAATGGACAATAGCAGTGCTTTCTATAGACGATTTACACCAAAAACTAAACAACACTAATCTATATCTGGATGTAACTGAATCTGAAATTTGATGTAAATTCGTGCCTTAGTTCATGAGAAAGAATTAAATGATCTGGGATAATCCCGAAAGGAAGCGCCAGTTATAGACACACAAATATAATCAGCGCTAAATTATATCAATTAAAAATTTTATGAAAATCCGGGCATTTGTTCTTAAGATAGAGCTATTGTGAAAATTGTGGATAATCCAGCATACCCTAGTAGCAAACCAATATTGGTCCAACGTTGTGCCAATATTTTATTTATTGGAAATATTGCTAATAAAACGCTAATATTGATTATAGTTTGGCATTTCCCAATATTATACAAATGTTGGCGCTAAATTGGAAATATTTACAAAGAATTCCCAATATTCCACAAATGTCGGCGTTACTTTGGAAATATTCGCAATGAAACCCATATATTTAACCAATATTGGCGTTTTATTGACAATATTTGCAATGAAATCCCAATATTGGCATAATACTGGCAGCAAATGTTGGCTAAATAAGGTCAAAATGTAAACACCCTAATATTAGAGCAATATTTGATGCCAGTATTGCGCCAATGTGCCAATGTTGCTCCAATATGTAGCCAATATTGGCCCAATATTGTTTGGCTTCTGAGGAGAGCAGTGCTACTTTTTGAGCTGCATACACGAAAAACTAATTTTCTTTTATTTGTGTCTATATCTAACAGAATCTAAAGTTTTGTTAAATTCCGTACATTAGTTCTTGAGATAGAGCGCCCACAAAATTTTTGTCACATAAAGTTTAACATAAAGGCATTTTCTGAAAACTATATACTTGTATTCAGGACATTCTAAAACGTATAAATCCATCGAAAAACGGAAGTAGAAAATTTTCACTAATCCAATAAATACATTCTTCTTTAAAGATAGAAAACAGCAAAAAATAGGGGATGGATTTTAAAAATTGGTATAACCCTGACTTATCCTAGCGTCTGAAGCTAATATTTATCTTCCTTGTAACTGAAAAAAGTGTAAGTGAATTTTAAACAAAAGAAGTAGAACTCCACTTTAAAAGAAAACCAACAAAAGTTGTTTAAATTTGCTTCCATTTTAAAATATAAAAGAAAAGAAATTTAAGATTGCATATCAGCTCTAGTTTTCTAAGCACTTCATATTTCATCAAAATGTCTTGTTTTAACATTTACAAGCACCTGAAAAAATAAAGAGATAATTAATTTTATAATAATTTATCTTGTCACATAAACATTTTATTTTAGAAGAAATAATTCACATACAAAATATTATATTTCTTTAACTTTTAAAACCTTTTCCCACTCAACAATAAAATAAAACTAATTTTTTTCTAATTTCAAGGGTGACTGATTTTTGTAAAACTTGTTATATGTTTAGAAAACAGTTATCTTTAAATATCATGATACGCTTTATGTCGCATTTGGATGACCTTTTTATTGTCGTTTGAAGGTAAACAAATTATTTTCATGTAATTAGAAAAACGTAGTAAGCAATTGAAATTTTCGATTTTTTCGATTTCATTTTAAGTTCACTTTTTAAGTTTCCAAAACGTAAATTTAACGATGCACGTAAATAAATGAAAACTGAATTACTAATAAAAAAGTTTTATTAGGAAATGCTTTAATTAAATTTTTATAAGAATTTCGTTTCACTTAAGAGAAGATAAGACTGGCTCCAATCCTACAGAATATATCCTACAGAAAAGTTACTTCGAAAACTGCACTGTTAAAAATACAGTTGGCAAAAAAAGTATTTGTACACTTCATTTTTTTAAATTATAATGAAATTAAACAAACGATTTAAGCAGAAAATACTGTAATACATTAATTTAATGCATTATATTATTATAGAAGCAAAAACAAAATTAAACGAATCGATTTTTTACATTATAATAAACAAATATACAAAAATATAATGCAAAAAAAGTATTTGTACACTATATTAATGTAATATAATTAATAAAAAATTAGTAAAATGATGCAAATTAATATTTTGTGTGAATTTATTTAGTGTTTTTGACTACTTCTAGATGGTGTGATATAGATTCCACCAACTTTTTTGTAGCGGTCTGGTTAATGTTATTCCATGACACAATAAGAGCTTCTTTAAAACTGTTTTTTACTGATACATATTTTTTTCTCGGATTTTTGCATCCAATAGCATCCACAAATTTTCTATTGGATTCAAGTCTAGAGATTTTAGAGAAATTACCAGTCGTCTTCGAGTATTGTAGTAACCATGAGCTGGTGATCACAGCAGTATGCTTTGGTCGTTATCCTGCAGAAAGTTAAAAGCTTCCTTTATGCATAATTTCTTAGCACGCTTTAATAAATTATGTCGCGACACATCAATGTATGTTAAACCTGTCCTTCCATTGTCAATAAATTTTAAATGTCCTGCTCCATTAGAAGCTATACACCCCAAAACTATAATATTTCCCCCAACATGCTTGATAGTTTGAAGTATACGTTTTGGATCTAGAACAGTTTTATTTTTACGCCAATTTTTTCGAATGCTTGGTGGTAAGAAAATTCCGAATTTTCCCTCATCAGAAAAAATTACTGTTTTCCAAAAATACAATGATTTACTTCTGTATGCGAAAGCGAATACTATGCGTTTTCGCCTATTTGTTTCGCTGATGAATGGATTTTTCCTTGAGGTTCTTTCTTTTAAATCTGCATTGAGAAGAATATTTTTTATTGTTTGAGGTATTACTCTGATGCGAGAAGATGTCGCAAGGTCTCCAGCAAATTTTTGAACCGAACGCATAGGATTTTTTAAAGCTTTTTTAACAACACTCCCTTTTTCCCTCATTGTTAGTTTGCTGAGAAGTCCTGGTTTTCATTGAATTTCGATGCTTTTAATTTATTCATAGTGTCCCACTATATATCCAATAGTTGTAAATGGTAATTTAATAGCTTTTACAAATTCTTGTTGCGAATTTAAATTTTTATTATGCTCAATCATAGGATTTCATCTATCTAGAGGTGCCTCTCTAGTTTTAGGTTCTATACTTAATTACTTCAAGAGCAAATTATATTAAATGTCAGACAAATATAATATGAAGTTAAAAATTATTAACAGCTTCTGTAAAAGTAGTCCTTTGAACCATAAACACTATAAAACACAGTATATATCAGGATGGAGAAATGTACAAATACTTTTTTTGCAAGAAATTTTTAAACTTTTCCTATTAGAAAATTATTTTACATCTTTATCGAAATTTTCTGTTATGTAATTTAAAATGCACGGTAAACAGACTGTATTAAAACTATTTTTGACTAAATATCTGCTTTTATTTAGTTAAAAATTAAAAATTTTAGAGTGTACAAATACTTTTTTTGCCAACTGTATCTGTAAAAATATGGAAAAAAAGGGAGACTCGTTAAAGCGAAAGGTTACGTGATTTGCACCAACATCTAGATGAATGTGAAATTTGATGAAAAGCTGAACTTTAGTTTCTGATATAGAGCTATTATGGTAATCTTTAAAAATTCTGCATCACATCGCCTGTTTGGTGATGTTTACCAAAATGTAATAAGGATCAAGTTTTATCAGGTACTAACAGTATCTGAATTTTATGAAAATACATGCATTAGTGCTTGAGATATAACAATTGCAAATTGGGAAAAATGCACCATAGCAGTGCTGCTTATAGTGTGATTTACACCAAAAAACTATACAACACTAATATATATCCGGTTGTAACTGAATCTGAAATTTGATAAAAATTCGTGCCTTAGTTCGTGAGAAAGAACTATTGCAATGATCAGGAATAATGCCGCATAGAAGCACCAGCTATAGAAAAATCTGCATCAAAATATAATCAGCACCAAATTATATCAAGGATTAATTGTATCAAAAATCTTCTGAAAATCCGGGCGTTAGTTCTTCAGATAGAGCTATTCTGGAAATTGTGAATAACGTAGCATAGCAGCTCCAATGTTTGAACTTTTTGAGGCAAAAACTGTTGTAAAATTAGATGTAATAAATAAATTTACATCTAAGTTTACTGTAATTTTTACGGCAAAATTGCCGTAAATTAAACGGCTTTTTTTACAGTGCAACAAAAACTAATCCGCTTTAGTTTGTACCAATATCTAACTGAATCTGTAGTTTCGAGAATTTCTGTGCATTAGTTCTTGAGATAGAGGGCTGCCCACGTACAATAATAATACGATAAAAAATTTTCTACATACAGACCCATAAAAAGACATTTTCTAAAAACCATCTATTCCTATTCACGACCTTCTGAAACTTAAAAATCCATGGAAAAGCGGAAGTCCAAATTTTTCACTATTACAATACCTTCTTCTTGTAAAGGCAGAAAACAGTAAAAAGTAGGGGATGGAGTTTGAGAAGTGGTATATCCCTGATTTATCCTATCGCAAAAAGCCTGTGTAAAGGTGTTAATTCATAGGCCCAGGTGATTTACCAAGTGCAGCACACACAAAAAAACTCCGAAAAGCGAGTTACATTTTAGGACACATTTATTTAACTTGCGGTACGACGAAGCAAACTCCCCATAAGGGGAGGTGATTCTGAGAGAGCTCAGTGCCCTACATGTAGTCGATACGATGGCAATCAGTGGAGTGATACAACATCATAGCCCTTATCGCCAAAAGGCATAGGAAGTTTTTCATACAAAGAATTTTGGCGATATTTGATAAACCACACGTTCAGTATCATTGAGTACATTTGCGGTCTGGGAACCCCAGGATCATTTTCACATCTGCGAATATTTTATAGGGTTAAAGAAATATTTTAAGCTTGGGAAGTATCTGAGATAAGCAAATCATTACATACATTTGCCTTTTGCAGACAAAACTTTAAGTTATCCAGATGCGCAATTGAATAGAAAGAAAGCACAGTCAGGATAAACAGAGATAAAAGTATTTCTAGGTTTAAGCATTAATTGTGAGAATGAAAACAGGGTGTGGAAGGCAGTGTAACGGATAAAAGATTCTGATGAACTAAGCCCATAGCTTTCTTTATTTTGTTAAAAAGTGCAGTAACTATGGGCAGATGGTTTTTCACAGACACAACAGAAAATTTGTGAGAAAGGAAGTTCTATTATTATTTTATACAGAGAGCTCCAAAAGATGAAAAGTTTTACTTCTATTAGTGGGAGTATGAAAGTTAGAACTTAACTATTAAATGTAGAATTAATTTAAACTACTGGGTTTATTAGTGAAAAGGGAAATTACAATAAACCAAAGAATTTATTAAAGGGAAATAATTATTGCATTTATGAAGAGGAAAAGATATGTAGCGATAATCTCCGCTACATAACTCACCGGGTATCTAATATACCTTGACCTAGAGAAAAACACATGACCTTGTGTAAAAACACATGAAAGAAAAAAAGTGTAAAAGAAATCACATGACCTGGTATCTAATATACCTTGACCTAGAGAAATGCACATGACCTTGTGTAAAAAACACATGAAAGAAAAATTGAGTGTAAAAGAAATCACATGACCTGGTATCTAATATACCTTGACCGAGAGAGAAATGCACATGACCTTGTGTAAAAACACATGAAGGAAAAATGTGTGTAAAAGAAAAAAATATATAACTCAAAGTTGAGGAAAGTAAAAAATGTAATTGTACTGTCAAAAATCCTTTTAAAGTTAAAATTTAATTGAGAACGCAAAAAAAAAATATATATATCATGAAAAATGTATTAAATGTGGAAAATGTAGCCTGTATAACAATAGAGTTGAAATATTGTTACTGTTAACTGCATTCCTGTTACTGCATCCACAAAAAATTAAAAGGGGAAAGAAAAGTGTGCATATATGTGCTTGAATGTGTAAATATGTATAAGCTGATTGTGTACACCAACGCGAAACAACCAAAACCAAGTGAAAAAAACAAAATTGACGACCCGCATCAAAATTTTCACTCTTACATGCCTTCTTTCTATTACTCAACCATCTGGCGCCTGATAGCCGAATAAGAAAAAGAAATAAACTGCATTTGTACACAACATTAATGTGAAGAAACATTGTTAAAATTTAAAGTGTAACAGGAAATGTGAGGGAAACAAAATACTAAATGTTTTATAAAAATAAAAGCAAATCTGTCAAAATGTATAAAGAATGCATAAAAACGTAGTGAATTCATCCTTTAATATGTAATGTGTGACCAGGAAAATTAAATTAAAGAAAAAAAACATCATTTCTCATTTGAAATAGACTCAGTTGTATGAAGCGATTGTCTCTGTATGTTTATATATCTCTTGACAGCTGGGCAGTTATGAGAAAAAGCTGTATGTTGAATGTCAAAATAGGTATTACTTGCTTCATTGCACCTCATGCAATTAATGCATTTTGGTGTGTTTACACAATTAGGAACTTTATGTGACATAGCACAGACAGGGCATATTATGTCATTAGGGCAGAATTTACTTAAATGAAAAAGACTCTGACATGTAAAACATCTTTTTATATCTATGTACCTTTTAAGAGTAAACTTTGTGGCCTGAATAATAATATGTTTATGTACAAGCAAAATTTCAGCAAAGTGGGATGGCATTAGAAAAATCCAGTTAAATAAATTACAATGCTTTATTTTTATTTTGCTTTGAAATTGAATGGGAAGCGACGAATTATGAGTTAGCTTTGAAATAGCCAAAATAATGTCAGGTATGCCACAATTTTCAGGCAAACGCATGATTACAACAGGGATAAAATTGGTACTATCTTTCTTAGGGGTACTGAAACTACTGGGATGAAAATTGTTACTGTCACATAAATCATTAACCTGTTGATTACTAGAGAAAGAGGGATTTGTATTGCCACTTTCATGTATTGTAGTGTGTGGAGATTTGATAATGAATTTGTTATCTGTCTGTGTGGACATATTCTGAACAGTTTTTAAACAAGCAGTATTAACCGAAGGAGTGATATCTTTTTGAGTATTTGATATGTAAGGTTTAGTTTTACTTTCAAGTTCCTGAGACAAGTCACGTACTCGTTCTAACAATTTATTATTTACCAAAAATAAATTTTCCTTATCATGTTTTACTTTAGTGTATTCATCTTTGAGTCCCTGAAAGGTCTCTTTCAAAATATTAAGATCCCATTCTATTGTGAATTTGAGTTCCTTAAAATTAGAGGCAAGTGTATCAGCGTTATTTTGACTTTGTATTTGATTTTGAAATGCTGTGGCTTCAGCAACAATTGTGTCTGAAAATTTTGTTAAATTTTCCTCATAAAATTCAAGTAAAGGGGATATTGAAACTTGTGATTGTCCAAAAGTAGACCCAAATTTATTATCTCTCTCTGACATTGTTTGGGAAGTAGCTGAAGCTTGGTTTAGCTCAATATCAGCCATAGATGTTTACCAAAAGGAAAATGCACTACTATAAATCAAAAGAAAGATTTATAAATAAATTAGGTGCACAAAAAAAATGTGACTGTTAACCAGTATTAAAATTAATAATTTGGTGGAAATAACATGAAAATGCAAGGCAAAACCAAAAATTAAATTTTGCATTAGTCAGAGAGTAAACCCTGGTAAGTTACGAGTGAATCAAGACACATTTAATGAGGGGGGGGTAAACAAAATGTGAGCCTAGCTAACTAAAACAATGAAAATGCAGACACTAAATAAAACGCTTTTTTTCTTAAAAAAAAAGCAAACACAAAATTTCTTTTTCTTTTCAAAAAAAAAAAAAAAACTGTACTGCCTTCAAAATAAACTAATTAACCATTCAAAAATACCAATGACAAAATTCCTTTTTTTTTTTTTTTTTTTTTTTTTTTTTTTTTTACATGACAACCGAAAGTGAAAAAAGATTAAGAAAAAAGGCTTGTTTAACAAGGTACTGGCATAGTTAATGGCAAAAAAAAATTTGTAAAAAAAACGAGAATGCGAAACTCAAACTGCAATTAATTAAGGACAAGTAATGTCAGCGAAAAATTAATGCGCGAACATATAAAATAATAAAAATCTGTGATATTTAAGTATGCAACACATAAATACAAAAACAACATGCACTGAAAATAATAATACTTTTGAAAAATGAGCATGAAAAGAGAAGAATGCATTTAAATGTGCAAATGAAATACTAGAATTTAAAAATGAACATTGTTAATTTAATAAGATCTTCTCTGTTCACACTGACATACATGAATAAAATAAAAAAAGAAGGAATGATAATAACTTGGGCATTTTTTTTATGAAATACTAAGGCATGAAAAGGGAATTTATCAAAATTTCAGTATCTAAAGCTAAGGATAATTACTGTCAATATGAGAAACGTCTAAATTAAAATTTCTATTCATAATTTTTTTATGTGTGGATAAAAATTTTATCTGTATTTCTCCTTTTTTTTTTGTGTTTAACATTCTGTATCAGAATACTAAATTTTTTCTACTTTCAGTATTTAACACGACACTTTTTCTTGCTGTGATGTTTAAAAGGAAACTGTACGTGCCAAAACTGGGTGCGACGACCCCTTATTGCACTCAAATCGTAACTTCACTGCTTTTGTGTGATTTATTGATGACCTACATAAACTTACACACAATTTTATTCTCATTTCACTAATTATGTATGGGTACGACGACCCGTTACGCATAAAATTTCTTCTTAATCTTTTTTTTTTTTTAATCACAAACCTTTTTTTTTATTTTAGCATTCTCGAATGTTGACACACAGAACGATGATTCCGAGCTACACTATGTTGCCTATAGACAATTCTGTTGCACACCTCACTGGAACGTAAATGATGAAAAAAAACTAGGCATATCATAACGCAGGGTAACACGAAACACAGAATGCAGAGGTCCGGAGCTGAAAGGACTTGACCCAGTTACCGACACTTCGAAAACGAAAGTGCCACTTTTGAGTCTTGAAAAGGTCGAACGCAGCAGCTTATTCCGGTTGGTGCAACCAGCTGAAAAATCGTGACCTTCGTAGATATTGCAGAACCAGACGGGGAAAAACGGAGATATGCAATCTTTCTTGAGTGCAGGAGAAAACATAATTGATTACTATAGACTGTAGCAGGTTTCGGTTTGGGTGTAGGAGAATACGTCACACTATGAAGTACAAACAGCCTTGGAATTTCGGGGAATGTTGCTTTAACAGTGCATCGATGTTTGATAGTCTTTTCTGTCGAAGATTTTAAGTATGATTTTTTTAAAGTCTCTGTGTGTGTGTGCGTTTTTTTTTTTTGACCGGAGAAAAAAAAGGCGAGATGCACCAGATATTTGTATGTAAAGGTGTTAATTCATAGGCCCAGGTGATTTACCAAGAGCAGCACACACAAAAAAACTCCGAAAAGCGAGTTACATTTTAGGACACATTTATTTAACTTGCGGTACGACGAAGCAAACTCCCCATAAGGGGAGGTGATTCTGAGAGAGCTCAGTGCCCTACATGTAGTCGATACGATGGCAATCAGTGGAGTGATACAACATCATAGCCCTTATCGCCAAAAGGCATAGGAAGTTTTTCATACAAAGAATTTTGGCGATATTTGATAAACCACACGTTCAGTATCATTGAGTACATTTGCGGTCTGGGAACCCCAGGATCATTTTCACATCTGCGAATATTTTATAGGGTTAAAGAAATATTTTAAGCTTGGGAAGTATCTGAGATAAGCAAATCATTACATACATTTGCCTTTTGCAGACAAAACTTTAAGTTATCCAGATGCGCAATTGAATAGAAAGAAAGCACAGTCAGGATAAACAGAGATAAAAGTACTTCTAGGTTTAAGCATTAATTGTGAGAATGAAAACAGGGTGTGGAAGGCAGTGTAACGGATAAAAGATTCTGATGAACTAAGCCCATAGCTTTCTTTATTTTGTTAAAAAGTGCAGTAACTATGGGCAGATGGTTTTTCACAGACACAACAGAAAATTTGTGAGAAAGGAAGTTCTATTATTATTTTATACAGAGAGCTCCAAAAGATGAAAAGTTTTACTTCTATTAGTGGGAGTATGAAAGTTAGAACTTAACTATTAAATGTAGAATTAATTTAAACTACTGGGTTTATTAGTGAAAAGGGAAATTACAATAAACCAAAGAATTTATTAAAGGGAAATAATTATTGCATTTATGAAGAGGAAAAGATATGTAGCGATAATCTCCGCTACAGCCTGAAGGTAATATTTATCTTCCGTGTAACTGAAAAAAGTGTACTTTTTAAATGAATTTTAAACAAAAGAAGTATAACCTCGACTTTAAATGAAAACAAACAAAAGTTATTTGAATTTGCTTGCATTTTAAAATATAAAAAAACATAAATTTAAGATTTTATATTAGCTCGTTTAAAAGATAAAAAAAAGTATAATTTTCTAAGCAATTTATAGCTTATCAAAATGTCTCGTTTTAACATTTCCAAATACCCGGAGAATGAAACAGATAACTACTTTTATGACAATTTATCTTGTTACATAAACACTTTATTTCCAAAGAAATAATACACATACAAAATATTATATTCTTTAACTTTTAAAACCTTTTGCTTACTCAAAAATTAAATAAAACTAATTTTCTTCTAATTTGAAGGGTGGCTGATTTTTGTAAAACTTGTTATGAATTTAGAAAATAGTTATCTTTAAATACCATTACACATTTGGGTGACCTTTTTATTATCGTTGAAAAGTAAACAAAATATTTTTATGTAATAAGAAGTCAGTGATGTTTTCTTTTCTTTTCTTTTTTTTTTTTCGATTATATTTGAAGTTTTCTTCACTTAAGTTTAACGATGCACGAAAGCAAATGAAAACTGAATTCCTAAAAGAATGCTTTAATAAGAAATACTTTATTTTAACATTTTTAATATTTTTTTTTCCTTTTAAGGGAATCCGGTTCTCATTTAAAAAAATTTTATTTATTCAGTTAAATTTTTTTAATTTTTTGTGATGGTTAAACATATTATTAGTAAACAAAATCATATGAAAAAAATATCATTTTTTTTATTTAAGATAATTTTTTTTTATTTAACTATTTAAAAGTTGTTTAAAAAAATGGTATAAATTAAAATCGCTATAACTCGAAATACTACTTGTAGAATTTCAATTTTTCTTCATATAAATAAAAAAAAGAGTAATAAGATTTGATTTTGGTACACCGTTATTTTAAAATAATTAGTTAATTAAAAATTAAAAAAAAAATTAAAATAAATATTTGGAAAAACAAATGATATAACTTTAGAAAAAAACAATCATATTTTTAAAAGTAAAATTTTTTTTTTTGAATTTCTGAATCAAAATTAAAGTATAATAATTGGCAAAGGCATGTTTAAAATTTGAACGATTTACCTTAAACGTGTCTCGAGTTATAATAATTTAAATAGCAGGAATGATGAAAAAATCCTTCATGAAGAAAAACTCATTTTAAAAAGAAATCGCTGCCATAAAAAACTTTGCTCGATAGGTATAATATGAGAAACTGCTAAAACATAAAAACTAATATTTCCTACTCTAATTAAGATAAAAACGTGATTTAAACATCCCTTTAAACAACAAAAAAAAAACAGAAAACATTTTTTTTTAATTGTGTCATGGGTCAACTTAAGGGAAGACAAGACTGTACGCAATCCTATGGAATATATGCAACACCCACTTCCTCGACAACTAACGACCGACAAATTGATGTAATTTGCAATCCTTTTTCACAAGATTATGCTCAAGATTTATGCAAAGGTTTTTTTTTTCACGAATATATATTTTTTTTTATTTTAGAGCAATGGTAATTTTCAGATTTTTTTCAATTTTCAGATTTTTTTTTTTTTAACTAAATAAAAAAAACATTTGCCACTTTTTTTTTAATCGGATTTGCTCGATAAGAGTTCATGTTATTTTCAGGTCAAAAGTAAATTTTTTAACTGAGATAAGGCTTCTTGTCAACTATTTTCCGAATTTGTCTCAGTAATGTTAAGCCTATGGGCGTTTGATGCATTTTTATGTTCAAAATATCACTCCAGAAAATAAATATTATTTAACGTCTTTTTTTCCAGTGTTCTCCTCTTTAAGCATTTCTATTTTTTTTTCTTCGCTCTCAAAATATTTCTAAAATCTTTGATTAATTTAATATTTTATGTTTTAAAAACTTTCAAAGAAGAAATACTAGGAGTGCTTAATTCTTCAGATAAAATTGAACGTAGCTTATTTAGAAAACTAAGAAAAATGTAGACATGCTTAAAAGAGAGAATGCATAAAAAAGAAGTTAAAAATATTAAATATCCCGAGGAGATATTTTTAATATAAAAATGTAATAAACATCTGTAGACTTAACATTACTGAGGAGTATTTGGAAAATGAGAAGAATTCGTTAAGTACTGGAATTTTATACTTTAGTATAGAAATTACGCATAAAGTGTTTTGTTTTTGATAAAATAAAAGATACCTATCATTTAGTTTAAATACCCAATACTTAACAAACAGTGAAACGGAATACATTTTCGTCAAGATTAAAGAAAATTAATATTTATTTAAAAGAAAATCTCAATTATATTTACCCTTTATGAAATTTACTAGCGGCCTTCGCCCGCTACGCTGGTCGGTTTATCTAAAGAAATCTTGAAGAAGTAGTTAGATAAGGTTCAGACATACATTAAAAAAAAAAGCAAGTCGATCATTCAAAAAACGTTGGGAAATATCAAATATTTACTGTAATTTTTTAAGAAAAACAAAGTTTCGAAAAAAAAAATTAAATCGAAAAAAAAATTACACTGACATATTAATGCAAGGAAATTTTCCCAGTTTGAAAATTCGCCTTGAATACAATATTTCAAATTCTTTTAATTGCTTATAGGCGTTAATGCCAACATAGTGAAAAAAAATTCCATGCTGGGAATCGAACCCGGGCCATCAGTATGGCGCACTGACGTTCTACCGACTAAACCACATGGAACGACAGCCAGCTTGAAACTTTCTCATACTTAAGTAGACTGGCGAAAACATAACGATAGCGCGTTTTAAAATCGCACAGTGACATCTATTGGATTTTATATGTACTAAAAAACGTTATGTACTAAAAAACGTGAGCAGCGCACCTAATAGTTTCTTTTGTTTCTTTTTGTTACTTTTTTGTCTGTTGTCCGATTTTGATGAAACAAAGCCTATACTCTGCCCGGGAGTGTGCATTCTTCATTAGTGAAAACCGCATAAAAATCCATTCAGTAGTTACGAAGATAACCTCGAACAAACAGACAGACAGACAGACAGACAAAAAATTCAAAAAATTTTTTTTTGTGTTTCATTGGTTTTCTTTTATCGCCCTGACTCCATTTTTGTCAATTATCTTCAATGTACAGACACACCGGGTCCTACTGTTTTATTATATGTATAGATTTACAAGGAATGTTGATTTATGTAAATTTTTCGAGTTGTTAAAATAAGAAATGCTTTTAATCAAATTAGGTTCCCTATGGTAGGGACTTTTTTTTATTCAAATTTTAAAATCAGTATCTCCAAGGTATAACTTATTATTGACTTGAATATTGCATTTCTTTGGTAAGTAAAATAATCGATTATCATTAATGCTAAGAAAAGTTTCTATCACAATTGAATTTTTAAACTATTTTGAATACCAAAGTACTTATTCTATTCCCAAAAGGCTTTTATTTACTTTAGATTACTTTAAGTATTCATTTTCACTATATAAATTTAGCAAATCAAAATTTCTTTTTAAAGTTATTTTCTTTTGAATAAATTTACTCATTATTTTTAAACCATTCATTATCTGAATGGTTTTTTGGGTTGTATTGATCGTTTTAGTTATGTCTATTTACTCAAAAGTTTAGGTGTTTTTATTCTATTTTAAACTATTGAAGTGATTATTTAAAAATAAAGAAAATTTAATGATTTTTTATTTTCTGCATCGAAAATTCCTTTTGTACTATCAATACTACTAAAATAAACTACTATAACAGAATCAACTACTACGGTAGAGTATGGTATTCGGTAAGAAACGAACAAATGAAAATCAAACGTTTGTACATGCGCGGGATTATTTTATCCCGAAAGCCATATTTCTCCCCTTCTAGTGAGCAAGTAAGAGACATTCCTTCGCCATATCCTTCTCAATCCTGATCTTAAAAGAAACAAGGTAGTTCTGAACTGCATTCCAAAAAATTTATTCATTTTTTGAATTATTGTGATTGGGATGATATTTATCCCAACGCGTATACTTAAGAGTTAAACAGAATACATACGAAACAAAAACAATTGCTTAAGTCCAGAAAAATATTCTGATGAAATCATTTAACATACTCTAGGATGATTGTGTTTCCATATAATCTTTCTAGTAATATGTCATTATCAAATGCATGTCTTTGTCATTTCAGGCATGAAATGTAGCAGTAAAATAAAATTGAAAATAGTTATGAATGCTTTCGACACACAATGTTTACATCTTACATAAAAACAATTGAAATATACTACATTTTCCAGAACAAAGTGATTGGTAGAGAATAAATAAAAGTCAACGTACATGAATATTTTCACACTTTTACTATTAGCTATTTTTTTTATTTAAAGGAGAGAATACATAAAAAAGAAGTTAAAAAATATTAAATATCCCGAGGCGATATTTTGAATATAAAAATGTAATAAACATCTGTAGACTTAACATCCAATTTATTAAAGTACATTTTATAAATTGCTATAAAGAAAGATCATATTAGCTAAGGCAAACGAACATCATCTAAACATTTTGTTTTATATGTTCAAAGATCGTAATGTACTTTTATTTTTTATTATAAAAGCGTGTTTCTGCAATAAATCAAAACAATGAAAATAATTTGTATTTCGTAAACCAGAATATTGTAAATTGCATCTCTTTAATAAATTTATTTAACTAAATATGATCCAAAGAATGTACAGGTATAAATCTAAATTTTTCAATATAAATAAAAAAAAAATTACTTACAATAAAACATAAAAATGTAATCCATTCAATAGACCTTAATGTGCATCACTTATCATTTGTTATCCTTTTTATAAATTCCTCTATTTTAAAGAACAAAGCAATAGTAAATTACCTAAGAAGTATTAAGGAAAGATGTTTGTATAAATAGGATATGAACATTACTTTTAAAAATATATTTTAAAAATTCCAACAAAATGTCTTAGAACGTTTAAATATCGTTCTTACGAATATTATTATTTACATAACAAAATTCACTTAAATGATTCCTTGTTAAATTTTCTTATTAAAATATGCATTTGCAGCGAAATATTGTGTATATATTTATCTTTGTAATAGAAGTTTAATTATTCCTAACAACAAAACATAATGATTTGAAGAATGGGGTTCCACGTAGATTTATGTACAAAACATTTATTCAGTATAAACTGAAATATGTATAAAACTAAGAAACAAGGATGGACTTTTTATTTAAAAGAGATTCTAAACATAAATATGAAAACTTCGAAGAGCATTAAAACAGTAATTTAATGAAATGTTCGAAATTTCCGAACAAATTAAACGTTTTGTAAATTGAGCATATCAATATTTCAAATATGTGGTTGAAAAATTTCTGAATAACCAAAACATTTATTAATACGGAAAGATACTTAACGAACTTTTGACATAAACAATCTTCAAAACGTAATGTTACAAATTTTAAACTGTAGCATAAACTGATGGTGTGGAAAAATTTCAAAACGTAAAATTTTCTATAATTGTGCCTGGGAATGTGTGAGCTTTCATCAAGATCAACCCCATTTAAAAATATCTTCTAGCGCCCTACTACACAACCGTACACAAGGAAGTGTGGGAAGGCATGTATTCCTTTTGAATAATAATATGGAAATGCTACTTTATGTACTTTTATTTAGCTCAAGTTACCTTTAATCCTGACAAAAATTCGCTTTCCTCCAAAGAGACTAGGCCCACTCATTTTCATTTCAATATTCTCCGTTCATTGAGAGCTCTTTTGAAGCAAATTGTTAAAAAATAGAAAATATAATTTTAAGAAATTTCATTTTATTTCTTTAAAGTTAATAAAAGAATTGAAAATTAAAAGCATGTGTGATAAAGCGCATGATATTTCATTTTGTAAACATATTCCTGACTTTTTATTTATAAGAGAAATTTCGGAATAACAATACAATACTTTTTTTGCTTAAAATCGATTTTTATGAATTAATTATAGTATTCTACGTAGAGTACTACTAGAATAAAGTATTCTACGTTTAATTTCATTGTTTGTGATTAGAACAACGCGAAAATGACTATAACTAATTTAAAAAATGGATTAATTTCTTTTCACAGAGAAATAATTCGATCAAATTATTGACAAAAGTCGCCCTATACTTGCGTAGCTTAATTGATTGCAGTAATCTACGAACGTATTGGATGTGGAACAGATTCTTAAGTTTGGTAGAATCAATTTTTGCCGCCTTATTTTAAATCCGATTGTTGACAGCATTAAATATTTTAACTATTAAAAAAAACCAAAAAACTAACTTCATTATTTTCTGATCTCGCTAGAGATAAGAGCTTGCTTGAATTTAAACCGTTTTGTGATTCTATTAAGGGTGTTCGAATAAAAAGGTACGAAACGCCATAAAAAGGAAATCGGTTGAAATTTAAATATGCGCTTTAGGATTACATAGTTCGATATCCAGGGACACGATTGAAATAAATGATCTGGTCGTGCGAACCACGTGATCGTCCGCGATTATATTCATATTTCATATATCTATGATTATTTGTTGGCTTAAAAATAACAGAAAAAATTCTGACCGTGAAATATATAAATTCTTCGATTGTCTGGAAAAAAACTCAACATTTGTCAATTAACTCATTCTTGTCAATTTTGGCACTTTTCTTACCCACTTCCATAGCAATGACATGAAGTGGAGACAACCCCAAAAAATCGCAATTTACACTTCGTTTTTCTTATTTTTGTGATTTTGATTTTACCTGAAGTTCACGTTCCTTACGATCACGTGTCTAACTTCGGGACACTTTTTGAAAACATAAAATTTTTATTAAACATATATGTTTATAATAAGAAAAGGAAAAAATCTATGAAACCATGTAAATTTTTAATGGAATTTTAATTTATTTTTTAAATTCAAGAACTGTTTAACCAAACTTCAGTAAAAAATTAGGTTTATTCAAAACCTTCTAAAACAAATTATTTTCATTGTATTTCATTTTTTTCAGCAATGCACGAGTAAACACATTACCACAGTTATGAAGCAAAATATTTGTAATAATTCTTAAATCTACTAACATATAATAAATTCTGTATGCAAAACATGATTTTTTTAAAATGCTATTTTCAATAAAAATCTATTTTAAAACATACAAATTTACAACCTATATTTTGCTTCATAATATACCAATAGATGGGCAGTGACAATTTATATCAACATTTAAAAAAAATCTTTAAAGAATATATTTCCCGTAAACGTACATAACGAAAAAGTAGTTTTACAGAAAATGCAAATCATAGTACAGAAAATAAACTTTAAACAATATAACAACATACTTGTAGCCCTATTTCATGAGCTTTTGCACGAACTTTTATGTATTTAATATCCTCACTATGAATTTAGCTTTGTCTTTTAATTTTGGCATTGTGGTATTGACTGTTGAAGTACTAATATGCATGAGATAGAAGAGATTACCACATCCAATCCACATCCAAGATTTGTGATTACCACATCCAACTAGTTAAAATATCCATATAAAAAATATTTCTTAAAATTTAAGTTGATGTGCTAAAACTTTTTGACTAGATAATTGAAGATACATCCAAATCTAACGTAATCCATCAACTTATGCATGTTGAAATTTTTTACTTTCATCTATCTTTACAAGAAAAAAAGTATTGGATTCGGGAATACCTTCGACTTTCGGTTTTCGACGGATTTATATGTTTTAGGGAAAAGAAATACCAAAATACATGTTTTTCGAACTGTCTGTCTGTGTAATATTAAACAACATACTTGTAGGTAGTTATATGTCTATGTACATATTATAGATTTCACATTATGCAATGAAAATTAAAAATTTCAAGGATAGAGTGTATGTCAAAAAAGTAAACAATTAACAATAAAGAATTAAAAAACAATGAACAAAATACAGGCAAGAACAAACAGTCTGTTCTTCTTCAGAGGGAGGACAGACGAAACCTAACCCCACCCCCATCTTTAAAAATATAGAAATATTTCAGGTTTTTGAACGCCCACCAAACCTGCATTCAAAAATAATATATAACAACAAAAAAATACCGATTTTTTTAATAAACAAAGCAAAAAAAATTACTTTAACATAATTAATATAAAAATAAAATAACCTTTACTATACAAAAAATCTCTGCAATAACTATTTTAAAAATGAATGCAGAGTTTGGCAAGCCTCCCCCTTTACCTGAAACAAAACATTAAAATTATGAACAGTGATACCTGTTTCAAACTCCTGCCTGTAAAAACAACAAAATAACTAGAATGCTCCCTCCGAATCCAAATTGCATATAATTTCAAGAGCCAGGTCTGCAATACTTCCCCAAGACTCATACCATCCAGTTAAACTCGTTCTAAAAATATAGACTTTAGAATAAAACTTTCATAAAGAATGTCAGGGAAGCATGCTATCAAATTACAAGCTACGCCAACAGTCCGCAACGTTGCAAATTATTTTTTACAACATTTTTTACATAATATCTTAAAAAATTAATTGGATAATTATTATTATAAAAAAGATTTGCTACAAACTTATAAACCTGCTTATAAAAATGTTTTTCAATGTTACAAATTTTATAAAATCAAATTAGTTGATTAATTATTATATTTATATAAATCTTTTTTATGTAAATTAGAGTACCAGTGTGGCATACTTCTTGTAAAAAAAATTAAAACTGTTTCTTTTATCATATAAATCTATATTTACTGTATTATTCAAAATAGCAAAAGAAATATCCAAAAAGTCAACATGGTAATCATCACTGTTTGCTTTATTTAGTTTTAAACAATCCGGATAAACATTATTATATTCGTTAGTAAAATCAAAATTGAAAATCAAAATGTCGTCTATATACCTAAATATTTTAAATATTTATTGTAATTTATTGTATAATTAAATTCAAAGTAAAATAAAAACAAGTTGGCAGCAGTAGATGAATAATTAGTTCCCATACCTATACCACAAATCTGTTTATATATATTATTATTGAAATTTACATAATTATTATATAAACAAAAATGACATAAACTTAAAAACAAATCCCTATTTATGTTCAACTCATCGTCGAAATTAAATAAATCAAATACATTAATTAAAACATTGAATAATTGATCTATAGGTATATTGGTAAAAAGGTTTTCGAAATCGAAAACCTGCATTAAGTGAGTAGTGAAGTTAAGGTTTTGTAATACTTCAAATCTGTTATCAATTGACCAAAAATAGCTTGAATTTTTTAATTTAACTTTGAGAAAACCATATATTCTTTTTAAAAGCTTTTGTAAACCTAAATTAAAATTCTTATTAACACTATTAGTAGTACTGCAAATATAACTAAATTTAATAGGAGACTTATGGAACTTAGGAGTCAAAAATATAAATGGCAAACAGTGATGACTAGAAACATCAAAAGCATACGAAAACAGACTTTTACGCTTTTTCTTGTATGAAAAGAATTTTTTGACAATAGGATCTTTTATAATATCAATTTTCTCATAAAATGCAGTATTTTTTAATTCATCATTTATTTTATCTATATAAAATTTCTTACAAATAATAGCAAAATTATATTCAGCTTTGTCCACAGGAACTATTACAAAATTTTTATGCAAATCATTTATAAAAGTTATATCTTCTTTACTAAAAGTCTGATTTTCATATGCACTTGAATTTAAAAAGTCTTTTAAAAAATCCTTAAAATGCTCCAACAGTTGAAATTTCCGCTCAAAAAATGCCTCCAAGGGCATGCTAAATTTGTAACTTTGTTTTTTAATGAAATTATTCACATCATTAATAAAAAATTTCAAGGCTTTATCATAACTAATTTTACTATTAATTCGAAATTTTGTACCAAAGTTCATTAAATATCTTACATTTTTATTTTTAATTATATCTAAATTACCAGTAATTACATGACCATAATGATCATCAATAAAATTTACAAAATTTCATTCATTACAAAAACATTCGAAAGACCTATCAAGTTCTAAAGAAGCAGTTTGCCTGTAATTAAAAATTTTACCACTGATTGGCTTCAAATAATTAAAAGCTGTTGAAACTTTACAATTCTTAAGATGAAAAAGGTCATTAACACTCTTTAAAATCTTATTCATATTTAAGCAATCATATGCTTTTTGCTGGAATGTAATATTAAAGTAAACAATATCATTCTGTACATCATCTCTACCAATTAGCCTGAAATTAATTAAATCCCAAACTAAATTTTTAAATTGCATGTTCTTAAATTTATACGCACTTAAACATTTCTTAATTTTTATAATAGTGTTAATTTTCAATTTAAACAAATTATTTTTTATATTTTTGACATTATATGTAATCTTAAAATTATCTTCCAAATCTTTCAGCCACTTAGTAGGAATAATTAAATTAATATTTTTAGAAAATCTCCTTGAGCCCCTTTTTCCTCTCAATATTTTAATTTTATCATTAAAATTATAAAATAAATCATACACATTTGCAACTTTAGCTAAATTAATACTGTTAACTAAGGTATTTAAACCATAGGGATAAACTGTTTTAAATTTAAACACAAAATCATTTTCTCTATTAAGTCTTTCACTTTTATCTTCTACATGGTCCAATATATAAATACGAATATTGCTAAATAAATGTATTCTGAAATGTGAAATTTCAAAGGTTGAGCATTCCTTATATACAATATACCTAAAGATCAATTATTCAATGTTTTAATTAATATATTTGATTTATTTAATTTAGACGATGAGTTGAACATAAATAGAGATTTGTTTTTAAGTTTATGTCATTTTTGTTTATACAATAATTATGTAAATTTCAATAATAATATATATAAACAGATTTGTGGGATATGTATGGGAACTAATTATTCATCTACTGCTGCCAACTTGTTTTTATTTTACTTTGAATTTAATCATACAATGAATTACAATAAATCTTTAAAAATATTTAGGTATATAGACGACATTTTGATTTTCAATTTTGATTTTACTAAGGAATATAATAATGTTTACCCGAATTGTTTAAAACTAAATAAGGCAAATAGTGATGATTACCATGTTGACTTTTTGGATATTTCTTTTGCTATTTTGAATAAAACAGTAAATATAGATTTATATGATAAAAGAAACAGTTTTATTTTTTTTACAAGAAGTATGCCACACTGGTACTCTAATTTACATAAAAAGATTTATATAAATATAATAATTAATCAACTAATTCGATTTTATAAAATTTGTAACATTGAAAAACATTTTTATAAGCAGGTTTATAAATTTGTAGCAAATCTTTTTTTATAATAATAATTATCCAATTAATTTTTTAAGTTATTATGTAAAAACTGTTGTAAAAAATAATTTGCAACATTGCGGACTGTTGGCGTAGCTTGTAATTTGATAGCATGCTTCCCTGACATTCTTTATGAAAGTTTTATTCTAAAGTCTATATTTTTAGAACGAATTTAACTGGATGGTTTAAGTCTTGGGGAAGTATTGCAGACCTGGCTCTTGAAATTATATGCAATTTGGATTCGGAGGGGGCATTCTAGTTATTTTGTTGTTTTATATTTGTGTATTAATATGTATTGCTTCCCTTTGTGATTGTTTAAACGGTAATTTTCGGTTTCAGAAATATCATTTCACGTTTACATTGTGAGCTATAACATTGCTTCCAACTATCGCTAATCAAAAGTAAGGCAGTTTTGGAATCCTAAATGTCTGAATTTTAATTTGAAATAATTTTAAAAAGGAATTATTTGAAAAAAAAATCCATTTGAGTGCAGGCACATACCTTAAAGAAATGGTCACTTTAAACTAAGCACGGGGAAAAGTTGTATGTTAAATAAACGATCTTAGCACTTCAGAATATTATTATTTTAAAAACGTCCACCTTTTTCTTTTTAAATAAACAATAATATTTATACAAAAAATGTTATCTTATACAAATAGACTAAAGAAAACCAATATTTATCTTAATACAAAAAACTTCAAGATTACCTAAAAATAATTTTCAAGTGTGCTAATAGCACTGAAATAATACAAGATTAAATAAGCCCACTTAACTAGCTTTTTCGTAAAAAGTTGCACTTTTTAAAGTGACCATTTAAAAATACCATTAGCAAGAAAATAAGTTAAAGTAAATAATAATGTTTTGTTTAGCCATATAAAAAATGTTTTCCGTATCAAAAAGTAAAGTTCGAGGTAATTTATATGGAGGTTTGCCAATACCAAAAGATAGCAGTTTCAAAGCTGAAACAGTTCTTTCCCTGTCTTTCTTTTTATTGAATTCCAATCTTCTATTTTTTTGGACTTAACGTTTTTTATCTTACCAAATACAGAAAAGGAACCCAAAAAATTAAACAAAAATATGGCAGGTAAATTGATATCGGAATCTAAAAACTAAATATTTGAACACTGACTTAAATAAACAAAGAGGAATAAAATATATCGATGCTTACATTATATGTTGTAAAAACGTGCATGAAATAACACAAGAATGTCGGAAAATTTTTATTATGAAAAGATGAGAAACATCAGTGTATGCACCTGAATTTAATTAATATTTCCTTTTAAATTTGATCAGACTGAAAAATGTAGCCTTTAAGGAAAATTATTTTTTAAATATAAATAATTATCACTGTCTATAGACACGTCTAGTTTAAGGCATATAACTTGTCCTCGACATATAGATAACCACTATTAAAAAAGGAGATCGGAAGGTAACTCACGGCATCTGAGTATTACCTTCTCTTAAAAAAGTATCTACTAAGATATATTCGAAAGAATTATATTCACGTTACATAAACATTAACATAAAAATAGAAAAATACTGCTATCTTACCAGTCCATTTGAAATACTACTTTACAACATTAAAATGAATCTTCAGATAAAACATAGAGTTATTGTACTTATTTTAATTGTAAGTCCAGATACTATAGCTGTCGGACGTTCCTCTCAGTCCACACAACTTTGAAGAATGTCCGTGGTAGATATAGCTGCCACCACCGATATTACTAGGTGATATCGGTCACCCACTGTGAGGTTAGTGTAAATGAAGACTTACGCTAGTAACTGAATTATCAGTTTATTAAGAATATATGTACACACAAAAATACGCTATTTACAAATATATACAACTACAACTCGGATATAGGTGATCCGGTTCAACATTAAATTAGCTACCGTAAAAATTGGTTGTGTACTATTCCAATTACACTTTCCACCTCACACTCAATACACGTTAAATTCACTTTTTTGGAGCTCAACCTTGAGTCTCCCAACACAAGTATACTGGTCCTGCACTTCTTAGCCCAGAACACTAAACACCAGGACGTCTGTGTCCTTTGCTCAGTAGAAAACGCACACTTTACGCTCTTACACACAGAGCAACCTCTAGGTCCGATACCTAGGTGAGGACTGACTTCTCTGAGACAAATTTGCCCTCTCCAAATCACTGCTTTCCCCAACATAAACCCCTTTGGAGCTTCCTCATTGGACACATACTCCATTCTTTTCTTGCTTAGTGACATGATGCTAATCTGCTCATCATCCGCATACTTCACTGACAGTGGCCATGCCTCTGAGCCATCTCCTTTCTCTAGCACACCACCTGCAAAGGATTAGCTGGCAATTCCCCTTTTCACGAAGAGGGAATGTCACCTTGGAAATTCTGTACACAACCATACAATACTAGATATTCAAATAGAGAAAGAGTAGACACTACATTCTTTAGCACAGGTGCTATCAGATCCTGACACCCCCACCTTAGCGGAAAATATGCCTTTTAGGGGCTAATTTTCCCCAAACATATAATAATATCGTAGAAGAGTTCAATAGTCTCTTTACAGATTTCTTCATTATGCTTATTACATAGGTATTTCCAGGTGTCTGAACACTATCTACTGACATCTCTACTGAACCTTGTACCAATATTAATATTACATAAACAATACACATGCTAATACAATATTATAAACAAACAAAAATCAAAAAATATTTACACACACACAGAAAAAAAATTAAATGTGACGACATCCCTTTAAGGTTGTCCACTACTGGGTCGTTGATGCTGATGGGCTAACAACTGGTTGTTCTTCCCAGCTCTTTCTATGTAGTCTGGAAATTGCGTCAGCATTTAAATGTTGGGCTCCTGGACGATGAGAAATACTCAGGTTCCAGCGTTGCAAGGCAAGAGCCCATCTAGTGAGTTTGGGTGATCTTGGGGTTGTTTCGGTGAGAAATTTTAATGGCCTCTTTCTCTATACTCGGCCAAGCACGCTGAGCCCCTGACAATTTCTGGCTGGCAAAAGCTATCGGTTTAAACTGACCCTTTTCATCTTTTTGAGTAAGGCAACATCCTACTGCTAGGTCGGAAGCATCTGCGTGGAGCTGATATTCCTGGCCTACGATAGGTGTAGCCAAACTCGTCACTTTACATAACTCATCTTTAAGAGTATTAAATGCTTTTTCTCCCTTTCATCCCATGGTACAGTATTTTTAACCTTCCCTTTAGTCAATTCGATTAAAGGTATAGAAATTTCGGCATAATTTGGAATATAAGATCGGTAAAATCCCATTAATCCCAAAACAGATCTAACTTCCTTTTTAGTTTATGGTCTCTTTAGATCCCTTATTGCTTTTTTTGTTCCTCATCAGGTGCATGCGTTCCACCTCCAATTACATGACCTAAAAACTTAGTTAATTTCTCTCCAAATTTACATTTATCCAGCCTAATCGTAAAATTTCTGCTTTTAAGTTCTTCAATGACAGCCCTAACATGCTCACAATGCTCTTCCCAGGTGTCGGAGAAAATGATGACATCATCAATATATGCTTCCGCATACCTCCGATGACCTTGAAGAACCTCATTCATATCTTTCTGAAACGTGGCAGCCGCCCCTGATAATCCAAAAGGCATTGTACGCCACTGATAAGTTCCATTATGCGTTGTAAAAGCTGTCAAATATTTACACTGCTCTGCCATCTTAATCTGCCAATAACCTCTCAATAAATCAATCGATGATAAATACTTAGCCGCCCCTGCGGTATACATGATTTCTTGAGAATCTTTCATCGGAAAGGTTGGCACCTGAGTTACCGAATTTAATGCTCTATAGTCTATACAAAGCCTAACAGTTGCGTCTTTTTTCGCCACACAAACAATTGGATGACTAATTTCAGCATTTGACACTTCGATTAGATTTAATTCTAATAACTCCTGAATCTCCCTATCTACTTCCTCTTTATACGCTACCGGTACACTATATATCTTTGGCTTTTTCCTTTCCACCCCCCGTTTAAGATCAATACGATGCTCCCCTACATCAGCTGGTCGTACAGGACCCATAAATACCTCTTTATTCTCCCTCAAAATAGACTTTATATCTTTAACTTGATTGTTAGATAACCCTTTTATTTCGAACCTCTCTATATCTCGTTCTACTTCCTGATCCCGGTTCAAAATAGGAATTTTCCCAACTTCTCCAAATTCCTCATCACCCTCAAAAACAATATTAACTATATTACATTTAGCAATAAATTCTCTTATTTTATTTTGGTGCACATGCTTCCTACTCCCGTCGGCTAACTCAACTATAAACGAATGCTGATTTCGTTTTTCGACTATAGTTGCCGGCCCTTGCCACCTAGAATATAACTTATTAGTCGAATCGGGGATTAACAATATTACCTTATCGCCTACTTCAAACGTTTTTTCCTTAGACCTTAAATTATAATGGTAAGCCATTCTATTTTGTTGTACCTCAGACGATAATTTTGCCTCATTTGCGGCTCTTTCTAAACGTCCCCTAAGTTTATTCAAATACTCATGAATCGGCGTAGTATCTAACTGCGCCCCCTTATTTTCTCCTGCTCAGGATGACTTGAGAATCGACAAAGGACCCTCCGACGCTCTACCATATAATAACTGGAAAGGTGCGATTCCCGTCATAGAATTTGGGACTTCCCTATACGCCCATAATACAAATGGTATTTGTTCATGCCATTTTTCCTTCTTCTCTAATAGTATGATGTAACAAACGTTTAAGGGTCTGATTAAATCGTTCCACAAGCCCGTTAGACTGTGGATACTGTGGGGTCGAAAATCTTGGACTAGCACCTAACCTTTTCTCAAATTCTTTCGTTAAGTAGGCGGTGAAATTGGTTCCATTATCGCAGACAATTATATTTGGAATTCCTGTCCTCATAAATATTTGAAGCAATGCATCACACGCGGTTTTAGCAGTTAAACTTTTTAGAGGGATCGCATCCGCCCACCTGGTATGTTGATCAATTAAAGTTAGTATATATGGATGCCCTTGGGAACTTTTAGGTTCAATAGTCCCAATTAAATCAACATTAACTACCTGAAATGGGAGTTCCGGCCGCGACACTGGGGAAATAGGATCTCTATCATTTACCTTAACCCCTCTAGTCAATTGGCACTCTTAACATGACTCACAAAATTGCTTTGTTTCTTTCGCCATCCCCTCCCAATAAAATGAATACCTGATTCTCTGTAAAGTTTTCTTGGCTGCATGATGCCCTCCAAATACCAAACTATGCGCTAATTTTAAGATTTCTTCCCTTGTGACTTTGGGTACTACTAATTGCGCTATAGTTTCGCCTAACAATTTCTCTTTATGATATAATAAGCCATTTACAATATAATAATCCCCCTTATCCATTTTAGCTAATTCCCAAGCTTTCTCTAATTCTTTACATTCTAATTGGGATTCCTTAAACATATCGGAATTGCTAACAATAGCTTTATTATCTTTCTCCACTTCCGTTTTTTCTGGATTCTGACTTTGTACATTTTGCGACCTCGCTTCTATCGCGTAAACATTACAATTATCGTTACTCATATCTTCCTTTTCACTCAAATTATCAATAACAATTTCTGAACTTTCTAATTCTTGGGCCTCTAGCAATGGCTCCTCGCGGTTGACACCTGACAGCTCATTAATCACTTCGGGATGTAAAATCACTTGCTCATTAATATTATCAGTCACTGCGCAAAGTACTTCCTGATGAATTATATTAGTTTGTCCGAATTGCGGAATACCTAACGGTAGTTTAACCAATGGCGATTTAACTGCTTCGCCGAATAACCCTTGTAAATAAATACTACCCGCTCCTTTTAAATTCTCTTCCGGTACCAAATCTTTATGAACAACACTAATTTCACATCCAGAATGAACCAATCCCTTTGCTTTTTGCCCATTTACACTAACTTCAATTTCCTCAAGTTTATTTAATTTCTCACCAATAACGTTAGTTCTCTGTTCGGCCTTTGCCGATATTCTCGCCACAATAGCTCCATTAGGTAACTCTTTGCTTTCTTTTACCGCAATCTTATGTACACCCGCTTTCGGATCTCGCCCTTTATTACCATTATTTCCCTCATTACCCACTTTATTACAAAAACGTTGGTAATGACCTCTCAGACCACATTTAAAGCATTTAGGCGCTGAAGCATCACTAGGCTTCTTAAAATCTATTTTCCTATCCGAAAAAGAATTAGTCTCATTACTCCCGTTTTGCCTCCAATTATTACTAACTTTGTTATCCTCCCTCGGTCTCATTTTTTCATTGTTTACGTGCCTATCTTTACCTTTAAAACTTTTATACGTAACGGCGTAAGATTTATGTTTAGCGTAAAATAATTGTCACATTCTTTAGCAATTTTAGAAGTTTCTAACCATTTACCCTGGTGAGTTAACCCGATATATGACGCAGTATACTCATCTAACGTACTTACTAATTTATCAGTAACTATTAACTGGTTGACCTTTTCATAAGAGTCAGCACCTCTAATCTTACAATAATTTTCCCATGTCGCTATTAAACGCGATACAAATAATACATGAGTTTCGTTCTGGTTTCTCTTAGCCTTCTTAAAATTTTCCAAACACGCCTTCGGTGTCGGCTCATGTTCCCTTAGAACTAACTTCTTTAACTCCTCATAATTCTCCATTTGTTCCGTAGTGGTATAAATTAACAAATTATCCGCCTTATCTCCTAACATATTTAGTAGAATTTCGGCCTGCTAGTTTTCCGGTACATTTTTAGTTTTGAATGCCCTTTCTAAACTGTTGAAAAATAAAATCCATCCCTCAGTCCTTTCCGGTACTTTGATAGATAGAGTTTTTACGCTTTTGATCAATTTTTCTATATTACTTTCATTATTAGATTCCCTAGACCCATTAAAATTATTTGCCGATCCTTGAACCCTTAGCCTTTCTATTTCTAATTCATGTTCCATTCTTAATTTTTCCATTTCTAACTTTTCCTGTTTTTCTAACTTTTCACGTTCTAATTTTTCCTGTTTTTCTAACTTTTCGAGTTCTAACTTTTCGCGTTCTAATTTTTCCTGTTTTTCTTCACGCTCTAACCTTTCCTGTTTTTCTAACTTTTCACGTTCTAATTTTTCGTGTTCTAATCGTTCTGCAACAAAAACGTCAGATAATTCCTTAATAACCCCCTCGTCATACTCATCACTGTCCATTATCTTTTTCTTAAGCTGAATTCTGGTATCATCTTCCGCGAATTCAACACCTAATTCTTCAGCTATCACCTGAAGATCATCCTTTTTTAGTTTCAATAAGAAAGCCATACCTTCACCGATTGTTATAACCACCCCACAAGAATAGTTAAACCTACCAAATTAATGTTTCCTAAATTTCTAACTTAGTACAGATATGCCCCACATATTATACTAATTAATATCCTTCAGATAATCAATGTTTTTCATTTCTGATTAACCTACTGAATATTCTAATTTTCCTCAACCATTGATATCACACAACATACTTCCAATAAAACAAAAGATAAAACAGTAATTCAATTTGACCACTATGCAATATAGATTCCAATATATACACTTAGATAACAACATACAATTTATATAATAATACTGATACGTTAAAATTGAATAGAAGTATTGATGTCAATCAAAAAATCCACATAAAGAAAAATTGTAAAACATGCATATATAAATTTCTATCAATTATCCTCACTAAAATATTTCCGAACTCAATACTGTTTCTTATACTTAAAACAAATATACTGAAAATCTTTACTTTTATTTTTCCTCACTATGGCTCTCTTTTGGGCCTTTTTTTTTGCACTATGGCTCTTTTTTGAGCCTTTTTTTTCTCACTACTATTGGCCAATTAAAATTTAATCAAATGTTATTGTACACTCTTCAAACTAAAAAAATGTTGCTTCATTTAAATATTACTTTAACAATAATTTAAATTTAAATAAAGTTAATTATTCCTTCCAACTATATTAACACAATTAGTAAAAAAAAATTATAGACAATCAATACTAGCTCAAGTTATTATGACCTTTCCTTAAAACAATAGCCAATATGGTTATTAACACTTTATAGGTAGGGAGTATTGATAAAACACATAAATGATATAGACAATTTACTTAAATTACTATTAATTATACAACAACAAATTTTGGTTCGAGATGTCAGCAGAAAGATATGATCAAAACACCTTACCTTATACTTTCTTTGCTGGGGTACTTTTCTAATCACAGATAGCTCCATGATGTAGCGGTAATATGGCACAACAGTTCAGTTTAGTTCTTTCTAATAAAGATACGCACAACACTTTAGTCCACACTAGACGATATGGCACGATACTTTAGGACACATTCGACGATACGGCACGACACTTTAGCAGACAGTCGACGACCCGGCACGATACTTTAGGACACATTCGACGATACGGCACGACACTTTAGCATACAGTCGACGACTCGGCACGATACTTTAGCACATACTCGACGATACGGCACGACACTTTACACACCTTCGACGATATGGCACGACCACACAAGAATTCTACTGGATACTCCGGCATTAACAGACTGCAACACGGCTCGCTGGTCACTGGTTTCAGGCGATTCTATCCCGACGCTGCCAACAATTTGTCGGACGTTCCTCTCAGTCCACACAACTTTGAAGAATGTCCGTGGTAGATATAGCTACCACCACCGATATTACTAGGTGATATCGGTCACCCACTGTGAGATTAGTGTAAATGAAGACTTACGCTAGTAACTGAATTATCAGTTTATTAATAATATATGTACACACAAAATACGCTATTTACAAATATATACAACTACAACTCGGATATAGGTGATCCGGTTCAACATTAAATTAGCTACCGTAAAGATTGGTTGTGTACTATTCCAATTACACTTTCCACCTCACACTCAATACACGTTAAATTCACTTTTTTGGAGCTCAAACTTAGTCTCCCAACACAAGTATACTGGTCCTGCACTTCTTAGCCCAGAACACTAAACACCAGGACGTCTGTGTCCTTTGCTCACCAGAAAACGCACACTTTACGCTCTTACACACAGAGCAACCTCTAGGTCCGATACCTAGGTGAGGACTGACTTCTCTGAGACAAATTTGCCCTCTCCAAATCACTGCTTTCCCCAACATAAACCCCTTTGGAGCTTCCTCATTGGACACATACTCCATTCTTTTCTTGCTTAGTGACATGATGCTAATCTGCTCATCATCCGCATACTTCACTGACAGATGGCCATGCCTCTGAGCCATCTCCTTTCTCTAGCACACCACCTGCAAAGGATTAGCTGGCAATTCCCCTTTCCACGAAGAGGGAATGTCACCTTGGAAATTCTGTACACAACCATACAATACTAGATATTCAAATAGAGAAAGAGTAGACACTACATTCTTTAGCACAGGTGCTATCAGATCCTGACACCCCCACCTTAGCGGAAAATATGCCTTTTAGGGGCTAATTTTCCCCAAACATATAATAATATCGTAGAAGAGTTCAATAGTCTCTTTACAGATTTCTTCATTATGCTTATTACATAGGTATTTCCAGGTGTCTGAACACTATCTACTGACATCTCTACTGAACCTTGTACCAATATTAATATTACATAAACAATACACATGCTAATACAATATTATAAACAAACAAAAATCAAAAAATATTTACACACACACAGAAAAAAAATTAAATGTGTGACGACATCCCTTTAAGGTTGTCCACTACTGGGTCGTTGATGCTGATGGGCTAACAACTGGTTGTTCTTCCCAGCTCTTTCTATGTAGTCTGGAAATTGCGTCAGCATTTAAATGTTGGGCTCCTGAACGATGAGAAATACTCATGTTCCAGGTTCTCCATGATGAATTGATACTACATATTATAGATATTATATTTGTGTATTAATATGTATTGCTTCCCTTTATGTGATTGTTTAAACGGTAATTTTCGGTTTCAGAAATATCATTTCACGTTTACATTGTGGGCTATAACATTGCTTCCAACTATCGCTAATCAAAAGTAAGGCAGTTTTGGAATCCTAAATGTCTGAATTTTAATTTGAAATAATTTTAAAAAGGAATTATTTGAAAAAAAAATCCATTTGAGTACAGGCACATACCTTAAAGAAATGGTCACTTTAAACTAAGCACGGGGAAAAGTTGTATGTTAAATAAACGATCTTAGCACTTCAGAATATTATTATTTTAAAAACGTCCACCTTTTTCTTTTTTAATATACAATAATGTTTATACAAAAAATGTTATCTTATACAAATAGACTAAAGAAAACCAATATTTATCTTAATACAAAAAACTTCAAGATTACCAAAAAATAATTTTCAAGTGTGCTAATAGCACTGAAATAATACAAGATTAAATAAGCCCACTTAACTAGCTTTTTCGTAAAAAGTTGCACTTTTTAAAGTAACCATTTAAAAATACCATTAGCAAGAAAATAAGTTAAAGTAAATAATAATGTTTACTTTAATCATATAAAAAATGTTTTCCGTATCAAAAAGTAAAGTTCGAGGTAATTTATATAGAGGTTTGCCAATACCAAAAGATAGCAGTTTCAAAGCTGAAACAGTTCTTTCCCTGTCTTTCTTTTTATTGAATTCCAATCTTCTATTTTTTTGGACTTAACGTTTTTTATCTTACCAAATACAGAAAAGGAACCTAAAAAATTAAACAAAAATATGGCAGGTAAATTGATATCGGAATCTAAAAACTAAATATTTGAACACTGACTTAAATAAACAAAGAGGAATAAAAGATATCGATGCTTACGTTATATGTTGTAAAACGTGCATGAAAAAACACAAAAATGTCGGGAAATTTTTATTATGAAAAGATGAGAAACATCAGTGTATGCATCTAAATTTAATTAATATTTCCTTTTAAATTTGATCAGACTGAAAAACGTAGACTTTAAGGAAAATTATTTTCTAAATATAAATAGTTATCACTGTCTATAGACACTTCTAGTTTAAGGCATTTAACTTGTCCTCGACATATAGATAACCACTACTAAAAAAATGAGATAGGAAGGTAACTCACGGCATCTGAGTATTACCTTCTCTTATAAAAGTATCTAGTAAGATATATTCGAAAGAATTATATTCACGTTACATAAATATTAACATAAAAACGGAAAAATACTGCTATATTACAAGTCCATTTGAAATATTACTTTACAAAATTAAGATAAATCTTTAGATAAAACATAGAGTTATTAAAACATTTTTTATATGATTAAAGTAAACATTATTATTTACTTCTTGCTAATGGTATTTTTAAATGGTTACTTTAAAAAGTGCAACTTTTTACGAAAAAGCTACTTAAGTGGGCTTATTTAATCTTGTATTGTTTCAGTGCTATTAGAACACTTTAAAAATATTTTTTTGTAACCTTGAAGTTTTTTTTATTAAGATAAATATTGGTTTTCTTTAGTCTATTTGTATAAGATAACATTTTTTGTATAAACATTATTGTTTATTTAAAAAGAAAATGGTGAACGTTTTTAAAATAATAATATTCTGAAGTGCTAAGGTCGCTTATTTAACATTACAACTTTCCTGTGCTTAGTTTAAAGTGACCATTTCTTTAAGGTATGTGCCTACACTCAAATGGATTTTTTTTTCAAATAATTCCTTTTTTAAATTATTTCAAATTAAAATTCAGACATTTAGGATTCCTAAACTGCCTTACTTTTGATTAGCGATAGTTGGAAGCAAAGTTATAGCCCATAATGTAAACGTGAAATGATCTTTCTGAAACCGAAAATTAGCGTTTAAACAGTCACAGAAAGGGAAGCAATACATATTAATACACAAATATATTATCTATAATATGTACATAGACATATAACTACCTACAAGTATGTTGTTTAATATTACAAAGACAGACACTTCGAAAAACATGTATTTTGGTATTTCTTTATTTAATTATAAGTCCAGATACTATAGCTTTGAAAAAAACCCCACATATTCATTAAATAAAACCCATTAAACAGTGGGTAGAAGAAACTTAGCTTTTAATATTTACTATCATAATGAAGTGGCGTTGACTCTACCCATTGCTCCCAATGTTAGCTCAGTTCTTGTGGATAAACGGATACTGATGATGCTAGAAAATAATTGAATGTCAAAGCAATATATGTCCATGAGAAATGTAGAGTTTTTTAAATACAATTTTAAATAGAATTTCTTACTTATTTAAAAAAATTAATAAAATGATATAAATATCTAAAATTAGATCTATGTTCCTTTCTCAAATAAATCGAATATGATGCCTCATACACACTGTAAAAAAATGTGTAAAGTAATTACAACTTCACTTTAAATATACAAAAATCAAAAGAGTTCAAAACGCTTTTTATCAGTCAAAATATCTAAAATTAAAACCAGAATTTTTTTATTACAACGGGTTGAATATGCGTATGCAATTTCTTGGTGTTTATATAGTCAATTCAAGTGAAAGATGTTACTTTAAATTTTTTGTTCATTTATCTAAATATATTACGCATTACAGATAATTCCAAAGATATAGTAATATCTTCTCTGAAGGAAAAAAAACAAAAAACCTCACACTTTTATAACTTGAACGTATCAAGTACGGATACTTTTTAACAATACATTTTTGGTATTTTCCGGAATTAAATAAATGTTCTGTCATTTTCACTAAATAAAATAAAATCTAATATATCTTTTATATTTCATGTTATATTATGCAGTTAATAACGTATCTTTTACTTTAAAAAATCTGTTTCGAATTTAAATGCATGTACTTACTGACAAATAAAAATATAATGATTTTAAGACATATTTGAAATTATTCATTTAATACTCCTTATATATTCTTAGGATCTTAGATTTATATACATTTAAATTAGATTAAAGTAAAAGAGAATAAAAGGAAATAGTTTCGCGAAATTTTTATTAGATAAGTCTTATAATCGAAGACATTATCCAGAATTTAAATTTATGCTTATAAGAATTTTATGGTTGAGAAATTAACCGTGAAAAAGGAATTTTGTTTAATTTTATCAAGATTTTATTTTCTTATTCCACTTTCCAAGCCACAGCTATTTCTGTACATAGCTATTAATTATATTATTATTAAGTGCATTTTTATATGAAAAAAAAAATTTTATGCATTATAATTCTAAATAGATTTTAATACTTATTTAATAAATAATACTTATATAAAAATGTTTCTAATTATCACATTAAAAGTGCTATTTTTATAGCATTTATAACTTTTTATACAAAAAAAAATGTGTCAGTATTATAAATCATTTTTATAATAAAAAATTTATTTATTTATTTATTTAATAATCTGGAGTGTCTGTAAGTCTGGAGTAGGTTTTATACAATGTAATGTTCGGCAATAGTTTTTTAAAATTAAATTGTGAATCATTATATTTTTGGAAAAGCATGTAATATTAGAATGTAAAATAATGTATAATCTTCATTGTTAATGAAAATGTAAAGGATTTTTACTACATAACAAATTAATTTTTACAACATAACTTCGAAATACTATTACCAATTTCACGAAAGACTACTTTTGAAGACAATTCGAAATATGAGTTTATTTTAAAGTGCCCCTTCTAATATATTTAGACTAGTTCTACTACTAGTACATTTCTAGTACTAGTAGAAGAACTAGTCTAGACATAGTAGACTAGTACTACTTCTAGTACTTCTTTCGCTTCGATGTTGTAGAACTTTTTTAGTATTAAATATATTACATTGTATATTTTAGTATTTAAGTGCAAATATTAATATTTAAAGCTATCTTTATTATGTCAAATATTAATCATTTAACATATTATTACCGAATTAAAGACTAAGGAATTGAACAAATTATGACCACATTAAAAAATGCAGCTGTTGGAGCAAAATAAATTGTCTATTCAAATACATTTAACAATGAGTTATACTCATAGCTTTTGTGTATTCATTAAGAATACTAAAATACTGTAAAACTGTGGAAAGACTAAAATATATTTATGTAATGCATTTCTTTCATGAAGTAAAATTAAGATTTATGACCATGTTTAAAGTTGTTATCTTTAAAATATAGGATAAATAGTGTTTGTAAAATAAAACAAGGAAACGAGAAATTTGAAGAATGAATCCTTAAATTAACGATTTAATAACGTCTTTCCACTAGTTTTTCATAGGTATCATTGGATTATTTATGCCAATTTAGTAATAATTAATCCTTCTATGTTAGACTTTTTTTTCATTTTTTAGAAACAAAATTTTTTTATGTTAATAATATGAACACTAGCTCTCCAAATAGATTAACTATTCTTTAACGATTATTTCGCTGCCTGAAAGATAACGAATGTGATTGTTCTGCGTTCTTTTCAATTCATGTTCAATAAATGGCTATGGAGGAATTTTTGGAGAGGTTTAGAAATTATTGCATTGTAATAAGATTTTAACTTATATTACAAATTTCTAATACTTTTTGCGCTTTAATACACATGATTCTTTCATGACAATAACTTATATTTTAAATTTAAAATTAGAAATTCATGTTTACAATAAAAGTATCACAAACGGCACAAAGAGACGCTTAAACATAATTGAAGTCGGATACTAAATGCATAGGCATATACTAACTTTACTATATGTAATTAGTAGCAAAACGTAAAATAAAATTTCTTGAAATAAAATATTGATCTATCGACCGTTTAAACGCCAATGTTCCTAAATGGGAATATTGCATTATTTGTAATACGAAACATTTATTTTCCAACATAATAACAATGTCCTTATTTTTCCTATAGCGTATAAGGTTGATTAATTTACATAAAAAGATATTATTTGTTTTTATCGTTTTCTCTACATTACTTACATTCTACCGCTAGGAATCTAAATGTTTTTGAAATTCCAGAAAATACCCAAGAAAAATATACAATAGCATGTACCAAAAAATAATTTGTTATATTTGCACAGGTTATCAATCAATAATCATGTTCCAAAATGCAAACACTGAAATGAAAACAGCCAACAAAAATGCAGATATATTTTTTTGTTATTTTTTAAATTTGTATGCATAAATAAAAGCATTCAAAGCTGTAATATAGTAAAAACAAGATTATAATTGCATTGCGATATTAATTTGGCGTGTAACCTATTAAAAGTTATGTACTACATCAGACAAAGAGTTTAAAACTGTGAAAACTATATCATTATTAAATTGTATAAATATGTTTATGTTCCACAACAGATTCAATTGATATATTACTGTGTTCAAACTTAAAAAACAAATGGAAGCACACTCCTTCAAGTTAAAAAAAGAAAAAAAGAAAAAGAAACAAAGAAAAAGAATCAACATAACAAACTCTTGACAAATGCTTTGACTATTCTTTTTTTGCCAGTAAGTATTGTTATGCTAATCTTTCAAGCGTTACGAAATTATATAACTGTGCATTTCAAGAGGAATTTTTTTATTTAATTTTATTGGAAATTGTTGAAAAAGTAGGGGGAACTGGGGCACATTGATGCACGAGGCACATTTATGCATGGGGCACATTGATACACCCCCTCTACTACTCACAGGGTCATTACAGGAAGTTTCACAACAGCTCCAAAAGGTGATGCTAGTGCACTCAACTACATACAGAAAATCGTGGAATTATTCAGTTGTTTGATGAAACGGGATGGGTGATTTATTGTTTTTGTAGATCAAAAGTAAATTTGAGTTGTACAATTGAAATGGTTTTATACAACTGTTCTTGTGTTTTCAACCGAAAAGAATACTCTCCCGGGAAAGTAAAATTACTCTTTATCAGTTTCTCATTCTTTTTTGTTAGATAAATTATGAAGTATTGGATTTGAGACTCGTTTTATTCAAAATGGCTGTATGGGGCACATTAATACAGTCTTTGTCGAGGCACATTGATACAACCTAAATCATTTTCTAGTTCATTTTTTCATTACCTTTTATTATTTTTTTTTTACAGTTCACTCCTTAATCCAACCATTTTTGGCTAAAAATTTCTAATATTAGTTTTTATTGAAGTGAAATAGCTTTAATTTTTTTTTATATTAGAACATTTTATAGTATTTTTGCAAAGAAAAGACGTACGAACTTACCCAACATATAGTGCTAGTAGAACTAAATATAAAAAAGCGCGGCAGCCTGGAAAATCTCAAATTTATATCAATTCTCCAGAGAAAAAAGTATTTTTTACATGAAAAGTGTTAAGTAGGAGAAACAAGCTGCAGAACAGCACAGGATAATTATATTAAAAACAGAATTTTTAATATAATTATCCTTTATTTTCTGTTTATAAACCGATTTATAAACAGAAAACTTGGTAATTTTTCATCTTCTCTAAGAAAGACGATAATGCCGGGGTTGAAGTACCAGATATGATAAAGTTACCACAGCCAACAATCAGACAAGGAACAGCTAGAACATCAGGTCATTATGCATTTCATTTTGATTGCTTTAATATTTCTTACAAGTAAAGTGTCGGTGATTTGAATTTTTATAAATAATATAAAATGGTTTGCTAACAATTTTTACATGAAAAATATGCATTGGTATTATTTTGTCTCCGTTTTTCCCAGATGCATCAAAGTGTATCAATCTGCCCCGGAGATGGGGTACATTGATACAAATTACTTTTTTTGATTTTTTTTTAATTACATGCAAAAATAATATATAAAACAAAGATTGTACATTTTTATAACACACTACACAGGTTTTGCTGACATCACATAGAAAAATAAACTGAAATTTCTGCTTTCTAGACGCCAAAATCTTTTTAGAAAAAAGCTATATCTATGTGCCAAAGTTCCCTCTACCCTTTTTTCTTTGTATAAAAATGGTTTTTCATATAATTTTTCAAATTATGCTTGACAAAATTTGTGATATGCGTATGTTTTTCGAAATGTATTATTAATATCAAATTTGATTAAAGAGAAGTGAACATATAATTTCGGTCTAAATATACAACATTTAAAAAAACACTATAAAATACTATAAAATAGATACAAGAATAAGTTCCGTGGGGCAACTGGGCCATAATCTATTGTGTGATAATTCATATCTTAGAATCCAAAGTTCATTTTCAATTTCAGTCTGAACCTTTGTAAATATGTTCAGTTATGTTCACTCTATCAAATATTTTTTTCAAAATAACTTTTTTTAAACCGTCTGACAGACTTGCAAAAGGCTTCCAAATTTATAATGTTGTTTTCTCTAAATTTTCTTTTAAATTTTAATAAAACACTTTTAACATTTTCTTTTATCATTATATGATTTTCCCAGAATCCAAGAGGCATAAGTGACAAAATTGAAAAAAAAAATGAACTAAGTGCACAGGCGACCTGGAAATATGTTTTTTCTTCTTTTCAGGTAAAGTAACATAATTGATTTTCTAATTAAGTATTGTGTTCTAGAGATAAACCACTTTTGCCGAATAAGGTTCAATATTGATGAATTATAAATTTAAAGAAGATTATTCTCAACTTTTCGACAGTTATTGAAATAAAAGTTAAAAGAGCACAGTGAAACAAGTGGCAGTTTCCAATTTCAATTCAGTCAATTATTATTGATGTCCAAATTTAAAGTCAATTATCTTTAAATTCATTTTATTCGAAATCGAATTTTTATTTATCGAATTTTTTATCGATTTTTCGGCCAATAGTTAGAAAACTCAAATATATAAACCATTTTATGTTCCCTGTGCCCTTGCTCTATATGCATAAAACTAATTTAAAAAAAAAAATACACAAAAATTTTACTCAATCAACTTTTAATTTTTCAGAAATAAAGAAAAAAAAATAATTATGCAATGATGTAGTTTGAGAATAATAAAATATATATTTTAAAAACATAAAAATACTAAAAAGTACTTGATATCTTTACGCATATCATTGATCTGCAAACCATACACGAACTTTATTATTTAATCAGCTTTTAATTCTTGAGTAATAAAATAACATTTTAATCATGCTAAGATGTATTTTAAGAATTTCTAAACATATATTTTGAAAATCTACATTATTTTAAAGAATTTACTACACTTAAAATTAATTATTAAGTTTCACTCCAGTGCAAATGTTATCTGTTTAAATATAAAGCTGTAATTATTTTAACGAACTTTGGAACTTTCAAGAGGAAATGCAATGCAATCAAATATTAAAATAAATAGTCATTTAATTTGTACAGCAGGAAAATATCCAGGATTTTGGCTTTTACCTCACATTGTATTTACATTAATTAGCAACTGGTACTATGCTTAAAATATTCAAGATATTATATATTATATACCAGTAAAATTAATCATAAGTTGTTTATGTTACTCTTTACTTTTCCGTAATCAAACTAGTAATTTACTTAACCATAAATTTACTTAGCCATAATCATATTAGTTTGTAAAATGTTATAAGGAAAGTAAAATGCAGTAACGCATGCTAAATTTTTTAAATGTGTAATATATAACATATAGTTCATTGTTAAATAATACCATAACTGAAATAGATTACACGCCCTTCGAATTTTTAGTTTAATTTTAAAATTTGAAGAACTTTGGAGTTATACATGCTTGAAAAGATTTAAAATACATAGAATAATCTGCAATGATTAATGAGTAATCAATTTTAGTATAGAAAAAAAATAAAATGATGGTAGACAGAAATTACATGCAATACTGAAAACATATGATTTTCAATTATTCTAAAAAAGAGAACAATATCAATATTCAGTTATATGTAGAACTTTCATTGTTTCTCCGTAATAATCATAATAATGACAACTGTAGCACAATACTAATTATAAGTAGCATATTACGATTGAGAGCACTTTTTTTTCTAATTTTGCATTGAATATCCATTCAATATTCATGATGAATTCCATTCAATCATTTTTAACATTAAATAAACTTTTCCACAAGCAGCGGCGATGTAGGTCTTATATCAAAAACTTTTCTACCAAAAATTGAACCGACTTCAAAAACTACTACAAAGTGAAAAATATTTTTTTTTTTTTTTTTTACATAATAGTAATAAGAAATTAAATTAAGAGCATAGTATTTACCATGCGTATTATTATATTTATGTACATTAATTTGATTTTTTGGAGTCGGTGCCAGCCAAGCCTTTATTCTTTTAGGATTTGCATTGGATACTTAATTTAATTTTTGAAATTGGCTTGGCTGGCACCGATTCCAAAAAATCAAATTGTCTGCAAAAAAATATGCAAATCTCTAATTTGCATAAAACGTTCCAATATCACGTGTGAACGCCCTCTGTCGGTTATTGTTGGAATAATTTATTATTATATATGGAAAAAAAAAATCCAAAATCCGTCTAATCATGCTCGCGCAAACCGAACTTTTTTCTGAGCTTTACTTCTTTTATTGTGAATTTTAAAATTTTATACGAATTTATGATGCACCCTGTATTGTCTTTTGGTTTATCATGAATATTAGAGTAGAACTGATCATTATTCAAAACCTGAATCATTTTTCAAGTACAGGGTTAGCAAGATATAAGTTGTCCATTTTAAAAGGCTTTAGAATGTGTTATACCAGTCCAATTGACAGATGAGATTTGAACTATACATAATTCAAATGATGCGCTTTACATTTAAAAATCCGTCGCTAGAGAGCACGCTCTGTATTACATATAAAGCACTTAATTTGCTTCATAATTAACAAATAATATTAAACAAGTCAGAAATTGCGTTTCATGATTAACAAATGAGGTGCGTTCGTACGATAAAAAAAAAGTTTTAAAAATAGTCAAATCTTGATGTAATAGTATGCAGTATTTCGGATACAATATAGTAGCCGAAATCTTTTGCATGTTCCTGTAAATACTATCTAACTTCTATTATACAGGGAATAATTTGTAGTAATGCTTAGCAACGTATATCGATTTCATAAAATATGAACTACTTTAATATAAATAAAACTCTACTCAAACAATATTTACCTCCCCCTATACCATTATGTATTGGGATAATTTTGTGTGGGCCTGTAAATTAATAACAAATATTCTCATCCAAAGATTGCACAGAATGAATATTTTAGTACATACTTCATAGATTCTTATCAATTTTATTATCTTCGGAATAGTGTGACATCATTAAAAGGCATTTGAAACAATTTTTTTACCCTTTGGCCGTAATGTAATGGAATATATTTTATTGTCCCAGTTATAAAACTAAGCATTCTACTTTGTTATGTGCGGACAGATGGACACACGAACGGGTGGACTAAGCGTCGACTATAGGTGTTACGCATTTACATAATTACGAAGGCACCAAAAAAGAGAAACTGGTCAATAAAGACAAAATCCGCCGTAAGATTCTTTGTACAGTGGAATACGGTAAATCCAAAACTCGGGAAACAATTGGTACACTCACACTACCATGCAGAGAGTGATTGCCGAAATGTATTAAGCCCTATTACTAGGGAACGATCCTAGTTCTAACTTGTGGATTTGGACTAGTGTGGTATCAAAAGAAAGTTGTCGTCATGTACGTTAAAACGTGCAATGCAACTACCCGTCCGAATCCAACCGTTTTCAAGATATCAGCATGTTAAGTGTGAATGAATAAAAAATACACAAGCAGGTATATAAATTGTTCGTAAGTTAAAACTTTCTTTGCATTGTTTTTAATCCTCTTTCCAATACCTTTTCCCGAGCTTACCCGAAAATCTTTTTCATCCACTCATTGCCGGATGTTTTCTCTCTATTACACAAGCACTTCGTATTCTACAAAGTTTTAACGTACGGCTTCATTTACACTTTAAGTGCTGATATCTCGAAAACGGTTGGATTCGGACGGGTGGTTCCATTGTACTTTTTAACGTACATGACGAGATCTTTCTTTTAATATCACACTCGTCCAAATCCACAACTTACACCTGGGAACGATCCCTAGTTAGTCCAAATGCCGACAGCACAAAAACCTAAGGTATCGAACACACGCGGACACATAAGGAACACATAAGGAAGTCTAATGCTCCATGTCTGCCGTAAGCGAAGCGGTACATGAGACAAAAACTAATAACACTACTGGTTTATTCATAGGCTTATCATTGTGTTTGCCCTACAATCATCTCATACCTTTGATTGTATTGCAAACACCATACTAAACCTACGGATGAACCACTAGTGGTATTAGTTTTTGGTTTATGCATCATTTCCCTTCCGGTAGATATGCATCATTATATTCCCTTATTATTACTGAACCGTTTTTTTTTGGCTCGATATTTTAGGTTTTTTGCTGTCGAGTCTTTGACTATCTGGAGTAGGAAACGTACTTATAATAGTTTCCATCTGGAAGTGTAAGTATTCCAGTTGTTTCGAGATCATTGGACGTGCCGTGTTCAACTGTACGAAAAATCTTACGGCGGATATTGCATTTTTATTGACTAGTTTCAGATTTTTAATATTATTTTTTATTTATAAACCGAATTAAACGTTTTATGTGTATTACGGCGGCCTCGTGCAATTTTTGTTATTTTATTTTTGTATTTATTTTTTAATAAATGCATAGTGAATCACTTGAATTATGTGTTCTTCAAATTTGATCTCATTTGGACCAATAGAACGCGTTGTAGAACCCTTTAAAGTTGGCAACATTAATTTTGTTAACTTTAGCAGTAACAGTATATTATAGTAAAATAGTAGAAATAGTAGCAGTAATGTGCTAGAAGTAATAGTAACAGTAATAGTAATAGTACTTTCGCAGTAATAGTACTTTCTTATTACTGTATACATTAATTAAATAATCAAAATTAATAGGTATAATGTTAACACTTTATTGTCTGGGAGCAGAAAATGAAATACATTTTTATAATGTTTTTTGACTTATTTCTATACAGTTATTAAGTAATCTTTGCGTGATTTTATCGCGGATTTCTGGTATTAAATAAGGCGAAGAATATTTTTCAAAATTTGTGGTAAGAAAACAATGTAAGTTTTGGAAAGAAGTACATGTTCGCTACCGTTCAAGAAAGCTTTAACAAAGAAACAGAAAATAACAAAAAAAAGTAGAATCTAAAATTTGCCATTTTACTTTTTCATTTCAATTTTCATTGTCATTTCTCCTATGAAAATAAAATTAATAAACTATTTCATTTAGCAGATGAAACTAATTCCAGCTCTTCATTTTTAATATGCTGTAACTAAAAGTAGGGCTAATTTAATTTTGCTTAAAGTTTATTTAATAAATGTGACGTAGGGTATTCAGTCTTTAATTAAAATTTTACCTGAATACGATAAATATGACATTTAATTTTGAAATATCAGCTATTTCTCGATTAGTTCTTATACAGAGTTCAATATTTTTGAGTAACATTATTTTGAATTTAAGGAAATTTGTTAAATTTCTAATCATTTAATCTCATCGCAGTAATGTTTTAAATTAATAAAGTTTTATAATTTAAATAGTTAAAAGGTGTAAATTATATGTTTAAAAACGGTAAAGATAGCTTTATTTTGGACTACTTAGTGTTTTGACTCAACCACGAGAAAATATAAAAAAGATTCTAAAATAGCACAATCCATGAAACACTATCATTCTAATTTAACGTATTCTTCAATATAATGCCTCCATACATTTTTTAATTTTACTTGGTTGTTTATTTTATTTTTTGTAACAATCGAGTAATTCAAGCCATAATTTAACTGACAAAAATTATAGTGTAACCATGATCTAAAATACACAATAACAACTTAAAAGTAACTCACGATTCCAAAAACAGTTCTGTATCTTAATGTATTTTCAAGCATTAATAAAAAAAAAAAAATTGTTTTGCTAACAATGTTTTACAGAATCGTTTCTAAATAGATTTCATTGTGGTTAAGCAGTTGTTTTCATCCAGAAATGTAGTTTTTAGAAGAAATTCAATTATCGAGTAAATACTTTTATATTACTCAAGACTTTTTTATTTAAATAAAAAGAATATTTATTAAATTTATTTTTCATTTAAATCGATATGAAAGAATCATTATCATAATATTTATGGAGTTTCTTCATAGATGGATTTGAGATATTTTCCATTGAGGCATGCTTCTATTTTATAGAAAAAGTGCCATACATTTACAATGGCATGCAAAATTTTAATCAAACCAGTAAATGTACATGTTAAAACAAAGTATGCTTCGTATTTAAAGACTTAAAATAATTAGAGAAGCAAGACTTCTCCATGCATTATTAGAAAAATTGCTATTGATCATAAGAATTAATTTCATATAATTTTGATAACCTCGGATTATCTTAAAGGTTAAGCAGAAATTATAATATATGTTTCAACGGGTCCGTTTTTAAAATCTCAACACTAATATTACATGATATAAACATTAAGAAACTCAGACGTTTATTTAAAAGGTGACAAATAATAATAAAACAATGTTACATGTTTTAAAAGATACATTTTGTTTAATTTGGTAAGTTTTTTCGGACTGCAACATCGCAAGTGTCGTTAAGAATCAATTTCATTTGTACCATTCTATTCATTAAAATACGTGACTTCGTTTAAAATAGGAAATCATATGTTTATAAGGATAGTTGGAAGAAGAAGTAGTAGTGCTTCGGATTAAACTTGCACAGAGAAAAATATTTAACTGTTGCTTCATTAGTTTTAAAGCTCCACGTTGTTTTAAATGGAGTTACTCGAAAATAGTATATGCTGTACGCTTTTACATTATATTTATGAAGAGGAAAATATCTAAATGTTGTCACCTTCATTCTAAAACATCTTGTTTTATCCACATACGTAACTTAGTCTCCAAGCGGTAACTAGAAAGAAATAGAACTAGTTATTGCTTCGGATAAAAGCTATGTAGAGAAAATGCATGACCTATTTGAATGAATTAACGTGCAATTAAGGAAAATATTCTATGTTGAACCGAATCAAGAAAATCTTATCAAAGTTAGCATTTCAATCGAATTTCCAAAAGCCACAGCATGGGAAGGGAGAAAAATATGCAATCACGGGACAAGAATCTCTCATATCTCAACAAGTATGCACAAGTATCTTATTTACCAAAAATGGAACCGCTATTTAAATTCAAATCCCTTGAATAGTCAGGCTTTTTAATTTTTTTCCTTTACAGTTAAAAATTAATTAGAAAATGTCTAAAACTTTTGCGTTGGTAATAAGAAAATCTAAGAATCACTATGAAGAATATTTCGAAACCTAAGTTCTTTATACCTAAAAATACTTTTACTAATCATGTTGTATGCCCTTGAGAAAGATTGCCTAGTTCCAGCATATCTCGACTGTCTGTTAGTAAAACAACGCAAGCCTGATCTCAACCCGGTTCAAGTTTGCTAAAAAATTAAACCCGTGTTAAAAATTAAACCCGATGCCAATCATTCTATACAATGTATAAGTTACATTACTAAATTGATGTTGTCAAAATAGTATCGACTAATGACGCACATTTATACTTATTCTCGTTAAAGCCATATTCATTGAAAATAGCTCATATATTATTTTTTTTGCTGAAATATTTGTAAAAGGCCTGTAAGCCCGCTAAATTTATTTTATCAGTCCGACCCGTACGGCCCGTTCATTTTTTTGCTGGCCCAACCTGTTTATTTTGTATGTTAACCCGGCCAGGACCGTTAGAAAATTCGGAGCCGTTCCTTCGGGCCCGTGCAGACCTCTAGGCTACAGTACGAAAGTATTTAGAAAGTTAATTAAAATATATGTTTTAAAATTTTTAACATCTGTGTTATTGTTATTTGTCCCATGTTACGTAAATGATCACTTTTAAAAGATCATATTATGCAGTAGTTTCTGTTTAAAACAAGTTGGAACATTGAATTTAGTCTTATCATTTTCTTGGTGATAATAATAATCATCATCATCATCATCTATATTCCTATAGTATTTAAAATTGTTTTATTTATTAGTTGAAAACTCATATGTTTCAAATTTTAAATTAAAATAAAACATATTTAATTGTTATAGTAATAATTCACCGATTAAGTCTCATAAATTCTGATTCTCGTTTTTTTATATTGCGTATATATTTTGGGTTTATCACAAAATAAGACATAATCACTAGTTCATAGAACAAGTACTTAATAATAGGTTGCGTCTGATCTACAACTCAAATAAACATACAGAAGAATTTAGATTTCCAGAAGAGTTGTTTTGTAAAGATTTATCCTTAGTAAATTGACTGGTTTATGTCACTTTCGATCAAATGCTTTTGCTTATGTAGTATAAGTATTAGCAGAGAGCAATGTGCATTATCTTTCAAGAACGCTTAGAACTCATTATTTTTCAAGATAGTTTGGTTGAAAATATAATTTATTTATGTCGAAAAATAAAAATCCAGAGTACAGCATAGATTATGAAATACATTCCAATAAATTTAGAGTATTGTTTCAAATTTTAACCATTTACTAACGTAAAAGATGACGTCTATTTAAATAATTTGGAAAACGCATAACGTATTTTAAAAACCTATTTATTCTGATATCATGAATAAGCATGTAAAACATACGCTTGTTTTGTGTATCCTTGTATATGATCTACAGATATGGATGCATACTACATAATATGCTAAACATTAGTCTCGTTAAACGCATACCGCAGTTGAAAAATTCCACTCAGTAGTTTACGGCAATAAACGCATGTAGTTAAGAGCTTTTGTGTGACCTTGTATATGATCTACAGAATTTATACGCACCAAATATTATTTAAAAAACAGTTAAGCTTAAAAACTCATGAACTGCTGAAAACACTTTTCCAGCTATTATTGTCTGCAGGCTTCAATTAATGCTCATTTTCAAACAGTTTTGTGGTTTTCTAAAAATTAATGATAACTTTTATGCACACTATAAATATTTGTAGCACACCTATGTGCCTTATAACTCTTTCGGTATAGTTAAAATACGGTTATATCATTAAAATATTTGGCAAAAGTTTTTTTTCCAAAAAACCATAATGTTTTTTAAAAAACCCTGTAATTGAAATGAAAATATTTTGCATATATTTTTCGATACCCAGAAAAAAGTTTTGTTGATTCAATAAAAATTTGTTTGGTCCAACAAATCTTGTCGTTTAAATATGGGTTAATGGAAATTTTGTTTGAACAGGCAACACAATATTGTCGATTTTCTTTTTACAATTTTCCATCCACAATTTTCATCCGAAATGCGTATTAACTTAATAATAACGTCATTAGTCCGAATCATCACATCGTCATGTTTATTATCCAAATATTATGTTAATCCTTTCTAGGTGTATAAGTCAATTAAATAAAATTATGTGAGAAAGTTAGGGCGTCTGCTCACCAATTTAAAATTTTCAAAAACAACAAAATTTTGTTAGAATTACAAATTGAAAATGCAAATCTTTAGTAAGACTCAAATAAAACTGATAAAATTTTGTTAAATTTTTATAAGAGTGTTAACATTATTACTATTATTATTATTATTGAGGAATAAAATCGATTTTTTACTTTAACTAAGAAATTCGCTTAAAACAACCAAAATGTACTCAACAAAACATGTTTTGTAGTTTTAATCAATTCCTTTTTCTGGGTGCGAGCATTCCACAGTACACCTCAATAAAAGTATAGGTTTTATGGCAATTGGACTAGATTTACGAAAATTAGATCCCGGACCGGCAAACCAAATTCATTAACACTTTTCAAATATATTAAAAGTATTAACAAGCCGTGTTTTATATATTTTTTCTCTTTTCACGATGAGATAAAAATACATTAATATTAGGTTCCTCCATTGTATATACTAGTCTATAATTTTGAATGGTACGTGAAAAAAACCGGAAAATAAAGAATCTTTTTTCTAAAGCTAACAATACAACTTCGTGCTTCTTTTTAATTTATTGGACTCTGTTCTCTGCGAGCTATGTTTTTAAGCTCATGTCATGACACCGTAGGCTCTAAAACACGCTAACTTCCTTGGTTTAAAAAACACTATCTGATTATGGAAAAATTAATGGTTTTACTATAACTAGTAGAGATCTTCAGTACTCAGGTTGTCATCCATTTCATTTTAATGGAGGATGATTTCGAGAATTCCAGAGGATTATTGGACTCTGAATATCAGTTCTTACTATGTCACAAATTGCTTGCGCAACATGTTTTTAAAGATTTTTACGTGTTTTTTTTTATGTTTCACGCTAAACGAAGTACATATCGTTGCATTTTCATTAAAATACTTTTAAATTTCTCGAAATAAATATTGTCTTCCCAAATTCAGTTAACCCTTCACTGCATCGTGTACCACATCTAGCATGCATCTAAAAACAGTATAATTCTCATTATGTACCACTGATATATCTGATATTATCAATGTAGATGATCAAAAACAGTCAGTCCAAAGAATGGAATAACGCTTATGATGTCCGTGTCAGTCAAGTCAAGTCATCACGAAGCCTACGGAAGAAAGAACCTTTCAGCTTAATCTCCAACGAACACTGGAACAGATCATAACAGTGAGTTACGAAATGGATGGAATGGTGTAAATGCATATAGAGCTGATTTACCATTGGTCAGAGCCGCTAAGCCCCTCCCTCCGGTACTCTCAGTCCATGCGTGCGAGCTGAAGCGACTGTTCCAAGCCCATACCGGGGAACACAGTCCATCGAGTACCGGTGGCAGTCATTGGAGCATGTCCAAGCCTTGACAAAGACTGCAGAACACCCGACTTATGCGAACTGCAGTACGACACGTGACAATGTCAGATCGTTCAGGCAATATTAAGATTAAAAGTTCAGCATAGAAAGTACCTGGCACATGACCACGTCAAGAAGCTGCATTTCACAAATAATTAGAATTTGTTCTTTGGGAAAAAAATCGATCAAGCAATTAAGGCAAAGGTTACTTGTATTTGGATTGCTAAATACTTTAAAATATTGATATAAAGAAAGTTCCAAAGTGTCAAGCAGGTAAAGATGATTAGTTTATGCCCATTTAATTTCAAAACATAACAACGCATTATTTAAAACCCCCAATTGTGTATGTACGGTACACGCCATAAGATATTAAATTTTAGTTGTAAATTTAAAATTTATTTTATTTTTTACTATTTTTCCCATTATAAGACCAATATATAGATTTCAAATGATTGTTTTAATAAAAATAGAAAAAATATGTGCAGCGATGTAACCCTTCACTGCACATTTTTTTTGAAATGAAACACCCTGTATTTTTGGCTAAACAAGTGTTTTGCAATTCCATGTTCAATGGCAGCGGTCCCTAACAGTGGCATGTGTACACTTGAGGGTAAGTGGTGGATCTGCTGGGAGTACGTGAAAGTAATATTGGAAATGTAGAAATGCACAATAACATTCGTAATTTTTTTTAAAAAAAAAAGAGGTCGCATGTAAATGACAAATGGAGAGTATTTCAAATAAAAGGACGGAGAAAGAGGTACTTTATAGACAATTTTGTAAATCTCTGTTTTATGGCTTTTTTTGTTTTTTTTATACCTAACTATCATCCCTCTGAATGTGTCGGTCAAATTTTGGAACTCCTTGTATATCTTTGTTGATATTACCCAGGTCAAAATTTATGCTTGTACCAGCAGCAAAAATATGCTAGTTATTGCTAAATATTGCTATGTCTGCTAGATTTCCAGCAAAGTGTGCCAATACACACCATGAATTGCTGTAAATTCTATGCTATATTGTGCTAGCTAGCATCACGTGCTATATCGCTAGCTTGCACAACAAAAGCATGACAAGCTATATGCAAGCATCTCATGCTTATTTCCAGCAAAGTGGGCCAATACACACCATGAATTGCTGGAAATTCTGCTGGAACCAACAATGTGTAATGCTAGTTTATGCTATTTTACTTGTTGGATTATAGCACTTGGTGCTTGTCTAGCAAACAAATACCAGCATGAATTTCGACCTGGGTACTCATTGATAAATCATCTTTCGCCCACAAATATTTACACAATAACCGGAAATTTACTTATCAAGTTTTACAAACCTTATAACAAAATGTTTGTGAAACATATTTCAACCCTTTATCTACCGAATTATTTATCAAGAAATGGCTTCACCCCAATAATTGTCTTCTTTAATACCCGAAGATATATTTGAATTTTTAAATCTATATAATAAAGGCCAAACGTATCTGTGCGTAACGCATACGTCATGTTTTGAATGGCAACACTTTCCGATGAAATTTCGGTTTTGCAATTTTCGCTATTGTAAATTTTTAACTTTTAGACATTGCACGTTTTCAATCTTTATACCATCGTTTAGAGGAAAAAATGCACTTTTAAATGCCGTTTGTTAGAAAACTGTATCTCAATTTGTTTTTGAGATATTAATTTTTTTTGTAGTTTTTGGTTCAATTTCTCAAATGGTGGCAACTTGAGTATCGCATTCATGTGGGAAAGAGAAGAAAAATAGCCATAGAGTAAAAAAGAAAAAAAAATAGAGGTACAGTTTAGTGGGTAGAGATGACGCCAAAAATGCAACCCTAAAATTCGCTGCATTGCATCAAACACAACCGCGTGCTTTCACAAAAAATTAAAAGTTTTAGCGAAGCAATTTTAATTGATAACACAATGAAATGCTATTTTATAATGCTAAAATATAATCAGATCTTTTTCATTTAGAGAAAAAATGATGTTAAAAAATTCGGTCTCTATTCCACGTGATTGTTTTGCTTGGGCCGAATGACAGACTTAAATTGGTAAATTAACGCCCATCAAACCGTTTTAATTGCATACTGCACCTCCATCTATCTCTTTTCGCCATGAAAAATAACAGATCACTGTATATTTTAGTTGTCTTTTTTTCATAGCAACTGAAAAAAATAGTAATTAAAAACCTTTACCTTGTGACCCGGGACCCCCGGGTTCGGTGTACTAGTAATAATAATGGGAAATTTAGAAGTGTTTTTTTTTTTGTTAAAACTGATTAAATATATCGGTATTTATAATTTTTTGTGAAATATTTACAAAAATAATCAAATTAATTAACCAAAAATACTCTGATGGAAATATTACAAATCTTATAAAAGCAATGTACAGTTGGCAAAATAATTATTTGTACACTCTAATATGTTCAACTTTTAACTAAATAAAAACAAATATTTATACACGAATGGTTTTAGTAGAGTGTTTTTACTGTGCGTTTTAAATTAAACGACAGAAATTTTCGATCAAGGTGAAAATAAATGTTATAACTGGAAAAGTTTAAAATTTTCTTGCAAAAAGAGTATTTGTACATTTCCACAGCAAGATTCGCAATGTGTTTATAATGTTTGTAGTTCAAAGTTGTAACATAATTTGGTAGTTTTTAATAATTATTAACTTCATATTATGTTTGTCTGGCGTTTAATCTAATTTGCTCTTGAAGTAATTGAGAATGGTACTTAAAACTAGAGAGGTACCTTTGAACATAAGAAATTATATCTTTGAGCTTCATAAAAAGAAAAATCATACCAAGAAATCAGAAAAGCTATTAAACACTTACAACTTTTAACATTTACAACTTTTGGATACATGATGATAAAGTATGAAGCAACTGGATCATCGAAATTCAATGAAAACCAGGACTTATCAGCAAATTAACAATGAGGGGAAAAAGAAATGTTGTTAAAACAGCTTTAAAAATCTTATGGGTTCAGTTCAAAAATTTGCTGGAGACCTTGCAACATCTTCTAACATCAGAGTATTACCTCAAACAATAAGAAATATTCTTCTCAATGCAGACTTAAAATAAAAGAACCTCAAGGTAAAATCCATTCATCAGTGAAACAAATTGGCGAAATGCATAGAATTAGATTTCGCATACAGAAGCAAATCATTGGATTTTTGGAAAACAGTATTCTTTTCTGATGAGAGAAAATTCGGAATTTTCTTATCACCAAGCATTTGAAAAATTTGGCGTAAAAAAAATTGTTCTAGATCCAAAACATATACTTCAAACTATCAAGCATGGTGGGAGGAATATTATGGTTTTGGGGTGTATAGCTTCTAATGGAGCAGGACATTTGGAATTTATTGACTTTGGAATGACAGCTTTAACATACATTGATGTGTCACGGTATAATCTATTAAACAGTGCTAAAAATTACGTGTAGAGGAAGTTTTTCACTTTCTGCTGGGTAACAACCAAAGCATACTGCTGTGATCACCAGCACATGGTTACTCTACAATGCTCGAAGGCGACTGGTAACTCCTCTACAGTCTCTAAACTTGAATCCAATAAAAAATTTGTGGATGCTATTGGATGAAAAAATCCGAAAAAAAAAATGTATCAGCGAAAAACAGTTTTAAAGAAGCTCTTATTGAGTCATGGAATAAAATAAACCAGACCGCTACAAAAAAGTTTGTGGAATCTATGTCATACCATCTAAAAGTAATCATAAACGCTAAAGGAATTCACACAAAATATTATTTTGTATCATTTAACTAATTTTTCATTATTTATAGTACATTAATGTAGTGTACAAATACTTTTTTTGCATTATATTTTTGTATATTTGTTTATTATAATGTAAAAAATCAATTCGTTTTATTTTGTTTTTGATTTTATATTATTAAAATGCATTAAATTAATGTATTACAGTATTTTTTGCTTAAATTTTTTATTTAATTTCATTATAATTTTAAAAAATGAAGTGCACAAATAAGTTTTTTGTCAACTGTATTTAAATGTATTATGATCCTCTCTGTAAACGGAGAGGCTTTTATCATTTTTTTCAAAGAAAAACAAATATATATCTATGAAAATTATTTAAAAAAAACATCTTTTTAAAAATATTTAACTTCGACTGTTTTTCTAATCTATCTAAATTAGATCTAGTAAAGAATATTGTGTGGTAAGAAAAAGAACACTTATTAATAGACTAATTAAATACGTTTTTTATTTAATTTTCCTCAAGGGTACTTATAAGTACCGTCGGTAGATAAAGGCTTAAAGTCATCTGAACAATCATTATGGATTTCTAAATATCTAACCAAATTATTTCTTTGAGACATTTGCATGTTGAAGCAACAATAGTTTGTTATTTGCTAAATTGTGAATTTCAATTTATAATTTCGTAGAAAAGTGAAAGAAAACTTCAGAATTCAATTAGGAAAATGTTACAGTTACATAATTTTCTATCCCAAACTTTAGTTTCCTTTCTAATGTATAAAGCTTTAGAAAATTAGTGAACAGAGTTAAATAACGCGTCGTATTTCCAGAGCATTCTGCAAAAAGAATTGCATAAAGCGCATTCGCGTTTCAAAATAATTCAATCTGAGAGAAATGCAGTCGAAATAATTATCATTTGAAATATATATTAGTTTATGAATAGTTAATATTCTGTATGTTTCTAGAAAATTAAATAACATTTTTGAAATATTAGAAAGAATGTAGGTTCGTGGCAATATATACAAGGTGTTCCAAAACTCGACCGATAAAATCAGAGGTATGACAGTTGGCATAAAGAGGATGAAAAATTACTGTAGAGCAAGGGATCGCAATCAACTTTTTTATCCAGAAACATGTGGTCTTTCATCCTAACTGAACTTAGATTGAAGGTAATACATTTTCAGAAAAATTAAGCAATGTAAATTTAAAAGGCAATCTCATCTTTATTGTAAACGTTATCTATAATAATAAAGAGAGAAGCTTGTGAGTGTGTCAGCGCTGTTCTGAATAAACCGCTTTACGTAAAGTTGCAAAACTTGGAGGGAAGATACCTCTGTATATGAAGTTTTGCACCTCGAAACGTGATTTTCATGTTTTGTTAAGATTTTTCTTATTTAATTTTTAGTCAACTTTTTACGTTCATCTAATGTTTCGAGGCGATTTTTCCACAAAAATGAAAAAAAAAAAAAAAAAAAAAAAAAAAAAGATATTATTCTTTTAACTCGACATACTAAATTTAGTTTTCTTTTCAATAAAGCTTATTCAATATTCTTGCAACTATTTCTGAATTTTTAATGCAATTTTTAGTATTTTTTGGCTTTTTGTGGCTATTTTTTGATATTGATAAAAAGAAAATTGTTTCAATCTTTTAGCCTAATTTACTAAATTTTGTGTGCTATAATTTCATAATTTCATCAATTTTTAAAGTGATTTTCAGTGGAATTTTCGAAGTAATTTTTGACGCGTTTTCGAGTCTTTGAGCTTTTAGAATCGATTTTTTTCATTTTCGTTAATATTATAGGGTTTTTTAATCATTATCGTTATCATGGACCCGGGCGGATCAGCTAGTAATAGAAAAAATTATAACAATTTATGAATAATTAATATTCTGTATGTCTCTAGAAATTTAAATAACGTTTTTGAAGTATAAGAAAAATGTGGGTACGTAACAATGTATACAGGGTATTCCAAAACACGACCGACACAATTAGAGGAAAGATAGTTAAGAAGGATGAAAAATTACTATAGAACATGGAATTGCAATCAAGTTATTTATCCAAAAACATAGAGTCTTTCATCCTTACTGAAATTAGATTGAAGGTATTACTTTTTGAAAAATTAACCTTTTAATCGCCAATGTTCCCAAATGGGAACATTGCCTTATTTGTTATGCAGAGCATATATTTTCCAACATAATAACGATGTCCTAATTTTTCCTATAAAGTATAAGACTGATTTCAACTTTTTGAAAAAAAAATATTTATGTTTTAGCATATATCACATGTATAATAATAATATAAATTCATTAATTTGCATAAAAATATATTATTTGCTTTTATCATTTTCTCTATATTACTTACATTCGACCGCTAGGAATCTAAATGTTTTTAGATTTGGAGAAAATACTCAAGAAAAATATACAATAGCGGAAAATAATTTGTTACATTTGCATAGGTTGTGAATCAATAATCATTTTCCAAATTGCAAACAAAGAAATGAAAACAGCCAAAAAAGCTGCAGAAATACTGTTTTTTGTTATTTTTATAATTTGTATGCATAAATTAAAACATTTGAAGCTGTAATATAGGAAAAACATAATTATAATTACATTACGATATTAATTCGGTGTATAAACGGTTAAGCAATGTAAATTTAATAGGCATTCTTATGCTTGTTGTAAACGTCTTAATAGAAAAAAAAGGCAGTAGAAGTTTTGGTTATACGCGCCAACAAGATGCACTGGACATCCTAAATTTTGGACGATCATAATCAGTTCATACAGTGTCATCAATTATTTCAGTAACATGTATCGATAGATATTTTCGAGGTGTTGCATCATTTCATACTAAATAAATACATATGGTTGAATTTTCAATGTAATGGATTTATTTTCTATTGTATAGTTTTGTTCGTGGTGATATTGTATATTTCTAGATTCAGAATGATTTGTCTTCTTTTAAAAGGCACCCTATAGCAAATTTCTTTTTCTTGTATTTTCTTCATGTCAAAAAATAAATGTAATAAATATTTCCTTTAAATTTTAATAACAAATATTATTCCATAATAATAAAGTAAGAAAATATCAATATTAATAAAAAATAAACAAACTTTACAAACTTTGTTCAATTTTTCTGAAATACGATGTCTATTTTAGCAAATGTTTTGTTCTAAAAAGTGACATTCGAAGAAGAAAAAACTGTAATCATTTTCTTTTCGTTCTGACTCTTATTTTTTTGAGTTTTTAATAATATCTCATAAAATTCTTTATCAACAAGATCTATATAGCTCCTAGAAGTTTTACGATATGAAATTTTCTTTGAAAAGATTAGATGACAGCAAATTTATGGTCTCTTGGGGAAATATTTTTTCAGAAACATTTTTTACTTATTATATTTTTGAAGTTTCGTTATAAACTATTTTTTGTGTTCAAAGTTGCTTTTAGTCGTTTATTTCGATCAATACTATCGGCTATTTGAAATCAAAATGTGTTATATATAAAAAGATACATGTGTTAAATAACGAGATAATAACGGTAGATAATAAATTGTGTTTTCTCTTAAATAAATGTCGCTAATTTAAAATAATATTAAATTATTAGTTTCTCGATATGATTATGGTGCGTTTCTGTGTAACTGTTTGTTTTCATTATTAAATGTTCATACAGTATGATTGTATTTATTGCAAACAAAAAATTAACATATGGCGACACAATTCATTACAAATCAAGGCCTAGTGTTATAAAAAAAAAAAAAAAAAAATACACGATTAAAAAATTTAGAGAGTACGAAATTTACCTTTATAAATAATAATAATAATAATAATAATAATTGAATATAAACAAACAATGATATGTACTTACGAATTTGTATGTTTCTTAATAAAAATATCAAAATATTTTTTTAATGAAGTGCAATCTGGAATCGCCATGTCAACATTTTAAACGTGGCCACCTAGATCTCCAGACATAATACATTTGAACTTCCCCTTATGGGCATACGTGTAAAACATTGTTTACCAGTTTTAAATCCGTGATATTGAGGAAATGAAAAGTGAAATTACAGTAGTCATCCTAACAGTTGGATCTGCAGTGCATCAGAGATCATGGGTAAAGATCTTGAAGCTGCAGCACAGACAATTCCCACTGAGTTCATGGATGAAAATCTAGGATTAGCTAAATATCGATCCGCATATTAAAACGCAATCCGTCTGCAAGTCATATCTTGATGGAAAATACCTAAAAACCCGATTTTAGAATCTGACTGGTAGGTTTATCATTTGGCTTTCCTGCAATCAAAAGATTGAAAACATGGATATTGTGAGCAGGTACTTCAATTGATACTACTTTAATCAATAACTTTAAATAAACTTAATATACTTACATGAATCCTTCTTATTAAATCTTTAAACGAAGTGAGAATTCAATTGTAAAAAATATTCTTATAAAAATACATTAATAAATAAGTTATTAAAACATTGTCAAAATGTGAATGAAAAATTCCCCATTCAGTTCACAAATGAAAATACAGGATTAGTTAAATATCAATCCGGATATTAAAACGCAATTTATCTGCAAGTCATAACTTGTTGGAAAACATCTAAAAACCCAATTTTAGGGTTTGGTTTGTAGGTTTACCATTTGGCTTTCCTGCAATGAAAAAAATGAAAACATGGAGATTCGGAACAGGTACTTCAGTTTATACTACTTCATTCAATAACATTAAACAAAATTAAAATACTTACATGTGTGTTTCAGATTAAACCTTTAAACGAAGTGAAAATTTATTTATAAAAAAAGTCTTCTTATAAAAATATTTAAATAAATAAGTTATTAAAACATTGGCAAGATGTGAAAGAAAAATAATTTAATCAAATATTCTTAGGTAAAATAACCAGAATTATTTATAATGAATTAAAAAAATTCTTTACATTTTAAACACGACGAGGGGGTTTTAATTCAACTTTTTGTCTCATCGAAAGTCTTGACAAATAAATATATAAAAAATTTTGTTCAAAAATCTGTAGGCATTACATTAAACTTTACAAATAAATTTGCAGTGTACTTTGTTTTTTATGAATGGTGACTGTTTTTAAGGTCATTGTCCCTTTTAATTCATCTTTAAAAATATTGGAGGCTTTAATCAAATACAATTAGACAACTGAGGATGTTTTTCACACAGTTATTTTATAAAGTAAAAAATCATAGGACATTGAAAAAAGAGTGCATTAAAAAGATAATTAATCTATACACACAGAAAAAAGTTTTGTGGAATCAACAAAAATTTGTTTGTTTCAATAAATCTTTTCGTTTAAGTATGGATCAATGGAAATTTTGTTTGAATAACAAAAAAAAATTTGTTTTTTTTTTATACAATTTTCCGTCCACAATTTTCATCCGAAATGCATAATAACGTAATAATAATGTCATTAATCCGTCTCAATTTGAAAAGTTTTTATCATCCAAATATTATATTATTCCGTTATATCTATATAAGTCAAATTAATAAAATTACGTTAGAGAGTTGTGGAACGGACTGACACATAAGCTCTTAGGCTTTGATAGCCTGTGAGCTAAAAAGGTACTACTTGGTTATCCCGTCGACCAATTTCTCGAAATTATATAAGTCGCCAAACTCATGGCGAAATTATGCATATTGACATATATATATTTTTTTAATAACGAAAGAACAAATAAATGAGTAAAACATTAATAAAAATACTAATAAAAAGTGGAAATAAAATCATTCGATGACATCTCTAAATACGTATACTTATTTAGAGTCATACGTATTTAATGCCATTGTATGTGAGATTCACACGTTCACAGTATTTTAAAAAAATAAACAATCTTCCAATAATAAAGATTCAAATATTCCAGATAACATTATTTTTACTCTTTCATGCAATAGAATTTTGTCTTTCTATGCAAAGAAGAAATTCTGTATTACGTTTTTAACTTTTTATATCCGATGTAAAATATTATGAAAATTTCATCTTCTAAAGTAATTCTAGTGAATGTTTGAAAATTCATAAGAGGATTTACACAATCAATTGATAATTTTTAGAAGGTTATTGTCAATTAAAAACAATGCAAGGAACTATTATTTATAACGATTTTGCAAAACAAATAAAACTTAATTTAACTTTTTATGTAAAATATTTTTAAAGTATTTGGCAGAATTAGGCGATGTGTACCTATAACGGTGTTACAAAAGTTATATAGAAATATTTAAAAACCGAAACTTCTCAGCCCCAATCTTCTGTCATTAGAAATATTAAATACATGCAAATCATCCCTTTAAAAGCATTTCCATTTATGCAACAAAGAAATATTTTGGAACGAAGTAAAGTTAAATATCAGTAACTCATTGTGAATTGCATTGTGTGTGTGTGGGTGGGTGTGTATCTATAGAAATATTATACAATATTACTATTTGACATCTATAATGAATATATATATATATATGTATATAAATATATATGTGTGTGTGTGTGTGTGTGTGCATACCTATAGAATTATTATACAATAGTACTATTTGACATCTATAATGAATATATATATATATATTACTCACCTCACTTTTATTACTCGCAAAAAATTTGAAATATTACAATAGGATAATTCAACAGAAATACATAAAATCTCAAACTAAATGTCTTAGTTGAATAAATCAACTAAAATATATCTTTGTGGATAACGAGAATACATTGTAAAATTGTCTCAACAAAATATTTCTGTTCATAGTGAATTGTAACAGTATTTCGCAATTCTAAATTATTTTCTCCTGTAAGAACTATTCGGTGTAGGCTATTTCCATGAGTACTTGTAGTGTAAGTCACAGGCTACGATTTTTGGCTACCAGTATTATAGAACAAAAAAAAATGTGATTAATTTTATTGGCACATTCTCATTAATTGAATAAGGCCAAGCAGACGTTTTGAAAATAACGGTGGCTAACAAGCATAGCAATTAATAAGTTATGTGACTTACACTACAGAACCCATGGAATTAGCCTGTAGCATTCTTAGTCAAGCAATTAACTAGAAATTTTATTTAAATTTACATTTCTATTTAAGAAAATATATCTTTGACTCAAACAGTTTCACAGTACAGTTTCAAACAAAGTGATATCCCGCCGGCATATCATATTATGTGCTTGTAATTGAATTCTTTTTTTAGAGTTGCATTACTTTTCATTTACACACTTTTAATTAAAACTGACTTTCTCTGTTTCGAATTCTTGTGTTTGAATTCTTTATACTCTATTCTGAACATTAAAGGTTCTTTAAAATTTAAACACTCTTTCAATAACAAAGCTAAATGAAATATTCGAGATCAGAATTTTTTAATCTTTTGTTTAATAAATTTTGTTTTTATATACAGAGAAGTAAATCTGTACTCCCTTTTCAATCCTTTAAGTCCAACTTATGGCATTATTAAATTTCACCTTTTAAAGTAATTTTGATGAATATTTGAAAAATCTTTTACACAGCCAATTAATATTTTTTAGAACGTTGTTGCCAATTATAATCAATGAAATATTTAAATATTTATGGTACTTTTGTAAAAGAATTACAATTTAATTTACTTTTTCCCTTTAAATTTTTAATATATATATATATATATATATATATATATATATATATATATATATAATATAAGAAATAATTTAGATTATTTGATAATTTATAAAGTTAGTAGATATACACCTATAATGAACTTACAAAGAAAATATAGGAATATTTATGAACCGAATCTTTCCACCCCCAATCTTCTGTCTTAAAAAAAATTATTTTACTTTTGTTTGAGCAACAAGCAAGTATTTTGAAACGAAATAAAGTTAAATATCCATAACTCATTGTAAATTGCATTATTACGAATCTATACATTAACTCTTTGTCTATCGTATTATGAATTCATGAAAATTGTACATTCTAGAGCATTTTACGAAAATTGTTTAAGCTAAAACAAAAAAATTGCATAATATTTTAATAATTTTTGGAGGATTTAGAAGGGTTCATTAAATTTAAATTTACAGGGATTTCGTGTAATATTTATAACTCCACTCAAATCTTTTATTTTAAATTTTTTTCTTAGTATTTTGTAGAACTATAAAATTGACAAATATGGTGTTTTTACAATATAAACGTAGAAATATTTCCGAATTGAAAAATCCCCATTCCCTTCCCTCAGCGCCAAAAAAGCTTTAAATAAATAAAAGGCAAAAGTAATCAGTCTTTTAAAAATATTTTTGTTTTGTGTAACCAATAATGCTTTTGAAACAAGATAACGTAATGTATCTGTAACTCATTCTAAACAACATTAGGACTATTTTGACGTATTAAAAGAATTTTATAATAAGTAATTTCAATGGTACTTATAAGTACTGTCCGTAGATAAAGTATTAAATGGGATTTCTAAAAATTTTAGTAGCACTCTAAAGTACGGTCAGTTCATATATGGTTAACTCATTTCCTAGATTTTTTTTTATTATAAATAGTGATTTTTTAAAAATTCTGCACGCAGATTAAATAAATAAAAAAAATAAATGTATATACAACTCAATATTTGAGATATTTTATAGCTCGAGAAGTTTTGAATTATTTTAATTGAGCAATTCAATGGAAATGCCTAACATCTCAAACTAAACGTCTTATTTGCTTCCAAAATATATCTTTGTAAATAATGTGAAAACACTGTAAAAATGTCTTAATAAATTATACCTGTTAATAGTAAGTTATAAAAGTATTTCGTATTCTAAATCATTTTCTCCTGCAAGAGCTTTTCGGCGTAGCACGCTTAGTCATACAATTAACTCGCAATTGAATTAATTTTATCTTTCTCTTTGAGTCGAATGATTACACTTGTTGAGAATATCAAAGACTTTTCTGAAGATTCTCAAAGTGATATACCTCAGGCATGTCATATTACGCGCTTCTAATTGAATTGTATTTTCTAATGTCGAATCGCTTTTCAATTACGCACTTCTAACTAAAACTGACTTTCCGTGTTTTGACGTGGCATTTTGAATCCTTTTTACACTACTTAGAACATTAAAAATTCTTGAAAACATAAAAATTCTTTCAATAATAAAGTTATAGATTCAAATATTCCAGATAATATTTCTTTAAATTCTTTTATTTAATACAGTTTTGTTTTTGTATGCAAACAAGGAATTCTGTACATTTTTTTAAAAACTTTTATATTAATAGGAAAATATTACAAAGATTTTATCTTCTAATGAAGTTTTATTGACTATTTAAACATTCATGGGAAAATTAACGCAGTCTATTAATAATTTTTAGATGATTATTGCCAAATAAAATCGATGGAATAATTATTTATAACGATTTTTAAAAGAATTGCAAATTAATTAAATTTTTCATAGAAAATATTTTTAAACTATTTTATATAATTAGGACAGATACAGAGGAAATATGAAAATGTTTAAGATCTGAAACTTTCCACCCCGAATCTTTTATCATTAAAACAATTAAACACATGCAAATAATCCTTTTCAAAATATTTTTAATTTGTACAGGCATGTCATATTACGCGCTTGTAATATAATTCTGTTTTCTATTGTTGCAAAGTTTTTCGATTACGCACTCCTAATTAAAACTGGTTTTCTCTGCTTCGCACGGTGCTCTGAAACCTTTATACACTACTTAGAGTGTTAAAAAGTAAACATTTAGTTCTTAAAAAAGATAAATATTCTATCAGTATAAAAAAAACAGGTCAAATATTAAATAAAAAAATATATATATTTAACATATTTTTGTATGTAAAGATGGAATTGGGTACACCTTTTTTAAAGGATTTTCTGAAATTTATTTTCTAAAATACTTACAGCATTTAAAAATAAACCTTTCAGTTCTCAATAAAATAAAAAAAATTTCAATAATAAAGAAGAAAAAATAAATTAAACAAAACATTTTTTAAATTATTTTACTTAATATAAAATTGTTTTTATATGCAAAGATGAAATTGTGTACTCCTTTTTTAAACCATTTGCGGGAATTAAATTTCTACACTACTCAGAGAATTAAAAAGGGATCTTTTAGATCTATAAAAAATTATTAATAAAATTAAATCAATTTTCCAGTTAAGAATTTTTTTAATTCTTTTATTTAATATGGTGTGCTTTTGTATTCAAAAGTATAGTTGTGCACTGCTATTATAACGCATCTTCTAGACATTAAAGGACTTAGAGTGTTGCAACGGAATTTTCATTGTCTTTGTAGAAATAAACATTCTTTATTAAAAAAATTGAAATATTTCAGATAAGAATTCCGCACGTCTAAATGCAGGACTAAGTAGTTATAATGTAAAATATAAGCATATAAAATTATTTAAATAAAAACGACATTACTACTTTAAAAGATATTTTATTACCATTTGTAGTATATTTAAACATGAATTCCCATTTATTAACCAATGTGTAAATTAATAATATGCAAAACACAAGTAAAAGAAATAGTTGACATAAATCCAATTTCGCTTCTACTTAAAATATTTATGTATGATGCTTATATCAAATAGTTTACTCTAGGATGCCAAAAACAAATATAGTATCTTTTAAATAAAAAGTTTGACACCAAATAATATTATTATAGTTTATCCCTGAAACAGAATTAACGTTTAAAATGTCATAATCAAGATGCTTTGAGTAATCTTGGCACATTATATTACATTTAAACTAATAAATAAATAAACGACTATATCTTTTTAATCCAAAAAATATTTCAAATATAGTATGTTACGTTTTTTATCATATTAATTAAAAATATTTTGAAATAGAAAGTTTATCTCATAGATAATATTAAAAAAAATGCGATAAAACTATAAGCTACTTTTTTTGTAAATAAATTTTCTAGTTTCAAATATGTTGTTTGGTCCGCGAATTGCAGGCTAGAATATATATTATACGAATTCAATATTTTCCAACTGAGCGAAAAATTGCCCAAGCCGGGAATCGAACCCGGATACTTGGCTTACAACGCCAGTGCTTTATCTGTTAAGCTAGTCGGGCGATAGCTGGCTGGGATTTTTCGCTCAAATAAACATATTGACCATAACATCTGGTCTGTTATTTAGACAGCTCGTCAGAATAAGGTAATGGAACTCGATAGAACGATGGTTACGTAGATATACTATTATTTTAACACAATCTAACTGTTTGGTAAAGTTATCATACGAATTGAATATTTTCCAACTGAGTGAAAAATTGTCCAGGCCGGGAATCGAACCCGGATACTTGGCTTACAAGGTCAATGCTTTACCTGTGAAGCTAATCGGGTGAAAGCCGGCTGGGAGTTTTCGCTCAGATAACCATATTCGCCAATATGGTATAATTTTAAACTTTTAACAGTGCATGAATTGCACAATTTTTATCAGTAAACAGCCTTTAAAAAAAGCAAATCTTATGCTTGATATAGGAAGCGACTAATATAGATGAAATATAAGACTGATTCTAAAAATCCAAAATTCTTTAATTATTGTTTAGTAATTCATTATTACTTTTTAATCTTTGTGATTGTAGTAGCAAATAATTTTATACATCTAAATTTCTGCTTTAATATGTTATAACAAAAATAAGTGTATTGCAGAATACTTTTATATTATGATCAGATATAACATATGATATCTGCAAGTTAAATTATTTGTAAAATTAATAATACACAGCAAAAATTCATTTTTTTTCACTTGTTTTACAATTTACAACGGGCGCCTGCTCATGTCATGAAAATTTGCGCGCCAGGCGAAAGGTTAATTTCTCATGAAATGTTAAATTTTTATTCACAGTTCGTCAGCTTTTAACACATGAAATATTAAATTTAGCATGATATTGGAAATAGTTTAAGAACTGAGAAAAAGGAAAAAATCTTCAAAAAGAGCACACAGAAAAAGGAACTTAATAATATTAATTTCTCTTATATTAGAATCTTTTTTTTTAAATTAATTTCAAAAGTTTCCACAGTAGATAATATTTAATATATTTTTGCTGTAACAAAATAGTTTTGAAATTTTATCGACAAATTGAGACAATAATAATTAAAAAATGCAATTTTTACTTATAGGTTAAAAATATATACTTCATTCCTTTTTTTGAATCAATAATAATTGAAATAATATTTAAATGTTTCAGGAACAAATTTCATTTGCTAAAATGATTATTTATTTTAGTATTTTATGAGTAGAATGAATATATATTTGTGATATTTTATACATAATATTAAATATAGGGATAATTATAAAACTAATATTAAAAAAAATACTCATATATTTTAAAGGATTTTTTCCACATTATTTACTTTTATAACTATCAGATGTTTGCATATTAAAAGAAGTTGTTTTTTCCAAAATGTTGTTCATAGAAAATTTCTATAGAAAATATGAAAATAAAGAAAAATTCATTTCAAGTAGAAAATAATTCTTAAAGTTTTATAAGTATATAGTTTTATGAATTGACTCTAAATAAATGTAGAAAATAATTGCTAAAGATGCTTAAATATCAAAAACCAAAAAACTATTATTTTAATGATAAATCGTAACTATTTGAATTAATTAATTTACAATAAAGAAAAAAAACTAATTTTGAGATATATTTCACTGTAAATTTCTTATAATATGTCTTATAACACATTCACGGTAATTAGAAAAGACAATCTGATAAGGTTGAAATTCTAACGAAAGATCAATGGTTAAAACTGCAAATTAAAAGCTATCATGAAAACTAAGAAGTATCGGCAAATTTTGTAAAGTAAAAAACGTTATATTGCATAACCTCAAAAACAGGTAATCTAGGGTATTACCGAGGATTTAGTTTAAACTGGATTTTTAATTGAAGTTCAAATTAACTTTCGTTATTGTTATTGGTGTCTTTTTTCATAGTTTAATTCACAGCCTAGTGTGAATATCTGTGTCAGTGTATGTAAATATATATGGAAACTTGTCGATGTTTCAATCCCAGAAATTTCCTCTAACACATACACGATAATATTTCCAAAAAGTGAAATATAGCAGCATCATGGGTTTGGTAATTTATGCTAAAATCTAATCTGCACCAACTTATTTCAAGTTCTAAATCAATCTGAATGAATTTCATGAAATTAGATAAAAATCCGTGCATTGGTGCTTGAAATAAATCATCACGAAAATCGTAAAGAAAAAATAAATAAATAACAATAATCTTAACAATTATAAACACTAGATGGAAGCGTCACATGTTGAATGATTTACTCCAAAAACTAGAGAATACTAATTTAAACTAAGAACAAACTGAATTTGAAGTTTGACGAAAATTCGTACATTAGTTTCTGGGGTAGAGTTATTGTGATAATCATAAAAAATTGGCCTATTGAGCGATTTATTCCAAAAATAAAAGAATACGAATTTATATTAGGGACTTACTGAATTTGCAGTTTCATGAAAATTCGGGCATTAGTTCTTGAGATTTAGCTATTGTCGAAATAGTGAAAAATGCAGCATAGTAGCACCACTTTTTAGGCGGCATACACTAAAAACTAATCAGATCCAGTTTATATCAGGAACTATCTGAATATAAATTATTATTAAGTTCCGTGCATAGAGCGCCCACAAAAAATATGTCACATACGGACAGACTGACACACTCACAGATAGACATTTTGTATAAAAATATATTTTTTGGAATATCTGACCCCTAAAACTTGTAAATCCGTCAAAAACCGGAAGTCGAAAATTTTCACGACTCATTTTCAAACATTCCAATCCTTCTTGTAAAAAAAGAAGAAAATGAAAAAAGGCAAAAAATAATACTAAAACTTGTCAGATGTGGCAATCCCAAACTTTCTCCTATCTTATGCATGTTAATACTTCCTGAAAAATGCAGCATAGCAGCGCCACTGGTTAGTTGATTGAAACCAAATGTAGTCACCAACCACTTGTGTCATATTATATCTAAATCTGAATTTTGATAAAAATCCGTGTATTACTTTTTGAGATGATTGCAAAATCACCTCAAAATCATCTCAAAAATCTAATCACGATCAATTTTTTATCAGATACTAACTGAATCTGAAATTTCATGAAAATCCTTGCATTAATTCTTGCGATATATTCTTTGCAAAATCATGAAAAATTCACATAGCAGCTCCATCTGTATTTCAATTTACTCAAAAAACCGTAATCTATATCTAAGACTAGTTGAATCTGAAGTTTTAGAAAATTTCGTGCATTAGTTCTTGAGATTGAGCTATTGCAAAAATTGCAAACAATACGCTATAGCAGTGCCACCTGCAAAGCGATTTTTACTAAGACTTAACCAACGGCATTTTATATAAAGTACTAACTAACTATAAAGTGTTATGAAAATTGATGCATTATTTCTTGAGATATGACTATTGAAGGAATTGTAAAAATGTAGAAAACCGCCTCACCTCTTGAGTAATATTCACCAAAAGCTAATCAGATCTGTTTTATATCAGGGTCACATAAAATCTAAGTTTTGTGCAATTTCGTGAATTATTTATTAAGATAGAGCTATTGTCACGAATTATGCACCATGACAGAACCACCTTTTTAGTGATTTGCATCAAAACGAAATAAGCACAATGTTATATGAAGTACAAACAAAGTCATAAAAATCCATGCACTAGTTCTTGAGATATGGCTATTGTAGAAATTGTGAATAATGCAGCATAATAGGTCCAGGTGTGGAGCGATATACACTACAACTAATAATGTCTAGTCTATAAAAAGATCTAATAGAATCTAAGAAATCAGTGTATTTGTTCTTGAGATAGAACGCCCACAAATTGTTGTCACATACATACAGACTCACTGACTGACAGACTCACTGGCAGACATTTTGTAAAAACATTTTTCTTAGGTTCTCTGGCTCCTAAAAAGTGTAAATCCGTCGAAAATTGGATTTCGAAAAATTTCATGAATTCAATATATTCTTCCTCTAAGGTAGAAGAAAGCAAAATCAAGTTTGAAAATACACGTCAAACGGAGCAAATAATAATCGTACTATAATAAATTTTAAAAATATTCAGAGCTTGATGCATAACTGTCAAACTCTTATGCAAAAATGCATAAACACAAAATTTGATACGATTATATATCTTCATTTCAGTGATATGAAAACAATAAGACTTTAGTTTGACAAGAATATGAAACTATATGAAAACAATAAGACTCAGCATGGCTAACATAGAATCATTATTTATCATTAGGATATCGTAAAAATGAGTGACTCATTTCGAAAAACACTTTTAAGCTACTTTCATTCACACTCTGTAAATCTTACAGATTCTGTTGTATACAGATTCTGTATATGGTATACAGCCTTTACCCAGCAAGCACATAACTTTCGGCATACTATCGGTCCGGAGCCGTCAATGTCGGTTAAGTGTTGGTAGCAGAATGGCAACTAAAACTTAAGAATCTGTTTTTTTGACAGCCGGTTACGGTAATCGGTCCACTTTTGGTTATATATCGGCTAGCGACTTATACCGGCAAGTGACGCAGGACCGATGTCTGATTTCTGATAGTGGACCGATCAGATTTGCCAACGTCGGTCCGAATTCAGAATATTTAATCTTAACCGATTTTTTTCTCAATTTTATTTGAGTTTGAGTTTTGATAAGAAATGTATATTTCATGTATTTCATTAAAAATTCTGACAGTGATAAACAGAAAATATGTCAAAAATAACCTATATTTATTTATTTAAAAATATTGTTTTTGAAGTAATTTTTAATGACTTACAATTATTTTAATCAAAAAAGAATTTTTAAATTGTCTCCTTTAAATTGTTATTCACTATTAGGAACTTCATCATATAAAAACAGAAAAATAATTTGTAAGGTAATTGAATTTATTTTCTATTTAACTATTCATTTTCAAAGCAATAACTCATTTTCTTATTTTATTTTAATATTAATTATTTAAAAGTGCTTGAAATTATTTTATAAGGAAAAACATATAAAAGAAATCTACCCATTTTTTAATATAAAAAAATCAGATTTTTTTTTTTCAAAAATATTATCGCACAAACGAAAAGTAAATTAATATTGCTATTTTATTTTAAGATTTAAAAATTATTATTGCAACAATTTTTCGGAATTAATATTGCTACATAATAAAAAAAAAATATTCTGCATTAAATCATGAAATGACTTTGAATTCTCATTCTAATTAAAAGTGATTTATTACCAAATTATTTTTTATTAAATTAGTTATTTTACGTTTTAAATATATATTTCTTAATTTTTTTTTATTTTATTATTTACTTTATCATTACATTTAGTAATTTATAATTCGTAAAAAAATATAATTTATATAATATTAAGATAATTTATACATATATACATATATATATATATATATATATATATATATATATATATATATATATATATAATATATGTTACCTTTATTTTATTTTTTACTTAATAAAGATACATAATCAACAATATAACATTGCAACATAGTCGTAAATCATAAATACTACTTTAAATTATCAAATGGCATAACATAATTTTTTATTCTATTTAAAAGTTAATTATTACCAATTTATTGTTATTTAAAATACGTTTTTCTACGTTAAAACTATACACTTTAGAAATTAACACAAAGCATGTAATTATGTTATAGTTTCCAATAAAAAAATTTATTTATTTAACAATACTTCTGAAAAAAAATGTATTATTTTTAATTTTTTTAAATATACTATTTAAGGATTCTAAAATTTAAAGAAAAACAATTCGTTTGGTTTAATTAATTTCCTAATTTATTAATTTAAATATTAACTTAATTTTTAAAATCAGGCGCATAAGACAATTACAAGTAAAGGAATACATAAATAAAATAAAACACTTTAATATTACAATTTTTCAATCTGTCATTTACGTCAACAACACTCGCCATTCACGTGGCACTTACTGAAAAGCCACACCCTTATTACCATATATAATCCCCTCCCTAAACAGGTCTTACTCGTCTAGTGGTTAAGGCGTTCGCCTTCTGAGCTAGGAGTTGCGAGATAAAACCCCGCCTGTTCCCGCACTGAAGTGTGTTCATTGGCTCTCAAAATACTTGCTAGAGTGTTTAACAGATGGCGCCACCAGATATTTTTTTGCTTGTGCCGGGCTTCAGTCGGTATTCGTGTGGTTAGCTATCGGCATAGTTTTTTGCCGATACCGGACCGGCTGCGTGCCTCATGAATCGGGCGGCATTCGCGCGGCGTATCAAAAAAGATACGGAACCGATAGCAGCCACCGGCATCTGTCCAATACCACTGGCAGTGGCAAGCGGCTATCGTCCGATTGCTTACCGATAGCTCAGTGTTTGCTGGGTATATACACAGCGTAATATCCAAAAATTTAGTTAAACTTAAAAACTCATATCACAACTAAAAATGCACCTCCAGCAAAAATTTGTAACATGCGGTATTACTGGTACAGCACAGTATCCGATATCTTTTGTGTGCCTCTGTAAATTCTATTAGCACTTTCTTTTATGTGAGAAGTAACCTGTAGTAAATCTCAGCAACACATATCAATTTCATTATATAAGACTATAGCGATTATTCTAGTTCGCATAGTTTTTGAGAAGAGCACCTTTTTTTATGCACAAATTTCGATTTGTGGACATTGAGCAAATGTGTTGAGGAATATTGGAGGTACTTATCACAGTAAGTGTATAAAAGCATTGTTGATAATGATTTCTGGAAAAATTCGTCGATAATTAGCCGAGATATTAACCCTTAAAGTCAGGGACGGTTTGGACATAAATAATGATGGAGACGGCATACTCTGCATACCATCGGCTTTTAAAGCCTAGATAACAAACTTTTAATAATATAGTTGTGTAATGAAATATCTAGTAGCAGTATAAAATTTATAAACCTCATACTGTTGCAAATATACTAATTTAATTAGAATTTACAACATGAATTAGGGTTAGCACGCATAAGATTGTAAGAAAAATTATCCTTTTTTAATACCATGATTTTTTAAAAGCATTATTTGTCTTATTTAATACAAAATATTCCTTACTTTGAATATAGCAGCCATTACGTTACGAAAATTTTTCTTATTAAAATGTTTTTTTTTTTTTTTTTAATTTCTCACGCATGGGAACCCTTCAAAAATACTATGAGGTTTGCGACCTGTTTGCTTTGAGTCGGTCGCTCATTACGATTCTTGTGTATTTCAAAGTCAATTAAAAACCAATCTGAAAAAAAACGCGTCGAGGACCAAAGCGGCTTTGCAATTCTGTGAGTTCCTTTTTACAAGCTCTTTTAGCACGATGCCAAGTTTAAACATCGAACAAGGGTTTCATATTAGCTACACTGGATAAAGCAAAGGCTATAACTATGCTAAATTTAGTTTCATGAAATGCCAAATGAAGTTTAAATAAGCATTATCTTTTATTCTCATACCGAGTTAAGTTCCGCATAAATAGATAAGGACGAGATTTTTAAGAAAAAGTGTCATACAGAATAGCAATATTTGGTATTATTTAGGCTTCATATATTTTTGAATTTTTATGATATAAACATTCATATTTTTACTTTCTTCTGTCTTTACAAGAAGAAAGTATTGGATTCATGAAAATTTTCGACTTCCGGTTTTCGACGGATTTATACGTTTTAGAAGGTCCTGAACACGTTTTAAATATTTTTAGAAAATGTCTCTCTGTGAGTCTGTGAGTCTGTCTGTCTGTATGTGACAAAAATTTGTGGGCGCTCTATCTCAAGAACTATTGCTCGAAATTTCATAAAATTTTATATTCAGTTAGACCTTGATATGAATTAGGGCCTATTTGTTTTTTGTGTAAATTGGCCTGCAGGTGGCGCTGCTATACTACGTTTATCATGATTTTAATGATTGCTATATCTCAAGAAATAATGCACAGAATTTCACCAAACTTCAGATTCTGTGAGACCTTGAGATACATAGACACTGATTAAGTTTTAGTGTAAATTGGGCTGCAGATGGCGCTGCTAATCTACGTCTTTCATGATTATCATGATAGCTATAACTCAAGAACTAATGCACAGAATTTCGCCAAGCTTCAGATTCCGCAATACCTTGAGATATAGTGCCACTGATAAGGTTTTGGTGTGAACTGCCCAATAGGTGGCACTGCTATGCTACATTTTGCACGATATTTGTGAAAGCTATATCTCAAGAACTAATGCAGAGAACTTCATCAAATTTCAGATTCTGGTACACTATAATACATGACATAATTAGACGCTGATTACATTTTGGTATAAATCTCACAACAGGTGGCGCTGATATGCTACGTTTTTCATGATTTTTTAATATTAAAATGTACGTATGAGATAGAAGAAAGTTTTGGGATTGGCACATACAACTAGTTTATTATATTCAACTATAATCAGTTTTTATATGTATAGTTTTTTTTTTTTTTTTTTACTTTCTTCTATCTTTACAAGAAGAAAGTATTGGATTAATGAAAATTTATAGGGCGAGTTCTAATTCAGTTAAATTTGATATTTCAATAAAAATACATAAATTTATGCCTACCTTTGCTAGGCGTCTTCTATAAGGATGTCAATTTACTTATTTTTGCTCAGGGCAATCTTCAGTGTGGCTGAAAGAATAGTAGATTATTATTATGTTCGATGTGTTCTTTAGAATAAATAATTCGTGCACTTCCGTTTTGGGAAAGATGACTTGTTTAATAACATAAATAAATAATCACAGCACAATTTATGTAAACACAAAATAAGTAGAATTCTAATGTTTAAATTTTAAAGTTTTTTAAAAAAGAAATATTATCGGAGCTGAGAATTTTTGCTTCCGAATTTTACAGTTTTAGGAAAATGTAAACATCACCAGCTTAGAATCATTTTCGGGAGAGAGTAGCTTCGCAGAAAAAATGTGACGTCAAAGAAAGTTTTTTTAAAGAATTCTTTTCTTCGTTTCAGGACAAAAAGTTTCATGGTGCTTTCATCTGGCGAGTGCTTTGGAAACAAAAAGTTTTTAATGGAGAGAAAGAGTCTTTTCCATTACCCCCACTTTTGTTTTCAAAGTGCTAGCCTCAGTTGCAGCTGAGATCTCAAAGTTTCAAACTGAGGTTTCGCAAGGGGGTTGGTCATGATATCAGCAATCATTTGCTTTGAAGGGCAATAGTGTAGACACATTATTCCGTTTTCTATCATAGTCTTTACGTTGTAGTATTTTACACTTACATGCTTGCTTCTCGATAAATGTTTCTCATTCTTTGAGATTTTTATGCATGGAATATTATCCTCATAGATCGAAATCGGTAAGGTTTGTGGTAGGTCCAAATCTGTTAATAATGCCAGTAACCACTCCATTTCTTGACAGGTATTTGAGACAGATATATATATTCTGCCTCAGTAGAGGAGAGTGCAACACTGGTTTGCTTTTTGCTTGACCAGCTTAACAAGTTGTTGCCCAATTTGAAGATATTGCCGGTAGTGGACTTCCGGTCACTTTTATCTGATGCCCAATCAGCATTAAAATATGCTGTTAAGACGGGCTCTTTATTCTTATCAATTAGTAGTTTGAGATCTTTGGTCGTTTTTAAGTATTGAATAACCTTTTCAACTGCTAACCAATCTACTTCTGTAGGTTTTTCATTTCTTCTACCTAATATGTTCACACAGGCAGATATATCAGGTCTGGTGATGGTGGAGATATATAAGAGTGCCCCCACTGCTTGTCGATAAAGGGTATTGTTACTCATTAGTTTACTATCGGGATCTAAATTAAAATAATCCGTATTCATGGGAGTATAAGTTGGTTTAGAATTTACTAAGTTAAATTTCCTAACAATTTCGTCAATTTTATTTTCTTGATAAAACATTAGACTTCCATCTTCTGTTTGTTTGATATTTATCCCCAAATAATGCGATACTTTACCTAACGATTTTATTTCATATTCCCTTGATAACTCTTTGTATATCTCTTCGGTATCCCTTTTCTTTCCTGCTACTAAAATATCGTCGACATATACTATAATATAAGACAAGTTTCCGTTTTTATTTCGTTTGAATAAGCATAAATCTGATGTGCACTGATTAAATCCCATGTTTTTGAGTGTTTGACTAATTTTTAGGTGCCAGGCTCTAGCAGCCTGTTTTAGCCCGTAAATAGACTTATTCAGTTTACACACCTTTTCCTTTTGATCTTCTACTATATATCCCTCGGGTTGTTTCATGAATACCTCCTCGTCTAAGTTTCCGTGCAAAAATGCTGTTTTTACATCTAAATGAATTATATCTAAATTTTTATATACAGCAGCGTTTAGGAAACTTCTTATTGTGGTGTGTGCCACGACAGGGGCGAAAGTTTCATCATAATCGCACCCGAATTTTTGCGAATAACCCTTTGCAATGAGTCTCGCCTTGTAGCGTTCTATTTCTCCACGTGCATTGCGTTTTGTTTTAAAAGTCCATTTACATATATAATATGTTTTCCCGGAGGTGGGTCGACTAATTCCCAAGTTTTATTTTGCATAAGTGAATTGAATTCCTCATCTGTAGCTGCTAGCCAATTATTTTTAATTTTTGGGTCTTTCATATTTTCTATATCTTCCCAAGTTTTGGGTTCCTCAACCTGACACATGTTTGCGCTAATTCCATACCTATCGGGAGGTACTCCCCTGTTTTCTCTTCCCGATCTTCTAAGCTGTATTTGACTCTGATGTGGAATTGCGTCCGCGTCATGTTTATCACCATCTAATTCAATTTGTGCAACTTCGGTTGTGGTCGAAATATTATTTTCGTCTTGTTTAGTATCATTTTTTACATTTTCTAGAAATTTTACTGATCTAGATATCATTACTCTATTATCCCCGATATATATTCTATATCCCTTGCTCCTTTGGTCATATCCCAAGAAAATGCCTTCAATGGCTTTCTCATCGAATTTAGCCCTTTTAGATTTTTCTACATAGGCGTATGCCTTGCAACCAAATGTTTTTATGTGTGACAAATTTGGTTTACGATTATTCCAAAGTTCAAATGGGGTTATGTTATTGTTTGCTTTGGTTGGCAGCCTATTTGTTAAATAAGTGGCAGTGAGAATTGCTTCACCCCAAAATTGTCTTGGTAGATTTGCGTCTGACAGCATTGTGCGCGCCATTTCTACAAGGGTACGGTTTTTTCTTTCAGCAACACCATTTTGAGGTGAGCAAAATGGTACACTTAATTGGCGTTCGATACCGTTAAGGGTTAAATAATCTTCAAAATTTTCCCCAAGATATTCCCCTGCATTATCCGATCTAAAGGCCTTTATTTGTTTACCAAATTTATTTTTTACTAGTGCAGAGAAATCTTTAAATTTTTCTAGGGCTTCCGATTTGTGTGAAAGTAAATAAACCATAGTAAACCTGCTAAAATCATCAATGAAAGTAATAAAGTCCTTTTTACCTGAGAATGTTTCCGTCTTCATGGGACCGCAGATATCACTATGGATTAGTGAAAGGACTTCGTTAGATCTGTTTGATGCGACCTTTGGATAAGGTAATTGTGACATTTTTCCTTCGATACATTTAGTACATATATTATCATGTTTACACTTACTTAAAGTTATACCATCCGCTAACTTATGATTCACAAGATATTTGATTGATTAAAAATTTTTGTGTCCTAGGCGTTTATGCCAAATTGTAATACAATTCGGATTATCACAAAATATTTGTGTTTTGACAGCATATCCGTACTCATCTTTAGGAGAAATTTCATATAGATTATTATTTAACTCGGCTGTTAAAACTATGTTATTGTCTTTAACAAAGTTACAAGAATCTTTTTCAAAAATGACTTTAAAGTCGTTTTCTGTTGCTCTCTTAACTGATAATAAATTACTTTGTAATTCAGGACAATAAAGAACATATTTAAGTATAATTTGATGTGGTGAATTTGTACAAAGTTTAATATCACCCATACCATGTGAATCTAGTTTATTTCCATCCGCTATCATTATGCTACCAAAATTTCCGGTTTTGAAATTTATGAAATTTTCTTTTGCGAATGCTACATGTCTTGTGCACCCGGAATCGATAACGAATTTATTCACATTAAGTTCTTGTGCGCTATTAGCAGACATTAAATCGCACGCGGGATAATTTTGTTCGGAGAACTTATAAATGTTTTCTTCCGAATTCGTTGAGGTAGAAAAATTATTCGTACTTATTTCTGCGTCAACATTACCTTTAAAACAGAAGTTGGAAGTATCCCTTACATTACCTTTATTACCTTTGTAATTTCCCGAATTATTTCTGAAAGTTTGAATTATTATAAAACTTATTTCGATTCGGATTATTTCTCGAGTTATCATTTTGCATTTTATTCTTTAAATGATAACAATCTTCGCGTACATGGTTGTCTCGTTTGCAAAACGTGCAAAATTTCTTATTTCTACCATTTTTATTTACTACCTTATATGCTGAGTCGCGTGAGCTCAAAACAGCTTCACGATTCTCAGATTTATTTATTGCTTTGTAAGCCGAATCTCGCAAATTTGAACTCGCGTCTCTGTTTTCACATCTATGTTTATATTCATCGATCAATTTATTATTTACGTAATTTAAAGTTAGATCCGTCTCGCTGGCTTCTAACGCTGTAACCATTGGGTCATAGGATCTAGGTAGGGAGCAAAGCAATAGGGCACATATATGCGAGTCAGGGATTTCCTCGCCAATAGCGAATAATTTATCTTTGATAGATAAAATATTATTGATATGGGAGATCATGTCTCCCCCCTCATTAAATTTTTGAGAATATAATTTTCTTAAAAGAAAAAGTTTGGAAGAAAGAGTACTTCTTAAATGAACATTTTTCAAAGCCTCATATATATCTTTAGCATTTACTAGATGTTTCACATGAATTATTTGCGAATCTTCAATACACAGATTGATAATAGATTTCGCTTTAACATTATCTTTGGTCCATTGGGCAGTGACAGGATCCGGTGGAGGATCTTTGATTATTGAAAAAACGTTTTCCTTTTGGAGAAGATTTTCAATCTTAAAGGCCCAATTACTATAATTTTGTTCATTCAGTTTTTCAATAAGGGCTATATTACTGGTAGCCATTATATTAATTCAAATCAACATCAATTTAATCGTTATTCAATTATATTAATTCAATCGTTTATTTAACAATCATATATATATTTTCAAAAGACTGTTTATATTTTAATACTTTCAAATAATATAATCATGGGCAAGCTCTTTTATTTATATACTAGCAGGCTATGCCCGCTGCGCTGGTCAATATTTCAAAATCAGTCGTGGATGAAACGAACTGGTGAATTTAAATTTGTATTTTAAATAATTTGGACCTCCAGCAGCACCTTGCTCATTGCTGAAAACGATTTAGGTACCATTGTGATATTAAATTATCTTAAACGTTGCACAAAAACCAGCTATTTAGAAGTAACTATTTTAGTTTATTACTAACAGTGCACATTTGGAAGCGAAATGAGACCATTATGGCAACAGGATTTAAAATTTTCCCTTATTTGAAGAAATATTAATTATTACAGTCGTTACCATGGTACAACATCTGAAAAATTTCTTCATAACTTATCATTATGTGAAGCCAGGAACTCAAAGCTACTCCCACCTAAAAAGTTGTATCTATATTAAATTTTGTCCGCGCGATAAAAGGCACAATTATGCAAGAATCATCTTCAAACTCGTCAAGTACATTGAGATGGCTAATATCTCAGTGGGAATTGCAAATGAGCAAAATCGGCCCAAGGGGGTGGTGATCGGGAAGGGTTAAAAAATTTGAGTACCATCTTAACATGGCTTTGACAAAACCAGCTCTTACAAAACAATAGCAGGAAAAAAAATATGCATTTTTCGTCACAGCAAGTTGCCAACGATAAAAAAAAAAAAAACACATTAAAATTCTCACTACAACAATTACTTTATTATTGCAAAATTTCCTCCTGAAAAATGAAAACATAATTATTTGCTCTTTCGTATTTAAGCATTTTCTCTTTAGTTATTTAAGGCCCCTGTCCTCGCTCGAAAAAACGCTAGCGGTCTAATGCTATTCCTATGGGGAAGCTTTTGTCTAATAACTCTTTCGCATTTTGACATTTTTTAATAATTTTTTTTGCATTGGATAGCTGAGGTACATGACGACAGCGCACCTTTTTTACTTTTTCGATTTTGGTTGCAGATATTTTTTACAAAGTTAGTTTCACTTTCAAAACCAGTTTCGAAACTGAAAGTGCTTTTTAAAAAAATATCTGCAACCAAAATCGAAAAAGTAAAAAAGGTGCGCTGTCGGCATGCACCTCAGTTATCCAATGAAAAAAAAATATTCAAAAATGTCAAAATGCGAAAGAGTTATTAGAAAACTGCTTCCTCATAGGAATAGCATTAGCTCGCGAGCGTTTCCTCGAGCGAGGACAGGAGCCTTAAGGTAAAATTACGTAAATTTGTATAGTTTGGCGAACGATTTGGCGAAATTGGTTGACGTAATAATCAAGTAGTAGCCAATTTAAACTTTTCATATTTCACAAAAGATTTCTACACAGACGTCATATACGCAATAGGTTTAGCACGATTTTCTTGCAACTACAATGTAGCAAAATCCTCGTTATAGAATACGAAAGAAATTTATGTATATTTTATTATTTTCTTTCATTTTAAACAGCAATTAACAATAAATAAAAAAGTAACTGTAGAACAAAACAACAAATATTATTTCAAAAAAGAAAATGAAAGTAAATAAACAACTTATCATCTGATAAACAACTATAACTGGGTTACCATATGAGGCAAATAATGCCATTTTGGCGCCAGTAAGATACCTGGATGAATATATGACCAAATCTGTGACAAAATTTCCATATTTGGAAAAAACTTTAATCGGTATTTATACTGCATTTTCCCTACTTATGTATAGTGAAAAGACTTTGACACAGATGTCATGGATCCACCATATTGGCGCAATTTATTTTTGGCGCCAATTTCGAGAACTTGGTTTTTAATTACCAATTTCATAAATATTTTTTAATTATTTTATATTATTTGAAAAAAAAATAATAAATAAAAAAGTTTAATTAATAGCTATAGAACAAAATGATTTATATTATTTTAAAAAACAAAATGAAAGTTAATAAATAGTTTATTAATAAATAAACAACCAATAGTCGGTTTACCATGTGAGGCATAAAATCGCCATTTTGTTGCAATCGTGCGAATGTGGTGCGTATATGACATTTACGCCAAAACTAAAAAACTGCAATTAAATTATTTTACAGTTTGGATGAGGAAGACATTTATACTAAAATTTAAACATTATACGCATTTTTTTTTTTTTTTTTTTTTTTTTTTTTTTTTTTTTTTTTTTTGCTATAACTGCTATTTATATATTTACAATTAAACATAAAAAATATCCTAAAAATGCTCTCACACATTTAAAAGAGAGTGAGAGAATTTAGTAATTGTGAACATCGCTCCGGCGCTGCTTATGCCTTCTTGGTATAAAATCGCATTGTTTGATGACAAAAGTAAATTCAAACACCCAAATAAACAAATAACATACAATTAACAGATAAAACCATTTTTAAAAGTAGTTCTGCTATTTTGTCCTGTAAGACACATAATAGTGGAATTAAATTTTAATTTTTTTTTTTTTTTTTAATAGAAAAATGTTGTTTACGTTTTATCTAATAAAATATTTAAAATACATTTTTGTTAGCCTGCGCAAAAGAGAATAGCGAAATATTGATTGAAGAAATATTGAAGAAGAAATGGCCAATTAAAAAAGACTTGTAAATTTTATTCAGCGGGAATTTTTTTATTTCAAAATGTTGAATTTATCTATAGTAATAACGCATAAATGCATAAATTTACTTTGAATTGCAAAAATTTTCCTTCAGTACTACTTGGTTATACCGTAGACCAATTTCGCCAAATTATACAAATCGCCAAACTATTAACCAGATTATATAGATTAGCATAAATTTTCATTTAAATAACGAAAAATAAATTAGCAGAGCATATATAAAAGAAGAAATAAAATGTCGAATTAAAAATCACTTGATGACATAACACATAATTAATATTGATATTATGCTTAATGTCAAGTGAATGTGACATTTATGATCATCCATTATTGGCATTTAATCTTGGAATTTGGCGGTAGATTTTTAATCGATGGGGTAATCTTTCCTTCTTCAATTTTTAAATTTTAAAACTGAAATTTTTCCTGTAAGTGAAATTGACGAAATGGCGCAAGAGAAATTAAATTAACAATAAAAACATTTGCAAAAATAAATAAAAGAGTTATAGTCACATCTATATAATTTACGATTGAATATTAAAATATACTCTAAAAATTATCTTCACTTGAAAAAAAAAAAAAAAAAAAAAATTATTGCGACCATTAAAAACTTAAGACAGGCATCAAGTCAGTAGTGCGTTTTCGGCTTAAAAACACATTCTTTGGCGACAAAAGCAAGATGAAAATGGTATAGAAACGAATAGTAACTCACAACTTACAGTGTCTTTTACAATCAGATCTGCTTTTTTCTGCTGTAAGTTATATTATACGGAAATTCGATAAAAAAGAGAAAGAAAATAATAAAAAGGGAAATAACTATCACCCAAAATTCATTTAATCAATTTCTGAAATTCATGTTTTTATTCTAACGCCAGGGATAAGTCGCCAAAAGTTGAACCAATTGTTAAAATTTCGCGTTAATTTATTTTTTAAGCATTACAAATATTTTTTTCATTTTCAAGATAAATATATTTTTATAATATTACGCCTCATTTAAGCGGTCTTTCTTTATTAGTATTAATATTATCAATAGTTATTTTCTGCTATTATGATATATGTAATATTTCTAATAGATATAGCCATTTTAATTCTTTTAACAATTATAATTTCCGCCAAAAACAGCTACTGGTAACCCTTTTGTCAAAAACAACCGAAAAATACGAAATTTACTACAAAAAATCAGAGTTATCCCTGTAAATTTGAATCGCAAACCTTCGGGAAAATATTTCCTATCGAATGATACAATCGGCAAAAAAATCCATCGGGTAGTTTTTGAAAACACCCGTTTGGAAGTTTCAGAACTTTTGCTTTATAATATATATGATATAAGAACATCTCAGTACTCATAATCTATAGGGCGAGTTCTAATTCAGTTAAATTTGATATTTCAATAAAAATACATAAATTTATGCCTACTTTTGCTAGGCGTCTTCTATAAGGATGTCAATTTGCTTATTTTTGCTCAGGGCAATCTTCAGTGTGGCTGAAAGAATAGTAGATTATTATTATGTTCGATGTGTTCTTTAAAATAAATAATTCGTGCACTTCCGTTTTGGGAAAGATGACTTGTTTAATAACATAAATAAAGAATCACAGCACAATTTATGTAAACACAAAATAAGTAGAATTCTAATGTTTAAATTTTAAAGTTTTTTAAAAAAGAAATATTATCGGAGCTGAGAATTTTTGCTTCCGAATTTTACAGTTTTAGGAAAATGTAAACATCACCAGCTTAGAATCATTTTCGGGAGAGAGTAGCTTCGCAGAAAAAATGTGACGTCAAAGAAAGATTTTTAAAGAGTTCTTTTCTTCGTTTCAGGACAAAAAGTTTCATGGTGCTTCCATCTGGCGAGTGCTTTGGACACAAAAATTTTTTAATGGAGAGAAAGAGTCTTTTCCATAAAAATTTTCGACTTCCGATTTTCGATGGATTTATACGTTTTAGAAGGTCCTGAACACGTTTTGACTATTTTTAGAAAATGTCTGTCTGTGGGTCTGTCCGTATGTCTGTCTGTCTGTATGTGACAAAAATTTGTGGACGCTCTATCTCAAGAAGTAATGCTCGAAATTTAATAAAATTTTATATTCAGTAGACCTTGATATGAATTAGTGCCTATTGGTTTCTGGTGAAAATTGGGCTGCAGGTGGCGCTACTATACTACGTTTTTCATGATTTTCAAGAATGCTATATCTCAAGAACTAATGCACAGAATTTCACCAAACTTCAGATTTTGTGACCCCTTGATATACATAGAAGCTGATTAAGTTTTGGTGTAAATTGGCTAGCAGGTGGCGCTGCTATGCCATGCATTAATTTCATGATAGCTATATCTGAAGAACTAATGCACAGAATTTCACCAAACTTCAGATTCCGCGATACCTTGAGATACATAGCCGCTGATAAGGTTTTGGTGTAAACTGCCCTATAGGTGGTGCTGCTATGCTACATAATGAACGATTATTGCGATAGCTATATCTCAAGAACTAACGCAGAGAACTTCATCAAATTTTAGGTTCTGTTACACTAGAATATATAACATAATTGGTATTAACCTTGCAATAGATGGTGCAGCTATGCTGCATTTTGCACGATTTTTCCGATAGCTATATCTCAACAACCAACGCACAGAATTTCATCAAACTTCAGATTTTGTTACAAAATGACATATGACATAATTACGCAATGATTACGTTTTGTTATAAATCCTTCAACTGATGGTGCTACTGTGCTATATGTTACACGGTTTTTTTTAAACTAGCTATATCTCAAAAACTAATGCACAGAATTTCATGAAACTTCAAATTCTTTTACACCATAACATAATTAGACGCTTTTTTCCGTTTTGGCATAAATTGTCCAAGATATGGTGTTGCTTTGCTACGTTTTGCAATTTTTTATAACTATATCTCAAGAACTAATGAACGAAATTCCATCAAATTTCAGATTCTGTTAGGTCTTGACATCAGTAGATGCTTATTAGGTTTTAGTATGAATTACACAACATGAGGCACTACTAAGCTCATTTTCTCAGAATATTAATTAAATTTTGCGTTTTAGGCTTTTCGGATACCAGAATCTCATTAGGCTAGGTCTAATGTTGAGGGAATTCGATAGTTGGTAACTTTGGGGTCACCACATTTTTTTTAAATATTAAAATATACTTATGAGATAGAAGAAAGTTTTGGAATCGACACATCCAACTAGTTTACTATGCCTATTATTTTTTTAGCAACGGTTTTCTTTTAATAAAAGAGTTAACTTCTTCGCGATGAGAGCAATTTGCTTAATTTTAATTTTTTAACGACTGATTTTTCAAAACAGAAAATTTTCTGTACTTCAATAGCAAAAATGCTCCAATTAAATAAGGTAAACTTAATAAATAAATAGTGGGAATAATAGAAAATTCTGAGAATAGTAAGATGCACGTATATCAGTCGCTTAATAATATGTTTATTGTATGGAACCCTCTGATCTCTAAATATACTCGCACTTGACGTTTATTTAAGTACTAAATATACATATGAACCAATATTTTACTTTCGCGGATTCTGATTAATACGCTTTTCACAATTTTTTAACACATTAAAAATATATATATATATTTAACAAATCTCTACATCTATTCAGAAAAAAAATACTGTTTAGAGATTTCAGCAGCAAAATGTTGTAGATTCACTTTCCCAAAGTGATCTAGACACATTTTGAGTCTATTTTATCTAACGAAACAAACTCGTACTCTGAAAATGTTCCAGTTTTTCATATGTATTTTTTGCTGTATATCCCAAAACCTTGCTAAAATCGTAAAATCTTTATAACAATCTTCATAAAAATTTTAATTAACTCGTTCAAAAAATCCAATTAAACAAAGAAAATATTCATATTTCTACTAAAGTATATATTTAAACCAAACCACAACTATTTTCATAAAAACGGGGACGGGTTGCCATAATTCCGAACAGCTTCTAGAGCTGTAAATGTACTAGGAGTTTAAGCATAATCAAACTTAAAATCTACTAGATTAAAAGAATTTAAAATTGTGCTCGCAAACGGAAAACAGTCTCATCTTTCATATTACATTAATATATTTTTTTGTCGAAAATTCCATCTAGAGAAAAAAAAACCATTAAAAATTGATCTATTTAAACTGTTTATATTTCTTTTCGGCAGGTGTTGAAGAAATATGTGCTGGCCAGACGGGTGTCGTCAAAATTACGGGTGCAGTCAAAAAGGTGAACCCTCTTTGTTCAAAGGTACCCCTACATGGGGCTATGCATAACTTCATACACTTTTAGGTAATACAATATTGAAAATGTTACAATTGCAGCGCCTGCTTCTGGCGTTTTTTTTTTTTTTTTTTTTTTTTTTTTTTTTTTTTTTTTTTTTTTTTCAAATTCTGGGAGGACAAACTAGCCGCAGTCATACACTTATACAAAAAATTTGGTTCAATTCGATGCACAACTTCATACACTTTTAGTCGGTACAATATTGAACTAGTTGTTGGGGGCCACCGTAATACTTAGCCATCATGGATATGTATATGAAAATAAAACATGTGAAAACTATTTATACAATGCATTGCAATTCATAAACAAAATTTAAATATTGTTAATATATACATAGTAATGCTTTATTAAAGAACTGCTGATGTACCAATTTCGACAAATTATATAAAACGCCAAACTACTCAAATAGTACCGAACTGCGTAAAAGAAACATCCTTATAACTCCAAAAATAATAATTCTATTAACTAACATTTAACTCTGTCGCATTAAGCGTCTCATCTTCAATTAAAATATACCACTGAATTGAAATTTGAATGAAATACATGGTCATGAAAAATCGAAGAATGTGGAAAACAAGATTACAAATATCTCGGCAACTAATAATTCGATCGACTTCGTTTTATATGCAAAATGTGTGTTATTGTATGGCCTTTTACGTCCATTTCTTAAAATAAAAAAATTCGAAAATTTTTATATACCTTTCATCAGAACGAATTTTTCGAGGGTCCGAAAAAAAATAGTTCCGGATAATCGAGGTTGCTGATATTAAATAGACTTCGTCCCATTCTTACATGCTAACTACATACAAAATTTCAAGTCTCTATCTCAATTTGTTCGGGAGATAGAGCGTTTACAGACAGACAGACGGACGGCAATTTTTTTTTTTCTAAAAATATGTGTTTCGGAATCTCCACTATCTAAAACGTGTAAATCCGTCAAAATTTTTTTTTCGATTTTCAAAACGATTGCAAGACTTACCCTATATTACGTATGATGGGTAAGTAAAATGGCCCAAAAATAGCTATTGCAGAGCCCCCTTCTGGCAGAATGTTTCAAAAATGAAGGAGAATCTGCTTGCCTAAGCTAAAAACATTCACAAAAATTTGGTTCAATTCTATGAATATCTTCATATACTTTTTGATAGTAGATTGGCGACATACGGACACACACACACACACACACACACACACACACACAGACAGACATACATTTTGTAAAAACATGTTTTTTTGGAATCTCTGACCCCCTAAAACGTAAAAATCCGTCTATAACCGGAAGTCGAAAAAAATTTCGTTTACAATACTTTCTTGTATTGAAGATATAAGAAAGCAATTTGAAGAATATCTTAGAGAACAGGTAAATACAAAAATTAGACCTATATATAAATTAGCAAAAAGTCTTAGTACTTTTCGAACAAGCAAGTTATAAATGTATGAACACAGTGAAAAATCAGTTTAAAATTTTCATTTGTATAAGCGTCATTTCACTAGATCTATTAACAAAATTTACAATATCTCGCGATACAATTATCGTATAGGTAAAAATAACATGTCAAGATATTTACAATTAAAGAAGATTTCTGTTTATATTGAAAAAAGATCGATATTTTGACCGATAACACCCACATATTTATATTTTTGTTATTATTATTTGCTTCGTGTTAAATTAATTTCCTATGCAACATTGTAAATTTTAAAATTAGAGAATGTAGATCCATAGTTTACAGATAAATGTTCAGTTTGTTTAATTCCATCTTATCTGACATATGTTTATTTTTTTTATCAAATTTCATATTTTTGAGAAAAAAGCAGGACTGTTGATTTACATTTGACATTTACCAAGGGAACATCAGTAAAATATCTGACTTTAGATATCGATTTTGGATATGATGTACTTCACACAATATATATATATATGATCCATTTCGGATAAGACATGACATTTCTTTTGTGAAAATGAATTCACTTCTTTAACATATTCTGCAAATAGCTTCGGGTTTTACAAAATTTTTGAAATGTAGATGGAAATCTTCTTTTGAAAATCAAAAGATATATGGGAGATATTTCACCACGTCATTAATGTCCAAAATAAAATACTTTTTGCTTTATCATACAAAATCTGTATACAATGTTGACATGTAGAAGATGTCACAAATAATGTTAAAAAAATCAAATGTTGTATAAAACTTTGTTTAAATTCTGGTTATGAATAAAAAAAAATATTGTTTCTTGACAATCTTTTGATAGTATAATTATGCAAACTTTTTGGAAACTTAAATCATCACAGAATCTATACAAAATTATAGGCGAAATTATGTTTAATACTTTCGAATTTTTATTTTCATTTTTTGATAGCTTATAATGTCATAAATAGGGGAAAGGGGTAATAATAAAACCAGGTAGGTCGATAAAACCGGGAATTAGGCTTCATGGCTTTATTTTAGGCGGTATCTAACAGAAAATTTTAGAATTACTTCTAAGCAAGCGACATGCCTGCTGCCAGTAAGCAGAAGTCGTGTAAAGGAACTCGTTTCATGAGGTGAATTTTTAAAGATTTCTCGTGAAAAAGTTAAAAATTCGACAGCTAAATATTACGTTACCAATCCTAAATACCTAAGGATTTAGTTTAGAGAAGTATAACATATAATAGTCTTTTGTTTATTCGTTATTTTAATGTTTTGTATTGATGTCTACGAGTTATTTGAACAACAATAGAGTATAGAGTAGATTCTATCAAAATAGCATGGTCGGAAAAAGCCGGGATGCAGATGGTTGGACATAACCGGGCAGTTTCCGATTTCGGATATTTCGTTTATTTGCGTGATTGAAATAGAATGAACTTGTTCATGCATTGTTTGACGATCTATAAATATTTATACAAAAATATTATTTAAAGTAATTTGTTATATAGAAGATTTTTGAATCCCAATAGTGATCCTTATTTCAACCCCCTACATATTAGAACTCGAACAAGATGAAAAAAGAAAGGATGGAAAAATAAGGCAAGAAGAATTGTACCCTGAAGTGAAAACTTCCATGATGATAGAAAAGAATGGAAGAAAAAAGTAGTGTGAAAAAAAGAGTCCAAAGAAGAAAAAACCCCTAGACATCAAACGAGAAGGAAAGTGAAGCATGCATATTTTGCAACGGCTGATATGAACAATCTAAAACTAAGGCGAGTTAGATACAGTGCCTTCATTGCAGAGGGTAGACAACATGAAGCATGCAACAATGGAAATGGACAAGATCGAACCTTCATTTGTGTTTTCTGTGCCCAACAATTTCAACTCTTAAAGCATAACTTAACTCATTTTTATTTTATGAAGATTTGATATAGATTCGCATTCTATAAGTATAATATTTCAATTTTCCTTTAATAAATAGCATTATTGCAAACTTACAATGTGCTTTTAATTACTTCTTCCAGTTACCGGTCTTGTCCGACCAGGTCGGACGAAACTGGGACGTTGCACACATCTAAAAAGAGTGTTATTATGATGTCACTTGCTATTGTACGAGACTGAATGAGTACTTTTTTCTTCGCAAGGAATTAATTTATCTCTTTATTGCAAATTTTGACTGTTTTGTTCTCATAGTATACAATAATATAAAGAAAAGCATTAGGGTCCCGGTTTTATCCGTCTTTCCCCTAATTAAGAGTGGACTTTACACTGTGGTTCACTACATGAAAATTTAGACAAGTTCAGAATTTTTATTTATAAATTTGCTAAACAGGGTATAATTTTTTTATGCATTTTACACTGTGTAGCAAATTTATAAATAAAAGTTCTGAGCTATGCTCAATATTCATATATTATAAAGTCATAGTCCATAAGTTGTGATTCTAATTATTATAAGGGTACATTGAGAAATATGCCATTGTAATTAATTGCGGTTGTACAAATTTTAAAATATAATCACATGTTTCTTATATCATCACTTTTAGGTAGCTTTCATTACAAAAAGTAAAAAGCTACCTATTGCAGCAGTCCGGAGGAAAGCACTTCCGGAAAATTTTGGTATATTTTCACCGATCATGACCCCCAGACCCCAAAACCACCCTCCGTTCAAATGTTGACATATATATATATATATATATATATATATATATATATATAACCATATATATATATATATATATATATATCTGATTTTTGTCATGCGATAACTAACGTATTTATGAACCGATTTGAATGAAACTTGGTATGTACATAGTACATAGAAATGTCTCGACCGAGTTCGTTGGCCAGCATCATCCGCCATTTTGTTTCAAAATGGCGGCCATTTTAAATTTTTTTAAAAATTTAAAATTTAAAATTAAATGCAAAAAAGTTAAAAGTTGAAAAATATTTTCCTTTTACGTGTTAGAACTTAAAACAAAGATTCCAGAACACTTTTTATTTTGTCTATATCTTAAAAAATGATTGATTTATAGCACTTTGAATTTTTCTTATGGCTGACATTTTGAAATGATCTGATTTTTGTCACGTGATAACACGCGTATTTATGAACCGATTTCAATTAAACTTGGTATGGACATAGTACATACAAATGTCTCGACCGAGTTCGTTGGCCAGCATCATCCGCCATTTTGTTTCAAAATGGTGGCCATTTTAAATTTTTTAAAAATTTAAAAATTTAAAATTAAATGCACTTTGAATTTTGCTTATGGCTGACATTTTGAAACGGTCTGATCTGAACGATCCACAATGTTGCTTTAAAATGGCATACATTTTATGATATCGTAGAATTTGGTGACTCTCTAAATCTCTTAAAATAAAACCAGGTTGAATAAAAGATGACTAATTTCTAAAAATTCTTGACAAAAACTAGTTTCAATCTTATAAAATCACTAATTTTAGGTAGCTTTCATTACAAAAAGTAAAAAGCTACCTATTGCAGCCGTACGGAGGAAAGCACTTCCGGAAAATTTTGGTATATTTTCACCGATCATGACCCCCAGACCCCAAAACCACCCTCCGTTCAAATGTTGACATATATATATATATATATATATATATATATATATATCTGATTTTTGTCATGCGATAACTAACGTATTTGTGAACCGATTTGAATGAAACTTGGTATGTACATAGTACATACAAATGTCTCGACCGAGTTCGTTGATGAGCATCATCCGTCATTTTGTTTCAAAATGGCGGCCATTTTAAATTTTTTAAAAAAATTTAAAATTTAAAATTAAATGTGAAAAAAATCAAAATTTGAAAAATATTTTTCTTTTACGTGTTAGAACTTAAAACAACGATTCCAGAACACTTTTTATTTTGTCTATATCTTACAAAATGATTGAGTTATAGCACTTTGAATTTTTCTTATGGCTGACATTTTGAAACGATCTGATTTTTGTCACGTGATAACACGCGTATTTATGAACCGATTTCAATGAAACTTGGTATGTACATAGTACATACAAATGTCTCGACCGAGTTCGTTGGCCAGCATCATCCACCATTTTGTTTCAAAATGGTGGCTATTTTAAATTTTTAAAAAAAATTAAAATTTAAAATTAAATGCGAAAAAATTAAAAGTTGAGAAATATTTTTCTTTTACGTGTTAAAACTTAAAACAACGATTCCAGAACACTTTTTATTTTGTCTATATCTTGAAAAATGATTGAGTTATAGCACTTTGAATTTTGCTTATGGCTGACATTTTGAAACGGTCTGATCTGAACGATCCATCATGTTACTTTAAAATGGCATACACTTTATGATATCGTGGAATTTGGCGACTCTCTAAATCGCTTAAAATAAAACGGTTGAATAAAAGATGACTAATTTCTAAAAATTCCTATTAATATTCAGTCTTGACAAAAACTAGTATTCAATCTTATAAAATCACTAATTTTATAAGATTATTTCCACTAATTTGAGCTAAGTATTTTTGAACAATGTAACTTACTTTAAAATAAATAAATAAATATATAAGTACATGAAAGCTACCTCTTCCTCCCGGCATTGCCGGAAGGACTTTTTTACATATCATGTTAGATTGTTTGGGAATTGCTCGAGTGCTTCCATTCAAATTTTAATGTAAATGATTTTTTGAAATTTAGGAATCAGTTCTGCATCGGGTTTTTATTTTTATCAGTTAACCATTTTATCAAAAGCATCTGAAAACAAATTAAGATAAATTCTTTTGGTTTGTAAATCACTTTATTTCCATAAATATTTAAGTTTTGAAAAAAAAAATGCTATTTTTGTAATTAGCGTTAACCCGGCAGGACGGGCGCAGTGTGTTTTGCCATCGCATGTCTGAAAATATTCATCATATGGCTCTCTTTATATACCGAATTCGTCAGGTTGATCAGAACCCGCTGTACTATCGTTCTGTACTTTAAAGTATGTTGACCAGGTTCATATTTAAAATGCATTTGCTATAAAGTTGTACATAGCTGTAGGCTGTAATCAATTATGAAAATAAATGCTTTCTAAGAAATTTGTTTATTTGAAGTAAAATTATAAATTTAAATTATTTTATGCAGAAAAAGTTAGGAATGGTGACTGAAAGCACTTTTTAAGAAACAGTCTTCAGATGACTGAATTCGTGAAGCCAGAGCCATCAATTGAAATAATCATTCTGTAATTCACAAATTGGCATCACAAATTAGTAGAAAAAAGCACATGAAAAATTAATATCATGTGCGCAAAATTTTCTATTACGATTAATTAATTAAAAGGATTTTTATTTTAATGACAAGGCCACCAGAAATAGCAGTCCTAAAAAATGAACCAAAAAGAATTTGACGCCAAATCGTACGTTAGAGCACTGTTTTGAGAATCCACTGTGAAAGACAATACTTACCGCATGTATATGAAGAGGTTATGATCTAACGAGGTACTAAAACACAAAAATTAAGCAGAAAAGAGATCTTTTTTACTGACCGAGAGCAAAGTCAATCTTTATTCTTTTTTTAAAATTATTTGTAGCGAGAATGAACAATCGCCTAAATGATCTCTCTTTATCTGAGAACAGTTTCATTGATAAGGCAGATGTTAAATATATTTTCTTTCTTTTCTTTTGAAGAAAACATTATTGTGGGAACGAAATAAAAGTTCAGATAAATGGATAAGTAATTAAAGATTAGTTTAAACTGAAATTTAGAAAAAAATTTATAATTTAAGAAAACTATATGTGACTTTATATCACACCTGTCTCCAAGATTACCTTATGAGCGTAGAGTATGAAAATATCGAATTCAGACTTTTTAAAAATCTTATAGAGATTATGTTTCTGCAAACATTAAAAAAACTAAAATTTATGATGCATTTACCCCCTTATTTTTATTTAAAAAAAATAAATCTCGAAGTTTTAATCTGCAATAATGTAAAACTTTTTTATAATAAAAATTGTAAAGAAAATTCATTAAGATCCACATAGGAAAAAAATCATGATTTCTAATAAAGAAAAGAAAAGTGAGAGCTTTAAATTTATTTTTTAATAAATTTTAAAAATGAACGAAGATTTAACATACAATTTACCACATTTCATGATAAAGAGTAACTATCATAGATTACTTTAAAAGGTCGTATTATACAGGGTGTCCCAAAAGGTCGTTTACAAACTTAACATGATGGTCTGTCATATCATGATGAACAATATTAAATGGGAAACTAAGGGTCCCAAACGTCTTCCAAAGAAGATATGCGCCATTAAAGTTTAGGGTCCAAAAATTCAAATGACTATGAAAAACAGAAAAATTGGTCGATTCGTTTGCGGTTTTCACTAAAACTATTCTTTATGTCAGTATTTTCTTGAAAATAAATTATAAAGATAAATTTCAAAAAATGTCGATAGCGGGCGCTTTAGACTTTGGAGTAACGATAAACTAGTTTTTACCATTATTTTTTGCATCTCATTAATTTTTTTTCGAAGCTTAGACATAAACTTAAATTTTGAGCTCAAAATCTAAATCGTCGGAAGTGGTTAAGTAGCGCAAACTGAATTGCGAGGAGAGGTTCAAATTTCAAATGATTATAAAAAACGGAAAAATTGGTCAATTGATTTGCGATTTTCACTAAAATTATTCTTTATGTCAGTATTATCTTGAAAATAATTTATAAAGATAAAATTCAAAAAATGCCGATAGAGGGCGCTATAGACTTTGGAGTAACGTGCAACTATTTTTTTTCGTTATTTTTTGCATCTCATAATTTTTTTTTAGAAGCTTAGACATAAACTTGAATTTTGAGATGAAAATCTCAATCGTTGGGAGTGGTAAAGTAGCGCAAACTGAACTGTGTTCAATGGGGGTGGGGAGGTTCAAATTTCAAATGATTATAAAAAACGGAAAAATTGGTCGGTTTTCGCTAAAATTATTCTTTATGTCAATATTTCCTTGAAAATAAATTTTAAAGGTAAGTTTATAAAAAAATCCGTTAGAGGGCGTCTTAAACTTTAGAATAACCAACAATTATTTTTAATCTTTTTTTTTTAATCTAATTAAATGCTTGCAAAATTTTAGACTTAAATTTTGTGCTCAAAATCTAAATCGATAGGAGGGGTTAAGAAGCGCAAACTGAACTCTGTTCAGGAGTTAAAATGTTACCTTCCCCACCCCTCGAACGCAGTTCAATTTTTGGCCGCTTAATTACTCACAACGATGCAGATTTTGAGCACAAAATTTAAGTTTGAACTTTTACAAGCATTTTATTAGGTACAAAAAAATAACGGTTAAAAATAGTTGTTGGTTACTATAAAGTTTAAGGCGCCCTCAGACGGAATTTTTTGAAAGATATTTGTAAAATTTATTTTCAAGAAAATATTGATATAAAGAATAGTTTTAGCGAAAACCGACCAAGTTTTCCGTTTTTTATAATCATTTGAAATTTGAACCTCCCCACCCCCATTGAACACAGTTCAGTTTGCGCTACTTTACAACTCCCAACGATTCAGATTTTCATCTCAAAATTTAAGTTTCTGTCTAAGCTTCTAAAAACATTTATGAGATGCAAAAAATAACGGAAAAAAATAGTTGTACGTTACTCCAAAGTCTAAAGCGCCCTCTATCGGCATTTTTTGAATTTTATCTTTATAAATTATTTTCAAGATAATACTAACATAAAGAAGAATTTTAGTGAAAATCGCAAATCAATTGATTAATTTCTCCGTTTTTTATAATCATTTGAAATTTGAACCTCCCCCCGCAATTCAGTTTGCGCTTCTTAACCACTTCCGACGATTTAGATTGTGAGCTCAAAATTTAAGTTTATGTCTAAGCTTCTAAAAAAATTTAATGAGATGCAAAAAATACTGGTAAAAATTAGTTTATCGTTACTCGAAAGTCTAAAGCGCCCTCTATCGACATTTTTTGAAATTTATCTTTATAATTTATTTTCAAGAAAATGCGGACGTAAAGAATAGTTTTAGTGAAAACCGCAAACGAATCGACCAATTTTTCTGTTTTTTATAATCATTTGAATTTTTGGACCCTAAACTTTAATGGCGCATATCTCCTTTGGAAGACGTTTGGTACCCTTAGTTTCCTGTTTAATATTGTTCACCATGATATGACAGACCAGCATGTTAAGTTTGTAAACGACCTTTTGGGACACCCTGTATATATACATATATTTTTCAATATTTATGCTATTTAATATGTTTGGGGTGCGCTGACATCCCATGACCGTCCAAATCCGATCAATAATAGAATCAATCCGGGTTGACGCTATTTTTAATTGTTGAAATGGCTTGTTGTCGGAACAGATTGACGAGCTCAGTTTTCACTCTTCTAGACTGAACATGTAGGAACGTGTTACCAATAACAATGATATTTTTATCGTCAAACTATTGTTTGAACACGGAAAACAATAAAACAAGAGAAATAAACGTCAGGTGGCCCATCTTTTATTCTGTTGCAACAGCTGAAAGATAATATCTAAGTAAAACTGTCCAAAAAAAGCAAAACGGCACATTTTTAGCATTTCCTATCAACAGTCGAAAAGTATTCTAACTCTATAATCATTTTTGCGTATGATCTACAAATTTACATATCTATTACATAGGATACTTTTTTTTTCAGTTAGGAAACGTATAATCAGTTGAAAATTCTTTTTCTACAATACGGTCAATAAAAGTAGAAGTACTAAAATAACTTAAGAAACCTACAAAGAAAAAGATCTATAGAATACCTAGTAATATTCGAAAAGTTAGTTAAATTTAAAAAAGAATATCAAAAATGAAAACGCAGCTGTAAGCTCAAATGCTGTTCTGTAATTGATTTATTTTGTGCTTTCTTGTAAGTCAAAATAAATTCTATACACACTGTACGAGGCTTCAATGCACTCATTGTTGTATATCAGCTTCAATACATTTCAAATGGAGTAGCAAAAATATTGATTTCAAATGATTTTAACCAACTACCATAATATAATGGATTCTTTTGAATGTCCCTGTAAAGGAACCATGTATGTTGCCACGTCATTTCAATAGGTAACATTCCATAGTAATTCTCAATACATGTATCAATTACACGGCAATCCGAGTACTTTTAAGTGATATAAAGCAAGAACAGGCAGATGGATAAAGAAACTGTATACATAAATATTTTTAAACTTTGTCAAAAAGTATTAAAAGCGAGAATATAACGTATTCCTTTTTATAGATATCTTTATATATACATTTTAAGTAACATGAAAAATGAACTTGATTTATGTTATATTGAATATTATTTTTATTATATTAGGAAAATATATTGCATTTGAAATGGAGATTCCGCAGCATTGTATAGTCTATAATGTGTTTATAATAAAACGGAACATTCTAATTACATCATTTAGTAAATTATAATAAATATAAATGTACGTGTGAAAAATATAAATAAAGAGTGTTTTCAACTTTATAGATTTTTGTAACGTATTTTCGAATAACTTTCCAATGAATTAAATCATATTAAGATCCAAAGCCAATGACACTATATTTTTGCTATTTTATGCTAATATTCTAAAGTATATAGTGGTGGTCAATGGTTTCTGGCCATTTAGTTTCATTGATTTGTCTACCAGAATGTTTCAGACAAGAAGACGCGCAGTTTCTTCAAACGTTAAGAGTATGTGTATGACCTCTCATTACTTGATCATTTTGATTGGATACTGAAGACACTTGATGCAAAGGGGCATTCGAGTGTACAAAAGTATCCGGCAATTCGTCATTCCTCAGTTTCTTCTGTCTGTCAAGTATTTTTTGACCACATTTGTGAATTAATCAATGTGAATAGCGTAGTTTAAATTCAAAAATGAAAAGCTCAACAATTATTGTTAGTAAATAATTGATTGGTTTGTCGCTAAATGGCCAATCTTCTCGTGCGATTGCGGCAAAGTTATCAATCGAAAATCTACTGTAAACAATACTTATAAAGATGGCCATGGGCTTTAGGGCATTCTTAGGGGCGGAAGACATTGGAAAATCACCATTCATGTGAACAGAATATCAGCAGAAAAGCAGTTGATGACCGGCATAAAAATGCTGTTGCGATATCAATCGATTTGCGGAATAAAAATATTTTTAAAATAAGTTTGTCTATAGATTCTGATGTGACGCAAAACTTTATGGAAGAGTCGGTGTTAAAAAAACCGTTCATGAGTAAAAAAAAAAATTATCTAAATACTCGACTGGAGGTTTCCATGGAAAAGCTGTTCAAATGAAAATGGGAAAAAAAAAAGTACTATTTTCCCATGAATCGAAGTTCATACTTTTTGGAAGTGATGGCAGACAATATCTCCGATGGTCTAATTACAAAAGATATGATTCGACGCATGTTATTCTTACAATAAATTATGGGCGGTGTACATGTTAAGCTGTAAGGAGCACTTTCTTCAAAAAAATGTTGGTTCGTTATTTGAAATCCGCGGCAATATCATTGATGCAATGCATAAGGATATCCTGCAAGATCATTTGCTGCCTTATTAGAGGAAAAATTGTGGTCGCAACTGTTCGTTTAAACTTGACATCGGTGCAAAGAATATATGCAAGCTCGTAAAGCAATGGATTTCACACCGTAAAATTTCGCTTTTCAAATGTGTGTGGAACTAAAAAAAATAAAATTCAGGAGAAATTTCAAAAAAATTGCAAGATGTTTGGGAAAACTCACCACATGTGAACTTCAACCGTTGATTGAATCGATGTCTCATGGCTTATTACCGCATTGCTTATTACTAAAGGTGTGGCGATAAAATACTAATTGCAAATCTTATTGATTGTCATTTTCCATTACAAAACCATTTTTTTTCAAAGCATGCGAAGGTTACGGGAACTTTTGAAAACAAGCGTTTTTCAATGTACTTAATTTTTTCGGATAAATTTTTGATATTTATTTGTTAATACATAAATAAGTTTATAAGTATTATGTCAATAAAATGCACAAGTATCACTTTGAAAAGCGTCTTCGAATGGATATGCTTACAAGTTAGCTAAAACATTTTGCTCGCCGGAAACTTTTCACCATCACTATAACTTTTAGATCTGCGGAGAAGTCGTTGATTAAGAGCAATGCTTCGATCCATCGCCATCTTAGTAAAATTTAAGTTGTTACTTTTTATTTCTGATAAACGTCATTTTTTTCTTCTTTTTAATAGCCCTCTAAAGTTGGGATTTTCATTCATTTACAACCAGTTTAAACCACGTCTTTTTTCCTATTCGTTTGATCGAAGAAACTCAAAAATATCGTAAACAGTTTTATACATTAAAATATAAAAGTTGGCGACATTTTTTAGACGTACAATATCTGTATTTCAAAAATTTTATACATATTGGACAAAAAAAGATAATTACGCGTCAGATAATAGCTGTTGAATCTCTGTGTTATAAAATTCAGACAAGATAGCATGGGGCTGTTCTCTTTTTTATATTTTTTTAATACTGAACGAATGAATTACGAATACGAATGAATTCATTTATAAAATTAATATACATTTTCCTGGATTTGTGGTTGAAAAAAGAATTATTTTGTTTAAAAAATTAATACTTCAAGAATACAGAATATCTACGTTTTGTCCCCAAAATTTTATTTTTAGCAGTAAATATTAATAAAAGAATAGCCATTTAATGAATCTACATAACTCCCGAAATAAATTTGAAATATTACATACTTTTATTTAAAATTATTATCACTACATTTTCATTTATTGATAGATAAAGCTTGTATTTGACACTTATTTATAAAGATGCATTTTCTAAGTCGATTACAGCATACAATATGATGAATTTATTATGTTCCAAGTTTGAAATATTTCAAGATATCGATTAATCAAATAAGTATAAAATTCATGAAGATGAAAGTACTTCCCTAATGATGCTATTCTTAATAATGGTTTAGACGAAAATGTTAAATACTGATCAAGATCTTAAATGATTACTATATCGTAAAATTAAATGTATTCCAACTTCTTCCATAATTCATTTAATTGTCGCACATTTATTTCAATTTCAGATGAAAATTATTAGGATAGATTAACTTTATTAATCACTGTGTCGTTACATTGCTATATATTCTTTTTTTTTTCTAAGTATGAAATTGGTAGTATATTGATTTTGATGCAAATATCGTTATGCATATTAGGTAATTTTATCATATGTGTTAATACTAAATGATTTTGATGCATACTTTCAATTAAATAACATTGTAATTCGAAATAACATTGTTATCGAAAGTAAAAGGTAGTATCCAAAGTTGCATATATAGATGAAAATACTTATTGAGTTTGATTTTTTTAAAGTAAAAATTGCATTTCTGACTTTCATACATTTTTCGAAAATGATTAGAAAATGAAACAGTTTCAAATAATAACACATTGTTACAAACATTTACATTGCAAAATATTTAAGTGACGTTAAATCACAAAAATGGTAGGAATATTTTGCCTCCAATTAAATGGAGGAATTTAACTTATACAATGGTTGTAATTTAAATCAATATAACTGGTGTAATGTTACATGTTATTATAACATGATACCAGTTAAAATGAAGACGTCAACACCAAACTTATAAGGTAACATTACAATATTTTTACAGTGCATTTGACGAAAAATAATAAAATAGCGTCATGAAAATGCAATTGATTTTGTGTTTATTAATTACAGAAAAAATTATATCACTGTTGTCAGTTTGTTAACTTATTTAATTTATACTGTTTTAATTCTTCCTCTTTTTAGGTGTATTCTTAATTAAAGAAATGCATAGTACATGCATAATCTTCGTCTGATACGTCCTTTAACCCTTTCCGTCACACTGTGCCCGATCTGGGATACTTAATTTTAATTCCAAACTTGCAAACGGCACCAGTAATATTTTAGTAAAATTTTGCTTTTACAATAAAAGCATAAATTAAAGAATTCAAAATATTTTAAAAATGCGTTGGTGAATTCCGGTGTCAGTCGATAATTTCTCATTTTAGTACAGATTTTGACCGTACCGGAAAGGGTTAACCACATATAACAGTTGAAAAACTATTTTTCCGAATGGTTTGAATTTTTATATATCGTTGCAGAATTTTCTCTATTCATTTAAAATTTTATGAAAATCGAATCAAAACTCTAACCGTTATTAATAAACATTTTCTCCATTCTATTAAATCCCATCACTCATAATTAATTCTTTTATATTTCATTACTGGTAATGATTTTATGTTACCATATTGATTATTCTACTAAATCCTATTACAAGAAATTAATTCAATTACATCCCATAATAAGTAACAATTATATGTTGCCATTATGATTATTGCATTCAATTGTATCATACGTAATTTTTTCATTAGTATCCCATGATAGGTAATGATTACAGGTCACATAATTTCCCGAATTACTTAAATTATTATATGTAATCGTAATAAATTTTGTATTCGTACATCTCTTGCATAAAAATATAACAACTATTGAACTGATTAAGGAACTGCAAGAAGTGTAAGATACCGATTACCGGCGAAGGGTATGGGGAAACATTGTTATTACCCCCGACTTATCTCGGGGCAGACGGTTAAGTGGTTAACGAAAGTGATAGCGTGAAAAAATGCCATCGGGAGCAGTAAAAAAGTCAATGGAACAACCCAGCGGAAATTAACCGTTTTCCAGCTATCGGACAATTTATGTCAGGTAACTAGTGCTACTTAATAGGGAATCTCAAAAAAATAAGTTTATATTTTGACGAAAGTGTTACTGTTGGAAAGATATCATCGTGAAGAGTAAAAAATTCAATAGAACTACCCGTCGGAAATTAGCCGATTTCGAGATATCTGATAATTTATGTCAAGTAGCTGGTGCATACTTGGCTAGTGCACACTTAATCGGGAGCCACAAAAATAATGTTGTCTCGATATTGACGAAAATGGTGTAGTTGGAAAAATATCATTGTGAGAAGCAAAAAATTCAATGGAACTATCCATCGGAAATGAGCTGTTTTCGAGGTTTTTGACAACTTACGTCACTTAATGCAATTTCCCAGTAAGTGTGCATTAGCTACGTGACACAAATTGTCTGATATCTCGGAAACGTATCATTTCCACCAGATAATTCCATTGAGTTTTTCACTCCTCATAATGATATATTTTCAACGATACCGCTCTCGTCAAAATCGAGAATAAAATTTTTTGCGGTCCTCCATCAACTACAGTGTACACTAGCTACGTGACATAAATTGTCGGATATCTCGAAAACAACTCATTTCCGACGGATAGTTCCATTTGAGTTTTCTACTGCTTACGATGTGATCTTTCCAGCGATTCCACTTTCGTTAAAATTGGTGATTTACACTTCGTGCAGTTTCCTACTAAGATTTGAATATTTATAAAACTAGTTACATAACAAACGCACCTCTTTTGCCACGTTTTAAGTGCAATTTAAGACGTGTATAAATTTTAATTTCCATTTAAATTAATCTGGTTTAAAATGAGGTAAAAAAAGATTACATTCAAAACATTGCAGCAATCAAGTCTCTTAAATTTAAGGGGACTTAGGCTTGATAGATACTTAAAAACACGTAAACAGACCTCTCGCTTCGAGTCCTTATAAAAACAGAAATATTCAATTTAACTAATTTAAATTCTGTGAAATATTAAAGACATGCTTGTAGTCTTATAAAATCATTGAATAAAGCACTACAATGTATTAAAATAAAAAATATGTAACAAAATTTATATAGCACAATTTTCGAAAAAAATAGGTGCTATATCATCATCGATATCTTTTACGCTGAAATGGCATAAGGATCTAGTTTAGGCTTTAAAATGATCAGGAAACTTAAGCTCAAATTACTTAACTAAAAATGTAATTATAACTGAAAGGAAACCTTATTTTTTTAAAAAAACTCTCAAATTTAAAAGTAAAAAAAAAATACAATTCTTTTTTTTTATTAAAAACACTCATAATATTAAACAATCTAGAATATATTAATTCATTCTATAAATAATATTTGTATGGATAAAAAAGTTTTTTCAAGCCATTCATTGACACAGTTTTGCTTCTTGCGTCTTATAAGTAGTTGTAAAAAGTCCAGCTTTGAGATAAATGCGACTTAAAGTTGAAAATATATAGGTGAAGCTGTGCAAACGATTGTTTTATAAATGGTTTAAACCCCCTTAAAAATGCAAATATTACTATATGGTTTTTCGCACTATGTTCAATATTAATTGACTAATCAATAAAGAACATAAAAAATTGTTTTTTTGAAAATTTTTTTGAATTAAAGTTTAAATTTTATGGGTGCGGATTTGAATGTGATTGTTACATAAAAGCTTACAACTTCAATAATATTGCAAATATTTTCTGAGGTTTTTTTAAACTGTGTTCAGAAACATTTGAATTGTCAAAAAAGATTTTAAGAAAAAAAAAAAAACGAATAAAAACGAATTTGCATCTTACGGATCACTATTACACGGTTATAACGGTTTTTCAAGCCGTTTGCCGTTTTTGAAAAGTTTTCAAGTTTTGAGCTTTCTTAAATGGATACTTATAAAGATTATTGTTTCAATTTTTATCTAAATAAAATTTCAAACGAGTAGTTTAAGTATAAAATTAATGTAAATACCAGGAGAAAATATCTTATTATAAAATTTTGAATTATTTTTAAAATGAAATAATAATGTTCAATACATCAATGTTAAGCTTTTAATATTAACATAGCAGTTAATAACAAGCAAATTTATCATTAACTTTATTAATGAAACATATGGGTTCATTGTCAGCTATATACATGCCAATAATATATATATATATGGACAATAAAAAGTAAAGTTTTCTTCAATTTATTATAATTCTTCTTTCATAGGATTATCCAACATTAAATAGCATAAACACTCGACAAAAATTATATTTATTTACTGATAAAATGTGCCAGAGCAATAAAATCATCTGTGCGATAAAATCTGCGATAAAATGTGCCAGAGCTGGTGGCTATAGAGTGTCGTCAATTGATGATTATAGATTTTTTCAAAAAAAAGTACTATAGTTAGAACTAAGTCATATACAAATATCCCCAACAGGATTTTTCACTAATTTATTTTAATTGCTCATTTTTTGCCAAATTAGAAGATTCTGATAGAGAACTAGACACAGATGCCATATGCGCACCACATTGGCGCTATTGCAACAAAAGGGTAATTATATGCGCCTCACATGGTAACCCAGCCATTGTTATTGATTTATTAATAAACTGTTTGTTTGCTTTTATTTTCTCCTTTAAAATGATATAAATTGCTTCATTCTATAATTATTAACTAAACTTTTTTTTAAATTATTATTTTCCTTTTAAAATAATAGAAATTAATTTAAAAATATATGGGTGATTCTCAAATTAGGGGACAATTTCAAAAGTGAAATCTTAAAAAAATTACTGTTAGCAAAATTTCTGAAAAAAATAGGTGTTGTTAATATAGTATTAAGTATACTTTACATGTAGTCAGCAAAGCTAAATATTTAAAAATTAACTTAAAAAAAAATTAGTATTTTTTGAGCCATGCTAATGACAAAATAAATTACATGGAATAAATATATTAAGAAATTTTTATTTTCATCCTGTTTAAATATTTTTTTCTATATTTATTAGCCTTCCTTTTCAGCAAATGTTTTCCATTTTTACATATATACATATACGGAGAATAAAAACATTACCAAAGAGCAAACTTTGTTTACATGAGCAACATTCTCTGACACTAACAATGTTAGAAGCTGTCTTAGTGATTTTCTGACAGATTTAATGCATATTTTAGGGATAATAAATGTAATACCTAAATTTATATGTAAAATTAAACTTTGTAAAAGATACAATATAAGCAATGGTTATATTTATGCACATAGGAGTCTTTAGCATGGACAGAAAAACCATGCTAATGGTACTGATATTTGTCCATGCTAATGACAAATTTTAATTTAAATAAGATTATGAGCCATAATATAATCACAATGCAATAGTCCTTTCTGGGGCTTTTTAAAACACAAAAGTCCTATGCAAATAAGTAAAATAAAAATTTTAATTATAAAATAAACATGAAAATTATTATCCATTCTAATGACATACAATTGATGTATGCCTCTAATATTCAACTTCTATTCTTAAAATACAATACATGCTTCTATTTCCAGGCTGTGATAAAATGGCTACTTGTTGCCATGGAGAAATTTTATATTTTCAAGCTATTGTCATATGTGGAAATGAAATTTTGATTATTAACCAGCTGTTATAGTATGACCTTGTTTTGAAAATAGAATATGGAGGACAAACTTTAATTCTTTTTTATATACAATAATTTTATTTTTAAAAAGAAATTTATTGGATAAATCCTCTCCTTGATTAATTTAAAGAAAGAATAACATTTGTTTTATTTTATAAAAATGATATTAACTCTTTAAAAAGCTAGTATATACAAGGCACAGCTGCTGTGAACATCCATGCTAATGACATTTTGAACATTTATTCTGTTATTTTAAGGTGTTTTTAACTAAAAAGTGAGTAATTCTTGAGTGCAAATAATGAATAATATTAAGACAAACATATCTAAATATAAAAACAGGACAGAAAACCTCTCAATTTTTTTTTTTTTTTTTTTTTTTTTTTTTTTTTTTTTTTTGTATGGCGAAAGACATAGATTGTCCCCTATTTTGAGAATCACCCATATAACTGGTATTTGAAAACGGAATTTTCGCCAAATTGGCGTCAGAAAAATAACGCTCCAATTTTGTGCAGATATGACATGTGTGCTGATAAATCATGAACTCAGTATTTTTATGCTTGCCGGGCGTAGATAATAGATCGTCAAATATTGCACCCGTGGCATTTTTTCGAACTTAATTATTATTTAAAATATATTAATATAATTCTTTCAGTCATTTCGCTTATAATACTTAAATTTAATTTGAAACTGAAAAGTTTAAAATTCATGACTTTTATTTATTTATTTTAAAAATACAAGAACAGAGAAAAAATAAAAATAATGATATTTTGAAGCTTTATAATTGCAGCTAAGGAACAAAACTTAAATAAATCCAGTTTATGACAGCATAAATCTTAACAAAGACTTTTGCATAGTAACCCATAAAATGTGTTTCATTTGGATGTTGCCATTAAAGAACTAACAAATAATCGTGACTTTTGTGCCACATAAGTTAGCGTAATATATATATATAGATAATCTATGTCTATTATCTCGAACAATAAATTAATTTTAGTATTATGATTTGTATGAATTTATATTTCTTATTATAAAAAATAATTTATATGAAGCAATATTTTTTTTTTTTGGGGGGGGGGGGAATCGATGAAATAATCCGTTTTTATTATTTTTCGAACTTGTGGTTTTTATATGCATAGATGGAAAAAAATAAGAAAATCATAATCAAAATTCAATAATGTAACAACTATATAAACAAAATATTTTTTTTTATTTCATGAATAAGTTTTCTAAGCAATCATGTTGACGATAATGTGAGTTTGATAAAATAAAAAAACTAGATAAACTACATTTTTAAAAATGTGTAATCTCATAAAACACAGTGTTTATAATTTGATATTTTATGGTATTTTCACATTTTCTTTAATTCATTTATGTTTAAAATTATAAATAAACATCTAACAAAAAAAAAAAAAAAAAAAAAAAAAGTTTTTAAGTAAAAACTAAAATTTTCTGGAAAATAATAATAATAATAATAATAATATAGTGTTTTTTAATAGATTACTATAAAACAAATGTAACAATAATATTTTTTAGTTAGCTTGAAGAAGAAAGATTTTCAGGAAATTTAAAAATTCAGGAAATTTAACTTAATCTTTGATTTTCACTCTTTATATACTAGCAAAAGCCGTGCTTTGTTTGGATTCGCGAAGCATTATTTCATAAGATAAATATTTGAAAGTAACATTATTTTTTTATATTATTTTTGCATCTTTAATAAGCAAAAGCTTTATCTCATGTTTTGTCATTCAGCCAAATAACTAAGAATTTCCTGGGAATTTTTTATTTATGACATAAGGCTGGTATACATAAAAATATTTTCCAAACAGAATTTTACAAAATATTTTTTTTAATTTTTAACTAAAAGTTTTAAAGATGTTTTTACATTTTCCAATGGCCAGTAATGGCGTTCGTTCTGGCCAGTAAGAGTTACTTTTCCTCGACATTTTTAAGTTACTAATACATTCCAGAAATTATTTATAAACGTAGTTAATATACTTAATTTGGCTGAATTAAATTATTCTTCAATCTATTAAAATATTTTTAAATTATTCTTCTACTTTCATTTCGAATACCAAACTTAAGAAACTTACCAAATTTAACAAAATATTCACTTTAAATATCAAATATAAGTTTTACTTGTTTACGATTCTTTTGTTGCCACTTTACCAAAGTAAATACCTAAATAAATAAATTATAATGTAATTCTTTTAAAATCCGTAAATATAAACTGCGTAAATAATTTTGGCAGAATAATGAAAATATATTTTATTGATATTACTAGGTTATCCCGTCGACCAAAAAATTATCGCCAAACTATAAGATTAAATGCCAATAATAGATGATCGTGACTGTCACATTCAATGACATTAAACACGATTCACTTGTTTAAAATGCCATTAAGTGATTTTTATTTCGTCTTTTTATTAATATTTCTATGAATATTTTACTAATTATTTGTTTTTTCGTTATTTAAAATAAAAATTATGTCAATATGTATAATTTGGCTATTAGTTTGGGGATTTGTATAATTTGGCGAAATTGGTCGACGGGATAATAGAGTAGTACCATTTTATTTAATATATTAATCATGATTCTGTCTATAATTACTAACCCCATGGTTTATTTTCCTTCTTAAAATAAAACTAGTTGGATGTGTCGATCCCAAAACTTTCTTCTATCTCATAAGTACATTTTAATATATATATATATATATATATATATATATTAAAAAAAATGGTGATTCTAAAGTTACCCACTATTGAATTTCCTTGAACATTTGATCTAGCCTAATAAAATTCTGGTATCCGAAAAGCCTAAAACGCAAAATTTAATTAATATTCTGAGAAAATGAGCTTAGTAGTGCCTCATGTTGGGTAATTTATACTAAAACTTAATAAGCATCAATTTATGTCAAGACCTAACAGAATCTGAAATTTGATAGAATTTCGTTCATTAGTTCTTGAGATATAGTTATAAAAAAAATTGCAAAACGTAGCACAGCAACAGCATATCTTGGACAATTTATGCCAAAACGTAAAAAAGCGTCTAATTATGTTATGGTGTAAAAGAATCTGAAGTTTGATGAAACTCTGTGCATTAGTTCTTGACATATAGCTAGTTTAAAAAAAGTGTAAAATATAGCACAGCAGCACCATCAGTTAAAGGATTTATAACAAAACGTAATCATCGTGTAATTATGTTATACGTCAATTTGTAACAAAATCAGAAGTTTGATGAAATTCTGTGCGTTGGTTGTTGAGATATAGCTATCGGAAAAATCGTGCTAAATGCAGCATAGCTGCACCACCTGTTGCAAGGTTAATACCAAAATGTAATCAGCGTCTAATTATGTTATATATTCTAGTGTAACAGAATCTAAAATTTGATGAAGTTCTCTGCATTAGTTCTTGAGATATAGCTATCGCAAAAATCGTGCAAAATGTACCATAGCAGCGTCACCTATAGGGCAGTTTACACCAAAACCTTATTAGCGGCTATGTATCTCAAGGTATCGCGGAATCTGAAGTTTGGTAAAATTCTGTGCGTTAGTTCTTGAAATATAGCTATCTTGAAAATCATGAAAAACGTAGTAAAGCAGCGCCACCTGCTGGCCAATTTTCACCAAAAACCAATAGGCACTAATATATAACAAGGTCTAACTGAATATAAAATTTTATTAAATTTCGAGCATTAGTTCTTGAGATAGAGCGCCCACAATTTTTTTGTCACATACAGACAGACAGACGGACAGACTCACAGAGAGACATTTTCTAAAAATAGTCAAAACGTGTTCAGGACCTTCTAAAACGTATAAATCCGTCGAAATCTGGAAGTCGAAAATATTCATGAATCTAATACTTTCTTCTTGTAAAGATAGAAGAAAGTAAAAATACGGGTTCAATTTTTTATTTGCAAACGATTTTGGCGGAATAATGAAAATATATTTTATTTAATCAATTAATCATGATTTTATCTATAATCACTAACCCCATGGATTATTTTCCTTCTGAAAATAAAAAGATACGCGTTCAATTTTTTATTTGCAAAAATGCGTCCATAATAGAAAAACATGTAGAATAAATTAATTATTAAAATAATATTTTTTAAAGGCTATTCTGTAAAAAAAAAAAAAAAAAAAAAAAAAAAAAAAAAAAAAAAACATTCTGCAAATCTACATATCATAATTTATCCTTATGTTTAATTTCAAGTCAAAATACTGAATAGATTTTTTATAAAGTGTACGACAAAATGTAACTTAAGTGGCCTAGTAGAGGATTCGCTTCGCTCATCCTAATAAATTGTTATAATTAATCGATCCTTTGAGCTCTGATGATTGAATTTCCAACCACTTAATTTTCTTTCCGAAATGTCACAATATCTCTGGAATATTCGGCCATATTTATTTGAAATAAATTTAATGCATTTTTTATTGTATATCGTAAACGGATTTTTTTCTTTGCAAAATACCGGTACCAATGTGTCATTTTTAATTTTGTAGAAATATTATCTACCAGAGCTAAAAGGGTTAATATGCACTTATGAATGATAATTTGAACGAATGTCTTACAGAATGTTCTTAATTTTTTTACCTAATTACATATAAAAAAAAAGAATGTTGCCCAGTTAAACTGATGGCATTGAGCTCACAGGCTACGCATACTAATTGTCCATTACAGCCTTATATTTTCAAGGGTTAACTCCGCTCGAAAAAAAATTAAGAAGGAGAAACAGCTCTCCCCTTTCCCCTTTTTTATACTTAATCATTGATCCCCCTAAACTATCAAGGACATGCTTTATCATATAAAAAATCTATATCCAAAATTCAGATCAAATCTGATAATTCTCAATAAAAACCCATTTAGCATTTATATAATTTAAGAGGAGTTATCCTTCTCTTTTATACTTAACCATTAAACTTCCAAAACTATTCAGAGATTTGAATGAAATCTAAAATGCTGCTTGAAAAACAAAGAACTTAAGGAGAGGGGAATTAGAACCCCCGTTCCCCCTGTTTATATTTATTGAATGAACACCTTATAACAGTCACGGAATCCCCTCATCAGAATGATCCTATATCTAAATTTTGAACGAAAACTGTTAATTCTGCATGAAAAACCCATTTATATCAATTAAGGGGAGGGGTTCAGCCCCCCGTTTCCCCTCTTATACATATCGAACGAACTCCAAAAACTAATTAAGGAAGCGCCTTATCAGGATATACCTGTATACAAAATTTCAAATGGATCGGATATTTTTATCGTGAGTTATCGCGTTACGCACGAACGAACATACATACAGAACGAACGGGCACATAAGCTCTCAGGCTATGATAGCCTGTGAGCTAATAAAAACAAAATAGCTATTGAATGTAGTATTGTAAAATTTCCATGATGTTTATTATGTTATAATTTTTTTTTAATTCATCTCACAGGGATAGCATCATTAGTAAGTTCCTGGAAGGCAAATTATCTAGAAGATGAACCTGCTGAGATAGTTTGTTTGTGTCTTATGCTACGCCTCAAGATTATATGATCATGAAGACTATTCCATCTTGTATTGCAATGCCGTCTTACTAACATGTAGAAGTGAAAAATGCCAAGATTGGCATCGTCTTCGTAGCATAAATGGCAAAGCGCTCGGGGCGCTATTCCAAGGGTTTCGGGTTCGATTCCCGGCTTCGGCATTTTTCACCTTATTGGTTCTACGCTTAGTTAGAAAGTGATAATTCACGTATTAAATATTCTATAATTTCTAGCCAAATTTCACTGCTGAAAATTTAAATATGTAGCAACATATTATGTAAATATCGATATTATGAACTATTCTCGTAATGTTTTCAGAAGGCTACGGATTTATTAAATTAAGTTAACATTTTAGAAGATAACGGATTTTACTGCGTTTCATAAACATATCATTTGTTGTTGTTTTGTTTTTCAGCCTCAATAAATTGTTTTTTTATTATATTTTTTTTTCTTTTACAGAAAACTGATGAATTTACCAACAATTAAGATGAACTTCATCCATGCACTATAAAGGAAGATCGCAAGTTTCACACAGCAATGGAGTTATTTTACCATGATTTGTGTTAATAAAGGGGAGACATTTTAATTCCGGGATGGATGTAATAATTTTTGTAATAGCTTAGCGTGACATTGTTGTTATATCTTATTTAATACTGAATTGAATGACGCCATGGGCAAGTTGATAACATCATTTTTTCATTTTTTTAAAAATTTATTATTTCATTTTTTTGAATTTCCTTCAGGCTTTATGGAGTCGAAAATTATACTTTAGTGCAAATAAAATACCATTTTACAGCCACGACTAGCAACCATTTTTAAAATATCAGTAGCGATCAAGAAATAAAGTTGTTTTACCGTGATTGAAAGGGAAATTTAATAGAAAAAGAAACGCAACTTTTTTCTAATATGTCAAGACAGTATCGTTTATGACAGTATGGTTAGTATCGTTTATTTTTTAATTCTAAATTAAATGAGAAGGCCATACGATATTTAAAAAAAAATAACAAATGTTTTTTTTATTACAAAGCCTAAAATTGTAATTTATGAGGGATACTATTTTTTACACCTAAACATAATAAAACAACTTTATATTTTAGGGACAAATAATATCTTCATTTCTAATGCCAATTACTTAGTTGTTGTGGATTTTTATTTCGAGTGGTCATCAGTTGTTACTGAAAAAAGTGGATATTTTTGCTTAACAGAAGTTTAATTTTCTAATTTGAATTAATCAAACATGTCGTAACTACATACCAAGTGTTCATATCAGCTTGCCGATGGTATCATTCGATTCAGAACTTAAAATTGTTTATAGCTATTGAATAATTCATATATAAAGAACAATGTACAATAGTGTGCAAACATTAACAAAAAACATTATTAAGGTTAGAAGACCAATATTTTGGAAATATTAGTATTTTAAATAAATGTTTTCAACATAAAGCAAATGTATCTGATATAGATATTTTGTTTACCGTTTTCTCGACTGTGATTATTTGTAATTGGATTCGTACTAACTTGAAAGTTGAATATTTTTTACTACAAAAGCAAAAATACAACTATGGCCACTACTATGGCCACTGTGAAGCTAATATTCCGGGAGTTCCAAAAGTTCGATACTATAGTAAAACACGATAAAGAAGAAAATATTTAAGGATCGGGAGAAATATGCGCTTTGTAGATAAATATTCAGCATGGTATGGGATTTTCTGTAACACCAACAAAAAATTAAGTTCAAAATATCGACAGTAGAAGGCATTGCTGCAGATAATTGCATGTGATAAGTCTATATTATGCTCCCGCAACCCAAGATTTTGATACGAAAACATTCAATAATACTGTAAGTACTGATTATTTTGTATCCAAATCATGTATTATGTGAGCAGTTAGAGTTATTCTATGGAATTAGCTGCATTAATCCTTTTATTGTTAAGGTTTCGAACTAATATTTTGAGGGAATCATGCGAAATCCTGAAACACTGTGAATATTTATTTGCAAACCGCATGTCTCTGTGACACATAGTTTTTTTTCTTACGTTTTACATTCTCACCAAACTTTTGAACAACATATGTATTGCGATATTTTCATTTCATAGGAAACATTTAATTGAATGTTATGATTTTGGATTGTTATAAGAATGATTGCTATTTTCACATCGGTTATTAAAAATAAGATTTATTGTTATTACAAATTATTTGTTATATATTGTAAATTTCCAATGTGTTTTTTTTTAAATAGAAATTATTACTATACTCTCATCTCTTGATAAAAATAACATTTATTGTTATAACATATTACTTGTACATTATATTTGTTCAGTAAGAACATATATCAGACTTCAAACAATGAATACAAACATAACTCCTATATATTTCTTAAATAATAAAAATGCATATATGATCCATTGGAGAGACCAAATGACATTCCTTATGTGAAAATGGAATCAGTTCTCCAATATTTTCTTCAAAGGGCTGTATACACATTCCGTGAAAATGCACGTTCAAACGATCTTCAATTTTAGATGATGTATGAACAAGATAGTCAGTAATTTTCTTAGATATTCGTGTGATAACGTAAAAATAAATAAAATCCGACTACACAAATGTCACAAATGTTATATGAATTTTATTAATTTTGAAACTCTCTGAAACAGAATAAAATAAGTTGTTGATATATTTTGTTCATTTATTTTATTGATTATTGTATGCATCTTCCGCTCATTACTTGACGTATTCTTGTTTACTAGATTTACATTATTACATACGATATATTGCGATATTTTCATTTCATAGTAAACATTTATATTGAATGCATTGGTGTGATACTGGGTTGTTATAGAAATGATTTCTGTATTCACATCATTTTTATCAAGCGATGTGAATACAGCAAACATTTCTATAACAACCCAGTATCACACCAATGCATGCAATATAAATGTTACAATGAAATGAAAATATCACAATATACCGTATCTAATAATGTAAATCTAGTGAACAAGATAGTATAAATAAATAAGATTTATTGTTATTAAATATTATTTGTTATATATTCTTTTTTTTCAATAATCTTGCCTGTATAATATCTCACTTCAAATAATGAATACATACAAAATTCCTATATATTTTTTGAATAGTAAACAAATATCTATACGATCCATTGGAAAGACTAAATGACATTTCTTATGTGAAAATGGATTCAGTTCTCCAATATTTTCTCCAAAGGGCTTTATACACATTCCGTGAAAATGTACATACAAGCGATCTTCAATTTCATATGATATGTGAATAAGATATTCTGCAATTTTCGTGTATCATTTTCTGAATAATATCATAAAAATAAATAAAATCTGAATGCAGAAATGTCACAAGTGATATACAAATTTCATAAACTTTGATATTCTTTGAATGTCGATGTATGTTTTTCATTGTAAAGATTACATATTATTATATGAGTCTTTCGCTTGTTACTTGATGTATTCTTGTTGACTAGATTTGCATTATTCAAAAAATGAATAGTTTATTTATATTACTTCTTTCACTGAGTATATCATGTTACATAATGTGAATTTTAAAATGCGTTCAGTTCAACCAGAAATGTTGAATATAATTTTTTGACTTATTTAAATGTTGAAAACCATTTTCATCTTCTGCGACAAGACATGCTAATTACAAGGTCTGCTCTTTATATATGAGATAAATGTTCTAAACTTAATCAATTTCTGTCTAGCGTAATCTTTTTGGAGGCTTTTTGAATTTTTATAACGTTGAATTTTTTTAAATTTATATAACACGAAAAGCACTGTAAAAAATTATAAAAAAAAAAAAAATGAATTTACCTGTTACTGAGAGATTACAGCCAAAATGCATTTGCTTAAAGGAAGACTTTTTTTGTGTGTATGTGTATGTGTGTGTTTATAAATTATTCATTTTTGAAAGTAGCGAAATGTAAAAAGTAAGTTATTTCTATTTAATTTTCGAGGATTCAAATAAAAAGTCACAATCTTAGCTTGTACACTTCTTTGAATACATATATTTTTGTTTTCTTAAATTGTTAAATTTTGTGCTAAAGCCTATTTTTTATGCATTTTTGTAATGTAAAAAATGTGGAACACTAGAGATGTATAACTACGTATTTTTATTGGCCTATGGGATACTATAAATTATTACATTATGTAAATTTACATAAAGAATAACATTATGTTTAATTTGAAATGTTTGTTGAAACATATGTTTTGCAGTCTTATTTAACTCTAAACGTTATTAAAAACGTGAATTTTATTTAGTACATTTGCATACAAATGATAATGGCTGTTTAAAGCTGAACTTATCATTTTCCTGTAAGAAATAAATACACAAAGACAACGTTTTTTACTTTTTTCTTTTTCATAACTTATAATACATTTAAAATTCATTGTTGATATTGATTATTCGATTACCTTTAAGTATAAAAAGAAATAAAAAAGTTACTGTACATAAATCAATTTTAATTGATGGAATAATTGAAAACATTCTTATTGAAAACAAATAATTTATCTTTTTAAAGCTTGAAGATGATTTTAAAATATTTTAATAAAAGGACAGTGTAATTATTTCTTATACAAATATTTAAGAAAGAAAGAATTTTCGTTTTAAACTTTTTATACTATTTTAATTTATGATCTCCTAAATTGCAACTTTTTTACAGAGTACTCTTTTTTTAACCAAAATTGAAAAGATATGCTTTTAATTAAAAATATCATTAATCCATTTATTTGAATTTTCGAATTCACAGTTATAATGAAATTGAGAGCTCCACTGTCTATTTTTTAAGGAGTATATGAAAAAAAATTCTTCCTGAAAATATTACTTTTTAATGTGAAACATACTAACACAATTAACGTCGGATATGTAGTTTTTTAATCATTTGTGAGAATATTTTTCAAAAATAAATTTAAACGACAAAGGAAATAATCTCACTTTTGACGTAGCATTTGCCTTGATGTTGTGATGAAATAAATTGCTTTAACTTTTCCTTTAATAAAAAATTTCTTTAATTAAATTTGTATTTTTTTTCTGAAAATGAACTAGCTTTGATAAAAAATAAAGTGTCTTTCTAGAACATAATTGATTACAATATTTAACGTCAAAGGAAATAATCTCACTTTTGACGTAGCATTTGGCTTGATGTTGTGATTAAATAAATTGTTTTAGCACTAGAAAACAGGAAGTTTTATACAAGTTTTATAAAAATATTTAACACCAGAATTTTCATTTACAAATGTTTAAATTATTTAATCAACCATTTTTTTCTTTTGTTTCTTTTAAATATATTTTAGAAAGGCATTTTTACTTTGAACTGATATACATTCACTTATTAGGGGCTAAATTGCCCCCCCCCCCCCGCCGTCATTCTAGTGTTAACTTTACCTTAAAACTCTTTAATTAAATTTGCATTTTTTTATGAGAAAGAACTAATTTTGATAAAACAACAATGTTTTTCTAGATTAAATTTGATTACAATGTTTAAAATATACCATGTTAGTACAAAATTAGGCTATTATGATTTTAGATTAAAACATTTCTTTTCAACAATAAAAATGAAAGTTTATTTTTGTAATGAGAAAAAAAAGAAAAAAAGTTTTTTAAATGTATATTCGAAGAAAAAGTATTAAACATAATAATTTACTAACAAATAAGCTTTAAATTAAACTTTTGTCTATTCCAAAATCTACATGTCTGCCGAATATGAATATAATGGGTATGGAAATTATTAGCACAGATATTACATTTTAGGTTATTCGATCATAAGAATATACGAATCAGTAAGATAATTAATATAAATTAGAAAGATCTTCAATGTCTGAAATTATTTAAAGATAATATTGTAAATATTGGTTTTAAATGTAAAAATCACAATCATAATTTCGTATATCGTACTATATTAAGGTACATGCTATACATGCTAAAAATCCTACTCCTTATTTTAAATTATATAAAATTAACCTTCTGTTTTTTAAAGTTTAAAAAGCGTAAACTTCTCAAAATAATCTTTCTGAAATTGTATAGTATAAAATCTATTTGTGAAGCAAGCTTACGAATTTTACTCCACATTCATCATATATTCCGTAACTGACTTAAAAATTTCTTTCAACTTATGAAGAATTAATTACAATTTAATTAAAATTCTTATGTGCATATTCAAATTTTGTTTCCGCATACAAATAAAGTTACAACCTCATGTTTATTCATATAAAATACCCTCGCTAAGTTAAATAAAATATTTTATTTGTATTAAATTATAGTGATCAACTTGTTAAGAGATATATCATGGATAAATGAGCAGATAATGGTTGCATTTTTGCACAAAATTATAAACTGAATAAACTGAATGTACTGTTAACGTTTAATGATAACATAAAAGATGATTTTATTTTAAAATTAATACCCCAAGAATATAAATTTCTGATTTTCGTATAAAATAGGATATCTACCATAAAGTGTATCTTGTTGTCCAATCATTACAAGTTTGTAAAAAACATCAGGGAATGGTAGGTATAGACCCAATACAGTTTTAAGCATATCTGAGCACATAACAATTGTATCATTGTAGGGACATTGTTGGCAAATGATCCGCTGGCTAATGCTAGGGCAAGGCAGATATTTAATACTGTGGACCAATTTCAGACAACCGTTAGCCGACATTATCCGATCCTTTCTGTGGTTCTTTGAGCAATGAATATTTGATACAGTGTGTATCAAATTTCACGGTTCAGTTTTTAAATGGATACTGAACACACTAATAAAAGCAAAAAACTTTTTACAACTCATAATCATAAAAGCTTACAAACAATGAAGAAACATTCATATTGTAATAAATTTCTGCTTCAGAAAAAATATCCAGTTAATAACCTCAAATATTATTTACACATAGTATATTTGACATTTAAAATGTTAATATGAATGGCAGCTGCAGGGAAAAATCCGGCAATCGAAAGGTATGGTATAGGATTTTATTCGACAACACTGTTAAAAAAACTGTAAAGTTAATAAAATTTTTCTGGGAAACGTGGATTTCTAGAACTTTTTATTTAAGTGTAACCGGAAAAATTCTTGTAACAGAATGCATAATTACATGTTTCGTGATGTTTTACTGTTACCATTATATAAAAAGTTCTAGAAATCCGAGTTTGCTAGAAAAAGTTTAGTAACTTTATAGATTTTATTTTTCAGTACAATAAATATACTGAGCAAAAATATGGCGAGATTTTAAATTAGGTAAAATTTATTTCTGAAAAATTGTTCTAAATGTGTAACAGTGAAATTGTGCGAATACGCAATTATGCATTATATTTTTTTATATAGTGTCATTAACAATCTTAGTATTTGGAGTGAGTTTTATTGTTAACCCTAATTAAATCTTTTATTTACTAAGTTATAAAACATAAATTGCAGTAATTATTTGGTAGAATATATCGAGTAAACATGTTAATCCTCATTAACAGTAATGCCCAGTAGCCAGTACGACTACGCATTGTGCTTGTTTATGAATCTTTTATTAATGTCAGAATCATGAGTTTTGAAATGCCCTATAACGGTTAGAGAAAATACTTCTAAACATACTTACTATAATTGCTAGAATATAAAAATATTGAACTATATGAAATTACTAATTGAGTCGCATCATTACAAAGAATCAAATTTCTTTATTAATCTCGGAACAACAAAATCCTTCATCCTTTTATTAAGTTGTTGGGACACAGTACATCACTAATGACTGTTTTTTAATGCTAATTGCACATCTTTTTCAAACAAAGTCTCTGCTGTACACTATGCCTTCCATCAAAGTATTGTCAATAGTTACAGAATAAAAATTAATTTATTTACAAACTTGCTAAAACAGTGTATATTGGGATAAAATATAAAATAAGTTTAAAATCTACATGCCATTCTGCCTGAAGTTTAAACATTAAAAACGATCATAAAATTATTCCGAAGGTTTCAACTGAAATACTCGACCATTTTCAAGGGAAACTAAAGATGAACTGACACAGGTAGACTCTGCAACTCGATGAGAGATGCAGGAAAAACACGGGGACAAAAGAGAGAAAAACATCTTTTATATACATACCTGCATACATATTTATAATATATATTATCCAATTGTACATTGTTTGAGCAAGTTTGTAAATAAATATATTGAGCTTGTCTCAAAATTCATATAGTAAACTACAGTGTAAAGTCCTCTCTTAAATTGAAAAATAAATTTTCTGAATAATGGTACGATTAGATTTAGAAATCATCGCCACTTCTGGACTGAAAAAAAAAGATTAACTTTTTTATTGCGATCATTTAAAAAACTAAGATTAAATTTATGTTTTTACCCATTGTCAATCAATTTCCTAAACAACTAAAAACCATCAAATAAAGAATTCCTTGCGATTTATTTTGATGTTGCTGTTATTATAAAATAGACAAATGTTCTGAACACGCGTTTTAAGAAAATTATAACACAATAATTTTACACAATAAGATCGCAGTAAGCTTAAATCAAGGTTTACACCTTATTTAACAAAATTTATTCCATATTTATCTACTTCAGATAGTAGATTATATCAAAATTAGATGGTTTTTTAAAAAAGCTTAAGTCGACAAAATTCTCCATCTTGATTCAAATGTTTCTCGGTGAATTTCCGCTTCAAAAAAAAAAAAAAATATCTCACTGTTGATTTTTTATTCTAAATACAGTATTAAGAGCCCACAATAGTCACAGAAAAATTACTCAAAAAGACCCGGATGACCATGTAAAGTCTATGGGAGCGTTCTTTTCTAATATCTCGCTCAAATTTTAATATTTTTGCATGATTTTTTTTTTGCACAAGATAGCTGAGGGCAATCCACAACCGGGCTAGTTTTTACTTTTTAAATTTTTGTTTCAGATTTTCTTTAAAAAATTACTTTAACTTTCGAAACCGGTTTAAACCGGTTCTGAAACTGAAACTATCGTAATATAAAAAATATGTAACCAAAATTGAAAAAGTAAAAACTAGACCGGTTGTGGATTGCCCTCAGCTATCTTGTGCAAAAAAATCATGCAAAAAAATTAAAATTTGAGCGAGATATTAGAAATGAACGCTCCCATAGACTTTACATGGTCATCCGGGTCTTTTTGAGTAATTTTTCTGTGACTATTGTGGGCTCTTAACACCGTTATCTCAAATCGGCTTAACGGAAAGACATCAAATTTCCTTAAAGTCATTTCTTAATGTGAAAATTTTTATTGTCAACACTATTTTTACTGATATCAAATGACATATTTAAACATATTTTGATTTGTGGTTACTATATTAATTTGTAAGTTATACATCAAAACAATTCCGAATCATTTTTTATGTATTGAAATTTGTTTTAATACTCATTAGGTTTAAAAGCTAGAAACAAAAATTTGTAAAAATCTGAACTTTGAAAAGTTGTATTGAACACTAGTAGAAATGGTGTTAAAAAAAACATGTTCTTTATAAAATAAATAAACACAATTAACTTATTTATTTTTTTCCATTTCGTAATTTTCAGAACTATATTATATAGATACGTAGGGTACTTCCTTATTTTACAAAGTATGTAGTGATTTTCGTATTTTTTCCAATTTGCATGGTTTCAATGCTGCTTTGTCTAACCACCTTTTAAATAACAATACATCTGATGCTGTTTCATTTTCTTGTTCTTCAATATATTAAACTGCCGCATCTTAGATCTTAGTAATTCCACTGTGTGTAATCCTGTACCACATCTAGCATAATCTGCAATGCGTTACCACAACATTTTGATTACAACGATGTTCTAAATTATTATCACAGCTTTTCCCCAAACAAGTTTCCACTATAAGCTTCCCGCCCTAATAGCATGCATGGTCACAGTGACGTCACTGTGAGTCACATCACAACTGTGACCAAAATGCCACCTCTGAGTGACGTCACATTGTGACTGAGATGTGCCTTTCTTAAAAATCATTAGAAATTTATAAATGTCCTTCAAAACATGTTATTTACTTTAAAAAACATGTTTCTGGCAATTTAAATATCGTCGTTTTTGTCACAGTTTCGTCACAATGTTATTGTCAAATTAGTCACAAATGACACATTTTTCACAAATTTGTCACATTGTGAAACGTCACAAAATAGCTCTAAAACAGCCATAACGACTTCACATTTTAGTCACAGTGACTGCACATCGACGTAACGTGACGTCACATCGACATTCGATGGTCACAAAGTCACAATGTGACTTCACAAAGACGTTGCAGTGACGTCACGATGCTTTACGGGCGGTTATTGGAAAATTTCTATGGAACCCCGGTCACCCGAAAAATGCTTTGGTCCCAATGCATTTCGGTTAATCGGGTTTTCAATGTACTTGTGTTTTTGTTTGGGAGATGATTAAAAATTAATTCAAAAACTGTAAAATCTTAAAATATTCTTAAAAATTATGTCCTTGATCAAGAACGCCAGTAAAAAGGCTATTAAACAGTCATTCCTTATTTTCACAGGCGTAAAAGCCTTCATTCCTCAATTATTTCCTCTGTATCTCGATATTTCCTTTTATTTAATAATTTGAGAAATGTGATAACATCAAAAGTATATAACCTACAAAAACAATAAATATTTTCTGATATTTCTTTGCCCTGTTTGCGATTCTTTAATTTTAAACATACAGTTCAATTTTTAAATTTAAAATAAAGGCTACTTTCCTGAAAGAATCATGAGTAATAAAGCGTAAAATGTATTAGAAAGTTGTAACATCCGTTAAATCTTGCTGTACTATATTATTTTCTAAACAACTGCAAAAAATCTTCCTTAGCCTATTGTCATATGAATATTAATTGAATAGTACGCTAAGCATCAACATTTGTTAAGTTTCAGACAATGGAATATTCGTTAAAACCTAATAATACCTAATAATTCGATAGCTAGTATTAATGTTATGAACATAAAAATATTTTTGTTCTAAAATTTGAAAAAAAATTCTGGACCCAAAAGGGTTAATAATATATTTCTGCTAATTATTTGTTAACATAATAAAAAGCCTTTAGATAAATATATGCACGGAATTTTAATTTTTAAAGCGTTAACATGTGCAACTATTTTTTTTTTAAATATTAAAATGAATGTATGAGACAGAAGAAAGTTTTGGGATTCGCACATCCAACTAGTTCTTGCGTAATTGCATTTTAATAGGAAAAACAAGTCCTCTGAAACTTTTCAACCATGTTTCAAAACTATAAAAGCAATAATCCGTCTTTTACCTTGCGAAGCACAATTTAAATTGTAAAAACATACTACAAATTTTCTTTAAAATAATAGAGATGTTTGATCGGCTTTTAAAATTAGTATGAGTGGGTATCGATTTTTTTTTCAATTGACATCCTCCATATTACTTTTCATTCTCTAAGTAAAGCAGAAATTAATTTACCTGTTACACGAGGAAAATATTAATAAATGTCAATTTCAAAAGGTTTTAAGTATCTTTAATATACACTGCTCAAAACAATTAAAAGATATTGCAGTTTTAGGTGGATTTTGTATCTGGGAAACTTTTTAGCTGATTGATACATGGTCGACAGACATAGTAGGTTATATGAGAATAAATTACACATATTTGGCAGAAAAAATATGCATTTTATTGCGCATTTGTGTACAAAAGGAAAAAAACACAATTTGTGCATATGAGAAAAAAAGAATAAGAAAAAGTGTTTTCTTCAAAGAAAATCATTTTCAGTAGGGGATATGGTTTCCACGGGCGGCCAGCAACGTTGAACACCTTTGAGGCATGGACTCAATGAGGCTATTAATGACAAGTTGGGGTATTCTGCACCACTGTTCCAGAAGAGCTCTTTCCAGTTCTTGGAGAGTTTGTGGGGGTTGTTGGCGGCCAGAAACTCGTCTTCCTAGAGCGTCCCAAACGTGCTCGATTGGATTCATGTCTGGAGAACACGCTGGCCATTCCATTCGAACGATTCCTTCCTCGAAAAGGAAATCTTCCACCAGGTTTGCACGATGTGGCCTACAGTTATCGTCCATTAAAATGAAGTTATCTCCGATTGCTGCAACGTAAGGGACTACAATAGATCTGAGGATCTCATCTCTATATCGGCGACCAGTCAGAGCTCCATCTCGAATAATGTAGAGGTCAGTGCGCCCGTCAATGGAGATGCCACCATACACCAACACTCCTCCACCGTTAAATCCGACACTTTCGTGCACGAACGCAGGATTATTTCTACTGCCATGGTCCCTCCAGATGAAAATACGCCTATCATCCGGATGCACAGAAAAACGGGACTCGTCAGAAAACAGAATATTGCTCCATTCATTTCTCCTCCAGTTGACATGCTCGGTTGCCCACTCCCTGCGGTCGCGACGATGCCTTGATGTTAATATAACACATACCATCGGTCGGCGAGCATATAGACCTACAGCATGGAGCCGGTTTCGGAAAGTCTGAGTTGAAATTGTGGTGCCTGTAGCCGAGCGAAGGTGTTGTTGGAGAAGAGTAGCGTTCATGTTGCGGTGTCTCCGAGCTGTTAACACTAAACACCGATCTTCATTGGGCGTTGTTGTCCGTCTACGACCTTGCCCTGGTCTTCGGCCTGCACATCCACTCTCCAAAAAAACGGTTCCAGACCCTGGAAATGACACTTTGTGACACTCCAATGGCTTGCGCTACTTCGGCTTGAGTTTGGCCCTCTTCTAATTTACCAATAATTCTCCAAGCTTCTGAATCTGTCAAATGACTTCGCTGAGACATTGTACTCATCGAAACAAAGCAATCACTGAATGCCGATCATCCTTGTCTTCATTCTCTTTTATCCAGTTGAAAGTCAAATTTCATTCGCTGCCGCTGAAGTGACGTTTTTGACGTCGAACTCAAAATTTGCATACTCCACAGTTTGAAAACCAGAAAAATTTGTATTTGCGATTCTCTTCTTCTATTTTCGGCAAAAAAAATTTCGTTTATATCTTTATTTTATATAAAACTTCAAATATTCTTTAATTGTTTTGAGCAGTGTAGATTAGTATCTGGAAAAGTTTTTTTTTTAAATTATCTTATTTATTTTTTTTTTAATTGGTTTTTCTATCTTTGATGACTGCCAAAAAAATTTTTATGTTCGTTTACCCGTGTACCGAAAATTATGTTTTTTTTTATTAGCAACCATTTAAAGATTTCTTATTTGTCGAAAATAAACATTAAATATTTATATATTTTACTTTAAATACCCATTATCGGTTTTTCTTCTTTAAAAAAAACTTTATATATATACTTATATTTTTGTGCTCTGCGTTGCGATTTTTTTCTTTTAAATAAACAATGGTTTAAAAATAATTAAACAGTCAAAGTTTTTTTTCATTAAATACTGATTATACACATATCGATGACACAGAAATCATCCACGTATTGATGTTAAAACAATAATACAATAGGTTTTCATAATATTTTTATAGCCTGACGTAGATGTAACTTTTTTTCTACTTCCTAAAAGCTGTTTTAAACTTGAAGTGAAATAATGTAAGCTTAGGAATATTGTTTTTATTTCGGAAAATTTAAGTCATTTATTCAAAACTGGCGTTTAAAGTACATGGAATAAACGAAAATATACTTTTGTTTATATTTGAAATTTTGTACCACTTCAGAAATCTATACAAACTAGTTAGATGTGCCAATCCCAAAACTTTCTCTTATCTCATACGTAAATTTTAATATTTCAAAATTTAGTTACAGATGTTAATGCATTAATATTATTAATTCAATACTATACCAACTATGATTTTCATCTTAAATTTCTGCTTCAGCCAATTAAGTATTCGGAGTAAAAACGAGTTCACGTCTTTGCACGAGCCGATGAACAATACAACACTAGGCAGATTTTTTTTCAAATTTAGGAAGAATCCACTCGCCATACCTATAAAAAAATATACATGAAAAATTTAGTTCAGTTCTATGCATATAGTAAATGCAAATTTAGTTCAGTTCTTATCTTCAAAAATTTTTTAATGGTAAATTAACAAAAATGGCACAGACATCGCGATTATAGGGCCTCCTTCCGGCGTATTTTTTTCAAATTCAGAGGGGATCTGCTGACCGCAACCAAGCACTTTTGCAAAAAATTTCATTCAATTCTATGAATAACTTCATAAACTTTTCTGTGGTAAAATGTTGTACATGGCACAAAAATCGCTATTGTAGCACCCCCTTCCGGCGGATTTTTTTTTAACTCAGGGAAGACCAACTAGCTATAGCTAAACACTTACAAAAAAAAATTTAGCTCAATTCCAGGCATTACTTCATACACTTTGAGAAGGTGCAATATTGAAAATGGCACGAAAATTGTTATAGCAGCGCCCCCTTCCGGCGAAATATTTCAAGATTAAAGGAGAATCTGCTTGCCACAGCCAAAAACATTCACAAAAAAATTGGTTCAGTTCTGTGCATATCTTCATACACTTTTTGATGGTAGAATGGCGACACACAGACAGACAGACATTTTGGGAAAACATGCTTTCTGGAATCTCTGACTCCTAAAATTTGTAAATCCGTCGAAAGCCGGAGGTCAAAAAAATTTTTGATGGCAGTACTTTTTTCTATTTCAGATAGAAGAAAGCAAAAATACGAAAATTAAATTTTTTATACAGACCAGTAGGATAAAAATTCCAAATTATGAAAACTTTCCTCGTGGATGCAATTATGAAAACTTTCCCTTTCTGTGGTAAAATATTGTATATGGCACAATAATCGCTATTGCAGCACCCGGCGGATTTTTTTTCAAATTCTGGGAAGACTAAGTAGCCATAGCCGAACACTTACCCACATTTTGGTTCAATTCGATGCATGACTTCATCCACGTTTAGTCCGTACAATATTAAAAATGGCACAAAATCGTTATTGCAGCGCTGCCTTCCGGCGAAATATTTCAAAACTGTAGGAGGACCTGCTTGCCACAGCCAAAAACATTCACAGAAATTTTGGTTTAATTCTATTCATATCTTCATACACTTTTTGATGGTAGAATGGAGATATATGGACACACACGCACAGGCACATGGTCAGACAAACATTTTGAAAAAACATTTTTTTTTTACTCTCTGCCCACTAAAACGAGTAAATCCGTTGAAAACCGGAAGTCGAAAAAAATTTCGATTACAATACTTTCTTCTTTTGAAGACAATAAAAAGAAACAAATATATTAACAGAATAAGAAATGTTGTTTTGTGCAGTTTTCTTTGAACTCAAATCTAAACTGTTTCTTTTCTGTACATTCCTTAAATTTATTTTTAATGCTCTTACCATCGAGCAAAAGGGAAAAGTGTAATGCCTTCTCTATATTTTGTTTAAAAGCTAAAAAGAGGTATTTTTTTCAACATATTACACAAAAATTTATTGTGTATAAGCATATAAGCCTTGGAAGTATTAGTCATAACTTAATTTCAAATTTCATTACCTTTGTATAAATGTTTTATTATGCCTTTATATTAAGAATATTTATTATTTTATTTATTATTCTATTTATGCTTTATATTAAGAATTTTAAAAAATACAGAAACAATAATAAAATAAAATTACCTTTTATTTAGCACATTTAGCGATTTTAATATTCATTTTGTCTTGTTTATTCCACAATTCTCAATCGTCCGAGCATTTTAAACATGGAGAAAACATTATTTTGAATGTCAAACTTGTCGTGATTTTCTATCATTACTATTAAATGCCTCCAGTTTTCTAAAGCGAGGAGCGGAGACAAAATTCGAATCTGGAAAGTTTTTTATTGTGTTTCATGCCTTATATAGCAATAAATAAATAAATAAATAAAAATATAATATAAAACATAAATGATCAATTATAAATTGAAACATTATGATTATTTTTAATTATGTACGTATAATTAGTGTTGCTGAAATAAATGGCAATTAATGTCTCTTGCTTGTCAAACATTTTATGGTTCTTGAAAATATTCCAGCTTCTACTGCGGATGCAGTTTTGCGAACTTTAAAAGTGAAGAGTGTAAGGCTGGATATCACCCGGATAGCTCAGTGATAAATGTGTGTGAAATGAATAGGTAATATAAGAATTTCTTTGATATCGTATTTAGTCAAATTAAGGGTAAAACATTCCCAGAGACTCGGTCGGTTATTATAAAATATGGAAGGGGGAGAAAACTAGTACTCCACTTACAAGGAGAGTTTACCTTATTGCAATTGTGCTGTTATCAGGGGCTCCTGAAACCGGTCCTTGTGCACATGGAGTTGCCTCTGTTTGAAGAATTCTGAGAAATGTAAAAAAATTTTATCTGCATAAAATTAATTACAAGAATTAATTGTTACCAAATGACTCGTAGGAGAGACTAGATTATGTTTTAACGTTTTTAGTCAAATGGCGGTTAAACATGCCTTCTAATTGAAGATTTTATGGGACGATGAACTACTTTCCATATTAATGGGACTGTAAATACATAGAAATGCAGAATATGGGCTTCTTAGCCACCAAAATGTTTTTACGAACTACCGATCTATTTCGCCCAAAAATCAGTGTGTGGTGTGACTTTAATGCAAGTTTCACGTGTGGTATTTTTAAAGAAGTTACAGACAACAGGCCATGTGACGTGTTCAATTACTGCACAAAGATATATCCTCATATTGCGAACTCTCAACAGCACTCTCAAGTTACAACTCTAGTTATTGAAACGCAGCGAAGATTGTGCTTTTCGGAGACCTTTTTATGCAAGAGAACTGTCCCAAACTGCGCGAACATGTAATGCAACAGTTGTTACGACAACATTTCTCAGATAATAGAATAAAATGGCGTATTTTCGTATGGCTTGGCCTCCTCAATCCCCTGATCGGACGCCATGAAATTTTTTGATTGGGGGGAACTCTTAATCTATTCTGTACGTGAAATAGTCATGCATCGGAATAACGTGAAACGATACGTATCATAAAATGGACGAAAAACAATATTTTATGCAATGTACTTCGAAATTGAGCATGTAATGCATCATTAAATTGTCCAGCACAAAGACCATGTGGATCATTAAATTGATTGGCACCGCTATGCGAATGCGTGATCACATTCACTGAGATATTTTCCAATAAATTACATATGCCATACGGGTTTTATGCTTTATTTTTTTTATCTTGGATTACCTATAACATTTCTAACTGAAAATCGCGATACGTTGATGATTATAGCAACTATTTGTTTGTATTGTTGTTCCAATCTTCTTCCTTTTTCTTAAATAGTACGTGCACAAATTTTGATTTCATCCGGGTTATTCGTTCAAGCTACAGATATCCCCAAATAGAGATACGCACATTATAACCACTGTATTTGTGTTAAATAACTCTATAATGTTGCGCAGAATAAAATAAAAATTCCATTTACCCTAATTTCCTGCGTATAATCCGCGGATCAAACAATCATTTTTCGACCCAGAAATTTTATTAAATAAAATATAACTTTTCAGATCGCCGTAAATATTTGCCTTCATTTACGAAATAAAATTTCTGGGTCGAAAAAGAATTGTTTGATCCGCGGATTATAGGCAGGAAATTAGGGTACAATCAAATCACCCCATTATATTAAAAAATGCTCTCATTGTATTATAATTTAGAAAAATGTATCTATTTTACAAACAAAAAAAATATTTTTTTCTCGTCAGTTATGAAAATTGAGCAAAGTATTATCATTAAAGCAATTTAAAATTTCTCCCTTAATATTTTTCGTTTCCGGTACATAACGATTATGTTATCTTAAACAGTATGTAAAAAGAGTTATAAAATATGTACCATATATTAACTTGAATACTGTGTCAGATAAAGCACCCAGCCAGAAATTCTTGGTTACTCATTAATTCCATGACCATTCACATTAAAATTTGATTACATCGCATTTCCTCTTCCAAGCTTCAAAGTTCATTAAAATAATCACAGCTTTCAAATTAAACAGATAAACTCTCCGCTGGAATTAAAGTTAATAAGCAATTTCAACTCAACTTGCTTCTTATCATCAGAATGTGGTTTTAATAAATGGACTTTATAATTATGAAATATTAATTAAATTGTGTTCGACAATAAATAAAATCTTATTTTTTAATTCATAAATTATTTGATTAATTAATTAAAAGGTCTTTCGAAAATGATGATCTGGAATATAATTTAGTACATTTAGTGGAGCAAGCATATTTGCAGAATCAGTGAAAGACTTGTAAGATTTATGTTTCATTATCTCAACAATACAATCTTAAAACTTTTTATGATATTGATATTTGATAGCATTTGATCAATTTCTATTCACGAAAATAATGTGTTGTTGCTGTTTGGAATATTGTGTTGTTATTGTTTACTTCCTGTTCAAGGAAATAATGTATTGTTTTTATGGAAAAAAAATTAAAAAGTACAAGAAAAGTAAAATAATAATAATAATAATAATAATAATAATCATTTTAACTAAAAAAATATAATTTCAACTAAAATAAGTAAGAATATTAAAAAAATACACTGTTTTGATAAAGATTCAATGTTTTCCTGAAAATCACGTCTGATTTCGTAAACAAAATTTGTTTGTCTTGATTATCAAAAATAACTTCTTTTTTATGTCTCGTAGCAAGTGCGAACTAGTGAATTTATAAAAATAAAATTGTACATTTTTCTAGGCATAGTTTTTTAACAAGTGTAAATATGATAGAAAAAAAAGTATTTTTTAAACGATCCAATCATTCACGTATAAAAACATTTCATATTTATTTACTTAGAAGGTGTCACAAATAAAAATTAAATTAAAAAGTTGACATGTTTCGGTTCATTCATAAGAACCGTATTCATAACATATAAAATCAGTAGAAAATTAAATGACACTGGATATAAATATAATTTAAAAATCAAAACAAAACATTGCGCCCCCTATGATCGTGCTTATAGCCATTGTCACCGCGGCATATAAATATAATAAATTTTGACCATATATTAAATTTAATGTGTATAAAATTAAAATTAAAAAAGTAGAAAAACTAAATGACTCTGGATATAAAGGTAATTTAAAAACCCCAAAACACAAAATATTGCGCCCTCTATGATCGTGAATAGCCAATGCCACCGCGGCTCCTCCTATTAGACTCACCCTTTAAATATTTATTAAGTAATTCTAACCACAAATTCGGAATGTCATAAGAATAAGAATCATTACAAACCCTATCCCTCCTAGAATATATCTCTATGGATTCACGATCATTAATTTTCGGAATAAACTTGAAATGAACACTAATCTACTATCTTTAAAACAAATTTTAACCCCCCTCTTTAAAAAAAATCTTGATAACGCAGTCTTATCCCTACCAAATTTTATGTCACATTCATGATCTTTCTTTCTAACCCCAAACTTTCTACCTGTCATACCGATATAAAAATTAAAATCCCCCTTTTCATTCTCATATGGAATTTCATACACCCCTGCTAGATCATCTTGTGGAACCGGATCAAAAGCTCTGTATAGAAGATGTTTTAACTTAGGAGGTGGCATAGCAACTAATTCTATTTTAAACTTTTTTAATTTAGCTTTAAGCTTCTCAAAATTACCCTTTATGTAAGGAAACGATAGTCTTTTAGTAAAATTTGTTTTAAAGATAGTAGATTAGTGTTCATTTCAAGTTTATTCCGAAAATTAATCATCCGTGAATCCATAGAGATATATTCTAGGAGGGATAGGGTTTGTAATGATTCTTATTCTTATGACATTCCGAATTTGTGGTTAGAATTACTTAATAAATATTTAAAGGGTGAGTCTAATAGGAGGAGCCGCGGTGGCATTGGCTATTCACGATCATAGAGGGCGCAATATTTTGTGTTTTGGGATTTTTAAATTACCTTTATATCCAGAGTCATTCAATTTTTCTACTTTTTTAATTTTAATTTTATATACATTAAATTTAATATATGGTCAAAATTTATTATATTTATATGCCGCGGTGGCAATGGCTATATTCACGATCATAGGGGGCGCAATGTTTTGTTTTGATTTTTAAATTATATTTATATCCAGTGTCATTTAATTTTCTACTGATTTTATATGTTATGAATACGGTTCTTATGAATGAACCGAAACATGTCAACTTTTTAATTTAATTTTTATTTGTGACACCTTCTAAGTAAATAAATATGAAATGTTTTTATACGTTAATGAAAAAAAAAGGTGAAGTGATTTTGTTTTAGTTTTTGAAAAAACGAAAGCTAACAATAGTTTTAACATTGAATTTTATCGATCCAATCATGTTTTTTAATTTGATATTTTGTAATTAATTGTAATTAGAATAAATCATTAATTTGCTGAAATGTATCTTTTAATTATTGCACCCTTTTTAAAGTTTTCCATTTTTCAGTGTTTAAAATGTTTAGTGGTCACAGTTAAACATGCATTTGGCAGATTCGCAATTATGGTCTGTAACATAATCAAATCCATTGCCGTTGTAATAGCGTGACAATTGTAGCAAAACGAATATCTGGTCAGGTATAACCGGAGGACAGTAAACGGGGAATGACTTAAAATTAGTCTGCTCGTATTAATTGATAATTATGTTATAAAAATATTAAAACGTTCGACTGCTAACAGAAATACACTGGTATGCACAAGTGATAATCCATTCAAACATATAAATAAACGAAGCGCCAAAAATATATAGTGCAAAAAACACTTTATTTATTATTGCAAACCAGTTTCGGTAGCTATAACGTACCGTTATCAGTGAAAATTATGATCGCTTAGAAAAGAAAATTGTCGAAATATAAGTTCGAAAAGTGGATTATCTAACAAAGCTCATTAGCCAATAAAATCACAGTAAATCCTAGGCAACAACCAATAAGAAGAACAGAAGACTTTGACAGTGATCCCCTTCTCCAATATATATTTCGGCAATTCATATCAATCATAATCTGCACTCATGACGGTACTCTATGGCTAAAAAAATTAATTTGCAATAAGAAATAAGGTGTTTTAGAGCTTTATACATTGTTATTTATTTATTTATATTGCACTGCGCGAAATAATGTCGGATTGTAACACTCCAACATATTTAGAAATAGTTTATTGTCCTGTTTATCTGTCCGTATAGCAGACTCTCTCAAAATGACTGTGCATAAAAATCGTCCAAATCACATGGAATGGATAAATGTTATTGGTTTTACTATGATGTGATTGGTATTGAGTATAAAGTGTGTAGAGCATTTGGTTTATTTACAGGGGTTCTCAAAGAATTCCATTATATAGCAATCTAAATGAGAAAATCGATTGCCATGTATTTTAATGATATTACGGTATTTTAAGCATATTGTAATATATAAACTTCGTTTACTAAAAGGTTCTTACTATAGAACCCGATGTTCAAAGAACTTATCGTTTATTTACAGACCGACTCAAAAGAATTTTTAATCGAAAAAAAGAAAAATATTTGAACTATTGAAGCCTACGAAGAGTAATTGCTAGGTATACATTTTAATAAAACATTTTCATAAATATTCTATATTAATTGAGAGAGGTGTTACAAAAATTTTAAAAAATAACATTGATATGTTTCGGATCCGTCTAAAATGATCCATAATCATAATAAAAAATAAAAATAAAATTCAAATTCAAAATGTTTCACGGTCAATACAAATGACATGCGACAAAGAGATATAAATAACAAAAACAACGTGTTCTATTGTAAAAATTAAACTAAAACAGACCATAATCTAAAATGAATTTCCAACTTGATACATCTCATTCAAACTTTCACGAGGATTTTGTTCATTTATTCTAACCATAACTTAGGAATAATAAAGGAAACGGTATCATTCCAAACAAAATTTTTACGCGTATAAATTTCAATGGACTCTCTTATAATAAACTTACGTCAATAATTTGATACGAAACATAATTTGTTTTCACTAAACAGTATTTTTATCCCCTCATTTAAATATGTTCGAGATAAGGGAGTGTTAGTACTTTCTAATTTGTTATCGGATTTATGTTCACCTTTTCTAATTCGACGCTTTCTCCCAGTCATACCTATGTAATAATTTAAGTCACCTTTTCTGTAATATAATGTATTTCATAGACTCCTTCAAGATCATCATGTCTTGTAAGATCCACTTGCTTTTTAAGTAAACACTTTTATTTTGGAGGCGGCGTTGTAATCAATTCAATATCAAACTTCTCAAAACTGCATTTCAGATATGGAAATGAAACTCTTTAAATTTTCTAGGATCTCCCTCTTTATTGAAACTTTCAATTAATTTTTATGCCAGATATATGTTTTTAAACTTGACTTGTGCTTGTAAATTTAACTGCTTTTTAAAAATATTGTCTGATGTGAGTAAATTCCGTGCATCATATGCAGGGTTGCACAAAAATTCTCAGCAACTTTCGTTTATTGGTGGACATTGCTACATGGAAATTTAGAACTATGATATGCATGTATCTGAACTATCTTTCAGTTGATTTATCCTTATTTATTTATGAGAAGAAATCACATTTTCAGTTTTTTCTTTATTAAACTTTTTACTGAAAATCTGAATATTCAAAAATATAAACGGAAATAGATAGAGAGCCAAGTAGCAAATTATTTACAAGAAAAAAGAAAAAAAATCACATTCGAAATGCAGTTTTTAAAAAAAAAAATCGCTCTGGGAATTCAGGATAAATGTTTTTGAAAATATTCCAAAATTTCGTATATCGGGAAAATAAATTCAGATTACTTTTAAGTGTGGGAAATTCAAATGTCCAATGAAATTGCAAGTTACAAGAAACATGCAAATTATCATCATAAAATGAAAAAATATCAATCGTCGGACTTACAATATCGGAAAGTCAATCGTCCGTTGTTGTTTGTTTATATGTGATCATAGCGGATATATCGTGCGTTTGCTGGATCCACATTCTTTAATTTAAATGTAAATATAATGTGTAAATAATTTTGCATATAAAGAATTTTAAGTATTATTAGTCGTAGTAATTGAACCAGCGATATAATGAGTATTTTAAATATACTCGCATCATTCGACAATTCGTTCGAAAGTTGAAATTGCATGAGTATGATCGCTATGAAACCCTTATGTGTTATAGGGATTTATTATTGAATATTCGGTATTGAAAATGAACAGTTTAGTATTTACGTTTCATCTACAGAGACATTCATAAGTATCCTGTTCCATTACGGTCTATGAACAAAATCTTTTGCAGTGTATTTTTAATGATATTACACTATTTTAACCGTATTGAAATTGATATATATCACTGAGGAGTACTACAAGATTCTTATGGAGTATGGTGCGTTTAGAATTTATTGTCCCTTTGCAATAAAAAACAGAAGAAATTTAACAATAATTGAAATATTAAAACCTTCGAAGTATAATTAATTATTCTTCGAAGCAATTCTTATAAGCTTCTTACAGCAATCGCTGTAAGTGCCTTTTCAGGTGAAATATGCGTTTTTGAATACAATTACAATTTAATTTTTACTTGATGTTTATAAAATTTATAGATCAAGGTTGTACAAAATTTCTCAACTAGATCCATTTAATGGGTGAAAATTCATGATTTGAAAATTTTTACCGTGCTATGCGATTAATTGAACAACATTTAGCTCACTAAGTAGTATATAATTATAACCATACAACATGTACAGGGCTGTGCCAAAAATATCGTGTATTTACTTGATATTCATGGTAATTTCAAAAATAGGACATTCAAATACATTATGGTTACGCGTTTTCCAAATTGTTCTTTTAGACATTTTTTTACGTATTAAACTATGAATATTTGTTAAAATATTGAAAGTGTTTTGGAAAATATTTCATCATCTTTGCTGCTTGCATGATTTTACGTTTTTGACTTGTAGTCTGCAATGTTTGTTTAAATTACTATTCTTTGAACTATGTAATATATAACATATGATATAAACGTTTCTAATTAAAATAAAAAATATTTTTGAGAGAAAAACTGGAGAATTGCACATACGAAATTAAAAAATGCAAGAGAATATGTTTGCAATATTTTTACTGCTCAGATAACTCATCTCAATAATGTGAGACAAAACATTTTTACTCAAGGAGGTGCGGGATATATTTTAAATTTTTTTTTATTTATCGAGTTAAAATGTTCAATATTTTTGTGATGATTAACCATAAAATTTGTAAACAAAATCACCCGATAAAACTTCCCAAGTTCTTTGATTTAAAATCTAAAATTCACAAACTATGCGTGATGGTTTAAAATTTGTATAACTCAAAATATTGTTTGTAGAATTTCAATTTTTTTTCCTTTAAATAAATAGAAATATTTAAATTTAAATTTTGATTCAGAATGTTTACAAATAATAATATAAAAATGTAAATAACAATATTTATTTTATTCAAAAAGAAGTGACATTTAAAAGAAAACTATATTTTCAAAAGTAAACATATATATGTATATGCGGTAAATGCAACAGTAGGGGCCACTTAAGGACATTTATCTAATAGCTAAAACCTTGTGTGGAAGATTACAATAATTAAAATCAACGTTTAACACACAATACATAAACTCACACCACATACGTATACGTTTCACGAGTACCAGGGCTCGCTTCCTCAGTGTATAAAAGTTAAAATGTTAAAAAAAGGGGGGTTCTGTTTTTAAACTTTTTAACTTTTATACACTGAGGAAACGAGCCTTGGTGCTCGTGAAACGTATACGTATGTGGTGTGTGTTTATGTATTGTGTGTTAAACGTTGATTTTAATTATTGACATTTATCTAATTATTATTAAAGTACTAGTGAATTTAAAAAAAAAATATTTTTTTTAGTCCTTAACTTTATGTATCATTTATGTATCATGTACCTTTATGTACCTTTTTCTAGTCCTTACCTTTATGTATCAGAATAAACATTCAAATTTTTAAAATATATTCTCTAGTACAAATGAAAAATAAAAAAATGTTACCTTCCTCTATGCTCCAGTAGTGGGCCAAGTAAATTTCTGATGGCGATTGAAGGCCAGGTGATCAGTGCTGAGTCGACTGTGACCTGGTCTTCAATTGCCGTCAGAGCCACCTATTGTTTGAAATTCGAACTAAAATAAAAAAATTACAGTAAAAAAGACTCCTAACATTATACATAACCCTCCTGCAAAAATTTTTTAAATAGCTCTCACCGTTTGCAAGTTATTGAATTTTAAATAGGCTATCTCCTTCAATTTTACCCCTAGACCAACACTTCCAATTGGAAAGTTTCATAAAAAAAGGTGAATTTTTTATAAGATAAGTTGCAACTCCATGGGGGGTCTATTTTGAAAATTAGGAAAATTAAATTTATATACGGCCCCCAGAGGAAAAAACTTCCAAATAGAAAAATTTTCCTTATCCATTCTGGAATTGAGCAACAAAAAAAAAAAAAAAAAAAAAATTCATCTCGATATCTTCAAAACTCAGAGAGTTATGGCAATTTTAATAAAACGAAAGATTTCAAGGGATCAGACACAAATTGAAATGCGTGTAATTGAAGAAACAATGTTGCTGTAATGTGTCAAGGAAACATTTATTTTATTTATTTATTTATAGTGTAAGTTTTGTGATGGTTAACCATAAAATGTTTAAGCATTATAACTCCAGACTTCTTAATAAAATATTTTTAAAAAAAATTAGAGTAAATGAAAGTTGTTATAACTCAAAATATTGTTTGTCGCGTGAATTTTTTTTCTTTAGATTAAATGAAAATATTTCATTTTCAATTTTGATTCAGCATTTTAAATAATATTTTATTAAATAAAAGTATTTAAAATAGCAATATAAAAGAGATGCAATTTTTTTTATACAAATCATATATTCAATTGAGGGGATTTGTATTGAGGTGAAAACTTCTTTCGGTGCGTTGGGCATTTGGGGGGGGGGGAGTGTTAAAAAACTATTGAACTCGCTGGACTGTTACCATAACCAACGGTTATTGACTTCTGTTAGTTTAAAAATGAGAAATACTGGAATAAAAACATTTGATGCAGAAAAGTGCATTTTGTTTTAAACAAAGATGGACTCCGAATGTTTAAATAAGTTTTTAAAAGTTTCTAGTTGATTAACTCCGTCTTTTATAATCTCGATTTCAGATTTTGTTTAAGTTTTGCCATTCGCACCTTCTTTAATTACTGTTTAAATGCGTCAGTTGATTTAAACCACATTTTTTTTTATCACGTCGATTTCATTTTTTTATTGTTTTGGCCCTGTCAACTTCATATTTTTCTTGTTAAAATTGCTATTGCAGTATTAAGGTGCATCTAATTACGGGTGACACTCTCCGTATAATTCTGGAGATACAGCTATTGCGAAAATCGCACAAAAGCCTATACAGTAGCGGCCACCTGTTAAGCGATTCACATCAAAAACTAATGAGTACCAATTTATATCAAGGGCTAAGTAAACACAATTTTTTATTAAATTCCGTGGATTAGTTCTTGAGATAGAGCGCTCAGAAAATTTGTGTCATATACAGAGATACAGGAGCAGTGACTCACAGACAGAAATTTGGTAAAAACATGTTTTTCTGTATCTCTGAGCCCTAAAACGTATGAATCCGTCGAAAACCGGAATTCAAAATTTTCATGAATCCAATACTTTCTTCTTGTTAAGATAGAAGAAAATAAAAATAGGTTTAAAACCATCATAAATTTTGAAGCTGAATAGTAAAAAGTTGATTTTTGAAAATACTTCGGTGTAATTTATTAAAATGTATTTCCAATGATTCCGTTAATAGAAGTATCGTTATCACTATTACTATTTTTACTAAACCTATTGCCTGCGGCAATAAGTTTTTAAGACTCATTTAATGAGAATTTAATTAATATCACTTAATTTAATAACACTTTTAATAAGTGTTTAATAAGTGATAAATAATGGTCCGGCCAATGGGTCGTTTCAGTTACGAGGCTGGCGCCAAGCTCGAGATATTGCAGATATCTAGCATATTTCAAAGAAGTTTAAAGCAAAAACCTATACGCTTTTATTTTATATCTAAAGGTTAAAATATTGTCTTTGATCGACATTTAATAATGCGTAAATTTATGGTCGATCCCTAAATTGTATTTCAAATGAACTGATATCGCTTAAGTGGTGTAACTCACGAATTTTGGAAAATTTTGGATTTTAATATCTTTCGAGGATTTGTAGATATCGACATGATTTTTTTTTGTTGTTGTTGTTCAATTCAGAAATAGATAAGGAAATTTTTTCTAATTAGAAGTTTTATCCTCTGCAAGCCGTATAAAAATTTAATCTTCGTAATTTTTAAAATAAACTCTCCCCCCATGGAGTTGCAACTTATCTTATAAATAAATTGACCTTTTTTTATGAAACTTTGCATTTAGAAGTATAAGTTTAGGGGCAATATTTAAGGAGATAGCCTATTGTTTCGACATTTATGACTCACTCTGTATAATGAAATTGATATACGTTGCTGATATTTATTACTAGTTACTTCTTGAAGATATATAATCGTATCAAATTTTGTTTTCATGCTTTTTGGCCTAAAAGTTTAACAGCTATACACCAAGCTCTGAATATATATTAAATTTATTATAGTACGAACACACCTCATTTGCCCCGTTTGGCGTGTATTGTCCAACTTCTTTTTACTTTCTTCTATCTTAGAAGAAGAAAATATTGAATTAATGAAAATTTTCGAAATCCAATTTTTGACGGATTTACACGTTTTAGTGGTAAGAGATCCTAAGAAACATGTTTTTACGAAATGTTCGCCTTTAAGTGTGTCAGTCAGTCTATCTGTCTGTATGTATGTGATAAAAATTTTTAGGCGTTCTATCTTAAGAACAAATGCACGGATTTCAACAAAACTTCTAATAGATCTTGATATAGACTAGACTTGATTAGCTTTTTGGTGTACATCGCTCAATAAGTGGCGCTGTTCTGCGGCATTATTCACAATTTCCGCGATAGCCATATCTCAAGAACTAGAGCATGGATTTTCATAAAATTTTAGACTTTGTTAGTGCTTTATATAACATGGTGCTTATTTACGTTTTGATGCAAATCACTGAAATGTTGGCGCTGCCATGGTGCATAATTCGTGATTATCGCAATAGCCCTATTTTAAGAAATAATTCACGGAATTTCACAAATCGTTAGATTCTGTGAGACCCTGATATAAACTAGATCTAATTAGCGTTTGGTGTATATTGCTCAACAAGTGAGGCTGTTATGTTACATGACTTACTTCTCTTCTTATAAAACTTCAATAGTCATATTTCAAGAACTAATGCATGGATTTTCATAAAACTTTACATTTAGTTATTACTTGATATAAAATGGTGCTGCTTACGTTTTAGTGAAAATCGCTCTGCAGGTGGCGCTGCTATGATGTATTATTTGTGATTTTCACAACAGCTCAATCTCAAGAACTAGTACACGAAAGTTTCTAAAACTTCAGATTCAGTTAGTCCCCGATATAGATTATTGTTTTTTCTGTAAATTGGAATGCAGGTGGAGCTGCTATGCTGAATTTTGTTTTTCCGAGATCTCAATATATCTCAAGAATTATTGCAAAGATTTTCATGAAATTTCAGATTCAGTTAGTATCTGATTAAACATTGATCCTGATTAGTTTTTGGTGTACATCACACAACATGTAGCGCTGTTAAGCAGTTTTTTTTAAAGATTTTGCAATAGTTCTATCTCAAGAAATAATACACGGATTTTTATCGAACTTCAGATTTAGCTATATATGACATAAGTTGTTGATGATTACATTTTGATTTAAATCAACTAACCGGGGGCGCTGCTATGCTGCATTTTTCAGGAAGTATAAACATGCATAAGATAGAAGAAAATTTTGGGAAGGCCAAATCTGACTAGTTTTAGAATTATTTTCTGCGTTTTTTGTTTTTTGCTTTTTTTAGAAGAAGAAAGTATTGAATTCGTGAATATTTTCGACTTCCGGTTTTCGATGTATTTACATGTTTTAGAGGTCAAATATTCCAAAAAACACATTTTTATAAAAAATGTCTATTTGTGAATGTGTCAGTCTGTCACCCTGTCTGTCTTTCAGTCTCTCTGTATGTGACATAAGATTTGTGGGCACCCGATGCACGGAACTTAATAAGAATTTATGTTCAGATAGTTCTTCATATAAACTGGATCCGACTTTTTTAGTGTATATCGCCTGAAAGGTGGCGCTACTATTCTGCCTTTTTCACTATTTCGACTATGGCTAAATCTCAAGAATTAATGCGAAAATTTTCATGAATCTGCAGATTCAATTAGTGCTTGATATAAATTCATATTCTTTTATTTTTGGAGTAAATCGCTCAATAGGTTGCGTGACTATATGGCATTTTTCTTGATTATCGCAATAGCTCTATCCCAGAAATTAATGCACGGATTTTCATCAAACTCCAAATTCAGTTTGTTCCTAGTATAAATTAGTATTCTTTAGTTTTTGGTGTAAATCCTTTAACATGTGGGGCTTCTATCTACTGTTTATTATTGTTATTATTATTATTATTATTGTTATTGTTTTTGTTGTTTATTTATTTATTTTTTTTTTTTTTTTACGATTTCTGCGATGATTCATCTCAAGCACTATTGCACGGATTTTCATCTAATTTCATCAAATTCGTTCAGATTCATTTAGAATTTGAAATAAGTTGCTCCAAATTAGATTTTGGCGTAAATTACCAAACCCATGATGCTGCTATGTTTCACTTTTCAGGAAACATTAACGAGTATGACATTGAGGAAATTTTTGGGATTGCAACATCTTACAAATTTCCTTATATATTTACATATACTGATACATATATTCACACTAAGCTGTGAATTGAACTATGAAAAAAGACACCAATCATAAATAGCGAAAGTTAATTTGACATTCGTTTAAAAATCCTGTTTAAGCTCTATATCTAAATTCTCGGTTTTTGAGGTTATACTATATAATGGTTTTTAATTTACCACATTTGCCACAAATTTTCTTAATATCTCTTAATTTACAGTTTTAACCATTGACCTTTCGTTAGAGTGTCACCCTTATCATATTGTTTTTTCAATGTTTTATAAGACATTTTATAAGAAATTTTACACTGAAATATTTTTCAAAATTAGTTTTTTTTCTGTATTGTGAATTAATTAATTCAAAGATTTACTGTTTATCATTAAATGAAGAGTTTTTTGGTTTTTCATATTTAAGCATCTTTAGCAATTATTTCCTACATTTATTTAGAGTCAATTCATAAAACTGTGTATTTTTAAAACTTTGTGAAATTATGTTCTACATAAAATGAATTTTTCTTTACTTTAATACTTTGTATAGTAATTTTTTATGAATAATCTTTTGCAAAAAACAGCTTCTTTTAAATGACATTTTCTTTTAATATGTAAACATCTGATAGTTATAAAAGCGAATAATATGAAAAAAAATAATCCTTTCAAATATATTTGTGTATTTTTAGAAGGAAGAGTGTTAAAAACATCCCTATATTTATTCCAAATATATACATTCTATTCATAACACACTAAAAAAAAAATCATTTTAGCAAATGAATTTTTTTCCTGATTGTTTTAAACATTATCTCAATCATAATTTATTCTGAAAGAAGTAAAGTATATATTTTTAATACATAAGTAAAAATTACATTTTTAATTTTTAGTGTTTCAATTTGTCGATAAAATTTCAAAACTATTTTTTTACAGCAAAAATATATTAAATGTTATTTACTGTGAAAACTTTTGATATTAATAAAAAAAATAAGATTCTAATGTAAGGGGAAATTAATATTATTAACTTCATTTTTCTGTGTATTCTTCTTAAAGATTCTTCTAAAGAGTTCTCAAACTATTTTCAAAATCGTGTTTAATTTAATATTTTATGTGTTAAAAGCTAACTTACACTGTAAAAAAAAGGGGGTCGAACTACTAAAAAAACTTTAGTGATCCTTGTAATTACTAAAAAAATTTTAGTAATCTCAGTCGGTTACAAAAAAATCTGTCAGAAATATTAGAAAAAAGTTAACAACAAATAGAGTTAATAGTTTTACATTTTCAATAGCTCTTACTAGAACTCAGTTGGTGTGGCCTTGATAGCATAGTGGTTATAGAAATGGACTCCAGGCTAAAAGGTCCTGGGTTCAAAACTTATCACCGCCAAATACGCCCCGAATGTATGTAATGTCTCGTTAATAAAGGGATTATGAAACTCCTGTCGGAGCACTTAGGAATGTTTGGTGCTGCCATCTATTGTGGTTTTGCCGAAAATCTTCCGCTTCAGAAGTCTGGATGTAGCTCGAAGGAAGCTCCTGCCATTCCGGCGCACGTAATAGTTATTAAAAATATTTTTGATTATTTTTATTATTTTTATATTTATTATTTTTAATAGTAATTAAAAATTACTATTAAAAATATTAGTAATTTTGGAGCTATTACTAAAATTTGCTTGGTGGCTCATACTAAAAAGTTTTAAGTTAGTTATACAAAAAATTCTTTTGTTCAGTTTACAAAAGAAATGCTTGTTTCACTTGCAAAAAAAGGTTTGTAATGGTTACTAAAAAATTCTGTGGAATACAAATTTACTAAGAAATTTTTAGTAACCTATTGAATTTTTTTTTACAGTGTAGTCTGAATAAAAATTTAACACTTCATTTAAAATTAAGTAAATACTACCAAAAAAAAAAAAAAAAAAAAAAACAAGACTAATAAAATGACAGCCATCTTTTAAGAAGTATATACAAAAAATAGCAGTTAAAAATATTAATTTCACGAGAGATAGTTTAAATATACGACTGCACCAGACGCTCATTAACTTTACATCGGTGAGGAGAATTCGGAAACTGAGTGATCTGTACCTTTAAGAATGGTCAAAAATGATTTACACTGTAAAAAAAAAAAAAAAAAAAAAAAAAAATCTGTAAGGTTACTAAAAGTTTTCTAGGAAACTTGGATTGCTGAAGCTTTTTATCCAACGGCAACAGCAAAAGTGCATGTAACAGATACAGTTTTGCACTGAAAAAATCAAAAATTCTGTAAGGTTGCTAAGAATTTTTTAGGAAACTGGGATTCCAAGAATTTTTTATGTAACTACAACAAATGTTACAGCTGAAATTTTAGTAAAGTAACTGTAATTTTTGTAGATTCGTTTGTAAAGTTACAGATTTATGTAGCTTTACAAAAAATAACTCTGTAGATTTACATATTTCCTTGTAAGGTGCACAGGTAAAATGTTAGTAAGCATACAGATTTCATTTAGTTTGAGACTTATAGAGACTTTGAAATATATTTACGTTGAAAAACCCGTTGTAATGTATCAAAATTTTTCGAATAATAATAGGGAGTGCTATACACATATAAAAAATTCGTAACTTTTATTTAACCTTTGTGTGAAAATCTAAAAATTTCACTTTATAGAATTTTAAAAATTCCAGTAATTGAGTCATCTCATTATGTTCTTACGATACATTAAAGTAAATTTTATCATAGCAAACGCGGTGGCGTTTGGTATAATATGTTTAAGAAATAGAAAATGCGAACGTCTTTTTGAAATTTCTGGCGAACCAGTTGACGTACGACAGTGATTTTGTTTTCAAAAGATAGAAGTCAACGAGACGAATAAAATGATAGCATTTAAAAAAATATCGTAATTTACTGTAGTTTCTTATTTAACTTTTAACAAAAAAATGAAGACGAAAAATTCAACAAGCAATAGCTAACGTTATTATGGATGGATTAACTTCGTTTTTGGCTTATTTTTATCGTCTTGATAAAACTAAGAACAGTTTTTTTTTCATCTTTGTATGTTTGACGGTTTCTGAGATAATCGAATTTATGTCTTAAAACTCCAATTGAATATTGTATTTTGCTGTTGCGATTGTAGTTTTTTGTTTATTCATTGCCACCAAATTTAATATAAAAAATTGTTATGTATGTATCATAATTCATTCAAATTAAACAAATCACGTGAAAAACATGGTTATTTGTTATTATTGCGAAGCTTTTAGTTTCAGTTCTTTAAATAATAAAGGGAACTTACGTATTAACGCCACCGCAGCAGAACTTGTGCTAATGCGCTAATAAAGAGCAATCTTTTTTTTCGCACGTGCACAAAAATAATGGCATCAAAAAATGAGCAAAAAAAATGCACTAAAAGGCACTAAAAATACACTAAAAGGCACTAAAAAACATTAAAAAAGCCCTAAAACACTATAAAATGGCGTCAAAAATAAGCAAAAAACAAGGCAACAAGGAATCCAAAAGATAACTTCGGTGGCGTTAATACGTAAGTACCTAATAAAGTTGTGAACGCAGTGTTATTTTTTTTTGTTCGAATCCATGGTTAATTTTTCAAATAACATGCATTTCATCTGCCCATGGGATGATTTTCTCGAGTGTTCTAACATTTTGAATTTTAGACTAGCTTCAAGACCCCGCCCCAAACTTTGGCTCTTATCACAAATGCACCCAAGAAATTCCCCATGCTGCCGATAATTTGCCTTTTCTAAACGGAAGATATGGTTTCTTGATTTCCGTTTTTTGATTTCCGTTCAAACAAACAGGCAGAGAGACAAACAAACAAACCGACAAACAAACATACAAACAGACAAACAAACAGACAGAAAAAACAAACAAACAAATAAACTAACAAACAAACATACAGACAAATAAAAAAACAAACTGACAAACTAAAAGAAAAACAGACAAATAAACAAACAAATGTAAAAATAAACAAACCGACAAACAAACAGAAGTCAATACAAACAAACCGACAAACAGACAGAAAAACTGACAAACAAATAAACCGACAAACAAACAAACCGACAAACGAACAAACAAACCAACAAACAAACAGACAGATAGACAAAAACAGACAAACAAACACACAGACAAACGAACAAACCGACAAACAGACATACATGCAAAAACAAACAAACAAACAGACAGACGAACAAAAAACCAACAGACAGACAGACAAATAAACAAACAAATTAACAAACAAACAGACAGACAAACAAACATCGCTGGATCCCCGAAACTTTCTGTGCAGGAAACACTAAAATGCACGAAACTCGCCAACGCCGCAATCACTAACCTGTGTATGAGAGCTGCGCGCCCATTAAAACCAAAAAAACATCATTGGATCCACGAAACTCGCGGTGCAGGAATCACTAAAATGTATGAAACTCGTCAACGCCGTAATCACTACCGCGTGTATGAGCGTTGCGCGCCAATTAAAACCAAAAAACCATCACCGGATCCACGCAACTCGCTATGTAGGAATCACTAAAATGTGCGAAACTCGCCAACGCCGCAATCAATGACGCGTGTATGAGTGCTGCGCGCCCATTAAAACAAAAGAAAAACATAACTGGATCCACGAAACTCGCTGTGCAGGAATCACTAAAATGTACGAAACTCGTCAACGCCGCAATCACTAACGCGTGTATGAGCGCTGCGCTCCCATTTAAATAAATAAATAAACATTTAAATAAAAAATAAATTAAATAAATAAATTTAAATTTATTTAAATCAATTAATTAATTAAATTAAATAAATCCATTTAAATAAATACATTTCTAAAATGAGCAAAATTGTTGTTATTAATGCAGGTATCAAACTATTAATCTCCATTTTCGGCAGCATGGGGAATTCCATGGGTGCATTTGTGATAAGAGCCAAAGTTTGGGGCTGGGTCTAGACGCTACTGAATTTTAGTAGTAGAAAAAAATGGGAAAAAACAAGTACATGGGGAAAAAGTATCTGGGAAAACCAAAATTTCTCTTCAGGAACTAAACGTAAGATTTTTTAATTATGATCATATAATGTCCTAATTTACATAAGGAAAAGATATAGAGTAAAACAAAAACTTCAGATTCTGTCCATATCTTCAATAGCATTCAATTGATTTTAAATACGGATGTGATGTCAAATAAACATAAGGGTACCTAAGTGGCACGAATTTTTTTTTTTTTTTTTTGCCTGATATGATAACCGAGCTAGTGTTTATTAAATATATATATATATTTACCTTTATTTAATTTTTGTTAAATTTTATAAATGATTTCATTCTGTAGTTATTAATTAAACTTTTCAATACTACTTGATTATCCTGTCGACCAAACTGTACAAATCAATTGATTCAGCGTGTAATTCATATTGGCATAATTTTTATTTTAAATATCGAAAAAAGAAATAAATTAGTAAAACATCAATAAAAGTACAAATAAAAAGTTGAATTCAAAATCACATTACGGCATAATAAACATCCGTAACCTATTTAATGTAAACTGAATGTAACATTTATGATAATCCGTTATTGGCATTTAATTTTATAATTTGGTGATAATTTTTTGGTCGAAGGGCTAATCAATTATCACCGGTTTTTATTCATTATTATTTTCTTTTGAAAATAATAAAAAATAGTTAATAGAGGTACTACTTGATTATCCCGTCGACCAAAAAACCATCGCCAAACTATAATATTATATGCCAATAATGGATGATCGTGAATGTCGCATCCAATGGCATTAAATACGGTGCACGTGTTTAAAACGCCATTAAAAGATTTTTATTTCGACTTTTTTTTGTATTTTTTTATTAAGATTCTACAAATTAATTTTTGTATTATTTAAAATGAAAATTATGTCTATATGTAATTTCGCTATGAGTTCGGCAATTTGTATTGTTTGGCGAAATTGATGGACGGGATAACTAAGTAGTACCTTAATATATATGTATGTAATTGAAGTTTGAAAACTAAGCTTTTGTGAATTGGCGTCAGAAGAATATCGCACAATGTCGTGCATATATGGCATCTGTGCCAAGAAAACATCAAATGAAAAAGCACATGGTGATGCAAAAAACTTTTGTGATGGTGTGAAGTGAATGTAACATTTATGATCTGCAATTATTGGCATTTAAAAGTATTTTTGTTTGAGATATTGTCGAAAAAGCATCACAAAGATATACTTTCCCTCTCCCTTCCATTTCCAAATGTACTAAATTTAAAATTATGAAAAAAAATCCGAGTTTACTTAAAACCGTGCAAACAAATTATCGTAATTATCCGAATTTTTCTAATAGAAATTCTCAATTTTCCGTTATTAACAAACGCTACTTTAAAATCGCAAATTTAATCGGCTAAATCTCCAAGTTGCATAATGATCATCGCCACTGAATACATAAATAATGCCATATTTGCAAACTTATCGGCCAAAAAACAGTGGAACTTTGTTTTACGGCCTCCTCTGTTTTTGACAAGTTCCGTTTTTGAACAACTTCAGTGATCAAAATTTTACTCTTTAGGCGTAGGATAACTCGATTCGCTACCAAAGTTGTCGAATAGTTCAGTTGGCAACCCTCACATAACTCTTCTCATAAGTCAAGTTTGGGGTAAAGTGCGCGTATCAGAGTACTTTGTAACCTTCAGTACAGTAAAAAATTTAACTTATTGTTTTAATTTTAATCAGTTTTTCGAAAATTTCAGTCTTTATTATAACGTCTAAGAATGAAAAAGCGTTTAGTGATAGCAGTAGTAAGAAGCTTAAGCGAATTACTGATCAATTATAAAAAGAAGTAGTGACAAAACTTAAGAACGATGATAGTGTAATCAAAATAGCTAAACAATACGGTGTAGATGAACCGTCAATTACTCCGATTATAAAGAACTAGTCGGATGTGGCAACCCCAAAACTATTTTCTATCTCATGCATTTAATGCGTCAAAATTCATTATTACAGTGCCAAAATCAAATGACAATAATATGCTCACCGTGAGGATTCTAAAGACATGAAATTCCGAACATTAATTTTTGAATAGGAGTGTTGCGAATATCGGGAAAAATACAGCATACATGCGACATTTGTTGGGAGATTTACCCAAAACACGCAATGAGCAATAATAAAAATCAAAGTGTGTCTAAATCTCAAGTTTGATGAAAATTTGTGCATTAATTCCTGCGATAGAGATATTCTGATAATCGGAACAATTCAGCATAGCAGCGCCATGTGTTTGGTTATTGAAACCAAAACGTAAACAAAGCCAATTCATATAAAGATTAACTGAAGTTTGATGAGACTACGTGCGTTAATTCTAGAGATAGAACTATTGCGAAAATAATGAAAAATGCAACACGGTTAAGCCATCTGTTGAACGATTTAAATGAAAATGTAAACAGCATCAATTTATATCAGGGATTACCTGAATATAATTTTTTTAACCGATGCATTCGTTCTTGAGATAGAGTGCCCAAAAAAATTTATATCACATACAGAAAGTCAGATACAAGAATGGATTATGATCGTGAACTGAGGTTCCACTGTATATTATATAACTATTTAATTACAGTTGGTGATTTCAATGTCAATTTTACAAATAATACTAGAAATGAATTTTCGGTATATTTTCATCCTTGGTTTGACGTAAACCTATTAAAGCTGTATTTAGAGCGACTTTCTCCAGGGAAGATAATTTAATCTATGATTTCCCTGAAAATGTCCTAGAATATTATTCAATAATTGAGATAAGCTATTCCAATAGATATCAGGAAAGAGAAATAAAAATATTTTACTTATTTTTTTTTATTTAAATGGGAAAATTAATTTTTATGTGCATTGACTATAAAATTATGCTTAACAACTTTTGGGTGCCATGATCACAAAAATCTCGCTAATGGCGGAAATATTTCATATTTATAACATCTGATTTTTACAACAAGTAGATGGGAATGCCACGAATCCTATGCGAAAAGAATAAAAATTTCTATTCGCATTATTTTTCTACAAAATATGTATTATCTAAAATTAATTGAATCTGTCAATTTCTGTACGAACAAATTAAAATTAATTTCGTTTTTTCACGTTTTTTGTCCATTGATTAAATAGTTCAATATTGAGCGAAATAAGAAAAGTACTGGGAATATTTAAAAGCAATTGAGGTTTACTTACATTCAATATATAATTATCAAAAAATTTAAATGACTAGTATTAAAAAAATGCTCTGACGAGCACCAAAAAAGATTAATATGTTTTAAAGTATGAAAAAGTGTTTGACAAGATCTTGTAATTGAGAATGAGAAAGAACAAAGGGTCCCTTCTTGGCTGCAATTCACTGTCAATGCCAAATTTGAAAAAATCATATTTGCGCTTTTTCCATATAAAAGAAATCAGTCACTGTTACGATAAAATTGTGAGCTGTAAAGGCATAATTAGAAAAGACACAGCGTGATTAAACATGAATGTAAAGCAAAATAGGGCCAGAAACCATAGTTCCCGCAGCCAGTGTTGAATTCATGCACTTTTTTCCGGGAGGGTCTTCTGTGGCTTCGGGGGTGGACACAATAGAGTTCTAAGGGGATTATACTTTTTTACCATTAAAAACACAAAATCTCAAATTTTATTGGGGGGGGGAGAAGCATTTGATACCTTCGGTAGGGAATGTCCCCCCGGCTCACCTCCTGCATTCAACACTGCCTGCAGCGTATCACATTCACGCAGTTTCACCATAAACTGTCGCAGTGTAAAACAGCACAGAAAACTGATTTGTAGTGCAGTTGCAGTGCAGAGTCAAAAATGCAGTTAACATGTAAAGCACGATTGAAAGTTTTACCAGAAAGTAAAGATAGAAAGTTTTACGCAAATTTCTTTTATATGGAAAAAGCGCAAATATTATTTTTTTCAAATTTGGCATGACAGTGAATTTCAGCCAAGAATGGATCCTTTGTTCTTTCTCATTCTCAATTAGAAGCTCTTGTCAAACACCTTTTTCATACTTTAAAACATATTAAAGTTTTTTGGTGCTCGTCAGAGCATTTTTTAATACTAATTTAATATATAAATTATAAGTAATGCGATTCCTAATGATTTTTAGATATTTCACATTATTTTATTCCAAAATATTTTTAAAAGGATAATTTGCATACGATTAAGTTTTTTAATGCAACAAGATTGGAGATGGAAAGTTTCGGTTCTTAAATATTGCTATATTTCATTTGTAAGTTCATTATAGGTGTGCATCGCCTAGTTCTATGAATTACATTTGAAATATTTTATATAAAAAGCTGAATGTAATTATAATTGTTTTGCAAAATAGCTATAAATAATTAGTTTTTTAATTGATTTTATTGGCAATAACCTTCTGAAAATTATTAACTGAATGAGTAAATTTTCTAATGAATTTTCAATTTTTCAGTAGAGCTAATTTAGAGGATGAAATTTTTATGATATTTAACTTTTACATAAAGGGTTAAAAAAGTAGTCCAGAATTCCCTCTTTGCATATGAAAAATAAATTCGTATTAAATAAAAGAGTTTAAAAAAATCTTATCTGGAACAATAGATTTGTCTTTATTATTACAAGTGTGTTTATTTTTTAAAATTATTTTTAACACTCTGATTAGTGTATAAAGAATTCAAAATACCGTGTCGACACAGGAAAAGTCAGTTTTAATTAGGAGTGCGTAATTGAAAATCAATGTAATAGTAGAAAAGAGAATTCAATTACAAGTGCATAATATGATATGCCGGCCAGGCATCACTTTCAGGGACTTTAGAAAAAGTGTTTGAGATTTTCATAATGTGATACTGTTCGACTCAAAGAGAAATTATTATTTAATAGAAACGTAAATTTAATTGAAATTTCTAGTTCATTGCATGACTAAGCATGCTGCACTGAACAGTTCTTACAGTAGAAAATATTTTAGAATGCGAAATACTCTTACAATTTCATATTAATGGGAATGATTTTGTTGAAACATCTTTTTGAGTGTTTTTTCGTCATTTACGAAGATAAATTTCGAATGCAAATAATATGTTTAGGTTTGAGATTTTATGAGACGCCTATGAATAATCTTACTATAATACTTTAAAATTTTTCAAATAATAAATGTGTAAACCGTTCATTTAAAAAAAAATATGCCATTTATATTTGAAAGAAGCCTTTTCTTGGTAAAATTGCTACTTCATGAACTGCAAAGAGGATTCTTTGTTTGTCTATTTTAAAATAATTTCGAGAATTCATTTCATTAAATTTTTCGTTTTTCATTATTAAAATTAATACAAACTATAGTAATTACATAGTCAATTTGGCTTTCCCTCTTTTTCGGACTTTCTCGAAAAATTAACGGTAAAAGTATGTTTTCTATGATTAAGCCCTTCGGGACGGGAAACTTTTACGAAATTTTTAATGTTTTGTCACCGTTTTTAAAAAAATCAGAAATTAGTGGCTTATCGAATCGAGAAAATGCTCTGATTAAAATAGGCAAATTTTACCGTAAAATTTTACTGCTGTTGATAAACTACGATTCATAAACCTTTTTGCGGCACGTATACGTGTCGGTCGTTCCCAAGGGGTTAAAGAAATTATTTGTTTAAAAATGATGGTTAATCTAATGTATAAAGACGAAATTTCCGGACTTTATAATTACTTTTTATAGTAAAGCAATTGCCTATTAATATACTGTGATAGAAATTATTTAAAGGGTCTTGGGAGATTTACTTTTTACCTGGTAGTGCAATTTAGCAATATGTCATATTTAATTTTTTTCTCAGTGCCTACGAAACATACATGCATAAAAATTATAATATAATAAAATTCAATATGTTTCTATTTAAAATATATCCTTGAACTATTCTATATTGAAATTTTATTTTATATTTTTGTGTCTAATTTTGATAAAATAAATAAATAAATAAAATTGTTCTTTGACTGCGCGCAATATTTCTCAAAAACAAATTTACATATAGCTTGGTAAATATCTTTATTTTAAGTTAAAGAATAACTTCCCTAGTAGCAAACCAATATTGGTCCAACGTTGCGCCAATATTTCATCTATTGGAAATATTGCCAATAAAACGTCAATATTTCTCCAATATTGGGATGTTTACATTTTGCCCTTGTTTACCCAATATTCGTAGCCAATATTATGCCAATATTGAGGTTTCATTGGAAATATTGCCAATAAATTGCCAATATTGTACAAATTTTGGCGTTTCATAGGAAATATTTCCAGTGAAATTCCAATATTTAACCAATATTGGCGTTTTATTGGCAATAATTCGAATGAAACCCAAATTGGCATAATATCGCCTACGAATATTAGCTAAATACGGGCAAAATGTAAACATCCCAATATTGGAGAAATATTTCATCCCAATATTGTGCCAATGTGCTAATATTGCTCCAAGATGTGCCAATATTGGTCCAATACTGTTTGGCTACTGGGGTTACATTTCAAATTTAGTATTATAATTACATAGTAGTTTAAAATTGTCAATTTCTTAATTTAAAAAATGTTTTTTTTATTTTATCTTTTAAATTTAAATTTAAAGTAAATAAATAAATATATTGCTTTGAAATTAAGTATAAGGGCAAGATACATTTTATATCATTTATATCATATTATCATTTTTTATATCATATTATATATCATTATCAATATTTTTGGTGGCTCTTGAACCAATAGTTTGTTACAATCTTCTGTGAAGTGAATGCAAAAAAAAAAAAAAAAAAAAAAAAAAAAAAGTTTTAATTATTTATCAATGCAGAATATTAAAAAAATTAAACAGAAGATATATTATGATCTCTATATTAAAAATATTATGCATTTAAGTTTTGTAGGTACTGAGAAAAAAAAAAAATGTGACATGTTGCTAAATTGCACTACAGATAAAAAGCAAGTCTCCTAAGAACCCTTAAAGCAGTCTTTCGCAGACATTTTCCACATTCAAAATCTTATAAAAGGGGCATTAGAAGAATATCTCTACTCGTTTATTTAAATGTAATATTTAATATACACTGGTGGACAAAATTAAGAGATGGGAGGCCTTTTCCCAAATATCTCGGGAAATACTGGATAAAAATAAATGAAAATTGGTATGGATATAACTTATAGCATTACAATAATATGTGCAAAGCAAAAATTAAAGTGCCATTCATTGACAAGAGTTATTGCCAACAGTCTAATGTGGACTGAAATTCATGATGAAAGATGGCAATGAATGTGAGGCTTGTATGGTGTGTGGTCGCCTCTAGTACTGTGTGTGGTCACCATTGACAGATAGACGTATGCACAACGAGTATGCATGCTTTTAATAAGAGAGTTAAAGATTGCTTGTGGAAGACTCTCCCACTTTTCCACCAGAGAAGTTTTTAACTCCGGAATGGTTCTGGGTGGGGGTTGGCGTCTCGCAATAGCCCTGCCAAGAGCATCCCAAGCATGTTCAATGGGGTTAAGGTCAGGCGATTTAGCTGGCCAATCCATTCGATGAATATCCTCGCTTTCCAGGTACTCCTCAACCAGGCGAGCCGTATGTGGTCGGGCATTGTCGTCCATAAAAACGAATTCAGGACCAACAGCATCCCTGAAAAGACGCACGTAGGATTGTAGGATCTCCTGCCTGTACCTCTGGGCATTCACGGAACCAGTGTCAAACACATGGAGCAGTGTGCGGGTATCTTGCATCATCCCTACCCAAACCATCAGTCCTCCATCAGCATAATGGTTCCTTTCCATGATGTTATTGAGATGGTATCGGGTACCAGGCTCCCTCCATATGAATATTCGCCGAGAATCAGGTTGAAGACTGAATCTGGACTCATCTGTGAACAGAACATTAGCCCATTGAAGCTGTGTCCAGTGTTGGTGCTGTGTGCACCATTGTGCACGCTCTCTTTTTTCGAAGGGAGTGAGTGGGATGCAAATGGCGGGTTTCCTGGCATACAACCCTCTTTCACTGAGCCTCCTGGCAACAGTCTTCCTTGAAACTAATGTTCCTGTGGCAGCAGCAAGGTCCCTAGACAGTTGTGACGCTGTAGACGTCCGTTGAGGAGTATCTGGAAAGCGAAGATATTCATCGAATGGATTGGCCACCCAAATCTCCTGAACTTAACCCCATTGAACATGCTTGGGATGCTCTTGGAAGGGCTATTGTGATACGCCAACCCTCACCCAGAACCATTCCGGAGTTAAAAACTGCTCTGGTGGAAGTGTGGGAGAGTCTTCCACAAGCAATCCTTAACTCTCTTATTAACAGCATGCATACTCGTTGTGCATACTGTCTATCTGTCAGAGGTGACCACACACCATACTAGAGGCGACCACACACCATACAAGCCTCACTTTCATTGCCATCTTTCATCATGAATTTCAGTCCACGTTAGACTGTTGACAATAACTTTTGTCAATGAATGGCACTTTAACTTTTGCTTTGCACATATTATTGTAATGCTATAAGTTATATCCATACCAATTTTCATTTATTTTTATCCATTATTTCTCGAGATATTTGGGAAAATGCCTTCCATCTCTTAATTTTGTCCACCAGTGTAAATTTCAATAGATGACTTAGCTTAGAATGTTATTGGGTTTTCCCTTATACTTTCAATTTTTATTAGCAAAACATCTCCAATTCTAATGAGACAAAACATTTACATACTTTGATAACGTGATTCATGGCTGTAAATATTCATTATTTTTTGTCCTTTGTGAATATACATATAAAGTCAAACCAATTTAAAATAAAAATATATATCGAAAGACGATCCACTCAGTCCTTTTGTTCATTTTACTCCCTCCTGTTTCGTGAATAACTATTTAGCTCTTACATAAATGATAAACATTTCGTCTTTTTACTAACCAAAAAAACTATTGAGAAAGTATAACATACTTTTGATATTGTATATAAATAATGAATTCAAATAACTAAAATAATGCACATAATATTGAGATTGTATACGTTCATTTTTTCTGGAGAAAAATGTACGTTATTTTTCGAGAAGTTTAAAGGATGCTTGTTAACAGATAAAAGGCATTTGTTATAAAATGTATGTAATTCATATGTTTAAATATTAAATAAAAATTTACATTGAATATTTTTTGTTATGACATTGTTTTTGATTCTTATGGTATAATTGAAACGTAAATAAATATTTCAAACACATTAGCTCATTCCAAAATATAACACAAACATATTTTGGAGGTTCATTATCATTTTTTGGTTAATTTTCATCCAAATTGACTCTTAAACAGGTTTCATTGTCAACTCAAGTTAATTTTACATTTCAGTATTTTTACTTTCTTCTATCTTTACAAGAAGAAAGTATTGGATTCATGAAAATTTTCGACTTCCGGTTTTCGGTGAATTTATGCGTTTTAGAAGGTCCTGAACACGTTTTGACTGTTTTTAGAAAATGTCTGTCTGTGAGTCTGTCCGTCTGTCTGTCTGTGAGTCTGTCCGTCTGTCTGTCGGTGAGTATGTCCGTCCGTCTGTCTGTGAGTCTGTCTGTATGTGACAAAAAAAATATGGGCGCTCTATCTCAAGAACTAATGCTCGAAATTTAATAAAATTTTATATTCAGTTAGACCTTGATATGAATTAGTGCCTATTGGTTTTTGGTGAAAATCGGCCTGCAGGTGGCGCTGCTATACTACGTTTTTCATGATTTTTAAGATTGCTATATCTCAAGAACTAATGCATAGAATTTCACCAAACTTCAGATTTTGTGACCCCTTGATATACATAGACGCTGATTAAGTTTTGTGTAAATTGGCCAGCAGGTGGCGCTGCTATGCCACGTTTTTCATGATTTTCATGATAGCTATATCTCAAGAACTAATGCACAGAATTTCACCATACTTCAGATTCCTTGATACCTTGAGATACATAGCCGCTGATAAGGTTTTCGTGTGAACTGCTCTATAGGTGGCGCTGCTATGCTACATTTTGCACAATTTTTGCGATCGCTATATCTCAAGAACTAATGCAGAGAACTTCATCAAATTTTAGTTTATTTTACACTAGAATATATAACATAAGTAGACGCTGATTACATTTTGGTATTAACCTTGCAACAGGTGGTGCAGCTATGCTGCATTTTGCCCGATTTTTCCGATAGCTATATCTGAACAACCAACGCACAGAATTTCATCAAACTTCAGATTTTGTTACAAAATGACATATAACATAATTACACGATGATTACGTTTTGTTATAGATCCTTCAACTGATGGTGCTGCTGGGATATATTTTACACGTTTTTTTTAAAACTAGCTATATCTCAAGAACTAATGCACAGAATTTCATCAAACTTCTGATTCTTTTACACCATAACATAATTAGACGCTTTTTTACGTTTTGGCATAAATTGTCCAAAATATGGTGTTGATGTGCTACATTTTGCAATTTTTTTGTTATAACTATATCTCAAGAACTAATGGACGAAATCCCATCAAATTTCAGATTCTGTTAGGTCTTGACATCAATAAATGCTTATTAGGTATTAGTATAAATTACCCAACATGAGGCACTACTAAGCTCATTTTCTCAGAATATTAATTAAATTTTGCGTTTTAGGCTTTTCGGATACCAGAATCTCATTAGGCTAGGTCAAATGTTTGAGGAAATTCAATAGTGGGTAACTTTGGGGTCACCCCGTTTTTTTTAAAAATATTAAAATGTACTTATGAAATAGAAGAAAGTTTCGGGATTGACACATCCAACTAGTTTTATCGTTGTATTACTAAAATGACAGCTGTAAATTTTTCCAAATGTAACGTAAATTACCATGGAATTACCCTTCTGTCACTTCACTGTAAAAAACAAAATTCAAGAGGTTACTAAAAATTTTTTTGTAAATTTGTATTCCACAGAATTTTTTAGTAATCATTACAAACTTTTTTTTTTTTGCAAGTGAAACAAGCATTTCTTTTGTAAACTGAACAAAAGAATTTTTTGTGTAACTAACTTAAAAATTTTTAGTATGAGCCTCCAAGCAAATTTTAGTAATAGCTCCAAAATTATTTTTAATAACCATTACGTGCGCCCGAAGGGCAGAAGCTTCCTTCGAGCTGCATCCAGACTTCTGAAGCGGAAGATTTTCGGCAAAACTGCAATAGACGGCAGCACCAAATATTGCTAACTGCTCCGACAGGATTTTCATAATCCCTTTACTAACAAGTACTTACACTGCATGCATCCGGGGCGTATTTGGCAGTGGCCAGTATCGAACCCGGGACCTTTTAGTTTGGAGTCCGTTTCTATGACCACTATGCTATAAAGGCCACACCAAGTGAGTTTTAGTAATAGTTATTAAAAATATAAAACTATTAACTCTCTTCGTTGCTAATTTTTTTCTAGTAATTCTTACAGATTTTCTTGTAATCGACTAAGATTACTAAAAAATTTTTTGTAATTACAAGGATCACTAAAATTTTTTTAGTAGATCGACCCTTTTTTTTTACAGTGCACAGCAGCAGCAACTTTAGGGCGATATACAGCAAAACGTAAATAGCTGAAATTCATATCAAAGATTAATGAATCTGAAGTTTTATGAAAATTCATGTATTAATAGTAAGTATTATGTAAGATAGGGACATTACGGAAATAGAGAAAAATAAAGCATTCTCATCCAACTTTTGGACGATTTTCAGCAAAAACTAATCAGCACCCTTTTATATCATGGATTAACTGGATGTAATTTTTACTTTAATTTCATGCTTTAGTTCTTAAGGTAGGGTGCCCAAAAAATTTGCTTCGCATGCAGACACACTCACAGACTCACAGACAGACATTTTGTAGAAGTATGTTTTTCAGGATCTCGGACCTCTAAAATATGTAAATTTAACGAAAACCGGTAGTCAAAAATTTTCACGAGACGAATGCTTTTTTCTTGGATTGATAGAAGAAAAAAAAATAGATATTCTATTTTGAAGGTGCATAAAATCAGTTTTAACCGCTCCCACAGTAAATGAAGTCTGTAAACAGATGTCAGACATGATAAAGTTTGTTAAAACAAACTTAGTTCATTGTGGAAGTGTACGAAACAGATTTTATGCAAATTCCAGTTGGACAATCTTTTTTTTTTAACTATTTGGAAAATAGTTGTTGTCTTCGGTAGAAAATTGGGAAATTTGAAGTATATACGAATCTTTTTATTTGTTGAATTCCGCAACTTATTTTATTTTATTCTTTTTCTGATTGGTCCATGCTTAATGTCATGAAATTGAATACTTGTTTTTTTTTATTTAATTCGTTTTCTGATTGTTTCGTGTTTAATGTCCAAATATGGAATACTTCTGTTGTCACGACGACAAAAAAAAGTATTTAAAAGCTACACAAAAATCAAAAACTCAAAAACAAATTTAGATACAGGTTTCAAACAAGTTACATTTAAAAGTAATTTTTTTCTTTGTACGACGGTGTAAAAATTGAAAATGTGCGATGTTTAGAAGTTTAAAAATTTACATAACTGAAAATTGTTAAACTGACTTTTCATTTAATAATTGTTTATGATTGGTCCTGGTATATTAAAGTAACTCTAAATGTCCAGGGACTTTGTTATTAAGTAAGCTACGCTTTGATCATCAGAAATGATGTATTTTTTTAAAAATAGAAATCATTTATTAGTCTAAAATTATAGTCTTTCAAAATATTATTTTCCAAATAGGCGCTGTAATTTGTTAAATTACAATTTTTTATTTTCACTACTTATTATTATTATTATTATTATTATTAATTTGACAGTTTATTTGTTGGGGTTTGTAAGCTCCTCAAATAATATTCATTCATAAAAATTTCTTCCAAATATTTATTTTTTGTTACTTTAAATTTTTCTTTCAACAAAAAATATTTATTTTCGTATATAAAAACAAAATCCTGGAAACAAAAATTTAACAAATTCTAATATTGACATTGTTTTATTCAGTGCAAAAATAAAAAAAGTCAGACATTAAAGAAGAAAGGAACGATTGTTTGGTTAAGCCTGTTAATAGAATGTTTGTCTGTGGTTTGATAAAAAGATCCATTACGCATCCAAACGTTCTATTTCAACATTTGAATTTCTTACATAAAGATTAAACAAGATTTTAAAATACAGAAATACTAAATCCTAAAGAATAATATAAAAAACGTAGTATATTTCCAGTTTTTTTTCAGATCAATATCACTAGAATTAATATATATATTAGCGAGGTACGCCCGCTAGCTGGACCACTTTTTCCAAACGAACCTCGACATTAAGCAGTATAAGCGAAAAAAATTCATTTAATAAGCAAATATTGGTGTTCGAGTCTTCAAGTACAAAAAAAAGTAAATTAAAGAGATATGGTTGTTATGCGCACATTATCCCGTTAAAAATATTTAGTTTTGCACGGTTGGCGCTACGCGCCCATAAGACATTTTTTCGTATTTCTTGGTTCATCAGAAGCAGACTTTTACGCAGATTCTGAATATGTAATCAGTATTTTTCTACTTTAAAAACTGTCTGCATGATGGTTAAAAAAAAACGCGCAAAAAAAAAGTATCGGTACATTTCGCCCTGTTTTATTTCTAAGTTCAATATTTTAGCAAAAACTACGTTAAATAATCGGCGGAAAGTAAAAAAAAAATTGATGCGGAACAAAGCGCACTTAGTGCGGGGAGAAAAAGAGGTTTTCGGCTGGTTATTCTTTTTCCAAAGGGGATAAGTTCTAGTCACTCACCGTAAAGTGGCGCAGTGTAAGGCGAGAGAGCTCCTTTTGGGAAATGAGGCGTTTTGCGTTCCGTTTCCCGGGAGGTTTTTAATTCATAACTTTTCAATTTTGGTCCCACGGTCTCTAAAATGCCCTAAGTGACTTTCCCGGAATTTTTCGAATCGAAAGACACCTCTCGTGACTTCCAACTCGCCCGCGTTGCGAACTGTAATCGGCTTCAAGCAGACAGACAGACACACAGAGGCGCACGGATTTTATTAGTATAGACTAGTGAGCTACACCCGCTAGCTGGGCCACTTTTTCCAAACGAACCTCGATATTAGGCAGTATATAATAAGCAAAAAAATCATTTAATAAGCAAGTCTTGGTGTTCGAATCCTCAAGCACAAAAAAAAGTAAATTAAAGAGCTGTGGTTATTATGCGCCCATTATCCCGTTAAAAATATGTGATTTCGCACGGTAGGCGCTACGCGCATTTGAAAAAAAATTGTGGATGCTTCGCGCCCATCGTCCTGTTAAAAATATTTGGTTTTGCACGGTTGGCGCTACGCGCCCAAAAGACATTTTTTCGTATTTTTTGGTTCATTAGAAGCAGACTTTTATGCAGATTCTGAATATGTAATCAGTTTTTTTTTTCTACTTTAAAAATTGTCTGCATGATGGTTTAAGAAAAAACGCGCAAAAAAAGTTTCGGTATATTTCGGCCTGTTTTATTTCTAATTTCAATATTTTAGCGAAAACTACGGTAAATATTCGACGACAAGTCAAAAAAATTGATGCGGAACAAAGCTCTCTTCGTACGGGGAGAAAAAGAGGCTTTCGGCTGCTTCTTCTTTTAGCCAAAGGGGAAAAGTTCAAGTCATTCACCGCAAGGTGGCACAGTGTTCTGCTTGAAAGCTTGGGAAATGAGACGTTTTGTGTTCCGCCTCCCGAGCGGTTTTTAATTCATAACTTTTTTAATTTTGGTCTACGGTCTCGAAAATGCCCGAAATGGCTTCCCCGGAATTTTTCGAATCGAAAGACACCTCTCGTGACTTCCAACTCGCCCGCGTTGCGAACTGTAATCGGCTTCAGGCAGACAGACAGACACACACACAGAGGCACACGGATGTTATTAGTATAGATTTGCTCATGATTACAATTGTTAAAAATGTTTAATAACTCTTTTAGTTTAAAATTTAACAGTTTAAATTTAGTACTTGAAAGATCCCCCCCCCCAAAAAAAATAATTAAATGATTTGTTATGTCGTTAAATATAAAAAAAATAATTACTGTAAAATGATTCAACATACATTTATTCTAAATAAATGAGCAGATTGAATTTAAATATTTAAGTTACTTGAATTAAATCATATAAAAACTCTTAATCATTTATCGAAAATAATCAATTTCATTTCAAAAAAGACTAAAAAAAAAAAGCTTAACATTAAATCAATTAGAAATAGTATGCATTTTAGCGTAATAAAATTGAATGAGAAAATATAGCGTTGACATTATAAAATCTTTTTAACAGAGTTTTTTTTTCTTTTTTTTTAACAAAAACTATTTATTTTTAAGTATAATTATGGGAACAAAAATTTAACAAATTCAAATATTGACAGTGTTTTATTAAAAATAATAAAAATCAGACATTAAACAAGATCGAACGATTGTTTGGTTAAGCGTATTAATAGAATGTTTGCTTGTGCTTTTATAAAAAGGCCCATTACACATCAAAACATTCTATTTCAATATTTGAACTTCTTACATAAAAAAATGATTACGATTTTAAAATACAGTAACAATAAATCCTAAACAACCATATAAAAAAAACATTTTTCTAATTGTTGCAGATCAAATTTTAGAGAATTAATTTATGTATTCACACGGGATTACAATTGTTAAAAATATTAAATAATTCTTTTAATTTAAAATTTAAAAACTTAAATTTAGTACTGGAAATTTTTTTTTATTAAAAAAAGAATTGTTTTGTTACGTCATATGAAAAACAAATTATTATTAAATGATTCAATATACGTTTGTTCTAAATAAAGGAGCAGATTGAATTTAAATATTTTTTTAATTTATTTGAACTAAATCATGTAAAAACGATTAATCATTTATCTAAATTAATCAATTTTCTTTAAAAGGAGGCCAAAATAATTGGTCAAGTGCGAGAATTATTCGCTCTTATAGGGTTCCGTACAATAAACAAGTATTATTAACCATTTAAGGACGAGCCCCAAGTATACGTGACATTTAAAATTCTCAGACTCCTTCAATATTCACACCAGCTATTTTTATTGTAAAGTTTACCTTACTTATCTGTAGCATTTTTGCTATTCAAGTACAGAAAATTTTCTATTTAAAAAAACCGCTGGTTAAAGATTAAAAATTATGTGGTCTTATCGCGAAAGAGTTAATCATAAAATCAAATATTGCTATCCGGCATAACTCTTTTTTAACTTATCTTTATCTATTTATAAGAAACTTAACTCAGAACTGCTAATAAAAAGTAGTGCATATTTAAGCTTCATTTGGCATTTCACAAATCTAAATTCAACGTAGTTCTAATCCGTTATTTTTCCAGTATAGCAAACACAAAACTATTGTTGAATGTTTAAACTTGGCATTGTGTTTAAGAAGCTTATGTAGAAAAGAGCTCGCAAATTAGCAAAGCCATTTTTGTCCGTGACGCATTTTTCCATATGTTTTTAATTAACTTTTAAATACACAAAAATCGTAATGAAAGACTGACTCAATGCAAACTAGTCGTGAACCCTATAGCATTTATGAAGGGTTCCCGAGCAGAAGGAAAAAACAATAAATTAGACATTTTAATACCAAAAATTTCATAACATAGTGTCCGCTACAGCCTAAGTAAGGAACGCCACAGTGTTGTATTTTGCTGCAAAACCTGGCCAAAATTACCAAAATTTTGTGCGTTCTATAGCAGATAAAATGCTTTAAGAAAACGTAAATAATATTATTATGCCAGAAACAAATTATTTTTTGAACAATTTACGCAAATTAGTGTCCTTCTACCCATCATTTTTTCGAGCATAATCTTCCATGTCATCCTCTTCAGAATCACTCGAAAACTAGATTCTGGCAATAAAAAATTGTAATGACTCTGCAGAAGTTTTTTTTAATGTTTTGTGCAGTTTTTTCGCATCTGCAACTTAAATAAAGATCGAAACAAAAAAGTAAGCCATTAAGTACATTTTCCTTTTAGTTTATGAGCAATTCTTTTCCTGAAAAGCTTTAACTATATGAACGAAAATGCATGTTGTGGGCTTCAGCGGCCATCTCCGATAAGCTGCCTAATTGGGTGGTATATATGTTCCTTAATAGTAGCTTCCTGATTCAAAATTCTGTGTAATGTGTGTGACACCGGGTGCCAACCGTAAATATATACATAAGGGTTATAAATGTTATCGCAATTTCTTGAAATTTTTGAGTATCTGTTTTATAACCTCTTGATACCACTTCTAGAGTAGCTTTTAGGTAGTGCATTAATTTTATCTCAATGCCTGTAATTTATGCTGATGTTTCTAGATCAGAGAAAACTTTTTTGAGGTAATTCCAAAACCAGCTTTTGTAATGTATACCGATACTGCATCTCAGTTTAAAACATGCCTTGCATTGTTGGTAATTAGTTTTTATCTTTTATTGATAATCTTTCTCATTTTTGCTTGTTGCTAACCATTTTATTTATTGAAAGCTTTTTTATTACAAGCAATATGTAAAATTGACTCGAAAAATCTTATCCTAGCATAGAATAGTGAAAAACCGAATTTCAAAGAATCAGGATCAACGTTTTTAATTATTAAAAATAAATTAAAACCTTTTTGATGATTGTTTGCAAATATAGCATCGCATCGATGAATTGATTGCTAGTAATAGTATTACAAACTTTAGCGTCGACACTAGTCAACACTAATCTGAATTGAACTTGTAATAAACCATAAGCTGCGAGGATCTCTGTATTTATTAAATTTTATGCTTGATATTCAATGTATTTTACTTCCTCTAGGATCATATCATTATTTTCATGAATAAACTTATGTATAAAGTAAAATAAAATATGAGAAAGAAAAATCGTGAATATGAAGATGTAGAGTGCTGCCACCATACTTTTAAAATCTATTTATTTCCTTATTAATCTCAAATAAGCTAAAGAGTTTTGGAAAGTGCTTGAGTCATTGAAATGTTTAAGTCCTGTTTCAGACAAAATAATTTTCAGATTTTGCTTAAATATTTGTAGTGGAGATCTGTTACAACCCCACTTGCAGAGGAGTTCTAAACTTATCAATTCTGCATCACTTGCTATTGTGAAAACATATTTACACAGTGTTTGAGAAAAGTGATATAAAAGTTTTACTTCCATGTTTTCAGTAATAAAGTTTTCTTTTTGATAAAATTGTTCTCCGGCTCTCTGAAGAAGCATATAGCAAGGACATATATATTTATTAAATGTTCGGGTGATGTTATATAGATTGTATGAAAAATCTGCTGCAACAAACACGGCCAAAACCTCAGTTAGTAATGACTTCTATATACTTAGGTTTGAGGTCAATAACAAAGAATAAAACTTTTTTCTATATTTTGCTGCTTTTGTTGGCCTCAATGCAATGGTTTTAATAATTTGTGAAACATCTACATGCCCTGCAGCTTTTTTGCTCAGTTGAACTACAAATGTTCTTGGCTAATTTTAGATTTTAATTGTTCCATTTTATATCTCTAACAAATTTTAAACTATTTTGTTACATGACCGAATTTCTCTACTATCCTTATAGAAAAATAAAGCGTTCCTTTCCCGAAGAAGCTTATTTTTGTTTATAACTATGTTTGAAAGATTTTATTTTCTGACGTAAGCAAATGTATTTAATTTTATAAATATTTCGCAATTTCGATAAGTTTCTCTTTTAGAAACTTTAACTTGTTAATTTTTCTGTGTCACGATACTTTTATTACATCACTCATCACTTTTGATATCTATACTGATTTTTTATTCAATAGAATAAAAAAATAATATTTGTATGTCTAGTAAATTTCTTCTTAATAACGTAAAACTCTCTTACCGCAATAGTGAGAAATGAACGCAAATCCTTGTGGTTGATTAAAAATACATTATTCAAAACGATAACAGATAATTCACAAATTACAAACAGTTGGTACAAAACCAAAATGTTACATTATTTACAAAAAATCTTTTAGTCCTCGTTATGGATGTACGATCAAAAAAATTTTTACTGAAAAAAAAAAAAAAAAGAAAAGAAAAAAAAAAGAAAAGAAAAAGAAAAAAAAAACATCCAACTATTTAAAAAAAAGGATTTTTTCCCTTCAATTTCCAGATTTATCATCTGCATACCAAATGGTATACAGTAGGAATAAAAAACTACAGCATATATTAAATATGAATAGTTAATATTTTTTTAAAGTTTAATAAAGTAAAAAAATGGTTTTCAGAAACTTTTTTTTAAAATTTCCTTTTACTTATTAAAAAATAGGAGGCAAAACGGGGCAAATTTTATTTCATATCATTTAATTAGAAGGTCTATAAATTATGAAAACACAAGAGTTCTTACTGAACTCAGTTTAACTCCCCATTCAAATTATAATTTTATCTAAAATATTTAACCTAAAAAAACACAAAGGTTTTATTAAATGTTTTTATTAAATGTAAAAACACAAAGCTTAAAAATCATAATGAACATATACTGTATTTATAAAACAATTTATGTACAAGAGAGTTTATACCTTCGTCTTTAAAAAGTGTAAAATGTTCGTTCGATAAATTGATGCATAGATCAGAAGCATAAAAAGAGAAACGCAAAAACCATGAATTCCAAGTAACATACCAGAAAATGAGAGAGTCTACAGAAAGAAATGAACCCGTTATCATAGGGACAGGATAGTCTTCTTATACCAACCAGAAAATGATCAACTAAATGCGAAACTTAAAATTTTAACTTTTGGCCAGCTTTTGAGTGAAATACCACACTATGGAACGTTTTGCAATAGATAAGGGAAATAATGCTTAAAAAATCCTGGTAAAACATATTTTTTAAATTTATTATGCGCACGAACCCGGATTTATATGATTAAATATAGTTATATACTATGTTTACAACAGTATAAAGTTTGTTCTTTTTATACTGCTATTTGGTAATGCACTACACAAATATATTATTATAAGCTGTTATCTAGGCTTTAAAAGCCAATGGTATACAGAGTGCGCAACCTCTAATTATTTATGTTCAAACCGTACCTGATTCTAAGTGTTAATATCTCGGATAGTTACCGACGAATTTTTCAAAAATTTTTATGAACAAAGCTTTTATACTTTTGGTACGAGAAGTGTCTTCCAACACCTTTGCGCAATGCTCACAAATCGAAATTCGTGTGTAACAGACAAACGTGCTTTTCTCAAAAACTATGCTATCTAGAGTAATAGGTATAGTTTTCCTACAAGGTTTAAAGTAACATCTATAACCTCTAATTTTTTCAAAATTTTAGTTTCAGTGGATTTGGAATTAGATTTCAGGAAATGTATGTTTATACTGTATTTTGGACGATATCTCTGAAAATATAATACCTAAAATTAAAAGAAATATATTTTTAAATTCTGCGTGACGAAAGCTTTTACAAGATATTCCATACGATATATATAATTTTTTCCCCTTTAAGTAATTTAATTAGTCCCCTACCCGCCTCCTTTTAAGGAAAGTCTCCATACCGGGCATATTCAGAATTTAAAAAAAAAAAAAAAAAAAAACTAATTAAACTATTTATGTAAGCATGGGTCAAAATTGGCGGCGGAATTGTAGAAGAAAGTATGTAAAAAATAAATACTTTCGAATATATGGCGTGAAAAGAAGAAAGCGTCAAGCGATTTGGTGAGCAGGACTTTTCCTCGCGAAAAGCAAACGATTTTAATACAGTACAAAATTGTTGGATTTTTAGAATGCGTGTAAATCTTATTTAATAAATTTAACCATAAACAATGAGAGAGTTTGATGATATTTATATATAATAAATATAGTTTAAAATTATTATATATATGTACATATTGCTTGTTGCTATTGTTATTTATCACGGGAAAAAATATTTTCACACATAAAAAGTTCATATTGAGAAAAATTATTTTCATACGTTTAAGCGTATTCAAAAATAAATGCCAGACGTTTCCATAGCAAGAAAATCGAATCGGAAATGCTCAATTGAATTTCGTGCTTGAAACAATTTAAAATAATTTAAATTATGAATTTTATATTAAATTGCAAACTTTGGTAATTAAAATTGAATATAAATGCATATAAGTATTGATATACCAAAATTTTACTTAAAACAAACTAAAACTGACAAAACAAAAGTTATTTAAGCTAAATTTATTTCAAGAAGTTCAACAAACTGTTTTCCCTTAAAGTGTATTTAACATAGATAAAGTATTTTATGAAATTGCATTCCATCAGCAACCGATAAAAAAAATCGCCAAATAACAAAATTTTAATATATTTTAATGGACGCTGTATGAAAGTTCTGCTGCTTTTTTTTATATAAACATATATATCCTCACGAGAAGAACATTCTGTGTTTTTTTTCACATTTTTCGGAGTATGCCCGTATGGAGACCTTCCTGGTAAGTACATTTTTAAGTAATTTCGATTTATGCTGAGGGAATGAATAACTCATCAGTGTGGTAGGAATTTCCAAATAAATTGCACAAATGGCAAAAATGAACATAATCTAGTTTTCAAAAGTATATATTATTCTTTCTCTTTCGAGAATAATATAAGTTGTTAATTTATTTACTCGTTGCGGCATACAAAAGTACCGCCAGAAAAAAATCATGACACTTAAGATTCAATTTCAGTGTTCGAATGTTCTATTTTATTCATTTTCAAATATAAATAGAAGAAGCAGGTGATATTACGAAGAGTGGTGGCTCTTGCAGCTTAAAATGATTTAAATTTCTCCCTTTATTATTTTTAGTTCTGGTACAGGTTTAAAATAATGATTTTATTATTTTTTGGCGCTAGAAAAAGAAACTATTCTAATGTACCTTATAGACGTAAACAACTTAAAATTGTTGAACAATTTAGTGTGTTGATTTTATTAGAACAATATGTACCTGTATCCCATAAAACCTGATATTTACAAGCTACAGGGCAAATATTTTTATTCTAAAAAAAGGAAGAAAAATTTACCACGTGATAGTACACCAGAACAAAAAATCGGTACTAAAGTACAGAGAATGACATTAATCATGTATGATATTTTTTTAAACATGACTTACTGTTAATACCAATTATAACAAATATAGAAGAAAAAACTTTACTAATGAATGCATCAGTAAGAACCATCTTTCACAAACTGAATGTTTCCAATGAGTTTCAAAAATTTTTGTTGGCAGCTCCGAGAAAAAAAATATGAATGATGTATTTCTATTGCATTTGTAGATTTTTTCAGTGTAGTAACATTAGAAAAAAATAAGGATGATGTTTTAATAAATTTGTAGGTTATTAAAGAAATTTAAAACTGTAAAATATTAAATTTTGACTGAATATTTTATTTTTATATGTTTTTTCATTATTCAAAATATTAGAATGCTAAAAATGGTGGTTCAAAAAAGTAAAATATTTATGAGTTTTCGTGACTGGTTCAGAAGTTCTATAAATTAAGCATAAAACTAGCTTTTGCGGGAATCGACTGGCAAGATCGTGTTAACACGTTGACTATGCTCCAGGTTTCACTGCAATACAAGCAATGTTGAAAATAATATAATTCAGCTGATTTTATGGATTTTTAATACATTTAACAATGATTAATAATTTCAAGAATAACATTCATATTCATGAATAAGATTTTTCTATAATGTTGAAAGAATCATATTTTTTAATATTTAAAATAAAATGAAGAGAAAACTGTTTCGCCCTTTTGCAAGACTCTCAGAGGGATTATAAAAATGTAATGTATTATCATTGTCTTCATATTGTTTATCGTCGTTGTTTATATTGTCCAGTGATGAGAGCGTGTTTTACCCCTCATAGCATGCATATTCACAGTGACGCCACAATAACGTCACTGTGAGTCACTTTGGTCACATCACATCTCTGACCAAAATGTCACCACTCAGTGACGCCACATTGTGACTGAGATGTGACTTTTTTTTTAATCCTTAGAAAATTACAAAAAGTCTTCAAAATATGTTATTTACTTTAAAAAACATGTTTCTGGCAATTTAAATGTCGTCGCTTTTTTCACAGTTCCGTCACAATGTTAATGTCAAAGTAGTCACAAATGACATATTTTTCACAAATTTCTCACATTGTGGCCACTATGTGAAGTAGTCACAAAAGTGCTATAAAACGGCCATAACGACTTCATATCGACGTCACGTGACGTCACATCGACGATCAATGGTCACAAAGTCACAATGTGACTTTACAACGACGTCGCAGTGACGTCTCCATGCCTTACGGGCGTCCCGTAAAACACAGTGACGTCACTGTGACCATGCATGCTATGCGGGATATGGTGATGAAGGTGTTTGTGTAAGCCGAGTGAAGAAGAGGCATATGACAAGGACTACATGAAACGGTTTATGAACTTGCAGCCAGTGTAATAGTATGGCCTTGCATGGCATGAGGATGATACTGAAATTCTATTCATTGTTCATGAAACAATTAATCCCGAGGTATATCATGAAATCCAGGAACATTTCGCGATATTTTTTTCAGAAGATCTCTGTAGTGACGATTTTATTTTTCAACATGATTTAACATATTCACATTCATCAGTGTCCATTAAGAATTTATTTGATCAACATCAAATTAACATACATCCCTGTCCGGCTAATTTACTGGATTTAAAACCAATAGAGAATTTGTGAGGGATTATGTAGAAAAGACTGTAAGATATTGCAATAAAAATTAAAGTTGAACTTCTTTTTAACATAAAGTTGATATGATCATATCTATACAGAAAACAGTGTAGATCACTTTGGAAACCGAGTTTGTGTTGTTATAAAATGGTAAAGTAATGCTACTAAATATTAAAGATCAACTATTTTTCCTATTTAGGGTTCGGTACTCATAAAATGAAAACGGAACCATTATACGATCACTCCGTTGTCTGTCTGACCGTCTGTCACAGCAATTTTACTCTCAAGCTATAGAATGTGGAAAGTTCAAATTGCGGTAAGTAATAAAGACTGTTGACCTACATACTTTGCAAACTTTGGTGTCTGTCACAGATATTTTACTAATAAACTATGACACGTGGAAAGCTTAAATTGGGGGAAGTAATAAAGATTTTTGACCCACATATTTACTAATTGTTAAACATTTACAAATATATTTAAGAGGGAGGTAGGGTCTTATTAAGTTTCTTGAAGTAAAAAATATATATTTCTTTGTATATCGTGTGAGGTATATTATAAAACCTTTCATTAAACTGAAATCAAAAATATATTTCTTTTATTTTAGGTATTATGTTTTCAAAGATACTGTCGAAAATATAGTGAAGACTTTTAAGATTGTCTGTCCGTCTGTCACAGCCATTTTACTCACAAATTATGAAACGTGGAAAGCTTAAATTGGGGGAAGTAATAAAGACTGTTGACCCACATATTTACAGATTATTAAACATTTAAAAATATGTTTAGGAGGGGAGGTGTAGCGGGCTAATTAAGTTACATAAAGAAAAGAATATCTTTTTGTGTATCGTGCGGAATACCTTATGAAAGCTTTAGTAATGCTGAATTCAAAAATATATTTCTTTAATTTTAGGCATTATATTTTAGAGATATCGTCGAAAATATAGTGGAAAAATATGTTCTCCCATCCTCTATAATTCCGAATATACTGAAACTAAAATCATGAATAAATTAGAGGTTATAGATGTTACTTTAAACCTTGCAGGAAAACGATAGCGAGTACTCTAGGTTGCAAAGATTTTCGTAAAAGCACATTTTTGAGTTGCACACAAATTTCGATTTGTGGGCATTGAACAAATATATTGAGTAGTATAGCAAAAGGATAAAAACATTGTTGAAAAAGATTTGAGAAAAAAATCATGGTAATTATCCGAAATCTTAACCTTACGCATAAGAATTTTTTTAAATATTTATTTTAGTACCAGATTTTTTTATGCATAATTTGCCCTATTTAATGCAATATAAGTTTAAATATGCATTATCTTTAATTTTAACCATAAAACCACTCGATGGTGTAATAATAGAAAAAAAAATAAGTAACAAGCGAAATGGCATATTGAAACAGGTCTCAGGATGCATAAATTATTTGCCCTCGTCTCATCGTTATCGAGATATAAAGTTTTTAAATTTGCAAAATAAAATTTCTAGCATTAAAAAGGGGAGGGGCTTCCTGCAAGTCAGCAAGCAAAGCAGTTCATCTTGTAAAGCAGTAGTAGCTTCTTTTCTGGTCAATTGGAAGCTTTTTGGGTAAATTATCGGTGACACCTCACTATAACATCTAGAATATATTGTGTGGAAATTTGCTAGCTCAGTCAGTATTACTTAAAAAGTGCTGAAATATTGTATCCCTTAAATGTGCAACGATGCATAAAATCTAAAGATAGCACCGATATTTGCAGAATATTTTCAAAAACTGCTAGAGTATTGCTAGTCTAGATAATGTAATACCAATATCATCAAAATCAAATTTCAAAAATTAGATTATTGTCAATTATTTTAGAACACACAATTAAAGGATAAATACGACACATCTTCACAATATAACACACGCTCGCTTCATACAGAAATTAAAATGACAGTGAGATATTTTAGTGAGTTCAATATTCAAAATATGGATTCGAAGCTGAATAAAGTCACGTGGCACCGAAAATTTACCCAAATAACTCCCAATCGATAAAATGGGAAGCTACAACTGCTTTACACCATGAACTCACCGACTTGCATGAAGCCCCTCTGCTTTTGACACTATATGTTTTATTTCACAAAATTTAAAACCTTCTATCTCGATAACGATGAGACAAGGACAAATAATTTATGCATCTAAAAACACGTTTTAATATGTCCTTTCGATTACAACTTATTTAATTTTTTTCTATTATTACACCATTCATATAGTTTCCTGTTCAGTACCGAGCTAAGTTCCGTGTAAATAGATAAGGATAAGATAAAAAAATTATATAGAACAGCAATATTCGATATTATTTAGTCTTCGCATCTCTTTCAACTATTATGGTATACCTATTCATAATTTTATAGTATATTCTGCTAAAACCAACCCTACTTTGTGTAGTTTTTTTTTTTTTTTTTTTTTTTTTTTTTTTTTTTTTTTTTTTTTTTTTTTTTCTACAAAGTCTTATTATTCTTTCAGCGACTATAATAATAGAGTAAACTTTTTCGCGATGAGAGCACTTTGCCTAATTTTTAATCTTTAACCACAAAAGAGTTTTTGAAAACTGAAAATTTTATGTGCTTGAATCGTGAAAATGCCCCAATTAGTAAGGTAAACTTCACAATAAAATAAAACTGATGGGAATAATGAAAAATTTAAGTGGAATGTATGCCATTCACGCGTCTCCAAGGGGTTAATAAAACATATGTTTATTGCAGGGAACCCTCGGAGCGCGTGTAATACTCGCATTTGACCTTTTATTTTAAATACTTATTATTTACAATATATAATTCCCATATTTTTAACCAGTTAAATGATTATCCTAAAATCTTGATTTTTTAAAAGTGTGAATAATTATTTTAATTTTTGTATTTTTTCCAATAATTTTCATGGTAAAACATTTTAAAAACTATATATATATTTACAATATTAAGTTTTATATTAAGTTTCATGTATTACTGTTTGTATAACATACATATTGTTTGTACACAAAAAACCTTTTTTTTTCGCGATTCCCTTTTCTCTATTATTATTATTATTATTATTATTTTACTTGGAGCTATATCATTTATATATTGTAAGTTTAAATAGTAAATATAATACGAAACAAAACACAAGCAAAATTTTTCTATATTAAACATGAATAAGCATCAGAAGTTTTCAACTTAAATGGAAATTTAAGCATCTTCTAAAACGCACTGTTATTCATGCTTATGCTTAAAGAATCTTTCAAAATCGTTTTACTTTCTTCAGGAAAATATTGCTTTTCTAGCCTTTCCCAGAACTTGACTTTCCGTATGAGAGCTTCTATACGTCCAAGATTTTTGATGTTCTGCAGACGGCATCAAAAATGCACGCTTAAGAATTTGATTGAAAAATCCCACATATTGAAAAATATATTTGAATTCAAAATAGAGGTCTGTGATGTTTTCCGTTAGGCATATTTTAAAGTAACTATTTATTTACCATTTAAAAATTAATTAAATAGTAGTGACCTTTGAAAATGATTAATTATCTGTACTTTTGTTTCCGTTTCAATCATAACAATAAGAAGCAATCTTTAATCTTTTGGAATGAGAAATTCATATTTTAGAAAATCCAGTACGTTAACTTTTAACGACGTAAAACGTCTTTTAACGTATTATAGTCTTATTTACATTTCGTTTCTATATACACAATTTTAAAAGTTATTCATAGATTTAATACGTAATCAAGTGGAATTCAGATTTTTTAAACTTTGAATATGTACAGGGTGTTCGAAATGTATTTTTATACTTGCAAAAACGCGTTTAAAAAACAAGCAATGATTCATTTACGAAATTTTGCATTCCGTAAAAAAATATCTAAGGGATTTTGCAATGCTTTATCGCCGGATTTCAATCTGCGTACCATTAGTCGTGTGCAACACATCACGTCTATACGATATATCTAATAGACCGGAAGGCGACAGCACAAAAAAGAACCTCATCCAGTTACGGATGAAAATCTAACATTAGTTAACCCTCGATTCGCATAATAAAATGCAATCGGTCTGCCAAGTAATTTCTTGGTGAAAAACATCCAATAATTTGATTTAGTGGTTGACTTTTAGGTTTACCAATATGTTTCCCTACTGTCAATCTTTTGGCTGCAAGAAAGTACAATGGTAGACCTACAAGTCAACCTTTGAAATCGAGTTTTTAGGAGTTTTCCACCAAAATATGACTTGAAGACCGATTGCGTTTTAATATGCAGATCAAAATTTAACTAATCTTATATCCGTGAGTTTGATGAGATGAGTGTCTGTGCTGGCACCTCCCGGTCTATAATCATAATCTCTGACGCATTGCAGATCCAACAGTTTTGATGGCCACTGTAATTTCACTTTTCAGTTTGTCAGTGTCACGACTTTAAAGTTGGTAAACATTTTTTTTTTCACGTATACCCATAAGAAGTTGTCCAAAGGTGTTACCTTTGAAGATAGAGGTAGCTACGGTAAACAATTAACATGTTGAAATCTAGTTTACATTTTATTAAAGAAAATTTAATATTTTACTTAAGGAAAATACAAAACCTTATGTATATATCATTGTTTGGTTATATTTAATTATTTTTTATAAGAGTAAAGATAAATTCCGTAAACCGGATTTTTTTTCGTGTGTTTCCCATCACTGTAGGTCATCAACTGTAATAAATGGTACCATCATGTGTTTTTTTTTTTTTTTTTTTTTTTTTTTTTTTTTTTTTTTGCAATAAATGCATTTGTACTGAATGAACAATTAATAAACATAAACAAATAAATATTAAAATAGCAAATAAAGCCTTTCTGCAAAAATTTTTAAAGATAGAAAACCAACGAGTATAAATGCACAAATAAAGTAAGAAAAGGTAGCAAACAGCCGTTTCGAATCTACCATGGAGATTCTTCATCAGTGCATAACTCAGTGAGCTAGAAAAAGCAAAACTGAGCCAAGTTTTGCTTTTTTAGCTCAGTTTTGCTTTTTCTAGCTCGCTGAGTTTTGCAATGATGAAGAATCTTCATGGTAGATTCGAAACATCTGTTTGCTACCTTTTCTTACTTTATTTGAGTATTTATAATCGTTGGTTTTCTATCTTTAAACAAATAAATATTTACACAGCATCAATATTAATATCAAATAATATATAATTCTAAAAGACAAATATTTAAATTCAATTTAAAATAACTAAATTTAATCTATCGGAAAACACATTACAATCTCTACTTTTATTTAACACATGTATCTTTTATATATATACAACAGTTTTCTTTTCAAATAGCCGATAGTATTGATCGAAATAAATGACTAAAAGCAACTTTAAACACAAAAAAGAGTTTATAACGAAACTTCAAAAATATAAGTACAAAATGTTTCTGAAAAAATATTTCCCCAAGAGACCATAAATTTGCTGTCATCTAATCTTTTCAAAGAAAATGTCATATCGGAAAACTTCTAAGAGCTATATAGATCTTGTTGATAAAGAATTTTATGAGATTTTATTAAAAACTCACAACGAAGAAAAAATAGTGATTACAGCTTTTTTTCTTCTTCGAATGTCAGTTTATAACAAAACTTTTAGTAAAAATAGGCATTGTAATTCAAAAAAATTGAACGAAGTACGTAAAATTGTTTGATTTATTATTATTATTATTATTTTATGATTTTAATTTAATGGAAATATATTCTTTATGAAAATTAATCTGAAATTTTTATTGATTTTTTTTAAATGAAGAAAACACAAAAGAAAGTAATTTTCTATGGGGTGCTCCACATTGTAAAAAAGACATTTATTTCTTAATCAATGAAAAAAAAATATTGCCGTGAACAAATATATAGAATAAAGTCTCCCGAGTTACCCCGGATCGCGTATTTATCTTGAACAACTTCTTCTACCATTTTTTTACGGTTCCCTAATTCAAAAAGGAAAATGGAAGCATTATAAGATAACTTCTGAGTTTGTCTGTCACAGCAACTTTGCTCGTAAACTATAGAACGTGGGAGGTTTAAATTGGGGAAAGTGATAAGTATTTTTGACATACATATTTACAGATTATTAAACATTCACGAATAAATTTAAAAACATATAAGGGTGGGGGGAATAACGTTAATTGAAAAAATAATATTTTCTTTTTATATCGTGTTGGGTATCCGGTGAATGTTTTCGTACCTATGAACTCAAAAGTATATTTCTTTTATTTTTAGGTAGTGTATTTTCAGAGATAAAACCAAAAATGTGTAACAATATTATATTTCCACCCATCTATTTCTGAATCTACTGAACTAAAATTTTGAGAAAAATTAGAGATAGCAGACTTTAATTTAAATCTTGCAGGGAAAATCCAACGTTAACCCAGGTTACGTTTTTGAGAAAAGTCTTCCGTAACACACAAATTTTGATTTGTGGCATTCAGATAAAGGTGATTAGGAGCACTTGAGATATCTAACATAAAAAGAATAATATAAATATTCGTGAATATTTTCGAAAAAAATCGTCCATAATTAGCCGAGATATTGACCATCAAAAACAAGGACGGTTCGGACATGAATGTTTAAAAAAATGTTTGGAGTTATTTTTGGACATTGATAATGAATGATAAATAATTTCACTTATATACATATGTAACACAATGGGAGATGGCAGTATAAAAGGAAAAATCTGCGTCGCCTTGGACTACGGGCCGTGATAGATATCTAAATTTATTGTTCTACACTTTCCCCCACCAAAAAGTAATCAAAATGCCCATATTGACAGTATTTTTTAAAAATATATTTTGTCTTTATCGAAAAAATCGATTTATTCGACGCAGTATATCTTCTGAATAAGAGAATCTGCCTGTTGGATATTACTGAGACCAAAAATGAACTGAAAAATTAACAGTTTCGAACAATTATTTTTTCAACACAACCATATATTTCCTTTTCAGCGCTATCAGTTCAGAAAATTCGGTTAAAAATGTTCATTTTGACACCATTTTTAAAAATATTTTCGGTCTTAATGAAAAAAATGACCCACACGATACATTATATAATTTCTAAATAAGAAAACCTGTCATTTGGATCCATTTAATAACAAAACAAAAATGTATTTGAAAATGAGTCGGAAAATAGGAGGTGCGGATTTGAGAACAACCTTAATACGATATTTTTTTTGTTTGTTTGTTCAATCGTGTATTTTTAATTTGCTTTTTATTTAAGGATTGGTCTTATAGAGCTTTTCAATGTACCGGTTGTAGATAATATTAAGAAGATCTATAATATTTCATGCGGATTTGATATTTTGTGAATTGGCGAAATTGTGGTTCATTCTTCATGAACCTCTCCCCCCCCCTTTTGTTTTCATTTTTTTTCCTGCAAGAGTTTGTCCTATGAATAACTTGCCGATATAAAACTTGTAGATAATATTAAAAAATGTGTATTAAATTTTATTGGATTTGATGCCATAAGAATTGACGTGATAACTTTTTTTCTCCTTAAAACCCTATTTTTTGTCCCTTGACCCCATTTTAAATTTTATCAAAAATCTGTCGTACAAATTTTCTGCTTTTTTTAGAAGTAATAATAACTTTAAATTGATTTGATATGTACTTTTTTTAAGTGAAAATTTCTTCATGTGCGCTGGGCATTTATTGAGATGGGGGAAAAACATTGAACTCGCGACACTGTTATCATAATCCACGCTCCTGCATATAAGTATGTGCATATATTGAATATGGTGTGGTATGAGATAGGGTGGGTCGCGTGCCGCATGCTTGCCGGTACGCTATTCAGTCTACCTTTGCTGTCCGCGTTCGGTCCCCGCTACTCTCGTTCCCGAAATACACATACGACAGTTAGAAAAAGAGTTTTTTTTTCAGTCAAGCTGTTATACAATTCAATGCACGTTTTGATGATTCAACATAGAAAATATAATTGTGACAAATCACTGCTTTTGAGTTTCAATTTGCAAATCTATCATTGCTCATAAACTAATAGAACTGCTGTTTATCATCACGTAAGTAAACAATTATTTAAATAAATAAACAGACTTAAGTAACACATGGATAAAAAATTGTATCACTATATAATATACTAGTCGCCCGTCCCAGCGTCGAACAGATGTACAAATAGAGAAACTAAGACCATATCTTCCCTTTACTTTACCTTTTATATGGAGCAATTTAGCCCTTTTTTCCACTTACCTTTACGATTACAAATGAGCATTGACACGTTCATTCTTCCATACTTTGGCGTTTATTAATATTACGCTACTCGCTGTTTATTTATTTCTATCTATCGACGACGCCTTATTTGTTTCCACTCCTGGGACTCTGGGCTCTTCTCGCGTTTAGGCTGTTAGTTCGGATCGACAGATGTCAGATATCTTCAAAATGCTTGGTTCTATGATATGCTGGTTTCCTCACGATGTCTTCCTACGCCGTAAAAGGCTGGTTATAAATAAATGTACATGAGTTAAAAAAAAAGAAAAACATTGGCACATGCCAGCGAAAGCGAGGTTCGATTTCGCAACCTTTTAATTGCGGGCACAATCCCTAAGCTTTTTGGCAAACCAGCGCTCAGCAGCACTGTTATTTCTTTAGATTGTCATTTTTAAATTCCTAATATCTTTTGAATGGAATGCCTGATTTTTATAATTAAAAAAGTAATCTACAAGTATTGAAACAGTGTTACAAAATGCAAGATGATTTATTTAGATAAGGATTAATACAAGGGTTAAAGGTGTCGATAGCATGGCCTAATATTTATCGGCTTATTTATCGCGTTTTAAAACGTAAAAAAGTAGTTATAGTGAGATAACTACAATAGTTGGACGTATGGTATCTCTAGGCATTTTATAGATATTGATATTTTCTTTAATATTGTAGCACATTTTCTGTTCTGTTATCAACAGAATCCGCAGTGCATGCGATGAAAACCATTTTATGGCTATTTTTTTACACCTTTGATTTTTATTTAAAATTTATCAGGGATCCCTATTTTTTCCTAGAGATAAAATTTGCCTATATTACTCGGCAATAAAGTAGCATTCTAATGGTGGAATTATTATTGAAATCGATCCTGTAGTTTTCGAGTTTATTCATTACAAACGAACAAACATGCAAAAATACAAAAATGCAAAAATAAGAATCTACAGTTAATTAAATTTTTAAATAGAGAATTTGATTTAACAATGAACAATGATCGCAATCTTAGCAGAACGAGATATAAAACAATTGATGCAGTGTTTACAAGATATTTAAATAGATTCGAATCAAAATTGTTTGTTTCCTATTTTAGTTACCATAAACATATACTATCAGTTCTGGAATATATTGATGATAATGATGATGATGGAAGAGTTATGAAATTATAGATGAAAATTCATGAGTTTTATTGGTATTCATTTAAAAAAATACCAGTTAACTGATTTTCATATTTCGTGTATTTGTATATTTACGTTTTATCCGATAGATTACAATTTTTGTGTGTAAAATAATATGCAATAGCCCATTAAATGAAAAAAGTAATGTAGTTTTTGTAATAGTAGTTTATAATAATGAATAAAAAACACTTCATTTAAAAGTATTTCCTGCACAATCAAATATTTCTTGAAAATTTAAAAAATATGTCGTGACGATTCAAAAAATACATACGTAATTGTTAAGTTTTCACTTCTATCGGCACTCCCAATGTGCCCAAGGTTATTATTTATTTATTTCATTTTTTACAAAACTTTTTTTTTTCTATTTTCTTTATCCGAATTTTCATATTAATGAGCTTAACCGAAATTATCTGACCCTTGATCTTATGTATAAGTTTGGAAGAAATCTGGGCTGAATTCTGGAAGTTATCTTGTCCATAAAATAGGAATATAGACAGACTGATAAAATGTTTTACTGCGAGGGATGGATTTGGTTCTAGGTGTCACGATCGGCGAAGTTCTGCAAAAAAATTTTGAGAAATTCCAACACAGGGGAGAATGTAATAGGTAGTATTTCTTACGAAATCTAATCGATAAACGGCAAATTGCTAGACGACAACTAATTTAATTAATCTTATTAATTTTCTGAGACCCCCAACTAGTTTGCACCAGTACATTTGTCAACATGCCTTAAGTGTCTTTAAATGTTAATTGAAAACCGGTCTGAAAAAACGCGCTACGGACCAACGCAGTGTTGCGAATTTGCGACCTCCTTTCGAAGCGTATTTAACGCAATTATAAGCTTAAACTTTAAATTTATTAGCTACTCTGAAAAAATACAAGAATATTACTCCGTCGAATTTAGCTTTATGGAATGCCAAATGAAGTTTAACTATGCACAATTTCTACTTTCAGTACCGAATTTAGTTCACCTTAAACAAATAAAATAAAATTAAAAGAGTTATACGGAATAGAAATATTTATCATTATTTAAACATACTATAGCTTTTAACTTTTTTGGTACCCCAATTTATAATTCTCTATTACCTACAGCTATACCCAACACTACGATCTATAATTTTCTTAAAATTCTTAATATTCTTTTAAAAAAGATTTACGTAAAACAAATAATAATTCATATATTTTTTGTATTGAACATTTTGAGCACAAATAATACTTGTATGTGACCGTTTATTACCATTTTGAAAAAAGGAGAAAAAAAATCTTTTTGTTCCAGTATATTTAATTACTTATATTTTAATTCTATCGCTCAGCACGTTCTGCAATTTAAAATCATTGACAACAGTTGACAATTTTTGTAAAAATTACTAAACTAGATTTTTTTTATAGTGGAAATTTTTATAATAGGAAATCGAATAGAAAAATAGCGGTCTGTAGGAAATCTCTTCGCCCGAATTATCTCGAGAAAATAGATATTTCTAATGTACACAAACCCGAGTTTATTCGGGATAGTAAGGGAAACTGTTATTAATTTCAACTGATTTTACACTGTTTAACTTAAATCAACATGATTTTTTTTTGTAAAGATGGGATTTTGCAATCAATACTCCAATCACTTTCTGGGAGCTTATAATAATAATAATAATAATAATAATATATATATATATAGGGAATGCTGAAATCTGCCCCCAGTATATCTGCCCCCGTCCGCCATTTTGACCTTTACATTAGAAGGGGGTAGATATCCAGCGCTGCAGCATTTCACTTTCTACGAGGGCCTGATATCTGCCCCCAGTATATCTTCCCCCGTCCGCCATTTTGAGCTCTGCATTAGAAGGGGGAAGATATCCAATGCTGCAGAATTTCACTTTCTACGAGAGCCTGATATCTACCCCCAGTATATCTTCCCCCGTCCGCCATTTTGACCTCTGCGTTAGATGGGGGTAGATATCCAGTGCTGCAGCATTTCACTTTCTACGAGGGCCTGATATCTGCCCCCAGTATATCTGCCCCCGTCCGCCATTTTGAGCTCTGCATTAGAAGGGGGAAGATATCCAGTGCTGCAGAATTTCACTTTCTACGAGAGCCTGATATCTACCCCCAGTATATCTGCCCCCGTACGTCATTTTGATATCACAGTAGAGGGGATATACATGGAGTGCTAGAATATTTTTTAGGTTCATCGAGAACCTAAGAATCCTGGCTGTATATCCTTTCTGCGTATAGTTTTTATTGTTTCCGCTAATAATCATACGGTTTATTTATCTAGAAATTTGTAGACGACACTTAAAATGTAACTCTAAAATTATATAATATATATGAGGACGTAAACTTCAAAACGCACTTTATCGACATTTTTAAAAATGAATTTTCTGTATGAACCTATTCTATTAATAAATCTGCGTAAAAGAAAAAAAATCTGTAATTTCAGAGCAGGGCGCGAATCATGTGCCAACCAGCGAATCATGTCAGGGGTGGACTCCGAAATTTTTTTTGGGGGGGGCTAACATCTTTTAGCAATTATTAATGCAGTAATTAAGCAAACTAAATACTTTAAAAACTGATAAAATGGATCTGTCTATAAAGGAACCCGATTAAAGCGAAACCTCTTTAAAATGAAGTTTTCCTAAATGGAAAATATTCGTGATCACCGGAAAATAATTAAGAGCGGTGTACCTCCAAACCCTGTATTTCCCAAATTATGAATTCATGAAAATTTCATCTTCTAAAGCATTTTTTGTGAATTTTTGAATCTACATAAGAAGATGTACACAATTAATTAAGAGGCTACTTCAGTCAAGCGAAAAGGCCCGTTCGATAATGCTAATCCTGTGGAAGAAATTAAAAAATATATATCTCGTTTGAATTTACAAGTTTTTAAATGATATTTTTCATTGAATATTAGAGATTTTTTCGATTTTATTTACAGATAATTTTAGTGAAAACACTTTTATTTTCGGAACCGGTTTCGAAAGTGAAAGCATATTCATGAGAAAAAAACATATAATCAAAATCGAAAAAGTAAGAAACGGCCTGCATACAGATCATTTAAGAAAAAATATTAAAAATATTGAAATTCAATCGAGATATCTTTATAAATCTTTTCCATTGGATTAGCATAAGCTAGCGGGTCTTTTCTCATGACTGAAGTTCCTCTTAATAAAATTTAAAAGAGTTTTGACAGTTAAAATTAATTAATTAAATTTGTGTTTGTAGAAATTTTATGCAATATTTATAACTGCACTCAAATTTTTTATTTTAAATACTTTTTTAGATTTTTATTGAATTACAAAATGTACAAACATAATGGTCTTACTCTAGAATTATAAAATGATACTTAATTGAAAATTTCCCCCCACAATCTTTCAACGCTAAGAAAGCTGAGAAATGCAAATGAAAAAGAAATCGTCCTTTTAAAAATATTTTTGTTTGTTCAACCAATTATGCTCTTGAGATAAGATGAAGTAAAGTAGTATTTAGAACGCATTCTAAAATGTATTACTACTAACCGAGTATTACATGCATTTTAAAACAAATTATTTTAAAGGTGCTTTAAAGTGACGTCGGGACATAAAGGGATAAGAAAGCCTACTTAAAACTGAACTTTTCTCCATTCCATAAGATTAAGTCTTAGGTTGTTGTTATGATTAATGTAAAATATAGATAGCATTCTTCAATTCATTAAAAAATAATAATAACTTGATTTATTTATTAATAAAGAAAACTGATGGATAGCACATGCGCATTATTTTCTTGGATTCTCATTGCTGTTTTGACATTATTGAACATATTTTGAAAAATGCCATAAGTAAAATTATTCTTGATTCCGTTTAAAATCCATATGATGAGTAAAATGTATTAATTAGAGTTAAAACAATTTTCAAACAGCCGATAACTCCACAAAAGCAAACAAAATAAAATTATGCATTGGACATTGATTTAAATTGTATTTTTCCATTCAGAGATAATTTAAAGAGAACGCAACTTTGATTACACAGTATTTCAGTGAAGAGCAAATATTAGCTTTCTAAACAACATTTAAAGTTTCCTTAGAATAGATATAAATATAAATCGAATATAATTATATATTCCTAAAATTATTAATTTCATAATGCAGAAACTTATTATTATATTTAAAAAACACTTTAATATATTAATTCCACAGGTTTGATTTTTTGTTACTGATTGTATTTGTAATTTATTTTTATCAATTGTTTTCCGACGAATTTTTAGATTATTTTAAAGTGATGGCTGTTTTAAACACGATTCAATTCAGTGATGATGTTGTTTCTCGTTAAAACTAACTTTGCCTGACCTTATTTCATTAATAATATGAATTATAAAATTAGTCATTTAACAATTCGCTATAATTAAATTTAAAATTCTGCATGTGATTATATCATTTCAAGTATAAATCAATTATTATAAACATATATCCATTCATCCTGTATAAGATCATTGCTTTTAAATTATCACGAAGTGACCGACGAAACAAGTGGTAGCTACTTAGTGCATCTGGATACCATTTCTCCCATCTGGTAGGTAAACAGAAAAAAATGACATAAACTATAAAATCGGAGAAAAGTGACACGGAAAAAAGTTTACGGAAAAAAAGTTACAAGAGAAAAAGTGATAAGGAATTGATTTTGGGGATCCATTGATAAGACGGAGGCTCTTAATTTAGGTAAATGGGTTTTTCATACTGAATTAACGGTTTTGGTCCAATTTTTGGATATACGCCCATATTGAAAAGACGCTTTCTTTATTAATCATTTAATAAATTTTTGAAGGATTTTAGAAGGATTGAATTATTTAGAAGGATTAATTAAATTTGAATTTACAGGGATTTTGTGCAATATTTATAACCCACTCAAATCTTTTATTTTAAATTGTTTTCTTCGTATTATGTAGAATTATAAAATGTACAAATATGGTGTTCTTACAATATAAATGTAGAAATACAGTCGGCTCTCGTTAATTCGAACTTACTGGGACCATAAGAAATGTTCGAATTATGGTAAGTATGACAGAAAAACATAATTAAAAGAGTTATTTTACAAAGGAATTATAGTATTTTCTAAATTCATTTCAGCTGTTCAAGTTAGAATGTGACTTAATATTAAATTAAAATACATAAATACATAAACCAATTAAGGAATTAGGAACAATCGCAATGGAAGAAGAGGTGGATGTGTCATTTACAGACATACGGACAGGACCGACTAACAAGTTTCTATGCCCTGGGCACTTTCAAATTTTCGTGCCCCGTAGATTAGTTAATTTACTGATAGTAGTTTTTTCACACATTATACACTTATCTGAAAAAAAGTTTCCTCGAAAATTGAAAAACAGTTCCATAAATAAAAATTAAGAAAGAAATTCTACTATTTATTGAAACGTGCTTTTAAACATAAATTGATGTATACTTTTGTCATTTTACCGAATTAATATCACTTTTCGTTCCGCAATTATGATTTTTATAATATAAATTTAGATGAAATAGGAAATGTTTTGTGTTCCACAGAAATTTCGTTCCCAGGGCATAGAACTCGAGTGCCCGTGCGATAATCAGGGTCTGCATACGGATAATTAGAAAGCGGATATCAAATGGATGGGATTATGTGTATACTAATTCAGAACAATTTTTACTAAAATGAAAGAAATCAAGTTATTTCAAGGATCTGGAGTTTAAAAAAAAGGAAAAATGAAAAATTGGAGTTCCCGTTAGTTTGAATTAAACGATATCAAGAGAAAATGAGTTCAAATTAGCTGAAAATTTTAACATTATTCTGCCATTGAAAATTTCGGAACTTAACGTTTAGTTCGAATTAAGTGAAGATTCGATTTATCCGATTTTGAATTAACGAGAGCCGACTGTATTTCCGAATTGAAAAATCCCCATCCCCCTCCCTCAGCGCCAATAAAGCTGAAAAAATACAAAGGGAAAAGAAATTATACTTTTAAAAATATATTTGTTTTGTGTAACTAATAATGCTTTTGGAACAAAATAAAGTAATGTATCTGTAACTCATTCTAAACAGTATTACAACTAATTGACGTATTAAAAGAATTTTATAATGAATAATTTTAATGGACTTATAAGTACCGTCCGTAGATACAGGGTTAATCGAAGATTATAAAAACCATTAATAAATTAGTGAACCAATTTTATAAGATAGTTTGTGATTTTTTGTGTGAATGGTTATTTTCGAGATTGTCAAAACTACACACTCTCTGAAAAGTATACCAACTTCGACTTTCAGAAATTCTCAAAAGAAATATTTAACACTAGAACCGCGGGAAATTTCACCCAAGTTTTATAAAAATAATTCACATCAGAATTTGTATTTAAGTCTATTTAACTTACTTAGTTTAAATAATTTTTGTGCAGCTTGCATGTAAATTATTTTAAGAAGATTTATCTGGTTCGAATCGACATCTTTTCACAGAATACGGGTCAAAATGACCCGTCTCCGCGGTTCTAGTGTTAAAAACAAATCATGGGGAAAATGTTATTTTGTACAGAGGAAATGGTATTTCAAAATAATATTTCCCTGTAAAAAGGCAGGGCCCGTTTAAGCTCTGATGCTATGGGAAGCACAGTGTCATTTCGGGGGCCCTCTTTCATTTGTAAAGAATTTACATTCGAGATACCTGGAAATTCACCACTGCTATAAATATTATTCAAAAGAATGGCTCACTTGATTTCATATGTATTTCATTAATCAATATTCCCCCCCCCCTTTTTTTTTCTTTTTACATTAAAATTGAATACAATCAAGCAAAATATGCTAAAAGAGATTAGCATGGGGCTAATATAAAAAATATAATTGGATGGAAACATTGAATTAAAAATGTATGCACAAAATAAAGTGTCAATATTTTGATATACTTCTTTCAATAACGGCAATAGCTATTTTTTTTTTTTTTTTTTTTTTTTTTTGTACATATAAGCTAAATTTAACAATTCTAAAATTCAATATGTAAAATAAAAATTTATCTAAAATAATGTACAAAAACTGATCTTTTACATGAAAAATTAATTTGTTATTTGCATTTACGAAGCACTTAAATAATACAAATTATATATATATGCATATATGCATAATTAATAATTTGAAAAGAAATTAGGTAAAATTTTAGAATTAAGTTAATTCCATGCAAAATTCAGGGCCCCCTGTGTTCTCAATTTTGGGCCCCTTCAAAACTTTCTAAAGGAAGCATGTACTTCTCGTACCTATTCGGTAATCAGTAAATCGGAACTCCCTAGGAGACCCCAATTAGCGCGGGCCGTGCCCTAACTGTCGCATCGTTTGTCCGATAATTGAGTCGGTCTAGCTGCCAGTATCAGATAACCCTGTTGTAGTCTACAGGCTCTTTGGCCTGAAGGCATGGGTATGGCAATCCGTGGTCAAAGAAGGGTTCTTTCTGAATTTCTTAGGAAAACAGGAAGTGCCTGGCTGTTTGTAAAAGGAATGATGAATGAAGTGACAGATTTAGATTAGTACTCACATCAGTACAAAACAAGAAGAGATAATATTTGTCTTGTTCCATGTTCTATGCAGGGATTCTTTTAGTAATGGTTCTTATGCAGGGATTCTTTTACCAATGGTTCTATGTCTTGGGTGAAAATATTATCACAACAATTCTGGGAAACATTTTTCCAGTTAACTTGTGAATAATAATTAAAAAAAATGTGTGCAAGTTCAGATTTGTAATATTATGTAATCTCTATAGTTGTTTGATACGGTGCGGGCCCCATCTTGTTCCCACTGCCCTTGCCCTTGGGCAGTTTCCCACTGTGCCCCCCCCCCCCTCTAACCGGCCCTGTGGCCATTTAAAACTAAAAAACTAAAAAATAAAAATGAAGTACAAAAAATGAAAAAATTAAGCGTTTTTTATGTGTTTGAACTTTATAAAAAAAGGGTCGGAGCATTTTTTTCTTTCGTTCATATCTTAAAAAATGGCTGAGGTGTGGCAATTTGAATTTCTAGTGTGCACGGCCGGTAACAGGTTTCACGGGCTCCTGGGCAGACTAAACATACGGCCCCCCTCCTACAATTAAACATATGGAAATTTGCCGCTTATTTGAATCACTGTACTATTGAATAAGTCCTTTTTTTAATTAAGAAAGCAACGTTTGTCATTTGTTTAATCAGCACCGTCTTCTTTAATCGAATCAAATTCTGCTTTACAAACAGTGTTAATATAAAAGGTAAACTTTTTACAAGCTTGACAATCCTAATACTTTTTATACATTTGTAAACGAAAATTTCGGCTAATTTTAGTCAAATTTAAGGAATTAAGAAATATGTCCCTATAAACATAATGCATCTTAGATTTTGATTATAATCAATTGCTAGTTGGCGAGCAATCTCTCTTATGTCCTTAAAATTGTTTTTAAGCACAAATTTTGGCTGCAATCATAGTTAAATAATTTTTTCGGTTATTAATGTCAAAGCTCATATTTAAAATGAAAATGTTGCTAAAATGTATAAAAATTGTAATATTTTTAGGATGATTAGTACTAATGTTAAAAAATATTCAGGGTGCAAAATAAAGTTATACATTTATAATTTTAATAATTCTTGAGCGAGTGGATTCCAATTTCATATCCAGAGCTAAAATTTGCTCAAGACTCAAAATTTAAAGTAAAACCATGTTTTAGCTTGGAATATTTACGATTCTTTCTCGAAATCTAGAAATATTTCCCTCAAACTAATAAAATTTTAAGGAAACATTTTCCAATTACATTACTATTTTTATTTTCCTCGATAAAAATGAATGCGTGGAAGATTCTTTTTTTTTTCAGATAACTAATTTGCAAAGACATACAACTTAACAACTTATAAACTTAACAACAATAAATAACAACATATAAATACACTGGTGCTTAACAACATATAAATAGTAGGTGTCTCGCCTAGCTTTAGACGGGATCAAAATATTAGCTTTAAAAACACATGAAATAAAACCGTTCATTAATTGGAACAACTTTATATTTTTAAACGGAAATCTAGTATAAAAAGCTTGCAGAAGAATTCTTCTGTTTTTCTTTTTTATAGACTACCAATAAATACATTTAAATTATTTTAAAAGATATTTATTATTGTCTAAACGATTTAAAAATTTTATGAAATACAAATGTGGTGATTTCAAACTCCGTGTTTAATTTTCATACAAAAAGGCTGATATTTAGTGTTAAAAGTGCTGCACATCAAGAGCAATACTGACATGCGTAATTTACGATTTAAGCAAATAATTAGAAAAAGCCCCTACCGCCTCAAAATATAGCCGTAAGGTATATTTGAAAGTTAATTACTAATTTAAAAAAAAAGGAAATCAAGATTAGAAATAAACGCATTTTCATCTAGCCGCTTTTGATGAGTTTTTAATTCAATTTTCAGTAAGCGCCTTTTTAATCAGAATTATGTTACTGTGACTTCTTTTCTTCTCTAACCTCCTCTCCCTTTATGATTCTTTTTTTGTTAGACTTGGTCCCATGAACAACTTGTCAATATAAAAGTTGTAGATAATATTAAGAAGATTTATAATAAATTTAATTGTATTTAATATCTTGTAAACCGACGAAGATATGATTTTTTTGTTTTATTTTAATCCTTTTAAGGACGTCTTTTGCAGTCTGGAAACGGTTAATCTGAAGGTTCAAACTGACAAACGGTAGCAGTAAATTTTTACTGCAATTTTGATCGCATAATATGCATGACGAAAAGTTTTCGATTATTTTTAAATCAGTTTGTTCAAAAATCGCAGTTTGAATTAATTACTTGACCAGTTTGGGAGCAGAAAAGCCTTGCCCATGAAAGGGTTAAAACATTATTTTTTGCGCAATTTGAGCCCATTTTTAACGATGTCAAAAATCTGTCATAGATAAATTTTTAGAACTTTTCTTAGAAGTAATAATAACGGTAATTGATTTTATGTACATCACAATTGTGAAATTATGGGTTTTTTTCTGTTTTCACAAATCCCTTCCCCATTTCCAACCTCCTTGGTCTGATTTTGGCCATTAACGAACATGACCGAGATTTTCTTCTCCTTGATTTTATGTATGAGGTTGCAAGAGATTTATGCAAAATTGTAGAAATTACGTGGATATATACAGGAGTGCAAAAATCTAGGCGCCAGCGGCTCTCATTGCTAAAAGAAAAAAGCTTTCCTCATTGAAACTTCAATAGCACTTATGTTGAAAAATGATATGCAATCGAAGATATAATAATAATAATAATAACAATAAAATAGTAATAACAATAATAACTTTTATCTGCGTCAGAGTTTCTGCAATCAGAGTTTTTTAAGTGTAATATTTTCAAAAAGCATAATTATGTAAAAACGCAGAAGTTTAAATTATTTTGAAACCCATTTCCATCAATTCGATATTTAAAAAGAAAAAAATCTTTGAAAAATCTACTTAAGCCTTATTTACCAGAGTAAAAAGTTCCTTAGACTGCTAATGTACAAAACTTCTTTGTATTGTAGGACTTTTAGAAGAGGCGTCTACAAGCATTCTCACGTTGAACTCTTTTTAAAAGGGGTATTCAAATGCTGAAATTTAATATCCTGCGTTGAGGAGCATTGCATGAGGGAATGGGTGCAGAAGAATTAGAGGGACATTTTTGTTGAGCTTTTTTTGTCAATCTCAGGGACTGATCATTGTTCGTTTTTACCTGTCTCTCCAACATAGATCCATAAAAGGACTAGCCCTGTGAAAAGAAAAAAAATCTTACTAACTCGTGTATAAGTCGAGCGACTCCTATTTTTAACTCCCAAATTTTGTGTAAAATTCTTCGACATTTACACTAGTATATACGGTATAAATAAATAAATAAATATGAACATATAAATATTTATATAAAGTTTTAAATTGGGGGGGGGGGGGGTTTGGATTCTATTACTCATGATCGGCATGGATCTGCAAAAAGTTTTCAGAAATTTCAACATAGGGGAAAATATAATAGGTATAGTATTCTTTACGAAATCTACCTATAAAAAATCCTGAAGAGATGTCTGGAAACGAATTTGCCTGAAAGGTTAAATGTCAATATCGTTTAAAATTGAAAAAAATCTTATTAAAGATGAATGTATGTTTATGCGTGTGTGATTTGTCTTTTCGTATTTAGATTTTAAATTCTGGGTGAAAAATTTTAAGTATTTCAAAAATAAATAAATAAATAAATAAATAATACAGAAATGTGAGTTTCAAAAAATTATTTTTTTTTTTAATAGATTGTCATTTTCAGAGAGAAAATTGAACGTAGATATGCTGCTTTGGTACCTTTATTTATGTTTTTGATTTCAATATTTATGATGTCAATTTTTAAACATCGCAGAAAAAAAAATCACAAACGGAATCGACGACAGAAATTAGTGCATTAGTTAATGAGATAAAACTGTCGTATAAATCGTAAAAATGCAGCAGAGCAACGCCACCTGTTGAGCGATTTGAACCAAAAACTAATCAACATCAATCTATATCAGGGACTACCAGGATAATACATTTTCATTAAATTCCGTGTATTTGTTCCTGAGATGGAGTTGTTGCAAAAATCGTGAAAAATGCAGCATAGCAGCTCCACCTATTGAGCGATTTACACCAAAACTAATCAGCGTCAATATATATGAATGACTATCTGAAGTAAACTTTTATTAAATTCCGTGCATTAAGGGTGGATTCCAAAAAATATGTTCCCACTCTCAACAGCTCGAAATTTTCTGATACATTTTCAGACTCATTTTTAAAAGTAGAAACATGAAATTTGCTAAGATGATTTTTGAAGATGCCGTGTGATTTAATTTTCCCCCCAATTCATCAGAATTGGATTTATAAACAATTATTTTCTCACTCTGATCTTTTATTTTTATTTTATTTTATTTTATTTTTTTTTGTTTTTTGTTTTAGATCTTCCGCTTCAAAAACTTCGGTTCAAAACGTCATCTTTGACAGCCTTTCTTTCTTTCTTTTTTTTTTTTTTTTTTTTTTTTTTTTTTGCAATATTTTCTCCATTTATCAAAAACTCAATAAGCACGGGACATTGTGTACTTTCTTAATAATAGAATTTGCCAGTTTGATGCACTTGAGAGCAAAAAGGAATTTAAAAATAAATCGGAATATAAGAAATTTGGTTTGGAATACACCCTTAATTCTTGAGACAGAACGATAGCAAAAATTGTGAAAGATACAGCATAGCAGCGCCACTTCTTGAAACATTTACACTAAAATGTAAACAAACATCAGTTCATATCAAGGACTAACTGAATCGGAAGTTTGATGGAAATATGCGTATTAGTTATCAAGATATAGCTGTTGAGTAAATCGTAAAAAATGCAACATAGCATTGCAACTTATTGATCGATTTTACACCAAAAACTAATTACCACCAGTGTATTTCAGGAACTAACTGAATATAAAGTTTTGTGAAATTCTGTTTATAAATTCTTGAGATAGAGTGTCCACAAAATTTATGTCACAGAGAGACATTTCGTAAACACGTGTTTTTTGGAATCTTTGACCCCCAAAAACGTGTAAATCCGACGAAGACCGAAATTCAAAAAATTTTTATGAATCCATCCTTCTTTCCAGGTAGAGGTAGAATAAAGAAAAAATATTAATATTGCATAGATCCTGATAAGAGATTAGGTTTTCGTTTAAAAGTATAAATTCTGACAAAATTCGGTAACATGTTTCGGTAACAAATTTGATGTTTATTAACCCCTTGAAGGACAGTGGCTCATTTTTCATCACTTAATTCACTTAACCGCCCTAAATTAGATAAATCGGTTTTTATGCAGAATTATCCAAAGTGTGTCAAATTTTGGATATAGGTTCTTTCTGATAAGGCTTATATATACTATATAATGCCTGAAGAGATTTGGGAATTTAATGGTTTAGCATAAAGGGAGAACGGGGGAATAATCTCTCTTAAATTAAATTAATAGGTTTTTACGCAGAATTATCCGATTTGTTTGGAATTTTTGACATAAGTTAATTATGATAAGAAGTATCTCTGATTAGTTATGTGATTTTTTTTTGCTTATTAATAAAGGGGGGGGGGGCGATTATCTCGCCTCAAATTAGATAAATCGTTTTTATGCAGAATTACCCGATGTATTTCTTTTAAATGTAGGTACTTTCAGGTGAATACCTGAATAGTTCTAAGACTTTAATGGCTAAGTATAGAAGGTGAATCGAATACAACCCCCACCCCCTTAAACTAAAAAAATGGCTTTTTCCGCAGAATTATCGGATTTGCTTCAAATTTTGGATTATAGATTCATTATGATAAGGTGTATCCCTGATTAGTTATGGGATTATTTTGCTAATTAAAAAGGGACGAGTGATTATAACCTCTCCTTAAATTAGTTAAATTGTTTTTATGCACACTTATCAGATGTATTTCATATTTTGGATGTAAGTTCTTTCTCATAAAATGAATCCCGGAATAGGTTTTAGGGTTTAAAAATCACCCCAGGAAATGAATATTATATGTTCTTTTTGTTGCCAAAATATTTTCCAAAATATATTCTTAATTTAATATTTTATGTGTTAAAAACTGACAATCTGTGAGTAACATTTAAAGATAAATAGTCAATTACATAAGGAACTAAGACTTTCAATAAACGTTTAAAATGGATTGCATATTCTCTATCGTCTGTTAAATGTTGCTCTATTTCTATATATAAAAATTTTTCTTTTGTTAAGCGCAAAATAATTTAAGAATGTTTTTTTTTTTTTTTTTTTTTTTTTTTTTTTTTTTTTTTTTAACAATGTTAATTTAAAGCGAAAACCAAAAGCTAAATTTCGAAAATTTTAAGTTTACAAAATGTAACGAATATTGTTAAATGTTAAATGTTTTGTTTTATTCGCTCTTTATTTTGTTTTTTTAGAATATTTTTTTTTTAGAATTTTCCTTTTTTCAAATAAATGAGAATTTATTTTATATAATGCGTCGATTAAATTTAATTTTTTAACATCAATAAAACAGTGAGAGCTGCTGATTTAAAACATCAATAACATAAAAAAAAATTGTATAAATGTTGCTTTAAATTACTGAATATAGTTTCATTTACAACTATATAAAAAAGGAGAGGGATTTCAGATTATAAAATGAATTACATACTATATATATGTATCTTTTTATAACTCAAGAGGTGCAGAAACAGCTATAACCTTTCACATGAATTTTCACTTCACATAAATCATTAAAAATTTTAATAATTTAAAAAAATTCAATAGTGAAGATACATACCCTATTAATATATTTTATCATAATAGGAAAGTTCAATTATAGTTCAGAACTATTATATAGAATATATAGAACTATTATATAGAATAGTTCAGAATTATTATATAGAACATTCAGTTATCACTTCATTTTGTTAATGGTTGAAAGCGTTATTGTTGTATATGCAAATTTACAAAACAAGGAAAATCCAAAAGTAAATAGTATAATATAGAAATCTTAACAAACATATGCAAATGCAAATAACAATACTACTAATAATAATTCGCTCCAAAAATTGCTAAAATTATCTTTCTTTGAGATATTTTGAACCTTTTACGTACAATCGTAGAAGAAAAAGGTAACCACCCCCTATCAACTGTGCAATAAATTATTTTAGTAGAAAGTTGCTGTTAGCAAAAGATTATAAATAATGTCTACTTTTATATGATGCATATAAAATCGCTTAGGGGGCCATTTTCATATAAAAATAAATCCAAATTGTGTCCTTTAATTCAATACCAACAAATAATTTTGCCACCATAAATAGATTTTGCACCCTTAAATTAGCCTAAATTCAAATTTTCATAAATTTCTTATTGTAAAATTAATTTCCAAGAAATTAATTATTTTAAAACAAGCATATTTTAGAGGCTGCATCTAAATTGAAGTTATGTACTCAATTATTGGAATGCTACAGAATGATTATGTCTCCTCTATTAATGTATATTATTTTTTACCAATAAGACCATTTTAGTCGCTTAATATCTTTCGGCTATAGTCACGGCATATGTTTCGTTAAAATGGGTAATACATGTATATATATATATATATATATATATATATTAGGCATAATTTAAACCAAACATTTGAAATATCTTGTTAAAATTGGGTATTGCCGTTGAAAAAAAAAGTTTCAGTTCGTTTTAATATGTACATGTCACCTCCCCCCACTTAGCACATTTTATATGCATCATTTAATAGTGCACTTTATTTCCAATCCTTTGGAACCAACAACTTTCTTCTACAATAATTTGTTGAGGCGTTAGTATGGTGGGGTTTTTTTTTGGGGGGGGGGGGGAGGGGGGGAGCTATTCCCATGACTGTATGCTATTCTTTTCACTCAAAACATGAAATTTTTAGCTTATGAAGTTTTTCACTGTATACACGTCCTTTTTTTAACTTGTTTTTGTATTTTATATTTTTTAATTAATTTAATTGTAAAGTACCTCTTTATGTGAAATTATATTCAATCTAAAGTTAACAAAATACTATTTCTATAAAACTCAGTTACAGATATTAATAAAATTAAATTTTATTCTACATCTAAAAAATAAAAAAATAATAAAAATAAAGATCTTTTATTGTAATAAAGTTATTAAGGTTTTAATGCTTGTATTCCAATATGAAAAAAAGCAGAATTGATTGCACTTTTACTCAAACATAGAATATTTTCCCCAAACCTAAATCTGACGTCATTTTCACCATATCAAAATTTAAATATACACTTTTCATATCTGTATTCACTTTTTAAAGAAAATCGATAATTTAATTTGATCATTTTGATTCAAAATTTGAAGTCTCTATAGCTATTAATTGAAACAGATACTAAACTATCCAAATACTTTTTTAAAGCATAAATGAAATTTTATAAAAGAAACAAACATTCACTGGGTTTTATAACAGACAATATTCTTGATACAACGTAGTTTAATTATTTTTTTTTCACTTTTAATAAAAAAATGGCAACATAAAAATCCAGTAGTCTGTTTTTTTTCCGGTTTATTTCCCTTTGCTTTTAATAAGCATGGAGTACTTCTGTTGCCACGTTTAGAAAAACGGTATTACAAACTACAAAAAAATTAATGTTTCAAAAATAAATTAAGATACAGTATTCAAATAAATCGCTATTAAAAGTACATTTTTTCCCCTATACGATGGTGTAAAAATTAAAAAAGTGGGCAGTTAAGAAATACAAAAATTTGCAGTAGAAAAATTGCAAAGCCGGAAATGCATTTCAAACTTTAAAGTGTTGCCATTCTTAAAATGACGTATGCGTTACGCACAGATACTTTTGGTCTTTATAATATAGAGATTGAAACCACATTTTTAATTATTATATAAGTTGGAAAAAAGCGTTTTTTTTTTAATTATCATTTCGAGTATTTAAAACTTAGAAGTAATTTTTTTATTTGATTTAATAAACATTAATTAGAATTCTGTTCTTTGGTACTGTGTATTAGGTATAGAATTTAATATAAAGAGTAATACGCAAAAAAAAACTAATCAAACTTAAAAGCGTATACCGAATTTTAAAACGTACACTCCAGCAATTATTATGCAAAGACAGTACCGTAACCGATTTCTTTTATGTGTCCCTGTAAATTAATAAAAAATGTTAAGAATGTTCTATTTTAGCGTGATCGTAAAGAAATTCAAGAATTTATGCCAGTTTCAAAAGATTTGGAATAGCTAATGTCATTAAAATACTCTTCAATTCTTTTAAGTGTCCCTAAAATTGAAACATTAACAGTACGAACTTAATATGTAATAACAAACATGTTTTAATAAACCTAAATAAGTTTTATCAATTGTATAAAAATCCGAGTGTATTTACGGGAATCAGTGCATGGTCAGACGAACAAACAAACAAAACGCAAAAACACTCTTTAACTTTGTTGGAAAATGCTAAAAATCTACAAAAGTACTCAAAATCTTGCATGTATATTAGAGGACGTGAGGTTCAAACTTTGCCTTTTCCAGAAAGTAAAATTTTTGCGATTTAAATAAATGTCATAAAAACTATTAGTTTTCATTGTAAACACCAAGATTTTACAATGCCAAAACACACGTTAAAACTTTCTTTCTTTCTTTTTTTCATTTTTTTCCTATAGCCAGGATTCTTAGGTTCTCGATGAACCTAAAAAATATTCTAGCACTCCATGTATGTTCCCTCTACTGTGATATCAAAATGACGTACGGGGGCAGATATACTGGGGGTAGATATCAGGCTCTCGTAGAAAGTGAAATTCTGCAGCACTGGATATCTTCCCCCTTCTAATGCAGAGCTCAAAATGGCGGACGGGGGCAGATATACTGGGGGCAGATATCAGGCCCTCGTAGAAAGTGAAATGCTGCAGCACTGGATATGTACCCCCATCTAATGCAGAGGTCAAAATGGCGGACGGGGGAAGATATACTGGGGGTAGATATCAGGCTCTCGAAGAAAGTGAAATTGTGCAGCACTGGATATCTTCCCCCTTCTAATGCAGAGCTCAAAATGGCGGACGGGGGAAGATATACTGGGGGCAGATATCAGGCCCTCGTAGAAAGTGAAATGCTGCGCCGCTGGATATCTACCCCCTTCTAATGTAGAGGTCAAAATGGCGGACGGGGGCAGATTTCATGGGGGAAGATTTCATACATCCCTATATATATATATGTATATATATATATATATACACAGGCATGTTTTTCGTTACAATACAATATTTCATTGAACTCAATTGTAAAACAGCAAACTAATTTTAAGACATATACTTTACAATCAAATTTATGAAATATTTTTAAATTGTTAACGATACATAAAAACAATATACAGGTATATTTTAAATTTCGATGGAAAATTAAGAAGGGTCTATGAAGACATCAGTAAGATGAACGATTACCATAGATCATGGGGAAGCAAACCAGGTATTTGGTCACAAAAGCAGGCAATTTTATCCTAACTGAACTCGGGTTGGCGGTAATTATTTTGAGAAAATAAAAATATTGCAATAAAAATGCAACTTGGTTTTCGTAAATTCTTTTAAAATAGAACATTTGGTAGCAATATACTTATTTAATCACAAACACATTGTGTTTCAAACTAACTAATCTTGGGTTTAAGGTAGTAATTTCGAGAAAAGTAAAAACATGATGCTTTGTCCCTTGTTTTGTGTGAAAAGTTATAATATTAAGAATTTTTTTTTTTTAGAAAAATATTGTTCTGGCAGCCGATGATACCGTATGAAGTGATAATCATCATTCTAGAGGTTTCGGGTTGACGGTAGTTATTCTAAGAAAAATAAAACCATTGCAATGAAAAGGTTACGATTTGCATCTTATTTTCTGAGAAACGTTAAAACATCACGAAAACCTCTGGAAAAACATGATGCTTACTTAATCGATGACATCACATGAACTAATAATCAATGTTCAAAATGTGTCGCGTCCAGTGTATACTACTTTGCATATAATGAAAACTTCAATCCTTTTGTTTGATGTTCTCACATTTACAACAATGGTGGAAATTTCTACTAAATTTTTTTTATAATGCACTTCATTTTTCTAAAAATTATGATTCAACTTCCGTCAGGATGAAACACCCTGCATTTTTGATTAAATATTTAGTTTGCAACTCCATATGCTATGGTAATTTATTTTTCATCCTCTTTAAGGATATTATCAATCCATTGAATTTATCGTTCAAATATTTGAACAACTTGTATATTTCGCCATATACCTATAGTTTTCATAATATTTCAAAAACGTTATTTAATTTTCTAGAGACTTTCTGAATATTAACTATTCTCAAACTAATGTATCTCTAAAAATATTCAATTTGCCATCATTTCGTTCATATTGAATTATTTTCATACGCGAAAGTGCTTTACGCAATTATTTTTACAGAAAGCTAAGGAAATATGACGCGTCATCTAACTCTGTTCACTAATTCTCTAAAGTAGAATACATTACAACGTAAACTAAAGTTTGGAACATAAACATAAGTTAGAAAATTGTGTAACTTTACGTTTTCTTAATTGAATTTTGAAGTTTTCATTTATTCTTCTGTACAAATTTACAGTTTAGAAAATGACAAACATTTGCAGCCTCATCACGCAAATGTCTCCAAGAAGTATTTTGTTTATATATTACTCAATGTAAAATGATAATTTATATGAATATAAAATATATTTCACAATTATATAATGTAAGTTTTGTAAAATTTGATAAATATTGTTTCTGATTATAGTGTTAATATTTAAGAAAGGAAAATTAAAAATGATTGAATATTATCTATAGGAATATATAAAGTGTTCTAAATTCGAATAGGATAAAGAATTAACGTTGAAAATGAAATTACAAATTACTTTTTTAGTTAGAAATATACATAATATTTCATGTTAAGTGATCTTGGGTAAATGATAATTATTTCGAAAAAAAAAATACATATATAATACATTGCAATGAAAACGCAATGACAATTATATTACTTTGTGTGTGTTTTGTAAAAAAAAAAAAATACTAAAATCTCTATTAATCGAAATCTCTTACCTCGGATGTAGGTTATCTACGCTTTTATTTGGTGTATCTCGTCTTAATTCTAAGTATAGGCTTCAGAAAACATCCATCTGCACAAAACAATTACACTTAATTGACAAAACGAACATAAAAACTACAATAATTCTCTTTTTTTACATCTCGCTTCATAAATGCATACAATTGTACGTCTCGTTTAAAAAAATCATAGAATAACAAAAGAAAAAAAATCATAAATCAAAATAGGATACAAAAAATTCATATTAGTTCACACAGCTTACAAAATGCTCGTGCGCGAAGGAATTTCACAGTTGAGAGTCTGAAACCACAACAGTGTGAGATGTGATAATATCATGAAAGGATCTGGATTTGATCGATTTAGCGGAATAATCCACCGATAAAATGAAATGGATAACAACCGGAGTACAGAAGGTCCCCCTGATCGTGATAATAGCACTCAATCTTCCGTAATCCGATAAACATTTCGAAACAAAGGAAATTAGCCTGTTTTTAGAGATTCGAGGACGAGTGTTAGCAAGCATAGCAAGTTTGGGGCAGAGATAAAAATATCAAAAAGAAAAGCACTGTGTTTTTGCTATATATTTCTTTATTATTAAGTCTGAATTTTTTGAAAGCCTTCATGTCCCATTCATATTTATAGAATAACGTATAACCATATTCTAAGCATATTCATGAAAGCTATTTTTTTATTCTAGTCGTGAACTGAAAATTAAAAAAATTCTAAACCGCAGTTTTTTTTACTTTCCAGCATAGTTGAAATGTGTTTATGAATTAAGTTTTTCTATAATTTGCGTAAATATAGTCCGATTGCCACGAAATACAGTATATAGTATTTGTTATATTATGACATGTTCGGTACCGATATTTAAGTGTGTTGCATTTCCTTTTTGGGCAAAAATTGCTTGCCGCTTATTTTAATGATTTAACAGTATTTTAAATATATTTAAATATTTATCCAGCACTGAGGTGTACTACAAGGTTTTTTCTATAAGATAAAATGTGCATCGAAGTACATTAAAATAAGATGTTTAAAGAAGTTATTGTTCATTTTCAGGGAAACACAAACGTATACTTGGTTATAGAACAAAACAAGCAATAGTTGAACTATTGAAGCCTACGGACAATAATCGCTGTAAGTGCATTTTCAGTTGTGGAGTGAGCTTATAAGTTAACATGTGTTTTAAATTTTAATTCGTGTATATAAATTCTTTTGATAATATACAGAGTCACACAAAAAAATCTCATCATCCGTTTTTTGGCGGAAATTGCTGAATGGAAAATTTTAAACATCATATGCGGTAACTGAATTACCTTATCGTATTACATGTGAGATGCATGCCTGTCTGTATGTCATATAAAGGGCTGCATAAAACATATGCATGTTTTAATGACTTTTCATGGTAATGGTGTATAAATCGAGTTTTTAAATGTGTTATGCATTTTTCAAAGTCTTTAATTAGACATCGTCTTTTACTTTAGTCTATTGTAATAAGGTTAATTGTAATAATTTTATAATAATATTATGAATGTGTTAAAAACTGTTTTCTGCTGTAAGCATGATTTTTCGTACTTCTTTTTTCAAATAAATAAAATATGCTTTCTAGCAAATTTTCTTGAAACTATCGCATTCTCAGATATTTCTAAATGTTAATACATATTGTTCTGCATGAATATTTTTATTTACACAAGTTTTACACAAACAATTGATCGATAGTGACATGAAACAGTTAGATTATCAAGAATTCTCAGAAATGTCAAAACAACTCTTCTCGAAATCTACGTTCTTGTATGTGTTCATGTCAGTTGCAGATCAGCTGAAATTTATTAATAGCTACTTATCCCAAGAAGTAATGATTAGGTCATATTTTGTGATACAGCAAAAAACTATACACAGTATGAGAAACAAGAACGAGAATTATGAATGAATGAGTATGAATCAGTCATTCATTGCAATATCTATTGAATAAATTTTATTTTATTTCAAAACTTCAAATATATAAATATTCAGCTAATAAATAAAAGACAAACTTTTTAAAATAACATGTGAATAAACATCCATATTTATTTATTTGTTTAGTGAATCAAATCATCATAACACGAAATTCAATATTTCATCTTATGCTATCTCAACAGTTTGAGTGCCTTGATGACTGACACTGAAATTTTCTTTTAGGTCGCCGATGACTGATAGTGTAAAAAATGATTAGAGTTTAGAGAGAAAAAATATATAACTCCGTCATTTCTCAAGATATCAAATTGAATTAAATATATTCAAAATCTTCTTAATGTCATCTACAACTTTTATACTGAGAAGCTTTTGATAAGATCAATTCTTACAGCAAAACAAAAATTCATCAATTCGTCAATTCATAAAATATCAAACCCGTTTAAATTTATTATAAATATACATAATAATATGTTAAACTTTTATGGGCATGTTTTAGAAAGAACCACTTCTTTAATTCGATTTGTGATGATTCGATGATATTGTATGATTTCGAATATTTTTAATTTATTTTTCACATAAAAATAAATTAAAAATACATAGTGGTTGAAGAATAATAAACGTATTATTTGAGTCTGATAAAAACAGTTCCTATAGAAAAATAAAAACTCAAAAAAAAACGGTACAATAAAATTTTAAACTGGGTTTACGTCTAATCTTGATTTAGTTTTACATGGGGGATTAAGTACATAACTTTGAAATTTTCTTGTTTTTCTACGCTAAACTGGCAGAAATTTCTTTTATTTATTTATTTATTTATTTATTTATTTATTTATTTATTTGGATAATGGAATATTTTTAACAAATGTAAAATTGGGGATGAATAAAATTTCGTATTTTTTTAAGAAATGTTTTTATTTAACCAAATCTTTTTAAAAATACTTTTTACATCATAAAATATGCATGATAATTAATTATAATGAAAAAAAAACTAAACTAGAAAATGCTATAAATGTGTGCACATTTTTGTGTATAATTATTTTTGAGTATGGCAAGAAGGTCCTCCCTGAATTTGAAAAAAATCTGCCTAGCATTCTATTGTCTCGTGCAGAGACAGAAACTCGGTTTTACTCTGATTAATATACTGAAACAGAAATTTAAGATGAAAATCAAAGTTGGCTTAGTATTGAATTAAAATTATAAAAGCATTAACATACGTAACTATTTTTTAAATATTAAAATGCGCGTAGAGATAGAAGAAAGTTTTGAGATTGGCACATCCAACTAGTCACAATTAATTCTGAAATGTGTAATGGTATGGTGCACGTAAAAATTGAAATAGATGGCGTAGCCTGTTAAGAATAGGGTAAAATGAAGGGGTAAACTTAAAAGAGTGTAGCTAGTGAAGAAGAGACAGAAAAACAACATTAACCGAAGACGTCTGAGGTTAAAATATTATAAAACACTTATGCATCTTTATTATCTTTTAGTGTTTGTGAAAGTGCATATTTTTTAATCTTTTGACACTTACATTATCTTTTTATGTGTTCAAAGCAGTATAATCTCCAAATAAATCGGTAAAACAAGTTGCTCTAGTTCTTGATATATAAAAATATGGAGTATTACATTTAAAAATGTAAAAAATATTTTAATTCACATATACTTTAAATGTACACTGTTAAAAATGGACACTTAAAAATGTTAAAATAAGCAAAACGAATTCATTTTTTACTATTTTCCGGTCTTAAAATAGCTCCGAGTACATAATTTTTAAATTTGGGAAGCGCATGTACAATCTTTTTTACTTTCAATGCCCGTGAAAAATTCAGCAGTTCCACTCTTCTGATTTCTTTTCAAGAAATCTATGGTGAGATTTTTCGGCGAGAATAGTAAAATTTCAATATGTTCATGTGAACGAATATGTGTATACTCAATTCGCCGATGTGTTCTTACGTGCAATATAACACATTTCTTTAAGATGCAGTTCGTAAATCTAAAGTGAGAAACTCAAATATATAAAGTTCATTATTGCATACTCGTTCACTAAATAATTTTTATTAATATACTTAATATGCAAATATAATAATAAGCGATTATATTAATATTCATATATAAGTTTACTTTTCAGTTTGGATTGCCATTAATACTTGTAAATGTCTCGTACTTGTTTCTAATGCAGTTCTGCTTTAAAATAAACGAGTAAATAGAATTTAAAACATAGAAATACATGTAACTGTACATAAATTACTTAAAAAAAGCATAATAAAAGATATAAAACTTAAAAATACATTTAAATTACTTTTAAAAAGTTCAGAACTTTTTCAACCGTCGCTTAAGTGGTCTTCGTCAGTAAGAAAAACTCTAAATTACACTTATTGCTGCTTCTCAGGTCATTTAGAGTTTTTCTCAATGACGAAGACCGCGTAAGCGATGGATGAAAACGTTCTGAACTTTTTAAAAGTACTGTAAACTTATGTCCATTATTAGAATTTATTAATCCAAGTAATTTATGTACAATTAATTGTATTTCTATGTTTTAAATTAGTAAACAAGGCGAATTCTGCACTGTTTTCGTTCTTAACTCCGAATAAATAGAAGTTTCATTTTTTAAGTAGATTATTTCAAACTATGTATTATAATAAAACTGTATTAGTTTTTATGTCTTACAATTATCTATTTTCTCAAACAATATTTTCCAACTTATGTCCGATATTAGAATTTATTGATCCAAGTAAGTGAAGTCACATAATTCTCACTGACAAGAAACATCAGAAAACTTTCCCAAGTATTATAAAGATAACTTGATTTTTGAAAAATATGATTCTAAAAGACTATAAATTTAATGTCGCTTTATCTCTTGTTGTAAAAGCTTTGGTTATCGAAGTTACAAGAACATCCTAGTTTATGTTTTAATCAAATTTTATCATTTTTTATTATTTTATTTTATTGAGTTGCATTAGATGTATAACTATTTAGTACATTTAAATGTATTAAAGATTAGTTCACTGTACATACTTTAACAAATATTTAATTAAGAAAACATATTTTGAGCTATAAAATTTTATTATTTAAATGCGTGTTGCTTCTGTATGGTGGTTATTTAAAATTAAGTTGATTTCATTTATTTAATAAAATTTTTCAGTTAAAGACTTGCATATTTAAACGGATGTTTCCAACTAAAATTCAAAAATTTGGCAAAAAAAAAAAAAAAAAAAAAAAGATTCATATATGGTTGATTCAGAGTTGCCAAGTCTCCGGCTTTTTGCACACTAATAAAACTTTAAAGAAGATACTGTTGTTTCAAATCTTTAGAATGTTCCAATTAAATAAAACACCCTTTTCTGTATTAAAATACCGGTATTTAAAAAGCCGGAGACTTGGCAGCTCTGTTGATATAAGGTGTTACAGTAGACGCTCGTTTTTACGAACCTCTTTTTTGCGAATATTTGCGATTTTACGAACTAGAGCGTGGTCCCGAATACATTCCCATAGACGCTATGTAAATTTTCGCTCCCATTTACGAACTACAAATTATGGAAATCTCTTTTTTGCGAACATAACTTTTATAATTCTGCAATTTTTTAATTTATTTATTAATTTATTTTTTTTAAATACCGAAAAGAAGTGCCAACGTCAATTATACTCTCAACAGGTGCAAAAGACAGCATGTGCATTTGAAGAATGTGTTATTGCCCCCCCCCCCACACACACACGCTTTTGGGAGGGAGGCAGCATAACAATAAGTTTATTTAGCGTCACGTGGTTTATTATGACAGATTTTAAAGGCACATTTCTGGAAAGCCTCTGATTGACGAGTAAAACTTAAATGTACAAGCAGGTGTCCTTGTTGAAAGGGGAAACGAAATCTTTTAAAAGATTGCATTCTGTAATCGTCTATTTTCTCATACCTTCTGGACTACTCAATCTGAGAAGTCTCGTTAGTCGAGAGGAAGATTGGGCCAGAACATTACAGAATTTCAGTATGTCGCAGCTGAAAAAACGCATGTGCTTATCCGTTGAGGTTAAGAAGAAAATTTTAAAAGAAGTCGATGAGAAAATCTTAAGTAAGACAGAAATTTAAAAAAGTATGGAATTCCAAAGAATAGTCTCTTCACAATTTTAAAATCTCGAGAGAAAATCGTCGGAAATAGAAGCACCAATAAAAATCCCTCTGGTAAATATTTCAGAGAAGCAAAACACCCCCAATTGGAGAAAGCTTTGATTTCTTGGATGAGGAAAATGAGAGGACTCAACATTCCCATAGATGGTAATCTCCTTAAAGAACAATCGAATTCTTTTGCTTTGAAGCTGAACATCAAACACTTCAAGGCCTCAGATGGTTGGTTACAAAAATATAAGCCTAGGCACTGTTTGAGCTTTAGAAAATTGTGCGGTGAAAGTGGAACAGCAAATACGAATTTGGTAAATGAATGGAAAGAACGCGATTTAAAAGCATTGCTAACTGAATATGCTCCAGAGGATGTCTTTAACGCGGACGAAACAGGTCTGTTTTTTAAGATGCTTCCGGAAAAGACCCTTACCTTCAAAGGTGAAAAATGTAGCGGAAGCAAAAAGGCTAAGCAGAGAATCTAAATCTTGTTGGCAGCCAACATGAATGGAACACAAAAACTGCCCTTACTTTTCATCGGAAAAAATTTTAAGCCTAGATGCTTCAGAAATGTTAACAAATTATCAGCTGCATACCATGCTAACCAAAATGCATGGATGACAGGGTACATTTATGAAAAATGGTTAAGAGACTTGGATCGTCAATTTGTTTTGGAAAAACGTAAAATTTTGCTAAGTGTGGATAACTGTTCAGCTCACGTTGAAGTCTCAGATCTTAAATCTATTCATGTGGAGTTTCTTCCACCCAATGTAACTTCAATTTTACAGCCGATGGATCAGGGTGTGATTAATAGTTTCAAGCGCATATATAGAAGCGTGCTTTTGTAAAGAGTAGTCATGGGATTGGAGCTGAATCAGCCATATGAAATTGATATTCTGGGTGCAATGCATTTGTCAATACGTGCTTGGAATGATGTTCAAGCGACTACAATAGCTAAATCATTTCAACACGCATGCTTTAGTACCTTAATTTATGAAAACCAAAAAAATGTAGCCGACGATATCAGTGGAGATGAGTTACTCATAAATGAACTCCGCAAAAGAAATCCACTGTTGCCTGAAATATTATTCCAGGACTTTTTGGGTGTAGATTCAGACGTGATTTGTACTGAAGAACTAACAGATGAACAAATTATTGCTGACGCAATAAGTGAAAAGGAAGAAGAACTTTCAGATTTGGAACAAAAAGAAAATGAAATAATCCAACGCCCGACTGTCAAACAAGCAGCTCAATGGTTGTCAGGGCTAAGGCACTTTTTGGAAGTGAACAATAATTGTGAAATGATTTCAAGCATAGATAAAATGGAAACATGTATTTTCCAAAATGGGATTTTAAAACAAAAAAAGATGATTATTTCCATTCCTAATTTTTTTATCTATGTATTTTCATTTATTAAGTACTAATACAGTCTATGTTTTCACATGTAATGTTTTCAAAGCTTAATAACATATTCTTCTGAGTGCTAATTTTTTTTTCTGTGCATAAATTTGCATTTAGAATTTTCTTATATATTTTAAAAATATATGTATAACTTTATTTCAGAATAAATAATCTTAAAATATTGCATCATCTATGAAGAGGGGGGATATTGATAAAAATAGACATAAATAATGTACATATTCATGTCATTTTTGATCATTTTCTATTTTACGAACTTTTTATTTTACGAACCATTTCAGTGTTCCCTACGAGTTCGCAAAAACGAGTGTCGACTGTATGTATTTCTCTGTAACTTTGTGTTTTATATTTTGTAAATCTAATAAGAAAATAATAATTATAGTGACAATAAACATTCTATAACTCATTTACAGATCATTAACAATTGGGTTTATATCTAACAAATTTAAGTCTTAAAAAGCAAATATAAAGAAGTATTTTTCTACCGAAATATAAGTTATCGTTTGTTGGGTTAAAATGAAGTTATCTTTAATAAACATCACATTGAGTCTCTGAAAATGTGTCGGAGTCCATAATTTGCTTTTTTCTACCACTCTTTCTGAACACCAATCACACTGGTACACTTTTAATACTTTTAAAACAAATCTATCATGATAATTATTGCTTGAAATCTGTGGTGTCCAATACAATAGAGGCTGAGATAACAGCATTTAAGGGGAGAGATCATCTTAAAACTTTTTTTAAAGTCCAAACATTTTCTTTTTGTTGTATATTATGAAGCAACAAAATGATAGCATACAAACAAAAATGACGATGCATGAATTATAACCGCTTTCATGATAAAATATGTGAAAACGATGTTTATACAAATCAAAATAAATTTTTATTTTAAAGACATTTTAATTCACTCTGATACATTTTTTTTTTCAGTTGCATGAATGCTCATTAAAAATCTAAGTAACATTGATACTTAAAATAAAGAATACTGCCCAGTTAAACTGATGGCATTGAGCTCACAGGCTACAAATACTAATTGTACATTAAAGCCTTATATTTTCAAGGGTTAATTCCGTTCGAAAAAAAAATTAAGAAGGGGAAACAGCTCTCCCCTTTCCTCTTTTTTTATACTTAATCATTGAACCTCCTATACTAATCACGATCATGCTTCATCATATAAAAAATCTATATCCAAAATTCAGAGCAAATTAGATAATTCTTAATAAAAACCCATTTAGCATTTATATAATTTAAAAGGAGTTATCCCCTTCTTTTATACTTAACCATTAAACTTCCAAAACTATTCAGAGATTTGAACGAAATCTGAAAATTCTGCTTGAAAAACCTATTTATATAAATTAAGAGGGGGGGGAGGCATTAGAACCCCTGTTGCCCCTATTTATACTTATTCAATGAACACCTAATAGCAGTCACGGAATCGCCTCATCAGAATGATCCTAATCTAAATTTTGAACGAAAAATTAATTCTGCATGAAAATCCCATTTATATCAACTAACGGGGGGGGGGCATTAGAACCCCTGTTCCCCCTATTTATACTTATTCAATGAACACCTAATAACAGCCACGGAATCGCCTCATCAGAATGATCCTAATCTAAATTTTGAACGAAAACTTAATTCTGCATGAAAATCCCATTTATATCAACTAACGGGGGGGGGGGTCATTAGAACCCCTGTTCCCCCTATTTATACTTATTTAATGAACACCTAATAACAGTCACGGAATCGCCTCATCAGAATGATCCTAATCTAAATTTTGAACGAAAACTTAATTCTGCATGAAAATCCCATTTATATCAACTAATGGGGGGGGAGGCATTAGAACCCCTGTTGCCCCTATTTATACTTATTCAATGAACACCTAATAGCAGTCACGGAATCGCCTCATCAGAATGATCCTAATCTAAGTTTTGAACGAAAACTTAATTCTGCATGAAAATCCCATTTATATCAACTAACGGGGGGGGGGCATTAGAACCCCTGTTCCCCCTATTTATACTTATTCAATGAACACCTAATAACAGCCACGGAATCGCCTCATCAGAATGATCCTAATCTAAATTTTGAACGAAAACTTAATTCTGCATGAAAATCCCATTTATATCAACTAACGGGGGGGGGCATTAGAACCCCTGTTCCCCCTATTTATACTTATTTAATGAACACCTAATAACAGTCACGGAATCGCCTCATCAGAATGATCCTAATCTAAATTTTGAACGAAAACTTAATTCTGCATGAAAATCCCATTTATATCAACTAACGGGGGGGGGGGCATTAGAACCCCTGTTCCCCCTATTTATACTTATTCAATGAACACCTAATAACAGTCACGGAATCGCCTCATCAGAATGATCCTAATCTAAATTTTGAACGAAAACTTAATTCTGCATGAAAATCCCATTTATATCAACTAACGGGGGGGGGCATTAGAACCCCTGTTCCCCCTATTTATACTTATTCAATGAACACCTAATAACAGTCACGGAATCGCCTCATCAGAATGATCCTAATCTAAATTTTGAAAACTTAATTCTGCATGAAAATCCCATTTATATCAACTAACGGGGGACATGAGCCCCCCGTTCCCCCTCTTATACATATCAAATGAACTTCAAAAACTAATCAGGGAAGCGCCTTGTCAGGATATACCTACATACAAAATTTTAAGAGGATCGGATATTTTTATCATGAGTTATCGCGTTACGCACATACGCACATACATACAGAACGGGCGGGCACATAAGCTCTCAGGCTATGATAGCCTGTGAGCTAAAAAGTGAATTATATTGTACATTTTATATCTTAAGAACCTATACTTTTTTATAAATAACTGTAATACATTAATTTCTTTTACGATATTTATTGAAATTTTATTGTAGATTTTGCTATATATTGTTTTAATTGCCTAACAAAAATATTTTCATCTGTGAACATGATTTCTATTTTAGATTTAAGTGAAAGTATGAAATTGTAAGAATATACAATGGCGGTCAAAAGTTTCCGGCCAGGAAAAATTAACCGAGTTAATTTATAAATATACCCATATGAAGAGGAATCTCAAAGTGATATTTATATATTTTATTGAAATAATAGTAAGGAATTTATTTACAGAAGAACATGTAAATATCAATAAATTTAACTGACAAAATTAAGTATAAAGGAAAACGCATGCTCTCAAAAGTTTCCGGCCATCTTCACAAGTTTGTAAAAAAGTGGTATTGTAATAAAAAATTAAAGTGATCAACAACATTTACGATTGGTATTTTATCGTATTACTATTTTATTAGCTTTAGCAATATGTATTGCGACGCAGCAACGTGACATTCATACAATCAACGGTTAAAGATCGTCTATGGTACGTTTTCCCCACATTTCTTGCAATTTTGGCGAAATTTCGGCTGAGTTGGAATATTTATAGTTCCGCAGACTTTTGTCAACTTTATTTTAAAGATTTTCTATTGCTTCTGTATGGTGGTTATTTAAAATTAAGTTGATTTCATTTATTTAATAAAATTTTTCAGTTAAAGACTTGCATATTTAAACGGATGTTTCCAACTAAAATTCAAAAATTTGGCAAAAAAAAAAAAAAAAAGATTCATATATGGTTGATTCAGAGTTGCCAAGTCTCCGGCTTTTTGCACACTAATAAAACTTTAAAGAAGATACTGTTGTTTCAAATCTTTAGAATGTTCCAATTAAATAAAACACCCTTTTCTGTATTAAAATACCGGTATTTAAAAAGCCGGAGACTTGGCAGCTCTGTTGATATAAGGTGTTACAGTAGACGCTCGTTTTTACGAACCTCTTTTTTGCGAATATTTGCGATTTTACGAACTAGAGCGTGGTCCCGAATACATTCCCATAGACGCTATGTAAATTTTCGCTCCCATTTACGAACTACAAATTATGGAAATCTCTTTTTTGCGAACATAACTTTTATAATTCTGCAATTTTTTAATTTATTTATTAATTTATTTTTTTTTAAATACCGAAAAGAAGTGCCAACGTCAATTATACTCTCAACAGGTGCAAAAGACAGCATGTGCATTTGAAGAATGTGTTATTGCCCCCCCCCCCCACACACACGCTTTTGGGAGGGAGGCAGCATAACAATAAGTTTATTTAGCGTCACGTGGTTTATTATGACAGATTTTAAAGGCACATGTCTGGAAAGCCTCTGATTGACGAGTAAAACTTAAATGTACAAGCAGGTGTCCTTGTTGAAAGGGGAAACGAAATCTTTTAAAAGATTGCATTCTGTAATCGTCTATTTTCTCATACCTTCTGGACTACTCAATCTGAGAAGTCTCGTTAGTCGAGAGGAAGATTGGGCCAGAACATTACAGAATTTCAGTATGTCGCAGCTGAAAAAACGCATGTGCTTATCCGTTGAGGTTAAGAAGAAAATTTTAAAAGAAGTCGATGAGAAAATCTTAAGTAAGACAGAAATTTAAAAAAGTATGGAATTCCAAAGAATAGTCTCTTCACAATTTTAAAATCTCGAGAGAAAATCGTCGGAAATAGAAGCACCAATAAAAATCCCTCTGGTAAATATTTCAGAGAAGCAAAACACCCCCAATTGGAGAAAGCTTTGATTTCTTGGATGCGGAAAATGAGAGGACTCAACATTCCCATAGATGGTAATCTCCTTAAAGAACAATCGAATTCTTTTGCTTTGAAGCTGAACATCAAACACTTCAAGGCCTCAGATGGTTGGTTACAAAAATATAAGCCTAGGCACTGTTTGAGCTTTAGAAAATTGTGCGGTAAAAGTGGAACAGCAAATACGAATTTGGTAAATGAATGGAAAGAACGCGATTTAAAAGCATTGCTAACTGAATATGCTCCAGAGGATGTCTTTAACGCGGACGAAACAGGTCTGTTTTTTAAGATGCTTCCGGAAAAGACCCTTACCTTCAAAGGTGAAAAATGTAGCGGAAGCAAAAAGGCTAAGCAGAGAATCTAAATCTTGTTGGCAGCCAACATGAATGGAACACAAAAACTGCCCTTACTTTTCATCGGAAAAAATTTTAAGCCTAGATGCTTCAGAAATGTTAACAAATTATCAGCTGCATACCATGCTAACCAAAATGCATGGATGACAGGGTACATTTATGAAAAATGGTTAAGAGACTTGGATCGTCAATTTGTTTTGGAAAAACGTAAAATTTTGCTAAGTGTGGATAACTGTTCAGCTCACGTTGAAGTCTCAGATCTTAAATCTATTCATGTGGAGTTTCTTCCACCCAATGTAACTTCAATTTTACAGCCGATGGATCAGGGTGTGATTAATAGTTTCAAGCGCATATATAGAAGCGTGCTTTTGTAAAGAGTAGTCATGGGATTGGAGCTGAATCAGCCATATGAAATTGATATTCTGGGTGCAATGCATTTGTCAATACGTGCTTGGAATGATGTTCAAGCGACTACAATAGCTAAATCATTTCAACACGCATGCTTTAGTACCTTAATTTATGAAAACCAAAAAAATGTAGCCGACGATATCAGTGGAGATGAGTTACTCATAAATGAACTCCGCAAAAGAAATCCACTGTTGCCTGAAATATTATTCCAGGACTTTTTGGGTGTAGATTCAGACGTGATTTGTACGGAAGAACTATCAGATGAACAAATTATTGCTGACGCAATAAGTGAAAAGGAAGAAGAACTTTCAGATTTGGAACAAAAAGAAAATGAAATAATCCAACGCCCGACTGTCAAACAAGCAGCTCAATGGTTGTCAGGGCTAAGGCACTTTTTGGAAGTGAACAATAATTGTGAAATGATTTCAAGCATAGATAAAATGGAAACATGTATTTTCCAAAATGGGATTTTAAAACAAAAAAAGATGATTATTTCCATTCCTAATTTTTTTATCTATGTATTTTCATCTATTAAGTACTAATACAGTCTATGTTTTCACATGTAATGTTTTCAAAGCTTAATAACATATTCTTCTGAGTGCTAATTTTTTTTTCTGTGCATAAATTTGCATTTTGAATTTTCTTATATATTTTAAAAATATAAGTATAACTTTATTTCAGAATAAATAATCTTAAAATATTGCATCATCTATGAAGAGGGGGGATATTGATAAAAATAGACATAAATAATGTACATATTCATGTCATTTTTGATCATTTTCTATTTTACGAACTTTTTATTTTACGAACCATTTCAGTGTTCCCTACGAGTTCGCAAAAACGAGTGTCGACTGTATGTATTTCTCTGTAACTTTGTGTTTTATATTTTGTAAATCTAATAAGAAAATAATAATTATAGTGACAATAAACATTCTATAACTCATTTACAGATCATTAACAATTGGGTTTATATCTAACAAATTTAAGTCTTAAAAAGCAAATATAAAGAAGTATTTTTCTACCGAAATATAAGTTATCGTTTGTTGGGTTAAAATGAAGTTATCTTTAATAAACATCACATTGAGTCTCTGAAAATGTGTCGGAGTCCATAATTTGCTTTTTTCTACCACTCTTTCTGAACACCAATCACACTGGTACACTTTTAATACTTTTAAAACAAATCTATCATGATAATTATTGCTTGAAAACTGTGGTGTCCAATACAATAGAGGCTGAGATAACAGCATTTAAGGGGAGAGATCATCTTAAAACTTTTTTTAAAGTCCAAACATTTTCTTTTTGTTGTATATTATGAAGCAACAAAATGATAGCATACAAACAAAAATGACGATGCATGAATTATAACCGCTTTCATGATAAAATATGTGAAAACGATGTTTATACAAATCAAAATAAATTTTTATTTTAAAGACATTTTAATTCACTCTGATACATTTTTTTTTTCAATTGCATGAATGCTCATTAAAAATCTAAGTAACATAGATACTTAAAATAAAGAATACTGCCCAGTTAAACTGATGGCATTGAGCTCACAGGCTACAAATACTAATTGTACATTAAAGCCTTATATTTTCAAGGGTTAATTCCGTTCGAAAAAAAAATTAAGAAGGGGAAACAGCTCTCCCCTTTCCTCTTTTTTTATACTTAATCATTGAACCTCCTATACTAATCACGATCATGCTTCATCATATAAAAAATCTATATCCAAAATTCAGAGCAAATTAGATAATTCTTAATAAAAACCCATTTAGCATTTATATAATTTAAAAGGAGTTATCCCCTTCTTTTATACTTAACCATTAAACTTCCAAAACTATTCAGAGATTTGAACGAAATCTGAAAATTCTGCTTGAAAAACCTATTTATATAAATTAAGAGGGGGGGGAGGCATTAGAACCCCTGTTGCCCCTATTTATACTTATTCAATGAACACCTAATAGCAGTCACGGAATCGCCTCATCAGAATGATCCTAATCTAAATTTTGAACGAAAACTTAATTCTGCATGAAAATCCCATTTATATCAACTAACGGGGGGGGGGCATTAGAACCCCTGTTCCCCCTATTAATACTTATTCAATGAACACCTAATAACAGCCACGGAATCGCCTCATCAGAATGATCCTAATCTAAATTTTGAACGAAAACTTAATTCTGCATGAAAATCCCATTTATATCAACTAACGGGGGGGGGGGTCATTAGAACCCCTGTTCCCCCTATTTATACTTATTTAATGAACACCTAATAACAGTCACGGAATCGCCTCATCAGAATGATCCTAATCTAAATTTTGAACGAAAACTTAATTCTGCATGAAAATCCCATTTATATCAACTAATGGGGGGGGGAGGCATTAGAACCCCTGTTGCCCCTATTTATACTTATTCAATGAACACCTAATAGCAGTCACGGAATCGCCTCATCAGAATGATCCTAATCTAAATTTTGAACGAAAACTTAATTCTGCATGAAAATCCCATTTATATCAACTAACGGGGGGGGCATTAGAACCCCTGTTCCCCCTATTTATACTTATTCAATGAACACCTAATAACAGCCAGGGAATCGCCTCATCAGAATGATCCTAATCTAAATTTTGAACGAAAACTTAATTCTGCATGAAAATCCCATTTATATCAACTAACGGGGGGGGGGCATTAGAACCCCTGTTCCCCCTATTTATACTTATTTAATGAACACCTAATAACAGTCACGGAATCGCCTCATCAGAATGATCCTAATCTAAATTTTGAACGAAAACTTAATTCTGCATGAAAATCCCATTTATATCAACTAACGGGGGGGGGGGGGCATTAGAACCCCTGTTCCCCCTATTTATACTTATTCAATGAACACCTAATAACAGTCACGGAATCGCCTCATCAGAATGATCCTAATCTAAATTTTGAACGAAAACTTAATTCTGCATGAAAATCCCATTTATATCAACTAACGGGGGGGGGGGCATTAGAACCCCTGTTCCCCCTATTTATACTTATTCAATGAACACCTAATAACAGTCACGGAATCGCCTCATCAGAATGATCCTAATCTAAATCTTGAAAACTTAATTCTGCATGAAAATCCCATTTATATCAACTAACGGGGGACATGAGCCCCCCGTTCCCCCTCTTATACATATCGAATGAACTTCAAAAACTAATCAGGGAAGCGCCTTGTCAGGATATACCTACATACAAAATTTTAAGAGGATCGGATATTTTTATCATGAGTTATCGCGTTACGCACATACGCACATACATACAGAACGGGCGGGCACATAAGCTCTCAGGCTATGATAGCCTGTGAGCTAAAAAGTGAATTATATTGTACATTTTATATCTTAAAAACCTATACTTTTTTATAAATAACTGTAATACATTAATTTCTTTTACGATATTTATTGAAATTTTATTGTAGATTTTGCTATATATTGGTTTAATTGCCTAACAAAAATATTTTCATCTGTGAACATGATTTCTATTTTAGATTTAAGTGAAAGTATGAAATTGTAAGAATATACAATGGCGGTCAAAAGTTTCCGGCCAGGAAAAATTAACCGAGTTAATTTATAAATATACCCATATGAAGAGGAATCTCAAAGTGATATTTATATATTTTATTGAAATAATAGTAAGGAATTTATTTACAGAAGAACATGTAAATATCAATAAATTTAACTGACAAAATTAAGTATAAAGGAAAACGCATGCTCTCAAAAGTTTCCGGCCATCTTCACAAGTTTGTAAAAAAGTGGTATTGTAATAAAAAATTAAAGTGATCAACAACATTTACGATTGGTATTTTATCGTATTACTATTTTATTAGCTTTAGCAATATGTATTGCGACGCAGCAACGTGACATTCATACAATCAACGGTTAAAGATCGTCTATGGTACGTTTTCCCCACATTTCTTGCAATTTTGGCGAAATTTCGGCTGAGTTGGAATATTTATAGTTCCGCAGACTTTTGTCAACTTTATTTTAAAGATTTTCTATTGGATTCATGCTGGGCGCTTGGGTTGATCATTTCAAAAAGGACATTTTTTGTGCGAAAACCATTGCTTATTGAGGTTTGCAAATATTATTTATGTCGTTATTATGTTAAGAAAAATAGATGCGACCATTTTTTTTTTCTCTAATAAGGCAGAAAATAGTCTTGCAAGATATCCTTATACATTGTATATTTCTCCTTGCTGTGGATTTTAAGTAACGGACCGACACTTTTTGAGGAAAATACTCCTCACGGCATAACCTGTCCTCCGCCATGCTTCATTGTAGGAATAACATAGGTCGAATCATATCTTTTGTTGTTAGGTCATCGGACGTTATGTCTGCCATCACTTCCAAAACTGTTTCGAATTCGATTGATGGAAAAATAGAACTTTTTTCCAGTTTTCACTTGACCAGACTTTGTGTTCCTTGGAAAATAAAAGTAGGGTACGTCGGTACTTTTTTTACTTCTGAAAAAATTTTAACACCGACTCTTCCATAAAGTTCTGTATCACATCAGCATCATAACACGGTAGACTAACTTATCTCAGCAATATTTTCATTCCGTAAATCGCAGTATATTGCAACGGAATTTTCATGCGGATTACCAATGGTTTTTCTCCTGATAATTCTGTCCTCAGGAATAGTAATTTTCCGGGGTCTCCCGGACCTCTGAAAGTCCTGACAGCCATAACCATCTTTATATAATTTTGTAAATATTGTTTACAGTCAATTTTTCCGATCGATAACTTAGCCGCAATATCTCGAGAAGATTGGCCTTTTAGCGACAAGCTAATCACTCATTTATGAACAATAATTGTTGAACTTTTCAAATTTGAATTCAAACTATGCTATACACGTTGATTCATTCATAAACACAACCAAAAAACACTTTATGGATAGAAAAAAACTAAAAAACGACAAGTGGCCGGAAACTTTTTGTGTTTTCTTTTATATTTAATTTTGTCAATAAAATTTATTGATATTTACACGCTCTTCTATAAGTAAGTTCCTAACTAATATGTCAATATAATGTGTAAGTATCGCTTTGAGATTCCTTTTCATATGGGTATATTTACAAATTAACTGAAAAATTTTTGCTGGCCGGAAACTTTTGACCGCCACTGTATATATATATGTGTGTGTGTGTGTGTTATTTGTAGCAAATCTGGCAGTAAGCATTTATTCCATTACAATTCTGGTTATGAATGCGTAATTTTAACTCAATGAATACTGACACCTTTGCCGGTCGTTAATGCAGCCGTTGTTACAAGTCATGAATTAGCAAATAGGCAACAAAACTAATCAAACATGGAGTTTCTCTATCAATAGAAAACTACAGCATCTAATGATATGCATAATTTATTAGCACATATCTTCCAAAATTTTCAACTTTTAATCAAAACCCATGTCTTGATACAGCAATCAACGAAGATGTTAGAATAATTATAGAAGAAGGTAAAACAGAACTTCCAATTAGCTTATAGATGTTTAGCAGTGAAAAATCATACAAAATCTGTGTTTTTCGTCGAATGTCCGGATTTTTGATCAAACTCGCATTGATACAAACCGTGACGTCACTTACACGCTTCTGATTGGTAAAGGACAAGAACGTCACACGAAAAGGCCCAACGAAAATTATTCTGCAAAGATTTCTCTTAGAAACGCGTAAAGAGCTAAAAATATGAGGAGTAAACAAAATTTCCTCGACAGTAACGACTTTGGAATCAAAATAAGTAAAAAGAATAATAAAGAAATGGTTCTTTTAAAAACATTCAAAATTCGCAAAAAAATAATAGAAAATGGTAAAAAATGATGGGACAAATTAGAAATAAAATAAAAGCTTTATATTAAAATAAACTGAGTAAGATAATAACTAATTTAATAGAGTTAATGAGATATTGTTAAATAATAGGAAATAAGGGAGTATACCGGTATTTAGTGCAATAAAAAGAAAATAAAAGCATATATCATGAAGGAAAAATCAAAAATATAACATATATATATATATATATATATATATAATATGTGTGTGTAATACTAAGTATCGAATATATTTGCTATAATTTTGCACGCAACTCATGTATGCGATTCAAAGTCCTTATATAGTATATTTTAATTAAGATAAATTATGTTTAAATATGATTAAAAAATTTATAATATATAAACAAACGGAGTTTTTTATAATTTATTCTAAAAATGTTAAATTTGAAGAAATATTAACAGCCTTAAAATTCTTTTTAATATTGGGTTCACTTCTTTCAATATAGGCCTGCTGTATTTGATCTCTCTCTCTTTAATAATTTATTTTAGCAACGTTTATTCAAAGAAAACTATATTTTAATACCATCTTTGTAGAAAATAAATACTTTTATCAAAATATGTTTATTAAAATCTTTTTTTTTTTTTGAGCAAAATTTAAAAGCAGAATAGAACGGTATCATAATGTTTGAAGGTAGATAATCATATCTATATATATATATTTTTTTTTATCATAATAGAAAATATTCAACAGTTTATTCCTAAGTTTTAAACTATTATTTGAGATCACTCAGAGCACGGAAATTTAAGCATTTGCACAGATTTGTCACATAATACCAATTCTTTAAATCTCCCGAAAAATATTTTTTAATTAGAGTGTCGAATTCTATCGTGTAGTTTAAAGTATTCCATTGCAATATTGATCAAACTGCATAGATTCGTATTCAGGGCAAAATATTTTGCCTGCCGTCAGATATATTTAGACTGTCGTGCTGGATTAAAGCAGTATTTTAAAATCTGTTTGTTGTCTTTAGTTAAAAATAATGCTTATAGAAAACGTACACTAAAGAAAATATAAAGTCAACATTTTTTTCACAAAACATGGTCATATATTTTGGTAGTATAGGAATTTATAGAACATAGGTATAAAACAACAAAAATAAAAATGTACATTAAAAAATATTTATGCATGCTTTCTTTTAAATTTACTGAAATGTATAGAAAAAGAATATTTTTAAATGCACTTAAATATAAGAAAGTCTTGAAGAAATCCTTCAAATACGCAGGGATTAACTTAAATTTCTGTGAGCTCCGTTGTGGAAGATTAATGAATTTATATGAGATTTATGAGAAATTTGTCAGTTATAACAATGTCTAGCATATTTTGCTTAGTTGCCCAAAATTTGGCGCGATTGGTGTAACCCTGTCACTAGTATCTTTCAATAAATAATCATTGTTGAAGATGATATTAAACTCATCAAACAAAATCATTATGTTTTTCTATATTTGATTAACTATTATGAAAATTTTGCCCGTGGCTTTCTTTGTTAGGTATCGATTGCTAAAAAATCAATGTCCAAGTCGAATTCATATGTTGTCTCAGATGCATACAGATTTAAAAGTTCTATGTCAACTGAAAGTGGTTGAAAAATGAGTAACAATGTTTGACTGCTACATACAAACATAATTGTTAAATTTAAAAAAAGAATCGATTTAAAAACCACTTTGGGACCTGATAATACCGATGTGCAACTTCATGTGAAGAAAAAAATTATTAGCCTCCGATGCTATTTCTTCAGACAAGCTAAAAAATGTCGTGTCATCAGTCCTGAATTTTCTACTCAACCGATTTTGATAATTATTTTTTTAAATGGAAGCTATTTATTTGTAGTTGTGCCCATTTTAGCTATTTTTTAATTTATTTCCATTTTTATTTTTTATTTTTAATTTTAAATGCTTTTTACGATATTTCTTCAAAATGGTGGCACTCAGTTTAGCTTTTCTCTCGATAATAAAAAATTATTTTCCAAAATGATTGCGCATGACTATGCACTAATTGAGGTTAAAAAAATATATTTACTGGGAAATAATATTAATAATGTAAATAAAATAACAGAAAATAATTTATGATAAAAATTAATGTCTAAAGCAAAATAAGAAAAATTTCAAATGAGGAAAATGATGTCATTCAGCAACCAAATAAATAGGAATTACAATATTATTATGGATGCCTTTTTCATATTACTAATAACAGTAACTTTTAAAAATCATTTGAATAAGAGAAAATGACGTCACTATTTAAAACATCGCATTTTTACTCATAACGATATTAAATTTCAATATTTCTTTTCATTAAAGACACTGAGATTGAGATTTTACTTTGATAACTTCAGTTAGTGAAAAAAATGTCACAGTAAAAATGAAAATTTTTTTCAACGAAACTACTTTTCTGTGAGTGTATATTAAAATAAAATTTCTGGATTTCGCCGGCACTCTGATTACAATTTTCACTGAAAATGTGCGAATATTTGCATGCAAAATTGTAACTGGAAAACTTGACAATAAGTTTAGAAATATATTTATTATATATTGATTCAACAATGTAATTACTTTTGCCTTTTTAAAAAACAAAAACAAATCGATCGGGTCTTTTAAACAATTCATTCGTCGAATTCGATGGGATTCCTCTAGTTTTACTGTTAAAATGCATTTACTTTTTCTCAGAGTCTATAAAAAAGCATTTAAACTAAAGAAAAATTCCGTTTTTGATGAATCTAGTCAATGAAAAAGTAGCACGTCAAATTGTATCTCTTTGTTATTCCGCAATTCCAATGTCTGAGAGAGAAATTGCTAATCAGTTGGGTATTTCACGCCGTTCTTTTTACTATTATATCGATAAACACAAGAAAAATGAAGTTAGTTCATTGCATTCTAAACGGGGTCGCCCTTCTAAAAAACCTCCTCTTTTTTTTCTAATCGGGGGTGAAACTGAATTCTGCAATGGCAGAATTTACATTCAACTTGTTAAACTTTCTTTTTTACGCACTGTTTAAAATAAAAAAATAACATTATGGCTCAACCTAATAAAATCTAATAAGTTAACAATTATAATACTCTGGACAATAAATGTGAACCCCAGAATCCACGGGATATAAACGAAAAAATTGAGCTGTTTACAAAGGGCATGTAGAAATAAGATTATTACTACTATACACTATTTGTTTTTAGGTAATGGAATATAAGTGATTTTCTAATCTTGTGTTGTTCTCTAGAGGCCCACTACTAAAGCTCTTTAAATATTTAACGTGTTTGATCTCGACTTAATTTTTTTAAATTATTACATTCAACATTACTTTTACACTGCTAAATAATAATAAAAAAATCTGTAATACTATAGATGTAAAGTTGCCGAAATATGTATGGTTACTAACATTTTATCTGTGCTCCGTACAAGGAAAGATGTAAATCTACAAAACTAATTTTTGTAAAGCTACAAAAATCTGTAACTTTACAAAAGAGTCTGCTAAAATTACAATTATCTTACTAAAGTTTTATCTGTAACCTGGGTTGATTTTATATGAAAAATTCTTGGGATCCCAGTTTCTTAAAAATTGTTAGTAACCTTACAGGTTTTTTGATTTTCAGTGCAAATCTGTATCTGGTTCATGAATTTTTGCTGTTGCCGTTACATAAAAAATTCTAGGAAAGTGGGTTTTTCTAGAAAACTTTTAGTAACTTTACAAATTTCTTTTACAGTGTACAGTCATTCAAATAGGTGGTCAAAGACCTCTTTTAAATAAGTAACAGTTTCATTCTTATTCAGTCAATTACTACAGATGTTCAACTTCTAAGTGATTCTTCTCCTTATTTAAATTTCACTACATGTACACTGTAAAAAAAATCTGTAACCTTAGTAATCTAAATTAACCGAAATCTCTTATGCTTACTAAAATTTTATGTGTACACTGTACAAGAAAATGATGTCAATCTACAAAACTTGTAAGCAAAACTAAAACCATCTGTAACTTTACAAAAGAATTTACTAAAATTTTGGTAACTTTACTAAAATTTTATCTATAATGCTCGTTATCGTCACTTAAAAAGTTCTTGGAATACGATTTCCCAAAAAAATTCTTAGTAACCTTAAAATTTGTTTGATTCAAAGTGCAAATCTGTATCTGTTACATGAATTTTTATTGTTGCCGTTACATAAAAAGTTCTTGGAATACAATTCTACTAGAAAAATTTTTGTAAGTTTCCAAATTTTTTTTTACAGTGCACCCCTTGGTTTCTGAGGAATTCAAACAGCACACTATAACTACTAGATTAGAATAAAAGTATTATTATCATCGTCAGTGATTCTTCTAATTTAAGCATTCATGAAAATTTATCACACAATACACGCTCCTTTAATCTCCCAGAAAGTGCTTTAATACAAAGCAATTATTTATATCGCGTTGTTCCAAAGATTACATTACATAAAATATTGATGAAACTGATTATCTTGGTGTTTAGAATAAATTATTCGAGAATTGTAAGAATGTTTAAATCCAGAATGTTTGAATCACACAATATTTTAAAACATGTTACATACTGTTTATTGAAGAAAAACTCTCTAAGTGTTTGTCCCGTAATATTCCGTACACTAAGCTCCAGGTTTCACTGCAATATAAGCAATGTTTAAGATATTATAATTCTATAAATTTAATGAATTTTCAAAGCATTGAAGAATGATTAGGACTCTCATGGATTACATTTATATTCCTAAATAAGATTTTTTATGTAATATTGAAAGAATAATATTTTATTAGCATTTAAAATAAAATGCAGAGAAAACAACATTACAATTTTACCCATTTGCAAGACGCTTGGAGGGTTAAAGCTTACATCTACATTAACAAACCATTGTCACAAATTTAGGTAATGCAACGATTATTAGCTATTTTCGGAGATATAAGGCTTTTAAAAGCAGCCTATAAATGAAAGGTAAATATGCAGTAAACATAACAACCTATGATAATGATGTCTTTTCAATCCTTCACCGGGAAAAAAGACATATTACTTACGGAAACATTTACAATCACAACAAGTAAAATTAAGAAGATTTTGTGAAATATTTAAAATCATATATTAAATTAAAAATAGAGATTTATATGGATTTTCTTTTTACAATAAATATACACATTACAATCCATATGTAAATCAAAATAAACTAATTTCATGATTTTTGGCTCAAAGGCTATCATAGCCTGAGAGCTCATGTGCCCGCCCGTTCTGTATGTATGTATGTATGTTCGTACGTAACGCGATAACTCATGATAAAAATATCCGATCCACGTGAAATTTTGTATATAGGTATATCCTGATAAGGCGTTTCTCTGATTAGTTTTTGGGTTCATTCGATATGCATAAGAGGGGAAACTTGGGGCTCATGCCCCTCCTCTTAATTGATATAAATGGGTTTTTCATGCAGAAATAACAGTTTTCGTTCAAAATTTAGATATAGCATCATTCTGATGAGGGGAATTCGTAAATGTTATTAGGTGTTCATTGAATAACTATAAACAGGGGGAACGGGTCCCTCCCCTTAATTTATATAAATGAGTTTTTCAAGCAGAATTGTCAGATTTTGTTCAATTCTCTGAATAGTTTTGGAATTTTAATGTTAAGTATAAAAGAGGGGGATAACTCCTCTTAAATTATATAAATGCTAAATGGGTTTTTATTAAGACTTATCCGATTTGCTCTGAATTTTGGATATAGATTTTTTATATGATAAATCATGTCTTTGGTAGTTTAGGAGGTTCAATGATTAAGTATAAAAAAGGGGAAAAGGGAGAGCTGTTTCCCCTTCTTATTTTTTTATCGAAAATAATTAACCCTTGAAAATATAAGGCTGTATTGTAGAATTAGTGTATGTAGCCTGTGAGCTTAATACCATTAGTTTAACTGGGCAATATTCTTTTTATTTATTTAACAATGTTTCTATTTGGTACATTTTTATAAAAAACAGTAGAGTATGCCACCTTTCGTTGTAGTATCGGAAAATATTATATTTGAGATTAATAAGCAGCAGCAATTTTCATGGCTTAAAACAAATAAAATAAGTTTTTTTATATAATAGCTAAAAAATTCTACATATTTTTCATTATTTAAATTTTTTTCAATCAATCCTAAAATATTAGATATTTTTTGATAAACAAGTTAGTTACACAATTATGGAAAAGTTGCAACTATATATCTAAATAGGATTTCAGAAAAGTGTACCAATTAATAAAAAAACACACGTACATTTCGGAAAGAAGGCAAAGTAATATGTAGACAGCGACTCTGGTTAAAATACATTAATTAAAAAAACCTTCCAGCACATAATTATTTAGCTCCAAAATAATTTATCTCCGTAACATTTAAGGTCCATAAATATTGAGTACCATAATCTTTTAGCTCTAATCTTTAGACGGATAATTGAAAACTAAAAAAAATGAACCATTGTATATTCCGTGTGCACTTTAACTATTAAAATACTATAAAACTGCAAACTAAAGTATTCATAAATGGCTTCCAAAATTCCTTCAATTAAAAAAAAATTATTAAAAAAAAATAAACAATATAATTTTCTGCTTTAAAGAAGCATTTTCGTATTAAAAAAAATATTTTGCTTTATAGAAGCAGACGACATTTTTATTAGTATTATTTTACTTTACTTTATCTTCAGTAGAATACAAAATGTCTGTCAGTCCATGTCGTGTGTGTCTGTGTGTTCGTATGTCACCATTCTACCAACGAAACATGTACCAAATTGTTTGTGAAGGGTTTTGGCTGTGGCAAGCAGATCCTTCTTTAGTTTTGAAATATTCCGCCAGAAGGGGGCACTGCTATAGCAATTTTTGTGTCATTTTCAATATTGTACCACCTAAAAGTGTATGAAGTTATGCATATAATATATCTTCCTGAAAAATTTGAAAAAAAAATTAAAAAAAAAATTGCAGGATGGAGTGTTATAATCGCAATGTCTGTTACATTTTCAATATTTTACCATCAAAAAGTGTATTAGGTTATGCATAGAACTAAACTAATTTTTTTGTGTATGATTATTTTTGGGTATGACAAGTAGATCCTAACATTATTTTGAAAAACATCTGCCTATCATTCGATTGCCCACCGGTTCGGGCAAAGAGGGGATTTTGCGTCCTTCTAATCCGGCTATTTCCAAACAGCTAGTGATAACACAACAAGGGGAAACTATTGATTTTAATAAATATCATGATCCACGTTAACTGGTTTTTACTTCGATTACTTGACGCAAACAGAAATTTAAGGTAATAATCAAAGGTGGTATTGTATTGAATGAATAGTATAAAGACATTAATAGATGTAACAAATTTTCTAAATTTTATATTGTACGTATGAGATAGAAAAATTTTTTGGGATTGATACATCCAACTAGTTTGCTGTGTTTTCATTATTTTTTTTAGCAAAACTCACTAATTAGGCTTATTCATAAAAATGACGATTCAAACATTTTTATTTCACAAGATATATTTTTTTCTTACTGCTAAAATTATCTAGAATTTAAGAATATTAGAATTAATTCGTACAATTTGATGTTCGTGTCACGTGAGATGGACATAAATGTACAAATATAACATAATATTGAAAATATATGTAACTACATAAGATATGTGTATGAAATATATAAATATGGAAAGAAAGTATGTATGCATCCACTCAAAATGCAGTCATATTTCCTAGTCTACACTGTAAAAAAAATTCATTAATCCTAAGACATTTTATGTAACGACAAAAAATCATGTAACCGATACAGATTTGCCCTGAAAATCCAAAAAATATGTAAGGTTACTAATATATTTTTTAGAAATTGGGATTCCTAAAATTTTTTATGAAACGGCAACCCAGGTTACAGAAAATAGTTTAGAAAGATAACTGTAATTTTAGTAATTTTTTTGTAATGTTACTGATTTATGTAGCTTTACAAAAATTAGTTTTGTAGATTTACATCTTTTCTTGTACAGTGTACAGATAAAATGTTAGTAAGCGTACAGATTTTAGCATTTTTATATCTGTACGCTGTAAAAAAAAAAAAAAAAAAAAAAAAAAAAAAAATCTGAAGTTTTACAGATGTAAAGTTGCCGAAATCTGTATTTTTACTAACATTTTATCTGTACACTGTACAAGAAAAAATGTAAATCTGCAAAACTAATTTTTGTAAAACTACTGAAATCTGTAGCTTTACAAACGAGTCCAATAAAATGGCAGTTATCTTACTAAAATTTCATCTGTAACCTGATTTGCAGTTACATGAAAAATTCTTGAAATCCCAGTTTCCTAAAGTATCCTTAGTACCCTTACAGATTTTTTGTTTTTCAGTGCAAATCTGTGTTTGTTACATGAATTTTTGCTGTTGCTGTTACATAAAAATTTCTAGGAGTCCCAGTTTCCTAGAAAACTTTTAGTAACTTTACAGGTTTTCTTTTTATTTATTTATTTTATTTTTTTACAGTGTAGTACACTGTAAGAAAAATCTGTAATCTTAAAAATGGAAAGCTGCCAAAATCTGTATGTTTACTAACAATTTATCTGTACACTGCACAAGAAAAATGTAAATCTACAAAGCTGATTTTTGTAAAGCTACAGAAATGTGTAATTTTACAAACGAATCTAATAAAATCGCAGTTATCTAACTAATATTTTATCTGTAACTTGGGTCCCAATTACATAAAAAATTCTAGGAATCCAGTTTCCTAAAAAGTCCTTAGTAATTTTACAGATTTTTTGATTTTCAGTGCAAATATGTATCTGTTCCATGCATTTTTGCTGTTGCCGTTACATAAAAAGTTCTTGGAATCCCAGTTTCCTAGAAAACTTTGAGTAACATTACAGATTTTTTTTACAGTGTAGAAAGACGTTTTCCACTTCGGAGGCGTTGATACATTTCGGCAATCAGTTTCAAGTTAATTCAATCAGTTCTGGATTTACCGCACTGTGAAAAAAAAAAAAAAAGGTAAAATTTTTAAAAGTTTTGGGATTTCAAGGAGTTTTTATATAATGCCAACAGCAAAACTTCGTGCTTAATGATTTTTACTAATAATCTTACGGTGGATTTTTCATATTTATTCAGTAGTTTTATTTTCTAATATTATTTAGTATTTATGAAGCAAATGAAGTGCTTTATATGTAATACAGCACACTCACTCTAGATTTTTGTATTTAAAACTTTTGTAATGTTTCAATATGCATTAGGCACATCATTCGAATTATTTAGATTTCAAATTTCATCTAAATTTGACCAATAGAACACATTTTAGAGCCTCTTAAAATGGCTTATTTCTTTTTAACCCTGTACATTGTTATTGTTGTACTTGAAAAATTACTCAATTCTTGAAATATGAATAGTTCCACTGTAATATCCATGATAATGAGAAAAAATTTTAAGTTAATATATGTATGCAAATAAAGATTTTCAAATGTATTATTTATTTATTTTTCTAAACTACAATAAGATTACTTTTAAATTGTAACAGCATTTTCCTCCGTTATGATTATACAGTATTCTTTCAAAGGAAAAAAAAAATAGTAAATATACTTTAAAAATACTTTTACTTTATATTCCATATGAAAATAGAAAATTAATGTTCGACAAAAATCATTTGAGTTTTATAACTATTGTGATTGAAATATTCCAAAAAAAAAAAAAAAAAAAAAAAAAAAAACTTAAATTAATAACATAAATTAATTTTCTGAATAAAAACATAAATTAATTTAATAATAAAAAAATTAATTTATGTTTTTATTATTAAATAATAAATATAAATTTAATAATAAAAACATAAATTAATTTTCTGAAAAGATAATTATAATGAAAGCAGTTTTTTAAAACTAAAAATAAAAATAAAATCAATTCCACAGTTTGTCATTATAAGTCTCGCAAAAGAATTCGTCTGAATTTTTTGTTATTTTAAAATGTAATGGAAAGTAAAAAGATATATTTTATTTTTATTCTAGTTCAATTATTAATTTCATGCTGTTAAAAAATTATTCAATTCAGATATTTTTCAAAACAAACAAATAAAAGCTTTTTCCGTATATTATCAATTTCAATGTTTTATTTATCTAAATGCAATGGAGAATATATGAGGCCAAATTTAATATAAATCTGCTCTTTGGATGTTGATTTTTGTAATTATATGAAGTCTTTATTTTTTTTGCAGATTTCTTCTGGTAGGGAATTAAAATATTAGCTAAAGAATAAATTGAAGTTCATGTCACAAGTCATGATTTTATTTCAAATAAAACATTTAATGAAAAATATCTTACACAATGGGCAAATATTTCGTTATATCTTTAGAAAATATTTATTAAAATTATGCAGTTTTAAAAAACTAAGGAAAAAAGGGTAGAATGGAGAGAATGGGATTTTGTTTTTTACTTTTTTGTAGTTTCTAAATGTAATTTTAAAATTAATAAAAATATATATAATTTGCATTTTCCTTACTTTTAAAGACCATTTTCCTTATTGATGGATTTCTGAGATTTCTTACCGGAGGATATGACCTTCAGTAACTTTTGATATTGCTTGGTTTTAACAAAATGTTAAAAAAAACCGTAGCGATAACATTTCTGCAAATTTAACATTCTTTTAGAACACATTTTCTATACCTTTGTTTACGTATTACAATTATATATATATAATTGGAATTTAGTTTTTTTAAGAAGAACTAATGATGAAATTTCAGTAAATATAAATATTCAATTAAAAAATACATAAGATTTATATTGTATTTAAAAATATATATTCAAACATCATTAAAGAATATATATTTGATATATCAACCTAATATTGCACATATAAATACTTACAATAGTGTATTTTAACTCCAACCTAAATTAAGAAATAACTTTACAGATGATTTTTTTACAGGAAATTAAACTATAAAAGCACATTTTATGATACAATTGAAATAAATGTAACCACCAGTGACTGAGAGAATCGGCTCTAAAAACTGATAGATGGGAGGGGCTGGGTTCGAAATCGATCGTCTCCGTCGGCCTAACGTTTGAAATTTTACGTTGTTTTCTTTGGATCTAGCTTAACTTCTTCCCGACGAGCTACTTTTATAATTTCTTTTTTAATCTTTTCTTACCGATTTTTCAAAACGTAATTTTTTGTTATTAAATCTTGTAGATACGCTGATTGAATAAGGCAAAATTTGCAATAAAAAAATAACTGGTGAGAATAAACTCGGAATCTGAACAGATTCTGCGGCCCGTATAAGTGTAGCTCGTGCTATAGGGGTTAAAATACGGGTTAGGAGCTCTTAGATAGACCCATCCTCACGGCAGACATTTATCCCCCTCGTTGCGTTATCCCTTGGCCACCGACTTGACCATCATAAATAAATTGGAGCATAAAATATAAATCAATAAATATATTGCAGATACTTTTTGAAAAACAGTCAGAGGTTATAAAAATACATCAAAATAAACAATACATCAAAATAACAAATCTAAATATAAATATATCTAATATACAACTTTAAGATTCTAATTTAATTGGTTTTTAAAATAGTATGCGCACTATATCAAAAAGATCTTCTTTTGAGAAAAAAAATAAAGTTCAAATTTACCTTAATCTGGATAAGTATCGCTCCACGTATTTTTTGATAAAATCAGTTTTAATTCCAGTATCATCATATATATATAAATATTAATTTTTTATAATGTTATTGTTTTATAATTTAACACAATTTTTTTTATTTTTAAAAATATTTAATGCATACTCCTCCTTTAAATATTCATTTAAATTGTTATTATATATCCCAACGCAGAGATAGCGTGTATGATCGATCCACATACAACTAGAAAAAAAAAATGTAAAATAACTAAATTTTTCTGTGAAACTGGGATTTTGAGAATTTTTCATGTAACTGATTCTCTTAGATGAATTTCTGCCGTTACTATTACATAAAGATTTCTAAGAATTCCAATTCCCTACAAAAAATTTAGTATCTTAACAGTTTTTTTTTTTTTTTTTTTTTTTTTTTTTACAGTATATGAACTAAGCCTAAAAATACAATGAACTTTTTCCAATGTAAGCCGTTCATTTCAATTGCAATAGATTATTTTTGCAAAGTTTTTAAGAAAGAAATGTATAAATAAAAATAAGAATTTTATTTTCTAGTATGTACAGTCTAATATTTCTTCTGCCGAACTATTTATAACAACTTAATTTCCAAGATAAATGAGTCTTTCTTTAAATATCAAAGATGATTTTGTTTCACTTCTTGACTAGAACCTTCCAGAAAACAACCAAATTTTTCCGTTGCCCTTTATAAAGAAATTGTTTTATAGATATAAATGCACATTAATCTATACGAAACATGTTCTATAAATTGTTTGGGACGCGTTTAAATGGAATGCCTTCAATTCTGTATTCATTTCTCTTTTTTTTTAACCCGCGAGAAGTCGCGACTTTTTCCACAACGTCATTAGTCGCGCTCGGTCTTTTCGCCGCTGGCCCCTCGCATACCAAATATGTAAAAGAAGAACTATTGTTCACCTAATATATGAAGATAACATTTCATTGAATATATAAATTTGCAGTTTTCTTAAATCATGCATTTTATTCATGAGATATGGAGTAATTCGAAAAAGTAAAAATGAACTGACATTAGTGATTGTTACGTAGACTTTTTCGCCAATTTCAACTTTGTTTCTAAAAATGTGCCTGAAAGAAAAAACAGAAGTGTCCTGTTACTTCACTAAGGTGGTCGAGAAAGCTTCAAAGTCAGCTACATGGTAGATCTCCATTGTATTTGTAATCTGATACAAGTTAGGAGAAGATAAGTTATACGGGCGGCGAAAAGACCGACACGCGACTACTGACGGGTTAAATCTAAAAATAGAGTAGTAGACCTGACAATCTTATCCATTAGAAAATTTACAAAATGAAGGTATGAAATGAATATATCTTCTGTTGAACGATTTATTCCAATTTTATATCTAAAATAAATGAGCTTTTCTTTAAATTTCATAGATGATTTTGTTGTACATCTTGGCTAATATCAAACAGAGAACATCCAAATTTATATGCTGCCCCCTCCCCTCACCTCCAACATGTTTTTTATGAGTCAAAATGCACAGTAATTCATACGAGACACATTTTATGATCTGTTTGGTGTTATAATAATTAAAAATAAATGACATTGACATGTTTCGGATCCGTCTAATAAGATCCATAATCATAATAAAAATAAAAATTTTATTTTTTTTTATTATTATTATTATGATTATGGATTTTATTAGACGGATCCGAAACATGCCAATGTCATTTATTTTTAATTATTATAACACCTTTCTTAAGAAAAATAAAATTTTTATTAAAATGTTTATATAAAAGGTGAATCTTTTAAAATCTGGTGTTTTAAAAAAATCTATTGGAGTTAATAAAATGTTCAATGTGATAATTAGGGCCCTTATTTAAAAAGTATTATTTTTTTAAAATAAGTATTATAAATTAATTAAATGTATACTACATAAATAAAAAAATCATACAAAAATACACTAAATTTATAATATTATTAATAGTTATATAGAGAAATCGCCCCTGTGGCTTGGAAAGTAGAATAAGTGAATAAAAGCTTTATAGAGTTAAAGAAAATTATCTTATCACGATTAATTCTTCGACCATAAAGTTCCATTTAGATCATTAGAAAATAAAAATCCTTATAAGCATAAAGTTAAATACTGGATAATGTTTTCGATTATAAGATTTATTTAATAAAAATTTCTCCAAACAATTTCTTTTTATTCTCTTTTACTTTAATCTATATTAAAAATTGAAAAAAAAAATCTAAGAACCTAATAATATTTAAGGATTATTAAGTGAATAACTTTAAATACATTTAAAAGCATCGTATTTTTTTATTTGGCAATATAAACATGTATTTAAATTCGGAATAGATTTTTATAAAATAAATAGATTATTTATTGTATAATATTACGTGAAATATAAAAAGATATATAAGATTTGGTTTTTTTGTGAAAATAACAAAAATCTTTCAGTTCCTTAAAATGCCAAACATGTATGAAAATAACAGTATCCGTATTTCACACTTTTAATTTATAAAAATGCGAGATTTTCTTTTAATTCCCTTCATAGACGATGTGAATACCTCTTTGAAATATCAGTGCTCTTTAATGTATAATATTTTTAGATACACACATCAAGAACTTATAAAAAAAAGTAACATAAAAAGTAACATATTTTAAAAGTAACATAATTCACTTGAATACACTATTTAAACTCTGAGAGAATTTATACGCATGTTAATTCTGTTGCAATAAAAATGCCCTGTTGTTAATTTCAGATATTTCGACTGTTAAAATGTGATTTAAACACTTTGACTTTTGTATATGTAAACTTGTGACTGCCTTCCCTAAATTATAGTATCTACAGGTGGCGCTATTGCCACTTTCGGCAAAATATCCTGAGATATTTTGCCTTCCTTTCTAGAAAGACATGAAATGAAGTGAAGTAGTTTAGTTTTCAGTTAAGATGTAATATAGGGATGTGTATCCGATATACATCTCTCTTAGAGATGTCCTTTGTGCTAAGTATTTTTTATGAATTGATTGCAAATTGATTGAGTTGCGCTCGTCTTGCGATTTGTATATAATGTGATATGTGTTGTGTCGTCTATAATAAAATGTGACTGTAACATCTCTGTTCTATATTTTAAGTACCGAATAACATCCCACAAACTGACTTTTGTACATTTATAAACAATAGACTTAGACTACTTAGCAACGCGATGTACTTCACTGCACTACACTGCAGTTAAAAAGAATCTATATCCTTGTAGGTGTAAAGTGTGCAAAAATAATATGCTTACTAAAATTTTATCTGTAAACTGTACAAAAAAGTTTTAAATCTACAAAACTAATTTTTGTAAAGCTACATAAACGTATAGCAAAAGAATCTGCTGAAATAATTGTCATATTGCTAAAGTTAAATCTGTAAGTCTTATATAAAATTTATATAAAAAATATATACATCTAAAAAATAAGAAAAAAATTAGCAACCTTACAGATTTTTTGACTTATGGTGCAATAATCCTTCACATTAACTTTCGTGCTTGACGTTACATAAAGAATTCTAGAAATTCCAGTTTATTAGAAAAATTTCAGTAATTTTACAGATTTTTTATAATATGTGTGAGACATCAGATTCAATTTTTTGAGAACGAAAAATAAATCTTAGTTTCTTCTACTTAACAGAGATATTTATATAATTTTATAAAATTCTTAAAAACAAGTAAGAAATTGTATTTAAAATGCAATGTCACTCAAATTTACAACAATTACATTTTGTAAATAACGCGATAGTACATTTAGAAATAAATGGAAATATATTGCAAACAAAAAAAGTCGATAAATCTCTATCTATTTTGATAAAATTTGCAAAGATTAACGTTACAATATCCAATTTGGTTGTGCACCAAATATGTATGTAACATCTCTCTTATAACAATATTTTAAATTAAAGCAAAATCATTACAAAATAATCTTATCAAATTGCAAAAATCTTACTAAAATTTAACTTGTAACCTGTTTATTCGTTACATAATCTAGGTATCTATACATTCCAGGTCCGTTGGAGGTTCTAGACATTCCATTTTACTAACAAATTATTAATAACAGTACAGATTTTTTTTAATTATAAAGTAAAAATGTATGTGTTACATAAATTATTGTTGCTGCAATTGCATAAAATTATCTAGAAATTCCAGTTTCTTAGAAAAAGTTTAATAACTTTGCAGACTTTGTGTATGATGTCATTTTTAAATAAATCTCATGACATTTTCAGATATATTTATTTATTTATAACAATATACATCTGACTTGTGTGCTCGACATGAAAGTCTTCAGCATATAGCATAGCGGGCAACCGGTATAGGTATTGTTTCCACTAAAACGTAATTTATTTTTTATTTTTTTCCTTATGCAAAATTTACTATTAAATTTAAGCGCTAAAAATGCACATGTTGGAAGCACGTAAATTCATTTACATTATTAGTATACAAATGTCACTTTATAACGAAATTGGTTCACAAATCCAATGCAAGTCACTATATTCGTTGAAAAAAAATCTGCATGAAGATCTATTGACTTTACATTTATGCATTTGTTAATATCATCAGTATCAATTTATCATCTAGATGGTAAATAACATTGGGAGCAATGGGTGGAGTGAAAGTGACTTTATTATCATAACAAATATGTATGATAATGAATATGATATTAAACATGTAAGATAACGAATATAATAGCAAATATGTACGATAATCAATATGATAGTAAATAATAACTGCCACATTTCTTCTGCCCATTGTTTGATATAAGGATAATATAACGATTATGTCTGCGGTTTCTTAACAAAACTATAGCATCGGCACTTACAATTAAACTATTTACAATAACTCTATATTTTATCTGAGGATTCGCCTCAATTTCGTAAATACAGTGGAGCATCGTTTATACGACGCCGAAGGGACTACCGAAAAACGTCGTTTAAACGATAACGACGTATAATCGGTTTTCACTTCCAAAACTAAAATTAATTTTGTTTTCACTTAATTTTAATGTTTAACGTGATGATTTGCATGAATTTGTAAATTAAACAAACCAAAATAAACAATTAACCAAAAAACGGAGGGGGGGGGGGAAGAATTAGTAAGCAGTGTAAATATACGTACCTTTATTTATGTTTCACCGAAAAGTTTCTCATTCGCAGTACACCATTTCCTTTCCATTTAAAGTCAAAGATCAAAAATCCCGCGTGTCCAACTGAAAGTCGCCAATACTGGTAACAGTTGGAAGGATAGTCGATTTGCAACTTAAAACAGGTCGGGAATGCTGTTCATACCCGAAAAAAGAATGACCCCTCCCAATGTAATCTGTTACACGTAAGCTGATTTTTCAGACTAGTCGAACACCAGCCCACATTTTTCTAATGTGGAATGCATTTAAACACGCTCTTTTGTGACATTCATAGCGGTCAAACGTCCTCTCGTTCGTAAAATAAACAAAAATAAACCTATATAAATCGAAAAATCGACGTACAAACGATTTTGGGCGACGTATAAAAGATATATTTTTACATTAAAATGAATAGGAATGAGACGGGACCACATTAAAACGTCGTATAAATGAAAACGTCGTATAAGTGATCGTCGTATAAACGATGCTTTACTGTATCGTAAAGTGGTATTTCAAATGAACCGGTAAAATCGCAATATATTTGTGTGTGTGTGTGTGTGTGTTAATATATAGGGAAACGTGTAAGTAAATCTGTAGTGTGTTGTCTTCCGGTTTTACATTTTTAAATAGGTTTTACATTTTTAATTTTACATTATATCAATACGTCGATATTTTACATGCCTTAAGCTACCATCTATTTACATTTAAAATTTAATTTTCATGAAAGGCTAATTTTTTCTGATTAAATTTAAAGAGTAATGTTAATTAAATTTAGAAGCATTCATTGAAATTTTTCATCCGATCTTAATAAAAATTTTCCGACATTTTTAAGTTTAAAAATGAATAAAATATTGCATTATACAGAAAATGGATTATTTTATGTACGTTTTACAGTATATAATAGAAGTATCGATATATTTTATTCCTCTTTGTTTATTTAAGTCAGTATTCAAATATTTAGTTTTTATATTCTGCTATAGATTTATCTGCCACTTTTTTTTTTTTTTTTTTTTTTTTTTTTTTAATTTTGAGGTTTTTTTTCTGTATTTGGTAAGATAAAAGACGTAAAGCCGAAAAAATTGATGATTGAAATTCAATAAAACTAGAGATAGGGAAAGTACTGCTTCAGCTTTGAAACTGCTATTTTTTGTATTGGCAAACCTCCATATAAGTTACTTCGAATGGTTATTTTTTAATAAGTAAAAGATTTTTTAAATCATTAAAGTAAACATTGTTGTTTACTTTAAATTATTTTCTTGCTAATGGTATTTCCGAACGTTTACTTTATAAAATGTATTTTTCTACAAAAAAGCTTGTTTAGTGAACTTGTTTAATCTTGTATAGCTTCAGTGTTGTTAGAATAATCCAAAATTATTTTTTGTAATTTTGAAGTTTTTTATTAGGATAAATATTAGTTTTCTTTAGTCTATTTGTATAAGATATTTTTGTTTAAACATTATTTTTTCTTTAAAAAGAAAATGTTGTTTTTTTTTTAATAATAGTATTCTGAAAAGCTAAAATATCTTATGTTACGTAAAAAATTTGACATCCTTAGTTTAAATTAATGGCAGTCATTTCTTTAAATCATGTCACTGAAAAAAAAATCAAATTAGAGTTGAAATATTTTGGATCACCCCCCCCCCCACAAAAAAAAAAAAGAAAACATTGCTATTGGTTTAAAGATAATTAGAAGCAAAGTTATATCTCAAAATCCAAACCGGAAATAACCGTTTAAACAGTTACAGAAAGAAAAACAAAATATTTTAATACATAAATATACTATATATATTATGTACACAAACGCATAGCCACCTACAAATATTATTGTTTTTAAATTTATAAACTTTTTACGTAATTGTTTGTGCTATATCAAAATCTCAATTTGTCTTTTCTAGAAAAATGCATTTTTGTTGTGTCAATAAAAAGAAAATAATTTCTTTAAAATAAATTTCTTTAAATTTTTTAAGATATTGAAATCAAATGTTGTCCCAAGGCTCTGCTTATATATTGAATGTTATTAAGGAAAATACAGCTTGTAAGTTTGTATATATAAATTTAAGATTAATTAAAAAAGATAGATAAAAAAAAATTTAAAAATAGGTTTTTTTCAAAAGCATCATACCTTGTATACAAAAATTGGTATACATTAGTAAATTTAAGTGTTATTGCAAATCTTTTGTTTCATAACACATGTAAGAGATTTACGCATATATTTATGCATTGAAATATATTAAAAATATTTTTTTAGAAGGTTTTGAATAACTACAATGTTTTACGAAAGTTGAATGAAACATTGCCTGAATTTGAAAAATAAATTAAAATTTCATTAAAAATTTATATGGTTTCATAGTTTTTCTCTTTATTTACTATAAATCCATATGTTTGATAAAAATTCAATATAAAAAAAAAGCTCTCAAGTTAGGCACATACCTATAAAAAGTAAATAAACTTCAGGTAAAAATAAAATCGCAAAAAATTACAATTGTGGAGGTTTTCTCTACCCCAAATCAATACTTTGAAAGTGAATATGGAAAGTACCAAAATTGACGCGAGTGAATTCATTGACAAACACTCTGTTGATATAAAACACTACAAGAAATTATATCTTTCATGGTCACAATTTTTTTCTGCTAATTTTTTTCGACAACATATAATCAGAGATATTTGAAACACCAATATTTCCAAAAATATCTTCAAAGTGAGTTTCAGGCAAATGTGTTTTGTTAATTCAACTGTTTATTTCAATTATGCATTATTGTATTATTCCCATAATTCAGTGGAAATTGTGAAATCATTACTATCCGCTAGTTCGTGTTGCATTTGTTGGCCGTTGTAAAAACAAAGAAAACTCTGCCTTTCAAAACTTAGCTAGTCAACCCATTTTCTCACATGACATAAAGCTACCAACGGCAAGAAAAGAAATATTGTAGTCGGACATTAATTACGCCTAATTCAAAAGTTGTACCTACAGTTATATGAAAAGAAACAGCATAAAATAGGTGGAAAACTTTCCATTTCAAAATAATAATAATAATAATAATAATAATAATAATAATAATAATAATAATAATAATAATAATAATAATAATAATAATAATAATAATAATAATAATAATCAGAAATGCAATGGCACAAATATGATAGGAAGGGCAACGCAAAATAACATCTGTTTGAACTAAGTTTAAAGTCCGATAAGACTTTAAGATAGTAGCTGTAAAGATTGACTCATCGATAACAATGTACAAATAGTTATAAAGAATATCAAATTTACCGTTCAGTAATACAGCTTTTGTCAAGCAACACGACTTCTGGAGTTTGATGCGGCTTTTTGGAAGTCTACAAAGTGGAAAGGATAGTTGCGGATGACATAACACGAGAAAAGACATAGGTGTGGAACGAAATGGATTTGATTTTGGAACTTCGGACTGGATTTTGTTTATGTTCAAAGCTTCTCGTTACCGGTTGGACATATAACGCTAATCTAATGTAGTAAGTTTATTTTTTGTACTAGTTGGAAGGTTCAGGCGGAGGTGGGACAATTGCTTGCATTTAATTATTGTAAATATTTTGGATTTAAATAATTTTAAATTAATTTCATTCTGTAAGATTAATTATGATTTTATTTATGCTTGATGTTTTCATTATGTTACATATTTTTTATTAAAAAAAAGATTATTTTTAAAATTTTAAAAGTATATTTAATGCAAGATTTTATCTCATCATACGAAACTAATGATGCTTTATATTTGAATGGTCGGGGGAATGTATAGAGCCATTCCGCCTGCTTATGAGTAATGGCTTATATTTTAGCTGGTGACTTTCATGTTGTTTCACTTTAGTCTTTTAATGTTTATTGATTTTTTTTAAATTTTATACATTATGCACCTGGGGCTCCATAAGAAATGTTTTCATGCAATTTTTTATTATTATATACATACGAGGGTAATTCGGAAAGTAACCTCCGTTTATGAATTAAAAAAAAAAAAACTAATGAAAGGAAACATACTTTATTACTTATGTATGAAAGACACATTTTTCAGCTACTTCTCAACATAATTGCCGTATTAATTAAAACAATTATCATAACGGTAAATCAGCTTTGAAATTCCATCACCACAGACTTCTGCCGCCAGCCTATTCAACTGCGATTATTTTTAAATTCATCTCGCACCACTCTTCCAATCCAGAGAATTTTAACATATTCTTTTATTCATATTGACACATTCGGAATTGCTCTCGTAATATATTACTTTACGCACTATTTTTTAAAACATTTTTTGGTAGTACATTTATCCGCAAATTATATAGAAAATATGTTAAAATTCTTTGGATTTAAAAAGTGGTGCGAGTTGAATTTAAAAGTAATCGCAGTTGAATAGGCCGGTCTGTGACGATGGAATTTCAAAGATAATTTACCGTTATGATAATTGTTTTAATTACTACGGCAATTATGCTGAGAAGTATCTGAAGAACGTGTCTTTCATACGTAAGTAATAAAACATGTTTCCTTTCATTAGTTTATTTTTTTAAATTCATAAACGGAGGTTGTTTTCCGAATTGCCCTCATATATATATATATATATATATATATATTAGAAATATATTTAATTTTCCTGCTCATCACTAACAGCCTCTAAAGTCTCTTAGAAAAAAAAAAAAAAAAAAAAAAAAAAAAAAAAAAAAAAAAAAAACAAGATGCAAATCCGAAAATTGATTTTCGCAATCCAAAGCATTATACTTCAGTATCAGAATTTCGTTTACCATCTCTCTGCATTTGCCAATCTTTTCGATATTCAGAAAATTTGCAACCACATTTTTGAAAGATCGTTATGCTCATTTTTGCAGAACGTCCAATTTGTTTTGAAATTTCGGATCTTTCATTAATTTACTGATTTGATTTTTGTACGAAAATTCCCTATTGAATTCTAGAATTTCTTTTAAACATATAAATTTTATCCTTGTATCTTATTTTCATATGCATTTTAGTTTATATTGAATAAATGTCTTGTTCATGATTTTTTGTGAAAGCATATTCTTCAAATCTTTGTTTTGTTGTAAGAATCATTTAAACGTCTACTCGAAAGATGAATATATACACAATGTTTCGAAACAAATACATATTTTAATAATAAATTTTAGCAATGAGTTTTTGTTATGAAAATAATAATACTCATAAAATAGATATTTTAACGTTTAACACTAGACATACGTATTTTAACACTTAAGAAATTTTCTAGGAATTTTTAAAGTATGCTTCAAAATAATAATAATAATAATAATAATAATAATAATAATAATAATAATAAAATTCTATGTAAACAAACATTTTTCATTAATATTTTTGATGTAATTTACTATTTCTTTGTAAATTTATTGAGGAATTTATTGAGGAATTTATAAAAAGATAACAAATAAGACATGAATATTAATGTATTTTGAAAGGATTGCATTTGTCTATTTAATTCCAAATAAATGTTTTTGAAATTGAAATTATACCAGTAAACTGTTTGAAACATATTTTGCTTTCAAAGATAAGTTTAACATTTCTATTAAAGAAATGCAATGTATTTTACTCTGGGTTATAAAACGCAAATTATTTTTCATTGTTATTTATAACAGAATCGCGCATTTATAAAAATAAGTAACTATACTTAACAATGTATGATTATAGGGAAAAATGTTTTTATGACATTTATTTACCTTGGCTGAGATAACCTTTCTCTATAGCAATTTATAAAATGTTATTTAACATATAAAAAAGTAGTTAATAGTAAATTTATAAAAATATTCATTTGCTGACTAAGAGTGTAATTTTATTGTACTCTATCAACTACAGTATTCTGAAAGTTGTAATACATATTTATATTTTTTCAATGTAAGATATAAACTTTTCGTGTAGAAAGGTGGATAAGCATTCATAAATTGTTTTTAATTTATTTAACTCTTACCATTCATGCTAAAAAAATACCTGCATTTTAATTGACGTATTACTAGGAAGATTGTATGCTAAATACAATCATTCTAGAGTACTAAACAATGTTATCGGGAGATCTTTGGGAGGTTAAATCATTGTTTGCGTTTCGTATGTATTTTGTTTCAACAGTAATCATACCTATTAGTATAAATCTCACATCAATCTAACCCTATCAAAATTTTTCTTCGAAAAAAAAGACATGAATATTTTGAGGACGCTTCTGACTTGTCATGTACTTTTTAAAAATCAAGGTTGAGAAGGGATATGTGAAGAAATGTCGTTTCGTTCTTCTCTGGGAGGTAAGAAATGTGGATCTTGGGGTAAATAATCCCGCGCATGTACAAACGTTTCTATTTCATTCGTTCATTTCTTAACGAATAACATACTATTGCAGTAGTAGAATCTATTACATAGCATAGATCTATTAAATATGATAGTATTGATTGTAGTAAAACAATTCTTGACGCAGGGAATTAAAAACTATTAATTTTTTCTTTACTTTAAAAAAATATTTCAATAGTTTAAAAGATAATAGAAAGACACAATCTCTTGTATAAATTGATGTCATTAAAATTTTCAATGTAACCAAAAAATCCATCAGATAATGAATGATTTAAAAAATAATAATAAGTTTGTTCAAAAGAAACTATGTTTTAAAACAAATTCCGATTTATTAAAGTTGTATAGTGAAAATCAATATTTTAAGTAATCTAAAGTAAATTAAAGCCTTTTGAGACTAGCATAAGTACGTTTATATTCAAAATAGTTTAAAAATTCAATTGTGATAGAAATTTTTCGTCCCATTAATGAAAATCGATTATTTTACTAACTAAAAAATGCATATAGAAATAGTCAAGTCAATAATAAGTTATATCTTCTAGGCACTGATTTTAAAATCCTAATGGAGAAGGCCTCACTCCCAAAAGGGTTCAAATTTGATAAAAAGTATTTATAATTTTAACAATTGGAAAAATTAACGAAACTCAACTGTACCAGTTAATACATTTCAAAGAAGATAAATATAATTGTGATTTTATTTTAAATAAATATCGATTTTTTTTTTTTTTGACGACAGGATATTCTATATTGCAATTTGTTGCTGCAGGTAAATTTAAGATTTATGTATTGTTATTATGCATTATAGAGCGGTGATATGTCGTAATACGTATAAATATATATTATTATTTTATTTTTTAAGAACTAAGAAAAATTTTCTAATATCATTTTTATTTACTCAAGAGTGCATATAATTTTAATATTCGCTTTAAATTTAAGAAAAAATGAAAAAGTCAATTTTTGCTTATCAGTGTTATACTGAAGTAAAGAAAATGTTTTCTATAAAATAATGAATTTTTGTTTATTTACTGAAAAAAGGGTTTTTAAAAGAATTTTTGCAAATTTATTTTCTTTTTAAATTTGCATCATTGATTATCCAATATTTACTACTATACCGGTTTATAAAAAATAAAATTTGAACTCAAAAAAATTAGTATCGGGAAATTCTAGAATAGATGGCTAAAGAGGAAAGAAGGCCAATCTAAATATTTCAAAAACTATACCATAGCTTGCATCATAAGCTTTGTTCTCAAGAAATAGTTCGACGTGTGCGACGTGCCACTGTGTTTTTTAATTATAAAAAAGAACAATAATTTTAATATTTATTAAATTTAGTGGTTGGATATTTTTATTAAGTTAGAAAATGTAAGTCCATTGTAGTACATGTTTTTTTTTTTTTTTTTTTTTTTTTTTTTTTTTTTTTTTTTTTTTGAGGACTTTTACGGCACGTATATAATCCAATCCCTCATTTGAAGTCTAAAATAAATAGGTAATGATGCTTAAAATTATGTTCCAAATTGTCCATAAATTTTAGGATAGATGACCAATTCAAATCAATGCGAGATGGCTATCTATAATCATTACTTCAAAGTTATACGGATTATGGATTTTAACTAATCTTAATTATTTTAAAAATAATTATGTATTTTTTACTTAATAATTATATTAATTGTTTTAAAATTTTTATTTATTTCTATTTAAATTTAATTATTATAAACATTTCAGTAACAATTATATAATATGGCTAAGTTTTTGTTTCAGAAAATATTGGAAAAACTTCGGAAACTTTCATTTCAAGAACAGATAAAGTTGATAAATAAATTAAAACTTTGAAAATGTCTAAAATAAGCGCGAAACAAAAACAGAAGTTGGAACCATCTAGCAGCTATTAAACTAAAATGCATTTGAAATTATTAGATTCTGTAGACTCAGAGGGAATAGAATTGGATAAGGATTACCGTGTTGGTTGTGGAGAAGAATATGATACATTATCAAAAAATAATATTGGATACACTGCATAAAGTGCTTGATGTAGTTCTGAAACATGTACGAACTGTTAAGGTCTTCGATCAAAATGTGGGAAATTTTTACGAAAAGAAAAGGATTGAAATTATACTATTTAAATTTTATTCACTGATATTTCATGATGTAATTGCACCTAAAAAAATTTCTATGTGTTTTTCATGATTAACGTCAGAATTTTTTTTTTCTTGGCTTTTTATCTTTATTTTTTCATATTTGTAGAGGATCGCCATCTGTCCTCTGCTTGAAAGAGAGATGACCATCTGTCATTTTAATTTCAATTGAATTTCCCACTTTTTGTTCCCGACATTATTTTTTTTTATCCAAAATATCACATGTATAAAACTATCAAAAGTGCATAAATATTTCATCAATTTGCATTCTAAGAATTTTTATTGCAATGTTTAAATGTATAGCCAGCTGGTCCTATAATTACCTTATAAAAACAAAAATAAATGACAAGACGTAAAAACGACATACACAGGTGATAGCGCATATATAGAGGGAGTAACAATTTAGATTCCTGAAAAAAAGGAACACAAATTAAAAAAAAGTTGGGGAGCGGTTAGATTAAAAGTAAAGAAATGAATCTATAAATAAAAGAAACATTACATATGCTGCTTTTTTTCACTAATTGTTTTTTCTTTTCGATAGCTTTAAATTTTAGTAACCAATATTTAAAAATAATTAGGACAGAATTTGAACCAGATTCAAATCATATTCGGTTGTTTATATCCCGTTGTACTCATGTAATTTATTCATCATTGAGAATAATCTAGTGTAATTACGGTTACAGTATTTCCCGTAGTTTCTCTATCAGTGATTTTTCTGTTCCGATAATCCATATATCAGACCAGATTACGATCGGTTAGGTTTGATGGATGAATTGGGTTTTCCAGATTTGTACGGAATAGCTTAGCTGGCAAAGGAATTGTAAGCTTTGACTAAATTATGCATGATTTCATCCTAGCTCACTCATTTTTCGCCGAGTGAGAAATTTAGGACTTCTCTGAAATACAGGATAAATCTAAATTGTTTTAAAAAATCATAGGGGTTATAGTAGACATTAAAAAAATTAAAAAATGCCATAGAATACGGGTCGAAAACCGCGTTTAGGGGAAGAAAATAGCAAAGATAATTATGTACGATGTGACTTCGTGTGAAATAAAAGAGACATAACCTTCAGGGAAAATTAAGCTTGCTATAATATAACTTCTAACTGACAGTCTCATATTTGTTGTAAATGTGTAAACATAAAAAAGTGCTAAAAGACTCCACTATAAAAGTTTCCGCTTACAATAATTTCACACTTATATTTTATATTCGTTTAATACAGTTAACTAAATTTTTTTCAGGTATTTTCAAACTTTGATGTGTTTGATACACAAGTTTGAAGTCTTTATGTCTTTAGCTCTCTAAAAAATCTAATTTTTTAGATATTAATAAATTATTAATAATAACGATATTAATAAAACATTTTTTAGTGATAAAGTATAAATATAAAATCATATGTAGCAGACAATGAAAAAAATAATAATCAGTTTCAGAAAAAAAAATATTATTTTCAGAAAAAAAAATCTTAAAAATGGAAAATTTTTGAAAATTTTCTGTTGTAAGAAAAAAAAAATATATATATTCGCACAAAATAAACTAACTACCATAATTCTTGAGCATAATTTTTTGAAAAGGGATTCTAAATTTTAAAAAAGTCAGCCGGATAGTTTCCAAGGACACGTATTTTTAACGTCGCATATTTTCCATGCGATAACACCCAATCTATTCTTCCATTAAGATAAAGAATCTTATAAAAATTCAAATAAAGCATTTTTTATTAAAAGATTTTTTTATTATTAGTGCTTTTCCAATTTACTTTCGTGTGTTTTTAAAATTGAGTGTTGGAAACATAAAACAAACTTAAAACAAACAAAAATCAACAGCTTACTACGTTTTTCATTTTATATAAAAATAATTTGTTTACTTTTCAACGATAATAAAAAGGTCATCCAAATGCGACTTAAAACTTAAAATGATATTCAAAGATAACTGTTTTGTAAACTCATAACAAGTTTTACAAAAATCAGCCACCCTTGAAATTAGAAGAAAATTAGTTTTATCTTATTTTTCAGTAACCAAAGGTTTTAAAAGTTAAAGAAACAGGGTCTTTTGTATACGTATTTCTTTCCAAATAAAATGTTTATACGACAAAATAAATTATTGTAAAAGTAGTTATCTGCTTCTTTCTCTAGGTACTAAGAAATTTTAAAACAAGACATTTTGATAAAATATTAAGTATTTAGAAAAATAGATTATTATTTTTTTTACTTTCAAACAAGTTGAAATGTAATCTTAAATTTCTTTTCATTTATATTTTAAAATGTAAAGAAATAAAAAAAAAAACTTTTGCTGGTTTTCATTAAAAGTTGAGATTCCTCTTTTCTTTAAAATTCATGTAATATTTACGGATATTTTTTTCAGTTACAAAGAAGATAAATATAACATTCGAGATCTTTTCATTAGGGTAAATTATGGTTATACCCCCTCTGAAGTTCCATCAGTTTTTTTGTTGATGTATATGTCTATATGTCCATTGAAATAGTACAGAGTGATTCAAAAAAACTTGACAAAATGATACGACAAATCAGGCAACAGACAAGAATAAAAAATTACATAGAAACATAAGGCCGCAAACCACTTAATAAGTCACAAATACAATGTGTTTCATCCTAACTCAATTTGAGTTGACGATAATAAATTTCAGAAAACTGAAGTATATTATAATAAGACATTTAAAGACACTGTCACTTTTGTTTTAAATGTGATAACACCAAACAAAAGTAGTAGAATTTTGCATTATGCGCGCCAGCAATATGCACTTTATACCCCACATTTTGAACTGTGATAATCAAATTATACGATATCACCGATTGCTTGAGCAATATGTTTTTCCCGATCTTTTCGTAACATTATCACATTTCACACAAAATAAGGTGCATTTTAATTACAATATTTTTATTTTCCTCGAAATTATTATACACTGCTCAAAACAATTAAAGGATATTGCAGTTTTAGGTGGATTTTGTATCTGGGAAACTTTTTAGCTGATTGATACATGGTCGACAGACATAGTAGGTTATATGAGAATAAATTACACATGTTTGGCAGAAAAAAATGCATTTTATTGCGCATTTGTGTACAAAAGGAAAAAAATACAATTTGTGCATATGAGAAAAAAAGAATAAGAAAAGGTGTTTTCTTCAAAGAAAATCATTTTCAGTAGAGGATATGGTTTCCACAGGCGACCAGCAACGTTGAACACCTATGAGGCATGGACTCAATGAGGCTATTAATGACGAGTTGAGGGTATTCTGTCCCACTCTTCCAGAAGAGCTCTTTCCAGTTCTTGGAGAGTTTGTGGGGGTTGTTGGCGGCCAAAAACTCATCTTCCTAGAGCGTCCCAAACATGCTCGATTGGATTCATGTCTGGAGAACACGCTGGCCATTCCATTCGAACGATTCCTTCCTCGAAAAGGAAATTCTCCATCAGGTTTGCACGATGTGGCCTGCAAATATCGTCCATTAAAATCAAGTTATCTCCGATTGCTGCAGCGTAAGGGACTACAATAGGACTGAGGATCTCGTATTCCTAGAGCGTCCCAAACGTGCTCGATTGGATTCATGTCTGGAGAACACGCTGGCCATTCCATTCGAACGATTCCTTCCTCGAAAAGGAAATCCTCCATCAGGTTTGCACGATGTGGCCTGCAAATATCGTCCATTAAAATGAAGTTATCTCCGATTGCTGCAGCGTAAGGGACTACAATAGGACTGAGGATCTCGTATTCCTAGAGCGTCCCAAACGTGCTCGATTGGATTCATGTCTGGAGAACACGCTGGCCATACCATTCGAACGATTCCTTCCTCGAAAAGGAAATCCTCCATCAGGTTTGCACGATGTGGCCTGCAAATATCGTCCATTAAAATGAAGTTATCTCCGATTGCTGCAGCGTAAGGGACTACAATAGGACTGAGGATCTCATCCCCATATCGGCGACCAGTCAGAGCTCCATCTCGAATGATGTAAAGGTCAGTGCGCCGGTTAATGAAGATGCCACCATACACCAACACTCCTCCACCGCCAAATCTGATACTTTCGTGCACGAACGCAGGATTATTCCTACTGCCACGGTCCCTCCAGATGAAAATACGTCTATTGTCCGGATGCTCAGAAAAACGGGACTCGTCAGAAAACAGAATATTGCTCCATTCATTTCTCCTCCAGTTGACCTACTCGGTTGCCAACTCCCTGCGGTCGCGACAATGCCTTGATGTTAATCTAACACATACCATCGGTCGGCGAGCATACAGACCTACAGCATGGAGCCGGTTTCGGACAGTCTGAGTTGAAATCGTGGTGCCTGTAGCCGAGCGAAGGTGTTATTGGAGAAGAGTAGCGTTCATGTTTCGGTGTCTCCGAGCTGTTAACGCTAAATACCGATCTTCATTATGCGTTGTTGCCCGTTTACGACCTTGCCCTGGTCTTCGGCCTGCACATCCACTCTCCAAAAAAAACGGTTCCAGATCCTGGAAATGACACTTTGTGACACTCCAATGGCTTGCGCTACTTCGGCTTGAGTTTGCCCCCCTTCTAACGTACCAACAACTCTCCAAGCTTCTGAATCTGTCAAATGACTTCGCTGAGACATCGTACTCATCGAAACAAAGCAATAACTGAATGCCGATCATCCTTGTCTTCATTCTCTTTTATCCAGTTGAAAGTCAAATTTCATTCGCTGCCGCTGAAGCGACGTTTTTGACGTCGAACTCAAAATTTACATACTCCACAGTTTGAAAACCAGAAAAATTTGCATTTGTGATTCTCTTTTTCTATTTTCGGCAAAAAAAAATTCGTTTATATCTTTATTTTATATAAAATTTCAAATATCCTTTAATTGTTTTGAGCAGTGTTGTCAAACCGGGTGTAGCTAGAATGAAACACCCTGTATTTATGACTTAAAAAGTAGTTTGCGATCCTATGTTTCTAGGTGATTTTTTTTATCTTCAGTAACAATTATATAATATGGCTAAGTTTTTGTTTCAGAAAATATTGGAAAAACTTCGGAAACTTTCATTTCAAGAACAGATAAAGTTGATAAATAAATTAAAACTTTGAAAATGTCTAAAATAAGCGCGAAACAAAAACAGAAGTTAGAACCATCTAGCAGCTATTAAACTAATATGCATTTGAAATTATTAGATTCTGTAGACTCAGAGGGAATAGAATTGGAGAAGGATTACCGTGTTGGTTGTGGAGAAGAATATGATACATTATCAAAAAATAATATTGGATACACTGCATAAAGTGCTTGATGTAGTTCTGAAACATGTACGAACTGTTAAGGTCTTCGATCAAAATGTGGGAAATTTTTACGAAAAGAAAAGGATTGAAATTATACTATTTAAATTTTATTCACTGATATTTCATGATATAATTGCACCTAAAAAAATTCTATGTGTTTTTCATGATTAACGTCAGAATTTTTTTTTATTTTTCTTGGCTTTTTATCTTTATTTTTTCATATTTGTAGAGGATCGCCATCTGTCCTCTGCTTGAAAGAGAGATGACCATCTGTCATTTTAATTTCAATTGAATTTCCCACTTTTTGTTCCCGACATTATTTTTTTTATCCAAAATATCACATGTATAAAACTATCAAAAGTGCATAAATATTTCATCAATTTGCATTCTAAGAATCTTTATTGCAATGTTTAAATGTATAGCCAGCTGGTCCTATAATTACCTTATAAAAACAAAAATAAATGACAAGACGTAAAAAAAATCAGCAATTAATTATTTATATGTAAATTTGATTTGGTATATTTAACATACACAGGTGATAGCGCATATATAGAGGGAGTAACAATTTAGATTCCTGAAAAAAAGGAACACAAATTAAAAAAAAGTTGGGGAGCGGTTAGATTAAAAGTAAAGAAATGAATCTATAAATAAAAGAAACATTACATATGCTGCTTTTTTCACTAATTGTTTTTTCTTTTCGATAGCTTTAAATTTTAGTAACCAATATTTAAAAATAATTAGGACAGAATTTGAACCAGATTCAAATCATATTCGGTTGTTTATATCCCGTTGTACTCATGTAATTTATTCATCATTGAGAATAATCTAGTGTAATTACGGTTACAGTATTTCCCGTAGTTTCTCTATCAGTGATTTTTCTGTTCCGATAATCCATATATCAGACCAGATTACGATCGGTTAGGTTTGATGGATGAATTGGGTTTTCCAGATTTGTACGGAATAGCTTAGCTGGCAAAGGAATTGTAAGCTTTGACTAAATTATGCATGATTTCATCCTAGCTCACTCATTTTTCGCCGAGTGAGAAATTTAGGACTTCTCTGAAATACAGGATAAATCTAAATTGTTTTAAAAAATCATAGGGGTTATAGTAGACATTAAAAAAATTAAAAAAAATGCCATAGAATACGGGTCGAAAACCGCGTTTAGGGGAAGAAAATAGCAAAGATAATTATGTACGATGTGACTTCGTGTGAAATAAAAGAGACATAACCTTCAGGGAAAATTAAGCTTGCTATAATATAACTTCTAACTGACAGTCTCATATTTGTTGTAAATGTGTAAACATAAAAAAGTGCTAAAAGACTCCACTATAAAAGTTTCCGCTTACAATAATTTCACACTTATATTTTATATTCGTTTAATACAGTTAACTAAATTTTTTTCAGGTATTTTCAAACTTTGATGTGTTTGATACACAAGTTTGAAGTCTTTATGTCTTTAGCTCTCTAAAAAATCTCATTTTTTAGATATTAATAAATTATTAATAATAACGATATTAATAAAACATTTTTTAGTGATAAAGTATAAATATAAAATCATATGTAGCAGACAATGAAAAAAATAATAATCAGTTTCAGAAAAAAAAATATTATTTTCAGAAAAAAAAATCTTAAAAATGGAAAATTTTTGAAAATTTTCTGTTGTAAGATAAAAAAATATATATATATATTCGCACAAAATAAACTAACTACCATAATTCTTGAGCATAATTTTTTGAAAAGGGATTCTAAATTTTAAAAAAGTCAGCCGGATAGTTTCCAAGGACACGTATTTTTAACGTCGCATATTTTCCATGCGATAACACCCAAATCTATTCTTCCATTAAGATAAAGAATCTTATAAAAATTCAAATAAAGCATTTTTTACTAAAAGATTTTTTTATTATTAGTGCTTTTCCAATTTACTTTCGTGCGTTTTTAAAATTAAATGTTGGAAACTTAAAACAAACTTAAAACAAACAAAAATCAATAGCTTACTACGTTTTTCATTTTATATAAAAATAATTTGTTTACTTTTCAACGATAATAAAAAGGTCATCCAAATGCGACTTAAAACTTAAAATGATATTCAAAGATAACTGTTTTGTAAACTCATAACAAGTTTTACAAAAATCAGCCACCCTTGAAATTAGAAGAAAATTAGTTTTATCTTATTTTTCAGTAACCAAAGGTTTTAAAAGTTAAAGAAACAGGGTCTTTTGTATACGTATTTCTTTCCAAATAAAATGTTTATATGACAAAATAAATTATTGTAAAAGTAGTTATCTGCTTCTTTCTCTAGGTACTAAGAAATTTTAAAACAAGACATTTTGATAAAATATTAAGTATTTAGAAAAATAGATTATTATTTTTTTTACTTTCAAACAAGTTGAAATGTAATCTTAAATTTCTTTTCATTTATATTTTAAAATGTAAAGAAATAAAAAAATAAAAACTTTTGCTGGTTTTCATTAAAAGTTGAGATTCCTCTTTTCTTTAAAATTCATGTAATATTTACGGATATATTTTTCAGTTACAAAGAAGATAAATATAACATTCGAGATCTTTGCATTAGGGTAAATTATGGTTATACCCCCTCTGAAGTTCCATCAGTTTTTTTGTTGATGTATATGTCTATATGTCCATTGAAATAGTACAGAGTGATTCAAAAAAACTTGACAAAATGATACGACAAATCAGGCATACGACAAGGATAAAAAACCACATAGAAACATAGGGCCGCAAACCACTTAATAAGTCACAAATACAATGTGTTTCATCCTAACTCAATTTGAGTTGACGATAATAAATTTCAGAAAACTGAAGTATATTATAATAAGACACTTAAAGACACTGTCACCTTTGTTTTAAATTTGATAACACCAAACAAAAGTAGTAGCATTTTGCATTATGCGCGCCAGCAATATGCGCTTTATGCCTCACATTTTGGACTGTGATAATCAAATTATATGATATTCTCGATTGTTTGAGCAATATGTTTTTCCCGATCTTTCCGTAACATTATCACATTTCACACAAAATAAGGTGCATTTTAATTACAATATTTTTATTTTCCTCAAAATTATTGTACACTGCTCAAAACAATTAAAGGATATTCCAGTTTTAGGTGGATTTTGTATCTGGGAAACTTTTTAGCTGATTGATACATGGTCGACAGACATAGTAGGTTATATGAGAATAAATTACATATGTTTGGCAGAAAAAAATGCATTTTATTGCGCATTTGTGTACAAAAGGAAAAAAATACAATTTGTGCATATGAGAAAAAAAGAATAAGAAAAGGTGTTTTCTTCAAAGAAAATCATTTTCAGTAGGGGATATGGTTTCCATGGGCGACCAGCAACGTTGAACACCTTTGAGGCATGGACTCAATGAGGCTATTAATGACGAGTTGAGGGTATTCTGTCCCACTCTTCCAGAAGAGCTCTTTCCAGTTCTTGGAGAGTTTGTGGGGGTTGTTGGCGGCCAAAAACTCATCTTCCTAGAGCGTCCCAAACGTGCTCGATTGGATTTATGTCTGGAGAACACGCTGGCCATTCCATTCGAACGATTCCTTCCTCGAAAAGGAAATCCTCCATCAGGTTTGCACGATGTGGCCTGCAATTATTGTCCATTAAAATGAAGTTATCTTCGATTGCTGCAGCGTAAGGGACTACAATAGGACTGAGGATCTCGTATTCCTAGAGCGTCCCAAACGTGCTCGATTGGATTCATGTCTGGAGAACACGCTGGCCATTCCATTCGAACGATTCCTTCCTCGAAAAGGAAATCCTCCATCAGGTTTGCACGATGTGGCCTGCAAATATCGTCCATTAAAATGAAGTTATCTTCGATTGCTGCAGCGTAAGGGACTACAATAGGACTGAGGATCTCGTATTCCTAGAGCGTCCCAAACGTGCTCGATTGGATTCATATCTGGAGAACACGCTGGCCATTCCATTCGAACGATTCCTTCCTCGAAAAGGAAATCCTCCATCAGGTTTGCACGATGTGGCCTGCAAATATCGTCCATTAAAATGAAGTTATCTCCGATTGCTGCAGCGTAAGGGACTACAATAGGACTGAGGATCTCATCCCCATATCGGCGACCAGTCAGAGCTCCATCTCGAATGATGTAAAGGTCAGTGCGCCGGTTAATGAAGATGCCACCATACACCAACACTCCTCCACCGCCAAATCTGATACTTTCGTGCACGAACGCAGGATTATTCCTACTGCCACGGTCCCTCCAGATGAAAATACGTCTATTGTCCGGATGCACAGAAAAACGGGACTCGTCAGAAAACAGAATATTGCTCCATTCATTTCTCCTCCAGTTGACCTACTCGGTTGCCAACTCCCTGCGGTCGCGACAATGCCTTGATGTTAATCTAACACATACCATCGGTCGGCGAGCATACAGACCTACAGCATGGAGCCGGTTTCGGACAGTCTGAGTTGAAATCGTGGTGCCTGTAGCCGAGCGAAGGTGTTATTGAAGAACAGTAGCGTTCATGTTTCGGTGTCTCCGAGCTGTTAACGCTAAATACCGATCTTCATTGGGCGTTGTTGCCCGTTTACGAACTTGCCCTGGTCTTCGGCCTGCACATCCACTCTACAAAAAAAACGGTTCCAGATCCTTGAAATGACACTTTGTGACACTCCAATGGCTTGCGCTACTTCGGCTTGAGTTTGGCCCCCTTCTAACGTACCAACAATTCTCCAAGCTTCTGAATCTGTCAAATGACTTCGCTGAGACATCGTACTCATCGAAACAAAGCAATAACGGAATGCCGATCATCCTTGTCTTCATTCTCTTTTATCCAGTTGAAAGTCAAATTTCATTCGCTGCCGCTGAAGCGACGTTTTTGACGTCGAACTCAAAATTTACATACTCCACAGTTTGAAAACCAGAAAAATTTGCATTTGTGATTCTCTTTTTCTATTTTCGGCAAAAAAAATTTCGTTTATATCTTTATTTTATATAAAACTTCAAATATCCTTTAATTGTTTTGAGGAGTGTAGTCAAACCGGGTGTAGCTAGAATGAAACACCCTGTATTTATGACTTAATAAGTAGTTTGCGATCCTATGTTTCTAGGTGATTTTTTTTATCTTTGATGTATGCTTGAAATGTCATAAATTTTTTTCAGCGTTTATTTGAGTCAACTTGAATTCTTGTAAATCTTGTAAACTTCCTTAAATATTATACAATATAATATTAATTTATATTACTTCCTTAAATATTTATGAAGCACAGTACCTACAACATAATAAATTATGAATACATTTTGTCTTATTATTTTATTTATAAAGAATATTTCAGGAAATAATAATTAATTCTGAAACTTTATAAGTCCTCGCATCAAGAGGATATTTTAAAAATTTCAACATTTCAAAATATTAAATAAAAATAATGTTAAAACTTTGTAAATTATAATTAGAATTCGTCTTACAATATTATTTATAAAACTAGCGGAATCTGCCCCCTATGAGCGACGTTCCTCAATCCCCTTTCAGACACAGAACTCTAAAACATGCTAATTTGATCGGTTTTAAATAGATTACGGCAGATTGAATTATTTGAATTATAATTAAAATATCAGTAGCAACCTTATTTCAAACAGATTTCCATCCATTATATTAAATTTTAAGATCGAATCATCTTCTGTTTAAGAAGTCCAATGGCTGTTTCCGTCTTTGATTATTAAGATGAGATAAACATTTAAAAATAGACTAATATAGAATGAATTAAGTAAACATAGTCTTTGTGTCCTGCTATTTTTGAACAATGCTATATGAAAGCTGTTTTAAATAAGACATTTTAAATGCAATGCTCTAAATCTGATGTAATTATTGCCGAAATTTTCTTTCTTTTACTAATAATTGTGTAAAAGCATTTTTCTTCGTAGAAAGGAAATATTATTTGCCTTGTCATAGTACTCAAAACAATTGTTTAAAATGCCATCTCACAATAGAAAATGAATGTCTCGTGTAAGTATCTATATTATAAAGGCTAAACGTATCTGTGCGTAACGCATACGTTATTTAGCGAATGGCAACACTTTCCCCAGCAATTTCGGTTTAGCAATTTTCACTACTGCAAATTTTACACTTCTAAACATCGCATATTTTTAATTTTCACACCGTCGTATAGAGAAAAAAATTACTTTTAAATGCAATTATTTTCAAAGCTGTATCTCAATTTATTTTTGAGATATTAATTTTTTATAGTTTGTAGTACCAATTTTGTAATTGTGGCAACAGAATCGCTAAATTTTCGTTTAAAATTTTAAAAAAGCAGAAATTAAAACGCGCAGCACTTTCTCATGCAATTTCGGTTTGCAATTTTCGGTACTGCAAATGTTACACTTCTAAACATCATACATTTAAAATGTTTGCACCGTTGTAGAAAGAAAAAAAATTACTTTTAAATGGAATTTGTTTCAAAGCAGTATTTCAATTTATTTTTGAGATATTATTTTTTTTAATTATTGTAGTACTAATTTTGTAATTGTAGCAACACAATCACTCCATTTTCTCTTAAAATTGAAAAAATAAATTAAAAATAAAAATAAAAATAAAAATAAGAAATTAAAATGCGTGTACTATTTTAAAAGTATCGTCTGTTATAAATCAGGTGAATTTCGGTTTTATTTCGTTTAATAATTTAGATAATAGAGTTTTATAGTATTTTGTTAATTTTAGCTTAAAATAAAATTTATTTGAGGGTTAGACTGACCAATATAAGATTATTTTTTACTGTAACTAATTTTGTAGATCTATTATAAATCAATGAAACAGTTTTTTCTTAAAGATTTTCTATCGTCGAATTTCGACGGGTTCCACGTCGTATTTTTAAATTTCTTTGGTTTTGCAATTTTACTGTTTGGTCATTTTAAATATAACGTAATTTCTCTTATTTTACTGCTTAAGAATATGCATCGATTTTATTATTTTGAAATTTTATTTTTCTTTCAAAAGTTGTATGAAAATACATTTATTGCTAGAAAGGACATGTTTTTATTAACATTGCTTTAAAGTTGGCAACAATATGTTAAATGATTGTACAATAAATGTGAAATAAATGTGTCGGGTTAATATGCTTTTAAATTTAAACTGTTTGGCAAGATTATTATATGGCAAATACAGGAACTTCCTCCATTTAAAGTAATAGAATAAAAAGCATTAATAGAGTATATTGGCTGGTAATGACGCCAAAAGTGCAACACAAAAATTCGTTGCATTAGACCCAAAAACAACCACCTGCTTCTCCCCCCCCCCCCCCCAAACAAAAAGTAAAAGAAGAAACGTTTACTAATACAGTTTTTAATTCATAAAACAATGAAATGTTATTTTAGAATGTTTAAATGTAAGATGATTTATTTTTATTTAGAGAAAAATGCAAATTGATATCAACGAAGGCGGTTCCAGTTCCTCCAGAATATTTTGTTTGAGCCGAATGAAGGCACTTAAATTTAAGTAATAATACAAACCGATTTTATGATTACCACACCTCCATCTATTTTTTTACATGATTTAAGACTACTAACGCATATTAATGCATTTATAAATTTAATAGTATATTTATCATTTAAAATCCACGTATGAATTTAGTTTTCAGGACGTAATTAAAATATTTTCTTTATTTAAATACGTAGTATGTTAATATTGTTTAATATTGTTAAATAAATTTTGCAAGTTTTTTTTCTATTTATAATAATCAGATGTAAATATTTTTTGTTTAAAAGTAATATTTTGCTTTGCGCTGCTGGCAACAACTTAAAATAATAATCTTTCCTAAAATATGTAAAAAAAAATTACCTCTGGAATTTGAAAATTTGAAGTTAAAATGGAAATAAATAGTCAAATAATAATTAGGAAAACACACAATCTGCACACAAGTCTGAGCACCCGGAGAAGTTCTAATATATAAAATTCCAATGTATCGTTTTCCGCCATTGAAACTTATTTAACACGTTCGCTGACGCTTACTTGAAGAGGTAATGATGGTTAATGCCGCACTGCAGAAGTGTATTTTTCCTAGAAGCCGATTTACTTTTATAACAAAGAATCAGTGAAAGATTTTCCCGCGTCAGCGCGTGACTGGATATTGGATATCACCCCACATCATGCGCTGGCGCGTGAATGGCCCCTTAACGTGGCCCAATATTACGCGCTTTCGCGTGAGCGTGTGGTAAGTGAACAATTTTGACCAACTTTAACATTAAATATCTCTTAGAATAGTTTTTTGATTTAAAAACTGTTTGTCCCAGCTTGCTTATGAAACATTCCTTTAAAATATTACTTATTTCCATATTTTTGTATTCAGTATTTTTATTAATATTAGCGAAGAAAGAACCCCAACAACAAAAAATTTAATGTCAGTGGCGGTGACAACGTTAGTTATTTTTTCTAGAATAGAGAGATACATTTCTAAAAATACTTATCAAATCTATAACTCTATACTGTCCTTCATTTCAAGAGTATATATTTAGAATTTCATCAATACATAAAAATTAAAATAAAGATAATTGTAAAAGTTTGTAAATTATAATTATATTTCTTTTTAGAGTTACTTTATAAAGTACATTTTTGAGAGTAACTATTAAATATAAATTCATTACAGTGCCTCATTTCAAGATTTTATGTTTAGAACTTTTCGCCTTTTAGAACTCATTTCATAAAAACTAAATAAAAGATAAAGGTAAATCTTTATAAAATATAAATTGTAAGCTGAATTTGATGCACTAATACTGTCCAAAAGTAGTTTACTTACATATATTTTAGAGGATTAATTTTTCTTTGGAAAAGACGGTGCATTTTTAACAAAAATTTTTCCTTAAAAATAATGGATTTTTATTTGTTTCGGCAGATGTTAGATATTTAGTTTACATAGAACTAAACGACACCGAAAACTGCTTTTTCTTTTACTAGTTCTTAACTCTTGCCTTTTTTATAATATTTAACTTAAATTCCCTAAGGTTAAGTGAAGTTTAATGTCACAGCTCGTCCGGAAAATGATGTTTAGTAATTTATACTTAACTGTTTTCACTTAAAATGCTATATAAAATAGATGTTCTAAATTGTTAATTATTCAATGGGTCGGTTATTTTCAACATTATATTTATGTATGGCAAAAATAACTCGTGATTAGTCTTGATTCTTTTGTATTTTATTGTTTATGCATAATATTTCTTTCAAATTATAACACATACTTGTGTAAGTGCAAATAAAATATAAATTTCGTACCATCAATTGTTTCAAGAATGTACAGCAAGTTTTGGAAAATCATACTATATATATATATATCCAAATTTGTGCTTAGACATTTAACAGTAAAATTATAATATGTTTGATTTTTATTTGCATAGATTAATATTTAATATTTAAAAATAACTCATCTAATACTGCAGCTTCAAATGACAAACATATTATTTATTTAGATATTATTTTTTGTTTTTAAAATTTAAAAAAATCAGTCAATTTTATAAAAATTAAGTTTATAATTCCTTATAACTTCATTACTAGTGTTGAAAGTCTGCAAAAAGAGTTGTAAATTTTAATTGTATGAAATTATGTGACACTTTTATCTTTTTTTTTCAAATTATTTAATTAATTTATTGAACAACAATGCAACAATTTTTAACAACAAGAATTTCTCCTTTGAAAATAATGTATTTTTATCTTATTCAGATATTACACATTTAGCTTAGGTAGAAATAAAAGACGTTGAAAACTATTCTTTTGCCACATATTATGTATTTCATGCCCTTTCTCATAATATTTACCTTAAATTCCCTAATAGTTAAGATGCAGTTTAATATCAGAGCTGTTCCGGAAAAAAATGTTTTTTGCAATTTACGTCTAACTGTTTTTTCATTAACATAAAATCTAAATGGTACCATTTAGAATAGAGTTTATAACCCGTGTCTAGGTATTTATTCCCAGAAAGTGTGAATTTTATAAATAAACAGCTCTGCTTAAAAGAATGTATCAATATAAATTGTATATTATAAGAGCTTAATTTATACTATTTAAAAATATTAATACATGAAATTGGAGGTAACTTAACCTAGATTTTTTTAAAACAATTCTACTAAATGCGCACCTTTAATTATATGGTATACATCTAAATCTAAAGAACAATTCTTTGAACTTTTCTGTTTAAAAGTCGGAACTTTTGAAAAAACGAGCCTATTCAATTCTATGAGTCAAATCTTGCAAATCATTAAGTCGGAGTAGAAAGTAAACATGATCTTCTAAAAAGGACTTGAAGAATTTTTCCGTTAGTGTACGCTTTTAAATCTTCTTTACGCTTAGGAATCGGCATGTTGCATATGTAACATTGCAATTGATAAAATAACAAAGCATTATTCACGCATGTTTTTATCTAAGACTGCCTGAGTTATTCCTGATTTATCTTATTGAACCTTCACTGGACAAATTTTACAGGTATACTATTAAAATTTATCTCAGGAACATTCTCTATGAACACCCTGAATTTTTCTTTATCTATTTGAAGATACTAAAATAAAGTAATTCAAGGCCAATTATTTACATTATATAGAAATTAATATGAAGTTCGTCTATATCCCTCAAACTATGTAAAACCAATGTGAATTAAATGCACGTTTCCAGCGCAAAATTTCCTATTCATAATTTTATTCAAATTCTTTGGTTTAAGTTAACGAATATATATCCCATAATAAATGAATTTTTGCGATATTATATCTTTATCCCCTTGTAGAAATTGAAAACGGAGAATTTTGAATGGATCAAAATTATATTCTATTCCATTATAATAAATCCGTTAATTGAATACTTTCGTTTGGCTTCGATATCATGTGGACGATTAAAAGTAATGATTTGGCAGTATCTATTTTATATGCGCTCTTAAAGCATTCTATGAACATGAATACTGATCATTAATTTAAGTCAACGTTACTTTATTAAAAAAACAATCATTCTCAATTATGTACATTACATAAAGCGTAGCATTATAATTTGAAATGAACGTGCATCGACACAAACTGTGCAAAATTAATCTGATTTAAATTCCACTCACACAAATTATTTGTAACAGATCACAAGTTTCTTATTAGAAATTCGATATCATTATAATTGGTGCTATAAACTAATATTTCGGTGTAATATGATGAGTATGTTTATAACGATATATCACTTTATAAAGGAATAACTAAAAAATCAATTTATACCTAAAGCACAAGGAAATTGAAAAATAGATTTATTGTATAAATCTACTTTAATTATAATAATTTTTGTTTATAAATTTATTAATAAATTTAAATAATTATTTTCTACAACATGAAAATAATTTCATTTTTTAGATACTTTTGTTTGTTTTTTAAATGTTAAGTAAACATTTAAAGTAATAAAAACGGAATTGTGTCTACAGAGTGGCCCAAAATTATTAAAATGAACATTAAGGGGATGTAGGGGACATAACAAAGATTTAGATTTGTTTAGCAACCCAGGATTGGGCGCTGTAGTGACGACAAATACACAAGAAAGAAAGGAAACTAACAGGAAGAGAAAACACATTTATTACTATTCGTGCAGAGGGTACAACAATGGAAAGTGCTGAGGATCTTATTGCACTCATCGTGGCACCTGCTGAAGAAGTTCAGGGCAGTTCCGATATTTTCAATTGAACATTAAACTTTACCACCGGCCAAAGCTCCGCCTACATGCTTCAAGACCCGGCTTCGCAAGTTTGAACACCTAATTTGATGGCGATTGTTGTCTTTTAATGTTTTTTATTAGTCTTCTGCTGTACTAAGGATAATAAAGATGTTTTCTTTTCTTATTCGTATCCTGTCTTTCTTGTGTTATCTGTCGTCACAACTGCAACATAAAAGCATTTCCGAACATGAGTTGTTTTACAAATATGAATCCTTTTGATGTTCCCTATTTCCCCTTAAAGTTTGCCCAATATTTCTGGGATATCCTGTATATGCGAATAATTATTTATACGGTATGTATTTGGCAACACATTCGTATCTGAAATCTTCGAAAGTTTTAATTTTCTTAATTCTTTTTTAGACATTTTTATATGACCAGTTACAATAGGTGCCCATAAAAGAATGTACCAGTTATAAATTGTATAAGTATTGACTGTAACCGTTGTAGATTGTTGGTTCAGGGTGACAAATAAAGAGTAATTCAAACAGTTTTAGAGAAACGTATGCGCGAGTGCTACTTTGTTTGTTATTTATTCAATTGCAGTGACACATATATTTCAAAATAGCAACATCTAACTGTAAAGCGTTGTTACTGGAATGACGAATAAAAATCGTACCCGCGTGCGGCAAATGATTTTTTTCGTTTGACGGTTTATCTCATGAAGATCGTGTCTACGTTCCGTCGTTACCCAAATGTATTTCAGAGTTGAGGTACAGAATTGAAAAGACTATTGTTTAAAACCTGCAAACTTATTAGCCGAAGTATGGGGAGAATTATACTTAAGGTTAGATGTCCGCCGTAAAACTATAATTGCAAATATTGATTAATTGTAAGAAAAACTAGGTTACTGGGTCACTAGGTTAAACTGGCTCTATCTCTTGGGGATTTTAAGAGTATAAACTTGATACGTTTTCATAGAATTAATTTAATTTAATTTAATCGGCACTTTAAATAACGCGTTTTTATGTTATTTTTATGTTCCAATGCGTTGATAAAGTAAAGCATGAATCTTTGAAGATATCTCAAACCAACAAATTAAAAAAAAAAAAAAAAACCTAGCAATGAAAATTGAAATCTATATCATGTTCTACAGAAATAGACGAAATCCCTAGAGGAACAGATGACAGTTATAGCTAACTTGTACTTAAGTGCCTTTCGGAAAATCTTAAAGTAAATATTCGTCGACTTATTCTTCACCATGACAATAGATCTTTGAATACAGTATGGATTACAATGTAATTTTTTTAATCAAAAAATCCCTGCTGACTCGACCTACAGATGGAGGTAGATTTTGAAGTTAAGTACTAATTTCACCAAACAAAATTAAATCAAGACTTGAGCCTCTTGTGAAAATTTTAATATATAAGCATGTATATGAAATAGATTGGAAAACAGCGAAAAGAATTCAGAAAATCCCAAAATGTTACAATATACTGAATACCGTTACAATATTTAATACCGATATTTCTATAGTCTGTTTCTATCGAGTTTTAATACGTTTTTTAATCTTATATGACGTTGCATATACACCAAATGACATTTTTTTTCCAGTATGACGTAATATTCACATTTAAAAAATCTAACTATTTATTTTATTTTTCACGTACAAATTTTCCAATAGAAAAGTAATTGTTATAAAAAGAATTTTATTTATTTATTATTTTGCAATTACTTTAGCATAAATGTTTATTTTTTCTTTCCTTTTTTTTTGTAAGAGTTGGTTTTATAAAAGCCATGTTAAAGCGGTATTTAAATTTTTGAATCCTCCCTATTTCCACCCCCTTAGGCTGATTTTCTCTATTTGCAAACCTGTTAATATAACAATCTCAATGTATTTAGCGAGTTTGAAGATGTTTCGTGTATAATTGCGAATGTTATCATGCGCAAATATGTATATAAACTTTTTGGATCGAAGAGATTTTGAGTTCCTGGGATCGTATAATAAAAAGATAAGAATAAATTGTTCAAAAGTCACCCCGTGGTAACGGCTGTAATAGACAGTATTTCTTAAGAAATCCACCTAAAAATATCAAAGGTTTAGAATATCCGCCCAGCCCTCTTGATCATGCTATGTGTAACCTTTGGATATTTTTTAATATAAAAAAATATAAAAAATTAAAAGAATATGTGGCCGTTATTTTAATTCAGAAGATAAGGTTAAAGGCTTTAAAACGAATGTTATTTATCTATTCCAAGAAATGGATGACTTGAAATGTTTATTTTTTCGAAAATTTTACAACGAAAGGAAACTTGAAGGAAACTCCATCGAAAACTCCAAAATGTTTTAAATTTTACCTGTACTAATTAGCGGTATCTTAAATATTTCTGAATGGACCACGCATATACATTACACACAAAGAAGCATTACTAATTAAAACAAGTCGGAAATTGCACGTGAAGCATAGCAAATGAGGTGCATTTGTACGATAACGAAGTTTTAAAATATTCAGATCTTGCTGATATAGTAGAGCGTACTTAGGATACAGTATTGTGGTCGAAATCTTTGTGTTCCTGTAAATATGCAGGGAGTAATTTTTATTATACTTCATTAACGTTTATCTTATTCATAAAATGTGAAATAGTTTAATATAATTAAAACAGCCCCAAACAATGTTTCCCCGTATAACATTATTTAGTGGAATACATCTGTGTGTCCCTGTAATTTAATAATAAATATTCTTTGCATCACAGATTGTACAAAATGTATTTTTTACTACATATTTCATAGATTCATGTCAATTCTATTATGTTCAAATGAGTGTAACACATTAAAATGCATTTGAATTTTTTTTCCCATTTATCGTAATGTAACGGAATATTTTGATTGTCCCTGTAACTGATCTATGCATCCGATTTTCATAACATTTGAAATGACTCGACAAAATTATGTAATAATTATACATTTTAAATTTCAAACGATTATCATATGCATTTGAAACATTTTCCCCATTGACCGTAATGTAACGGAATCCTTTTGATTGTCCCTGTAATTGATCTATAAATCCGATATTCATAAAAATTGAAATGACTCGACAAAATTATGTAAAAATTATACGTTTTAAATTTCAAACGATTCGGTTGGGTAGTTTTTGCGTTGTTATATGCGGACAGACAGCCAAACGGACAGACAGCCAGACGGACAGACAGACAGACTGAGCGAGAAAAATAGGTGCTATGTATTTACATAATTACGAACGCACCTAAAAAGTATAGTTTGAAAATAATTCTGTATATATGTGATCAAGTTTTTATTATTATTTATAATTACTCCTCTTTAAACATATCCCTAATAGCATGCATCGTCACAGTGACGTCACAGTGACGTCATTGTGAGTCACTTTGGTCACATCACATCTGTGACCAAAATGCCACCACTCAGTGACGTCACATTGTGACTGAGATGTAACTTTCTTAAAAATCTTTAGATATTTATAAATATCCTTCATAGCATATTATTTACTTTAAAAAACATGTTTCTCGCAATTTAAATATCGTCGCTTTTGTCACAGTTTCGTCACAATGTTAATGTCAAATTAGTCACATATGACGCATTTTTCACAAATTTGTCCCATTGTGACCACTTTGCGAAATGTCACAAAAGAGCTCTAAAACGGCCATGACGACTTTACATTTTAGTCCCTGTGACTTCACATCGACGTCACGTGACGCCATATCGACAATCGATGGTTACAAAATCACAGTGTGACTTCACAACGACGTTGCAGCGACGTCACTATGCTTTACCCCGTAAAGTATGGTGACGTCACTGCATTAGAGTACGTCACACCCCGTAAGGCATGGTGACTTCACTGCGACGTCGTTATGAAGTCACATTGTGACTTTGTGACCATCGATTGTCAATGTGACGTCACGTGACTTCGATGTGAAGTCACACTGACTAAAATGTAAAGTCGTTATGTCCTTTTTAGAGCTCGTTTGTGACGTCACATTGTGACCACTTTGTGAAGTCACGGCGTGACAAATTTGTGAAAAATGTGTCGTTTGTGACTACTTTGACCATGCATGCTATTAAGGACGGGATGTACCACAAAGACCAAAACGAGAAAAGAATATATAAAATGAAATAAATATAAATGTAAAAAATGCAGATTAATTATGACAACTTAGACATACACAGACACAAAATTTATAAATATGTGTTTTTGATTTTTTCTACTTCTGAACTGATATATAGATTAATAAACTGAATTTAAACATTTCACAGAAAACGTTGATATCTATAAGTTGCTGCCTTAGAAAAATAAATGACTTCCATAAAAATAAATATTTTCTTTTCCCATGAAATTGAATATAAAAATTGCCATTGACAGTCCAGGAAATTAATTTTTTTACCTGAATAATTTATATTTTATTCCTAAGTAGTCTGGCACAAAGTAATTTACGTATTTTCACACGTATAATAAAATGGGATAGGGGGAACTGGGGGATGATACAGCTTTTTTCAAAAAACATTTTTGGTGTCTAGAAAGCAGAAATTTCAAGTTATTTTTCTATGTTATGCCAGCAAAAACCTTTGTGGTGTGTTCTAAAAATGTACAATCGTTGTTTTATATATTATTTTTGCATATAATTTAAAAAAAAAATCAAAAAAAGTAATTTGTATCAATGTGCCCCATCCCCGGGGCAGATTGATACACTTGGACACGTCAGGGAAAAATGGAGACAAAATAACACCAATGCATATTTTTCATAGAAAAATAGTTAGCAAACCATTTTATATATATTTATAGACATTAAAATCGCACACAATTTATTTGTAAGCGATATTAAAGCAATCAAAATGAAATGTATAATGACCTGATATTCTGACTGTTATTTGTCTGTTTGTTGGCTGTGGTAACTTTGTCATACCTGTCACTTTAACCCCAGAATTATCTTCTTTCTTAGAAAAGGTGAAATAATCAGCAGGTTTTCAGTTCATAAATCGGGTTACAAACAGAAAATAAAGAATAATTATAGTACAAATTATTTTTATAATATAATTATCCTGTACTGTTCTGCAGCTTGTTTCTTTTTCTTAACATTTCTCATGTCGATAATACTTTTTCTCTGGAGAATCGATATAAATTTGAGATTTGCCAGGCTTCCGTCCATTTCTTTTGTTAATTCTACTAGCACTAGATATTGTGCAAGTTTGTACGTCTTCTGTTTGCAAAAATACTATAAAAAATTCTAATATAAAGAAATTAGAGCCAATTCACTTTAATAAAAACTAATAGTAAAAATTTTTGAAGAAAAATGGTTGAATTAAGGAGTGTATGGTAAGAAAAATAATTAAAAGGTAATGGAAAAATGAACTAGAAAAGGATTTAGGTTGTATCAATGTGCCCCGACAAAAACTGCATCAGTGTTCCCATACAGCCATTTTGAATAAAGTGGGTCGCAAATTCAACACTTCATAATTAATCTAACAATAAAGAATGAGGAACTGATAAAGCTCTGCTTTACTTGTCAGAGAGGGTATTCTTTTAGGTTGAAAATACTGGAACAGTTATATAATAACATTTCAATTGTGCAACTCAAATTTACTTTTGACCTACAAAAATAATTAATCACACATCCCATTTCATCAAACTATTGAATCATTCCAAAACTTTCTGTATGTAGTTAATTTCACTAGTATCACCTTTTGAAGCTGTTGTGGAACTTCCTGTAATGACCCTGTGTGCTGTACAGGGGGTGTATCAATGTGCCCCAAGTATCAATGTGCCCCAGTTCCCTCTATATACTGGAATTAGTTATTGTCAGTACAAGAATGTCTGTAAAAAAGAATGTTAGGTAAGAATAATGAAATTTATTAGGAAATAATTTATTCTAATTAACATTTTTTTAAACTTTCGTTTCTGCAAAAGATTATAATAGTTTGCTTAATATTTTTCTTCATCATTTACGGTTAGTTTCTTTGTTATATTTCTTTAAATAGAAATTTGTATGATCAAAAGGTTCACAATTCTATCATGATTTCAAATTTACTTTGGAAATTTTATAAAATTATATTAAATAAGCTAATTGCAGCAGCTCCGGAGAATTACTAGATAAGTAAAAATGGAAGAACATCAATAACATTTAATTGTCTGTTAAGATGTACACTATTTAAAACGTACAATCATAAAGATTTACATATAAACGCATACAGATATTTATATATTAATTGTAAAATTCCGTAAGCAAGCCACACTTTAGCATGCAGGAAAATTTTAATGTTTTTAAGGAGATTTATATATGGAAATTTTGTAAAATGTATGTGAAAATTACAAGGGTATGTGTGTATGATTGTATGTGTGATGATGTGTATATGATTGGGTGAGTATATCTGTGTATAAGTAATTTCAGAGGATTTATACAATTAAAAAAAAAGATTAAATTAATATTTTTTGGTGGTAAAACTTCCCTTGCATAGAAACTAAGTAGTTTCCATTTAGGAAAATTATAATTTATGAAACAAATTTATATAAAATATTTAATGAAGATATGAAATAAATATGAACAAAAATTTATGAACATAAATATGAACTTACACGTTGTATAATTATTTTTTTAATCCCAGCATATGTGAATCAAGGAGAGCATTAGTAGTATAGTTTAGAGAATATATGCCATTCAGATACAATGATATGTAATGAAATTAGATAAAAATAAATTACATAATGTGTATTCCAATAAGAGATATGCAAATGAAAAACTTAAGAAATTTTCTAAAAACAGAAGGATCGAAAGCTTCAGAAAAAAGAAATTGAATTGGAAGATTTATGTATAACACTTTTTCAAAAAAAGAAAAGGAAATACATATACGAGGAGGGGTGGCTTACTTTCAGTACTTTACTGCATGTATATATATATACAAAATATTTTAGTACATAGATATTTAAACTATTGAAACATGCATACAGACAAAAAGGCAAATATATACTACGGTATATACTATATAGTATTGAATCGAATTTTACCGTCTGGGATGTATTGGATATATTCTAAAAAAACCTAAAAGAATTTTGATTGATTTTTTTTTTTTTTTTTTTTTTTTTTTTTGTAAATTACTGATATGGAAAAGTAAAATGTTTTTCGCAAAAGCAACACTCTTTTTCTGAAGAAACATAAGTTGACGATTCAGGAAATTAAATTTCTTGTTTCAATGATTTATATTTTTCTTCCTAAGTTCTTAAGCACAAAATAACTTATATTTTTTCAGCCGTAAAAAATAAACTTGTGCAGGAAATTGATTACTTTTAGTTCAAAAAAAGATAAGAGAAAATATATTGATAGATGATTTCTTTTTATTAATTGATTTGTAGCTCTTAATCTCTTAATTTCAGCGAAATTTTATAGATTCTTTGCTGTGATTTTATAATAGATTTTTTTATTCATTAAGAATAATATATTTGTCAGATTGTTTGTATAGAAAAGGGTTCATAAATTCATATCACACTAAATTCTTTAATTTCTTTATTTGGGAAAACCAGTGTCTGTTGGAAAATCAATTAGCAAATGTTCACAACTCAGGAAATTAAATTTCTTGTCATTAGAATTTAATATAAGTTTGTTTTTCTATTTTTAATATTTCTTCTTTGATTATACAAACTTTTACAGGGTTTTATGATATTGAAAAAGAAATGCCATTATAAATACTTTTTATATCCTAAACTGATTTATTAATAATTGCCAAAAATGTTCAAAAAATTTAGATCGAAACAAAGCCCTCCCCAACCGATTATTTGCTTTAAAACATATTCAAGACATTGAATACTTTCTCAGGATTTTATAACATGTAAAGTGATTTATTATCATATTTGTTAATTGTTATATAAAGCATTTTATTGATTAAAAAAAATTAAGTCAAAATTATCAACTTTATGCAGTCATTTTTAAAAAATATATTTTAGGTATTTAAGGCCTTCTGAAAATTTCTCTTATACTTACTAATAACTTGAATTAATAACTTGAAATGTTATCTTTGAATAATTCATTTGTATTGTCCATGATGCTATTATTAAACACAAAGAAAAGTGCCTTTATTTCAACGAAATTATTTTTTAATGTAATTGTACATAATTGGATACATACAGAACAATTTTAAAAATAAAATCTTAATATTTCATAGGAAAACGATGTCAAAAAAATTTTACTGATATAATTCTCCTCAGGCGAATGAAGCGCGTGTTTTTCACTGTTTTAGAACGATACGAATCAAATTCAACCTTTTTTTTTTTTTTTTTTTGAAGAGGTCAGCCGATAACTGAATACTTCAATCATATGAATTGAGCTATTATTATAATAATGACTGTTAGTCTACAATGTAAAAAAAAAAATCTGTAACCCTACGGATGAAAAGTTACCGAAATCTATATGCTTACTAATAATATTTTATTTGTAAGAAAAACTGTAAATCTACAAAACTAGTTTTTGTAAAGTTACAAAAATCGGTAACTCTTTGGCCAAATTATTTTTGGTTCTGTCAGTAATATTTTGCTTTTCGATTTGCTGAGAGTAAGTAAAAAATTGAGTGTATGAATATTTTTGTAACTTATTTATAGAGCAATACTAATTTTATTGAAAGTGGTATATTTTATCTGCGTAGTTTTCATTAATAATATATTTCACGATTAAATGAATGATAAATATCACTATATTTATTTTTATTTTAACACGGTATATTTTTAAAATAATCCTTAAAAATTTGCTCCTATCCTTTTTTTGTATTACATTTTAAGACTAATATCCTTCATTTTATTTTTTTTAGAATACATTCAATTAATTTTAATTAATTTTCATAAATAATATATTTCACGATTAATTGTAAGATAAATATCACTATATTTATTTTAATTTTAACATTGGATATTGTTTAAATTATCCTTAAAAATTTTTGTTTCTATCATTTTCTTTTCCACTACATTTTAGGACTAATATCCTACATTTTAGTTTTTTTGAATACATTCAATTAATTTTCATTAATAATATATTTCACGATTAATTGAATGATATATATAACTATATTTATTTTAATCTTAACACGGTGTAATTTTTAAATAATCATTAAAATTTTAGTTTCTATCATTTTCTTTTCTACTACATTTTAGGACTAATATCCTTCATTTTATTTTTTAGAATACATTTGTTTCCTCGATTAATCATCATTCTGTAAAGGCAGTTTTATAAATACATACACTTTTATGAATTAAAATTTCACATTTCGAAACAACATCGAATGCATTAACCTCATCAAGCCTGAGGTACACAAATGTGTACCTCCATCCCTTTCCCCATAAAAACTAAATATTCGAATTTTTTGCATTTTTCTTTTATTTCTATGCAGCTGAATGTTTTTTGCTTTAAAGCAAAATCAATAAATGTCAGCATTGATGAATATTACTTCATAAAATAAATATTATATTCATCCGGGTTTCGAAAATATCTTCACATATTGTGGCCAAGAAAGTAAGAAATATTCATTATTATTTAACTTAAATGCTTTACAATAAAAATTTTTGAGGATTTCCTGATCATTTACTTCTTTAAAGACCTTAATTTTGTTATTTAGTAAATTTATATTACTGATAGTTAAACTGATGTTTTAAGAGGATTAATACTTTTATATCCATATTTGTAAACCTAAATTACTAGTCCCCTAAACCATTGATTTCATAAAAATGACTCTTTACGTCATCTATGGTGTCACTTCGATTATGCAAAATCAATAATTATATATTTGTAGAGTTATTTTATGCTCAGGTCTGAAGAAGTTAAAATTGCCCTTTTTCTTGAGAATTTAGACTCAAATACTTCAACTAATTCTACTGAAATGATTTCTACTCTTCCGAAACCACTTATCCTGATTTGCATGGCTTTATATAGGTTAATAGATTTCCGCCAATACATAAATTAGGTACGAAAAATCAATTTAACTCACAGACAGACGAGCAAAAGGGCAAAATTGTAATGTTGTTCTATCAATAATTTTTAAAAATATAAAAAATAAGAGATGATCTTACCAACTTAAAAATACAACGTAAAGGAATATGAAGCTACAGAGTATTTCTCGTAACAAAATGTTTTAAAGCTTCATTATAATTGTACAATTATATTAATTTAAATAATTCTTCTATTGCAGTAAAACTTGTAGCTTAGTGAACGGATACATCAGTTCGCAGAGTTCAGACTGTTAAATGGAAAACAAAATCTTTAATATGTTTAAAATTTGTGTATAGCTTACGTTATTCTTAAAAATAATGTTAGCGAATTTTTCAAATTATATGCCACTCTGATTATTACGACTTACTATGATTACGACTTAAATTTCTGATATTCAAAAATCATTAATTATGAGCTTGTAATATAATATAGATTAATAGTTTTCTTGCAAAGTTGTGTATCTCATATCAAAAACCCGACAGCTCTCACGGATTTAAAATACTTAAAGCTGTATTTTAGACTCATTAAATTCTGAAAATAGACTTATTATATATTAATATAATATATATGATTGTAACATATTAATAAATGACAGTTTCGACTTTTTAGAAGCTGGACGAATTCCATTAGCTTCTTTATTTTCCTAGCACAATTTGAAATGTAAAATTCCACTAATCTAAGTAATTAGATTTATATTTTTCCGCAATAATCAATTGCAATTTTTTTTTTTTTAGTTTAACAGGAATTTATGGCATTTTTGAAATTTGAACGCTACCTAAGCAAAACCGAACTATTTTGAATATTTCAAAATATTTAACGCGCTCACTGCCATATTAGCAAAATAGGTGGGCCTCAAGACATTTTCTTTCAGTACCGCGAGCATCAACCTTGGGTCAGAAGTATCATACGAACATAAGGTTCTCAGAATCCTAAATTCTTCTCACCAATAAATTTTATTGTGAATATTTGCCTTATTTATTCCGAATATTTTTCCTATTCAATTAGGTAATAATTTCTGGGTGATAAAATATTAAAAATTCTGAAAAATATTCTTGTGCTGGAATGGTTAATTAGTCTTTTTAGTTTTGGAACACAGGTGATTACTTTAGCTTTCTGTGGTGTCTATAAGCATGTTAAAGTTGTATTTTGGACCCAATAAACCATAATTCTGAAAAAAAAAAGTTTGAAAATTCGCTATCAATAAATGGTGGTTTTACATTTGACGAGAACCTCGAAATCAATTTAATCCTTCATTTTCTTATCTAAATGTGGTACGTATAAATCCACTAATCCCGAAATACTGGATACTAACAATCGATTCCATAGTTTAATGCAGTCTGACAGCATTTTCGTTATTTTTGCATTTGTTAGAAAAATTCAGAACATTATGAAAATTTTAAACATTTAAAGACGTATTTTAGACAAGATAAATCTTCATTATGAAAACATGTTTATATGTGAAGTTGACTTTAATTAATGAATATTTACGTTTTACAATATCTTCAAATGCAACCTCTTCCTGACTCATGTGTTACTAAGCAAAATATAATATGCATAATTCCACTAATCTCTGTGCTAAGATATGTAATAGTCAGAGATCATTTATTATAATTTTTGTGGTTTAATATAAATCCATAGTATTCTTGAAGTTTGTTCATTCTGTGAGCAAAATGAAGTTATTCTGAATTTTTTTCAAATAATGCTGGATTTTGGACTTGATAGATTAACTTGTTCAAAATACATTTGTAGCAAAGCTTGAGTGTAATAAATGCGGATTTTACATTTTACCAGATCTTTGAACGCCATTTAAATTTCAATTCCCTGAGAAATAGTAGACGAATTTGATTAAAATAATAAGCTTACGAAGATCCAGATTTGTGTTCCGAGATTATCAATCATAATTTATGAGGCTTTATATAGATTGATAGTTTTCTCGGAACTTATAAATTGCAAATAATAAATTACATTAACCGTGTATATTTAAAATAGTTAAACCTTATTCTTTGCTTAATGTCAGCTAACCACAATAAATATACACATCAATGAATATGTTTTAATAACATAGCACATAGTAGTTTTTATTTCTGTTCAACATAGTCCAAAATTATTAAACTAATTTTAAAATATATTATATTATGTATAATAAAAAATCGGATAATATAAGTTTAATCGTATATAAAATTTACCAAAAATTTTTTTACATAACTATAAATATTCCATATATAACTCATAAATTTATAATTTTTTTAAAGATTTTAATTAAAAAATTTTCATTTGTAAAATGTAGACGAGTAAATATTAAAAATGTATTTAAAATTCAAGTAAGAGATGTTTTTAAAAAAGTGCAATAACGTTTATAATATTGTGTGAAAAACATTTAAGTTTGAATTATCTTCTGATATAGTAAATTGTTTTCAAAGTTACAAATAATAACTTAGCTACGAAAATTATGTTTGAATATTTGGCAGCATCATTCCATTTATTCTAGAAGTGTAATATAAGGAGTATTTTCATGATTTAATAATTACATAAATAACATTTTAAAAGTAACTTTGCATAAAAATAGTACGTTTCAAGAGATTCAAGTATCTCACTATATAGTAACTAATAAAAAAAAATATATCTTTAAAGTGTAGGTTGCACTGAATTAGACATAATATTTTTTCCAATGCCAGATATTTGTACAGTTTTACACTATTGTACTGTCAATGAATTCTATTTCATGATGTACTTTAAATAATTTAAGCCTGAAATAATGATAATCCATAGTTTTCGTTTGTTATTTCCGAGGGTTACATGCTAAATGTCTAAGTACTTTCACATTTAGAAACATTTTGATATGACATTAAGCAAACGATCTAGTTTTATATCTATTTAAAAATAGTGCTAATATTTTAATAAAAGTTAACTCATTTGGAAAATTCATATTCTCAAATTTATTGGTAAAATCACTTTCCAATGTTTCAAATTGTACAAAAATAAATAAATAAATAAAAAATTACTCTAAAACAATTTTATATTAATATTTATTTTTCGATAAAATGTAAGAGTAGTGAATATGGAAATATGCATAATATTTATAATATTTATAATAGTATTATATGCATAATTATATTCTTTGCATAATTTTATATAAAATAAACATTTTTTTATAAAATATATTGTGTATTATATACTATAAATTAGTATTTTAATGAATTTCTCAAAAATATACTTATTTCTTTACAGAGACTAATAACATTATAAATATAATATATAATGTATATATTACTATTATATTACTATATACATATTAGATACTATATATTACTATTATTAATATATATATTAATATATAATGTATTATGAATATTATTAATAATAAACTAAGAATAATCGTATTTGAAGATTAAAAATATTTTATTTCATAATCATCTTTAAAAAAAAAAAAAAAAAAAAAAAAAAAAAAAAAAAAAAAAAAAAATTTACAGGAATAACTGTCTTTTAACAGGCTATACCGTGTGTCCCACCGAAATAAAGCCACCGGGATTTTGTCCCGTAATTCAACAAGAAACAAATCGACGAGAATGAAACAAATATAATAAGAAATTTTATATACAAATACATATTTGCAATGAATATTTCACTTCTTTCTTCATTCGGTCAAGAAACAAAAAAAAATTAATGCATTTAAAAAGAGGGAGAAAAAATATCCTGCCGGAGTAATGTCACAACTGTTAATTGCCAATATACCCGCCATGCTTACATATGACTTGGAATATACGATGTAGCATACCATTTATCAATCCCTGGAAGGCATTAGCACCAATATTACCACAAATCTCAAAGATGGCGGTCTTCAGTTCTGCCACAGACTTGAACTGTCTGCCATTGGCATTGAAAGTTCTATTGAGAACACTTCACACATTTTCATGGAGATTGAGATGAAGGTACAGGGAAGGTCATTCCATAACATGTCCCCAAATATCAAAAACCCATTTTAAAATGATTTTGCAAAAGCTATGGGGACGTTTTCTGCTGGAAAATCCAACTTAGCTCATCATTTCTCTCCTCAGTTGGCAGCAAAAAAAAATCTAGTAATTATTGGTAATTGGTAGCCTGCATGCGGTCTGAGGGAAGAGCCAGGTTAAGTTTTCCAATATAGCTGAAACCTCCCAACACTATTTAAAAGAATCCATCGTGCTGTCTTTTGAAGAAAACTTCCTCTCCTTTCTTATGTCATACTACCAATAGAAAGCAAGACAGTTTGAGCCATCCAAACTAATTTTATTCTTATCTAGAAATGTAACAAGATGCCACTTGTCCTTCCAGATTTGATGATATTTGTCCCCATCGATTCTGCTTTGCTTCTGGATACCTTTCAACATGGGCAGGCTCAACATGAGTAGATGGAGGATTATTAATGGTGTTTGTAGGCTTCGACTATGGTGGTAAACTTAACCTGAGTCTTCTCTCAGATGACATGTAGGTTACCAATTACCAAAAATTACTAGAAACTTATTTATTGCCAACTAAAGAGCCAACATCTTATGCTGTTATCTTTGGGTAATAAATAAAGATGTTTATAGATAATTATTTCGTACAATTTCTACATTATGAAGAAAAAGAAAATTATACAAATATGTTGAAATTCAAAGCGTCCCATAAATTCGAGCTTGGCATAAATTTGTTATGAAATTTTTTAACGAAGTCTATTAACTTTACACAACTGCTGATCAGTTAAAACTTATTTTCTATACTTTGACCCTCTAATGCATATGTTTTCATATATGGTACCATATGTGTTTCCATTTTAATGAATTGTTTTATTCAGATATTACAAATCCATACCGGAAGTTTATAATAGCAATATTTATTTTATTTAATAACAGACATTCCGTCATTTAATTAGCGTTGCAAAGGGTAGAAAAAACCCGGTTTAAACCCGGGAATAAACCGGGTTTTTAGGAATAAACCTGGAAAAAACCCGGGATTTTTTGGAATAGTTCGGTTTTTTGGGAATAAACCTGGAAATAAACCTGGTCTATTGGAAATAAACCCGGGAATAAACCGACTTTTTGCAACTCTACATTTAATAAAGCTAAAGCTAAACGTATTGGAAAATAAATAGAAATTCATCATTGAAATATTCTGCTAATACGGAATTTGTAGAATGTATTCTGTTATAGAATTAGAGAGTTAAAGCAAACTCTAATTGCGAGGAAGAGCTACCATCTTCTAAGATTTTTTTAAATGTTTAAAATATGTTTAAGACTACAATTATTTTTTGTAAAGTGTCTTTCAATTGTAATTAATGTTATGCATTGTACTGTATACTGTCAATTGTTAAGTAAAATTTATGGTTAGAATATTTGTGTTTTTATTTTAAATTGGAGTAGAAATTGGCAGCAGCCATGGACAATTAAAAGCATAGTCTCCCACGTTGAAATGAAGAGAGGTGTACAGAACATATTGAAATGTTCGAAAATCTTGTATATGAAATAGGTAATATAAACAAAAAATATTTAAAACTAATTTTTCCTTTGGATAGCAACTAATTGTGCTTCTGTAACATTCAATTCTCACCCGAATTATTCAAAAATATATATTAAAAGTAAATATTTTTTCTCTATACGACGGTGTAAAAATTTAAAATGTACGAATTGCAAAACCAAAATTGCACGGGAAAGTGTTGCGCATTTTAATTTTTTTCAATTTTAAGAGAAATGGATTACTCAATGATAAAATTTCTATTAAAAACTATAAAAAAAATATCTCAAAAATAATTTGAGATACAGCTTTGAAGTAAATTTCATTTAAAAGTACATTTTTTCTATACGACGGTGTAAAAATTTTAAATGTGCGATATTTATAAATGTAAAATTTGCAGTATCAAAAATTGAAAAACCGAAATTGCAGGGGAAAGTTTTCCCATTCACAAAATGACGTATGCGTTACGCACAGATATATTTCGACTTTATAATATAGATGGCAGCCATTATCTTCTGCAATTGTGTTGCCGTACTTTTCTGTTTGTACGGCAGTTTTCAGTTACCATGCTCTCATTCATCTCTGATATAATACATGATGTCTGTTTTTGGAATTGATAAGTAAGATTAATTACACATTTGAAAATTAATTTGGATGAAATGATTAAGTTAAAAATTACGCTATTTTTCTAAATTTTATAACGAAGCCGAAATTCGTATCATATGGCTTACACTTCAAGTACTCATAGACAAAGCCAGATGTGAAAGTGGAAATATGTTATGTTGAAGTCAGAAACAAAACGGGTGACGAACTAATTTTTATTCATTATCTATTCTATTCTTCTTTTTCCACATTATAAAAAAGTCCATTTAATTTACGGCAAAAACTGCAGTAAATTTAGATGTAACATTTAAATTTACACCTAATTTTAGTGCCAATTTTAGGGCATAAACTGCTGACAACACTGCTGCCAGCAGTTTTTGCCTAAAATTTAACAAAAATTTTACAGTGCAATCTTTAAATTTTACTTTAAGTTAATAATATTTACATTTTATTCGTTTGTAATACATAAAGTAAAAGTTATGTAAAGTAAAATGTTCTTTCTGTATAATGTATAATTAGGATATTTGTTTTTGCGTTTGTAATACTGTAGTAAAAAATGAAAATTGACTTTACATTAAAGAAAAAATATTTACAACAATTTTAATTTTATTGAAAATGTATTTGATGCAGTAAACGACGAATGCTGTGTGTCTGAAATTTTTATAAACGCTATTTTTTCCCAACAGAAATATTTGCCTTGTGAAATATCATATTAAAAAATGAGACAATTACAATTTGAAGATAGAGATTTAAATAAATCGTAAAACTCTATTATCCTGGAAACCAGTATTAGTTTCTACTATAACAGGTACTTGGTTCTTAAAACTTCATATAATGTTTGTTTTTTTCCTTCCAACTTTTATTTTAGAAAAAGGTATGGCATTAAATTAATGACAAAATAAACCTTACATTCAAATTGGAAATAATTTAAGTGGATAAAGTAGAACGCTTTAAAATCCAATTTTATAGCTTCTTTCAGTAACTGGATAAATAAGATTAAGCGTTTTAGTTTGATTTGTATATTACCTCAAATTTAATTCTAGATACTTGTGGGATTCCCTTCGTTACAAATTTAAAATGAAATAAAAGTAGTAGCTTGAAGATAAAGCACAAAGATTTATAACCATTAAAAGTGAAATATATTTTAATGTAACAATTTTATTTTGTTTCTTATATAGAAAACTAAAAAAAAAGTTATAATTTGCGAACTGAAGATATATTTGAAAAAAAAAAAATATTTTTTTATGGTGTTATAGATCAATATTTCTGAGTGGAATCCTTTATTTTTTATTAAATAACAAATGATATTTCTACAATATAAAATATTTTTAAATTTTATGTATTTATTATGAAAAAATATTTTTTATTTATTTTTCTCATTTTTAAAATTAGTTTCCTTGCATATTTTTTATATTTTCATGTAACTTATCTTCATTTAGATTGTTCTAATTTTTTATAAGATAAAACTTTATATTTAATTTAAATTTATATGAATCTAAAAACAACACCATAAAATGATGTTTCATACTTCATATTCAATTCTAAATTCTTATGGGATAGCTAACATTAAAAATTTAAAATGAAATAAAACGAGTTCCTTACAGATAAAAAAAAACATAGATTTATAACCATTAAAAATGAAATTTATTTCAATGTTACAATTTTATTTTGTTCCTTACATAGAAAGCAAAAACTATAGTTTGCGAACAGAAAATATATTTTAAAAGAATATTTATAGTTTGGTAGATCAATATTTCTAAATGGAATTATTTTAAGATTTTTCTTAAATGACCCATGTTATTTCTACACTATAAAATATTTTTTTTTAAATTTTACATATTTATTCTAAACGGAAGTTTTTTAAAACTCATGTTATTTCTACACTATAAAATATTTCTTTTAATTTTACATATTTATTTTAAACGGAAATTTTTTAAAACTCATGTTATTTCTACACTATATACATACATATACACACACACACACATATATATATACATATATGTATATATACACACATATATATATATATATATACAGGGTGATTCCGAATTTTTTTTACAATAAAAGAGGGGTGATAGTACACATCAAGATAAACAATATTAAATAGGCGACCAAGGGTCCAAAACGTTTTCCTAAGGAAATAGCCGCCATTAAAGTTTAGGGGCCAAAATTTCAAATAAACATAAAAAACGTAAAAATCGGTCGATTGATTTGCGGTTTTCACTAAAATTATTCTTTATGTCGGCATTTTCTTGAAATTAAATTATAAAGATAAATTTCAAAAAATGCCGATAGAGGGCGCTTTAGACTTTGGAGTAACGAACAACTATTTTTGCCGGTATTTTTTGCATCTCATTAAATGTTTTCGTAAGCTTAGACTCAAACTTAAATTTTGAGCTCAAAATCTGTAGTTGGGAGTGGTCAAGTAACACAAACTGAGCTGTGTTCAGAGGGTTCAAATTTCAAATGATCATAAAAAACGGAAAAATTGGTCGATTGATTTGCGGTTTTCACTAAAACTATTCTTTATATTAGGTATTTTCGTGAAAATAAATTATCAAGATAAATTTCAAAAAATGCCGATAGAGGGCACTTTAGACTTTGGAGTAACGAAACACTCTTTTTTGGCGTTATTTTTTGCATCTTATTAAATGCTTTCGTAAGCTTAGACTTGAATTTAAATTTTGAGCTCAAAATTTGAATAGCTGGGACTGGTTAAGTAGACAAACTTAGCTGTGTTTAGAGGGTTCAAATTTCAAATAATTGTAAAAAACGGAAAAATTGGTCGATTCGTTTGCGGTTTTTGCTAAAACTAATTTTTAAATCAGCAGTTTTCTTGATCAATCAGTATTTTCTTGAAAATAATTTTTAAAGGTAAATTTCACAAAATGCCGATAGAGGGCGCCTTAGACTTTGGAGTAGCGTACAACTATTTTTAACTGTTACTTTTTTAATCTCATTAAATGCTTTCAAATGCATAGGCTTAAATTTTGGGCTGAAATTCTGAATCGTTGGGAGTGTTTAAGTAGCGAAAAATTGAATTGTGCTCGAGGAGGAAAGAGGGTTAAATTTTAATTCCTGAACACACTTCAGTTTGCGCTTCTTAACTCCTCATAACGATTCAGGATTTGAGCTCAAAATTTAAGTTTAAATCTAAGCTTCCGAGAACATTTAAAATGCTTTTGCAAGCATTTAATTAGAGCCAAAAAATAACGGTTAAAATGAATTGTTGGTTACTCTGAAGTTTAAGGCGACCTTTGACGGAATTTTTTTAGATTTATCTTTAAAAATTATTTTCAAGAAGATACTGACTTAAAGAATAGTTTTATTTTAAACCGCAAACGAATCGACCAATTTTTCCATTTTCTATAATTACTTTAAATTCGAACCCCCCCCCCCCCTTGAACACAGTTCAGTTTGTGCTACTTAACCACTCCCTACTATTCAGATTTTCAGCTCAAAATTTAAGTTTAAGTCTCACCTTCCTAAATCATTTAAAGGGATGCAAACAATAACGGCAAAAAATAGTTGTTCGTTACTCCAAAGTCAAAAGCGCCCTCCATCGGCATTTTTTGAAATTTATCTTTATAATTTATTTTCACGAAAATACCTAAATAAAGAATAGTTTTAGTGAAAACCGCAAATTAATCCACCAATTTTTCCGGTTTTTTAAAATCATTTGAAATTTGAACCCTCTGAACACAGCTCAGTTTGTATTACTTAACCACTCCCAACTACAGATTTTGAGCTCAAAATTTAAGTTTGAGTGTAAACTTACGAAAACATTTAATGAGATGCAAAAAATACCGGCAAAAAATAGTTGTTCGTTATTCCAAAGTCTAAAGCGCCCTCTATCGGCATTTTTTGAAATTTATCTTTATAATTTAATTTCAAGAAAATGCCGACATAAAGAATAATTTTAGTGAAAACCGCAAATCAATCGACCGATTTTTCCGTTTTTTATGTTTATTTGAAATTTTGGTCCCTAAACTTTAATGGCGGCTATCTCCTTAGGAAAACGTTTTGGACCCTTGGTCTCCTATTTAATATTGTTTGTCTTGATGTGTACTATCACACCTCTTTTATTGTAAAAAAAATTTGGAATCACCCTGTATATATATATATATATATCGTGATTCTAAAAATACACTTATTCCAGAACATATTAATAAATGACAGTTTCACATTTTATAAGATATGCGACTTCCATTAACTTCTTTGTTTTCCAAGCACAATATGTAAAATTTTACTAGTCTTATTAATTAGATACTATTCCACAATCATTAATTGTAATTTTTTGTAGTTTAAAACACATCTGTAGCATTATTGCAATTTGTTCATAAACAAAGCAAAACCGAAGTATTCTCAACTTTTCACAATATTTAAAGCTGTTTTTTTTTTCAATCCATAAATAACCACTTTAAAAATACATTTCTATGAAAACTCAAGTTAGATAAATAATGGTTTTAAATTTTTCAGGAATCTAGAAAGGGATTTAACTCTTCGTTTCCAAAGTCTGATTTGGTAAGTGTAATTACACTAATCCGCGTACTCAGTTTTCTGGTATGATGCAATCATTAATTCTAGATTATGTGGTTAAATAAAGACTGATAGCATTTTTGCATTTTTAAATGTGTTAGGAAAATGCACAAAATCTTGAAAATCTTAAAAATTTAAAGCTGTATTTCGGACAAGATAAATCGTCCTTCTGAAAATACGTTTACATGTTGAGTTCAAATAATGATTGTTTTACGTTTTAACAATATCGCAAATGCAATTTCTTCTTAACTCTTCACTTCCAAAGTAAAATTTAGTGCATAGAATTCACCTAATCTCTGTACTTAGATTTATGATATTCATCAATCATAAATTATTATTTCCGTGGTTCAATTTTTAATTGATTTTATTTTTGCAATTTGTACATTATGTGAACAAAATTAAACTACTCTGAAAAACTTTTAAAAAAAGTTTTTTTTTTTTTTTTTTTTTTTTTTTTTTTTTTTTTTACTCTAAAAATTAACTTTTTGAAAATAAATTTGTGAGGAAATTTTGAGTACAGTAAATTTTTCTTTTACTATTTAGAATATTTTTGAATGGCATATAAATCTTAATTCCCAAATAATAATTTTATTCATCTAACTAGACCAATAAGCATACAATGATATTGATTGGTTGCATGCCGCGATTATTAATTATATTGTTTTAATTGTAATTAATTGTAAGGTTTTATATAGATTGTTAGTTTTCTTCGAACTTATGAATTGCTTTTGATAAATAGTACTACCCAGAAATATTTAAAATTGCTGAACTTTATATTTTACTTAATATCAGCTAAGTAATATAAATGTACAAATGAATAAATATATACCGTATAATAAAGATATTCTCAGGTAATATGCAGTTACCCTTATGTGAAATTTAATAGAAAGTTTTATAAATAATTATAGATATTACAAACATAACTCATCGCTAAATAAAATATTTTTTAGGCAGGATTTAATTAAAAATTTTTCAATTGAAAAACGGAGATAATGAAAGATTAGAAATGTGTATAAAATATAGTATGTTTAAAATTAAGTGCAAGTTTATAATATTGTTTCGAGCATAATTATAGATCAGATATTGATTATTGTTTTAAAAGTTACTACTGATACCGAATGTATGGAAATTATGCCTGAGTATCTAGCAGTATCGTTCCATTTATTTTAGAAGAGTAATCTGGGAACATTTTCATGATTTAATTTGATAATTCCAATAATAGCATTTTAAAACTAACATTGCATAAAAATAAAGCCATCGAATAAGCCATCGAAAAGCAAGCCCCTTCAAAACTTAGATTACGCTGAAGTAGATATAATATTGTCTCCAATGAAAAATATTTCTACTGTTTCACGTTATTCTACTTTCAATTAATTCTTATTCTTGTTGTACATTGAATACTTTCAACCTAAAAAAAATGATAATCCGTGCTGTACATTTGTTATTTGTGGGGGTTCCTTGGGTAATGTAAATGTGTTTTCCATATTTAAAACTATTTTGATATGATGTTAAATTAACGATCCAGCTTTACAGTAATTAAAAATAGCGCTAATATTTTAACAAAAGCTAAACATAAATTAATAAGTAATTTTATCAAATTTTTTGATAAAATTACTTTAAAATGACGCAAAATGAACTGGTAAAATATTTTAAAAATACTTTTGTAAAACATTTTTGTTTTTATTTGATAAAATGTAACAGTACGGAATACGGGAATATGCATAATATATATAATAACATAACATGAATAGTTCTATGTTTTGCCAAAATTTATGCAAAATAAAAAATTATATTGTACATAATATACTATAAATTAGTAGTTCTATGAACTTACTAAAAATATACTTATTTCTTTTAATATTATTAACAGTAAACAAAAAATATTAGGAATAAAACTATTTATTTTTTAACCATCTGTAAAAAACCTTACACAAATAACCCTTCCTTCAACAAATAATACAAATATGTACTCATTCTTATCTAGTAGTTATTTTGTAAGTTAGAAAAATGCATTAAAAATATGATTCAGTGTATAATATCACAATTAAAAAAAATACGTGTATCAAAAGATTGTGTAAGTTATGATTATTATTTATTTATCTGGATCCTTGTTTGAAAATATATATATATAAACTTAATTTTTACATTCCGCCCATCTTAAAAACTATAAATCTATAAACATCGAAAAAAGCCTTCATTTATACAAATAAATATCTATCTTACGCTGTCGTCTCTGGGTAACACATTTATAGCTATTTATTTCATACAATTTTCATGTTAGAAAGAAGAAGAAAATTATATAAAATATTGAAATTCGAAGCATCACAAATTGAGATGATAGGCATAAATGTATCAAAGAAATTTTTTAATGAAGTATATTAGCATTCCATAATTATAAGGCAAGATGAGGTAACTAATCCATACACAATTTTATAAAAACCGTTGATGACTTTTAAGTTTCAGCTTTTGTCTACATTGCACCCCCATTTCTATTTCTTAAAAAATGTGTGTTAACTCAATCGTTGTGTTAAGACAACAATTGTTTGTTAACACAAGGATAGTTGTGTTAACAAACAATAGAATTTGTTTGTGCGTTGTGTCTTTCTGAAAATACCCTGGTTTTGTTCTCCTCGCACAAAAATACCCAACTGAATTGTCCATTCCACCAACCTAAAACGCAAAGCATGACGATTATGCTCTTGTATTTTTATTTCCTATTTTTTATGAACTGTTTTATAGGCAACCAATTGTTCGTTATTTCATATATAGATCTATAGTTAACATATATAGATCTTTTATCAGTGTAGGAAATATTTCATAATTTTTACATATATTTTTATTAAATTTAAGCCAATTCTCCAAAACGAAATACAAATAAAACTATAACATATACTTGGATTCTAAAACTTCATATATAATGTTTATTTTCCTTTGACTTTGCATTTTTTAAAGAAAGAACGGTATTAAAATAATGACAAAATAATCATTACATATCTAATTGCAAATATTTTATGTGCATAAAATAAAATTCTTTAAAATACAGTTTTTAGCTTCTTTTGGTAGCAAGATAAATAAGATTGTTTTAGTTTGTTTTCTATATTAGCTCAAATTCTTTTCTAGCCTCTTAGGTTGATTGCTATCATTACAAATTTAAAATGAAATAAAACTTCTAAGAGATGAAAAGCAAACAAAGATTTATAACCATTATAAAAGAAATGTGTTTTAATCTTATAGAGCAAGATCCCGGGGCCCCCAGACGTTACTTATTTTCTAGCAAGTATAATATATAGGACAAAGTAGTGTTAGTACGTGCTATGCGCGTAGTGATACCTGCTAGTTTTGGCCGACGCGACGTCCAATTTACAGGTACCAGACATTAAAGGTAGGTAAAAACACTACATTTTTTTTTTTAATTCTCAGTGCTGATTTTCATGTATGTATTACAGAATATTGTAAAAAATTAATGATCAATATTGCTATTATGATCAATATTGCAGTAACTTTTAAAGCAAATCAACGATTTCAATTTGAGATTCATTTTAGTAACAAAAATGAGAGCATTTCTTCTTTGCCATATTTATTGAAAATATAATACAGCGATGGAATTTTTCTTTAATTGTTTATTCTTTTTTATGGGTCTCCTTCATCTGTTTTTAATAACTTTTTACCCACGATTACCAGTGCTTAAATTTGTGGAAAACCTAAAAGATGCAATGGATATTTTACAGCTATACTGAAATACAATATCTCTCACCACATACGCATTATAAATTTTGATGAAAAAGCAATTTATATTAATCGTTTTCTGTTTTAAGTTTTTTGGATTGTACCAATTATATTCATGAAAGTAAATCAAAGTTTTAGTTGGCAAAAATAAGTTGAAGTGTGAAATTTTAGTGTCTTATAAAATTTTTAATTAAAATTTCTATCAGGATTTCTATTCCATTTCGATATTATTTTCCATAGGGAACTGAATAGAAGTGAACGGAGTGAATATTCTGCACAGTGCCGTGTATTTATTCAGTCTACCTTTTTCTGCTCTTTCATCGGAGCGTACATTGAAAATTCTCTCTTCATTCTATCTTAAATAGATTGATATCCGAGTCTTATTTTCCGTGTAAACTAAGACAAATTACCCTAATTTGAGATACTGGAAAAGCACATTCGAAAAGAACTATACGGAGATTACTCAAATAGCATCTTATCTGAATACGGATGAAGCTAATTTATCACAAAAAAGATCGTTTGCAGATACAGTGATTTCGCATACTGTATTTGGACTTCGAATAAAAAAGTTTTTATTGTTTACATTGGTTCATATCTTAATGTAGTAAGATTACTTTCTTGCTATTTCATAACTTTATTAGTGAGTTTGTATTATGAGATTTAAAAGTCAATTTATGATTTTTTTTTTTTCTGCAAAAATGAACTTGAAATATTATTCTTTGTTTATTTGTAAAATTTTGGATTTTGGAACTTTTTGTCACGATTTCTATTCCATTTGAACGTTATTTTCCACGAGGAACTAAATAGAAGTGAACAGTGTGTATAATCTGCACAATACCGTGGGATATATTCAGGGTATTTTTTCTGCTCATTCCATCGGAGCATACATTAAATAATCTCTCTTCATTCTATCTTAAATTGATAGATATCCGGATCTTATTTTCATGTGAACGAAGACGAATTACTCTAATTTCAGATACTGGAAAAGAACATTCGAAAAGAACTGTACGGAGATTATTCAAATCTCATTTTACCTGATTAGGAATGAAGCTATTTTGTCAGAAAAAAATCGTTTGCAGATGCAGTGATTTCGTGCACTGTATTTGGACTTCGAATAAAAAAAGTTTTATTGGTTATATTGGTTCATATCTTTACGCGGTAAAATTACTTTTTTGTTATTTTATAATTTTATTACAGAGTTTGTATTAAAAAAAGATATTTTAATAGACAATTTATGAAATGAAATTATTTTTTTATTCAGCAAAAATGAACTTTAAACATTATTCTTTGGTTATTTATAAAATTTTGGAATAAACATTTTGTCAGGATTTCTGTTCCATTTCAACGTTACTTTCTATAAGGTACTGAAAAGAAATTAACCGATTGTATATTCTGCACAATGCCGTGGGATATATATTCAGACTACCTTTTTTCGGTCATTTCATCGGAGCGTACATTAAATATTCTCGCTTTATTGCATCTTAAATCGACAGATATCCGGATCTTATTTTCGTGCGAACGAAGACGAATTACTCTAATTTGAGATACTGGAAATGAACATTCGAAAACAACTGTACGGAGATTACTCAAATCGCATTTTATCTGATTGCGGATTAAGCTAATTTATCAGAAAAAAAGATCGTTTGCAGGTACAATTTCGCTTACTGTATTGATGATTTCGCATACTGTACTTAAACTTCGGAGAAGAAAAGTTTTATTAGTTATTGGGGTTCAGATTTTTAAGCGACAGCATACTTTTTAATGAGTCATATCACTGTATTAATACCAGTGTCTTGATGGAATTTTACACCTTCTTATTAAACTTAAAATATACAAATAAATACTTAAAAGGTGTTGCAAAACTACATATTATTTATTTATTATTTACCTTAGATCTTTCGGATGCCCTCACATCTATTTTCAAAGGAATATAAAAGAAGATAATTGATTAGAAGTAGAACATTTAAAAACAAAACAAAAACAAAAACAGTCCGCGTGTACAAACAAAGTCACGAGGAATTCATCGAAACACCAAGAATATTGTGCAACATATTATACAACCGCACTCTGGTATAATATCGTTGGTGTTTCGATGAATTCCTCGTGACTTTGTCTGGACCTTTTTTGTTTTTGTTTCGTTTTTACGTTTTCTATTTTTAATCAATTATCTTCATTCCTTTGAAAATGGATGCGAGAGAAACCGAAAGATCTAATGTAAATAATAAATAAATAATATCTATTTTTGCAACACCTTTGAAGTATTTATTTGTATATTTTAATGATATTTTTTTGTTATTTTTCAATTTTATTAATTATTATGCAATTTAGGGCAAATTCATTGCTTAAGTATTGGAATTAATGACTGACACCGGAATTTGAAACAACTTTATTTGTAAATAAGAAAACGCTATAGTTCACGCATTCAATGAACCGTAATTTTTTTTAACAAAATTCCGATGCGAATGTGGTGTTTGGGAATTAAAATTAAGTGGTATATGTATGAAACAAACTGCGCCGCAAAGGGTTAAAAGACTATTCATGAGATGAAATGATTTTTTATTTAGCTAAAAAGAGCTGAAATATTAATATTTGGTTTAAAAATAAAAATATGGCTTATAAAATTTTGGATTAAACTTTCTGAAAAGATTTCTTTTCGTTTTGATATGACAGAGTAAGCATACTGCACAAATCTGTACAATATATTCACTCGATCTGTTTCTGTGCATTTCATTCCAGCATTCATTAAATATTCTATTTTTATTGTATTATAAATCTATAGATAATATGATCTTATTTCCCGTGTGAACGAACACGAATTACTTTAATTTGAGATACTGCAAAAGAACATTTTAAAAGAACTGTGCATGGATTACTCAAATTGTTTTTTATATAATTATGGGTGAAGCTAAATTTTCAGGAAAAAAATCGTTTGGAGATACAGTGATTTACACTCTCAGAAATAAAACTCTCACTTTTGACGATACAGCAATCATTGGGCTATATTTCGTCGTTTATGACGATCATTTTGTATCAAAATCACATGACTTTTAACGACATGTAAATCCTCAAATATTTGACGAAAGTATTGCCTCAATCATAGCCAGATTCAATACATTTTAAAGAAACAGTTGTGGTAAGTTGTTTGTCAAAGGATGCACTACTCTATTTCCGCTATTCTTGCGATTTTAGAAAGTAGATATTTGGTTGTTTATGTCAGTCCTATAATAATTTATTTTAAAACAGTACTTTTTAGCGCTTTTCAAAAAACACTAAAATATGGAAAGTTATTGTTCCTGAAATAGTTATTTTTTTAGCTTTTAAAATTTTTAAGAATGTTTATTTATTTACTGTTGCTGTTGATATTCGTTATGGTTTAATTCGGAAAGAAATAATTTGTTGCTTTTGCGTAAGCAAAATCGTTCAAAAATAAAATTTGTTCACTTATATTTTATAATTCTAGGATCTCTTTTCCATCCAAGAAATATATTCTTTTTTCAATCAAATGAAAATGTTCATAATTCGTCCCTCTCCCTTTTAGAAAGAGCAGTGTTAAAACCTTAGCTTTATTTTATAAATTATTTTATAGCATATAAAAAACTTTCCAATATGCACTTCAAAATTCGTTATTTCAGTGCAACAAATTAACCAGATATTATTTTAATCATTCATTGAGCAAATAAAATTTCTCTAATAAATTATATTAAGTAAGACATATTATAATTATTCGTTAACCAGAAGAAAACCATAACAATAAATTAGCCTTATTTATTAAAACTTAAAAGATATATAACAACATGGATAAAATTACAAACTACTTTATAAAAATACTAGCTGACCCGCCCGGCGTTGCCTGGGTCCGTATTAACAATATTAAACGAACTTGAAATTTGTATGATTTTATCATTAACTATTTACATACAGAAATGCATTGTCTGAAATACATAGCCACTGACTGTGTGAAAAATCGGTTTTAAAAACAACTAATATTAAGCTCTAAAAATACTCAAAATGAGCAATGAAAAACGCGGGAGGGAATATGTATCCAACGATTGCATGATTTTCGTGTAAAAAAGTTGATACTTACCCGTAAAATCACTGTTAAGTCACGTAACTAATTATTATTTTCACATACAAATCCCAAGTGAAATATTTTGAATTTCAAACTAATTATATCACTCTTAAATCCGACTATACCATGAATGAAATCGATACACGATGGTAGCTAAAAGGTTGGTATATAGTACTATAATTTCAGAGCTATTTAACAAAAGTAAGTGTTATTTTTAATCAAATCTTGCGTATAGGTTCACTCTGTGTATAAATTCCTAACCTTAAACTTTTATACCGTAACCAGAACCTGTCTGTAACCTAACAGCGACTTAACAGTACCCTACCGTAAATTAAATATAACAGAAATGTAACCTAGCCTAAATGTATTCACTTTATAGTAACATATCCTTATTCTAACCATAACATAAATGCAAGTTAACTTTAACCTAACTTTAACCTAAATAATATAATAGAAAAAAACCATTTTAAAAAATTACTATTTATTCGTAAAATATGCTTCAGCTGTAATTCGTTTTTTTCAATTCGTTTTATTAATACAAAATTCCTTCCTCGTGCTTTTGTTTGAGGCATTAAAATTTCAGCGATAAATGGTTTAATATTGCAAACCACGGAGTAAGACACTTCTTACTCCGTGCTGCAAACCTTTTTTCGGTTTGCTTCGCTGCCACCTATATTTTTCTCCATGGTGTACAGCAGCTGTGATTAAAAAAAAATCCTCATTTAAACTGCCAGTTTGACAGTCTATGAATTTTAAAGGTCTGTCCCAGCTTTTTTAATTCTTTCTGCGAAAATTTTATGCAACCAATCAACCATAAGAAAATGAAATGGAAAAAAAAGCGAAAAAAGGCGATTTTTTATGAAAGTGAGCTTTGGAATTTAATTAATTACTCAGTTAATAAATAGAATTTTGAAATTCTGAGCTTCAGGTGCATCAGGAGAGACATTGGGCTACTCTCAAAAAAATTTTGAGCTTTGTACGTGCTGTAGATTTTGCTAGCCATCGCAGACACACACACAGACACACACACAGACACACACACAGACAGAGCGTTTTCTTCTTTTATTAGTATAGACTAGCTGACCCGCCCGGCGTTGCCCGGGTCCGTATTAACAATATTAAACGAACTTGAAATTTGTATGATTTTATCAATAACTGGAAGCATGCAGAAATGCATTGTCTGAAATACGTCGCAGCTGACTTTGTGAAAAATCGGTTTTAAAAACAACAACTAATATTAAGCTCTAGAAATACTTAAAATGAGCAATGAGAAACACGGGAGGGAACATGTATCCAACGATTGCGTTAGTTTCGTGTTAAAGTGTTGATATTTACCCGTAAAAATCACTGTTAAATCACGTAACTAATTATTTTTTTCGCATAGAAATCCCAAGTGAAAAATTTTGAATTTCAAACTAATTATATCATTCTTAAATCCGACTATACCGTGAATGAATCGATACGCGATGATAAAAGATTGGTATATAGTATTATAATTTCAGAGCCATTTAACAAAAGTGTATATTTTTAATCAAAGCATGCGTAATGTTGACTCTGTGGACAAATTCCTAACCGTAAACTTTTGTACCATAACCATAATCTGTCTGTAACCTAACTGCGACTTAACATAACCCTACCGTAACTTAAATATAAAATAAATGTAACCTAGCCGTCACTTTGAAATATCAATATAGAAGCATCATTTAAGATTTTGCTTGAAAAGTTAACATTCTTTCGTTAATGTCTTAAAATCGTCTGCACTCTGAAATCTATATTTTAGACTAATATTTGTTATTTAAGTTTTCGCGCATGATTTTAAAAGAATGTTTTCATAAATATATTTTATATATTGACATAGAGTTATTAATATGTTGTTAAATTAAAAACATATTTTCATCTACGTTATAAAGTATTAAAAAGTTCTGAAAAAAAAGAAAGCTTTTAGTAATACAATTTTTAGTTCAAATCAAATGTTTTCAATATTTTATTTAATTTTATTTTGACATTTAAATTATTTCGAATTTATCAATTTCAATTATTTTAAAAGCAAACATTTTTTAAAAATAAATAATATAATAGAAAAAAGACCATTTTAAAAAATTACTATTTCTTCATAAAATACGCTTCAGCTGTTATTCAATTCTTTCAATTCGTCTTATTAATACAAAATCCCTCCTACATGCTTTTGTTTGGGACATTAATATTTGAGCGATAAATGGTTTAATATTGCAACTCTTTTTTCGGTTTACTTCACCACCACCTATCTTTTTCCTCCATGGTTTGCAACCGCTGTGATAAAAAATCATTATTTAAACTGACAGTTTGCCAGTCTATGAATTTTAAAGGTCTGTTCCAGCTTTTTAAATTATTTATGCGAAAATTTTATGCAACCAACCAACCATAACTAAATGAAGAGAAAAAAAAAGAAGAAAAAAGGCGATTTTTTATTAGAGTGATCTTTGGAATTTAATTAATTACTCAGTTAATAAATAGAATTTTGAAATTCTGAAGCTCAGGTGCATCAGGAGAGATATTGGGCTACTCTCATAAAAATTTTGAGCTTCGTACGTCCCATAGATTTTGCTAGCCATCGCAGACACACACACACACACACACACACACACACACACACGCAGACAGAGCGATTTGTTATTTTATTAGTATAGATAAACACACAGTCGAATTCATTATATGCCTTTAGAAACAAATTTATTCGAAGTCCCTGCGGCGTGATGGCTAAGACAGCGGATGGTCATACCGAAGATTGTTAGTTCGAATCCCCTCGATGGCGCTTTTTTTTCCTACTGTGAAAAACTACGGGTTCTTCTAAATTTTTCGATAGATGGCATCACCAGAGCTGTTTTGACGAAACTTTTTAAGAAATTAGCATCGTCAAATAAGTAAGAAAACTCATTTCGTCTTTATGACGAAATATTCGCTCGGAGCATTTACCAGGAAACGTTTTTGTCAAAAACGAAGAAAATTTCGTGAAATCTGAGTATCCATTTCTGAGCGTATACATACTAGACGTATATGATCTTTGAATCAAAACTTTTGTTTTTTATTTTGGTTTAGATTTTTAAGTAATAAGATTTCTATTTGTTAGATTTATTTGAGTGTTTATTTTTAAAAATATAAAAGACTATTTATGTGAGGAAATTTTTTTTCCAGCAAAAAAAAAAAGTAAATGAAATAAAATAAAATAAAATAAATATTAATTTTCAATGACATAAAATTTATGATTTAAGTTTCTGTTAAAACTTATTTTCATTTCGATATTGATTTTCATAAAAAACTGAATAATGTTTCACAGACTGAATATACTGCCCAATGACGTGAAATATATTCCATTGCCTTTCTTTCTATTCATTTACTTCCAGAGTACGTTAAATAATATATCTTTATTGTATCTTAAATTGATAGATATCCAGATCTTATTTCACATATGAACGAAGACGAATAACCCTAATTTGAGATACTGGAAATGAACATTAAAAAAAAACTGTATGGAGATTACTTAAATCGCAGTTTATCTGAATACGGATGAAGCTAATTTATCAGAAAAAAAGATCGTTTGCAGATACAATGATTTCGCATACTGTATTTAGACTTCGAAGAAAAGCGTTTTATTGGTTGTTGGGGTTCAGAGTTTTAATTGGCAGCATAAATTTCTTTATTTTTCAATTTTATTAAAGAGTTTGTATTACGCAATTTAAAAAACTATTCATAAGATGAAATGATTTTTTTATTCAGCAAAAAAGAACTTGAAATATTATTCTTTGGTTATTTATAAAATTTTGTCAGGATTTCCATTCCATTTCAAGGTTATTTTCCATAGTTAACTAAATGGAAGTGAACACAGTGTATATTTTGCACAATGTCCTGGGATATATTCAGTTTCTCTATTTCTTCTTCTTTCATCGAAACGTACATTAAATATTCTCTCTTCCTTGTATCTTAAATCAATAGATATCCGGATCTTATTTTCCGTGTGAAAGAAGACGAATTACCTTAATTCGAGATATTGGAAAAGAACATTCGAAAAAAACTCTATGGAGAGTAGTCAAATCACATTTTATCTGATTACGGATGAAGCTAATTTATCAGAAAGAAATCGTTACCAGATACAATGATCTCGCCAGATACAATGTATTTAGACTTCGAATAAAAAGAGTTTTATTGGTTGTATTGGTTCATAGCTTTAAGTAGTAGAATTACTTTCTTGTTATTTTATAATTTTATTAGAGAGTTTGCATTACGAAATTTTAAAGACAATTTATGAAATGAAATTATTTTTTTTTATTCAGCAAGAAAGAATTTCAAATAATATTATTTTGTTTTTTATAAAATTTTGTATTGAACATTTTTATCAGGATTTCTATTCCATTTCAACATTACTTTCCATAAGGAACTGAATAAAAGTGAACAGAGTGTATATTCTGCACAGTACAGTGGAATATATTCAGTATACTTTTTTTTTGCTTATTTCTTCGGAGCGTACATTAATTATTCTCTCTTCATTGTATCTTAAATCGATAGATATCAGGGTCTTATTTTCCGTACGTCAGAAGACAAATTACACTAATTTGAGATACTGACAAAGAACATTCCAAAAGAACTGTACGGAGATTACTCAAATCGCATTTAATCTGATTAAGAATGAAGCTAATTTGTCAGAAAAAAATCGTTTGCAGATGGATTGATTTCGCATATTGTATTTGACTTCGAATGAAAAAAAGTTGTATTGGTTATACTGCTTTTTATCTTTATGCGGTAGAATTACTTTCTTGTTAGTTTACAATGTTATTAAAGAGTTTGCATAACGCAATTTAAAAGACAATTTTGAAATGAACTGATTTTTTTATTCAGCAAAAAGAACTTAAAATATTATTCTTCGGTTATTTATAAAATTTTGGATTAAACTTTTTACCATGATTTCTATTCCATTTCAACGTTACTTTCCATAAGAAAATGAATAGACGTAAACAGAGTGTATATTCTGCAAAATAATATGGGATATATTCAGTTTACCTTTTTCGGCTCATTTCATCGAAGCGTACATTAAATATTCTCTCTTCATTGTATATTATACTAATAGATATCCAGGTTCTTATTTTCGTGTGAACCAAGACGAATTACTATAATTTGACATACTGGAAAAGACCATTCGAAAAGAACTATACGGAGATTACTCAAATCGCATTTAATCTGAATAGGAATGAAGCTAATTTATCAGAAAAAAAGATCGTTTGGAGTTACAGTGATTTAACATACAGGAAATCTTTGAATTAATACTTTTATTTGATATTGGGGTTTATAATTTAATTGGATTTATTATATTAAGTTTATTTTTATTATAAGTATTTAAGTATAAATATTTTTATTATTTTTATTATATATTTTTATTATTATTATAGATTTATTATATAAGTGAATAATAATGTTACTGTTTAATAAATTTACTTGAGTGTTAATTTTAAAATCTATAAAAGACTATCTATGAGATGAAAAAAAAAATTTTCAGCAAAAAAAGTAAATAAAATAAAATAAATATTGATTTTCAATGACATAATATTCATGATTTATGTTTCTGTTAAAATTCATTTTCATTCCGATATTGATTTTCTTAAGAAACTGGATAATAGTTGATAGATTGAATTGCATAATGACTTAAAATATATTCCATTTTCTTTCTTTCTATTCATTTACTTCCAGAGTACGTTAAATAATATCTCTTCATTGTATCTTAAATCGATAGATATCCGGATCTTATTTTCCGTTGGACAGAAGACGAAATACCTTAATCTGAGATACTGGAACAGAACATTCGAAAAGAACTGTACGTAGATTACTCAAATCGCATTTTATCTGATTACGGAAGAAGCTAATTTGTCATTAAAAAAGTAAGAAAAATCATGCGTTAAGCATAGATTATGAAGCACTTTCCAACACTTAATGAAATCTTTAACAAAACTTTGTAATTTAGGGAAATAATAGTGTATAGCCAAATATACCCAAATATGTATTCCAGTACATTAGAACAGCCCTGTATTTCATATGTCACTTCATATAATGGGAAAATTTAGCTTAGCAAGAAAATACCCAGTAGCTTGTAATTTCTTTTTCAGCAATTCATACTATTAGATGGAAACATACTTGAGTACTTTTGTTCAGCTCTGTAGTTTACATTGTACCTTTATTACACGTCAGCATTAGGCTAAAATTTATTGTAAACTAAACCACTTTTAAAACAACTGAAATCACATTGTCATAAATCATCATTCATAGGCGTCCATGTTCCGAATTCTTTGCGTGGCCCTGTATATCCCTTTATCTATATTCTGCAAACATTTCTCAGTAAATTGAATGTATCTCAGGGTAAAAATGCATAGCTTATTTAAGAACCACGTTTAATTAATTTACGCTCATATTCAGTAATGTTGGTGAACTCTTTTGGGTAGCCCTGTATATCAACTATAACATTTATACACACCATATAATGTGCATATATTTAGCGAAATATAAACGCGAATATCATAATTAAAATGCATTTCATCATCGGATACATATACGCTACTTCGGAAAGAATATACTCTTTGAAATCTTTTGTATGGCCCTGTAAATGCTATGTACTTCATATTATGCAAAACAATAGCGTATAATTTATATTAAGCTTCAGTGACATATATCAATTTTATTATACACGAAAAAGCTTAATATATTTAAAATATGTCACACACAATTCCCCGTTTTACCATTATCTAATGAAATCCTTTTGTGTGGCCCTGTAAATGAATAATAGCTACATTTTCACCTTATATTTTATAGAATGCATATTTCAATATGTTTGACAGGGTATAACATCTTTAAAATTCCTTTGAAACGATTTTCCCCATAGGCCGTAATGTAATAGCAAACTTTTGATTCGCCCTGTAGATAAACTAATCATGGTAGAAACTTCATTTTAGATAGGACTTGTGCTAGGGTAAACGTCATTAACGTCCTAAAATTTCACGGCAATCCGAGTATATTAACGATTTTTCCCCATGGGCCGTAATGTAATGGAAAACTTTCGATTCGCCCTGTAGATAAACTAATCATGGTAGAAACTTCATTTTCAATAGGACTTGTGCTAGGGTAAACGTCAATAATGTCCTAAAATTTCATGGCGATCCGAGTATATTAACGATTTTTCCCCATAGGCCGTAATGTAATGGGAAACTTTTGATTCTCTCTGTAGATAAACTAATCATGGTAGATACTTCATTTTCAATAGGGTTCGTGCTAGGGTAAACCTCAATAATGTATAAAAATTTCATAGCAATCCGAGTATATTTACGGGAGTTAGAGCGCGGACAGACGGCCATCCGGCCATCCGGCCAGACGGACAGACGGACAGACGGACAGACAAACCGAATGCATAAGCACTTTTCAACTTTGTTGGAAAGTGCTAAAAAAAGATCATTTGCAGATACAATGATTTTGCATACTGTATTTGAACTTCGAAGAAAAAACTTCTGGTTATATTGGTTCATATCTTTAAGTGGTAAAAATACTTTCTTGTTATTTTATAACTTTATTAGAGAGGTATTACGCAATTTAAAAGACAATTCATGCGATGAAATTATTTTTTTATTCAGCAAAAAATAACTTGAAATACTAATATTTGGTTACTTAAACCGTAATTTTTTTTAACAAAATTCCGGTGTGAATGTGATGTTTGGGAATTAAAATTAAGTGGCATATCTATGAAATAAACAGCGCCACAAAGGGTTAAAAGACTATTCATGAGATAAAATGATTTTTTGTTTAGCTAAAAAGAACTGAAAATTAATCTTTGGTTACTCGTAAAATTTTGGATTAAACTTTCTGAAAGGATTTCTTTTTGCTTTGATATTAAACAAGTAAGAAAAATCATGCGTTAAGCATAGATTATGAAGCACTTTCCAACACTTAATGAAATCTTTAACAAAACTTTGTTATTTAGGAAAATAATAGTGTATAGCCAAATATACCCAAATATGTATTCCAATACATTAGAACAGCCCTGTATTTCATATGTCAGTTCATATAATGGGAAAATTTAGCTTAGCAAGAAAATACCCAGTAGCTTGAAATTTCTTTTTCAGCAATTCATACTATTAGATGGAAACATACTTGAATACTTTTGTTCAGCCCTGTAGTTTACATTGTATCTTTATTACAAGTCAGCATTAGGCTAAAATTTATTGTAAACTAAAACACTTTTAAAACAACTGAAATCACATTCTCATAAATCATCATTCATAGGCGTCCATGTACCGAATTCTTTGCGTGGCCCTGTATATCCCTTTATCTATATTCTGCAAACATTTTTCAGTAAATTGAATGCTGATCAGCGTAAAAATGCATAGCTTATTTAAGAACCACGTTTAAATAATTTACGCTCATATTCAGTAACGTTGGTTAGCTCTTTTGGGTAGCCCTGTATATCAACTATAACATTTATACACACCATATAATGTGCATATATTTAACGAAATATAAACGCGAATATAATAATTAAAATGCATTTCATCCCTCCATCAGCCATCATCAGACACATATACGGTACTTCGGAAAGAATATACTATTTGAAATCTTTTGTATGGCCCTGTAAATGCTATGTACTTCATATTATGCAAGACAGTATCGTATAATTTATATTAAGCTTCAGTGACATATATCAATTTTATTATACATGAAAAAGCTTAAAATCTTTAAAATATGTCACACAATTCCCCCTTTTACCATTATCTAATGGAATTCTTTTGTGTGGCCCTGTAAATGAATAATAGATACATTTTCACCTTATATTTTATAGAATGCATATTTTAATATGTTTGACAGGGTATAACATCTTTAAAATTCCTTTGAAATGATTTTTTTCCATAGGCCGTAATGTAATAGGAAACTTTTGATTCGCCCTGTAGATAAACTAATCATGGTAGAAACTTCATTTTCGATAGGACTTGTGCTAGGGTAAACGTTAATAACGTCCTAAAATTTCATCGCAATCCGAGAATATTAACGATTTTTCCCCATAGGCCGTAATGCAGTGGAAAACTTTTGATTCGCCCTGTAGACAAACTAATCATGGTAGAAACTTCATTTTCAGTAGGGTTCGTGCTAGGGTAAACCTCAATAACGTACTAAAATTTCATGGCAATCCGCGTATATTAACGATTTTTCCCCATAGGCCGTAATGTAATGGGAAACTTTTGATTCGCCCTGTAGATAAACTAATCATGGTAGAAACTTCATTTTCGATAGGACTTGTGCTAGGGTAAACGTCAAAAAGGTCCTAAAATTTCATGGCAATTTGAGTATATTAACGATTTTTCCCCATAGGCCGTAATGTAATGGGAAACTTTTGATTCTCTCTGTAGATAAACTAATCATGGTAGATACTTCATTTTCAATAGGGTTCGTGCTAGGGTAAACCTCAATAATGTATAAAAATTTCATAGCAATCCGAGTATATTTACGGGAGTTAGAGCGCGGACAGACGGACAGACGGCCATCCGGCCAGACGGACAGACGGCCAGACGGCCATCCGGCCAGACGGACAGACGGACAGACGGACAGACAAACCGAATGCATAAGCACTTTTCAACTTTGTTGGAAAGTGCTAAAAAAGGGAACTGAATAAACGAAGACAGAATAAGCATACTGTTCCATTTTGTATAATATGGAACAGTCAATCTATTTCTGTGTATTTCCTTCCTGCATACATTAAAAGTTCTCCCTTTATTGTATTATAAATCGACAGATATCCCGATCTTATTTTCCATGTGAACGAAGACGAATTACCCTAATTTAAGACATTGAAAAAAAAAAACATTCGAAAAGAACCGTGGGAAGATTACTCAAATTGAATTTTATCTGATTAGGGTTTAAGCTAAATTTTCATGAAAAAATATTGTTTGGAGCTGCAAAAATTTCCATATTGGAAATATTTGTTTTTAAAATAAATTTTTATCTGTTATTGGGGTTTTAGATTTTTAAGTAATAAGATTAACATTTTTACAATTTTTTTAATTTATTAGATTGTTTATTTTAAAAATATTAAAATTTATTTAAGAGATGAAATAATTTATTTCAGTTAAAAAGACATGAAATATTAATTTTTAGTGACAAAAAAGTTTGGATTAAATATTCTGTCATAACTTCTTTCCTTTAGAAAATTAATTTCCATAAGGAATTGAATGCAAGTTGACAGACTGAATATATAGCACAGCGCTGTGGATTATATTCCGTTCTATTTATTTCGATTTATTTATTTCCAAAGTACATTAAATATTCTCTCTTCATTGTATCTTAAATCGATAGATCTCTGGATTCTATTTTCTGTGTGAATGAAGATGAATTACTCTAATTTGAGACACTGGGAATGAACATTCGAAAATACCAGTACAAATGTTACTCAAATCACATTTTATCTGATTAGAGATGTAATTTTTTGAGAAAAAAATCTTTGGAGACACAATGAATTCGCATATTGAATATATTTGGTCTTTGAATTTTTTTCAGTTATTGTGGTTTTTAAATTTATAAGTAATAAAAAGATTACTTTTTTACTAATTAATAAATATATTACAAAGTTTGTGTTACAAAGTTTAAGGGCACATCGAACAAAAAATTGTTTAAATTTTTAATATTTTTATTATTGGACTAAACTATGCAAATAATATTATTATAGTGCTAAATTATTATGGACCTAAAACATTATGGTGCTGGAAGGTTTTAAAATATTATATTTTATTTTGGGTCACTATGGCTGTGTATGTAATTATATATAAGGACCCCAGAAGCCAAGTGATATAAGTGACAAAATTTAGATTTCGTGTAAATTGAGTTGAAAGTTTAACCTCAATTGTAATTGAATGAATTGAGATAGGAAACTTTTGCATGTTTTTTAGTAATCTTTAAACTCTTATTTCAATAACTATTAAAAAAGTAGAGTACAATTTATTTAAAATTTATAACTAGGCAATGTTAATCATCATTCGGCACCTGTACACTTTAGCTTCCAAGCAGTAATGAAAAGTGCTTGCAAGCCAAAGGATACAAATGCCGAATAAACACAAGAATTAGGAACGTATGAAATAAAAAAATGAATTTATAAAAAAGTTAAGAACAATGTTGATACAAATAAATGAAAAAATAAAATTTCCTTTTAATATTACTTCTAAAAAGGAAAAAAAATACATAAAAAACGAATTTACGAAAATTTAAGAACAATGTTGATACAAATTAATAAAATAACAAAATTTCGTTCTAATAAGCTTTAAAGTTTTATTATAAGGTTTGAAACACTAATTACATAATTATTAACCGTTAAAATGAATTTTTTTATGCATAAAAAAGCAAATTCTTAGAAGGGAAAAAACGACGAAGAGCATTTTGTTAAAGTGTAACAGTGATACTCTTCAAGTGATGACATGGGAACAACACATTTACATTATCTCATCCTCGTCAGGTTCGTATGAACGACTGTGCTCACCAACTTGAAACTCAGAAGCATACACAATCTGTGGGCTCCAGCCTATTGTGGTTTTACTTGGTAAGAAAGATATCGATGAAAAATATGGTACACGGGAGGTACAAGCTGCAATAGATCAGTAAGATTTTTAAAGTACTTGATTTTTTCACTTTTTTTAACTATTTGGAAATATAGTTGTTGTTCTCGGTAGAGGATTGGGAAATCTAAAGCATATCTGAATCTTTTTACTGGTTGAATTCCGCAATAAAGTTGGTTTATTTTATTCGTTTCCTGATTGGTCCAAGTTTAATGTCCAAAAATGGAATACTTCTGTTTTTATTTCATTCGTTTTCTGATTGGTCCAAATTTTATGTCCAAAAATGGAATACTTCTGTTTCCACGATGGCAAAAAGAGTAATTAATACTTTTAAAAAATAATAATTTAACAGCAAATTGTGGTAGAGATTTCAAACAAATTTCTTTTAAAAAGTGCATTTTTTCCTCTACGCAACGGTGTAAAAATTTAAAATGTGTGATATTTTGAAGTTGAAAAACTTGCAGTTCCGAAAATTGTAAAACTGAAATTTCATTTAAAAATTTTCATGATGGGTCCAGGAATATTAATGTTTAATCCATGTCGTACTTAATAGGAGGCGTTCAGAAGTCACTCTGATTAACACCATATAATAAAAATTCACATTTTAAACAGTTAAATTTGTCTATCTTTAATCTACTGGGTTTTTTTTATCATTGATTTTGGAATGCTGATGTTTAATGCATGGCGTACATAATAAATACGTTACGATCACCCTGAAAGAGATGTTTATTATTTTTATTATTAATTTAAATATAGAATTTGTTTATAAGTCTTTAAAATTTGAGTCTTTGAAAATATCATTTTCAAAATGGTCGTTGTGATGTGTTAAAATACAATTATTTATTTATTTATTTATTTTATGTGTGTGTGATATGGGAAACTCAAGCAGAACTCTACGGCGTTTTCTGGCACCGCTGGAGTTCATCTTTAGCTCGTGGAAATATTCATATTCACTACCGTCAGTTTCTTTGTAGAATATATTTTTTCTTCAAAATGGAGTTAGTTTATAGTTCAGATATATTTCACTGATTTTATAAAAAATGGTGTGACTCATAATTAACAAAATATTCATCTTTTAGGATTTCTACAGCAATTTTTTTTTCTGAAATCATTTACAAGTAGAGCTCAGTCCTCTAGAACATACATATCCCTTTTATTCCTCTTTTTTCTTATTTATATGAGTCCAAAATCTTAGTCAGATTCACTATAAGTGTGTCCTGAAATCGTAAAACGATATTTACTGTTTCTATGTGCATATTTCGTATGCCAGACCTGTGGCATTTATTCAATCCTCCACAATTGTCATTAAATGCTGTAATATGCCTGACTTGAGAAATGAGAAGGAAGAGTCTTTATGAATTTCAGAAGACAGAATACGATGTTTTATGAACTACAAAAACCCCGGCATTTTTGCCACATGTACAGTCGCGACTTGAAACATTGAAAGTGCGACTGCCCACAGTCATGTGGGCAGTCGCACTTTCAAAGTTTATGAAAATTTAAGCTTTACGTCGAATGTTGACGTAGGTAGTAAGCCTTGAAATTGATTACATGCGGAGTTGTTATCATTTTTTGCAAGTCAAAACATATCACAATTTTTGTATCATCCTTTAAATTATGGAATAAAAAATTGCATGTTTCTTGTCAATAATGAAGTGGTATTTGTTTGAGCTAGGAGAAGTCGCTCGTCTACACCCCTTCCTCTCTTAAATGTATTACAGACCACGTTTTTTGTTCCAAAGTTCAGTCACTAACAACAGCAAAAACGCCAGTTAATAACGTTTAAAACGCCACACGGGGTGAATAATCCTTAAACTGCGCTTGGTACAAATCGGCATGCGATCGTCTTTTTGTACCAGTCGCCGTTTATAAATGATCAAATGCGTGGGCCGATCAGCAGTCATAAACTGGCCTTGTATGTCGTTGGCGCGGTTCAGATATGTGGGCGTCAGCGGATACAAATGCACTTATACCCGTTGGTCTAAACGCGGCTCATAGTTTCGGGAAAGAGGAATGGGAAGAAAACTGACCCCTAAAACGCAGTACATAATTAAAAATCATTCATAACTCTTTACCTACAAATAAATAGACATGTATCCAGATATCGATGTGAAAAATAACAGTAGTAAGTCATGATTACGTCCATTAATAACTATATCGTAATATTAATAATATATATTCCATTATTTTTAACACAATCAAACTGATTGGTAAAGCCATCATACGAATTGATTATTTTGTATAATGGTATTTCAAATAATCAATTTGTATGATGGCTTTACCAATCAGTTTGATTGTGTTAAAAATAATAGTATATCTACATATCCATCGTTATATGGAGTTCCATTACCTGCGGTTTATTCTGCCGAGCTGTTTCAAATAACAGACCAGATGTTACGACCAATAAGGTTATCTGAGCGAAAAATCCCAGCCGGCTATCTCCCAGATAGCTTAACAGGTAAAGCATTGGTCTTGTAAGCCAAGTATCTGGGTTAGATTCTCGGCCTGGGAAATTTTTCGCTCAGCTGGAAATAATCAATAAATATTCCACAATGAAAGAGTAAGAATTTATATTATAAATAGATATTTTCATTATAAGACGTTGTTGTATTAATAAACAAATACATTAATTTTTTTTTATTTACATGTTTCATTTTTTTATTCGAGTCATCTTCAGAATGTAAATAAAAAATAATAAATAAAATAAAATATATTTTTTCTATTTACATACTGAAGATGACTCGATTAAAAAGAGTTGAAACATGTAAATAAAAATTTTTAATGTATTTTAAATGTTTTTACTAATGCAACAACGTCTTATAAACAAAATATTAATTTATAATATAGATTCTTACGCTTTAGTTGTGGAATATATATTATTAATATTACGATATTTCCAGATAGTCAGTGCACTCATTTTTTTTTTGCAATTTTGCTATTTAATTACTCCTTGGCTTCTGGGGTCCTCATATGTATTACCTTTTTCTTCAAATGTGATTTTTATGCTTTAGTACATTTTTTCTAAAAGTCTATTTTAGTTAAACAGTTGAAACTTTACTAAGTTATGCAAATAACGTGTTTCCTTTAATATATCTAACATTTTAGGTCTCTGTGAAAAATTCTTTCTAATAATGAGAAACACATTATTAAATTTTTTAAGATTTTGAAAGTTTTTTAGTAAAATATTTTAAATTTTATTTATTGTGTAAGCCAAAATAAAAATTACTTCTTTTTATTCTCGAATAGTATGTATTATGAAAGTGATACTAATTTTAAAGTGGTGCGCAAATACGTTTCGTGGTTTCAAACATTCCGAATACCCACAAGCATGAAGTATATACTAAAATATACAATCTGTGGGGAAAATAATATTTTTCATAACTTTACAAGGCCACACAATGTATTTCATTACATAATGGTACAGGAGAAAGCATTGTTTGAAGCGCGTTTCTATTATATAAAACTCTTTAACATTTTATGAAACTGATGCAAGTTGTTGAGGTTTACTACAAGTTATTTCCTGTAGAATAGTAAACAGGGACAAACAACAGATTTCAGATACTTATACAGTATCCAATATAGGGGAGACTGGGGGGGTTACAATGGACCACGGGGTACAGTGGACTACCTGCTATTTTTTATATTATTTCTGTTTTTGAATGCTTCATATTTTCATACATACATGGCAGCCCTGAAGTAGTGAATAAAAACTTAAAACCATGTGCATAGCTGCCATTTTAGTCATTTTATTCTTGATAGTTGATCTGAGACAGGCAAAAGTAAATATTTTTAGTGAAACATATGCTATTTTTTACGCTAAAGATTTGTAATTTGGAAGACATTGCACAATAAAAAAGGAAGACAATATATTACTATATTTACTGCAAGTTAAATAATTGAATATAACATATCTTTTTTTTTATCAATTTTTTGTCAAAGTCACATACGGGGTACAATAAACCACCAGAAACCGGGGTACAATGGACCATGATAAATTGTATTCCCGTCCGGTATTCTGTATTTTTTAAAATTAAAGATGATAAAAAATTGAAGAAAAAAATGTCTCTTTAGTTAGAGCTAAAAAGAATTTAGAAAAAATGTTTAGAAAATTTCGATTTATTAGTGATACAGAATGCAGTGATGATAAAATTTCACAGAATGATGTAAATTTTAGTAGTAAAATAAAAATTGTTAATTACATTTTGGTTAATTTTTTTACCAAAAAAAATTTCATTTTATTGATTTAGTAATAGACAAAAATGATGATAATTCTGTTTTTGTGAGATTCATGAGATGAAAATAAAACCAAAATGCATTTATGTTTTCCAATAATATTGATGAATCTTTTGTAAATGTTTATGATATTGTAATGATTCTTCCAGATTCTAATGTTTCACTAGAAAGCAGCAAGCTTTTAGTGGCACAAATATCTTTTAATGTATAATTTGCTAACTTTAATAATCGTTAATCTTACATTATATCTATCAAGTTAAGACATGAAAAAATAAATTGTGATATACTTTATGCTTCTTATTATTAAAAAATGTTCTGTACTTATGTATTTTTTCAGAATTAATGTGGCCCATAGAGCCCCATGTTGTGGACCATTGTACCATATTAAAAATATATATTTAAAAAAGTATACATAATTAATATTTTTGGGTGGATGTAATCTGAACTATAATGTGTGGATAACATGCATTCATGTAAGCTTAAAAAAATAATATTTTAAGAGTAAACAGTCAAAATTAACAAAAGTGTCCCATTGTACCCCAGTCTCCCCTACTGTATGCTATTATAGTAAAATCTCCAAATTTTAAAAAACTTCGTTATAATACAAGCACACCTCATTTTCTACGTTTAACATGCTATTTACGACTTGTTTTACTTGTCGAGATGTGCTCTTAAAACACTTTTTCTGAAATGATATGTCTTTGAAAAATTTAAGGATTTAAATAATTATTTTCATCGTTTGAATGAGCTTGAAAAAAAAATTGTAATATTTATATAGCTTAATTTTATTTCTTATTTTGTTACATATATTTTTTACTTTACATTAAAATTCGTAGGAAAAGTAATTTTAAAGAAATATTTAATGCAAAGTAAAAGCGACTTCAGGTATTAATATTTATTAAGTTATAAATATTTATAGAATGAATAAACCTGAGCTAAATGAATGCAGTACGTAATGCGTCATTGTACGATAGATTCAGACTTTTGAATTTAATCCTTCACCTTCTTTTTTTTCTTGAATAAAGCGATCTTATTTTCCACGTGAATAAAATTAAATCATTCTTATTTGTCTTGTTTTTACAATGAAAACGAACAATTGAAACATATCTGAATTCAAACTATATCTTATTTAAAAAGAATATTCTTTTAGAAATGGAAAAAAAAAATGTATTTGAAAATAAAATGATTTTGTTGCTGATTAAATTTTTGATGTTTTTTATAACATCGCTAGAATTAAATATCTTTTAAATCATAGATAAAAATGCAAACTTTAACAAGAAATCAATGAACAAATTAAAATCAACAGGCGATATTTAAAACAATATAAAAAAAAAAACTACGGCATCTTCACACAATTTACCCAACGTGATGTCATACATTTAACAAAATCTACTTCATTTTACTTACTTTACTGCATTTTATTATTTTTCATGAACCATTTCATACTTTAAAAAACTGTGTATGAATAGATATGTCTTTGAAAAATTTTAGGATTGAAATAATTTTCATCGATCAAATAAGCTTAGAAAAGAATTTTTTTTATATTCACAAAGCGCAATTTCCTTTTTACCTTGTTACATTTTTTTGTTAAAATTTATAGAAAAAGTAATTTTAACGAAATACTTTCAGAGGAAATATTTTATACAAAGAAAAGACGGCTTGAAATATAATATTTATCAAGATATAAATATTTATAAAATGAATAAATCTGAGCTAAGTGAATATGTAATACGAAATGCGCCATTGTACAATAGATTCAGAATTTTGAATTAGATACTCCACATTCTTCTTTTTTTCTCCAATAAAGCAATCTTATTTTCCACGTGAATAAAGTCAAATCCGTCTAATTTGTCTTGCTCTTTTCAATGAAAACGAACAATTGAAACATTGCTGAAATCAAACTACTCCTTATTTGAAAAGAAGATTATTTTATAAAGAAAAATTACGTTTTTAAATAAAATGATTTCGCTCATTCGAAATATTTGAACTTGAAATATATATTTTTTAAATTTATTATCATTTGAAGAAAAAGCAAGGTTTTCAGATTTTCATTAACAGGATTAACTTTTGTTATCCCCTTTTCTATAAAAAATTTAAATGATAGTATCTTTTTAAGGTGATCTACCGTAAATTATAGGATTAAAATAAAAAAAAATCTGATTATTTAAAAATCTTAAACACAATTGCTATTCAAGTATTTAAATATTGAATTTTTTTTATTATTTCATTTAATTTATTGTATTACATTTAACATTAAAGTCAGAAGAATATAAATTCTGTTAAAGCGTTTTAAGAAAAAATACTTTTATTCAAAGTGACTTACAGTCTTAAAATCGATTGCCTAACTGATAAAATTATTAAACAGTGCAATATAATTTGCACAGTTATGCCTAAGAGTTTTTTAGACTACATTTTTGTGGTGAAACTATTTACATAATGCATGTGGCTTGACTTCCTGACAACGAATCTCAGATAAGCTATAACACATACCATTTCGAATTAAGTTCGCCGAAATATTAGACACAGGTTTCTGGCCGAAGAGTTATGCAAAATCAGATGCAGGTCGTTTAGTAAATAACCAATTCATAGAAAATTCCAGGACTTTATTAAATTTTCAAAAAAGATTCTCGTGAAAATAAAAAACTTTGTTACTGCAATAAAGTTTAAAATTCGAAAACTTTGAATTCAATCTTCGCTCATTTCCATTTAACCGCACACTCCATCATATCAAGGGGAACACCGCACGTGTTTCGAACAAAACACACAATTCAAGCCAAAATTATATGCCTCCCCTAACGAAGCATTTCTATTTAACTCTCCTTTGCGTAAGATGACGAATAAGGTCAGCTGATTTCTATTCCCCAATCAGAATTGTTTTAACCTTTTGCTTGTCAACATTCATCAAGTAGAACATCAATTGTGTTATACTGAATATTACTGAAATTTATTCAAACGGTTTGAAATTTTAAAAACTACTTTTTAAAAATATGTTTTAAGGGATAATAAATTATTTAAAAATAATTTTTTGTGGTTTTCATCCTGGAACTTGCTAAAATATAAGAAAAAAACATAATTTTTTGTCAGAAAAACACGAATAAAATGTATGAATATTGTATAAAGTGCATGTATGTAAATTTTCTTAGGCCTTTCATAAACATCCTGCTGTTAGCGACAAGTTATCATGTTCCTAAAACAAAAGATCTTTTTTAATTTACTTTGCTTTATTTATTTTTATATGAGTGTAGTGCTGGTATGATACTACAAGAAAAATTCGCCAAAAATTACAAAACGTATTCGTACCGCAATCGCTCCACATATGGAACATACCATGCCATTTCAAACCAATTTACATATCATGCCAAAGTTCGGCATACAATCTTAGAATTAACCTAAATAGTCTTACAATCATTTTCAAATTAAGAAGCCAAATGAAATTCTTTACAGCATATAAAAAAAATTACACATATGACATTAAAATAAAAATAAAAAATTGAAGATAGTATGTCAACGATAGGTAAAAATCTAAAATATAAGAAATTTGACTTACTAATGGAGATTTTGCGAAGATGGAAGCGGTCATAATGTCGTCGAATTTTACCAATAAGCATGATAATTGTCATGAAGAGAATAAAAACATTCTATAGATTATTTTTTCGCAGATCATTTATTTAATCCGAATATAAAGTGTTTTTTTTTTCTGATAGACCGGAAGGCGGCAGCACAGACAATGAGCACATAGAGTTCCCGGATGGAAATATACGATTGGTTAAATATCGATTTGCGTATTAAAACGTACACTGTAAGAAAAAAATCTGTAATCTTACACATGTAAAACTGCCGAAATCTGTATGGTCACTAACATTTTATTTGTACACTGTACAAGAAAAAATTTAAATCTACTAAACTAATTCTTGTAAAGCTACAGAAATCTGTAACTTTACAAACGAATATACTAAAATTACAATTATCTTACTTCAGTTTTATCTGTGATTTGGGTTGCAGTTACATGCACAATTCTTGGAATACCAGTTTCCTAAAGAATCTTAATAATCTTACAGATTTTTTTTTTATTCAGTGCAAATCTGTATCTGTTACATGCATTTTTCCTGTTGTTGTTACAAAAAAAGTTCTAGGTATCCCAGTTTCCTAGAAAACTTTAAACAACTTTACAGTTTTTTTACAGTGTAAATGGTCTGAACAGTCACATCTAAACGCCTAAAACCCGAAAAAAATTTAAAGACCGGATTTTATTTGTTGAAGTAACAATGTAAAAATATGGAGGATTCTGAGCAGGAAAGTATAATTGTCAAAGAAAGAATAATTGTCAATAAAAGTTTAAAACTAAATTCGGGTTTTTAGATGTTTTCCAACAAGATAGAATTTGGCAGACCTGTAGCATTTTAATATACGAATCGAGATTTACTTATTCCTAGATTTTTATCCGTGAACTAAATGAGATGATTATAACCTATGTAAATTTTCCATGTAGGTGAAAAATGTCCGGGCCAGGATTCGAACCAGGGATGTATTGGCTGAAGCTGCTGATGCTCTTCCAATTGAGACATCCCAGACACGAATACTGGAGGACTATTTCACCTGAATAATCATCACGATCTTACAATCTTGTCTGATACTTTTTTATCAACTCAACAGAGTAATATAAAACTGACCTTCGATTTATTCTGTTAAGCTGATCCATAGTATCTGACCAGATTATATGATCGTGATGATTATTTGGGTGAAATAGTCCTCCAGCGTTCGTGTTCGGGATGGCTCAGTTGGAAGAGCATTGGCGGCTTCAGCCGATACATCCCTGGTTCGAATCCTGGCCCGGACTTATGCATATTGGTAGATTTCACACTCTCATATCGCAGTTTTTTATATTGAATATTGAATTTTAAAATGTGTGTATGATTTTATTATTATTATTATTTATAGCTTTAAAATCATTAAGGTGTCTCAAGAAAGAAAATGAAAAAAAAAGACCATTTTTAACATTTAATATCTTAAAATCTATATTATTCTATGACAAAGGTTTTATTGACATGAAAGATACAAGTGCGTTCTTTGATTTTATACTTTTAAAAAATTACTATATTCAGAAATATTATTTACAGGAAGCTCTAAAATGGCACACATTTGATGAGCAGAAACTTGGTATAATAGCATATGCGTAGGATTACAAAATAAACTTTGAACTAGAGTGAATTTTTATCACCAAGTTATACTTCAGATTGTAATAATTACCATAGACGTTAATTTTTTTATTTTCAAACTAAAAATATTTTATTTTTTCAACAACAATAACAAAAAAAAATATATATATATAGGTTTACTATAGATTTATTTTATTCATACTAACATGAAACATATGTTTTGAAAACTTTCAAGAAAAAAATATTCAGAAGTTTTTGAGAAATCCTGCGGGTTATGCTCAAAACCTTAATTAGGAGAAAAATGGCTTCAAAATTTCGTAAACGCCGACATAGCTATTGAATGGGTGTAATCCTATAAGCCGTAATTTCTGTTCTAATAAAAATTTCAAGGAAACAATTGTATCAAAACATCCAGAAAATATACTCATTTAACCTGTAAAAAATTAAAATTTTGGAAATTATGAAGCTTTAAGTATAAATAAACCTCATTAGTAAAAACCAGTAAGGCGTATTTTCAGATTTTATCTTACTTTATATTTTTATTTAATAATTTATTAAATTCACAGTTTCAGTAATTTTAAAATTAACTATTAGATTAAAAGTAAATTTGACAAATATTAATCGATTCTCTTAGATTTGTAATTAAAATTACAAAATTTAATCCTGTTAATCCAATTATCGATTAGTCGGCAAAAGCGTGGTATGAAATATTCAATATTTTTAGAAATGTGTAAAATCAACTGCAGTTACATTTATTGCACAACAATTTGTTATAACTCATCAATATTACCTTGTTAACAACTTGTAGAACCTGAATTAATGTCATTAACTAATTTATATGTCAATTTTAATGAATATATTTGTTATGATAAAGAAAATTTTCGAGGACTGTAACATTGGTTTATAGGAAATGAAATCAGTGAAAGCATATTAGATTTAAATCATGTTTTATTTCATCGAAATAATTTGATTGCCTAGCTACTTTCCCTTGAATTTAATTTCATGTCAATAAGTGAAACCTTTGATATAAATGATTTTAGATACTGTATTTACATTAATTAAAATGATCCAGAATTTATAAATAATTGTCGAATAGAGAAACGGTTTGGATTAAAATGCTTCTCAGCTGGAAAAGCTTTCTTCAAGCGAATGAAATCAATTCCAAAATTTAATCATCAGAGTCGTTATTTCTGTAACCACAGCCTCAAAATTAATCGAAAAATTAGAATTAATGAATGTTTGACAGCAATTATTGAACAAGTGGGGTAACATGGTCAAAATTAGCAGCTAATTATTGTCATTCACTTGAAGAAAGCGTTTTATTGTGAGAATTATTTTGTAAAAACCACATTCTTCTATGACAATTGATTTTATATTGAATTTTAAAACATGTCAAAGAATTTTATGACAAATTTTGTATATATTTGGAGATGGTGGCACAGACAATAATGTCGTACACTGTAAAAAAAATCTGTAAAGGTACTAAACATTTTCTAGGAAACTGGGATTCCAAGAACTTTTCATGTAACGATAACAGAAAAAATTCATGTAATCGATTCTTAAACTTGAATTTCTGCTGCTACCATTACAGGAGAAGTTCTTGGAATCCCAGTTTCCCAGAAAATGTTTAGTACCTTTACAGATTTTTTTTACAGTGTAGAGTTCACTACTGAAATTCTAGAATTAGTTAAAACCCAATACTCGTATTTAATCACAATCGATCTGCCAACAAATATCTTGCTGGTTAAAAACTGAAAACCCGATTTTATATGTTGTTTCGTAGGTTTAACATTGTTTCTTCTTGCACACAAAAGTATGAAAACATGGAGGGATGACAACAGGCAAAACACAATAATGAATCTAAGCTAAAAATGGGATATCAAAAGTTTTCTATAGAGACATAACTTGGCAGGCCAATTGCGTTTTAATATGGAAATCGAGTTTTAAATAATTCTGGAATTTTCATCTGTAAATTTGATGAAATGATTGTATGTACTGGCCCCTACACTGAAAATAGTTAAGTTAGTAAGATTTTTCTGGTAAAGAGTTCCAAGAAGTTTGTATATAACGATAACAGCGAAATTTCATGTAACCGAAGAATGTTACACGAGTTTTTCTGTTACAGTTGCACGAAAAGTTCTTGGAATACAAATATACTAGAAAAATCTTGGTAACTCTACATTTTTTTTCTTTTACAGTGTACCGTTTTAATATAAAATACACTATTTACCTTACTCGTATTAATTGTATCTGTTTAAAGCATAATATCTTCATTTTAAATCATTCGGCAAAATTAAATTTTTATCAATCTATATTTTTGGGGTTAAAATTTTTGTCGCAACTTAGAATATATACTATTTAGTTAAAATGACATTGTGGAAGAGAAACAGAAGATAATTTATAAGTAAACAGATGGATATGCGAAAACGTATGTATCCAAAATTTATCTAAAGAAAATATATTATAATAGTTAATAAAAAAGTATGTCTGTGTATAATAGATGCAGATTCCCTAAATTTTTAAGAAGCCAGTTACTCCTAAACCGAAATATTCTAGTCACCGTCAGGGTTTTCACCAAAAGATGGCTCCTTAAACGCCAAAATTAGTCCACAAATTAAACCGTTTAACGGATACGTGGCTATTGGCGATCGTGAATCTACACTTACACTGTGTACTCACCGAGTAGCTTGCCTAGCTGCAAGGAAATTTTTCATGCATATCTTCTGGCAATCTTGCTATTGATTCAAATATACAATCAATTTTTTCAATATTTATATAATTTATTTTACACAAAGAAACCATTGAATCATTTTTAAACATAATAAGAATAAAACACCTAAAATATGTATGAAACAAAATGTCTGTACATATATATTTACATATTTCAAGGGCTAATTTTCGGAAAATATTTTTTGAAAAGTTTTTTCTTTATTAATTAGAGTTTTTTATTCAAGAATGCCGAATTTTTCGGGTGCTTTGATTAAGTATTTAATTATTGATTAAGTATTTTCAGCTACGAATTGAATTTATAACTCAAAGAATAATAAAATTACATAAATTATATTTTAAACGTTAATTTTTCATGTTTTTCTATAAAACATGTCTGTTGTACATGAAAATCGATACCGCAATAAAAACATATATCCGAGGGTGAGAATATGGATTGAGATACAATAAAATATAAAAGCAAATTTTTAAAAAAGTTAAAAAAAATGTCTTCTATTGATAAGAGTTTTTAATGAAAATTTTCATTTGTATGTAATTATAATTTATTCATTAGTAAAAAATATTTCTCATTAATTTTAAATAAGATGTTATTATTTGTCTAGTTTCATTAGTTACTGATATCCATGATCCTTGTATTTTTAACGATTACTATAAAACAGCTGTTTAATTTCATTTATAATATTATATTTTTCCCTGTTTTGTTAAAAATATAATTATTTTTCATTCTTTTTTTTGCTTCTAATTATGTCGCTGTTCTTGATGTAATAATACTTATCAACAAAACAAATATCTGTGTTTAATAATAACAAAAAATACTCCGTTTTTACTTTCAAATATGACGTCATATTTATTTATTTATTTTTAATTATTTTTATTTTTATGTGGAAATTTTCAAATTCAAAATTTATTGCCACTTAGAAATTATTATTCCAGATTTTGATTTTCTTGGCAACGAGAAAGGTAAAACGTTAAATATTATCTGAAAAATGGCAATTTATTCGGAATGAAAAATAATGAAATATTGAATTACGAAGAAAATATTGAGTTAAGACAAATACTTGAGTAAAATAAATAAAACATAGCCTATGTTCTTTTCCGGGCTATAACCTATCAATATGTAAAGTAACAAAAACATTAACTAATCTGTTTTGAAGTGGACTCCATTCAAACTTTCGGACATACTTTCCCATTTATAATATTATAAGGATAATATTCAATTAACATTCCTCTGAATCTGTTGAAACAATGGCATGGAGAATTCGTGAAATTAAACTCATTACAATACATTACCCATCTGACTCGATTTTATTTAATGATATCAAAATGCACTTTATGAGAGATACATGGTCATTAATAATTCAAAAGTATCTGAAATCCTAAAGCTTAATCGGTTTTACAGGAAAACGTGTCAGAAATATTCCATTTTCTCTTAGCCTTGAGCGTTAAATGCAAAATGTGATAAATATTGCGATTTTCTATTTATGAGGTTATTGAAAATTACTACTTTTTGTATCATAAAACGAGGTTTATAGGTTCTTGATGATACAAAATCGTGTGTAAACTTTCATTACAAATAAAAGGAAATTTTTATATTCAGTTTTATTATAGTTTTAGTTTCTTCTATTTTTACAAGAAAAAGGTATTGGATTTGAAAACAATTTTGATTTCTGGTTTTTTGATGCCTTTATCCGACATATAATGTCCCGAACACAATTTGTTTATTTAAAAATAGTTCCGTCGGTCACTCTATCTTTAGGTCTCTCTGTATGTGTCAAAACATTTTTGGGTGCTGTATTTCAAGATCTAAATTATGGTTTCACAAAATTTTAGCTTCCACCGGACCATTGTATCAACTATCGCTGATTTGGTTTTGATGTATGTTGCCAAGAGGTAACGCTGCTGTGCCACGTTTTTCACTATTCGCACAATAGCTCTATCTGAAGAACTAATACTCGAATTTTCACCAAACTTCAGATTCAGGTATATTTTGATAAATATTGGTGAAGTGTTTCGTTTGATGTAAATTAACTTATAGATTACGCTGGTATGCTGTATTTTTTTGTACGATTTGCACATAAATTAACTCAACTAATGCACGAATAGCTAATGCTCTAACCGTAAATTACTTTAGATATAAGTTTGTAGTGATTAGGTTTTAGAGCATATCCTCCATAAGCGGTGCTGCTATACGTAAATTTGCATGATTTACACGATTTTAGTACGATAGCCGTATCAGAAGAACCAATGCAAGAAATTTCATATTCTTAGAATCCTTCGGATGGACATTGACAGTCAATTTGGAATCTGTGCCAGAGAGTTTTGAAGCATTAACATTAGGAGATAAAAGAATGTTTTAGGATTGACACATCCGAATAGTTTACTATTAATAATATTATGATTCCCTGTATAAAATAAATTGAATAGATTACAAATAAAAATAAATAATCACGTAATAACCAATTTATATCTTACCATACCAAATTTCATGATTTTAATTTTGTATTTACGAAACACAAAAATAAAATTTAGAACGTTTTTTGCTCCACTACCGGAGAAGTGAAATTTTTCTATGAAAATAGTAGTAAGAAGCAGATAGTAGAAAGCAGAGTTGCCAACCTCCGGTCTTTGTTAATTCAGGGAATCGTACTTTGAACCAGAAATTTTTTTTAATTAAAATTGTCTAGTTTTAAGACAGAGGGTCATTTGAAACTTACGTAATTTCCTTGACTCAAAAAATTTCTGGGTAGAAGTATAATTGTTTGACTTTTAAAAAGCCGGAGGTTGGCATGTCTGAGAAAGTCACACGGACGAAATGAGCTAGGTCTATGTAAAGTCAAGTCGAAACTATAATTAACAAAATTAATTATTATTAAAAAGTTATAATATTTTACTGTCAATGCGGATATTGACCCCTGTAAGAGCATTTTATACAAAATTTTCAGCGGTTACAGAAAAAAACTGATAGGACAAACTTTATTGTGCAGGAAATCTCTATCATATGTGTTTTAAGAAAACGACCATTGATAAAATTTCACATTTATTTTGCTTTGTAATTTTATCTCAGGCATTTTATTATTTGTACGCTTGCCACGTGTTAAATCTAGCGAAAACGGTAAATACTGAAAGCATTTTAGTAATATTTTATTTAATTAAACTTATTTTCTACTTGACAAACCTAATCGTGCCAATTTCATTCTGTTTGTGTGACTTTTTATTATCGATTTACATAAAACAGTTTCAATTCTGTGATGACGGGCTTCGTATGTCACCATCTACTGGAATATAGGAATCATTTATAAGCATATATAAAATACTTTGAGCTAATTTTAATACAAAGGCTAAAATAGTTACCAACGTTTTGACCCACAAATAGGTACAAACATTACACCCCCCCCCCCCCAAAAAAAAAAAACAAACATACGATTGTTACGAGGATTCTCTGATTCCCTTCTTCTCGGCGTGAGAAAAAATAAAGATTAAACTGTGCTAAAAAATTACTCGGTTGTATTCCCAAGTACCAACCAAAAAAGTGATTGAAAAGGCAATTTATTAATCTAGCAACAAATTTATATACATTAAAGGAATGATAAAGCTGACCGAAACAAGCTAAAAAAAGGAGTAAGTGTGCAGACTTCCTCCACGGTAGACAGAGAAAAGTTGTGTTGTTCATATCATTCACTAAGGATTATGTTTGTAAAATTTTAAGTAAGCTTCGTAAAAGTTTACATTCAAAACTGAAGTACATTTCTAAATAATTATAGCCTCTGGATAATAAAACTGATAGTTTGATTTCAACAATGTTCAGCTTTTGCAAATCTTGCAGCAATGCTCAGATTTATTTTTTCCTTACGCTGAAAAGGGGATCCAAGAATCTTCGAAACGGCCGTATTTCATTTTTTGTGTCGTGTTAGTTCGCATTTGTGCGTTAAAACGTTCCTAAAACATATGCATAAGACTTTGGGGAGTAAAAGTTTTGAAATACTTTTGGACGACAACTTTTGGGAGTAATGATTCAAAAAATGAAGCAGTAATTACGAAAAAATAATTAGCATATGTAATCACAACATAAGTTTAGACATACAGAAACATCATGTTTATATCAGAGATTGTTTAAAAAATGAAATTAAAAAACAGAGAAGAATTGCTTTTATTACCGCTGTAAGAAAAAACATGCATATTGTATATTAGATACATGTGCGTAAACACTTTGAAATATAAAATCACTGCTTGTTTTTTAATTCTCGAATAGTACGAAAATGCCTTGCAACGTTCAATTCTCTGCAGTTATTAATACACTATATTGCCATTGATTATGGGACACTTGCGATTTTAGACATTTTACTAAATATCTAGAAAAATACATGAGGAATCATCTCGAAACTCTTAGTGTATAAATATAATAGTATACGTCATACATCTCCGTAAAGATTTTTTCCCGAAACTCCAAAGGGGACCGTCAACAAATTAAAAAAGAATGAATATCTTTTGAATAACCCTGTCAAAACTAATGTAGCAAAAGCGGTCAAACTCTAGATTGTGATTGAATGCCTTATTGTAATAAGCCTTGTTCATTTTTATGCAAATAGCATGCATACTCCCAGAGTAATTAAGGTTTTTATAAAAATGATTCCAAATTTTTCCAAGTTTTTCCATTATAATTTTCAGAGTTCTTAATGTAAAATAATATTTTTTTTAGAAAATATGACAAACAACATTGCACACAGTACCATGTAATCAGAATTAAAAAATAATAAAAATTGTATGAAAAATGAGTAGGTTTACTATATAATTTTTTACTGCGCATGCGTCAAAAATAACAAAATTTCATTTGCATATTATGTTAGCTAAATGTATAGAGCAACTTTTGTAAAAGTCTCAAAATCATAGCTTGAAAATTCTGAAAGTAATCATCTATAGAAAAAGGACAAAATCCGTTGTTTCCAAAATGAAGCAAAAAAATGAGGGATTTTATCCAAATGCAGTAGTACATCCCATATTGTGTATTCTATATTGACACTAATCAATGAATATATGGATACAACCCCTCTTGTTTTTGCTTCATTTTGAGAATAACGGATTTTCGACTTATTCAATTGACGATTATTGTCAGAATTTTCAAGTTATGATTTTGTGACTTTCACAAAAGTTGCTCTATACATTTAGCTAACATAATATGCAAATGAAATTTTGATATCGTTGACGCATGCGCAGTAAAAAATTATTTAGTAAACCAACTCATTTTTTATAGAATTTTCATTATTTTTTAATTTTGATTACAGGGTACTGTGTGCAATGTTGTTTGTCATATTTTCTGAAGAAAATAATATTTTATATTAAGAACTCTGAAAATTATAAGGAAAAAACTTGGAAAAATTTGGGATCATTTTTATAAAAACCTTAATTACTCTGAGAGTATGCATGCTATTTGCATAAAAAAGAACACAGTGTATTACAATAAGGCATTCAATCACAATCTAGAGTTTGACCGCTTTTGCTACATTAGTTTTGACAGGGTTATTCAAAAGATATTCATTCTTTTTTAATTTGTTGACGGTCCCCTTTGGAGTTTCGGGAAAAAATCTTCACGGAGATGTATGACTTATACTATTATATTTATACACTAAGAGTTTCGAGATGATTCCTCATGTATTTTTCTAGATATTTAGTAAAATGTCTAAAATCGCAAGTGTCCCATAATCAATGGCAATATAGTGTATAAAATATGATATTTAACCCTTTGCGGGGCAGGGCAAATTCATAGCTTAAGTATTGAAATTAATGACTGACACCGGAATTTGAAAACAACTTTATTCCTAAATAAGAAAACGCTATATTTCACGCATTCAATAAACCGCAATTTTCTTTAACAGAATTCCGGTGCGAATGTGGCGTTTGGGAATTAAAATTAAGTGGTATATCAATGAAACCACCGCCCCGCAAGGGGTTAAACATTCAAAATGCTACAGTTTCTAATAAGACTAAACAAATGAAGCGTAAAAGAACTGGAAGTAAAAACATTAAATCGAAATCCGAAAATGCAATTGCAAAAAAGCCTTCAGGCTGACCGAAAAAAACATCTTAGTAAAAAAATAGTGAGATGTTGATAGCAAGATCATCCCAAAAGAAGTCTGTTAGTTAAATTCTGAGAAGTTTTGGGTTTTCTATTTAGGGATCAAATACTGTTCACAAACGTATATGGGAGAGAAAAATTAAAAAATATATCGCAGAATATGTGGGACGGCTGTGTTAAAATAATAAAGTTGCAACATGGTGTGGGATGCGTTCCCTTTCAACTGAACAATTGATATTGGTCTTTTTAAGTTTCAACAGTGCTCTGAAGATTATTAAAATGTACGGAAAAGCTATGAACTTATGATTGGAAATATCTTAGGAAGGGCTGTTGAAAAATTCAACAGCAAAATGCGTCAGTTAGAGCGTGAAAAATAGCTTTTATTACAAAGAATAATGCGACTGTTATACACTAACAAGCTTTCAGACTGGACCTGAACCTACAATAACCTTGAGGAAGTGCTTGCAAGAGAGGTACATGCCCAGGGTCTTCCGTTATGAGAATTTAAGCAGCACTTTTCCAAATACTAAATCAAAGAAAGCCTGATAGGATGAGAAGTAAATTCAGGGGAGTTAATTCAAAATTTCCTTTTAAATACAAATATTCCAAAAGTCCATATAATTTCTGGGACAGATTGTTTTGATTTTTTTTTCAGAAATTCTGCAAAAATTATGCTGTATATTTTTGTTGCAATAAACTTATATTACTCAGCAATGTACTTGTTTTTTTTCTTTTTGTGATTACTGTCTTATTTTTTAATTATTATTGTTATTGACTTGTTAGTTTAAAAAAAAATCATATGTCCATATACTTTTGAAAACGCACTGCAGAAAAATTTTGAGCAAAATTGGACCATAACACACCTAATTCTAAATTAACCCCTCACTGCGTGTTTTATTTCTGTGTTTATGGAAAAAAGAATTTGAAAATATTATATCGGTCTAATAATGAGGAAAATAGTAACATAAATTTAATTCCAAATTTTTAGCTGAAACTTGATATTTTATAGCATGAACAATGAAATTTGCGGATAAAATAGCAACAATGTTGCCGGCAGTTTTTGCGGAAAAAATTGCAGTAAAATTAGGTGTAATAAATAAATCTACATCCAATTTTGCCGCAAACTTAACGGATTTTTTTTTTTTTTTTTTTTTTTTTTTTTTTTTTTTTTTACAGTGCACCCTATAAACACAAGTAGTGTTTTTAAATATTGTGTTGCTATATTTCGCAATAAAATGGCCTTAAAGTAATTAATTTTACTTGCTTAATAATCTGCAATTTTCTTTATATTGATATTTTTATTATTCATTAAATATATTAAAAAAAGTTTTGTCTTAATAGTTAGATAATTTTTTTCCGAATAACAAATTCCAATTTTTTATCACATGCTGACATGAGCAAAGTAAGTGTTTTTTTAATCCTTGGACTGTTTTTGGTCAGCGATAGAGATCATTATGACCAAATTCATAGCACAAAATTAGAATTGTAATGTTTGTAGATAGATGCCAGATGTGGCACACTATGCAGCGAAGAATTAAACCAAAATATACTAAAAACGCGTTTTATAGTTTCAGTATCTATCGGCTTTCAACGATACGCACCTACTATAAATGATTATAAATAAGAAAAAAATAATAATACAGACTTTTTAAAAGGATTTTTTTAACATATTTTTTAGAAAAAAATATCAGAATAAAACAAAAGTCGGAAACTGTTTTTTTTTCAAAGTTTAAATGTTTTGTGGCCCGAAGGTATTTCAGAGATTTTAGAAATTTTATATTAAGGGTATTAAAGCGAGTGTCGAAGAGTTTTGGCCGTATTTCTGCAGTCGTTTAAGATCGGATTATGAAATTAAGGAAAATAAATCTATTAAAATAATAATTAAACAAATATTTCAGTGATTTCAAATTTCTCTCTCTAAGAGAGTTAAAGTGTGTTAAATATTTTAGAACATTTGATCATATCCCAGTAGTATTTTTAAGTAGGAGCATGAAATTCAAAACCTTAACAGGCCGAGTGCTTTTTAATATGTGAATCGAGTTTTAACTAAATTTGGAATTTTAGCCGTAAACTCAAAGATGTGATTGACTGTGCTGCCGCCTACCGGTCTATAAATATCATATTATTATTATTATTATTATTTTGCTCGTTTCTATAGAAAATGATTCAATTCAAGACAAATTGTAAAATACGTTATCTTTGCTGAATACCTTTAAGTTACACACAAGTGCTTTATAAATAAAACAAATGCTTTAAAAACAAAACTTATAGATTCTTTATTTCAACAAAGTTTTTATTTGTACTTTATTTAAAACTGACCTTTCATGTGAATAGTATCTTTAAAAATTTCAAATGAAAAATAATTCAAGAATAGAAATATATTTAAAAATTGAGCATTGGTTTCTATCTTGAAATAAAATAATTTCCTGCAACTAAGCAGCTTTTATTTATTTATTTATGCAGGAGAAGAATTTTAAATTCTATTTCCTATCTAAAATAAAGTTAAAAATGTACTTTGTTCATCGATCTCTCATTTAAAAGGGCTGTTCTTCTTTAATGTTTGGTTTTAAAATAAACCATATTTGCTTTAAAAAAAGTAATGTAAACATTTCAAGTAATCCCCATAAAGCTGCATATTTTTGAAAATCAATAAACATTATGAGGCAAAGAAGTTTTTCTTAAGATGAATATCTTGGTTAATATCTCTTTTTATAACATTTAGATTTTATTGGTAAAATATTTCCGAAATGTTGTTTAATACTGAAAATATCTACAAAGATTATTTTAAAGGAAAACACAAATTTCGCAAAAATTCTACTTGTTATTTCTCCTGGTCTTCTCCCCGAATTTTAATTATTTGTTATTTATAAAGTCAGTAAAAAATATAATTACAAAATATTTGGTTATGGTAATATTACTCATAACGCACTTAATTATTTAAAAATTAAATGTATATTTTTTATCCCTAAATTGACTAATTTTATCCTAAACATTTATAAAAACACACCTTATCACACTTATAATATCTTTCATACTCAATACAAACTAAAACACTTATAATATCTTTCTTTTCTAAACTTACATCTGATAAGCACCTTAACTGTCGATCTATCAGCCTTATTTTTTGGTTAATAAATCATAAAAGAACTTTTCTTTATATAATCATATTTTTTTTTTAATTAAAGAAAATAATTGTATAGAAATTTTCTGGTAAAAGCGAGAAATTTTGGAATATAAAATTAGCCAATCACCCTCCACCCCCGATGCTTGTGCATCAACGCGGCATATGTTTTCATTTATGTCTATAAAACATATGTCTATCCTTATAGTGTCCTGTACTAACCCTTAAAATTTATACCATAAATTTACAATCACCCTGTATGTGGAAAATTTCTGCCTATTTCATTATTGTATGAAAAGTATATTTAAATTACTACGTAAAAATATTTGAAAGTATAAAATCTGAAAAAACATTTTTCAGAGTCGCTGTTTCAAAAATGCATGCGATGTTTTATAATTTTAAAAGCTTAGTTGTTCGATCAAGTATCAGCGAAAGGACTTTCTGTTAAAGAAATCTAAGGAAGTATTTAAAGAAAAATTTGAAAAAAAAAGTGCTTAAAATTAAAAAAGGACGAGCAGAAAAACATGAAGAATAAATCCATTAACAGGTTTCTTTATCTCGTTGTTCAATTAAACGCTTTGTTTAAAGAAATAAATGGGTTTTTTTATGCATCAGCAGATTGTGAAACAAAGCATTCTTTTTAACCTTTCTTTGTATCAGTTATCCTAAATTCTTTTAATAAGGCAGATATCTTTTCTTAAAAGAATAATTTCTAGATTGTTTTACAAATTAAATCCTTAAAGGATTGCCTATAGATTTATTACCAATATTTGTTTGTTTTGAAGTATCATAAAAAAATCTAAATAAAATCAATTTTTAAATTTGTTTAGAGATTTATTGTAAATATTGTTTTTTTTATTTTATGTGTATTGACATCTGTTTAATAAATGGTACTCTAAACTCTATAATTTTGAAATTATGATGAAGACATTAGAGTGGTATAACGTAAAAGTACCAAAATTTTATGTTGCAGCATGTATATTGTCATTTATTGCATCGGCAAGAATGATGCAGAATAACAAAATTGGCGTACAGCTTGAAATTAGTACTGAGACGGTAAAAAAGCTTTTATTTAAAGAGTTTTACAATTAAGATAAGGAAAATTCTGTAATGAGAATATAAAACTATTTAGGTTAGTTTAGAGACATTTCTTTGTTTCCAGAATAAATACAGATTTTTTTCCTTTACCGTCGTCATAGATCAGAATATTCGTGCATTAAAAGCTCTTTGAAATTACGTTATTTTGACGCAATTACAGTCTTAATTCATCCGTGAATATGCGTAATAACCTAGAGATTCGTAAATTTTAATATTATATTTTCAATACTCGAAATTATGTTAATATTTATTATTCAGGTCATATATTTAAAAATTTTCCCTTTCTTAGAATTTTACTTGTATCAAGCTTTTTTTTCTCGGGCATTATACAACATCAACAACAAAATTCTAGTATTTATATTTCACGAGATGCATTTAAATTTCTTTTACTTAGTTTGTGAGGGGGTGACCTTTGTGATAAAAGCACTCTAGCATTTTTGTGAAATCGTGACGTCAATGATTTAACATGTGTAGCGTGGAAGCGACATCTATCCTCTCTTTTACTTTAACTTTCTAGAGCGTGTGTGTCTTCCTCAGTTCTACAGTTATGTCGCGGTTAGAAGCAATATGCAAATTTATAATAGCGACGTCAGTTTGCAGCATATAAAAGCTTTGAGTTTGAGTGTGTGGTGTGGCTAGCTAGTGGTAGTGTGTAGCGGTGCAAGCCAGCTAGGTAGTGGTGAGAAGCGGCGAATTGAATTGGATTGAGTTTTAGCGAGATATTATTAGCCTCCAGTGAATTAGATAGGAGTTTCGAAGTGAGATAGCTAGCAGCGTTTGCCGATTGAGTTCATTCAGAGCGGGGCTATTCGAGAAGTTTGCCGGTGGTAAGAGACAGTTTTAATTACGTTGAGTATTTCAAACAATAAAGAGTGCTTTACAGCCACGGGCTGTCTAATAAACATTTTATCTAGCAGTTTAGCCGAAGTCTAAGTGGGAAGTTGATTTGAAGTGCCACGACTGAGTCTAGTGCTGGAGCTGTGAGTATATTTATGAGTTTAATCTTTTAGTATTGTGACTAGTTATCGATATTGACGAACTGACGCTCAACTTCCCCTGAGCTCTAACAGTTTAAACAAACCATGGTTTTAACTTATATCTCGAGTTATGTCTGCATTCAACCAGCACACCCCCACGACCATTACAAATGGCACCCAGTATGTGTATCCTTCCGTTACAAGTTAAGTTTCCTTTATTTAACTACAGAGATTGTTTACAAATACTTAAATGATTCTGAATAAAAAATGAAATATATAAGTAAAAATATTTTTTAAAAAAAATACGTTTGCCTAGTAACCATCGTTGTGAACTACCATATTACAGCAGAATTTCCTAGATATTAGGTGTTTTAATAATACTAAAAATTCATTGCACCCCATTCACCATACAGTTTGACAGTCAACTGACTTGAAAACTTGTGTTTGAAAGCCACAATAACGATTTGGTAAAATATCTGGGGATTTGTTTGGAATATGATTAATCCTTTATTTACTGCATTTTGAATCCATGAAAATTTTACTTTCTAAACAATTTTATGTAAATTATTTAAACTAAATTAAAAGATTTACATAATCGTTTAATAAATACTTGAAGGATTTTAGAAGGATTGAAGGATTTAGATGGATTAATTAAATTTGAATTTTATTAATTAGAATTATTCTAAGGACACTCTAATGTTAAAATCAGCTATCTGTTTGAGGGGGGGCGGTATTAGGATGATGAACATGATATCATTGTCAAAGTAATGCTTATGATAATAAAATCGCATCGAGAATATACTACACTCACGCTCCTAAAGAATCAATAGGAAAATTGAAAAGGTAACAGTAATGAATCAATGGTCTTCAAGAAACTCCAATTCCTTCAGAATAAATGTGTTTTTCATTCTGAAAATGAGAACAAGAAAAAGAAGTTAAGAAGAATTTTATTGCTTAAAATTTTTACTTAAGTCACTTCTAATTTTTACTTAAGTTTCTAATAATCGTATATGTTTATAAATATTGACATATATAAGCATATTGACATATATAAAGCAAGGGGATAAAGCACTCATATGCTGAAAAAATAATGTTGAGAAATTTTAGTGTAGTAAGATTCATCAAAGAGTAAAACGAAAACGAAAACGGATTTCTATCATTTCATTCTTCTGAAAAAAGTGAGGCAAACTCCATTTCTTTTTTTTATATTGTATAGTTGTACATCGGAATAATATATTAAAATTAATGTTTATCCCCTTTCTTTTGTATTAATAAAATTTTAATGTCCTATTATATGATAATTTGACACGTTCTATGCTTTTTCCAAAATTTTTCATCAAAATTTATACAATTTTCATTATCAAATTCGCTTATCTGGGACGAGACATCTAACCACCTCGGTTAATCGAAAGTCTACTGTATTTTCTAATTTAATTTCTTAATTTTTTTAAAAAGCATGGATAAAAAGAACTAAAATCATCTCTATAGCTGGCAGCTAATAATACATTAACGTTACATTAATATTTATCAGTGAAAAATACTATGATGTAAAAAAATTATATACTGAATAATTAAATTCATTTAAATCGAGATTCATATTACATAAAATTTATCTTTATTGAAATTAGGATCAAGTGATTATGTTTAACACATCAATTTCCATGTTTAATTTCTTGCTATTGAATGATGAATTTGCATTGTACTGGATAATGATTTCACATAAATACCAATCGCGTTAGCCATCAATTCCACATGTGAGGTTTAGAAGCAAGGTTTTAGTCTTTAAGAAAAAAATCTTGCCATTTCAGCTACAGAAACTAGTAATGTAGGAATCACACACATCAAATATAGTTCATGCTATAAAAATAGTTTTGTTAAAATTGTCTAAAACAGACATAATTCTTTTGGGTTTCTATTCATGTCTCGCTATTTTTGATCTAATAGTTGCTTCCGATATATGGTCATTTTTAATAAAGTTAACTTTTTGTTGCAAATTTATTTGTGATGGACCAGTACGTTTTGGTAAATATCAGGATGTGTAAAAAATAACGGTGGTTTCTGTTATCGTATTTCAAAATCAATTTATTTCAGATGGTTCTAAACAGTTTTATAGAGCATTCTCCAAGTTCAGCAGTAATGTCGGGGACTTTCGTATGGGGATTAGTTTCAGTTTATGGTTTCGGTTTCTCTTTGTTAAAATCAAAATATCAGTCAAGGTCTTCCCCATACACAAAATTCTTATTACCACGATGAAAGCTCTTGAAGCAATGTTAAACTGGAATGGACATTCACATGTAGTAATTGGGGTGTTGAATGTGAATGATGGGTGTGATAATATTGAATCCAGACATTTTTCTTCGAGAGGGGTACCTGCAGCTATGAAAAAGACACTTTGAAGTTAAGTGTGAAAGCTAGCATTTCGAAACCACACCATCAATAACCATAAAATTCCAAATCTATTGGACCATTAGACAACATGGCATGATGATCAAGAAACCACCTCTGTATATGTCAGCATTTACAATTGCTCCATTAAAAATGTGTTGATCAGTGTGGTCGTTCAAAACGTCCATGCCATGATTCCACAACCTTTGCATCGATGCCTTTCACGGATGTTTGCAGCCTTTATTTTTATGCAGCCTTTATTTTTATTTTTATTTTTGTGACGTAATAAATTCACGTAATAAATATTTTATAAATCAAGCGTAATTTCACTGTTAAAAATTAATTAAAATATATAAGTGATTACCGATGCTGGGTTTGTTTGCATCTCATGCTGCGCTACAGGATTGTGTACGCATGAAGGCTGTACCGTCTTGTGCTGTAGTTGCAGCCTTACCAACATTTGTGAGTGATAGATGCTAAGATGGGTATGGTTCCTAAGATGGGAGATATAGAGCGCAATATCAAGGGTTCTGGGTTCGATTCACGGCTTGAACATTTTTCACTATGATGGACTATGCATAGTTAGAAATATGATAATTCACGTAATAAATATCCAATAAAATTTATTATAAATTTTCCTAATATTATCATAAACTTTTGAAAAGGAGCAACGATATATATAATAACAATATATAATAACAAATAATAATAATAACGAAAACAAAATGAGTGGTGAAGAAGGAAAAAATCCAGAATTTAGACAACTTTTAAGATATCAAATCTGATTAAATTTATTATAAATATTCTTAATAATATCTATAACTTTCAAACTGACAAGTTTTTGATAGGACCAATATTTCTTACAAAAACAAATTAAACAAAAATGAGAATAGAAAAAATCGTATTAAGGGTGTATTCAAATCCAAATTACTTATACTCTGAATCATTTTAAAATTCAATTTTGCCCTCAAATGCATTCAGTTAGCTGTTTCTCTTATTTATGAACTATATAATGTGCCGTATTGTTCGATTTTTTTTTCATAAAGTCAGAATATATTTCAAAAAATGCTGTCAAAGGGGCCATTTTGAGCCGAATTTTGCTTAAAATGATTGTGATAAAAATAGCTTTTGCAGAAAAATGAAACAAAAAAATCTTCAAAAGCGTCGAAATAAGGTTGTTAAACTGGGTTTACTTTTAATTATATTTAATTTTTTTATTTTTGAAATAAACACTTAACTCCAAAATTTACCTGCACCTGTAGTCCAAGCCAGCAGGGATTTTTTTTTATCTCGTTTTCCTGATGAAAAACAAAACGAGCAGAGATAAGAATTTTTTAACATTTTGAATTAAGAATTTCATTAGAAACTTTTTCCTTACTTTGTATTTGACTACACTCGGATTTCATTTTTTTTCATAATTTCAATTTTACCGCCAAAAAAACAATAGCTATATTGATTTATTGTGCCCAGTTATAACTTATATTTTACAATAAACAGTTCTATTTAAATGTAAAATTTCATTCTTGTCTATCAGAAAAAGATTATTTATTCAATTACGTATTCGACTTCTAAGCATTTTGACGTCATCGCTCAGAGTTATGGGAATTTCAACAAAATATTGCTCTGGGTTCATTTGTGTTTATTTAGTAAAGTGATGCTTTGTATTTTCCTATAGAGATCCCATAAGCCTTCGCCATACATTTTCAGATATCGTAGACTAAATTAGAAGTGCATTTCTTGGAAATTTCCGATAAGTGTTTCTGAAAGAAGAGACGAAAAGTTTTGTTCGATACATTTTAGGTGTAATTTATTTATTTTGACACTGTTTTCTCCAATAATATGTAAGAAAATCATTTTTGTAAAAAGATTGGAATATAGTTTTTTAAGATTTATACGAATTTTAACAGGATATTACTCATGGTTCTTTTTTTATTTAGCAAAGTTATATGCAGTTTTTTGCTGGTAGAGATCTCATAAGTCGTCATTATACAATTCCAGATATCGTAGACTAAGCTAGAAGTGCATTTTTAGGAAATTTCCGATAAATGTTTTCGAAAGAAGAGACGAAATATTTCGTTCGATACACTTTAGTTGTAATATATTTATTTTGACACTGTTTTATCCACTAACATGTAAAGAAATCACTTTTCGTAAAAAGTTTGTGAAATAGTAATTTTGATCTTTGCAACAACGATGGATTTCAAAGAAGTTTTAGGCATAAAGTTATAAATGAATTACAGTCGATATTGTGCTGTTGACAAATATTCTTTGTCGATGCATTTTAGTAATAATTTATTTATTTATTTATATATTTTGGGGATTTATGCAAATTTTACCAAGACTTTGCGCTTTTCTGTTTATTTTGTAAAGTGATGTTTGGTTTTGTTTTTTTTTTTCGTATAGAGATTCCATAAGCTTTCGTTTCACATTTTCAGATATCATAGACAAAGTTAAAAGAGCATTTTTTAGGAAATTTCCGCTAAGTGTTTTCTAAAGAAGAGGCGAAAAGTTTTGTTCGATAGACTTCAGATGTAAGTTATTTATTTTGACACTGTTTTCTCCAGTAATGTATAAAGAATTCATTTCTGATTTAAAAAAAAAAAATCGAAATTTTGATCTTTCGAACAACGATGGATTTTAACCCGTCAGTAGTCGCGTGTCGGTATTTTTTCCGCCCGTATCTTCTCCTAAATCATATCACAATACAAACACAATAGAGATCTACAATGTAGCTGACTTTAAAGGTTTCTTCACCACCTTAGTAATGTAACAGGACATCTCTGTTTTTCTTTTAGGTACATTTTTAGAAAAAAATTTAAAATTAGCGAAAAAGTCTACGTAACAAGCTTGATGTCAATTCATTTTTGCTTTTTCCCATAACTCCGAATCTCATGAATAAAATGCATAATTTAAGAGAACTTCAAATTTATATCTTCACTGAAATGTTATATCCGTACATTAAGTGAAAAATATTTCTTATTATACATTTTTTGTTTGCAAAGGGCCAGCGACGAAAAGACCGAGCGCGACTAATGACGTTGTGAAAAAAAGTTGCGACTACTCTCGGGCTAAACAAATTTTAGATTTAAATAAACAATAATAAATATTGTGCAGATGACAGATAATTTTCTTCGATGCATTTTAGTTATAATTTATTTTTTATCTGTGATTCAAGCTAATTTTAACAAGATATTGCTTTCCGTTCTTTTCTATTTATTTAATAAAGCGGTTTTCTTTTTTGCAATGGAGATCCCATAATTCGTTTCTATACATTTCCAGATGTCGTAGAATAAGAACTGCATTTTTAGGAAATTTCTGGTAAATGTTTTTGAAAGAAGGTACGAAAAATTTTGTTTGATATACTTTAGTTGTAGTTTATCTATTTTGATACTGTATTCTCCAGTTATATGTAAGTATTCATCTTTGTAAAACGTTTGGGAAGAATAAATTTTGATCTTCCAAATAACGATGAATTAAAACAAATTCTAGGTTTAAAGTTATAAATAAATAATTATCGATATTATGCTGTTGATAGATACTTTTGCTTAATGTATTTAAATAGTAATTTATTTATTTATTTTGGCAACGTTTTTTTCCAAAAGCGAGGAAAAGTATGTAACATGAATTTTATGTAAAAATGTAATCGTGAAATAGAAATTTTGATTTTTGTAATAACGATTTTTTCCACAGCTTAAACAAGTTTAAAATTTTAAATAAATTAATAATAGTAAGCATTGTGTCGTTGATGATATTTTTATTTGATGCAATTTAGTAATAATTTATTTATTTTGACTCTGTTTTATCCAATGGAAAAGAAAAAATACATTTTCTTAAAAATACTAGTCAATTGTCTAAATGTAAATTTTATTTTTACCTATCAGAAGAAAGATATTTTACCCATTTGCGAATTCTACTTCTGAGCATCAACGTGTAATGTCAATATTACTCTGATTTATAGTAATTCAGACAAAATATTGTACTTACACTTTTCTACTTATCTATGAAAACAATATTGAGAATTTTGCTATTGATATTCTCTAAGCCATCGCTATAAAGTTTTAGATATCGTAGACTAAGTTAGAAGTGAATTTTCGGGAAATTTTCAATAAGTGTTTTTGAACGAAGAGGCGAAAATTAATTAATTAAGTAAGTATTAATTAATAGTAGTTAGTAATTAGTAGTTAGTTAAAATTAGTAATTAATTAAGTAATTAATTTGTTTTGGCGCCGTTTCCTTCAGTCAGAAGGATGAAATGCATTTTTGAAAGGATTTTTGAGATATAGGTATTTTTATTTTCGAAAAATAATGAAATCTAAATTAATAAATGGCTTAACTTTATAAATAATAATAACTATTAAGTTGCTGATGAATATTTTTATTCAACGTATTTTGGTAAAAAAAAAATATATATTTATTTTAACACTTTTTTTCCAGTGATAACGAAAAATAAATTTTGTAAAAATGTTGTAAAATAGAATTTTTTGTTTTTGCAACAGTTTAAATTTTAAAATAGCAATTAAAGCTTAAAATTATAAAAAAAAGGCAAGAATAATAAGTATTGTGCTGTTGATACACTTTAATAGTAATTTTTTTGATAATGTTTTCTTCTGATAAATAATAAATTCACTTATAAAAATATACTAAGAAGTCTTTTTCCAATGTAGATCTTGATCTTCACCCACATAAAATAAATAAATCATATAAAAGAAAAGAAAAGCATTTTATGAAATTACAAACTCATTTTTGATCATCAACGATATCACACATATTTATAGTAATTCCGATAAAATTATGTACATATATCTTTTCTACTTATTTGTGAAAACAATATTTATATACATCTATATATATATATATTTGTTATTTAGATTATCTAAAGCACCGCTATAACTTTTCCGATAACGTAGACTAAGTTAGAAAGGAATTTTCAGAAATTTTCCGATAAGTGTTTTTGAAAGACGAGGCGAAAAGTTTTGTCGGATGCACTTCTGTTGTAATTTATTTATTTTCATACTGTTTTCTCCAGTGATAAAGAAACAGATGTGTTTTTCATTAAAATTTTTTTAAATACATATTTTAATTTGGGGAATGACGATGGTCTCTAACGAAACTGAATGTTTCAATTTATAAATAAATAATAAAAATTGAGTTATTTATAGATTTTTTATTCTATTTATTTTGTCAATATTTTATTTCTTTTGCACTATTTTTTTAGCGATAACGAAAAATAACTTTTTTGTAAAACTTTTGTAACAGAGACATTTTTTGACTTTGCAACGCCTCTAGGCTCCAAAATATGAACAATGCTTAAATTTATATATGGCTATTTCCATGAGCACTTGTAGTGTAAGTCACAGGCTACGATTTTTGGCTACCAGTATTATAGAACGAAAAAAATGTGATTAATTTTATCGGCACATTCTCATTAATTGAATAAGGCCAAGCAGACTTTTCGAAAATAACGGTGGCTAACAAGCATAGCAATTAATAAGTTATGTGACTTACACTACAGAACCCATGGAATTAGCCATATATAAATTTCAAGTATTGTGCTGTTATTGTGATCAATTGCAGTTATGTAAAATGTACTAAGCAGTTATTTCTTTTTTATTAGGCATAAACTTTACCTATCTACCTTACTACAAACGCATTTCTGATCATCAACATAATCGCTTAAACTTAGAGTAATTCCAATAAAATGTTGCATTTATAGCTTTTTTATTTTTTTTTCTCAAAGTGGTGTTAAGATATTATTTTCCTATTAAGAACCTCAGAAATATCATTATATTGTTTCTGATATCGAAGACTATGTTAGAATTCCATTTTCAGCAAATTTCCAATGGGTATTTTTCAATGATGATACGAAAAGTTTTGTCTGATGAACTACTGTTGCAATTCATTTATTTTAACACTGTTTTCTTTAGTGATAAAGCAAGATAATCCTTTTTCAATAAAGGTTTGGCAAATATATATTTTGATTTTGGAAATGATCTTTAAAGTAAACTCAGGATTAAATATTTATAAATAAATAATAACAAGATTGAGCTATTAATATATATTTTTGTTCTATTTATTTTGGCACTCATTTGCCAATAGATAAAAAAATAATTTTTTGTATTTTTTTTGTAAACCAGAAATTTTTGATTTTGCAACAGCCGTGGTTTCAAAAAATATCACAACGCTTTAATTTATATAAAAAACAATAGAAAGAATAATAATTATTATGCTGTTGATAGATATTTTTGTTCGATACATTTTAATATTAATTCGTTTATTTTAAAAATGTGATTCTCCAATGGTAAAGTATAATTGGATTTATGTAAAATGTACTAAGCAGATTTTTGAAACGTAAACTTTATCTATCTGAAGAAAAAACGTTTTAGCCAAATAAAAACTAATTTCTGATCATTTATGTTATCGCACAAACTTAAAGAAATTAAAAAAAAGTGCTGTATTCATATCATTTCTATTTATTATTATTATCGTTATTATTATTATTATTATTATTATTATTATTATTATTATTATTATTATTATTATTATTATTATTATTATTTATGTGATGTTGAGATCATATTTTTCTCATTGAGATCATCTAGAGCACCGCTATATCTTTTCAGATATCGTAGACCAAGTTAAAAGTGTATTTCCAGAAATTTTCCGATAAGTATTTTTGAAAGAAGAGTCGAAAAGTGTTCTTCCGTACACTTCTGTTGTAATTTATTTATTTTTCACACTGTTTTCTCCAATGATAAAGAAAGATATACTTTTTTCAATAAAGTTTTGGCAAATAGTTATTTTGATTTTGGGAATGACAAAGTCTATAAAGAATTTAAATGTTTAAATATATAAATAAATAATAAGAATTTAGTTATTTATAAATTTTGTTATTCTGTTTATTTTGACAATAGTTTATTTATTTTTGCACAATTTTTTGGAAGCGATAACGAAAAATAACTTTTTGTAAAAATTTTGTAAAATAGTAATTTTTAATGTTGCAACACCGCTAGGTTCAAAAATATTAACAACGCTTAAATTTATCTATATAAAAAAGTAGTAAATATTGTGCTGTTGATAGATGTTTTTATTCGATGCATTTTAGTAGTAATTTGTTTATTTTGACAGTAGTTTCTCCAAAGATAAAGATTAATTACATTTACGCAAAATGTAATAAGCAGTTATTTCTTTTAAGCATAAACTTTACCTATCTGAAAAGAAAAGTTTCACTCAACTACAAACACATTTCTGATCATCATCGTAATCTCTTAAACTTAGAGTAATTCCAATAAAATGTTGTATTTATATTTTTTCTATTTTTTTTTCCTCAAAGTGATAAGATATTTTTTTTCATTCAGATCATCTGAAACATCGTTATACATTTCAGATATCGAAGACTATGTTAGAATTACATTTTCAAAAAATTTCCAATGGGTATTTTTAAATGAAGAGGCGGAATTTTCTATAAAGTTTTGGAAAGTAGATATTTTGATTTTGGGAATGACGGAGGTCTCTAATAATGACGGAGATCTAAAGTAAAGTAAGGTTTAATTTTATAAATAAATAATAATAAGCATTGAGTTATTAATAGATATCTTTTTTAATAATTTTTTTTTAAATTTAACTTAAGTAAGGTGTTATAACAAAAATAAATGACATTGACATGTTTCGGAACCGTCAAATAAGTTCCATAATCATAATAAAAATATAGATATATTAGATATAAATACAGCATATATACTATATTAGATATATAGATATTTTATATTATGATTATAGAACTTATTTGACGGTTCCGAAACATGTCAATGTCATTTATTTTTATTATAACACCTTTCTAAAGTAAAATTAAATATTTTTATTAAAATGTTTATATAAAAGGTGAATGTTTTAAAACCTGGCGATTAAAAAAAAAATCAATTGGATTTAATAAACTTTTTATATTAGATATCTTTTCTATTTATTTTAGCACATTTTTCTTAGCAATTTTTTTTTTTTTGGTAAAAAATTTGTAAAATAGAAATTTTTGATTTTGCAACAGCCGTGGGTTCTAAAATATCACAACGCTTCAATTTATATAAAAAACATAAGAAAGAATAATAATTATTATGATGTTGATAGATATTTTTGTTCGATCCATTTTAATATTAATTTGTTTATTTTAAAAATGTGATTTTCCAATGGTAAAGAATAATCGGATTTATGTAAAATTTACTGAGCAGATTTTTGAAACGTAAACTTTATCTATCTGAAGAAAAAACGTTTTAGCCAAATAAAAACTAATTTCTGATCATTTATGTTATCGCACAAACTTAAAGAAAATTTTAAAAAGTGCTGTATTTATATCATCTCTATTTATTATTATTATTATTATTATTATTATTATTATTATTATTATTATTATTATTATTATTATTATTATTATTATTATTATTATTATTATTATTATTATTATTATTATTATTTTCCGATAAGTATTTTTGAAAGAAGAGTCGAAAAGTTTTCTTCCGTACACTTCTGTTGTAATTTATTTATTTTTCACACTGTTTTCTTCAATGATAAAGAATGAGATGATTTTTTCAATAAAGTTTTAGCAAATAGTTATTTTGATTTTGGGAATGACAAAGTCTATAAAGAATTTCAATGTTTAAATTTACAAATAAATAATAGGAATTCGATTATTTATAGATTTTGTTATTCTGTTTATTTTGGCAATTTTTTTTTTTTTTTTTTTTTTTTTTTTTTTTTTTTTTTTTTTTTTTGCACTATTTTTCGGAAGCGATAATGAAAAATATCTTTTTGTAAAAAATTTGTAAAATAGAAATTTTTGATGTTGCAACACCGCTAGGTTCCAAAATATGAACAACGCTTAAATTTATCTATATAAAAAAGTAGTAAGTATTCTGCTGTTGATAGATATTTTACTCGATGCATTTTAGTCGTAATTTGTTTATTTTGACAGTAGTTTCTCCAAAGATAAAGATTAATTGCATTTATGCAAAGTGTAATAAGCAGTTATTTCTTTTAAGCATAAACTTTACCTATCTGAAAAAAAGGAAGTTTTACTCAACTACAAACTCATTTCTGATCATCATCGTAATCTCTTAAACTCAGAGTAATTCCAATAAAATGTTGTATTTATATTTTTCCTATTTTTTTTTTTTCTCAAAGTGATGTTAAGATATTTTTTCCCATTCAGATCCTCTGAAACATAGTTATACCTTTTCAGATATCGAAGACTAAGTTTCCAATGTGTATTTTTAAATGAAGAGACGAAAAGTTTTGTTCTATGCACTTCTGTTGTAATTGATTTATTTTTCGCACTGTTTCTCCAGTGATAAGGAAAGAGACGAATTTTTCTATTAAGTTTTTACAAATAGATATTTTGATTTTGGGAATGACGAAGGTCTCTAATGTAAAGTAAGGTTTTAGTTTATAAACAAATAATAATAAACATTGAGTTATTGGTAGATATTATTGTTCTGTTTATTTTGGCACTTTTTTTCTTGGCGATAAGGATTTTTTTTTTTTTTTTTTTTTTTTTTTTTTTTTTTTTTTTGTAAAATAGAAATTTTAGATTTCGCAACAGCGGTGGATTCTAAAATATCACAACGCTTAAATTTGTATAAAAAACTATAGAAACAATAACAATTATTATGATGTTGATAGATATTTTTGTTCGATCCATTTTGATATTAATTAGTTTACAGTACCAACGGGATTCTCCAATGGTAAAGAGTAATTGCATTTATGCAGTATGTACTAAGCAGATATTTTAAGCGTAAATTTATCTATCTAAAAAAAACATATTACCTCAACGTTTTAAGTAAGAGATGGTTTGTTCTATAAAGTTTGGGAAATAGGTATTTTCGTTTGGAGAATGGCAAAGTCTCTAAAGAAATTCAAGGTTTAAAGTTATAAATAAATAACAAGAACTGAGTTAATTATGGATTTTTATACAATTTATTTTAGCAATAGTTTACTTATTTTGAACTATTTTTTTCGCCACCGATTACGAAAAATAACTTTCTATAAAAATTTTATAAAACAGAAACTTTTGATTTTGTAACGCCGCTAGGTTCCATATAATGTATATATATGTATATATATATATATATATATATATATATATAATGGTCTGGTGTAATAACGCCAAGTGCTAATATTATGCGTAATTATGAAATAATCTGGTAAAAGACACCCATGTGCTCTGCTCAGAAGGGTTTTGAGTCATATAATTCGCAAAAAACAGCTTCAAGTTAATTTGTTTCATTTTTAGGTCTTGTTTTTACAAGCAACTAAAATTAATGCTTGATCTAAAATTTGCGAGATACGTTTTGCGATGTGAAGACTATTTTTTTTATCCGGAAATACTTTGTTAATTACATAAATTTGTAGTACATTTCATGGACTTTCAAAATGTTGTTGAAGATTTTGGATATCTTCTCGAGATAATTTGTAATTTAAAATGTACAGCGCAATAACTATAACGGGGTAATAACGCCAATCATTGGCATTAATACCCCGGTTGATTCCGTACAGTGGCCGAGATACATCCTAAATACTGATTCAAATAAACACAGTTAAAACTGTGCAATGTTTCTAATAATTCTATTTAAGCGGTCCTTTTTAAGCAAAAAAAGCTCACGGTCTGATATTCTTTTGCCTCATCTTCTCCCCCACACCACACCTTTATTTTTCTTACACTTTCACAAAAAATTGAACATTTTCAATAGCTTAGAATGCAATTTGTCAATTTCTAAGTTTGTAGAGTTTGTATTTTTAGAATTGGGCGATCTACATGCAATTATTCTATCTTATTTCATAGTTTTGTTTGCATCGCGTTATCACCCATATAGGTGGGTAATAACGCCAAATAGCATATGCTAAGAAATCACGCCATTACATTTTATGAATACATATCTGTTAAATTATTTTTTTATATAGATAGTCAATGAGTTGCTGTATCAAATCATATATTTGTTTGAAAAATACAATCTAAAACTGATCCGTGAAAATTGGTACAACCTTGACATGGCGTTATTATCCCAGGGTACCTTATATATATATATATGAGCGTTGTTCATATTTTGAAACCTAGTGGCGTTACAAAATCAAAAATTTCTATTTTACAAAAATTTTACAGAAAGTTTTTTTTTTCAGTATCGGTGGCGGAAAAATAGTTAAAAAATATAAATTATTGCTAAAATAAAACGAATAAAAAAAATCTATAACTAACTGAATTCTTCTTATATATATATATATATATATATATATATATATTCGATGCATTTTAGTAGTATTTTGCTTATTTTGATAGTGGTTTCTCCAGTGATAAAGATTAATTGCATTTATGTAAAATTTACTAAGCATTTATTTCTTTTAATTGTAAACTTTACCTATCTGAAGAAAAACACATCTTACCCGACTACAGTCTCATTTCTGATCATCAACGTAATCGCTTAAACATAGAGTAATTCCAATAAAATGTTGTATTTATATCTTTTCTATTTTTTTTCTCAAAGATTTTTTCCCATTCAGATTCTCTAAAACGTCGTTATATCTTTTCAGATATCGAAGATTAAGTTAGAATTCCATTTTCAGAAAATTTCAAATACATATTATTCCATGAAGGGACGAAAGGTTTTGTTCAATGCACTTCTGTTGTAATTGATTTATTTTTTTTACACAATCTCCAGTGATAAAGAAAGATAAGAATTTTTCAATAAAGTTTTGACAAATAGATTTTTTGATTTTGGGAATGACGAAGGTCTCTAAAGTAACGAAAGGTTTTACTAGAGATGAGAAAAAATAATTTTTTGTAAAAGTTTTCTAAAATAGAAATTTTTGATTTTGCGACAGCGGTGCTAAAATACACTCATGTCCATAAATTAAGGATGATGCCAGTTTCAGCAAATAAAGGTACGGAAACAAACCAAACATGACTTATTAGTCAAGTCTATTTATTAAACAAAACGAAAAGAACAAAAGCGATGGTATATGTATGATAACATTCATAAAATCTACAATAGTTGCTCCTTAGAGCAATTACAAAAATACCCCCCCCCCCTTTAAAAACTTAACATTATATGGCTGGTATGATGGTTAATAAATTGCATGTCTCTCAGGCGATGAAATCCGCATCAGCATCTCAGTCCGCACAATGCCTTGGCATACTGAGTATCAAATTATCAAGCTGATCTTGAGGAAGATTTCTCCATTCAGTAAAGAATGCTCTCCGAAGTTCCGAAATACATGTAGCACGTGGTAGACGGGCTGGAAACTGCCTGCTAAGCATATCCCATACATGCTCTATCAGATTAAAGTCAGGCGAAAATGCTGGCCAATCCATACGGGTGATATCCTTAGTTTGAAGACATTCATTTACGGTATTTGTTCAGTGACGACGAGCATTATTATCCATAAACACAAATTCTGAACTCATGGCACACCTAAACAAACGTACATGGAGTTCCAGATTGATATCCTGATAAATTTTGCCTGTCATGGTTCTGGTTTGACTATGTAGATCTGTTCTGGAGCCCAGTATAATTCCACCCAAAACGAGCAATTCTGCACCGCCGTACCAATGTCGTTCAGTAATGCTGCCTTGGTGGTAACGGGTGCCTGGCGTTCTCCAAATGAAAGTCCGACTAAACCTGGACTCGTCGAAAACATTACACAAGCCCACTGTGACGATGTCAACATTGCATGTTCCCTACTCCAGGCTGACCGCAAGCGACAGTGTGTTGCCGTGAGCGGAACACATATAATAGTTCTGTGCGCATAATAGACCAATATTTCCGAAACGTCTGTACACAGTTTGCCTTGAAACAGTCGTAGCCGTGACTGAAGATAGCTGACGAGATAGGCCTGACTCTGTGCTCCATCTGTTTCTTTTGTCAGTTATTGTCAAACTAGCTGACCCGTCCGGCGTTGCCCGGGTACGTATTAACAATATTAAATGAATTCGAAATTTATATGATTTTATCATTAACTCGAAACATGCAGAAATGCATTGTCTGAAATACATAGCCACTGACTGTGTGAAGAATCGGTTTAAAAAACAGCTAATGTTAAACTCTAAAAATACTCAAAATGAACGATGAGAAACGCGGGAGGGAATATGTATCCAACGACTGCGTGATTTTCGTGTTAGAGTGTTGATATTTATCAAAAATCACTGTTAAGTCACGTAACTAATTGTTTTGTTTTTTTCACATAGAAACCCCAAGTGAAATATTTTGAATTTCAAACTAATTATATCACTCTTAAATCCGACTATACCATGAATGAAATCGATACTCGCTCGTAGATAAAATGTTGGTATGTAGTATTATAATTTCAGAGCCATTTAACAAAAGTAAGTGTTATTTTTAATCAAATCATGCGTAATGTTCACTCTATGGATAAATTCCTAACCGTAAACTTTTGTACCGTAACCATAACCTGCCTGTAACCTAACTTTGACTTAACAGTGCCTTACCGTAAATTAAATATAACATAAATGTAACCTAGCCTTCACTTTATTGTAACATATCCTTATTCTAACCATAACATAAATGCAATTTAACTTTAACTTAACCGTGACCTAAGTGTAACCTAACGGGAAATTAAATATAATGAAAGACTTACCGTAATGTAATTGCAACCTAAATGTTACCAAACCATATATTGGTTTCATGTCCATGGAAATTATTTTGTCTTGTTTGGATCTGGTTATGATTCATTAGAACATTTTTGTCGGGTTCAGATTTCGTTCGGTTCAGATTATAGGTATTTTTTGATATTGAGTTTTAATGTTCGGGTCGTCCACGGAAATTATTTTGCTTTGCTCGGAATATTTTGCTTGGAATATTTTTGTCGGGAACAGATTTGTTTCAATTCAGATTTCGGCTTTTTCTTCAAATGGAATTTTTGGGTTCGGGTTTTCTTGCGTGTTCACGGAAATTATGCTGCCTTGTTCGAATAAGAACATGCTTCATTGGAATTTTTTTCTAGTTCAGATTTGGTTCAGTTCAGGTTTCTGATTTTTTCAAAGAAATTTGTTAGGTTCAGATTCGGTTCATGTGAATGGAAATTTTTTGTCTTATTCAGATCCGGTTACGATTCTTTGGAATATTTTTTATCAGGTTCCGATTTGGTTCGATTCAAATTTCAGGTATTTTTTCAAATAGAATTTTTAGGTTCGGATCTCGTTCATGTCCACGGAAATTATTTTGTCATACTCGAATCCAGTTATGATTCTTTCGAATATTTTGGTCGAATTTAGATGTGGTTTGGGTCAAATTTCAGTTTTTTTCAAGAGAATTTTTTAGGTTTGAGTTGGGTTTATGTCCATAGAAATTATTTCGTCTTGCTTGGATTGGGTTATAGTTCTTTGGAATATTTTTGTCAGGTCCAGATTTGGTTCAATTCAGATTTCGGATTTTTTCTTCAAATATAACTGCTGAGTTCGGGTCTTATTGCATGTTCACGGAAATAATTCTGTCTTGTTCGAATTAGGACATGCTTCACTGGAATATTTTTGCCAAGTTCAGATTTCGTTCAGTTCGTAATTTTTTCAAAGAAATTTTTTGGGTTCGGATTGTGTTTATGTCCATGGAAATATTTTGACTTGTTTGGATGCGGTTGCGTTTCTTTGAAATAGTTTCGTCAGATTCAGGTTTGGTTAGATTCAAATTTCAGGTATTTTTTTGAATGGGAGTTTTAGGTTCGTATCGGGTTCATGTCCACGGAAATTATTTTGTCTTACTCGAATCCGGTTATGGTTCTTTCGAATACTTTGGTCAGATTTAGATGTGGTTTGGGTCAAAGTTCAGGATTTTTCAAACGGAGTTTTTTAGGTTTGAGTCGGGTTTATGGCCATGGAAAGTATTTTATCTTGCTGGGATCGGGTTATAGTTCTCTGGAATATTTTTATCGGTTTCAGATTTCGCTCGAGTCATATTTCGGTTTTTTTAAAGAAAATATTTAGGGTCGGGTCAGGTTTCATGCCCACGAAAATTATTTTTCGTTGTTTGAATCGTGTTATGCTTCACTTGAAAATTTTTGCGGGATTCAGATTTGGTTCGGGTCAGTTATCAAATCCATAGTTTTTTCCAAACAGAATTTTTAGGTCAGGGTCGGGTTTATACTCACGGAAATTTTGTGTATCACGGATCGGAGTGTGGTCTGTTTTTTTTTTTTCTGGCTGGGATCGGGTTATGTTTAAATTAGTCTAAACATTAAGGTTATAATCAGTTTTGCTACTATTCTTTTTATGGCTATTTCTGATAGATAATTTACTTTGCTATTTGATAATTTATTATCGTGAATAATTCGTTTGCGGATACAAACAATTGTACGCCAAACAGCTATTTTATTTTTGACAAATTTAATTTAAAACAAATTGACAAATTTATTTTAAAACAAATTAAAGCCATATTACAATTTTGAATTGAATAGAACACATTTAAATTTAATCAATGATTAAAAAAATAAACTCATAGAAAAGTGTCGTGTAATGTTTTTTACTGCAACACAGGTAATGACTCATATATTGTATAATGTTCGAAATGCCAAAAATATGCGTACAACCATATAGTAAAAAGAAATTAATAGAGTGACAGTATAATGTCTTGGGGTGACGCAAAAAATGTAACTCTAAAATTTGCTGCATTAAGTCCAAATAAGCACCAACAAAACCATGTGCTTTGAAACTCCTATCAATTCAAAATAGTTTAAACCAGTATTTCTTTGTTTTTGTTTTTTTACCTTTTAAACTGTTATTGAATAGATGACTAAAATTTCATTTAAAAAACTAGTCGTTGGGGGCCACCGTAATACTTACCCATCATGGATATGTATATGAAAATAAAACATGTGAAACTATTTATACAATGCATTGCAATTCATAAACAAAATTTAAATATTGTTAATATACATAGTAATGATATATTAAAGAACTGCTGATGTACCAATTTCGACAAATTATGTAAAACGCCAAACTACTCAAGTAATACCGAACTGCGTAAAAGAAACATCCTTATAACTCCAAAAATAATAATTCTATTAACTAAAAATTAACTGCGTCGGATTAAGCGTCTCATTTCCAACTAAAATATACTTCTGAATAGAAATTTGAATGAAATACAGGGTCATGAAAAATCGAAGAATGTGGAAAACAAGATTACAAATATCTCGGCAACTAATAATCCGATCGACTTCGTTTTACATGCAAAATGTGTGTTATTTTATTGCCTTTTACGTCCATTCCTTAGAACAAAAAAATTCGAAAATTTTTATATACCTTTCATCAGAACGAATTTTTCGAGAGTCCGAAAAAAATAGTTCCGGATAATCGAGGTTGCTGATATTAAATAGGCTTCGTCCCATTCTTGCATACTGAGTACATACAAAATTTCAAGTCTCTATGTCAATTTGTTCGGGAGATAGAGCGTTTACAGACAGACAGACAGACAGACGGACGGCAAAATTTTTTTTCTAAAAATATGTTTTTCGGAATCTCCACTATCTAAAACGTGTAAATCCGTCAAAAAATTTTTTTCGATTTTCAATACGATTGCAAGACTTACCCTATACTACGTATGATGGGTAAGTAATAACGTTTTGTGCCATTATTGCCTATCTAATACACGATCAGAATGCATGAAAGATGCAATTAGATCAATCATAGGCAAGAATTATTTGATTATTTTTATCATATGACTTTGAAATATCAATATAGAAGCATCATTTAAGACTTTGCTTGAAAAATCAACATTCTTCCTTTAATGACTTAAAATCATCTACACTCTGAAATCTAGATTTTAGATTAATATTGTTATTTAAGTGTTCATGCATGATTTTAAAAGAATCTTTTCATCACTATATTTTATATATTGAAATGGAATTATTAATGAGTTGTTAAATCATAAGCATTTTTCATCTACGTTATAAAGTATTAAAAATTTCTGAAAAAAAAAGAGAAAACTTTTAGTAATACAATTTTTCACTTCAAATCATATGTTTTCAATATTTTATTTAATTTTGTTTTGACATTTAATTATTTTTAATTTTCCAATTTCAATTATTTTAAAAGCAAACATTTATTTTAATAAATAATATAATAGAAAAACCATTAAAAAATTACTATTTCTTCGTAAAATATGCTTCAGCTGTAATTCATTTCTTCCAATCCGTCTTATTAATACAAAATTCCTTCCTCGTGCTTTATTTTGAGACATTAAAATTTCAGCGATAAATGGTTTCATATTGCAAACCTTTTTTTTTTTTTTTGGTTTACTTCGCCACCACTTATATTTTTCCTCCATGGCGTTTCCTCCGGCTGTGATAAAAAAAATCCTCATTTAAGCTGACAGTTTGCCAGTCTATGAATTTTAAAGGTCAGTCCCAGTTTTTAAAATTATTTCTGCGAAAATTTTATGCAACCATCCAACCATAAGAGAATGAAAGGGAAAAAAGCTAAAAAAAGCGATTTTTTTATGAGAGTGAGGTTTGGAATTTAATTAATTACTCAGTTAATAAATAGAATTTTGAAATTCTGAGCATCAGGTGCATCAAGAGAGATATTGGGCTACTCTCAGAAAAATTTTGAGCTTCGTACGTACCGTAGTTTTCGCTAACTATCGCAGACACACACACACAGAGCGATTTGTTATTTTATTAATATAGATAACGGTCTTCATTCATGGTTGTAACTCGGGGACTACTTGTAATGTAACGTATAATGACATTTCCATCATCTTGGAATCGTTGAAAAAAGTCTACAGATTGCACTTTGGGTAATTCCAAGTTCCTCGAATACTTCCATTTGAGTACGCCCAGTTTTTAGACGGTCGATAATTCTACCACATAATATATTATCCACATGTGTCCTCTATCATAACTGTTCGTTTTTTTGCACTGAGGGGCTTAGAAAATGCTTGTTAACAGTTTTACTTCTTTGCCACCGTTCCTTATAAAAGCCTATCTCACACTTTCGTCATTGTTATGTACTATCGGCGCAATCTGGTGACATTCTGAAATTTGCATATTAGTCTTGAAGATGTGTGTGAAAATTCTGCAAGTGAAATTTTTACTTTTGAGTTTTATTTCCATGTGATTCTGAATTATCTTTAATTTATGGACATGAGTGTATTACAACGCTTAAATTTATATAAAAACAATAGAAATAATAATAATTAGTATGTTGTTGATAGATATTTTTGTTCGATACATTTTAATATTAATTTGTTTATTTTAACAATGTAATTCTCCAATGGTAAATAATAATTGGATTTATGTAAAATGTACTAAGCAGATTTTTTAGGCGTAGACTTTATCTATCTGGAGAAAAAAACATTTTACCTTAACGTTTTACGTAAGAGATGCCTTTTTCAATAAAGTTTGACAAATAGGTATTTTAAATTTCGGGATTGGCAAAGTCTCTAAAGAAACTCAAGGTTTAAATTTATAAAAGAATAATAAAAATTGAGTTATTTATGATTTTTTTATTTTTTTATTTTGGCAATAGGTTTTTTATTTTGCCATATTTATCTATATTTTGCATATTATTTTGTTATTGCAGCGATAACGAAAAATATTTTTTTCAATTTTTTAAATATTTGTAAAATAGAAATTTTCGATTCTACAATGCCGCTAGGTTCCGAAATATGAACAACGCTTATATTTATATATATATATATATATATATAGTAAATATTGTGCTGTTGATAGATGTTTTTATTGGATGCATTTTAGTAGTAATTTGTTTATTTTGACAGTGGTTTCTTTAATGATAAAGATTAATTGCATTTATGTAAAATGTACTAAGCAGTTATATCTGTTAAACGTAAACTTTACCTATCTGAAGAAAAACTTTTCACCCAACTACAAACTCATTTCTGATCATCAATGTAATCGCTTAAACTTTGAGCAATTCCAATAAAATGTTGTATTTATATCTTTTAATCTTTTTTCTGAAATTGATGATATTTTTTTCCATTCAGATCCTTTGAAACATCGTTATATTTTTTCAGATATCGAAGACTAAGCTAGAATTCCATTTTCAGAAAACTTCCAATGGGAATTTTTCAATGAACAGACGAAAAGTTTTGTTCGACGGACTACTATTCAAATTGATTTATTATTCACACTGTTTTCTCCAGTGATAAAGAACGTGACGAATTTTTAAATAAAGTTTTGGCAAATAGCTTTTTTGATTTTGGGAATTACGAAGGTTTCTAAAGGAACACAAGTATTTAATTTATAAAGAAATAATAACAAAAAATGAGTTATTGGTAGATATTTTTGTTCTGTTTATTTTGGCAATTTTTTTCCAGCGATAAAAAAAAAAAAAAAAAAAAAAAAAAAAAAAAAAAAAAGTGCAAGAAAATGCAATATTGAAAATGTTGTGGATTCCAAAATATCCCAATGCAATTAGTTTACAAAAAAATGAATAATAAATATTGTGCTGCTGATAGATATATGGTTCGATGCCTTTTAGTAATCATTTGTTTATTTGACAGTGTTTTTCACCAATGATAAAGAATAACTGCATTTATGTAAAGTGCAATAAGCAGGTTTTTTTTTAAGCGGAAACATTACTGAAGAAAAACTTTTTTATCTAACAACAAACTCATTGCTGATCATCAACGTTATCGCCCAAACTTAGTGTAATTACGATAAAATGTTGCATTTATATATTTTCTATTTTTTATGAAAGTGATGTTGAGGTCATTTTTTTCGCATTGAGATCCTTTAAAGCATCGTTATGTCTTTCGAATATCGTAGACTAAGTCCATTTCGAGAAAATGTCCTATAGGTGTTTTTGAAAGGAGAAGTGAAAAGTTTTGTTCGATTCATTTCTGTTATAATTGATTTATTTTCACACTATTTTCTCCAGTGATAAGAAAGAAATTTATTTTTCAAAGAAGTTTTGGGAGAAACGTATTTTGATTTTGACAGTAATGTCGGAATCTAAAGTAATTCAAGGTTCTTAAATTGAAAAATAAATAATAACTATTGAATTGTTGATGAATATTTTTGTTCTATATATTTCGGCGATATTGTATTCTTTTTGTCGCCATTTTTTACAGTAATAACGAAAAAAAATGTTTTGTAAAAATTTTAGGAAATAGAATTTTTTGTTTTTGTGACAGAAAAAGGTTACAAAGTAGCACAAGGCAATATGTGTTCTTTCACTAAATGTGTTCTGATTTATTTTTATAGAAAACAAATCAATGCTTAATTTTGTTGATTTTTTGTAATTTTTTAAGGCTTAAGAGACTGTCTCTCTTTCAATTTTAGCTTTATTCCGATTTAGATGCATTCTCTACAGTTATCATAATTATGACAATACGTATTACCATCCTCTAGATAAAGTTCTTTACGCTGCACGTTTTATATTATATCATTATTCCTAATATTATTATTTTGCTTCGTGTGCATGAAATATCAATTTTGCTCAATAGTTTTGTGTTAACCATGTACAGATTCAAATAATTTCTCAGTTACACGGCAATAGCACTGCGTATTGTAAAAACATATTAATGGAGAATTTTTAAGAAAATAATCAAACGTTATCTCTTCTTATGCCATTGCTACTTTATGCAAATAACAAACACACCAAATGTTACTTTCCTATCTCATGCAATTGGTTTTAAACCTCTATTGAACAACCACAAAAATACGCCTTACCTAACTTAGCTTTAGTTCAAGCCTAACTTCAGTGAATTTGGTTTCGTATAAGACGTGAAAACAAGGTCTTTACCCAATACCGAACAAATCTGGTTCAGATTTTCCTATTGAATTCGAATATATTAAAAAGAAAAGGGTCATTCCATGATAACTATGTTCCATTTAGAACAATTTACTGCTGTAATTTTAGCAATATAGCACCAGAAAATATTCAAATGGTAAAATTAATATTTGTCAAAGGAACCTATCTGAGGGTTAATTTGGATAAAAAATACCCCAAAAATGGTAATTAAAATTACAATTTATATGATAACATACATTTCTTTTTTTAGTAATGGCAGTTACCATAGTACGTAAAACTACCAAAATTAAAGAAATAACATTAAAATTAGGTAATTTTCATCTAAATTTGGCTTTTAATAAGTTTATTTAGCAAACATGTCAAATTTACATTTTGAAAAAAAAATGCGTGTGTTATCTTACTAAAATTACTGAAAATACTTCAAAATGTAACGTAAGTTACCATGGAATGACCCCAAAATAATAATTCGCGCATTACCGAATGAAAACAAATAAGGAAGTGTTGAAATAATTGAATTTGTTTTTAAAGAAAAAAAAATAGCAATATCATTTTTAAAATGGAATTTAGTAAATTTATGAGAAAAAAATTGTGGTGAATTTTAGAAAAGGCTAACTATTAAAATATATTAAATTATGTATATAATTAGTAATTTAACAAAAATGAAAAATGCGTTTGATTTCCAGACATGAACTGCATGATTTAAATGAAAAGATGTTGTTAAATATCGAGTCCTAGTTTGAAGCAAATTTTGGCGTTCAGAAGCTGGCACTTTAAGATGGTGAAATCTATAACAAATATGTGGAGCCCCTGTTGAAGCATAGTTCCAATAGTTACAATAAGGTTGAAATAGGACGCTTCAAATGTTAGTACACTGTAAAAAAATCTGTGAAGGTACTAAACATTTTCTAGGAAACTATGATTCCAAGAACTTTTCATGTATAGATAACAGGAAAAATTCATGTAATCGAATCTGAAACTTGAATTTTTGCTGTTACCGTTGCAGGAAAAGTTCTTGGAATCCCAGTTTCCTAGAAAAGGTTTAGTACCTTTGCAGATTTTTACTTACCCATCATACGTAGTATAGGGTAAGTCTTGCAATCGTTTTGAAAATCGAAAATTTTTTTTGACGGATTTACACGTTTTAGATAGTGGAGATTCCGAAAAACATATTTTTAGAAAAAAAATTTTGCCGTCCGTCTGTCTGTCTGTCCGTCTGTCTGTCTGTCTGTCTGTCTGTCTGTCTGCCTCTCTGTCTGTCTGTAAACGCTCTATCTCCCGAACAAATTGGGATAGAGACTTGAAATTTTGTATGTAGTTAGTATGTAAGAATGGGACGAACCCTATTTAATATCAGCAACCTCGATTATCCGGAACTATTTTTTTCGGACTCTCGAAAAATTCGTTCTGATGAAAGGCATATAAAAATTTTCGAATTTTTTGTTCTAAGGAATGGACGTAACAGGCAATAAAATAACACACATTTTGCATATAGAACGAAGTCGATCGGATTATTAGTTGCCGAGATATTTGCAGTCAATACTTAGTTAATAGAATTATTATTTTTGGAGTTATAAGGATGATTCGTTTACGCAGTTCGGTACTACTTGCGTAGTTTGACGTTTTATTATATAATTTGTCGAAATTGGCACATCAGCAGTTCTTTAATATAGCATTACTATGTATATTAACAATATTTAAATTTTGTTTATGAATTGCAATGCATTGTATAAATAGTTTCACAAAAGGTATATTTTCATATACATATCCATGATGAGTAAGTATTACGGTGGCCCCCAACGACTAGTTTTTACAGTGTACGAGATTTCACCATCTTACTGTGCCAGATGCTGAACGCCAAAATTTAGTTCAAACTAGAGACAATTTTTTAACAATGTATATTGAAATATATAATGATTAATTGTTGATGACAGGGTTTGCGTCGTCGCTCGCCATTGCACCAAATTGCTCCAAAAAGCTTCATTTAGCGAGTATATGAATATTCAGATTCGCCAAATTGCGACTGCTCAATTTCTGCTCTTTTGGTGTGTGGTTACAGTTGAGATTCTTATCCATATTACTGTATAATTGATGTCGCTTTTCATTTTCAGTCGCACCTTACTATTTATATTATTATTTATAGAGAAACTGAATCACCACCAATTCAAATTAGTAACAGCCAAAGATAGAAAAAGGATTTTACGATAAGTATTTATTCGTGGTCAGTTTATCACTATACCTGTGTTTGTAAAATCAGAAACAAAATTACTGGCATAAATCGCCAAATCGAGAAAAGTTTTATTGAAATGCGGCGCTGAATTTGTTATTTACCGTACAAATTATTAATTGCATGCAAAGTATCATTGCCCAATCATCAATTTTCCTTTCTGTTATAGTCTAAATCTCATTGCAATTTGCCGCTAAAAGAATGTTTGAGACCTTTTGACATTTAGGACACATTTAGAATGTACTTAATTTTTAATAGTTTCTGTAACGTATGTTAGAATTTCTATTTTCTAAGCAATGATAAAAAATTAGTTATTTCAGAAGACACTGTAAAAAACGGATACAATAAGGGGTTAAATGTAATTTTTTCAGTGTATCACGCCGAATCTGTTTTGCTAATATTTTCTTCCTTTAGGCGACTGTTTTTTATTTCTTATTCGCCAAATCGCTACTGTTGGACAAAAGTCAACGAGAACCCTAGTTAATGAAGTTATTATTAACAAACAATAAGTTCATTGACATGAAACTTATGCGAAATTTTATTAATTTTTTTTATCAACATATTTTTCAGATTTTCATTTTAATTTCTTGCAATTCATTTTTATTCCTCAATCTTCCACATTTACAGTAAACTTGAAGATAGAAAACAGATTAGATTTGATTACTAAATCTTCCGCTTATAACGGTATTTATCGATTTATTTTAAATAGAAGAAAATTTGAAGCGCAGATGATTAAATTGTCAAATGCAGAATCGTTGAATTTAGGAATATTATTTGATAAATTCTCGAACTCATATCGTGGTCGTCGTATGCAATCAGAGTTATGAAGTTTCAATGTTTCTAAACTTGTTTCCTTTCAATATATGCTTAAGCTATTATGCTTTCGCGAAATACTAGAAGTATGATGTTGAAAAAGCATTCCTTTAATTTAATTACACTTAATATATGTATATATATATATATATATATATATGTGTGTGTGTGTGTGTGTGTGTGCGTGCGTGTCTATTATAAATGAATAACTTTCTAGTTAAACTAGTGAAAAACTGTAGATGCATGTAGCAAATTCTTAAATTACTGGCAGCTGATGTAAGGTCGTATTATATTGAAGTCGACAAATTCAGTCAACTTACATGGAATATTGGTCATGGTAATGTCTAACTCTATTTTTTTTCTTAATTGCAGTCACATAATTAAATCGAAGGTTAGAGGTAAATAACTCAAAGGAAATTGTAGTAATTTTCGTGATTTCCACGGGGAAAATATAGCCTGTGGATCTTCGTATAACTTGTATTCATCCAAACGTTGGACATTAAGAACAATTCCCACATCGTGAAAACCACATTTGTAAAGCTCACAGAATGGATATGAATAGTTAAATCATACTAGAGCTATTAAGACGCCACACTACTGGCTGAAATGACCCGGATGATGATGTAAAGTCTATGGAGACGTTATTTTCAAATATCTCGCCCAAATTTTATTATTTTGACGTGATTTTTTTTGCATAGGATAGCAGAGGAAGAGCCACAACCGGACCATTTTTTACTTTTTTCAATTTTGGTTTCGGATTAAAAAAAAAAATACTTTTAAAACCGGTTTGAATCTGTAATGAAATTGAAACTATCCTAATATAAAATAATATAACAAAAATCGAAAAAATAAAAACTAGCCTGGCTGTGGATTCGTTCTGAGCTATCCTATGCAAAAAAAATCATGTCAAAATATTAAAATTTGAGCGAGATATTTGAAAAGAACGCCCCCATAGATTTTACATTATCATCCAGGTGTTTATCACTGAGTAGTATGGGCTTATTAAGTGAATGTAGAATGCTATAGGACGCGTAAAAACACCGGTTAACATTTTGTGAAACAGAGGAAATACACGAAAAATCTCTGAAATAACGCTGACTGCTTCGTTTTTTTCGTATTGCATGGAAATATGAATTGGAACGTTATATTCAGAGATGAACCACTCAGATTCGAGAAAGAACTTCTCAGTGAAATGCGCACTAGTCCAAGAGCCTGGCGCACAAAACCCTAAGTATTCGAGCACAAGAAAAATTCCTTTACTTCATGGAAGAGTCGTAACAGAAGAATCTAATGACCCATGTCAGCCGGAAGCGAAGAGGTGCATAATCCGAAAATAAATACTCCTAGTAGTTGACTCGTAGGTTTAACACTGAGTTTGTCGTACAATCGAAAGTAGGAAAACACGGAAAACTGGGTGCAGGAAACGTAATGCAAAACCTACGGGTCAACAACTAGTGGTATCAATTTTCGGCTTATGCACCCCTTCGCTTCCGGCAGACATGGATCATTAGATTCCCCTATTACTACTCTTCCATAAAATGAAGGAATTTCTCTTGTGCTCGATGACTTAGGATTTTTGTTCGGTCGATTACTCAACCAACGCGAGAGAGATTGGAGAATATTAGAAAATCAGTTCTGTATCTTTCACCGGAGGAATTTTTGTGTAAGAAGTCCAATTCCGGTAAAATGAGCAGGAAATCTATTCTTGGAATAAAAATAAAATAGCAAAATGGCTTTTAAAAACACAAGGCGGAACCCGTCGAATTTCGACGAAAAAAAATGATTAAGAATTAACTGCTTCATTGATTTATAATAAACCTACAAAATTAGTGACAGTAAAACTAGTCGTTGGGGGGGCCACCGTAATACTTACCCATCATGGATAGGCATATGAAAATAAAACATGTGAAAACTATTTATACAATGCATTGCAATTCCAAAACAAAATTTAAAATATTGTTAATATGCATAGTAATGCTATATTAAAGAACTGCTGATGAACCAATTTCGACAAATTATATAAAACGCCAAACTACTCAAGTAATACCGAACTGCGTAAAAGAAACATCCTTATAACTCCAAAAATAATAATAATATAAACTAACAATTTACTGCGTTGGATTAAGCGTCTCATTTTCAATTGAAATATACCTCTGAATTGAAATTTTAATGAAATACAGGGTCATGAAAAATCGAAGAATGTGGAAAACAGGATTACAAATATCTCGGCAACTAATAATCCGATCGACTTCGTTCTATATGCAAAATGTGTGTTATTTTATTGCCTTTTACGTCCATTCCTTAGAACAAAAAAATTCGAAAATTTTTATATACCTTCCATCAGAGCGAATTTTTCGAGATCCGAAAAAAATAGTTCCGGATAATCGTGGTCGCTGGTATTAAATAGGCTTCGTCCCATTCTTACATACTAAGTACATACAAAATTTCAAGTCTCTATCTCAATTTGTTCGGGAGATAGAGCGTTTACAGACAGACAGACGGACGGCAAAATTTTTTTTCTAAAAATATGTTTTTCGGAATCTCCACTATCTAAAACGTGTAAATCCGTCAAAAAAAATTTTCGATTTTCAAAACGATTGCAAGACTTACCCTATACTACGTATGATGGGTAAGTAAAATGCATATTACAATGGTCAGCCTAACTCTCAAACAAATATTATTTAAAGCTAATATTAAAGTAAAATGCCATTTCTATAAAATGTTGTTGTCCAAATTATTAAAATTAAACTTTAATCGCATATGTAATCGGCAAAATATAATAAAGACAAGTTATTATGATAAAGTTATCAATTGAGGCTCTCTCATGTTTGGTATAAATGCGTATGGAAAAAAAATTTCAAATTGACACGATCTTAGAATGTCAAGTGAAATCTAAACCCGTCATAATTTTCATCTTCTCAAAATTTACATACGCACATCTCAAATTTTATCACTTTTAAGAGAAAATGGTGTATTTCTGTTGCCACAATTTCAAAATTCATACTAAAAACTATAAAAAAATTAATATGCCAAGATTAAATTAAGATACAGTTTTCAAACAAATTGCATTTAAAAGTACATTGTTTTCTCTATACTACGGTGTAAAAATTGAAAATGTGCGATGTTTAGAAGCATAAAATTTGCTGTACCAAAAATTACGAAACCGAATTACATGTGAAAGGGTTGCCATTCGCAAAATGACGTATGCGTTAAGCACAGATACGTTTGGACTTTATAATATAAATTTCGGTATAAAAAATAATTTATCTCGCAATATAGTAACGTTGGTTGTTGATAAAAATTTATGAAGGAATTAAAATTTTTAGATTAAGATTTTAAATAATGTTATTATTAATATATGCATTTTAAAATTAAGAACTTAGATAGGAATAAATAATAGATAGTATTAATTAATAGGAAAATAATGAATATGCAGTAAATTTAAAATAGATTTAAAGAATATTGTAACATGAAAATTTTCTGTAATCCATAATTACAGATATATATACACCCAAATGAACGTATATACGCGTAAATTATAACCACGAGCAGAATTGTACGATAAACTCTACCGAAAATCTTTCTGTACATTAAGATTCCTCCGAAACCCAGAATTTTTGCAGTTTTAAAGAACGATTAACACAAGTAAAAATTTCTAAGAAAAATATTTTTAAAAGGAATGAATAAAAAGATCACTTGAGCTAATTCTAAGGAGTTTTGAGTACAACTATTTACAAATAACACTTTAAGTCTTATTTAAAGCAAAAAGCAAAAAAACATTTAAATAAAGTGAAGATTACTATTCAGACAATAAGTAGTACTGAAATTGAAGTATTCACAAATAACACTTTCAGACTTATTTAAAGCAAAAAAAAGTATTTAAATAAAGCGAAGTTTACAATTCAGAAAATAAGAAGCACTAAACTTCAAATATTCACGAAAATCCCATTTTAAATATACGTTTTTTAAATTATATAGTTATTAAATTAAATATAAATCTGTTTTTCGAATTCATTTTTTTTCTAATAATTTTTCACTTACGTTTTGAAATATACTTCCATTGTTAGTAACTTTTTGCAAATTTTCATTATGACAATTAGCTGCAGTTTTGAAATTTTTTAAAAAACATAATTAAAACTTTGCAATAAAATAATTAAATATAAATTTATAGAACTTTTTTGGTATAAAATTCGTGTGATTTGCAATATTCGTTTTTTTTTCGCTTAAAAACAAAAGAAATAGCATCTTAAAACACTTATTACATTTATGTACATTTTATTTATATATTTAAATTTTTGAGTAAATATTCGGGTAATTGTAAATAATAATTAGACATGTGCGACTTGGATTACCAGAAGACACACAATTCCAAATGGACGACCAATTTCTCTATTCACAAGTATTTGAAGCGATGTTAGTGCACTGTAAAAAAAGGAAGATTTTATGGAGATTGGTGTTAATAATACTCACTGTTTTTTTTTTAACAGAAAAAATTCCGTAAATTATAGATAATTTTCCATTTTTCAGAACTATTGTAAACAAACAATGTAGGCATTTATTAGAAAAAAACTTTTTCTAAATGTAAAAAAAGGAAAATTTTAACACAATGAAGTAAAATTATCTTTTAAATCTATGATGATCATATTAATTGATAAAAAAAAGAATTTAAGGAAAAAATATGCATCTTTATGCAACATTTATACTACCGAAAAGAAGAAAAAACAACATACATGGAACAGAAAATTTATTGCAATTTACTGAAAATTACTAATAATTCAGATTGATATTATTGATATAAAATAATTAACGTTGCGATTTATCGAATTAATTATACAAATTTAATGCGATTGTTAACTTCGAAAAATTTCTATAACTGTTCTTTATCTTAGTAAATATAGTAATGTTTGAAATAAATTTTAAATCTTACAATATATTTTTCCTGGTATTGCAACAATTCACCGATTAATCGCTTCTAAAACTTTTATGAAAGACAGTTTATATCAGTTACTTATTAAACATGTTATCTGTTGTTAATATTAAAGCAAAAATGCAAAAATACAAAAATTAACAAATTAATTAAAATAAATAAACTCTTGGCTCAAATACGTAGCACATCCCCTAAATGTCGCTGATTTAAAACACCTAAAACATGTAATTAACGAATCCTACGAATAAAATAAAATCAAAATTATTTTCCTGGACCGTTCGCTGTAATAGCAATGTTTGCAATAAATTTTAAATCTTACATTGTATTTTTCCTAGAATTGCAACAATTCACCGAATAATCACTTCTAAAAATTTTACAAAAGACAGTTTGCATCAGTTACATCTGTTTTTAATACAAAAGCGAAAAATGAAAAAGTACTATAATAAGCAAATTAATTAAAATAAATTAATTTTGACTCAAATACGTAGCACATCTCCTTAATGTTGCTGATTTAAAGCACTTTAAAAATGTAATTAATGAATTCTACTAATAAAATAGAATCAAAATTAATTTCCTGGTCCGTTCACTATAAGAACAACTTTTAATCGTAAAAGATTTTTATAATTTTTAAGAAGAGAATTTTACGTATACAAATATAGAATATAATTATTAATTTCCGTAGTTTAATTTTCCTTTCTAGATAGTTGTTTACTTAAAAAAGTATATATCAAATTATTATTAACAATTATTTTAAGAAAAAATAATCTTTACCGATACTCAAAAAGAATCTCTTTCAAATTTAATTTCATTTACAATATACTTGTTTTCAATGCCGCAAATTGTTTTCTTGTTTTACATAAATACAGTACATTTCACAGTTTCACATTTCTTATTCAATTTTGAATGCATTCAGCTATTTTTTTTTAAATATCCTCTGTATCTAATTTTAATTTACTTGAACAAATACGGAAATGTACAATTTAAGGAAATTGATTTTCATGATTGTCTTTTGTGAATTATTGACTAGATATTTGCTTAACTTATATTATTAAGAATCGGAAACATTAATTTAAAAGATCGACAAAGATTAAAGTTTTATTTATCTTTTATTGTGTATTTCAGTGAATTGTTTATTGCACTTAACAGATTGCATTGTGCAAATTGCATATTGCATATGTGAAATTTATAGAAGTATCAATTGATGATTTTTTCTAAGTTTCTAGTAAGGAGACACAAATTACATTAAAATCAACCAAATGAAAAAAAAAAACTATATTTATTTTTAACGATAAGTTTTATAAACAAAGTAATAAGCCCTAATGAGATCGGTCATTTCAGGTTTCATGGCAGAAATCAGGCTAAGACCCATAGAAAATCAAACTATAAAATTTTTTTAATAAAGACCCATTCTGTGGATCTTATACGTAGACGACGTGTTTATAATTTGGTACCATGGCAAGTGAACTTTAACCCTTTATCTACAAAATTATTCATCCAGAAATGGCTTAACATCAATGAATGTCTTCTTTAATATCTAAAGATATACTTGAATTTTAAAATAATGATAATGTGAAATTTAGAAGTGCTTTTCATTAAAACTGATTAAAGATATCGGTATTTATAATTCTTTTATAAAATATTTACAAAAATATCCAAATTAATTAACCAAAAATACTCTTATGGAAATATTAATATTCTTATAAAAGCAATGTATTTAAATGTATTATGATCCTCTATCAGGGCCGTAACCAGCGAATCATGTCAGGGGGGGGGGGGCTCCGAAATTTTTTTGTTGGGCTGACATCTTTTAGCAATTCATACAGTATGTACACTGTAAAAAATTCAAGAGGTTACTAAAATTTTTTTAGTAAATTTGTATTCCACAGAAGCAAGTGGTTTTTGCAAGTGAAACAAACATTTCTTTTGTAAACTGAACAAAAGAATTTTTTGTATAACTAACTTAAAACTTTTTAGTATGAGCCACCAAGGAAATTTTAGTAATAGCTCCAAAATTATTTTTAGTTAATTAAAAATTATATTTAGACTTCTGAAGCGGAAGATTTTCTGCAAAACCGTAATAGATAGCAGCACCAAACATTGCTACCTGCCCTATTTTGACATGTTTCTAAAGGGGGGGGGGGATCCAGAGATCATTACCCATGGTAACTGCTACGACAGGATTTTCATAATCCCTTTACTTAACGAGTACTTACATTGCATACGTTCGGTGCATATTTGGTGGCGTCCAGCATCGAACCCGGGTACAGCCTGGAGTTCGGTGCTATGACCACTAGGCTATCACGGCCACATCAAGTGAGATTTAGTAATAGCTATTAAAAATGTAAAACTATTAACTCAATTCGTTGCTAGCTTTTTTCTAGTAATTCTTACAGATTCTTCGTAACCGAGTAAGATTACAAAAAAAAAAAAATAGTAATTACAAGGATCACTAAAACTTTTTTAGTAGATCGACACTTTTTTTTACAGTGTAAGCAAACTCAGTACAGTAAAAATTGATAAAATTGACCTGTCTATAAAAAAATCCGATTAAAGCGTAATATCTATGACGAAACCTTCCTGAATGGAAAATACCTCGTCATCATCGGGAAATGAATATAAAACAATAAGGGGCTGTGTGAACCTCTGAACCCTTTATGTCCCAAATCCTGAATACATGAAAATTTCATATTATAAAGTATTTTTTGTGAATTTTTGAATCTACATTAGAAGATTCACACTAGAAATCTGCACGGGCCGAATTTTCCAGGCCCGATCCATAGAAAAAAAAATTCAGCTCTGTCCGTTAAAATTCCGGCACGTCCCGTAGAGAAGATTTAGCAGCCCGACCGGCCCGATATAATAGCTAAAAACAGGGCCCGAGATTGGCCCGACCCGAGTGAATTTCTACAGAACATTGATCTTTATTCTTACGGAAAAGTTCAGACAAAAAAAATAAAAAACTTTTTTTTTATGTTTATAATCTCCATTTATGCAGAACTGCTATAGGCTGCGATATTTATGCTTTTAATGAACCTTTGTTTGTTGTATGTAAATGTTCAGTTATCATTAGTATTATTAATCCATACTCCATGTAATGGAGACATAAAAATCTAAAAAATGGTATAAGGTAAAAGTAAAATCTTCTAAGACGGAATCGCATTGGAAAGAAAACAATACACCCCTTTTTAGTAGGTGTAAATATTTAATACATATTTTTTCTCGCGTATTATTGTATTCATTTTGCATTTATGAACAATTTAAGAGAAATTTATAAGAAATTTGCAGTTTTCAATTAAAAAAAAACTCCGTCTTAATCAGTTTTTTTTTCTTGTGTTTAACTCTATTTTAATAAGGCTAGCAATCTGCGATTCTTTAAAAAAATAAATTCTAATGTTTAATTGTAGTATAATGACAACTTAAAATTATAAGCCTCTTTTGCAAAAATTCTGTCGCAAATAAAATAACGTAAAATAACTGAAAGGAAAATGTTTGGCATATGTCATTGCATTCAAAGCAGTTACAAATTTTAAAGTGAATTTCAATTTCTTTCCCCTTTTCTTTTTTTTCTTTTTCTTGCGGAAAGTTAAAATATATATTTTGTAAAAAAAAGTAAAAAAAAAAAAAAAATATTGAAAACATTAGAGGAGGCTCTGGAGGAATATGGGGGGGGGGCTAAGCCCCCTTCGCCCCATCTGGTTGCGGGTCTGTCCTCTATGTAAATGGAAAAGCTTTTACTGTCTAAAATATTTCGTGTAACTTTTTTTCAAAGGAAAAAAAATTATATACCTATGAAAATTACCTCTTTTTAAAAATATTTAACTTCGACTGTTTTTCTATTCTATCTGAATTAGATCGAGTAAAGTATATTGTGTGGTAAGAAAAAACTTTTACTAATAGACTAATTAAACACGTTTTTTATTAAATTTTTCACAATGGTAATTATAAGTATCGTCGGTAGATAATGTGTTAAAGGAATTCGTAGTGAGAGTTAATGAAAAAGATACAAACATTAAATTCCTCTTCGAAATGAAAATGAGGGGGCTTTGTCTTACCTAACTACTGAACTAATAAGAAACATGAGAGAAAGAAAAATATAGAGACGCATATAAAGGAAACATTGACGTTCAAATAACACCACTTCTAACTCCCTTTTTCAAATATAAACTCCCTCCTTACAGTTTAAATTTAACTGTATTATTAAATTTAACTAACTTTCTGCTTCTCTTTTTAGGTTAAATGAATGACAAAATATAAAAATAGACTTCCAGAATGTAAGTGTTATCATACCTACAAAAGTTTATTACTCTTTGAAAATCCTAAGAAATTTTAAGTAACATAAATATAGTATGCAATGACTCATTATCCTATGACATACCTCATATTTGGTTTAACATTTTAAAAGATTAAATGATTTTAAATGATTCTGTGTAAGGGGACGGTGGACTTTTTTTCATCATAGCTTTATGAAATTATGTACATATATACATTTCACCAAAAGCATATAGAACACCTTCAAAAAATTGCAATCTTATTAAAATTTTTAAGAAAAAAGCTAAATTTATAAACGAAATCCTAAAATACTCCTCGTGTCTTAATTTTTGAGATTTTTTCTTGCTTTTGCATTTTTATCACTTAAAACTCTATTATAAACAAATTTTTGTAAGTTTTTTAAATCTCTTGAATAATTAATATTTTACAGATTTTTTTTCTAAAGTTCATATCGAATTTCATCAAAATTTTGCTTTATAATAAGTAACAAATTAAATTTGACTATCTTAATGAAGACAAATTATGAAAAGCTAATACAATTTCTTTCTAAACAATATCAGAATAATTCCATATCAATTTCATAAATATTGATAAAAAATTACCTATCCAGGAGCATTTCAAAAATCTAAAAACACTGAAAAATTAGTTTTGAGGAAAACATATTTAAAGTACACTGCTCAAAACAATTAAAGGATATTGCAGTTTTAGGTGGATTTTGTGTCTGGGAAACTTTATAGCTGATTGATACATGGTCGACAAACATAGTACGTTATATGAGAATAAATTACCCATGTTTGGCAGAAAAAAAATGCACTTTATTGAGCATTTGTGTACAAAAGGAAAAAAACACAATTTGTGCATATGAGAAAAATAGAATAAGAAAATGTGTTCACCATTCATTTTCAGTCATGAAAATCATTTTCAGTAGGGGGTATGGTTTCCACGGGCGGCCAGCAACGTTGAACACCTTTGAGGCATGGACTCAATGAGGCTATTAATGACGAGTTGGGGTAATCTGCCCCACTCTTCCAGAAGAGCTCTTTCCAGTTCTTGGAGAGTTTGTAGGGGTTGTTGGCGGCCAGAAACTCGTCTTCCTAGAGCGTCCCAAACGTGCTCGATTGGATGCCACCATACACCAACACTTCTCCACCGCCAAATCTGACACTTTCGTGCACGAACGCAGGATTATTCCTATCACGGTCCCTCCAGATAAAAATATGAATATTATCCGGATGCACAGAAAAACGGGACTCGTCAGAAAACAGAATGTTGCTCCATTCATTTCTCCTCCAGTTGACATGCTCGGTTGCCCACTCCCTGCTGTCGCGACGATGCCTTGATGTTAATCTAACACATACCATCGGTCGGCGAGCATATAGGCCTACAGCATGGAGCCGTTTTCGGACAGTCTGAGTTGAAATCGTGGTGCCTGTAGCCGAGCAAAGGTGTTGTTGGAGAAGAGTAGCTTTCATGTTTCGGTGTCTCCGAGATGTTAACGCTAAATACCGATCTTCATTGGGCGTTGTTGCCCGTTTACGACCGTACCCTGGTCTTCGGCCTGCACATCCACTCTCCAAAAAACGGTTCCAGATCCTGGAAATGACACTTTGTGACACTCCAATGGCTACGGCTTGAGTTTGGTCCCCTTCTAACTTACCAACAATTCTCCAAGCTTCTGAATCTGTCAAATGACTTCGCTGAGACATCGTACTCATCAAAACAAAGCAATCACTGAATGCCGATCATCCTTGTCTTCATTATCTTTTATCCAGTTGAAAGTCAAATTTCATTCGCTGCCGCTGAAGCGACGTTTTTGACGTCGAACTCAAAATCTGCATACTCCACAGTTTGAAAACCAGAAAAATTTGCATTTGTGATTCTCTTCTTCTATTTTCGGCAAAAAAAATTTCGTTTATATCTTTATTTTATATAAAACTTCAAATATTCTTTAATTGTTTTGAGCAGTGTATGTAAATACACTTATCTTTATTATTTACATCTTAAAACCTTCATAAATGATATTTTAATAAAAACTGTTTTGGTACTGTTATACGACATAAATAGAACTTTTTTGCGACGATTTTGCTATAGACGATTTTACTCAAATAAAGATTCACTGTCCACTTAATAAACACCCGAATCTATCAAATGATAAATTGTACTTTTTCATTTTTATTTAAGTATATAAACAGCACACTGAATATGATTTGCTAGCTAAAATGATATCCTTTTAAAATGATCGCTGCAGCGATTGAACGATCTCTGGAACCCTTTCTGTTTTACATATGATTTTTAACGTCTTTTTATTTTTAAGTTTCCAAGGCCAGTTAATCTTGAAACGGAAATTTTTAATAAATTCTCATTGCACCTTTTTAGTAAATAAATTTATTTTTAGTAATTTAAACTCAAAGAAAAAGTGGCATTCTACTCGGAACTCGCTTTGAGTTTTTTGTTTTTAAACTTATTTTAAAAATTGTACAGTTAAAATTAATGATAAAAACATCAATTCTGCGTTTCAATCTGCTTCTGCAGTCATATTCACGATAAAATAGGATCTAAAATAAGTAAAGTCCAGAAGTGAAAGCTTTCTGTGAGATAGACACTTTGCTGAGTTATGACTAATGACATGATTTTAAAAATGCACTGGCGTCATGAGCTGAGTGCCTCCGTTTCTTTTTCAATTCGAAATGAATAAAAAAAAATATTGAAGATCAACAAGTATCAGCATCTTTGCACGAGCGAACGAATTACATTCAAACAATTCAGAAAATCTTTTAGTCTTATTATCAAACATTCATTTTTAAATTTATAATTCTTTACATTTGCACTTTTTGAAATATATGTGTGTCGAAAATCATTTTGAAAATAAAATACAAATGCAGATATATAAATATACAGTAGGCTAATTGAGAAATCCCACTCTTTGGAAAAAAAAAACCTCTAACAAACCTGTCCGCCCTCTAATTATTGTACATATATCTGGATTGCTCAGTAATCTTAATATGCTATTTACATTCACTACAGCACGTCTTCTATTGAAAATTAAAAATATAGAATTTATAATTTATTTAAAGCTACAGCTAAACGTATTCTGTTACATTACCACAATTGACAAAATTGTTTAAAGTACATATTAAAGATGTTGCAAGATTTTAAACATAATGAAATTATCAAGCATTTATGAAATGGACTAAAATATGCTTTCTGTAAGTGCAAGGTATTTATTATTCATTTTCAGGGCCACACAAACGAATACAATTAGATAATGGTCTATCGAGTTAAGTTGTTTGCAGCGTGTTTTAATCATGTTTCACTACATCAAATGTAATAAAATTTATCTACATTACTGATTATAAGATATTTGTTGTAGAATAATATAAACAAATAATTTATCGTTAATTTACAGCGACACACAAAATATTTCGAATGTAATATTTTATACCTTACAATAAGCCCTAAATTTTGTGAGTGCGTTTTCAGTTACGATACACATTTTTTAGTTTAATGAAATTTTGCATAGTTTGGGTACATTTAGATCGTATACAGAGTATAGATTGCATTCAGTGCTACACAAAATATTTCGCGAATATCGCTAAATATGAACATGAATTGTTTAATGTTACTTTTAACTGAATTAATATATTAAATATTGTTCAGTTTGAAACTTCCTAAAAGATGTTTGCAGAACATATGCAAAACGATACTTAAAGCCACACAAAGAACTGGATTAATGATCACGTTTTGGCGACATTTATGAAAGTCTTATTTCAGTAGTTAGAGACACGTTTTCTGCATCAATAAAATTTTTGTTTCGTAGATGGCGTCTGTAAAAGTCTGTAGGTAATATGCAGGACCGTGCAATAAAACTTTTTTAAATAAATAATTTTTTAATGATTCATTTAAAGTATTTTTTTCCCACGGAAATTTGCTGACGTTGAGTTTTCACTCTTTTATACGTTTTATTACTAAACTGAATTGTAACCTAGCATATGCAACTCATAAATTTTTAAAGATAAAATACAGGGATGCACAAAAATTGGAGTACATTTACGGCAATGGACGGTTTTAGGTAAATACTAATTTTCAAATATGTTAGATTTTTTTAGCACGAATACTTAAATATATTATTTATCTTATTAAATAGCGAAGTACTGTTTAAGTATTCCAGCAGTGTTGCATAATCTGTCCTTTATATATCATTTTTCTTTCTCTTTACGATTTAAGTTTAATTTTTTTTTTCTAGATTCATGGTAATTATCCTATGCAGTTTCAGGCTATTTATCCATCAGTCCAGTTTCATAGATAAATGGGTATACTACTTATAGTTCTTACCTTACATATCAGTTTAATAATTAGGGTGTACTGGGGTCAGAACATCAGAATGGGTAATAAAGCGAAGTGGGTAATAAAATGCGCGTATTTATAAAGAAATCCGAAAAACAGGCATACTTCCGCAGAAAAGCTATGACTCGTCTGAGTCACAAATAACCGCTAAAAGTTAATTTGGTCCATTAGTAGACCTTATTGTTAGAATAACCACATAACGGTCAAAGCGCGATCTAAAGTTGGGTAGATGAGTTCTGGCACGTGAAAACACTATATTTATTAGGAAACAAATTGTTTATTACATAAATTTGTAAGGTATTACATGGTCATTCAAAATGTTTTGAGAGATTTCGGGTATATTAGCAAGGTAGTTTGTAGTTTGTAACATACTGCGCAAAAGGTATACCGGGATAATAAAGCCATGGACGGGTGTCATAAGGGAATCAATATTATGGAATGGAATCAACAATTACCAGGCTCACCCTATAAAAGAATGCACCCAGAAATCCATGCTTTAATAATCAATATCATATCTAAATTTAAATTACTATCTGATAATTAAACTAAAAAAATGAAATATTCTAAAGCTCATGTACTTTAATTTCTTTAGAAAACCCTAAATAATGTTATTTAAAAAAATATTGACACTGTTATAAGAAAAACACTTTGTTCTACCATTTAATTATTATTTTTAATTAATCTCTTATTAAAATATGTTTCCAATTACAAAATATCAATTCTTTTACTTTATTAATTGTGTAAGTTGGCCTGACAACAAAATATATCGCCTTATACGTGTAGAAAATTTTTGACAAGAAAAATCATCTAGTAATTCATCACAATTTTATAACTTAATTAAATTAAAAAGAACTATTTAAATAATAAATCATTTTCTAAAGAAATATTAACGCTGCTTACTGTTAAATATCCAGAAAAAAACATCTTGTTTATTGTTAATATCCCTTTAAAAAATATTTTTGATACATTGTTTCTTTCTTTCAGCTTTTTTGAAACGTTTAACAAAAGATCATCACTGACAACTCTGCTGTTGATCACAAAAAAAAAAAAATCTTTTTTATAAAAAGAAGTAACACATTTTGTGAAATGAAAAGGATACATTGAATTTAAAGAGTAAAATTAATCTTTAATACGGAAATTAATTGTGCTTCATATATTAGATGATGATAGCGATAATTAATTAAATGAAGTTTATTTTTTTTTTGAGAGATTGTTTCATAAATAGTTGAATTGTTATATTGTAGATGGTTTATTGTAAATATATATGTTGTCACAAAAACAATTGATAATTTTCTTATATTTATATTTTTACACAAACGAGCAAATTTAAGGAAAATTTCAAAAATAAACAAAAAGTTTTTGCTGCAATGAACTAATATCTAAAATCAAATGATTAAATCTTAAAAATAAAGCTGATTAAAATTGATATAAAAGATAATGTCTGACAAGGGAAAATAAAAGAAAGGGCCATAAAAATATATAATGACCAAAAAAAGTCGAGAAATAATATTATTATGTTAAATGAAGAAATATTTGTTATTTATAATCAAGAATTTAGCAAAATTCTTATTAAAATTTTTAGTAGTGCAATTTTAACTTGCAAAAGATGATGAATAAATTAAATGTATTTATTTTTATAAATATGGATAGCATTCCCATATACTAGCCTATTTTGGTCTTCTCAAACACTATAATAATATCAAAATCTGTATCGCTTTGAAATAGAAATGTACACTCAAATAATGCAATATTTACCTAATAACATGTAAACTCCTATAAGCCCACAGAAGTACCGTAACATGACGCGACGCTTCATGCACTGTTAAAAATATCGTAAAATATTCCCTCTGTTTCAAAAGACAATCTATTTTCTGATAAATAAGAGCGTTTCCAAATGCCTCCATGGAACCTTTTATATGATAAAGATGATGCTCTATGGAAGTAATCAAACAAACTTTTTACTTTAAAACAGTTATGGAATTAGTGTTACTGTTAAAGAAAAAATATATGTTATACGTCTGTAAAGCACTCAGCTCATCTATTTTACTATTGTTACCCATACTTATTTCATTATCTCAATTACTTTTTCTTACCTACCTTTATTTTATAACTGTATAATTATTCTGTATTTTTTTTAAATAAACACTGCTGGGTGGGGCTAGTTGAGCTCAAACCAATTAGTAGGCCTCCCAACCTGGCTGAATCTGAATCTGAATCTCAATTTCTATGGAACTTTCTCATTTATCAGAATATAGATAGTCTTTAAAAACAGAATTAACTTTTCACAATGTCTTTAACAGTCTGGAGTGAAATAATTTCTGAAGACATCCTGGTAACAATACATGCTATAAATCTCGCAAATCTTAGGGTGTGAGATGAGGGTAATTCCATGGTAACTTACGTTACATTTAGAACTATTTTCAGTAATTTTATTAAAATAGTAAACACAAAAAAATTATTCAAGATGTAAATTTAGCATGGTTTGCTAATTAAACTTATTCAAAGTCCAATCTAGATGAAATATACCTAGTTTTAGTGTTATATCTTAAAATTTGGTAGCTTTATTCATTATGATAACTGCCAGTATTAATAAAGGAATTTAAGTTGTCATATAAAGCGCAATTTTCATTATCGTTTTTTATGTAATTTTTATCTAAATTGAGCCTTAGTTAAGTTCCATTATGAAATCATGTTAATTTTACATCTGAATATTTCTTAGTGTTGTATTACTAAAATTACTGCAGTAAATTGTTCAAATGTAACGTACGTTACCATGGAATGACCTGTGATAGAGATCTCTTAGTAGTCCAAGACTTACTGAATAATCTTTTTGTCTCAGGATTTACGTAACTGACGAAAGTGTTTAATGTCAGATCAGTTCTCCTGGAGCCACTAGGTAGCAACTTTAGGCGTGTATAGCCTGTATTGCTGTAATAACCGAAGTCAATCCCAAAGCAAAATGTTCAGGAATGGGTCTAGATGATTAGATAGAATGAACCCGTGAACTTCTAGAGTCTTATGTAGAATCAGGGGTTCCATAACACAACAACTACACACGTACTACACAGATCAATGAGATTCAACAAGCTTGAGTTGTCCCCTATTGACTATAAGTTCCCGTATACGTCCATTAGCCCGATAGAAATGGAAATGCGAATTATCAGACAGGTAATGTGTTTCTAATCGTCAACAATATATTGGAGGTTTGGGCTCAGTCGATGTGAAATAAACAACGGTACACGATTTCTTTACACCAGGAAATAAATAAGTAGAATGCTATATTCATCTTTTAAAAAGATAAACTTAAAACTACACTATGTGTAAATTACATAACGATGACAAAAAACATTAAAAAATAATTTAAATTAATTGTAATCCTTAGTACTTTCAACTGTAAATGCAGTCATCAACCTAGAATGTAAAATACAAATAAAAAATAACAGTCCTGTCAAGACTCAATCAGAAGTAAAATATTCAAGTTAATTTTTTTAAATTTTTTATTTTATATTCTCGGTCACTGGATGTGCTTACAGTTGAAAGTACTAAGGATTACAAGTAATTTAACACCTTTTAAAATATTTTTTGTCATCTTTAAGTAATTTACACAAAGTGTAGTTTTAAAAGTTTTAGTTGTTATATGTATGTCAGCAATTTCGTCATTTGTTTTATTGGCGTATAATTCTGTTATATTTTATTATTTATGATTTTCTTTGTCTTTTTATGTTTTGGATACTAGGGTGTCTTTGTAATCTTTATTCATTCATTTATTTATTTACTTATTTATTTATTTATTTAAATAATTGTCGTTGCTTTTATGCCTTTGTTTTCTTGTGGTTGCGTCGATGGATGACGGATAGGGAGTTTCTTCCTGGGGTTCATGCCTTTGCCATTTCTTGGTTGGTTCCCTGGTAGAGTGATGTAGTGTAGCTTTAAGTTAAACGGTACACGATTCATTTAAAGCTCTAAAAGCAAATATCAATCTCAGTCCGCTGAAAATTTCTCATGCTGACAATTCTGGATGACCTAGCATTGAAATCTGCAGCAATCTGAGGTAGTGTTCCACGTCTATTTTGTTTAAAGATTGTCGTCAATTGCCAACAATATTGTTTTTGAAAGTTCTTTTTTTTTAGCCGCATCACATTTGGAGGTCTGATGTTTTACCCGATACTTGATATTCAAGGCACGCACATGAAATGTTCGTGCGCGAAACCACTATCTCGGAAATACGATATTTCTTATCTCCTGCGGTGACTGAAACTGCCATTTCAAAGTCACATAAATCTCGCTAAACAGCTACTGTAACAGCAGAAACGAATATAACATTTTTGCGTGACACCTATTGTCTTTAATTGGGGCTGAAATCGCATGGCGTTTGTCCGATTATTTCAATACATCAATTCTTTGCATACACAATGCTGTATCAGTTTTTGTGACTCTTACACCCATAAAAATTTAATTAATTAAAACTACAAAACATGTTTTGTTGAGTACATTTTATTTGTTTTAAAAGATTTTTTTTAGTTAAAATAAAAAATCGGTTTTGTTGCACAGACAAAAAAATATTGTTATCACGCCTATAACATTTTAACAAAATTTCATCAATTTTACTTGAGTCTTACTTTGAGTTTTTATTCAGTCTTGCATTTTCAACTTATATTCCCAACAAAATTTTGTTATTTTTGCAATATTTATATTGGTGTGCAGTAGCCATAACTCTTCCACGTAACTTTGTTTTATTGACTTGTATAGCTATAAAGGATTAACATAATTGTTAGTTAATAAAAACTTTTCAAATTGAGACGGATGAATTAGTTTATTATTTCGTTATTATGCATTTCAGATCAAAATTATGGACGAAAAAAAAGTCAACAATATTTTTTTCTTTATTCAAACAAGATTTCCATTAACCCATATTTAAATGAAAACATTTTTTTGGACCAAACAAATTTTTGTTCATTCAACAAAACTTTTTTCTCGGTGTAAGATTAAGGAATTGCTGTAAAATATTCCATTTATAAAACTATACATTAATTACCCCAGATTTACCAAAATTTTACACTTTAGAATTTCTTTTAAATATTAGATAGTATTCTATCTTAAACAAATAAAACTACAAATATTCTATGTTCTAAAAAATTTACCTCTGAAGCTATTTTTATTTCAAATTCTAATTAATTTTCCGGTAATAATTCACAAACAGATAGTAGAATTCTTACGGTACATACTATATAAATTTCTTCATTTGTTTTTGTAGTCATTTTATTAGAAGAAAGATAAAAATTCTTTGTAATATTTTTCCTTTATGTATCTTTTTTTGAAGCACTTGACAATGGTGTGTGTGTGTGTGACAGTTTTGCTGATATATAGTGTAGTAAAAGACTCAGGAAGGAGACAAAACGCAATTTGTGAAAGAAAGGAACAATCTAATTTCTGAATAAATACAGTCTTAGAAGAGGATATCAATTGATGTCACGTTCAACGGCCAACAAACACAGCAGTTATTATCTCTAAAAAATTGATTTTTCAGATATTTTTCAATCATTTCTATAACAATACCTGTCACAAAATAATAATTATGTTATTATTAATTTATTATGTTCTTATTAATTATGTATTATTTTATTATGTATTATTAGTATTTATGTTGTTATTAATTATTTATTATGTTGTTATTAATTATGTTATGTTATTATTAAATTATTTGTGTACTTCATATAATTAACATCCAACTAACTGATATAAAACAAGAACACGACACCATAATAAATGTTACACTTTTGTTGTTGTACATATTTTAAACATTTAATTTGATTGCAGTTTTAGATTAATTGTCAGAATATTTATAATTCTACTTTCTTCCAAACAAAAAAAAATAGTTTTGGTATTTTTTTTTTTCAAATAGTAATTGCATATGAAATCAGAAATAAGTTCAAGAAATAAAAATTATTTTAATTTAGACTGTAGAATTGTATTCTAAAAACAAATCTATTTCCTCTGACCGCTACACGATATGCTATTAATTAGAAGATTAATTTCTTTTCTTTTAAATTTCATTTTTGAAAGACATAAATTATGATTTCCTCTGTGCTACAGTTTAAAAATGCATAAATATAATGAAAAGTTGTGATGTAATTTGTTGAAACCCTGTTTGTTTTACTTTTCCGCATTAGAACTATAAATATACTTATTTCTAGATTTTATTATTTGCTGTTCATCACATTTTAAACTCCATCTTTTTACATTCTAATTCTTACCAATACAAGTCCAAGAAAATAACAGCAAAAGAGATAATTATTATTTTGTTGCTGTTCATATATTACATATTTAAATTAATTACATTTTTAGATTAGTTATCAGAGTTTTGAAGTTTTTACTTACTGTCATACCAACAAATTAACTTCTTCTTTATATAACTATAGAACATAAAATCTGTAAATAATGTAAAAAATAAAAATTATTTTGAATTTTTAGAGTGTAGAATATTTTTAAAACAATTCGGTTTCCTTCGATGCATAATAAATAATGGTACTACTTGATTATCCCGTCGACCAAAAAATTGTCGTCAAACAAAAAGATTAAATGCCAATAACAGATGACTGTGAATGTCACAATCAATGGCATTAAATACGATACGCGTGTTTAAAACGTCATTAAACGATTTTTATTTCGACTTTTTATATGTATTTTTAATAATATTCTACTAATTATTTGTTTATTTCGTTACTTATAATAAAAACTATGCCAATATGTATAATTTGGCTATAAGTTTGGCGATTTGTATAATTTTGGCGAAATGGATCGACGGGAAAACCAAATAGTACCTAAATAATAATCCTCTGCACTCTATACCATTGATTAAAACTATTAATCTTTTTCATTTGAAATTGCTACGATTTTGTCTTTGTTGTAATTTAAAAATGAATAAACATATAGAAAAAATATGAAGCAATTTGTTGAAATATATTTTTTTAGTTCTCCATATTTCACTGTAAAAAAAATCGCTGAAGTTACTAAATGTTTTCATGGAAACTCGGATTCCGAGAACATTCTGTGTAACTGTAATCCGGATTATAGGTGAAATTTTAGCAAAATTAATGTAATTTAAGTGGATAATTTTGTACTGCAGATTTCAATTACAGATTGAAACATATGTACCTATGTACACAGTTGGGATTTTAAGATAATGTATTGTTATATTCTGAAACTTAAATTAATTAATTTTATCTGCTTAAAACTCTATATTTTTTATATTAATATTTTTAAGTATTCGGTAAAAAATAATGGAAGTAAATCTTGCCTTTTTAGCTTGATCGATTTTTTGTTTTTGTTTTTGAAACAAAAATTTTCTTTTTAAAGAAAAAAAAAATATCCTTTTGTCAAATACAGGACATGGAAAAAAATAAGTGTTATTCTATTATTTGGGCTGTTCTAAATCAGAAATAGGGATGATATTGGACAAATTCATGGCACAAAATGAGAGTTATGGTGTTTTAGATAACTGCCACACTGTAAGAAAAATCTGTAGATTTACTAGCAGTTTTTTTAGGAAACTGGGATTCCTAGAACTATTTATATAACGATAACATCAAAAATCCAAGTATCAGATAGAGATTTGCAATGAATATAAAAAAAACTGTAAGGTTACTAAGAATTTTTTAGGAAACTAGGATTCCAAGAATTTTTCATTGTAACTGCAACCCAGGTTACAGATAAAAGTTTAGTAAGACAATTGTAATATTGGTAGATTCGTTTGTAAAGATACTGATTTCTGTAGCTTTATAAAAAGTAGTTTTCTAGATTTACATTTTTTTTTGCACAGTAATGAGATAAAATGTTAGTAAGCCTGCAGATTTCGGCAACTTTACATCTGCAGGTTTACAGATTTTTATTTATTTATTTTTTTTTTTCAGTGTACAAATTTCAACTACAGATACTTCAACTACAATTTCTGTAGCTTTACAAAATTTAGTTTAGTAGATTTACAGATTTTTTTGTGTATCATTTTATTGAAACAAGTGTAGAGTTTAAATGTTAATAAGCATACATATTTCTGTAACGTTACATCTGTAGAATTACTTTTTTTACAATGTATTAAATGTAAAAAATAACAATCATTTTAACACGGACTGTAGAATTTTATTTTACTCACGAAACTATTTCCTCCGATTGACAATAAGTAATAATCCACTACACTGCATGTTATTAAATAAGTTTTTGTTTTTTCTTCCCTTTGAAATTTCATTTTAGAAAAAGCATAAAATACGATTTTCTCGGTGCCGTAATTTTAAAAATGTGTAACTATTATGAAAGTACGTAAAGCAATTTGTTGACATCTACTTTGTTTTAATTTTCCTTATTTCAAATTCAAAGATGCATGTTTCTAAATTATACTCTCTGCTATCTCTAACTATTTAAACTCCATTTTTTATGTTGTAATTTCTACCAACAAAATCCAAAGAAAACAATAACAAAAGAAATTATTATTTCTTTTTTCTAGAACTTCCACCAATTTCTCCAAACAAAAATTATTGACTTTTTAGCTTTTTCTTCTTTTTTGTATTTCGATTCGATTTACATATTATATTTGCACATGTATTTTCGAAATATTATATAATCACGAAAATACCAAAGATAACAATATTTTTTGATTGCATCGAGTTTAAAAGTGGTTGTTCTTCGTTGTGGTTGTTATACTATGCTTTTTTTTAAAAAAAATTTCGATCTCGTGGAAATTGAACTATAACCTTTTTTTTCAAAAAACAGAAGACTTAGAAAGATATCCAAATGTATCTGAATAGAAAAATTATTATATTTCCAGAAAGCATAAAATAATGGAGAAGACACTGACATAGGAGAGACTTGACCAACCTTCAGTTTTCATATCTTAAAGAATTTCAGAAATTTGCGATATTTGGTCATAAAAGCTAATGAAATAATTAAACACTGGTCTTTGTTTCATGCAGGTAATTACAAAAAGTGTAAAACAATCAACAGAGAAGTGTTTTCATTTTAAAAAGACATTTTGTAAGACTTTCTGCAATTATATATAATATAGATTTTAATACCTTTTAGTACGTTTTAAGTAATGCAGAAATAATTAACTATTATTCAAAGAAAAATGATGGTACAGTAAATTAGACTAAACATAACTATGTGACATACTTTAATCCTTTATCTACCCCACTAAGAATTCGTGAAATTTTTACATTCTAAAGCATTTTACGTAAATTGTTTAAACCAAATTAAAAGATTTACACAATCATTTATTAAATGTTCGAAGCATTTTAGAAGGATTAACTAAATTTGAATTTACAGGGATTTTGTACAATATTTATAATCGCGCTGAAATCTTTTATTTTGTATTGTTTTCTTAGTATTTTTTAGAATTATAAAATGTACATACATGATGTTCTTACAATATAAATATAGAAATATTTCCGAATTGAAAATTCCCCATCCCTCTTCCTCACCGCCTAGAAAGCTGAAAATATACAAAGAAAAAACAAATCATCCTTTTTTTTTTATGTAATCAATAATGTTTTTGGAACAAAAGAAATTAATGTATCTGTAACTCATTTTAAACAGTATTACGACTAATTGCCGTATTAAAAGAATTATATAATAAGTAATTTTGATGGTACTTATAAGTACCATTTGCAGACAAAGTGTTAAAACGTGTGTATGTGGGGAAACTTGAACCAATCATTGTAAGCTGGGAATTTTAAAATGTTAATTTTTTCAATATTATCCAATATAATTTTCCGAATATTCCGAAAAAAATAACATAACAAATCGCAACAACTAAAAGCATCTACCCTATTTTCCCTCAGTGAGTGGGTACGTATTTCAGAGAGAATTGAGAAAAGACATTAAATCATAGAAATTTAAATTCCAGTTAAAACTATTACCGCAGGACTGGGAAACGCCATGCGGGTTAGCTAGTTTTTAATAACTTAGACAAGAAAATAACTTAGTTTTGGATATAAAGGTAAATGAGAAAATACTTATATTAATTTACATTTTTGGTATTATGAATTGAATTAGAAAATATTATATTAATAATATTTACATAATAAATTTAAAAAAACCTGTAACGTGTTACTAAAAGTAACTATTATGCTTTTTTTTTAGACATTTAGATTTGTGTTATAAAAGATTATCATGCATTTATTACAGATTATATTATCTTCTCTTTTTAAAGTAAGTACAGTGAAACCTCCAAATAAGGGACACCTATGGGACCGCAACTTTTGTCCCTTAAATAGAGGTGTCCCTTATTCGGAGTTTCTTATACAGTAAAACCTCCAAATAAGGGAGATCTAAGGGACCGCAACTTTTGTCCCTTAAATAGAGGTGTCCCTTATTCGGAGTTTCTTATACAGTGAAACCTCCAAATAAGGGAGATCTAAGGGACCGCAACTTTTGTCCCTTAAATAGAGGTGTCCCTTATTTGGAGGTTTCACTTTATTACTTTACCTTTCTAAAATTACTTAACAATCGAAATTAGGTTCATTTGCAAAATTAAATAAATATTTTATTTCTAGCACGCATTACATTATAAAAGTTTTTATTAATCGATTTATGTCTGTTTTGTATCACGTTAAATGTCTTTCGAAAATACGTGATACATAAAGGTTATACCATCAGGTCATTGTTATTTTAAAAAATATTTGTTAATTTACTTATTTATTATTCAAAACATACTTATTTCTTTCCAAAAAATCCACTGAAATCTGTATTAAATTATATATTCACTTCATATTCTCTTTCTTAATAATGTTTATGTTTGTAATAAATTTTACGAATATCTATTATAAAGAACATATTAGTATGCCCAAATTGCTATCTCTTTTTCATTAATAATGTAGATGATTCCCAATATAAACCAATGGAATTAAAACCAAAATTAAAGTAATTGGCTTTAAATTCTTAAATGGGTTGAAATAAATATAACACTATTCAACCGAATTATTTAATTACATATTGATATAATATGGAAATATAATCGTATTTTTATAAAAACAAAGTAATAATAGTTAATTACTGGTATGATGTTGAAAATAATTGTAATTAAAAGGAAATGACAAACATAAATGTTTTTATTAGAAAAATCCACCAGTGAAAGAGAAAGTATGTAATTTTAAAAATTATAAAAGTGATTCTCATATACAAATGCATTAAATTAAATTAAAACTGAGATGTGATTATTTAAATTTATTCCAGTAAAGTTCCAATTGTTTTAATTATTTCAAAGTTGCACTTAAATGGATTGTTAATAGAAACGCAATATAATTTTTTATTCCAGTAATTAATGAATTTATTTCAAAGAGAATGTGCTCTGGATAAACATTTAACTTTTGTCAATCAAATTGTTTCGTGTTACTGTATAATAAATATTTAAACATGATGAAATTTTGATCGTAGCAACTATGCAAAGAATACATAATATATATATGGGAAAATATTTCGTTCTTCAAACGTTGTCTACCTCCTATGGGGCTGTGCAAATATAACATTATCATTTTAGGGGGGGGGGGGGTGTTTGACAAATAATATCGTACGATATTGCTAGGGGGAGGTAGATTGTCTTTTGATATCGATATCATTTTTAATCTAACCAAAAAAAAGCATGTTTTTTGGTTCAAAAATTGCATGTTATCGTTTTTTTAGCATATTACCCATTTTTATAAAAATACAAAGTTTTTATTAGATTATGAATTTATTATAAGAATATGTAATTCTAAAATATGAAATAGCCCAATATTTTTCTTCTTCATATGTGTGTGCAATTATAATCACTGTTCGAGAAACTTTATGCAAAGTATATGTGAAATGAAGTTTTTGTTTACTATTAAACAAAAGAGAAAGAGAATGAATGTTGTCCACTTGATTTGTTGATAAAAATTTCTATCTCTCCACTCGTCTATCCTTCATGCAGGGAAAATACAACAACGCATTATTGCTGTTGAACACATTATGTAAGAAAAAGCTATTATAAAATACCTTTAAATAATAACAATTCCTTTTAAGTGTTATATGATAAAAATGATATTTTATAAGACTTCTTTTCTGTGAATCATTAACCCTTTCTGGCGCACTACTCTTTAAAGTTGGAATTTAAAGAAAAGAAAATTTAGGCAATATATTTAGGCCTAGAGGAGTACACAGGTACAATTTTGTAAAGATTGCACAAACCATTTTAATTATACAGCTGTTGTCGAAGTGGTAACTCCCCATAACTACACCATTGATAAGCGCAGTGAGAAGATCATTGCTGTGAAGCGCGTGTTAGAGTAAAATATTTTACCTATTATTTAAAAACAGTAAAATTTGATCTCTGTGATGCTGCGATCTAGAACTCATAAGAAAGATTTAAAGTAGCCATTGGAGTAGTTTTTGAAACATTCAAAGAGTTTTTATGTCTCTAAACAGGAGGAACTTTAGGTGTTGCCGACCCGGCAACACTGCGCAAGAAAGGGTTAAAGTATGTAACCAGTTTTGTATATCAATCCAAATAAAGGAGATAAATTCTAAAGATTAAAATTAAAAATAGACATTGATAACTTTATCATTACCTGGGGGGGGGGGGGATTCGAGGAATGATAACGCATGATATCTTATGGGAGGAGGAGGGGCTAAAATTTCCAAAAAGTTGATAACGTTATATATGCATACGCATAACCCCTTTCTTCCATTTTTAACCTTCTGGAAGCTGCATAATGCCTTTGATAAACGATGCATAATTCCAGATTGTCTGTGAGTATAACGGTTCCTCTGATTAAGAAAGAAGTCTCCATATTACTCATGCGCGGTAAATATGAGTGTTAACAATCTAATATAATTAAAAATGGATTTCCTCTATAAGTAAACCATTTATTTACATTGTCGATTACCGACGGTTTTTATTATTGCTAAAATTATCAGCAAGTATATCAAGTACAAAAATTGCAGCTTCATTAAACATACAAAATCAGCATATTCGTTATTTTTACTTATAATAAAGCTTAATAAGCAAAGAAATAAATGTATACATGTAATCATGTGTGATGCTGCATCTTTAATCTATGAAATGCAAAATTTATTATATTTATAATTTATTATCTTTGTAAATTAAAAAAAAAAATCTTTAAGATTAGAAGTGCTTTAAATGCTTTTGTTTTATAATTGAATCTATCGACAGAGTAAGGTAATACAAGTGGTTTTTCATTGATCTAAGTAATAAAATAACATATCATTTCAAATTTTTTCTTATAGAAAATATGACTGCATTTTAAAAAATTGAAGGAGTTTAGTTTGTGTGTTAAAAAAAGATTCCAGACATTTTTCTGGTGGGAAGGTTAGTTACTTTTAAATTTAAAATTTACTTTCCATTGTCTAAACAACAACGTCCATCAATATATGTAAAAGATTTTGCAAAGACTTCGAATGCTTGGTTGAACTGGGTGAGAGAAATTCTTATACAAAATTTACTTTTGCGACATAAAAACTAATCGGAACACCTATATCAAGCAATGATAGTCATAAATAATTAAAAAAAATATGACAAACATTTTCCTTTTACGAATAATAAAGAGCATAAATGCTGTAGACCTAATGTTAAAAATTACTAGCTGGTAACTACTTTACACATTACGCAATAGATACAGGGTGATTCTTAAAAATAGAAACAATAGACTATTTTTTTAAATATTGATTCTTTAAATAGTGAAAGCATGAGTTGGAAAGCATTGGAAAATTTCATAAAGCAGGTGCGAAATTTGATGAGATAAGCTATGACTTCATAGAAGGCTCATTCGAAAAATATATGAAAACTAATTTTTATATGGCCCCGTGCGTAAAAATTCCTAATTACAAAATTTTCCATTAACCATTCAGGTATCAAATATAAAAAATGTATGCAAATATATCCATCTTCATGTGTGCAACACAGGCAGAGATATGTCCATTTAAGTAATTCATCAGATTGTAAGGGATTGCAATTCAAGAAGCAATGTTATTTCACAAGTTCCAAGAAACATATTAAAAAATATTTTTTGACATTAAATGTTGATTTTTTGAAATGATTTATCATATAATTTGCAAATAAAATCACATTCTAAAATTTATTATAATGTCAAAAACTAGTAATGTTTTATTAATTTTTGAGCGAGATAATCTAAAGTCGTAATACCTTGAAATATTTATTTATCAAATTTCGAATGTTTTTTATTTAATTAAAGAGAAAAATATAAAATAAAACTAAATAAATTGTTTTTAAATAATAACTTTAAAGAAATTAATAATAGAAAATTTAAATATGATGTAACTTATTTTGTAAGATAATATATTTTCAAAAGGAAATATTTTTTTAATTTGACAAAACAAAATTAATGTAAAATGATAAAAACAAAAGTCATGTTCCAAGTTTGCATTTTTTTCTTTAACAATTCTTGACTTTTAAAGACTAGAAATGGTGAAAAAAAAAGACTTCATGCAGAAAAACACTTTTAAAGTTGTAATTAACTTGGCTTCTTATAAAATGATTAAATGCTTTTCTTTAACTTTTTACTTTTAAGTAAGTAACTTCGATTCAGTTTAATTTTTGTCCTTCCCATCGCTTTACTGTACTATTTAAATTTTCATAAATTTATTTAAAACAACGATTTTTCTAATATGTAGATTAAGCATTTTTAATTATTTTAGCTCTCAAAATTTATATCGTCCCAGCGAGGTAATTAAAAAAAAACTGTAATCTGAGCCCCCGACTTTAAGTTTTTTCTTGACTGGATTGGATCGGGCCTAACGTGTTCATTATGAAACTGGTTTCCTTCTTCGTAGGTCTGATCGGTGCGAAATTTTCAGTTCCAGTCTTGACCAATTCTACATTAAAATCATTATCTCTAACTAACCCGATTCATGCAAATGGCAGTAAAATTTAGCTCAGCCCAAAAATTTTTACAAAAAATACATATATTTTTAAAACGCTATTATTTTACTGTAAAATTTGAAATCCATTTTTAATGAAAAACTAAAACATTAAAATACCGTAAAACTAATTAAAGATAAATTTATTTATGACAGAACCGTGTCTTAACCAATTGCAGCGCAGAGCAAATGCATTGCTCAATGTTGAAATTATGATTGACACTGGAATTAAAAAACAACATTATTTGTAAATAGGAAAAAGTTATTTTGCTGTAATTCAATAAACCGAATTATTTTTTACGAAAATTCCGGTACCAATGTAGCGTTTGGTAATTAAAATTAAGTGGTTTCATATTTATACTACCGCGCCGCAAGGGGTTAAATAGAAAATGTGTTGATCCATGCAGACTAAATATAATAATAATAGATAAAAGAATAGACAATATTTACACCTCCTACGGAATGGAATTTGTCTGCTTTTAATTGTATTGTTTCATGTGTGATTCAGTCTAATAATCTGTCTAATAAAAAATAGATTTTTTAATTGATTTTATGAATATACTTTGTTATTATGGAAAAGACAATATCCTAATTAAAGAACTATAAAACAGATTTTAATACATCATATTATGCAATGTAAATTACATTTTTTTAAAGAAAAAATCAGATATTCTTAATATTCGCGGTAGGTTTTGCGAGATAAATTCTTTACCAGAATAATTACAGACATATTTTAAAACACATATATGCATAAATAACGCCTGCATTTAAATCAGAAATACAAATGTTATAAATACAGAAATTATAAAGACATACATACAATACCGTAATCTCAACTGCAGCGATTTGATTTTTCAATCCATTCTAGTTTCTTATATTTATTGTATGATTTCTTAATAATTATTGTATGTACTTTTATAGGTATGCTGTTTCTCTCAATATGTTAAAGAACATATCAATATTAAAAATCATGAATGTCTTTTTCACGGCAACAAATGAATTTAGTGAAAGTCCCACATATGTTTCCCTAGTATATTATTATAAAACTACAAATGTAATTCTAAAAATAGTCAACCGAACAAAAGAAAAAAATTAAAAATATTAAAAATATTTAACAATTTTGTAATAAAAAAACATCTTTTTTGTACAAATAGAATGAACAAATACAATAAAAAATTCTCTTTATTATATCTGAAGGTAAGTCCATTCAATGAATAGCATTGATTTCTGTAAATAAAGAAAACTTTACAATACTAGTCAAAGTTAGTATGCATACTTATTTATATATTAAAGGTCTATGTAATATGTATATTTTTTGTTGAATTACTAATTCCCTATCAAGTATTATTAGGAATGATTTTTTAAAATTTATATTTTTATAGCGTCTAATATCGAAGTTCAACGAATATGCATTGTTAAGAAATCATCGTTAAGATATACGAGTAATATTAACTAATGAACTACTCGATAGTTAATTTAATAATGTGGAATTAAATTAGTTGTCCGCTTTAATTTATATATAAATTTATATTGTGAGTATCGTGCCTTTTTTATTTTGTAATTTTAAATTAGTGAGATATGTAACAATTCGGTTACCGAATATGCAATCAAAAGTTTCTAAATCACAAGAAAAATCTTTAAAATGTTAAAATAATCTGTTAGCTGTTTCGTCCAATTTCAAAATTTTCAATACTTTGTATTGAAATGAAAAAATTCGGAAATTTCTTCTTTCTTATGTTTGTGGAATTCTAACGACGTAATAAGTTTATTTAACATATTTATTTCTTATTTCTAACTATATTTAATCCGTTCAAAAAAAGAAAAAAAAAACTTTTTACGTTTCATGGGAGTTGTGGTATATTTAATTAAAAGTTTAAACTTTTATTTCGAAACATTCACGTGTAAAGTTCCAAATTGCCAGCTGACCAAATTTTGAAGTTTTCAAAAACCTTAATTAATTTAATATAAAGATCATAGTTTAGAAATATTAGATGCAATATGTAAATAATATGGTAATTAATTTTTTTAATTAGATTAATAAATTTTTTCTTTCTAAACCTCTATATTATAAATACAATCATCTGAGTAAATTTTATCGCTTAGGGAAAAAAATATGCATAAATATATCGTCACATGTATAATTCGAATTTCATTTTATAAACGAAATTTAGTTTGATTCTAAAAACTCGACAACAGGGTGTTCCATAAAAAGTTAATTTATCAATCGAAAATGCGCGAAAATAATTCGACGTGTTAGTGTAGTTTAAGCTATAAAAATTTGAATTGTTGTTGGAAAACTAAATAGTATTAATAGCTTAATCAGAAATTTATTTTTGAATGTATGTTTTTATCCTATTAAATACTGAAATTGAACTAAAGTACATTGTTAAAGAAAAACATCTTTAAGATGTTTTTAACTATGTTTGTTCCTTTGTTGATACATTTTATTTATTGACATGTGGTATAATCTATGGATTCTAAAATAATAAAGAATGAGTAGTATGAAGAAAATCAACTATTTAAATTTTATTTTAATACTCTAGAGCTAAATTTGTTTTCAGATTTCATTTAAATATTTGAAAGTAAATTTTTAATTTAAGTATTGTCTTTTTATTCTAATTTTTAATTCTTTTTCATATATTATCGAAATACAAGATGGCCATAATTAAACTGGCGGTACTCAGAGTGTTCTGTAGCGCGAAGCTCTGATTGTGAGAATGGCACAAAATTTCGTAGGAAGATTAAAAAAAAAACGGGAAACGAAGGATTTCGCGAAAAAATTTGTTCAAAAGTCACCACCAGGTGAATATGTTTCGCTGTGCATTCGAAAACGAGAGTTTCAAAAAATTAAGAATCAATACTGAAAAAAAAACCGTTTATTTAATTAATTTAGCAATTTAATCCAAGCTCAAAATAGTAACAGGTTATAAAAAGCTAATAATTTACATAAACACTGCTAAAGATTCTTTATCTGCAATTTCACTTATAGTGTATCAAAGAATGCAACAGCAGAAAAAGCTCTTTATTCATATTTCATGTTAAATCTTCCGGCCCAGCTTGTTCGGCTTTAATAGGTAGTGTGCTACTGTTAGAAGCAATTTCATCGAAAGCTATCTTTCATAATGTCATCTTCTTTAGTCGAGCAAGCTGTACTAGTCAAATTATTTTACCTCAACCAGTTGAACCAGTGCAATGCTCCAGCCGCTCTTATGCTTTTAGAAACCACACACGCACACAAAAAAAAGCGTAAAGGTAACGGTCCTTTCTCAGTCAGTGGTTTAAAAACAATGATCGGAGAAGTTTGAGAAAACAGATTCCCTAAATGTTCAGTCACGCAGATTACGAAAACCCATATCACTGGGTACAATCGAAGAAGTGGCAACGGCAATTGTTGACTGACATCAGACAATATTGCTACCTCTTCCAGCGCTTGTGGGATAGATCGGAATCTAGACATGCCTTTTTGTACGATATGGAAAATCCTACTAAAGATTATTCATTTCTATCTGTACGAAATCAGCCGTGTACAAAAGTTACGTCACATCGACCATGATAAGCGATTGACTTTTGCTTTTACTTTTCTCGTCAGAATGGAGTTGGATGATGCTTGGCCGTGGAAAATCTTATAGGAATATGAGGCCCACTTTTACTTCCTTGGAACTTGTTATGTATTTACCAAGACGTTAGAGATCGTGAAAAAAGGACTACAACTTTCACTCCCATGCTTTACTCCCATGATGCTTATTATTATTCTTCTATTCTATGTTCTTGAGATGTGTGTATGTTTTTTCTGCGTGAAGTTATGTGATGTCTAGTAATAAATGTATGTTAATTATTATTAGAGTATTATAATTCGACGTACCCGAACACAAACATGACAGAACTGTAAGTACCAAGAACTGCCGAATTAGGGATAACAAGTCACCAAAAGCATTTAAGCAAATTCCTTTGCATTCATCAAAGATCTGTTGGGTATGGTTTCACCGCAAGTATGATCATAGGTCCATTCTTCTATGAGGACATTAATTTCACAGGACCAGTAACTTGTTCTATTACCGGAGACAAATATCATTAAATAATGAACAACTTTGTTATTTCGGCACTTCAGCTAAGAGAGTGTCTGAAGAAAATCATTTTCATGCAAGATGGAGACCTTCCATACTTTGTGAGTACAGTAGCTGCTACGAAAGAAATATACAACAGAAACAGTCATTAACCGCTTTTTTCCAACAGGATGGCCACCTCGGTCCCCTGATCTAAAACCCTGCAACTTTTGGCTATATCCTAAAGTCCAAGTTCTATCACGGAGGTATCCATGACCTGTTTATGTTGAAAGATAACATATCGCTAACTGTACGGGAGATTCCTGCAGACATATTATTCTCTGCTATTGTAAATGCTGTATACAGAATGCAATATGTGGTCCAAAAAGGGCGGACCTGAGTTGGTAGTGCTAAATAAACCGTAATTTTATTTCAGTATCGATTATTCTTTTTTGAAACTTTCTTTTTAAAATACACAGAGCCACACATTCCTCTGACAGTGACTTTTGAAAATAAATTGTTTTTTCGCGGAATCCCTCGCACCCCGTCTTGTTTAATCTTTCTACTAAATTTGGTGCCATTTTTGTAATCAGATCGCGCTTCAGAACCCTTTGACAGGGAAGGTCTCCATACTGGGCATACTCAGATTTTTTTGAAAAAAAAATAATTAAACTACTTATGTATGTAATAAAGGATCAGTGAAAACTAGCTTCGGAATCACATTAGGAAGTATGTAAAAAAAATAAAATACTTTCAAATATTTGGCGTGAAAAGACGAAAGTGTCAATCGATTTGGCAAGCAGCACTTTTCCTCGCCAAAAGCAAACGATTTTAATGTAACTGAAAACTTTTGTATTTTTAGAATCCGTTTAATTGGTATTTAATGAATTTAAACATAAACAATGAGAGAATTTAATATATTACATGCATACATACATATATATATATATATTAAATTGCATACATATATATTATTTGTTGCTATAGTTATTTGATTTGCCTCTGGAAAAAATATTTTCATATATAAAAAAATTCTTATTCATTAAAATTATTTACATACATTTAAGCTTATTCAAAAGTAAAAGCGAGATGTTTCCATAGCAACAAAATCGAATTGACAAGGATCAACTGGACTTTGAACTTGAAACAATTTTAATTAATTTAAATAAGAATTTCGTTTTAAATCTCAAATTTTGATGGTTAAATTTAGATATAAATATATATAAATATCAATATAACGAAATTACACTTAAAACAAACTAAAACTGACAAAACCAAAGATATTTAATTTATCTAAACACTTTGAACCTGAAACTTTATTCCTTTAAAATGCATTCGGCATTTAAAAAAAAATCTTTTTTGAAATTTCTTTTCATCGCAAACCGATGATAAATCGCCAAATAACGAAATTTCCGCTATTTTTTTACGGGCAGGGTACGGTGATTCCGCCGAATTTTTTTTTATAAACGTATATATCCTCATAAGAAGAACATTCTGTAGTTTTTTTAGATTTTTTGGAGTATGCCCGTATGGAGACCTTCCTTGTGAGTACTGTCAGTTTAATTATGGCAACCTTGTATTTAACAATTTAGTTATCAAATTTGCAATTAAAACCTTCAAAAGCATAAGAAAAAGTTTTTAAAAATAAAAATGATATGCCAGCTATTTTGTTGAACTTTATTAAACTTAACTTTGAACTTTATTGAACTTGTTGAACTTTATTATATTATTTTCTTGAAATTATTAAACAAATAAACGCTCTGTAATATTCAAAATAAACACTTTGCATTGCTGCGTTAAAAGCTCAAAAGTTGTTTCTCACTTATGTTTGCAAAACTTTAACGACTTAAGTGATTTATATAACATAATTATCACTTAATGTGCTAAGTAGCGTGTTTAATCTCGTTAATGAAATTAAGATTTTCACGCTTTGCGTGAATCGTAAGATATTTAATTAAAAGTGAAAATTTTTATTTCAAAACATACAAAGTTCTGAATTTCAAGCTGAGCAAATCTTAAAGTTTAGAGAATAGTTCAGAAATTTTAATTGATATAAAAATCATAGTTTAAAAATATTAGTTGCGAAATGTTAATAATATGGCGACTAAAAATTTACTCGATTATATTTGTTATTTTTTTTTTCAATCTCGATATTAAAAACACAATCGTTTTTGGAAACAGACACATACTCCTTGTTCTTTTATTTTCATAAATATAATTTTTAAATGCGAAACAATCAAACGAATAATTTCTATAGATCATATTAACGAAAGCCTTATTGTGTATGCTTTTAATAAAAGGCTTTAGTAATAAATAATAGTTCATTGATCGCTACTAAAAAAATCTTTCCTATTATTTTAAAGGAGCTATTAAAATCCTAATCAATATTAGATTTTACTTATTAGAAGGAAAATTTATTATTATTATTTCTCGTTATGTAAGAAATTGATGTTACTAAAAATAACACACATAAAAATACAAACAGGTGAAGATTAAATCTGATAAAAAAAAAAAAAAAAAAAAAAAAAAAAATATATATATATATATATTTTATGCGGTTCTAAATCATTATATTGAAAAAATTCAATTTTTCGTGTTTTTATAATGTTTTTAATAGGATAGAAATGTATTGAATGATAAAGGATAACGTTTTTAAATATGGAGATAAGTGCCATTTTTAAAAATGGTTTAATCAGATTAAAATTTTACGTTTTATAATGTATTTAATTAGATACTCCTAGAAACAAATTTATGTTGCAAAGTATTCTTGTCATCCGCTTAATATTGTCAAGGAAATAAAAAATTTCTTTCTTCTAACATTTTTTGTTTAAATGAATATTCTAAAAATCACAAATACTTTATTCACTAAAAAATTTAATTAAAGGGAATTTTATAAAAGAATTTTTTCTTTAAGGAAGGAAAAGAAAGTGTAATTAAAGGATATTCTAATGTATTATATATTCATAGGTATATATATACCAAATGGGCAAAAAATTCTCAAAACCAGTGAAAATTACCGAAATAAAAATGGTTTTTATGTCTAGCGTTAGTAGGTCACGAGGAATTTATTAAAACAGAATAAAATAATTAAACAATAACAACCGATAGGCGATACTGCCGTACAGAAAACAAAGAAAAGATACGCCAATAAGGAACAGAATGTCTTTAAATCGCTTGTCATAATTGTATGTGTTCCGAATGACCAGCGCTATAGCGAATAGCACGTTGTAAGTAAGTCATAAATCCAGTAAAGACACTGTGCAGCAGGTCTGGATGTACACGTGATACACATTACACTTCTTGATGGATCGTATCCTTCAGTTCCAACTGATCATATGCACCGTTCGTATACAAAAAAATGTTTAAATATATCAGTAACCAAAAGTCTACCGATATCAAATGAGATAACCTAAAAGTGCTATTGCACGTAGAAATTTCAAACGACAAAAATCGCCTGCGTTTTTTTTTTTTTTTTTTTTTTTTTTTTTACTAAGCATTTCATTGGCTGTTCGAGAAAAGGCTTTACAATCATCCGGATTCCCAGGCATTTGATTGGCTGTTGCTGGTGACTCCCTTGGTTTCATGCGTCAAAGACGCTCCGACACAAGATAGTTGCTTGCTTTCAGAGTGACTCCCCTGGAGCCATAGGATAACACAGAGACGTCTGAAATTTGAAGCGACTTTGACCCCTCGTGTAAAGTGCTATTACACGAGCACTTAAAGTCGCTTCAAATTCCAGGCGCCTCCATGTAATCCTAGGGCATCAGGGGAGTCGCTTCAAAAGCAAGCGACTCCCCTGGTGCCCTAGGGTAACATGCACACGCCTGGAATTTTGACCACTGGTGTAATAGCACCGGAAGAGGCCGTGAAAACCCAGTATCCTCAAGCGTTGCAGTGTCGTAAAACCGCCGAATAAGCTTTAGGAAGCTTTTAAAGACTCCTTATCTAGTCCTGGCAATCTTCACAACATATAATTTATAATATGAAAACATCATTTTAAAATATCAAATTATTTATAGTTTTCTAAAAGTGATAAATTAAAACAAAACATGAATTTCCCTAAAATTTGGAAGGAAGTGCTTTAAAGGATTTTAAAACAGTAATATATAATATTTCACGTTAACAAAACTTTTATTATTTTTTAATTTTCCAATTTGTTTTACTATGCTTATGTTCACGCGATTTTGTTTTCCTGTTTATAATTCCTAATTCGAAGTTATTTTAGCGAAAATTTTCTCTTGTTGTTTTTGAAAAAGATGCCATTAGAGCACACGAAACATGTAAAATTACAAGGAATTTTGTCATTTTTGTTTTCATTTATCACTTTTAGCAAACTATAAATAATTTATAATTAAATTACTCAAGACAATGATTGCTGAATCTTGGTTCACGTAAAATAATTAAACTGACAAAGAAATTTCCATCACCCTCAACATCCTTGTTCATATACATTCTTTACAATAAGGAAGTGATATTAAATTAGGGGTGAAAATTCTTATAAACGATTTGTAAGGATTAGCATAGACTCACACATACAAATTGACACAGAATTTTGTCGTATATATGATTAATTTTTTAAGATATACTATTTTATATATTTGATAATTTTTAGTTACTAATTACTCCGAAAGATTAGAAAAAAAGCACTGTAGGATTAATTACTTAATTTATATCATTCGCTTAAAATTATTTTTAAATTAATGATTTTGTTTCTAACATTAATCAAAATTTAAATGCAACTTATAAAAATTTTATTCATTCAAAGAAATATTAATTGCACAAGGAAATAGTAATTGTTGAACAAATTTTTACGATGAGATAATTTTTTATGAAAAACTAGTCGTTGGTGGCCACCGTAATACTTACCCATCAAGGATATGCATAATATAAAGTATGAGAATAAAACATGTGTGAACTATTTATAAAATGCAGTGCAATTCCAAAACATAATTTAAACACATATTTAAATATTTTTAATACATACTAATACTATATTAATGAATTGCGATGAGCCAATTTTGACAAAATATAGAAATTGCCAAACTACTCAAGTAGTACCGAATTGCGTAAAAGAAACATTATTATAAAAATAATAATCATAATAACCAACAATTTACTGTGTAGGATTAAGCGTTTCATTTCTAATTAAAATATATCTTTGAATTGAAATTTGAATGAAATACAGGGTCTTGAAAAATGGAAAAATGTGGCAAATAGGATTATAAATATCTCGGTAACTAATAATCCGATTTACTTCATTTTTATGCAAAATTGCTGTTATTTTATTGCCTTTTACGTCAATTCCTTAAATGAGGAAAAAAAAGATCGAGAATTATTATATACCTTTTATCACAACGAATTTTTCTAAAGTCCGAAAAAATAGTTCCCGATAATCGAGGCTATTGATATTAAATAGGCTTCGTCCCATTCTTACATATTATAAGTATATACAAAATTTCAAGTCTCTATCTAAATTTGTTCCGGCGTTTACAGTCACACAGAAAGACGGGCAATTTTTTTTCTAAAAATATGTTTTTCAGAATCTCCAGTGTCTAAAACGTGTATATCTGTAAATAAATCGATTTTCAAAACGATTGCAAGACTTACCCTATACTACGTATGATGGGTAAGTACTAAACTTTTTTAATACACACATTTTGTATAAACACAGATAATGCTCAAAAGAAGAAAATAAAATTTTGTGACTTGTATGCCTTCAAGGAAAGTCACTTGTTTAAATAATAAAACAAAATGAATGATTTAGACAAATGAAATTCCAAATAATATTAATAATTTTTAGTGGATTACATTTAAAAAACAGTTTTTTTTAATCAAAAGTTGCTTATAGAAATTTCTTGAAACAATAAAATTAGAAATATTTAATATTACGTTGATATGACTAACAAGAAAAAATATTTATGTGGCTTTTTATATTATAAAACTAAATTAAAAGTATTTTAGAATAACTGTCATAACAAAAATAAATTTAAATCATACGATATCTTCAAAATTCATTGCTATTAAAATATTTATCGGATTTATCTGCACGGAAATTCATTCGGAATTCGCAAGCACTTTATTTTACTGTGTTATCATCAAATCAGCTGTTACCGCAATTCACAGGAAACATTCCGTTATCTAAATTTATGCATATTTCATATGCAGTTTATCTTAGATCTGACTATTTGCAATGATTTCATAGAAATATATCGCATGGGAAATCACGTAATCAGCATTTTCTCTAAATACTTTAGAACATGAATGTCGGGAATATTTTTATTAGTTATTTTTATAAATTATATTTTTCCAAACATTAGAGTTACAAATGTTCCACATATAAATTATATTAGACGCACTCCTCCTGCTTACCCCTCCACTTTTATTATTTTGTACGTCATATGTCTGGAATTGTTTTCTCTATTTTTGTAAGAATTAAATTGCAATGCTGAATAGCTATATGAGGAAATATGTTTATTTAGATGGACTTTATTATCTAAAGCATTTATATGTTTATGCCATATATAAATTTTATGATTTGTAGATAAATAAAATAATCTAATAAGTACAACTCCAAATTTTGTTTCGATGAAAAATAACAAAAATATTAATAGATATAAATTAATATTTTCATTATTGTAACTATTATTTATATATATATATAAAACACTACATTACCTACAAATATGTACTCATATAAATTCACATTACAAAATGGTACACTTATAAAGATAATATATTTAAAACACATTTAAAATTATCAACGTTCATTCGTTTCTACGAATGTCGTCAGGATACAATATAAAGATAATAAATATAATTTAAAGTACATGGAAACTAAATGTGTACTAAAGTACAAGTAAAGTAAATGTAAACACATACATCCACGATCATAGTTGAATTGAGATGAGATTACGTAAATTGCTTAATTATTTATAGCATATTGTGCCAGATTTTATGAACGGAGTATGATAAATTATCGTTACAAGCTCGCGGCCCGAGCTTAATGATTTTAATGGATTCTAAAATTTTATTGCGATATGGATTTTTGCATGGAATAGTAATTTTAGCTTCAGCAAAAACAAAATTATTTTTGTCGAAGCTAAAACTACAATTCCATGCAAAAATCCATATCTCAATAAAATTTTAGAATCCATTAAAATCATTAAGCTCAGGCCGTGAGCTTGTAACGATCATTTATTATATTCTGTTCATAAAATCTGGCACAATATGCTATAATTAATTGAGCAATTTACTCACTCTCATCTCAACTTAACTATGCTCGTGGACGTATGTGTTTACATTTTGAAACTTTAAATTACATTTAACATCTTTATATTGTATCCTGACGACGTTCCCAGAAACGAATGAAACGTTGATAATTTTAAGTGTGTTTTAAATATATTATTTTTTATAAGTGTACCATTTTGTAGTCTGTATTTATTTTAGTACATATTTGTAGTATAATTTATGGAGCAATTGTCCAATTCATAATCATTACATCACCTGTAATTACGACTAAAATTCATTAGTTTCCTAATCTATGACATGCATAAACTTTAAATATTCACTGTACAACAAAACGGTTTGGATGCACGATCTGTCAATATTTTGAAGTATAAATTTCTCTTAATATATGAAATCATATGGACTAGAAATCTATTTTACTTACTTTTTTTAATTATTTAAAATATATTTATTTAACCTGGAAAAAAATATGAAAGGATGACATTTTATGGGCAGAATAATACGAGAGACATTTTTTCAATACTGAGTCGTTCCATGTGTATGCTGTCAGGTTGCAAATCCTGGGCAGTGGCATTAGTTATTTTTTTCATATATTTTAATTATAATTTAGTTATGTAATTGATTACTTTTTCTTTTTTTGAACTCAAGACCCTAAGTATCCCCCCCACCCATCCCCCGATTTTTATTTTTTTTTCACTGCTGACAAAAGAAAAGAATCGATCATATATCTCATATGTTATGTCACCTGGGATATAGGACATAAGTCACGGACTCATCGGCAAAAATTCATCGTATCATCCTAACGTCGTAAACGAAATAGCGAGATAAAATCAATATCGTCATTTCTACATGGAAAGGAAAATAAATCAGAATTGTTTTTTCAAACTTTCAACCATAAAAACACATATGAATTATGAGAGATAACCTGTTTTTTCTTCAAGGCGTGAAACAACCAGTCCTTAATGTTCTTCGTAAGATTTATACTTTGATCATTAAAGATGTAATATGACACATTTATAATCGATGATATGTTACCCTTTAGCTACATTTTGTGCTTAAAAAATGTAAAAAAAAAATGACATGGATTCAGGGCCGTAGCTAGAATTGAACAATAGGGGGGGGGGGGGGGCTCATATTTTTTTTTTCTCTCTCTCTGATGGAGAAAGGTAAATTAGTGCATATTCACATTGTAGGTACTATGTTTTTATTAAACTGTTGTAATAACTTCATTTCATGCTAAAAAAAGAATAGGATGATGAAAATTTTAAGTGTATAACTGGTGAAAAATTAAACATCATGTTAGCTTCATACGTACAAATAGGATGAGGGAGTGTTGAAAAACTTATTTTAGATACAATTTAGTAATTCTGCAAAACTGTGAAAGGGTCTCAAAACTAAATTAGATTTTTGAACAGAATTTCAATTGTATTTTCATGGCAGAAATTCATACAGTAAACTTGGAATATGTTCCAGGGGGGGCTCAAAATATTTTAGGGGGGGGGCTGAGCCGCCCATAACGCCCCCTTAGCTACGGCCCTGCAGGGATTTCTCAGATAACTATTTGTTATTTAAGACATAAAACATTCTAATGTTTTAAATATTTAAAAGCAATAAATACTGGAAAAAATATAAAACCACATAGTTAAAAGTGACAAATACTTAACAGTTGCACGGTGATTTTTTGAGAATTAATTTATTATTTACATTATCCATTTATATAAGAGAATCTTAAAAATTATTAATTTGTTGATTTTTCGAAAAAAGGTCTATATACTATTGAACAAGCCGTTCGAGACATATTCCGGGAGGTTGCGAAACCTGGACCGCTGCGTTAGTTACCCTTTTTCAGAGATATTTTAGTGATATTTTATTTAGGTGATTAATTATTTTTTTTCTTTCTTGAACTCGTGACCAGGGTTCTCGCTGGCTTTTGATCAACATTAGCAATTTGGCGAAAAAGAAATAAAAAACATTATCCAAATGAAAAAAAGAAAAAAAAACATTCGCAAAATATATTTGACGTGAAACACTGAAAAATCTGTTTTTAACCTCTTATTGTATCCGTCTTTTCGATGCGTTTTAAAATATTCTTTTATTATTGCTCAAGAAAAAGAAATATAACTATACGCTACATTAATTATTAAAAATAAGTGCATTCTAAATGTCTAAATATTGCAAACATTCCTTTAGCGGTAAATTGATGATTTATGCGATTTTGACTATAACCAATAAATAAAGTTGATGATTTGCCAATGGTACTTTTGTATACAACTAATAAACACCAATGTAATGGCAAATTCAACGACACATTTCAGCAAAAATTTCTCGATTTGTCGATTGATGCTACTAATTTTATTTTTAAATTTACCGGCGTATATAGAGTGATAAAAAGACAATAGTGAAATACTTATATACTGTTTTTTGTGTCTTTGGCTGTTGCTAAACTGGATTGGTGTCAAGTTAGTACTTCTATAAATAATAATTTAAACGGCATGGTCCAATTGAAGATGAAAAGCGACATCAACCATTCACTAATGTGGATAAGAATCTAAATGCTATGCACAAAAAGGGCAGAAAATGAGCTCTAGCAATTTGGCGAATCTAATAATTCATTTACTCGCCAAATAAAAACTGTTGTCACAATTTGGCGCAATGGCGAGCAGCGGCGAGAAGCCTGCTCGCGACCCTAAATATTAGTCCCCCATTTCATTTATTTTTTTTTTCAATGCTGCCAAACGAAATGAACCTTATCATCTATCTCATATGTTATGTGATCAAGAATGTAGGACTTAGTTCTCGGGTACCTGGGCAAAAACTCTTCGTATCGTCGTATCATCGCAAACGAAATAGCAAAATCAAATCAATATCGTCAGTTTCCTATACAATCGAAAAATAAAACAGATTTCTTTTTAAAACTTCCAACCATAAAAACACATATGAATTATATGAGAGATAACTTTTTTTTTTCTTAATCTGTTTAATTTGATAATTTCGGAAAAAAAATCTATATTCTTTTTAAAAAGTGAGGTAAAACTTTCTTGTTTTCTATAATACTCTCTGGACTTAAAAACGATTGAAAATATTCATTTGATGCATTCTTTAAGCATAAAAAGAAATTTAATGACATTATTAAAAGAATAGTTAAAGAACTGCAGATTATAGTCTTAAAAAGAGTTTTTAACTATTCCAAAATTTGTATTTACAAAAGAGATTAAAAAATTGAGTGGATAAAAATTGTTAAAAATTTAATTTATTTGGAATTAAAAGCTACAATTTTAGCCAAATTCGACTTTTTCCTGCTTTATAAAAAGATTTAATGATGCGTTATTTCAAAGTTTCAAACTTTAAATATGTCTTATACGAATAATTTTTAAAATGTTTTTAAATTTTTTTCTTTGAGAATTATTAAAAGAAAAGAATAAAAAGTTAAATGATTTTATCTTATGCCGAGTTTTTAATCAAATATTACGCATTAACGTTATAAAATCCCTTAAAAGTTAATTAAAAACATATACAGTTTAATAATTTTTTACTTTGTTACTATTTACATTTACATTTTCCAACATAGTTAAAAAGTAAATTTATCGGGAAATATTTTTTATATAATACTTTTTTTCTCTCAGAATTTCTTTAAATTTTTTAAATATAATTTAATTTAAGATTTTCATACTATTTCCAAATATTTTTCTAGATTTTTAAATTTTGAATATGTATTTGCTTGAATCTATGTTCGGGATAGTAATAAATGCATTAATGAACATTTGTATATATCTTACCATATCACCGATAATCATCCAGATGACATCTATTATTGAAAATTCCTCAAAAATAACATTTTTTTGTGATGATGCGTTTGTTACGTCACCCACTGATACTTAATTCGACGACTATCTGTACTTTTAATGATGTTTTAGCTGCTTATTAATTATTTTATTTGCTAAACATAATTAAATATTTAAACAACAGCTTCATGATTTTTTCCCCTAGATTTTGCGATATATAGTTAAGAATAAAGCTTAGTGTACTATATAATTTCAATATTTCTTTATTACGTGCAGCATTTCATACATTCAATTATTCATAGTAAGTTTTTGGATGCACATCCCAAATGCACATGCCGCACATTGCCCACAATTGTTTTCGATTTCAATATAAATAAATTAATATCCAGGATTTTGCTCTTTTTAGTAATTTACTTTAATTTTATTGTTGAAAGTTAATGTTGATTGCCACAACCTTTAAAATATACTTTTATTATTAATATTATGTATATTATTACACAACAAGAATGCAATTTTTCTTTATCAATTCCGGAATTAAACACACACACACACACACCAAAAATAAATAAATAAATAAATAAATAAATAAAATCAGCAAAACTTGCTAGAAATCAGCAAAACTTGCAAAGATATTAAAATCTAAAATTCGTGACTTAACCATTTACCCGTGCTTCTTAACGAAGATTCATTGACTCTATATGGATAGAAGATAGGGGACCATCAACAAATTGTCCGTTATTAAAAATCCGTTTAAGAAAGTGTCTCTCTTTTGAACATGAAATAGCAGCGTATAGTTTTTACATTAAACCTGCTTTCAAGATATGCTGTCGGTCTTCACTGCTCGAAATATTCAGGTTGGTTCTTCAGACGGACACACAGTAAAATGAATTCGGTTCGTACTGGAAAAATATTAAAATCTTCACTTAAGCCCGGTTCACTATAACTCAAATTTTACAAAACACAGTTATTTACATCGATATGGTTAAAATCTGTTTAGTATGTTAAAAATGCGACCAAAAATACTTATTTTTGTTTTTCACTTTCCATGTTTGTATTCTTCATTTTGATAAAAGCTCAAAAGACTGTGCTATTTATTTTTACTTTATTCTATCTTTACAAGGAGAAATGAGTGGATTCGAAATTTTTTTCGAAATCCGGTTTCGACTGATTCTTACGGTTTCAGGGTCAGGGAACCCAAAAAACATGTTTTCACAAAATATCTATCTGTTAGTCTGTGAGTCTGTCAATCTGTCTGCTTGTATGTGACAAAATTTTTGTGGGCTCTCTATCTCGAGAACTAATGCACGGAAACTCACAAAACTTTAGATTCTGTGAGATCTTGTTATAAACTAGATCTGATTAGTTTTTGCTGTATATCGCTCAACAGGAGAACAGCAGCTAAGCTGCATTATTCACAATTTCCACAATAGACATATCTCAAGAACTAGCACATGGATTTCCATAAAACTTTAGTTTAAGTTAGTACTTGACATAACATGGTGCTGATTACGTTTTGGACTACTTTAATTTTATTGTTGAGAATTAACACAGTGATTACCGCAACATTTTGAAATTTATTATTATTATTATTATTATCGTTATTATTATTATTAATATTATACAGCAAGATTTCAATTTTTCTTCATCACTTTCGGAATTAGACACACACACACACAAAAAAAAAATCTCCAAATCTGCGAAACTTGCCAAAATATTAAAATCTAAAATTCGTGACTTAACCATTTACTCATGCTGATTACGCTTTGGAGCAAATCGCTCAACAGGTGACTCTGCCATGCTTCATTATTCGTGATTATTTCAATAGCTATATTTCTAGAACTAATGCACAGGATTCCACAAAATTTTAGTTTCTGTGAGATTTTGATATAAACTAGACCTGATTAGTTTTTGGTGTATATTGCTCAACAGATGGCACTGGTATGCAGTATTATTTATAATTTTCACAATAGCCATATCTCAAGCACTAGTGCATGGATTTTCATAAAACTTTGGATTTCGTTAGTACGTGATATACAATGGAGTTGATTACGTTTTGTTGTAAATCTCTAAACAGGTAGTGCTGCCATGCTGCATTATTCGTGATTATCACAATAGCTCTATTTCAAGAACTAGTGCACGAAATTTTCCCAAACTTCAGATTCAGTTTATCTCTAATATAGTTTAGTGATGTTTAGTTTTTGGTGTAAATCACCTTATAAATGGCGCTGCTATGCTTTACAGGTCACGATTTCTCAGTAAATGTATCTCAAGAACTAATGCATGGATTTTCATCAAGCTTCAGATTCAGTTAGTACATGATAAATAACTGATCTTGATTAGTTTTTGGTGTATATCATCCAACATGTAGCATTATTCCTCAGAAAAATTTTCAGATTTTGCCATAGGTATATTACAAAAACTAATGCACGTATTTTCATCAAACTTAAGACTCAGTCATAAGTTGACGTAGTTTGCTGACTAGATTTTGGTTTAAACCACCTAATCGGTTGCGCTGCTTTGCTGAATTTTCAAAGAAATATTAAGCTGCGTAAGATAGAAGAAAGTTTTGTGATTGCCGTACACTGTAAAAAAAATCTAAGTAAAATTACGGACAAAAGCCGGCAGCAGAGATTCCGGACAGTATCCGTAAAAAAATATTTAGACCGTAAATCAACAAATTACCCGTAATTTTACATTTTAGCAAATGCATAACTAGCCCGTAAAAAAAGTAGTATTGTCCGTAAAAATACAATGCCAAGTTGCCCGTGAAAAAAAGGGCATGGCCTGTAAAACTACAATGCCAGGATGGCCGTGAAAAAAAGGACATTGCCCGCAAAATTATAATGCCAGGATGCCCGTCAAAAAAGGGGCATTGCCCGCAAAACTATAAGATGCCCATAAAAAAAAGGTGCATTGACTGTAAAAATACCAAGATATCTCTGAGAAAAGGGATGTTGCCCGTAAAATAATACAAATTCTGCCCATGAAAAAAAAAAGGGGGCGATTGTCCATAAAATAACAAAACACATACATTAGGATACCTCATTAAAGAAAATGCATTGTCTGTAAAATTACAAAAAGTATCATTCAGTGAAATTAATATAAATTTCCATACAGTTATCCAGTATTAACCCATTCTCTTTTGGACTCGGGGGGGGGGGAGGAAAAAAGGGGGCACAAATCATAAAATTATAGGGTTTTTTAAATAAAATCTTTAATGGGGATTGCCATATATATACCAACTGAAAATCCATAATAGATTTAAAAGAGGAATATAGATAATTCACAACACTAATAAACAAAAATTTTCACAGGAGTACTTATGTTTTCGCAATATTTGAACAAAACATTCATAACTTATATTATAAAACTTGTATATTCAAAACCTAATTTTCCAAGGTTTTAAGGTACACTTAGCAGGCAGTTTGTAGGTTTTTTTTTTTTTTCAAATAAAAGTTTAATTCTATTAAAGGAGAGCATTCTCATTCATTTACTATAGTAAATTGCATTTTTATTCAATTACAAGGTTCTCATTTTGGTGTTGTTGCATTAATAACTTATGTTAAAATACAATTTTTAGCTTTCCAAAATTTACCATCACACACTTTAATAGTGAGAGTGGCGGAGCATTTAAAAACTGATAAGATAACAAACCTTCGTGTGTTTAGATAAAAGTCTGATATGTAAAATGAAAATAGAAAACTAGTTACTTTAATATTAAATTTCAGGGGTTGATCCGGGCAAAATTTGGGCTCCACAAAAAACTATTTGATAAAATAGGCTTCTTCACAAAATAATTTTAATAAAACAGACCCTTTCACAAAATTCTTTTATGCCATTTTTATAAATACTGTTTTAAAATCTAATTTGTACACAAAAACATGTCATAATTTTCAAAAACTTAGCAAAGGAATTTTTAAAAATATATATTTTAGTTTTTAAATTCCTTGTTCAAATAACGAAGTCAACTTCCATTACAAAATGTTATTTTCACAAAAATAACTTTTCTTTTTCACAAAATGAGCCCCAAGAATAAAAACCTGCATCAACTCCTAAACTGAAAAAATTATGATTAGTAATATCAGTTTAGTAGCTGTACTGCTATTGCTCCCTCTCCTCCCTTCCAAGCCCCTTATAATAATAGAGAGCAGCTTTTTTAAGATACACAAATGCTAATTTATTATTTCATTTTTTATGTATTACATATTTACTAAATACTAAATTAAACAAAAGTAGTCCATTTTTGATTTAACAATGATTCATAATCCTACACGCATGGGTGCAAGAAACTCATCTATGTCAAGACTGAAATCTTATTGGTCTCTTTTAATAAAAGAAAGTGATTAAATGTTCTTGATGGTAGAACCACTATTATTTAAGTGCATAAGGTAGAATTTTGAGTCAGTCAAAAATCTCTTCAACACTGAAATCAAACCTGAGATTGAAGGTCTTGCACCCATGTCCCACGGTCCTTGATCTTGTGTACACAGATAATACATACTATATTGTTTACGAGATTTTAGTGAAAATTGATTAAACTTGGGAATGTTTGAAGATGAAATTATTACAATGGTTCTGTTTTATAAATTATCATACAATAAATAAAAAGAAAACATGAATTTTTACAAATTTATTTAATATACTTCAACACAGTATTCTTAGAAGTAACAAATTTAAATAACAAATTAAGAAACAACAAATAAAAAATTAATTTTTTCACACAGATTTTTAGTAACACAATTTATCGCCAAGGTTCTGCAATTTCACATTGATTTTGGATCTGGTAGATCGTTTTTTCGATTTTGTGCCTTTTTCCAGATTAATAGCCAAGCATGTCCTATTTAAAAAAAAAGGTAAGAATAAATATTACATAAAAATATACAGAATAAACAGAAATTAAGTATAGTAACAATCTCAATTATTCCAGATGAACAGCAAAAACAGCAGTTATGTTTAATAGATAATTGTTATGAGCATCCTATTAAAACAAGTAACAAAAAAGTAAGGAATTAGAACTCATTCCAGTTTAACCCAAAATTAAATTCAATTATTGTAAAATAATTCATTTGTTATAATGTTACAGTTAGTAATTTATTTTACTGAACCTTTTGTACATGAATAAAACTAGAGATGGGACGAATAGTGATTTGGCCGAATAGCCGAATACCGAATATTCGGCCAAATTTTAGGCCGAATACCGAATATTCGGCCGGCCGAATAGTAAAAATTTTTTTCCAATAAAGAAAATAAATTTTAATTATATAGAATTTAAAAAATAGGAGCTCATTAATAATTATTACTCTTAAATGTGCTTTTAAATGTATTTTTAAATTTGAAAAACTTATTTTAACACAAAAAAATTATGAAACTGCATTATATCCTTTATTCTAATGTACATCAGTCTGATTTTCAGTAAGTCAAAATGGGAAAATATTTCCATTAAAATATGAAGAATGTTCTTCATTTTTACTATCAATTGATACTTCTTGCATCCAAAATCAATAATATTTTTAATCTCTCTTTCTCGCTCAGAACTCACAAGGACATATTTTTCTGAAATAACCTTTAATAAAGTAAATTTGATCATTTCGAGTTTGTGTCCCTAGTGATAAGCAAATTTGTAAGAATGAGACTGTTCTGAAATCAGATGCCAACCTTTAAATTACAAATTACGTTAAAGCAAAAGGTTGGTTGATTGGTTGATTTTTGTCATCCGATTATCTACGCTAATGGGATATAGGACCAGGGGGAGTGCCCTCCGTGGGGTCTTTCTAAGGGAACCTAACCCGTATTTACGCAAGGTTCGAAGAAAACCACGGAAAACTCCGAACGGTTAGGCCGACAGCCGCGATTGGGTTCGAACCCAGCACCTGCCGTCTACCAGTTGAGAGGTCCGAACCTCTCGGCCACTGGTGGGGCTAAAGCAAAAGGTTATGCTTAAAGTAGAATGCATATGTTAACAAAATCTTTGACATTTGAATCGGCACATGCAATGTTCAACTTCCAATATTCCACTTATTCAAGAAGCATTAAAAGGATAAACAGAAATTGATAACAACATGAAGGAAGGAAGATTAAATTAAAAATATATACATAATGTTACATATTTAAGCCAGTAATTATGCAAATAATTATTTAAATGTAAAAACTATAGAATGAAAAAATTATTTTGTTGAGTATTTAGAATTTATATTAAAATATTTATAAAAGCATCTTCATAAAGCAAGTAGTGTCATCTAATGTGTATAGAGTTTGGACACCAGTTCTGCTTTCAGATGTACCGTTGTATTTGGAATGGTGATATATTATATTTAATTTTGAAAATGAATCTTCGTTAACACACCTGGTGAATAAATTTTTTTTATTTCTACTTTATAGAAAATAAGTTATGAATTTCATAAGAGCCTTTTTTATATGTGCATGGAATTTGCAGACATTAATAAATATTCGAGCGTTTTAGAATAAGGCAGTGTTTTTATATCTTGAATTGTAATATATCATTCTCTAATGATGACATTTCCCGTACAATTAAACCTCCAACTTGGGCAGCATTTTCTAGAATATCACTAACATTTATAGATTAGAAAATACAGAAAGGCTGTATATTTTTTAGTATCTGAATAGCTCTATATTTTGTAAGTAAGAGTGAGAATGACTTCATAAATGAAGTAGCCAATTTGGATTAGAGAAAAAAAAATTCAAGAACGAAATTCTTTAAATCTGAAATTTATTTGGCAAGATATCTTTCACTATTCGGTGAGATTTTAGCAGTATTCGGCAAGATATCTCTAAATATTCGGCTACAGGTATTCGGCCGAAGTATTCGGTCAACAAGCCTTTAATATTGGGCCAACCGAATATTCGGCAAAAGGACCGAATAGGCCGAATATTCGTCCCATCCCTAAATAAAACTTGCACTTGACCTTTTATTTCTATGTAAAATATTTTTAAATGAGTAAATTAAATTTGAAGCAATTTTAAAATGACAAAATTCTTTAAGCTCTGATATAAAACTTTGGGCCCAAAAATAAAAAGGCCTGAACATCTCTGATAGACATTAATGTTCTTTATATCAAAGTAAAATGCCTTTATAGCACCTTGAACCGTTTATATATAGCACTTATAGCTGTTTGAACCAATTATAGTTGGTTTTAATCACTTTTGAATTGTTTTATGTCTGTTTTGCAGCCAATGTGTATATTGCATTTCTTAGATCTCTTCTTCATTGCTATCTGTAATTGAGAGTGCATGTTTTTTCATATGTTTTTATGTTCTTCTATCTTTACAAGAAAATATTGAATTCAAAGAAAATATGGTATTCTGAATTTCAGTAGATTTGTACATATTGGAAGGCACGGAATAAGATTTAAAAGTTTTTAGAAAATATCTATCAGTCAACACTGCTTTGTTTGAAGAACTAATGCATGACATTTCACAAAACTTTACATTCAGTTAGAGCATTGATATAAACTGAAGCTGGTTAGTTTTTGGGGTATATCTCTTAACAGGTGGTGCTGACATGATGCATTATTCACAATTTCCATAACATCTGTAACTCAAGAACTAATGCGCAGGTTATTATAAAACATCAAATTCTGTTTGTTCCTGATTTAAAAAGTGCTTCAATTCATATATAGGGAACAATTTTTTACTACCATTTCAAAAATATATCGACATCAACTTCTTTTGTATCATGCAATAAATCAACAGTTATATTGAGAATTTTGGAGACTAATAAAATATTTTTTTCTTTCAAATAGAGCATTTTCCAATGTTCCCTTAATAACTAATTTTCTGCTTAATGCCATAAATAAATATTTTTGTTTATCGAAAAACTTTTTTTTTCGTAAGTGATGGAAATATTTTACATATACACATACATATTGCCATAATTAACACTACAAAGAATAGATTTATATAATACATTCCATCTTGCAGACTTTTTAATAATATTATTATTGCAGACACTTGAAGATAGTTCTGTCCCTGCACTCTCAACTAAATTTGTATGTTTTACAAGATCTCTTAACTAGATTCGCACTCTTTTCAAGATCGACTAAATTGGCACTTTTGTGAGATATCTCGAATAAATTTGCTCTTTTTCTCAAGATTTCGACTAAATTCGCATTTTTCCCCCAGGATCGGGACTAAATTCACACTTTTTTCTCCAGGATCTGGACTCAATTTTCACGTTTTCCTGATATCTCGACGAAATTTGCACTTTTTCTTGAGATCTCAACTAATTTTGCATGTTTTCTGGAGTTTTTTTTTTTTTTTTTTTTTTTTTTTTTTTTTTTTTTTTGCACGTTTTTTTTTCTCAACAAATTCGCATGTTTTCCCAAGATCACGACTAAAGTTGCATCTTTTATTGAGATCTCGACTAAATAATGCATTTTCTCGAGACCGCGACTAAATTTGCACTCCCTCCCAGGATCTTAACTAAATTTGCACCCCGCCCCCTGAAATCTTGACTAAATTCACATTTTTTCCGAAGATGTCAACTAAAGTCACACTTTTTTCGATTATTTAATGATATTCATATCACCCCCCTCCCTCTCTGCAGAATCATAATTCCCATTTTTCTATCATGATTCTATGTTGAAATCTGCATTTTGTAAATATGATGAAATTAGCATTTTTTACCAAGATTCTTTGATGAAACTTCTTTTTTTTTTTAATGCGATTGTTCTATTTAAGAGATTTGCAATTTCTTTCTGTGATATCTTGGCAGAATGTGCATTTTTACCATGACCCTTTGACAAAATTTATTTCTTCTGGAACTAATTGACTTTTTTATACGTACTCATTTGTTAAAATTCACGATAGTTTATCGTGACTGATTGCCAAAATTCTCAACAGTTTTGCACAACTGATTGGCTCACTTTGCAGAAAAAAATATGTAGAAGAATTTACAGGGGGAAATACAGTACAGAATTTTAATATGTAGGTCTTTCCTTTTCTGTATGTAAATCACACAATTCTGCACACGATTTCAAACCCTACCCCTCAAAGACAACCCATCTTCCAAGAAACTTTTAAAATGGCACCATAAGCAGCCAATTTATTTATTTTATGTGCTTGGCGGCTCTTTTAAACCCTTTTGATGCACACAATGGTTTTTTTAACCTTTCCATGGCAGCCTGTGGAAATTCAATTGATCTTTGAAAATTATAGCAAATATTTTTGGTATACAAAGAATAAGCATACCCTCCCCCCATTTTTTAATAGCCCTTTTTGAAAAAATGTACTTTTGCTTTAAATTAGTGGTTCCTCTTCGAAAAATTCCACCTGGTGCCCCCCCCCTTTTTTTTCTTTCTAGAATTTAGAGTATTTCAGGTAGACAAAAAATCATCTTTGCTAGTAAAATGGTATTATAGTAGTGAGCATTAAAAATCATTCAAAATACAATTTAACTGCAATAGTTGGCAGATCTGTAGTGGTATTGGTAATTGATTTTAATTTTTGAGAAATTAAAAACAATACATGTCTTTCTAAAAAATATTATAGAGTATCTAATTTGCCGACATGTAATTCACAGTCAGGGGTGCCCAGAGAGGGGTTTGGTGACGCAAGATGCGTCATACATTTTAGTTTTGGGGGGGAATTTGAGGAAAAGTACATTTTTTTTGGGGGGGGGGGATTTTTAAATTCTTAATATTTCCTTTTTTTACTGTAAAAAAAAATCTTGATTTTTTTAATATCACTTTAAAAATTTTTCAACATTTAATTTCCAGAAGTATTCCTGTGTTTTCTTTCTTTAAATTCTAGATAAGGGCAATAAGAGCTCATTCTGCTATGCTCGACTCGCTCTCTTTTGAATGTGCAGTAGATTATAAGTAGAATATATTTTACAATTGATATTCTGTTTAGGAGGGGGGGTCAATGTTAAAATATGAAGTTTTTTGGGGGGGGGGGGAGAGAGATTTGCGTCATTGGGTTTGGAGGGGATGGTCACCTCTGTTCACAGTCAATTTTTTAAAGTTAACAAAAACGTATTTAGATTAATAATATTGCACACTGTGTCACCCTCTTAGTGGTGAGTATTGATTTTTTGTTTTTGTTTTTTTTTGGGGGGGGGGGGCTGGAAATAAAACTTTACACGAACAAATTGACGCTGTGATGATTTGGCGCTGCGATGAATTGGCACTACAATGATTTCAATGCAACACCTAACATTTCGAATTATAACTAACTGAATGAAAATGCCTTAAAATTAATAATTATTTGTAACAATATTACAATGTTTGTAACAATATTTTTCTGCATAATTTTTTATTTTAACATATTAGAAAGTAGGTAAAAATTTGTTTGCAACATTACAGATCTACATACGAGAAAAAAAAAAAAAGATTATTATGAATTGAATATAAATGAAAACAAAGCATGTTTTCATTATTCTCACATTCACAAAAATATACATTTTTTGAAAATGCATTAAAAGATAGAAAATTTCACTAAATTAACCAGCTAAGTTTGTTTTATATATGGCAATTTATTTTGTTGCCTAATTAAGTGTTATATGACCAAATTGGTCAAAATTTAGTTCTATGGTAGTAATACTGCTATTACTATTTTTTTTTTTTTTGCCATTATACCTACGGCAGCCTACTGACCACCTTAGGGACTGAATTAAATGAGAAAAAAAAATTAGCCTAATGTGTGTATTGTCTTTGAATACATGAAGGAGAGACTGGAGCACATGTGAATAGTTCACATACACATAGCTTTTTTTATTACAGGTTAATTTCTGAAAACAAAAAATACTGAATACAGTAAATAGAGCCCTTTTTTTTAAACAAGGTAAGTTTTTATAAAATCATCTTTATAGTTAGCTCTTCTTTTTTTGTAATAACTTTATAAATTCAATGAATTGCTCACAAGTGCCCCAACAGCAGGGTAGTTGCGAACACTTATAAATATAAAAACTAAACCTTATTTTTACTTAGGGGCTATCCATTAAAAGATGTTGAATTTTTTTACCTTGTCTCCCCCCATTTGTCACACTTGTCATACCCCCTCCCCCCTCTACCAATTGTCATATGCCTTGCTATATTACTTAAACATACTTTCAGTTCAAATACAAAGCACTATGTTATAGATCTTATTTCAAATTTTATTTTAAAACTTTAACTATGTGTTTTAATGCCATTTGTAAGCACAAATGGCAATAACTGTACAAATGATTCATGTACTTATACGAAACAAGAATAAGGCTTACATCAAGAAGCATAATTAATGAACAATAATAATACACAAGGGTGGGAAAATTTTCAAAAATCTTACCAGCTAAGTATTTGTTTCATCCGCCAGCAAGATGCAAAATACACACAATTGAAAATAGTTATGACAAAATTGCATGCAATTGCAGACAAACTTACGGTTACTACAATGCATTTTCATAATTCTTTTTTTCTATAATATTAAGAAATATATACAACAGAGGTAAGCTTAATATAAGATAGAACTTAGTACCATTTAGTAATTAAAACTTAGTTTAGTTATTTACACTGTAATAATTTGGAAAGTTAAAATATCTAGATTGAGAAAGAGTCACTGATAATGTCTATTATCTACAGTTTTACAAAAACAAAAATTGAACTCGCCTTGCCAGAAAATCCTTTGCCACTGGCGAGCAAAATGATTCATTTCCCCACCCTTGGTAATACAATATTCATATGTAAGAGCAAGAGTTATAAAATAAAAAGTAGCGAAATAAATAATTTATAAATGAAAATTATTTTGAAATAAATTTTACTGATATTCAAATCGTTATTTCATATATAATTATCTTTTATCATTCAATGAGATAACAAAAAAAGAAGATTAAAAAATTTTATTTAGCTTTTAATACAAACAAACTTGTCAATAGAAGGTGTAAAAATGAAAAATTTAAGAGTCAAGAAAAATAAAACAAAAGAATTTTTAATTAAGTAAACTAGTTAATATAGCTTTTCCTTACACTTATTTCACAATGCTACCTCTTTTTGAACAATAATATTCACTTTATATAATTTACAATTAAATAAGATAAATGTTACAATTTGAAAATAGCATTAACATCCCGAGAAAAAAAAGTCAGTGCTACAGTTAATATGTAAAAGTGTATACAAAATTTAATCATGTATAATGCTCCCCCCCCTCCAAGAAAAAAAGATAAATAAATAAAAAAGGGATGCATTTTACAACAAAAACATGTAAACAACAACTATTTTCTAAATGGTAAAAAGAGCCAAATAAAATCCACAAAAAATTTATAATTTAGTAAGCCAGTTAACATAGTATCCCCCTCCCTTCTCCATTTCACAATGATACCCTTTTTTCTGAATAATAATAATAATGTCTTTTAATTTACAAAAACATCCCACATAATTTGCACAAAAAAATTATACCCCATCCCCTCCCCAAAAAAGGAGAAAAACTTTCCTGGAATAAAAGAAAGCATTAAAAAATTGTACAAGAACTCATTATTATTATATTAATTTTACTAAAATAGTATATAATAAATAAACCTGTTTTTACATTCTTGCTTTTAGTTGCTTCCCTCTTTTACAAAATATTTTTTCAACACATTGAATACATGGCTTTGGCATCTTTATCAGCTGATGTCATTAGGATTTGTGACTGAAAAATACAAAATTTATAATGACAACCAAGAAAAACTTTAAATCTGTCATGAAAAGCCTCCATGCATCACTATTCCCAAATAGTGTTACCCCCTCCCCCTAATAAAATAAAGCTACTACATAAAACAAGCAGAAACTGATCCAGTATTTTTTTTTTTTTTTTTTTTTTTTTTTTTGTTTATTCATAAGGCAAAATATTTCTAGAAACAACTGTAGGTCCACTGTGCCTCCATGTTAAATTTCAATACATGATCATAAAATTGCTATTTAAAGTTTTCTTTTAACCATATTAAATTTAATATTAACCCTTTGCGGTGCAGTGGTTTCATAGATATACCACTTAATTTTAATTCCCAAACGCAATATTGGCACTGGAAAAAATTATGGTTTATTGACAGTGTGAAATATAGCGTTTTTTTTATTTACAAATAAAGTTGTTTTCAAATTCCAGTGTCAGTCATTTATTTCAACACTTAAGAAATTAATTTGTCCTGCCCTGCAAAGGGTTAAATCAAAACAAGTATCTTACCTTTACAAGAAAAAAATTCTTATTTATCTATAACCTTTAATTAAAAATAAAGAAAAGTATGATGAATTTTACTTTTAGACAGACTTGTATAAAACGAAAAACTTTCTGTGCACGTAATATTGAATTAAAAACTATCTGCAAATTAATGTTGGGTGTAATTCGATGCAGTTTATGAACGTAATTCGCATTTTTTACGTGATTCATAGACGTAATTTGCGTTTTTGAGCGATTCATGGGTGTAATTCGCATTTTTTTACGCGATTCATGAGCATAATTCACGTTTTTCATGCGATTCATGAACATAATTTGCATTTGTTATGCTATTTAAGGGCGTAATTTGCTATTTTTATGAGATTCATGGACGTAATTTGCATTTTTTGAGCGACGAAATTTATGTTTTTTGATCGATTTATGTATGTAATTCGCGTTTTTTTATGCAATTTATGAACGTAATTCGTGTTTTTTTTTTACATAATTCATGGATGTCGAATTCATGTTTTTTGAGCGATTCATGGGTGTGATTCGGGTTTTTTGAACGATTCATGGATGTAATTCGTGTTTTTTATGTGATTCATGCAACAAATTTGCATCTTTTACTCAGCTTTCGGGCGACATTCAGGTTTTTCGCGCGGTATTTTGCCGAAATGTTGGTTCCTTTTACACGATACTTGGCTGAAATGCACGTTTTTATGTGATTCTTTGTCGAAATGCATATTTTTATGCAATTCTTTATTGAAATTCGTGATTTTTTCGAGGTCTTTTGATGACATTCGCATTAGCAGTAAATAATTCTTTCTTAAAATTTTCTACAAACTCCATAAAATTTTCTGCGCAGTCTATATTATACAACTCTGCTTTTAGAAGCTCAAAACAAACAGTCAGGATAAAATGGATCACTGAGCTAACAATGTATTTCGAAGGCTATAAGTAATCAATTCAGAGCTGAAATCAATTAAATTTCTAAAATCAAAATCTATTGTTTAACAGCTAATTCAGAGTTTCCCCCAGGTTTAAAAAGGGGCAGGGCGCTACTGTTCTGAAAAGGGCACTTTTTCATTCTTCAGGGCACCTTTTTTTTATTTTTAGGGGCACTTTTATAGTGTTGAATCTAGATTTTAGCGGTTCAAAAAATTGTGAAAATACAGAAATTTCGTCAAAGAATCCAGAAAAAAAAATCCAAAAATTTCGTCAAAAAATTGAAAAACAAGAAAAAAGGGTAAATTTTGTTAAAAGATCGCAAAAAACTTCCGATTTCGTTAAAAGATCGGGGGAAAAAAAAAGAGGGTTTTGTTAAAAGATCACGATAAAAAACGACAGATTTTGCTAAATAAAAGCAAAAGAAAAATTTCGTGAAAAGATCACGAAAAAACGGCAAATTTGTGACGGATTCTGAACAGAACCATGCAGGGGGGTGGGGAAACTTAGGAGGCGCCAAATTTATACTACAAACGTCATTTTTAGGCTGTCACATAAAAAAAAGATGGGGGGGGGGGTCATCAAATTCTAATTATGCCCCAGGTGCAATTTTCTCTTCGCACGAAAATGATTATGAATTAGGAAAATCCCCTTTTGGAGCAATAAAAACGCAATTTTTGAAGCAGGAAAATTAGTTTTAAGAACAGAAAGATTCATTTCTGGCATTAACTTCTTTTTGTAATACTTTGACAAAATTTGCAAATTTTTTTTTTTTTTTTTTTTTTTTTTTTTTTTTTTTTTTTTTTGCGATCTTTTGAAGAAATCTGCCGTTTTTTAGGATATTTTGACGAATTTTGTGTTTTTTGCGAATTTTTGGCGAAATTCGCAGTTTTTGAGAATTTTTTTTTTTACAAAATTTTCCGTTTTATTGCGATTTGTGGACAAAATTTGCCGTTTTTTCGCAAATCTTTTGACAAAATCTGCCGTTTTATCGTAATTTTTTAACGAAAGTTGCTGTTTTTCATGATCTTTTGGTGAAAGTTTCCGTTTTTTGCGAATTGTTTGACAAAATCTTCCTTTTTATACTGATTTATCGACGAAATTTATCATTTTTTCATTGTCTTTTGAGGAAATCTGCCGTTTTTTTTCTGGATTTTGTGACAAAATTAGCCATTTTTTTCTCGAAACTTGCCGGAAATTTGTCATTTCGCGATTTTTAACGAAATTTACTGTTTTTTCACGATTTGTTGATGACATTAGGCGTCCCATGGGACGTGTAAGAGCTATTTTTAGCGTCCCGTCGCCGATTATTTGCGTAATTTACACGCTATAGCATGTTCGCATCATTGCTGAAGAGCTGAGTTTTTTCAAATGTAGGGAAGAGGGTCAAAAAGGGCGCTATTCTTTTCAATGAGCGACTAGAGGGGCGCTAATTTTTGAGTGAGGGGCAAGAGGGATGCTATTTTTTAAACTAAAGGGCAGGAAGGGCGGAGCGCCCCCCTGAAACTCTCTGGGGGAAACTCTGGCTAATTACAGCAGACTGAGATACAATACACAAACTATATGCTCTAATACAAATAACTACAACATATTTAAAAATACAAAAAGAAAATAATATTTAAACCTAATTCTTAATTCATGTATTTAGGCGTGTAATTTTTAAAAGCCTTAAAAAGCAAAAATTGTCCAAAATATGAAAGAAAAAACAGCAACAAATACAGTAGACTTCCTCAAATCCGCAACTCTCTAAAATCTGCGCATATTTTATGGTTGTAAACAATGAAACTTTCAGTTTGGATATTGGGACAAAATTTCATCTTTTTTTTTAGTTTGTATCAATTCCATATATTTTTGCATTAGTAATTTTCTTATTAATACTCTATTCATGTTTCTTTCATGAAGGAAGAATAAATTCTTTTTGGAAAAAATTCAAGATATTTCAAATATTATCGGTAATCACAATCTTTTTACCAAATATATTTATGCATTAATCAAAATTTTTTGGTTATTAAGCCTGGCTAAACTTGAAAAAAATATCCTTATTTTATGATTTTGATGTGAATTACCGTATATACTTGCGTATAAGTCGACCCCCTAACTTATGTAGTTAAAAATAAGAAAAAATTGAAAACCCGCGTATAAGTCGACCTCCCTCCAAAAAGGGGACCGTTTGACTTTCCCCCGAAAAGGATATGGACTCGGATTCGCTCCTAAATGAAACGACTCCAAAAAGGACTGATTCCTCGTACTCGTTCCGAAATGAAATGACTCCGAAAAGGACTAATTCCTCAGACTCGTTCCGAAATGAAACGACTCTGAAAAGAATCGATTCCCCGGAAACCTTCCGAAAAAGAAGGACGCCTCTGAATCGTTCTGAAAAGAACGAATCCTCGGACTCGTTCTGAAATGAAATAACTCTGAAAAGGAACGATCCATCAGATTCATTCCGAAAAATTATGCTTAATGTCATAAATCGGAATCGGGGAATGACAAAGAAAAATCGGATTCATTCAGTTTTTTATTGGACTTGTTCCATTTTCTCGGATTTGTTCTTTTTTTTCTTGGACTCGTTCCTTTTTTCGTTCCATTTTTCTCGGATTCGTCCTTTTTTCGGAACAACTTCGAATGGCTCATTCCTTTTGGTGAATGATTCTGACTGGAACGATTCCTTATATTGGACGATTTTGCCATTCTCCTTTTTTTAAGTGATAGCCAACTATTTTCTGATATTTTTTTATAGATTTTTTTAGGTCTCGCGTATAAGTCGACACCCCCACTTTGAAGTTCTTTTTTTGTCTAAAATTTCTCGACTTATACGCGAGTATATACGGTAGTAATGTACTTTTATAAAGCAAGTTTTGTTGAATAATTTTGGAAAAGTACATTTAATCTGTTTAATGTATATTTAATCATACACTATTGATTATTAACTTGACTTTTGCTATTAGTACTTTAATCATTAAAAAAATTATCTGAATTTTTATTATTTTAGTTTATTACTTATTTTAATATTTAATTATATTGTAAGCTTTCATTGTAGTTCCGATTGCACCATTAATTGCATTCAAATTACTGTTTAAAAAATGTAAACAAAAAAAATGACCAGAAATCTGCAAAATTCTAAAATCTGCACAACCTCTGGTCCCAAGCTGTGGGGGTTTGAGGGAGTCTACTGTATTACAATTACGATTTATACTATGTAAAAAATCTCACATTTGACAAACGCTTGCAACTGAGCTGCACAGATCGGTGTTTTACAATAAAATCTGTAAAAGAAAAAAATATATATATTATTCTAGATTATAGTCAACTCTGTGAAATCCTCACACTGAGGGACTGAGTGGTTTGCATATTATACATTGTGGAAGATTTATAGATCATCCCTTTGTTTACATTTTACTCTTTAAAATCTGACTATAAATTAGTAACTACATAAAAATTATAAAACTCAACACTAGTATGTTATGTTACATATAATAACTAAGACTAAAGAAAATTTAAATTACGTATAATACACATTTTATTGATTATTCATTCTTTTAAACATTGACACAACAGAATTGTAGTTTAAGTTTTGGTTTATTGTAGATAATTTTATTACTCTCGTTTCTTGCTCCAAGATAAAATTTTGTTACTCAAAGAAATTTAGATATTTATCTTTAAATATTCATTCAATGAAAAATTGATAACTGAAAAAAAATAATAATAATAACCTTAAGTTTTTAATTATTAATGACTATTTTCATTGTTTACATTCCAACATGTAGTGCAGATAATAGAGTATTGCAGATTCTACATCGGCATATTTCAGAGTTGACTGTATAACATTTTAACATTGCTCTGTATCCACAGTATATTGCTTCATTGTTATATTCATGTACATTTAAACATAAAATTTGAATTTAATGTTTATATGGGATAGTCAATAATAATTTATATATTAAATATTTAATCCTCCCATCTACCAAAAATGGGGAGAAAAAAAAGCTGTGTTTTTAAGTTGTTGAATATATATATATAGTTGAATATATATATAGTTGTTGTTGTTATAATTCAACAAAATTCTCACATAATTCTTTAAACACAGACACCAAAGACTAATTTAAATATTCTTTTATATTGTTAATTTATTAAAGTTAACAAAAAGAAGCAAACTGCTACTAGGATATAAAAATGTTTTGTACAAATAAAGTTGAAGGGGTGTGTGTGGGGGGGATGCAATGGCAAAGGATAAAATAATTTAACTATTTATTAAAATATTAAAAAATCAGCCAAGCTTTGCTTTCTGTTGAATTTATTAAAACATTTAATTTATAAATACTTCTGGCCTAGTAATATAATAAGCTAGACAAGCATTTGAGACTCATGATCAAGATTAAGAATTTTGCTGTTTTTCAATTAGCTGGCAATGTATTTGTTTTATAGCTTTAAAAAAGTAAAATTTAATCTGTCAACAAATGTACATAAAACAAACTTAATAATTATGATTTGAGTTGCATAGATGTTTATGATTCAATATAATTTGGTAGAGAACTATTAAGTAATTAGTACCTGTGGTACTTGCATATTAATGCCACTGCAGCTACAGATTTGGCGGTTTTTAAGTAGCGCCAATCTACATCTAAAAATTTTTCGACAAATCATAAAATAAAACACTATTTAAAATCAAAACCCTTTCAAAATTTTAATAAAAACTGTAATACATTTCCTATTTTTGATAAAATTTGCAAAAGTTAAAACTATAATTGGGAATATTATAAAACTTTTTACAAATAAGAACTGTATTACATTTTCTAAGTGTGGTAACTTGGCAAAATTATAAAACGAGTTGGCAAATATGAAAATTTGACTTGGCAATTTAAGGTTTTCTCCCCCACCAATAAAAAGTCTTAGCGATGGCCCTGGCTATAATAAAACATATTTAATACTATATTACTATAACTTTTCTAAATTTTGTGTTTACTGTTTGCTTACACACTGTATATGAATAACAAAACAGACATTATACATTTATTTAAATAAAAACTCTCTTTTGTTTCTTAACCATCCGGAATTTTCTGTAACAATGTCTGCGATATCTTTTTTATAGAAGAAACTGTAACTTAAAAATCTAGCATGCACAAACCGAAGTTGGAACTAACTAAAATATATGATAAATTTATGAACATCATCCATAAAAAAAGGCAATACAGAAGAAATAATTAAATAACAATAATATATTAATAATGAACTTACGGATTTTTTTGTAAAACCTTATATAAAACGAACTAGCGTCCTTCACATCAGATAGATAGAAATAACCGCTATACATGAAGATACCGATTGCCGCCATAGCATTTTAAGAGGAACTGAGTTTACGCATGCGCACAATTCGAATACGTATATCGATGATTAATGAAATGTGGTTCTCCGCCACGGCTTGACTACTTTGGTCTCCATTAAAAGTATTCTAAGCATTCCATCATGTTATTTTTACTCTTAATTTAATTTACTTCTTCAATCATTATCCAAATCGGAAGATTCCGACCAGAGAAATTAAGAACTATTTGCAATAATGGTAGCATTTCACACTTCATTTATTTCAAAATTTAATAATGAAAAAGCATGCTTTTTTTCATTAATTTCGTTTCTGAGTTCATAAATATGACAATAAGAAAGTGAATTCAAACTGTAAACAACGCCACAATTTTACCTAGTATGATGTCTTAAGACATAACAAAACTATCACGTCATTATCTACAATGATGTCCAGGGGTGCCCAGAGGGGGGTTTGGTGACGCAAGATGCGTCATACAATTTACTTTTGGGAGGAATTTGAGAAAAAGTATAATTTGTGGGGGGGGGGGGGGATTTTTAAATTCTTAGTACTTCCTTTTTTCTTACTGTTAAAAAAGTCTTCATTTTTTTAATATCACTTTTAATTTTTTTCAACATTGGATTTTCAGAAATGTTCCTGTGTTTTCTTTCTTTAAATTCTAGATAAAGGCAATAAGAACCCATTACGCTATGCTCAACTCGCTATCTTTTGAGTGAGCAGTAGATTATAAGTAGAATATATTTTACAATTGATATTTTTTTTTTTTTGGGAGGGGGGGGGGATGTCAATGTTAAAGTATGAAGATTTTTTTTTGGGGGGGGGGGGATTTGCGTCATTGGGTTTGGGAGGCGATGGTCGGGGGGGGGGTGTCAATGTTAAAGTATGAAGATTTTTTTTTGGGGGGGGAGGGATTTGCGTCATTGGGTTTTGGGGGAAAGGGTTTGGTTTGGTTTATTTTTGTCGGCCGATTATCTACACTAGGGATATAGGCCCACGGTGGAGGTGCCCTTCGTGGGGATCTTTCTAAGGGAACCTAACCCGTATTTACGCAAGGTTCGAAGAAAACTCCGAAAGGTTAGGCCGACAGCCGCAATTGGGTTCGAACCCAGAACCTGCCGTCTACCAGTTAAGAGGTACGAACCTCTCCGCCACTGGTGGGGCTTGGGGGAAAGGGATGGTCACCACTGATGATGTCATAAGAATATAGCGTTATCTTGGAAACTAATGCATGGATTTTCAGCTAACTTCAGATGCAGTTAGGAGTTCACGTAAAGTTGGGAATGATTAGATTTTTGGTGTAAGTCACATAACCGGTGGCGCTGTTATACTGCACTTTTCAGGAGAGTATTTACATATATAAGATAGAAGAAAATTTTTGGAGTGCCACAACCGACTAATTTTTCTATAAATTTACCAAAACAATAGCATATTAAAACCAGACGATAATTTTATGCGATAATTTAAACCAGACAATAATTTGATTAAATAATAATAATATTTTCAACAAACAAAATAAAACGTTCTGTTATGACGTCATCGAAAGACTTATTCGAAGGTATTTGTCCGTAAAAAAAAATGGCTAGGCAGCAGATTTTCACACCCTGCATAAAAAAACGGGCTTTGCCCGTAAAAACATATTAGTACTCCGAATTTATGTTTCCGCAACGTAAATTTACGGAAGTGTACCGTTAAGCTTCAAAAACGGACAACTACCGTAAAATATTACGGTAAATGCCCGTTAATTTACATTTATTTTTTACAGTGTACTTGACATTTTTTGAAATAAATCGCTGTTTGTATGTAAATGATTCATTTGTCATTTAATATCGTTAATTCATATTCCATCTGTTGGAAATATCGAAAAATACTATAGAGTAAAATCTTGTAAGACGGAATTACACTGAAAAACAATGCGTTTTAGGCAAGTTCCCTTCTTTGGATGTATAAATGTAGTTTATTCTTTTCTCAGGTATTATTATATTAATTTTACATGAATTAACACATTTTCCGTTTGAAAGAAGATTTCGTCTTGTGCAGATTTTTTTTTCTCAGTTTTTTACTGTATTTTATTTTATTGATTATTTATTACTATAATTATTTGACAAGCAGGTTTTTTTTTTTTTTAAGAAATCGGATTAAGTTTTAAAAAAAGACGATTTAAAAATACATGCATGTTTTGTAAAAAGTTTTAGGCTGATCCAAATTTTACTATTCTTTACACAGATCAAGTAACTCAGAGAGAAATGTTTTAACGCAAGTTGGGTTGAGATCTGAAGTGAAAATTTCGATCCGTGAAGACATAAGGGCAATGAAGCCAGTCCAGGCCTTTATTTTGAATATATTTTTGCATACTTCCTGGAACTCTTAAAGTAACAGTGCTCTTTGAAATATACAAACTTCAATTTGTGTCTAATCCAAGAAAAAAAAACTGACGAATTGTTATATAGGGTATGCTTCTACAAGTTTTGAAAATATGAAGACGGGCATTTTGCATTTATTTCAGGAATAAATAAGGAAATTTTATCCTTTCTTAAAAAGTACCTCTTTTAAGCAAATAATAATATTTTAATATACATTTGAGAATTCCTTGGAATTTAATTTTTTATGCTACACTTAATAGTGGACGTAATAGAAGATATGTTAATTATATTTATATCATCAATATTCCATTCCAATTTGTATTGCTACCCACCGAAAATATTTTTAATATTACTTTGGGAGAATTATATATTTTATATTTTTAGAAAGTACGAATACTAAAATTCGTGAAAAATAAAATTTTTTTTTATTACAAACTTGCATAACAGAAATTAAGAATCTTTTTCTTTATGGCATACAAATTATTTTTCAAAATTAAATTAGAAATGCAGTTTTGAGTTAAAATAAATAAATGTTATGATAAAAACTGTTATAAATTTTTTTGCTCGAAAAAATAATTTCATTATAATTTTCCGTTGCTTCAGATCTAAAAACACATTTTGTTTCTAAATCATATTATGACACATTACTGTTCAGGAATTTAAAGCAAAAGTATCATCGTAAGACATCTAAAAAACAAATATTTTGAATTCCGGAACTTAAAATGAACCATAAAACTGTTTAACGACGACAGAAAAATGACAAAAGAAAATGTGTAACATTCTTTGATCTGGGCGCATTTTTTAAAACTTCATAAATCTCTTTATTTTTTAATACGAAATTTTAGCCGCTTCGAAATTCTCCAAATTGTCTGGATGTTATTTACATTAAAATTATAACTATGAATTAGATTAATAAAAAACCGTAATATATTAAGTTTTTACAGTGTATTTTAACAAAGAAGTATTAAAACTTTATCTGCTTTATACGGAATTATATTTTTTTAAATATTTATCACAAACAATCGAGATAGTAATTTATCTATGTGATTTTGATAGAATTATTTCATATTCAACCTATTTTGAACACAGGTCATTAAGAAAATTTTATTTGTGTTTTTAGCATTCTGAAACATAATAATAATTTAATATTATTAATTTAATGCAGTCAAACTGATTGGTACATTTATCATATGAATTTAACAGTTAACATGCCGAATTAATATCGCAAGGTAATAATAATTTTGTTTTTCCTATATTACAGCTTCAAATGTTTTAATTTATGCATACAAATTTAGAAAATAACAAAAACAAATATTTTGGCAGTTTTTTTTTTCTGTTCTCATTTCAAAATTCGCATTTTGGAACATGATTATTGATTGACAACCTATTCAAATATAACAAATTATTTTCCGCTATATGCTATTGTATATTGTTCTTGAATATTTTCTCAAATTCGAGAAACATTTAGATTCCTAGTGGTCAAATGTAAGTAATATGGAGAAAACGATAAATGCAAATAATATACTTTTATGTAAATTAATGAATTTACATATTCCTTATACCTGTGATAAATGCTTAAACATAAATATTTTTTTCAAAACTTGAAATCAACCTTATATTTTATAGAAAAAATAAGGACATCGTTATTATGTTGGAAAATATATGTTTTGTATTACAAATAATGCAATGTTCCTATTTGGGAACATTGGCGTTTAAACGGTTAATATTTTCAACTGAGCTAAAAACTGGCCAAACCGGGAATCGAACAAAGTTCCTTGGCTTACAGGTCCAATGGTAACGGTAGAGCACTGGGTCAACTATGACGTATCTTTACCTACGGTTTACTCTATTGAGCTTTCGACATGAAAGGCCAGATGTTATTACTAATAAAGTTATCGCAGCAAAATATATTCGTCAGTTGTCAGTTGAGGCAGATTTAACAGTAGAGCATTGGCCTTGTACACCAAGAATCTGGTTTGAATTTTCGGTTTGAGTTCTTATACGCTCAGTTGGAAACATTCAATTCATATTATAATTTTCTTCAACAACAGATTCAACAGCTTTTTGAATTGAAAATGGATTAACTCAACATATTGCCAACTCTACGGAGTTCTTTACTGATTTCACTCAATTTCTTAGTGTTTGCAGCATTAAAGCTGCAATTCGGAAAGAAACTACTCGTTTTAATTTTTTTCCTGGTGGAAAATGTCAAAATATTCAGCTGAATGATGTTATGTATATACCGATGATGATATAATGATGTTAAGTACACAAAAATTTATTTTCAATGTTTGTTGCTCAAGACAGAAATCAAGATAGCGAATTTCGATCTGGAGCTTATGCATGTTGTCGAATTATGGATGGTAATATTTGATGATATCTAACATAAAATCAAAAGTAGCCAAATGATACGCAAAGTCAAATTACTAAAAACAGCTCCTTTATATACATATCTACCGTTTTGAATCAGGACTGACATCATAATCAGTTACTAAATATCGTAATATCTATATAAGTATGATTCTTTTACATGCCTAAATTACTAACAGTAATATTTTAGATAATGAAATAGATAAATAAAAGAGGTTTTTACCATAAAAACATTCGATGTTCTAATATCAACAACCAAACTAAAACAAACTAGTCCGGCTGTTACCAAACGACTAACAAAGTTTTAAAGAGAACGAGCCAATGCTGACGTGTTGCCATGGTTTCCAAGGTGAGCCGTAACAAATATCGGTTAAAGATAAATGATCAAGAGTTACCATATGGAACGCGCAATGTATCTGGATCTTTGGTTATAGCAATAATTGACACAATTATGCCAAAGCAAATTTTAGAAATAAACAATACTGAGAAAAACGATTCTTTATTGTAACATTATCATGAAAGATTAGGTCATCAAGATAAATGTTATATCGAACAAATAATCGAAAATGAGTTATTAATAATTATTCAGGTGAAAAAAAGTTATGTGAACCATTTATTTGTGGAAAAGCAAATCTTTTGAAAAGGGAAAGAAAGCAACAGAGCTAGATTGACTTATTTTGGTTTCGGTCTGTGATCCGTTTCATGATTCTTTTCAAAAGAAAAATTTGTTAGCTGTAGTTAAAGATAGCTCTGCAAAATATAAATATGGTTACATAATAAGTGAGAAGTAGAAATCAATAGCGTGTAAAAATATATGCTTGTTCATGTTAAAAATATGGGACTTAAAATTAAACAAATTTTGAGCAATAATTGTGCACAATTCGACAATAGAGAAATGGAAGCAAGAAATAAGCAAGAAGGAAGAAATTACAAAATGTCCTACCGCATCTTTTAGATCACAACATAATGAAACAAGTAAATAAAAGAGAGAACCGAACAATTGTAGAAATGGCAAAAACATTCATACATTCGAATTTTGAGATTATTCCGGATACAATGTGGGTGGAACTGATCTCTTCTGCAATATGTAACCTAAATAGAATGAGAAAATGTTCAGTGGAGGGAGCTAGTATTTATGGGAAATGCGGATTAAGAACAAACCTAGAGTAAAGCGTTTGTGTATAGTAGGTTCTACATGTTCATACTCATATTCGTGAACAAAATGAAATGAAAATGGAAAAGAAAGCCATCAAAGGTTATCTTGTAGGTTACGATTCTGATGAACGCCGTTATAAACCTGCGATTACGATTATGATAAACTTGCCGCATCCACTCCGAATGAACCTCCCTTTTTCTTCTTTACATCTCCCTGTATATAGTTTTATTTACCGTGCACATAGTCTGTTTGTGCACATAGTCTTTAAGATAAAATTTACATTGCTTTTATATAAACAGTCTTTATTTAAGCTCTAATTACCACCAGTGATTACGCAGGTAATTACACATTCATATACGTGAAATGTACATAAATAAGTCGATTTTTTTCCATTTTTTATTTGGTTTAAAGGTTTAATCAATAATTAATGAAAAGTAAATAAAAAAACAGTTTTAATTTCATGTAAAAGATTAACTGTCCTTTTTATACATAAATAATGAACTGAATCTTCGATGTCTTTTAAAAGAAATGAAAGTAGATTATTATATTTTTTAGAAAGATTTTTTTTAATTCAATGTTTGGCAGCATGATGAATACGTGCCTAATTTTATTCTTTAAGAATATTTGTTATGAGGATATTAGCCACGCAACAGTCGGATATAAATATAATAAAAAGGAAGTGAAATTTCCAAAAGAAAAAAACTCCTTTCTTTTTGTATATAGTTTCAAATTTTTGTTCGTAATTAATTTATATATTTTTCATTCTTATTTTCTTCATATAAAGTATATGTTATTAACTTTATTGCTCATTTCAGCACAAATATTTGCTATTCTTCTTTAAAAAATATTTTCTCGGGAAACAATTCTCTTAATCTTTATGCATTAAATATCACCCCAATAGATATAGATGTGAAATACTTTTTATTGTTGAATAAGAAACTAAATATTTTTATTTTTATTCATCTTTTCGGAAATGTTTTCATTTTCACAATTTTCCTTTTATGAAAGATTATATCTGAAAATATAAATGAATTTTTTTTTATAATAATGATGTGAAAATATTTATCTTTAGAATTTAACAATAGGTGCATTTTCCCCTTATATATTACGCTATGTTTAAAATACAAATATTTCAGAATTTTAGTATTTCAAGTCTCTAAAACGAACAATTTTTTGATATAAGAAACATAACTCAGGTCAGTATATTTCTTTTGAAATTTTTTTTAAATTAGTCATTTTCAACTGGGGTAAGATCGAACGTCATAAAAAAATAATATGATAATTAATTTAAATTAATATCATAAAATGATTACTATCGAATAAATTTTCTTTAAAAAATGTTTTTTTAAGATTTTTTTAAGAAATAAACTTTATTTGGAAATCACATGGAAAACAATAATACATTTATTTCTAATATACTGTTTTTCTTGAAAAGAATTTGTAAGATTTCATAATTCATAAATAAACATATATTTTTGTGTATTGGAAATGGTGAGTTAAGGGAAGAAAAGGCAGGGTGCAATTCTATGGGAAATATGAAAGTTTTAAGACCCGTTTCAGCTGAAACTACTCAACCGATTTTCGTGAAATTTGGAAACCATATTTAATGGGTATTGTCAAAATGTATAGTTGTCATTTGTTTTCTGCGACTAAAACTGTTTAATTTAGAATAATGACTGTTTTCAGAAGTTTTCCATTTTTTAGATTTTTTTATCTGAAACTAATTAAAAATATTTTAAACTGTCAGTCGCATATGATCTTATGTTTATGCGAATGATCCATAAGGATACATACATACATACATTTACATAATCCGCAAATATTCATAAAATTTTGGTGGCATTACATTTCGGTAAATGCAATTTAAGAATTAAAGTTGATTATTCAAGTTTTTAATTAAGTCAATATATTTTATACACTATAAACATTACCCAAACCGAATTTTTAGTAATGTTTATATGAGGTGTGCATTACAGAGAAGTGATTACTTAAATATTCCAGTAATGGACACTCCCTTCAAAACCTTAAACATTAATAAAGTTTTATAAATGACATTAAGTATATAAAATTCATTTAAGTATATAAAATTAGTGCTTTTTTATGTTCTGTTATCCTTTCTCGTCAGACTCCTTAAAATAAACATTTTCGAAAATTTTTATATACCTGTCGGACGTTCCCTCTCAGCCCGCACAACTTTGAAGGAAGTCCGTAGTAGTTATAGCTGCCACCACCGATATTATTAGGTGATATCGGTCACCCACTGTTAGGAATGTGTAAATGAACACCAACGCTGTCAATTAACTAAACTAACAGTTTATTTATACTCTATGTACACAATATAATACACTATATACAGTTAAAACTCGGATATAAGTGATCCGGTTCAACATTAAATTAAACACAGTAAAAAATTGGCTGTGTACTGTTCAAATTACATCTTCTCCCTCTCACTCTATATACGCTAGATTAACTCTACCGGAGATCAAATCCGTATCTCCCGACACATGGGTTGTCAGACTACGCTATTCGACGCAGAGCACTCTACACAAGGACCTCTGTCCACCACTGCTTTCCAGGTACGAACCCTGAACTCACTATATCCGTCAAAAAACTGCTCTTCTCCATTCCTGCACTTCCCCAATGGAAACCCCCCTATTCGTGGAAATCCTTTATTTCCCTTCTTCAATCGTCATCCCAGAAGGTCAAACACTCCCCTCTGTCAACTTCTTTTTTTCATCTCGCTGCATCTGTGCATGTTCACACGTTCACCCCGTTTTAGAAAAAGAAAGCATGTCACCTTGGAATTTCAGTACACAGCCCATACAATACATAAGATATTAAGATAACAAATAACATAAATTCCAGTTCCACAGCAGATGCTTTCTCAGAACCTGACAATACCTTTCATTTGAACGAATTTTCTGAGAATCAGAAAAAAATATTTTCTGATAATCGAAGTTAAAGATATCCTATAGACCAGGGCTGTCCAACGCGGCGCCCGCGGACGCCAAGGCGCCCTTTGCAAATTTTCTTGGCACCCTTCTCGAAGTTTCCTTGAAAAAGAACTTTATTTAAAATCCTTGATATTTTCATGAGAGTTGTTTTTAAAATCTCTACAAGTGTATTTCTCGTATCAACAATCACATAACGTACGCAACGCATTCAAAAAAGACAATAACACATGATTAGTTTGAAAAAAAAATAATGATCATGTGGTGTTGCATTTCTTTACGAATTTTTAAAAATGCTATAGAAATCTTTTTACGGAAATTATGCTGATAAGAATAAATAAATGTTGGCAATAACTGTTTTAATACGTTAAGAAGCGAAATGTAGAAAAATATAAACTCTTTCGAGCATGAAAATTTAGCATTTTTGTTATTGTTATTACAGTTGTTTCACTGGCCATTTGGCTGTTTTAAAAAACGGGATAAAGGCTGTCTTTTTCTCTCCCAGATCTTTGAAATTTTTGGTGTTTTTGTTTTAAAAAAATCTATAAAATCGTGCTGAGGAATTTCTATCAATAAAAGCTTGTTTAGGCTCTCTCTTTGGAAACCTCCCCCCATGACTTTGTTTCTATACTTTGTATAATTGCAAATTTGCACCTCCAAAAAAATGTCATTGCAGAGTATTTGCATCCTCCAAAAACCTAACAGTATCTCTGATTACCATTTTATGTTTTGAGCCATGTTAATAATGACGCTCTTCATTGTTTGCCAAAAGATGAGATGCGCCCCTGCTTAGTAAAAGGTTGGACAGGCTTGCTGTAGACTATTTTCTATTATTACGTACTAAGTACACAAGACGTTTCAAGTCTCTATCTCAATTGGTTCGGCATATAGAGCTTTTACAGACAGAGAGACGGACGGCATTTTTTTACATATATATTTTTTAGAATCTCCAGTGTCTAAAGGTTATAAATCTATCAAAAAAGGTAAATACATAAATAAAATTAAATAAATCGATTTTTAAAACTATTACAAGACTTACCTAATTCAATGTATGGTGGATAAGTAGATAGAACTTTAATTAAAATTTCGGTATCATTTTCGGCCTGCAATTCTCGCGACAGTAATCAGAAGTATTTTTGTAATTATTTTTTTTATTCATATAATACTTTCGTCTTATAAATAAATCATTCTCTAACGATGGCCGCTTGAATTGCAGGCCGAAAGTTTTACAGTTTCTATAGTTTAGAAAATACCAATAATAATAATAATAATAATAATAATAATAATAATAATAATAATAATAATAATAATAATAATAATTATAATAATAATAATAATAATAATAATGTTTTCAGTGTTTGCAGACTTTTAAATGTACCATAAAATAATTCATGGTAAGAGTGAAATATTTTAAATAATGCTTTACCTATATTTGGTTAGGTTGTTTTAAAGCCACATAAAAAAATCCAGAAATGTTTTATTATTTCAATATAAATTTTAATGTAGTTTTTCAATTTCAAATCAATAAACTTTCGCAGAAAATGTTCAAAAATAATGGGTACATTTTCTTACAAACAAACAACAGCGACTTTTAATTACCACAATGGTTTTAAGTATCAATATAGCAACACTTTAAATCAATTATTAAATCAAATATTTCTTCAACAACCTACATATATATTTTATTGCAAACTATTAAAAACTAATTCGATTTTTCTAGTTTTTCTGTTACAACATTTTATAATTCTAAAAATTACAATAGTAAAACTTATCTATTTTCTGATAGAAAATAAATACGTTTTGATATTTGAGATAACAATAATATTATTTTGTATCATAAAAATATTTTATTATTAATCTAAGTTTAAATTCCGGAATTTAAATTAAATAAAAGTAAACAATAAAAATGAGCTATAAATAATAAAACACAAATCAGGAAAATCGGCTTTCCTCTTTCAGAGTTACGAAAAAAATAATAATAATCTTGAATCCCTTTTCTCTTATTATTCTTGTAGCATGTAATACGATTAAATTATTAAAAATAATGCTTTTACCCACTGATATACTATATTTTAAAATGACGTCATTTGATTAAATCATATTTAATATTTGAGTAAATTGTGAAATCTCATTTATGTCAATAAATTTGTATACCTTATGCTTTATGCTTTTTTTAAATGTTATAATAAATGTGTGTATCTTATGTATTTTGCATTAAGTTATTTTTAATAATGTGAAAAAAACTTGAAATTTTGCAATGTGTTTGTTTAGTGTTTCCATTGGATAATTAAAAGTATTTTATAAAATACATTCGAGAAAATCTACTATTGTTGGTGTAATTTTCGAAATTATTATTTGGAATATGTTAAAAACAAATAAGAAGTTTGAGTAAGACAAATAAAAGAAAACATTTCTGATTAAAATAAGTATTGCGAACAATTAAATACAATATTTCTTCAATTCTTCTAAAAGAAAAATAAATGAAAAACGTATATTGTAAAAATAATTTTAGAAAAGTCTATATTGAATTATCAAACACTAATGCTTGTATTCACCATTTATCTCAAACTAGAAATCCTGAAGAGAACACTAAAATTGTATTCATCATTGATGTGAATTGACTTCCGCTGGTGTTAGATCCAATGAGGTTAATCAGAAATATTATTTGAGCGTTCAACTCGGGGTTTTCTATGTTAAGGTAGATGGGGAATACGAGCTTTAGAAATGTTCGGCATGACCACACAGTTTTGATTTTATATTTAGATGAAAAGGTACATTTTGCCATTAAATATGCTAATTTTCATGAAATCGTATGAAAATTATAAAAATGTACAAATTCAAATTCCTTATGTTAATTTCTTTTTAATTGTTGCTAAGCAAACGACGGTACTGGTAGTTCCCTGCATAAAAAATTCCGGTAATTTCCTACATAATTAAAAATCTACTTAGTGAAATGAGATGTATATAGTTTCAAACCCCGAAAACGTGTAAGTCCATCAAAACTAGTATATGAAAAATTCACGAATCAAATACTTTCTTCTTTTAAAGATAGAATAAAGTAAAAAGTGAATGTGGCCCATGATTACTGTGATCATGAAAAAACTACATGTTGCTAATCACAATATCTGACTTCATTAGCATGCTTTGATAACACCATTAAGTTTACATATTCTTTAAACTTTATAAAAGTTATTAAAACTTACTTTTTTTTCGTTTATTCATCTTGAAAACTTCGTACACACCACGAAATCCAGTTATATTCACCAAAAGTCTCGTTATCAAAACCACAGCCGAAACAGAAAAAAAAAGAAATTTCAGTACACCCATAACAAGGATTTGATTAGAACTACAAAACATATTTTGTTGAGTACATTTTAAGCAATATTTTTAGTTAAAGTTAAAAATCGGTTTTGTTGCTCATACCAAAAAAAAAATAAATAAATAAAAAAAAAAAAAAAATGTTAACACTCTTATAAAATTTTAATAAAATCTCATTAATTTTATTTGAGTCTTACTAAAGTCTTGCATTTTCAATTTGTAATTCCAACATTTTTGTTTGTTTGTTTGTTTTTACGAAATATAAATTAGTGTGCCGTAGCCATAACTCTCTCATGTAATTTTGTTTAATTCACATATAGAGCAATAAAAATTAACATAATTTTTGGATAATAAAAACTTTTCAAATTGAGACGAATTAATGACGTTATTATTACGCTATTATGCATATTGGGTGAAAATTGTGGACGGAAAATTGCAAAAACTATCAACATTTTTTTTGTTTGTTTATTCAAACAAAATTTCCATCGAACCATATTTAAACGAAAAGATTTATTGGACCAAACAAATTTTTGTTAATTCAATAAAACTTTTTTCTGGGTGTAGAATATGCCTCTGTTCACGTGACGTGCGTTGATTTGTTAAAACAGAGGCATACTATGACAGACCAGAGACCGTTTTATCATATCTCATTGGTTCTAAATTCAAATGTTAGGCGCTTTGCGTCTAGCTTTGTCGGAATAAATAAAAGGCCACTATTGGTGTATGGGTCGCGATGGGTGCTTTTACCAAATTTTTACAGAATTCCAAACATACTCTGGTGACCCTAAGTATTTTTTATCAGTTTCATGAAAATTAGAGTATGTTTACGGGAATTAGAATGTGGAGACAGTCAGATTAACAAACGAATTCATAAACCCTTTTTAACTTTGGTGAAAATGTTAAAAATACAATTATGCAATTTTTTTTTTTTTTTTTTTTTTTTTTTACCAATTAATCACTTTTCGTTTTCACAAGTTCCCCTGTTTATATTTATCTATATAAAGGGAAAACATATAGGATTTCTCCTACTATAACAGTTACAGGAAAACTAGAATAGTTGAGAAACATTAGTAATAATTCGTCACGTATAAAATAATCTATTCGTCACAATGAGGAAAATGTTAGTGAAAAATAAACAGTAATCGGTTAATAAATAGAAACTTATTATACAGCCAAACAAAAATATCAGAGATCAAAATAATTTAGTAACAAGCATGTGTAGTGTTATCAAAGGTAGTGTTTTGACAGTATTTTATGAGAGTGAAATGTTACATTAATATTTCGGTCTCGAAATATGACATTTGCGTTTATTCTCAAATTTTTTTAAATGTTTGAGATATTTTTTAAAAATAAAAGTTATTTGTAATTCTTCGTAATTTCACTAGCTATACATTTCAACATATGGGATTTTGATCGATATACAAAATCCATTTGTTTAAAATCGGTAAATGTTATTTCCTATAAATGTTTAAGGCACATTTCATGTAAGAAACATTTAGAAATGTAACAGATCTTTAAATTTCGGGCATTAGCGTATAATTTACTTTAAACTCCATTATATTATCTATACATATAATAAAACAGTAGGACCCGGTGTGTCTGTACATTGAAGATAATTGACAAAAATGGAGTCAGGGCGATAAAAGAAAACCAATGAAACACAAAAAAAAAATTTTTGAATTTTTTGTCTGTCTGTCTGTCTGTCTGTCTGTCTGTCTGTTTGTTCGAGGTTATCTTCGTAACTACTGAATGGATTTTTATGCGGTTTTCACTAATGAAGAATGCACACTCCCGGGCAGTGTATAGGCTTTGTTTCATCAAAATCGGACAACAGACAAAAAAGTAACAAAAAGAAACAAAAGAAACTATTAGGTGCGCTGCTCACGTTTTTTAGTACATAACGTTTTTTAGTACATATAAAATCCAATAGATGTCACTGTGCGATTTTAAAACGCGCTATCGTTATGTTTTCGCCAGTCTACTTAAGTATGAGAAAGTTTCAAGCTGGCTGTCGTTCCATGTGGTTTAGTCGGTAGAACGTCAGTGCGCCATACTGATGGCCCGGGTTCGATTCCCAGCATGGAATTTTTTTTCACTATGTTGGCATTAACGCCTATAAGCAATTAAAAGAATTTGAAATATTGTATTCAAGGCGAATTTTCTCTCTGGGAAAATTTCCTTGCATTAATATGTCAGTGTAATTTTTTTTTCGATTTAATTTTTTTTTTCGAAACTTTGTTTTTCTTAAAAAATTACAGTAAATATTTGATATTTCCCAACGTTTTTTGAATGATCGACTTGCTTTTTTTTTTTTTTAATGCATGTCTGAACCTTATCTAACTACTTCTTCAAGATTTCTTTAGATAAACCGACCAGCGTAGCGGGCGAAGGCCGCTAGTAATGAAATAAATGTATTGTAAAATCTCCTCGTAAAAATATTTCGATATGAAATGTGTGAATATATTGTTTGAAAATTGTTCCTTTAAAGAAAATTAGTTTAAATTTTACTCCGCTAAAAGCCTTAAAAATATTTCCCTTTAGAAAGCAGTTCTTTTTTATGGCAGCACAAAAACTATTAATAACTATAAAAAATAGTTAATAATAGAAAAATAGAACAATTTTTACTGTGATACAGAGGATGCAATATAAAAATCTCTTAATGGCACAATGAAAATGATAAAATTAACTGCCTATCATGTTTTATTTTTGAAGTCTTCCTCTTTTAATTTTAAACTACTCCTTTTAAGCTTTCTTTGTGGTCCTAATGTGTTATTGTAAATTATAAATTAGCTGTTATTTTTTATTACTATAATCTTTAGTATGCTGAAATTATTTATTCCCTGAATTTTAAAGTATACCAACTTTGAAAAATATTTAGTATCAACAATAAAGAAGAAATTATGGTTTATTTATTGCATAAATATTTTTTAGATATGTTACAAGGGATAATCAAATGTTGAAGAAATTTTGTTGTAACGCTTGAATACAACAATATAATTTAATTATTTGCTTACTAACACCATATTTTTGTCTTGAACGTGATTTGATATTTATTTAGAAAATGTCTGTCTCACAGTCTGTCTCACAGTCTGTCTCACAGTCATGCTGTCACGCTGTAAGACAGCATGTGGCAAAAATTTTGATGGCGCTCTAACTCAAGGTCTAGTACACGGAATTTCGCAAAATTTTATATTCAGTTAGACCTTGATATAAATTGGAGCTCATTATTTTTTAATATATTACACTCAACACTTGGGTTGTTATGCTACGTTATTCACAATTTTCACAACATCTCTATCTGAAGAACTAACTCACGAATTTTCATAAAACTTAAGATTCCGTTAGTCCTTGGTATAATTTGGAAATGAATAATTTTTGGTATAAATCGCACAGCAGGTGGCCACTATGCACTATTTCAAGAACTAAAAAACGAATTTTCATCAAACATCAGATTCAGTCCTTTATATACATTAGTATTGTTAAGTTTTTGATGTAAATCAGCTTAGAGATAGAGCTGTTATGATATATCTTTCAGATATTGTAATAATTGTATTTAAAAAGAAAAGAAAAAAAAATCATAGATTTTTATCAAACTACAGATTCAGATAGTCCCTGATCAAAATTGCTACAATACCAATTTGTTTTTAGTGTACTTTACCCAACAAGAGGTGCCGTTATGCATTTTCTTTAAACATTTCCGCATTAGCTCTAACCCAGAAACTACTGCGTGGATTTTGTTCAACTTTTAGATTCAGTTAGAAGTTGACATAAGTTACTGTTGACTACATTTTGTGCAATCCCCAAACCGATGGCACTTCTATGCTGCATTTTGAAGACGTATTAACATGTATGAGGTTAAAGAAAGTTTTGGAATTGCCATTACCGACTAGTGTTTAATATAAGTAGAAAAAATTAAAGATTTTGATAACAGTAAAAACGAATAAAAATAAAAAAATAATTTGTCTATAAATCATAAACGTTAAGAATAAGCGTTATTGAAACTCTAATTTAGGACAGAGAAAAAATTTCTTGTTCTACTGATTTTTGTGGATTTTATAAGGGAAATAACTTGATTCCCCTGTAAACTAATTGGATGTGGCAATCTCAAAACTTTCTTCTATCTCAAACATGTTACTATTTCCTGAAAAACGCAGAGCACAGTTATGTGCCGCAATTCGGTGATCTAAACCAACATCTTGTCAGCAATAATTTAAGTACACCTCTAACTGAAGTTTGATGAAAATCACTGCATTAACATCTGAGATAGAGCTATTGCGGAACATTTAAAACTTCTACATAACTGCACCAAGTCTTTGGTAATAAACACCAAAAACAATTTAGGAGCGATTTTTACAAGAGGATATCTATATCCATTTCTGAGATATTGCTATTGGAATACATGAATAACGCATCGTAACTGCGCCACCTGTAGGGCTATTTACACTAAAAAATAAGCAAAACTATCTTTATCAAGACTAACAGAATTTGAAGTTTGATGAAAAATTGTGCATTAGTTCTCGAAATAGAGCAATAATCATAAATAATGCAGCTTAACACCGCTAGCTGTTGAGCAATTTACACCAAAAAATAAACAGCATCAAATTATATGAATCATTAACTGAGATTTAAGTCTTATAAAAATCTGCGCATTACTTCTTGAGATACAGCTATTATGAAAATCGTGATTAATGCAGCGTAACAGCGCCACTTAGCAGAGATGCAGAAAAAAACTAATCAACTCCATTTTATATCAAGGGGTAACTGTTTTGTGAAATCTCGTACATTATGTTTTGTTGTAGAGCGCCCACAAAATGTTTGTCATATAGAGAATCACAGACAGACTCACAGACAGTTATTTTCTAAAAACGATCAAATCATTTTCAGGATCTTCTAAAATGTATAACGCCATCGAATATCAGAAGTTGAAAATTTTCACAAATCCACTATTTTCTTGTTGTAGAAATTAAGAAAGAAAAAATAATTACCCCCATAGTCATCAATATTCGCCATAGAGCCCACCGTCGCTTCTTCTTTTTTCCATCTCCAACATTTTCTCGGGAAAATATTTTCCTTTATACATCATGATATCATATTATAATTCTCAAACTAAGCAATAATGTCTTGGAAAGCAATGAAATTAAAGATTTATCAACTAATGACTACGCATTTTGTTAGCTAGTAGTTGATATACTGATGAATAACTAGCGTCATTTAAACATTTAACGGATCACAACTAATCAATTTAAGGAGTTTGCTTATTTAGTATGACTACACTGTAAAAAAAATTCAAGAGGTTGCTAAAAATTTTTTAGTAAATTTGTATTCCACAGAATTTTTTAGTAACCATTGCAAACTTTTTTTTAGCAAGCGAAACAAGCATTTCTTTTGTAAACTGAACAAAAGAATTTTTTGTATAACTAACTTAATTTTTAGTATGAGCCACCAAGCAAATTTTAGTAATAACTCCAAAATTATTTTTAATAACCATTACGTGGGCTCGAAGGGCAGGAGCTTCCTTCGAGCTGCATCCAGACTTCTGGAGCGGAAGATTTTCGGCAAAACCGCAATAGATGGCAGCACCAAACATTCCTACTGCTCCGTCAGGATATTCATAATCCCTCTATTAACGAGTACTTACATTGCATACATTCGGGGTGCATTTGGCAGTGACCAGTACCGAAACCGGGACCTTTCAGCCTGGAGTCCGTTACGATAACCACTATACTATCAAGGCCATACACCTAGTGAGTTTTAGTAATAGCTATTAAAAATATAAAATTATTAACTCTATTCGTTGCTAACTTTTTTCTTGTAATTCTTACAGATTTTCTTGTAACCGACTAAGATTACTAAAATTTTTTAGTAATTACAAAGATCACTAAAGTTTTTTTAGTAGATCGACACTGTTTTTTTTTCAGTGTAGAAGTTGATCAGACAAATTTCAACCCCTAAAAAAAAACAATCAAAAATTGAAAAATTGATACTTGAAATATCATCCATGAGTTGGGAATAACAAGATATGTTATAAAAATATTAGTTGAAAATAGCAAGGTAGAAGGGATAGTTTTAACTTACTGTAATTGTCTCCAAGTAATCAAAGTTAATTTTTTACACTTTCTAATTAAAAAATATGCGTAAAATATTACGTATATTTATTTAAAAATTATATTCAAATTATATTGTTTTACTAATTACTAATAAAAAATTATATTATGTAAAATCATAATATAGTTATTCTTGCAGAAGACATCTGCAAACAATGTAAAAACAGATGCACCAACATTCATCTATACATGCAAACCTATACATGCGTACGTTTGTTGCCTATAATCTTAAATAGAATTATTGTAGAAAATATAGTCAGAAAAACTTTCGGCATGAATAATTATAGCTTTTGAAGCAAAAAGTTTATGATCTTAAATTTATAGTGTCATGTTTTATATGCACTTTAATCAATTCCCTATTTATTTGTTTTTTATTACAAAACATAATCGTCTATCGAAAAATTTGCACGATTGCTACATGAATTTTACAAGCATCGCAAAAAATAAACCTTCCTTTTAAGGGGTCTCAGGAGCCTTACTTTTTACGTACGTGGTAGTGCAATTTAGCAACATGTCACATTTTATTTTTTTCTCAGTTCTTATTAAAAGTAGAGCCATAAAAATTTTAATTTAAACAATGTGATACTTTTTCTATTTAAAATATATTTGTTAATATTCTATATTGTTTTTTTTTGTTGTTGTTTAATTTTGACAAAATTTTAAAATAGTTTTTTGACTTGCATCCATTGCGCTTAAGATTGTAACAAAACTATTGTAGCGTATATAGGGTTCTCTTGATCTTATGGTTAGACAACTTCAAACTCTTGTCTTTTAGAAAAGTAGAAAATAATTTATTTGCAGATCTTCAGAACAACAGAATCTTCGAAACTCACAAATATTACTAGATATTCAAAAATAATTGTTCAAATCTATCGTACGAGTGCAGATATAGGTTCCAGAGACTTTTTATACAATGTCTCAACACTAAATCACATTCAAAACAACGTAAATAAAACTCAAGCAAACTTGCTTAATCGTAGCTCACTCAATGACTGACTGATAAATAATAATCACAACAGCTAGCATTGCTCTCCTTATATAGGCTCGTAGCATGCGCCGGAAATTTCTACAACCTTCTAGAAAAATCCAGAAACCAAGGAAAAACATTCAATGTATCAGTAGACCTGGGGGGGTTACCATAGAGAGGGAAGGGTTACCATCGCCAACAATCGCCAAGTTTGTCGCCAACTTGGCAATATATCGCCAAATTTGGCGACCAAAATTAGTCGCCAAAAGTGACGCCAACTTGGCGATATCTCTAATATTTCGCAAAGCTGCCATAGACATTCACTGAAAATAATAGACAAGTTTGCTTGATAACAGAGACAATGTAACAAAAACTAATATTAGTAAAGGAATGGAGCTTAATAGGACTATTTACATTATTTTAGAGTACAAACTCTAACTATTTACAAAATTCGTATCACTATTATTTTAAGAACCGCTTAAAACATTGGTAATCATGTAAAACTAATGTATCTTGAACTTGTACTTCTTTTGAAAGCAATTTATTTATTGCTTTTTGAATTGAAATTTAAATTATAAAACTATGAAAAAAATTATTTTCTTATTGAAAAATATTTGAATAATAAATGCAATTGTAATATTAAAATTTGAAGTATAAGTTGTTGTGTAACTTAAAATGAAGATATTTACAAAATTTCATGCAAATTGCTTTATTAGTTTTTAAGAAATGTTGAGCGCAGTCGATGCAAATCAAGAAATGTTTTTAATTTTTTTAATAAAAATTAAATATAAAAAAATTAATGAAATTTTAATGTAGAGTATTGTAAAAATAATTTTAAATAGAAGATATATTAAGTTGTCTATATTAAAAAAATTAAGCATCTATGTCTCATAGGGGCTAAGGTAAAAATTAAAAGTGATACGTTGCTAAATTGCACCAACAACTAAAAGTTAAGACTCCTGAGACCCCTTAAAATATAAAAAATAAGAAAGAAAGTTAAGGTGGAGGAATTTTATTGCAAGTAGCTTTAAAGTTTGAATTTTCAGTGTTTTTCATGGCTTTGGTCTATATTTATTTCTACATGTCTTTTTTCTGATTGCTTTATCATAAATTAAATAAAATGTTAAAATCCAACTGAAATTTGAGAAGATGTTTACTTTACTTTAAGAAATTTATTTTTAAGTTATATAGCTAAGGTTATAAATTATCGTAGCTATAAGTTTAATTCATTTTTTTTATTTACTAGGGGGTTCTGCCCCCTATAAGTTACACTCCCCAAGAAGATTGATGCAAGTAGGTTTAAAGTTTGAGGTTCGAATGGTTTTTAATACTTACGGTTTATATTTATTTTTAACAAGTTTTTGCTGACTTTTCAGTCACAAATTAAATAGAATGTATCAAATTCCACGAAAACTTTAGTAGACGTTTACTTTACTTTCAGAAATTTTATTATTAAGTTATATAGCTATAGATATAAACTGTCGTGACTGCACGTATTAACGCATTTTTCTTATTCACTTTCGGATTCTCCCCCCTACAAGTTACACTCTCCAACCCCTGTTCTGACATCCCACATTCTGAAAACATGCTAATTTGAGGGGCGTTAACCCTTTATCTACCGACGGTACTTAAAAGTACCATTAAAATTACTTATTATAAATTTCTTTTAACACGTTAATTAGTTGTAATACTGTTTAGAATGAATTGCAGATACTTTACTTTATCTTGTTCCTAAAGCATTATTGGTTACAGAAAACAAAAATATTTTAAAAAGGATTATTTCTTTTGACTTTACATCTTTCCACTTTCTTGACGCTAAGGGAGGGGGTGGGGATTTCTCAATTTGGAAATATTTCTACATTTATATTACAAGAACATCATATTTGTACATTTTGTAATTCTACAAAATACTAAGAAAACAATTTAAAATAAACGATTTGATTGGGGTTATAAATATTGTACAGAATCCCTGAAAATTCAAATTTAATTAATCCATCAAAATCCTTCAATCCTTCTAAAATCCTTCAACAATTTATTAAACGATTATGTAAATCTTTTAATTTAGTTTAAACAATTTACGTAAAATGCTTTAGAATGTAAAATTTTCATGAATTCATAATTCGGTAGATGAATGGTTAAAATGATCGAATTATTATTTTTAAAAATAGAGGTCATCTCTTTGTAAACGGTGCTTCTATTTTGTTTCCTTCAGTTGGTGAATCTTTAAGATCAAATCAGCTGCTGTTAAAAGACAGAATGCCTGTTTTCGTCTTTAATTTAAAAAAAGTTAAAAATTTGAAAATAAGATTAATTAAGTAAAGTAATCAGAGTCGTTGTCTACCGATATGTTTTAATAACGCTATAATCTAGCTCTTTTAAAGAAGTCATTTTAAATGCATTGTTTTAAATCTGGCATATTTTTCACCAACAAAAGATGCAATGTTTATAAAATTTGGAAAAAATAAACACATGTATCATGTTTAAACGAGTTTAAAAAATGTATTTTTTAAAATTAAATTTCTTGCTGAAAACCATTGAAATCTATTTAAGTTATTTCACTTGTTGCCCTGAAAAAAGGGTATCATTTTAATCGATTTTACGTGTTATTTCAAACTTTTTGTTGCGATTTTACAAATTTTGCGTAATTGTTAATATTTAATGTCATTTATTAACAAAAATATTAAAATTTATAAAATCCAAAAATAAATTAATAATAAAGAAATAAATCTCAAGACATATTTGAAAAATTCCAATTCAATTTTAAAAACATAGAAATAAGTATATAAAAAATCAAATAAAGAAGAAATAGAAAAAAATGAACCTGGAAAGTAAATTCTGAGTTATCTAAAATGTAACGTTAATAGCCATTTCTCAAACATCATAATTACTTGTCTCTTGCAGGTGTTTTAAATTGAAACCTCAAGAGATTTGGATGTAATTTTTTAACAAAAGTGCTATAAAAGTTTAACTCAAACACATCCAAGTTTTAATAATTGAAAGCAGAAAATTTGTTAAAATATATTTTAAGTGTTTTAAAGAAGAGTGAGTAAACAGTTTTACGGTTTTTTTTTTTTTTTTTTTTTTTTTTTTTTACATTTATTAAAATTTCTAAGGAGATGAAACTCCCTTAAGTTGTATTTAAAACGATACACATTATTTGTATTCCCATTTATATTTACACACGCATAATTTCTATACACATATATATATATATATATATATATATATAGTGGCGGTCAAATGTTTCCGGCCAGTTAGTTTCTTTGATTTATTTAACAGAAGGTTTCAGCAAAGAAGAAGCAAAATTGCTTCAAACGTTAGAGATATCTGAATGACCCCTGACCACGTGATTATTTTGATTATATACTGAAGACACTTCATGCAAAGGGGCAGAATTCAAAGTTCGTGTGTGCAAAAGTTTCCGGCCACTCATCATTCCTTAAAAATGAGCCTGGAAAGTAAATTCTGAGTTATCTAAAATGTAATGTTAATGGCCATTTCTCAAACATCATACTTACTTGTCTCTTGCAGGTATTTAAAATTGAAACCTCAAGCGATTTGAATGGAATTTTTTAACAAAGTGCTATAAAAGATTAACTCAAACACATCCAAGTTTTAATATTTGAAAGCTTTCGGTCTTGAAAGCTTTTTTTTCTAACGGTAAAGTTTTTATTGACCATGTTTGTGAATGACTCAACTTGAATAGCATAGTTTAACTTCAAAATATAAAATTTCAACAGTTATTGTTCGTAAATGAGTGATTAATTTGTCATTAAAGGGCCAATCTTCTCGAGGTATTGCGGTAAAGTTATCGATCGTTGAAATCGATTGTAAACGATATTGTAAAATTATATAAATAACACTATGCGTTTCAGGACTTTGTGATGTCCGGGAGGCTCCGAAAAATGACTATTCTCGTAAACAGAATTGTCAGGAGAAAAATTATTGATGACCGCATAAAAATTCCGTTGCAATATACAATACAGCTATTTAAGGAATGAAAATATTCCTGAAGTAAGTTCGTCTATCTTGTCAAGATGCTAATGTAATATAGAACTTTATGGAAGAGTCGGTGTTAAAAAAATTTCATAGGCAAAAATGTATCAACGTACCCGACTGGCGTTTTCCAAAAAACCCAAAGTCTGGAAAACTGAAAATGGACAAAAGTACTATTTTTCCATCAATCGAAATTGAAACATTTTTTGGAGTGATGGCAGGCACTAAGTCCGATGAGCCAACAATAAAAGATATGATTGGACCAATGTTATGTATGTTATTCCTTTAATTAAGCATGGAGTAGGACATGTTATGCTGTGGGGATATTTTCCTCAAAAAGCGTCGGTCCGTTATTTGAAATCCAAGGCAAGATGAATGATAAAATGTATAAGGATATCTTGCAAGATTATTTTCTGCCTTATTAGAAAAAAATTGTTCGCAACTATTTGTTTTAACATGATAATAACATAATGAATGTGTGCAAGCCTTGACAAACAATGATTTTTGCACAAAGAAAGTTTGTTTTTGAAATGGCCAGCCCATGCACCCAACATAAATCCAACAGAAAATATTTGAAAGAAGTTGACAAACATCTGCCAAATTATAAATATACCAAGTCAGCCGAAGTTTCCAAAAAATCGCAAGAAATGTGAAAAAAACGTACCACAGACGATCTTTAACCGTTGATTGTATGAATGTTACGTTGCTGCACCGTAGAACATATTACTAAAAGGTAATAAAATACTAGTACAATAAAATATTAATTGTAAATGTCGTTGATCACTATAGTTTTCTATTACAATTTTTTTAAACTTGCGAAGGTGGCCGGAAACTTTTGAGAAAATGCGTTTTCCTTTAAATTTAATTTTGTCAATTAAATTGATTGATATTTACACGTTATTCCATAAGTCAATTCCTAACTATTATGTCAATAAAATGTATAAGTATCACGATGAGATTCCTCTACGTATGGGTATGTTAGAAATTAACTGAAAAATTTTTTCTGGGCGGAAACTTTTGGCCGCCACTCTATATAATCTGAATTACTTTGATTATATTTGATTATATTATTGATTATATATATATATATATAAAAGCTGGCAGCCCTAAAACAATTTTTTGTGGATTTGAAGTAGAAGTAATATTTTTTTAGTTAAAAAATTAAAACAGTAATATTAATAATTGTTCTAAAATGTAATGCCTTTAATAGTAGCAATCATTTATTCTAACTGTAGAATGAGTAATATAATATAATATAAGATCTACTAATTTTTAATATATTTATTGTTATTATGTTAATTTTATCATCTACATTATTTGTTATAACTGTAACCTTTAACCTGTTACTGAGTCACATGTAATTTTAAATCTGACTTAACACTTAACTGATCCAATTCACTTGAATTATCGATCATTTTAGATAGATGTTTGGTAAATATTTTAGTATATATATATATTAATTAATAAATATTTTATTATTGTTATTATTTAATATTGTTTTTTGTGAATGAATTCCTCTTTTCCTAATTTGAAACAGTAAATGAAGTTTGATCAGTCGGCTGCATTATAGGTCGAATTTCTTAGCTTATAGCACGACATATAACATAAACTGGTTGGAATGTTTGATTTTTTACTAAGCCATGCCAAATATTTTCAAAATATCGCCACAGTAAGCAAAATGGGCTCAACTTTTCCTTTTTTTAATGGCAACTATTGAAAAACTTAACAACTGTATTAACTTTCATTCATATGGAAATGTCTGACCTGACAGAGATCCAAAATGTTCACAAATTAAAATTTATTGGAATATGTGAGGTAAACGATGATCTTTACGTATATCAAATCTTTAGGATAAAAGAAAAATCATGTATTTTAACCTACCTTTTCTGTATTTTAAAAGAAAAAATAGAAAATATCTCTGAAAAATGTATTTTTTAAGGGGGATCAACGTTGGGTTTGAAATATCAATTATATTTAATTTATTCTTTTTTCATTGTTACATTAGTCAGTTAATTGTACTATAAACATTCCTAAACATTTTAAAGAAAAAATATTCATTTATATCAAACCGCAGACAACTCTGCAAATTTGGATATAAGTTTTCTTGTCTTAAAAAAGAAAAAAATGGTATTTTTTTCTTTACATTTAAATAAAATTTATTTTTATGTCAAGAAATAAATATCTTTTGAAACTGAGTTCTATATTTTACAGTATATATAATTTGTTTAAGGAATGAACACTATGTAGGTTTCTATGTTCAAATTTAAATCATATTTTAAACAATTGGTTTTTCCTAAAATTAAATGTTTTTAAGATTTTATTATCAGTTAAGCAAATTTTTCTCAGTGTTTTATCCAAATATTTGTCATTAACTTTTGTTAAAAAGAAAAATAACCATTCTCTTCGAAGTACGTTTTCAGTTAATTTAAGTTTCAGATAAAAAAAGAATTTAGCAAATATAATATAAATCTTTTATATATTCTCCAGTTTATTTGAATATTATTTAAATTTCTGTTTCGTAAATTTTAATTCAAAACATATTGAATGCATGCTACTTTAAACTATTACATTTATCTTACTTTTATTCACTGTTCTAATGTATCTAACTATAATTTAAAAAAGTAAAAAATAATTAAAAAACAGTTTAAAGAATTTAAATCTAACAATGTGACGCATATAATTATCATGTAAAAAGCACGTTTCTACATATTGAAATTTTAAAAATACAGTTCCAGATCTTTATGTTAAAAACTGTATTAATATTTTAGGAAATGTTATTTCATTTAAAAAACTATTTTTAAATAACATAATATATTTCAAAATTAAATTATGTTTGTGTACTTTAATGGTTCGTCTCAGGTACAGAACTTTTAATTTTATAAATTTTAATTAAAACATTATGAATGCATGGTACTTTAAAAAATTGTATTTATATTAATTCACTTTTTTAAAATATATCTAAGCAACGATTAAAAAGCAACAAAAGTTTAAAAAGGTAATTGAAAAAATTTAATTCAAAAATGTGAAACTGAAATGTGAAGCTTAACAAAGCTTTGCATTACAAACATGAATTAATATTTTATAAAACGATATTTTATTTAAAGATTGTTTTATATAGCAAAATCTAAAGGTTATTCAAATTTAATTTAAGTTACTTAAAAGCTTAGTTTAATGGTTTATCTCATGTTACTTAAGTTTTCATTTCATAAATTTAAATTAATTCCTTTTAAATGAATAGCGCTGTAACTAAGAGGTTGAGCAAAGAGTTCTGTGAAGTTTTTAATCTAATTTTTATCAGAATTTGTATTGTATTTACGTACTAGTGGTAGTTCTATGAGAGTTTCGGAATTTTTGTCCAGATGTGGCTCCATCCGCTTATAGCCTCTTTCGATCAATGTAAAACATCCAAGCTCCTTCGATTTGAATACTTTAAGGCCAAAACAGACTTGATCACTCTGAAGTTGAACTAAATTTCTAGAACTCTCTTCTTTTCACTCCACTTGCGATTTATTGACAATAGAAAACGGGTAGATACAATAGTCAGGAAGATCACTATCGTAACCCTACTTAAGGGAAAGATTCCTGTTCTACACTTGGATTGAAGACTAACCACAAAACTCATTAACAGCAAACGCACCATGTGGGGACATAAAACTTGCCACCTTGGTTGAACTGAAAGTATTGCAGTCTGAATGCAGACTTAAGGAGGTTGAAGAAGTACAAGATTTTTGACTCCGCGGAGCCACCGCCGTGATACTTCCAGAAAATCCAGAGTCTCGCAGAGCGATGAAAGAAAGTGGTGGACTACGATGGTCTCTATTTTTAAGAATAATCTTTGTTGCTTTTTGTTGTTAATTTGAGCATAACAATGAAACTTTTACAAATTAACCAGAACTTTTTGCTGAACCTAGTATATTTAAAATATTTCAATTTATTTTCTTTTTGTAATATGTCGAAGCGGCAATTTAAATAGAATTTTTTTTCAATATATTTTTAAAAATCCTTAAAATGCGAAAAGTATAATTTTCATAAAATTAAAATATATTTCTATAAATTAAAATTACTGAAGAAAATTTTTTTTTGAACAATAATAATCCATTCCTATTTTATGAAATATTATTTTATATAAAGAATTAAATAACAAGATTGATAGTTGACTCAAACTTACATTTGTTTTAGATTACTTAATATTCAATTTTAGAAAATTTGAATACAAAACATTTTGAATGTTTGTACTTTAAACTATCATATTTCTATTATTTTAATTTACTTTATTCTTGTGATCAATTTGAAGAACATATTTGAAGAAAAGAACGAAAAAGATTTTTTAAAAATTCTTAAAGTGTAAAAAATATAAATTTCATGAAATAAGTATTTTTTATATGTATTTAACTAAGAGAAATGCATTCAAGATCATTGCATGATAAAAATGTATTAGTATTTTATGAAACTTTTTTTATGTAAAGCTGTTTATGTTTATGTAACAATTCAAAGTTTTTTATATTTATATAACAAGATCTAATAATTTTCAGATTTAAATGAAGATTTTTTTAGTTTATTAATATATATTCAGGAAGAAATCAGATGTAACAAGATTCTTATTTTAAAGCCGAGTTCGCTTAAAAAACAACTTTAAGTACAGATACATATAAACTTTACACAAAACAATACAAACAATCCATGGCACTGGATGAAACATTTTTCATTTTCGTTTAACTATGAAAAGAAGTGATTCATACTAGAATTTGAAACTCCGATGATTATCGCTTTCATTTCAGAATTTTCAAATAAAGAACACTCAAAATAAAAAAAAAATAAAAAAAATAAAAAAAAACATTACAACACAAAATGTTATTTCAACAAAAATTAAGACATATTGTAATAACATTGTATGATCATCACTTATATTGAGTAAAAAATATACATATAATGTTATTTGCCTTCAAAATAACCGTCATTAAAGAACCTTATAAATAAAAAAAGTAATTAACTTTACTCAAAAGCCATTTAGTTGTTGTTGTTTTTTTAAATCTGCTTTTTTAAAAAAAACTTTAGATTTAATATTAAAGAAAATATTAACAGAGCACAGGTGATAAAACACAATTTGTTTTTTTCTTTAAAAAATGCTTTAATAAATTTTATTACAAAATAGCACTTCTGAAGACATTCATAGCAATACCATTGCTTTAAAATACATAGTTGTAGCTTTTAAGACATTCATTAATTTTAAAGTACGTTTTCATTTACTTTGTGTTCTATACAATGATATTCTTAGCAAAAGTAGTATAAGTCTTTTGTATAGTTTCAAGATTATTTGACTGTTTCTCAACTTTCAATTTGGTAAATTTCAATTAAAAATATTTGGAAAGCATGGTTCTTAAAATTATTATATTCCTTCTACTTTAATTTAATTTATGGTTTTAATGCATCTCAGGAACAATATTAATTAAAAAAAAACAGTTCAAAAAGTGCTGAAATAATTGAATTCTTAAAAAGTGAAGCATGTAATTTTCATAAAATGAGCATATTAAAATTTCAGAAATACGTTTTAAGAACTTTATGATATTAAATTTATTAAAAGTTCATGAAATTGTTTTTTATTTAATGACTGCTATATTTGAATAAAATGATATACAGATTATTTAGATTTAAGTTAAGTGAGTTTAACATAATATTTCTGTTCATGTAGAAAGCAGATGATACAATAGGATTTTTATAATAAAAACAAATGCGTTTAAAAACAATTTCAGCATGATTACGTATATACTTTCCCGAAAACAACACGAATATTTTGCATTATTGTTTAACTATGAAAAAAAGTATTTTAAACTGAAGTTGCGCACACTAATGGTTTCGTTTTCAATTTGAAATTACCAAATAAAATGCACACTCAGAAAATAACGTTACTATATAAGATAGTATTTATGCAAAAGCTAAGACAAAATAAGATAGTTTTAAATAACATTATTTGAGTATTTCTTAAAATAAGTGAAAAATATCTATTTACAAGTAGTTCTAATATTCGATCGACAAATAAAGATAGGTGCACATGACCCAATCTATCGTAATGTTTTCCATTTGATATTGATCCTTTGGATTCGTGGAATAATATATCTGTATTTACATCAATAACTGATTTACAAAGGTTTTTAATCTTTTTGGCCATTATTTTTGAATTGAAATTTATAAAGTAAATGCAGTTATTTCCGGCCATGTTTGCAGAGAATTCATTTGAAAATAGTAATTTTTAAAATAGCTGTTACTTAGAGAATTTTATTTTACACTAAATTTATTTTATATCTCAGAAAAGTGTTTTTTGAATGAAAAAGAACTGAACACTGTCTCGCGAAATCACAAAATTTGGGTAAATATGCTTTAAATCCTACAATTTCTGAACAAAAGCATAGATAAAGGCATTGTAAATACAACGGTACCTCAAAACTCATATTTCCAGAAAAGGCTTGAGACGTAACAACGTGAAGAAGTAAAACAATATTATATCAGTGTTATTAACACATAAGCGAAAAACACAGTAATTTAACAAAACAAATCAGATAAAATAAAAACAGCGTTTCTTTCTTTTTACATTTATGAGAGTCCCTCTGCAGGAACACAACAACATTGTTATAGAAACGAAACGAGACCTTGCCGAAAACTTTCAGCCTGGAGCCTCTAAGCGTAGCTGAAGGAAATACTATTTTTTTAAATTATAATTTTATTTCAAAGAAAAAACGGTTAATTGAGAAATAATTTCCCAGTGTCATTTCCCACATAGTATTAGAAAATTCATTTCTTATCCAAATTTTATTCGATTGGTAATATCTTTATTTTAAAATAGTTTTATTATATTTTGATAGCACATGCAAGTAAGAGATATTACAAAAGTTATTCTTAAAATATAATGATGAGAATAGAATATAAATATAGAATCACGTATAAAAAGCTAACGTCGAATAAGAGTTAAAGTTAGTAAAGCATGTAAAATTAGAAGTTCGTAGAATACTAATTTTTTTATGAAACTAAGTAACTCCTTATTTAATTATAAAGAAAATATAATTACATTTTTGAAAATGTGTCTTTATTTTAACTGTATTAAAACAAATAAATTTATTACATTTATTTATACCAAGAAAAGAATGACCTTATTCCAAACATGCAGCAGTATAGCATATTAGATATATACATATACAAATTTCTTTACGATTTAATTATTTCTAATAATTAAACATATGCCTACAATGCCTGTTTCTCCTATCAATAAATTCATCTAATTGTAGTTTTCAAATCCGTTGTACATCGCGGCAAACTGCATCAATTTAACCTCGCATTCAGCAAAAAATCTCAAAAAAGGGATAATCTGTGTATTACAAATTAATGTAAATATACTAAATAATTCATGTAATGCTATTCATTAATTTTATTCTTTGCGCTTTTTAATGCAGTTTAAAACTAGATAATATATAATATAGACCATTATACAGGGTGAGTCATAAATATCGAAAAAATAGGCTATCTCTTTAAATATTGCCCCTAGACTCATACTTCCAATTACAAAAATTCATAAAAAAGTGAAGTTTTAGATAAGTTGCAAATCCATAGGGGGGGGGTCTTTTTGAAAAAATACGAAAATTAAATTTTTATACATTCCGCGTAGGATAAAAATTCCAATTAGGAAAACGTTCCTTATCTAGTTCTGAATAAGACACAAAAAGTTGCATCTTCATATCTTAAAAATTCGCTGAGTTATAGCCGTTTAAATAATTCATCAGGTTTTAAGGGATTAGACACACAATGAAATTAGAAACAATGTTACTTTAGCAGTTCTAGGAAACGTGTAAAAAATCTATCTTTTGAATTAGATTTTTTTTTATGGTTAGCCATATAAATTGCTAGAAAAAACTCATCCTAAAATTTTTCATAAAATTTATAAAAATTTCATATGGTTATTACTGATTTAAACGAGACAATTAAAAATCATTATAACACGAAACTTTATGAATTCGATTTCAAGTTCTTTCCATTTAGTTAAAGATGAAAATCTTATTTTAGTTTTATTCCAGGGTTTTTGTTTTTCAATATTAATTTTAAAACTATTAAAAATACTTTTTGAAAAAATAATATAACTTGGAAAAAAATCATATTTTAAAAAGTAAATATTTTTTCAAATTTGCGAACCAAAACTAATGTAAAATAATAAAAAATGGCATGTTTCAAGGTCTTCTTTCTTTAACAATTCTTAACTTTTAATAATTTAAAGACAAGAAATAAGGGGGGGGTAGGATTCATTATGCAGAAAAACGAAGTGTACTGTTAAAATGTTCGTCAATTATTCAAAAGAATGCGTTTCCTAAGATGTACATTAAGTATTTTGATTAAATTTAGCTCGCCCAACTTCAGGCTTTTTATCGTACTGGAGAGGCTGTTAAACAATTTGTATTCTGGGCTCAGGCCTGGCCGGGCCTAACGTATTTTTCATACTGGAGGGGACTGTTTCCTTCTTCCTAGGTCTGCACTCAATAAAAATTTCAATCCCCATCTCGAAAAATCCGTATTAAAATCACTGCCCCTCACTGACCTTATGCGTGCATACAGTAAGTAAAATTTGGTTCAATAAATTTTTTTACGAAAACCTTATAGATTTTGAAATCGCTTTTATTTTACAAAAAAAGTTTAACATTCCCTTTTTTAAGGAATAGTATATTTAAAGACGAAAAACTTAAATACAATAAAACCAGTGAAAAAAATCTGTCTATGACAAAATTCTGTCTTAAACGGTAAATGTGTTGATTCATGCAAAATAAATATAATAATACCCGAGAAAAAAACTCCATTTACACCTCCTACAAAATATATGTATGTCTATAATGTATTTTTTCTTTCGTATGTCATTCCGCCTTAAACGTTTTTACTGTAGAACATTTTTCAAAGTCTTCAACGCACTGGATATGGATGAACGGTATTAAAATACAAGTGAAACATTGACATGTAAATAGAGATTCATTGATAAAATAAATATATCACAGCCTTTGACGCTTCTTTAACCCTGCTGTTCCGTTCGGGTCTATTTGACCCGAAAATTTTATTGTTCACTTATTAAAAAAATTAGCGCAGAGATATTTCCATAAAACTTTTTGACTTTGTTCATTAGTAATATAACTATATATTCCTAGAAGTATTTATGTTTATTTATATTTCCAAGAGATATTTTTTAACTTAGTCCTAATGTACTGTTCGGGTCATATTGACCCGAGTTAAAAAATAATTTTATCATGCACTTTTAATTTTGTTTGGAGTCATTCAATAAAAATAATTACTGCAACGTATCTATTTTTAAATCTGTTTCGTTGGCACAGGTGTTAGATCACGTGACAGGAGAGCAAAGTCAAATGTTGATATCATTGGCGGAAGGGGAAAAAAATGCACCTGTCAGTAGCGTTTCTTTTTTCTTGCTGTATTTCAATTTCTAATAATCTGAAGAACAGTTGTACCTCTGAGCATTAGTGAAAAAATGGCGAATCGTAGAAATTTGAGCGACGCTGATATTGCTAAATTAATGGAAGCCTCTGACAGCGAAGAGGAAAATGCGTCTGAGTATGAAAATCATACAAGTGAGGAAATTGAAAGTGAAAGTTCTGACAACGATTTTGATATTGATATTCAAAAGACGCACAATATACAGAGTATTCAGTCTAAGAATCGTGAAATAGTATGGAAATTGAATCCCATTCTTCATTATGGTCGATTAACATCTCCTAATATTATAAAAACTACTCCAGGTGTCACAAGATATGCAACGACAAGGATAACTGACATAAAAAACGCAATTGCAACGGTATTCAATTCTACAATCGAGAACGAAATCCTAAAAATGACTAATATGAAGAAGAAAAGTGTATGAAAAAGAGCGGAAAGATATTAGTACTGAAACTTTTCAAGCATACATCGGATTATTATTATTTGCTGGTGTGTACAAATCATATGGAGAATCAACAAAAATTTTGTGGAATCAAGAAACAGGCAGAAATATATTTCGTGCTACAATGTCCCTCGAAACCTTTCATATGATGTCGAGAGTTATTCGTTTTGACAATAAATCTTCCAGGCAAGAAAGAAGGTCTGTAGATAAATTAGCTGCTGTTCTAGATATTTGGGAAAAGTGGATAGAAATTCAACCTAAATTCTATAATCCAAGTGAAAATGTTAATGTAGATGAACAATTAGTAGGATTTCGTGGACGATGCCCTTTCAAACAATATATACCTAGTAAACCCTCTAAGTATGGGATAAAAATATGGACTTTATGTGATAGCAAAACTTCGTGTGTACTGAATGCACAAATTTTTACTGGAAAAAATCAAGGATCAAAGCCAGAGAAAAGTCAGGGTATGCGGGTAGTGAGTGACCTTATTTATGGGTATTCGGGGCACAATGTTACATGTGATAACTTTTTTACATCCTATAACTTGGGAAAACTTCTTCTAAAACGGAAAATGAGTATGCTTGGCAGCATTAGAAAAAAAGCCCTAACTTCCTGAGAAAATGCTAAACAAAGAAGTGCACAGCTCATCATTTTATTCTACAGAAGATGCAACAGTTATAAACTACGTCCCTAAAAAGAACAAAAATTTTATTCTTATGAACACTTTCCATCATGAAAATGAAGTTAGCGACAGACCTGACAAAAAACCACAAATGATATTAGATTATAATACAACTAAAAGGGCGGTGGATAGTCTTGATCAACTTTTGAGTACATACACTTGTAAGACAAAAACAAATCGCTGGCCTATGATAGTATTCTATAATATGCTTGATACATCTGCTTACAATGCATTTATTCTGTGGATTTCAATAAACAGCAAATGGAATGAAAATAAATTAACCAAATGAAGACTCTTTTTAGAAGAATTGGGGAAATCTCTAATTTTTCCCCACATTGAAGTAAGACAGCATCTTCCCAGAAGCGAAGATTCAGTCAAAATTGTGAAGAGAATGCGTAGTAAAAGTGCAAACGTACCCTCGAAATCACATGAGAACACTTCATTGTGTACTAAACGTGCAAGATGCAAGTTCTGCCCATCAACCAACGACAACAAAACTAATATATTATGTTACAATTGCAAAAAACATTGCAAATTTCACATAAGCTATTTTTGTCCAAATTGTAAATAAAAGTAAGTATTCAAATACACTATATTGCCATTGATTATGGGACACTTGCGATTTTAGACATTTTACTAAATATCTAGAAAAATACATGAGGAATCATCTCGAAACTCTTAGTGTATAAATATAATAGTATAAGTCATACATCTCCGTGAAGATTTTTTCCCGAAACTCCAAAGAAGGCCGTCAACAAATTAAAAAAGAATGAATATCTTTTGAATAACTCTGTCAAAACTAATGTAGCAAAATGGCTCAAACTCTAGATTGTAATTGAATGCCTTATTGTAATAAGCCTTGTTCATTTTTATGCAAATAGTATGCATACTCGCAGAGTAATTAAGGTTTTTATAAAAATGATCCCAAATTTTTCCAAGTTTTTTCCTTATAATTTTCAGAGTTCTTAATATAAAATATTATTTTTTTCAGAAAATATGACAAACAACATTGCACACAGTACCCTGTAATCAGAATTAAAAAATAATGAAAATTGTATAAAAAATGAGTTGGTTTACTAAATAATTTTTTACTGCGCATGCGTCAACGATATGAAAATTTCATTTGCATATTATGTTAGCTAAATGTATAGAGCAACTTTTGTGAAAGTCACAAAATCATAATTTGAAAATTCTGACAATAATCGTCAATTGAATAAGTCGAAAATCCGTTATTCTCAAAATGAAGCAAAAACAAGAGGGGTTGTATCCATATATTCATTGATTAGTGTCAATATAGAATACACAATATGGGATGTACTACTGCATTTGGTTAAAATCCCTAATTTTTTTGCTTCATTTTGGAAACAACGGATTTTGTCCTTTTTCTATAGACGATTACTTTCAGAATTTTCAAGCTATGATTTTGAGACTTTTACAAAAGTTGCTCTATGCATTTAGCTAACATAATATGCAAATGAAATTTTGATATCTTTGACACATGCGCAGTAAAAAATTATATAGTAAACCTACTCATTTTTCATACAATTTTTATTATTTTTTAATTCTGATTACAGGGTACTGTGTGCAATGTTGTTTGTCATATTTTTTGAAAAAAATATTATTTTATATTAAGAACTCTGAAAATTATAATGGAAAAACTTGGAAAAATTTGGGACCATTTTTATAAAAACCTTAATTACTCTGCGACTGTGCATGCTATTTGCATAAAAATGGACACAGTGTATTACAATAAGGCATTCAATCATAATCTAGAGTTTGAGCGCTTTTGCTACATTAGTTTTGACAGGGTTATTCAAAAGATATTCATTCTTTTTTAATTTGTTGACGGTTCCCTATGGCGTTTCGGTAAAAAATCTTCACGGAGATGTATGACATATACTATTATATTTATACACTAAGAGTTTTGAGATGATTCCTCATGTATTTTTCTAGATATTTAGTAAAATGTCTAAAATCGCAAGTGTCCCATAATCAATGGCAATATAGTGTATTTTTAAGTTATTTTACTGGTGTTTTGCATTATTTGATATATATTTAAGCTTATTTTACTATTTTTTTTTAATTATTTCTAAAATAGTTATTTTCATTTATTGCTAGAAAAGGTAATATTCTAAATCGGGTCACATTGACCCGAATACTACATATGTATAGTAAATGCGAACAGAACAGCTGGTTTAATAATAAAATGTATAAATATAAAAAACGAAAAACCATAATATTTTTTTTAGGCCAGGGCTCCTCCACGCGAAAATTTTTTTAACCACACTGAAGTAAAAAACTATGTAGAAATCCACGGCTATGATTTAAACATTTTTCCAGGCCGGTCCGAGTTATGATTTTAACATATTTCAAGACCGGGCCGATCTTTTTTCGATATGGGTCGGTTTGGGAACGGACCTATATATTTCGATCCATGCAGACCCCCAGTGCAGGCCACAAACATGTTTTGAAAACAAGTTTAGATTTAATTCAATACGCTGCATTGTTACGTCCAAATAAAAGGCATTGTTTTAAATCGACATTTAATAATGGACAATTTGTGAACGATCCCTCATTTGCTTTCAGAATAAGTCAAAACTCTTCGTTTACAGGCATGATTAAGGGGTATAAGTCACGAATTTTGGAGAATTTAGGATTTTAATATCTCTGCCAGTTTTTTAGATATAAAGATGATTTTTTTTCAATTTAGGAATGCACAGGGAATAATTTCCTAATTGGGAATTTTAACCTACGGGGGACACATAAAAATTTAATTTTCGTATTTTTTCAAATAGACCCCCAATGCAATTGCAACTTTTTTTTTATCAAAAATTTCACTTTTTTTTAAATTAATTTTTGCAATTGGAAGTATGGGTCTAGGGGCGATAATTAAGGAGATTTTTTTCTATACATTCGATTTATTGGAGGCCTATTTTTTTCAATATTTATGACTCACCCTATGTATAAATAACGTATCATACTTGGTTTATAATATATTAGTTTTTCAACTACTGTTTTCTGATTGTATTTGATATGAATTTGAATTTATTTGTACAATTTAAAAAAAATCACATTGCAGAAGATTTCGGCTGTAATTTAGTTTGTCGCAGATAGCTTTAAAAAAAATTTGCCACAGGGTTGTAAGCGAAAAAATGGCAGCAAAGTCGGTAGGGTGAAATGAGGGAAGTTCATGTTCTCAATGTCTTGTAATGCAAATTGTTAGTGAAAATCATTTAAGTTAGAAAAGGATGATATTCTGTCTACGTGAAAAACATTTTCGCATTCCTAAATCAATATTTGTATCCAATAATGATCTGTTTTAGGTAAGAATTAAAAAATAATAATAAAATCCATGTACTTTTATAATTTGTCATTAACATTTACAATAGTTTTATACTTAATTAAAAGGATATTTTCACGTTATCCCAAATTTTTTATTTTTCCCATAAGAAGTTTTCTTTAATAAGAATCTTCAATATATTTATACATTTAATTTATAATTATTTAAAGGTGCGTGTGAAAACTGATTGTGTTTATTTTTTGCTCATAAAATATTAATTTCTAAGATGCATCCATTATATGGGTTGATGAAATGACTAAATCAATAGATAAAATCAAAATGTGATCAATGTGGTTCGGCTTGTTGGGGGAGGGGGATATATCGATGTTTTCAGTCTTCGCTACATACTATAAAGTATAGAATATTCCTGAATAATTTTAAATCTTCTATTCGCATTGTTTCTACTTCCATACGTTACTTATGCATTGTAGCCAAGACGAACAAAATTAACTACGCATAACACAAAAGAAAACGTCAAAAAGATAAAAAAAAACTTGATACATTTGCATTGATTTAATGTATGTTACATGTTCTAAATTACTGGAGTATCATACATATAGTGAATAGATATTATTATCTGAAACTTTAGTTTTTGGAGACTAGAAGAAGAATTCATTTAGGGCATGATTTAGATTAAGGATTTTTTTAATTTCTTAACAGTGATTTTATTTTACATATACACTGTTAAAAGTTTTCGTCTAGTTTGAACCAAGTTTTAGTGAACAATAACTGGAACCATAAATCCATAGTCGCCTTCAAACAATTATTGTTCATATGCTTCAATAGTTCTTTTTTTAACCAGAGTTATGTTTTGCTGTTTGTCCCTGCAAATGAAATCCCTGTAAGTTCTATGCACATCAGTTTTTATAATAAGAATATTGGGGTAGACATTAATGATGTATAGCGATTTCGATATGCTTAGCATTTTGTAATAACGATTTTTTTACTATAGACCATTATGTAAGGGAATTTTTTTAGAAGAAAATTAAGCAAAAATGCTACACATTTCATTTTCGATACCAAACATATCATAATAAACCCTATGACATATATCTATTCCACAGCAATCGGACTATATTTTTGCAAGTTAGAATGCGGACAGACAGACAAATAGTTTGACCAAAAACTGAATTTATAAACACTTTCCAACTATGTTCAAAAGTGTTGAAAATATAAAGTTAAATAAAGGAAATGTTAAAAATTCATTTAATTTTAAAATGTAAATACAATATTTATATACTCTGTCTTAAGACTGAATTTACTTCTAAGAACTTAAGTATGAAATTCTAAGATAAATTAGAAAACTTTCAGTCTACATATTTACCAACCATTTTCAATTACTTAGAATATCAGCTTCATCATCATCACTGAAAATTACTTCGCCAGTTTCGGAAACTAACCTGGAGTAATGAATAATATTAGTTAAAAACACAAGTAAATGGAAAATGTAAGTCGATGAAAAGCATTCCAACTGAAAAAAAATATTTGTTAATTAGAGTTATTGAAATATTAATCGATTTCTAGATCTCATAAATGTGCAAATTTTGTTAAGCCCTGAACTTTGCAATGTTTCAGAACTAACTCCAATTTATCATTTAGTTACAGTTAAACTTTTAAATACTCTTTGCCCATTAGCTGTATACTGTATCGTTAAGGTATATTACTACGAAGTAATGAAATTCTGCTTCTATATAAGTTATTCGAGATATAATCCTTTACTTGTGAGTTTTTCTAGTACGATTTTTTTAATCTATGTATTGGTGTAATAATGGGAAAAAGAGAAGAAAATAAAGAAATTACAAACTTTGATATTTCTTTTTTTGTGCTATATATACAAATCTAGGATTTTTAAGTACCGTATTTTTCTATATTTAGTAACTAAATAAGCTTTAATTAATTAATTGTATCAGCTTAACACTCTTCAACTTTTTTCATGTATGTACATGTACACAATAATTAATGTTCACAATGAAAAGAAATATGGGTATGCACAGGGATATGTACACATTCGGAATCTTTAAGTCTTGCTATATTTTGCAACAAAATAAGTTTGAACTAATTAATTACACCTGAGTAAGACTCTGCAACATTTTTATAAATATTTGTTAAATATTAAATAAAAAAGAAAGTAAATAAATCTTGCCTTAATAGCTTGAATACATTTTTTGTTGCTACCATTGAACAAATTCTAATTTTTTGTCTAATGCAGCCATGTGACATGAAAAAAGTGTTATTCCATTCTTTGGATTTTTCTTTATCAGTTACAACGATTATATCAGCTAAATTCATGGCACACAATGAAAATGATAATGTTTCTAAATGTGTTAAATTTATGGCACATGGTGCACTGAAGAATCAAAGGAGCAAATATACACTCTTAAAACGAAAGAGATGATTTGGCTTCTCATGAAAGAGCTGTATTTTTTTCGATCATAAAAGAGTTGTTTTTCAAACGATTAAATCTTCTTGATCTAAATTGGTTATTTAAATAGCTCAACTTCATTTAAATTGGTTAAAACTCGAGTTATTTCAACTCTTTTTTGAGAAGCCGCCTTTTAACATTGAAATGAGTGGATTTCAGCTCAACTTGGCTGTTTTTTTTAAGAGAGTAAGAATTAAATTTGTTGTGCGGGAACGGATTTTTGGAAAATTTTCCGAGAAGTTTTTATTATACATGAATTAATTAACTTAGCCCGGACTATACCTTTTCCGAATGCTAACCGTTCTAAAGTAACTATTTCCTTGCCGAGTAAACATATTTTATAAATAAAGATGATAAATTATTAGAACTAACATTAACGGTAAAATTAATAATATTTTGTTATTTACCGATGTATCATACAAAATCAACTACGTAGCTGAAAATGAATAATTCAGCCATTCAATGCGAAAATCGATTGACTCTACTTTAAAAAAAAGTAAAAATTTTAAGTGTCGAATACTTGATATTGTCTTATCTTTTTATATTTGTAATAACTTACCTGATTAATAAAGATTAATTCCGTTAAATCACAATCGTTTTGGGCACTGAATAATAAACACTTTATTTAAAGCTCATATTAATTAACTCCATACTCGAATGTAAATCGTTGCAATGAAGCAACTAGATAAAAAATTTCGAAATTTTTACTCGATGCATTGTGTGGAACATACTTTGTCGCGATTTCAAAATAATTAAAAGTTAGAATTTTTTAAATATTTTTCAGCCAGCGACCAACTGAAAGCGACTAACTGAACTGTAGATTCAGAATTTATTGCAATTAAGGGGACATATTACTTACTTGAAAACACCCATTCCGTAATGTTAAACCAATGGGATGATTAATTTTTGATTTCTAATTTAAGTTTAAATAATTTTGAAAGATTTTTTTTTGCATTGTATAATTGATGTCAATCTTTAATATGGCTATTGTTTATTTTTACTTTCTTCTGTCTTCAATAGAAGTAAGTACTAGGATAAAAAATTGTTCGCTGACTTCCGCACTGTAAAACATTTGTGGTAACGTTACTCCATAAAATTGGTGGCAGCTACGATTTACATTTCACTGAGTAATTTTTCACTTACATAATGGTGTAATAAAAACATGCATTACTGGTGTAACATTGCAATGTTACACCGATTATATCGGTTAAAATATTCCACCAAATTGGAGGCAGTAAGGCTGCCACCAGTTTTATGTAGTAACGTCACACAAATGTTTTACAGTGCGGTTTTCGATGGATTTTAGGTGTCAGAGATTCCAGAAAACATATTTTTACAAAATGTCTGACCCGTTTAAATGAATGCTCCATAAAATCCATGGAACACAAGGCTGGCTGCATCATGTACTCTTTGTATGCATGCGTGCATCCACGTTAGATGTTCTAATCGTGTCCGTCAATGCATCGCTACGTTATCTCAAAGCGTCATTTTCAATTTTCAAGCAGTTTGTTTGTTATGATGTTCGTACCTTTTTACATTCAGTACATTACATTCTTCTTACATTCCGCAAACAGGGTTAAGGATTTTAATCTCCGATTGCAATAAAGAAATAAGATATTGATTATTTGTCTATATACAGTTTCATGTTGTAGCAGGTGACGTTGCATTAATAATACCTCAACCAAAGAGTCAGAAACGAGACTAGTCTGTTTATAAAAAAAATTCCAAGAAAATCGCTTATAGCTATTGAATTCTTAAAACTTTAAACCAGATCAAACGGCTAAAAATGAATGGAAAGAATTGAAAAGAGTTCCTTTATCAATCATTCAGAAATCTATTCAAAACTTTTCTGTGAATTCAAATAAAAGGCAAACACAAAGAAAGTAGATATACTTTATTTTCCTACATATAAGAACACGAAGTATATAACATAAACTTACCTAAAGTGGGATAAAAGAATTCGAAGACTTCATCGAATATTCATCCATTTCGTTCTATATAATATATTGTTTGGAGAACGTAATACTTTTCAATAGAAGAAATTGAGTTATATAAAGTTTGCTACCGTTACATACTCAATAGTTTCAGATCTGAGATATTTTATATTGAGTGCTTACTTTTAAAGTATACCTATAAATAGAAAATTATTAAATTTAGAGGTAAAAATTATAAACACATAAAACTTAAGTAGAGAAATATCAGATTTATATTTAAAAGTTTCACGAAATAAAATTCATAATTCCTTATACAGGGTGTTCCAGACAAATTAAGACAATTAAAAGTAGACATCAGAGGGTAAAATTTTAAAACCAAACTGTTGTTATTTTAGTCACAAATACAAGGTGCTTCACCATAAATAAGGTCGACTTGAACGTAGTTATGAATATGTTTATCAAAAAAAAAAAATAAATAAATAAATAAAAAAAAAAATGTAATAATGTATCTTGTTTTGTATAAAATGTGATAACATTGCAAATAGTTTCGAAAAAACAGGTTATTAACATAATGGACGATATTGTATGAACAGATATCGTAGACCAAAATGTTCAAAGTCACGTGCATACCTCTGTCGCGCATAATAAAAAATTCTACAATATTTAATTTGGTATTATGCTTACAACAAATAGCATGACTATTAAAAGATTCGTTAGAATATAGTTCACTTTTCCGATTCTTATTAACCACAATAAAAGTTGGGTTAGTGTAGATCACCGTGTATTATTTATTAAAAGGTTGATTTACAATCCTATGTTCCACCGCAATTTTTCATCGAATTTATGCTAATTATAACTACTCTCAATTTATGAGTTAAATTTTGAAGCATTCTGTACATATAAAGAGAAAACATCGACAATTTTCTTTTAATAAAATTATGTAAAAGATCATATTTTGTAGTATAGTACACTGTCAGAAAAAGTCGTCAATATACACTAAGTTATCGTTATTTTCTCACAAATAATTACCGTATTCCCAGAAAACGTATTTGATCTGTGAATTCATTCCGAACGTCAGAAAATGAGGAAGAGATTCCGTTTATTTCTTGCACGCATGCGTATTGGGTCTGTTAGTAATAAATTCGAATTTATTTTTAAAATGAAAAACAAAATATTCTATAGATTAAAATGTCTAATTTAGTTTAAAAAGACACAAATGTTTTTGAATTTAAAAATAAATAACAATTACTTTCTTCATTCATTCAAAAATTCTCACAATTTATTATTCATATTCAAAGTTGGATAAGTTGAATAAAGTGGAATTTACTAAGTTATTTATATAATAAATATTCCCATTTAAAATATACTTTAAGTGAACACATTTAAAAGATATTTTAATTAAAAAATAAAATGTAAAAAGAAAAAAAATGATGTTCTTCAATAATCTTGTCATAGAACATCCATATTTTTCTTCTAGCAATCTACGTAAATATAATTAAAATTCACATTTTTATACTATATTAATATAAACGTAAAAAATCCCAGCCACAGTTTCATTAAAGATGAAATCTTCCCGAAATTAACTTCAAAATTAAAAGCTCTTTTACGAAATAAACCAAACCACACTCATAAGAAATAAAGGCTTCTACTTCAAAGCACTTTTGTCCTGAGCAATCGTGGCGACGAGGCAAGGCGCTGGCTTTCTAATGCTGGGAACGTGAGTTCGATCCCCACCGCCGGCGTGCTTATTTTTTCCAGACTTTTTTCAAAAGACGGATATTTTACCTCTTTTGACGGAGAAAAAAATAAACGGATATTCGTCAATATACAGACAATTTCTGGCAGCAGTGCTGCCAGTACTTTTTCTGTGAAAAGACGGAAGATTTTTTTGAGAGTGTACATGCGTTCAGCTCCGGGAACGATTGCCTGCGTTTCTCTGTCTCTTTCCTGAGTTTTCCTTTTTCTAGCTCGCTGAGTTATGCAGTGATGAAGAATCTCGATTCTAGATTCGAAACAGCTGTTTGTTACCTTATTATACATTATTCGTGCTTTTATAATCGTTGGTTTTCTATCTTTAAACATTTTTGCACAAAGGCTTTAATTGCATTTTTAATTAAATTTTATGTTTAGGTTTGTTTTAAAAATCTAATTTTCAAGCAATGGTTGTTATGGATACGAATCTTTTGAATAATCGTTTTTCTTCATCATTTTTTTCATAATTTCTCTTATTTAAATAGTTATAATTCAAGAAATAATAAGTTATATGGCTCAAACTTGGAACGTTTTTTGTTAAGTTATCTGATTAAACCCAAAAAAAAAAAAAAAAAAAAAAAAAAAAAAAAAAAAAAAAAAAAAGTTAGTTTTAAAAATATGATTTTTTTAATGTTACATCTTTTTTCAATTTACTTAATTTAAATATTTCAAATTTTTATTAAAGTTATTGTTTTTAAATACTGAATCAAAATTAATGCTTATATATGTCTGTTTATTTATACGAAAAAAATATAATAAAATTCCACAAATAATACTTCAAGTTATAACGATTTTAACTAACCCAATTTTCTTTAAAAAATTTGAAACTTAAATTTAAAAAATATCATAACTTCTATCATGGGATTTTTTTTTTTTTTTTTTTTTTTTTTTTTTTTTTTTTTTTTTGCCATGAAGCAACTTGATAAAAATTTCGAAACTTTTTACTCGATTCATTGTGTGGAAACTTTGTCACGATTTCAAACTAATTAAAAGTTAGAATTTGTTAAATATTTTTCAGCCAGCGACTAACTGAAAGAGTTGCAGATCCAGAATTTATTGCAATTAAGGGGACATATTACTTACTTGAAAACACCCACTCCGAATTGTTAAACCCATTTGGCAATTAATTTTGGATTTCTTATTTAAATTTAAATAGTTTTGAAACATTTTTTTTTTGCATTGTATAACTGATGTCAATCTTTAATATGGCTATTGATTATTTTTACTTTCTTCTGTCTTCAATAGAAGTAAGTGCTAGAATCAAAATTTTTCGCCTATTTCCGGTTTTCGATGGATTTTAGGTGTCAGAGATTCGAGAAAACATATTTTTACAAAATGTCTTACCCGTTTAAATGAATGTTCCATGAAATGGGTGGAACACAAGTCTGGCTGCATCATGTCCTCTTTATATGCATGCGTGAAACCACGTTAGATGTTCTAATCGTGTCCCTCAACGCATCGGTACGTTATCTCAAAGCGTTATTTTCAATTTTCAAGCAGTTTGGTGGTTATGATGTTCGCACTTTTTTACATTCTGCTTACAATCCGCAAACAGGTTTAATGGATTTTGATCTCCGATTGCAATAAAGAAATAAGACATTGATTAATTGTCTGTATACAGTTTCATGTTGCAGCAGGTGATGTTGCATTAATAATACCTCAATCAAAATTCAGGAACAAAACTAGTTTGTTTATGAAAAAAATTCCAAGAAAATCGCATATAGCTATTCAATTCTTAAAACTTTAAACCAGATCAAACGGCTAAAAATGAATGGAAAGAATTGAAAAGAGTTCCTTTATCAATCATTCAGAAATCTATTCAAAACTTTTCTGGAATTCAAATAAAAGGCAAACACAAAGAGAGTTGATATACTTTATTTTCTTACATATAAGAACACGAAGTATATAACAAAAACTTGTCTAAAGTGGGATAAAAGAATTCGAAGAATTCATCGAATATTCATCCATTTCGTTCTATATAATATATTGTTTGGAGAACGTAATACTTTTCAACAGAAGAAATTGAGTTATATAAAGTTTGCTACCGTTACGTACTCAATAGATTCAGATCTAAAATATTGTATATTGGGTGCTTACTTTTAAAGTATACATGGTACGGATCCTGGAATTTCATGAGCAGGAAATTTTTTGATACCAATATTTTCTTATAGAAAATCTTTCATTAAATAAGACGAAATTTGGAGCTTTTGAACTATAGTTATTTTTGTATAAAGAAATGCTGGTATTTGACCTTGAAAATAACGGTACCCGTACGAACCATGGTATATCTATAAATAGAAAATTATTAAATTTAGTGGTAAAAATTATAAACACATAAAACTTAAGTAGAAAAATATCAGATTTATGTTTAAAAGTTTCATGAAATAAAATTCATAATTCCTTATACAGGGTGTTCCAGACAAATTAAGACAAATAAAAGTAGACGACAGAGGGTATAATTTTTAAACAAAACTGTTGTTATTTAATAACAATTTTAATTTTTCTTAAGAAAGGTGTTATAGTAAAAATAAAATACATTGACATGTTTCGGAACGTCAAATAAGTTCCATAGTCATAATATAAATAAAACAAAATTTCAAAATATTTCACGGTCAATACAAATGACAAGCGACAAAGAGATATAAAAAAACCAAAAAACACGCGCGCTATTGTAAAAAATAAAAATAGACCTTGATCAAAAGAAATTCCAACTTGGTTCATCCCATTCAAGCCCTCACGAGGAATTTATTCATTAATTCAAACCATAACTTAGGAATAATAAAAGAAACGGTATCATTGCAAACCAGATTATTACGCGTAAAAATAAAAGGTATTATATAAAAGGTGAATATTTTCAAATCTAATGATTTTAAAAAAAAGAAATCAAAACTGTTGTTATTTTAGTCACGAATACAAGGTGTTTCACTATAACTAAGGTCGACTTGAACGTAGTAATGAATATATATACCAAGAAAAATAAATAAATGTAATAATGTATCTTGTTTTGTATAAAATGTGATAACATTGCAAATAGTTTCGAAAAAACAAGTTATTAACATAATGGACGATATTGTATGAACAGATAGCCTAGTCCAAAATGTTCAAAGTCACGTGCATACCACTGTCGCGCACAATAGAAAATTCTACATTATATATCTTGGTGTTATGATTACAACAAATAACATGTTTATTAAAAGATTCGTTAGAATATAGTTCACTGTTCCGATTCTTATTAACCACATTAAAAGTTGGGTTAGTGTAGATTATCGTGTATTATTTATTAAAAGGTTGATTTCAAATCCTATGTTCCACTGCAGTTTTTCATCGAATTTATGCTAATTATAACTACTCTCAATTTATGAATTAAATTTTGAAGCATTCTCTATATATAAACAGAAAACATCGACATTTTTTTTTAAATAAAATTATGTAAAAGATCATATTTTGTAGTATAGTACACTGTCAGAAAAATTCGTCAATATACACTAAGTTATCGTTATTTTTTCACAAGTAATTACCGTATTCCCAGAAAACGTATTTGATCTGTGAATTCATTCCGAACGTCGAAAAATGAGGAAGAGATTCCGTTTATTTCTTGCACGCAAGCGTATTGGGTCTGTTAGTAATAAATTCGAATTTATTTTTTAAATGAAAAACAAAATATTCTATAGATTAAAATGTCTAATTTAGTTTAAAAAGACACAAATGTTTTCGAATTTAAAAATAAATAACAATTACTTTCTTCATTCATTCAAAAATTCTCACAATTTCTTATTCATATCCAAAGTTGGATAAGTTGAATAAAGTTGAATTTACTAAGTTATTTATATAATAAATATTCTCTTTTAAAATATACTTTAAATGAACACATTTAAAAGATATTTTAATTAAAAAATAAAATGCAAAAAGAAAAAAATTGATGTCATTCAATAATCTTGTCATAGAACATCCATATTTTTCTTCTAGCAATCTACGTAAATATAATTAAAATTCACATTTTTATACTATATTAATATAAACGTAAAAAATCCCAGCCACAGTTTCATTAAAGATGAAATCTTCCCGAAATTAACTTCAAAATTAAAAGCTCTTTAACGAAATAAACCAAACCACACTCATAAGATATAAAGGCTTCTACTTCAAAGCACTTTTCTCCTGAGCAATCGTGGCGACGAGGCAAGGCACTGGCTTTCTAATGCTGGGAACGTGAGTTCGATGCCCATTGCCGGCGTACGTATTTTTTCCAGACTTTTTTCAAAAGACGGATATTTTACCTCTTTTGTCGGAGAAAAAATAAACGGATATTCCTCAATATACAGACAATTTCTGGCAGCAGTGCTGCCAGTACTTTTTCTGTGAAAAGACGGAAGTTTTTTTGAGATTGTACATGCGTTCAGCTACGGGAACGATTTGTTATCGCAGCGGGCATATAAGCCTGTGTTTCTCTGTCTCTTTGCTGAGTTTTGCTTTTTCTAGCTCGCTGAGTTATGCACTGATGAAGAATCTCGATTCTATATTCGAAACAGCTGCTTGTTACCTTATTATACATTATTCGTGCTTTTATAATCGTTGGTTTTCTATCTTTAAACATTTTTGCACAAAGGCTTTAATTGCAATTTTAATTAAATTTTATGTTTAGGTTTGTTTTAAAAAATCTAATTTTCAAGAAATGGTTGTTATGGAAACGACTTCTTTTGAATAATCGTTTTTCTTCATCATTTTTTTCATAATTTCTCTTATTTAAATAGTTGTAATTCAAGAAATAATAAGTTATATGGCTCAAACTTGAAACGTGTTTTGTTAAGTTATCTGATTAAGAAATTAAACAAAATAGTTACTTTTAAAAATATGTTTTTTTAATGTTACATCTTTTTTCAATATTTCTAATATTTTTTAAAGCTATTACTTTTAAATACTGAATCAAAATTTATGCTTATATATGTCTGTTTATGTATACGAAAAAAAAATTAATAAATAAAATTCCACAAAAAATACTTCAAGTTATAACGATTTTAACTAACCCAACTTTTTTAATAAAATTTGAAACTTAAATTTATAAAATATCATAACCTCTATCATGTGATTTTTTTTACTAATGATATGAGTAATCGTCAACAAAAATGTCAAAATTTTAATTCAATAGATCAAAATCATTTGTAAATGTGTCCGGGACCCTTTTAAATCTCAAAAATATACTGTGATATTTCTAAAGATAAATAACGTCTTCAGGAATTGTGGACAATATGACGTAAAATATTGTGTATTTTTGTAAGAAATGATATATGTTTTTCAAAAATTAAGAAAATTTTACAAGTTGTTTATAGCGTAGTAGTAAAATTCTTATTATTGTATATTGATGAAATAAATTCTCTAGTTGAATTTCTAATTTATTTAATAAAAGTACATCCGTGACATAATTGAGGTACTTAATATTGAATATCGGATTATATTAAAGCTTAAAAATGTTGCTGCAAGATTTTAATATCTCAAGCATAGTTAATGAGTCGTGAAATTCTTCAGAGTGAATTTAACGCTACATTTCTTAAACAAAATAATGATTAAAATATTTACTTACTTGAATTCTAAAAAATGTCATTAATTTTAATGTCACTTTCATATCCAATTAATAGCATTAAGTAATTAGTAAATGTAACCGAAAAATTAAATTAAGTTTTATTAAAATTTTCTTTTATATCCATACAGAAGCCGTTGATCTTCACCTTGAAAATCTTTTATAATTATTTTGCAAAATCCATTTTTTTTACAATTATTACTTAATGTACATTTTGTGACAAATCCTATATTTTATAATTCAATATTAAAAGAAAAGAAATGTTAAAATTACATTACACCATTTTTGTTTTAAAAAACCCATTACATATAAATCAGCATATAAAATATGAAATAATTTAATTAAATAATTACTCAACTTTAATTAAATGTCCAAAACAGCTTTTAAAATATGCTGTATATATTTTTTTTCAAGAAAGAAATTTAAAACGAAATGAAACTTAAATAAATCTAATGTTAAAACCTAATTGAATTTGAAATAACGTTTTTTATGTAGCGAAAAAGATATATCATTAAATGTAGCAAACTAGTTTTTTTAGTAAAAAAATAGTGAAATAATTTAATTAATTTAGAATTTTTTATAAGATGCAAATGATGTTACTTTAAAATGTTTTAAAATTTTAATGAAGTACGGTTATTAACGATAACGTTTAAAAAATCAGATTAAAAAACTACGAACGTTCAAACAATATTTTCCCTTGGAGTTAACGGATTGAAAAGTTTCCATAGTTAAATTTTCAAACAAATACTGTTCTCTAAAATTTTATTGCATACGTGTATAGTTTGCTCATGGGGTTTTTCCTTCATAAAAACAATTGCAAACCTATATATAAAGAAATTTTATCATAACCCTTAAACTCGCAGCTTAATGAACATAATGAACATTTCATGTCTTTGTTTTTAAATTATAACAAAAAAGTCATTAAAACTGCACAGGTTGTAAAATGAATCATTACATAAAAAATATAATAAATTATTCAAGATTTTTAAATGAAAAAATACTTCAGCTGAGAAAGATTGGTAGTTTGGTTCATATTGTTTTTTTTTAAATAATAAGAATAATATAGATTATAAATATAATAAAATGAAAATATTGCCTGAGCTTGTTATGTATGTTATTTAATGTTTTTTTGCATTATATTATTTTAAAAGTATGCTTTAAGAGTTTGATATGCTTTATTTTGATATTTGTTATGCTTTAAGTAAAGTGAAATTACTCCCTGAACTTGTTATATATATTATTTATTAATTTCTGCGTCCGATTAATTTAAAAGTACGCTTCAAGAGTTTATAAAAACACAAAATGTTTATTAAAAAAATATTAAAGATTTATGTAATTCATTTTTATAAACAAGATAAAAAATAGGAAAAAGATACATCTGAAATTATAAAGTAAATAAATAATTTTCCTAAAATCTGTAACTTTGAAATTCCTATTTTTCTAAAATGTTACTTTAATGGTCACTTCTCCAGCAATTTACTTACCTGTCTCTAGCAGATGTTTTAAACGGAAATCTTGAGACATTTGAAAAGATGTTTTTAACTTTATTCTTTTTACAAAGGATTAAAACAAACGCATGCAAGTTTTAATATACATTACTTCTTTGAAATCCCAAAACTTTTTCAGTTAATTTCATTTTTTATAAGAAGCTTAATTAGTGTTTTTTTAAAATTAAACATTTATTTACAACCGAGAATTACTGATTCATTTAAACAGTATACATATATAATTCGACGAATTTTTACACACACACATAGCCACACACATATACAGGGTGTTTCAGAAAAAGAACCTTCACCCATACTTCATAAAAAACACGCGTACAAACCTTAAGAGCTCACATAGAGCAACACCTACCGATTTTTGGCTCGTTTTTCATGCGTAATTATATGTACTGACTATGTTTCTTATTTCCTCGCTATGTTTACGTGCGAATGTATATAAAATCCTGTAAAACATACTGGATGTTTTAAAATAATATGTGAGAAATGCTCTGGCGAGAATGAATTAACAAGGAATTTCTCCATGAAAAAGTCATGAGCCATCTTTAGTTTAATTACTTTTATTACCAACATGTTAGTCAAAACTATTCCCATAATTCCTGAAATAATTTGTTGATCAACGTTGTTCCAACTTTCCAATTATTAATTCAAATTACTCATGAAATAATCCGTTTCTTTTTATGGTAAACAATTTATTAACACTAAACAAAACAGTATTGCACAAAATAGTGCCCAAAATGCAAAATAGATATATTTTATAGGCTTTAACTGGATCTTTTACCAATATCGTCAGCCCTGGGCTTTAATAAAAAAATTTCTATTCATTTTTTCCCTCGGGACTGGATGATGGCTGTCCGAAATCCCCAATAGGTATTACTCTGTTTCCCCAAAATAATGAAGTTGCAGCAATTCCAAACGAGAATTCATATCTTGAATGTTAAGAAGTCATCGCTTATTTAGAAGAAATTAGAATGAGAAAGCGAGGGTCAGTAAAAAAAAAACTACCAGAAAGCAATGAAAGCAAGTGGCAAGTAAAAAAGAGTAAAGCGGAAAAGCGTGATAATTTGGTTTCTCACTTCATTGCATCAACTTTTTATGAAAATCCCACATCAACACAAATTATGACGTTTCGCGAGGTCTAGCTAATTCAAAATAATAATAGCAAGCGTTAAGCTTATTCCACGCCCAATGAGAGTAATTCTGTACAGAGTTCCGTCAATTGGGATGTTTAAATATATAAAGACAAAAATAATTCCAGCATGCTAAGGATCTCGGAATAATATAAGTAAAGAAAAAGAAATAGCTCTTTTAAAAGCATTCGAATTCAAACTAAATACTAGAGATGGTGAAAAATGATGATAAAAATTAAGAATAAGCTAAAAGCTTTATATTTAAGTAAATTGAGTAAGATAATAATTAATTTAAGAAAAATGTAATGCATTGACAATAAATATTATTAAAGAATAGAACATTAGTGAAAATAGCAGTAATTCATCATAATAAAAAGGGAAAATAAATAGAAATATCGGAAAGGAAACATTACGTATATTTAGAATGTTTCAAAATAATATGCGAGAAATGCAAAGCCAGTAGAGTGTGGCCTTAGCAAGCACATTTTGTACATAAATGTTAATGTTGAAATAGAGCATGGAAGCTGTAGAACGCGCCATCGATTTCGACGGTTGAACGCGTTTTTATAAATACTGAATCAAAATTAATGCATATATATTTCTGTTTTTTTTATCCGGAAAAAAAATTAATTCCACAAATAATATTTCAAGTTAGAACGATTTTAATTTACCCACCTTTTTTAATAAAATTTAAAATTTAGATTAAAAATATATCATAAAGATCACCAAAAATTTCAAAATTTTAACTCAATAATTAAAAAAAATATTTTAAAAGGTTTCCCGGACCTTTTTAATTCTCAAAAATATACTGTGATGTTTCTAAAATAAATAACGCCTTTATGAATTGTGAACAATATGACATAAAATATTGTGTATTTTTGTAAGAAAGGATATATGTTTTTCAGAACTTAAGAATCTTTTATAAGTTGTTTATAGTGCAGTAGTAAAATTCTTATTTTTTTTAGTTTTTAAACTCTCTTCTTGAATTACCAGTTTAATTAATCAAAGTAAATACTTAAAATAATTGAGATGCTTTAAAATGAATATGGGATTGACAAAGTATACTCAAAATTAAAATAGTTGCTGCAATATTTTAACATGTCAAACATAGTTAATGAGTCTTGAAACACTTCAGAGTGAATTTCACGCTACATTTCTTAAACAAACTAATGATTAAAATATTTACTTACGTGAACTCTGTAAAAATGTCATTAATTTTAATGTCATTTTCATAGACAATTAATAACATTAAGTAATCAGTAAATGTAACCGAAAAATTAATTAAAGGTTTTTAGGATTTTCTTTTATATGCATAAAAAAGCCATTGATCTTCAACTTAAAAATCTTTTATAATTACTTTCCAAAGTACATTTTTTTACAATTATTACTTATAGTACAATTTGTGACAAATCCTATACTTTATATTTCCAGATTAAAAGAAAAGAAATGTAAAAATTACATTACTCCATTTAATAAAAAAAAAATATATAAATCAGCTTAAAAAATGTGAAATAATTTAAACATTAAATAATTAATCAAACTTAATTAAATGTCCAAAACAGATTTTAAAAATATGCGATATATATATATTTTTTCAAATAAAGATAAAAAGAAATGGAACATAAATCAATCTAATATTAAAACGTAATTGAATTTGAAATAAAGTTTTTTTTATGTAACGAAAAAGAGATATAATTACATGTAGCAAAATAGTTTTGTAAGAAGTCGTCTTACAAATGTAGAAGAGAAGAAAGAAGTGATAACTTATCTTAATAAATATCTCGGGGCGGCATTCTTCTTTATAAACTTTTTATTACTTGAAAAGACGACACTTACAAATATAACACTAACGCACACACATTATATACAAATAAAGCTTTTGCATAATACTGGCGTACGCCAACATCACAAGATATAAACCACAGTTTTCAACCAACATTCGAATATCACTAAGAAAAAAGAACATTTTTAATAGAACTAGTGTTGCCAGATTTCTTTTAAACGAGAAATATTACAACTACATTTTTTTTTTTAATTTAGCAAAACTCAGGTCACGTGACGCGTGAGTCTATTTTTTTTTCTTTTATTCCTTTGGAAAGCGCGTGTTACATCCTCCCCCTCTGTTTCCGATCTACGTCTCGGAGGGGAAACAGGATGCTTTTTTGGTCTTCCTCTTTTTCTCAAGGGTGCAACTGGAATAGTTTCAGATTCTTGGAAAGGCAACATGGCAGAAACGTGGTAAGATCCAATTCGTTCAGTAGGATTTTCTAGACTAGCAATGTCATATGTCACTAGTGACTTTTGAGTCAAAATTATGTATGGGCCATCTCTCTTAGCCATTAATTTTGATGTTTTATTTCTACTTGCATTGCTAACTGGGTGTAGGTTAATCCATACCTTTTCACCAGGCTTGAAATATATTCGTCTATGATTTTTATCATAATATTTCTTTCGTTGATCTCGTTTCATTTGAATGCGTTCTTTCACACTTTCTGAAATATTTACAGGACGTTTAAGATATGGGGTCTTCGCTCCTCCTGGTTGAAAACATTTTCCATACCTTATCGGAAAATCATTAAATATCTTCCTTTTACTGAAATTTAAATTTTTACGTTCATCTTCAGTTAAGGCATACGGAAAGACTTCGACCCCATGAGCAGACGTACTTATTTCTTCTTCGTATACATCTACAAAATAGAACTTTTTCTGTGGCTTATCACTAAAATGCCATGTCTTTTTAGCGGTATCAAGCACCATGTTAGCATTGTGAAGGAAATCCATTCCTAAAAGGGTTCTATTACCTTTGGCATTTGGTAAAACAATAAACTCCGTTTTGAAAACTCGGCCTTCAATTTTTACACGCACAGTGGCAGAAAGAGTTTTACTAGCCATTGTAGTTCCATCAGCTAATGTTACTTCATGAGTAAGAGGTTTCATTGCAACACCAGCTTTCAAAAATAATTTATACACTCGTTCTCCTGCAATAGAACGATTGGCTCCTGTATCTGCACAGACTAACACCTTCTTATTGCAGATCGTAATAGGCACACTTGGAGCTGAAACTGCTGATGTATTTAAACTATATAGCTGAAGACGATGAGCTTGCACTGTTTGTTTTTTAACCATAGGGGAACAATTTGGGCATTTCTTCTTTATAAATACCACTTTGCCACAACAATAGCAAAATATATCTGATTCTAAACGTTTATTAGCAAATTTAGGAGAAGATCTGTCTTCTTTTGGAGGCTTACTCTGCTTCCATGTATTTTCTCGGCGAAAATACGCTTTTTTCTCCTGGGGTACAACCGAATCCTTTTTAGAAAACGTAGACCTGATAGTATCATACGCATCTAATTTTCCGGCAAGGTCGACTGGTGAATTTAAATGTTCCCAATCATCTAACATATGTTGTTTGCATTCGACAGGCACGCGCCTTTTCATCTGATCCGCTATGATCAGATCCTGAAGAGCTTCAAAAGACGTTACATTTAACTCTTTAAGCCAGTTTTCAAAGTAAGCACTTAACTCGAAGTAATAATCTCTCCAAGTAATTTCTTTATCTTTGCAATGCGTGAAAAACAGCTGCCTAAACCTTTCAGCGCTAATTTTAAACCTTTTTAGAAGTAGACCTTTAACATGTGAAAAATCTGAAGCGTTTTCTTCTTTTTCACGAGCAATAAGCGTAGATATAGAAGAGGGTACAACACTTAGTAAATAAGAAACCCAGAGGTGTTCTGGTACCTTCGAAAGCTTTAACTGTCGTTCCAGGAGCACCAGAAACAATGTTACATCATCTGTCTCTGGCTTAAATGTAGGCAACAGCTTCTGGATATCTATTTTACTCTCTGGATGAGACATTATCCCTGCCGCATTACCACCTACCGCTCCACTGGAAACACTTTGGCTCTGAGCCTGTAACTTAAGCTTCTCAATCTCAAAATTCATCTCAAACTTTTTTAATTCCAGTTCTTCCGAACGATGTTTTTCTTCTACTTCTAATTTACGCTGTTCTAATTCAGCTGCTTTTTGCTTTTCCTCGCGAGTCGCAATTTGGTTTCTGATTAACGAATTTACGAAATCAACTTCATACGAGGGAGAGGATTTAATCTTATCACGCAATGTGACAACAGTCATAGAGGGTTGTACACCTAAATTCATTTCTAAAGCGACCTGAAACAGGTCTTCTTTTCGTGCTTTATTGAGCTCGGACATTTGTAAATTTACCAAACAACAAGATATATACCCACTAATGCTAAAAATTCGTTTAAATAAATTGTTCCCCGGACGTGAGCTTTGCTTTACAACTCATATAAACAAGACCTTAATAAAACAAAACAGTGAACTTTAACGTTAGCAAAATATACTTTTAAAATAATTAAACTTCATTAAACTTCATAAAAGTATCTTTAAAATTTAAACTTTATTTTTTTTAAGAAAATATACTTTAAATTATTGCTGATATAAATAAACTAGTTTGTCATTACGTGTCATTTAATCAAAACATTATTTTAACTGATATAAAACTAGTACTGAATTGTTGGCAACATTCATAAACAATGTTCTAAATAAGTCAAAACATATCTGAATAATTAAAATGTCAATCAATATTATTATCATATTATCATGACAAGACTACGTAATATAGTTTTTTTCAATATAACTTTAAAAGAAAAGAAAGTCTTATTTCATAAAAATAAATAAATAAATAAATGCAAAAACTTACTCAATCTGTTTTAAAAATCATATTCAATGCTATTTCACAATATAGCAGGAACTCTAAATTAAATGCTTAAAAATAACTAACAACAGAACACTCAAATAGAATTTCTAATTAAATTCTGTTATCTTGCGAAACCAACAACAAAACAAGCAAAAAAATAATTAATAAACACATACCGTATGACACTTGCATTGATGGTATCAATGTATTTTAATATATTTTTTCACTAATAATTTAATTCCCTGTTTGTAAAAAGAAAAGAAAAATAATATCAACGTAAATAAATGCTTATTTCATTATTTATCAACCCTTTTTTTTTTATTGTTTTTCTTTTTATTCTAAGTAAGAAAAGTTGTTATTTAATCAAGATAAAAATTAAACATTCATACAGAGAATGAAAATTAAACTAAAGAATAAAAAATATAAGCATGGGGAGGGAAGGGGATTTACACAATATATAAATGAACTGTAAAATAAATCAATAAATTAAAACTAAAAATATGAAAAATTTTACAAATAGAAAACAAAATATAGACACTTGTGGAAAGAATGCATTCTTTTGATAAAATTATGGATCCATTTTGAGAAAGTAACTTGAAGATTAAATAAATAGTGTTGAGTTACACCTGCAGGCACAAGAACTAAAAGTTTTTAAAAGCACAGAAAACGTAGAATTCACAAACAAATATAAATGGCGTTATCGAAGCAAGATTAAATTCGAGAACATATATCGCAAACAAATAAAAATGGTGCTTGGCATATGATTATTCCGTGGAAAATTTTTTCACAGCATTGAAGAACACATTTAACAAACAAACGAGCAACGACTGCTCGTGCCATTTTCTTGCATTAAACATGCATGCATTTTTATTTCGTGCATATTTCACAATTTAAAAAATATATATATCAAGCTTTAGAAGATTCACAAAGATGTGGAACACCTTGGAAAGACTTCGCGCCATTTCCTTTTTCCTCTTTCTTACTTGTAGATAACATATCGCAATTAAAAGCATCAAACATTTGTAGAATTAAGAAGATGTCAGAACAAATCAAACTATTTCCAGGTAAGGGCTCCAGGTTGGGCAGCCATTTTGTAAGAAGTCGTCTTACAAATGTAGAAGAGAAGAAAGAAGTGATAACTTATCTTAATAAATATCTCGGGGCGGCATTCTTCTTTATAAAATTTTTATTACTTGAAAAGACGACACTTACAAATATAACACTAACGCACACACATTATATACAAATAAAGCTTTTACATAACACTGACGCACGCCAACATCACAAGATATAAACCACAGTTTTCAACCAACATTCGAATATCACTAAGAAAAAAGAACATTTTTAATAGAACTAGTGTTGCCAGATTTATTTTAAACGAGAAATATTACAACTACATTTTTTTTTAATTTAGCAAAACTCAGGTCACGTGTCGCGTGAGTCTATTTTTTTTCTTTTATTCCTTAGGAAAGCGCGTGTTACAGTTTTTATTATAAAAAAATAAAATAATAATGAAATAATTTAATTAATTTAGAATTTTCTATAAGCTGCAAATGATGATATTTTTTAAATGACTTAAAATTTTAACAAAGTACAGTTATTAACTTCAACATTTGAAAATCAGATTAAAAAACTATGAACACTCAAACAATATTTTTCCTTACAGTTAATGGATTTAAAAATTGCCATAATTAAATTTTAAATGGACATTATGACATGAACTATTGTGTATTTTAGTATGAAATGATATATGTTTCTCACAAATTAAGAAACTTTTAAAAATTCTTTTTAGCGTAGTAGTAAAAAATCTCAATTTTTTAAGTATTTAAATTCTCCTCTAAATTTCTAAGTTTTTATTCAATGTAAATCCTTCACATAATTGAGCTACTTAATACTGAATATCGGATTGACGAATTATACTAAAGCTTAAAAATGTTGCTGCACGATTTTAACATCTCAAACACAGTCAATGAGTCGTGAAACTTTTCAGAGTGAATTTTACGCTACATTTCTTATGAACTATTGTGTATGTTAGTATGAAATGATATATGTTTCTCACAAATTAAGAAACTTTTACAAATTCTTTTTAGCGTAGTAGTAAAAATCTCAATTTTTTAAGTATTTAAATTCTCCTCTAAATTTCTAAGTTTTTATTCAATGTAAATCCTTCACATAATTGAGCTACTTAATACTGAATATCGGATTGACGAATTATACTAAAGCTTAAAAATGTTGCTGCAAGATTTTAACATCTCAAACACAGTCAATGAGTCGTGAAACTTTTCAGAGTGAATTTTACGCTACATTTCTTATGAACTATTGTGTATGTTAGTATGAAATGATATATGTTTCTCACAAATTAAGAAACTTTTACAAATTCTTTTTAGTGTAGTAGTAAAAATCTCAATTTTTTAAGTATTTAAATTCTCCTCTGAATTTCTAAGTTTTTATTCAATGTAAATCCTTCACATAATTGAGCTACTTAATACTGAATATCGGATTGACGAATTATACTAAAGCTTAAAAATGTTGCTGCAAGATTTTAACATCTCAAACATAGTTAATGAGTCGTGAAACTCTTCAGAGTGAATTTTACGCTACATTTCTTAAACAAGCTAATGATTAAAATATTTACTTACCTGAACTCTGTCAAAATGTCATTAATTTTTATGTCATTTTCATAGACATTTAATAACATTAGGTATTCAGTAAATGTAACCAAAAAATTAATTAAAGTTTTTTCGAATTTTCTTTTATATGCATAAAAAAGCCATTAATCATCATCGTAAAGATCTTTTATAATCACTTTGCTGAATCAATTTTTTGCAATTCTCATTACTGTACATTTTGTGACAAATCCTATATTTTATAATTCCATATTAAAAAGAAATGTTAAAATTACATTACACCATTTTTGTTTAAAAAACCCATTACATATAAATCAGCATATAAAATATGAAATAATGTAATTAAATAATTACTCTACTTTAATTAAATATCCAAAACAGCTTTTAAAATATGCGATATATATATTTTTTTCAATTAAGGATAAAAAGAAATTTAAAACGAAATGAAACTTAAATAAATCTAATATTAAAACGTAATTGAATTTGAAATAACGTTTTTTATGTAGCGAAAAAGATATATCATTAAATGTAGCAAAATAGTTTTAAAATAAAAAAAATTGGGAAATAATTTAATTAATTTACAATTTTTTATAAGCTGCAAATGATGTTATTTTTAAAAGGACTGAAAATTTTAATAAAGTACAGTTATTAACTTCAACTCAAATCTTCAAATCAGATTAAAAAACTATGAACGTTCAAACAATATTTTCCCTTGGAGTTAACGGATTGAAAAGTTGTAATAATTAAATTTTCAAACTAATACTGTTCTCTAAAATTTTATAGCATACGTGCGTAGTTTGCTAATGGAATTTTTCCTTCATAAAAACAATTGCAAACCTATATGTAAAAATTTTTTATCACAACCCTTAAACTCGCAGCTTAATGAACATAATGAACATTTCATGTCTTTGTTTTTAAATTATAACAAAAAAAGTCATTAAAATTGCACAGGTTGTAAAATGAATCATTATGTAAAAAATATAATAAATTATTCAAAAATTTTAACTGAAAAAATACTTCTGCTTGTTAATAAAACACAGCTGAACAAGATCGGTAGTTTGGTTTATATTGTTTTTTTAATAATAAGAGTAATAAAGAATATAAATATAAATATAACAAAATGAAAATATTCCCTGTCTTTTTATGTATGTTATTTAATCTTTTTTGCATTATATTATTTCAAAAGTACGCTTTAAGAGTTTATAAAAAGATAAAATGCTTGTTATAAAAATATTAAAGAATTGTGTAATCCATTTTAGAAACAAGATAAAAAAACAGGAAAAAGATACATCTGAAATGATAAAGTTAATAAATAATATTCTACTCTGTAACTTTGTAACTCTGTAAATTTTCAAATGTATACTGATCTTTAATGTTTTAAAACATGCGTGTAATGTTTCTTCACGGTATTCCTCCTTCATAAAATCAATTGCAAAACTATGAAAAGATTTTTTTTTCATAACACTTAAAATCGCAGCTTCATGAACGTAATTTCACGTCTTTGTTTTTAAACTATAAAAAATAATTATAAATTTCATGGCTGTCCTCTGTTTCCCCAAAATAATGATATTGCAACAATTCTAAATGAGAATTCATATCTTGAATGTTAAGAAGTCATCGCTTATTTGGAAGAAATTAGAATAAGAAAGCAAGGGTCAAAAAAAAAAAAAAAAAAAAAAAAAAAAAAAACTACCAAAAAGTATGGTACGACCAGGTACCACCGTAAAGTGGAAAAGCGTGATGATTTGGTTTCTCACTTCATTGCATCATTTTTTTATGAAAATCCCACATCAACACAAATTATGGTGTTTCGCGAGGTCTAGCCAATGCAAAATAATAATAGCAAGCGTGAGGGTTATTCCTCGCCCAATGAGAGTAATTTTGGGTTCTGTCAATTGGGATGTGTAAATATATAAAGACAAAAATAATCCCATCATGCTAAGGATCTCGGAATAATATAAGTAAAAGAAAAGAAATAGCTCTTTTAAAAATATTCGAATTCACACTATTACTAGGGATGGTGAAAAATGATGATAAAAATTAAGAATAAGCTAAAAGCTTTATATTTAAGTAAATTGAGTAAGATAATAATTAATTTAAGAAAAATGTAATAGCATTGACAATAAATATTATTAAAGAATAGAACATTAGTGAAAATAGCAGTAATTCATCATAATAAAAAGGGAAAATAAATAGAAATATCGGAAAGGAAACATTACGTATATTTAGAATGTTTCAAAATAATATGCGAGAAATGCAAAGCCAGTAGAGGGTGGCCTTAGCAAGCACATTTTGTACATAAATGTTGATGTTAAAATACAGCATGGAAGCTGTAGAACGCGCTATCGATTTCGATGGTAGAACGCGTTTTTATAAATACTGAATCAAAATTAGTGCTTATATGTTTCTGTTTTTTTATCCGGGAAAAAAATTTAATTCCACAAATAATATTTCACGTTAGAATGATTTTAATTTACCCACCTTTTTTAATAAAATTTAAAATTTAAATTAAAAATATATCATAAAGATCACCAAAAATTTCAAAATTTTAACTCAATAATTAAAAAATATTTTAAAATATTTCCCGGACCTTTTTACATCTCAAAAATATACTGTGATATTTCTAAATATAAATAACGTCTTTATGAATTGTGAACAATATGACATAAAGTTTTGTGTATTTCTGTAAGAAATGATATATGTTTTTCAGAACTTAAGAACCTTTTACAAATTGTTTATAGTGCAGTAGTAAAATTCTTAGTTTTTTTAGTTTTTAAACACTCTTCTTGAATTTCCAATTTAATTAATCAAAGTAAATACTTAAAATAATTGAGATGCTTTAAAATGAATATCGGATTGACAAAGTATACTCAAAATTAAAATAGTTGCTGCAATATTTTAACATGTCAAACATAGTGAATGAGTCGTGAAACTCTTCAGAGTGAATTTCATGCTACATTTCTTAAACAAACTAAAGATTAAAATATTTACTTACGTGAACTCTGTCAAAATATCATTAATTTTAATGTCATTTTCGTAGACAATTAATAACATCAAGTAATCAGTAAGTGTAACCAAAAAAGTAATTAAAGGTTTTTAAGATTTTCTTTTATATGCATAAAAAAGCCATTGATCTTCAACTTAAAAATCTTTTATAATTACTTTGCAAAATGCATTTTTTTACAATTATTACTTATAGTACAATTTGTGATAAATCCTATACTTTATATTTCCAGATTAAAAGAAAAGAAATGTAAAAATTACATTACTCCATTTAATCAAAAATATATATATATATATATAAATCAGCTTAAAAAATGTGAAATAATTTAAACATGAAATAATTAATCAAATTTAATTAAATGTCTAAAACAGCTTTTAAAAATATGCGATATATATATTTTTTTTTCAATTAAAGATAAAAAGAAATTTAAAACGAAATGAAATTTAAATCAATCTAATATTAAAACGTAATTGAATTTGAAATAGTTTTTTTTATGTAACGAAAAAGAGATATAGTTACATTTAGCAAAATAGTTTTTATTATAAAAAAATAAAAAAATAATGAAATAATTTAATTAATTTAGAATTTTTTATAAGCTGCAAATGATGTTATTTTTTAAATGACTTAAAATTTTAATAAAGCACAATTATTAACTTCAACGTTTGAAAATCAGATTAAAAAACTTTGAACGCTCAAACAATACTTTTCCTTACAGTTAATGGATTGAAAAGTTGCAACAATTAAATTTTCAATGGACAATATGACACAAACTATTGTGTATTTTAGTATGAAATGATATATGTTTCTCATAAATTAAGAAACTTTTACAAATTCTTTTTAGCGTAGTAGTAAAAATCTTAATTTTTTAAGTATTTAAATTCTCGTCTTGAATTTCTACGTTTTTATTCAATGTAAATCTTTCGCATAATTGAGCTACTTAATACTGAATATCGGATTGACGAATTATACTAAAGCTTAAAAATGTTGCTGCAAGATTTCAACATCTCAAACAAAGTTAATGAGTCGTGAAACTCTTCAGAGTGAATTTTACGCTACATTTCTTAAACAAACTAATGATTAAAATATTTACTTACGTGAACTCTGTCAAAATATCATTAATTTTAATGTCATTTTCGTAGACAATTAATAACATCAAGTAATCAGTAAATGTAACCGAAAAATTAATTAAAGGTTTTTAAGATTTTCTTTTATATGCATAAAAAAGCCATTGATCTTCAACTTAAAAATCTTTTATAATTATTTTGCAAAGTACATTTTTTACAATTATTACTTATAGTACAATTTGTGACAAATCCTATACTTTATATTTCCAGATTAAAAGAAAAGAAATGTAAAAATTACATTACTCCATTTAATCAAAAATATATATATATATATATAAATCAGCTTAAAAAATGTGAAATAATTTAAACATGAAATAATTAATCAAATTTAATTAAATGTCTAAAACAGCTTTTAAAAATATGCGATATATATATTTTTTTTTCAATTAAAGATAAAAAGAAATTTAAAACGAAATGAAATTTAAATCAATCTAATATTAAAACGTAATTGAATTTGAAATAGTTTTTTTTATGTAACGAAAAAGAGATATAGTTACATTTAGCAAAATAGTTTTTATTATAAAAAAATAAAAAAATAATGAAATAATTTAATTAATTTAGAATTTTTTATAAGCTGCAAATGATGTTATTTTTTAAATGACTTAAAATTTTAATAAAGCACAATTATTAACTTCAACGTTTGAAAATCAGATTAAAAAACTTTGAACGCTCAAACAATACTTTTCCTTACAGTTAATGGATTGAAAAGTTGCAACAATTAAATTTTCAATGGACAATATGACACAAACTATTGTGTATTTTAGTATGAAATGATATATGTTTCTCATAAATTAAGAAACTTTTACAAATTCTTTTTAGCGTAGTAGTAAAAATCTTAATTTTTTAAGTATTTAAATTCTCGTCTTGAATTTCTACGTTTTTATTCAATGTAAATCTTTCGCATAATTGAGCTACTTAATACTGAATATCGGATTGACGAATTATACTAAAGCTTAAAAATGTTGCTGCAAGATTTCAACATCTCAAACAAAGTTAATGAGTCGTGAAACTCTTCAGAGTGAATTTTACGCTACATTTCTTAAACAAGCTAATGATTAAAATATTTACTTACCTAATCTCTGTCAAAATGTCTTTAATTTTTATGTCATTTTCATAGACATTTAATAACATTAGGTATTCAGTAAATGTAACCGAAAAATTAATTAAAGTTTTTTCGAATTTTCTTTTATATGCATAAAAAAGCCATTAATCATCATCTTAAAGATCTTTTATAATCACTTTGCTGAGTCAATTTTTTGCATCTATCATTACTGTACATTTTGTGACAAATCCTATATTTTATAATTCCATATTAAAAGAAAAGGAATGTTAAACCATTTACACCATTACACCATTTTTGTTTAAAAAACGAATTACATATAAATCAGCATATAAAATATGAAATAATGTAATTAAATAATTACTCAACTTTAATTAAATGTTCAAAACAGCTTTTAAAATATGCTATATATATTTTTTTTCAAGGAAGAAATTTAAAACGAAATGAAACTTAAATAAATCTAATGTTAAAACCTAATTGAATTTGAAATAACGTTTTTTATGTAGCGGAAAAGATATATCATTAAATGTAGCAAACTAGTTTTTATAGTAAAAAAATAGTGAAATAATTTAATTAATTTAGAATTTTTTATAAGATGCAAATGATGTTACTTTAAAATGTTTTAAAATTTTAATGAAGTACGGTTATTAACGATAACGTTTAAAAAATCAGATTAAAAAACTACGAATGTTCATACCATATTTTTTTCTTGAAGTTTAAGGATTGAAAAGCTGCCATAATTAAATTTTCAAATATATACTGATCTTTAATGTTTTATAACATGCGTGTAATGTTTCTTCGTGGGATTCCTCCTTCATAAAATCAATTGCAAAACTATGAAAAGATTTTTCTTCATAAGACTTAAAATCGCAGCTTCATGAACGTAATTCCACGTTTTTGTTTTTAAATTATAAAAAATAATCATAATTAAAATTGCACATTTGTAAAATCTATCATTATGCAAAACACATAATAAAACATCTTAAAAATTTTAAACTGAAAAAAATACTACATAATAATGAAGCACAGAAAAACAAGATTAGCTGTTCGGGACATTTTTTTTTATATTAAAAATAGTAAAGAATATAAATGTAAATAAAATGAAATTATTCCCTGAACTTGTTATATACAGGGTAATTTCGAATTTTTTTTACAATAAAAGAGGGGTGATAGTACACATCAAGACAAACAATAATAAATGGGAGACCAAGGGTCCAAAACGTTTTCCTAAGGAAATAGCCGTCATTAAAGTTTAGGGACCAAAATTTCAAATAAACACAAAAAACAAAAACATCGGTCGATTGATTTGCGGTTTTCACTAAAATTATTCTTTATGTCGGCATTTTCTTGAAATTAAATTATAAAGATAAATTTCAAAAAATGCCGAAAGAGGGCGCTTTAGACTTTGGAGTAACGAACAACTATTTTTTATCGGTATTTTTTGCATCTCATTAAATGTTTTCGTAAGCTTAGACTCAAACTTAAATTTTGAGCTCAAAATCTGTAGTTGGGAGTGGTTAAGTAACACAAACTGAGCTGTGTTCAGAGGATTCAAATTTCAAATGATTATAAAAAACGGAAAAATTGGTCGATTGATTTGCGGTTTTCACTAAAACTATTCTTTATTTAGGTATTTTCGTGAAAATAAATTATAAAAATAAATTTCAAAAAATGACGATAGAGGGCGCTTTAGACTTTGGAGTAACGAAACACTCTTTTTTTGCCGTTATTGTTTGCATCTCTTTAAATGATTTAGGAAGGTTAGACTTAATCGCTTAAATTTTGCGCTGAAAATCTGAATAGTAGGGAGGGGTTAAGTAGCACAAACTGAACTGTGTTCAAGGGGGAGGGGGAGGTTCAAATTTAAAGTAATTATAGAAAATGGAAAAATTGGTCGATTCGTTTACGGTTTAAAATAAAACTATTCTTTAAGTCAGTATCTTCTTGAAAATATTTTTTAAAGATAAATCTCAAAAAATTCCGTCAGAGGGAGCCTTAAACTTCAGAGTAACCAACAATTCATTTTAACCATTATTTTTTGGTTCTAATTAAATGCTTGCAAAAGCATTTTAAATGTTCTCGGAAGCTTAGATTTAAACTTAAATTTTGAGCTCCCTAAAAAGCTCCCTAAAAATACTGAGGAAACAGCGAACATCGTTAGTAAACATAATTATACATGAAAACCTGGCCAAAATCGGTAGGTGGTGCTCTATGCGAGCTTTTAAGGTTCGTACGCATGTTTTATATCATGTAACTCTGTAATTTTTAAATTCCAAGTTTTCTAAAATGTTACTTTAATGGTTATATCTCAAGCAATTTACTTACCTGTCTCTAGCAGAGGTTTTAAACTGAAATCTTGAGATATTTGAATATAAGTCCAAACCTAAATTTTGGACCCTTGGTCTCCTATTTAATATTGTTTGTCTTGATGTGTACTATCACCCCTCTTTTATTGTTAAAAAAATTTGGAATCACCCTGTATATTATCTATGAATTTCTGCGTCCTATTACTTTAAAAGTACGCTTCAAGAGTTTATAAAAACACAAAATGTTTATTGTAAAAATATTAAAGATTTATGTAATCCTTTTTTAGAAACAAGATAAAAATAGGCAAAAGAAACATCTGAAATGCTAAAGTAAATACATAATTTTCTTGAATTCTGTAAGTTTTAAATTCCAAGTTTTCTAAAATGTTACTTTAATGGTTATATCTCAAGCAATTTACTTACCTGTCTCTAGCAGAGGTTTTAAACTGAAATCTTGAGATATTTGAAAAGAAGTTTTTTAATTTTGTTCTCTTTATAAAGTATTAAAACAAACGCATGCAAATTTTAATATATATGACTTCTTTAAAATCCCAAAAGTTTTTCAGTTAAATTCAATTTTTATAAAAAACTTAATTAAATTTTTTAAAATTTTTACATTTATTTACAATCGAGAAATACTGATTCATTTTAACAGTATACATATATAATTCGACGAAATTTTTACACACACAGATATACAGGGTGTTTCAGAACAGGAACCGTCAACCTTACATGATATAAAACATGCGTACGAACCTTAAAAGCTCGCATAGAGCACCACCTACCGATTTTTGGCCATGTTTTCATGTGTAATTATGTTTACTAACGATGTTCGCTATTTCCTCAGTATGTTTATGTACGAATTTCTGTAGAATTCTGTAAAACATACTGGATGTTTCAAAATAACATGTGAGAAATGTTATAGCGTGAAATCATTATAATTTGACATACAGCCGACACTTTGGCGGTCGTGATACAGACATGTGTGAGATGAACTTAACAAGGAATTTCTCCATGAAAAATAATGAGTCATCTTTAGTTTTCTTAATTTTTTTACAAACATATCAGTGAAAACTATTCCCATAATTCCAAAGGATAACTCATGTCTTGAATATTAAGATGTCATCGCTTATTTAGAAGAAATTAGAATGAGGTAATTTTAAATATATATATTTGTTTACAATCGAGAAATGCTGATTTTTTGTTGAACAGTATACAAATATAATTTAATAACATTTTTATACACACACATACACCCACATTTATGTACAGGGTGTCCTAGAACAGGAAACGTTACCCTTACATGATAAAACCACGTGTACTGACTTCGAGAATTCCACTAGAGTACCGTCTGATTTTTCTCTACGCTTTCATGTAATCATGATTCCTAATCATTTTCTCTATTTCCCCTCTATGTTTATATGCGAATCTCTGGGTCAGCCTGTATAAATAAACAAGATGTTTCAAAAAACATGTGAGAGATGTTTTGGCGTGAAATCATTATGACAGATTTGGAATAAATTTAACAAGGAATTTCTCCATGAAAAAATAATAAGTCATCGTTGGCTTTCTTTCTTTTATTAGCAACATGTCATTGAAAGCTATTCCCATAACAACAGTGAAAACTCAGGTTTTTGATGTTAAGAAGTCATTGTAAATTTAGAAGAAATTAGAATGAGAAAGCTCTGGTCAGTAAAAAAAACTACCAAAAAACATGGATCGTGGCATGTAAAAAAGCGAACAAACTTCGTTTTTCACTCCATTGCATTAGCTTTTTGTGAAAGCCTCGCATCAATGGAAAATATAACGTCTTTCACGCTCTAGCCATTGAAGAATAATAACGGCCTCTGTCTCTCCCAGTGAGAGTAATTCTGTAAAGAGTTCTGTCAATTTGGAAGTATAAGTATATGAAGTAAAAAAAAATATCCCAGCATGTAAAATATCATTGAATAATATAAGTAAAAAAAAATAAGAAATAGGTCTTTTAAAAACATTCAAATTTAAACTAAATGATAGTTATGGTGGCAAATGATGATAAAAATTAATTACAGACTAAACGCTTAATATTTAAATAAATTGAGTAAGATAATAAATAATTTAAGGACAATTTAATAGGATTAACAATAAACATTATTAAATAATAGGAGATCTGCGAATATACCAGTAATACATGATAATAAAAATATTAAAACTGGGAATATTACATACATTTAGGCTGTTTTAAAATAATATGTAAGAAATGTAAAGGCAGCAGAGGAGGGCCTTCGGAAGTAGATTTTGTACATAAATGTTGATGCAGAAATACAGTGTTGTGACAGTAGAAGGCAGTGTTGATTTCGACGGATGAACGCATTTCGCTGACTTGAATCTTCATTCCCCGCACACATTTCGAGAGACAAGCATCGCTGCCGATTTTTAAGTCTTGCATATGTTAAAAATATATCTATTTTAACACCATATTCATTGAAATTAACTATTAATTTTATTTCAAACCATGGAGTTTAAGAATAGAACAAAAATAACCGTGCCAAAAGTTTAAGCACAAAATCGTTTTTATGCAAATTTTACAATCTGACGTAAGCGGTTGCGCACGCAAACAATTTCTGGGTGTATAGCAAGCAGTCAGTTGTTGTTTTTGAATTAGTACAAAAACCCAGAGTCGAAAGAATTGTCAGAGAAGGGAGTTATAAAAATCAGGAGTATAAGAACAAAATGTAAGTCTATTTCTGAAATTGCAAGTGCATTAAAAAGATCGAAACGAGGTATTCATCAAATTTTGGCTCGTGGTAATGATTTCAAATGAAAATTTCATTCAGGAAGGCCGCGTATGACTAGTTTACGCGAAGATAGCCGCATCAAAAATTTGGCTTCCACTTGTAATTTCTCCCTTTCGCAAATAAAACATCCAGCTAAAGAACAATTATCGAAAAAAACTGTACATAGAAGAGTTTTGGAATTCAAATACATCAAATGCCGTAAAATGCCTCGATTACCGTGTCTCAAACGACACCATAAAGAAGCTAGATTGCAATGGGCCAAAGAACATATGTCATTTGGTGAAAAGTGTCTGAATGTCACAATCAGTGCTGAAAAAATATGGAACCTCGATGGCCCTGATGGGTTTAAGTACTATTGGCGTGATCTCCGCAAAGAACCTAGGAGTGTATTTAACCGACAACATAATGGTGGTTCTATAATAGTATGAAGGGCTATTTCTTTCATTGGTCAGACATCTCTAGCATTCGTCAGTGGTCGTGAAAATTCTGAAAAAAACAAGAGACACTTGCCAATCATTTGCTTCCTGTTGCCAAGGTTTTGGGGAGAAAAATGGTTATTTCAGTATGACAATGCTTTTATCCACACCTCAAACTCAATTTCATCGTAGCTTAGGTCGAAAAAAGTGTCTGATTTGAAATGGCGGCAATTAGTCCTGATTAAAACCCTATAGAAAATATGTGGGGTATTCTCAATCATGCAGTTTATCCAAATGGAAAGCAGTATTCTTCAGTTAAAGATTTGAATGATGCCATTAAGAACGCTATGTTTAAAATTGAACTAGAAACAATACATAAACTCGTTATATTGATGGAAGACAGTATATTTAAAGTAATTAAGCAGAAAGGAGAAATAATCAAGTATTAACTTTTTTTTATTCTTGTTCTGCTAAAGGCTAAAAAACTACTGTGCTTAAACTTTCCGCACACACATTTTTGTTGTTTTGATTAATTTTATTATTTAAGATAAATTTTATAGCATAAATCTGTTAACTATCTTTTTAAAACTAAAATATGTAGATTATGTGAAAAGGAAAGTAACTTTCACTGGTTAATAAAATTTTATTTTGAAATTTTATGTTGTGCTTAAACTTTTGACACGCACTGTATAAAATATAAACCGTTTTATATATAAAATATACATAAAATCTATGGTAATTGTTGAACTAATTTATAACAGCTTTTTGTTACATTGTGCATTTAACAGTAATAGTGTCTTCTTGCACTTCCCCGCAACTGATGGTTGGTTGATTTTTGACGTCCGATTATCTGCGCTAGGGATATAGGACCAAGGGGGAGTGCCCTTCGTGGGGGTCTTTCTAAGGGAACCTAACCCGTATTTACGCAAGGTTCGAAGAAAACCACGAAAACTCCGAACGGTTAGGCCGACAGCCGCGATTGGGTTCGAACCCAGCACCTGCCGTCTACCAGTTGAGAGGTCCCAACCTCTCGGCCACTGGTGGGGCCGCAACTGATGGGGATTGGGGTTGAAGGAAATTTTTATGAACGAAAAAAGTGAACAACACACAAGTTTCTTTTCAAATATAATTCCCATATAGTTTCTCGAACAGCGATTATACATGCATATACATGTGAAGAAGAATAGGAATGTAAAACATTGGGTAATTCCATGTTTTAGAATTAATTTTATAATAATTTAGTAATTTCAGTAATAATTTTTATTCTCATAAAAATAGACACTAGACTAAAAAAAATAAAACATACTATTTTGTGCCAAAACTATGTTACAAATAAAAAGAGAAATTTTTGGTTGGATCAAAAATGATGTCTATCTCAATAGACAGCCCCTCCCCTCCCCAAAGATATCGTACGACATTTCCCCCTCCACCCTAAAATTATAACGTTATATATGCATAGCCCCTTTTTATGTAGCCTCACACATGAGATGCTTGTTGGCGAGCTTCGCTTTCCTGCAATGACGCATGCTGCTATGTATAAGTTGCTTAAGCATGCAAAAAGTTATCAGATATATCTGAATTACACAGTTTCACGTATAAAATGAGCATAAAGACATGTAGCTGTGTAATCTACAGAAACAATGGATTTTGTGTAAATATAACAAATTTTTAGCAAATTTGCATGAGACATAAACTTATGTGCTTGGTGCGTTTGTTGTACATATGTTTTACGTTCACAAAATAATGTAACCTTAATCTAAAAGAAAATGTATTGTATGGAATTTTGTTCTCTGCTTGTAATCTCTCTATAAGTGTTGGTCTGAAGTCCTAAACTTGTAAAGATAATTTATGCACATCACATGTATAATCTAAATGAATACATTGTAAATTAACGCTTCGTCAAATAATAATAAAAATATATTGTTACTTTTCACCGAAAACTAGGATTTTTCAAAATTATAACATACAATCAAAATTATGTTTATTGTAAAATAATAAAGATTAATAGTCTTAAAGAAAATTTTGAAGGAATTGCATTTTTCAAAAAAGCCTCTTATTGTCAGTTTCGATAATTAGATTTTTAAACATTCTTCTCAGTTTCATTGATTGCTTTTAGCAACCAATTATTATTTTATTTAATCTCTTTCCTGAAAATTTTTATCAGTGTCAAAATAAATAAAATACATGTCTCTATATCTAAAAATTTCGTTTTAAACATTTTTTTTCTTTTTTTAGTTCATCCACTTCAAATGTATCCTAAAACGATTACTGAAAATGCATGCAAAGGGATGTAAAATTTATCCACAAAAGAGGTATATAGATACTTTTTTAATTTTAGCCTATATTAGTTGAAATATTGAAACTACCTTTGGAAATCCTAAAAAGCTAAAAATTTTAAAATTATGAAACTATGCTATTTTTTAAAAACTTTGTACTACTTGAGCAAAAATGAGGTAACTCATAAAAAGTATTGAAAATTAACTTAGTGCCACTTTCATAGCTTTTAGTATTTAATTTTGAACGAAAAGACGATAGAAATATCAAGATCCTTATTTCAAGGAAGAGTGATTTTTAAGCAACTTTTATATACACGTGGAATATTCTTTCACATGCATTGCTTCACATGCACACTGTTTCAATATTGGGAAATGCGAAAATATATTTTGCTATAAAGGAAGATGTTTAATTTAAAATTAGATTATTCTAAGAATTTAAAACTTTTTATCTTATAATATTTTCACTTCGCTTTTCAGACTTATTCATTTAAAAATAGGTTTAAGTTTAAATCTTTAAAAGTAATCTTTAAAATCTTTAAAAATAAGTTAGATATTTAAAAGTAATATTCAAATAAAAAAATGTATAATTTTAAAGAAAAATATTAATGTAGATTTATTTAAATCTCTCTCTATATGTTTTTTTAAGAGTTGATGTATTTATACATCTACTCTTTTGCCAATAATCTATTAATATTATGTAAAATAAATTTTATCCCAACAACTTAATTAAGATATAAAAAATATACAGGATGTTAAGTCCCGGACTCATTTTGATGTTTAATAACTCATAAAATAATAAAGATAGATTAAAATTAATAACATAAATGGTAAAATAGACTCAAGAAGTTTCACGACCCTTGTCAATGAACTTCCATGTGTGCCCCCTTCGTCGCACGGAGAATATTAAGTCGATAGTCAATTTCACGCCAGGTAGGGGCAAGCATGTCGGCATTCACAGAGGCTATTTTCTTGGAAGATGGATTGGGCGAGGAGGTCCAATTGCTTGGCCACCCAGATCACCTGATATAACGCCGCTGGACTTTTTCCTTTGAGGTTTCGTAAAGGACAGTGTTTACACTGTGGGGACTACAGTGTTAGAGGGGAATGTCGAACATTGATGACTTAAAAGCCAGAATTACAACCGCAATAGCCTTTGTGGATGCCGACATGCTTGCCGCTACCTGGCGTGAAACTGACTATCGACTTATTATTCTCCGTGCGACGAAGTGGGCACATGGAAGTTCATTGTTAAGGGTCATGAAACTTTTGAGTCTATCTAACCATTTATGTTATTAATTTTTTATTATTAATCTTTATTATTTTATGAGTTATTAAACATAAAAATGGGTCCGGCACTTTATAAACATCCTGTATATTAAGTTTAATAATAAAAGTAGAATGATAATTTTATGAGATTAGACTTGTTGTTGAACACGCTGTTTGTTTGTTTGTTTGTTTCTATGTTAACATTAATCTGTAAATACTACCATTTATTTAATAATATAGTTAGTTTTTATATGATTATAGTTACAGATAACAACAATATTTATGAAAATCATATAATATGTATATATATAGAGAGAGACCAAGATAAGCATGTAATAAAAAGTGTTTGCAAGGATAAATAAGATTGAATTTTTTTAATAGCATATATTGAACTATTTTGAACAGTCCATCTACCTGGAAGTGAGATTATTTACTAATATATGAATATATTCAGCATTAATTAAATTCCATAAGAAAAACGATAAGTAAGATATTATTTAACACATACTGGATTTTAAACATATACTAATCTAAAGAATTGTTTCGCTTAGCTGAAGAATTTAATTTATATTATTTCCAAAAATATCGTCTTTTGAATAAATATTCTGTTTCAGTTTTCTTTTAAAAAATATAACTATTTCTTAACTTTATTTTCAGATTTTTCAACGCAGCTATGTTTTTTGAGAAATACAGATAATGAGTTTCAACGTACAAATAATTAGCGCGTGACATAATATTAAAGAAGAATAGAATTTCTTGAAAAGGCAGCACAGTATTGTAGCATGTTTTTGATAGTTACATCATGTCCAGCATTAAAGTCCCACCTATAAATTTTTGTAATACTGTAAGAATTATCTAGTGTTGGTTCAAAATTAACTCAAACGTTGTTGTTAAATGAAGGCGCCTATAATATGTTCGTCGCTTCCTTGCTTTTAATGCTACATACGCAATATAGTGATTGCTAAGAGTAAAACGCTACTGCTGTATTGAAGATTTCAAAATCGTTAGAACAATGGTTTTTTTTTCCTTTAGGTCTTTTGAAAAGATTGTGTCTATATCCCGCAGCTAGTTAATGATCAGACAGAGTTAAGCAAAGTATTGAAGATTTTATTGCTTCCATTACTCCAAATTTTTTAATTGAAGTAAGGAAAGAATTAAAATTTATATTAGACATTCGCCGTGTACCTAAACATACACATACCAACAATACATAAAAATTGGATTGATTTAACCGTCAGTTTAAAGTATGATGTGTTGTAACAACAGAACTCTCTGTAACAGAAAAATAAATTTATAGATAGGTATTTCATGTAATTTTCATGGTGTAAAGAAAATATATGTATACTAATTTATTGAAATAAGAAACGTCCCAAAAATGGGACGCTGAGCACCATTTTTATTGCCGTTAATTATTCACTAAGCTGCAGACTTCACCGCGATAGATGCATTATTTAAATTTGTATAATTCAACTGATATAATGCAATTTTTTAACTTGTTGATATTTTCAGTGATTAAATTCATTTATGAAATTAAATTTTTATGCATGTTGGAAAATTCCTCTGTTTTCGTCTTTTTTAAAGACACACAGAGAAAACAATATTAAATGTTTGCATAAACCGCAGTCATAGAGTTAAGTAATTATATTACTAAAATTAAATAATAATAATAATAATAATAATAATAATAATAATAATAACAACTATGCAATTTGAACAAAAATATTTTTATAGATGAGCATCACAAATTAAATACATAATGGTTTGAATTGAACTTAAAGGTTTTTTACTTACTCTTTCTTGCATATATAAGTTCAGTTACACAGCGGCAAGAACATTTACAGAAAATTGACAATATCCGAAAAACGAACATTATTTTTTTTTTAAATCTGATTAATACATGATAAAAACTACTAGAATTTTTTTTTAAATTAATTAAAAGAAAAAAAAATTGAATTTACAAACGTTTATTTCCTGAAAGTAATTTTAAGTACCATAAAAGGTAATTCAATGAATTGTTGGTTGGTTGTATTTGTGACGGCAATTTATCTGTATGAAGGATAGAGGCCCTAAGGACAGGGTGCTCTGCGTGGGGGTGTCTTTATCGTGGAAACTGATCCGTATTTATGCAAGAGATCGGTATTTAAGCATGTAATAGTATAGTTTGTGTCGCCCTGTAAATTAATAACAAATACTTTTTGCACCACAGATTGTACAGAATGAATATTTTAATATTTAATTCATAGATGCATATCTATTTATTATATTAGAAAGAGTGTAACACCATTAAAACGTATTTGAAATTGTTTTTTTTCCCATTGGCAGTAATGTAACGGAATACTTTAACTGTCTCTATAATCGAACTATGCATCCTTTTACATAATATTTGAAATGACTCGACAAAATTATGTATAAAGTGTATATTTTAAATTTCAAACGATTTGGTTGGGTAGTTTTTGATGTGTTATATGCAGTCAGACAGACAAACCGACGATCAGACAAAGGAACGGAGAGGCAGACGGACGGACAAATGGACAGACGATCTGAATGACGCTTTTAGGTGCTACGTATTTAACGAATTAGTAGCGTACCTAAAAATGGTTTTCGGAATCGTGGTATTTCTTCTTGTAATTTTATTTTCTTTAATCCTGTATTTAAAAATGTTAATTTTTATCTAACAATAAATTATTTAAATTATTTTTTTTTATCCTTTGGCTTTGAATTTTTAAACGATATATGTAAACTGAACTATTTTTAAATAATTTGTAATTATACTTTTTCCAATGCAAGAGAAATTGTCATTTAAATCTTTATTAAATTTATAATGATTATTAATTTGAAGCTTGAATAAGCAGCAAAAACAATACATGAAAATAATTCTGATCTATACTTTTTTTTAACTTCTAAATGAAAAGTTGAATATCGAAATATCCATTTTTTGAAATTATTGATTGATATTATTTTGAAAAGACGTTCGTTCTATTTTTTTTCTCTTGAAATTAAATCTGCCAAAACACAGGGGTGTGGGTGAGGGATTCGATTTATCCCATTCCATTAAATTTCTTTAAATGCATTTTCTGACATTAAGACTGATATGAAAAGATGTTAAAATTATTTTTTCTTTATTTTTCGAGAAAGTGCGTAAAATTGTAGTCTGCGTTAAAAAGGAAAAGTATTTTAAGCTTAACTACTAATGTTACTTAAGGAATTAATTTTGATTTTATTTATTTGTTATACGATTATTTATATATATATATATATATATATATATAGTGTCAATTCACCATGAAAAATTTCATGGTGAAGGCATTGGAGGCATTTTTCGAGTGGAAGTTTCAACTATTGGAGCATTTTAAGAATTTTTTGAAGGACTTTTTAAATTCTAGTGCATATGAATATCAGACTTTCAGTAAAGAAGACATAATTTTCATTAATGATTTACATAAAAATTTTGTAATAGTTCCTGTGGACAAAGCTGCTAATAATTTTGCTATTATTTGTAAGAAATTTTATATAGATAAAATAAATGATGAATTAAAAAATACAGAATTTTACGAAAAAATTGATATTAGAAAGGATCCTATTGTCAAAAAATTCTTTTCATACAAGAAAAAGTTTAAAAGTTTGTTTTCGTACGCTTTTGATGTTTCTAGTCATCACTGTTTGCCATTTATATTTTTGACTCCTAAGTTTCATAAGTCTCCTATTAAATTCAGATATATTTGCAGTACTACCAATAGTGTTGATAAAAAATTTAATTTAGGTTTACAAAAGCTTTTAAAAAGAATATATGGTTTTCTTAAAGTTAAATTCAAAAATTCAAGTTATTTTTGGTCAATTGATAACAGTTTTGAAGTATTACAAAACCTTAATTTCACTACTCACTTAATGCAGGTTTTCGATTTCGAAAACCTTTTTACTAATATACCTATAGATCAGTTATTTAATGTTTTAATTAATATATTTGATTTATTTAATTTAGAAGATGAATTGAAAATAAATAGGGATTTGTTTTTAAGTTTATGTCATTTTTGTTTATACAATAATTATGTGAATTTTAACAATAACATATATAAAAAGATTTGTGGTATAGGTATGGGAACTAATTATTCATCTACTGCAGCCAATTTGTTTTTATTTTACTTTGAATTTAATTACACGATAAATTACAATAAATCTTTAAAAATCTTCAGGTATATAGACGACATTTTAATTTACAATTTTGATTTTACTCATGAATATAATAATGTTTATCCAGATTGTTTAAAATTAAATAAGGCAAACGATGACGATTATCATGTTGATTTTTTTGATATTTCTTTTGCTATTTTGAATAATACAGTAAATATAGATTTATATGATAAAAGAAATAGTTTTAATTTTTTCACAAGAAGTATGCCACACTGGTACTCTAACTTACATAAAAAAATTATATAAATATAATAATTAATCAAATAATTCGATTTTATAAAATTTGTAATAATGAAAAACATTTTTATAAGCAGGTTTATAAATTTACAGCAAATCTTTTTTATAATAACAATTTTCCAATTAATTTTTTAAGATATTATGTAAAAACAATTGTAAAAAATAATTGGCAACACTGCGGGCTGTTGGCGTAGCTTGTAATTTGATAGCATGCTTCCCTGACATTCTTTTTGAAAGTTTTATTCTAAAGTCTATATTTTTAGAACGAATATGACTGGATGTTTCGAGTTTTAGGGAGGTATGCAGAGCTGGCTTTTGAAGTTTTATGCAATTTGGACTTGGATTGAGCATTCTAATTGTTTTGTTGTTTTTACAGGCAAGAGCTTGAAGCAGGTATGATTGTTCATAATTTCAATGTTTTGTTTTAGGTCAGGGGGGAGGCTTGCCAAACTCTCCATTCATTTTAAATTACTTTATAAGCTACTGCACGGATTTTTTACATAGTAAAGATTTTTTCAAAGTTTTTTCATATATTTCATATCATTAGTTTTGTTTTTAAAATTTGGTATATATTTTTCTTTTGTTATTTTTGAATGAATGCAGGTTTGGTGGGCGTTCAGAAACCTAAAACATTTCATTTTTTTTAAAGTAGGGGGGTGGGGCTAGGTTTCGTCTGTCCTCCCTCTGAAGAAGAACAGACTGTTTTTTCTTGCCTGTATTTGTTTGGTTTTTTAATTGTTTTAATTTATTAATTCTTTACAGTTCATTGTTTACCATTTGTAACATACACTCTTTCCTTGAAAATTATGAAATTTCATTGCATAATGTGAATTATTTATATATATATATATATATATATATATATATATATATACATTAGGGTGGAGCGAAAAAAATTATTTTTAAAAAAATCAAAAACGGGTAGGTGCCAAAAGTTGCCTTTATACTAGTACATCAACTGCGTGAAATTTTACTGCTGAAAAAAAATGTCTTGAGTCTGCGCTTTTGCTCCAAAAATCGAAATTTTGGGTAAAATTTGACATTTTTTGAAATTTTTTCAAAAAAATAAAAAAATTCCTATAGAGCTGGTAATTATTTAAAAATCCTATTTAAAACTTTGTTATTAATTACTTAATATAATTAAACTATAAAACAATATGTTTTATCTGTATGGCTGGTTCAAAAAAGACAACTTTTGATAAGAAAACGGCATTACCACTCTATTGGGACATGCAACGAATTGTTGTTTTTAATACAGCTCTTGTTTTCAAAACTATCTTGGACATACGTCGTCGAGGTGCCTATATTTCATAACACACCCGTCAAAAGTACTCGATCATCTTAGTACAGTGTTTTATTTATACATTGATTTGTGATTTTCCTTATCAAAATTTGACATGTTTTCGATGCATCCACCTAGTTTATCTGTTCTTTGTATCCACATGCTGCTGTGACTAATCTACATGTATATTTCTACAGCTTATACGAAAAAATGACAAACAGAGTAATGCACGGGAATATTATTAAAGGGATCTATTCGGCCATCTATTATCTTTATCAAACTTGCATCCAGTTGATGAATAGTAATTGGAAGTTCTATTACCAAAACATTTTTTTTTTTTTTTTTTACGTAATGATTTTCTTCAAAGATAATTTCAGGTATTTCAACTATAAGTATGCCATCATTTATTCTACTTTTGCTTTTTTTATATGTTGAGAAGCGAGCTGGTTCATGTGATGGTGATTGTCAGAGAGAATTGCAATGAAAATTTGTTCTGTATGTGCAGAGCAACCGTTGTTGTAAATAACTTTTTTTTTGCATTAGTTTTATGCCATTTTCTGTGTTTTCGTAGCCAGGTAATTTCCCATTAACTTTTAGATCCCCTTTTTATAAGCGGACAACTTATAATGCACAGTAGTTTTTGAGAGAATGTACAGACTCTAATGGGCAATAAGTACTCATTTAAAATTAGGAGAATTCTATTTGTCGCTGTGAACCATTTTGCATGGGGTAACCTTAGAATTGTGTATAATAATGGATCATATGCTACTTTAACTCCAGTGAATTTTCTCTGGATCAATTATTAGAGAAGTCGATATAAAACTTTCTAATCTACATGAATTCACTGGATCAATAAGAAAATTTTTGTCTACGTACTATTCACTTCCTATTACAATTTTTTATAACATAGAGAAAAATTTCGAAAAATTATTTTCCCAAATTGAGAAAAAGATACTAAAAACTGCTTAGAAATTTCTGTCAGAGGTAGCAAAGCAAATTCATGAGGACAGCTATTTCTCAGATGAACTGGGAAATAGGAATTTAGAAAACATCTCGCACAAAAAAAAAAAAAAAAAAAAAAAAAAAAAAACAGCCAATAAAGCGAATAAAATTTTTCGCTTTATATAAGCATAGATTGGCAATCAGAATCTATAGGTTCATTCACAAAATATGTAATCCAAATCTATACCGCAGGATGTTTTATACCAAATGTAATACACACCTAAAGATAGGTCTAAAAACTTATTGGAAATTACTCGATTACGAAGCAACACAGGAAACGACATAAAACAAAGACTAAAACTTCTTTAGAAATATTGCTGCTTTACATGCAAATTTTCTTTGCAATCCTCTGTGACAATCGTCATAATATTAAACAGCTAGCTTCTCAGCATATATTCAATGTAATAGGTACAGTAAATGATGTCATACTAGAAATTGAATCCATACAATCAATTTTTAGGTAAATCATTATATATAAAATGTGATTGATTGAAAAAATGCTGTGGTAACAGAACTTTCAATCATAATGTATTAATTGCATGAAAATTTAAAGAAGATAATAGACTGCTGAATAGGCTCAGTTAACAACATACCCAATACATTACTTAGCTTCTCTTCTGTTATACAAGGTATAAAAATATACGTGCAGTGGGTCACACCAGCAGCATCCAAAATCAGTGAATACAAAGGAGAGGTAAACTACTTTGATACATAGAAAACTATGCTCGTCTTCGGGAAAAAAATAACAATTCAATACATAAATAAAACACTGGTCCTAGATAATCGGGTGGTTGGGACGGGTGGTATATGAAATGCAGCCAGCTCCACGAGTTATATCTAGGGTAGTTTTGAAAGCAATTACGTAAGAATTGCATTCAAAACAACAATTCGTTGTATGCTCCAATAGAGTGGTAATGTCGTTTTCTTATCAAAAGTTGTCTGCTTTGACCCAGCTATACGGATAAAAGATATTGTTTTACAGTTTAATTATATTACGTAATTAATAAGAAAGGTTTAAATAGAATTTTTAAATAATGACCAGCTCTGTAGGAATTTTTTAATTTTTTTTTGAAAAAATGTCAAATTTTACCCAAAATTTCGATTTTTGGAGCAAAAGCGCAGACTCAAGACATTTTTTTTCAGCGGTGAAATTTCACGCAGTTGATGTACTAGTATAGAGTCAACTTTTGGCACCTACCCGTTTTTGATTTTTAAAAAATAATTTTTTTCGCTCCACCCTAATATACATATATATATATATATATATATATATATATATAGAGAGAGAGAGAGAGAGAGAGAGAGAGAGAGAGAGAAAGAAAGGGAGAGATCACAGTACAAGAATAATTGTCCTTTAAATATTTTTAAAAATCTTTAATCATTAATCTTTAATCTTTCAACACTTTAAAGTTTTCAGAAGTTCGAATAAGCAGCTGTAAAAAACTATAAAAAAATTAAGAATGTGGAAAAACATCTTCAAACTGTGAATAAAAAGTGAAGTACCGATAAAAGCATATTTCGAAATTATTGATTAAATGCTATTTTGAAAAGGCAGTCTCTCTATTTCTTTCTCTTGAAATTAAATCTGTTGCAACACAGAGGCTTCTTTTTAATTCAAATTATCGATTTCCATTAAATTTCTATTAATTCAATTTTAAGATGGATTTTAAAAAAAAAGAAAAAAAATATTAAATTATTTCTTTCTTTACTTTTTGAAAAATGCATAAAATTGTATTCTGCATTAAACTTCAAAATATTTTAATTTTAAATAATTATATGACTTAAAGAATTATTTTTAATTTTATTTATTCCTACATTAAAAAACATTAATAAGTTTTCAACTACATAGTATTTAAATCAATATCAGATTTTTTTTCAATTTCTAAACTATAGAATAATGTTACAACCAATAAACATTTCGATATTTTTTAGATATTTTTGTACTCGTTAATTTTTTTTTTACCTTCTTTTATTTAGGTCTAAACTGGAATTCGGAAAAATTCTCGTTGTAATATATTGCTCAAGCAATATCCTAGTATAAGTATATAACAAAGTTTCGTCTTAGAAAATGGAGCGAATAGAAGATAGGAATAGTCGCTGGGATACCATATATCCCAGCTCCGTCGTTAAATGGTTAAACTAGCAAGTAGAGGGTCCGAGACTTGTGTCACCGAATTGGATCAACGTTTGTGTATCGATAAAGTATAGTTATTATATAACTATATGACAGCCATAAAGCGCAGTACCCAGTGGGTCTTGAGAAAATAATACTAATAATATATATTCTGCATAAAAATATGAGAATTTATATCATAAAACATTTTGCTTCTAAGACGTTGTATAATAACAAAAACTTTTAAAATATATTAAAACATTTTTATTTACATGTTTCAACTCAAAAATTAATAGAGTCCTCTATTAATTCAGTTATCGTGTTCATAAAAATGAGCTATAGACCAATAGATAGATGGATAGATAGATAGATAAACTTTTTTACTAATGGTGGTTTTGGGGTCTAGAGGTCATGATCGGTGTAGATCTGCAAAAAATTTTCTGAAATTTCAGCACGGGAGCGGTCGCTGTAGGTGGTATTTCATACGAAATCTACCCAATAATCAATGAAAACTTTCACTCCGAAGAAAGGGTCCGCGCGGGGTTAGATCTCAGGTGGAAAAGACTTGAATCCAGCGTGTTACCGACCAGGCCACGGAGGTATTTGCCGTTGATGGAAATTTATCTGATTATAAACTATAGCATGAACTTTAAGGCTTATTTTCTCAAGACCACCTGGCTATTGCGCTTTATCACTCTCATATATTTATATACCAACGATACTCCATTGATATACAAACGTTCATCCAATTCGGTGACACAAGCCTCTGACCCTCTCCTTGTAAGATTCTCTTTCTTAAGAACCCACACTACTGACTGAAAAAGACCCGGATGATAATGATAAGTCTATGGGGGCGTTCTTTTTAAATATCTTGCTCAAATTTTTATGTTTGTACGTGATGTTTTTTACATAGGATGGCTGAGGACGATCTACAACCGGGCTAGTTTTTACTTTTGAAATTTTGGTTTCAGATTTTTTTTTAAATTACTTTAACTTTCGAACTGATTCTGAAATTGAAACTATCCTAATATATAAAAAATATAACCAAAATTGAAAGAGTAAACACTAGCCCGGTTTCCGAATCGTTCTCAGCTGTACAGTGTAACATACATCATATAAAAATATTAAAATTTGAGCGAGATATTTGAAAAGAACGCATCCATAGAATTAGCATTATTACCCGTCTTTTGTTTAGTTAGTATTGTGGACTCTTGTTGATTAATAATTATACATTTTACAATGCAAGGATGATTGTCTTTTAAATGTTTTTAAACCTTTAATGATTAACACTTTAAATCCTTTAGAAGTTCGAACAAGTAGCAATAATAAGCCATTAAAAAAATTCAGTACATGAAAAATCAATACTTCTTCAAATTCTGTTTTACAAGTGAAATACCGAAACAAGCATTTTTTTAAACTTATTGATTAAACGTTATTTTGAAAAGACGTTCGCTGTATCTTTTTCTCTTGAAATTTAATTTGCAAGAACTGTGGGTTCTTTAATTGGATTTACCATATCCCATCAAATTTCTTGAAATGTATTTTTCAAATTTAAGATTTATGTAAAATAAAAAGTTTTCATTTTTTTTTCTTAAATGGGAAAGTGCATACAATGTTTCTGAACTATACACAGGAAGCATTTCAGTTTTAAATATTAATGTGACTTACGAAATTGTTTTTACTCTGTTTCTTCCTATATTAAAAAAAAACTTTAATCTTTTTTTTTTTTTTTTTTTTTTTACAATGCAGCATTTAAATTTAAATCAATGAAACCACCTTTATCATTATTATGCCTTGGAAATTTTTAAATACTTAATGTTTTAACAGATAATTTAATATTTTTGAGACATCTTTATGTTCGTTATAATTTTCAAACTGAACTTGTTTTTTTCCTATATTAATTTATTCTTGCGTATTTTACACTTGAAGAATAACTGTGAATGAATATAAAAATATATGACGGGATGAAAGTTCCGCCTTGTTTTTAATACAAAATATATAATATAAACTTTAAAATGTTCATGTTTACTTAATTTAGTTTATCCTATCGTACCATATGCCGAGTTTTTGTTTTAATAAATAGTACCTGTGCCTAATATGGACACCCTAAGGAAAATGTATTTTTTTCACCCCCATGTACACGTGATAGAACTCCAAAAATATATGACCATGATCCCTGGACTGTTGACTATCATTATTAAAATTAGCGACCTTGTAACTATTATGGTTTTTATTTAAATGATAAAAACAAAAAATGCTTACACATGTCCATTTAAAGAACCACTAGTGCCTATTATGGACAGGTAGCTTCTTATTGACCTACTGCACAGGGGATATGACTGAGCCACTCTTCTATGGAATTTTAGTTGAGAGGGGATAAAAAATATATCTTAAAGTATTGCGGAGAGAGTAGGGCACTGTAAAATTTTTCAGAACTTGCATTTTAGAACGGGGGATCATTTTTGGTTGTGGCTCTTCGAAGACCGATGCAAAGCACCTCAGTTACTACAAAATATTATGAAATAATGTAGTTGGTTTTGCTTATCTTTCTATTTTTGTGAATCTGAAGATTCACCTGCTGTACTTCCAATGTGTACAAAAGGTGTCCATATTGGGAATCGGGAGTAGCTTTACTAAATCATGTAATAAATAATTAAAGAAAATGTTTCTAAGCAATATATACAATAGCAATCAAAAATATGTTTTAAAAGCTTTCTAAAACATTCCACTTTTCAATATTTAAAGTAATTTTACAATATCTAATAAGAATTTAAACTTACCTGTAATTACTATCAGCACACCACATTTCCTTCTAAATGGCGAACAGCGAGCTTTTTTGTACTTTTCTGGCTTAATTACCTTTGCAACTGCTTTTTTTTTCGCGGACATGTAGAGCGATATCTCTATAAAAATTGTTACCTTTAAAAATATTAGGGTGTCTATATTGAGAGCACTGTCCATATTGAATACAAATACCTTACTCAAAATAAATCCTGACAATTTGAGATAATGACGTATTAAAATTTATTAAAATTTATACTACAATTAAATATTTCTTTTTACCGTTCACCTAAAACACTACTAATTCAATCTTCAAGCCACGAGTCTCGTCCATTTTCAAAACGGAATCGTGTATTTGCATAACCTGATTAAAGGCTTAGCAGTACTAAGATGTTTTTAAATAAAATTAATTATTAACATCTATAATTGATTATTTTAATCCCCTTATCAGTAAACCTGAACATTTTAAAGTTCATAATTTATATTTTGTGAATAACTGTGATTTAAATGTTTTTTAAAAAAATTAATGATTAAAAATTAAATGCTTTTAGAAGTTTGAAAAAAAAAGATCAATAATGAACCATGAAAGGAATTCATAGCACTGTCGACCAAAACATCTTCAACTTTGAAAGAAAGGTGACATACCGAAATAAGCATTTTTTTAAATTACTATCCGCCTCTGGCGGCGTGTTTGGTCCCCCTAAGAATGTATACTAGGGTGGAGTGAAAAATCGAAAGTTGGAATTTTGATTTTGGATAGCAGCCAAAAGTTGCCTTTTTGTACCTCTAATACACGTGCAAAATTTCATTAATTTTGAAAAACTTCTTGAGTCCCCTACCAGGCCATTTATATTTTCATTGATTTATACGATAGATTTTTAGCATAAATTGTACATTGACAGGATTTTTTGGTAATATTATTTGATATTTTTATATTCAAAATGTATAGTGTATTTCCTTTCATCATTTTCAAACTTTAAGTCTATATTTTTAAATATTTGAAACGGTTTATTGAGTTTTAAAATTTGTATGTTGTCATTTTTACAGTCAAAATGAGTACGTGTGTAAGCAAATCGAAGTGTACCATTGCTAGAAGTTGGTAATTCTTCAAAACTAAAAAAATCTGTTTTGCTAACAATAGCAGAATGCTATAAAATATTATTATTATACAAAACAATAAATAAAACACATTGTAATTGTAAAGTTCCGCCAAAATCACAAGTAAAAAAAAATCCTGCGAGGAAACATCGAAGGCATCAATTATTGTAGTTTCCCAAAGACGTATTGATCAAATGATAGATAAAAAAATTTCTGAATATCAGCAGCTTATTCAACTCTCCAAAATCAAAGGAAATTATGGAAAATTGGAGATATATGGAAGAACTATAAGTTACAAACATATTTTCTGATTTTAAGAGTCAAATGAATTGTATTTGGGACACATTACACCATCTTTTGGACCAGGAAAGATGATTGCAGGAAATATTAAAATATTGTACTGAAAAACATTTAAACCTTGATAAATTTATGGCAATAGGTTGTGACGTAACAACTGTAAAAAATAAGATAAAAAATCATTGTAATAGATTTTTGAAACAAAGATTTAGTCTTCCGTTTTATTGGTTAATATGTCAGCTCTCTGCAAACGAATTGCTGCTAAGTCATTGAACTTGATAAACAAAATAAAGGCTCACGAGCTTTTCCTGTTCTAATTGGAAAGTCGTTGGATCAATGTGAGCAATAGACAGTTATGGAAATTAAAAATATCTGCTCCTATCACACAGAAATGAACTATGGAGAGTTAAGCGTAGACCAAAATTATCTTTATGACGTGTCAAACATTTGCATCTGGTTAATGCTCCTCAAATCTGATAAATTGTAATCCAGCAAGAATGTCGCACTCTAAATGATTGATAACTGCCAATTGGTTACTTGGTTTGCAGACTGGAAGTCAGAATTCATCCCAAAATCTGAAGATTAAGGCTGAATTTGTAATGAAAGTACATTTGTCTATGTTGTTTAACTTCAAGAAAGATTCTTCTTGCAACAATAGAGCTTAAAATGTTTTTTTTATAAACAATTAATATCTTTTGTTATTTGAGGGAATATTTAAAGGAAATTCTCAATCCCGTTATTCAACAAAACGTATACTTCTGTCATTCAGAGGAAAATTTACTGGAACGATAACTGATAAAAAAAAAATCATGTTGGAGACTTTGGATTCCGAAGAATATTGAAGATGAAGGATATTATATGTTCTACAATAAGACAGTTTCATATTCCAATATTGAAATTCAGTGTTACAAACTATAAAAACATCATTAACTGGCAAGAATGGGAAATCACCCCTCATTCTTAAAAGTGTACCAAGAGAGAAACTGGAAATTCTCAGAAAAAATCGAAAGTCCCATCTTTTCAATTGAAAAATTTCCCTGTTAGATTAAAGTATTTGAAAGATGCGTAAATTTAGTTATTGAAGTGCCATTAGCGGTTGTAGTAGTAAAAGCAAGAACCGGATATATATGAGCAAAAATCAAATCACAAAAGGTAATACCTAATTTTGATAACAAAAACTAATATAAATTGGAATGAAATGAAAGACCGTTTTACAATATATCGTATATATTCTTTTCATTTCATTACTGTATATTCAGAAAACTGCATTTCCTTTATATTTAGAAACTATCTTTCATGTGCATTCGAAAAATAAAAGTGAAAGCATGTCTAATTATTGTGTTTTCTCTTCTCTGCAACAATACGATTCACATTTTAGGGTTTTATTCGCGATTCAAAGAATTAAAACGCAACTGTACTTAGATCGCTCAAAAGTAATACTTTAAGAAGTCATTTTTGTGGGTTATTTTACTGAAATAAAAAAAAAAGTTGAATAATTTACGCTGCATTGTGAAATCTTTATTTTCACATAAAAAGAGCATAATCTTTAAGAGCTGGTAGGGAACTAAAATGAATTTCAAATGAAATGAAATTTTAACAATATATTCAGTGTGCCAAAAAGTAACATTTTAGACCTATCCAAAGAAAAAATTCCGAAGAAAAATGTGTTTTGGTCATTTACACTACATAGTGAAATCTTGATTTTCGCATATAAAGAGCATAATCTTTAGGAGCTGGTAGGGGACTAAAGATGAATTCCAAACGAAATAAAATTTTAACCTTATATTCAGTGTGCCAAAAGGCAACTTTTTAGACCTATCCAAAGAAAAAATTCCGAAAAAATTTTTTTTTGGTCTTTTTCACTCCACCCTAATGTATACTAAGCATTAAATCATATTGCTTTTATTCATACTTTATTTTAATTGCTCAATGTTTTGCCAAATCATAAGATTCTGCTAGAGAAATAGACACCGATGTCATATACCCACAAAATCGGCTCGATTGCAGCAAAATGGCAATTATATGTGCTTCAATGGTAACTCCGCTATTGTTTTTATTTATTAATAAACTGTTTGTTTACTTTTATTTTCTTTTTTAAAATGATATAAATTAACTTTATTATACAATTATTAATTAAACATTTTTATTTATTTTTTCCTCTTTAAAATGATAGAAATTAGTTTAAAAATCTTTATATAACTGGTATTTGAAAACGAAGTTTTCGCCAAATTGGCGTCAGAAAAATAACGCGCCAATGTGGTGCATATATGACATGTGTGCTGATAAAGCAAAAACTCAGTATTTTTATGCTAGCCTGGCGCAGGTAATAAATATCCAGATATTGTACCCGTGGCATTTTATCGTATTTCACTAATTATTTAAAATATAATAATAAAATCATTTAACTTATTTCATTTATAAAACATAACTTTAATTTGAAACTGAAAAGTTTAAAATTCATGACTGTTATTTATTTTTTTAGTAAAAAGAACCGAAAATATATAAAAGATATTATGAAGCTCCATAATTGCAACGAAGGAACAAAACATAAATAAATCAAATTTGCCTCGGCTTAAATCCCGCCAAAGAACTTTTACACAATAACCAATGAGATTCCTCTTGTTTGGGCGTTGCCATTAAACAATAACAAATAATCGCGTTTGTTGTGCTACATACGTTAGCGTAATATATATATATAGAGAGAGATTGATTAAACGTTCTTCTGAAAAGACATTTCTTCTGTTGCTTTTTCGTGCAATTTAATCTGCAATATCATAGGGGTTTTTTTTTATTCTAATTATTTCATCCCATTAAATTTCTTTAAATGTATTTGCCACTTGAAAAAAATCATTATTTTTGAGAAAATGAATATAAATGTATTCAGCATTAAACAGAAAAAGTATTTGAATTTAAAATAATAATGTGAATGAAGAATATATTTCTAATTTTATTTATTCCTATATTAAGAAATTTTAAACTTTTTTCGAAAATGTAGTATAAAATCTAAATTAGTAGAATTGTCTTTCTCATTATTTGCCTAGATTAAAATTTAAACAATACATATTTTAATATTTCTTGAGACATCATTATACTCGTAATAATTTTTTAAACTAAAATGTCTTTTTTTTCCCTAAAATGTTAATAGTTATACATTTTACAATACAAAAATTATAGTCATTAAAATATTTTTTAAATCATTAATGATTAGCACTTTAACGCATTTAACAGTTCCAACAAGCAGCAATAATAAATCAGAAAAAAGAATTAAAATCGTGGAAAATCAATACTTCTTAAAATTTTGAATGAAAAGTGAAAAACCGATATAAAGAGGAAAAGTTTGTTTGTTTGTAGGGTCCAATATCCGTAAATACCGAAACGATTTCAAAAGTAAGGTTACCAAAATGATGTTGTTCGCCAGGAATCAAACATAAGCTATATCTTATGTTATCGGTACCTATATTACAAAGAGGAAAAGACTGTGTTTGTTTCTTTGTAGGGGCTCCCTGGAATTATCGAACCGATTTCAAAAGTAATGGTACCAAAATGATGGTGTTCGCTCGGAATCAAACATAGGATATATCTTATGCCGATGCCACAAATCTAAAGGGGGATGCAGGAGCAAAAAACATTCTAAAACTGAGATTTTTGTGTTACCAAAGGCACTGGAAGCATAGATTTTAGCATGGTAATCTATACCTATATTATAAAGAAGAAAAGTTTGTTTCTTTGTAGGGACTAATCGAAGGAACTACCGTACCGATTAAAAAAGTAATGGTACCATAATTATGGTGTTCGCCCAGAATCAAACATAAGCTATCACTTATGTCGATTCCACAAATCCAAAAAGGCCACAGGAGCAAAAAACGGATAAAAATCTGTATAGTAAAGCATTCTCATTGGTCAGAATAAAGATAGTCTGTAAAAGAGGTAGAGTTCCGATGTAGCAAATGCTGCAGATTTTTAATAAAGTAAAAATTTTCTGGTTGGCAATCTGTAAGCAATGTGAGCATGTATCAAACGGATTTCAAAAGTAAATGCCGTTAATAGAAGGTGTGAAAACATAACAAAAGTAAGCTACATTTTATGTCGGAGCACTATCGGCAGAGGTTGCAGGATCCTAAAATATTTAAAATGGGGATTTTAATTGTACTAAGGAGTCTCGAAATTTTAAATATGGCATGTTAGTTACTTACAAAATAGAAATGTCTTCTAAGAACTGTCGGGGGTAAATTTGAAATTATAAGTTGTGAAGCGAAGGGGTGGTGCAAAAAGCGTTCTAGAAAATTCGTAAATTACGATTCCTGTGCTATTTCAGGAAGCAATAAATCAATCTTAAAAGTGATGATTTCGAATTAATAGTGACGCTCTCTGATCCTACATACATCATTCTCATGATCCTCTATGTTACATGCCAGTACCTCCAGGAAGATTTATTATATCTGCTTACCCCAAATGATAATTTGGGGTAAGTGGGTACAATAAATATTCTAAAAAAGCCTTTTAAAACTTTCTAAATTATGTTTCTATGGAATATTAGGAAATATCAAACCGATTTCTAAATTAGCATTTGCAAATTAATGCTGGCCGTCCCTTTTCTAACATAGGCATATTATAGCAATATAACTACCCGTCAAGAGACTGTAGACTCTTAGAAAAGAAAGTTGGATTTTACATGATGATTAATTTAAAAAATGTAAATGCATACGAAGATTGTTTCTAAACAAGAATAAATATTTCCGTTCAATACTGAAAGAAATATGTGAATTGAGAATAAAAGTTTCAAAATATTTTCTAAATTATCGTTTATTTAAAATTATCTTCGTATTATTTTATGTCTCATTTCGAAATAATGCATGTAAGAATGAAATTTAGTGAAACAGTGGATTTAATGGACATTTTTGAATTATTGCTTAATACCTTATTAGTTCTAAAATCAGACATATAAGTATCACTTAACATACTTTTTTTTTCTCAATACCTATAAAACATAAATGCTTAGTTAATGTAGACAACTTAATATATCTTCTATGTAAAAAATATATATTTTTTAATCTGCATTGAAATTTTATTTTATTTTTTGAATTTTTAATTTTAATATTAAAAAAAATGTTTTTGACTTGCATTCACTGCGCGCAGCAAGGCTGTCACAAAACTATTTGTTAAAGAGCTCAAAAATATTAATAATGATGTAAAACTAAGGTATTTTGAAGTTACCCCTTTATTTGACAGCAACTTATTTATTTAAAATTTATATTTAAATTATGAAATTAAAAGAAATCATTTTTATTGAAAAATTGTCAATTTTAAAATATCAATGCAACTATAAAGCGATATTTGAAGTATGAGTTATTCTTTAACTTAAAATGAAGATATTTACCAAAGTTTCATGCAAATTGCTTTATTAGTTTTTGAGAAAAGTTGCGTGCAGTCGATGGAAATCAAAGGACCTTTTAATTTTTCTTAATTGAAATTAAACTTAAAAAATAAAATAAAATTTCAATGTAGAATATTAAAAAATATATACTAAATAGCTATTAAGTTTATATAGATAATAGATATTAAGTAGTCTTGTATTTTAAAAATGTCATGCATTTACTTTTCATACGGACTGAGGAAAAAAAATAAATGTGACATGTTGCTAAATTGCAACATCAGGTAAAAATTAAATCTCCCGAGGCTCCTTAAAACACGATTTTTCAAGATGGTGGAAATGATTTCTCAAAAATTTATGCGCCTATCTTAAGAAATTTTGCGCAGTTTATCAAAATAAGATTTTACAAAGAATTTAATGATTTTTTTTTTAATACAACTAATTTTACAAGACTATATGTAGAGTAAAATGTACCAAAATTGTGCAGTTTTCCATACAGCTGTGCCTGAAATCCAAATTTCAATTTTTATTTAAATCAGACTTTGTTCAGTCATAAGTTTTACTTATAGAGTATTTTTTTTTATTTTATTTTAGATACAGTTATTTCAAGGAAAGTTTCTTTGAAGTGTCTATGGAAAGCAAGTCCCACCAGCTGGATTTTCCAAATTTTCGGGAGAAAATTTTATAAAATATTGTTTAAATTTTTCTCTTTTATTTGCTTAAAATTGAAAATAAAATTATCTATTTATTATATATACATTTATTATATATACATTTATTTACAACCGAGAAATACTTATTCATTTTAACAGTACACATATATAATTCGACGAAATTTTTACACACACAGATGTACAGGGTGTTTCAGAACAGGATCCGTCAGCCTTACATGATATAAAACACACGTACGAACCTTAAGAGCTCGCATAGAGCACCACCTACCGATTTTTGGCCAGTTTTTCATGTGTAATTATGTTTACTGATGAATTTCGCTATTTTCTCAGCATGTTTATGTACGAATTTCTGTGAAATTCTGTAAAACATACTGGATGTTTCAAAATAACATGTGAGAAATGTTATAGCATGAAATCATTATAATTTGACATACAGCCGACACTTTAGCGGTCGTGAAGTGGACCCATACAGGCAGATCTGAGATGAACTTAACAAGAAATTTCTCCGTGAAAAATAATGAGTCATCTTTAGTTTTCTTAATTTTTTTACAAACATATCAGTGAAAACTATTCCCATGATTCCAAAAGATAACTTATGTCTTGAATATTAAGATGTCATCGCTCATTTAGAAGAAATTAGAATGAGTTAATTTTAAATATATATCTTTGTTTACAATTGAGAAACACTGTTTTTTTTTTTTTTTTTTTTTTTTTTTGTTGAACAGTATACAAATATAATTCAATAACATTTTTACACACACACATACACCCACATTTATGTACAGGGTGTCCCAGAACAGGAAACGTTACCCTTACATGATAAAAACCACGTGTACTGACTTCGAGGGCTCCAATAGAGCACCGTCTACCGATTTTTCTCCATGCTTTCATGTGTGATTATGATTCCTAATCATTTTCTCTCTTTCCACTCTAAGTTTCTCAGGTAAAAATTAAATCTCCCGAGGCTCCTTAAAACACGATTTTTCAAGATGGTGGAAATGATTTCTCAAAAATTTATGCGCCTATCTTAAGAAATTTTGCGCACTTTATCAAAATAAGATTTTACAAAGAATTTAATGATTTTTTTTTTTAATACAACTAATTTTACAAGACTATATGTAGAGTAAAATGTACCAAAATTGTGCAGTTTTCCATACAGCTGTGCCTGAAATCCAAATTTCAATTTTTATTTAAATCAGACTTTGTTCAGTCATAAGTTTTACTTATAGAGTATTTTTTTTATTTTATTTTAGATACAGTTATTTCAAGGAAAGTTTCTTTGAAGTGTCTATGGAAAGCAAGTCCCACCAGCTGGATTTTCCAAATTTTCGGGAGAAAATTTTATAAAATATTGTTTAAATTTTTCTCTTTTATTTGCTTAAAATTGAAAATAAAATTATCTATTTATTATATATATTTGATTTTGATTTGATTTGACATTTCTTTGAGGGCTGTAGCAGCTACGGCATTCGCCCCGAATGCTCCATTACACACAGAAACAAAGGTAATACACAACAGTTATATTTCGCATATCTATTCCACTACAAAGGGACAACGCACCATCCATGTCTTACCCGGATTCGAACCAGGCCCCTCGGCGTGGCAGTAGCTGCCGCTATTGATCACGCCACGGGGGAGACGTCTATTATACATACAAAAAGAAAATAGAATAAATATGTTTTTTTTAACCTTTGAAGCTTTTTAGTCCGACAGACTGCACTGTAAAAAAAAGGGTCGATCTACTAAAAAAACTTTAGTGATCCTTGTAATTACTAAAAAATTTTTAGTAATCTTAGTCGGTTACAAAAAAATCTGTAAGAATTACTAGAAAAAAGTTAGCAACGAATAAGAGTTAATAGTTTTATATTTTTATTAGCTCTTACTAAAACTCAGTTGGTGTGGCCTTGATAGCATAGTGCCACAACGGAGTAGTGGTATTTTACTGGACTCCGTTTTTTTAGTAACGGAGTCCAGGCTAAAAGGTCCCGAGTTCGAAACTTGCCACCACCAAATACACCCCGAATGTCTCGTTAATAAAGGGGTTATGAAAATCCTGTCGGAGCAGGTACAAATGTTTGGTGCTGCCCTCTATTGCGGTTTTGCCGAAAATCTTCCTCTTCAAAAGTCTGGATGTAGCTCGAAGGAAGCACCTGCCCTTCGAGTGCAGATGATGGTTATTAAAACTAATTTTGGAGCTATTACAAAAATTTGCTTGGTGGCTCATACTAAAAATTTTTAAGTACGTTTTACAAAAAATTCTTTTGTTCAATTTACAAAAGAAATGCCTGTTTCACTTGCAAAAAAAAGTTTGTAATGGTTACTAAAAAATTCCATGGAATACAAATTTACTAAGAAATTTTTAGTAACCTCTTGAATTTTTTTTTTACAGTGTGTGACATCGGACATCCAGTCATCGTGGAATTGAAAAAAACAATACGTAAATCGAGAATAAAAAAAGTCATAACATTAAATTTTTCTAGGCATGAGAGGCCAAAAGTTTAATTAACTACTAGTAAAAATATGTATTGAAGTACCGTTTTTGCGCAAAATCGACATTTAATCACTATCCAAATGCGAAGTAAATTAGCAACTGCAAAACTTGAAAACAAAAAAATGTGTAAAACAATCACTGTCCGCCTGTTCAACATAGATATGATAGTCTTTTCTGTAATAATAAAATTTGTAATTCTATTTTTTTTTCTAACAAAACCCAGAATTTTTTATAACGGAGGTGGGTTGATAAGGGATATTTTTCGCCCATCATATACGAGAAAAAAAAGTGTAGGATTCCGATAATTGAACAGTATTTTTATATAAGGTGGTCTGGCGTAATAACGCCAGGCGGGGTAATAACGCCAAGTGCTAATATTATGCATAATTGTGAAATAATCTGGTACATGACACATATGTGTTCAGCACAAAAGGGATCGAGTCATATAAATCGCAAAAAACAGCTTCAAGTTAATTTGTTCAATTTGTAGGTTTTATTGCTTTTACAAGCAACTAAAATTAACGCTTGATCTCAAATTTGCGAGATATGTTTTGTGATGTGAAAACTATTTTTTTTTATCCGGAAATACTTTGTTTATTACATAAATTTGTAGTGCATTTTATGTACTTTTAAAATGTTGTAGAAGATTTTGGATATCTTCTCGAGATAATTTGTAGTTTAAAATTTACTGCGCAATAACTATAACGGGGTAATAACGCCAATCCTTGGCATTAATACCCCAGTTGATTCCCCACAGTGGCCTAGCTACATCCTAAATACTGATTCAAATAAACACAGTTAAAACTGTGCAATGTTTCTAATAATTCTATTTAAGTGGCCTTTTTAAAGAAAAATGAAGCTCAAGGTCTGATATTCTTTTGCCTCATCTTCCCCACCCCCCACACCACACCTTTATTTTTCTTACACTTTCACAAAAAATTGAACATTTTCAGTAGCTTATAATGCAATTTGTCAATTTCTAAGTTTGTAGAGTTTGTATTTTTAGAATTGGACAATCTACATGCCATTATTCCATTTTATTTCATAGTTTTGTTTGCATGGCGTTATTACCCATATAGGTGGGTAATAACGCCAAATAGCATTGGTCAAGAAATCACGCCATTACATTTTATGAATACATATCTGTTAAATTATTTTTTATATAGATAGTCAATGAGTTGCTGTATCAAATCATATATTTCTTTGAAAAATACAAACTAAAACTGAACCGTGAAAATTGATAGAACCTTAACGTGGCGTTATTACCCTAGGATACCTTACTTAAATATATGTATTTTTGTATAATATAAGATTTATGTAATAAATAAAAGGGTAAGTTATAGAAAGTTTAGCTCAAAGATAGCGTGTTTAGGCTTTTTTCTACATTTTTGTCGTTTTTTGGATCTTTGAATTATTTTTTTCTAAGAATCGCTCGTTGAACCAAATTAATTTTTCATGCAATGATATTACAGTTTATAACCTTTTATTTGAGCATTGTTTTATTTCGTTCAGTGTGTGCTTCTAACTATCAGAAAAAAATATGTTTCGTGCAAGAGTATCAATTGCACAGCTATCGGAGAGCGTTGAAATTTGTTATTCAGCGCTCAAAAAATATGTATGTTGTTCAGATGTTGTTTTCTAAAGCTATTATTGGCAATATTTTTTGATAAACTTTATAAAAAATATGCTTGGAAGCCAGTGCAGTTGTTGTAAAACCTGGCTAAAAAACAATAGCAATTTTTTTTATCTCTTCTAACGAAAAATAGATCGATACTTATATGTTCCAAAAACTGCGATCTACAGAGTGGTTCTAAGTTAGTCGTGTTGTTAAGTTTTCAAAATACAAACGAGTGTCGAATGCCGATATTTGTTTCAATACGCCATAAAGTTTCATGTGTAACTAAACAAATCGGTTACTCGGAACTCGGCGTATAATAAGAAACCTATGGAAAGGATCAAACTTAAGAAGAAACAATAAGACACTTATGGAAAGGATCAAAGCGTTCAAACACGGAAGAAATGATGTCAATCACGAACAACGCGCTGGGCAACCACCAAGTTCTCGAACTTCAGACAATGTGGCTAAAAAGTAAGCACTTTTGGACAGTGAATGTTGGATGAGTTTATAAATGATTGAGGAGACATTGGGACGTACAAAACTGAAGTCAACCAGGATAATGCACCGTGTCATACATCTTGGAAAGTGACTCAGTTCGTGGCAAAACACAACATAGCACCTCTGCGAAACCACGGTTCAGCTCCAGTCGTTACCGCCGGAATTTTTCTTGTTACTTGTTTAAAATACAGATTAAAAAACCATATTTCTGTCAGTCTGGTGAACATGCAGAATTAGATAATGCATGTTCTAAGGAGCATTTTGTTTGAAGGCTTCCCGGCGGGCATAAATAAGTGACAAAATCATTGGTAACGGCATATTAATTGCAGAGGAAAGAATTTTGAAGAATGTTAAATAACTGTATGATTATTGTAAAGTAAAATAATTTTATGGAATCAGTCTTATTACTTTCTGGACAAATCCTGTATATGCTGAACCTCTATGTGAGAAATATTAGAATGACGTAATCAGTTGCTATTGGCTCAAAGACAACGCCCACAGTTTAAAAACTGGAAGTTTAGCGTTATACTTCACTGATATCATTGTGCCAGAATTTTTTTGAGTCAACGATACTTTACTAATTCAAATAAAGGTGTTTAATTTTTTACTTATTCATTATTACGAAATTAAGATATACAGATGCATAAAATATTACTAATATATTATTTAATGATTAAAATCAGTTTCATATATTACAAGTACATAAAAAGACATTTCATGCGATTTCTTGTAAAGAGTTCATAAAATAAATTTCTGTTATTTTTAGGAACCAAACTATGATATTTCGACTTTGAAAACGCAGTCTTTTGAGAAAAAATATTTCGATCAATCGTTGGAATTTCTATTCGAAACTTTTTCTACGAATTCAACTAACTTAAAAAGAAAAATGAAGTAACTTTCTCACATTTTTGTCTTTATCAAAATATAAAAAGTAATACGAATTCCTTTCAAGCTGAATTCAGAGAATCTAGAAATATTTCACATCGATCTTTTATTTTTTGCTAGACAATAAAATATCTTTAGATGCAAAAAATACGTTATGGATAAAACAGGAAAATTTTCAAGATATAAGAAATACATTGTCTAGTTTTTATTCAATTATAGGTAAATTGACTTGTCACATCTGACATTAATTAAATAAAAAATATTCAGATAAATTTCAAAACTATATTTTAATCATTTGGAAATACTTTTTGGTTCAGAAAAATACATTTGATAGCACTTAAAAAATTATATTCTCAAATCACACGCTAAAAATAAATTGCTCAAGATATTTTCGCCCTGGAGAAATTCGATAAATAAATATATAAATATGTTTTTTTTCTCTATGTATTAAAATCAATAAAATATTAATGTTATGGAAATATAATTAATATTTGATATTATTAATTATAGAATAGGGAGTAATAGACACCATACAATAGATGGCGTCCATTGTATAATTTGAGAAAATGTATTTAATCAAAATAAACCAAACTTTTACTTCACAAATATGTTAACCAATTTTTTTTTTATTTTCTCCATGCTGCAAAAATATATATTCATGTATTTTACAATGTTAAATAATTTTTGATTGATTGAAACAACTTTTGATGCTGCTGCCACTGCTTTGTGCGGGAGGAACTGTAGCAGATGCAATCATAAGATGACAAAATATTACTCCAAGATTTGGAGAAGCGGTCGAAATACGGTGCTAGCCAAAAACGTCTACTTAAAAATTCATTATTATTTTAATGTCCATTTTTTATTCTAGTACTAGAATTATAAAGAAAAAAGGAGAATAGGCAGCTATCTTAATCAGCTAGAGCTACCATACTACTTGATCAACAAGTGATAGAAACTTTCGATTGCCTCTTCCATTTAAAGAAGGAGAAAGCAAAATAAAACATTTGAATATTGAGATTAGATTTTGAATGGTTTTTTTTCCGCTGGGATTTTATAATTTCAAATGTTACACTAAGAATTTAACATCTTATTATTATAGCTACAGGAACAACCAAAATTGATACTAATCACAAAATTTTTACCAGTGTAGATTGGTATATTTTATACCATATTTTTATTGATCGTATACCGTATTTACTCGCGCACTTTGTTTCCAAAAAATTAGGGCAAAACTTGTAGGTGCGCCTTATACACGGAATAATTTTTTACTGTTGGATGCAGTCGAATGATATACATATGAAACAAAAAATTATTAAAGAAGATATTAAAACTCGGAAAATGTTATTTAATTGAAGTATTACAGCATATTTATTTCATTCCTTGCAGTTTTTTATGCAACAGAGCTAATGACATTATCTAAACGCTAATTAGCAATTCTCTTTACCGTCACTCATTCCTATTTCCCGTCAATCTCTTACAACCCGAAGTCTAAAAACGCATTTTCGTTTTGTTCTCTGGTCTGGTGTAATGTTTGTTTCGACTTTTTTTTTACTGAAATTCATTTGGTCATTGTTCATTGGTTCATTGGTGTATCAGATTTATGGTGCGCGTTATATACGAGATTTAAAAAAAACACCATTTTTACTTGTTAAGTAGGGGTGCGCCTTATACACGCATTCGCCCTATACACGAGTAAATGGGTAATAATAGTGATTTACAATTAGCGGTTATTTATTAAAAATATTTTAATCAGTTTCCTAACATGTGATACAAAGAATGCTATTCCTTTAAAAATCATTGCTTATCTATCCATTCTTTCTTCTTAAATAAAATATTGAGTGACATTTCCTAATAGTTCCTTTTCTTCCAACAAAAGGAACAAAATTTTTTCATTTCTTGCACTTTCGTATATTAAACACTTATGGCAGGAAGAATCAAGATTTATGAGAAAAAAATGTGTTATTTCATCTTTAATAAGCAGCATGTCATGTTTTTCAATTCAACAAAAGTCTAATGTACAAAAGAAAATAATAATAAATGGTTTAAAGTTTGAACTGCTTTTGAAAAGAAATGTGTAAATTTAATCGCAAGGTTTTCTAAGATTTATATGTATCTCCGTAAAACTTTCATAGGAGCATCTTGCATTATATGCTCTCTTGGTTCAAAGAAATATGTTTAAAAGTTTCCAAACAAAACTGAACACGGAAATCATATGTTGTTTTTTTATAACCTAAAATTGATACTGGTAGACATTTTTCTAAAGAATTCTGATTTATCATATTTTATAGAAATGGGTTGATACATTATATATTTTTTGGAAGATAACAGACAGAATAAAATATCATGAACTATCAGAAAATAATTTTGCAGACACTTCTACTGCATGATTTTGAATAGTAAAGTGAAATTTATTTTTTTCCATAATTTTCTATAAAATAGTGAACTGTCATTTTCTAAATACAAAGATTTCTTTAAAATGTTTAAATAAGTATAATGTATAGTATATTAGAAATAATTTCATTAAAATGGTATGGATCCTTTTTTGTTTAATAGTTTCACAATACCGATGTTTCTGAAAGATGTCCGGTCCACGATACGAACCAAGTTTTCCTCCAGATAAAAGTACATTGATAATTTAAATTTATACTAAACATAGACTAATCAGAGAATATTATGGTGTCAAACTCATCCTTGGTCTAAATTCGATGATCCCTCACCATGTGAAGCGGATTATCTTCAATGTAGAAGCGATCGGGGAACAAGAAGCAGGTGTTATGGCAATCAGCCTTTTTTCATGTAGCCTTCTGCAAACAATAACATCTGAAACCCCACTGCCACCTACCACATGAATGTCGCGATACAGTCGTTGCAATCTAGTTACCTCTAGCAATAATGAAAGAAAAACGATCTTCATTGGCGTCCTGGAGAGACTTTTCCCTCTATGGATGCAATGACTTTAAACTGATTCCATAATTTTGATAAGAAGCTTTGCATTGGAATGAAGTTTGCAGCAATCTGCGAAATGAAACTGAATTGTTTCTAGTCCCTCAGATATTTCAAATTTTATTTCATCATTTAAACATGAATGGTTATTCATTTCTATTTTTCTCTTGGACTATTTTATTCTTGAATTTTATCAAATGTTGAAAAAATATAACAGCTATTTACCTAGATGTACATGTATACAAAGCCCAAAATATGCCAGGATAGCTTATCTTTCTCAGTCCTGAGACATATGTTACGAAGGACTAAAAAAAGATTTAAAATTGCTAACATCTCCAGGATGTATCATTCTATACAGGGTGTTCCAGAAATAATTAGACAAATTTTAACGGGAGGTAGAGCTCATCACAAGAATTCATATTTACATAGCAACCCATGGTCGGAAACAGTTTCCTGGAACAGTAGTGACGACACAAAACACATGAAATAAAGGACGCGAACAGGGAGAGAAAACATGTTAATTATTCTTAGTGCTGCAAAAATACCTGGGTAACACTGGAAAATTCTGAGGAATTAGTTGTGCGCATCGTTGTAGCTGCTGGGGAAGTTCAAGACATCCTCGATATTTTCTAGAGAATATTAGAGAGTATATATAGAGAGAATATAGAGACCTTCCATGCACCCTGATGCGACCCCATGCATCAGGGCCCGGGGTCGTAATTTCAAATACTTACTTTGATAACGATAGGTGCTTCTTTAATGTTCTTTTTTCTTACTTTTCTTACTTTTCAAGATAATAAAGACATTTTACCTTCTTATTCGTGTTCGGTCCATTTTGTGTTTTGTGTCATCATAACCACGCTAAGAAAACGGTACCGATTATGGGTTGCTATACAAATCTGAATCCTTGTGATGTCCCTTACCTCTCCTTAAAGTTTAACCTCTTAACGCGCAGTGTTGCCTGGTCGGCAACACCTAAAGTTTCCCCTGTTTAGAGACACAAAAACTCCGTAAATATTTCAAAAACTACTCTAATGGCTACTTTAAATCTTTCTTATGAGTTCTAGATGGCAGTATCACAGAGATCAAACTCTATTGTTTTTAAATAATAGGTAAAATGTTTTATTGTAATACGCGCTTCACAACAATGCTCTTCTCACTGCGCTTATCAATGCTTTACTTATGGGCGGTTACCACTTCGGCAACAGCTGTATAATTAAAATGGTTAGTGCAATCTTTACAAAACAATACCTGTGTACTCCTCTAGGCCTAAATAGATTGCATAATTTTTGTTTTCTTTAAATTCCAACTTTAAAGAGTAGTGCGCCGGAAAGGGTTAACCCAATACTTCTGGGAAACCCTGTATATAGATGCTTATGATATTCACGCATTTATTAAAGAGGTCTAGAAGCAATTTTTGGAATTCTAAAAGCACTCAAATTAGTTTGAAGTGTGCTATTTAGTGTCCTCTACAGATGAAATCAAGTCTTTTTCCAGTCTTACCATATAAAGGTATACGCTTATGTATTATACACTAATTTGCTGAATCTTTGTTTCAAAGCATTAGTTTTACCTTTCCTTCCATACTTTTCATTAAATTGGGCAAATATATGCAAATTGTGTTAATTTTAAATATGAGTTTATTTATATTATTTTCTTACTGGTGGTTATAAAAAAATATGGAAATGAAAATTTCATTGTTAATATCATCTTTGATGGGATAATTGTTGTTAAAAACTATCAATTTGATATTATGTATTTAAGAAAATAATGTATACCAAAGACTTGTGTTGTGTTATTTTAATTCACTTTTAGATGAAATTTTTTTTAATTTATGTATTTATTAAATTTACACTGTGTTACTGTTTTGAATAAGTTTTGTGGTTGGAGACGATAAGCAAAATTTGCGTTTGACAATCATTTTGTGCGATATATCATGCTGGTCCACAAAATACGTTAGTATCAACCCTGTATCTAGCTTTATATATAAATAAACGACAATGTGTTGATATGACTCGCGATCAGAGAGTTCCATACGACCAATATATAAATTTTTCACATTTTGGGGACGAGCGACTTTTATGTATGACTTTTATTGTTATGTTTTATTGTAAGGTTTATCTAATTTAATCGGGGAATTTTCGCAATTCAAACACAGAAAATGTTCCATTTTGAAAAACGCTGTAATAAGATAAAAAATTAAGAAAAATGCGCTCTTTGTGAACGAGTTAATTGTATTATTAAAAAAGATCGTTGCTAAAAAAATAGCAAGACTTTGTTAAAAAGTACGCTACAGAAAATTGATAATATCTCCATATACGAGACCTATATGAATGGGTATTCCAGAAAAGTTCAAAGAGATGAAAAATTATACAACAACAATTATTGTGATTATCTGTAAATATTTTTTTATCTTATCCTTATCTATTTCTAATAAACATAATTCGGTACTGACAATAAAAGTAGTTCAAATTTAAGCTTCATTAGGCTTTTCATAAAACTTAATTCAGCGTAGGTATAAACTTTACTTTTTGCACTTTAGCTAACAAAAATACTTGCCAAAAGTTTAAACTTCTAAGCTTAAAGATAAGCGAGCTTCGAAATAAAAGCTGCAACGCCTCCTTTGTCCGTGACGTATTTTTTAAGATGGATTTTTAATAAGCTTTTAAACAAAAGAGAGGCGAATTCAGAGACGCATTCAATGCAAACTCAGTGCGAATCCCCTACTATTTACGCTATTAATTATAATTAAAGTAGTCTGTTTTAAACGATTTGTCATTAATTGCTTTTATACTGCTACTAGGTATTGCATTACATAAATATATGTTTAAAAGTTGTTATCTAGGATATAAAAGTCTATGATAAGAATACGCCCCTCTTTTGAATATGTATGTCCAAACCATTCTTGTTTTTACGGATTAATATCTTGCCTAATTAACAAGGATCTCCCTCTCTCTCTCTCTCTCTATATATATATATATATACATATATGTATATATATATATATATATATATATATATATATATATATATATATATATATATATATATATATATATATATATATATATATATATATATATATACATATATATAGGAAATATATATGTATATATATATTTTGTGTACGTCGAAATCATCTGTGTCTATAAAGGTTAATATCTTGGCTAATCAACGACAATTTTTTTCTAAAATCATCATCAACAATCATTTTATATTTCTGCTACGATAGTTACCCGCGGTGCTCTTCAACACCTTTGATGAATGTCCGAAAATCGAAATTTGTGCGTAACGGAAATATGCGTTTTTCTCAAAAAATATGCAATCTAGAGTAATCGCTATAGTTTTCTACAATATTTATATTAATACCTTCTACATCTAATATTTTCTTAAAATTCTAGTTTCAGTAAATTCACAAATAGATGGAGGGAACATATTATCGCACTATAATTTCGACGATATCTTTAAAAATATAAAACCTAAAACTAAAAGAAAATGTATTTTCAAGTTCAGCCTTACGAAAGATTTTAAACGATACCCCACACAATATGCAAAGAACACATTTTTTAAGTATCTTAATTAACCCTTCTATAGTTCCTCCAAATATATTTCTGAATGCTTAATAATCTGAAAATATGTGGGTCAATAGTCTTTATAAATTCCCTCAATTTGAATCCAAGTTCCATAGTTTATGAGTAAAATGACTATGACAGACAGACACTCACAGGAATAATCTAATGATGGTTTCGTTTTTTCAATACACCCCCCCCCCCCCAAAAAAAAAAAAAAAAAAAAAAAAAAAAAAAAAAAAAAAACTTGGGTTTAGTGTAAATTTTTAACGATATCTCAAAGTCATTCATCATCAGTATACTGTTCCAATTGCTAAAATGCATGTTTAACAAAAAATTTTGTTTTTACCAATAAATATATCTCCTTAAAAGCTACAGAATTTAAACCATTATACGATTCCCTATCCTATAAGAGATATTTACTAAAAATATCTTATTACAAAAGATTAAAAGTGATAAAGAAGTAACTGTTTAAAGTTAAAGCACGTTTGTTCCTGCAAAACAGAGGTCATCCACAAATGTATTACAAAGAAAAATAATCTTAGGATAATAAAAAAACATCTGTTGACTGTAAAATTAACATTAAAGTATAAATTTCAAGTCTGATTTTATTCAAAAAGAATAAAGAAAATTGTGCAACTTGTATTTACAATAGCAGTTAAAAAGAATAGCAGAATTTTTCTTAAATGAAATGATGAAAAGTAACATTTGCAATTCCATGCAAAATCATACATATTTTTCAATTCTATCAAATTATCTTATCTAAAACATAATTAACTGAAGATAAATTAATTAATCATTTAATTGATCAAGTTACATACAGGTTGCTTCAAATTACGATTTTCTCCTGCAATACAGAATGTACACCTTAAGTAAAACTAATATGTTAATGACCTTGTGTAGTCTCTTTAGAAGCATTGCCAACTAATCAGTGTTCAGAAGCAAAATTGCAAAAGTCATGCAATTCAAAGTTTCATAATTCGCTCAATTTTAGATCTATACATATGTGTACCCATACATAAATATAAGTGGGCATAGATGTTCTATAGATTTTTTTCTAACAACTCCATTTATTGCTTGATTTTAAGTTTAACTTTCTGAATTCCAAATGCACGAAGTAAAAAAAATCAAAATTTTTATTTATTTATTTATTTGTATCTTTTAAAATACGTGTAATAAAAATGTTCTTTTACTTGGATCGTATTTGCTGAAAGGATTCGTTTAAATAGTACAAAAATTTTTAGAGCAGATTTTCAGTTCTATATGTTTATCTAGAACAGAATATAAGTATTTATATAATTTAATATATGTAAATATAATTTTCTTTTTTTATTCTTATTATTCTTAAGATTTTAGAAATTGTTTATTAAACTGGATATCGAATGTCCAAAAATGCATATTTAAATCAAAACAATACGCGTTTCTTTTTATAAAAACAAATAAACGAAATATAATAATCCATGCAAGGTAAAGGAAATACTTTACCTATATTTTGTAAATAATACTTTTCAACAAATAAATATTTTACAAATATTTCTTCGAAAAGAAACATAAAATATTTTATTTTGAAAAATCCATTTCTGCTGATTTCTATTACCTTATTTATTTTTATTTCCTAATTTACTGCTATTTACGCATCAGTTATTTTAATTCAAAAAGAAACTGTGAGGAAAAAAACATCGAATCAAATGTAAAACTTTATATTACATCTGGAACAATAGCGGCGCTGAGTTTTATTTAAAGATGTTCTCTAATTCTTTATGTATTCAAATTTAGGAAACGATATAAATATTTACTTTGTTTTGAGGTTTTTTAGTAACGAATAAAATGTTTTATTGGAAAAGACTAACTTTTAAATTGGAATTATTCAAGGGTAAGCATATTTTTATCATGTATTTTTGTATGCAAATTTTTAAATGTTGAAACAGGGAGTAAGCTTATTTAATGTTCGAAATTTCCTATAAGATTAGACCTTAAAAAGAGTATCCAATGTTTGTAATTTGGATTATGGATATTATTCAAGCATTATATTCTTTCTGAAGTGTGTATGGTGTATAATTTATTTAATTTTTTTTTAAAGAAACTCTTTTCTGGGACAGAATTTGAGAATATTTTAAACAAAATTATTTGATAAAAAATTTTCAAGTTTAACAAAAAGTCAGCAAATAATAAAGTGAAAAAGAATAAAGAGTTTAAAAGAATAAAGAAGTAAGCTAATGTTGTGTAACAAATAAATGAACTTGGTGCGTTTTTATTTAACATCAGTAAAAAGAGATATATACATATATATATATATATATATTATAACGTTGGTATTGCTATATTACAAAAAAAAAGCTAGCTTTACATTACAATATGTTTTTGTTTTATATATTCAGTGAACTTACTTTGACAATTCATACCAACTTTCTATTGTAAAATATAAAAAGTATGTCATAAATAAATATTGTCGTATTTTATGCAAAAGAAATGCGCATGGGGCATTTTAAAATATGGCATCTTTACTTATTTTAAAAATTTAAAAATTGAATAATATAATTGAATATTAAATTGAATAATAAATTGAATAATTGAAATAAAAACATTATTATATCACAAATTTTGAATATAACTATTTGAGCTTCCTATTAACATATCTGCCAAATTTTAAATGAACTTATCGAAAACAGTGAGATTTGTTTTTTAATGTCTACTGTTCCCTTAAAATCTGTAAAAAGGTATAAATATGCTTTTTACAATATTGGTATTCCCACACTGAATATTAAAAAATCCGTTAAATTTACGTCGAAAACTGCTGGCAGCAATGTTGCCAGCTGTTTTTTCCATAAAAGCTTCAGTAAAATTAGATATCATTTTTTTCCTTACATCTAATTTTGACGTAAATTTAACGGATTTTTTTGTACAGTATATTATAAAAAATAAATAAAAAGTATCTTTTACGGTATAATATTGGCATTTGTCATGCCAGTATTGTATCTTAAAACCAAGAGTAATAAACTGAAATACTAGGCGGTAATAAACAGTATATCATTAATAGTATATTTATAAGACGGTATACTACTAACTATTAACGTTTCTTTTAGTGAATTTTACGATAAAGTACTCGAAGCGGGAATTGTAGTATTATAGTATAAAGTCATTTTTTTTAAATGTGTGATTTGTCATCTCACAGTAGCATACCTACATTTTCTATTCTATTCTATTATACGTTTTGACCGTATTATGAATGAATTTTTAAAACCTGTATAACTAATGCACACTTCACTTAAAATATATTTAAAAGAGTTAGATGCAAAGCTGCCAAATTTTATGTCTTTTACCTCACTAAAATATAATGGTAATTTTTTACCTATTAAATCGCCAACACCTTCAATTAAATAAATAAATAAAAAAAACAATTGCATTAAGGGGACAAGGGACCTTAAAAATGACTTTTTTAATTTTTTTAAAATTGTACTTTAAATATTATTGAAGGGTACATTAGTACATTATATGCATGTAGCATATATTTATCATAAAAAATTCAAAAAAAAATTTTTGAAAAAAAATTGGGAAATTTTTGAAATATTTTAGATTTAACGAGAACTTTTCAAAATGCTCCATGCGCATTATTTTTTCTCTGAATGCTTTGAAATTTTTTATAGTTATTTATGATAATATATGTCATAAAACTGTGCATGGTTTTTGTAAAATAAAAAAAAATTATAAAAGTTATAGGTAGTTAATTGTAAAAATAGCTTCAAAAATGCTAAAAATATCAGAAAAATTTAGAAAATATTTTTTTTCTTACCTTTATATTCAGATATATAAAATTCAATGCACAGTTTTATTTATATGTGTAAACCAAACTTGTATAAATAACATTCGAGATTTTCATTGACATGGAATGCGCATGGGACATTTTGAAAAGTTCTCGTTAAATCAAAAATATTACATAAAATTCCCTATTTTTTTCCAAAAAAAATTTTTTTTTTTTTTTTTTTTTTTGGTGATAAATATATATTATAATGCATATAATGTACCCTTGAATAATAGGTAAAGTGTAATTTTAAAAATATAAAAAAATGATTTTAAAGGTCCCTCGTCCCCTTAAGGAGCCTCAGGAGTCTTACATTTTGCCTGGTGGTGAAATTTATCAACAAACCACATTTAATTTTTTTTCTCAGTTCCTATGAAACATTAATACATAAAATATTTAATACGGACAATTTAATATATTTTCTTATTAAAATATTTTTTATATTCTATATTAAAATCTCATTTTATATTTTTATGTTTAATTTTTATATAAAAAAGACTGTTCTTTGACTGCGAGCAACATTTATAAAAAAAAAAAAAAAAAAAAAAAAAAAAAAACTAATAAATTAATTTGCATCAAACTTGGTAAACATCTTCAACTTAAGTTAAAGAATAACTTAAACAAATTTAGTATTATAATTGCCTTGATTATTATATTGTCAATTTTTGTAAAAACAATTCTTTTTTTTTTTTCAAATTTAAATTTAAATTTAAAATATATATATAAAAAAATAAATTACTTTCAATTGAAGTATTAGCTCAAGATGCATTAAATTTATATCATTACCAATATATTTGGAGGCTCTTGAGGCAATAGTTTTGCTACAAACTTGTGCGCAATAGATGCAGAAAAAATTAAAGGTAAAAGATTAAAGTTTCAATGTAGAATATTAAAAAATATATTTAAAAAAGAAGATATATTAAGCTCTCTATATTAAAAATATTTTGGCTTTTATGATTTATAGAACTAAGAAAAAAAATTAAATGTTACATGTTGCTAAATTGCACTACTTGGTAAAATGTAAGGCTCCTGAGATCCCTTAAATTTGTTTGGTATTTAAAAAAAACGGAAACGTTGACCGGATAAAAATTAAGAACATAAAATAATAACTTTTCTTAGTTATTATATCTCTTACGAAATTACGGAATAAACTTTATCTGCGATTTTCATAGAAAAATAAATATAACTAAAAGTTAATTTATTTGAAAACTTTTTGCAGAAAATTTTATTATCTTTCTTACTTCATTTTCAAAATTTAATGTTATCCATGCATCAGTAATTTTATCAGAAAAATACATGATGGAAATAAAGTAACTGAATCAAACATAAAATTCTTTATATTGCATCTTTAAGGCGTAGATTTTTATTTTAAGATATTCTTTGATTTATTTATGTGTTCAAATTTAGAAAACGATATAAATAGGTGATTTTCGGGATTTTCCGAAACCACTAAAATGTTTTTATTGTAAAATTGCAACTGTTAATGTAGATATATTAAACTGAAAGCACATTTTTATTATGTGTTTTTATATGCAAATTTTTAAATATTTAAACAGAGACTAAAGCTTATTTAATATTCGAAATATCATATGCAAGATATAACCTTAAAAAGAGCATCCATTGCGTAAAAATTGGAGTATTTATTTAGATCAAGTGTGTTATTCTTTTTGAATTGTACATTGTACATTATTTATTCTAATTTTTGAATAAAATAAATTATTTTTTTGCTTTTTTAGACACCTACAGAATTTCCAAAATATTAAAACAAAATTGATAAAATTAATGAAAACAATAAAAGTATTGAAAACAATCTGAGTAAAAAAATATATACATAAGCTGATAAAATTGAACAAATTATTATATTAATTGTTTACTTGGTCTATACTTACGTCTATAAAAAAAGAAAACGTAAGCTATTTGCGAAGTTGGTGTTATTGCATTTAATAGAAAGTTCTGGTTTTACGGAAAGATTTGACATCTGTTTTGCCAGTATTATGCCGAAAAATCAAGAGGAATATACCGACATATTATGCAGCAATAAACAGTATATTACAGTATATTATAAGTTCATATAATGATACTTATTAACGCTTTATTACTGTGAATTTTGCGGCAGAATATTGGCAACTGGGATAGCAATATTATGCCGTAAAACCAATTATTTTCTCTATCTCTCTTTTTAACCCTTAAATGCATGTTGTATCATTTTCGATACCATAAGTGTTCCTGATTTATTGGGGGTTTTATTCGCATATTCCGTATTCTCACCAGAAATTTAAAAGAGCAATTTTCAGTTTACTTAATGACAGACCATTCGTAATTAAATAAAGAAAAATTTACTAATTAGAATTTTCTGGTATGAATTCTGATTCTTTGAATTGCGCATTTTTTGGAACGCGTTCTATCCTATGCATTTAAGGGTTAATATCCCTTTTCCATCCCAAAGGTGAAAAAAAGTAAAAATAGTAAACGTTTCTTTTTACTTTTTACTTTTGTTAAATGAACGATATAAGACATGGGAAAAAGCATATCTCTATTTTTCTATTATAATCATTTGCTTGCCCATTTTATACCTGAATTATTTTGAAGAGTTTAAAATACGTATTTTGGGCACGATATACTTAAAATCGCAACATAAAGTGCCTGAAAAATTCATTATTTCACAACAAAGGTGCTAGTGCTTCTGCTTTTCACAAAACTGCTGTAAAATTTACTTTTGATGTCTTTAAGAGTTCTTATCTTTTACTATTGATGTCTTTAATATTTATTTCGTGCTTGAATTTGCCTTAAAAGTGTCGATATTTGAATTCGATTTTATAGCATCAGTACCTAAAAAAATTAACATGAAGTGAAAAAAAAAAACTTTTTATTTTCTTTTTAAAGTGCATTATTGGCAGTTTATTATGCCTTTTTTTCAACACACAAATTATAATAATAAATTTTGAATTGATTAAGCATCGAAGGCATCGATTAAGGGAAAAAAACAATGCTATTAAATTTGATTGGTATCAAAAAATTGTACACGATTACAACTGCCCAATTAAGAACATATACACTGTGTATTTTCATAAATTTCACATTTCCTAGAAAATTACAAACACCTGTACGATTTTCACCAAAATTATTTTATCTATGATTTACAAACAAAAAAGTTAATAATATTAGTTACTATAAAGTTTTTTTTTATAATTTATGCTACCTATACAATATCAGCATGGCATCGACCTTTAAGGTTAAACCCACGGATGTTAAACACATATCATAGTTAAAATTGCATTTTATGTGTATCAAAATACGATTAATTGCTGAAATATATTTTATATAACATTTACTACAGAAACATTTCCTTCTTACAATGTTTTCCAGTTTTACCTAATTTTTATAACCAAAGGAATATTCTTGGAATATATTGAACATAAAATGTAATGTAACTTTGACTCTGTTATACTTAAGGCTTTTTTGTAAAAAATTTTATTTAAAAAGAATTCTATTTAATTATCATACCTATTTAAAAGTAGAAAAAAATTATACATGGTCTATCCCTTACGTAATGAAATAGAATTTTGCATCAAGCAGGAGGCCAACGGAACAGAATTCGCAAGTGATGTATGTGCTGGGGTCTATCAGCTTCATATTAACCCTTTGCGGCGCACTACTCTTTAAATTTGGAATTTAAAGAGAAAAAAATTAGGCACTCTATTTAGGCCTAGAGGAGTACACAGGTATTGTTTTGTAAAGATTGCACTAACCATTTTAATTATACAGCTGTTGCCGAAGTGATCACCTCCCATAAGTAAGGCATTGGTAAGCGCAGTGAGATGAGCATTGCTGTGAAGCGCGTAGTACAGTAAAACATTTTACATATTATTTAAAAACAGTAGAGTTTGATCTCTGTGGTGCTGCCATCTAGAACTCATAAGAAAGATTTAAAGTATCCATTAGAGTAGTTTTTAAAATATTCACGGAGTTTTTGTGTCTCTAAACAGGGGGAACTTTAGGTGTTGCCGACCCGGCAACACTGCGCGTTAAGGGGTTAACCAGCCTTTGGCACAGATGTCATATACGAACTAAATTGTTGCCACATTTTTCTGACGCCCATTTGACGAAAACTTCGTCTTAAAATACCAGTTACATACATATTTTTTAATTATTTTCTATTATTTTAAAAGGGAAATTATAATAAATATAAATGTTTAGTTAATAATTATAGGACCAAACAATTTATACACTTTTTAAAAAGAAAATAAAACTAAATAAACAGTTTATTAATTAATAAACAACAGCCCAGCCGAATTACCGTGTGAAGGATAAAATCACCATTTCGTTGCAGTTATGCAAATGTGGTGCATACATTACATCTGCGCCCAGACTTTATAAGTCTGCCTTTCAGCCTTTACAAGCACGGATCTCTCATGAAACACACACATGTTTGAAAATGGCGATAGGTTTTAAGAATGAAATAAACTTTCAAGATGAAATACCTTATAAAGTTTTGTGTAAAACTAAACTAATTAGCTACTAAGAAACTTCCCTTGTTACGAGCAGCCTATGTGAAAGATGTTTTGTCCAAGTTTCAAATGTTTAGGTGACACAAAGACTTCAAAGACCTAAGAGAGGACATCGATGACAAACAACGTCCATCAAGTTCTTGAATTTTAGACAATCGTCACTGAAACTATAACGTAATGAAAGTAATGTTGTAATATTGCCTTTAAGTTATACGAAGGGGTTTACATCGACTGTACTTCCTTGCACTTCTTTTTACGAGAAAATTATTTTTATGTATTTCGAAATCTATTTAGCTCATATTGATATAATTTAATAAATGCGAATAAATAAATAAATTAAATAAATATGGTTTATCATGACGTTTTCATTCGTGTTGAATGCAGGCATTTTTTTCCTGGAGGAATTTTTAGGGCTCCCGGGGGTGGAGTAGAGAAATTGTACTTTTTACTATTGAAAACAGTCTCAAACATTTCTGAGATTGTATGTGTGTGGGGGGGAGGGATAACAATGGAATTGGAATTACACATTAAAGAAGAAACTAAATTATGTACATCATGGAATTATTAAAATAATAAATACAATTTATTGGATACCTGAAAAGAAAAAAAAATATATTTACCGATTAAGATATTGATTAATTATTTGTACTTATGAGCGTTTTAAAACTATCATACATTTATAAGACCACCAATGAAAGCCAACACGAGGTATAAGATGATATAAGATTGGAATAAAATATTTTAGTTTATTTCTGTCAGTTAATAAATTTACTATATATACAATTTTAAGTAAGTTTTTCCTTAAAAGTTCAATTTATTTTACAAACTATGAATTAAATAAACATTGCCAATAAAGTATTTTATTCCAATCTTTACTACGCTTGTATGTTTTTTTTCATTGCATGTGAAACTTGTGATATGATATAAAAAATAGAATTCACTGCATAAAAAATGAACATTCAATCCTGCGAAAGAGTAATTATTCACACCTATGAAAGAGTAACTATTCACTCCAAGTTGGAAAGATAAACGCACTCCTTTAACAAGAATGAATATTCACTCCCTTGAGAGTGTGATTATTTACCCCTCTTTAGAATGAATATCACTTCGCAGGAGTGACGATTGACTTCGCAGGAGTGACTATTAACTTTGAAGTAATGAATATTGACGTCGCCAGAATGACTATTCACTTCGCAGGAGTGACTATTCACTTTTTAAAAGACTCAACAATTCCATTTTTGCTCAGAGTGAATAGTCACATTAAAGAGGTTGGGCTTATTTTGAGTCTGAGATAGACAAACTATTTACTCCTCCGGAGAGAATAGTCAATAATTTTTATTTTGAGTACATTTTAATATAATTTAAAAGTCCTTGCAGTGTTCGTACAGGTTCTGGAATTTCTAGATCAGAAAATTCTTTCGTACCAGTACCTCTTACACAAAATTTCTATTTAGTTATGACGAAATTTCGCGTGTTTAATATAAATTTATAACAAAATATGTGTATTTTAGATTAAAATAAACGAAATCCGTTGCTCTTGTAAAAATATTCGATTTGCGAATTTTGATAATATTTTTGTGATTTTTTTAAAATAAATAATCAATAAAATATTTTTTTTAATACTTTTGAGCAGAAAATCAATGTAATTTCTTGGTTTAGGGGGGGGGGGCTATGCATAACGATTCATATTAATTAGCAACACTGGATCAAAAATGAGTACAAGTGCTTTTCAATTTTTACTACATTTGGATCAAAGTTATTTTGAGTATATAACGTGATTATGTGTATTGAGCATTTGTATTGTAATTTTTACTCAGTTTTGAGAACACATTTTTTGCAATATGAATTTATTATCCATTTTCTGTATATTTATGATTGCTTGCATATTGTTTCAAAAATAAAAATGAAAGCTTTTCTTTAGTACAGTGGTTGATCATTTGGACTTATTGAAAAACAAGAAGAATGATGAAATAGATAATACAATAAACAAATACTCACTTAATTTCTTTTTGCATTTAAGGTGTGGTACTTTGATTATATGTTTTTATACAAAATTAACATACATACATTACATACATATTTTTACATATACATTTTTACATATAATTACATACATATTTTTTAATTATTTTCAATTATTTTAAAATGGAAATTATAATAAATAAAAATGTTTAGTTAATAATTATAGGAGAAAGCAATTTATATACTTTTTAAAAAGTTGAAGTTCTTGAACTTCAGACAATCGTCATTGAAGCTGTACCAATTCGTTAAAAAATACCTAAAATTCTATATTCTAAATTTGCATTTTAGTTATACGAATTAGTTTACATCGAATGTACTTCCTTGTATTTCTTTTAGCGGAAAGATTATTTTTTATGTATTTTGAAATCTATTTAGCTGATATTGATAAAATTTAATATATGCGAAAAAATAATGCGTGTTGAATTCAAGCATTTTTCTCCTGAAAGAATTTTTGGGCTCCGGGGGCAGAGGGCAGGAACTGTACTTTTTTCCATTGAAAACAGACAAAACTTTCTGAGATTTTTATGCGTGTGGAGGGGGGGAATAACAATGCAATTGGAATTATACATAAAAAAAGAACTTAAATAATGTGCATGTGAATTATTAAAATAATAAATACAATTTATTGGATACCTGAAAAGAAAAAATAATATTTACCGATTAAGATATTGATTTATTATTTTCACTTACGGGCGTTTTAAAATTGTCATACATTTAGAAGACTACCAATGAAAACCAACACAAGGTATAAGATTGGAATAAATTATTTTAGTTTATTTCTGTCAGTTAACAAATTTATTACATATGTAACTTTAACACGTTAGCTGCCGCATACGTGAAGATGTGATGATAGTCAATGACGCACGGTAGAAGTGGGTTTTTCCCAGAAGCCGATTTACTTTTTATAACAAAGAATCGTTGAAAGATTTTCCCGCGCCAGCGCTTGACTGGCTAATGGACATCACACCACATCACGCGCTGGCGCGTGAGTGGCCCCTTAACGTTGGCATCATAGCACACGTTTTCGCGTGAACGGCAGCGAATGTGTTAAACAAGTTTTTCGTTATAAGTTCAATTATTTTAGAAAATATAAATTAAATAAACATTGCCAATAAAGTATTATTATTCCAGTCCCTACGCTTGTATTTATTTTCATTGCATGCTCTAAAACATGTGACATGCTATTAAAAAATTCATTTCATAAAAAATGAACATTCAATCTGCGAAAGAGTAATTCTATTCACTCCTACTTGGAGAGATAAACGTATTCCTTAGCAAAAATGGATAGTCACTCCCCCGAAAGTGTGATTATTTACCCCTGTTTAGACTGAATATCAGTTCGCAGGAGTGAATATCGACGTCGCTGGAATGACTATTCACTTTTTGAAGACTCAACAATTCCATTTTTGCTCAGAGTGAATAGTCACACTAAAACGTTGGGCATATTTTAAGTCTGCGATAGAGTGACTATTCACTCCTCCGGAGAGAATAGTCAATCATTTTTATTTAGAGTGTATTTCAATATAATTTAAAAGTCCTTGCAGCGTTTGTACACATTCTGGAATTTCTAGACCATAAAAGTCTTTCGTACCAGTACATTTTTACACAAAATTTCTATTTAATTAAGGCAAAGTTTCGCATGTTTGATATAAATTCATAGCAAAATATGTGTAAATTTATAACAAAATATATTTTACATTAAAAATAACGGAATTCGTTGTTTTTGTAAAAATATTCAATTTGGGAATTTTAATAATAATTTTGTGATTTTTTTTCAAAATTTTTTCAACAATTGATTTTTTTCAAAATATTTCTTTTGATAATTTTGAGCAGAAGATAAATATAATTTGTTGGTTTAGGCTGGCTGTATATAACAATTCATATTTAAACACAACACTAGATCAAAAATGAGCACATGTGCTTTTCAATTTTGACTACATTTGGATCGAAGTTCATTTGAATGTGTGACGAATGTATGTGTATTATGTGTATTAATAATTAAGTAATTTTTGCTCAATTTTGAGAACTTATTTTTTGCAATGTTAATTTATTATCCTTTTTAAAGTATATATATATAATTCTTTATATTGCTTAAAAAATTAAAAATAAAAGCATTTCTTTAGTACAATGGTTGATCATTTGGACTTATCATTGAAAAACAAGAACAATAGTGGAGTGGATGATACACTAAATAAATATTCATTTAGCTTTTTTTTTAATTTAAGGTTTGGTATTGAATCTATAGGTTTTTATGTAACAGGTGAAATTGCATAAAATTATTTATATAAAACGTATAACAGTTATTTAAAGAAATGTTAAAATATTCTGTAACCTCTGTAACATAAACATATTTTGTAATACAAATTATACTATAGAACAATAATGTTTTTTTTTTTTTTTTCAGATAGAATTTTCAGATAGATTGTGAAAGGATATGTTTCGATGTTTTTTAATTAACTGGAAAAAATGTACTTTTGTTAAGTGTTATGAAAAAGTGCAATGAAATTCTTAATTACTTTCTGAAATACTACGTTCGTTGACAGTTTTATGTAAAATCAATGTCGGGTTTCTTTATTATGGAAAATTGACGCTTCTTTTTTTCACAGAAATTATATTATGTTTTTCTATGGGTTTTGAGTAGAAAATAATATTAAACTGAAGTACTTACTCCTTTTTAAAGCTGACAAAATCTAAATTCAAAATATTTTTAATAAACAGAGGATAACAGTTTTTTTTTAAATCTACAAAGAACAATCGGAAGTTGTTTAATTTCAGTTTTCCGAAATATATGAAATAGGTTTTTAATGCTTCTCCAAAGAAAAATGCATATGAAACTTAGAGAGTTGAAAGCGTATATATAACAGAGAAAGCGAATAATATAGTGGCCTTATATAAATTTTACTGAGCAGTAAAATTCCTTAATTTTTTATGAAACATATTACACAAATTTAAATAAAATATATTCTGCAATTACTCATTAACTTTTCTACACTTAGCAATAAAAACGAAATTTAATGATCATATTTTGTCACCGTAAATATGATATTAGAGTTACTCAAGGAAACAATTTTGCTTTAGAAGGAAAATTCCTTATTTTTGGGATGTGAAGTCATATCCGAGATGTTTAAAGGAAAGTAGACCCTAAAAAATAAGCTCATTTTTTATGAATAGAAACTTGTAAAATGTTTTCATATACGATGTTTTTATCAATCATTCAGAGCTTTTTGTTCGGAAACTTTTCCATGGATTTAAATATAAGAAAAATATAAATAAATCCATGATGTTGTTTCTTTTATTTCAAAAAGTATGAAGAGTAATGTAAAGTTATCTAAAGGAAAGATCAAATGTTCTCAAGAAACTTGTATTTGTGTATTTCTATGATATAATAAATTGTCTGCAGAAAGATAAAATATTTTAGATATAAAAAAAAAACAAATAAGAATATATTTACGTAAGAGAGTATAGTTTTTTATAGTTATAAAAGTTAAATAAGAGTTGTAGAATAGTTTTAGAAAGATATAGTTTATAATAGTGATATAAAATTACTAAAAGTTTGTAGTTATAAAAGATATAAACATTTTTATAAAAAGTTCAACATTTAATTTAAGTTTTTACTTAAAATTTGCTAAACAAACATTTAGATTTAAGAACTTTGAAAACTATAAAATCATTAAAAATATTTTAAAACGTCTTCGTACTTTTGTTTTCTTCTTGCCGCGCCATCATCCGAGAAAATAATTTTAATTCATTGCTATTCATTTGTCCAAATAACGTTACTTCGCTTGAATTAGGACAGTATGTAATTATTACGAAAATTGAAAGCAAAAGCAGTTGTCCCTTCGATTGGACTGAATTAAAGGGAAAATATATATTAACTGTAGTTCCAACTTTTTAAATTACATCACTTTTTTTTCACGCATAACTTTATTTTCGTGCGTAGCTAGACAGTAGAAATAGCAATGTTTCAATTTAATACGTTTAAATTATTTATAATCATGGTAATTTTTAATATTTCATTATAAAATTCAGATTAACTTCAGATTAAATGTTACTTCACAGAAAAATTGTATACACGGTATTCCGGAACATTCCTGTAAATTGAAAGAGATTTTTCTTTTATTTGAAGAAATTTTTGTCTTTTGAGGGGAGAATTTCAGGAAATGTTGTGTGAAAAATTACACACTTAAAAATTCAAATTTAATACAAAAAAAATACCTATCGGCTTGGGCTATATTTATGCATGGCACATTTTTATAAAGTTAAAAATAGGCTCAAGGGACGAAAAAAATAAGGTTCTGGGAAGAAAAAAATCATTACCTCTTCATTTCTCAAGATATCAGTTCCAGTTAAATTTATGACAATTTTTTTTAATATTATCTAAAACTTTTGTACTTACAAGTTTTCGATAGGAGCAATTCTTATCGAAAAAAACCAAAATGAAAACAAAAAGGAGTGTAGAAGAAGAAGAAATATCCATATTTTCGTCACTTCTTAAGATATCAAATCCGAATAAATTTATTTTATATCTTCTCAATAATTACTGCAACATTTATATAAACAAGTTTTTGATAGGACAAATATTTATAGCAAAAAACAAACAAAAAAAATTGAACAAAAATATAAGTTGAAGAGAAAGTCGAATTGAGGGTGCACTCAAATCCAACAAGTTCAAAATTGCAACAGAAGAGTAGCAAATGAGTTGCGATCCTACTATAACGATTTTAAAAATATTCAGATCTTGCTGTTATAGTTTACAGTACTTCGGAATCAGTATAGTGGTCGAAATCTTTTGTGTGTTCTTCTAAATAATATCTGTTTTATATTATACAGGAAGTATCTTGTATTAAACTTTAGCAATTGTATATCAATTTTATAAAATGTGAAATATTTTATTTAAATTAAAGCACTTCTTAAACAATGCTCTCCCGTATGACATTATGTAGAGGAATAGTTTTGTGTGGCCCTGTAAAATAATAATAAATATTATTCGCATCAGAGATTGTAAAAATAATATGTAATTTATTTTATGGTTCATAAATTAATGTCAATTCTACTATATTCGAAAGAGTAATAGTGTGGAAACGAAAAACTTTTTTATACCAATTCGTTCGTTGTTGTGTTATATTATTGTAGATGAAAAGTCATTAGTCTTTTTCTTTTACAGTGCAAGTAAAAAGTTCATAAAAAATTATTTCATTTATATTTTAAGTCTGATTACTATTTAAACTGAAATTTTTTCTTGTTCAATTCAGAAAACAATTACATACCATTTCTCGAGAAAAAAAAAAATCTTCTTTGATTTTAAAATTAAAGAAACGCATTAAAAGAAATTTAATAGAATGCTTTACAATTAAATTAAAAAACCCTGAATTATTGCATGTGAAAAAATTATAGTGAACGTCTTTTCAAACTAACATTTAATCAATAATCTAAAAAAAACTTTCAATGCATATTTCGGTATTTTATTCCCCATTCAAAGTTTGAAGAAGTATTGATTTTCCATGCTCTAAATTCTTTACATTGTTCATTATTGATTCTTGTTTAAAAATTTAAAAGCTTTAAATTGTTAACCATCAATGATTTAAATGACGATTTAAAAGACAATAATTCTTGCATTTGAAAAATCGTCGTTATATAAAACAAAAAATATTAAATTTAATTTTAGTCAGAAAATTATCATGAGTATAAAGATATCTAAAAAAAATATTCAAAAGTATATTTTTTAAAACTTGAATCTATTAATTAGAAATTGAAGGGCTATACACTGACAATTATACTATCGGGTTCTTATTGATTTAAATTTAAATACAACACTGCCAAATAAAGACAATCGTTTCTTGGTCTTGGTATAACCAAAGCATTTAGAAACAAAAGTAAATAATACGTGAGTACTTAAATGAAGATTTCACGGATTCCACGACGCTGACCTGCAGTACTTTCCACAAGACGAAGAAACCGAGTTCGATGCTACCTGTTGATTTTATATATACATATATATATATATATATATATATATATAAGATACTTGTACCCTATACGGACAGTGCTCTCAATATGGACACCCCTAATATTTTTAAAAGTAACAATTTTGATAAAAGCGTAAAAAAAGCGCTGTTCTCCATTTAGAAGGAAACTTGTTGTTTCGTTGTGTGCTGATTGTAAATACAGGTAAGTTTAAATTCTTATTAGACATTGTAAAATTACTTTAAACATTGAAAAGTAGAGTATTTTAGAAAGCTTTTAAAACATATTTTCAATTGCTATTGCAGGTATTGCTTAAAAATGTTTTCGTTATTTATTTATTACAAGATTTAATAAAACTACTACCGATTCCCAATATGGACACCTGATGTCCGCATTAGAAGTACAGCAGGTGAATATTCAGATTTACAAAAATAGAAGGCTAAGCATTAGCGTATAGAATCTTTCTCTACCATTTCATAGTATTTTGTAGTAACTGAGGTGCTTTGCATCGGTCTCCGAAGAGCCACAACAACAAATAACCGCCCGTTCCTAAGTGCAGTTCTGAAGATATTTATGGTACCCTACTTTCCCCTGCAATACCATAACATTTTTATTATCCCCTTTCCTCTAAAATTCCATAAAAAAGTGGTTCTTCCATCCATCTTTTATAGTACATCAATAAGGAGCCACCTGCCCATAATAAGGACTAGTGGTTCCTTATGTGGTCATTTGTAAACATTTTTTGTTTTCATCATTTAAATTAAACCGGAATAGTTACAAGGTCGCTAATTTTATTAATGATAGTCAACAGTCTATTGATCATGGTCATTTATTTTTGGAGTCATATTACGTGTACATGGGGGGGAAAAATAGATTTTCCTTAGGGTGTCCATAGTAGGCACAGGTACCTTATAATTAATTTTATATTGGGCACTTTAAAATTTCTAAAGGTTTGCTTTACCTTTTAAAAAGTTCTTTATTTTTAATAATATAATTAAAATAGTGATGTCGCTGCATTTTTAATGGTGGTCATTCCAGGGTAAGTTACGTTACATTTTAAATTGTTTTCAGATGTTTTAATAATATAACATGCAAAAAAAAATAAATAAATAAAAAATAAAAAAAATATTGAGAATGTAAATTTGACATGGTTCGCTAATTAAACTTATTCAAAGCCCAATTTAACGAAAATTACGTAATTTTTGTGTTATTTCTTAAATTTTGGTAGTTTTATTTAATACGACAACTGCCATTATTTTAAAAAAAGGAATGTAAGTTATCATATAAATTGTAATTTTCATTATCATGTTTTAGGTAATTTTTATCCAAATTGACCCTTTGATAGGTTTCAGGGAAAAATCATGTTAATTTTGCATTTGAATATTTTTTTATGTTATAATACTAAAATTACTGCTGTAAATAGTTCTAATGTAACGTAAGTTACCATGGTATGGCCCTTTAAGATATATATATATTTTGAGAAAATAAATTAAGTAGAAATTTAATTAAACTTTTTAGAAAGTTTAAAAATTATTTTTTAGAATCATTACTTTTTTAAATATTAATATCATTGCATATTTTTTTATGCGTGGTTTTTTAGATACATTTAATATTAAGTTAACACATTTTTTATTGATGCATATAGTGTAAAATGATGAAAAAAAAAAGACTTTAACATTTAAAAAACATAAAAACAAAGAAAATGTGAACATGGAGAAAAAGCTGTGTAAAGATTTTATTTGTGTGGAGAATTTTGCTGGTTATATTAACAAAATTTAAAATATTTCGCTATGTATTTACCGTATGGGAAAAACTGAGGTATAAAAATATTTACAATCCAATAACTTATCACTTATTTAGAAATTAGTTTTAGATCCGTTTTCTGTTTTCTGCAGAGTAATGATGTAGTTTAGTCAAACAGTGGCTTAAAACTTAGAGATACAAATATTTCTTGACATATTTCCACTATTATACGAGCAGACTTGCGGGATTTGCTAGTTCGTTATTAAACAAAACATAAAATGGTGGTAAATGCTTGTATCAAGTCCAAGTTTTTAAGGGAAAAATCTTTTCAATTTTTACATTTTTATTGACTCTTTTTTAATTTAAAATATTTTTTAAGTGATCTTCATTCTTAATAGAAGATGGAGGATGAAGCCGGCTAATTATCTCCTTCGAGAGCTCGATATGTTCTTTACACATGACCAATCCCAATTAAATCGATTTACGTATACGAGAGTTATAGTATAAGTTGCATGTTATGATTATTTGTTGCATGCAATGCAAAGTAAAATAATAAATGTAGAAGACAGTGTTTGTATACCAGTTATAAGACAATAAACACTTAGTATTTGGTAAAACACTTAGATTTAATAAAAACAAGCAGAATTCCACATTTTGCAAATACAGTAGAACCTCGTTAATTCGGACCCCGTTAATCCGTATCTCCGCATAATCCGGATCAGTCTAGTCAACTTCTTTTTTTAAGTTTGGGAAGCGATCGGCAAAATTTCGATAACATTAATTCATTTAATTTTCGTATTCTGAATTAAAAATGTCGTTTCTGAAATATTTTTGGAAGAATTCTTTAATCATTTTCATTTAAACTCTTCACAGTTACCTTTAAAATAAAAACTTTGCATCACTAAAGGTTTGCAAGCAGGTTGCTGAGAATTCTTTCCAAAAGTCGTGAAAAAAATTTTTGGTCTAAAAATAGTGATTTTTTGAAAAACAAACAAGCTTGAAACAGAAGGAACAATAGGTGAGGATGAAAGAAAAACACCTGAAGATTTTGTAAGCTTGTTAAAAAACTGATGGTCCTTAGATGTTTATATCACCGAAATTAGCAATTGAATGAAGCAAAAAATAATGAAGATTACGCCTCAGTTATAGATGTTGAAATAATCACTTTTTGTACAACTGAAGAAATTGGAAATAATGATGATTTAGACAAAAACACTATTATCAATGATGATCAACCAAAAGTAACAAATTATTTACAATAATTAATGATTTATTTTGAACATCAGGTGGAGACTACACCGAATAAACTATTTATGCTCAAGCAAATGCGTGACCGTGAGACCCAAAAATGTTATAAAAACTAGCACAGCAGAGGATTTTATAGTTATAAAATAGACATTTTTACTGTCCTTAAATATTCAGTATGTTTAATATAAAGGTGATTTCCTGTAAATATGTCTTATTTCATTTTTTTCTCATTCTCCGGATAATCCGGATTTTTAATAATCCGGATTTGTTCTGGTCCCAATTAATCCGAATTATCGGAGTTTTACTGTATACCCAATGCTATTTCATCAATACTTTTACAGATATTAACTGAATGTATAATAAATAGCTGATATGCAGTCACCATTAGCTTTTTTGCATTAGATCGAAAAAAAGTTGGGATTTATCCTTGTAATAAGATACTAGCTTTTCATTCTGGAAAAATTTTATTTAGCTCATTGAATAGATTACAATAATAATACAGCATTAACCATCGCTCCATTGATTATTGCGAAATTCCCCTAATTATACTTAACAATTAATTTCTCTTAAACCACATTTTAGTAAAGCTCTCATATTATCATTCTATCATAATACTACGCCTTAATCTCCTATCATATTCCGCCTGTCAGGCATTATAGTTTTTGAGAACAGTACATGACGTTTAAGACGAAATGCTTTTTCGAATTATAATTGTTTCGTTTCTATTTTCAATATACTTTATTCCAAAACTTAATACGGTCATTTATTTAAATTGTGATTGTAACTAAATATGTTAGTCATAGTATTACAAGAAAATACATCCCTTTGAAAAGGAAATTAAACTCTAAATAAAATTATTTTCCCAACGGCGTAATGTGTTAAAGAAAAAAATCATTAATTTATTGCACCTAACTTTTCGTTTTTAGTAGATTGCTTTTAACTTAATTATTTATTATTGAAAACAAAGAAATTAAACCAAATTAAATAAATAAAAAAATAAATATATATTTGAAATTAATCAATTCTTGATCAATAATAGTCACAGCGAAATTATTCCTTTTCCTTGAATTTACTGTACCCAAAATCTATAATTTGCAGATATTTTTTTTTTTACATTTAAAAATTAATATGTAAGATATTTTATTCTAATTAGTAACTTTTTGTTATACTTTAACTAGTAAATATTACATTTTTCAATTTAATTTAGCTTTTATCGATGAAAATCAATATTAAATGCAGAATGTCAGTTTCATTTTATACATGGATTTTAATAAAAACTACATCCTTGAACAAATTCTTATTTAATTATTAATCATGAATTATTTTATAGACTATCTGAGGATATTTAAGTAAAGAAAAATTTTTCAAAATAATATTGTGAAATATTACATTATTAGAAAAAAATACTTAAAATTCAATTAAAATGCTTATCCAAATTCTGATACACCGAAAACTCATTTTGATATTAGTAAGAGAATAATTTACTCTCTTTAAATTTAGGAATGTACTATTAACGAAAATACTTTTATAGAAATCACCAGAAGTAAAATGATTGAAGTTTGTAGGTTTTTAATTCAAAAAAAAAGTTCTAAGAATTATTTTACGAATTTCAATAATTTTACATCGTTATCCATATTTTTTTTAATGCAAGATTCTTTTCATGAAATGCCTGATTATACACTATATAGCCATTTATGACAGGAACATTAAATTTTAGACATTTTGTCAAATATTTAAATATATGTTGGATTTTTCTGGAACATATGGAATTTAAAAATTATGTTTGACCTCATATTTATCAATGTCCGTTTGATAAAGAGGAGAATTAGGGGTCGACATAAAATTACAGAAAGATATTATTATTTTTTTTTTTGGATGACCCTATATGTTAAATTAAACGAAATGATCCGTCACTGCAGAATACATATTTTAGATACTTTACAACATGTCTCCTGATTTTTGTAAGAGTAGCATGGATATTCTTTGGAGATATAGCGATTTCTATTAAAGTTAAAAATACTCTTCTATGTTTTTTGCTTATATCAGGGTTTTCAATAAAATTTAACGTCAGTTTTTAAAAGATTGATAAAAATTAGTAGAAACAATATCGTGCAAATGAAATATAAATACATTAATATTTCATGAAATATGGGTAGCTGTATGAAATAATTTTCATATTCGCATGCGCAAACGATAACAACGATTTCTTATACAGTTTAAGACTATAGAGCAACGCATAAAAAAATCCCGTAAAATATCGCATGAAATTCAGAAAGATACCGACGATAGGAGTGAATTGACTTTTATTTCTCCCTAAAAGCAGCTGGATGATAAGGGATTTTCTTCCAGAAAACATATTTCAGTTTTAGTATTTAAAATACATTCTTTTGTTTAATACATAATGACGTTATATGCATCTGCTGAAAAATTCCGCATTTACGTTTCAGCTCTAAACATTATCACAGAAATGTATGAATATATCACGGCACTCTCGCGGACATACAAATCCAGCAATAAAGAGATGTCGTAAATTCTTTAACAACAACAACAAATAATAATAATAATAACAAATCATATGTCTAATGATACATATGCCTTCCTTTGTTTGTAAAGTAATTATAGATACTAAAAATTAAATATAGTTTATCTCCATATTGCATCAGAAATTCATTGATATTTTTTGAAAGTAACACATATACTAATTATAATTTCATTTTGTTTATATATATATACGTTGCGGCCAGTACCCAGAGCCTGGCCAATTCTAGAACTGGCCGACCAATACGAAGCTTCCTGGCCAAAACCCGAAATACATAAAATGAATAGCGTATTTCGGGTTTTGGCCGGCCAATTCGCGAACTGGCCGGGAAACCTTGGCCAACACCCATGATGCATAGGTACGAATTTTTTTGTAATTAAGATAATGTAACATTAAAACGCACACTAAAAAAGATTCCCATTGATTATATTGAAACGAAATATTTTTGTGTACCCAATTAAATAAATCAAAAATAGTAGACAATTCCCTTTCAATATCGAAATTAATTGATAAACCAAATAAGATACAAGTTACAAGTTAACCGGAACCTTTACTCGAGTTAGAGTACAGACAGGCTGATGGCTAGACTATTTGAATTGATAAACACTTTCAATTACGTTAGAAAAGATTAAACCGAGTGCCTATATCTATTTCGCGAATTGGCCAATCGCATCTGGCCAGTACTCGAATTTGCCAATTGCATCTAGCTAGTTCGCGAACTGACCGGGCAGTTCTAGAAATATATATATATACATATATATATATATATATATATATATACATATATATATATATATATATATATATATATATATATATATATATATATATATATATATATATATATATATATATATATATAGTGTAAGGAGAAAATTACAAGAAAAAAATATAACAGTAATCTACTATTTTCAATGGTTTTGTTTTTCTTTTTACATGCATGAAGCACTTATGTTGCCACCATTACAGACATGATATTAAAATCCAAGAAATATTTCAAAAATAAATTGAGATGCAATTTTCAAGCAAATTGCAGTTGAATGAACTTTTTCCAACATTCGAAGGCGTCAAATTTGAAAATGGCAGATGCTTAAAAAATTGCAAAAGCAATTGTAGGTATTTCACCATATGATGATGTTTCTTATTTCGTCTGGCTTATGTCTGGCTTATTTTTTAGGAAAGACGTATTAATTATTAACCGAAAGAAAAAACATATTGGAAGTAATAAATGTTATACAATAAAAAATTAAAGTTTTTATTTATGCTCTTTATATAAAATTATAAAAATTACTGTACTCTATATTTTTTATAACGTATTTCCACGAATAAAAAAAATATATATATATTGTTAAAAAAGTTATTTCCTTATGTTTGTATCAAAGTATTACGCAACTAATGCTCCTTTAATTAACATTTCTTAAAAAATAAAAATAACTAATCTAGGTCTTTAAATTATATTTTTATCTTTAGTTAAACTGTATTAAAAAATAAAACAAAAGCATTCTTAAAAAGCTAGTTGTTGGTGTTTCTTTATTCGATCAGTTATTGAATATAGATTTCAGAATGAAATAATAAAAGGGAAAGAAATAATATGTTGCACGAAAGTAACCTTTATACTCTTCTTACGCTTAATAATGTAAACGTATCATAAATAATCAGATAGTAAGACAATTACTTTTTTATGTTTTTCTAAACTAATTAATCTGTATATTTTCTCTTGTGTATACATTTTTTACGATAATGATTTACAAGTATAGTAATATATAATGAGAAAATTACAATAAAAATATGTCCCAAAACAAAGAGAGAAGATAATGACTAATATCTGCTTGCACTTATTAAATCTGAATATAAAAAATACTTTTATAGGAAAAGTTTTTTAAAGCCTCTGTAAATAATGAAATTAATAGCGATTTTATATCATATGGATATAAAAAATGATTATAATATAGATAAAGGATGAGTAAGAATACGTTTTTTAACAAAACAAAAAAACCCTCTTATATAAGAGTGTCTCCGGCATTTATTTATATGTCTAGCTATTGAATACAAATTTCAAATTAAAATAAAAAAGGAAGAGAGATAATCTGTTGCACGAAAGTAGTAATGTTTTTGTTAGTTTTACACTTAAATATTTATACGTAAAATAAATTAATATACTGGGTGTCCCAGAACTAAGCGGACAAACTTAAAGGGGATGTAGGGGACATCAAAAGGATTGAGAAGTGTATAGCAACCCATGGTCAAAACGGTTTCAGGGAGCGGTAGTAATAACAAAAATCACAAGAAAGAAAGGACACAAATAGGGAAAGAAAACATGTTTATTATTCTTAGTGCTGCATAAATACTGAAACAATGCTGGGAAGTGCTGTGGAACTCGCTACACGCATCGTGGCAGCTTTGAGGAAGTTCTGGTAATTCTTGGTGATTTCGAGATCATTAGATCATTCATGCGTCGGAGATGCGCTCCGTGCATCACGGACCGGGATCGTAATTTTGAACACCTGTTTTGATGATGATCGTTGTCTCTTTAATGTTTTTTTTTTTAATTTCTTGCTGTATTAAGAATAATAAACATGTTTCCCCCTCTTATTCGTGTCTGGTATTTCTTGTGTTTTGTGTCGCCCCTACCGTGCCAAGAAAGCGTTTACGACCATGGATTGCTATGTAAAACTGAATCCTTGTGATGTCCCCTACCCCCCTTAAAATTTCACCCAATATTTCTGAGACACCACGTATCGTAAGGCACTAACTTTTCATATTTTTCTAAATTAATTTATCTGTTACTTTTTTTTTCTCTGTATTTTTTTTTAGATAATGATTTGCAGGTATAGTAATTTATAACTAAACAATTAATGACAAAAGCATCAAAACAAAAATGACGTTAAAGAAAAAAAATAACGCGAATTTATCTTCAAGTTACATAGTATTTTATCAGTTATTTCATTATCTTTGTGTCAATGTATTAAGCAACTAATGCTCTTTTTTTCAATCTTTCTTACGAAATAAAATAAAACGTTTAGACAGGTATCTTTACTTTAGGTTTAATAAAGAGATAAAGCAAAACTTTCTTAAAAAAAGCTAGTTGCCAGCATTTCTTTATTTGATTAGCTATTCGGTATTATTATAGATTAAATTAAAAAAGGTAAAGATATAATCTGTTACACGTAAGTAACATTCTTATGTTCTTTATGTTATAAACATTATTTAAATTAGTAGATAGTGCGACATTTACTTTTTATCTTTTTTGTAAATTAATTAATCGGTATACGTTTTTCGCATATATTTTTTAGATAGTGATTTACAGATATAATAATTTATAATTAAAAAAGTTGTTGTCAAGTCCCGAAACAAACAGCTACGATGAAAATAAATATTAACGTGCGTTTATTAAATCTTAATATAATCTATATTTATCTTTTTACCGAAAAACTTTTTTAAGCCTCTATAAATACTGAGATTCTTAATGTTATCTATTTCAATATCTGATGATTTAGTTTTTTTTTTTTAATGTGTGTGTGCTTAGTAGAACTTCTGTCATTTAATCAAAATTATGAAACTTTATTAAAATATCTATACATATAATAAAACAGTAGGACCCGGTGTGTCTGTACATTGAAGATAATTGACAAAAATGGAGTCAGGGCGATAAAAGAAAACCAATGAAACACAAAAATTTTTTTTTTGAATTTTTTGTCTGTCTGTCTGTCTGTTTGTTCGAGGTTATCTTCGTAACTACTGAATGGATTTTTATGCGGTTTTCACTAATGAAGAATGCACACTCCCGGGCAGTGTATAGGCTTTGTTTCATCAAAATCGGACAACAGACAAAAAAGTAACAAAAAGAAACAAAAGAAACTATTAGGTGCGCTGCTCACGTTTTTTAGTACATAACGTTTTTTAGTACATATAAAATCCAATAGATGTCACTGTGCGATTTTAAAACGCGCTATCGTTATGTTTTCGCCAGTCTACTTAAGTATGAGAAAGTTTCAAGCTGGCTGTCGTTCCATGTGGTTTAGTCGGTAGAACGTCAGTGCGCCATACTGATGGCCCGGGTTCGATTCCCAGCATGGAATTTTTTTTCACTATGTTGGCATTAACACCTATAAGCAATTAAAAGAATTTGAAATATTGTATTCAAGGCGAATTTTCTCTCTGGGAAAATTTCCTTGCATTAATATGTCAGTGTAATTTTTTTTTCGATTTAATTTTTTTTTTTCGAAACTTTGTTTTTCTTAAAAAATTACAGTAAATATTTGATATTTCCCAACGTTTTTTGAATGATCGACTTGCTTTTTTTTTTTAATGTATGTCTGAACCTTATCTAACTACTTCTTCAAGATTTCTTTAGATAAACCGACCAGCGTAGCGGGCGAAGGCCGCTAGTTTAATATAAACCCTTTGTTATGTACATATGTACACATATTTTTAGCAGAATAAATCTACCGGGTGTCCCAAAAATAACTGATGGATTTTAAAATTCAATAACTTGCAAACGGTGACAGCTATTTAAAAAAAATTGCAGGAGAGTTATGTATAATGTCAGGAGTTTCTTTACCGTAATTTTTTATTTTAGTTCACATTTCAAACAATAGGTGGCGCTGACGGCGATTGAAGGCCACGTCGACGCTTCACTCAGCATTGATCATCTGGCCTTCAATCGCCGTCAGCGCCACCAGGGATTTTTTAGAAGTCAACAACTACTAAATCACTACAGTAAATATGTAGTTCATAACTACACATTATCTGCAGTGATTTTGAAGTTAAATGCCCCTCCCACCCAAAAAATTGGCTCTGCTAGCGCTATCTGTTGACCATACTGGTAAGCTTGCTTTTTAACATTTCAAAGGCAGATTTTGATAGTGGAAACAGTTGTACTCGAACTGACGATCCCAGGTACAGGAGAGACACGCTTTGACCACTTGCCCGTTGAGACTTGTGCGGTTAGTGTTGTGCGAGGTATAAAGGGGAGGCATTTCAATTAACGGTTATTTGTTGCAAAAGCTGAATGGCAGGCAGAAAAATTGGATGTTTTAAAGTGCTTTTATTTTATTATTTATTTATTTATTGTAATTCGTTTATACGGGTGTGTATTTTAAAAACAATTTAGTAGTAAATGAATTAAACAAATACTTTAGCGAATTAGCTAAAGCAAATGAATTGGTTTTCCTTCTGAATTTAAAAATCAGTAAATATTTAATGAAATAATTTTATTTTTAGGCTAATTGCGAAAATAATAATTTTTCTATTATGAATTATAATATAATTACATACGTTGTGTTAATTTTATAAAATATATATTTTTGACTTGGAAGTACTTACTTTAATAAATTATGGGTCGGTAATTAATATTTTTTACTTAGAATAAAAATTCATTTTATGTCGTTTAATGGTAAGGTAAAACATATTTTTTATTATGTGTTAGAATAATAATTTGTTATTTATAAACATTTTTTTATTTAAAAATTAATTTTTTCTTGTAGTGAGTTTTTTAAACAGGGAATATTTCTGAGTCTTTCTTGCAACTTAAAAAAAATAAACGAATTTTTGAGGTTTTTCTGATAATATAAATTTTTAGGAATTATAATGTAATTAAATGTGTTAATTTAAGAAATATATATTTGTAAAAAGGATAAATTAATTTTATAAAAATAGAATATAATATTGTGTTAGAATAATAATTTGTTATTTATAAACATATTTTAATTTAAAAATTAAATAAAAATAATATATATATATATATATATATATATATATATATATATAATTGCAAATTAAAAAATTAAACGAATTTTAGAGGTTTTTCTGATAATATAATTTTTTTAGGAATTATAATGTAATTAAATGTGTTAATTTAAGAAATATATATTTGTAAAAAAGGATAAATTAATTTTATAAAATAAGAATATAATATTGTGTTAGAATAATAATTTGTTATTTATAACATTTTTTAATTTAAAAATTAAATAAAAATAATACATATTTTTTTTTGGTAGTGAGTTTTTTAAATGGGCAATATTTCTGAATCTTTCTTGCAAATTAAAAAAATAATAAACGAATTTTAGAGGTTTTTCTGATAATATAGTTTTTTTTAGGAATTATAATGTAATTAAATGTGTTAATTTAAGAAATATATATTTGTAAAAAGGAAAAATTAATTTTATTAAATAAGAAGTTCATAATTAATAACTTTGAATTAGAATAAGGACTCATTTTATGTCGTTTTTATTTTTTAATGTAGCATATGTTTTTAATGATTATGTAGATATATTTGATTGTTAACTTATCTACATTTTTACCTAAAAATAAAATAGAAACATTAATTTAATTTTCTTCTTTTTTTTTCTTTGGTAAATAATTTTTTACAAAGGGAAATTTCTGATTTTTTTTTTTAATTTTAATATAAAAAATGATTAGATTTTTCAATATATTTATGACTTTTAAAATAATTTTAAACACTTTTAATAATTTAATATTTGCATGAAATAAGAAACTTTGATGTGCTTTCAAAATGAATACATAATTAGAAAATACACTTCAATTAACGGATGAAGTATTTTTTTTCTTTCTACGATTCATTAAGTTTACATCGAATAATAATTTTAAAGAGCGATTAAAAAAATTATTTGATGATTTAAATATTTGTATGTCGATTTCAAAATGAAGTAATAGTATATTAATAGCAAGTAATTTTCAGTTATGAAGATGGAGATGTATGGCGGCAGGAAGCAGAGGAGCTCGTTGGATTTTAAACTTTAATTAAATAAAATTTCCTCTTCTTTTTTTTTCAGAAACCTAATGTAAATTTTTCGAGTGATTAAGAAAGAAAGAAAAAGAAATTTTCAATTAAGGAGGGGGTTGTAGACTCATTGCCCCTCCTTGGATTTTGAAATTTAATTAGCAATTTTTCCTCCAATTTACAAAAGCATAATAAAATTTATTATTTTAGTGTGATTTAAATAAAGAAAAGAAGAATTTTCCGTAAGGGGTGGGGGAATAGATGAGCCATTTTCCCTCACTCGATTTTGAAATATAAATAACTTTTTTCTCCGATTGTTGTAAAAATACTAAAATTCAATCTTTTTCTTTAGCTTAAAATATAAGAACTAAGAATTTTCTGTTAGGGGGAGGAAGGTAGAAGAAAGTGTTTGCCCCTTCCTAAATTAAAATATATATATATATACATTAACAAAATTTTTCTTTTCTGATGTTTTCAAAAGCATACTAAAATGTATAATTTTCAAGAAATTTACAATAAAAAGTAAGAAGAAATTTCGCATTAAGGGGCTGGTGAGTGAAATGCCCATTGTCCCTCATAACTTTTGAAACTTAATATATTTTTTCTCTGATTTTGATAAACCTCGCAAAATTTATTCGTTTAGAGTAACTTAAAATAAAGGAACTAAGAAATTTCCGTTGTATGCAGGGGGCACAGGTAGTCACTACCCCTCACTGGATTTCGAAATGTAATTTAGTGAAATTAATTTTTTTTTCTCTTAGCTTAAAATAATAAAGGAACTAAGAATTTTAAGTTAGGGGGAAGGAAGCATAAATAGGGACACCCATGTCTGAATTTAAAAAAATGAAATGGATTTTAATGTATTAAAACTTGTAATTTCTAAGTAACAAAACAAAGTAGGAACTAATAATTTTTTTACTAAGGGAGTGGCTCGATGGGATGAGAAATCCCTAGTTCGATTTTGAAACATATTTGAAATTATTTTTCTTCGATTAAATTCTGTGAATTTTTCGGACAATAACTACAGTTATACGAGAGATGCATCGGAAATGTACTTCTAAATTAATGGTTGGATAATAACTTCAAATTCACTGCAGTGATTCTACGGTTATAAAGTCTTATATATTTTTTTATTTTTGATTATAAAATGATTTTATAAAAACTACAGTGTTTTCAAAGTTAATAGCGCACAGAAAGTTTAAAATAAATTACTGCAAAATCACCTTTAATTAACTACAAAATAACTGAAGTGATTTTATAGTTGAGATTGCACTACAGAAAGACAAGAGAAATTTTAGAAAAACCTCAAAAACACTTCACTTCTACAAAAAAACTGCAGTTCATTTTTAGCTGGGTTTTTATTCCTCTACCGTTTAGAACTGATAGATGAGAACGAAATATATTATATACATATAAAAACTGTTTTCATTTTTATGTTTTGTAAAATTGGGGATCATAATAAACAGATTTTTTAATGGTATTTGATGGTATTAGACGTTATATGTTTTATAAATTTTGTATGCTATGAAAAAAAAACTTATTTGGAATTCTTTTTTATTTATGAATATATAGCTATATATATATATATATATATATATATATATATATATATATATATATTGAAGAAGAAATTAAAGAAAAAAATTGTTTGCTTTCTTGTTTCCTTCTTTTCATAATATATATATATAAATATTATGAGCTGTTATTCAAAGAGTCATTCGTCCACTTTTAAATTTTTTTCATTTAATACGCTGTAATTCTTACTGCATTTCAATAAATCACAAAAAAAATCTGAGGTACATTTTTGCAGATTAATTCATATTGCCCATTTAAAAAAGGTTTAAATGTTCAAATGAACACTCATTGTAAACAAAAAAATATTATTTTTTTTTATAATTAATCTATTTCATTTTTCATCGATTTTGTATTTTTCATTTTGCGCTACTGAATTACTCAGGCTATTTTTGTTTCGTCTTCAAAAGCGGTGTGAAAGACTCTCTAATGAAATTATTGCTTTTCGTTTTCTTTTACAATTATTTTAAACTGGTCTCTTCAAAAAATAGTTTGAAAATATTACAACATTTATGCGTACATATTAATACAGTATGTATTAGAATTGATCTTTCAAATTTATTGAGATGTAGAAAATAGCAAAAGAAAAGAGTCACAAGTATGTGAGTGTGCTGTGGTGGGCGTTATTTCTATCCCCGACCTCTGATCACGCGCAAAGCTTCCGCCTTCAATGTAACTTTACAAAAGTAACGTAAATCAAAATAATAACGTAAATGAATATATAAATATGTAAATCAGTTACGTTGCAACGGAAGAAAGCGGTCGTAAATCAGCACAAACATATGCAGAACGCTAACCCAGCCAGTGTAAGCCTAAGCATCTAATGTTTGCATTTGTTCGTCAACAGATTAATTCAAACATTCCTTATTCAGTATTTGTCAATCTGTGTAGTGCAGAACTCAAAAAAGTGAGCAAACTGTACGATAGCATCCTCAATTTGATTTTTCGTGCCGATCGGTTTCCTCCTCTATCATGACAGGTGTTAACCCTTTAAGCGTTCTAACCAGGATTTTTTTCTTTTCGTAATCTTTAAAATCAAGGACTAATTTAATACAAAACTGATGTTACTGTTATTTTTTTGCCGTGCATGAGATAAATAAATATGTAAAGTGACCATAAACAAATCCTCATACAAATGGTTTTCATAGGTATTATTTTATCAATCGTTAAACCAAAAGTTATAAATTAGCCGGACAATTAAAGGATTAATTATCCGCCTTCTCAAAATTGTTGATGAACACATGAAACACTAAATGCTGAGATTTACGTCGATTGATGTAGCGGTCTGCATGCATCAGTACTGTTCACAAATCGTTCTTCCTGCCTCATCGAAAGTTGCACTGTAAAAAAAAAATCTGTAAGGTTACTAAAAATTTTCTAGGAAACTGGGATGCCTAGAACTTTTTATGTAACCGCAACAAAAGAAAATCATGCAAGATTACAAAAGTTGCTTTAGTAAGCGTTACTAAATATTGTTTAGTAAACATACTAATGATTTTTAGGGCGTTTCCTAAAGAATTGTCTGAAAATTTACTAAATATTATTTAGTAAACTTATTAACGATCATTTAGGAAGTTTTCCAAAGAATTTTTTGTACATTTACTAAATGTTGTTTAGTAAATTTATGAACGATTTTTAAGGATATTTCTCAAATTAGTTTTGGTAAATTTACTAAATAATGTTTAATAAAGTAACTAGCTATTGTTTAGGGAATTTATTAAAGAATTTTTCGTAAATTCACTACGTATTATTTAGTAAACGTACTAACTGTTGTTTAGTGCGCTTACTAAACAATATTTTGCAAATTTTCTAATATTTTTTTAGTAAACTTACAAAGAATTTTTTAGTGTATTTACTAAGAATATTTTTGCAAATTTGCGACAGATTTTACAGTATATTTACAGCAATTTTTTTTAGTATTGCACTCAAAATTTTTATGTACTTTAGCGAAATATTTCTGGTAACTTTATTAAGGTATCGTCAGAAAAATTCTTAGTATTCAAATCTGACTTTTCGGTAGTGTACTTAAAGCAGTTTTTGTATTCACGCAGGAAAAGTTAACTGTGCAAGCAACTGTGCAAGAGTTAATGCAGTAATTTGTTATTTATTTTTTTTTTATTTTATCTAACATTTTATTTATACTTATCAAAAGTTATATGTAACTATAAAAATTTTGCAGTGGCTTAATAGTGGTTTATAGCTGTATTCCATTTTTTAACTAAAAGTTATATTGATTAAAGTTGTTGTTACGGTATTCTTTCAGAATGAAGTTGCATTTTTACTTTTTTAAAAATATGTTGAAAGGTGTTTTCGTCATGTATCAAAATATTTTTATGCAAAATAAGCAATATGGCCTGACATGTGTTTCAGTATTACCACAGCAATTTCCATGAATATCTGTATGTTATGCATGAGAAATCTGACAAAAGTTTCATTTTATGTATTTAAATAGGCAAATAATTTCGATTTAAAATGAACATTATAGCAATGGAACTAAATGAGTAGATAAGTATAACAGTTTTCAGTTAAATTAAAAAAATAAAGTCCAAAAGAAACAATTTAAATAAAGTATCATTAGTAAGTTTATAAAATATATTTAACATTTAAATAGAATTTCGATGTAATTGAGGCAAATAAAATTTACAATTTTTTAGGACTACAGGCCGTATTTATAAGTAAGCACTGTGCCTCATATAATACTATACATGATTTGAAAACCTGCATATAATTAGAAATACTTTCTGTTCGTTTTCTCTAAATATGCTTATAAACTAGAAGTAGAAATACAGTAGTCTTGCAATTTTTTTCTTTTGACATTTTCTTTATGGAGTTTTTTAAAATTCTCAACTGATAAGAATTTCATTAACAAGTATCTTCTATATATTTGAAACATTGAACAGTAACTGATTCTATGTCAGAAAAACAGTTGTGACATCTGAAAAAAAATTAATTTCTTTCCCTAAATTTCTCATTCAAGGAAATGTTTTTTTTTTTTTTTTTTTTTTTTTTTTTTTTTTTTTTTTTAAATCTCTTATTCGTATTTTTTATGAATGCGCTATACAGTTATCAGTGATCAATAGGATTCTTCTTCCTTTGATATGTCTCTTTTTTAGACTTATACTCCATTAACGTACACAACACATTTTTTAATACTTTATCTTCTGGTGAGGTATGTTTTAAATTTAATTATTAAAAAGAAAAATTAAATTATTGATAGGTCACACTTTTGAAACTTCAAATTTGCTTAAAGATACATAAAAATGGATGTGGGAATTTAGTATGATTCTACTGTGGTTACTTCAATAAGAAATATTAGAATCCAAGTAGCATCTATAAGTAGAATCTCTAACTAAAATTGTTACATATACAACAGAGATGACATACACACCTTAACATATCGCTCACCCGCAAAAAAAGGACACATTTAGACGAAAATAAATTTCACATAGGCAAAAAAACATTTGCCTTTTTTTTTTTTTTTTTTTTTTTTTTTTTTTTGGTAACATGAAATTATAGCACTTAACTCAGCTCGCAGGAAAGTAAACGTGCATAAAAGCATAAAACACTTAAAAATGAAGTTTTATAACGAGGTTTGGAAGGTTGAGCAGTTTTACCTCCGCACACAAACCACCTCTCCTATGTTGTGATAAATGGACATATAGCGTAAGAAAGTAATTTTCTGCATATCTACACGTATTAAAATGTTTGTGTAGTAAGTCGCACCTATAACACAACTATTAGTGGAATAATATTCAAAATGAGTTTGTGCGAGATTTGTCACTTTTCTTGCGATTGAACGACATGAATGTATTCAAAAATGCATCTTGGACATATCAACAATAATTGTGAGCTGATTTTACATTTTTAAGTACGTAGTAGTATTTGATGATAGAGATGTCTAAACAGACTTTCTGAAAGAATAAAATAAATGGAAACAAAAAGGAAGCTATATTTCTTTAGAAAGCATTATGAGCTGTCAGTTTATTATAAATGCTTCATGCATACTTGTACAACCAATAAGTGTAATATCATTAAATGACAAAATTCATTGAAATATGAACAAATTTTATTTCTAAACAACAAATTAATGCATTCATTACAATAACAAGAACATATTTGCAAACATTTTTTTTAATGTGACACATTTTACAAATCTTACATAATTTGTATATTTATGTAATTGGAATTCCTCATGCAAGAATTTAGTCGGTACTATCTGCAAAAACAGCATGCATTTTAAACTCAGTGTTGAATATTGAATAACACATCAATTAAAAAATATACGAAGTAATACGAAATAAACAAAACGCAGCATCAAAAAATCTAATTCTCCTATGAGAACTTGGCTCTCTTATTTTTCAATTCCTGTACATATAATTGTTGAGTATCCCACAATTGGATGTGGGAGTAGTGCTTCTGGTTCCTCATCTGACTTAACCAAACCTTCACTGTCAAGATGGCTCACAATATATTTAATTCTAATTTCTGTTTCCTCCTGCACCTAAAGAAGAAATTGAATGTTAACATAAAAAGTTAAATAAATATACTATTATAGAAAAGTCAGTATTCATCTTCGTACTGAATAATTGAATGTCAACAATGGGACCCGTCAAACTTGAAGGCAAACATCTTAAAGACATTGAAGAAAGAAGTTTATCACTTTAATATATTAGAATTTTTTCAAAAATAATTATTAAAAAAGGAGAAAATTTATGCAAATAAATTTTTAAATCCAAACTGTTGACCGACACTTGAGACATGCAGAAATATACTTTTTCTCATTCAAGACTTTTTTATTTGCTGATATAACATCAAGAAATCGTAAATTACTGTCATTATTCACCTCTAATTTCATACAAAATGTATTTGTAGAACCATATGATAAAGAAAAAGTCGTATTTTAAAAATTTTGACATGCTTGTCATTTATTAAATAAAAATATAAAATCTGTCGGCACATGGTACAATAACACATAAGAAATATTAAATCTGCTTTATGAATGCTAAATATGTAGCATTAAAACTGCTCAACTGGTACAAAAAGAATGTCCTTAAGGCATTCATGATATTGAAATTGTGGATTAGAAAATTCCCCAACATTTTTGAGTGTCATTGTCTTTTGACAGCATGTCTAAATAATTAGACTATACTCGGACACAATCTACCTTCTTATTCAATAAATAATGCTTATAGGCATGTTTTGAAAAGCAAATGCTAGAAGTAATTTCAAATCGCATTATTTAAATTAAATGTAGTTCAATAATACATTTATGCCATGGAAGTATTTTTTTCAAATTTTAAATGAATTTCTCAGAAAAAAAAAACAAAAAAAAAAGAAACTTTAAGATAGTGCAAACAAAATTCAGCTTGCACCTTTTCTTGGTGAAAAATATGGTTAAAGAATCATGTTTTTTTTACATAAAAAAAATCTGATTTTTATGATCCCCTCCCCCTCCAGAAGTAAAAACCAGAAACTATTAGGTTCCCAAACCATTAAATCCCTAATTACTAACATAAAACATGTTTTAAAGCTTTCATTATAATTTTTAGTGATTACAATAATTATAAAAACTGTTATCATTTACATTAGTTAGTAGTATACAATGTTATATATATAAATATTTTGTAATAATTATGTAAAACCATATTAAATACAACTAATATTGACATGCATTAAAATTATTCACTGCGTTTATTATTAAATTGTTAAAACTATATATAAAATTAATTATGAATTTATTATCTAAGAAAACAATACCTATTTTTATGTTTTAATTGCTAAGATAATAATTTAGTATTCATTCTACAAAGAAAACGTAGCCATGTGTTAATTCCCCAAAAAAGGCACTAGTTTTTAACAAAAGACATTGTTTCTTGAGAAAAGAAATTTGCAATCTCTTTATTAATAAAATAAGAAAAAAATACACAATATTTTAATATAATAAATAAGGTAACATTATCTTTTAATGTTAATGATTTACAAAAAAGACAACATGATTTATCAAAATCCTGTTTTTACTAAATAAAGTTCTATATTTTTATAAAGTGTTCGGCACGCAGATTTAGAAATAATGCATTATGCAAGAATTTGTTGTTAAATGATCTCTGGTTACTACAAAAGGTGAATTTCCCTATTTTTTTCTAATGAAAGTAAATTTTGAAAATTTTAAAAGAAGCAGGTTGTTGCAAAGCTTCAATATGACCTAGAGGGACCAATAAGTAAATTACAGAACTAATAAAAAGTGCACTTAAATAAAATTTCATTAGTTAATATCACAAATAACAATGAAAAATCTTTCAGACCGTTTTGCATTTGTATTTAGAAAAACTGATGCTAATTGCTTAAATGTAAACTTGTACACAAAATATTTTTTGATAAAAACATTCATTCAACCGCAACCGAAGAGGTTTTTTTCGATATTTAACATTTTTATACCAATTAGTTCTTTTTCTCTTATATATTTCTTTAATAAAGTTTTTGAGCAGCTATCACTTTGTTTAACCTTCATTAGTCCCAATTTGCTATAAATTTGTAATTGCAAAAGCAGGCTGAGAAAATAACATTCTGCCAAGGCGTACCTTTTTTTTTACTTGGATAAATTTAATATATACTTGCTATGCTTATTTTATATAAAATATGAATGACTTTATTAGTTAAATAAATTACAATACAGCACATTTTGTTCGATTTAAGTACCAGTTTTAACTGAAATGATTTTATGCCAGATAAATTATTTCGTTTTACAAAACTATTTTATTTAATATTTTACAATCTAAGTTTTAGCTGGGAAATTATTTATAGCACTTTTTGTATTGTTCATTCATAAAGCAAAATATCTACAGAAACTTTTGAAATTATGTCCATTTTAAATTTTTATACTTTATCTAATTTTTAACATTTATAAAAATTATGATTTTAATCAATTATTTAAAAAAATCATCTAATTGAAAACACCATTTAATCATTGATAAGTAATTGGATTAAAATTTTTGATACTCAAAATAAATAATTAATTATATTTAAATTTATACAGAATGGTATTTATCTTTAAAATAATAGTACAAAATATAGTCTGAGTATAATCCATTAATATATATATTACACAGAAGATAATTAGTTGCTTTCTAATATGCTAAAAGGGTATTTTGAAAGATAATTGAAATGCATGTCATAGAAAAACAAACATACTTACATCTTGTAAGAAGTAGGATCATTATTCTTTAAAATTTGCAGGGATCAGTTGAATTCCGTGAGTAGTTAATTATTTTGATTGTCAGTTTCTTCTAGCAATTGTTTTCTAAATTTCTCTGCTTAATGTTTCTATACATCACTCATAACAACTCTTATTATTTTTCGGCGGATCTAAATAAAAAAAAAAGTTGAAAATGAAAACACAAATTGACATAAAATAAGAATATATTTGAACATAGGGGTTATGCATATATAACGTTATCAGCTTTTTGGAAGTTTTGGACTCTCCAATTTCCATATCATACGCTAAATCTCGAGTCCGCCCCCCGCTCAACCACCACCACCCTTATAATGATAAAGTTATCACTGCGGATTTTTTTTTTTTTTTTTTAGAATTTATTTCTTTTTTTGGAGTGATATACAAAACTGGTTACACTTTTTTTTAGCATATTTATTTATGTAAATAAAGAGAAGTAATTGAACATTACTTTCTATTAAAATACACTTTAAAAAATAGTTACCATTTAAAAGTATTTTATAATAGTGTTTTTTTAGATAAAGCATTCAACAGTAATATTGTCTGGTTTAACTTTTCCTGCACGGAAAATGGGCAAGGGGGATAGAAATTCTAATCTACAAAGTAAGAAGAAAACATTCTTTTGCTTTCATTTGTTTATTAGTGAACAAAAGCTTCAATACAAATATTCTTCACATATAATTTCTCGAACAGTGATTATATATGTATACATATGACATAAGAATATGGATGCCAAACGTGGAGGTATTCTTCATTTCAAAATTAGATAATTTTATAATAATTTAGCGATTTTAATAATAACTTTATATTTTCATAATTATAGATAACAGACTCAAAAGGGATAACATGCTATTTTGAAACAAAGATTGTTACAAATAAAAAGAGAAAATTTTTGTGGGATGAAAAAGTGATATTGGCATCAAAAAGACCAAACTTCTCCTCGTAGAGATATCTTATGATATCGTGTGCCAGACCTCCCCCTCCCTTCCTTCCTTAAATGATAACGTTATATTTGCCAAGCCCCATAGTTACAATAATCCCGGAACAAAGTCCGATTATGCTATCCAAGCTTATTATGATATGTTTGGTATTAAAAAGGATGTACGTAACTGTTTATTTACAGGAACTCACAAAAGAATTGATTGTCATATTCCTTTAGGTTTTGCACTTAATTTTTCATGTGTAATCCTAGTTTATCAACTTAAAATTTTAGCACAAAACGCTTCTTTTTCGAAGAAAACACAAAGTTTATTCGCAAAATATGAAAAAACACATCACAACACTTTTAACAATCTCTAAAGTGGAGAGTGGGGTGGAATGGGACAGTGATAACAATTGGACAGTAGGTTTTTCTCTTTATGTATCATTCTAAATACTTCATCAATCACACACTAAATAAAGCAATTGTACGCCAATCTTCAGTTGAAAAAGTGCTGATCAACATAAGCTTGCAATCGCATAAAGAAAAAGATAATTTCAAGAATCAATTGTAAATTTACTTCATATACTTTAAGATTTTCGCCTATTAATGACTTGATTATGAGTAGATGTAATAATGTCTATGGAACATTATACTGTATGTTATGAATAATTTAAACAATGCCAAAAAGCAGCTTTTTTTGTTTATGCAAGTTGCAGCAAATAAAAAAATCCCTGTCGGCTGGGCCTCTAGGCGGAGGTAGATTTCGAAGAGTGCTCAATTCAACAAAAAAAAAATATATATGATTAGAGATAAACCCAGTTTAATAACTTCATTTGGCCGTTTATGAAAAATTTTTAATTTCATTTTTCTTCAAAAACTGGTTTTATCAGAATCATCTTAAGAAAAATTCAGCTCAAATGCCCGTTTTGACAACATATTTTGAAATAGATTCTGAATTTATTAAAAAAATCTACCAAAACAGTACATTATACAGCTCCTAAATAACAAAAAACTGTCAGTTGAATGCATTTGAGCAAAAAATTGAATTTAAAAATGAGTCATAAAATAACCTATTTGTTGTTTGAATACATATTTAATTCTTTATTCATGATTGCTCGGAAAATTTTGTGCGAAATACTCACTTTGACAGCATTTTAAAAAATATATTCTATCTTTATCAAAAAACTGGCCAATGCGTCACAGTATATAGTTCCTAAATAAGAGGATCTGTAAATTGGATGCGTTTGAGAGCGAAAATGGATTTTAAAACGAGTCATAAAAATGCAGTTTGCTATATGAAAACTTCCTTAAATTTTCAAATCACAAAGACTTCGTGAAATTCTGTTCAAAATACCCTTTTTGGTAGCCTTTTTTAAAATATATTCTGTCTTTATCAAAAAACCGATCAATGCATCACATTATATAGTTCCTAAATAAGAGGATCTGTAAATTGATGCATTTGAGAGCAAAAATGGATTTAAAAACGAGTCAGAAAAAAACGCAATTTCTTATTTGAACACTTCCTTAAATTTTCAGTCACAATGATTTCGGAAAATTCTGTTCAAAATACCCTTTTTGGTAGCCTTTTTTGAAATATATTCCGTCTTTATCAAAAAACTGACCAATGAATCACATTATATAGTTCCTAAATAAGAGGATCTGTAAATTGGATGCGTTTGAGAACAAAAATGGATTTAAAAACGAGTCAGAAAAAAACGCAATTTCTTATTTGAATACTTCCTTCAATTTTCTGTCCGGATGACTTTCGGAAATTCTGCTCAAAATACCCTTTTTGGTAGCCTTTTTTGAAATATATTCTGTCTTTATCAGAAAATTGACCAATGCGTCACTTTATACAGTTTCTAAATAAGAGGATCTACCATTTGGATGCGTTTAGAATCAAAAATGAATTTAAAAATGAGTCAGAATATAAGCAGTTTGGATTTGAGGTTTATTTTCTCCAACTCTTATTTTTATTTAATTTCTTTTTGCTATACGAATTGATCCTATGAAAAACTTGTCAATATAAAAATGTAGATATTTTTGAGAAGATGTAAAATAAATTTAATCAGATTTGATATCTTAAAAATTGACGGAGTTATGGATTTTTCTCTTTTTTCAGCAACCTTTTTCTTTTCGTTTTTAATTTTTTCCGTCGGTAAAAGTTGGTCCTATCAAAAACTTGTAAATACAAAAGTTTTAGATAATTTTAAGAACATTTATAAAAAATTTAGTTGGACTTGATATCTTGAAAATTGACGAAGTTATGAATTTTTTTCTCTCAAAATCCCTGTTTTTTTCGCCCCTTGAGCCCACTTCTAAATTTATCAAAAATCTGTCATGCATATACTTTTGGCCCATTTTTAAGAAGTAACATAAACTTTAAACCGATTCGATATTTACTTTAATTAAGAAGTTATGGCGTTTTTTCGGTTTTCACAAAAACGCCCCCTATTCCGACCCCCTTGGTCCGATTTTGCCCATTAACGAACTTAGCCAAGATTTTATTCCCTTTGATTTTATGTACAAGTTTGGAGGAGATTGGTGAAAAATTATAGAAGTTATCGTGTTCATAAAAAAGTGAGATATATAGATATATATATATATATATAAACTGGTGCGATTGCTATAGGTAGTATTTCTTACGAAATCTACCTAAAAGAGTAGAGGGAGGAATAAGACATGTCTAATTCCTTCTTTTTAATATGATTAATTTTAATTACTAACATGCAAATATTTTTAGTGGGTAGTATATTAATTATAACATTATAAATATAGTAATTTCCTTCAAGTCGTAAATGAATTGAACTGGTAAATTTTTATGTGACCTCTGATCACAATATGAATTTTCCTTTTATTGATGAAGATACTGTGATTTGATGTTGTGAAACTGTTATTAAAAATGTCCAATATTTGCTATTTTGTATATCTACCTGACACTAGACTATTTGTGTCTTATGGCTTCGTTTTAAGGGTGCCCCATACCTCCCCTAATAGTGGGGAAGTATTGGTCACATTTTAAAACTTACAATTTCTTTAATTATAAAATAGTTTCTGCAAATTATGTTTCTATATTGTTCAAGGACATTAGAAAGTGCTTTATTTTGCATTCTATAAATTTAAATTTTTGTGTCAAACAAAGTTGATTTTCTTATTTTATGAAAATACCCCATTCCTCCTCACTCTCCCCCACAGAAGATTATAGAAGAAATACACTGGAGCACATCCTTAGCACCTATTTTCACCCGCCCCCTACTCGCACTGGCTGATTTAACATGAAACAATGTTTGTACAATCATGACCACCACGTAGTAGTTGTGTATAAAAATCTTGCCAAAAAAGTAGCACTTCATGCCAAGAAAATGAGACAAGTTTAAATTTTCGAATTTTGATCTAGTGTTTTTAAAATTTCACTTTATTCGTTAGCCGATAATATCTTGAATTTTCACAAATCTAAAAAATTCAGCTCTCTTAACTCTCTTAAACTACTCTCGTTATAGTTTAATTTTGATTCGTTTGGTTTCTTAGTAGAATTGTTAGAGACATCTAAATGAAAGAGTTTTTATTATAATAGGTTTTTATATAAAGTTTAGTGCATAAATATAATTTTATGAGTCAATCAACACTTTTCTTCATTCTACGATCAAGCGGTCTCGAGTACCGATCATATTATTTTTGGAACAATTTTTGTCTAAACAGTTAGCGGTTAACTGCAATTTACCATCTCCCAGACTGCTATATTTTAGGTTTAATTTATAATTTTCTGTTTGACTATAAAAATACTAGGGAAGTTTATTAATGCTTTTACATAACACATTCGTTTCAGGAGAAATGGGCTCTCGAAAGAAATACGCACTGCGCACTTTGCCTCATTACTGCGTACTTTTACCCTACCGATGGGGCAAAGATATGCAAAACAATACTTTTTTAAAAATTACTATTTGGCTGCATATTGATTGATCGTGACTCATTCCTAAGGTTCTAATGTAATATTTTTATCATTCGTTACATAACTTTAGACCAATGTGTTCATTAAAAATAAAAATTTATGGAAGTGCATATCTTTTCTCCCCCTACCTACTCTACATGCTATAAAAATTGAAATCTTCTAACTGAGGATGTAATTGTTTTTGCAAGTTACTTCTTGTTGAAATATTAAATCACCCGTTGATCATGTATGAAAAGCTTAAAGTGTATTAGACATAATTTCTCTTCTAATGGACATTTTTATATGCATTTTATTTTAACGTTAATAAAAATCATATTTACTTGGAAACTATTTGAACAATAGATTTTTGGGTTGTATAAAGGGTACCGACAAATACTGTGAAAGCTGAATATTGCAGTGGTCGGTGAAATTTAACAGGAGTTAAGGATTAAGATTCAAAACAAAAGCGTTTCATGAAACAAGAATATTGGTTATTAGTTGGAACAAGAATATTGGTTATTACAAGAATAGAGAAGAATGGAGTGGTGTGGGACACTTTTTACAAAAGTAAGAAAATAAACTTTGTTTGACACAAAAACTAAAATTTCAATTTATAGAGTGCAAGGTTAAACACTTTTTAATCTCCCTGAACAATATATAAACATAACATGAAAAAGGTGTTTTATAATTAAAGAAATTGTAAGTTTCTAAATATTTCCCATACTTCTCCACTGACAGGGAGATATGAGACAGTAATAAAACAAACCTATAAGGCACAAATAGTCTAGCGTGGAGGAAAAGTATTACAGCTGTGCATAAACGAGTCACTAATGTGCAAAAAGTATAAAAAGTATATGAAGCAAATTTACTTTTGATTCCTGAAATAATCTTTTGATTTACACAATTGCAAGCTTATATAGATCAGAACATTTTCCAACTGAAAATTTGGCTACTATTACTTCATCTTGTGTACCTTTGGATGAAATGGTAAAAATGAGAAATAAAGAGGAAATCCTATTGTCCCATTCCTCCCACAGTCCCACTCCTCCCTACTCTTTCCTCATCCATCTACTTTTAAACACAAATACACCTACGTTCCATATTAAAAAATTAGAAAAGGAAAAGGTAGTTTAAAAGCTTATATTAATTAAGTAGATATTATATTTTATACAATAGCTAACTTAGAAAAAATATAAAGTTTTCCAAAATGTAATTGTGTAATGCGTTGTATTCAACTTAAACATTATAGCAAAGCCACTACACTATTTTGAGATTTTAACATTTGTATTTCCAACTGTTTTGTATTTTTAGTAGTATTATTAAACTCTCCGAAACGACTTGATATATTACTTATAGTAATTTCGTTACAAATATGAAAGAAACTATACTGCAGGCTGAAAGTTTAAAAGAATTTAAAAATATAGCTTCAGAACTGACATTTGATGTTTGTTTGTTTGGAGGGGGGGATTTTTGAGACTTATAGCGGCTGAGCTGTTGTCTCGAATGATCCAAAGTCAGAAAACACATCAACAAACAAGATCGAGAGAGAGATTAGAAACGATCAATACTATGTAGGAATTTAAGAGTTGATATCTGAAAAGATTCAGAATTGCAAAATTCCTTGGAGAACTCAATGAAAGAGCGAAAACAAGCTGTGCTCAGCGTGGAAGGATCCCAACACAGATTACGATGCAATTGATATTTTCGACAGGAAAAAAGAATATGCTCTAGGGAGTCAGAAACATGGCACCTGCTACATCTGTCTTCATTCGTCAGACCGAAACGAGAAAGAATGGCAGGGGTGATCAACATCTTGGTTAAAAGACGCGAAATGATGACATCATCTCTACGATTCGACGCCCAAGTGTACGTCTGCTTGACCAGAGGGATATTGCCATGAGAACTAATATATTTGCTCGATCTGTACTGTTGGTTGAGAGTATTATAGATTTCATTCTTTCTATACTGGATGAGGTCCTCTGGTGAAATCCAATTCAGCAAAACGTCAGTGTCACTTACGCCTTTAGCGAGACTATCTGCTTTTTCGTTGAGGTGAATTCCACGATGACCTGGTACCCAGCAAACCCAGAAACTCGGAGAATGCGAAGCAATCCTTTGAATCTTGTTAGACAGCCACAAAATGACTCTAGGAGACTTGAGAGAGACAGATTGAAGGGCGGTGAGTACCGATAGGCTGTCAGTAAGTAGAAGAATGGGGCGCCCCAAGGAGACCAGTTCGTCTAAAGCCGTACCCATGGCCAAAGCCTCAGCAGTAAAGATGGAGTTAATATTGGGAATTCTGTAGTAGAACTGAGAGGTATCCGAGCACCCAGCGATGGAAGTAATAGCTGAGACTTTGGACGCATCGGTGGCAATGACCTGCCAGCTGCTGGAGAAATTTTGCATGAAGTCCTGAAATAGCGGGACGATGACGCTGCCATCAAGTTCCTTATTCTGGAAAGGGAGGTCTTCTAAGTGGAGTTGCACAACTTCCTGCCTGCTCGGGAGAGGCATCTGGAAGGGAATCAAATGTTCAAAGCGACCGTCAATCTCTTCTAATATGGAAGCAATGCCGGGGATGCTTTCCACCAAGCAAAACATGTTGCCCTCTTGAAAATCCCAGAGGGGAGACTTGCTGCCTAAAGAGCAATGCTTAATCCAGAAGCCAAACGCCAAAGAGTTGATTCTATCAGCCAGCAGGGGGGAGCCAGCGTGCTGTCGAAGAATAATATTTGGTACCCATTTCGGGAGGCCGAGAGCCGTCCTGAGGGCAGTAGTCTGCAACACTTCGAGTTTCTTTAAAATGGATTCACAAGCCGATAACAGAGTGGCCGCGCCATATTCTATAATACTCCGGATGGAGGAGTTAGCCAGCGTGAGAAGATGATAGGATCGGGCTCCATAACGAGTATTGCAGAGGGCCTTGAGGATATTGATTCGGTTAAAAACTTTCTTCCGGATGTATTCTGAGTGTTTGCGAAAACCCCCGCGCCTTGTAATATAAAAACCTAGAAACTTTAATTCGTCGCACCACTCAATCAGACCTCCATTGATGCTAAAATCGAAGTCACAGTCTCCACGTCTTCTAGAGAGGTTGATGGCGTGACATTTATCTGGGCGTATGGACATCTTCCAATATCGGCACCATTGAGCTATTAAACGAAGGGCTTCTTGGAGTTTAGTTTGGCATAAGAGTAATGAGGTGTCAGCACAATAAATGAAGATGTCATCAGCGTACAGCAAGTACTTGACTCCAAGACCATCCAAAACTTCAAAGAAGTTGTGCATGAAGATGGAGAACAAGATAGGACTTAGAACCGCCCCCTGGGGCACCCCTCTTCCAAGGTTGCGATTTGAAGAAAAAATTCCTCTCCAAAACACCTTGATGCTTCTATTCTGCAGGAAACGGTGAAGCCAGCGAAGGATCAACCCTGTAATGCCAATTTGTGCGCACTTCAAGATGAGGCCGTCCACATAAACAGAGTCGTATGCAGCCTGCACGTCTAAAGATATCCCCAAAATGAATTTCTTATCCTTCTTTGCACGAACGGTGTCAAGATGTAGCATCTGCAGAGCGGTCTGGCTATCCCGGAATGGCTGGAAGCCAAGGTGCCTATGATGGAGGATGTTATTTTGGAGTAAGTAGTTACTAATGCGATTTGCAATCATGCGTTCACAAATCTTGCACATCACGGAGGTCAGAGCAATCGGGCGATATGAGGCAACATCTTTTTTAGATTTCCCAGGCTTCAAAATAGGGATGATGACAGCAGATGTCCAATTTAGAGGAATTTCACCGGAGCGCCAGATTTCATTATAAATTTGAAGTAGGTGCATCATAGACTGCTCATTCAAACCCTTAAAGAAGGCAGCACTAATCTTATCTTCACCAGGGGATGAGGATTTGGTGCGGCGGATAGCTTCCTTTAATTCGATGATCTCGAAGGGACGATTTAATTGGGTACATTCTTCTCCACCATAATCCAACGGAATTGGCTCATGAACTACGTCTTCGCTATAGTGGTCAGCCAAGATTTCAGCCTGAGAAACAGCATCGGAGATCAGAGTCCCATCCTGGGTGAGGCAAAAATGGGCATCAGGGGGAGAACAAGAGCGATTTTTTATCTTCTTAAAAACTTTGTATAAGATGCGAGGGTCATGTGCGTTCTTGCAGGCCGAATCCCAAAAATGAAGCTTGGCATCCTTGATGACTTGCCGGAGTTTCGCAGCCACCTTCTTATACCTCATCCAGTAGTCCATGGACACGAGTTGACGAGCTTTCCGCAGCAAAAAATTCTTTTGTTTGTAAAGGTTGTTGCACCTGGCTGACCACCAGGCAGGAGTACCTTTAGGATGCGGAGTATTAGATATCTTATGATTTCGCATGAGGTTCTGTACTAAATTAATGAAGGAAGTGTAGTCAGCACTTGGCTGGGAGGCGAGAATGGTATTAGCTTCTTGACAGATTCGGTGCCATCTAAAACGAGAAAACTGAGGATTAACAGGAGGCGAAAGAGTAACAGTGATGGAGACGGGAAGATGATCACTGTCGAACGGATCATCTACAACATGGATAGAAGAGCAGGCTAAAAGGTCAGCAGAGCATAACGACAAGTCCAGGAGGGAACAAACTCCCCCGGGAGAAATATGGGTTGGCGACGTAGTATTTAGAAGGCAGAAAGAACTATCTGCCAGCCAATTGACAAAATCTTCACTGCCACTAGAGCGATAAGGAGCACCCCAAAGAGGGTGGTGCAAGTTAAAGTCCCCCAAGATGAAGGAGGGACCCGTAACAGCTTGACACACCTTGACCAAATCATTAGTTACCCTGCCAGAGTTAGAGTAAATGTTAATAAGGTTAATGGATGAGCTGCCTTGAAGAAAACAAACACCCATGATTTCATTAGTGAAAATGAGAGAAGTGAAGTCGAGAAGGAAAGAGGACAATGTTGAATTAACAGCAATAATTAAGCCACCACCTCGGCGGTCAGTTCTGTCTAAACGGTAAACTATTTTACCAGGGATGTTAAAAGTCTTGTCAGAAGTAAGGTAAGTCTCTTGGAGGACCAACACGTCAGCGGTGGTGAAAGGGGAACAATTTAGCCAGGCTGTTTTATTACTGACAGACCTGCAATTCCAATGGAGCAAATTTAGACCCATGGGGAAAAAACACAAAAAAAAGATAAACACAGCTAAAAATATACTGTGAAAATAAGCCCAACCCAGGTGAAATACAGTTCGTATCCACCAATAAAAAGAATAAAAACCTTGTAAAAACAGGAAAGTTTCATCATCTTGAACTTCCACCCTGATTCGGGCGTTTCCGTCTTTCGGGCGAGCTGTCGCTTAACTTGGCTAAGACATTCATGATCATGGTGGATAAGGTGGTAATAGCCTCGATGATTTTTTCTGTTTGCTGATTGGACTGATTTAGTATGATTTTAAGCATGGCGTTAGTTCTATTTTCAAATATTTTTTGAATTTGATCTAAGTCTGTATTTTGTGAGCTTGCTGCTCTGGCATACGAAGTTGGTTCAGTTTTTTGCTTAAATTGACGTCTCGCGTCAATGAATGAAAGGAAATTTCTACATTTAAACTTAAGCAGTTCAACCTCCTTGAGGCGATGGGAGCACTGACGATAGTCCGCGCGATGTTCTTGGCCGCAATTGCAGCATTTCATGGGCTCTTGACATTGCCCCGTATGCTGAAAACCACATGTTACACATAGTTGATCGGTAGGACATTTCGTAGTAGCGTGGTTAAACTTAAAGCACTTTGTGCATTGTCTTGGCCGGTCAACAAATTGATTTATTTTTCTTATAGTCATCCACATTTTAATTTCAGGGGGGAGAGTGGTTCCCAAAATCGTAACAAGTACGGGAGAGACTAAGTTTTTGCTATCTTTGCGAATGAATCTTCGTAGTTCAAAAACATGAACGTTATTTGAGTCCAATCTTTCTTGTCCAATCTCTGAAAGAGGAATGTCAACGGGGACATTGAATAGTAAGAAACGATTGGTTATATTTTCAAAAATAATTCTGGAGGAAACGTCAGCTCCCAAAAAAGATGACACCTGACAGATATCGATAGCACAAGACACATCTTTAGTGCTGAAAATAATACTGCCAGTCCGGGTGTATCGAACGTTATCGATATTCTTGAAGTGTTCAATTTTGGACCTGATTTCGGTTTGAACAGCACGGGGATCGCGCTTAGGAACAGCATTAGTCGAATTACTAGATAAGAAAATATTAAAATTGATTCCGCCATTTTTTGCTGCCATTTGCAGCAGAGAATCATTCGGTGCTAATAACCGAGCCACATTTTGATTATTTTTATCAAATTCCAGAATGCCATCTTGGGAGTCTAGCATTTCAACATTTACGGGCGTTGCATCAGCAATATTATCTTGAACAACCTTTAATATAGTATGCGACATGATAGAAAGCAGGCTGACAACTCAGCTTTAGGTATCCAATGTCAAAGTCAAAATATAAACAAAACACGAACAAGTCGAAAATTTACTACAAAGAAAAGAAAAAATCGCTTACCTCAATGCGAAAAGACAAAACGAATTAAGAAAATAGAAAACAAACCACCAGAAACCCTTAAAAACCAACACTCTAGCCACTGACTCAAAAAAACCCGCCCCTCACACGTCGACCATGTGATAGATTAGTTCCTGACATTTGAGAAACTGCACAAATATGATAAACACCAACGTAAATAAAAGTTGTTTGATGGAGTGAAAAATATTTAGCTATCAGATATAAATAGGAAAATTAGCCATCAATGCCTGGCTAAGTCATGTTACATTTTAAATCAAAGTGAAACAGCCCTTACTGTGTTAATAACTAGGAATCAAGTAAAACAAAAATATAACAAAATTAGTTCATAAATAAGAAATATTTACTTACATCCTAACTTGAAATCCTTATCAACATTGGTTTCAACATGGATGTCTTTTACACTTCTGTTGCTGGGTGAATAGGCATTACGTCACCAATAAAAATCTTTCTGATTGGCTGACAGGTGAAACTAGAATATTTCATGTATTCGTACCAAGGCTAACTTATCATAATAACAAGGCTTGTCATTCCCTAAGTTTCCTTTGTCTGATGTACACGTGATCAAAATTCACGTTGTTAGCGCCCTCTGTCGCGCAAATATATTGTTCAGCAAGGCCACTTTATCATAATAATACGCCTTACAATCAGAAAAAAGTGTATGGGAGAAAAGGTCCGGAAAGTTGCGAACTCATAAACTGACTTTATACCGTAAGTATCGCCACCTGGTGCATATTACTAGTAATATTCTAATTGCATAGGAAAAATCAAACTATATTATTCACAATATTATAAAAAATATTTTTCAAATTCCACTAAAATATATACGTAAAAAATGCATTGAAAATGAAGAATTAAAAGTAAGAATTAATGGTACTTTATTAATGTAGAGTCATGGGCGTTATATATATGTATATATTTATATTTATATTTAAAGCTTAGTGTAATTTTCGGCTTCAGAAAGTATGATTTATTGCCAAATGATGTAAACAGTAATGAAAACAAACTTGTAAAATGTTTCGTTTGTCATTTAAGAATTTATATGAATATTATTATTGTTTTTATGTACAATTTACTTATGTTTTTGCATAAAAATAGAAAATTGGCTTTTTTATATGAAATATATTGTATAACTATTGCAAAACATTTCTTCTCTATGAGAACAGAAAATAGGATTCCAGAAAATATGTTGCCAAATTTCCTTTTCTCGCCAAGACCATTTTCTCTATTTGAGAAAGGTATTTTGGAAAAGTATCGATTTAATATTATATAAGGCAGTATTGGCTATTTTTCTGTAATATGTTCCGGTTTCGCATTTAAAGTTATCGGCAAATAAGCATTATTCTAGAACAATGCGATATTAAGTATACGGTTAAAAAATGAAATTAGTTTAGCGCCAACTATACTTGCTTAATGAGCCAATTGGCTGTAAGTTTAATTAAGAAAGAAGCGCCAAATAAAGACTTACACCACAAGCGTAGCACAAAAAGAATTTATTTTTGAGGATAAACTTTGAGATGTGTTTAGTTTAAGTGATTTATAAATTTCTTATAACTTTCATTTTTTTTAATGTTTATGATTTTTATCCGGTTTATACATATAGCTAACTATACAGGGAGACTAAAAAGAATTAAAATATAAGATCGGGGAATACTTTAAATTTTAGGTATGAGAACATGTTTTTAATCGAAAATATTGAGCGTAGCGTTTATTAGTCAGGTAGAAGAATGTATACGCACAACCAGACCGGGAGGCGGCAGCACAGACAATCATCTCATCGAGTTCACAGATGAAAATATAGGATTAGTTAAATCTCGGTTCCCATATTAAGACGCAATCGGTCTGCCAAATTATATCTCGGTGAAAACAGCTAAAACCCTATTTTAGTGGTTAACTCATAAGTTTACCATTGTGCTTTCCTGCACCCAAAAGTATAAAATCATGGAAGTTTGGGAGTAGGAAAAAAATCGTAAACTTATGAGTCATCTTCTAAAATTGGGTTTTTTATTTTCTACACAGATTTTCCTTGGCAGACCGATTGCGTTGTAATATGCTAATCAAGATCTAACTAGTCCTAGATTTTCATCCATGACCTCGATAAGGTGATTGTCTATGCTCCTGCTTCCCGGTCTAAATGAAATTATATACAAAAAAAATAACAAAAAACTGCCGAACTTTCGAAAATTGGAAAAATAACAAATCTCATTTGAAAAATACAAGCTTACAGCATATCGAAAAGAAAATGGAAAAGCATATATAGAAAACAAGGCCCGGGTGGAAAACAAATTGTAAAATTTATACATTTGTTACTTCAACAGAAGGCGCTAACAACGGGAAAATCACGAGGTTTCTGACCAAGTTTACTGGGACCACGAAAACTTAGCGATTGCCAAGTCTATTATTATGAAAGTGGCCTTGATGACTAGTAGTATGCACCAGATGGCGCTACATACGAGACAAAATCAGTTAATATGTTGGCAGCTATAGAGACAATTTCAACAATAGATTTTCTCCTGAATGCGAGGCCTGATTATGATAAGGGGGCCTTGATTCGTACTATGCGAGAGATAATATTATACCCTGTTTACAGATAAAATTTTAGTAAGCATGCAGATTTCTGTAGTTATACAAAAACTAGTTTTGTAGCTCTACAGATTTTTTTTTACAGTGTAGATGCCATATATGCAAATTTGTTTAACGCATAATGATTCATGTTACCCCTGAAAAGTCATTGTTTTTAAGGAAATTGGTTGTAATTGCCAGACAGCTTTCTATGATCAAAAGTTGTTGATACACAACACCCTTTACACCGTCATGCGTTCATTTATAACTACACTTTTCTTAATGGGATTGTCTTTTTTCATGTTATATCTCCCCGTTAAATTTTAACGTTTAAAATTCATATATCTTGCACTGTCATGCATGTATACAAAAAAAAAAAAAAAAAAAAAAAAAAAAAAAAAAAAAAAAAAACATTTTTAACATTCTTTAATTTAAAATGTTCTTTTCTCTTACACAATTGTTCTTTTTGATTATTCTCTATGAATCCTGAGTAAAAAAATGTATCTTTAACGAATTCTGTATCAATAAGTAAAAATATAATTACTTAAACAAGTAAATATTAATTTAGATTTAGCAATAATTGCACTAATGGTTTAATAATTTCATTAACAGCAGATTGCATTCCTGAGTTATATATTGAGAAATCGTAGAAAAGCACGTAGAGAAATACAATAGTACTTCTAAATATAACACTTAAAGTATTCTTAATTTAAAATTCACTTTTAATATCCAAAGGATTCATCAAATTAAAATTACAAATGTAGAAACATAGTAAAAAATACGTCTTTAAGCTATACATTAATTTCGCTCAATGCTCATAAGCGATAAGATACAGATCCAAAATTTTGATATAAAACTGGAAACCTGGACACTCGATTACATACCCGTCAGAAATTATTTGACATCGCAAATACCTGCATGTTCACACTGGCCGATGTAAAAAGATGTAAACTTCAATAAATCAAACTTAATAACTTTGTAAATTATTACAATGTCGATAAATATCGCTTATTTATTTGAGAAATTATTACACTTCAGCTCAAGCTACTTTATTATGTTGCTTTATTACTTTATTATGTAGAAAGTTGTAAATATCAATTAATTGCACTTAATAACTTTGGAAATAAATACAATGTCAATAAATATCACTTATTTATTTGAAGATTTATTATACTTCATCTCAGACTACTTCATTATGTTACTGTATTACGTTATTATGTAAAAATATGTAAATAGCGATAAATTGCACTTAGTAACTTTGGAAATAATTACAATGTCAATAAATATCGCTTATTTATTTGAAGAATTATTATACTTTATCTCAGGCTACTTTATTACGTTACTTTATTACTTTATTACTTTATTATGTAAAAAGATGTAAATAACAATAAATTGCACTTAATAACTTTGGAAATAAATATAATGTCAATAAATATCGCTTATTTATTTGAGAATTTATTATACTTCATATCAGGCTACTTTATTATGTTACTTTATTACTTTATTTTGTAAAAATGTGTAAATATAAAAAAATTGCACTTAATAACTTTGGAAATAATTGCAATGACAACAAATATCGCTTATTTAATTGAAGAAGTATTATTTCATCTCAAGCTACATTATTACGTAAAAGATGTAAATATCAATAAATCGCACTTAATAATTTGGGAAATAATTACAATGACAATAAGTATAGCTTATTTATTTGTAGAATTATTATACTTCATCGCTGGCTACTTTATTATGTTTAAATATTTTTTTATACAAAATTCCCTAGTGTTTGAAAATACTTAAAACTCGGCATTATAAGCCATTTATCTATGACATCTGGAATCATGATTTCATAAATGCATTCGTTGAACCTCGAAAATATTACAATTGAAAACTAAATCTTAATTCATTAAATTGTTAATACTGGTGCACTAAATACATTTGTTTCATTTCAAATGTATAAATAGATAAAATTTTAATACCAAATTGCGTTCATTAAAAGATAAATTACAAAGAAATAATATAATTTAGCAATACGAAAGTCATTATTAATGCACTCCGAATATTTCACTTTATCTTTTGCAAAATGGCACAGACTCATAAATGATGGAATACAAATAAATTCATTCGATATTGGGCAAATATTTAATTATTTAAAAAGTGAAGTTATCAAAAATTTAAAATTGATAACAGAGTTTTTATATTAATATTAAAGATTAATTGTATTCTTTTAAGAATATTTTGGTTTCATAAAAATATATTTTATAAATTTCTAAATGATATTGAATTTTTCAATTTAAAAGATATTTATCAAATATTTTTAAAATATTTTGTAGCACTAGATTTATAGACGAAATATTATTTTCTTATAAAATAATAAGAAATAATAAAATATGCGCAATTCAGAAATATTATAAATTTTAAAGCATACGGATTATCCTATTTAAAAATATCGGATAATTTTATAAATTAATATTCTAATCTTTATTTTTTTTTTTTATTTCTTATCTGAACTTTAGCTATTTTAAAAAGAAAAACAGCTTGCTGAGACAGCCTTTCAACAATCATTCTATTTTTGCGTATTCACGAAAGCCTTTACTTCTTCATAAAAGTATTTTAAAACTTAGTAAATATTTGTTTCGTTTATGCAAATCTGAATACTTTAGAAGTGCAAGGAACAAATATCAATATCGTTAAGTAAATTTATTTTCTTCTTAAAAAAGGTATATTTTGAAAACGAATAAATTTTTATTAAAGGAATTTAGAAAAAGTTTTCTTTATATACTTTTGATAGTTTTACTTTTCATTTTATTTTGTTTAATAAATCTTTTTTTATATAAAAGCTTCAAATGAAAAGTAATTTGCTAATGAGAATAGTTAGCGATTAATTTAGTAAATACATCACATTCACATTTATAGACTGGTTATTTATAGTCTGGATGAACTTTTCATGACTTAACTCTTTACCAGGTTCCTGTAAAGAACTCTCGGATTTTAAAATTTAATAACTCGGAACTGAGATTGATAGAAGAACGAAGCAAGTGGTATGTTTATCTTGAAATCCGTCAAAATATGATACAATCATATTTACAATATGATAGAATCATACATACCATATCATTCAAATTTAGTTACAATTTTTATCAGCAGGTGGCACTGTAATCACTGAGGACCCCCTAAACAAAGTATTCTGAAACACAGGAAGATTAACCTTCTTACTGGAACAAATGACTGAAGTCATCTAATCTTTGAAGCAGCGTAATTTTCTGATGTCCGAGTATCGACAGTTGAATAGCGTTCCTACTGCAAAGTGCAGTTTGCAAACATAGTCTAAAGTTGCAAAAGGTTCTGATCAGAAAAAATATTGCAAGCTTTTCAAAAAAATTCAGTGATCAGGCATTGTGGGGATTGGAGGAGTCTGCCGTCTTTTTATTTGACTCAGCGCCACCTTCGGGCAAATTTTTCAACTAATTTTGTAATTATTGTATCAAGTTTTTAGGGTTTTTAAAATAAGTTTACCACTAGTTTCCTATTTTTATCGAGTTTTCGAAATATTTAAGTTTAAAATCAGGGAATCCTTCGGTGGACACTCATTATTTTATACATACATTAAATTCGAGAAAAACAATCGAAATAGGCTTTTGGTACTTTCAAAACCATAAACTTTCTTAAAAATACAGCGTGTTATGTCCTTATTTACTTTGTGTTGATGACAATAACTTTTAGTAAACTAAAATATATTAAAATAAAAAATTTAATAGCCATTCTCACCTTCATTATAAATTTGATGATACCGAAAAAAGTCGTAGAAAGTGCTTTTAAACACGCACTTGATGCTCCACATATCGGATTGTAATTACCAGTTCTTACGATGCCATCGATTGCTTCAGCACACTCTTTTTCAAGAATTTTTTTTTTTTTTTTATGTTACAACATTCACACAAAATAACGCACATACCGTTTCATTTCAATTTTTTTTGCCTTGATTTTCCTCAAAGTCATTACCATCAACGCAATTTCAGTTAAAATTAAATAGCTTGTATTTCTGACTAAATAAGAGGTATGCAATCTGAACTTCCGAATTTTGCATCCTCTTGCTGCCTTCTATCACACCTATTTATTTGTTGTTCGAATTTTAACAGTTTGTATATTCGTTTAAAGAAAATGTACATTTTTATCAATTTCACTGAATTTTTCAGTTTCTTCACAATATATATATATATATATATATATCGAATGCTGATTTTTTAAACATATCTTATACAGAATCGGTAGATCCATGTAATACTTGAAAAAACACAGGATTTGGAAAGATTGAAAATCAAACGAAAGTGAATAATTAAAAGCAGAAAAATATGATACTTTTTTATAATAAATATAGTAATAATATTTTTTCTTAAATAATCGTATTTGTTATCTACACTTTATCAATCAGCATATAAAAAGTACGACGCAGAAAACTGCTTACTGTCTAAATGTTATTCGTTCTTCCTTTCTTTTCACACAAAAGACTTTAATTTTCCATGAAAGCGCCTTAAATATATGCAAGTATTTGTATCGGTTTATACAAATGTAAATGTATTAAGAATGAAATAGAACTTTTAAATAAGTCTAAGGAAAATTTCTTTTATAAGAAAAATTTCATTTTCATAAAGAATAAGAATTTAAATACATTTTAGTAAATTTCCTCCACAGACATACAGTGTATCAAAAAAATCATGGACCATTTTAAAATTCAATATAAAATGAAGTAATTGTCAGCACAGAAGTGCACCTTGGACATCTGAAGATAATGCGTTTTCTTCAAGCTAGTCAAAATAATTAATTACGAATTTTGATCATAGATTTTCTATTCATTTTTCTCTGATTTTTAGATTTATTTTGAAACATTTTAAAAGTCATTGTAAAATAACGACACAGAAATGAAATTCGTTATTCTATATTGATTTTTAAAACATGTCCATAATTGGACAATCTACATAGTTTTTTGCTTTAGAAAAATGTATCCTAAAAGCATTTTAAATAAATAAAGAAATCTACTTTTAGTAATTAAAATGATAATTTGTCTACATAGAACCTTTCTTGTTTAAAATCTGCAACAGTATTTTTTAGACAGTTTCTATATGACAAATCCTTTTTTATCATTTATTGCAAATTTTCAATATGCATACTTATTATAATAAATGATTGCGCTATAAATGATACTTATTGTCATTTATAGCACAAAGGTTTTATTTGCTATTTTAATATCTCTATTTCCGTAATACAACCAATTCTACAATTTTTTTCAGATAAAAAATAATTTTTTAATGGCTAGAAATATGCATTTAACGTAATATTATGTGTATTAGTAGCATATCACAAAAAAATTAAGATAACATACATTAACAAAAAAATAACAGTGTTATATACGCACAGAAAATTAAATACAGAATTTGTCAGGATATAATTGCGGTAAAACTATTCAATTCTAATTGGTGAGTCCAGAAATATCTATAAAAACAAAATAAAATGTTTATTATTCTATTGTACAGAGCATATTGTTATATGGAACAGAAGGTGGAAGAATTATGCAGATAGACAGAAAAAATAGTGGCAATGGAAATGGATGTCATAAGAAGATCATGACAGAATAGAAAGAATGCAAAATTAAAGAATCGAAGAAATGATGAAAAAAAAAAACCAATTAAATGATCTTCCAAAAACAATTCATACGGTATGGTCATGTTAAAATAAGGAATGATTAAGAACGACACAATAGAGCATTCATTATAAACAAGTTAAAAAAGAAAACGGGGAAGACACGAAATAACTGGATGGAAGATGTTAAGAATAGAAGTCTGGAGAAAGAATGACTACTTGACTGGATGAAATAGACCGGACTCTTGTAAATTTTTTGAATGATGACAAACGCCGTAAACGAAGTTTATATATATACATATGTATAATGTACAACATAAACAACAAATTTCTTTCTCAATAGCTCGTGGATTTCTAACTTCAGTTCGGCTACTGCAATTTCCACATTAAACAGATTTAGGCTTTCATAATTTTAACTGTCTAAAAGGTTGTTGGTTATATAGTAATAATGAAATGCATTGGCATGATTTCTATACAAAATTTGATGTGAAATTATACATAGATATTTATTTTTATGAAAAATGTCATTTTGTTGACGAAATTTGCAAATTAAGGCAAGCACGCGTGTGTGAAAACGCAAACTTTTTATTTTAGTCTCTGCGAATTTGCACAGGTAGGGTTATTATATTTGTTACCGTATGTTGATTATTCAACTTTATTTCATGTTTCTGAAATTTCCTTCCTTTATTTTTCGAATTTATGCAAAACTATAGTCTTTTATACGTACATCTGCTACGGAAACTAGACGGTATAATAATTGCAATTAACGTACCATATATTTTTAACATTTTTGCCACACTTCCTTTTTTAAGTTGTATAAGTTACAAAAAAAAAAAAAACACCGAAAAGTTAAAAGTATAATATTTGTAATTAACACATGATATAATCCTTTTATCAATTTTGCCGCACAACCATTTGTTTAAATTCTTACATAATATTTTCCAGCAAAATAAAACATTGAAAACTTTAAAGTATAATAATAGTAATAAACACATTCATTTCTTATTTTTCGGTTTACTTTTCGTCTGGTAGTGAATTTCTTATCACTTTTGCCGCCGAACCATTTATATAAGCTCGGAAAGTTCCTAAAATATAAAATATTACAATTTATATTTTATAGTTTTGATTGTGAACAGGAACTATTTTAAATGGTATTATTTTCCGTAAAATAGTATTTTAGTCCATATATCTTACGTAAAATACTATTTGTTTCTTTTATTTTTAAGTTCTTTAAAGATACATCTAAGTTTAAAAACTAATTCCCAACTTTTGTCAAATTCAGTTCTTTGTTGTCTTTCATTTTTGATTTCAATGAGAGTTTGATCCCCTCCTAATTCCGTACATCATAAAATGATTAAAGAAATCCGCAAACTTTTTGTTCTGCTTCAATTATTTTCAAGGTATAACATTTCCCTCTCAGATTTATTTGTTATTGTTTTCGGAAAAAAAGAATTTTTTAATTTAATTCTGCTACATTTCTATCGTTTTAATGTGGCCAAGAAAACAATTTACAGTGTTTTTTTAAAAGTTCATTTCCAAACAACACAATGGGTGTGTCAGATCATGAGATAAAGGAATTATGTAGAAGCTGTGGGACGGAAGTGCGATCACGATGGCATATTTGCATCGTGATCATGACGCAAAAAAAAAAACCAGTGTAAAAAGACTTTTAATTAACAACAAAAAAAAGAATATGGTAGACTTGATGTGCTGGGCTCGAATCCGATCGCGCCTATTGGCCTAATCGTTCGGAGTTTTCTGTGATTTTCTTCTAACCTTGTGTGAATACCGGTTAGGTTCTCTTATAAAAACCTCCATGGAGGGCATCCCAAAATTAGATATTGCCATTATAGTAAATACAATACAATACAATAGAATACAAGGCAAAAAAAGTAATCGAAATACTAAATATAAATGAAAAATATTACAGCTCATAACAACTATTGAGATTGTACCCCATTACAGGTGATGCAATCTAAACATTGGGACCGCATCGTATGGAATCGCTAACACGTTCCATTTGGCTAGGAGTCTCTAGGAGCTTCAGCGATCCGATCATGAGATCCACCGCCAATGGAATGTATGTCCCATATAACAGCTTCATATTATGTACACAGAGATTGAAACATAGGAGGTTTAGATCCTGGGATTGTGGTGACCACAGTAAAGGCACTTGGAACGTGTTATAGATTCCGTATGGCTGAGGTTTGTAGTATAAAACGCGGCTATTGGGACACATTTTAAGCAGTTGTTAGAAGTAATATTTTTTATTTGTGTTTTGCACTTCGATTTTTTTTTTAAAGAAAAAGGTTTCTTTACACAGCTTGTTATCTTTTGATTAGAATATGGCGTGCTCTTTGCATCCCGGCCACGATGCAATTGCAACGTCTCGTTTGAAATTCCGAACCCTTGTCCATATGCAGTTATTGCTCCTCAATTCTGATGCAGACAAATTTACAATTACCCCCCCCCCAAAAAAAAAAAAAAAAAAAAAAAAAAAAAAAAAAAAAATGTAACCTCACATAGCCAGTTGTATCGTTATGTAGTTACCGAAATTTTTTATTCAATTATGGAATCAAAAACCTCTGTAAATGATGGAAATAATAGAGATTTTATTTTATACGAGATTTTATTTTAAAAAAGGGCTTATAATGTAGTTAAAGTTACAGGATTTTTTTCTTATGTGTCATTATTGTGTGAAAATATCACGCTGTTAATGCCACTTTTATCAATCTTTCTTAAGAAGTAATATTAACCATCGCGGCAAGTATCTTAAGAAAACAAAAACCTCTTTAAAAAGATTGTTTCCGGCATTTATTTATTTGTCCTATTAAACATAAATTCTTGATTGAAATAAAAAAGGAAGAGAGATGATATGTTGCACAAAAGTAGTAATTTTTTTACTTTCTTTACACTTAATAATTTATGCGTAAAATAAATTAGCAGATAGTAAGATACTTTTTTATGTTTTTTTTCTAAATTAATTAATCTATATACATTTTTGCATGTATCTTTTTTAGGTAGTGATTTGCAAGAATAATAATTTATAACTAAAAATATTAACGACAAAAGCACCAAAACAAACAATGACAACGAAGACTAATATTGGCGTGAATTTATCTTCACATTACATATTATTTGATAAGTTATTTCATTATGTTTGTGTCAAAGTATTAAACAACTAATGATCCTTTTATCAATCGCCCCACCAGCGGCCGAGAAATTCTGATCTCTCAACTGATGGACGGCAGGTGCTGGGTTTGAACCCATTCGCTGCTGTCGGCCTAACCGTTCGGAGTTTTCGTGGTTTTCTTCGAACCTTGCGTAACTTCGGGTTAGGTTCCATTAGAAAGACCCCCACGAAGGGCACTTACCCCAGGACCTTTATCCCTAGAGTAGATAATCGGCCGACACAAAATAAACCAAAACTTTTATCAATCTTTTTAACATGTTAAGTGCCATATCAGCCACCGGTCACTGACACTAAACTTTTTGGTTTTGACCACGTCAGTAACCGTGATTGACATCCTAAAGTAAGATAAAAACTAAAATATTTATAAACTTTTAGGTAATTAAAAAAATTCAAAATTTATATAATATCATATTTCACACAGACAATCCCCGGGGATTCATACGACCTAAATGGAAAGTTCAGTGGCAGTCACCGTGGAATTTAATATTTTAAGAAATAATAAAAAAAATCTATTCAGATATCTTTAGTTAAACTAGTTTAAAAAAATTGCAAAAATTTTCCAAAAAAGCTAGTTTCCAACATTTCTTTGCTTCATCCGTTATTCAAAACATCAATTTAAGATTCAAATAAAAAATGAAAAGACGTAATCTGTTATTATGTACTATTATTTTATTATTATTATTATTAAACTGTATACCTTTTTTGTATGTACATTTTTTTATAGTGATTTGCAATTATAGTAATTTATATCTAAAAATGTTATTGAAGATGACAAACTGTGAAACTTGAGAAACAAACTGTGACGGTAAAGAAAAATATTGACGCGGATTTAGTAATTATGAAGATAAAATTTTATATGATGTAGTGGCAAATCTAGCAGTATGCACTCATTCGATGCGTAGATTCTTGGAATGTTACCAGGTTTTGAGTGTTACATTGTGGTACTTAAAACGGTAAGCATTCAATGTATGGTAATCCCGTTTTGATGAATAATGCGTGATTTCCAATCGATGAATATAGACACCTTTGTCGGTCTTAATGCAGTCGTTGTTCTAGTCGTGAAGTAGTAAATAGGCAATTTTTTTAGGTTGGAAATAATCAAGCATGGAGTTTCTCCATTAAAATAAAACTAAGAAATCTTTTGAGTGATATAACAAATTAACACATATCGTCTAAAAAGTTACCATTAACAGGGTGTCCAGTAAATGACTGACCCATTTTTAATGTAAATAACTGAAAAACTGTTTGAAATAAAAATATGCGGTTTGCTGCATTGTTATTAGAAAATCATTAAATTTTTAGATATACACTTTTTAAAAAATCGTTCGAATTTCGGCCAACAGATGGCGCTGGCGGGGGCATGAGACACTTGAAATTCAGACATTATTCTATTTTCATACGCATGAGCTTTTTGTCTCGTTTCGCAGAGTCGAATCTCAGTCGACATATTGAATCGACTATCCACTCACCTGCAGAAATAGAGTTTGTTGGATTCAAAGATATTTATAATATTTATCATTGAATAATGTCTATTATACTTATTAAAAAACAACAAAACTTCCTTTTTATAAGAATAGACTTTTGACACATTTACCATAAATGAATTGTATTCAAAAAAAGTTTTTGTAACCGGATAACTGCATCTCTGTTTACGTATAATAAATTGGAAATATGGGATAAGCACCGCTTTTTTAAATAAAAATAAATCATAATATTCAATCTAAACATTTCTTCCATTAAATTGTATGAAATTGTATTAAAAAATTAGTGGTGTGAAAAAGCTTTAAGTGGTGGATCAAGCAAACTCTACTTACTTACGTCATACAGTGAAATCAGTTAAGTGGTTGAAACAGTGGTTCGAAAATAGTGTTCGTAAGCTCCCTGTCTAAAAAAAGGCCAAGCAGTGACTAATAAATCGGCACGTAAAAATATGGTAAACCTGAGAATGAAGGAATCCGTTTATAACAAATAATGTATAAAATATTGATTATTAAATAAAGTAAAAAATATTGATTTCGTTGGTAGAAGAAACATATTTAACCAGCTGCTAAGAGGGAAACATGCGTAAAACGAAACATAGATCATTTTTACGAAAACCGAAATCATCCCTACATTATATTCATATTTTGACATTTAACACATCGGAAAATTTTATTACGAAAGCCACGAGAGATTTTAAGATTACTTTTATACACACCTCTCCCCCCCCCAAGTGAAAACACATCTACGCTGAAATGGAAGGATGATTAAAAAGAAAAAAAAAGCATCGTACCTAGTTTCAATCAGTTAGGCTAGGGTACCAGGGCCTAAATTCTAAATAAAAAAATATGAATTCTACTTTTAAAAATACAGAATATTTAATAACCAGACTTATATTATCATAAAAGGTTTATTTTGTATAGTGGATATTCATTTGTTTAAATAGTTTACAATTACAAAATGTTTTATTTTATACAGCACCGGAATGTGTTTAATATGTTCAGTGCAACAGAAAAACAAGAGAAAGAAAGATTGATTTGTGGAAAAGATCTGTCATGAATGTCAGTTTGCAGTTAAATATTTAGCATGGTATGGGATTTTGGATGACAATAACAAAAATATCAGTTCAAATTTTTGACAATAGAGGGTGTTAGTTCAGTTAATTCCATATTACTAACACAACACGAGATCAAGGTTGAAAAGTGTACATGCAGTATTCTCTAATTTTTTATATCCAAAACATGCGTTCTATGAGCACCATGGAACCATTCCATGGGATTATCTGCATTAGCGCCCACTGCTGTCAAGATTTAGAACAATTTTTTGTGACATACAAAATCTTGTACCATATTAAATATTTATCTGCAAATCGCATGTCTCTCCCACCCATCAATCTTTTTTTTTTTCGCGTTTTACTGTCACTCTGAACATCTGAAACACCCTGTATTGTACCATGTTTTAATTTTTAATCAACAAATTTCTCTAAGTTATATGTTATTAATTGATTTTATAATTTTTGTTACGCGGATTTTTCAGATAATTGATTCAGATTCACTGCTCAATGACCAGACAAGGACTTCCTCACTGTTCAAATACCAAATCCAAATCTGTTTGAATTTCCTATTGTAAGGTCGAATTGTCTGATATCTTATACGTCCACTATAAATAAAATAAGGACTATATTCCAAAGATTCTACGGGCAATCGGGACTCCAGTAGGATTCACTGTTTTTTAACGTAAAAATTTCCCCAAACTCCAAGAGTTTTTCCAGTTCCTTTCGGAAAAACTTCTAGAATTTCCGAAACTTTTTCCGTTAAAAAACAGTGATTTGTATTAGCGTGCCGCTTGTCAGTAGAATCTTCGTAAAATTGCCCGTTTGTTTAGAGTATTGGGGATGTTCTATTGCCTTTTATTAGAAATCTATTTCACCCTTCATCAGTGAAGTCGAATTATTGAAAAAATGCCTTGAAAAGGTATATTTGCGTTGCAGAATCAGGACCTCGAAATTTTACAGACACTGGAAAATCGGAATATAAGCACATGGTACAGACAGTTTTGTCTATCTAACAAAGCTTTATGAATCGGAAATATTTTCATACATATACGTGATTTTTTGTCCACAAACTAGTTTTAAATACATGTCTGACTGTTATCTTGTTCATAATTTGTCTTAATAGTAACCTCTTTCCCTCTTACTTGGTTTCTCTTTATGTGGTTATGTAAGATATATATAAATAATATACAGGGAGGGATTGTGCGTGCAATTTAAGAATGAGCTAAGATGATATTTTTCTTTACCTTGAATCATATCAATTCCCCAAAATGATAATAATCAAGGAAAAATATATGGTTATTTATAACTTTATTTAAAATATTATTCTTTAATTATAAATAAGCAATTGCTTTTTATTTCAATTAACCGCCATTCACTTCTATTAAATTCATTACTATTCATTATATCTTTACATTATTTTTTCCCTTCTAATGTATAAAAACCTATAATAACATTTTAGAAATTTAATTTTTAATGATGTTGATTAAAAATGTATATGTTTTAGCAGGTTTTTTTTCAAAATGATATATTTTTTAATATCTCTATTTTTTAAATGTAAAAAATTTAAAAAGAATATGCAGAAATTAGATACAAATAAGTAAGAGAAAAATACATTTAATTAAATGTCCTTATGGTGTTTCATATATCTTAGAAAATTTCCAATTAAATTTAATAAGGAAATTTAAAATAAAAAATGAAAATATTTTAATACAACAAATATAATATTCAGAACATAATTCAACTATAGAGGCAGTTACGCTAAGCACACCAATTAAATTATAATTTAATGTTTTCGTATAACTATCTCATTTAAAAAACTCAGTAATATAGAGCATTTAAAAATATTTTAAGTAATTAATTTAATTTACTTACCCTGATTTTTGATGTTAGAAATTATAATAATCACAATATACTAAACGTTGATTTTTTTTTACTCTCTCTGAGAATAATTTTTATTTTGAATAGCATTTTATAGTTTTCTTATTTAGCTTAATTATTATATATGCAAAATAAATGTAATCATTTGTAAACATTTATATTAAATACAGAAAACTTATGAGAATTCAAACTACACTATTATACTTTTTAAAATAAATACATCATTTAAAATTCTTTTTAAATAAAAATCTTTACTTTTTAAGTTACTATTAAGGGTGTTCTTAAATGAAAAAGGGCGACTTCGTGATATACCGTATTTACTCGTGTGGAAGGAGCACTTTTGTTTTCAAAAAATTAGGGCAAAACTCCTAAGTACGCCTTATACACGGAATATTTTTTTTTACTGTTGGATGAAGTCGAACGATATACATGTATGAAACAAGAAATTATTCAAAGAAGATATTAAAACTCGGAAAATGTTATTTAATTGAAGTATTACTGGATATTTATTTCATTCATTGCTGTTTTTTATACAACTGAGCTAATGACATTATCTAAACGCTAATTAGCAATTCTCTTTACCTTCACTCATTCCTATTCCCGTTTGACCGGTCGCATATACAAAACATTCAGTGGTTTATGTTATTTTGATCAAAGTATTTTCTAAGGTATTAAAATTGTTTCTTGAATTTTAAAAACTACAATCAACAATGTATAAGTAAACCATTAAAAAATCCTTGAAAGCTCGAAGGAAATTCTTTTGTAAACTATAAAAAATATTTTCTGCATTTTACTCAATTGCCACAATATCCCGTTTTCAATACAACACGTTAATAATTTCCAAAGTATCGTGTATACAAATAAACTACCTGATGTCTAATTGTACTTTAACTATTATTTATTTATTGAATTTGACTGTATTTCTTTGCAAACGTTTCGAAGATTTCCTTTAAAAATAATGTGTTTTTAAATAAATTTATTTGTTTTTATAAAAATTGGGGTGCTTTGTTTCATCAGTTATATAAATAAACACAGGTACATATACATCTATACCTATCAATATGTCTAAACGTTTCTGTACATATATCTGGATATATTATACGTCTGCATATTCAACTTGTAGCATTTTGGACTCATGCATTATATCGCTCGTCTTTGAATTGAATCCTACTTCTTACAAGGGCACCACCAAACATAGTGCACATAGATTTTGATGATTTCAAAGTATGTTGTAGGGGTCATACCACTAATTATTCAGCTGAAAGGATTCTTTCAAATGGGCCTTAGTTTTTGAGAAATTGGGGGTCAAAGTTCAGCGTATATTTCAAATACTTATTAGTACGAACGCCGCATGTGAATCCGTAGCGTCGTGGTAACGTACAAGCCGTACATGTCTGAAGGTTGCGGGTTCGAATCAGTCCTCGGCCTTTTACTTCTTTTTATGTTTTTTTACACTTTGCAAATTATAAGCAGAATTGAAAATTCTACAGCTTTGAACCTTTTGATATTTTCTGAAGAGGACAGTTTACTTTGTCAACATTTTTTTATTATTTTTTCAAAATATGGTGAATTGACTGCACTTCAGGGTTCAACTAAAAGTACATTTTGCAACAAATAAATAAATAAAAATTTGTATTTAATTAAAATTTTGAAAAAATATAAGAAAATTTCGATATTTTAAAATCTCCACTACTTTAAATATTAATATTTTTAGATTAATCAGTCACTTTTTTTCTTTTCAAATGTGTATTACACAATATTGTGCTTGGATTTTTAGATAATTTAATACTGCATTTAATATAATTTATATTACTAAAATACTTTATTCGTGATAAATATGTTTAAAAATATATTAAAAGTTAAAAAAAAAGGTTTAATCATCATTTGTAAAAGTGCAAAAATAAGACCAATAAAATTTTTTTTTCATTTATTCTGATAATTACGGAGGAAAGCAGACGATTAAAAAAAGTATTTTTAGATGTATTGTTACGAATTTTGTAAATAGTTAGTGTTTGTACTGTAAAATAATGTAAATAATCTTATTAAGCTCCATTCCTTTACTAATATTAGTTTTTGTTACATTGTCTCTGTTATCAAGCAAACTTGTCTAATATTTTTCAGTGTATGTCTACGGCAGATTGGCGAAATAAAAAAGATATCGCCAAGTTGGCGTCACTTTTGGCGACTAATTTTGATCGCCAAATTTGGCGATATATCGCCAAGTTGGCAACAAACTTGGCGATTGTTGGCGATGGTAACCCTTCCCTCTTTATGGTAACCCCTCTTTAGATATGCTGATACATTGAATGTTGTTCCGTGGATTTTTCGAGAAGGTTGTAGAAATTTCCAGCACATGCTGCGAGCCTATATAAGGAGAGCAATACGAGCTGTTGTGGTTATTATTTACCAGTCAGTCATTGAGTGAACAAGGCGTTTGTTAAGCAAGTTTGCTTGAGTTTCATTTATGTTGTTTTGAATGTTATTAAGTGTTGAGACTTTGTATAAAGAGTCTCTGGGATCTAAAGCTGTAATTGTACGATAGATTTGAGCAGTTATTTTTGAATATCTAGTAATATTTGTGAGTTTCGAAGACTCTGTTGTTCTGAAGATCTGTAAATAAATTATTTTCTACTTTTCTAAGAGACAAGAGTTTGAAGTTGTCTAGCCATAAGATCAAAAGAACCCTATATACGTAACAGTATTATAAATTTTATCTCATTAAACAGACGATTTTCGTACTTCAGTTGAATTACGGAAAGAGTGTTTTGATTTGTTATAAAAATAGATGTAATCTGTTATTTCTTATTTGTGCAAACGGTAACTTGTTCATATTGAACTTTGGAGATAAATGTATTTACAGAAAATTGGAAAATTGAAAACTTGGATAACTGGTAACAATTTGCATTTTAACATTACTGCATTAATATTTTATAATTTTTTCGAAGATACGCATTACTTGAATAATCTAATCCTAAAGACGTTTAAAAAATTGCACCCGAAAATTATTTTGTATTATATATCATATACAAAAAAGGCAAGTTTTCATTTAGAATGCTATAAAATAAAAAAGCGATAGGGAAAAAAAATCATTATTTCAGGATTGTGCTTAAAATAAAAAACGCGAATAATAATTAATAAAAAAAAGTTCTAGGCGTTAACTAGTTTTGTAGTTTTGTCAATAGAAATATTCGTTTAAAAATTGCAGAAAAAAAATAAATTTTCATGAAAAAATTTTAAAATGTAAATGTAATTTATTAAGAAAATATCAAAAGCTGTGGCAATTTTGTAATAAAAATACTTAAAATTTGTAACGTGTAAAAATGCAAAAATAAATAAATACAAGTTGACAGTAAATTCTGCCATTGCAGAATTCAATTTCGCCTCCGATTAGAAAAAAAAAATCGATAGGGTCTTTTAGAAGAGCGACCCCGTTTAGAATGCAATGAACTAACTTCATTTTTCTTGTGTTTATCAATATAATAGCAAACAGAACGGCGTGAAATACTCAGTTGATTAGCATTTTCTCTCTGAGTCATTGGAATTGCGGAATAATAAAGATATACAATTTTTCGTGCTACTTCTTCATTAACTAGAATCATCAAAAACGGATTTTTTCTTTAGTTTAAACGCTTTTTTATAGACGCTGAGAAAAAGAAAATGCATTTTAACAATAAAACAAGTGGAATCCCATCGAATTCGAGGAATGAAATATTTAAAAGACCCGATCGATTTGGTTTTAAAAAAGCAAAAGTAATTACATTATTGAATCAATATATAATAAATATATTTCCAAACTTAATGTCAAGTTTGCCAGTTACAATTTTGCATGCAAACTTCTTCGTCAGTTAAAATTGTACATCTTCAGTTAAAATTGTAATCTGAGTCCCGGCGAAATCCAGAAATTTTATTTTATATGCACTCACAGAAAAATAGTTTTATTAAAAAAACTAATTTCATTTTTACTGTGACATTATTTTCACTAACTGAAGACATCTGAAAGTAAAATATTGAAATGTAATTAGAGTTGCAAAAAGTCGGTTTATTCCCGGGTTTATTTCCAATAGACCAGGTTTATTCGCAGGTTTATTCCCAAAAAAACCGAATTATTCCAAAAAATCCCGGGTTTTTTCCAGGTTTATTCCTTAAAACCCGGTTTATTCCCGGGTTTAAACCGGGTTTTTTCTAACCTTTGCAACGCTAAATGTAATATCGTTATGAGTAAAAATGCGATGTTTTAAATAGTGACGTCATTTTCTCTTCAAATGTTTTTTAAAAGTTACTGTTATTAGTAATATGAAAAAGGCATCCGTAATAATATTGTAATTCCCATTTATCTGGTTGCTGAATGACATCATTTTTCTGATTTGAAATTTTTCTTTAGACATTAATTTTTATCATAAATTATTTTCTGTTATTTTATTTACGTTATTTTTATTATTTCTCAGTAAATATATTTTTTTACCTCAGTTAGTGCATAATTATACGCAGTCATTTTATTGTGGTTAAATTTTACGAAAACAATTGACTTTTTTCTTTTAAATGCAAGGACATGTTCACTGATGAAATAAAGCTTCTGAATCGTGGAAAGTGATAATGGAAAATAAATTTTTATTATCGAGAGAAAAGCTAAACTGAGTTGCCACCATATTTAAGAAACATCGTAAAAGGCATTTAAAATTAAAAATAAAATATAAAAATAGAAATAAATTAAAATATAGCTAAAATGGGCACAACTACAAATAAATAGCTTTCATTTAAAAAAATAATTATCAAAATCGGTTGAGTAGAAAATCCAGGGCTGACGACACGACATTTTTTAGCTTGTCTGAAAGAAATAGCATTGGAGGCTAAAAAGCCGATGACTGATTTGAACTCGCAACCTTTCGACTTATAGGATCGTACGATACCACGACACCACGGATTCACATGCGGCGCTCGTACTAATAAGTATTTGAAATATACGCTGAACTTTGACCCCCAATTTCTCATAAACTAAGGCCCATTTGAAAGAATCCTTTCAGCTGAATAATTAGTGGTATGACTCCTACAACATACTTAGAAATCATCAAAATCTGTGTGCACCATGTTTGATGGTGCCCTTGTTAGACTTCAATTTTGAGCTCAAAGAAGACAAATAACTCACATGTGAAGCTTAGCTGTTGACAATGAATGATTAATACTGTACTTTAAATCGAAAAACAATATCATTAATAGTGTACCTACCCTAATAGCATGCATGGTCACAGTGACGTCACAGTGAGTCACTTTGGTCACATCACATCTGTGACCAAAATGCCACCACTCAGTGACGTCACATTGTGACTAAGATGTGACTTTTTTTAAAAACTTTAGAAATTTATAAATATCCTTCAAAACATGTTATTTACTTTTAAAAACATGTTTCTGGCAATTTAAATATCGTCGCTTTTGTCACAGTTTCGTCACAATGTTAATGTCAAATTAGTCACAAATGATTCATTTTTCACAAATTTGTCACATTATGACCACTTTGTGATACGTCACAAAAGAGCTCTAAAACGGCCATAACGACTTCACTTTTTAGTCACTGTGACATCACATCGATGTCACGTGACATCGCATAGACAATCGATGGTCACAAAGTCACAATGTGACTACACAACGACGTTGCAGTGACGTCACCATGCTTTACGGGTAATTCCACGTTGAAGTAGTTGTTTACAAAACAAATATTACATGCATCAGAAAAGTTTAGATTGGAAATTTAGAATCGTTTCAAAATATAATTTTATAAATGTGATAAAAATATATGACGGAAAAAAATTTTCGCCTTGATTAATTTTCTTGAAATAATAGCTACTGAGTATTTTCATGAGCACTTGTCGTGTAAGTCATATTTCTAGTAACTGTTAAATTGTTGGTCACCGATATTTTCAAAAGATTTGTATAGCCTTATTCAATTAATGAAATAGCTTTGATAAAATAAGTCACATTTTTCCGTTCTAATATACTGGTATCCAAAATCGTAGTATGTGTCTTACACGACATGTGCTCATAGAATTACCCTACTAAATTCAATCTCCAAGCCACGAGTCTTGTTCATTTTCAAAACGAAATTATGTATTTATATAACGAAAGAAAATGTTTTCTGAGGAAGAGCCTGATAAAAGGCTTGAAAGTACTAAGAAATTAAAAAATAAAATTAACTTATAACATCTATTTGATTATTTTAATTGCCCTTTCAGTAAACCTCAACACTTTAAAGTTCATATTATATATTTTGTGTGATAAAAATAATAAACTAAATATCTTTTTTAAGAGTATTTAAACGAAAAAGGTAGCTATCTTAAATAAGCTTTGCTCTCTAAAAGTACTAAGAGAATTTAAATACAATTTACAGTTGCGGAAAAAAAGGAAACAGCCCATACTAACTCCTCCAGAAATTTTCGTAGAAGAAATTTACTGAAACCGTACTAGTGAAAATAAAGTCTACATTTAAATTATGTATATAAAATCTTCTTAAGAGACCATCTACGTAATAAAATGTACTCAAACTTCAGTTTTTTCAATGGTAATACCCATGTTTAGCAGCATATATCAAATCTTCGGTTCAAACTGTACCTAAACATCGAATTTCAAAAAAAATTAATAATAAGTTTTAGAATTCTAAACATTAAAAATTTAGTGCTTTTAATGTTAAATTTCTTTTTCATATTTTCATAAACATAATCCTAAAATACCCAAACATAAATATAAGGATTTTTTTTTTTTATGTTATGAAATAGGGATTATGAAATTAATTATGGTGGAAATTATGATTTACAACCTACATTTTTTTTTATATATTTATGTTTATAAAGACATGTTTTACGGAAATCCAAAATTTAGTTTTTTTTTTACAAGTAATTCTCAAATTATGCTTTAAAAACGGCAAAATGATGATTCAGTTTTATTTTAACTAATATTTATTCATTGAATTTGAATAGAATTTTTTCTAACCTTTCATAAGTTTTCGCTTAAAAATAATGGGATCTTCATGCAATTTATTCGGTTTTATATTAATTGTGTAGCTTGTTTTCATTAAATAAATAATTAAAATACAGATACATATACATTTATGTACTTATCTATATGTCTGACTTTTTTTATACATATATATAAGGAAAAATTATATGCGATCTCATTCACCTTGGAACATCTTCTGACTCATTCATTATCTCGGTCGTCTTTGAATGGAAATCATCCTAGATCTTAGACTTCAATTTCCAGACGAATGACGACAAATAACTCTCATGTGAAGCCCATGTATTGACGGAGAGGAATAAAACTTTCCTTTCAAAGGAAAAAAATCATTAATAGGGTACTTAAGTTCACGAAACAAAATTAATTAATTTAGTAAATAAAATATAACTAATGTATGCATCTTACAGTTTTAGATTAAAAATTTAGATTCTTATAAAAATATAATTTTAAAAATACGATAAAAATAATAAATTTATTAGATCTATCGAGTGTATTTAAATGGTAAATATAAATATCCAGAAAGGACTTAGCTCTCTAAAAGTAGTATGAAGTTTTAAATATTATTTACAGTCATCCAAAAGAAAAAAAAAGAGTAAACACCCCAACTACATCATCAACAAAATATAGTAGAAGAAAGTTATTGGTACCGAACGATTTGAAATAAATTCTGATTTTAAACGATGTATATAAAATCTTTTTAGGGTACCATCTACATTATAAAACAAACCCAAACTTCATTATTTTTCAATGGTATTACCCAATTTTAACCTCTTCAAACCTGACACATTTTAAGCCATCGTAAAAAAATTTTAACAATTTGTTCCATCTATTTATACGTATAGAAACATAATTTTGTAATAAAAAGTAAAATAATTGTTATTAGTTTATATTTACTAGTACCCAAACTTCATTATTTTTCAATGGTATTACCCAGTTTTAACCTCTTCAGACCTGACACATTATAAGCCATCGTAAAAAATTTTTAACAATTTGTTCCATCTATTTATACGTATAGAAACATAATTTTGTAATAAAAAGTAAAATAATTGTTATAAGTTTATATTTACTAGTACCCAAACTTCATTATTTTTCAATGGTATTACCCAATTTTAACCTTTTCAGACCTGACACATTTTAAGCCATCGTAAAAAAATTTTAACACTTTGTTCCATCTATTTATACGTATAGAAACATAATTTTGTAATAAAAAGCAAAATAATTATTATTAGTTTATATTTACTAGTAGTTACACATATATACACCTCGGGTTCATACTGCAAAAAGCACTTCATTTTTCAAAAATTTATTTAAACGAGAAATTTGGTGGACAGTTGATACATATAAGCTTATTTTACGTGCTATTTTCGAAAAAAAATACATATTTTTATATATAGAGATATATATTGCATTTTGTACAAATAACCCTTGTTCTTGGTTTGCAGCCTTCATACTTACATTTTGAAGCAAAGTTATCATTTGTTGAACGAGGAAACTGTTCAGTTTTGTCATATCTAATGTAGTAAATTGGCTTTTAAATACCCTTACGTTGTTTTCGCTGTGGTTTATTTCCGGAATCGTCTTCAAAATCGTTTTCAGATGAATAAATTTTGCGTGTTCTCCATGGTCGTCGGTCTTCACTTACTTTGCTCGTATATTTCACCAATACTTATGCAATCTCTAAAAATACCGCAGGAGAGACAATCTGTCTTTTTGAGGAACTTCACCTGTTTTGCAATTTCTGATATACATTATCCAACAAATGGAAATAACCAAATCTATAAAATGTAATCTATAAAACTCTCGTTGACTACTTTTTTGTGGGAATAGAACAACGGTAGTAAGCTAAACACTTATCCTTTAAATCTGCACCACCGATACACGTTTTGTATTCACAATTGCAGGTTGTGTTACATTAATTTTACATTTTTGATTTTTAGACCACCTAACACAACTCTTCTCGGGATTGTTATCGATGCAAGTCGAAAGCAAAGTTACACATTTGCTATCTTTCCAGTTTAATATACACATATCCTTCCCTTTCCTTAGTCTCTCATCCCACTCTCCGCGTTACAAATCTCGATCATTGATTTTTTTTTAATCTGTTCCTTGAAATCTTTTGTTAATAATTATTCCAGTTTGGTAGATATTGTTCTCAATAAAAGGTCAACACATTTTACACTAGTAAAAAAAAACTGTCCTAGTAAATCACCCGTGTGTTGTCTTTTGGCATAAATGCAAAAAAAAATTGACAATGACTCCACATGTACCTAATCATAATTATTTTGAATAATCGGCTGGTACTATTCCTTTTCCATGATGTATTTGTCATGGTTATCCCTGGCGGATAAAATAAAGTTTTTTAATCTCAACGGATTGGGTTTTAACGGCACATAATGTCTAGATCCACAACGTCCATCAAATGGGATCTAGTGATCTCTGTTCATCTAGTGACAAATGTTTTGGCCAGGCAGGGACAAACATTTAATTCTTACTGCATTCAAGATAAGATTTACTTTCCATAATTTGTCATCTGCTTAACGATCAATTGATTTATCTGCAAAATGAAGAAATTTTCTAATTTCAAAAAATCGATCACGTGACATAGTAGCTGCAATTCTAAGCACAGACAAGTCTTTTTGCCAGTGAACCTTACTTGGAGATATTTTAAAGTTCCCATGTGTATGAATACGCCTGCAGCTTTTATACTTTCATATTTAAATGCATTTATTGAGTGACGGTTTCGTGTTTGAACATAATATATCGGAATTCGAATTGTTTGAACGGAATTAGTTTCAAATGAAACTTTTCCCCCAAATCTTCATTTAACTAATCTAGAAATTATTCAAAAGGATTTACGGTGCTGGAAAATCTGCTTTTAGATAATCCTCATCAATCAATGATCCTCGGAATACTATTAGAAGAAAAAAAGATTAAATAAATGTTTGCCAAAAGATAAAGTTTTATTCTCAGCATTATTATTCTACTGTGCTGTAACACAAGTTTTAAAAATTTACTTATTTTCAGATTTCCATAACAAAGACTTTTTAGGTTAAACTTTATTGTTACATGGATTCGGGATAGATACTGGAGCTATATCCTCAATAACTATATCTGTGTCATCTAAATTTTTTTTTTTTTGCCAGAAGACTCACCATTGAGGACCATTGGCCTCATTAGTTTATTTACTCTTACAAAGATATAATAATTATGATTTTTAAAAATTAACGTTTAATTTAAAACATCAACAAAATGAATTCTTATTTATAATTAAGTATATTTTTTTAATAATTCCACAACTTTAGTACTGGACTAATTAGATATCATTCAGTACAATTTTTTTGTGTGAGATGACTTCTTTCCAAAAACACAGAATTGAAACCGGAGGTGCACATATGTCTACCTTAAAAATTACAACTAATTTAAACAGATATTATGATCTAGCTGAAAAATTTAAATGAGTTATGCAATATAGAAGAGTTTATAAGCATTCTTTAAAAAATTATGAATAAATATTAATTTTCAAATTATAAAAATGTACTTACTTTTTCGACATTCAATATTTTTCGCCATAGCTCTTTTTTTTCCTCCAAAATCATATGAATTAAGACTGCTAGTGCTATTTCTTGCTGAAACTAGAAAAAGCTAAAGTACGCAAATAACATCCACTCGTCTCAATAAAAAAATTTCAAATATTAAGTGAGATATGCAGCTGAAATCAGAGGTACACAAATGTGCACCTCGGGTCTAAAGAGGTTAACAAGATATGTAACGTTATATATACGTTGAGTGTCATTTGTAACGATTGGTTGGTCGTGGTGGAGGTTAAATGCAGACATACTCAGTAATTAAGATAAAACAACAAAGTTTATTAAAATGATGAGGGCTGAAGGGAAGTGGAGCAAGTCTTAATTTTACACAACTGAGAATCCTATGAAAAAGCTAAACGCATACTCACAGGCTCCGGCCTAGCTCAATCGTGGCACCTTCTAATACTTCTCACTATCTCTTGGCTGAGCTGCTGGATAAAGCTTGATTAGACAGCCCGTGGCTGTGTGTAATTCTTTATTCACAAATAATCAAAATGAAGTTTCTTACCACGGCCAACTCTCAAGTCAAATATCGAAACTCCTTTACACTTCACTGGAGGCCGGATGCTACCTTCAATTTGCTAGCACTTCGCTATCTAATGTCGATGCCAGAGATACTCACTCGCTGGCTAACGCTACAGATACTCACACGCTGGCTAACGCCACAGATGCTCTCTCGCTGGCTAATGCCAGAGACCCTCTCTCGCTGGCTAATGCCAGAGACACTCACCACACACTCACACCCAAGCTTTTATATGCTGCAAACTGACTGAGATACTTCACATTAACATATTACTAATAACCGCGAGCTAACTGCAGAATCCGAAAGAGCACACATACTCTAGAAAGTTAAAGTAAAAGAGAGGATAGATGTCGCTTTTACGCTTACACATGTTAAATTATTGACGTCACGATCTCAGAAATACTAGAGTGCCTTTATGCAAAGGTCACTCCCTCACAGATATTTAAAATCTTCTGTTGATATGCACCAACTTTGAAACCATTTGGATAAGTTTTTGAGACATAAACATTCAAAATTTAGTGCTTCTTATGTTAAATTACATTTTGATAATTTCATTAACATATCCTGAAATTATACTCCTTAATGTGTTAATTTTTTATGTAGCAATAATACTAAAATACCCAAATATAAATACGTTGAATTTGCAATTTTCATGTTTATATGATATGAATTATGCAATTAACATTCGAAAAAAGTATGACTTGCAACCTACAATTTTATTAAAATAAGATTTGTGGAAATCCAAAATTTCTAATTTTTCTTCCAAAAGGATTCTTTTTTTAAAAGGATGATTTTTGTTGTCTTTGTAATTTGTTCAGTTTTGTTAGCGCTCAGGGGACGGGGGATTTTTCAGTTCGGAAATATTTCTATATTTATATTGTAAGAACACCATATTTGTGCATTTTATAATTCTAAAAATTACTAAAAAAGAAACTTAAAATAAAAGATTTGAGTGGGATTATAAATATTGCACAAAATCCCTGTAAATTCAAATTTAATTAATCCTTGCGAATTCTTAAAAAATTTATTAAATGATCATGTAAATCTTTTAATTTTGTTAAAACAGTTTACGTAAAATGCCTTAGAATATAAAATTTTTATGAATTCATAATTCAGTAAATACAGGGTTAACTAATATTTAAAGAATTGGTCAAAAGCAATAAACATTACTTCTGAAAGATATGGGCATCTTAAAGCTTCATTTTTATCTGCCAGATCTTCCAGACATAATACAACGATCTATGAATCTTTAAACTCTTTATTATTTATTAAATCTTTAAAAGAATTGAAAAAATGTAGTATTTCTTCTTATGAAAAGTTTTTATTTCTCTTATTTTTTTATTTACTGATTTCATTTATTTTGGTTCCTAAAAAGGTTATCTTACAGCATAATTTTTTAACAAAAAAAAGTAATTTTTTATTTTTTAAACATTAAATACATAAGACGGGAAAATCCAAAACAGCAATTGGGGAAAAAAGAATTACATTCTAAAACAAACATGGATTTAAAAAAACAAACTAGCATTTGATTTTTCAAAAAACTCACTCATTAAAATTACTTTAACGGACCCATCTGCGGGTATTGTTGAAAGTTTTGATTAATCAAAAACAACTGTCTGTTCTAAATTTTTTATTGCGATGGTTGAAATTTATTTTACTATTTAGATTTGCAACACTGATAATCAAATTTTTTATTTTCATTTAATTCTGACTCAATAAATGTTTTGATTAATATGAAATAGTGATTTTTTTTTTAATTTTCACAATAAAATGTTTCAAGAAATAAAATAAACGACTTTCCTAGGATTACCTATTTTCAAATTTATACTTGCAAGGTAAAACCCGTCGAATTTCGACGAAATAAAATGTTTAAGAAGGAACTGTTTCATTGATTTATAATAAATCTACTTAATTAGTCACAATAAAAAATACACCTTATGTTCGTAAGTCTAACTCTTAAACAGATGATATTTAACCTAAAGTTAACAAAATACTATTTCTATAAAACTCAGTTGTAGAAATGATTAAAATTAAACTTAATCGATTTGCAAACAATGGACTATAATAAAGATCTTGTATTATTATTAAGTTATCAATTACGAATCTTATGCACGGTATTCCAAAATGTAAAATAGCAAAATGTACTCCACTTTGACTCAATCATAGAATTTTTTGCCCAATGAAATCTAGGACATTATTTTTACCATTTCAGAATTTACTTATGCACCTCTCTTATCCGTGTTCACGTTTTAAAAAAATGGTATTTTAATTTGATCATTTTAAAATCATTTTAATTCAAAAATTGAAATCTCGATTGCTATTAGCTATAAACAGATACTAATTTTATATTCTTTTAAGCGTAAATGAATATTTCTAAAATAACCTACATGCAATATATTGTTTATAAGTACGATAAGTACGATAAGTACTTCTAAGTACGATATACAATATTCCTATGACGTCAGAGTGTAAAAAGAAAGTGCTGTATCGAATTTAAAGAAAGTTTTTAATAAACTAAAAATCCTTTAAGTAATAAATAAAAGCGAACTAAAACGATTTTTTTCTTTTTTAAAAAATAAAATGGCAACAAAAAAATACATTAATTTGCTTTTCTCGCTTTTTTTATTTTCATTTTAATAACTAGTTGGATGTGTCAATCCCAAAACTTTTTTCTATCTCATAAGTACATTTTAATATTTAAAAAAAAAAAACGTGGTGACCCCAAAATTACCCACTATCGAATTTCTTCGAACATTTGACCTAGCCTAATGAGATTCTGGTATCCGAAAAGCCTAAAACGCAAAATTTAATTAATATTCTGATAAAATGAGCTTAGTAGTGCCTCATGTTGGGTAATTTATACTAAAACCTAATAAGCATCTATTTATGTCAAGACCTAACAGAATCTGAAATTTGATTTAATTTCGTCCATTAGTTCTTGAGATATAGTTATAACAAAAAATTTGCAAAACGTAGCACAGCAACATCATATCTTGGACAATTTATGCCAAAACATAAACTAGTTGGATGTGTCAATCCCGAAACTTTCTTCTATCTCATAAGTACATTTTACTATTTTAAAAAAAAACGTGGTGACCCCAAAGTTACCCACTATGGAATTTCCTCGAACATTTGACCTAGCCTAATGAGGTTCTGGTATCCGAAAAGCCTAAAACGCAAAATTTAATTATTATTCTGAGAAAATGATTTTAGTAGTGCCTCATGATGGGTAATTTATACTAAAACCTAATAAGCATCTATCTAATCAACACCTAACAGAATCTGAAATTTGATGGAATTCGTCCATTAGTTCTTGAGGTATAGTTATAACAAAAAATTTGCAAAACGTAGCACAGCAACACCATATCTTGGACAATTTATGCCAAAACGTAAAAAAGCATCTAATTATGTTATGGTGTAAAAGAATCTTAAGTTTGATGAAATTCTGTGCATTAGTTCTTGAGATATAGCTAGTTAAAAAAAAACCGTGTAAAATATAGCACAGCAGCACCATCAGTTGAAGGATTTATAAAAAAACGTAATCATCGTGTAATTATGTTATATGTCATTTTGTAACAAAATCTGAAGTTTGATGAAATTCTGTGCGTTGGTTGTTGAGATATAGTTATCGAAAAAATCGTGCAAAATGCAGCATAGCTGCACCACCTGTTGCAAGGTTAATACCAAAATGTAATCAGCGTCTAATTATGTTATATATTCTAGTGTAAAAGAAACTAAAATTTGATGAAGTTCTCTGCATTAGTTCTTGAGATATAGCTATCGCAAAAATAGTGCAAAATGTAGCATAGCAGCGCCACCTATAGGGCAGTTCACACCAAAACCTTATCAGCGGCTATGTATCTCAAGGTATCACGGAATCTGAAGTTTGGTGAAATTCTGAGCATTAGTTCTTGAGATATAGCAATCTTAAAAATCATGAAAAACGTAGTATAGTAGCGCCACCTGCAGGCCAATTTTCACCAAAAACCAATAGGCACTAATTCATATCAAGGTCTAACGGAATATAAAATTTTATTAAATTTCGAGCATTAGTTCTTGAGATAGAGCGCCCACAATTTTTTTTGTCACGTACAGACAGACAGACTCACAGACAGACACACAGACTCACAGACAGACGGACAGACTCACAGACAGACATTTTCTAAAAATAGTCAAAACGTGTTCAGGACCTTCTAAAACGTGTAAATCCGTCGAAAACCGGAAGTCGAAAATTTTCATGAATCCAATACTTTCTTCTTGTAAAGATAGAAGAAAGTAAAAAGCGACTAATTATGTAATGGTGTAAAAGAATCTGAAGTTTGATGAAATTATGTGCATTAGTTCTTGAGATATAGCTAGTTAAAAAAAAGTGTAAAATATAGCACAGCAGCACCATCAGTTGAATGATTTATAATAAAACGTAATCATCGTTTAATCATTATGTCATTTTGTAACAAAATCTCAAGTTTGATGAAATTCTGTGCGTTGGTTGTTGAGATATAGCTATCGGAAAAAATCGTGCAAAATGCAGCATAGCTTCACCACCTGTTGCAAGGTTAATACCAAAATGTAATCAGCGTCTAATTATGTTATATATTCTAGTGTAACAGAATCTAAAATTTGATGAAGTTCTCTGCATTAGTTCTTGAGATATAGCTATCGAAAAAATCGTACAAAATGTAGCATGGCAGCGCCACCTATAGGGCAGTTCACACCAAAACTTTATCAGCGGCTATGTATCTCAGGGTATCTTGAAATCTGAAGTTTGGTGAAATTCTGTCCATTAGTTCTTGACATATAGCTAACATGAAAATCATGAAAAACGTGGCATAGCAGCGCCACCTGCTAGCCAATTTACACCAAAACTTAATCAGCGTCTATGTATATCAAGGGGTCATAGAATCTGAAGTTTGGTGAAATTCTGTGCATTAGTTCTTAAGATATAGCAATCTTGAAAATCATGAAAAAAGTAATATAGCAGCGCGACCTGCAGGCCAATTTTCACCAAAAACCAATAGGCACTAATTCATATCAAGGTCTAACTGAATATAAAATTTTATTAAATTTCGAGCATTAGTTCTTGAGATAGAGCGCCCACAAATTTTTTGTCACATACAGACAGACAGACAGACAGACAGACAGACAGACAGACAGACAGACAGACTCACAGACAGACATTTTCTAAAAATAGTCAAAACGTGTTCAGGACCTTCTAAAACGTATAAATCTGTCGAAAACCGGAAGTCGAAAATTTTCATGAATCCAATACTTTCTTCTTGTAAAGATAGAAGAAAGTAAAAATGGAGTATGTCTGTTGCCACAATTAAAAAACGATATAAAAAACAACGAAAAAATTAATAACTCAAAAACAAATAAAGATACAGCTTTCAAACAAATCGCATTAAAAATAATTTTTTTTTGTATACGATGGTATAAAAATTGAAAATGTGCTGTATTTAGAAGCTTAAAAATTTGCAAAAGAAAACAAAATGCAAAACTTAAATTTCATTTCAAATTTTAGTGTTGCCATTCACAAAATGACGTATCCGTTTCGCACAGATACGTTTGGCCTTTATAATACAGATTATTATAGCGTTTTAAACAAAGGGTGATTGTTTTTTACAGGGTTTGAATGTTTTTATTGTTGTTAAGTTAATTTCGAATCAGTACACAGATTTGAATGCATTTTGAAAGCGAAATTAAATTTGCAATTTTCGCGTATCACAGAAAAATTTTACTTTTTGTTTTGCACTAAATGTTTTTATGCATATTTTAAATTTGTTTTTTCTTTTTTTATGATAATTAAATATATATACGGATTTATAATCAATTTGTGTGTGAATTCACATGTTAAAAAATGTACTTTTTGTAGTAATATTTGTTGTTGTTTTTAAACCTTGGTACAATTCGGGATTTAGAAATTGAAATTTGATGTAAAACGATATACAGTGTGTCCACTCTCAACGGTGGCCAATGGCTAATTACTAAACCGTTAGTCATAGACATATAGTTTCAGTAGCAAAAATGCTTTTAAAAAGGTAAAGAATTGTTTTTGAAACGATTAGGTAAAAAAAAAAAATTATTAAAAAATTACGAAAATTAATTTTTTATACGGTCCTCCGGTCCTATAAGTGATATTTAGTAAATTTTTACCACTACTCTAACAAGTAATACAAAAAAAGTACCATTCTTCTGCGATTAAAACTGACTGAGTAATTTCTGTTTAAAGTTGAAGCATCTTTTTTGCTGCAAATTAGGGGTCAGTCACAAATTTACTGGAAATAAGTATAAACGCAAGATATAAAAATTCACATTGAACATTGAGAGTAAAATAATATTTACAATATTATTTTAAAATTTATGTTAATGATTACATATTAAAGCAAAATTTGCACTAAAATTATAAGTGAAAAAAAAATAACAGAAAGTTTGTTAATTTAAATTATGAAAAGCAACAGTCACAAATTGTTGCAAAATGACATATATTTAAAAGTCTATTAGATTACTTAACCTAACAGAATTTGATATAGTCCTATAAAATAAATAAATGGTACGCATCTAAAATTGTATTAATATTACACTGTCATTGGATATAAATAAGTGTGCAAATTGAACCTCGATCGGATATTTGGAAGTGAGTTAAAATTTGAATATAAATTTTGAGCTAGGGAAAAATAAGTATGAACGTTTTAAGCAAAATAAATGCTTATCAAAATAAGCACCTTTTAAAATAAAATCGCAATTTCCCAAAATTTGATTTTCTCAACAAAGAGAATTTTAAAATCCACGTCTTCAACTATTTTAACCAATCTAGAAGTTAATTAATAAAAATTAACACTACCGTAAAGCTTATACGGTGGTAGTACCTTCAGTTAAATTGCTTTAAAAATATGTCTTTTTCTCATTTAAAACCTTTTTGTAATTGGAACTATATGTCTGTGGCAAATGGTTTAGCAATTAGCTATTGGACAGCGTTGAAAATAGATGCCCTTTATAAAACTTTAAGCACTTAGTGAACGCTCCCTTAAAGCTCAGTCCAATTCTTCCGTATTCAACTACAGAAAAGTGGTTCAAGTCATGAAATTTAAAGCTTCATAACTCGGTCAATTTTAATGTTAGATGAATGGGACCTTTTTTCTCTTACTTGTTAGAGTAGTGGGAAAAATTTACTAAATATCACTTATAGGAGCGGGGGACGGTATAAAAAGTTAATTTTCGTAATTTCTAAATAAAATTTTATTTTGAGCTAAATCGCTTGAAAAACAATTCTTTACCTTTTTTAAAGCATTTTTGCAATTAGAACTATATGTCTATGACTTACGGTATAGAAATTAGCCATTGGCCACCGTTGAGAGTGAACACCCTGTATAACCTTCTTAGAAAACAAACATAACAGTGTTTTAAATGTGTTTCTACGTATGTGTTTAAAAATTTCAATAATTATGTTAGCTAAATTGCTTGTTTTTTTATCTGTTTGTGTACATAAAATAAGTAAATCAAGTCTTTATAAAAAATAAATTGTATAAATATTGACGAAAATACACGATTTGAGCGTCATATGGAAAATAAATTAGGTTTTCAAGAATGTGCATTGACATTTTCCTTCTCCAGCCAAAGTCATTTTCTTTAATTCACGAGATTTTGCATATACAAAAAAATTCAAACATGTATATTTACTCAAGATATGTCAGTATAAGAAAATATTCAGATATGACAATGTCAAAATTGTCTTCTATATGATACATGGTATATACCTGAAAAATACAGCTTATTCGTGCTAGCGGTTAAATGATTTACACCAAAACAGAGTTACCACTTTGGCTTGCAGTTTTAGCCCTAAATTTTGACTTCACACCGTAAATTTTTTAAGAAGAATTTTTAAGTTAAGTATTGAAAAAAACTGATATTAAATATGTATGGCAATACGTTTTTAATTTTTTAGTGTCAATTTTATTTTTTTAAACTAAAGTGGAGAACAAACAGGTACCATGCAACAAATTCTAATCAACAACAACTTATGTCAACTTCTAACTGAGTCTGAAATTGATAAAAAATGCGTTCATTAGTTTTTGGGGAAAAAAAACTATTGCGGTACTTGTATCAAAATCTACATAGCAGCACCGCCTTTTATGCAATTTACTCCAAAACGTGATAAGGAACAATTTATATCAGGTACTAACTATATCTGAATATTAAAGAAACTTCATGCATTAGTTCTTGAGATACAGCTATTGCAAAAATCATAAAAAGTCAATCATAACAGAACCACCACAATTTGCACTAAAAAAAAAAAAAAAAAAAAAAAAAAAAAAAAAAAAATATACCTGAGATTAATTGAATCTGAAATTTGATGAAAGTCCATACATTAGTTCATGACAAACAGCTATTGCGTAAATTGTGAAAAAGACTACATAGCAACACCGCCTATTAAACAGTGTATAGCAAACATGATCAGAATCTATTTACATTAGGAACTACCTGAATCTAAAGTTTTATTAAATTCGTTCATTAGTTTTTTGAGATATAGTGCCCACAAAATTTGTCACATACAGATAAGCAGATTCACAGACAAACATTTTGAAAAAAAAAGAAAAAGAAAAAGAAAAAACATGTTCTTTGGAATCTTTGCCATCTAAAACGTGTAAATCCGTCGAAAATAGACATTTGAAAGTATTCATGAATCGAATAATTTCTTCTTGTACACATTGAGAAAAGTAAAATTTAGAGGTCAAATGCTTTCAAATTATTACATGCATTTATAAATAAAATATTTTTAATAACTACAATTTGGATTTACTGCAACCATCTAATACTAATAAATAAAAAATGCATATTTATTTTTTTAAATTATTTTAAATGTTCTTTGATAAGAATCTTTTTTAAACTTTACATTATATTTGTCAGATTATTTTAAAGTAATCACATATTTATGAAGAATGTTTTTAAATTTCTTAATATTTTTAATGTTACAAGGACGAAATTCAGATTAATCATTTCGACTTGATAAAACCGATGTTGATTTTTTGTAAAATATTTATATTTTAAATTAATCTTATGATTACTATAAAGTACTTACTTTTAATATTATTAAAATTTATTTAATTTGAAATAGCTGTCAGAATAACTGAAGTTTCACTGCAATATTAAAATTGTCGACTTGAAAATAATTCAATATAAATTCTATGAGACATTTAAACAAATAAGAGCTCATTCAAATTCAAAAAGCTACAGGAATAAACACCTGAAGGAAAACATTAAACATATAAAATCAATATCTTTCCCAAGCCTTGCGAATAAAAGCCGTAATAAGCTTTTCAGTTATTTTCTAGATTATTGATCAAATGTATTTCGAAAAGGCGTTATCTTATTTTTCACGCAGAATTTTATAGGAAATAACATGTAGCCTTTAAATCCAATTTTGGATATTCCATTAACTTTCATTTCTTGAAATGTATTTATAGTTATTAAGACTGTGATGCATAACGAAATTCAATTACTTTTTTCGTTCATTTTATTTGAAACTTTAATTTAAATTTTTATAGACTTTTTTTTAAAATCTAAAATGTCGACCTTATTGGAATTTTTGGAAAAATATTAACTTATTTTTCTTAAATTATAATTTAACCGTTTTCTTATCAACTGTCAAAACTAAAATGTAAATAAATATATGAGAAATTCAGATTCATATGCTTAGAATCTCTCTCCCCCTACAGACATACACCAACAAACACACAAAATTCCGTTATAGAAAGTATGATTTTATACGTTATGTATTTTAGATGATTTAAAGTATAATGTAAATGAAAATTTGACATTAAAGAAATATTCTTAGAAAATAAGCCTATTGAAGATATTTCTTGTGCATAATTAAAATTTACAGTGCCAGAAAAAAAATCTTGATATTTAAGCCACAATCTCTATGTTCATGGTTTATTTTTCCCGTATTACATAGAAGAATCGGTTGACAGTTCCTTTTGCGCGTGGATTTATGTCCCTGGCAGTTTAACATGATTTAGAGTTCTCTCTTTATTTTGTTAGTTCTGATAGTGATTTAAGAAGCGGGTATTTTTAATTTCTTTTCCCCCATAAAAATTGGTGCACATAATTCACGAATAAAAGCTTACAATAGTTGAACAATCTCGTGCTTTGACTTTACTTGAACAAAATGTTCACATAAGCTGTAAAATCTTGGATTTATAAGCATCAGGACAAACTACTTGTGTCCTGAAAAGTTAAGATCAATTTATCACATAACAGTACACCAAAAGGAAAAATCGTTAAAAAAACAGAGAGTGACTTCAGAAAATCTAATATGTATTTTTTTAAAAGTGATCACTAATGATACCAAACATAACTATTTATTGGGGGCCACCGTAAAACTTACCCATCATATATATGCATATATAATATATGAAAATAATACATTTGAAAACTATTTATAAAATGGATTGCAATTCCAAAACAAAATTTAAACGTGTATTTATATTTTTATTGTGCATATTAATGCTGTATTAATGAGTTGCTGATGAATCTCTTTCGATAAATTTTACAACACGCCTAATTACTCGAGTAATACTGAATTGCGAAAAAGAAACATCCTTATAATTCCAAAAATAATAATCTTATTAACTAACAGTTAATTGCTTCGGATTAAGCGTCTCATTTTCAATTAAAATATATCTTTGAATTGAATTTGAATGAAATACAGGGTCATGAAAAATCGAAGAATGTGGAAAACAGGATTACAGATATTTCGGTAACTAATAATTCGATCAACTTCGCTCTTTATGCAAAATTTGTGTTACTTTATTGCCTTTTACGATCACTCCTTAAAATAAAAAAATTCGAAAATTTTTATATACCTTTCATCAAAAAGAATTTTTCGAGAGTCCAAAAAAATAGTTCCGGATAATCGAGGTTACTGATATTAAATAGGCTTCGTCCCATTCATACATACTAAATACATACAAAATTTCAATTCTCTATCTCAATTCGTTCGGTAGATAGAGCGTTTACAGACAGACAGACAGACTTTCAGGCAGACGGACGGCAAATTTTTTTTTCTAAAAATATGTTTTTTGAAATCTCCAGTGTCGAAAAACGTGCAAATCCGTCAAAAAAATTTTCGATTTTCAAAACGATTGCAAGACTTACCCTATATTACGTATGATGGGTAAGTAACAACTGCAGAAATAAAAAAGAATGTTGCCTAGTTAAACGGATGGCATTGAGCTCATAGTCTAGAAATACTAATTGTATATTGCAACCCTATATTTTCAAGGAATACTGATGTTCGAAAAATAAATTAAGTGGAGAAATAGCTCCCGATTTCCTCGTTTTATACTTAATCATAACTTTTTAGGGATATGATTTATCATATGAAAAATCTATATCCAAAATTCGAAGCAAGTTCGAAGATAATTCTGCATATTCTCATTTATATAATTTAAGAAGAATTATCCCCCTCCTTTATACTTAACCACAAACTTCCAAACCTATTCAGAGATTTGCCTTATCAGAAAGAAACTAAATCCAAAATTTAAGTCATATCGGATAATACACAAAACCCCCTTTATCTAATTTAAAATGTAATCGACCATACCCCCCTTTATATTTAACAAAAGCTAATCAGGGAAGCATCTTATCAATATGAATCTGTATCCATTAACTGAATCATAACAGTTAATTCTGTATGATAAACCATTTGCCTAAATAAAGAGGTACTGTCGCCGGGCTGCCCCATTTGTACTTATCGAATGAATTCTCAAAACAAATCAAGGAAAGGCACCTTATCATAATGAACCTATATTCAAAATTTAAAGTGAATCGGTAAATTCTGTGTAAAAAACCCATTAACCTAAATTTTTTCAACTAGTCTATAGGGTACATAATAAGTCAAGTTCCTCAACTTATAGCCTGACCTATTGTAAACACTTACTGGTTTATTACTTATATTTGTAAATTATGTATTTCTGACGAGTGATTTACAATATTTCTGTTGTTTTTCATTCACTTACTTTTCATATGCCAGTCAATAATCATTTCATACATCTTCATATTGTTAATGGTGATTTATATAGTTTGTTTTAAATAGGTGTTTAAATGTTTCTTGTCATTATACATCTTTAAATACAGTTTATCTGTTAGAATTACTGAATTTTAAATTTTGACAAATATCTATGTTGCGATGATTTATTTATAAAAAAGTATATATGTAATAATAACGAAGGCGATGCTCTATAATAGTGTATAAGCTTGTAGAACACCACTATTCACTAAGACTCAATAGTGGGATGAGCAGTCGTTCTGGCAAGTGGATAAGCCATGGATTTGTTGTCGTAGGAGTTTCTCCAATAAAAAAGGAAGAAATTCAGTTTTTAGTTCTTTATTATTTAGAGCAACAGCTTAAGTTACTCCACAGATCACCTTTCCACACATCTATCACCACGGCCTTCGCTCACTAAGCTGCAACATTCTCGGCGTTCGACATTCTCGGAAAAATGACATGGCTTCTGAATTGTTTAAAGGAGAGATGCTTTCTAACTTACTCAAAAGCCAAATGAGAAATCCACATCCTCACGACAAACTAGCGCCCTCCTACTCCGCGTCAATCATTTTAGAAAACCAATCAGGATGAACTCTAGCCTCAAACGGACAAAAATGATCAATTCTAATTGGTCGTAGCAGTCGGTCCTTGGCAAGAACTATATTTTTTCCTCGGAAGAGCAAGCCCTTTAGCAACGCGTAGTAACACCTGTCACGCGATGTTAAAAATAAAAAAAAAATTAAAATCCCAGGAATATTGCAGAAAGTAAAAAGCTTACGAAATACCTGCCGCCTTTTTGAGAAGCAAGAAATAATTTATTAATAAATAAAGTAAGAAAAGAATTTTAGCTGTTACAAGTTACGAAACTAAGATTGGAATATGTTCCACAAATTTAGAATTGAAGCTAAGAGAGAACAAAAATAAAAATGGCGCAAAATTTTTTTTATTTTATTACAAATCCCCCCTCCCAGAAAGCCGGGTGAAAAAGTAGGTCTGAGACCTGCAATTTCACAGAAAGGGAGATGATGCAGACTTAGCTCACGAAGTTGTTGATATAAGTAATAATAATTAGATACTAAATAAAAAAATTAAATTAATTTCTCTTTTTTATATAAATATAGAATTCAAATTTAAGAACACTAAGGTGATGCGTGGAATAACTTTAAATTTAAATACAATAAAATAGGCATCCGTATAAATACAAGATATAATCTTGTTTAAAGTACACATCATAAAGTAATTTGAAAATATAAGCAATTACCCATAGTTAAAACATAAAAATGAAACATAAAAATCAAAAACAATAACGTTGAATTCTTTTTTAAAAATGTCAAATCTAGAAATGAAAGAATTTATCAGAACTTTCTTGAAATCAATGTTGAAAGTTTGTTTCAAAAATCCATTTAAGAGTCATATTTGGAGTGTTCATGATCTCTTTTCAAGGAAGTCTAATTATATCTTATTAATTGTCCAAATTCAATATAATAAGACATTTTATAATATAGCAATAATAAATTTTAACAATGTAAATAATAAACAATATAAGTAAGAAACATAATAAGGAAAAATATCAATAATAATAAATATCATAAGTATAAGTAAATCTCATAATAAGTAATAATAAATATCACAAAAGACATTCTTTAAATACTTAATCTGGTTTATCTCATCTCAGGCATTTGGGATGACATATAGAGAGAAGTGTAATTGAATAAAAATACAATCAATTATGAAATCATTTACTTAATCTGGTAATTCGAGTACAGGATTAAGTAGGAATATGTACAAAAAAATTAAAATATAATATGATAAATTAAAATAAAATAAAGATAAATAAAAATTTTGTTCATGTTTGAGAATGCACGTGACCTTCAAACTACTAAGACTCTTTAAAAGAAATATTAATAAAATAAAAAAAAATAAAAGACAAGATTATTAATGTCAATTCATGTCAAATAATTACGCAATAAATATTCTCTCGGTGTGATAAAACATTGCAAGATGCAAGTAGGAAAGAGAAAAAGAAACAAAATTATATTATAATTGACATGTACTTGGACTGGAATGCAGCAGCAAAGAAAGAGAAAAAGAAGAAAAAAAAATTAAAAAAAAGTGATAAAAATTTTGTTACTTGGCAAATAATTAATTTATTAATTGATAGCTTAAATTTAATATTACAAATAGGTTCAGCTGAAAAAAAAAATATTTTTTTAAATATTTATTTGTTAATATATTATTCTAAGTAGGGTAATTCAGTACAGAATAAGAAATTTCCACTTTGTTCGTCTACGCCGGCATAAACAAACAAATATAAAAATTTCCAGACAAGTGACACTCTCGCTGCAGTCAAGAGATATCATTGCCATTCTGTAAGAATTACAAGATATTATCTGAATTAAAATATGGAAAGAAATTTACTGTTTAAGAGAAAAAAATTATAAAATGATAAACTAGAGATATAGTCTAAGCTACAGTTTTTACTTGAGTTTGTTGTTGTTGATTAGGGGGTTGTTGCTCATGACTTAATTTAAATTTATCAGGGGAATAATAAGGCCTTAATTTAGATACATGTACTATTTCTGAACTTTTGAACTGGTTTTGCCTATCAATTTCAAAATTTACTTCGGATAATTTGTTAACACTAGAACCGCGGCGACGGGTCATTTTGACCCGTATTATATGCAGAGATGCTGATTCGAACCAGATAACTCTTTATAAAATTAGCTAAATGTAAGCTAGGCAAAAATAATTTCAAAATATTACTTAAACAGTTTTGAATGAAAATTCCGGTGAGAAATATTTTTATAAAACTTGAATGAATTTTCCCGCGGTTCTAGTGTTAAGAATTTTATAAGGGCCACTAAATACTTGTGATAACTTTCTAGTATTAGGGTACTGAAATTCTTCATAGATAACTAGATCTCCTATTTTAAATTTTGGTTCGATATAATCTTTATCATAATATCTTTTATTTTTTAAATGAAATTCATCAGTTCTTGCTTTAGCAATTTTAATGAACAGGATTAATGAACAGAATTTCATGAACAGGGGGATAATAATTTTGTTGTAAGGGGGAGTCATAGGGTAATTGGCCAAAAAGCAAGTAAGCAGGTGGAAATTTAGTAATAGAATGGGGTGTATTATTATATTCATTAATTACCTCAGTTAAAAGCTTAGTCCAGGGAATTTTAGAGGTAGTGGAGTTTACTTTACATTTTAATCTAGTTACTATTGTCTGATTTACCCTTTCACATTTCCCATTCGTTTGTGGATGATGGGCAGTGGTCAAACGTTGTTTAATATTATGATTTCGCAGGAATTTTTTGAATCTTGAAGAAGTAAAAGCAGCATTCCTGTCACTTAGTATTTTTTGAGGGGACTGTACACTTGAAATCTTACTAAAACAGAATAATTGTTGAGGGATTTTGATATTGAAGATTTGTTTCAGACAATTTGTATAAGTTTCTGTAGTGACACTTTTGGAAGGAAATGCCCAAACATATCTTGTGGCATGGTCTATTATAATATGGAGATATTTTTTTGTAGAATCATAATAATTGAACCCTCCTACAGTATCAACAGACAGACAGTCAAAAGGTTGATCTGTAGTGGGCATAGCTTGTAATAAGCCAAATTTTTTCTGTCTAGGTTTTTTATTTTTCTGGCAAATATCTCAGTATTTAACAAAGTTAGTAATGTCTTGGGACATATCTGGCCAATAATAGTTTGGAGAAATTAAATTTTGCATTTTTTGAACACCAGGGTGACCAAACTGTTCATGAGCAACACTAAGCAATTTTTTTCTTAGGGACATGGGAACTACCACTTTACGAAAACCTTTTCTTTTAACTATAATCAGTCCATTGTCATTAATATAATTTGATCCACACACATTTTCTTTTTCTTGCATCTCAATAATCTCTTTAACGTCAAGAAGAAAAGTAAGGGGTTTACAAAAATGAGAAATAGGGTTTCGGGACAACATGTCGGCTTCGACATTTGTAGATCCCTTTAAGTACTCTATTTTGTAATCGAACATACTTAACTTCAATGACCACCTAAATAATCGACCTCTTAAATGTTTGACATTTTTTAACCAAACAAGAGATGCATGATCAGTATGGATGGTAAATTGTACACCGTGAAAGTAATGATAAAATTTATCTAAAGTATCAATGATAGCAAGACACTCTAGTTCGGTAATGAAATAATTTTTCTCATAACTTCTCAATCCTCTAGAAAAATAATCAATTGGATGTAAAAAGTTATTATGGTCGGGTTGTTTAAGAACTGCACCTACCGCTACCTGAGAAGCGTCAACAAACCTGTGTAGGGGTAATTTTGGGTCATAAATCTTTAAAATTGGTTTAGCAATGAGGGCATCTTTTAATTTTTGGAAAGAGTTTTGACATTCAGTATTCCATTTCCAAATAGTATCTTTCTTAAGTAATTTATTTAGGGGGTGTCTAATTTCAGCATATTTGTCAATAAATTTATGATACACATTTATAGAACCAAGAAATCTTTGTAATTCTTTAGTATTAGTAGGAGGTTTTAATTTTTTAATTGTTTCTATATTAGTATTAGCTGGAGTTAAAGTTACATTTTGGATTTCATACCCTAGAAAATTGATTTGTTTTTTTAGCAAAAGTACATTTAGATAATTTTAATTTAATATTCTCTATTCGGCATAAATCAAAAATTTGGATGAGATGCTGTATAAGATTCATCTATTGATTTAGAAAAAATAATTATATCATCAAAATAATAACAAGCAAAGTCTATTTTATATTTTGTAAGAATTCTTCTAATTGTCCTGTTGAAAATTGGGGGGGGAGACCTTTACACCAAAGGGGAGAACATTCCATTCCCAGAGCCCACAATTAGTAGCAAAGGCTAACTTTTCGGAATCGGCTGGGTGAATAGGTATGTGCCAATAGCCGGAGGCTAAATCTAGTGTAGAGAAATATTGGGCACCACTTAATTTGTCTAAAATTTTATCTATTCGGGGCAAAGGTTCAGCGTCATTTTTCATAATAGAATTTAATTTTCGGTAATCAACACACATTCGGGTTTTTTTTGCCTTCATCTCGTTTATTTACTAACGTAACTGGAGAAGAATATGGGCTATAACTTTCTTTAATTAACCCAGCAGCTAATAAGGATTGGATTTGCTGAGATATTTCTTTTTCATCAGCAGTGGATGTACGATAAGGCCTCAAAGATATTGGTAGGTCAGATTTAAGATAAATACGCTGAGGTTCAATATTAATTCTCCCTACATCATATTTATTTTTTGCAAAAATATCTAAATAATCCCTTAAAAGTTCCCTTACATTTTTATTTTGAATAGCACTCAGACTCCCCAATAGATTTTAATCATCATTATTAGTTCGCGGCAAGGATTGAGGAGTTATGGTATTTCCATAATCGGGTTGCACAGTAGTATCATTTTTTATAATATCAAAATGAAGCAATTCTAAGTTATCACTGGATATGTTGACATATTGGTTTAACGAAATATTGTCTTGTAACACCTGGCTTTTTGCGCAATCAATTTTCAATTTAAATTTGGCACAATCAGGTAAACCTAAAATAGCATAATCCAAATCAAGTTTACTTACTAAAAATTAACATATCTCTTTATATTACCAAATTTAATACATAATCGACACGATATATTAATTGTGAGAGTTCCTTGTGCCTGTCTAATAGTAATAGGGGTAACATTATGTAAATTACCATTTAAATATCGAACAAATTTGAGGGGTAGAATTGAGACAGTTGATCCACTATCAACCACACAATACACTTTGTTATTGCCCACATATCCAGGGATAAATAATTGTCAGACATTATTAGTAGGGGATGGTTGAATATGAGCAGGAGTTTGAGATTGAAAGGAATTTGTGTTAAATATACAACTCCTCTCCCAATGATATGCACTTTCTATGCCTCTGTTTAAACATATTCGGCACGGACGACTTGGGTAGTTATTCTGATAATGAGTCGTAGGCATTCTAGGAGTGAAAAAGCTAGGATTAAAATTTTGGGATGGATTGTTTGGAGTAGGTCGAGTCCAATGTCTGGGCTGAGGATTGGGATTGTGCATAGGTCTAGTTTGTTGAAAATTTCTATTGCTGTTATTAGAGGTATGAGTTGGAATCGCTGCTAATTGTTTAGCAATGCGAAACCATTCACGAGTATTGGAAGGAGGGTTAACCATCAAACAATTTTGATACTCCGGCTGAAGTCCATCAGTTAATCCCTGTATAATTAAATTTTCCCCAAGCTGAAGTTGCCTTCCAATCTCAACTTTCTTTCTAAAATAAGAATCCAAATCACTTAGATCATTTAACTTTAAGGAAGTAAATTCAGAAAATTTTGGAACTCTAACCTGAATGTATTTTTCAGTTAAAATCTCGACAATTTCCTCATAAGTAGCACAATCCAAACAATCATTGATATAAGCTTTTAGCGCTTCCCCCTTTAAATATTTTGAAATATTTTGGTGTTTCCACTCATTATCTTTTTTTTCTACAGAACATTCTCGATCAAAATGTTTAAACCATTTAAAAATATCCATGCCCGACCCAAATTCAAAAGGGACAATATCAAGTTTATTTTCTGACATTTTTTTTCTTACTTTACTAATCCGGACCTTAATACATGAAAGAAGGATAATTCATATGGAAAATATTTAAATGCTATACTTCAATTACTAAAATTCAATTACTATACTTCAAATACTCCAATAAATAACAATAAAAATAATAAATAATAAATAAATCAATTCTGTTTGAATTCATGTGAAATAAATAAATAATAAATAAATAAGTAATAAATAAATAAAATAATAAATATCGGTTTTCAATACATGGGAAATAACAAATAATTTTAAGAAGAAAAATACTTTTCTTTACGTATTGAAAATAATTTTAGCAACAGAGAATTTTTTAAGAACTAATTAATCCATCTTTCGATTAAAAAAACACCTTTAAAACTAAATAAAATTTCTATGAGCATAAAATTTCAATTAATTATAAATTAAGAACACATTTATTTTTTAATATCTGTAATAAAAGAGAAAGAAAAAATCAAGAATTTAAACAAAGAAATTATTATTAAAATTTCTTAACCAATAAACAAATAAAATAATAAATAATAACTTACAGACACCTCGCTGTGGCCTTGTTCAAATACCTAAATTTATTAAAATAAACAAAAATAAAGCACTTCGTAGATACGACTCACAGGTGCAAATTTCAATTAGTTTATATTTCCAATGGTATCAACCGTGGTTTCGCAATCGTGATAAAGTATTCATTTATTATGAAATGAAAATTTATCATAATATTTCTGCACTTTTACCTAGAAAATACAGTAATAAATAAATAAAAGCAAATGATGTTGAAATTTGTCGTGCAGGTGTTCTTTATCTGTAATAATCAGTAGATGATTTCGTAGATGTTAATTATGAAAAAAAAAATAAAAAGACTGTGAGGCCTATTTCACAAACAAAGAATTTCCCTCCTGTAGGTGCCAACAAGGATCACAAATAAAATTTCACAACATATTTCCTATGATTTTTTTTTCTTTCGACAGCATTCCTTGCAACACCAGTGGCATTACTTTGTAGATTTTGATGCGTCTCAGAACAAAACCATCACAACAGATGTTTCACCGAGTAATCGTTCATAGAACATGGCAAACACAAACAGCGGGTTGAAGCAATTCTCATACAAAGGTTAGTTTTGTAGTTGATGAGCTCGTTAATTCTTATTCAAAAATCAAACGCCGGTTCATCTTCATTCTGCCGGCTAAAATGTAATAATAACGAAGGCGATGCTCTATAATAGTGTATAAGCTTGTAGAACACCACTATTCACTAAGACTCAATAGTGGGATGAGCAGTCGTTCTGGCAAGTGGATAAGCCATGGATTTGTTGTCGTAGGAGTTTCTCCAATAAAAAAGGAAGAAATTCAGTTTTTAGTTCTTTATTATTTAGAGCAACAGCTTAAGTTACTCCACAGATCACCTTTCCACACATCTATCACCACGGCCTTCGCTCACTAAGCTGCAACATTCTCGGCGTTCGACATTCTCGGAAAAATGACATGGCTTCTGAATTGTTTAAAGGAGAGATGCGTTCTAACTTACTCAAAAGCCAAATGAGAAATCCACATCCTCACGACAAACTAGCGCCCTCCTACTCCGCGTCAATCATTTTAGAAAACCAATCAGGATGAACTCTAGCCTCAAACGGACAAAAATGATCAATTCTAATTGGTCGTAGCAGTCGGTCCTTGGCAAGAACTATATTTTTTCCTCGGAAGAGCAAGCCCTTTAGCAACGCGTAGTAACACCTGTCACGCGATGTTAAAAAAAAAAATAAAATCCCAGGAATATTGCAGAAAGTAAAAAGCTTACGAAATACCTGCCGCCTTTTCAGAAGCAAGAAATAATTTATTAATAACTAAAGTAAGAAAAGAATTTTAACTGTTACAAGTTACGAAACTAAGATTGGAATATGTTCCACAAATTTAGAATTGAAGCTAAGAGAGAACAAAAATAAAAATGGCGCAAATTTTTTTTATTTTATTACATATATATATATATATATACACTTTCTACCAAAAAGTATTTGTACACTTTCAGTTTTTGACATTTTGTCAAATATTTAAAAATATACTGGTCGGATTCTTTTGGAACTTCAGAAATATAAAGATTATGTTTCACTTTATATTTATTTACATTCATTTGTTAAGAGGGTAATTAGGGGGCCGGCAAAAAAACAAAGAATAATAGAAATATTTGGGATCGCCCTGTACATGAAAATGCACGAAACAACTTATCGCTTTAGAATACATATATATGAATACAGTAGAATATGTACATTAAAATTTGTGAGAATAGCATGTATATTTATGGCGATAGAGCGATTTTTTTGAAAAATTCAAAAAATTCTGGTATGTTTTTTGTTTATATCATGCTGGGTTTTTGACCAAATTTAACGCAAATTTCAGAAAAATTGGCAAAATGAAGTAGAAAAAATGTAGCGCAATTGGAATATAAATATATTAAATATTTTATGAAATATGAGTAGTTGTATAAAATAATTTTTATCTGCGCATGCGCGAACTAGAAAAACTTTTTTTTACATCATTTAATAGTCAACTCTATGGAGTGACTTATAAAAAAAATCCAATCAAATATCGTGAAAATTCAAAAAGATATCATTATTTTAGTGAGATGTTTTTACTCTGCTCTCTAAAAACGGCTGAATCTTAAGGGATTCTCCACAAATTGACATTTTTTAATAACTGACTTTAAAAAAAAAACTAGTATTGAATTAATACAATATCTAATACAATATTGCTGCTAATAAGTACTTGATAATTGTGATAGAAAAGAAAAGAGCTTTATTCACATTCAGGGCCAAAACTAAGAGAGGGTTGGGGGGAAAGGGCATGTGCCCCGGGCGCTTGGAAGAAAGTGTCCCAAAAGTACATTTTGTTTGGCGGTTTTTTCCATGTCTATGTTTAGCATGATATTGTCAAAATCGTCCCATTCAAAGCATTTCTCCTATAACAAAGCATAGAAGAATCGAATGATGATGGCATAAATATCCCGCATAAAGCAGATTTTTTTTTTCGTTTTGATTCGGTTTCACGATTTTAAGGTATCATTTTTTTTAAACAAAGCAGACTACTTTAATCAATATTACATATTTTAAGTTTTAAAATAAGTCGGCTATTAATAAATTCGAAAATTTTTCTTTGCAAATACTTTTGCAGATGCTTTGCAAAGAAGAAAAGGGAGGGGGGGGGAGTTCACCAAAATTCATTGAAATATAAATGTATTAAATATTTTCTAAAATATTCTATGTCATGCAATATTTTCAACCAAATATAAAGCCACATTCAGAAAAATTCGCAAAATGTAGTAGAAAGAATAAGGTGCTATTGAAATATAAATATATTAAAATTTTTCTAAAATATGAGTATTTGTATGAAATATTTTTTAATCAGCGTATGCGTGAACGATAAAATTTATCATTTTACATAATTTAATATTCAACTCTATGGAGCTACCCATAAAAAAATCCGATCGAATTTCGTGGAAATTCAGAAAGTTATTGTGGATAGGAGTGAACTGATTTTCAATTGGTCTCTGAAAGCAGTTGAATGACGTCAGATTTTACGCAAATTGCCAAATCTCCATTTACGTTTTTTACTGGTGATTTACTTCTTTTCTTAGATAATTACCAGAACAAACCTATTTCAGGATAAAAATAATTATAAAAAATCGAAGCATTTGTGTCAAATCTACCCATTGATACATAATTGATAATGGCTCTTATGGAAATGCCGATATCTGCGATCCTGAAATACGTCAAGTTCTCCACTGTTAAATGCGGTGTCGAAAACAACACTGACATCAATCGCATGCATGATGCCAAGAAGAACAGAGCTGTCTGATTTTGAGAAAGCTGTGATCATCGGGTACCACCGAAATGGCCGATCTTTAATCGACATATCTAGCGAGCTTAATTACCCCCAAAACGACTGTGGCTTATGTGATTAGAAAATGGAAGCTGAATGGTGATTGTCAGAATGTGGTCAGAGTAGGCAGACCGACGAAACTGGGAGATAGAGACCGACGGGTTCTGTCTAGAGAAATTCGGAAGAACCGCAACCAACCAATGTTACACATACGCCAAGAATTTCAACAAGCTTCAGGATGTGTTGTTTCCATGAATACCATCCATAAGGAAGCTCATCTGCTTAATTTTTATGGCCGTGCTGCCATTCATAAGCCTTTAATCACCAAGTCCAACCGCGCAGCTCGGTTAAGTTGGTGCAAAACACGCCAGCAATGGACTGTACAGCAATAGAAACAGGTTGTCTGGAGTGATGAATCAAGGTTCACCTCTACCGTTCTGATGGTAGGGTCTGGGTCTGGCGTCTGCCTGGAGAACGCCTCCTACCAGAATGTATTGTGCCCACAGTTAAATTTGGCGGAGGGGGAATTATGCTCTGGGGTTGTTTTTCCTGGTTCGGACTAGGACCCTTGGTCCCAATTCATGGTAAGCTCAATGCCGATGCCTACTGTAATATACTGGACAACAGTGTACTTCCTACGTTGTGGCAATACTATGGATTGGACCCATGTTATTTCCAGAATGACAACGCAAGCTGCCATGTAGCGAGGTCCAGCATGGATTGGTATGCTGATAATGGAGTGCATCGACTCGAGTGGCCTGCCCAGAGCCCAGACCTGAACCCAATAGAGAACCTCTGGGATGAGTTGGATCGTCGAATTAAGGCGGGTGACACATGCCCAAAGTCAGTAAAAGAGCTTACCTGCCTTGTGCAAACAGAGTGGAATAAAATACCATTAAATGTAATACAAGGACTAGTTGAGAGCATGCCCAGGAAAGTCGCAGCTGTAATTGCCTCTCGAGGGGGATCTACAAATTATTAAATGTGAACAGGGCCAAAACCAGTCTTTTTTCCCGAGGCAAACGTGGATTTTGAAGGTACCCCTTTCCCCCTCCTTCGCAAAGCATATTTACAAAGAAAATTTCTCCAATTTATTAATAGCCGACTTATTTTAAAACTTAAAATATGTAATATAAAATAACGTATTCTGCTTTATTAAAATACTCCAATTTGATACTTTAAACCGAATCAAAGAAATTCTACTTTCAACAGGATCTTTAAGGGTCTTGTCCCTGCCCGCGAAGACACTGCTGAGCTAATGCTATTCCTGTGGGGAGGCATTTTTCTAATAACTCTTTCGCAGTTTAAAATTTTCAATTTTTTTTTTTTTTTTTTTTTTTTTTTTTTTTTTTTTTTTTTTTTTTTTGCATTGGATAGCGGAAGTCCCTCTCAAAATCGCTCCTTGACTACTTTTTCGATTTGAGTCATAGATATTTTTTATAAAGTTAGTTTCACTTCCAGAACCGCTTTTGGAAGTGAAAGAAACATTATAAAAATATCTACGCCAAAATTGAAAAAGTAATCAGGGAGCGATCTTGAAAAGGACTTCCGCTATCCAATGCAAAATATATTATTTAAAAATGTCCAAATGCAAAAGAGTTAGAAAAATGCATCCCCATAGGAATAGCATTAGCTCGTGAGCATCTTCGCGGGTAGGGGCAGGGACCTTAAGCCATCATCATTAGATTTTTTTATGCTTTAGCATAGCCCAGATATAATAATTTTAACAATATTATGCTAAACATAGCCATGAAAAAAATCGCCAAACGAAAGATACATTTGGAACACTTTCATCCTAGTGCCCGGAGCACATGCCCTTCTCCCCCCCCCCTCTTTTAGTTTTGGCCCTGAATGCGAATAAAGCTCTTTTTCTTTTCTATCACAATTGTCAAGTACTTATTAGCAGCAATATTGTATTAGATATTGTATTAATTCAATACTAGTTTTTTTTTTTTTTTTTTAAAGTCAGTTACTAAAAAATGTCAATTTGTGGAGAATCCCTTAAGATTCAGCCGTTTTTAGAGAGCAGAGTAAAAACATCTCACTATAATAATATCTTTTTGAATTTTCACGATATTTGATTGGATTTTTTTTATAAGTCACTCCATAGAATTGACTTTTAAATGATGTAAAAAAAATGTTTTCTAGTTCGCGCATGCGCAGATAAAAATTATTTTATACAACTACTCATATTTCAAAAAATATTTAATATATTTATATTCCAATTGCGCTACATTTTTTCTACTGCATTTTGCCAATTTTTCTGAAATTTGCGTTAAATTTGGTCAAAAACCCAGCATGATATAAACAAAAAAATACCAGAATTTTTTGAATTTTTCAAAAAAATCGCTCTATCGCCATAAATATACATGCTATTCTCACAAAAATTAGTGTACATATTCTTCTGTATTCATATATTTGTATTCTAAAGCGATAAGTCGTTTCGTGCATTTTCATGTACAGGGCGATCCCAAATATTTCTATTATTCTTTGTTTTTTTGCCGGCCCCCTAATTACCCGCTTAACAAATGAATGTAAATAAATATAAAGTGAAACATAATTTTTATATTTCTGAAGTTCCAGAAGAATCCGACCAGTATATTTTTAAATATTTGACAAAATGTCAAAAACTGAAAGTGTTACAAATACTTTTTGGTAGATAGTGTATATCATATATATTATAAAGCAGAAATTCTGAAACTTCCAAACGAGTGTTTTCAAAAACTATCCGATGGATCTTTTTGCAGATTATATCATTCGATAGGAAATATTTTTGGCGGAGGTTTATGATACAAATATACAGGAATAACTCTAATTTTTCGTACTAAATTTCGTATTTTTCGGTTATTTTTGACGGAAGGGTTACAACAACTAATTTTTTGGCGATAATTATATTTCAAAAAAGAAATGAAATGCTTTCTCTAATGGAAAATAATATAAGCATTTCGAAAAAAAAAACTCTGTTAATTCATTGATTTAAAATTAATAATGATAAAAAGAAAAAAAATCCGTTTAATGCAAAATAATATTATGAAAGGAAAATATTTATCTTTAACGAAAAAAAAATATTTATAATAACTAAGGTAAGTAACTGAATGTGAAAGAAAGTTTTGAAGTGACACAATATTTGGCTATTTATTTCTTTCGAGCCAGATTAAAAGAAAACAACACATCAAAAATTTCATTAGGTAAAACATAAGTATTTTTTTCTTTCTTTTTTTTTTAAATATTTTAAAATCTAATTTTCCCGTTATGTGTTTTACAGAAGAAACTCCGAGAATTATTTTTTTTTAAAGGATCTAATTGTTATTTGTATGTTGTTTGTTCCAATCTACTTTTGTCGCCAGTCAATGCGATTCTAAACCAAAAAAAGCACAAGACGGAGAAAAAACTATTCTCTTTCTCTTTTAATGAGTGAGAGCATTTTACACTTAACTTAAATACATATATAGCAGTTAATACCACAAAAATGAATAGTATTTAAATTTTAGGGTAAATGTTTTTCAACATACATAGATATTGTAAAGTAATTTAACTGCAACTTTAATTTTTTTTTTTGGCACAGATATCTCATACGCACTACGTTGGTGCGATTTGTCTCTTACGCCAATACCATATATACATCTGGGTAATTAATTAACTGACGCCAAAGTGTCATTATTTTGCTTGATATGGCAACCAGGACGTTATTGTCTATTTATTAATAAATTGCCTATTTACATTTTTTTTCTTTTTTTCCCCTAATTATATAAACTATTTTAATCTAGGCACATTTGTCATACATGCACTACATTTGCGCGACTGCAATAAAATGGCGATTTTATGCCTCACTTGGTAACCTGGCTGTTTATTTTTTAATAAATTTTTATTTTATTTTATTTTATTTTTTAAAATATATAAATAGTTTTGTTTTATAATTATTTACTAAACTTTTTAAAATTTATTGTTATTTTCTATTTAAAATAACAGAAAATAATTGTAAACTCTATATGTAACTGGTATTTGAAAAAAAAAATTTCTCTGAATCGGCATCAGAAGAAGAAGGAAAAAAAAAACCTCGCCAATGTCGTGCGTATATGTCAATGTATGCATTTTTTTTCACTATACTACAGTATTTAAACATGCTGTATAAATAACGATTATTGTTTTTTCCAAACATGTTTGGCACAGATATTTTATACACATTGAGGTATCTGACTATCGCCAAAACGGTGTTATTTTGCCTGATATGGTAACTCAGCAATAGTTGTTTCTGTATTAATAAATTGTTTATTTACTTTCAATTTCTTTTTAGAAATTCTATAAATTGTTTTGTGCTATAGTAACTGTATTAATATTTTTGTTTTAAAATAACGAAAATAATTTTTAAAAATGCACATTTCTTTGCTATTCTAAAACGAGGATTTTGCCGCATTGGTATTGGAAGGAAATCTTGCAAATCCGGGTTTGTGCCGGAGTTTTTTGTAAACTATGATATTTTCAAATGTAAATTGAGTGCTACTTGATTAACACGTCGGCCAGTTCCTCCAAACTATTCAAATTTACATAAATTCATTTTAAATAACGAAAGAATAATAAACATAAATAAAAAATACAAATTAAAAGTCGAATTAAAAAAGCACTTATGACGTAAAAAATACGTGTATCACGTGTAATATCAATTGCTATCATACTTACGATCATCGATTATTGACATTTATTCCTATATTCTGCTATTAATTTTTTTCTCGATAGAATAATCAAGTAGTACCGTCGTACATTGTACAAACTCCAGTTAATATTATAAAAATAGAGCTAAATAACTAAATTTAGGTGCAAATGTACACACCCATGTTGTAAGAAAGAGGCACAAATGTCATATATGCACCAAGTTGGGGTGATTCATTTCTGGCGCCCCTTTAACGGAAACTTCGTTTTCAAATGACAGATACATTTCTATTTTCTATTTTACTTTTCTATGTATAGAGCGTAACCTTTTGTATCATTTTAAAATGCAAATGAAAGTAAAAAAAAAGTTCATTAATAAATTAAAAACAAAGTTGGATTACCATAAGAGGCATAAAATGTTCATTTTGTTTCAGTCACGCCAACGTAATGCGCATATGACATCTGTATCAAAAAATGAATTTCACACATTCAAAAAATATTCATCTTATTTTTCTAAGGAAAACTTTATTTATTCTGCTGCCTTCCAAAAACGGAACACTGTAATAGATTTGTTAAGAGCAGATGTACGTTGCGAAATATAATATAATATTGATAAAGGATGTATTAAGGTTTCCACAGATACCCATATTCTCAAATTGAGAGGTTTAGAGTTCAAAAACTATCAAATGAAAATGAATCACTTGAAAATTGTTTGAATTCAATGGTCAGTCTCTGCGATCATAATGCTCGCTATTTTAGAAGTATGGTGAATAGACAATATTTAAATTGCTCTTTTCATAATTGCCTCATTTATCTATCAAACTCTACAATAAATGGTCAACTGAAATATTTTTTTCTTAAAAGCCCGAATTTTATCGAATGCATAAGCTGATACAACAACATAATATTTTATTATTATTTTAATATAGTTTTGCGTCAACGGGCCTTGATTCCATTGTTGTTGTTTTTATTTTTGGCTCAGTTTTGTTTTTTCTAGCTCACTGAGTTTTGAACTGATGAAGAATCTCGACAGTAGATTCGAAACAGCTGTTTGCTAACTTTTAATGCATTTATAATCGTTGGTTTTCTATCTTTAAATACAATGGCGTTTTGTATGATTTTCAGAAATGTGAAAGAGCATTCGAGGTGAAGTTGCTTTAAAAAACACAATCATATTCAATATTTTGTTTTGAAAAATAGACCAGCGCAGCGGGCTTAGCCTTATATATATATATATGTATGTATGTATGTATGTATGTATGTATTTATTATCTTAAATTTGAAATTAAAAGACACAGAATTTTGAAAAAATAAGACAATTTAGAGAGCATTAAGCTACCCTTTATGACTAACTGGAAGTATTACATCGTAATTATTGCTGAATAGTACTGCATGAAACAGCCCATGGTGGTGAATAATGCTAGTTAAGAATGTAAATGATTAGAAAACGCGAATAGATAACATAGTATTTCACCTCAGGCAATATATTGGATTGGTTCGTGTATTCAAATGTTAATTTAGCATTGTTGAAGCAGTAATGAAAATTTATTTCTGCGGGGTTCAAAATTTGCGTTCAAAATTTTTTTAGGCAAGTCTGTTAAATCTTACTCTAATCTTTTAAGTTTTTGTATGAAAATAAATGATAGATTTTAAACTTTTTTATATATTTTAAGTACATATTCATATTAATGGTAAATACAAAAAATAAGTTCAAAATATTTTAAATATATACATAAAAGCTACAAATATAAATAATTTTCACTTATTTCTAAAAAAATGAGACTTTTGAATAAAGAAAAATGGATTCAACTAAATAGTTTTGCCCCATCTCTTGCATTCAATTAAACATTATTTACTTGTATTCAGTATTAATAAAATATTTTAAAACTTTAATGAATTCTTGAAATGGTGCATATTATAAAAACAAGATCAATTTATAAAATTCGCTGTAATTATTCATTTTTATTCATATAAGCAATGGTGAAAAATTGACGCAAATGTAGATTTATTGACACCACAAATTGTTATGGTATTTTTCATTTTAATAAAAACGCCGATTCTTCGGCATGAAATAAGCCGAAAAGTACTATAAAAATTTAGTGATGTCAGTAAGCTACATTTCGCCAATTTTCCTCCACAGATATAAGCAACACGTTTTCTACTTATCCGTTAATTAAACATAAAAATATTTATAAACATAAATACCAAGTAACATGCAACTTTTGAACTCAACAAAATCATTAATTTTTATATCATCGTTAAAAAACTGTATTTGATTATTATATTATAAAAAAAATGCATAAAAAATCGAATATTTTAGTACTGTTATAAAAAAAACAAATATCTAAATAGCTTCAGAACGTATTTCAAAGCTTGTATTAAATTCTAGTATAAATTGAAAAAAAAATAATTTTTGAATAACCATGAATGGAGGATAATGCAATTAAGAAATTAGGTTGTCTGCCACGCCAGAACTTATGAAATAAATTTAGAATATTTATAATAGTAACATACTCTCATATTGTTTCCATATTTCTACAAATTGGCAGATAAACTTTGAAGAGTTACCTAAGCAGGGGTAAAAATATGATTAACATAACAGATTTGAGTGTAAAGATATATTATGAAATGTAAAATATATAGTACAATAAATTGATACCATGTTTCTTGCACACGTCTGAACTGGCGTGTAAACACGTCTGAACTGTGTGACGTGTCTACGCTTGCAAACGTCACACATATTAAAATATCCGTACAAGTCATGCAATACATGCTCAAACTTCCATAATGGAAAAAAAAGTAGATGAAAAATATTCGATTTTCATAAATTTAATTCGTATGTTATATGTTGCATATTGATTTTGATATATTTTTTAATTCTATATGAAATTCATTTTTCTTTGAAATTTTATATTAAATTCAATATATTTTCATTGTTTAAAGTACAAGAAAAAAAAAATTGCTTTGATAAAAGTGTTAATAAAACTTGGAATTATGTTCATTTATACCAAAAGAGAAATAATAATGATTCGTAAATGCATTGTATTTCAAAGTTTGATTAATCAAAAAGAAAAATGTGTTCGTCAAAATAGAAATACATCTTCAAAAAAGATTCACATAGACTTATTAAAACATTACTAAGCAACGAATGATAATGATATTTTTATTTCAAATGTAAATAACCGCAAATTTAGAAAGATTCGTCAGAATTAATATCAAAAATACTTCAAAATAAGGATTCATGTAGAACGGTATATCATATACATTTATTAGCTGTAAAAGAGTTTGAATTACAACGTTTCATTCATTAGAAAATATCTTTATTCATGAAATTAGAAATACAGTTCATGAAATGTCGTATATGACTTTGATTAAAATTATACGAAATGAAGCATGATTTACATTCTTCAATAATAGATATAATAGAATAGAAAGTTATGAATAGTCACATGAATCGAATAATCGATAGAACAAAATTATTAAAAAATACGAATCACCGTTATATTTGTTTTATTGATTAATAGAATCCTGGACGAATATAATACAGGGTGATTCAAAAATTTTTTTACAATAAAAGAGGGGTGATAGTACACATCAAGACAAACAATGTTAAATAGGAAACCAAGGGTCCAAAACGTTTTCCAAAAGAGATAGCCGCCATTAAAGTTTAGGGACCAAAATTTCAAATAAACATAAAAAACGGAAAAATCGGTCGATTGATTTCCGGTTTTCACTAAAAATATTCCTTATGTCGGCATTTTCTTGAAATTAAATTATTAAGATAAATTTCAAAAAATGCCGATAGAGGGCGCTTTAGACTTTGGAGTAACGAACAACTATTTTTTGCCGGTATTTTTTGCATCTCATTAAATGTTTTCGTAAGCTTAGACTCAAACTTAAATTTTGAACTCAAAATCTGTAGTTGGGAGTGGTTAAGTAACACAAACTGAGCTGTATTCAGAGGGTTCAAATTTCAAAAGATTGTAAAAAACGGAAAAATTGCTCGATTGATTTGCAGTTTTCACTAAAACTATTCTTTATTTAGGTATTTTCGTGAAAATAAATCGTAAAGATAAATTTCAAAAAATGTCGATAGAGGGCGCTTTAGACTTTGGAGTAACGATCAACTATTTTTTGCCGTTATTTTTTGCATCTCATTAAATGATTTCGTAAGCTTAGACTTAAACTTAAATTTTGAGCTCAAAATCTGAATAGTAGGGTGTGGTTAAATAGCACAAATTGAACTGTGTTTAAGGGGGAGGGGAAGGTTCAAATTTAAAGTAATTATAGAAAATGGGAAAATTTGTCGATTCGTTTGCGGTTTAAAATAAAAGTCAATTCTTCTTGAAAATAAATTTTAAAGATAAATTTCAAAAAATTCCGTCAGAGGGCGAGTTAAACTTCAGAGTAATCAACAATTCATTTTAACAATTATTTTTTGGTTCTAATTAAACGCTTGCAAAAGCTTTTTAAATTGTTTCGGTAGCTTAGATTTAAACTTAAATTTTGAGCTCAAATTCTGAATCGTTATGAGGGGTTAAGAATCGCAAACTGAAGTATGTTCAGGAGTTGACATTTAACCCTCCTTCCTCCTCGAAAACAATTCAATTTTTCGCTACATGAACACTGTGATGTAGAATCACATATAGTTTTCTTAAATTATACATTTTTTCTAAATTACAGTTAAAGCTAATCTTTAATTAAATAACTATTTTATCTTAAAGTTTTATTTCGATCCCACAATAACTTTCCGTTCAAAAGAAAAGAAAGAAAAACATTTAGCATCTGCCTTATTACTGAAAAACGGCTTTCAGATAAAGAGAATTCATTAAGATGCGTATTTCACCCTTGCTAGAAACAATATGTGATGTAGAATCACATATAGTTTTCTTAAATTATACATTTTTTCTAAATTACAGTTAAAGCTAATCTTTAATTAAATAGCTATTTTATCTTAAAGTTTTATTTCGATCCCACAATAACTTTCCGTTCAAAAGAAAAGAAAGAAAAACATTTAGCATCTGCCTTATTACTGAAAAACGGCTTTCAGATAAAGAGAATTCATTAAGATGCGTATTTCACCCTTGCTAGAAACAATAAAAAAAAGAATAAATATCGACTGTGTTTGAGGTTAGTGAAATTTCATTTTCCTCTCTGCGTAATTTTAAGTCTAACTTATTCTTTTCATAATAGTCTTTAATGTACATGCTATTTGTTATGTCTTTTGAGAACATTTTCCCAAAATATGCTCCTAACGTACGAATTGGCAATCGGATTCCTTTTTGGCGTATTTTTAGGACTGCTGTTTTCTGGTTACCCTGCTATTAAATTCAAAATCCTTTTATTGTTTAAGCGTAACAGACAATTTTGCGTACATGATATCAGTCATTTTTCATATGCTTAATGTCGCCAATTGTGTGATGCCAATGTGTGAATTTTTCAGTGAGGAATTGCCTCCCCCTCGCTTCACGAGGCAGTCATGTGAAGACTGTTTTCTTGATAATGCGTCCAGGCACCATCCCTAGCTTTTCTGTATGAAACCTTTAAAATTTATAAGTTTTACTGCAAATAAATAATTTTCTTAAAAGAGCATTTATTATTCTTAAGCGATCATAGCCTACAACTCCAGCGAATGCATTTTAAAAAGAACCTGGTCAACATACTTTTAAAATACAGATCTACACTACAAACACTCCCAACGATTCCGAATTTGAGCCTAAAATTTAAGTCTATGCATTTGAAAGCATTTAATTAGATTAAAAAAATAACAGTTAAAAATAGTTGTACGCTACTCCAAAGTCTAAGGCGCCCTCTATCGGCATTTTGTGAAATTTATCTTTAAAATGTATTTTCAAGAAATTGCTGATTTTAAAATTAGTTTTAGCGAAAACCGCAAATGAATCGACCAATTTTTTCGTTTTTTATAATTATTTGAAATTTGAACCCTCTGAACGCTTCTCAGTTTGTGTTACTTAACCACTCCCAACTACAGATTTTGAGCTCAAAATTTAAGTTTGAGTCTAAGCTTACGAAAACATTTAATGAGATGCAAAAAATACCGGCAAAAAATAGTTGTTCGTTACTCCAAAGTCTAAAGCGCCCTCTATCGGTATTTTTTGAAATTTATTTTTATAATTTAATTTTTAAAAAATGCCGACATAAAGAATAATTTTAGTGAAAACCGCAAATCAATCGACCGATATTTCCGTTTTTTATGTTTATTTTAAATTTTGGTCCTTAAACTTTAATGGCGGCTATCTCCTTTGAAAAACATTTTGGACCCTTGGTCTCCCATTTAATATTGAATGTCTTGATGTTTACTATCACCCCTCTTTTATTGTAAAAAAATTTAGAATCACCCTGTATATGTGCAAGCCATTTAAAAAATTTCAATGTACAAGAATTTTAAAACGGCAACTCTTTTAATTTAAAAGATAGCTGTTTAAATTTTTATTTCTGAACTATCTGTATTTTCTGAATACTAAAGAGCTTGACATTGTTAGGTATTTTATTTTATCCCGTGTTGCACAATAATTATGCTTAACCCTTTATCTACCGATGGTACTTATAAGTATCATTAAAATAATTTATTATAAAATTCTTTTAATACGTCAGTTAGTTGCAATACTGTTTAGAATGAGCTACACATAAATTACTTTATCTTCCAAAATTTTTAAAGGATGATTTCTTTTGCCTTTGCATCTTTTCAGCTTTCATGGCGCTGAAGACGGGAGATAAAAATTTTTAAATTCGGAAATATTTCTTCTGAATATGGAATATTCGGAATTTTCGGAATATAAATTCGGAATTATTTATATTGTAAGAACATCATATTTGTACATTTTATAATTTGAAAAACACCAAGGAAAAAATTTAAATAAAATATTTGAGTGGGGATTTTAAATATTGCACAAAATCCCTGTAAATTCAAATTTAATTAATCCTTAAAAAAATATATTAATAGACTATGTAAATCTTGTGATTTAGTTTAAACTATTTGCGCGAAATGCTTTAAAATGTAAAATTTTCATGAATTCATAATGCGGTAGATAAAGGATTAAGGTGAAGATAAACCTGACACAAACGCCCATTCACTTTATTTTATTCTATATATTTAATTGTCATTCGTTATATTTGACTATATATTATCCAAGTATTTATGTGTAGTTTAGTTTATGTGCTGATAAAACTAAGCGAGATCTCCACATAAGTTACAAGGTCTGGGCTTTTTAGCTCTCCGAAAAATTCGTATTTTTTTAGCTAAAACCCCGATTAATTCCTAAAGTAATCAATCAATTTCGATGAAAAAAATATGGTGGTAGATTATTTAAAAAAAAAATCATATGTGGCAGATAGTATTTATAAAAATTATTTAGTTAAAAAAATTGTGAAAAATTGCGAAAACTTCTAAAGTAAAAAGTTGCATTTGTAAAAACAAAAATTGTCTGCCATACTTTCTGAGTATAAATTAGTGAATATGGATTCCAAATTTCATCAAAATCGATCGGGTAATTTACGAGGAAATGCGTCTTTACCCTCTGTCTACCGAATTATAAATTCATGAAAATTTTATATTCAAAAGCATTTTTCGCAAATAGCTTAAACTAAATTAAAAGATTTAAATAGGCATTTAATATATTTTTGAAAGATTTTAGAAGGATTGAAGGATTAATTAAGTTTAATTTTGTGCAATGTATATAACCCCACTCAAATCTTTTATTTTAAAGTGTTTTCTTAGTATTTTGTAGAATTATAAAATGTACAAATGTGATGTTATTACAATATAAATATAGAAATATTTCCGAATGGAAAAATCCCCATCCCCTTTCCTCAGCGCCAGAAAAAGATAGAAAGGCAAAAGTTATCTTTTTAAAAGTATTTTTGTTTTGTATAAGCAACAATACTTTTGGAACAAAATAAAGTAATGTATCTGTAACTCATTCTAAAAAGTGTTACAACGACGTATTAAAAGAATTTTATTATAAGTAATTTTAATGGTAATTTTAAATACTGTTGGCAGAAATAGGGTAAAAATCTCGCATGTTTCCCACAGGTTTGCATCCTATCTTATCTTTCTCTAACATTTGAACGACTGTAAGAGGTCATCTTGACCGCTACTATATGAGTATATTTCGGTTCAAACCAGGAATTCTATTATAAAATAAGTTTTAAAGATGCAAAGGATTAAAACGTTAAATAAGAAAGCTAAGGTGTTTACAATCAAAATTCGGATGTGAAATATATTTATAAAACTTGGCTAAAACTTCCGGTTTTTCTTGTTCTGAAGCAACATTTCTAGAGTCATTTGAAGTATATGGAAAACTTTTTAACAAAAATAACGCCATCTTACATAATTATTTTACCTTTGTGAGAAAAATATTTAATATGTGAATTACAATGACATCAAATCAAATTCATTTTATTGCAGCAAAAGCGCATGGATGTCTTTTAATTGTTGTAGAACAGGGCTTTCCAACCTTTCGTCTGCTAAAAAACAGAGAAATTTTACTGAATTTTTTGAATTATTATTTCTAAATTATCTCTAAATTTCTCCGATTCAATAAGGTCTTGATTTCTGTAAGAATTTTCTGGTATCACGTGGCGCCAGGTTGGACAGTCTTGTTGTAGAGGTTTCTTTACATCATACCTGAAAATACGAGGACAATTATTATTATACATTTTTAAAGTTCAAGTAGAAATTTTCATAATAGTGCAAAGAAAGTTACAAATTAAAATTGAAATTCTAAACTTTATTCTTTAATTAATGATTATAATCAAACAAAAAATCTTAAAATATGATCTAGTGGTGTAAGGAAAATGTATATTTTTAATCAATAAATTTGAAAAAATTATTTTTTAAACAGTGACATAATTTACAATGAGTTTTATCCCGCTTATGTTGGGATTCAAGAATGAAAATTGAGTTGAATATCGTGCATAAATAAAGTGATAGTTTTAATTTATTTTAAATTTAGATATGTTGTCCATTGTCTTCAATAAAATGGAATATTTATAAGGTGTCATCGGTGTACTCATGTTATAATTTTACGTTAAGATTCTACCAATTTTCACGGCTTTGTTTTAGAAAGAATTCTTTCTATATATATATTTTTTTTCAAATAAATATAGGATTGGATACAGCAACTTATTTACTAAGTATACAAGAAAGAACATTTTAGAAGATATATATTCATAAAATATAATAGTTTCTTGACCAGTGCTATTCGTTGTTATTGGTTATGGGCTATGTGTATGGATAATAACATTAATTATCCTTATATAAGTAATAACGTCATGAAAACATAAGTGTAAAATAAGATGGATTAATGGCATGTAAGATGTTCAATTTTAAAGATACAAACTCGGTACTTTTGGAAATTGACAAATTTCTCTTATTTATCATTAACTGCGATATCAGGATGCAGTAATAATCATTTGATATTTATTCTTCTGACTTGAAACAATTAGCATCACTAAGAGCATACAAATTTCTCTGTATTCTTTATAGTTTTCAACAATGATGATGATATTTGTGCCTAAAATAAAAATTAAACTCTCTTCTGATGTAGTTAAGACACCGAAAAGAATCAACCAGAATAATGACGTCAATGGATGGCAGTGTTACCTCAGGATATTTATTGCGCATTATATTTAAAACTATAATCTACCCCTCGAATACATCCAAAATCATCTACAGCATTTTGAAAGTACATGAAATATAGTACAAATTTATGTAATAAACAAAGTATTTTTTAATAAATGTATAATCTTCTAATCGCAGAACTTTTATCAAAAGTTTTATATCAATCATTGATTCTTACGAGCTTTTTTCCAACGATAAGCTCTACAATGAAACAAATTAAATTTTAATAGTTTTTTGTAGTTCAAGTGACTCAGAGTCCTTTTGTACTGAACCCGTAGGTATCTTAAAATGGGGTGAATCGGAATACTTTTCAATTTTAACGTTAAAAAAAGCAATTACTGATTTTTTTATTTATTTCTTTACTAGAAACTTCGGTCTTGTTTTGTCTTCGGTTTTGTTTGATCTCAAACCAAGCCTTTATTTTACATACAAATAAAAACTTTACAAAAATTAGAAAACAACTTTAATTTCAAGAAAAATTAAAATTTATTCTAAGTAATCGTATTCAAAATGCAGAAGATGAAATTAAACACAAATTCAGCCCTGTTCTAAGGCATCCTTTACTAGTAGTCAGTATTAGTGAATCTATTGAGTAGCCTCAATAGCTGCATGATTAATACGATCTACTAATACGGCCTCATCCCCAGCGTTTAGTACTGTTTGCATCCCTCTCTTTTTAATTTTTTTTTCCATTTTGAGATGTTTGTGAATTATTGTGGTTGTCGGAGAATAATTATGTGCAATTTATCTTAGTAATTTGCCATTTTAATTTTTTCTTATTTGTGTTACATATCTGTTGGATTGGGGGTTGACTGTTTTTTTTTTGTCCCTTTGTAATTTTTGATCCCTTTAAACTGTTCAAGTATTTGGAACAAACAAAATATTGTTACAATACATATTCATACATATATTTTCAGACATTGCATGAAACTATTACTCTATAGAAAAAAATACTATGAGAGTAAACATGTTCCGATTCCCCCCGTGAATCTTAAACCTCTGATTGTACAAAATATTTTTCCTTTTTTTCATTATGTAGTGTAAAAATAAGCAGAATTTAATACCGCATATCGTTTACAGGTCTAACATTAATTCAAAATCCCCATTCTTAGGTTTAGAATACGAAAAATATTGCAGTTACATACTAAGTTTTGAAGACGTTGGTAATATGAGGTTTTTAAAGATCCACATGCAGTTTTTTTATGTACCCCAGTAGTGGTGACAACATGGCAAAACTGAATTTTCCAGCTCTTAATGATATTACCTTCTTATAAAAAATTGGCAACTAAAAATATCATCACATATATTTATAATGAATTTATTTGTACGATCCGAAAGTTTCGTTCCTATTCACCCCATTTTATGGTATTAAATCCTCGTTTTTTTTTTTCATGATGACGCGTAACATTATTAACCCATTCTGGCATTATCACCCTATGTCACCTTATTAGTAAAACATTCTGTATTTTTTTTCATTTTGTCTTTTTTTTAAACAGAAAGTTTTATTATATTAAGTCCCATTCTTGGGAAAAATCATTGTTGCGTTAAAATAAGATGAACGATAGATAGTCCGAGAGACGACCGCACAAAACCCTAAGTCATCGAGCACAAGAAAAAATCCTTTATATTATGGAAAGGTAGTCATAGGGGAATCTAATGGCCCATGTCTGCCGGAAGTGAAATGGTGAATAATTTAAAAATTAATACCCTTATTGGCTCACTCGTAGGTCTATCATTGTGTTTGCTGTACAATCATAAGTATGAAAACACGGAAAACTGGGTACAGGAAAACTTAATGCTAAATCTACGAGTCAACCACTAGTGGTATTCATTTTTGGCTTACACTGTAAAACATTTGTGTAACGTTACTCCATAAAATTGGTGGCAGACTTTCTGCCTCCAATTTCCTGCAGTATTTTAACCGATATAGCCGGTGTAACATTACAATGTTACACCAGTAATATACAGGGTGGTCATAAAAAAACTTTGCCGATATATAGAGCTCTAGCGGCCAGTCCGCTCAACCGATCAAGATGAAATTTCACATATAGCTATTCAGAGGTATGAGCTCGAGATTCTCTGAATGACAACAAAATGGCGCTCACGGTTACGGTTATAGTTACAGAAACTCGAAATTTTCCAGTGGCAACAGCCATTTTTTTTCATCGCAAAATTTTTAGCGCATGCGAAAACCCCAAAGAGACTTGGAAACGTACGTGTATAGCAAGAAACTGACACGTTATGCATGAACAAAAAACTGTTCTGCGAATCGATAAAAATATTCGATAAAGAAACGCGATTGGGGCGGAATGAGTAAATTTGCATACGACACAGAGTCATTATACTAATCTCTGATTGCAACACAGATTGGAGAAAACTTTTATTTTGATTACACATTTTCCACATGGATGCCATCACAGACAATTGCACATTGCATGGTGGCAACTGTGGACAATACAGCCGAACGTTATATCGCATGAGGGATGTTTGCAATCTCACGTTTCATGGAATCTTTCAAATCCGGCAAAGTTTGTGGATTGCACATGTAAACTCTAGATTTTAGATATCCCTAGAACTTGAAATCCATAGGAGCGAAATCGGGGGATCGCGGAGGCCATTGGCTTTACCAGTTAAGGTGAAATATGCCTCGTCCGTTCATAATATGCGAAGAGGCCAATCGTTAACTCCATCATATTGGATAAGAAATTCATTAACAAAGTATATATTTTGTTGAGGGTCGCTCACTTCCAACATCTGGGCGCGCTGGTACCGGCTAACATGCGGATTACAGAGTGCAGTAACTTTAAGCCCAATGATTTTGGTGTATTAAATACACGAAATACATCTTTTGTAGTTTGCATGCATCCTCTGGTCACTATGTGATGCACTTCCATAACAGTATGCTCAGGAAAAGTTGGTCATTCGGATCGCGGACTATCATAGGTGCAGCCAATTTCTTCGAATTTCATTACTAAATCACGAAGAGCTTGTGAAATGTATAGGCCACGTATTTGACGATGATTTCGACGGAAAATATGCCAGTTTTTCGCTGCATTCATCTCATTTTGATAATAGTTTTACCAACTCACCACGAACGAAGTCATTTTGTTGGCATCTACGAGTTCCTACTGAAGAATTAACATTCCCACCCTACTTTTTATCTGTTTTCTACGCTGACTATCTTGCAAATGATGTTCCATGATTGATATTTTGTCTCTGTCATATTCAAATTTTCTTCGTGCGCCTTGGTCGTGTTTTTATCAGGCCGTTCGTAGAGCTGATTTTGTGCGCGCATAACGCGTCCGTTTATTGCAATAACCATACAGTTGCAAAGGCTGAGCACTTTGTGATGAAAACCTATGGGTGCTGCCTTTGGAAAATTTCGAGTTCCTGTAACTATAACCGTAACCGTGAGCGCCACTTTGTTGACGTTCACAGAATCTCGAGCTCATACCTCTGAATAATTAAATCTGAAATTTCACCTCGATTGGTTGAACGGATTGGCTGCTAAAGCTCCATATATCGGCAAAGTTTTTTTATGACCACCCTGTATTTTTTCAATACACCATTATATAAGTGAAAAATTACTCCATGAAACGTAAATCGTAGCTGCCACCAATTTTTTGGAGTAACGTTACACAAATGTTTTACAGTGTATAAACCACTTTACGTCCGGCAGACATGGATCATTATATTCCTCTATGACTACTCTTCCTTGATATAAAGTGTTTTTCTTGTGCTCGATGCTTAGGATTTTGCGCCGTCGGTTCTTAGATTTAGGGGACGGCAAGAAAATATCTTAATTGCACAATTGCATTTAAATAGAAAATATTTATCTGTATTCTCTGATCGCAAAATGTTTATCGATTTCTAAAAAAAATAGTACAGTTCTTGAAAAAGTGCCCGACAACTTACATTTAATTTGGTAGCTGAATTTAAAATACCATTCTCACCTCTATTGTATTTCACGCAGACGGACACAAAAACATATATTACCATTACGAACACCAACAACTACCTATAAAGGCTTAAAAAAATATGCTATTTCTAATATAGATACATACACATATACGTACAGAACAGTTTTTAAAAAAGCAAAAATCTATTCAGGGTACCCCAAAGTTTAAAAAAGTAACAAAATATACTTAATAATTTTAAAAATTCATGGTCACTATACATATTCAACATATTATGTATTCGTTGGAAAAGACAAATTTTATTTATTGTTTCATATATTAATATCATTGAATTATTAAGTTACAATACTACAACAAAATCATTTTTAGCCATTGGAAAAGTGCATAATTGTTGCAAAAATAACAATCTTAAGCAATGAAAAAAACATTTTGAAATAAATGTCTTCCATAATTCAATGAGTTTAATAAAATGTTTCTTCCATTCTTTTATTGCTATAATATTTTACTTTTTATCTTGAATGTTTTTTTCTTGTTTCTTCTCAAAATGTAATTTCCGTTTGACAATATTTATTTTTATGCATTTTCATACCACTGAAAAAAAAAGCTTATAAAAGTACTTGCATTTATATTCAGGCGATTTGTTACATTCAAATTATTCTAAGTGAAGCGAGATTCCAAATTAAACTTCGCTTTTTTTTTCTACATATACCTTATAATGAAACATAAGTATACTTTTATTTCAAATTGTTCTAAGATATTATTCTTAGAATTATCAGTTATGAATGTTGAAAATATGAAAATGTTTACAAGACGAAATAAAATGTTTTATAACAGTTTTCCAGATTTCTTGACTGTTTTATTCTAAAAATACATACATACATATGTATATATATATACAGGGTGATTCATAAAAGATGGGCAGAACTTTAAGGGGTTATAGTACACTTAAAGACAAATAATATTAAATAGGAGACTAAGGGTCCCAGACGTATTCCCAAGGAGATAGGGGGCATTAGAGTTTAGGGTCCGAAATTTCAAATGATTATAAAAAATGGAAAAATTGGTCGATTCGTTTGCGGTTTTTGCAAAAAATTTTCTTTATGCCAGTATTTTCTTGAAATAAAATTTTAAAGTTCAATTTCAAAAAATGCCGATAGGGGGCGCTTTAGACTTTGGAGTAACAAACAACTATTTTTTAACGTTATTTTTTGTATTTCTTTAAATGATTTCGAAAGCTTAGACTTAGACTTAAATTTTGATCTAAAAATCTGAGTCCTAACGAGTAGTTAAGTAGCGTAAACTGAAATTTGAAATTTGAAACCCTTCTCCCCCCCAGAACAAAAATCAGTTATTCCCGATCTTTGTGTCGTAGATTAGGCTCTAACTACTGCCGCGTTTTGCTAAAATTATTCTTTATGTCAGTATTTTCTTGAAAATAAATTTTAAAGAAAATTTTCAAAAAATTTCGATAGAGGGCGCTTTAGACTTTGGAGTAACGAACAACTATTTTATACCGTTATTTTTTGTGTCTCATTAAATGCTTTCTAAAGCTTAGACTTAAATTTTCAGCCCAAAATCTGAATCGTTAGACGTGGTTAAGTTTCTGGGGAGAGGGGTTTGAAATTTCTACTCCTGAGCACAGTTCAGTTTACCATGTCCACACATTGTGTGCTGTGATACGAGGTAAAAAGACACAAATTAGGATTATGTTACCAAAGCATATTTATTAACATGTAATTACAATAAATGTTCAAAATTGTGACCACCAGAGGTTATGCACGCAGAACAACGGCGAAGAATGGAACGGCGAACATTCGCGAAAACATCAGGCTTTTCGAGCACTTCCCCTACAGCGGCGGAAAGTCTGGCTACCAGTTCCTCGAGGGATTCAATGGGTGTCTCATACATAAGAGCCTTCAATTGTCCCCAAAAAAGAAATCGAGGGGTGAAAGATCTGGCGAGCGAGCAGGCCAAGCAACAGGACCACCTCGACCAATCCATCTGTTCGGAAATGTGATGTCCAGATAGTTGCGGACGTCTCGTACGTAATGGGCTGGCGCTCCATCGTGCTGGAACCACATGACCCGCCGGATGCGTGGAGGAACAACGTTTAACAGGTCTGGCAGCATATGTTGCCGAAATGTGAGGTATGCTTTACCGTTGAGGCGTTCAGGAAGAAGGTACGGTCCGATTAGGTGGTCTCCGAAGATTCCTGCCCAAACATTGATGGAAAAGCGTCTCTGATGAGCATGTGGATACGTAGCATGTGGATTGACATCCGCCCATACATGTGCATTGTGTGTGTTAAATGTACCTTCACGTGTGAAGGTACATTCATCGGTGAAAAGCACAGTTCGTCCAAAATGTGGATTTAGCGCGTTCTGCTGCAGAAACCAGCGGGCGAATTCAATACGATTTGGATAATCCCCTGGAGACAGTTTCTGGACTCGTTGCACATGAAACGGGAGCAAATGTTCATCCTTCAGTACCCTCCAAGTCATGGACTGTGAGGTATCCACCTGCCTAGCCACTGTTCGTGTACTTGTACTTGGCTGCGCCGCTACTACATCCAGAATGGCTTCTGCAACAACTACTGATTCGTCCTTTTTTGCACGACCTGCATTCGACCGGGCAGCGAGAAATGATCCCGTCTCACACAACTGTCTGTGCAAGCGCTCGAAAGTTTTGCGGTTAGGCAACCGCCTGTTGGGAAATCGCTCTCCATACATTCGTTGTGCCTATGCACCATTTCCATCTGCCGCTCCGTAAATTAAATGCATCTCAGCCTTTTCCTTATTAGTGAAGGGCACCATCTTTCGATTCATTACTACAGCGACTTACACTTGACTCACCGTTCAGTGGTTTTTATGCCTGAATCGTGTCGAAATTTTGCATACGTGTTCTTCTTCTTCCCCATTTGACATCTGCATACTTTCTGTCTCCTTCTTCACCCGGTGACTAGCGTCAGGAATGGAGCTTTAACGTTTGCATGAGCGACGTTTCCAACTGTGCCAGTGCCTTTATGAGTGAATTCCGACTATGCAGTCCTTGACGAAAGTTGTATTTTTGCCTCGTATCACAGCACAGAATCGTTGGGCATGGTTACGCAGTGCAAACTGAACTATGTTCAGAAGTTGAAATTTGAACCCCCTCCTCTCGCTACTGAACCACGCTCAGCGATTCAGATTTTGAGCTGAAAATTTAAGTTTAAGTCTAAGCTTTAGAAAGCATTTAATGAGACACAAAAAATAACGGAATAAAATAGTTGTTCGTTACTCCAAAGTCTAAAGCGCCCTCTATCGAAATTTTTTGAAAATTTTCTTTAAAATTTATTTTCAAGAAAATACTGACATAAAGAATAATTTTAGCAAAACGCGGCAGTAGTTAGAGCCTAATCTACGACACAAAGATCGGGAATAACTGATTTTTGTTCTGGGGGGGGAGAAGGGTTTCAAATTTCAAATTTCGGTTTACGCTACTTAACTACTCGTTAGGACTCAGATTTTTAGATCAAAATTTAAGTCTAAGTCTAAGCTTTCGAAATCATTTAAAGAAATACAAAAAATAACGTTAAAAAATAGTTGTTTGTTACTCCAAAGTCTAAAGCGCCCCCTATCGGCATTTTTTGAAATTGAACATTAAAATTTTATTTCAAGAAAATACTGGCATAAAGAAAATTTTTTGCAAAAACCGCAAACGAATCGAGCAATTTTTCCATTTTTTATAATCATTTGAAATTTCGGACCCTAAACTTTAATGCCCCCTATCACCTTGGGAATACGTCTGGGACCCTTAGTCTCCTATTTAATATTATTTGTCTTTAAGTGTACTATAACCCCTTAAAGTTCTGCCCATCTTTTATGAATCACCCTGTATATATATATATATATATATTATTTATTACTTTAACCCTTTATCCCCCGAATTATTTATCGAGAAACGGCTTCACATCAATAATTGTTTTCTTTAATATCTGAAGATATACTGGGGTTTTTAAATAATAATAATGTGAAATTTCGAATTTTTTTCATTAAAACTGCTTAAATATATTGGTATTTATAATGTTTTTTGTGAAATATTCTCTAAAATAATCAAATTAATTAACCAAAAATACTCTTATCTAAATATTAGAATTCTTATAAAAGCAATGTATTTAAATGTATAATGATCCTCTCTGTAAATGGACATGTTTTTACCGTCGAAAATATTTCATACAACATTTTTTTCAAATAAAAAAAAAAAGATATATCTATGAAAATGATTAAGAAATTTACCTTTTTTTTAATATTTAACTTCGACTGTTTTTATATTCTATCTAAATTAGATTAAGTAAAGTCTATTGTGAGGTAAGAAAAGGAACATTTATTAATAGACTGATTAAATACTTTTATTATTACATTTTCCACAATGTATATACACAATATAAGTTTTCACAATATAAGTACCGTTCCTTAATAAAGGGTTAAAATAATTTTTAAATAAATTCAAATATTAAATTGTAATTTTGCATAAATTAACAATATACATCATATACATATGATAAAACAAACACCAAAAACACTTTAGAATAACATGGATACAAAAATGTAATGTAAAAAAATTGATTTCTTCAATAAAATAACTCATTTTAAATTTCCCTTCACATCTATGAAAAAAGTAGATGTATTTTATTTGTTGCACTAATATACTTTATACTTTAATGATGGTGATAATAATAATTTATAAGTGATAAAATTGTTACTTATTCTTTAGTAAGCGACATTTTCTATTTTTCAATTCATCAAAAAGAATAACGTGTTAAAAGAAAACCAATAGAAATGGCACAAAGTTTGAATTACCTAAAAAAAAGCCATATTCAAGAGTAACTGAAAAGTTATCTAAGATTTCTATGTATTTCCCCATGTGTTTTAAAAGCATAAATCGAATTTCGTGCTTTCTGGTTAATGTAAAAATTGATTGTTCTTGGAAAAAAACTGCGTTCCGAAATTATATATTATTGTATGTTTTGTCAAATAAAAAATAGATACAGTAAAACTCGTTTAAGATACGCCCGCTTAATATACGATCCCGCTTAAAATACGAATTTTCTTCGGTCCCATGAAAACTGCCTATAAAACCTGTGTAAAATTACCCGCTTAATATACGTACGCATAAAATACGATCCCGTTTAATATACGAAGAAAAGTAGTACCGCTTTTATTTCAAGTACCGCTTTTATTTCTTTTACCATCACGCCTTTCCCTGATTGGATGAGAATGCTGCAGGTGAAATCGGCCTATATTTTTATGCTTTTTTTATTTTTAAACTTTTATCTAGTTGCTTTTTATTATAAATTTCTTCTTGTCGCTTGCTTTTTCGCTGCCAGGCTTGAACATTCTAGGTATATTTGTCATCTATGTACTGATTTTTATGAAGACATTTTCCTACTGGAGGTAAAGGATTGTTTTTTCTTTGGAATATTGATATTTACAAGGTCGGCGAAATGGGACTTTTTAAAAAATTAATGCCGGATAAAACAATAGCATTCAAAGGTGAAAAATTTCCCGGTGGTAAGCTAAGCAAAGGATGTATCACTGTTCTCGTTGGATCAAACATGAGTGGAACAGATAAATTGAAACCCCTCGTCATCGGCAAGTCTCGGAATCCTCTCTGTTTTAAAAAATGTTAGAAATCGGCCGTGCGTTTATGAAAGTCAAGCCAAAGCGTGGATGACAAGTGATATATTCGTTAAGTAGATCCTCAAATTCGATGAATGAATGAAAAAGGAGTCTAGGAAAGTATTGTGTCTCGTCAACAACTGTCCTGCCCATCCCAAGGATATCCCAGGTTTACAAAACATCGAACTAGTCTTTTTACCACCCAGAGCTATTAGCGTGGTTCAACCCATGGATCAGGGCATAATTCATGTTCTGAAATTGAAATACAAAAGACGTGTCGTTGCACGTTACCTATACCAAATAGATTATCACGAAAAGGATCTATCTTGCCCAACCTGTAAGCCTATTAATCTCTTGGACTCCATGAATTTCCTGAGTGCGTATTGGGAAGACGTAGCATCAACCACCATTGAGAATGTTTCTCTAAAGCCTTTGATATTGACGGCACTTTACAAAACGTTGACATCACAGAAGAGGAGCAGTATTAAAAAGGATTCAAAGATTGGGACTTATTTGTAGAAATCGACAATCAGTTTGTGACAAGTGAAGTTCGGTGTAACGCAGATATAATCGCAGACGTCAAAAGTTTTGATGAACCTAGCCCTTTAGAAAAAGTAGAAGACGACGCGGATGAAGAAACAGATGTATCAGCCATACCATCATTGCATCTGTAATGAGCTCGTTCAGCTTACTTCGACTGTATGCCTCTTCGATGGATGCTAGTCCCGCCGTTGAAGATTTTTTCTACCTCATCAACAAGGCAGAAAACTTCCTAAGAAAATCTCGCCCTAGGTTGCATGTATCGAATAATTATTATTCCTTGCATACATTTAATTTGTCTTTCAAAAATTTATTGTGAAAATTTGTTATTCTTCCCCTTTAAGCATGTAATGTATTTTAGTTACTTTTTTCTAAAGATTAACAAAATTTTCATTTTATTGCCTTTTATATATAATTTGGCAGAGCCTTTTATTTTGTAAGACAATTTTTTTTGGAAAATGTTAATTTTACTCTGTTGTCCTATTGGTTACTAAACTTTCGACTCGAATTTTCCATCTCTCCTATACATATGAGCAAATTTCTATCTCCATTAGCACTGATGAGGTTAAGCTATGTGATACCTAAAGCAGTTTGCTTCTAATTTGATATAATTTTTGCTTTTAATTTTGCTTTGAACTTTTGTTATAGTATTATATTCCAATTATATTTCCTTCATGCCTTTTTCTTTGTCAAGTACATAAAATATCAATTTTTTTAACTGTTTTTTTTTTTTTTTTTTTTTTTTTTATTTAATATATTGATTTTTGATATTTATGCAAAACTCTGCATTGCTTCTAAAAATTCACAGAAAAGAAAGCTCCGAAAAACTCCCTTCGGCAAAAGATAGTTCTGAAAAAAACGCCAAAAACCCCTACTCAGTAGCTTTTTGAGTTGCAAGAATTTTCAGATTCTATATTTTGGATAATTGAGATTGTAATAAAAATGAAAGAAGAACTGCAAGTAATAGGTTTATTGTCATATTTCCATCAATCTTAATTGCTAAAGCACATAGAAACTAGTCGTTGGGGGCCACCGTAATACTTACTCATCATGAATATGCATAATATAGTATAGGAAAATAAAACATGTGAAAACTATTTATGCAATGCTTCGCAATTCCAAAACAAAATTTAAACGTGTATTTTAATATTGTCAATATACATAGTAATGCTTTATTTATGAATTACTGATGAACCCATTTCGACAAATTACATAAAATGTGAAACTATTCAAATAGTACCGAAATGCGTAAAAGAAACATCCTTATAACTCCAAAAATAATAATCCTATTAACTAACGGTTTACTGCATCGGATTAAGCGTCTCATTTCCAATTTAAATATATCTCTGAATTGAAATTTGAATGAAATACAGGGTCACGAAAAATCGAAGAATGTGAAAAACAGGATTACAAATATCTCGGCTACTAATAATCTGATCGACTTTGTTTTTTATGCAAAATTTGTGTTAATCTATTGCCTTTTAATTCCACTCACAAACTTTCGAGAATTTTTATATACCTTTCATCAGAACGAATTTTTCAAGAGTCCGAAAAAAATAGTTCCGGCTAACCGCAGTTACTGATATTAAATAGGCTTCGTTCCATTCTTACATACTAAGTACATACAAAATTTCAAGTCTCTGTCTCAATTTCTTCGTCAGATAGAGCGTTTACAGATAGACAGACGGACGGCAAATTTTTTTTTCTAAAAATATGTTTTTCGGAATCTCCACCATCTTAAACGTGTAAATCCGTCAAAAAAATTTTCGATTTTCAAAACGATTGCAAGACTTACGTATGATGGGTAAGAAATTAACAAGTTGGAAATTGCACGTCAAGGGTAGCAAAGAAGGTGCGTTTGTACTATAAGGAAGTTTTATAAATTTTTAAATCTTGATGTTGCAGTATGCAGTATTTCTGATAAAGTAGAGTACTACAACTTTTGCGTATCCCTGTAAATACTATCTACTTTGTTTTATACTAGACATATGTTGTAGTAAACATCAACAACGTATATCAGTTTTATAGAATGTGAAATAGTTTATTATTATCAAAACGCGTTCTAAACAATATTTCAACCTATTTTTTTATGTAATGCAATACTTTTGTGTAGCCCAGTAAATTAATAATAAATATTATTTGCACCGCAGATTGTGCAGAATATATACTTCATAGATGCATGTAAATTTTATTATGTTCGAATATAGTAACATCATAGTTAACATAATAGTTACCAATTTGTCGAAATGTAAAGGAATAATTATGATTGTCCCTGTAATTAAACACTGCATCCGATTTTCATAAAATTTGAAATTACTCGGAAAAATTATACAAGAATTATACATTTTAAATTTCAAATTATTCGGTAGTGTAGTTTTTGCTCTGTTATGTGCGGACAGACGGACGGACTGAACGACGACTATAGATGATGCATATTTACATATTTATGGACGCACTTACGAGGAATATAGTGATAAAAATGATCCAATGTCGAAACTTTTTAAGTGAGTTTAAAGTTATGAAAAATTCTTTGCTACTTCTAAACATCAGCAGGAAAGAAAACCCAGAAAAAACCCAATTGACAAAACATAGTTTCGAAAAGCTCTAAAACCCCTTACTCAGTTGCTTTATGAGTTGCAAGAATTCAGAGATTCTATGTTTTCGAAAATTGAGTTGTTATAAAAAAATCAAAGAAGAACTGTAAGTAAAATTTTTCTTCCAATATTCCCATCAATCTCAACTAATAAAGCACATTCAAAGTATAAAAGATCCAATCTCGAAATTTTTTATCTTACGCGAGATGTGAAGGTATTATGTAATCATTTTATTAGTAGCGAAATTTAAACTATTTTCTAATTTAAAGTGCATGGTCAAAGAAGAAAAAGTGATTTAAAGTAAAATCGGGTTTTGCTTAAATTTTCCAGCGAATGTAAGTTTATTACCTCTTTTTATACCTTTTCTATATATGTATGTGTTACGGCGATAACCAGGAGTCTGGCCAATTCTAGAAATGACCGGCCAATACCCGAACTGGCCATGTTTCCTAGCCAAAACCCAAAATAATTGAAATGAAGAGGAAATTTCAAATTTGGCCAGCCAAATCGCTAACTGGTCGTGAAGCTTTGGCCAACATCCGAACTTGGGATTTAAGGCTACAATTCGGGGCCGTCATGAGACTTCTCTTAGAAGTTGTTTCTTATTTAGATAAGAACGTTGTTTCGCGACGGCCCCGGTTGATTGCACTGACATGCACACGTGTTAGGAAGAATATTTCTATGCTATTCTGATATGCTTGGTAGTAAAAAAGAAGGAAAATTTTATTTCGGTAATGGGTATCTACAACCAATAATCTATTTATTTTATCTTTCATGTAAGCTTGCATATAATCGATAAACCTGCTTTATAAAAAATTTCACAGCTGGAAATGCACATCAAACAATAATGGCTAAAAATAATCCAACAACCAAATAATTTAAGTGAGTATGTACATAAACGACAATTTCCACCTAGTCAATAATCGGTAGAAAACATGTTGTAGGCATATTAGAAATGTATAATAACATTATCATGTTCGAAGTTGGGAAAAATCATAAAAATACTCTGTAAAAATATTTATCGCATACAATAATTCCTTATTGGAATACTTTTTTCGGATCCCTATAAACAATTTATAATGACTTCTTAATCAATGCTCTACAAAAAACCTTTGCTTGCCATATGAGTGAGGCATATAAATTTTAATATATTTGAAATACATCGGAATTCTTTATCGGAATTTTTTTGGCGTCACCTATAGATGAACTATAATGGCTATTTAATCAATACTCTACAAAAGATATAGTGTTTTCCACATAAGTGTGGCTTGTGAATTGCATCATGTCCGAAATAGTGTAACATCAATAAAGCAACCAATAACACATTTTTCGGCATAGATCCTAATTCTATATCGGAATTCTTTTTGCCGTCCTTATAAAAAAACTGTAGTGGTGTCATATCAAGGGACTTAGTAAGCTGTACATTTTTGGGATTCACCACAACAACAGCATCGCATTTATCCATGATACTTTCAAAACCAGGGTAGCTTAAGGGAGTCATGTTGGAAAATGATAGCCGTCATTGGGCTCGTGTCGTTTTATGTTAGCGGACTTGTTAATCCTTGGGGACGAGCGACACCTTTACGTGCCTCAAGAAGGCTAAAGAATCATTCTTAATTCCCACCAGAAAAACTATGCCGTAAAATTTTCCTTATTTAATCGGGGCATTTAACGATTTAAAAGGTACAAATTTCTGCTTTAAAAACCGGTGACAAAATTTCGTAAAAGGCTCCCGTCGCGAAGGAGTTAAATCTTACATTTTTGGACTCACCAAACATCAGAATGGCATTTACTCATAGAATTCTTTAAAAACAGATCAACAAATAGACGCCATATTGGAAAATGTACGCCAATAAATAAGGTGATTGGAAATCTTTGTTTTACATGCTATAATTATTTACATCTTTCAACTACTTTTAATCGAGTCACCTTCAGACTGTAAATAGAAAATAAAATTACAAACATAATGAACGTGAAAAATTGGAATAAAAAAAATTATTGAAATTAAATTAAATATATCACGCGTTTTTTAATTTGGATATTGACCATGGTCTAGCTAAATAATTATCTTGTGACGATTCGCTATCTTTTCGTATCCCAAGTATATGGATTGAATGGTTTGACAATTTACAAGATAATTATTTAGCTAGATCACGGACAGTATCCAAATTAAAAAGCGCGTGATAGATTTAATTTAATTTCAATAATTATTTATTTCAGTTTGTACGCGTTCATTATGCTTGTAATTTTATTTTCTATTTACATTCTGATGATGACTCGATTAAAAAGAGTTGAAATACGTAAATATAAATTTTTAATGTTTTTTAAATGTTTTTATCAATACAGCAATGTCTTATAAGCAAAATACTTATTTATAATATAAATACTTACGTTTTCATTGTGGAGTATATATTATTAATATTACGATATAAAAAATAGAATATTTGGGTTATTTAGTTGAGGTGGGTGGGGAGCGTGTTTTCAAGAAACGGAGGTATTCAAAAATTAAAAGTGTAAGTAAAGGGTAAGAAAAAAGATAACGGTTGGTAAATGCTGAACTAGGTGCTTCCATTATTCAGGTTTTTTGCAGTGGAGAATGTTCCAAGAACAAGTATTTTCAGTAAAAGAAAACGGTTGGGAAATGTTGAACTAGGTGCATCCATTATTCAGGTTTTCTGCAGTGGAGAATGTTCCAAGAATAGGTATTTTCAGTAAAAGAAAACGGTTGGGAAATGCTGAACTAGGTGCTTGCATTATTCAGGCTTTATGCAGTGAAGACGGTTTCAAGAACAGGTATTTTCAATAAAAGAAAACTATTGGGAAATGCTGAAGTAGATGCTTTCATAATTCAGGTTTTCTGCTGTAGAGACGGTTCCAAGAACAAGTATTTTCAAAAAAAGAAAATTGTTGGAAAATGCTGGAGTAGATGCTTTCATTATTCAGGTTTTCTGCAGTGGAGACAGTTCCAAGAACAAGTATTTTCAGAAAAAGAAAACTGTTGGGAAATGTGGAACTAGGTGCTTCATTCATTCAAATTTTTTGCAGTGGAGACGGTTCCAAGAACAAGTATTTTCAAATAGATTCCTCATAGAGTTCCAACTTATCTTGTCAATTTTTGCGCAATTTTTCTAAACCTTTGCAACTAGAAGTAATGTGCCTAGGTGCAATATTTAAGAAGATAGCCTATTGTTTCGATAAATACGACTCACCCTGTGTATATTTTTCTTACTACTGAGGACTTCCTATTATTAGCAATTCCCAGCTTTCTCTATATCCATATTGCTTTACTGCTAGGTCGCCTTCTCACATAGGCATACTTTCTCGATTTTCAATTCATTTTATCTTCAGTTCTATAGGTCAGCGTTCTCCAACCTGGGCACCAGTAACCATGGGAATATGTGGTGGGCGTACTTGCAAATAATATCGTTAATGGTGGAAATCACAAAAATTGTTAGTAAAATCACAAAAATATTAAAAATTACAATGTAATACGAATAAGATTTATATGGTCAGAGTAAGAACATAACTAATGAAAAAAAGCATGTTTGCGTTATTTAGTTGAGCGGAAGAAGACATGTTTTTGAGGAATGGAGGTATTCTAAAATTAAAAACCTAGGAAAAAAGTATGATAAAAAAAATGTGATTTAACAAATTACAATGACTATCTGGAAAATTATATTTTCAAAGACTAAAATTTTAGACTTATAAATAAATTCTATATTTAAAAATATAATAATAAACATCATTTTTTGAATGATCAAAACGTAGTTTACGTAATAACATAGTCCTATATTACTTACGCCATGGATTAAAAAATAATATTCCTGTACCAATCATATACAAATTTTAAATGAAATTTTAGCTTTGCAATTTTCGGTACTGCAAATTTTTAAACTTCAAAACATCACACATTTTAAAATTTTACACATTTACATTTTCGTTTAAAAAAGTACAAACTTTCAAATGCAATTTGTTTGAAAGCTGTATCTCAATTTGTTTTTAAGTTATTATTATTTTTTTGTAATTTTTTAATGCAATTTTTTTCATCGTGACAAAGGAAGTATTTCATTTCTGGACACTAAGCATTGGTCAATAAGGCAATTAAAAAATGAATAAAATAAAATAAGTTGCGGAATTCAACAATTGAAAACATTCAGATATACTTCAGATTCTCAAATTCTTTACCGAGGACAACAATTATTTTCGAAATAGTTAAAAAGAAAAAAGTACGCTAGTGCTGCTTTCAGTGCTCGCATCATTCGGCTGTCCTGCACTGAATACAGGCGAAATACCAAGTACCGTCTGCTACCAGCATTTGTGTGGTTATTTTCAAATTATCTTGATTGAATTCTGGATAAATTCTACTTTATACTCTTTGGTTTCCTTTCAACTTCTACACTTTCTTTTTTATGGAATTGCATAAAATATTGTACTTCTACTTCTTTCTCTTCATTTCCATCTTGTTCTAAACAGCTACTCATCTTCTGGATGTAAAGTTAAAGTTCATAACGTCTGTTTGTGATTGATTCAAATTTAAATATTGCATTTTGCTTTGTGATTTTTGTTTAGTGTAATTCATTCAACACAAAAGAAAAACACTAAACAAACTGTTCACAAAAAAAGCAGCGTCATAAAATGCTTTTAAAAAGAAGAAACATTATCTGACAAAACAATGTGTTATGTAGTCAGACATACCATTTTATGGCGTCATGAAATTTTTTGTCGATTTCACTTTGAATCGTCGAATTTAAAATAACTGTTGTGTACTTTTATGATTCTAGTGAATTAAATTTTGTTGTAAGGTTTATGAATCATAAAATCTCTGGAAACTGCATGATATGAGAGATACAAATGTATTTTGAAACTTTAAAACTATAAAAATTCTCAATTTCTTACTTTGAAATATTTTTCTCATAAATAAAAAAAAATAAAAAAAAATGTTTTGCATTATTTTGATGAAAGGTATTAAAATACAAATTTAATGAAGAATGTTAGTACAAAAAATTGCAAAAAGTAGCGCATTAAAATGTATCAATATGTTTTGCGGCGCAGATGTCATGTACGCACCATTTGCACGCGATTTTTTCTCCCGCCAATTAGGCGAATATTTTGTTTATGAACATTAGTTTGAAATTGCATGTACTAAAAGAACATGATTTTTTATTGTAATATAAACATAAAATAACGTGAAAAAAGGAAGAGATTCAAGTATTATAAAAAAGAAAGTAAAAATAAATAAATGATAATTTGATACAAATAATTATTAATGTAGTATATAATAAAAATAATTTAAATAATTAATATATATATATAAGAATAAATAAACATGAATTTAATGAAAAAGGAAGCGATAAATATTCAAGCACAAATAATAAACTTAATAATTAACAAAACAGTAAATATAATTATCAGAATAAATCGTAAATATTAATACTTACGTCATATGCTTACATCAATATTATTACTTACATCATATTGAATGCATGTTGTTGTATAATTTAATCAGCACATTTCTTTGAAATCTGTAATTTTTTCCATTTTATTCCACTAACAATTGTTAGAAACTTATTAAACGATCTTCTCCTTGGCACAGATGTGCAATGCCAAATTGATAACCTAATATTACTAAACTAATATTACTAAATTTGATTATATCTTAAAGCAAAATTTTGTGCCCCATTAACATGTAAGATTGCGATTGATACTTTTTTTGCATAAATTTTATAACGAATATAAAACTGAAAAAAAAATATATAGCAAAGCATATTTATATAAAAAGAATCGTGGATTATCTGAATTAAATTGATATTAATGATTTATTTTTTTTTAAACCATGAAATGTGTTATCAGTAATAGCACTACCGGCTTTAATGTGTTAGATAATGTGCAAGATAGTGTGTTTCGTAATGTAAATTCTCTCGACAGAGGACAAAGACTCTAAGATTTTAATTTTTTATATTTACATTAAATAAACAAAATAAATGACTAGCATTATCTAAAGTATTTTCCAAAGCTTCTTTCTGATTTTATGCCTATCTTATAAATTGTGAGTACATAATCATGCTTTGATTATACAGGGTAATATTAAAAACAATTTGTGTCTAAATAAATGATTTTCTACCCCATGTTCTATTTTAAAATTTAATCTTCTTGATGTTTTTTATCGCCACTCTTAGTTTGCCAGCCAAATTTTGGATCACTCTGTAAATTTGCAAAACAGATTTTTTTTTTAAGTAAAAAATGATTTGTGGTACTTCAAAAGGAAAAGAAATAAAATTCTCTTAAACCTTTTTTTAAAAATTCATGATTATAATTCTTTCTCTACGTAATGTGTACTAAGCAGCAAAGACAAATTTTATTTCTTGTTTTATTAATTACTTCGTTTTAACTATTAAGTTATTATTTTACAACTGAAATTTTTTACAGTTAAAAAGAGAAATGACATAATTAATCCAAAGAAAAAAAAATAATATCAAGTAATGAAGTTAATAATTAGTTAATAAATGATTTTGATAATTAATGAGCTTAATGAATGACTTCTCCCTTTCTTTTATTGCGATAATATTTTACGTTTTATCTCGAATGTTTTCTTTTGTATGAAAAAAAAATTCTTCTATAAAAGTAATTTCGATTTGAGAATATTTATTCATATGTATTCTATACCAAATGGCAAAAATATTTTAAATATATGTGACGATTTAAGGAGAACTCGAATTATTTCCACTGGTTAAAAAAAAAACTTTTTATCTACTTGTTTTATCTAAACATGGTTTATAAACTTTAATAATAAAATACAATAGGAATAAAAGGTGTCATTCTTAATTGAGAAATAGAAATAAAAATAGTGTGCTTTTCTGAACAACTCTTAATATCTGTAGTTTTCACAATCACTGGAAATCACATATTATGTTATAGGTTTGAGTAGAATCATTAGATTTTATAACTGTTATAACATAAATATCTGCTGAATAAGTAGAATAATACTAATGTCAATAAATGAGTAAATATAGTTAGACTTAAATACACTTAAAATTAATTTATCAACATCAATTTGAAAGCTTTTACAATCAAAGTGTACGCCTTATGCCTGCATAAGGAGCCTAATTTAACCCCAAAAACTCCCAAAAACAAGTGATATTCTTGTAGGCCTCCAAGAACATACCTGCTAATGTTGAAAATTATGGTGATAAACTATTTAAAGAATAAGAATTAAAACTTAATCTACTGTCTTGACTTTAGTTTGATCTAGTGATTGTGATTGTATCTGAGGTTTTGTTTGTGTTTTGGGTTGCTCATGAAACAGTTTAAAATCTTCTGGTGAAAAATAGGGTCTTAATTTAGAAACATGCACAATAACGGAATTCTGTCCTGTCTCATAATTAAATTTATCTATTTCATAAGTTACATCAGAAAGTTTATTTATAATTTTGTATGGTCCAGAGAAAGTAGGTTCTAATTTTCGAGTGTTAGGGTATTTAAATTCTTCATAAATTACAGAGTCTTGTATTTTTAATGGGCATTCGACAAAATTTCGATCATAGAGCCTTTTACTTTTAAGGTGAAATTCCTGAGTTCGCGCTTTCGCAATTTTGAGGGCTTTGTCTACTGATGTTGTATACATTTTAATTGCCTCACACAAAACCATTACCCACCATTTAAAAAAAAATTGAATCAGAATTATCATGAAATTGTGACTATATTTAGCTGCTAACTTTAACCAGAAATTTTATCTAATAAAACAGAAATTGTAAATATCATAGATATACCTTAAATTGGGATCAACTTTTAATTCTATTATTTTATAGATCATAAACAGATTAAAAAATTTTAACTATAGGTAATTTCTTACTTAAAATCACAAAATTTACTGACAAAATTAATCATATTTATCAGTCAAAATTCTAGCAACAGCCTTGCACAGTTCCATCTTTCTTACTGAATTTAAATAAATTATAAGAATCCGGGAACCAAAGCTCACTGTTACCAGAAATTCTAACAAATAAAATGAAAAACAAAAATGTTAACTTAATTTTCAGCTCAAATGTCTAGTTGTAGGAACATTATCACGAAAATACTGCATTCTGAGAATAGTTCTTGATAACAAACAAATATCAATAAATTAGAAAATGTACCTTTTTAAAAAATAACATGAGCTTCTAAGTTCTTTTATACTTCATTATTATTACGAACTTATCTTTAAACGTGCATAAAAATATCATAATAATCTTAATAAGTAACAGTAAATATCTTAAGAACATCATACTCCTCAATTAAATCCTTACGAATAAAAATATTTCAATCTTCAACAAATAATAATGATAATAATAATACTCATAAATAGATTAATAAATAAGACTCAAAGAAAAACAAAACAATAAATAAATAAACCTCACAAATAGAGAATAAACAATCTACACAAATGCTTAAAAAGGATACAAATAATATTCAATTAATTTGAAATAACTCACTCTTAAGAAGAATTTCTCAAGATGATCCTAGGAGAGACAATAATAACGAAAATTATGAAAGTAAGTAGCAATCGGCGTTCAGTTGTCTCTAAACGTTTTTTTTTTTTTTTTCTTGTCATTACTACCAGTAATATTTAAAGTCAATGATCGCATATTTGGGCCGCAACAAGATGAATGGCGCTTCTATTCCTTATTAAATCCAATTCGAAATCACCAGGTCTCAAAAATTTATCATTATGACCAAAAATATCAAGCTTCAGGAATTCACGAGAAGTCAATTATCGGCGATTCACAAACCTATCATCATTTCGTTCCACAGCCCATTCCATTAGCAAGCTGAAAATACCATATAGACTGTCCTTCAATCGAACTTCGGCTATAGCATGCTTTTCTTCGTTCCATCGCAATTTTCTTTAAATATCATTCATTAACAAGGCATCACAGATAAAAAATCCTGTCGACTTTTCGATTAGTTGTGACGATTTAAGGAGAACTCGAATTATTTCCACTGGTTTAAAAAAAAACACACAGTCATGGCAAGCGAGGGAAAAAACAAAATAAATAAATAAATGTAGAAGATCCAATAATTAGTCATGGGCTGCTGTAAATTCATTTATTAAATTCGTAATAACGAGGAAGGAAAAGCTCCTTTTGCAAAAATTCCATCATTATTTCAGCGAGCTGTCCTCATCGAAGAAGCAACCCAAGAAATCTTCTTTTTCATCTCGAGACTTCCACCTTTTTTCAAAATAAAAAGAAAGTTCTGGAACATTCTGTAACCTCAAACCATCATTCTTTTATGTAAACAGAATTCTTCTCCAGCTACGAGATTATTGTCCATAAACGATAAATTTATTTTTTAAAAAAATATTATTTAACCAATTTATAATTGACTCAGAATTTTAAAAATCTTAGGCAGACGATTTTTATAAATGATTAATTTTAAGAGAAAAAGAAAAGAAATGAATTTATTAATATGCACACATCAAAGGTTGACGTAGGAAAAATAAATAAATAGATAAAATAAAATAATGATATTTTTTGAAAGATATGGTTTTGGAATAAATTTAATAAGACTTTCTTAAAAAGGGTTGATAAAAACATAGAAGAAATCAGTTTTATTTGGAATATTAAGAAATAAAGTTTTAATTAAGAATATTTTTAATTTAGAGCCATCTTTTTAAATTTACGCATACTGGAATAATGTTTTTTAAGGCAAATTAAGAATTTATATCGTCTGCATAAGGATTAACAGATTAGATTTTGAAACAAGATTTTAATTTAATAATTTGAAGTAAGTACGGAATATTATTATAAGAAAATTAAGATAGTATAAAGGTTAGTTTTGGCGAAAAAATTTTAAATTTGTAATATATATATATAAAGCAGATGCGTTTATGTGATGCGATAGTTTACTTCCAAAAACTTCGATTTGATGCAAATATCGAAATTAAACTTAGCGTTACATTTTCGACATAAATTATACTGAAACAAAAATATTTTTTTTTTTAATTTCAAATTGTTCTTAGAGATTATTTTTTGAGATTATTTATATAGAATTTATCCCAAAAAAGTGTTCAATTTTTTCACTTTAAAATAATTTCCAAATAAACGCAAATCTGAAATTATAAGTATGAAAAACTTAAAAACATTTATATAATTTTTAACAAAAATAAATATTAATAATAATAAGACATCGGAAAAACTTTAAAATGGTACCGCACTTTCTTCAGAAATTATATAGAAATCTGGAGAAATTTTACAGACTTAGTTTTACCTTAGAAATATCTACAGAATTTTCTAAGATAATTTTAAAAGTATCTGCAGAATGGGCTAAATACCTACAGATTAAGAGATTTTTGGTCCAATTACCTACAGATTTTTTTTAATGGGACATTAATTAAAAAATATAATCAAGTATTAATATATTTGCTTTCTTTAATGTAAATTTTCCATTTCTGTAAAGAATAAATAGTCTTTGATTTAATACATTTCGTTTTCTTTCTATAAAAAGAAATATCTGTATTCTATTTGTTGCCGTACTGTGAATCATAATTCAATGATGGAAATAATAATCATTTATAAGTGAAAAATGTGTTATTTAATCTTTACTAAGCGATATTTTGCGTTTTTCAATACATCAAAAGATAGTAATGTGTGAAAGGAAAAGCTATATAAATGACACAAAGTTTGAACTACTTTTGAAAAGAAATCTTTAAAAGTAATAGAAAAGTTATCTAACATTTATATGTGTTTCTCGTAACCTTTCAGAATCGTAAATTACATTTTGTTTTTTCTGATTAAGAAAAAAAATATATGCATTTCCTGAAAAAATACTGCGTTCTGAAATAGAATATTATTGTATGTTTTGATAACTTAAAAATAGATAGTATCAACACCTTAATTTGTTAAAGACTTTTTTTTGAAAAAGGTTAATAAGTTAGTTTATTTAATTTTTATTTTTCTATTGGTTAAAATACTTAAACTATTAAAACCTTAAATAAAACAATACACTTTGAAAAAATCATCATAAAATAAAAAAAAGCTAAAGATGACGCTTATCGAGATAAAACAATAACGGCTCGTTATCAGCTAAAAGATACGCATGTCCATAAGGGGACAATGTCAGAGATAAACTGTGAGAAAGAGGGTGGAGGTTATAAAGAGTGCGACGGTTGGCAATTTTTGAAAAAATATTGGAGAACGACAAAAGTGACGTTAAAATAATAGAAGAGAAAAAGATGAAAAAAAGTGAAAAAATAATATATATATATGTGTGTGTGTGTGTGTGTATTTAATAAATATAAAATGGAAATAGACAAGGGACGAGGGAAAGAAAATACCAAAGCAGCTTCAGCATAAGAGTGTAAAAAAAAAATATATCATGTCTTCAAATCAAGGTTTCTCATTCGAAAATATCAAGGTCGAGTAAATCATGTTTCGAATATGTAATCATAAATAATCTATAAAAACATTCTAAAATCAAAGGAATAATCTATCGTATTAATCCCCAATGTATATCATAAGTGAAATCGAAACTGGAGAAATCTTCTTCGAACGTTTCTTTAACTAATTATTTAATGAGATAAAAATAGATATTTACAGTTCTTTGTACATATTTACACAACTTTAAATCATCTTGGAGACACAATGCTCCGATTCATATCTTCTCTCAAATTAATTGTCACATCTTTTATCTAAATCAAAACATTCGAAAACAAAACGGAAATCGGCTACACTCTGTGTTTGAGTTTTTGAGTGAACAATGCTTTGAGGTCTATAGCTACAAATGGCTGTTACCTCGAATGATCCATAAACCACAGAAACAAATACAGAACACTTTATTATTACAAGAAATCCAGTACATACATTTTAATACACATCATAGGGACAACACCCGCACACCCATGCCGCTAGCTGGACTCGAACCAGGGTCCAGCGGTGTGGGAGGAGCTCACGCTACCGACCACGCCACTGGATCGGCTCGGCTACACTCTGTTTACAAATTTCAGAGTGTTCTAAAAGTGGAAGTGGAAGTTAAAGAAATTGCATAGCGCGTAGCGCCATCTAACTGCAATTCTTTTTCTTCACACTCCCCACCTGAACTCTTACAGAGTTCATCAATAAATTCTATTATGAAAATAAAACATTTTCATATCAGTATTTTCAATAATCTAATAAAATTTTCATATCAGTGGTTCAGTAATCTGATACAATTTCAAAATTCAAATGCAAATATCAGTTTCAAATACAAATATCAATTTCAAATTCAAAATATCAATTAATTCTAAGCAAATCTAACAAAATCAATTAATTATAAACAAAAAAGTATAAAATTCAAACAATATATTAAATCAAAAATATTACCTGCAATTAACACAATAAAAATGACAATCTTTTTCAAACAGTTAATATACTTACTTATGCTAAGCATCAAATAATACTGCATTCAAAGTAAACAGAATAACTATAAAGAAAGAAAACTTTTAGAGTTCTAAAAGAGATAAAAAAGAGAGAAAGTCTATTAATGTTCATTAGTCCATAATTTCTAATGGATATAAATGTTGTACAGATCTTTTCAGCACTCCATTGGCTGTCTTTATTTCATAAGAGCGAATGTTGTTGTCTCTGCCTGGAATCGCTCTCTGAATTTTGCCAAGTTTCCAGAGAAGTTTATTTTTTATATCGCCTTCGATCAAGACAACATCACCCACTTTTAGTGGTGTATGTGAATTGGGATTTTTCGATGAATGGAATGTTCTTAAATCTAGAAGATATTGTTTTTTCCACTTCGACCAAAGTTGTTTTAGTAGTAATGATTGGTATCTTTTTCTTTTGAGAAGTGCCGATCTTTTTGAACCATTTTCAATTACATCGAAAAAGTTAATAGGAAGTGAAAGTTCTTTACCAAAATTCAAAAAATCCATTGGAGTGAGAGGATGAGGTTCATCATATTCGTTATACACATATGTCAAAGGACGCAAGTTGAGGATAGCTTCTACTTCAACCAGTAGTGTCGACATTTCTTCATAGCTCAATAGAGCTTTTCCAGTAATCTTTCGTAGACACTCCTTGACTGATTTCACAAGCCTCTCGTAGAAGCCTCCCCACCATGCAGCTCTTTCAATGATGTTTTTCCAAACGATTCTTTCTCTTGCAAGAAATTTCAAAAAGAGATTGTTGGAAATGACGTTGTATAAATTATCGACTTCTTGTTTAGCTTTTTTAAATGTCTTCGCGTTATCTGAATAAATGACTTTGCAATTTCCTCTTCGAGCTAAGAATCGTCTAAAAGCAAGGAGGAAAGAATCTGTAGTCATGTCGGTAACAAGTTCTAGATGCAAAGCTCTGGTAACGCCGCAGGTGAATAAAACAATGTAAGATTTTTTTATTTCACCGAAGTTTTTCACGTAAATAGGTCCCGCAAAATCTAATCCACAAATTGGAGCTTCATTCACTCTATCTTTAGGTAGGGGGGCTGTGATTTGGTCTGCAGGTTTACAAAGATATTTTTGACAAATGAGGCACTTTTTAATGAGGCTTTTCACTAACTGTCTTCCTTTTGGAATCCAATATCGAGATCTAATTTTCGTCAAAGTGTGGGCAATTCCTGCATGCATCATTTTTTCATGATCTTGACGTACAATCAGCGTCGTTAACCAGGAATGTCTAGGCAAAATGATTGGATGTTTTTCTTCTGTTGGAAGATCACAAAATTCTAGTCTTCCTCCTAAACGTATGATTTCTGATTCATCTATAAATGGAACAAAGTTGAATAGGGGTGAATTCTTTTCTACTGAATTATTATTTCTAAGAGACTCAAATTCTTCTTTAAAAAATTGTTTCTGTTCACTTCGTATTAAGTATTTTTCAGCTTCTAGTAATTCTTCAGTTGTTAGTGGACCGCTAACTTCAGTAGATTTTTTCAGCTTTATTATAAATCTTTTTACCCAAGCAGTTGTTCTTACTACTTTCTCCAAATTGCTAAATTTTTCTATACAGATAGGATTTTTAATCTCTTCAGTTATACACTCGCACTGCAATATGTCATTGGGTTTTTTCCTGTATTCTAATTCATCTTCATCAATTATTTCTTTATCTTCAGATTTCGGCCAAAATTCAGAGGGTAAACTAAGCCATGTTGGCCCAAGTAACCAAGTAGGATTATTGATGAATTTGGAGACTTTTGCTCCTCTTGAGACAAGGTCTGCGGGATTGTCTGCCCCTGGGCAATGATGCCAATCAGAAGGGGATGTCAGCTTACGAATTTCTTCAACACGATTCCGCACAAATGGTTTGAATTTTTCAGGCAATCCTTTAATCCAAAAGTATGTAATTTTAGAGTCCGTCCAATAAATGCATGGAATTTTTAGATGTAGCGCCTTCAAAATGCTGCAGCTTAATTTAGCTGAACATAATGCAGCCATCAATTCCAGTCTTGGTAAAGTGAGAGTTTTTAAAGGAGCCACTCTGTTTTTAGAAGCTACGAAAACTGTTCGAACGTCTTTTTCAGAGGTCGATATACGTAAATAGGCAATTGTGCCAAAGGCTATTGTACTTGCATCGGAAAATAAATGCAACTGCAAATTGGCAATTTTCTCGTTTGGAATTTCGAAAAAATAATGTCGAGGAATAGACAATTCAGATATTTGAGGAATTTCACTACACCAGTCTTTCCAAAGAGAGATTAAATCTTCTGGGATGGTCTCTTCCCAATCTACGCCTAATGACCAAATTTTTTGCAGCAAACATTTTATTCTTAATGTGAAGGGTCCTAAAAATCCAATAGGATCAAACACTCGACCCAAAACTTGCAAAATATGCCTCTTTGTGTCAATTCTTTTAGAAGCAAACGCCGCCAATTCACGAGTGTCAAAATACAAAAAATCATTTAGACTGTTCCATGCTATTCCTAAAACTTTGTAAGGAACATTTTCTGTTTCAGATGCTTCCAAATTATCACTGGAATTTACATCATTATTTTTCCATAATTCTTTTAAGGACTTTGAATTAGTGTGCCACTTATGTAATGTCATACTAGCTTCTTTAAAAATAGCTATAGACTCTAATGTAGTGGATAAAGCTTGCTCGACAGAAGATTGACTTCCAATTACATCATCTACATAAATATTTTCATTTAAAAACTCGACAGTTTCTGGATATTTTTTGATATATTTCTTTAAGTGGTGTTTTATTGTGGCTGCTAACAAAAATGGACTACAATTTACCCCAAATAAAACTCTAGTAAATCTATATATTTGAGGAAGGTTAGATTCATCAAAAGGGTCTTCTGAAAACAAAAATCGAGATACATCTCTGTCTTCTTCATCTACCAATATCTGCAAAAACGCTTGTTTTATATCGGTTGTAAAGGCAATTGGATTTAATCGAAATCGTAACAAAATATCAAAAATTTCAGGGTAAAAATTCGGACCTGGGTGAAGACAGTTATTGAGAGATTGTGAATTTAAATCATGAGCTGATGCATCAAACACAATCCTTAACTTACTTGTTACGCGGTCTCTTCTTATCACTTCTCTGTGAGGTAAATAAAATTCAACATGCCCCTTATCTTCTGAATTAGGAACTAATTCTACGATTCCCTGTTTTAAATAATCATTTAATACATCTTTATATTCAAAAAACAACTGGGGATTTCTAACAAATCTTCTATTTAATTTAACTAATCGAGATTCTGCAATTTTTCTGTTATCATCCAGACCCCCTTTCTCCAGTTTCCAGGGCAATTTAACTTTATATCTTTTGTTTTCATATTTAATATCGCGTTCAAAATTTTTCATTATTTCATTTTCAAAAGGGTCAGAATCTTGTTTAATATTAATAAGTCCTGAAGTTTCAAGATCCCAAATTTTTTTTATTTGATCAGAAATTAAGTGTTCTTCAATAATTACGTTTAAAATCAATGAAGATTGGTTTTCGCTTTTTCTACCTTGGAGGCACCAGCCAAAGATGGTTTCAACAGCAACAAGATTTTTGTTTAAATGTTTTATGTTACCTGTTACTATATCATAATAGTAATCGACTCCTATTAGAAGGGAAATAGGGTCTTGACATTGTGGTGAGTCAGCAAGGGTTAAATTCTGTAAAATACTCATTTCACCAAATTCTTTTACTTCTGGGGGAGGGATATCAGAACCAGATATTTCGTCTGTTACCAATGCTTCTATTTCTAAATTAGACTTCGAAAAATGTTTATTTTCTAATTTAAGTTTAACAACATCATAATTTTTCTCAATTGGGATTTTACTTCCGAATGTGAATACCGATAATTTTTCCTTTCTCAATATTTTAAGTTGTAATTTATCAGCAATTTCTCGAGTTAAAAAGGTTCGCATTGCAGCAGTATCCAATAATAATCGAACAGAAACTTCTTTATTTTTATTTTTTACTTTCGCACAGCAAGTTTGCAAGAAAATTCGGTTTTTTCCAATACACGAAATAGCCGAAATAATTTCATTAGTTGTTTCATTTTGTGCATTCGCTGTTTCCAAATTTCTATCTGTACAACTTGTTTTATTTGGTGAATTAGATTATTTACAAATAGCTCTGTTATGTCTACCCTGACATGTCGTACATCGTATCTTAGAAACACAGTCCTTAATTCGGTGTTTTGGCAAAAGGCAGAGGTAACATCTACCTTGCGATTTCAAAATATTTTTCTTTTTATCAAGATCAAAAACATTGCATATTTCTGACGAATGATTACTCTTACAAAAGATGCAACTTTGTTTCTCTGTATTCTTTTTGTCTGAAACTGTAGTCATTAATTCATGCGTGGATGAAAAGTTTAATTCTCTTTTAGGAGATTTCGTAAATTTTTGTTTGTTTACTTCTAATCTATTTGAATTTGAAAATGAAAAAGCCAATTCGCGACTTTTAATTTCGGTTTGCAAGAAATTTAGTAATTTGTTTATATCAGGGTTGCATGAAGATTTAATGTTTTGCTTGTTAAATTCCAAATTTAAATCTGATGGTAGCAATTTTAAAACTACGGCTAAAAGCATACAGCTGTAAGCCTGTGGTTCGAGTCCCAAAGTGGTCAATGATCTTACATTAATTTCAATATCATCATGAAGTTTCTGTAATTTTGAAGTATCACTAGATTTATAAACCGGAGATAAATTTAACAATTTATTTAAATGATGATTGATTATCATATCTTTATTCCCAAACCTATTTTCAAGAATTTTAAGTGCTACATCATAATTTGATTCCGAAACTTCTAAGCCTTCTATGGCGTTTAAAGCAGATGAACCTAAGTAACTTCGTAAATAATTGTATTTTTCAATTTTTGTCAGTGAATTATTATCATTTATCGATACTTTAAAAGTATTCCAAAAATTGGTGAATTGCGTGCAATCGCCATAAAATTTCTGTATATTCAATTTTGGAAGTTTCACAAATTTATTTTCATTATTGGGGGTAGAATCATTAACCGAAATATTGTTCAAAGGAATAATGTTTTTATTTTCTTTAAGTTTCTTTTCAGCGCGAAAATTTGTTAAGGGTATTTTGTCTGCATAGTCATATACTGTATTCATTTCATTCTCATATTCGTCTAAATTCAAAAGTGGTTCTATTTTTTCATTTATTTCATCTAAATTACATGATTTAATTTTTAATTGGTTAACAGATTCTTCAAGAGAATCAATATTAACGGTATCATTTTTTAATATAGTCTCTATATTATTTATTAGTTTCGTAACAGAACTTCTTAAAATTGTTCTGTTTTTCTTTAGCTTTTCTAGGTCAGCCATAATTAACACATCAAAATAAAATTATAAAACTCTTACCTTTAAAAATCTTCGGAAACACTACCTTTAAAAATCTTCGCAATCAATAATAATCTTCTGTATTTATCATATTTCAATTTCGTTCTCGGCCTCTATATGCACCATTGTAATAAAAAATATATCATGTCTTCAAATCAAGGTTTCTCATTCGAAAATATCAAGGTCGAGTAAATCATGTTTCGAATATGTAATCATAAATAATCTATAAAAACATTCTAAAATCAAAGGAATAATCTATCGTATTAATCCCCAATGTATATCATAAGTGAAATCGAAACTGGAGAAATCTTCTTCGAACGTTTCTTTAACTAATTATTTAATGAGATAAAAATAGATATTTACAGTTCTTTGTACATATTTACATAACTTTAAATCATCTTGGAGACACAATGCTCCGATTCATATCTTCTCTCAAATTAATTGTCACATCTTTTATCTAAATCAAAACATTCGAAAACAAAACGGAAATCGGCTACACTCTGTTTACAAACTTCAGAGTGTTCTAAAAGTGGAAGTGGAAGTTAAAGAAATTGCATAGCGCGTAGCGCCATCTAACTGCAATTCTTTTTCTTCAAGAGAGAGGGGGGAGGATGATGAGAGATGATTGACAAGAATACCAGAATTTTTACAAATAAAATAAACTTCGTGAACATTTAAGTGAGAAGGTGAGGCGGTTAAAGAAATTATTCTGGCCATGGAGAAAATGAAATAATGACCGAAAGTCCAACAATGAGAATTGTTTTAGCTCGAAACGCGTCCTGCTTTCTTTTTTATTTTAGGTGATTTTTATGAAGTGTATTATTTTAATTATCTCCAGCATTCTCGCTGTTTTTTCACTGTATTAAAACCTTTTTTCTTAATATAAGCCCATTATTTTTATCAATTGACCGATTCCTGACAGTTAGGCATAAGTCGCCGCTACTTCTAAAATTCTACGAAAAGAAAGTTAAGAAAAATCTTCTGAAGAGCTCACACTACTGACTGAAAAATACCCGGATGATAATGTTAAGTCTATGGGGGCGTTCTTTTCAAATATCTTGCTCAAATTTTGATAGTTTTACTAGATTACTAACATTAAATTTATCACTATTCTTTTTGAAAGATCCATTGCGTGTGCAAGAATAGCAGAGTACGATTACATAGTTTCTGAAGAATAGCGTCTGATACTTTCATGCACTTCCGTAATTAAAAAAAAAAAAAAAAAAAAAAAAAAAAAAAAAAAAAAAAAAAAAAAAAATCGTAAAGTTGCTTTTTTTGATTTGAGATCATATATGTATATATTTTCTATATTTTCCCCTTAATACTACGGTGGATGCCTTACTTCTGGTGAAGCCCAGCTTAACCCTTTATCTACTGAATTATTTATCATGAAATTGCTTCAGCTGAGTTATTATCTTCCTTAATATCTGAAGATAGACTGGAGTTTCTTGATAAATATAATGCAAAATGTAAACATTGTTTCATTAAAACTGATTAAATAAATCGGTTTTAATAACTTTTTTTTGTAAAATATTTAAAATAATAATCAGATTAATTGACGAAAGGTACTCTTGTGGAAATATGACAATTATTAGAAAAGCAGCGATCAAAATGTATTACGAGGCTCTCTGCAAAGGGAAATGATTTTGCAATTAAAGATGTTTCATGGATTTTTATTTATTTACTAGCCGCCCTGGCGACCAGTTTGGTCTCCAGGTCTTAGGATTTGGTCATTGAAATTTTTTCTGTAAAAAGCCTTTAATGATGTCTATCCTTACATTAAACCAAAATATCGTTCATTTAATGCAATTATTTAATTGTATATTAAATATTATGTGAGTTGGCTTATTTACATATTTACATTTCGCCTTGTCAAGAAAGCGTTTTGAAAGTTGAACTGTATAGTATTTCTCCTAGCAGAATGAAACTGAAGTTTGATTGGATTACATGCTCGAATTATTTTTTGCATGGCAAGATTGATGGTTGGAGAACTTTCTATATGAATTATTACCTCCATAAATATTTTTTTTTCCATCATTTAAGAATGAATCTTTTTTGTTTACTTTGGTGGAAACAGATTTTGGGAAGTTAATTTAAATTTCACTGAAGTATACTCAAAATATACATGTACTTCAATGTAATTCTTCTCTCAAATACTTTTTTCAAGCGATCTCTATAAAACTAAGCTAACTTTTATTCAGCTTTATTTGGAAAAATATTTTTGATTAAAACTGGCTTCTTGGCTTATAAAGTGGTCATCACGACAAACTGTTGATAACAGTCAAATGTGCTTATAATAGCAATAATCTGTACAATGATTTGGCGATTTATCACCTGTTCTGGCTAACATAAAATTGGCTGCATAGCATATAAAGGGTGAAGTGGGTAAGAACGGAAGTGTTGATGACAGTCACATGACTTAGGCTTTTATTATATACTATAAGACCTCCAGTCGGCGTTCTGTGGTAGCGGGTCGAAAAATAGCGGCAAGAGGCTGGATCAGATTTCACTAGAATTTATTTAGTTCTTACAAGGAAATCTGTTCCACTTATAACAAAATAAAAGATGGATTCTCCACAACAGATTGAAAAGATTGTTCATACGGCGTTTGAAATGGCTTTACCGCCACTCGTTAATATGATTAAAGTTTATCCGGAGTTGTTCTCCACAAGTTTTTACCCATAGGCATTAACCGCCTATTAATTCTTCTCCAAGAGTAAAACACTGGTCACTACTCTCTCTGAGTCCGAGGGCCAACTCCCCCGTCTCCACGCTCAGCATCCGAACAGAAAAAGAAGTCCCTTAGAGCATCTGCTCGATCTATTTATCCCATTTTCCCTCATCCATCATTCCTCGGAATGACCCGCCTCTTTCACTCTTTCACAGCGGTCGCCTTGGAGAAATATTTTTCTCCTACTTGTGGAAATCATCGCCATAGCGGTCTCTCTCAACACTTCAAAGGCCCATCTTCCGTGGGGTCTAAAATCGGCGGAACGACCATATGCATTAATCGAAGAGTTCACTTTAAGTGCTTTATGGAAATCGGCTGACTTTCTTATGTCTACTTTGAGAGTGGTGAAAGATGTATTTCTCCTTTTGAGAATTCTCCGGGCTTTCCCGACGTGGGGGGGTAGTTTTGGAAGCGTGGGAACGAAATTCATCACAACACAGTAAAACCTCCAAAGTTGACCACCTCTTTACGTTGACCACCTACTTATATTGACCGAAATTTATTAGTTTGAATGGTCGCAATGCAATTTCAATTGAGATTTATCTCTGTTTGTTGACCACTTCCGTAAGTTGTATGTTGACCACTTTTTAGTGTGTTCTACTCTCTGTAACTTGACCACTGGTGTTATCTTGAATTTGCTTTTTTCTCCGTTTTTTCTCCATCCGATTTTCAGGAATTTCTTTATCAGTCATTGGGCTTATCTGAGTGACATTCGACCATCTTGACATTATTTTGCCACACCCCCCTTTGTGGTGTTCCATTCTTTGTTCACTTCCAGTACGATACAATGAGAGGGAAAATCCAGATTTCCTGGACTAAAAAAATATCATATGGTGAAAAAATACCAGAGAGTGTCTGATATACATACGCAGAATTAGAAAACAACGTGTATCCCTCACATGTGAAATACATTCCGTTCTTTTTTTCATCATATCGCATTGTGACGGTACCGGACTTTTATTTGCGAATTTTCATTAAAAATGGCACAAAGAAAAGCTCTAAAAGAAATTAAATTGAAGGAGAAAGTGGATCTACTTAATTTTCTGGAAAGCAGCAGCCAAAGAAAAAAAGCAGAAAAATTTGGATTGAGCAAGACAACTATGAGCAACATTTTAAAACGCAAGGCAGAATATCTGGAAAGTTATTCTTCCGAAAACGTGGGATTCCAAAGAAAAACCTGCCTCGACGCTGTGAACGAAGCCACGTTTCGTTGGTTTAAAGAGATCGATGCAAGAATATCAGTACTTACGCTTCAGGATGTATCAAATAATTAGAAATCAAGGACTTCTAAGCGTCAGCAAGTTGGCTTGAAAAATTAAATCTACGATAGAAAATTTCTCAAAAAGTTTTGTGTAGAGTTTTGTGAATGAGGTTTCAGCTTAAGTGGTAGAGAAATTTATTGAAAAATTCAGAGAGTTTGTTAAAGATTTTTAAAATGAGGACACCTTTAATGCTGATGAGTGCGGTATCTTATTTAAAGCAATTCCTGAATGAAATTTAGTAATGAAAGTTGATACTTTCAAAAGAATAAAAGTTTCAAAACAGCGTTTTACTGTTCATCTATGTGATAGTATGATTGGAGAAAAATTGAAGCCTATGGTGATCGGCAAATACGCTAAACCTCATGCACTTAAAAATTGAAAACCGGATGACCTTCGTGTTTTTTTTGGAGAGCAAATAGATCCGCTTGGATGACCAGTGGTTTCTCCGAAGAGTGGATTAGAAGAATTGACGAAGAAATGAGAAAAAAGAAGCGGTCTATTCTGCTTTTCGTGGACAACTGTCGCTGCTACCCGGAAATAAAAAATCCCCCAAATGTGAAGCTAAAATCCCCCCCCCCCAAAAAAAAAAAAACATAATTTTAAAAACACAAGCTTTAGATTAAGTTATTATTCAGTCCTTCAAAGTGCACTATAGAGCTCAACTTCTGGAATGGATGATTATGAAAGCTCAAACCTGTGGTCATTCTGCATTGGCATCGTCAATAGCTGCATAAATAAATGCTTTGAATTCTGTTCATTGGATTAATTCTACTTGAAATAAAGTTACTCAAACCACGATTAAGAACTGTTTTAAGAAAGCTGGATTTGTTACAGCTACAACATCGGTGCTTGAGGATGAACTTTCTCTATTTCCCTTGTCTGTTTTTGATATAGTTGATTTTAAGATTATGTTGCTATGGATGATGAGTTAGCAACATCTGCTGAACCAGACACAGAGACAATCTTTAATGAGATACTCTCTGAAGCTGAGCACAGCGAGGACTCTAAGGTACGGAAAAGGGACGGCAAAGAAGTGACGACGAAACTGAAAACTGCCCAACACTGAAAGAAGATTATGCAAAGCGCATGATGGAGCAATTTAAAGATTTCGCTGCAGAAAAATACCCAAACATGGATAATGGATTTGTAAACTGTGAAAGTGCTTTTTATAGTTACTTAATGAACAAAAAGAGGACTCAAACAAAAATTGTATTATTCTTTCAAAAATTGTAAAAATGTGCTGCACCTTCAGTAAATATAAAAATGAGTATGTGCTATTTTTTCCCTAGTTTTTTTCTTAATAATAATAAAAAGTGTTCTAATTTTTTTTCTAATATTGTACTAAATATATCATAAAAAATCCCTAAGTTGACCACCTCCTTACATTGACCACTTAGTTACAGTCCCTTGGGTGGTCAACTTATGGAGGCCCTACTGTAGATGATTTTTTTATGCAAATGATTATGAAAATCATCGCTTTTTGCAAATATTTACCTTCGACTGTTTCTTTACCCTTTCTAAATTTGATCAAGATACGTATTATGTGTGGAAAGAAAACTAAATTTTTCTTAAAAGACTGAGCAAATAAATTTTAAATTAAATTTTCTTCAATGGTACTTTAAAGTTCCGTCGGTGCATAAAGGGTTAGTGTATATGCATATTGGCTCACCGCAAGGTCGCTCACTTACATAGAGCAGTAAATTCTTGATTTTCTATTCATTTCATCTTCAATTCTCTTAGCTGCTCGCATCATTCGGTTGTCCTGCGCAGGAGACACAGATGTCATATACGCACCACATTTGCACGTGTTTTTTTTCACGCCAATTTGGCTTAGAACAACTGTGACAGATCCGTTTAATAAATTTATAACAATTGTTAGGGAAATAAAACGGGAAAATTTAAAGATTTCAGTAAAATGTGCTGATTAAATGATACAATTGCATTTACTCAATTTGGCTACAGGTATTAATATTCATGATTCATTGTGAAAATTTTATTTACTGTTTGGCTTCTTATTAAGTTCATTATATGTGACTGTTTATTTTTTTTTTCCTTTTTTACTGAATTTATGTTTATTTACTGCTCTTTTTTATATTAATTCTTTAAATTATTTTTATTATGTACTATATAAATAATTATTATATCAAACTATCTTTTATTTATTTTTATTTCTTTTTTTAATATACTAGAAGCTCTTTCATTTTTTGCACGTTAATTTATTTTTATATTGCAAAAAAAAAAAAAAAAAAAAAAAAAAAAATCACACGTTGTTATTGCATGCAATTTCTAACATATATTCAAAAGCAAAATTTTTTCCAAATTGGAGGGGTAAAAAAAACGCGCGCAATTGTGGTGCGTATATAAAATATGAGGTCCTAAGCTTCTGGTTATGTTATTCTGGTGTCCAAAGGAGGTGACTGTCCCAAGGATTTTTCTGTCTGTTATCGACATTCTCGCGGTTTTGGGAGCTACACCCAGAAAAATGAGTTCATTAAAACTGCAAAATATATTTTATTGAGGTCATTTTGGTTGTTTTAAGCGCATTTTTTTAGTTAAAGTAAAAAATCGATTTTGTTTTTTAGACAAAAAAAAAAAAAAAAATAAAAAAAAAAAATAAATAAATAAATAAATAAATAAATAAATAATAAATAAAAAAATAACTTTCCTATAAAGTTTTAACAAAATTTCATCGATTTTATTTGAGTCTTACTAAAGTCTTGTATTTTCAATTTGTAATTCCAACAAAATTTTGTTGCTTTTGCAAAATATAAAATGATGTGCAGTAGCCATATCTCGCTCACGTAATTTTGTTTAATTGACTTATATAGCTATATAGGATTAACATAATTTTTGGTTAATAAAATCTTTTCAAACTGAGATGGATTAATTACCTTATTATTATTTCCGATGAAAATTGTGGAAGGAAAATTGCAAAATAAAAATAAACAATATTTTTTTGTTTATTCAAACAAAATTTCATTAGACCCACATTTAAATGAAAAGATTTCTTGGACCAAACAAATTTTTGTTGATTCAACAAAACTTTTTTCTGGGTGTAGGATGAGTTCTCAACATATTCTACTTTATACTCTTTGCTTTTCTTCCAACTTTCTACAATTTTTTTTAAAAAGTAGTTGCATAAAGTACTACAGTTCTACATTTTTTTCATGATGTTCTATAAAACTACTCTTCTACAGAGCATTGAGTTAAATCTCATATTTTTTATTTTGGGGATGAATCAACCTGAATTGTTACATTGATTTTTAATTTATGATTTTGTTTATTTTAAGGCTAAATCATTGAAGACATTAAAAAAATGCACTAAAAGAACTGTTCAGAAATAAAGCAGCTTCAAAAAATAATTTTAAAAGAAGAAATATTATCTTACAAAATGTGTTATGCATTTAGTCATACCATTTTATTGAGCCATTAATTTTTTTTGACGATTTCATTTGAATTTGTGGAATTTAAAATGAGTATTATGTTGTTTTGTGATGCTAGTGAATTAAACTTTGGTCGAAGGGTTTATGATTCATAAAATCTCTGTAAAATGTAGCATGGGGTGAATAAAAATGTACTTTACATAATTAAATCTATAAAATGTCTTGATTCTTTTCCTTGAAATATATGTATTTGAATTTTTTTTTCCTCATGAGTAAAAAATTCTTACTGCTGTGCTTTATTATAATGTAAGATATTTGAATACAAATTTCAAAAAGAATGTAAGTAAAATAAGTTGCATAAGGCAGTGCGTGTTTTCATAAAAAGTAATCTAAACACATTTCGATTAGAAATATAATAACACTATTAATTAAAAAAAATTCTTTAAAAAAATTTTGGTGGCCCAATAGTATGCAAGATAGTCAGTGCTTAACCGGTTCGGGTCCGAATTTATTTTCAGTTTTTAGAAAAAAATATTTTTACGTTAATAACATTAAAATTAGCTATCCAAATAGATTAAGTGGTATTTATCGAATATTTCATTGTCTGAAGGATAAGGAGTGTTGTTGCTTTACGTACTATTCCATACCTATTCATACGAGAGTAGGCTAAGGAAGAAATTTCGGTGGTGTTTATAAAATATTATATTACAATAAGATTTGACTGATATTACAACTTTCTAATACTTTTTATGCTTTAATCCACATGATTCTTTTAGGAAATTAACTTTTATTTTAAATTCAAGGATTGAAATGTATGTTTAAAATAAAATAATCTTAAACGGTGCAAAGAGAATTAAGACAATAATAATCATTATTACTGTTACTAAATGCATAACACTTTCCGGTGCGATTTTTTTTTTCCATTTTGAGAGCAAAATTATTATTACTTTAATAATATCCATCGTAGCTATCCAGATAGACTGACTGATTTTTAAAGATTATCTCGTAGTCTGAAATGCAACGAAGGTACTTATTTTGTGTACTATTCAATGTATATTTAAATGATAACAGGCTAAGGAAGAGTTTTTGGAGTCGTATGGAAATGACCTACTACTACAAGGTTTAAAATATATTAAAATTACTTTATTTTTTTGTGTGCGTGTTTCATCACACATCATTCGATCAATAAAATAGCTTATGTTGTAAATTTAAAGAGTGAAATTTATGTTTAAAATACGGGAATCTTGGGGGAACGGTGCAAAGGGGACAATAAGGGAACGGTGCAAAGAAAAATAAGTAAACTTTTATTATTTTTATTATTACTAAATGTCAAACACAAATGAAATCATAATAAAGAAGGCATAGACATACGCTATTATTTCTATATGTAGAAAGTAACAAAATAATTGTCAAGGCGAAATTATATTTGGTGAAAGGACATGTACTATTAATAGTACACCAAACCCGAAAGGGTTAAATATAACTGAAGTCATATTAAATAGGCATAGACATATACTAACATTACTACATGTAAATAGTAAAGAAAAATAATGCTCCATTAAAAGACATGTATTATTAATAGCACACCAGACCGAAAAGGGTTTTTACGCATTTAATAAAGAATGTAACTAAAAAAAAAAAAAAATTCTTGTGATATTGTGTATCTATATTATAAAGGCCAAACGTTTCTGTGCGTAACGCATACGTCATTTTGCGAATGGCAACACTTTCACACGAAATTCGGTTTTGCGATTTTCGGTACTGAAAATTCTATACTTCTAAACATCACACATTTTGAATTTTTACACCATCGTATAGAGAAAAATATATACTTTTAAATGCAATTCGTTTGAAAGCTATATCTCAATTTATTCTTGACATATTAATTTTTTTATAGTTTTTAGTGCGAATTTAGTAATTGTGGCAACAGAAATACCCTATTTTCTCTTAAAATTTATAAAAATTGAAATGCGCGCACATAAATTTTGAGACGATGAAAATTATGACGGGTTTAGATTTCACGTGAAATTCTAAGATCGTGTCAACTTGAAATAATTTTTTTCCCTACACATTTAATTGATAACTTCATCTTAACAACTGATCTTTATTATATTTTGCTTTAATATTTTATTTTTACATATGCGATTAAAGTTTAATTTTAATAATTTGGACAAGTGAGTTTTATAGAAATAGTATTTTTTTTTTAAATTTTAGCTTTAAATAATATTTATTTAAGAACTAGACTTACCACTGTAAGATGCATTTTTTACTGTAGCTAATTTTGTAGGTTTATTATAAATCAATGAAACAGCTTCTTCTAATCACTTTCGTCGAAATTCGACGGGTTCCGCCTCGTTTTTATAAAATGAGAAATGGAATATCTAAACAAAAATATATTATTAGATTAAAATAGATATAACAATAAAGTGTGATGTAAGTGCAAACAAAAAAGCTCCTTAAATTTATGATAATTCAAATTCATTAGACAAAAAATAATGATTATAAAATATAATTTAAAATAATTAATTGGGATTAACAACAATGAAATAAAAGACTAGCAATCATAAAAATATTTTCTAAAGCTTATTTCTGATTATACACCTGTCATGTAGGTTTGCGGGCATATAATTATGCATTTGATTATACAGGATGGTCAAAAATACTTTGTGACTAAATAAGTGATTTTCTACACCATGTTTTATGGTATTCTTCCATTTGGTGCTTTATACCGCCTCTCTTAGCTTGTCGGTCAATTTCAAAACACATTCTACACGTTCAAAATAGATTTTTAAAAAACAAAAACCGATTCATGGTACTTTAAAATCAAAAGAAATACTAAAATGTCCTTATCATTTTTAATATTCATGATTACAGTACTTTCTCAAAATTTTATACCAGCAAAGACAATGTTTACTTTTTGTTTCATTTATTACATAGTTATAATTATTAAGTTATTATTTTACAACTGATTTTTTTAAACTCTTAAAAATATGCATAATTGCTCCAGTGAAAAAAAAAAGTATCAAGAAATGAAATAAATGTATTGTTAATGAATGTCTTCCATAAATAAATGAATTTAATAAAACGTTTCTTTTTTTCTTTTACATTTTACATTTTCCATAAATGTTTTTTTCTTGCACGAAAATAAGATATTACTTCTGTGAATGTAATTTCGATTTGAGAATATTTATTGTTATGTATTCTCTATCAGTGGCAAAAAAAATATTTAAAAAGCAGATACATTTATTTGACGCGATATTTTACTTTGAAAAAACTTCTGTTGGATGCGAAAATCCAAATTCAACTTCGCGTTATATTTTACTTTCTCCATACATTATACTGAAACGTAATTTTATTTTTTACTTCACATTGTTCTTGCAGATTATTTTTAGAAAAAGTTATTAATGTTAAAAGTGAATATGTCTACAAGGCAAAATAAATTCTTTTATAGCCGTTTTCCAAATTTCTTAAGAATTAAAAAAATATAATTAAAATAATTAAAAGATTAAAAGAATATAATTTTTCATTTAAAAATAATTTCCCAATAAATGCAAATGTGAAATTAAATGAGAAAATATTAAAAACATACATAATTTATTTTTTACAAAAATAAGAAAAAGAAAAAGAAAAACACCAGAAAAACTTTATAATGAGATTAATACAAAATTGATGTGGAACGAATTTTCTTTCTTAAATGCAATATTTCGCTCTTTTTTTAATTTCCTTTTCTTTCTATAAAAAGAAACAGTTGTATTCCTTTTGTTGCACTACTGTACATCATACTTCAGTGATTGAAATAATAATGATTAATAAGTAATAAATGGGATATTTAATCTTTAGAAAGCTACATTTTGTGTTTTTCAATTCATCAAAAGAGAGTAACATGTTAACGGAAAACCAATAGAAATAGCACAAAGTTTTAAATTTACTTCTGAAAAGAAATCTCTAAAAGTAATAGGCTATTTCCATGAGTACTTGTAGTGTAAGTCACAGGCTACGATTTTTGGCTACCAGTATTTTAGTTCGAAAAAAATGTGATTTATTTTATCGGCACATTCTCATTAACTGAATAAGGCCAAGCAGACTTTTCGAAAATAACGGTGGCAAACAAGCATAGCAATTATAAGGTAATGTGACTTACACTACAAAACCCATGGAACTAGCCAATAGAAAAGTTATCTAAAATTTATATATGTTTCCCGGAACCTTTGAGAAGCGTAAATTAAATTTTGTACTTTTTGGTTAAGGGGAAAAATGATTGTACTAAAAAGAATTTTGCTTTCTCAAATCTAAAAATATTGTACGTTTTGATAAACTATAAATACATAGATTGTAACAACCTATTATTTTGTCAAATGCAACTTAAAAAAAAAAAAAAAGTTATTTTACTACCTGTTTCCTTTTTTATTGATTAAAATATGCTGCTATATTGGTTAACACATTTTCTTATTTTTCTTAATGCAAGCTAATTATTTTTACCTAATGAATCAATTCATGATAGTTGCGCGAAATTCCAAGAAAAAAAAGTTCAGAAAAAATCCAATTAACAAAAGTTAGTTCAGGAAGAGCACCAAAACCTCCTCATAAGTTGTTTTATAAGGTTGCCCGAGTTCTCAGATTCTATCCTTTCGATTGGTCAGATTGTAATAAAAACCAAAGAAAAATTGCAAGTAAGATTTGTCTTTCAATATTCTGGATAATCTAAATTGCTAGAATACATTAAACGTAAAAAAAGACACAATCTCGAAATTTCCTCACTTAACCCTTTATCTACCGACGGTACTTATAAGTACCATAAAAATTACTCAGTATAAAATTCTTTTAAAACGATAATTAATTGTAATACTGTTTAGAATGAGTTACAGATACATTACTTTATTTTGTTCCAAGAGCATAATTGATTACACAAAACAAAAATTATTTAAAAGGATTATTTTCCCTTTGTATCTTTTCAGCTTTCTTGGCACTGAGGGAGGGGGCTGGGGATTTTTTTTTTAATTCAGAAATATTTCTATATTTATATTGTAAGAACATGCTACTTGTATATTTTATAATTCTACAAAATACCAAGAAAAGATTTGAGTGAGGTTATAAGTATTGCACAAAATTCCTGGAAATTTAAATTTAATTAGTCTTTCCAAATCCGTCAATCCTTTTAAATTTTTCAAAAATGTATTAAATAATTATGTAAATCTTTTAATTACTTTAAACATTTTACGTAAAATGCTTTAGAATGTAAAATTTTCATGTATTCATATTGCATTAGATAAAAGGTTAAGCTAACTGGTGAGTTATGATCAGTTCTCTAATATCAGTTCTGATTCTTTTGGTAGAAAAATTTAAGTTTTTTGGATTACATTCTATTCAGAATTTACTTATTTTGTAATATTTGAGAAGAAATACTAATTTTTAAGAAAATTTGGCTTTTATTAAAGCTTCTCTCAACTATTCTGCTCAGTAGCCGTACTGGTGAATTTACAAATTCCCTTTTTAATGGAAAGGTATGAAACTGGAAGGTCCGACTAAAGAAACGATATGGAATCGAAATGTGTTTTCTATTTTTTCATCAATAAATTACCTATCGATTTATAAGAGATTTTGATCACTTGTCAAAAATCTTTTTCGCCTATTATTGGGTCTTCATTCTTCTGTCGCGCGGATATTTGGCTTAAAACAAGCATTTTAACACTATTTTCTGATAGATCCATTGCGTGTGCAAAAAGCGGGAAAGTTCGATTGCATAGTGTTTGATCAATAACGCCTACTAGTTCCATGCACTTCTTTCTGAACATAAGAAATTAATTTTTTGTTCATAAAATCACTCTTTAGCAACATTAAATTTGCAGACAAGTCGTCACCTGAAAATAATAAAGTTCTATCTGTGTTTCTGAAAATAAATGACTTATATATATATATATATATTATTGTTTTGCTTTTTCATGGCAAATACGAAGATGAAACCACACACTCCATTTGTAGTTCCAAAGTATTTGGGACCTGAAGATTCTGCTTTGGTTCTACAAATTCCATTTGTATTCATATTATTCTTTTTTCCTTCCATATTCAATGTACTATAAGTTATTAAATTCAATGGTTAATTTCAAATGGTTAATATTGTTTACTATAATTCAATTTAATTCTTTTATTGATATAATCCATTGGTGAATCTTGTCTACTTTAAATGGTATTATATATATATATATATATATATATATATATAGAAAGGCTCTATTTTTATATATGAAGGCTATTTGGAATCAAAATTATAGTATATATAATTTGTAGATAACATTACAACTGTATTATGACAATATTTTAATTCAGAAATGCCTTCATTTATACACATAGAACATTTATATATCAACAAGTCATTTTTTTTTTCAAAACACAGATACAACTTTATTATTCTCAGGTGACGAAAGTAAACTTGTTAACACTTTTTTAGACTTTTTTCTATATTTTTTCCTTGATTCTACTGCGAAAATATTAGTATTGGCTAAAGTCCAGCCTCCTATACATTCGCATTGGCTGACCGCAATGTTGCTCGCTTACACCGTTAAAAATGTTGCTTTAGTTTGAACCAAATTTTGGTGAATGAGGCCAAAATCATAGTTCCGTGCAATAACCCAGTTTAAGGTAAAATAAGAGAATCTACCGAAATCATTGCACGAGAAAATAAACAATGCAATGATAATTTATCCTACAATATACGAAAAATATGGCATAACATCATATAATCTTTAATAATCTTTAATCATCATAATTTTTATTTCGTTGCAATATTTTAATTTTACTTACGTGTAAGTGGCAATATTTTTAAACTTTTAATTCATTTAGATTTTAATTTATTAGAAATATTATCTCTCGATCAAGATGCAAACTTAGTCCTTCCATTATCATATTTTCCTGAAGACGACCGCAGAAGACGACGCGAAACGTTGATAGTTTTATTTTATTTTAATTGTACAAATGCATATTAAAATTCTTGTTCTGTGCACCACCGAGCAATGTGTTGTATTTTAATAAATACATTCTTATTAGTTAAGATTTATGGTGCAACTGTCCTGTATATATTTACAAATTTTGGTGTTTATTAGCTGCCATCATAAGATGGTGAAACTTCGTTACCAATTTGGAGCATCCTATTTCCACCTCTTTCCAACTATTGGAGCTTGCTTCAACAGAAGTTCTAAATATTGGTTCAAGTTTTCACCATCTTGCAATGGCAGCTATTAAACACCAAAATTTGGCTTAAACTAGGATAATATTTTTAACAGTGGATATAGAGTAAAGTATCGCGTATATAGAATTAAATTCTTGATAGATTAACTCCTTTCACCTTCATTTTTGTTGCTGCTCGCACCATTCAAGTGTCCTGTGGTGGAGAGATAGTTCTCTAGATTAGTACTGTCTGCTAATGGCATTCTCGCGAGTGTGGACTCTAGGCTGACTGCTCGACACATTCTACTCATAGATCAGAAATAACAACTAGATAACGGATCCCTTTGTTCTCTTCGGAAATACTTGAAGCTGGCATGACCCAGATTTGGCAAGAGTTTTCCTTGCCAAAAGGATGTGTTTTTTTGGCGATTATCCTTTCTTGGCAATTTTCTGCTCTCATTCTCATAATAAAAGAACGTAACGCAGTCGAAAAAGGTCTTGGTGGCTGGTGGGATCGGCGGAAGAAACCGGTTTGGCCCGCATTCGATCCCACCATCACGTGCTGGTGGGGAGGTTATGATGGCGTCAAGAAAGGTTGCCATTTCTTAGTCCAGTTATAGTAGAAGTCAATGATTCTACTTTATATTCTTCTCTTTCCTTTACCCCTTGACCTAACTAGTTTCAACTACTCTATATACCTGCACAGATGTCATAATCGCATTTGCGCGTATGCTACATTGAAGCGATTTTTTTTCTCACTCCAGTTTGGCAGAAACTTTGTTATCAAATATCAGTTACATGGCTATTTTTTTATTATTTTCTATTGTTTTAAAAAAGAAATAATAATAAACTACAAAAGTTTAATTAATAAATATAATAAAAAACAATTTATATTAGTTTGCAAACGAAAATATAAAGTAAGTAAACAATTTATTAATAAATAAACAACAATGACCGGGTTACCATATGAGGCATAAAGTGGCCATTTTGTTGCACTCGCACAAATTTGGTGCCCGTATGACATATGTGCCTATATATCTACCCCTCTATGTGTTTGGAACGTAATATTTCGTTTACAAAGCTCCAGGTTTCACTGCAACATAAGCAATATTCAAGATAATATAATTCTATAGATTTAATGATTTTTCAATGCATTTTCGAAATATTATTACTCTCAAAGATTACAATCATATTTGTAATTAAGTTTTTTTTTAAATTGTTGAAATAATGATATTTTCTAAGCTTTTAAACAAAATGCAGAGAAAACATTTTTCAAATTTGCAAGACGCTCAGAGGTCTACACTTACTTTTATAAGTAGTCTCATAAACAATTATAGTTCTACTTTTTTCTCTTCTTTATCATTATGTTCTTAACAAATACCCACCTACAATTCATGGAATTAAAGTTAATATTGTGTATTTTGTTTATGAATCAAAGTGAAACATTGCATTTAGTCTTATGATTTTGTTTATTTAAAGCTAATTCCTTCAAGACACAGTGAAATACACTAAATGAACTGTTCACAAATAAAGCAGCTTCAAAAAACACTTTTAAAAGGACAAAAAATATTAACTGACGAAACAATGTGTTTTGCAGTCAGTCAAACCATTTTATTGAGCCATTAAATTTTTAACGATTTCATTTTGAATGGTGGAATTTAAAATGACTTATGTTGTTTCTTGATGCTGGTAAAATAAATTTTGGTCGAAAGTTTTATGAGTCACAAAATCTCTGTAAATTGTATGTGAGGGACAAAAATACCTTTTAAAACTTTAAAACTATAAAAAGTTTGATTGTTTTCATTGAAATTCCTTTATATTGAAATATTATTTTCATGAGTAAAAACATTCTTACGGCTATGTTTTATTATAATGAAAGGTACTTGAATATAAATTTCACAAAAAGTATAAGTAAACAATAAAATGTATAACGCAGTGCATGTTTTCATGAAAAGGAAAAAAATTAACTCGTTTTTTTTAATAATATATTAATGCTATGTATTTTGATAATCTTTTATAGGAGAATTTGGTGACCTATTATTACAAAAGATACTCACTGATATCCTTTTAATACATTTTTTTAAAGAATATAGATCTAAAAGAATCTTATGGCTGTGTTTATTTTTATAAAAGAAACCTGGTTTGTCTAAATTAAAAAATATTATTAGATTGAAATATATATAGAATCACGAAATGTACATAGAATAAGTAAAAACACCATCAGCTTTAAGATAATTCAAATTCAATAAACATAAAATCAATCAGTCTTATTTTTAATGACACATTTTGAAATTTATCTCGAATAAACAAAAAAAATTACCAATCGTAAAAATAGTCTCTAAAGTTTATTTCTGATTATATGTACTTCTAATATATTGCATGCATTTAATCATGCTAATGATTATACCGGTTGGTCATAAAAACATTAGGTGATAAATCGACCCCTAGTGGCCGCTCTATTCTACAGTTCGAGATGCGGTTTTAGATATAATTTTTCAGACATGAGCGCGGGATTTTGTGGAAGGGAAAAAATGGTGCTCACATTTATGAATATAGTTACAGATTAACGAAAATTTTGAAGGGCAGTAAACATTATTTTCTGCAGCAAATTGCTCAGCTTATACGAAAGCTCTAACAAGCATTAGAATGCTACGTGTATAACAAAAACGGACGTGTTGTGCTTGATAAAAAACTGCTTCGCGCATATAAAAAACTCATCTGGATGCAGAGAGGTAATGTACATAAGACGGAGACAAGACATGAATCATTGATTAATAAACAGATCGGTGAAAAGAAAACCGTTTATTTGGATTACTTATTTTTCTCCTGAGTCTCATTACATGTAATTAGGCACTTCATGCAGGACACATTAGAGAATACATACAAATGTAACATAGCATGATGGCTGCATGCAATCTCATGTTTGACAGTCTTTGCAAGACGAAAGTGCTAGTGAATTGGCTCTACATTTTAGATATTCTGAGAATCTGGGATATATTCGGAAGCCACGAAAATAGAAAATAGCGTGAGATGACACGACCACGAAAATATTGTTCCAGGTCCCTGCGAATAGTGGGTGAGCTGCCGTTTCAATTCTACGAAAAAGTAATTACGTCTTCCGTGACAGGAATGAGCCTGTCACGGAGAACATTTCAAACTATGCTGGTGTTGTTTCCACAAAGAAGTATGGATTAAGAAAAAATGTGCCTCTAATACCGCATTAAACATTATAGTCCAAGAGTCAACCACAAAAAACCCTTAGCCATCGAGAACAAGAAAATATTCTTTATTTTATGGAAGGGTAGGCATGGTAATCTAATTATCCATGTCTGCCGGAAATGAAGTGATGCACAAGCCAAAAATTAATACCACTAATGACTCACTCATAGATCTAGCACTGTGTTGGCCGTACAATTAAAAGTATAAAAACACCGAAAACTGGGTGCAGAAAAATATAATGCTAAGTCTACGAGTCAACCACAAGTGGTATTCATTTTTGGCTTATGCACCACTTTGGTTCCGGAAGACATGGATCATTAGATTCCCCTATGATTACTCTTCTATAATACAAATGATTTTTTCTTGTTATCGATGACTTAGGGTTTTGTGCGGTCGACTCTTGGACTATTAACTTTGGCGTCATATGAAGGTAGTGATGCCACAGTGTGTGATTTCTGTTTGCCCAGTACTAACAATTTTTTTGTATACGTTGTTAGTTAAGTTTAAATGCGCCCATCCATATGATGTGATACCAGCAGTTATCTTCATCATATAGCATAAAAATTCTTTTAAAAATCTATAAATTAGTTATTTTCTCCAGCGTGCAACATCTGGGAGCACTGATAACGATATAGAAGCATGCAGATTAGAAATCGCAATGTCTTTAGCACCGTTCTTTTTGGTATATCCTATATACGAGCTATACCACTGTATGTCTTGAAATCTCTAAGTAATGCACTTACATAACAGTGTCTTCGGGAACAGTTGATCACCCAGACCGCGGCGCACCACAAGTTTAAACGGTTTCGTTGATTTTTTTACTGAATGATAGAAAAGTTTATGGATATATGGGCCCCTTATTTGGCGATAGTTTCTATGGTAAATATGCAAGGCTTCTGCTCCATTAATCGCTTTTGATAATGCTATTTTACCAATTTACGGAGACATTTCCCTAGTTGAGTCATTTTTAAGTGCAAGTTCTCCACTGAAGAGCCAACGTTACGACATTGCTTTTTATAAGTTCCCTATGCATAAGATTAAGCGAAAGATGTTCTATAATTGGTGTCTATAATTTTTGTCATATGCAAACTTCTTCCGTACACCAGGTCGAGTTTCATTTACAGAGCTGTTTTTTGTGTGTACATAACGCCTCCGATTTATCCGATAAATGTTATGCTAGAACGCATTTTAATTCTTGAATGCATTCGAACTTTACCGGAGAAAAATCGGGAGAGTTTTTGTAACTATCTTCATAATCGTTCTCGCCACTTTATTGCAATTCGAAATTTCGATCTCTGAATAACAATATCCGAAATCTCGCATTGACACTTGATAGAGATCTATATATTGCTTTTTTATGACGGCCCTGTATATTATTGCAATATTATGGTTAAGAAATTTGTTAAATTGGTACATACAGTATCATATAAAACATGCATTATTTTTTTAAATGCAAGTATTTTATTTATATATATATTAAATTATACATAGTTAATCACCGTGTATCGCATTAAAAAATTAGAAAGAAAAATCTTTTTCTTAACAAGCTAAATTAATTATCGAGTTAATTTTCAAGATTACACAAAATTACTAACTGTCTATGAAAACGACACTTAAATTAATGACTTTTTCCAACAGTTCCCTAAGTAAATAAATTGATCATTAATTTGCCCTATAAATGTAGCGTGAAATTCACTCTTAAAAGTTTCACGTATCATTAACTATGTTTGATATTTTAAAAGTTTGCATCAAGATTTTTAACGTTTAATTTATTCAGTACAGCTTGTGATCAATTTTAAGAGCATAGATTATGTAAAGTATGTACTTTGATTAAAGAAATTAAACAAGAAGACAGTTCAAATAATTAAAAATCTGAGACATTTAATCTTTCGATAAAAAAAAGAGAGATGAAATTTCTCATTCGACATTGTTTCTTTTAACCGTTTCCGGCACAGGCAAAATCTGTTAGAAAAATGAGAAATTATCGATTGGCACCAGAATTCACCAACAAAGTTTTTAGATATTTTGAATTCCTTAATTTAAGCTTTTATTGTAAAAGCAAAATTTTACTAAAATATTATTGGTGCTGTTTGCAAGTTTCCAATTAAAATTAAGTATCCCAGACCGGGCAGAGTGTGCTGGAAAGAGTTAAAGAAGAAAAGTCTAGTACCCCTTAGGCTTATAATCTATGCGACTGGTAATTTCCCAATGTTAAACCTATGACCTTGAAGTCAAACCGACATTTGAAAGTATTTCCCCGGAAAATAAAATATGCACTTATTTCTTTCTGTATACTTTTAAAAATATTTTGTAAATCAGACAGTTACATTTTACCCCTTAATAGTTTATTCGATTCACCCCTTAATCGATTCTTTCATATTCAATAACACCAGTGCAAATTTTGTTGCTCCCGTAGCCATCGCGGACTGAATTCCGCATAAGTTTATATGACATATTATACTTCTTTGATTTTGTCATTTCATTGATTATCTTATTGTTTAAGCATTCCATAAATGGTAGCAATAAATTGGCTGACTTGATTGATGTACTTAATTTTAAGATTTTAAGTTTTATGAGTTAAAAACGTAAAAAAAATGTTTTTAAAAATGTTTTGAATGACTTTTCTGAGAATTACGCGATGTTTAAGGGATTAAACTTTATTACAGCACTTAATCTTCATTTATATTTTAAGTGTAAAAAAATAAATTAAGTGTATATTTTAGAAACATTTTATAATATAAAAACAATAACATCCTTTAAGAAGAACTTATTCGAGAAAAAAAAGTAACTTTCTTAATTTTCGAAGATACAGATTCATTCCAAGTCCATATGTTTAGCATTAGAGAGGTGAATTTTCAAACAATCGGGTAAGATGTCTTAAGGTAATACTAAAAAAAGTTTTTAAAGCCCTTATTCTTAGGAAATAACAAATACAGTTTTTATAAAATTAATATTACTTACTGGTTTAAAATTAACGAAAGAAAAATTTTGTTAAAATGCATCCTACACATCAAATGTATTTACAAACTGTTTTTAACTGATTTTCATTGGAATATTCGAAGTCCAAAATATAATTTTTAGGAAAGCATTAAAAAAAATCTTCTTAGTGTTTATGTACATAAAATAATATTTTTTTATACCTAATGTTATTGTTTATAATATATTCTGTCAAGTATCGTCAAAGTATTCTGTCTTTACAATTCTGGAACTCAATGACGCAGAATATAGTCTATTCAGAAACCAAAATACTGCTAACGTATGGAAATCTCTCCAAAAAGAGTTAATTTGGAAACTTACGTGGCATAAAATCTTTTTGAATTACAGCTTGCACCATTTGATCTTTATAAAAAAGAATATATAATTTGACATTCTGTGAAAGACAAATACTATTCTAAGAAACGTTTTATTCTTATAAAAGGAGTATAGCCTAAATTTTATTTATCTCTGAATTTTATCCAATTTTATAATTAATTTATTCCATTAACCTTCCGTCGGGCGCGCCGTTGTAAATAGTACCAACATTCACTTTCTTTTTTCTTTAAAACAAAATTCAAGCAGCAGTAGGTGTTAATAACCGTTTGTATTCGTTTATTGGATCTTTTTACCCAATTCCTGAAAGTTATTTGTATTTCAGGTTGTCTATTTTAGGTATCTGTCATTCTAATCTGTTAAGAGTGCATGGAATCCTCAAGGTTTATCTGCAAACAGATTTCAAAAAATAAAATCTCATACTTGATATAGAAAACTACTAATATAGATGAAATATGGGAATAATTCGGTAAATTCGAAATTGCTTGATTATTTTTTAGTAATTCATTATTAATTTTTATTATTTGTGATTGTAATAGAAAGTAGTTTTTTATACATCTAAACTTCTGCCTTAGTATGTTATAATAAAATAAGTGTATTGCGGAATGCTTTCATAAAATGTAATCAGAGATAACTTATATGTTACTAGCGGACCCGACAGACGTTGTCCTGGCACCGACTCCAAAAAATCAAGTAAATGTACATAAATATAATAATACGCATGATACATACTACGCTCTGAATTTAATTTCATATTACAATTATGTAAGGAAATTATTTTTCACTTTGCAGTAGCTTTTGAAGTCAGTTCAATTTTTGATAGAAAAGTTTATTTTTCTCTTTTTAGTTATAAGTTAACGATTTTCTGAAGTCGGTTAATTAAAATTATAATACAGAAAAAAAATATTGCAAATCATACACGTATGTCAGGACAGACACACAAGTGTGTCTTTACGGACAGACACACAAGTGTGTCTTTACAGACACACAATATCTCGTTCGAACACAAGATCTCTTTCTTCGAGAACCAGAGCTTAAATATGGCGCCTTAGAGCGCTCGGCCATTCCGTCCTCACTCTATTCAGCGAGCTTATTCAACACTTTTAGTTAGCAAAAAATCACTAACTTTTTTTAGTTTTTGCCTAATTACTAAAAAAGTACTGAATCAATTTCGATGAAATGTGAATCTAAACCATTCTCGTATCCACTGGAACACACACAAAAAATTTCATTAAAACCGGTCCAGTTGTTTAGAAGGAGTTCAGTGACTTACACACGCACAGAAAATTTTTATATATAAAGATTTGTAATTAAATTATTTAAAAAATTAAAATAAAGCAGCAATTATTGATTGTTTTTCGCTTGTTGTACATTTTATAACGCGCGCTCACTCAAGTGATGAAATTTTGCACGCCGAGCGAGAGGTTAAAGACAAAACAAAAATGGCTGCTACTTTTTTTCCTTCAAAAAATTAACGGGCTTCTTATTACTTTAACAATCCGTTGTCTGGAAGCATCTATAATTGGGTTTCTATAATACAGAAAATTCATATTTGTTAAAATATGAATGATTCCTAGAATAATTTGCAACAGCAACAGCAAAAATTCATGTAACACATACATGTTTCCACTATAAATCAAAATCTGTAAAGTAACTAAGACTTTTTTTAGGAAACTAGGATGTCAAGGGCTTTTTAAGTAACAGAAAATCAGGTTTCAGAAAGACTTTTAGTAAGATTATTCTAATTTTACTAGATTCATTTGCAAAACTACAGGTTTCTGTAACTTAACAAAAAAAATAGTAAATAAAAGTAAATAATTATAATAATAATTACTTAGTTTTATTTATTATTATTTTTATTTATTAGTATATATTATTATTATTAAATAATTATAATTTATAATAATTTTTCAAAATTGATTTTGCATAAGTGCATTTTTTTTTTTTTTTTTTTTTTTTTTTTTTGTACTGCGTACAGATATATACACATTATCATTAGCATATATATATAGATATCTGAAACTTTACAGATTTTTTAAATTAAAAATATGAAAAAACACATCGCCGTAGATCAATGGTTTAACATAAAATTAGCTATACTATTCAATCCCACTAAAACTGATTTAAAATTCTATTTGTTGCTTTGTATGTATTATAAATGTTACCTAATTTGAAAGATTTCTGAATAAATTTATAATCTGTTGTTCATCGCGCAGTTAAAGAAGTGGTAGGCTTAAATTATTTTCGTCCACTTGTACGTCTACAAAACGATCAGTGATTCTAAAACTAAAAGGAAAGGAAACTATAACTTAAAATGTAACCACCAAATATGGTGGTCACCGATTTTGTTAATATTGAAATATACTGTAGAGTTCTGCCCCATTATCATGACAGTGAAAGGTTTTACTTCAAATGAGTCATTTATTTTTAAAAAAACTAGAGTTCAAAGTTGTCCATATATTTTAAAAACTTATTAATTTGAACAATATTTTTCATTACTTGCAATTACTGAATATAGTTATGGATTTCTGCAGTTTTGAAATTTTAGGTATTTTGCTAAATGAAAATGTTTCCTATTTCTTTTTTCATATATTTTGCTGTAATTTTTAAACAAAACTGTCTGCTGACAGAAATTCGAACTAATTTATGTCTAGAATAATAAAAATCCTGTAACATCCTGTAACAAAATCGGTTACATGCATTTTTGCTGTTACCGTTACATGAAAAGTTGAAGAGATTTCAGTTTTCTATAAAAATTAATACTTTGCTGTTTTATTATTATTATTATTAATAATATTATTATTATTATTTATTATTTGCTTTTAGTATTTATATAAATTAACTACAATTCTGAAAATTTGGGAAATATTTTTCCTTATATAAGGTACCCTGGGGTAATAACGCCACGTTAAGGTTCTACCAATCTTCACGGCTTAGTTTTAGATTGTATTTTTCAAACAAATATAGGATCTGATACAGCAACTCATTGACTATCTATATAAAATAAAATAATTTAACAGATATTTATTCATAAAATGTAATGGCGTATTTTCTTGACCCATGCTATTTGGCGTTATTACCCACCTATATGGGTAATAACGCCATGCAAACAAAACTATGAAATAAGATGGAATAATTGCATATAGATAGTCCAATTCTAAAAGTACAAACTCTACAAACTTAGAAATTGACAAATTGCATTCTAAGCTATTGAAAATGTTCAATTTTTTGTGAAAGTGTAAGAAAAATAAAGGTGTGAGGTGGGAGGGGTGGGGATGAGGCAAAAGAATATCAGACCGTGAGCTTCTTTTTGCTTAAAAAGGACCGTTTAAATAGAAATATGAGAAACATTGCACAGTTTTAACTGTGTTTATTTGAATCAGTATTGATCGGCCACTTATTTGAATTGATCGGCCACTGTAGGGAATCAACCGGGGTATTAATGTCAAGGATTGGCGTTAATACCCCGGTATAGTTATTGCGCAGTACATTTTAAATTACAAATTATCTCGAGAAGATATCCAAAATCTTCAACAACATTTTAAAAGTGCATGAAATGCACTACAAATTTATGTAATTAACAAATTATTTCCAGATAAAAAAATAGTCTTCACATCACAAAACATATCTCGCAAATTTTAGATCAAGCGTTAATTTTAGCTTCTTGTAAAAACAATAAGACCTAAAAATGAAACAAATTAACTTGAAGCTGTTTTTTGCGATTTATATGACTCAAAACCCTTCTGCGCAAAGCACATGGGTGTCATTTACCTGATTATTTCATAATTATGCAAAATATAAGCACTTGGCGTTATTACCCCGCCTGGCGTTATTACCCCAGGGTACCTTATATATATATAATTTTTTTTTATGAAAATTCACTTAAATGACTTGAAAAAGCTAATGAAAATAAAATCTTCATTATTTGACCTCTTCTAAATATATTTAATGATGAAAAAGAGTAATTATCATTACTGAAATCGGCAGTGTCTAATAACTATTCAATATATCAGATGGAATGCCAGCTTTTTCAATACCACTATTATCTTATAGAAAATCCATTTGTTTTAAACCGGTCAAATGTTCCAATTAAATAAAAGAAAATTATTTGTATTAAATTATTGGTATCCGAAAAGTCATAGACTTGGTAGCTCTGTATATTGCAAAAATACTCAAAACGGATTATTCACATTTATGGTATAAAATGTACTTATTACATTGTCATTTTTTAAAAACCAGTCTAAAAAATATAAATCTGAAAAATTCTAATTTGTTTATCCTTAATCATATAGATGTTAAAATAAAAAATATGAGATGTATTATACAGATATACATGAGGTATATATTTTTTCATAAAACTTTATAAATAGGATAGTTATTTTTTTTTAATGTGGAAAGACAGAATTTTTATTTTTTTATTTTTACCAATGTTTAAAAGAAATAATTTGTAATAGAATGTTTCTACTTTGATTTGGTAATTGATAAAAAAAAGGAAAGAAATGGTCAACTAAAAAAATTAAATAAAAAAAATTACATGTGAAATAATCGAGAAAATTCTGATTTTCTAATATTTTACAACGGTTTCGTGAAGTTTTCTTTTATAACATTTTATTAGTTTTTTTCACAACTACATAGTCATTAATATAGAATAACTGTTTGCATTGTTTTTACATCTTACATAAAAAATTCATAAAAAAGACTGTTAATTGAAATATATATATTATATCGTTTTTATTCTTGTATAAAAAATTTTGTATGAAAAATTACATAATGACTAGTCACAATGAAAATTTTGTATAGCCTTTTTCAAACTCTGATAATGCAAATTGATTATAAAATTATGATGTTTTGTTTAATACAAGTCATAAATTTCAGAAGGATTTTACATATGATCATTTTGTAAAACCTAGCCGTCATAAAATCTTTAAATATCTATCAATAAATAGCCTAAAACCATAGATAATGTTTAATGTCTTGAAGCGAATATCGCTCGTGCGTCATATATCACATAATATTTTACACATAGTTAGTTTGATAGTTGTGATTTATTTTACGTTTTTCCAATATGTGAAGACTAATTTGAGAACGTGAAATTGATTCTAAATTGTAACATAACTTAAAGTCGAAAAAAAGTACAGAATTAATAATTAGGTTTATCTAAATATATAACGTTTTTCAACTGGGTAGAGGAGAGGGAGACACGTTTTAACATTTTTTTTCAGAAAATCAATATATTTCTTACTTGAATTCTATTTATTGAGTTTTAAATATTACATAATAAAACAACACTTTTCTTCATCATATGAACCATAAATTAAACATTTTCAAAAGAAATTAAGTAAGGTGTGAGGATTTAAAGATTTTTGTTCAAACCTGCCCCATGTAGGGGTACCTTTAAACAAGCAAGGGACGCCTTTGAAAAAATGAATAAAATATCAAAATATTGAAGGTTTTTATAAAAAGTTGCATATGTTACGGAAATATAGAGTAATATCAATAAAATTAAATAACTACATTTTGTTGAAATTACTATTTTTTGTTATTTAACCAAACTTAAATTTATCAAAGTTGATGTCAAAACTCATTGTTGATTGTTCAAAGGTGCCCCCCCCCAGTTCAAACTTGGCCCCCTCTCCCCTACAACGTCCTTCTGTGATATAGAAATATTCTATTGAATTTGTCATAACCACATAGATATTAATATGAAAGAACTCGGAGGCTTTTGTTATAAAACATCATAAACCTTCATAAATAAGACTATTAACTCTTGTATTTCGCCGTTGACACTAAGTTTGTGAGGTACGCTTCTCCGTCCTTCTCCCCCCCCCCCCAATATTAAACAGGAGTTAAATATATTTTGATTTAATACACGGATGATAAAGCCTTAGAAAAAAAGAAATCTCTGTATGAGTTTAGTACTCACTTATATTTTCGCATTTTTAATGTTATGATTGTTTGTTCATAACACTGTTAGTTAAAAAAAGTACCTTTTTATCCCAGTATAAAAATTCCATAATGACTAATATAATCCCTGAAAAAGGCCAGAAAATATCTGCTTGATGTAGTTATTTTAGAATTTTTCACAAAATTTGCAATTTACAATATTTTTGCAGAGTTTTTCTAAAAAGGAATTCTTTTTAGGAGACATTTTTAGAATATATTGAAAAAAGTACTAATTAAACTACAGTCAAATTTAGCGACGGAATTCCAGTTAAAAGACTGTAAAAAATAGAATACTTTCGAATGTTTTGTACAAAAAGAAGAAAGCTACGCGTGATTTAGCAAGCAACACTTTTTCTCGTCAAAAGCAAAAAAATTTAATTCCTCTGAAAATTGCTTGTTAGTTTATTTTTAGAAGGCGTGTAAATAGTATTTAAATAATTTAAATTTAAATAATACGAAAGCTTAATATATATACTTTTATATAAGTATGTTGTTTATTACTGCAGTTATTAATTTTATCACTGAAAATATCTTATCTTACATAAAAAAATATTTCCATGTTAAAAAAAAATATTTTCATGTATTTAACTGTATTTGAAAATAAACGCCATAATAAGAAATCTGCACCTGTACATTTTAGTATTGAAGAAATCGTTGTTTCCACAACGACAACTGTCCACAACTGAATCGACAGTGCTTAGTTGGACTTAATTTAGAGCTTGAAATAATTTTAATTAGTTTAAATTTTCTTTTAAATCGTAAAACTTGATAGTTGAAGTTTATTAACATATAATCATATTCATGGAAAAATTATAATCGAAACACACTATTTTTTTCAAAACTAAAATTATTTAAAGTTATTTAAAAAAATTCCCCCATGAAATATTTTTTCCTTAAAGAGTTTTTGACATAAAAAAGGTGTTTTTGAAATTATATTCCATCGCCAACACATGATAAATTGCCAAATAACGAAATATTATTTTTTTCATTTCTTCTACGGGCGCTTTATCGCGATTCCGCCGATTTTTTTTTAAATATATGTATTCTCATAAAAAGAACATTCCATATTTTTTGCAGATTTTTTGGTGTACCCATGTATTAAAATCCTGTTTGTAAGTGCGCACATAATTATGATTCATCTGTAAAATTTGATGTGTCTTTATCTGAAAAGGCATTTTTAAAAGACCTCATAAATTTCAGAAAGATTTTACGTATGATCGGTTTTTAAAAATTGTCATAAAATCTTTAATTATCTATCAATAAATCTCCTAGAATTATTGATGGTATTTTATGCCTCAAAGCAAATATCGCTTATGCGTCATATATCATAAAATATTTTACGCACAGTTAGTTTGAGAAATATTATTAATTTTTGTTTGTCAGATATATGAACACTGATATAAAAATATGAATTTCTTTCTAGTTTTCAACATTAATTTAACTAGAAAATAAAGTTATAAAATGAAGAAAAATGACATTATCTTTATTTCTACTTTTAACTTTTAGATTTATAATATATAAGAATGATGCTATTTAATACACTACTATCCTTTTCTAAAATACTTCTAGATTTAAGTAAATATATTAAGTAAATGCACCCAAATTCCTAAAACATGCTAAAACATTTAACAGCTTTAAAAAAAAAAAAATACAAATTTTCTCATAAAAAAATCACGATATGTTTATAAGTTACTTTAAGTAAAACTATGATCAATATTTGAAAAAAAGTAATTAAAGAAAAAAGAAAAATATCATCTATAGTAAATCGCTTTTCCTTGAACGTTTTAAAAATTATTCAAGAATATAAGGCCGTAAGAAACATATTTGGACAATTAAAGATTTGGATTATTAAAGAAAAAAGAAAAATATCATCTATAGTAAATCGCTTTTCCTTGAACGTTTTAAAAATTATTCAAGAATATAAGGCCGTAAGAAACATATTTGGACAATTAAATTTGAACAATTTTTATCTCATCCAAAATGTAGCAGTTAATCAGTTTTCACCATCTTACGCAGGAAACTTTTTCTGACATTTTGTGCTCTGGTCTGAACAATAATAGACCGGGAGGCAGTAGCACAAATAATTACCTCATAGAGTTGAAAATGTAGGATTAGTTAAATCTCACTTCGCATATTAAAACTCAATCGGTCTGCCAAGTCAAATCTTGGTGGAAAACACCGAAAAGCGGTTGACTCATTGGTTTACAATTATGTTTTCTTACTCCCAATCCTCCTTTTTTTTATACTTCTAGGTGCAAGAAAGCACAATGTTAAACGTATAAGTCAACCACTAAAATCGGGTGTTTAGATGTTTTTCGAAAGATATGACTTGGCTGACCAATAATTTTTAATATGTGGATCGCGATTTAACTAAACTAAGATTTCCATGCATGAACTTGATGAGGTGATCGTCGGTGTTGCCATAACCCAGTCTATAAATTAAAAGATGTTGAAACAAAAATTGGTAAAATGTTAAAAATCAAAGTGGTAAAATTATAATCCAAAATGTGTTAAAGTTTTAAAGGTACAACTTTTAAAGTGTTCAATAATAATCTTGTAGAATCTTAAACGAAAAATATACAAGTTAGGAAGGTTGTGATCTTTCTCTAATGTGGTATACAAAGATGCAAATATTGCAATTATATTGCATAACATGCCGTTTAAATAAACTCAAAGTTTATTTTTTTAAAGAAGTTGAATAATTTGATTCTCGCGTAAGAATTAATAAAAAAAAATGAGAAGAGATTCGTCAAATATATTTACTGAATCTAAATGGTTTTAATCTGTGTCAAATTTCAATTCTAGAAAAAAAAAATCTGACAACTATATGTTTTTTACGTTGATTATGAGCAACTGTAAATGTTTCTTTTTATAAAGAAAATAATTTTAAAATTTATTCCTTTCAAACCACTTCCAGAACTAACGCTAAATCATTTTAACCCTTTCCGGCGCTGACAAATTCTGTTAGTAAAATGAGAAATCATAGACTGACACCGGAATTTATAAACGACTTTTTAAGAAATCAATAACGCATTAATTTAAGCTTTTATTGTAAAAGCAGGATTTTATTAAGATATTATTGGTGCCATCTGCACGTTTGGATTTAAAATTAGGTGTGTCCAGACCGGACAAACTGCGCCGGAAAGGGTTAAGTTGTAAAGGCCATTAATCCACGTATCAGATGCGTGATGGAAACTCTTAGAGGAAAAAAAAACTATTTGAGATTGTGGCTTAATTGAGAGCGATTTACCTAGATACATAGTTTTTGAGATAAGTGCACTTTTCTGTTACACACATATTTCCATTTGCAAACATTCAGCAGCGGTGTTAACCCATTTTAGGCCAAGCACAGAAATTTTATAAAATGTAGCATTATTTTTATTGAAATATGCTTAAATTACATACATTAAGACACAAAAAAAGATTCGTGCATGAAAAATAATATTTTATATAAAAAATAATATTTTATATAATAATATAAAATATTATTTCTTATAATGAATAATATGAATATGAATAATATTTTTATGACTTTTGTTTTATTCTTATTTCATATACAGAATTTGCAACTTTAATCTATTTTAAAAACATATAATTCATTTCAATTGGAATAATAATATATTTTTAAAAAGTCGAATTTGTCAAAGGCGTTTCAAATTAAAACTCTAGCGTATTTTGAAAATTTTTTAAGAGAAAGTGATTACTCCAATTGAATTACTAATATTTTATTGATGTCTTCAAAAGCCTTAAAAAATAGAAGAAAAATAAAATTCTTGAAAAAAATGTGTCAGAGTGTTAAAAAAATATTTATCGAAATGTTTCGTATACGAACCTTTGGCCGAAAATGGGTTTTAAGGAGCGCTAAAGGTACTTATCGTAGTAGAAGTATAAAATGATTGTTGATAATGATTTTCGTAAAATATTGTCGCTAATTAGCCAAAATATTAACCTTTAAAGACACGGACCATTTCGACATACATAATGTCAGGGGCGGCGGATTCTCTGTGCCAACCGCTCTTAAAGCTTGGGTGACAACTTTTAATGATAATTTCTGTAATGCTATACTTAGTAGTAATATAAAAGCAAGAAACGTCAAATTGTTTAAAAACGGACCGATTTAATTAGAAATATTCACATAAATACTATGAGAATCGAGACAAGTTTTATTGAAAGTATATCTCAATACGCCTCCCGTTTCTTTGAAAGTTAATTAAAACCCAATCTGGAAAAATGCGGCACATACCAAGCGGGCGTTGCAATTTTGCGAATTCTTTGCGATCCGCGCTTAGCACAATAGCAAGATTAAATTTTCAACAAGGGTTTCGAGTTAGCGTCAATGTAAAAAGAAAAGATTATTTCTACGCTGAATTTTTCTTCATGAAGTGCCAAGTGAAGTTTGAATATGCACTACTGTTATTCTCAATACATATTGGAATTCATTATAAATATAAAAGGTTACTATTAAAAAAAAGTTTTAAAGAACAGCTGTATTTGATGTTATTTAAAATCATATTTCTTTGAACTTATATGGCAAACCCATTTATACTTTTCTAGTATATAAACTATAAACAACACTATAATGTATAGATTTTACAAAGTTTTTGATTAACGATTTTTTAAAATAACTTAGTTTATTCTTTTTTTAGGAGAGCACTTTGTTAGTTTTATTTTTTTTACAGCTGATTTTTCAAAACAAAATTTTTTCTATTGTTGAATCATGAAAATGCTCCGATTCCCAAATCCATAGTCAAATTTCGAAATTCAAAATTGTTACTTAAGTACACATTTTAAGCTTTTTCTTTACAGACTTTTATTCACAGAATTTTATCTCATCATAAAATAGTGATTTATCTAAAGGATTCAACTTGTAATTTATTTCATAAAGTGATTAGTTATATTAAACAATGGAAATCAATATTTTTTTTCTGACTATCAGTCTTTTTCACTTTCTCTTTTTGCGGTTGAAAAATCACAGTTCGACATTGAACTAAAGAAAACATTTATGCCTCTCCTTTACGGAATTCTGTGCTTAGAAAATTAAGTGTTAAGATAATAGTGACATATCTTCGTGATTTCTCTTGCGATTACATTTTTACAGTAATTATTTAAAAGCTTTAGCAACCAACTTCCTTTCTAAAAATAAAAATCTTTTCAAACTAATTTGTCCGTAGTTAAAATCAGACGTTCTATATTGTTGTTAATGCAAATTTATTACGCTTTCCGTTACGAACTTGGATGTTTAGACATTTGTGTAAAATATGAAAGATGACCGCCAAGGTCATCATACATAATTTTAAAATATTTGAATGCGAACACGAATACATTCGAAGGCATTCGATTTACTAATGATACTTTTTTAATGTAACATGTAAAAAAAGAACAGTAATATAAAATGGAAATTTGATACCACACATTTTTTTAGCCACAACTTTAATCCTTTTTTTTTTCTTTTTTTAAGCTTAGCTTTTTTTTTTACTTTTGAAAAGTTGTTTTTTTTTGTGGATAAATTTTACAATAAAAATGAACCTGAATAATTTAAATTTCTGTGAATCTTCAGTGGCACGTATACCAGTCGCGTGTCGGCAAGGGGTTAATAATTCATATATTTACTATACGAAACCCTCTGAGCGTGAGCAATAGTCGCACTCGACTTTTTTTCAGTTGAAAAAAATCAACACAATTTCCTTCTAGGTTAAATATTTGAAAAGAATTCGGCAATTTTAAGGAAAGTCGTGATTCAAAAATCACACTTTGATCGCTTTTTTTACGAACTACAGTGGTAAAGACTAACATATCCTTATTTAGGCATACATTTTTTTATTTTATACGTATCTATCATTTGTGATATTTATACAAATAAGTGTATAGCCTAGAGGTCATAGCGTCGAACTCCAGACTAAAAGGTTCCGGGTTCGATGCTTCACATCATTAAAGACCCTATATACTGTGTACACGCTCATTAAATAAAGGAGTTCTGAAAGTCCTGTGGTCGGTCGTAGCAATTACCAGGGGTAATGATCTCTTCAGAAACTTCCCTCCCCTTCAGAGACATATCGCAAATTGAGGAGATGGCGATGTCTGGAAATGCCATCTATTGAGGCTTTGACGAATATCTTCCGCTGCAGAAGTCTGTCTTTCTATCTCCTGGGTGCAGTTCAAGGGAAGATCCAGCAACCCTCTTGGCCTCCGGGCACACGTCAACAACAATCAACAAGTACACAAAAATAAATGTCATATATTTAATTTTGTGTTATATACTTACACAAATTTTTATAACAGATATATAATCATATAACCGATCAATACAATGAAAGTCCCTGGGGCGTCATGTAAATATACAATCACATGTTTAAATAGATATATCTATATATAAATGTTGTTATTGAAAAAATGTTCTTGGGAAATATTTTTTATAATAATATTTATAATCATAATCTGGAGAAAATATATTTCAGACTTTTCAAGGGCCTTCAAAATTTGCATGAGATTTGGATTTTTGAAATTCAGAAGATCCAGAACCCCCAAAAGTTAGCTTATTGTAATTTAGACTCAACTTAAAACAAGCTTTAATAAGTACAATCACACATTTGACCCATTTTTAACAAACGGAATTTAATAGAAAAGTCTTTATTTAATTGAAAGTAATGTTAATAAAAATATCAATCTAAAATAATATTTCTGTTATCAAGCAAATCAAAAGGACTGGTATTTATTTTCACGTGAGATAAACATCAGACAAAAATTAATCAGTAACAGTCACTCCTTTACGTTACAACAATTGCAAAACAATTTTCTTTTTTACTTTATAGTGCTTTCAAGAAATTAAATTAACTACATTTTCTATTAATAAAGATAAAAAAAAATTCTAATGGTTACATTTTTTTCAATTTTTTTTAACTAAAATTCATTTTAGAATTGTTTTTTGTTTCTATCTGTATTTTAGATATATTTAGATTTTGTATAAATTAAATAAATTCCTTTCATTATTGCACATCATTTTGTTATGAGTGCGATTATAATTTGTAAATTATTTTTCTCAAAAAAATAAATAAATAAATAAATAAAAAAGAATAAAAATAAACACTTTTATTACGAATAAAAAATATATGATAAATTATGTATAAATGCAATTATTTTATGAAAAAATTATCATTTTGAATGAATTATATAATAATAGGTATGGATTTTTTTTTTCAAAAATATTCATTATATGTTTACATATTTTTCACTGTTACACATTTTTTTAGAACTAGTTTTATAAAAAAGCATTTTAGTTCATAACGTGCTTAATTTATTTATGCATCAATTTTTTCATTATTTTTTTCATTCACATACTGTAGAAAATACTGAAGTAACATTTTCTTTTTTCATTCTGTTGAATTTTTTTTCACAATTTATTCAATTAATATTCAAATGATATTTTTCTTTTCGCTTTCGTGGGATAGTTATACTACAGAAATATTCAGGATACTTATAATTCAGAAATCTTTTTTATTTAAAAAAATACATTCATAATGACATCTTATTTTATAAAAACAAATCCAATCCATATGTGCATATTTTTTTTTTTCAAATCTGAAAAAACACACCCAAATCGACTACAACTAAAAAAGTTTGACACTTTATGTATGAACCCAATCATTTTGTAGAGGAATTCTCATTTTGTAAGAATTATATAATAAGAGGTATAGTTAACTTTTTTCGTTTATAAAACTGCATTTTTATAAATATTTAGCGTTGTGACACAGCCAAGATATTCAATACCTTTTTTTAATACATATCTTTTCTAAGTAATTTAGATCAAAACATTTTTTTTTTCATTCACAAAATATATCATAAAGGTTTTTGTATGAGGAATCCAGTTGATTTTCTATGTATATATAGGTATATATCTTTATACTTTTAGAAAATTTCTCTCACGTTCTTCCAGTTTTGTACACATTTCTTGACAGATGAAGTATGAATCTAATTATTATGTAAAAAAACATTTTTATTTGATAAACGTTTATAATAACATAAACAAATTAAGTATTTTAATATAAAAAATTCCTTAGACGTAAAAAAAAGATATTATATATTTACTTTACATATAATTCTGCTATAACTAATTAAGTTGTATTACTTTTCTGAAAAATGCTTCGCCCTTTCTTTCAAATTTTTATTTAAAATATAGCACAATTGAAGTTGTATTTATGAAGTATCTCCCAGTAAGAAAAGGAAGGTCAATCTTGCTGTTAAATATCAGCCAAAGCTATTAATAACCCAACGTTATATAATTTTTATTTTAATTGATTTTCAGCAATTAAAAAAAATTGGCTTGGAAAACAAAAAGAATTTTTTAAATCTTAAATTAAATTTTATTTATTTTTTTTTTGTATTTAATAATAAAAGGATGATTGAATTGACATAAATTGAATAGTAAAATTGTAGGAAGTACATAATTTTTGGAAAAATAGAAAAAATAATATTTTTGGTATTTAAATTGATGGTTTTTAATAAGTTTTAAATATATATACGTAAATTGAGGAAATTTTTATCATAGAAAAATCATGTTACTGTGTGCAGTAAATCATACACTGTATAGTAGATATATTTAAAATATTATTGTGATAGGGAATAGATATTCTTTATCCTACATAGAGGATGCTGCATAGTTTTCTTCTTCATAAAAAGTATTCTTTTTTCAGTAGCAATATTCCTTAATCTTTTTTAAATGAAGGAATTAAACGATATGGACTGAATACTAGAAAATTGCAGCCATTCTATTTTTACTATGTATTCGATCTTATCCGAACTATTCCAGGAAGGATGGATTATATAAATGGGACAGTTCAACCATAATAAAATATTGAAATAATTCCTTAAATATTATTAGATTTACCAAATTTTACTTTCATTACATGAAAAGTGAATTAAATTACTTACAATTATTTTATGTAAGTAATTAATTGGTAATGAACTTCTATTTATTCTCTTTGCTCGAGTGACTGACACGCCTTTTGGTTTCCTTATTGAGACTGTTGGATTTCGAACAAGGAATGACTGTAACTATTTATAACCAGCTTTTTTGGCCTTTTAATTAAAAGTATAAGGCATCTTAAGATTTCTTTCTAACTCTAATGCCTTAGACCTTAAAGAATCTCTACACGGTTTTAAAGTCCGGTTATGTAATCTATTTACATCAGCAACAATTTTATTTTCATTTTAGCAGCGAAATATAGGAAAAGGGTCTAAAAAACCCCTGGTAAACTTTTCTGAAAATTGAAAATATAATCTCTCAATATTTTAAATTCAGCTCCTAAAAAAACTAAGTTTTATTTTTAAGTTTTTATGGTCTATTCCTCCTGACCGAAAATCTGGCCCATGTCTCACCTCTGTCCATTTCTCTGGACTATTTAGGTGAGCAGTATAACCTACCCCGCCTCAACACAGCAGCTACTACATCACCATTTTAGGTTTTTTATAAGCCTAATTTCATTTCGAGATTACATCATTAAAACTAGATAGACAACAAATAATCCAAAACCATTATTTGTGTAACTATATGAAAAAATTATTTGATTTTACTACATTTTATTGATGTAATAAATATTTTTAACTGAAAAAAAAGTTTTTTAACCATTGAAAAATGGTTGTTGTTTTCGGTAGGTGATTGACAAAATGACATGGTCACTTTTGAATTTAAATTAAATTCTTTACTTTTAGAAGAATTTTTAGTTGAATTTAAATTAAATTCTTTACTTTTAGAAGAATTTTTAGTTGAATTTAAATTAAATTCTTTACTTTTAGAAGAATTTTTATTTGAATAGGAAATTAAAATGTTTAAAATCATTGTAATAAAGGAGAAAACTAACAAATTTAAAAATGGGTAGACTGAAATAAACAGATACGGATAAAGCCGAAGCCAAAGAAATGAATGACCGTGAATGTCGCATTCAATGACATTAAACACAATACGCGTACTTAAATAATCATAAAGTAATTTTTATTTCGACTTTTTATGAATGTTTTACTAATTTATTTGTTCTTTTGTTATTTAAGATAAAAATTCAGTCAACATGTATAAGTTGCTTATTAGTTTGGCGATTCGTATCATTTGTCGAAATTGATCGACGGGATAACTAAGTAGCACTGTATTTGGTTTGGCGCAAAAACGTCTTTCAATGCAGAAAACCAGAAAATTAAAAGATTATCGAACCGCTGAAAACCAATTACGTGTTGAAAGGCGATCATGAAAAAGGAAGCAATTTAATGCCGAACTGATTAATTGTAAAACATCATGTCTCGAGGGCGACCAATTCACTAGCCATGGCGTTTTACAATCGGTCGGTTCTAACCAAGAAAATTTGAGTGCCAATAGTGATTCTAACAAGCCGGAAAATGTTATAGCTATTACTCTTGATTTTCCACCACCTAAAAGGAAAACTAAAAAGCAATCGGCTTGGGAAAAACTGAAAAAAAAAACTCTTTTGATTCAATGTCTGATGGACTCATTCACAGATGCATGTGCTGCGATCGAATTTGGTTCAAAACCTCCATCACCAAAATGCTGCTCTGTAAAATCAAACAGTATATGCCAAAGTGTTACAAGTACAACAGTATATGCCAAAGCTGTATTTACTTTCGCACCAACAATGTTACATAGTTTGAAATGTTTCTTTCGTCGCCAACTTTTATGCTTGGCGACAATGGGGGGATGTAACATAAACGAACCGTACCTTCAAATTGCAGCATGTATAAAGTCATTTATAGCAGTGGCACAATTAATACACAATAAAACAACTGGTATTTAGTTTAAAATGATAGATGAATGTTTCGAGAGAAACAATTTTCAAATGGTTGGTGTAATTTCTTAAATTACAATTTTTTTTCTAATCTATTTATTTATTTTTTTTTCGAAACGAAAGATAGCACGTCTTACAAAACTGACTGAGGTGTTTGAGTTATCTTTGGGATGCCGCATTAAATGTATATTTGATTAGTCCATCTGACAGTGTGATCCATCTGCACATTTTTTACCATATATGATTTCTAACTAATATTTTTAATTGGTCTTCTACCGAACTACTTACATCAAATAATATAAAATTTTGTGGTAAAAATTTTGCTGAAACCAATCCTGTATCTTAAAAGGAGTAGGGACAATGAATACTACCCTAAAATAAAAAGCGTAGGCAGGTGCCGGTGATGGTGAGAGCTTTAGGAAATAAAGAGGTAATTTTCGAAGGATGTTCTGACTCTGCATAAAGAGACAGATCTTTAATTCCGAAAATGCTTCGGTCCTAGAAACTAAAGTATTAAACCTAATTATGAATTGAACAATTGCGCCATAAATTATACTAAAATTATATACTAAAATAAGTACAAATTACTAAATTGTACACTTAAAAATATATTTAAAATGCATTAAAATATTATCAACGTTTCATTCGTTTCTGTGAATGTCGTCAAGATGCCGTAGAAAGATGTTAAAAACATCTTTCTATTTTATACATATTACAAATTTTTAATTTTTTTCGCCAAAACTAACCTTTATACTATCTTAATTTTCTTATAATAATATTCCGTACTTAATTCAAATTATTAAATTAAAATCTTGTTTCTAGATCTAATCTATTAATCTTTATGCAGAAGATATACATTCTTAACTTGCTTTAAAAAACATTATTCCAGTATGCGTAAATTTAAACAGATGGCTCTAAATTAAAAATATTCTTAATTAAACTTTATTTATTAATATTCCAAATAAAACTCATTTCTATGTTTTTATCAACCCATTTTAAGAAGGTCTCATTACATTTATTCCAAAACCATACCTTTCAAAAAATATCATTATTTTATTTTATCTATTTATCTATTTTTCCTCCGTCAATCTTTGATAGTGCGCATATCAATAAATTCTTTTCTTTTCTTTTTCTCTTAAAATTAGTCATCTATAAAAATCGTCTGCCTAAGAAATTCTGAGTCGATTATAAATTGGTTAAATAATATTTTTTTAAATAAAATTATCGTCTGTGGAAAATAGTCTCGTAGCTGGACAAGAATTCTGTTTACACAAAAGAATGAAGGTTTGAGGTTACAGAATGTTCTAAAATTTTCTTTTTAGTTTTAAAAGAGGAAGCTCGAGAGGTGGTAAACAGAGATGAAAAGAAGAATTCTTGGGTGCGCTCTTGCATGAGTACGACTTGATGTAGTAAAGCATGGAATATTTTTTGGATGTTTCGGTAAAATCTCGTCTGCAACGGGAGCTTTTCCCTAGATTATAGCTACCGTTTAATAAAATAAACTTGCAGCAGCCAAGGAGTGTTTATTTTGACCTTCTACATTTATTTATTTTGTTTATTTCTCGCTGGCCATGACTTCTGTGCGGAGAAAGGAAAACCTGGCGATGATGTTTCTGCCCCCCTAACTTTAAATCGTCACATACATCTTTAATTTTCTTTTTTAATTTTCTTTATATTGTTAGTAATAATCTTTATATTGTATCCTGATGACGTTCGCAGAAGCGAATGAAACATTGACAATTTTCAAGTGTATTTTAAATACATTCTTCTTATAAGTGTACCATTTAGTAATCTGTATTTATTTTAGTACATATTTTTAATATTAAACTTGTCATGCAGTATAATTTAATATTTTTTTCAATTAACTTACAGTTGTGGAAACTACGGTGGAAAGTATTGAATATTTAATATTCGAATTTTTACATTGCTGATTAACATAGAAACAACAAAGTGAAAAATATCCAAGCCGGTAATCGAATACAGAACTTTTGGAACAGTGTGCAAGAGCTCTACCATTGATGTGATTATTTATGTCTCATATTATGGCGCAGGTTTGTGTCTGTTTATGTAGACGTTTATATCTTGTGATGCAGTTGCAATCTTATCAACTTATTTGAGTGAAAAATGCTCAGCTGGGCACCGTCTTTGTCGCTGAAATGGTAGAGCCTCTAGAGTGCTATTCAAAGCACTCCGGTTAGGCATATTTCACAATCTTTGTTCTACGCTTTGTTATGTGATAATTCACTTATTAAATATAATGTTAAATGCAATATTAAATACAATATTAAAACGATTATTATTATTAATAATATACAATTTAAAAATACTTATACTTTTCATAAAATACAAATAATAAGTAAATAGATTTAATAAGAAGAATCAATCTAAATTAGTTAAAAGTTTTCTAATATAAGGTTAACTTCAATATATTTTCTAACTCTTTCGTTAATTTGTAAATCTTTCTGGTCCCTTAATAATCAAGCTCTTCTTTCTTCTTTTCTTAAAATTTCATTGCCACGATCACGCACAGAAAATAGAGTTATTAATTTCTATGACAGTATGGTTGCTGATAAGCGTGAAAAAATATCTATAAAAAATTAATTTCTTAGAAATAATCTCTGCTCTATTCAATAAGACGCCAAATAGTTTCCTCTTTCAAGATTGGTTTTATCCTCTATTTTCATTGCATTTTTTAAAAATACCTTCAAAGTACGTTGTTTTCTCTTTTATGTGTCCTTTTACTTCCTTAAACTGTATCAGAAATGTCAACACATCCGCTATTGTAAAACTCATCAAAAACAGGTACATAAAAAACAAAATCAAAATATACCAAAGGAAGCCTTTATTTCGCTTTTTTTTCCTCAAAGCTTTTATCACAATGTACGGGGAAAATAAATTAGTTTAAATTTCAAAAGAAGTAAAAATATATGCTTGAGATAAAGTAAAAATATTTATAATTTTTTTTCTATGATTTTTTTTTAAATAAAGTATAATTTTTCATCAAGTGAACAGAGGAAAATCACAATTTTTCTTTCAAAAAACTGTAGAATGCCTTACATTGTTACTTTTATGTACTTTATTTACGATTTGATACTTTTTAATGATGTTGTAAATGATGTTCAGGTATAATTTATTAAATTGAAAAAAAAACATTTTTAGCATTTTAATTTATCAAAACATCAGATACCGGAAGTTTCAAATACTTTTCGTTGTAATATTTACTAGTTGGTGTCAATAACATTTAAATTTCCGCCAAATCTCTTTTTCCTTTTCCGTATTATATAAGAAATAAATATAACCAGTCTTTATTTAAACCTTCCAATACTTTCAGGGTGTTTAAAATGCTAATACTAATTAATTTTTTATTTTTTATTTTAAACCCATTTATAGCAAATATTAGACATTTATACTAATTATTTTACTGATATGTAAATATTTTCTTTTCTTGTAATAAAAAATGCTCCTGATAAGGAATACTTATTTTTCGAGCTAAAAGAAACTTTCTTATGTTTTAAATATTACATTTGCATCTAACAAGTTTTCGGCGAAACAACTTATCGGTGAAATATGATACTAAATCGCAATGTTCGACAAAAGTTTAAAAATTTATCAAGTTATCCAAAACTAATAAGATAGAATAGTGATGCAAAATTAATCGGGATACGATGATCGAAAGGCGGTTTGCCAACCGGACAGAGAGCCTTTTCCGTCGAACTCTGGGAATGACGTCTCCAAAAGTAAAATACAGGGGCTAATTTCTACATTATAGTATACACATTACAAATATTCATAGATCAAATTCACTGTTGCAAAAATAAATCGTACATTTACCCGAATATTGAAGATAATAAAAGTTGAGATTTCAATTACGATATGCGTTTTTCATATTGTTAATTTAGATATCATCTTTCACATTCATAAACTGTGAAGTTTTTTCATAGTATACCGTATATGTTGGAAAGTGTTTTATTATCTATGCTCTATTCTTTATTTTTCATTCTTGTATTTATTTTTTAATTTAAGGTTCACATTTCAGAAATTTTTATAAGAATAAAGGTTTTTTTAAAATAAATTTAAAATCTTTAATTTTCTGTAGTAATATATATATATATATATATGTGTGTGTGTATATATATATATATATATATATATATATATATATATATATATATATATATATATATATACGTATATATATATATTTGGTAGACATGCATATCTTAATAAAATCAGGCTATTAAAATTTTATGTTACGGACAAATATTGTCACGATATATAAATTTGTGGCGTTTTCGCGTACTCTCTCTGCTCCTGCATTGTCATTGTTTTAGAAAAAGAAAACATCGGTGGAACGTGGATTGGATGCTCCTAAATATGTCAGCTACGAGAAAGACTCGGGCCAGTTCAAGTTCATAAAATTGAAAACACCTTTTAATTACATATATTTATTAGTGTTTAATTGTACCAGTGTCTATTATAACTTTGTCTGAAAAAACAAACTGCACAAAGTTAAGAACGGCCTATTACACTGATAAACAAGGTTTCTGTTTCTAACTAAGTATGTGGTGACTTTTATATTTTAGGTGGTGCTGTGAAAGAATATGCCATTAACAAGTTTCCATCACCCTCAGATTTAAAAAAAAAATGAAAATCTTGAAAATCTGAAATTTTTAGTATTTATTCAACACATATATCTTATGAAATTTATTATTTGGTATTTTAGTAATGACAACCTTTTAAAAAAACACTTGTGAAGCTTAAAATTAATGTGTAAAACACTGGAAATATGCATTGTTTCTAAAGTTTCAGAAAAATGTAGAAAATTTTTTGTAAAAACAAATAATATTAAAAAGAAATTTCATACTTTATGTAGCGGTAAATGTCTTATCTGTGTATGCTCTCTTATATAGGCACAATCACTAGCTTCCCTAATAAGATTCCAACAGTAATCTTCGAACATAAAAGGTTTCCATTGCAGAAATATCCTGGTGGAAGCACTCTCCAAGCTCGTCGCTCACGGCTCCCATATTTTTGGGAGAAACATTTAGATAAGATGCTAAAAAGTGAATTTTCAACGGCATTGAACATCTTAAATCTTTGTAACTTTTTAACATGTCTTTAATTAATCTTTCATAGTTAGAACTTCGATGATTGCCTAAGAAATGTGTCGCAACATTTTAAAAATTGATCCATGTTTCAAATCACTTAATGTATCATCAAAATTTTTGTCCTTCATAAGGTGTCTAATTTGTGGGCCAACAAAAATACCCTCCTTAATTTTTGCACAGCTTAGCGATGGAAATTGTTCTCGCAGATATTAAAATCCACGACCTTCTTTATTTATAGCTTTAACGAAATTCTTCATCAATCCAACATTGTGTGTAAAAGGTGGAAGAATAACCTTCTTTTTTTGATTAGAGGAACGTTTCGGATACTTTTTTTCCATTTGCAATATTTTGTTTGTTCGCGCTCTGGCCACTTCTTTTTGATATAATGCTCATGAATTGCTCTGCTATCCCACTTGCATAGGAAACAACAATATTTTGTATAAACTTGTTGCATACCAATAAGAATGGCAATTACTTTAAAATCCGCACTTATATTCCAATCTTGATGTGAGTAATCAATTTCATGATCCAAGTAATTCTGAGCTTTTCTTTGATAAATTTAAGTCTCTCACAAGAACATTTAATTCTTCTTGAGTAATTAGGCGCAGTTCTTCATTTATGCCAGGAGAATTGTATATATCAGATGTAGAGGAATTTTCAGGTTCATCAATTTCCATTTCTCCTGTTTCATCGTCATTTGTAAATTTCTCTGGAGGTTTTGGTATTAGTAAATCATCATTACGTAATACTGGTAGCATTGCTGAATCTAAGTTCGTGTACTTAATTTTATGTTTACTTTTTGCAGAGAATTCCTTAATTTTTGTAACACAAAAGTAGCAATCAGTTATATGATCCTTCGGATAGCGTCATATGATGGGCATAACAAAGGGCATAATATGTATGCCCTTTGAGTACAACAAAAAAGAGGTGCCTCTTTCTTATCTTGTTCACCTTCTTTACATCCAAAGTACATGTGATAGGCAATCTTTATTAGCGGGTTGAAAGCGCTTTTTTAAAGTTGGTTCCGCGCACACATAGTAAAAGAATCAAGTTCATTAATGCATCCTCTAGACATTTTTCACATATTTTAGAGGAAAATAGGATAATTATAATCAAAATTTAAATAAAAAGTCTCACAGAACAAAGAAATAGCAGTACACTCGCCCCGAAAGATAAGTTTCAACTGTCACGGATTTGCGTTAAAGCCAAATACTGTGGGAGCGACTAGCGTTGTCTGTTCAAGTTGCTAACATAAAATTTATTAGGGGTAAATCAGTTTCTACTCTCTTGCTTCTACTGTTGCAATAAGAAAAAACAATATTTGTGTGAATCAAACTCATGTAAGAGAATAATGTAATATGATTATAATGCCTATCCGATGGTCTACATATTCCAAAACATATAAATAATATTTCTCAAAATTGGAGGGTGATAGAAATTTTTTACAAGCATATTCGTTTTCAGCAGCTTGAAATCTATAAGAAACACCCAATGTATATAGAGAAACAGAAAATGTTTTAAAATTTGTTCATCAGTGTTATTAGCACCTCCACACGACTCGAATATCCCGAAATATCACAGATTTTTTTTTTCTTAATTGCTTTCTCTTCTTTTCCGACAGTATCTTAAATATAGTTTTTAATATAACGTGTCATAAATAAATACAGTTTTCTACTATGTTAATAATCAAAATATTTTAAACCTTTCACTTTTCTTCATAAAATTGTTCTCCTTCTCTTTAATTTTCGTAACATACGTACATGAAACTTCCTTCTTTAAAAATTAAGAATCGTAATAAAATAATTGTTTGAAATTAGATGATAGTTTACAAAGAATTTTGAATATGACTAAAGTAATTTCATCATTTTTTATTATTGTATCTCTTACTGTGATAGTTTTAAAGGCGTTTTATGACTCATAAACTCTTTTAATTGCAGAATATCATAAAACGACTATTAAAAATTCCAGCATTCAAACTGAAAAAATTAAGTACTTTTATGACGCTATAAAAACACCAAGAATGACAGTCTAACACATTACATGGTCAGCAAATTATTCTTCTTTAAAAAAAACCATTTATGTTACTTTATTTTTTGAATACTTTTTAGTTCACTTTAAATTCTCAAAGAATTATAATTTACTAGCTGTTACCCGTGACGTCGTTCACGTAGCATTAAAAAAAGATAAACGCTTTAATTAAACAAAACATTTCATTAACAATAATTTAAAATATATACAACACATATCTTATACCAGGCTATACAGTAGTTTTTTTTTTTTTTTTAAGCATCCGATGCTATTTCTTTCAGACAAGCTAAAAATGTCGTGTCATCAGCCCTAAATTTTCTAGTCAACCGATTTTGATAATTATTTTTTTAAATGAAAGCTATTTATTTGTAGTTGTGCCCATTTTAATTATTTTTTAATTTATTTCCATTTTTATATTTTATTTTTAATTTTAAAAGCTTTTTCATGACATTTCTTCAAAATGGTGGCAACACAGTTTAGCTTTTCTCTCGATAATAAAAATTTTCTAAAATGATTGCGTATAATTATGCACTAATTGAGTTTAAAAAAATATATTTACTGAGAAATAATATTAATAATGTAAATAAAATGACAGAAAATAATTTTTGATAAAAATTAATGTCTAAATCAAAATAAGAGAAATTTCAAATGAGGAAAATTATGTCATTCAGCAACCAGATAAATGTGAATTATAATATTATTATGGATGCCTTTTTCATAAACAGTAACTTTTAAAGAACATTTGAAGAGAAAATGACGTCACTATGTAAAACATCGTATTTTTACTCATAAGGATATTAGGTACTACTCTGTTATCCCGTAGACCAATTTTGCCAAATTATACAAATCGCCAAATTAATAGCCAAATTATACATATTGACATAATTTTTATTTTAAATAACGAAAAAATAAATAATTAGAAGAATATTAATAAAAAGTCGAAATAAAAATCACTTAATGACATTTTAAACACATGAATCGTATTTAATGTCATTGAATGTGACATTCACGATCATCCATTATTGGCATTTAATCTTATAGTTTGGCGATAATTTTTTGGTCGATGGGATAACCTAGTAGTACCCGATATTACTTTTTTTTTTAATAAAGCTATTTTTCTGTGAGTGCATATAAAATAAAATTTCTGGATTTCGCCGGCACTCATATTACAATTTTAACTGTCGATGTGCGAATATTTGCATGCAAAATTGTAACTGGCAAATTTGACATTTACTTTGTAAATATATTTATTATATATTGATTCAATAATGTAATTTCTTTTGCTTTTTTTAAAAACCAAATCGATCGGGGTCTTTTAAACATTTCATTCGTCGAATTCGATGGGGTTCCATTCGTTTTATTATTAAATTGCATTTCCTTTTACTCAGAGTCTATAAAAAAGCGTTTAAACTAAAGAAAAAATCCGTTTTTGATGAATCTAGTCATTGAAGAAGTAGCACGTCAAATTGTATCTCTTTATTATTCCGCAATTCCAATGTCTCAGAGAGAAATTGCTATTCAATTGGGTATTTCACGCCGTTCTGTTTGCTATTATATTGATAAACACAAGAAAAATGAAGTTAGCTCATTGCAATCTAAACGGGGTCGCCCTTCTAAAAAACTTCTATCGATTTTTTTTTTCTAATCGGAGGCGAAACTGAATTCTGCAATGGTAGAATCTACATTCATCTTGTTTTTTTTTTTTTTTTTTTTTATTTATTTTATTTATTTATTTATTTTTTTTTTATAGGGGACTTAAAGAACTCAGTCAAATAAATGGAAAATGTGTTAGATAATATTAATGATCGCGAAAATGAAATTGCAACCATTTATACTGTAGAACACCTGTAACGCACCCCAATGGTACAGAAATCATTTTGTAGTGCATTTCAGAATTCCATATCAAAGAAAGAAAAATCATGTGTTAAACCTAGGTAATAAAAAAAATATCCAACATTCCCATAATACATAACTTCGCCGGCCCATTCTTTTCTGCATCTGTGTATGTGATCTATGTGCTTGTAAATATTCTAAATACAATGTTAAAATTTTGCTTAGTTAGAAAAAGTATAACGAAGATTAAAATTCACCTTTAGCAATTTCTAATAATAGACAGAAACGTACTTGAATTATTTTGTACAGTCCTGTATATTACGTGCAAATATTTATACGATCGCATATTTAGCTTAAATTATTCAAGCAAAAATCCCGATTCAAATTATTGAATCCATATTTCCGGGACTCGCTATTGCACAGGTGACCATATATCCAGTTTATTGTATAGTCCGATACATGATTTATTTAAATTCTACAAACATCTCTTATTATACCAAATGTAGCTGAACTTCAGGATGCATTAGTTTTCCTTAAAATACATACTATAATTGAAAAAGCTCTTCAGCAATCTTTTCTAATAGACCACACTTTGGATACAATATCTGAGATCTGGACACAAGTCCAAAATCTTTTATGTGTCTTTGTAAATGAACAGCATATGTGACGCAAATCATACTTTACTGCAAGCCATATTAGTAAATTTCAGTATTTATCATTGTATTGATTATCTCAGTATATTAATTTCATCATGTTTGAAATAGTGCAACGCAATTAAAATACGCTGGGAATATTTTCCCTCGTAGACTATTATACTACCGAACATTTTTCTGTTATCTTGTAAAAGAATGTTAAACCTTTTCACCCCATTTTCTACAGAAATCCTGTTTTAGTGCACTTCAGAAACTGATATCAATTTCAATATTATTAAAATAACCCTAATAAAATAACATTATTAAAATATGCTGCAAATGTTTTTTCTTCACAGAGTATGATATATTAAAATACTTTTGAGCTCACTGTACGCACACTATAAGTACTATACTTAACATATTCGATAGTAACCATGTTCTTGTGAACCTTAAAAATGCATGTAAATTTCATTACATTTAAAATTATGTAATATTATCAAAATACACAACGAATGATTTTTTCGCCGTATATCATAATGTAAAGTCTCCTTTTGAGTGCTCCTGTGATTCAGCTATAATTGCTACCTGGTTCATTTTCAATGCGGCACATGCTATAGCAAATCTCAATAACGTATGTTATTTTCGTATGAATCCCACTATATTTACTCAAGTTGAAACACGGACAAACAGACGGCAGACCCCAGGCACTCGGCATCCGGTATACAGACAGGATGAAGTCGTAAACACTTTTAGACTATGTTAGAAAGTGTCAAAAAGTGGGTAGTTTCCGTAAAACGATTAAAAAAAACAGAATTTTTGAAAATTTAAAAACTTATACTTTGTTTCAGATATGACGTTACATTGATATTTTTAAAATTCTTAATGGAAAGTATTCCTGTGACGTCACAATTGGTAAAAAGTTGAATTTTATAGCCTCGAACCGAAAGAAAGAAAAAGGTTCATTTTTATTACGGATTAATATCTGGAAAAACTACTAAAATATTCATATTCTTGTAAAGTGTGAAGTTATATTCTTGTGAAGTCTTCTAAGTGTAAAAGAAATTTTATATAATCGTCTGCGTGATATAAGAAGAAAAACAGTATTCCTCTGACGTCACAATTGGTAAAATCGCGGTTTTTAACCTCGAACCGAAAAACAGAATAGGGTCCATTTATTTATTTCATTTTCTTTTATCGTGAAAATCTTTCAGTTGAAAATTAATTTTAGAAGAGAAATAATTATTCCGTTTTTTTTTATTTTTTGGCAACGAAAAAAGAAAGATGATTAAATATTATGGAAAAATTTTCAATTTATTCTGTATGAAAAATAGTGAAATGTTGAATTATTAAGAAAAATATTTGAATAAAATAAATAAAAATTAGCCTATGTTCATTTCAGACCAATAATCTATCTATATACAAAAATTCAAAGACATTAATCCATCCGTTTTGAAGCCAAGTTCATTCCAATTTTCGGACACACTTTCACATTTATAATATATATAAGGATGATGCATGTACTTCGCATTATCATTAAATTTCTAAAAAAAAAAAAAAAAAAAAAAAAAATTAGGTGTTGTTTCGCACGTAATCAGTTCCTTTAAATTGATTTAATTATAGAATTTGGATAAAATTTATGCAAAAAAATTGAGTTAAACATTTATAATTGGATAACATTTTCAACTGTCTAATTTTTCATATATTTGAAAGCGTACGGAACTTTCATCTATTTGAAAGCGGACGGAACATTTTACAAGTTTAGAATATTTGTTTACATAGTATATTTTAAATAGCCTTATTTTCTGATTTTATTTATATAATGTCTTTAAATATATTAATTTAAGACATAAAACATTACTCAGTAAATAATCGAGGTGTTCGAACTTTTACACATAACATATTTAATACACATAATTCACGGCACACGACATACACACATTGTAAACACAGAACAATTAATCTGGAACGCAGTACATTTATGTTCCTTACAATAATTCCATGGAATGGACAAGGGGCGCCATCTACAGTTTTACCTGAAAAGTAAAAATATAAAATACCACAGCTCTTCCCCACTTAGTAATGAAGTCGTTCAGGAGCTCTTCGATGTCTTCTGGATCGTCTAAGTACCTGTGGAGAAGAAGAAGAATTAGTTTTGACATGTTCAGGAGCATCAACTGTAGCACTAGTAGGAACCGACGGTTTTGGGAGAATGTTATCCGAGCTAGTTGAATTAGAACTCGAAGAATCAGGATCACGAAAGTCAGTTGGAGTAGGATCTGGAGTAACTGGAACATGAGAGTCAACTGGTTGCGGATCTGTGAAACTTGACTGTAAGGGTGAAAAATCATCTTGCTTCACCTTTGCATTTTCACTTCTAAAATTTTCTGCAACATTTTCTTCCAAATTTGGATCAGTAGTTAAAGAAATATCTTCCCCTACATTAGTTATTTGATCCACATGCCTTTTCCAAATATTCGAACCAACTTGATCTCTGTAATGTAATTTTCCTTCTCTTGCTACGATCCGACCAATTTTCCATTTGGCTTCTGGAGTATAATTTCTTACAGCTACTTTCTGGTTGATTTCAAATTCTTTTACTTTAACTTTAGATTTCCTTGCAGTTTGCTTTTCATGAACAAAATGTGCAACATTCGGCACTATCAAATCTATGCTTGTTCTTATATGACGCTTTATAAATAAAGATGCAGGACTTTCCCCCGTTGTAACATGTGGCATCTTCCTGTACTGCATAAGAAAGTTATTCAGCTTCATCTGTAAAGTACCTGGTTCAGATGCTAAGGCTTTTAATCCACGTTTGACCGTTTGCACATATCTCTCAGCCTGTCCATTTGTAGATGGATGGTACGGTGCACTAAACTTATGTTTTACACCATGACTTTTTAAGAATATTTCAAATTCTTCAGATGTAAACTGCTTAGCATTAGCTTTTACCAAAGAAATAGGAAAACCGTATCGTGCAAAGAGAGAAGAAAGACAAATAATTGTATTTTCTGAAGTTGTACTAGGAACTATAAATACTTCTGGCCATTTACTATAAGCATCAACAACTAACAAAAGCATCTTCCCATTAACAGGACCAAAATAATCAATATGAATTCTCTGCCATGGAGCTGTTGGCCATTCCCAATGATGTGCATCAACTTTGGGAGGATTATTTTTCAAATTTACACAAATAGAGCAATTTCTTGCAATATTTTCTATATCATGGTCTATTCCTGGCCACCATACAAAACTACGGGCTAAAGATTTCATTTTCACTATACCAAAATTACCAAAATGTAATTCCTCTAATATCTGTTGTCGATGAATTTCTAGGATAACTACCCTACAACCTTTTAAAATGCAACCATGCTGAAGAGTAAATTCTTCTTGTTTTCCGCCAAAAAGTAAATTTTTTGGAATTTCTGAACCCAAAATGATATGATGAAAAATTTGTCGCAAAAGAGGATCGGTTTTTGTAGCTGAAGCAATAGATTTAGCATTTAAAGGTAAAACAGAAAGCTTATTTATTTGAATGATTTCAGATTCATCAAGTCCCTCATTTGAATTATATTCGTGGGGCAAATCTTCACTACGTAATGGAAGACGCGAAAGTGCATCGACATTTCCGTGTTCAGTAGTCTTCTTATAACGAATGTCATACTGGAACGTTTGTAAATATATGGCATATCTTTGCATTCTAGCAGCTGATAAAACAGGAATACTTTTAGAAGGTGAAAAAATTGAAACTAATGGTTTACTATCAGTAAACAAAGTGAATCTGTTACCGTACAAATATTGAAAAAATTTCTTAACACCAAATATTATTGCTAATGCCTCTTTATCTACTTGACTATACCGTTTTTCGGCATTATTCAAGGTTCTGGATACAAATCCAATAGGCTTTTCAGTATTGTCTGGCATCACATGCGAAAGAACTGCAGAGATACCATATGGAGAAGCATCAGTAGCTAAGATTAAAGGTAATTTCGGATTGAAATGGGTAAGCACTCTGTCAGAAGTAATTTCTCGTTTTATTTTTTTAAACGCTTGATCACATTTGTAAGACCAATTAAACTTCACATTCTTTTTAAGCAAATTATTCAAAGGATGTGCAATTGTCGATAAATTTGGCACAAATTTAGCATAATAAGTTACCAGACCAAGAAATGCTTTAACCTGGGAAACATTTTCTGGCCTAGGGGCATTTACAATTGCTTCTATTTTATCTGGTGTTTTATGAATACCATGTTTATCCACTTTATACCCACAATAAGTAATTTCATCTGCCATGAAGAATGATTTTTCTTTATTTATCCGAATATTATAATTTCTCAACCTTTCTAATACTTGCTTTAACCTTTGTAAATGAATTTCATCTGTTTCCCCAGTAATTCCTATATCATCAATAAAAATTGTTATTCCCTCAATTCCACTTAAAATTTGCTCGATTTTTCTTTGCCATATAGCAGAAGAACTACTAAGACCCATTGGTAATTTAAGAAACTGAAATAATCCTTTAGGCGTATTAATGGTTAATAATTCTTGGGATTCCTCATCAACGGGCTGGAGGTATGCTTGATTCAAATCAATTTTTGTAAAATGAACACCACCACTTAAAGTAGCTAACATATCTTCTATTTTAGGCAAGGGATATTTTTCTACTTTCAGATATTTATTTAATGTGACTTTAAAGTCTCCGCATAAGCGTATTTTACCATTAGATTTTACCACTGGAACAATCGGGGTTGCCCACTTGCTATTCGTAACTGGTTTAATTATACCAGCATCTTCTAATATTTCTAATTCCTCATTGACTGCAGCACGTAGTGCATAAGTAACAGTCCTAGCTTTACAAAATATGGGTGTAGCATCCTTTTCAAGATAAAGCTCTGCCTTTAACCCTTTAATTTCCCCTACTTTATCAGAAAATAAATCAGAAAAATCATTTAACAATTTTTGCAATTTATCAGAATAATTTACAGCCTCATTAACATAGACAGATCTTAAATTATGCGGAAAAATATCGAATGCAGAGGCCCAATCTCGGCCAAATAATAATGGAAAAGTATCTTCTTTTATTAAATATAATTTTAACTTTTCTGTTTTATTTTCATAAGTAACATTTACTTCAACATAACCTACAGGTTTAAAAATTTCACCAGTTGCAGTTTTTAACTGAACATCTGGAGGAAATATTTTATAATCAGGAAAAATTCTGCAAAATCTTTTTAAAGGAACAGCAGAAATTCCCGAACCTGTGTCCAATTCCATATCAGCTCTAGCTTTATTTTCAATTAACACAGATAATTTAATAGGATTTGCACCTGTATTTTTTATAGTTAATACATTTACTGTATCTACCGAATTTACGTGTTTTTGGAAAGTTTTACTTCTACATACTTTTCCAATATGGCCTTTTTTCTTACATATTTTACAAATAGCATTAATAAATCTACATGAATTGGCTAGATGAGAAGTATTTCCGCATCTATAACACTTTAATTTACTTTTATTTGCCTCAGAATTTGCATTATTTACATGATTGTTGACATTTGACTTCTGACAATCGTTAGAAAATTTCTTTGGGTGTACATTCTTTGAATTTGAAATTTTATTAATACTGAAATTTTTATTTTTAATTTCAGAAATTTCAATATCTACATTGTGTAAGGATAAAGCTTTCTCAACTGCTTTCTCGAATGTTAATTCGTCTACTTGCGTAATCAATTTATTTTGAATGCTTTCGTTTTTCAAACCGCGTAAAAATTGTTCCAATAAATTTTCATTTAATGTATCACCCGTAAAACAACAAAAAGTTGTATTTTTCTTTAATCTAGCAGCAAAATCTTGAACTGATTCCGACTCATTTTGATAACACTTACGAAATTTTATTCTTTCAATAAATTTGTTGGGGGCGGGGCTTAAATGCTTTATCAATATATCAACAATCTCAGAATATTTTAATGTTTCACACGCTTTTGGGAAACATAAATTACTCAACAAATTATAAAGCTTAGGGCCCATGCAAGATAAAAGGGCCGCAACTTTTTTTCCTCTTTTAATTCATTCAGAATAAAATTCTGCTCCAGGCGTTTAATATAAGCCTGATATGTTTCCACTTTATCATCGAACTCTTTAAATGAAAACATTGTATTTTTATGCAATAAGACAGGAAAAAAAAAGTAACTTAAAATTCAATGCACTTACCACCCCCTTGTTTTGTAGCTGCTGATATATTCGGGAAGGCCGTTGTTACTTTTCTGAAATGTTCAAATCAAAACTGAAATGAGCCATTTCCATTTGGTTCGCCGTTATTCTTGTAAAATTTTTACGGTAGAAAATTTTAACATCGTCGCCATTATAATGTCTTTAAATATATTAATTTAAGACATAAAACAGTACTCAGTAAGTAATCGAGGTGGGCGAACTTTTACACATAACATATTTAATACACATAATTCACGGCACACGACATACACACATTGTAAACACAGAACAATTAGTCTGGAACGCAGTACATTTATGTTCCTTACAATAATTCCATGGAATGGAGAAGGGGCGCCATCTACAGTTTTACCTGAAAAGTAAAAATATAAAATACCACAATTTATTTCATAGTTTATTTTATTTTCCTTAATAAAGTGGAAATATTATAATCGATGACTGATAAAATTTTGGAATAAAGTCTACTTCACAGAAAGTCCTGAAATTATATTGCTTGCTTTATCAATACTAATCTAACTGAAAAAATGACTCAAGTAAAATTTATGCAAAAACATATATTGCAGTATATATCTATCAAAGATGTTTAAAAAATTAAAAGCCAAAAAAGTAAATATTGCATTCCATTTTTTTTATCACAACCTACCGTAAATCGTTTAAACATACTATGAATTGTTTGTGTACAATATATTAATGTCTGAAAAACAGTGGAAACTGGCATTTAAAAATTTGCTCATAATTCTTTGTTAATGGATTCGAGACATATATGATTACTTTTCACATTCTATTTCTAAGAAATTTCAAAGAAAACCCTAAGAAGAATTTAGAGAAATTTCCCCTTTTAGAGAAATCTACCACATAGAGATAAAGAGATGAGTGAAAAAAAAAAGGTTATGCGACATATTCATAATTTTTCTTAAATCTTTTGGATGAAACTGTTATGAGGAATTCTAGCACATGACAAAACAAAAATATTAAGATTCTATTTATTATTGAAGATTACACACATTATTCACTGATACATAATGATTAAGTATTTTATATTGTAAAAATATTAATAATTTTTAAAATTTAAACGTGAATAATATACAATTAATTTTCAATAATGAAATTATTGAATATTTAATGCATGATTTATTTCTTCCTAACTGAGCGTAGAAACCTACAGAGTGAAAAATGTCCAATTAAGGGATCGAACTCGGTATCCATGGCATAACACTCCATGTACTCTACTATTTAAGCTACGAGGACGATGTCCAGTTTGGCATTTTTCAGGTTCATATGTTGGTAAGACTGCACTGCAGCACAAGATGGAATAGACTTCGTGAGCACACAATCCTGAGGCGTAAGATGAGACACAAACAAAACACACTGACCAAAGGGGCAGGGAACTCACAGACTTCCTCCTGCTACACTCCTTGTTCGTCCACAACCCACCAGACGCCAAACCCTCATTTAGAGTCTCACGGAGAGATCCAGACGGGAGGCTGAGGGAATTAAGGGGCTGGCCGGACTTAACCATAGCCACGGTCGCCCTGGGCAACGAAATCAGTGATTGGCAAGTCAGCGACGAAGCCTCACTTAGTGATCACTGCTACATTACTTACACAATCAAAAATCATAAAAACATAGACTACCAGAGACATGGTCTCCAAGCCAAGGTAGGAAAACATGCCAAATTTGATAAACTCATTAGAAAAATAAGAAACAAATACATAAAAGAACTCAATAAAGTGACAACAGAAGATCAACAGGACAACATTACACTGAGACTGCAAAATGAAATCACAACTATAGCTTTCACGTGCTACAAAAAGAAAAAAACACCAGTGCTCACTGCTCCACCGTGGTGGACGGACGAAATCAAAACAGCCAGGAACAAGGTTAGGGCTCTTAGGAGGAGGTATCAAAAGCAAACTGACGAAAACCTAAAACTACAACAACACACAGTTTTCAAAAAAGAAAGGGCCAAACTCAAAAAACTGATAAATAAAGCCAAATCAAAAACATGGAAGGATTATTGCAGTAAAACAACGGACACCTACGGAACGCACTACAAACACGCAAGCAACAAAACCACGGGATCAGTGAAACTCATTGACATACTAAAACAAGATGGCACAACAACCATAAAACAAACATTAACACATTTCCTAGACAACCTGTACCTAACAGACAGTTCAACACCACATACTATCAAGGCAGACAAAAATCCATTGGAATACGCAAAAGCACCAGTAATAACTAAAGCGGAACTCAATAGAATAATAAGAAACATCAAACAAAACAAGGCACCAGGGTACGACTACATAGACTATAACCTAATTAAAAGAATACACACAGCAGCTCCACAACTCCTACTAACTCTGTTTAACACATGTCAAAAACTAGAATACTTTCCCAAATCATTTAAGTTAGGCGTAGTCGTACTCTTCGAGAAACCAGGCAAAGACCCAACAAACCCAAAAAATTATCGACCAATCTGCCTACTACCAGCGTTAGGGAAAATGCTAGAGCGAATAATCCATGGGAGAATTAACTACCACCTATACAAAGAAAAATACTGGAGTAACAAACAATACGGCTTCAAACAGGGGACCTCAACAGAACATGCACTAGAAAACCTATTAAAAACAGTTAAAGAAGGCGGCAATAACAATTATCAAACACTCCTAATAGCCATGGACATCAAAGGGGCCTTTGACAACATAAGATGGCCAATTCTAATAAATAATTTAAAACAGTCTCCCTGCCCGGATTACTTAGTGAACTGGGTAGTGAGTTTCCTCCAACAAAGATTTGTTTCATTAGAAGAAAACGGCATCAAGGTAACAAGACAAACTTATGGCGGTTGCCCCCAAGGCAGTTGCCTTGGCCCGCTTCTGTGGCTACTAATCGCGGAAACAGCTCTCAAAAAACGCTGGGGGAAAAATGTAAGAATACAAGCCTTTGCAGATGATTTCATAATAATTCTCAGGGGTAGGTCAAAAGACAAATTAAAAAGCATTTAAATAGCAAACAGAATATTAAAAGAATTCAACGACTGGATAGAGGAAAACTACCTAACACTAAACAAAGAAAAAACTGAATTACTATACCTAAACAGGGGCCATTCTTGGAACCTTCCAACAGCAGATCCAAACATCATAGAGGGAATTGAATTAAATAGTCAGGAACTACATGTCAAAGAACAAATTAAATACCTAGGGGTCATACTCCATAAAAACCTAAACTGGGAACCACACTGTCAAACACAAGCCGACAAGGTTAGAAACAACTTCAAAAACCTAGCATATATGACAGCTAAAGGATGGGGTCTTACACCTAACATAATGAAAATTTGGTACAACACAGTAGTTGAGAAGACGCTAACCTACGCGGCCCCGATTTGGGGGCACAGCCTTACGAAGAGGTGTAAAGAAATCCTCTTGAGCTGCCAAAGACACTTCGCACTGGCCATAGTCAGGGCCTATAGAACGGCCCCAACCTCGGCCCTATTGGTACTTGCTGGCCTGATTCCAATTCACCTTAAAGTAAACTATGAAGCGGCATACGGCACAGTCTCAAGATTAAGGAAGAATGCAACAATACACAACAAAATCATCTTTCACAGAGAATACACTCAGAAAGTAAACATATGGCAAAACCACCCGGCAGAAACAATTGAACCACGTATATTCCACAACCCAAAGGACACATGCATTTATACAGACGGCTCAAAATTGGAATCAGGTGCTACAGGTTCGGCTTTTGTAGCTTTCAAAAATAATAAAAAAATAAAGACTTGGTCAGTGCCTCTAAGAAGTTGTAACAGCGTCTTCCAAGCCGAACTACTGGCTATACATAAAGCAGCGGAATGGGGCAATTCATTGTGTGAGCCATACAGCATTAGGTCGGACTGCCAATCAGCAACAGATTCATTAAGCAAACCATTCAACACCAATAACACAGTCAACAACATACACAACCTAATCAAAGATTCAAGAAACAATTTTAAAATCAGCTGGGTCAAGGCGCATGTCGGCATCCAAGGAAACGAAGAAGCCGATGTGCTAGCCAAACACGCAGCACTAAACCAGAACAATGAACGTGCATACTACCTGGAAAAACCTAATTCAAAACTAAAAGGAACACTAAAAGACTTAACAACTGAACAGTGGCAGTTCGAATGGGACTATGGGGACACAGGCAGGGAAACTTACCAGTACTTTCCAAAAGTAGACGAAAATAGATTAGTTAGCAACTACCTACTCTCACAACTTTACACAGCTCATGGAGCATTCCCAGAATACCTCCACAGATTCAAGAAGGCGCACACACCGGACTGTGATTGCGGTTCGGAGGGTACGCCTAAACACTACCTGCTACAATGCCCACTCACACAAGCAGATCATCTAGCAAACATAACAACTGAAAACGAAAAATTATGGCATAAACAATTAGCAAAAAACAGACACGTACAGAGAAAGGCAAAAATCATAATCAGGTGGCTCCAAGACAACTGCGACAACATCACGTCACTCATACAACAGAATACATAGACAAATGACCACATATACACAAAAAAAACTCGCAATCCTTTACTGCAGCCACTAATCCTTCATGTACCTGCGCGAATTTTTGTGTTACATGTTATTATATGTAAAAAAAAAATTAAAAAACTTATAAAACGGCCTAGGATTCCTATCGCCAAAAAAAATTATAAAATAGTGTATTTTGTCTTATGTCCCAGCAGTGTGCGGTAGTCGTGCGATATCAGCAGTATCCAAGGCCCGAAACAGGTGCCCCGCAGGACCTTCCTGCATGCACGTCGCAAGACATCACGGATCTGCAAGTCGCACACCTTGACATAGTAAAAAGCTTCACCCGCCTCCGGCACTGCATATCCGTCCTATATGTTATTAAAGGTAAAATGGCTTAGGTCTAAAACCCTACGGTCAACAATAAAAAATCATAAAATGTTAAAATAATGATATGTCTTATGATCACAGCAGTAAGCGGTAGTCGTGCAGTAACAGCAGTATCCACGGCCCGAAACAGGTGCCCCGCAATAATACTATTGCAAGCACGTCGAAAGACATCTCGGATCTGCAAGCTGCACATTACAACAAATCAAAAAGCTTCATCCGCCCCCGCCTAACTGCTTGTCCGTCCAGATCTAATAACATAAGATATAAATTACAAGAAAAAAAAAATCAAAGGGGAATTTACGGGGAGTGCTTGGGTTAAGTGAACTATCTGGTTAATTTTAAACAATAGCAATGTTACTAACCCATTTACCTTCCAGGATTCCCTCCCCTAGGACTTGGCTCCCGAAAATTTCAAGTTGACCTAATCGACGCAGGGACTCAAGGAACCCTGTGCGGTCCGAAGAGATTCGGGAGCACCAATCAAGTCCACTGCACCAGAACCGTACAGGTTGACCTCTAGACGCAGAGACACAAGGGACTCTGGCCGGTCCGACATCGTTCTGGAACCCCACCCTAGTTGGCTAACGCCTCTCAGGCTTTAAAGTTGACCTCAGTCACGCAGGGACTCACGGGACCCTGCGCGGTCCGAAGAGCAATGGGAAGCAACCTACTAGTCCACATACCCCGAACCGCACACGTTGACCTCATCGACGCAGAGACTCAGGGGACTCTGTGCGGTCCGGAACGTGTTCGGGGTTTTCCTTTTTCCCTTGTTTTTTTTTCTAGTGACAGTACGCCTCTTTATTAGGTGCAATTGGACTTTGTCCGCACGAGCTACCGGACCCGCTCCAATGGGACAGCCCATGGAGCACTTTTTTTTTTTTTTGGGTACGGTAGAAAGGAGGGTTCTCGTCACCATCAGCAGCGATTCGACTGCCTTGCTTTTCGGTCCTAAAATTCTCCCTTCTCTGGCACTACTTAGCATTTCGGCCTTTTTAGTTTTGGTTATTTACTTTTCTAAATTTCCCTCAAAATTGTCCCCCCTGTTGTCTGCTAAGAACATGCCACCGTTTCGGCTCAAAAATAATTTTAGCTCCAGCCCCATTTTACCTGGCACGGCGAGTGGGAGTGATGTGCGGCGCCAAACTCAGTACATTCACAAAGGCAATAAACTACGTACTCAGTCCAGCAACCGTTAGCCACAATCAGCCGACCTCGGCACTTGTCTGCGGAGATCGTCCCCACTTTGCCGGCTGAAAATTCCATCATGTACGCTAATGGCGCCTGGTGCATGTAAAATCCGTCGTGGGTGCAAAGTCCTCCAAGTTACCTGTGAATTATACCTCTGGAGGTGCCTTGCCAGGTGAAGGTCTCGTCATCTGATCAAGGCTCTAAATTACGAGACCATCTTGCGAAGCCATTTGCAGTTCTAACATCAGGATGTACCATTAATTAACAAGCGAAACAAAGTATGCTCAACGACAAGCAAATACTGCAGAAATGATGGCATGCGAAGCAAAGTTTATTGCCACTACGTGGCAATTAGGCGGTCGCCCGCCCCGATACCAGGTATCTAACTCGTTAAGCTGAGAAAACTCGGCAGGTAGGGGCCTGGTCATCGGTTAGAAAGAAAGAAAGAGACACAAACAAACCAAGCATCGGTGAATACATATACAATTTAGTTAATTTTTCAATTAATTTTAAACAATGAAATTACCCTTGAAATTATTGAAACTTTAAAAGACGATTTATCACTTGCTAACTAGGCGTAGAACATATCAGGGTGAAAAATGTCAACTCAATTTCCACGGTGTAAATTTTTACCCTGTTGGTTTCTACGCTTAGTTAGCAAGTGATAAATCATGTGTTGAATATTTAAATATGAATAAGTTTTTCTGTGAGTGTTTAAGAAGTACAACTGTTAATATCTGAAGTACTTCGTATCAGACAGAATATAAATTTATAAAATTTACACTAAAAACTTTCATTTCTTCCAATATAATTTTGTTTACTTGTTGATTTGCTTACATAATATTCCACTGAGATCTTCAAATATTTTTAACGTTGTGATACGATTGAATATAAAAATACATGTCTTTCCAGTCAAGAAATTAAAATGATAATATGTACTTTATGTTAATTATTTATTAACTTTTTTAACAAGTTTAAAAGAAAATAATTATGTTTGTTAAAATATTTAATATTCGTAGTGCGAAAAGTTCGCTATTATTGAAATTTTTTCTGTGACTGTTGAAGTTATGGTTGATTTAAAACTCTATAGAAACATATAAGAGATAAAATATAATACTCGTACATTAGGAAATCAAAATGTGTAAATGTTTGTGTTTTTTTAAACTTACTAGGTAAAAAATACAAATATACAGAATTTCAAAAGTTCTTAATTGTTGTATTTTTTTTATAAAGTACGTTATACAGGGAGACAAAGTAAATTTGAAAATTGATATAATATAAACTACATAGTCTAAACTATGAAAACATATGAACTTTGAAAATAATGAAACATTCAGATAAATCATGTCAAAAGGTCAATCAAGATTACCTTTCCGTCTGTGTATCCGTCTGTCTAACCGTGCTCTTACTCGCATATATATAGCCGTGATGTTATGAAATTTATATATGTTATTGGAGTTTCTTATTGCGTGCTTTAATTTGAAAATGAAATGTGTAGAATATGTGGTTCATCAACAGGGATACTAAAAAAATCGTTACATTATAGCTTATGCAGAAACAATCTTTCAACATACATTTTAGCGATGTTACACGTTTATAAATGCATTAAAATGTGATCTTTACATATTACTGAGGTATACTGCAAGATTCTTATTATTGAATAAGGTGTGTGTGTGTGTAAAATGTATCGTTCATTTTCATGGACACACCAGGAATTTGGATGCAAAAGAAAATTATCATATTTGTACTATTAAAATCTCGAACAATAATTGTTGAAAGTGCTTTTCAGTTGTCGTAAGATTTTATAAACTGTATTCAAATATTGCTTGGTATTTATGAATTAGATAAAATAATGTGTTAAAGTTTTCAACAAGATCTTTTTATTGACTGAGATTTCTGAATCGAAACTTTCAATTGCGTGCTGTGCGTTTAACTGTACTAACTTTTATCGTACTATGTAGTATACAAACATATCCACAAATGATATACTGGACTGCAAATAAATCGTATATTTTCGCAACTATTCATAGTAAAAGCATAAATAAAGTTTACAAATAAGTTATGTTTACGCGTTTTACAAATCCTTCAGTTGTACATCATATATTATCTTTGTTAATTTTTGTTGGAGTATTGTGAATATATCCGAAATTTTATCATGAAATATACTGTACGTGTGATTTTCTATTCATATTTTAGACTATAAACAGTACAAAGATTGGGAAAAAAATTAATTCAATATATCAACAACGTTTTTTCGGCAAGTCTCGTCTCTTTTTTTTAACTATGAGATGGTGGTTATTAAATAAATAAAAATTGTTATTAATATGTAATTATTATGTTAACTTTTGAATGCTGCTTCGCATACCAAGTGTCTAGCTTTAGAAGGTATTCTTGTTAGAGCTCCTGTAATAATTATAAACGTACAAATGTTAAATGAAAATATTCCCACTTTGGACAGGCTTATAATAGTACGCTTGTTTATTATTATTCAATTAATTATGCTCATATTTATTAACTATTTGTAAAAAATAGTTGTTATTCTCGGTAGAGAATTGGAAAATCTAAAGTATATCTGAATCGTTTTATTGGTTGAATTCCTGCAACTTATTTTATTTTAGTCGTTTTCTGATTGGCCCAAGTTTAATGTCCAAAAATGGAATACTTCTGTTTTATATTTTATTCGTTTTCTCGTTGATTTAAGTTTAATGTCCAAAAATGGAACACTTCTGTTTTATATTTTATTCGTTTCCTGATTGGTCCAAGTTTAATGTCCAAAAATGGAATATTTTTGTTTCCACTATAACAAAAAGAGTAATAAAAACTTAAAAAAAATAATAATTTTAAAACAAATTGTGATAGAGGTTTCAAACAAATTTGAATAAAAAGTGCACATTTTCTCTAAGCAGCGGTGTAAAATTTTTAAATGGAAGATATTTGGAAGTTTAAAAATTTGCTATTCCGAAAATTGTAAAACTGAAATTTCATTTAAAATTTCTTGTGATGGGTCTGGGAATATTAATGTTTAATCGATGTAGTACGTAATATGAGGCGTTCAAAAGTCAGTCTGATTAAATCCAACAAATAAAAATGCACATTTTAAACCGTTAAAGTATTCTATATTTAATCTACTCTTGTTTGTTTATCATTGGTCTAGGAACATTAATGTTTATTGCACGGCGTAATATATGTTTCGTTATAATCATCTTAAAAATCATGTTTATTATTATTATTAATTTAAATATAGAATTTATTTATAAGTCTCTAAAATCTGAGTCTATTGAAATATCATTTTCCAAAAAGTCGTCTAAAATTGTTGAAATATTTGACATTTCTTACAAAGACCCTAGATGAAATAAAACAGGAACACTTATATAATTACCACAGAAGCATGTGATTTAGTCAGGATAAGTTTTATAATATATTCAAAGAATTCAAAAAATAAAATAAGCAATGTTTCTTTCTTTTTTAAAATAAAATTTTGGTGTTTTTATTGCGTATAAAAACACATTACTACCTAACACCATTTATTAGCAATAAAATAACAGTCTATAAAATGCAAAGAATACTCACGTGCTAAATAAAATGAAGAAAAAATATCTTAGAAGACGTAAAAGGAAAATATCACCTTTAAACTATGCCGCAAGTGCTAAATATAAATTTGGAATAAGCATCGTCTTTTTTCTTCTACTGAATTATTTGCACAATAATAATTTTATTATTTTTTTAATATACTTACTTGTCATATAAGTTAGATAGTAAAAATATTTTTTGATTGCATTTTTAGCTCTACAGAACTGAAAAAATGGCCAACAGTTCTGTGTTATTTTATTAGCAAGAATTACATTTAGAATATTAACGGTTGTATACAATGTGTGCTAATATTGAATTAGTAAATGGCAATTACGAATTGTGCATCGAATTGGAGTTCCTGGAAATCCTAAAATTACCCAAAGATGTTGACAATAAAGTTTAAACATCTTATAAAATTGTAAATGTGTGATAAGTAACAGATATATTGAATATTGCTTCCCTTTAAAAAAATGTAAAACAAATATAAAAAAAGAATCCTGATTATTCAGAGGTTCCAGTTTTATATTTAATTTTCTGTTTCTCATATCATGATAACAAGACAAAAAACACTTTATTACATCAATAGTGAATATTTCCGAATCATAAAAAAGGAAGAATACGCATTGCATGTGAAACAGATAATTTTATACGGCACATTGCATTTGCTGCTTAATCGGCAGTGTTATTTAATCTTCTATGTATTAAAATTCTGTAAAGCCATTTTAGGATAACTCTAATTTTGTGTACATGAGATTTTAAAAAGTTTTTTGATGGTAGTAGCAAACAAGTAGAATAGTTTTCTGAAGGTAAATGCATGTAACGTACTGCACAAAAAAGTATGCAAGCATGTACATGCTAATGAAAGTGCAGGACTTACTCAGTCCAGAGTTTTTACGCTAAAATAAATCTCAAAATCTTGGTAGCACTAAAAGTAAAAATGCAATCGTGCCAGATTAGGATATAATCACAATTTAGACATAGATTTCGGTGTCTTTTTTAAAAATCAAAACACAACTAAAGCCCTCATCTGCATCAAACTAAAAAATTGAAGTTTGCGACTAGCCCGTCAGTAGTCGCGCGTCGGTCTTTTCGCCGCCCGTATAACTTATTTTATCCTAACTTGTATCACATAATGAATACAACGGAGATCTACCATGTAGCTGACTATGAAGATTTCTTGACCACCTTAGTGAAGTAACAGGACACCTCTGTTTTTCTTTCAGGTACATTTTTAGAAACAAAGTTGAAATTGGCGAAAAAGTCTACGTAAAAATCCTTAATGTCAGTACATTTTTACTTTTTCCAATTACTCCAAATCTCATGAATAAAATACAAAATTTAAGAAAACTGCAAATATATATCTTCGTTGTAATGTTATTTTCGTATATTAGGTGAAAAATATTTCTTATTTTACATATTTGGTATGAGGGGGGCCAGCAACGAAAAGACCGAGCGCGACTAATGAGGTTGTGAAAAAAGTCGCGACTACTCGCGGGCTAGTGGATACTTGCACATACGATAACTATCGTATGTTGTATAGGTTAGTCGATGATCACATCATTCAATCAGTAAAAATTTTATCGCTGCGCTTTTGGTTCGATGTAATATGTGTGATGGTAAATATGAGAAAAATCACAGTAAAATAACATTAAACCTCAAAAATTCAAAATGTTTCGTGGTGCAGTTTGTGGTGAACAAAAACAAATATCGTTAACTTGCTGAGACACACAAAAAATAGCTGCAGAAGTAAATGAACAATCACTGAACCAGTTAAGACTACGAGCAATAATTACTAGATGAGCATTTTCTGTTGTGGTATGCGTTTTTAAATTTAACTTAAGAAAAATATTATTTGGTGTGTATAAAATCTATAGATTATACTCAGGACTGTGAAAAATGTTATCAACATTCGTGTTTTGGCAGAAATTGCTGAATGGAAATTTTCAGCAGTGCTATGTGTTTAACTAAAATATCATTTAGTAAACTATATAATCAGAGCTGTCAAATCTCCAACTTTCTGCATACCATTATGTTAATATGGATGCATATTTTTATATGTATTATATGTTTTTTTTATTTAAATAGGATATTTGAGGGATTTAAAAGAACATAATTTTCTCTGAGATAATAACAGTGTTCGAAAGGTCGGGGACTCGATATCTCTGGATAATATACATAAATATCTATAGATCATATGTAGATTTGCACAAAAATATCGCATATTTTACCGAAAATTTATAAAAATAGCATAAATTGAATTTTTAAAATCATTAAGTGGTTTGAAAATTGTTGCTATAGTTATTATCTTTCAATTAAGTAGTCAATGAATTTTTTTACAGAACTCTCAATTTGTAAGAAAATATTTCATATTCAATACCGTTAGCCATATATTTCGTTCTTGTTTGTTAATACTTTTCTTGTTTTCCAAAAACTACTATATTTAGCTCATTCAAACAAAAATATATTATCAAAATCAAAGCAGTTGTTCCAATTCAACACATTTACATTAATTAAATTGAATGTAGTCATTTATTACTGGATATTTCATATCATGAAGTTATAGTGTACTCGGTATATCAGCATCCCATAGGGCCACCCTTGGATACCATGACTGCTGCAACTCTTCTACACTGTTAAAAATTTTACCCTAGTTTGAACCAAATTTTGGTGCTATTATTTGGTTATTATCTTTCAATTAAGTAGTCAATGAATTTTTTTACAGAACTCTCAATTTGTTAGAAAATATTTCATATTCAATACCGTTAGCCATATATTTCGTTCTTGTTTGTTAATACTTTTCTTGTTTTCCAAAAACTACTATATTTAGCTCATTCAAACAAAAATATATTATCAAAATCAAAGCAGTTGTTCCAATTCAACACATTTACATTAATTAAATTGAATGTAGTCATTTATTACTGGATATTTCATATCATGAAGTTATAGTGTACTCGGTATATCAGCATCCCATAGGGCCACCCTTGGACACCATGACTGCTGCAACTCTTCTACACTGTTAAAAATTTTACCCTAGTTTGAACCAAATTTTGGTGCTCAATAGCTAAAAGATAGCTGTAAGCTGTTCAAGCGAAACCTTGAACCGATATTTGAAGCTAGTGTCGAAGCATAGTTAAAATAGTTAGAACGAGGTTGAAATAGGAAGCTTCAAATGTTGCTCCGAGATTTCCACATCTTATGGTGGCAGCTTCTGAACACCAAAATTTGGTTCAAACTAGATGAAAATTTTTAACAGTGTGAAAACTCTTTTTACAAATTTACGTTACGTTTCTTCCCCATTCAGTCTTTAGCTGCAGCAATCACTTCAGTAGTGTTCTTTGGAAGTGTGAAACTGGCTCTCAATAAATCTCAATCACTTTTTTGTTACACTTTAAAATAATGGATAAATTTTAACTTTTAATAATATAAAACTAACTTTTTAACCACTTAAACGTCGCGTCCGAAACATTCACGGGCTGCAAGCTTCATGGGTTTTATTCCGAATTGTTTGATTCCTACCAGTTTTTTTTTTTAAATAGTGCAATTGTTTTTATTCTGGTATCATGTTACTTATTAAATAAGATGAATATTTTTTTTTTCAAAAAAGTGGTGGCAGTAATGAATTTTAATTTTTTAAACCGTATTTTAATGCGACCATTAAGGGGCAATTACACGATTTAAATTTATTTCGTAAATAACAAATAAATAGTTTTATTTTCCTGCGACGCATATATTTCATTGCATAGAATATTTTTAATTACAAAATTGTTTAGTAAATAAAAATACATAGAACAAAAGTATTAAGAGTATATATTATAGTTATAGTTTTGAACAAAATAATAATTGCAATTGCAGAGATGTCAAAGAGATTTAATATTTACTTAATACCATAACAAGTAAAAAATCTATTTATAATTTATAAATTTAATTCTGCTCCTTCTTTACATAAACGTTAAACAATAACTAAAAGTAAACAACATTATTTTCCAAAAGATAAAATACAAATGAAAAATGTTATCATATATATTATAAAGCAGAAGTTCTGAAACTTCCAAACGAGTGTTTTCAAAAACTACCCGATGGATCTTTTTGCAGATTATATCATTCGATAGGAAATATTTTTGCGGATGTTTATGATACAAATATACAGGGATAACTCTGATTTTTTGTACTAAATTTCGTATTTTTCGGTTATTTTTGACGGAAGGGTTGCAACAACTAATTTTTTGGCGATAATTATATTTCAAAAAAGAAATGAAATGCATTCTCTAATCGAAAATAATATAAACATTTCGAAAAAAACCCTGTTAATTCATTGATTTAAAATAAATAATCATAAAAAGAAAAAAATCCGTTTAATGCAAAATAATATTATGAAGGAAAAATATTTATCTTTAACAAAAAAAAAGAATATTTATAATATTTAAAAAGTAACTCAATGTGAAAGAAAGTTTTGAAGTGACACAATATTTGGCTATTTATTTCTTTCGAGCTAGATTAAAAGAAAACAACATCTCAAAAATTTCATTAGGTAAAACATAAGTATTTTTTTTCTTTCTTTATTTTAAAATATTTTTAAAATTTTTATACTCGCAGAATTAATTTTTTAAAAAAAGGCTCTAATTGTTATTTGAATGTTGTTTGTTCAATTGGGTGTTTCAATCTACTTTTGTCGCCAATCAATGCGATTCTAAAAAAAAAAAAAAAAAAAAAAAAAGACGGAGCGTTGTTCGCAAGAACTATTTTCTCTCTCTCTCTCTTTTAATGAGTGAGAGCATTTTTAGGAAAAAATTTTACTTTTAACTTAAATACATATATAGCAGTTAATACCACAAAAATGAATAATATTTAAATTTTAGGGTAAATGTCTTTCCACATACATAGATAATGTAAAATAATTTAACTGCAACTTTAAAAAAATTTTTTGGCTTAGATATCTCATACGCACTACATTGGTGCGATTTGTCTCTTACGCCAAAGTGTCATTATTTTGCTTGATATGGGAACCCGGATGTTATTGTCTATTTATTAATAAATTGTCTATTTACATTTTTTTTCTTTTTTTCCTGTTATATGAACTATTTTAATCTAGGCACATTTGTCATACATGCGCCACATTTGGCGACTGCAATAAAATGGCGATTTTATGCCTCACTTGGTAACCTGGCTGTTGTTTATTTATCAATAAATTTTTACTTTATTTTATTTTATTTTATTTTTTAAAGCATATAAATAGTTTTGTTTTATAATTATTAACTAAACTTTTTAAAATTTATTGTTATTTTCTATTTAAAATAACAGAAAATAATTGTAAACTATATATGTAACTGGTATTTGAAAACAAAATTTTCTTCAAATCGGCATCAGAAGAAAAAAACGCGCCAATGTGGTGCGTATATGTCATGTTTACATTTTTTTCATTATACTACAGTATTTAAACATGCGGTATAAATAACGATTATTGTTTTTTCCAAACATGTTTAGCACACATATTATATACACATTGAGGTATCTGACTGTCGCCAAAACGGTGTTATTTTGCCTGATATGGTAACCCAGCAATAGTTGTTTCTGTATTAATAAATTGCTTATTTACTTTCAATTTCTTTTTAGAAATTCTATAAATTGTTTTGTGCTATAGTAACTTTTTTTATTTATTAATATTTTCTTTTTAAAATAACGAAAATAATTTTTAAAAATGCACATTTCTTCGCTATTCTAAAACGAGCATTTTGCCGCATTGGTATTGGAAGGAAATCTTGCAAATCCGGGTTTGTGCCGGAGTTTTTTGTGAAATATGATATTTTCAAATGTAAATTGAGTGCTACTTGATTAATACGTCGGCCAGTTTCGCCAAACTATTCAAATTTACATAAATTCATTATAAATAACGAAAGAACAATAAACATAAATAAAAAATACAAATTAAAAGTCGAATTAAAAAGCACTTATGACGTAAAAAAATATGTGTATCACGTGTAATATTAATTGCTATCATACTTACGATCATCGATTATTTACATTTATTCCTATAATCTATTAATTTTTTTCTCGACAGAATATTCAAGTAGTACCGTAAATTGTACAAACTCCAGTTAATATTACAAAAATAGAGCTAAATAACTAAATTTAGGTGCAAATGCACACACCCATGTTGTAAGAAAGAGGCACAAATGTCATATATGCACCACGTTGGGGTGATACATTTCTGGCGCCACTTTAACGGAAACTTAGTTTTCAAATGACAGATACATTTCTATTTTCTATTTTACTTTTCTATGTATACAGCATAACATTTTGTATCGTTTTAAAATGCAAATGAAAGTAAATAAATAGTTCATTAATAATTTAAAAGCAAAGCTGGATTACCATAAGAGGCATAAAATGTTTATTTTGTTTCAATCACGCCAACGTGATGCGTATATGACATCTGTATCAAAAAATGAATTTCACACATTCAAAAAATATTCACCTAATTTTTCTAAGGAAAATTTATTTATCTTTATTTATTCTGCTGCATTCCAAAAACGGAACACTGTAATAGATTTGTCAAGAGCAGATGTACGTTGCGAAATATAATATAATATTGATAGAGATGTATTAAGGTTTCCACAGTTACCCATATCCTCAAGTTGAGAGGTTTAGAGTTCAAAAATTATCAAATGAAAATGAATCACTTGAAAATTGTTTAAATTCAATGGTCAATCTCTGCAATCATAATGCTCGCTATTTTAGAAGCATGGTGAATAGACAATATTTAAATTGCTCTTTTCATAATTGCCTCATTTATCTATCAAACTCTACAATAAATGGTCAACTGAAATGTTTTTTTTTTCTTAAAAGCCCGAATTTTATCGAATGCACAAGCTCATACAACAACATAATATTTTATTATAATTTTAATATATTTTGGCGTCAACGGACCTTGTTTCCATTGTTGTTGTTTTTATTTTTGGCTCAGTTTTGTTTTTTCTAGCTCGCTGATTTTTGCACTGATGAAGAATCTCGACAGTAGATTCGAAACAGCTGTTTGCTAACTTTTAATGCATTTTTGGTGCATTTATAATCGTTGGTTTTCTATCTTTCAATACAATGGCGTTTTGTATGATTTTCAGAAATGTGAAAGAGCATTCGAGGTGAAGTTGCTTTAAAAAACACAATCATATTCAATATTTTGTTTGATTCATGTTTTGTTTTGAAAAATAGACCAGCGCAGCGGGCTTAGCCTGCTAGTTATAAATAAAACATTTTTAATATATTGCATTTTTTATCCATTTTTTTATTAGTTCAAAATTTCGAAATTCTAGATTAGTGGATAGTTTTCATATTAATGAAACTTTGATTACTTAGTCACAAGTTGAACTTGTGTTTTTGCAATAGATGAATAAATTACTTTTTCAGCACGATCCTCCACCCTACCCCACCGCCCCTTCCAAACAACAACAAAAAATAATCAAGCGTGTTTTTACTGATTATGCTAAATTGATTTCATGGATATAAACACATAAATTGTTTTTATAGGAAAACAAATTCATTTTTGAGGAATAAATAAGAGCTTTTTTATAACACATATAATGTTTTTTTCAATAAAAATATTTAAAATATCTATGAAAAGTATTAGAACTGATAAAAAATAAATATAAATAAAATAAGCAACGTAAAAAAATGCTTTAATAAACAATAAAGCTTTAAAAAAGTTTTTTTTATCAGTTACAAAACAATTAAAAAAACACATTCTTGATGAGTGTGCTGTTTCATTTATTTGAGATATTTGAGTTAAGTTTTAAATTTTTTAGAAATTTCTTAAAAATCGAATTTATTTACTCCAGGTAAAATTGTAAAGTTTAAATTTTCCGCATGTTTGAATAAAAAATAAATACTATAAATATGTATATACATCAGCTTAACTTCTGTATGAGGGGCGAACAGTTTAGCTTTTATGCATTGGCAAAAAGTATGCAAATGTTTTAAAGTATATAAATGCAAGACTGTTAATATCGCTATTTAATACAAGAAAGTCACAAATTTTACTTAAGTTTTGTGAAAATATTTTACATCAGGATTTTTATTTTAAAATGTTTAACTTTCTTATTTTCAGGAAAATACGAGTGAATTGTTTTGAAAAAAAAATATTTTTTTCATATTGGCTTAGTTTTATTTTTTTCTAAATCCATTTGTATACGGTTATTTTTCGAATCTTTAGGAAAATTTGTAAAATTACAAAGAAAGATATGACTTGGACCTCATTCACATTTAGTTTATGCTATAATTTGAAACTTTAATTTTTTTTTTTATTCTACTCGCACCAATACATTTTATAAATACATTTTGTAGTATCCACATATTGTTAAGGTACATGTAATAACTGTTTCGTTAATAAAGAAAATTGCTGTTAATAGAATAAAATTCGTGTAAGAGATTGCTTGTCCGGAAACCATAAAAAAAGATACACAAAACCGATAACGATTAAATTATTACCTCATTTATTATAGGATATTTAATTTTATCCAATTTTATCCATATATTTTATTATATGCGCTTGGTAAAATTATACTATAACTTAACAAAAGTTAAGAGTTTCTCTGTATTTTTTTTTTTTTTTTGGCGCTATGTTTACCCGAAAAATCTTTTTTTTTTTCAGGTAAAAATCCCACTACACCCTGAAGTGATCGAGCTATCTTGTTAACCCTTTCCGGCACACTGTGCCCGGTCTGGGATACCTGATTTTAATTCCAAACTTACAAATGGCACCAATAATGTTTTAGTAACATTTTACTTCTACAATAAAGTTTAAATTGAGAAATTCAAAGTATCTAAAATATTCGTTTGTGAATTCCGGTGTCAGTCGATAATTTCTCATTTTACTTCAGATTTTGCCCGTGCCGGAAAGGGTTAAACACACTTTTGGTAGTAGAATATAAATAAAAATTTATATGCGTCAGACAGGCTTAAAATATTTTGATTAGTGTCGGAAAATAAATTGAAAAACTACAATTAAATAGTTAAAGTGCAAAGTCTTATTTGCTTAAAAAAAACTATCTTCCATAACTCGAATATAATGCAATGGATATGGATTCCAAATTTCATCAAAATTGCTCAGATGGTTTCCGAGGAACTGGATCTTAAATATCGCATATTTCTCTTACAATTAAACACAGTCCTGACTTCCCTTAACATTTTTCGTCTTTAAAAATATTTTATAAAAAAAATTGTAGTTCAGATGAAAATGTATTGAGATGGTAGGGGTCAAAAGGACCCATCACTGCCATTCTAATATTAAAAAGTTTCAGAATTAAAAAGTTATTTCTAAGTTTAAGCTGCATTTTTATCTCTATTATTATTCTTAAAGATGCATGATAAAATAAAAATTTTGAAATTATAAGGCCTGTAAATAATCTTATAAAACTATTGTCTTTTTAAAAATAAATTATGCTTTAATAAAATTATTTTATTATCGTCATCAAAATTTACATGCTGATTAAAAAAGTTCATTAACAAAATTCACTCTGTTCAACCAACCATTCCTTACATCGGTAGTACACACTCTTTCTTTATTTTGGAATAAAATATAACAAAAAATTCAATAAAACTTTTTACTGCAATGTAAAATAAATAAATAAATACTTACAAAACTGAACTTTCATTTTTACATCATTTAAATGAGCTTATATTACATTTCCAAATTTAGAAAGATATGAAAAACGAGATCTTCAGATTTATATTTTATATTAAATTTCAAATGAGATATTTGAATTCCGATTTTCATCCCAAATAAACATATGAAATAACAGAATGTGAAAATACATTTCTTTAGTAATACGCTGTTATTCTATGCATAATTTAAATATTTTATTAGAAAGATAAACGGAAAGTTGGGTTGAAAATCCCAGATGTTCGTATTTATAATACTTAAATTAACATATACTAACATATAATGCATATCAGTAACTTACAACTGAAAGAGTATTTTTACAAAAAAGTAGTAACATGTCCGTACAATCGCTAACCAAACCAAATATAACCAAATAACGATTGTAATCAAATTATATTTCATATTAAAATTTTGACAAATGTATTAAAAACAGATTAATGAATTATGATGTAATTTTTTACTTCAGTAAAATACTTTGATTAGTTTGGTAAAATTATAAAATGAATTATTATGTATTTATAATATTCATTTGTTTACCAATATTTAGAATTCCAGGTTTGCAAATATGTAACTTTATTTTTATTATAAAAACTTTTTGAGCTGTAATAGTTCATGTAACAATATTTCTCAATATTTTTTAGATTGAAAGTTCTGAGACGATTCTTGAAAATTATGATAATAATTTATGGACGCACTGAATATTTAATATTGTTAATTGCCAAAATAGTTTCTAATGTATGATGTCTAGTGTGTAATGTCTGATGTATAATGTCTAATGATATTGCTTTTCATTAAAGTAAAATGAAAATTATATATGACTTAATTCAGATAAACATCATAATTTAACAAGCAGTTTCTTACACATCAAATTATATGTCAATTCACCAGATTTTAAAAATGACATTTAATTATGTTGCTTATTTCGAGATAAAAATGTTGTCTATTTTACAGATATATTTTGAAATTATGCTGTTATTATCCATGCTAATCTAAGATAACTAAATTAATGATTCAATATAATATGCAAAAACATAGATTGCAATATTATATCTATAATAGGATTTAAAAAATAAAACACAAAAAAGTAAAAGTTTTATTATTATTTTCTAAATCAAAACCTATAATACGTGGGTTGCTCAACAATTACTGTCCCTGGTGTGTAGAAAATATTTGTATTGCGATGGTTGTTCTGGAATATTGAAGTTTTATGTCTTTTATTCCAATTTGATTAAATCTTAGAACCGTAGTCACTATATTAAATATTTTGTGGTGGAAGTGGAGGAATTTTAAAGACATATCTATAAAGGGTATTTTTAGAGATTGAATGAGGATGTAAGTTTGGTTTGGAGCTTATGGGGCTAGATTTGTGATAGTGGGTGAGACATGGCTACATCGTTATGATTCCGAGTCCAAACAAAAATAATCCCTCATCATCCACTGTCACAAATCTAGCCATATAAACCTCAAACCAGCCTCCCTCCTCATGGGGGCATTAAACGATAAAAAGACAATTTCATATTTTTATAGAAAAAATAACATTAATTATTAATATTATTTCAATAGTTGAAATATTACAATAGATAAAATTTTTAATTACGCGGTTTTATTGCATAGTTGTTAAATTTTTCCTTTATTAAGAAATCTTAATTTTGTTATGATATTTAGCCAAAAAACCTGACTAATACAAAATTATTGTAAATGATAATAGTATATTTAGCAGAACTAGCCGAATCATTTTTTTCACACTTATAAGTGAAATCACAAATTTTACTCTCCTTCCAAGACGGGCATCTACAGTAATGTTAATATAGTAGCTACGGTACTAAAATCTAGCATATAAGCATCTAAGACATTAGGCTTCATTATTCCACATCAATCATCGCAGTGAAAATATTTTATATTATATAAGGACAATAATTATTAAACCGCCCACTTATAAATACTTTTACGATTTTTTTTTTCAATTTGCAAAATATTGCTGTTCATGGTCTAAACTGGTCACGATATGCATTATATTAACATGTTAAGATTAATAGGTAAAACTTCATAAACCACCCTCATAATTGAAAAAAAAATGTTGCTAATATGTGCTCCTAACTTCATTTTGAAAATATCAATGATTTATTAAGTCAAATATTTATGTCCATAATGCGAAATAGTATAATGCTTTTAAAAATTTGTGCGGAAATACAATTATCTACATTTTAATCTCAAAATCAGAAATTCCAAAGCATTGGAAGTTCTTAAGACTGCAAGTTTGAAAATTTAAAGAATATAATGAATTCAAAGTACCAAGAGTTCGCTTTTCAAACACGCAAAAAGAGAATTTGTAGCTCCAAGAGGACTTTCTGCTCCCGCAACATCGTGCCACAGAAAGCAAATTCAAACGGTAAATTTTGTAAGAAGTGAATGAAAATGTACATGCGCCACCGGTAATAAAAAAAATTCCCATCGCCAACTGAAATGAAACAATACTGATCCGAACTGCTATAAACAATAATATGTTGAATCTGTTTATTTATTTTATAAAGAACACCGTTTATAATACTATTTCAACCACTGTCCAATAACACCTTTCAAAGTTTTGATTTCTACATATTTTGATTCTGATTTAAAAACTAATAAGCATTTAAACAACTCTTCAGTGTATTTAAAATGATACGAAATTGTTTTGATCTAAAATTTATAAGTAAAACAGACATTATAAGTCAAAATATATTGAAAGGTGTCATTTGAAATCGGTAAAAATAGTGTTGATGATAGAATTTTTCATATTTAAAAAGGACTTTATGGAATTTTTGATATTTTGGTTAACCCGATTTTCGTATAACCGGAATTCGGATAATAGGGGTTCAACTGTATTAATAGTGAAAACTAATAATTCCTATAAAATTTGTTTGAAAGTTTAGCAATTTATGCATTTCTAATTTTTGTGTGTTATTTTTAACATCTGAGTCGACTGCACTTCTGAAATTCTCCTATTTTAGAGAATTTCCTATTTTTCTAGAGAATTCTCCTATTTTAGAACCTTTAAAACATTCTGTCATACCTATTACAAATTTTGATCTTTAAATAGCTTAAAAGAAAAATCGATATTCCAGGTTCGAAAAACATAATTTTCCAAAACATAAATTTTATTCAATTAAACGACTTTTTAAATCGAATTATCATTCATTATTTTCTTTTTTATTCTTATTGATATATATTTCGAGATTAAAAAAAAAAATTGTTTAAGAAATATGTTTGGAAAAGCTCTAAAAAAAAATAAAATTAACTTCTAATTTTCTTATTAATAAAGTATAGTTTGTTTAGAGAATGTAAAATTCACTTCGCATTTAAAAGTAATTCAGCTGATAAATGCAAATATTAAAGTGATTACATTTATCGGTATAAATACAATATAGAATATTTTTAAATTTTTATTTTGGGGAGTTGAAAAATACACAATTTTCTGTTAAGCATTTAGAATGTTTCACCAAACTCTATTTTTCGTTTCAAAGGCATTTTTAAGGGGATGATGGACGTTTAAAATTTATTTTATTCATTTTTATCATAGCAGTATGAAATTTTGTGCCTATATACATTTCACCAACAGCATATAGAATACCTTCAAAAAATTTCCACCCTTATTAACATTTTTAATTTTTTTGCAAAAATTTAAATTTTTAAACCAAATTTTAAAATGCTCCTCCTGTCTTAATTTTTGAAATATTTTCTTGCTTTTGCATTTTTATCACTTAAAACTATATTATAAACAAATTTGTGTAAGATTTTTTTTTAAATCTCTTGAATAGTTAATATTTAACAGATTTTTTTTCTAAATTCCTTATTGATTTTTATCAGAATTTTGCCTTTTAATAAGTAAAAAATAAGATTTGACTATATTATGAAGACGAATTTTAAAAAGCTTACAAAATTTCTTTTTAAATAATATCAGGACACTTCCTTATCAATTTTATAAATATTGATAAAAAATTAAGACGCCAGGAGCAATTCAAAAATCTAAAAACGCTGAAAAATTAGTTTTGAGAAAAACAGATTTAAAGTATATAAATACATTTATATTTTTTATTTACTCCTTAAAATCTTCATAAATGATATTTTAATAAGAAAAAACTGTTTAGGTACTATTATACCCCAGAAATAGACCTTTTTTCTGACGTTTTTTCTATGGATGATTTAGCTCAAATAAAGGTCCACTGTCCCCTTAAATAACATAATGACTTTATTCACAAGAAAAGATTGTTAGATAAAAGTGTAACTATTGAAGAACCATTAGAGGAATGAACTAAATGTCACTTTAATATGTAACTAAACATGCCTTAAAAAGAAAAATCACATTAAGGATTGACTAAATAAAATTTTATCTTCAAAAGATTAAATTATTTAACATTTGAAATACATTTCTCTGAACTGGACAAAGAAAAGAATATTTTTAAATATTCACTTGTCATGACCCCATTAAGGCCGCTATGAAATTAAGACGCCATTTTCTGATATAGAATCTAAAAAATACCTTTATTTAAAAAAAAATCGGCCATTGACTTCATATAGTTTCTTCCTCAGTTTGACATAAAACAAAATGAATAAGCGAGAGAATTAACATTTATACATTCTAAAAAATCTGTAAAATTATTAATGTTTTCCTGAAAATTAGGATTCCTAGAGCTTTTTATGTAACGGCTAAAAGCAAAGATTCAAATAACAGATCCAAATTTAAACTGAAAATCATGAAATCTCTAATGTGACTAAGAATTCTCTAGGAAACTAGGATTACTAAAGATTTTCATGTAACTGCAACACAGGTTATAGATAAAAATTCGGTCAGATAACTATAATTTTCGTACATTCGTTTGTACAGTTACAGATTTCTGTAAATTTATTAAAAATAGTTTTATTAAAAATATTTATTAAAAATAGCAAATTTATTAAAAATAGTTTACAACTTTTTTTGCACAGTGTACAGATAAAATGTTAGTAAGCATACAGATTTCGGCAATTTTACATCTGTAGGATTACACATTATTTTATTACTATTTTTCTACAGTGTACAAAATTAGAAATATGCTTAATTCAATTAATACAATTAATACATATTACAATATATACATATATACATAATTAAGGCATTGTAATATATATACATATAATCAATAATAAATATGTGTAATCAATACAATTAACGTATATAAGAATCAATACAATTAACGTACATAAGAATCTTCGATATTTTGTCGAGAGAAAGCAGATGCTGAAATGACAGCTGGAGACGTTTCCTAAATATAAATTTAAATTTTCACAATTACTTAGTTAACAATGCTTGATTATAAAATGTAACATTTTTTTAAATTCAAACTATGAATAGATCTTACAAACGCAGATACTCCAAGTACAATCCACGTGGGGAAAAATGCCTTCTCTAAGTTATTCAAGAAGAAATGAAGTATCTTTTGAGGCAGAACTCGACACAGATCCTTCAACAAAAGATTTTCATACGTTAAAGAGAATTGAGCCAAATCGGATGACACATGCATTCGCTTCGCCTTAGATACTTTAGAGATTGAGCGACGTACTTAATTCCCATAAAATAACAGAAAAGAAACCCGTAGTAGTAGAGTCAATGAGAATCTTATATACCTTGGAAAATTAAAGTAATACAGTAATACAGAAATGAGGGTTTTTTATTGCGCCCCATAAGCAAAATGCTTGACTTCCCTTTCACATAAAAAATACCAGAGAAGCTTTATAAGAGCTTCAATTGTCCACTACAAATTTTGATAAAAATAGCGTTTAATTCAGAAACTTTTCTCTGTGGGTGACTTTTGTGGTTCCGCAAAACATTACAGGGCTCCGGAGGGGAGAAAATTTCACTTTTTGACCATAGAAAACACAAATTCTCTATTACTCCGAGAGGGGGGGGGCATTTCATTGTTTTTTGGGAGTATGTTCCCCCGGAATACCCTTGAAATCAACACAGTATAATAATCTTCATAAATGAAAATAAAAATATCAGTCAAGTTTGCCAGCAAGTATAATGAAGTTTCTCTAGAAAATTCAGGTTCGCAAGAAACTAAAACAATTCTTAAAACTACATTGTGTTTCATAAATATAAGAGATATTTTTCTGTTAAACGAGGACTCATTATCTTGACGAAAAAAAAATATTTTAACTCATACAGTTAATATGCAATGTTCTTATTTTAAAAATACAAAAAAAAATTAAATGTATTATTTTTTTTAAATTAATACATTTTGAATTTTTTTTATTGTATTCTGTAAAACATTTTAATTCTGGAAGTTGTATTAATTAAAAAAATCACGAAATGGTAAGCCACAGGTTATTTAAATTTTGCAATTGGAAAATATCTTGGAAACGTATGGTAACTGCGAAGTATAAATGTGTCTTTTAAATTCCAAAACATATATTTTTCATACGATTGAAAAAATGGACTTTTATGACAAAATAACAGCAATACCTTCAGATTAAAAGGAATATTAAATGGAATTCAATATCAGATATAATATTTAATTTTCGTTCAAATCATATCAGACGTTAATGAAAGGACATAACATAGTTTTATTACATTTTAGTTAATAAAAATCGATAAATAACTTTTCGTGAAAAAGAAAACTAGAATTTAATTTAAAAAATCAATCAAGTTGTCATATAATTGATATTGTGAATAATACTTGTGAAAGTAATTGGAAATTTTAATCTAATTTCTTATTTTACCAAAATCAAAGAATATGATTCATTTTTCATTTTAAAACCAAAAAAATGGAAAACACGCTGCTCATTTTAGATTTTCATTTCAAATGAATTTTAATTTATTTATTTATATATTTTTTTTATTATACGTGTAATTTTTAAATATATCAGTGACTGTCTGTCAAAGAAAAATAATTAGACGGAATCTTTCTTGTTGCAAAAAAAATTATTCATAATTAAAACTAGTTGGATGTGTCAATCCCAAAACTTTCTTCTATCTCATAAGTACATTTTAATATTAAAAAAAAAAAAAAAAAAAAAAAAAAACGCGGTGACCCCAAAGTTACCCACTATCGAATTTCCTCGAACATTTGACCTAGCCTAATGAGATTCTGGTATCCGAAAAGCTTAAAATGCAAAATTTAATTAATATTCTGAGAAAATGAGCTTAGTAGTGCCTCATGTTGGGTAATTTATACTGAAACCTAATAAGCATCTATTTATGTCAAGACCTAACAGAATCTGAAATTTGATGGAATTTCGTCCATTAGTTCTTGAGATATAGCTATAACAAAAAAATTCCAAAACGTAGCACAGCAACACCATATCTTGGTCAATTTATGCCAAAACGCAAAAAAGCGTCTAACTATATTATGGTGTAAAAGAAGCTGAAGTTTGATGAAATTCTGTGCATTAGTTCTTGAGATATAGCTAGTTTTAAAAAAACCGTGTAAAATATATCACAGCAGCACCATCAGTTGAAGGATTTATAACAAAACGTAATCATCGTGTAATTATGTTATATGTCATTTTGTAACCAAATCTGAAGTTTGGTGAAATTCTGTACGTTGGTTGTTGAGATATAGCTACCGGAAAAATCGTGCAAAATGCAGCATACCTGCACCACCTGTTGCAAGGTTAATACCAAAATGTAATCAGCGTCTAATTATGTTATATATTCTAGTGTAACAGAATCTAAAATTTGATGAAGTTCTCTGCATTAGTTCTTGAGATATAGCTATCGCAAAAATCGTGCAAAATGTAGCATAGCAGCGCCACCTATAGGGCAGTTCACACCAAAACCTTAACTATATTTTAAAACATTAGTAGTACTAGAAATCTTTGTAGAATCAGTTTTCATTGATTAATTATGTGATACTTAAAATACATTACTTTGAGATGTTATTTGTTTACCTTAAATATTGTTAAAAATACTTTTTAAAGAAAAATCTATTTAAAAAATTATCAATGCGATTAAATATTTCAAGCATTTCAATTGAATTTAGTGAAGTGTAATAACAAGTACATTTTTCTTCAACAAAATGTATAATTGGTAGAGAATTATGCTGTTATAAGTTTGATTATGATAATCAATTTTAATTAATAAATAAAAATGATAATTATATCAAATGTAACTCACACAAAACTGCTTTAATAACAGTGAAATACGAAACCAAAATGCGATTTGTTTGTTTATTTATTGAACAACATACATCTGACTTGTGTGCTCGACATGAAGCCTGCTTATAAGCAGGGCTCAATATACAGGGACGAGATAGCACACAAGAAAATATTACAACACACGAGAAGTACAACCAGGAGCTCCACACAAAGAGTGTGTGCAATGGAGCCAGTGGGATTCGAACCCACAACCTCACGATCAGCGGCGTGATGTCTTAACCACTCAGCCACGGAGGCCCCAAATTGCGATTTAAATTTTCTAAAATAATAATAATAATAATAATAATAATAATAATAATAATAATAATAATAATAATAATAATAATAATAATAATAATAATAATAATAATAATAATAATAATAATAATAATAATAATAATAATAAACATACATGTTTTGTTTCACAAATTGTTTGTAAAGGGCAATAAAATTCTTAGTTATATTAAAAATTAAAAATTTTGAAGTTAATTTAAAACAGTAATAATGCAAGTTTTTAACTCAAAGATATCTAACGTTTGTCAAAAGTCTGCGTAAATATAATTGAAAGATTTGTTGGTGTATGACCTTTGACGGAACATCAAATGACTATTACACAAGTGGTGCACTTTCATTGGTGAACATAGCACGACTTACTTGTCATTGGTACGTTACATGAAATTTTATATTAACAATATAATTCATCATTCTTCATAAATGTTTTTCTTATTATTTACGTGATCCATTAATATATTTTAATATTAATTTTGATAAACAAATGGTGTTTTAAAAATATAATGGGTCAGCTGAAAATATAGTTACTGCCCTTTTCTTATCTTATGCATTTTGTTGGCTTAAAACTTTTTAAATTATTTATTTTCTTTTTTAAAAAAAATCAAAATTCAAGTACACATAAAAAAGAGTTTGACAATAAAAAAGCTTTGCAAAATCCAACTCTAATAAAACTCATCACATTCTTGGTTAATTTCTCTTGACATTTGTAATGTTGTCGCCCACAGATTGCATAAATGCGATACACGACATTTTGTATATTTTTACTAAATCACATGCAATGCAAATGTTCAAATTATAACCAATTATTATTTGCAAAGAGAAAAATTTATTCTTTAAACTTTTGTCGGTTTACGTGTAGGTTTAAGTAATCTTTACTTATCACGATTGTGAAAGTGAAACAAAAGAACATATTACAATTACAATTGAAAAAAAAACAGCTGAGAAGTAATTTATAACATTATTTTTTGACCACATTTTCATTATGTAATAAATATGCAACATCTGAAAACGAATTTGCATTTAAATGTGTTGTACGTAAGATTATATTTTCTCGGTTTACTCCCTATTTTGAATTATTGAAATTCATTCTATTTCTTGAAATAAAGTTATCAAATCCGTATTCATTAGATTTTCTGTATACAGTATACAAGGTCGCAACGATATATTTTATTTTCCAGAACATTGGGTCATTTAAATGTGATTCTTTACGAGTACTGAATAATGACAATAATAAGTAGATGAATATAAAATTATTGTCATTTTTTAAACCGTATTTTTTAAAAGTGTTAACAGCTTTAATTTTTTTGCAAATTATTTAACTCCTTCAGACAAGAGTACTATTAAATTTAAATAATATTAAATGTAATCTTAATTACGGTATAAAATAGTACAGTTAAATTAATAGCTTTCACTTACACAAGGGTGATTTTAAAAAACTAGAGAGTGACTAAGATATATTTTACTGTCTTATATTGTTAGAGTATTTTATAACTTTTATAATATTAATTTATCACAGAATTTGGAACTCATAAACATTTTTTAATGTCTTAAAATCACAAAAAATGTAAGAAAATTTTAAAACGTCATCATTCAGCATGAAATTCAAAAATGAATACTTCGCTTTCATGACTATTTTAAATATTTTGTGGTCGCTAAATATTGAAAAAAAGTGAAACTTCGAATGAAAATAACTTGAAATAAATTTATTTCTTTTTATAAAAGTACAAGCTAACATTATCTTATGCATTTTTTATTACTTACATTATTAAATAACCTTGTATTAAAATGATTTTATTTAAAATAATGTCGCAAAAAAAGATTTCACTTATTAGAATGTATATGTATATATAAATATTTCAAAAAGGAAAATCAAAATCTTGTACGTTTTTATGGTATCAAAATATATTTATATCCCTTCTAAAATGTTTTTCTCAAAAATTTTACGACTCATAAACTACTAGAAAATAATTAAATCGATCGTATCACAAAACAATATCAGATAGTGATTTTAAATTCAAACATTCAAAGTGAAATCATAAAAAAACATTAATGACACCATAAAATGATATGTAAGACACATTACACAGTATTTTGCACAGTTATTTTATTTTTGAAACGGTTTTCTTTGTATATTTTGTTAAATATTCAACATCATTTTAACAACGTATACATTTCAAAACGTTTTTTTCTTTTCTTTTATGTCAAAAATCCATACGACTGATTTATAAAAATAAACCAATTAGTTGCATTTAGAATTCGAAAAGATTATTACATCCCTATCATTATTTCATAATTATTACACAATTATGTCATAAAAGTTTATTACATGTGTGCTAAATTAAACAAATCTCGATGGTCTTTTTCGCATGCGTGCTAATAAGTACATAACATTGTATTAAGCAGTATTTAAGCCCCTTCAGGTGTGTTGACGCATACGTACTGATGGAGATACATCGTGAAAATGTGAATGCATGATTTTTATCACCATTAAGAAATATATATTTTTAAATTATACTTTTTCAGTATTTTATAAGAAAAGTGTTTTAAAAAAGCGGTGTCACCGAATAAAATTTTTTGATTTTCTATTCCTTCAACACAGGAATATTTTGTTTTCGTTACTTTAGTGAATTAAAGACAGTAGTAATGTGATTGTATACCTTGCACGCGATACGCTGCGAGTTTGTCAAGTCGAATTTAACAAGACAAGAATACATTAGAAAAATAAAATCAAACTTGCTGCTAATGTGCATGCTCTTTGGATTAGTATGTGTTCTACGCTGTCCGTACATTTCTATAGCTAGAAATCCTCAGTGTTATGTTATTTCAAGTAAAATAATATATATTTTTAAAGAAAATGATGTTTATGATATTTAGAATAATACTTGAACATTTTATTAAGCATTTGCATCTACTAAGGCTGGTATTAAAACTAAATAACTTGCCGCAAATAATAAATCGTGTTTATATATTTTTACATACTATAAAATTTTTTAACGTTATTAGTAAAATAACATTTACAGGAATTGAAGTAATAAAAAATACAACTTTTTTATTTCTTTGGACTGTCCTCATTGAAAAAAGTTGTTTCGATCCAGATAAAGTTGTCCGATAGAAAAATGTGTCTGAATTGCTTTTGTGCCCAAATAATTAGTTTTCTGCGAGAAAAAAAATAGATTTTTCATAAGAGAATATATTGTTCAATTTATTAGATAAAAATCTTTATACAGTATAATTGTTTTTTTATCAAAATAAGTATTTTTCTGAAAGGAATAATGGTTTTTTATGTAAGATATATTATTCATGTTTTCGATAAAAATCTATATTAAAAGGGAAAGAACTCTATGTAGAAAACAGAGAAAATGTTATAGGTAGCAAAAGTATTTTGACTATAAAAGGAAAACTTAAAATAAATTGTTGAGTCCAAAAGGTATAAATGTATCAAACAAAAAAGATAACGTATTGTGAAAAAATTAAGAAACAAAGTTAAAAACTTACGGTATCATATTTTTACACTTTTGTGGGATTTTGTAGGGATTTTCGATTTTCATTTTTTAAATAATACAGTGGGCTGTTTACAGCTTGCATTGATATTTTTTCAAGCGTATTTTTTGCACATTATATCCGGTATTGTGTTATGTCGATTGACAACAGTTAGTATCTTTAGTCGTATGGTTGTTGCTTATTATTTTTTTTTTTTTTACTAGAACAAATCACATTTAGTGATACATTTCATTAACTAAAATGACAATAGAGCCATTACTATAGAGTATGATCATGCAAATCAGTCAAAAATAATTTAAATACTTGAATTAATTACTTATATATATATATATATATATATATATATTAACCTCTTCAGACCCTAGGATTTATTCATGTACTTTTTGAAAATTTTCAGTTGGGAATTTATATTAAAAAACTGATAACTAAGAAATACTGAACAGCAAAAATAATTAAAATTTCTTTTTAGTATATGAAATTTGATGATACATGGGGACTTAAAAAGTGCATTATTTTACAATTTCTTAGGACTTCCTTTATTTAAATTTTTTTCATCACAAAATCATTAAAAAACATGAGATAAATATATATTTAATAATTTTTATTACTTTTTTATAACTAACAATTTGCATTATTATTAATGGACCTTTCAAATCGTATATTAAAACATAGTAAATTTATTTAAGTGTTTTTTTTTTTTTTTTTTTTTTTTTTTTTTTTTTTTTTTTGATATTTTGCACATTTTTGCTGCAAGCCTTACATAACACGTTACTTCACAAAAAATCGTTGTAAGAAATAAATTGATATTTAGATAAGTTCTGCTATTTGTTGCGCTCCATTCACACCGATTTCTCTTTTTTTAGCATTGTTTATATGAGTGAAAATAATTGTAAAGTTGTGTGTCCTATGGGATACATTATGTATTAAGAGGTTAAATTATGAAAGTTTAGAAGTAATATGTATATTTTTCTACATAAGGTCAAAAATTAACACCGTCGTTAATCATTTTTTAAAGCACAATTTTCATCACTGCCGCATTCAACATTTCTCCCTGCACAGATCATGACAGTTTTTTCTAATTTTCTCTCACATCACTTCATTTCAGCCTCTTACTCGTTAGCCACGCCTCCAGGATTCAGATGGTCGGTAGGGGCTTTTTTAGAGAAGAGTATTCAAGAATATTCCCCTGTCGTAAAACCAATTGCACATGATTTGTATTATTTTATTGATGTAAAATATTTATATACATTGTACCTTTAATATGAGTGACATTGTCCTCAAAATAATGCTGCAATATTTTGTCACTAGATAAGGTGTTTTGATTTCAAGCTTTTGTTCATGTGAATGTAAATTACTTTTTAATTATTAGAGACCTCTACGAATCATTTCACGGTCATCGTGTTTTATATTTGAACTTTTTAAAGCCCAGTAATGTGCAGTTTAGTACAAACGAGTAAAATACGTATGCGTATAAGATTTTTTATGCATAAACCTAGTTTCTATTCCTGTAAAGAACTGTTGACCTGTTTTCTTTTAATAAATATACTTAAATTTTTTACCGTTATGCCTTCGTTTACCTCTGAATTATTATTAATTTTCAGCGAATATATACTCTGTATTTATTTTTTTTAATTTAAAGAATATAAAAATATTTTTAATGTAGAGGGTATATTATGCTTTTTGATATTAACTTGTAAGCTCGATTATTATTTTATAAGATCATTTTACAAAATCAATTTTATTAATAAAATAATAAAAAATAAATAATAAATTAATAATAAATTAATAACAGATTATTAATAATTTAAATTAATGAAATAATAAAAAAGTTAATCATTATTTTTTTTAAATATGATATTTAATATTTTTAATGTACATTACGTATTTTTCTTTATAAATTTCTGCATTTTATAATTTTGTACAATCTCTTTTATGTTTTCTTTTTAGCACTTTTTGTCCCATTATCTTTAAAAAAAGGGAAAAAAAGATTAGTCCGAAGTCTTATGTGAATATACATAGTTTAATTTGTCTAAGATACTTTTCTACACGTATAAAACACTCTTACGATGTAGTTTCTTTACAAAATAAACTTCCCTATCTTCGATGACTATTCTGAATGTTTTGCAGATAGTACTGAACTGAAATATATATTATACTACCTATATTTATACAGATTGTTTTCTGCCGCCTTTAAAATAAAACTGTGGGCTTTTTAACGTCCATATTATGTATTTTGTAGAATTACTTGGTTCTGAAGCCCTCCGCCCCCTGAAAAAAAAAAAACAGTTTTCCGATTTGAAAGAAAAACTATCACTTATCAAATAATATGATATGTGATTTCAGAACGCAGTTTTGTTCAAGAACTACAATTTATTTTTTCCTCAATCAAAAAGTACATAATACAATTTCGTTCTGTTGTAAGGTTTTGGTAAATACACAGAAATCTTAGATAACCTTTACACATTTTTTTTTATAAAAAATAATTGAAACTTTAGTCCTTGTCTATCGCTTTACCTTATACACATTACTATCTTTTGATGAATTTAAAAACACAAAATATCGCTTACTAAAGATGAAATAACACTTTTATAACTTATAAATCATTATTTTTCCATCATTAAAGTAGTGTAATAAATATATGCTTTATTATTATTATTATTATTATTATTATTATTATTATTATCGAATACGAATAAAACTATTATTTTGTGCAGAAAGGAAGAAAAGGAAATATTTCACTTTACAAAGAAAACTTGTTCAATGAAATATTAAAAAAATTTTTGGCACTCTTTATAAAAATTTTTAATGTTTATGGTTTTGTTATGAAAATGATTTAAAAATAGTTTTTTTTTATCAACACTTCAAGACCGGTTTAAAAAATTGTGCTTAAACCAACCTGTTAAAAAACCTAGCGAAACATCATTATTGAAACATAATGTTATTACATGATATATTGAAATTTATTTATTTATTTATATTTACCAAAACAAGTTTCAGTCTAAAATGTGTACTGTAAACACATGAACAATGTACACAATATACTAAAATCAGAAACTCAGATAATATCAGAAAAAAAATCATCACATGCAGCTAAATTTGTTAATTATATCTTAAGTAAAATTAATTATAACTTAAATTAAACTTGCCCGAAATTTTTTAATATTTTAACAAGGAAAAATAAAAAAAACATGATAAATTATGATGGAAAGAAAATCTAGGGGAAGACTGAGAAGGGATGATCCATTTTTTTGAAAATGATTTTTACTTTTAAAATATTCGACCCAGAAAAGAGTTTCATATATCATTTTTTCATTATACAACTATTTGTAAAAATAAAATTATGACATAAGTGTAATATAAAGTAGTTTAAAAAATGGTTGATTTTAATCATGAAAAAAAAATAGGTCTAGGCTCTGCAAATACGAAAGGTTTACCCACATTATTTTTTGCTGAAATATTTTTTATAAATAAAATTAAAGTTAAAAAAAGGCCAGAAAAACGTATTGCTATATGGTTTAAATATTAATAAAAATTATCTGGAAAATATAATGCGTAAACAATCCTGCTTATATGGAATTTAAAGGAGAAAAATTCTGTTTTAAGAGCCCTTATTTTGAAATTCAGACAAAAAAGTGATGTTTTCATAGTTGTATTTTTTAATTGCCTTGATAGTTTTTATGTTGAAATAAACAATATTTAATGAATAATCTGCAATTTTGAAGCCCTGAAAAAATTTCCTCTTTTCTATAGGGCCCCACCAGTGGCCGAGAGGTCTGACCTCTTGACTGGTAGACGGCAGGTGCTGGGTTCGAACCCAATCGCGGCTGTCGGCCTAACCGTTCGGAGTTTTCGTGGTTTTCTTCGAACCTTGCGTAAATACGGGTTAGGTTCCCTTAGAAAGACCCCCACGAAGGGCACTTCCCCCCTGGTCCTATATCCCTAGTGCAGATAATCGGACGACAAAAAAAAAAACCAAACTCTTTTCTATAGAAAATGTCAATGTTCAAGGTTGTGAAGGCCATTTTTCATGAAAAGTAAAATACTGTTATATATGGAACACTATCTCTCGCAAGCAACAACATCCTAAAATTCTTTTGGCACAACCTGTTAGTATAACCCTACCTGCTTATTAAAATATATTTGTTTCCATGGGGCATTGTTACATTACATTGTTATGTTGCCACAAAGTATAGTCAAAATGACGTTTTTGTCCATTTTCCGCACTTAATATGTTATTTAAGCAATAGTACCAATATTTAAGTAATAGTATATGTAAGCAAACTTTTTTCTTATGGAATATGAAAGTACACTACTAGGACAAACTGCAAATTGTAGTACTGCACGGAAATATTGTTGCTGATAGTAGATATTATCTGTTAAATATGCCAATTTTTCAAAATATTCAACATCTTAATTAGCATTATCTAAAAAATGTGCCACGTTTGAATAAAACAAATTTTCTTACACAATAGTTAAACATATGAACAAAAACCTGGAAAAGAAAAACAGGTGGGGCCTCGCGATGTTTTCAGGCAAAAAAATGACTGACATTTTCTACAGAAAAGAGGAAATTTTTTCAGGGCATCAAAATTGCACATTATTAAATATAATCTACTTCAGCATATAAAAAAATCAAGCAAATCAAAAAATAAAACTATCACACTTTCTCCGATTTTTAAAATAATTTAGCATTGTTTCGAACGGATATAATTACAATTTGTAAGTAATGAAATCCGATGTGAGACATTATATTTGAAATACTACATGTGTGTAATATGGTTTTTGAAAGATAAAAACAAATTTTTTAATAGTCGTTGAGTCAAAATTGAACTTGTAATCTAAATTGTTGAATCTAAAATGTCTAATAGCATACGTAAATGACTGTTTTAAAAATAAGCTTTGGTAAATTAAATATTTGAAATACTACATGTGTGTAATATAATTTTTGAAAGATAAAAACAAATTTTTTAATAGTCGTTGAGTCAAAATTGAACTTGTAATCTAAATTGTTGAATCTAAAATGTCTAATAGCATACGTTAATGACTGTTTTAAAAATAAGCTTTGGTAAATTAAATATTTGAAATACTACATGTGTGTAATATGGTTTTTGAAAGATAAAAACAAATTTTTTAATAGTCGTTGAGTCAAAATTGAACTTGTAATCTAAATTGTTGAATCTAAAATGTCTAATAGCATACGTAAATGACTGTTTTAAAAATAAGCTTTGGTAAATTAAATATTTGAAATACTACATGTGTGTAATATAATTTTTTAAAGATAAAAACAAATTTTTTAATAGTCGTTGAGTCAAAATTGAACTTGAAATCTAAATTGTTGAATCTAAAATGTCTAATAGCATACGTAAATGACTGTTTTAAAAATAAGCTTTGGTAAATTAAATAGGAATTTAAAACTTTTCGATTAATTATAGATAGATTTTTTAAACGTTATTCAAAAAAATTTTATTCGTTTTTGAAGTACACGTGTAACATTTTTGCTTCAGAACGCATAGTAGTATGAGTTGTCTGATAATAGATTAAATCTTCGTGAATATTAAAATACATATATTTAAAAATGTTTCGCTCTATTATAATCTACAGTTGGGGGGGGGGGGGTTAATTACTTTACTTAAACTCCATCCATCTTGCAATAATGCTAATTTCTAAAAAAATCAAGAACTCAAAAAATATTGAATCACTTTTGAATGCTTAAAATGAAAAGTTAATATTATTTCAGAAAAATGCATTTATTTTTAAATTGAATTTAAATTTTTAAACATCAATCAACTTTCATTTTCTAATCACTTTTCACTCAATATATATATAAATTTTAAGTAGAATATTTTTTCTCCAGCTGCTTTAATTAAACAGTTAATTTGATACAGGTGTGAATTTCTCAATTAAATTTAGATATGACAAGGAATAAACGCAGTACAAATAAAGAACTTACCACGGTGAAATATCGAGATTTTCAAAATATAAAAATTAACGAGTTATTAAATTATATTTCAAAACTTTTAAACAATTAAATGAGGAAAAAAGAACCAAGTATCCTAAACCAATTGATGACATAACTATTTCGTCTATTTTCAGTACATATTTTATAAAACAAACAAAGGATTGATATTTTAAATTTTATAACATATACAAAATTAATATAACGCAATGTTAACCTTTTACTTAAAAAAAGAAAAAATCTTTTATTTTTTTTCTTGAAAAAACACTTTCTCTATCTACTTTTAAGTTATCAAAACATACCATATGTGATATGAGAACGCATTTTTTTCGAGAACTTTCATTTTTAATTCCTTGACCTAGAGAATAAAACTTACTTCTCTGAAAGATTTCGAGAGCACATATAAATCTTAAATAACTTTTCTGTTAGTTTTAAAAATTTCTTTTCAAAAGTAATTCAAACTCTCAGCCCTTTATTTTCTCTTTTTCCCCTATACATAATTCTCTTTTGATGAATTGAAAAATACAAAATGTCGCTTGCTAAAGGTGAGATAACAGCTATATCACTTGTAAATAATAATTGTTTTTGTTATTAAATTATGATATACAATTGTGCAGGAAATGAAACATGCACTGTAAAAAAAAAGTAGTAATAATAAATAAAAAAATGCAAATTTACGGTACTTTACCGTATAATATCCCGTAAATTTACGGAATATGCCTCTTTTTCTACATAAACGGTCAACTTCGTATTTTTTTGTGTTTTACGGGCAAAAACCATTAATGTAATGGCAAAGGCCGTTGATATAGGAATAAAGTCCGTTTTTTTTTACGAACATTGTCTGGAATCTCTGCTGCAGCTTTTTTACAGTGCGGTGGTTTCCTTTTATTGAAGCATAACGAAGGGATACAATTCTGAACAGGAAAAAAGAAATTGAAGAACAAAAAAATATTTTATTTTAGGAGCAAAACGGTCTCATTACGTATTTTAGCACAAGAACGTTTGTAGAGTTTCTAGTATTTATATATATATATATATATATATATATATATATATATATATATATATATATATAATCGATCAAATATTTATGATTAAATAAATTTTTCATTAACTTTCAAAACGTCATTTAATACAACGGTCTTGTTTAAATTAAACAATTATTATTGCTGTTTGTTGAAAAGCCATGTTATTATATAAAAATCTAATTTTCAGGTGAGTTCGTAATAATGTAAGTACGTCGGATATATAGTTGTCGTTCATTCCAAATTTCCATCTGTCCATCCGCATGTAATAGATCAGAATGTACCCAATTGAATCATTTGAAATTTAAAACATATAATTGTTGCATAATTACATTAAGTTCTTTCACATATTATGAAAATTGGACTTATAGTTTAATTATAGGGACAATCAAAACTATTCCGTTACATCACGGCAAAAGAGAAAAATAGTTTCAAGTGCATTTTAATGATGTTACACTGTTTCGAATATAATAAAACTGATATGCGTCTAGGAAGAATATACTGAAACATAAATTCTACACATTTTTTGGTGTAAAGAACATTTGTTATTAATTTACAGGACTAAACAAATGTATTCCATTACACAATCCCATAGGGGGAAACATTGCTTGGGCGCATTTTAATTATAATAAACTATTTCGCATTTTATGAGATTGACTAGCGAGCTACGCCCGCTAGCTGGGCCAGTTTTTCCAAACGAACCTCGATATTAAGCAATATATAACAAACAAAAAAATCCATTTAATAAGCAAGTCTTGGTGTTCGAATCCTCAAGCACAAAAAAAGTAAATTAAAGAGCTATGGTTGTTATGCGCCCATTATCCCGTTAAAAATATGTGATTTCGCACAGTGGGCTCTACGCTCCATGGTCGCCATCGTCCCATTAAAAATATTTGGTTGTGTACGGTTGGCTCTGCTCGCCCATAAGACATTTTCTCGTATTTTTTGGTTCATCAGAAGCAGACTTTTACGCAGATTCTGAATATGTAATCAGTTTTTTCTACTTTAAAAACTGTCTGCATGATGGTTTAAGAAAAAACGCGCAAAAAAGGGAGAAAAAGAGATTTTCGACTGCTTCTTCTTTTAGCCAAAGGGGAAAAGTTCTTTTCCTTCACCGCAAGGTGGCGCAGTGTTCTGCCTCAGAGCTCCGTTTGAGCGCCGTTTGGTATTTGAGACATTTTTCGTTCCGATTCCCAAGGGGTTTTTAATTCATAACTTTTTTAATTTTGGTCCCACGGTCTCGAAAATGCCCGAAATGACTTCCCCGGAATTTTTCCAATCGAAAGACACCTCTCGCGACTTCCAACTCGCCCGCGTTGCGAACTGTAATCGGCTTCAAGCAGACAGACAGACAGAGGCGCACGAATTTTATTAGTATAGACTAGCGAGCTACGCCCGCTAGCTGGGCCACTTTTTCCAAACGAACCTCGGTATTAAGCAGTATATAATAAGCAAAAAAATTCATTTAATAAGAAAGTCTTGGTGTTCGAATCCTCAAGCACAAAAAAGTAAATTAAAGAGCCATGGTCCCGTTAAAAATATGTGATTTCGCATGGTGGGCCACGTGCACTTGAAAAAAAAATTGTGGATCGGAGCTATGGTCGCTTCGCGCCCATAGTCCCGTTAAAAATATTTGGTTTTGCACGGTGGGCACTAAGCGCCCATAAGACATTTTTTCGTATTTTTTAGTTCATCAGAAGCAGATTTTTACGCAGATTCTGAATATGTAATCAGTTTTTTCTACTTTAAAAACTGTCTGCATGATGGTTTAAGAAAAAACGCGCAAAAAAGGGAGAAAAAGAGATTTTCGACTGCTTCTTCTTTTAGCCAAAGGGGAAAAGTTCTTTTCCTTCACCGCAAGGTGGCGCAGTGTTCTGCCTCAGAGCTCCGTTTGAGCGCCGTTTGGTATTTGAGACATTTTTCGTTCCGATTCCCAAGGGGTTTTTAATTCATAACTTTTTTAATTTTGGTCCCACGGTCTCGAAAATGCCCGAAATGACTTCCCCGGAATTTTTCCAATCGAAAGACACCTCTCGCGACTTCCAACTCGCCCGCGTTGCGAACTGTAATCGGCTTCAAGCAGACAGACAGACAGAGGCGCACGAATTTTATTAGTATAGACTAGCGAGCTACGCCCGCTAGCTGGGCCACTTTTTCCAAACGAACCTCGGTATTAAGCAGTATATAATAAGCAAAAAAATTCATTTAATAAGAAAGTCTTGGTGTTCGAATCCTCAAGCACAAAAAAGTAAATTAAAGAGCCATGGTCCCGTTAAAAATATGTGATTTCGCATGGTGGGCCACGTGCACTTGAAAAAAAATTGTGGATCGGAGCTATGGTCGCTTCGCGCCCATAGTCCCGTTAAAAATATTTGGTTTTGCACGGTGGGCACTAAGCGCCCATAAGACATTTTTTCGTATTTTTTAGTTCATCAGAAGCAGATTTTTACGCAGATTCTGAATATGTAATCAGTTTTTTCTACTTTAAAAACTGTCTGCATGATGGTTTAAGAAAAAACGCGCAAAAAAGGGAGAAAAAGAGGTTTTCGACTGTTTCTTCTTTTAGCCAAAGGGGAAAAGTTCAGGTTCTTCACCGCCAGGTCGCTCAGTGTTCTGCCTCAGAGCTCCGTTTGAGCGCCGTTTGGGATTTGAGACATTTTTCGTTCCGATTCCCAAGGGGTTTTTAATTCACAACTTTTTTAATTTTGGTCCCACGGTCTCGAAAATGCCCGAAATGACTTCCCCGGAATTTTTCCAATCGAAAGACACCTCTCGCGACTTCCAACTCGCCCGCGTTGCAAAGTTTAATCGGCTTCAAGCAGACAGAGGCGCACGGATTTTATTAGTATAGATATACATTGCAGAGGATTGCTACAAGTTACATCCTGTGAAATAGAAAACAGATAGTATTTACAGACACATACAAAAAATTTCGAGTACTATACAATAATCCGAAATACTGTATACTGTTACACCAATATCTGAATATTTTTAAAATTTCGTTCTAGTATGAACGCAACTTATTTGATATGCTTTACGTGCAATTTCCGACTTGTTCCTATATAACGCTATACATTTTACGGAACACCAATACATATATCTGATAATAATGATTAAGTAATTATTTAGTTTTAAATGAGAACAATTATGTTTCTTTCTATTTTATTTCAGGTATGTTTCTGAAAACATAACTTAATGCTAATGAAATGAAAAAGTCACACACTATATTTTTATATTATTATTTAATATTTTATACCTAACCATAGTTTTACAAACTTTAGTTAGATATTTAAAAATTAGACTTTTTAAGTTTTTACCTGCTTTAAATATTTTGATCTCATTATCAGATAAAATGCAGTAAGCCTTTAACATTCACTATGGTAACGAAACTCTCCGCGATATTAAAATCGAGACTATTGAGACATAAAATTGCAAAAAAAATGGGATTAAGTTTTACATTAATTTGAAATTGAAAAAGAAAGAGAGAAATACCTAAAATTTTATTTAATATGAATTATTAAATTTATTATTGTAACTTAAAAAGATAATGTTAAAGAAAATGCAGTATATATATATATATATATATATAAAGGTTACAACTTTTTTTACGCGAATTTAGAATTATACAGCAAATTAAAATTATTTTATTTATCTCATAATTTCTAGTAACCAGGTTAATTTATATTGATTAAACAAGTGTATTTAGATCTTACATCTCGAATTCCATAGCTATTTTGAAAAAAAAAACTGTACAAAATCATTGATTAATTGTATTAAAATATGTCCCATATGCCTAGTTACAAAATTAAGACATTTTTTCCCCTTAGACATTTATTAAATTTATTAAATTATTTTTTTTCTTTCTTTGCAGGAAGAAAGTATTGGATTCGTGAAAATTTTTGACTTACAGCTTTGGACATATACAAAAATAAACCTGAGGCATTATTCTTATATTCTATAGTCCTATCTTCTTTACGCTAAAATTCTTATCGCTGTAAATATTTTCAAAAACTTGAACTAAAAAAAAAATTTTGCTTCTCTTCAAGTAACAAAATATTAAGATAATGTAAATTCTCCTACTTTGGTTGTTTCCTTAGTAAGGGAATATATCCATAAAAAGAAAAGAACAAACACAGAAAGCCATTGATTGGTGAGACTAGTGCTCTAAAAATCCATTTGCATTAATAACTAATTTAATGAAAATAAACATAGATTAATATTAAAATCACTTCAGTTAAAAATGGAGAAAAGAATTCTGATGTTATTGTTTAGAACTTTTACAGTAAGAGTATCTAAGGAAAGTGTTTTTTACATAACACTATGCCAATTGCATAATTAAGACGCAATACATACTAAGCGGGAAAAACAGTTATTATCTTAGGAAAAAACTTGATTACATTTCAGTAGTGAAAGACTCTTGATTATAGTTGATTAAATGAAATAAAATTTATTATAGTTCATGAAATCATTCCTTTCAATCAAAGAAAACAAATGGATTTTGCACCATATTCTTCTGTATTACTACATGCTTCGTATATCGATCACTTATTCCTGGTATTTCACACATTGTATTCAATTTTGTTTGAATTTCTAATTTGGGTTGGTTTGTTGCAAAACATGCAGGCTTCTATATCTTCATTGTAAGAAAAATAAAATAAAATAAAATAAAATTGTTAAGTAAAGTTAACTTTTTCTAGAAACTAGAATACCTAGAACACTCACTGCTGAATTTTACTGGTGATAATTAATAGAAAAATTAATTTTAAGTAAATGGTTTCTAAACATTTTATTTAAAATCAATGGCAAAAAATCATGTAACGGAGTCGGTTAAATGAATTTATACTGCTACTGTTACGTAAAAAATTCTTGGAATTTCTGTTTTCTAGAAAAGTGTACTAACTTTATATATATAATTTAAGGTGTTCTATGACTTTTCAATCTTTTTTTCATTTATTTTTCAGTTGTTTCTTATTTTCATTTATTTATTTATTTATTTATATCGTTCTTTTTCGTTATGCTGGCTGTTTCGTTTCTTTCTCCCTAATATGTCTGTTCATTTCTTATTTAATGGGCGAAGTATTCAAAATAATAATAGATTTTTTTCTTTCTATTGTCAGCTCATGCATCAATCCCAAAGTATTTCTGCGGAATGGGAGGGGATTTTAAATAAAATTAGGAATGTAAAATGCTGATTCTAAAGATGTAAATAGGATAAAATTACTAATGTATTCGGTATAGGTAGCATTTTAACTCATTTTGTCGTCTATTATTGTGGTGACAACAATTGTAAATGGAAGCAGTTAGAATCGATTTGACGCTGAAGAGTCAGCATATTCTAATTTGCTGGATACGGCTTATCAGCCCTTTTAGATGTGGAATGTTGAGGTGTATTATTATATGACAATTCAGAAACATTTATTGCCGCAGATGTATCAACCTGTTTGTATAAAATAGTGTATGATATAACTAATATTAGTTGGTTTCCATGTCTTCCAGAAGGAGCAAAAACATTGATGGTGTACGGTTAAATGACTGTTTTCTCAAATTCTTTGATTTCAGTACTTACTGCTTTCGGAAAACAGCTTTAGATAATTTTCCAAACTAAACTTTTTCTAGATACTAGAATTTGTAGTAATTTGTTAAAAATCGTCCAGGATTGTAAAATAACCCTTTCCTCGTAACATTTTGTTCAGAAACAAATATCGTAAAGGGCATTAACAAGTAAACCATCGTGTTGTCTGATAGATAGCAGTAACAAATCAAGAAGGAAATCGCACTTCCTGGTTTTACCCGCCTACTCGGTTTTGTACAACTCTCCACTACTAGGTGAAATGATTAACATCAAAAGCACGGTAGCCGAAAATTTGTTTGATGCAATTTTTGTAAAATGGTAAAATTTCTAACATGAGTAATATACTGTTAGAGTGGCATAACATGTGCCAGAGAAGAAATGAAATAGTGGATTATTATCGAATACTGTGTATAATTTGAAAAAAAAAACTTTGTATAATGAGGTATTCAAATTATCTGTTAACTTAAAATTATACAGTAATAAAATATAATACGTGAATAAATACGTGAAATTATACAGTATAATTTATCTTAAGAGATTGAAAGATAATCGTTAAAATGCGACAAAATATTCTGCATATATGTAACAAAAATGTCATTAGCCATAAAGAAGAATCTTGCTAAAAAATAAATACGGAACATGATATATATATATATATATATATATATATATATATATAGATATATATATATATTGTTACGAATTTTGTAAATAGTTAGTGTTTGTATTGTAAAATAATGTAAATAATCTTATTAAGCTCCATTCCTTTACAAATATTAGTTTTTGTTACATTGTCTCTGTTATCAAGCAAACTTGTCCATTATTTTCATTGTATGTCTACGGCAGATTGGCGAAATAATAAAGATATCGCCAAGTTGGCGTCACTTTTGGCGACTAATTTTGGTCGCCAAATTTTGCGATATATCTCCAAGTTGGGGACAAACTTGGCAATTGTTGGCGATGGTAACCCTTTCCTCTCTATGGTAACCCCCCTTAGATATGCTGATACATTGTTTGTTGTTCCGTGGATTTTTCGAGATGGTTCTAGAAATTTCCCGCACATGCTGCGAGCCTATATAAGAAGAGAAGCGATGCGAGCTGTTGTTATTATTTACTAGTCAGTCATTGAGTGAACAAGGCGTAAGCGAGTTTGCTTGAGTCTTGTTTACGTTATTTTGAATGTGATTTAGTGTTGAGACGTTGTATAAAGAGTCTCTGGAACCTATATCTGCACTTATACGATAGATTTGAACAATTATTTTTGAATATCTAGAAATATTTGTGAGTTTCGAAGATTCTGTTGTTCTGAAGTTCTGTAAATAAATTATTTTCTACTTTTCTATAAGCAAGAGTTTGAAGTTGTCTAACCATAAGACAAAAGAACCCTATATACGCTGCAACAATATATATATATATATATATATACAGTCGAGTTGTAACGGTTGGGTGCTCGTACTGGGTGTTGAATGCAGACATAACTCAGAACGTAAGATAAAAACAGTTTATTTTAAACGATTAGGGCTCAAGGGGATTGGAGCAGTTCTGTAATTTTAACAACTGATAATAATACTAAAAGGTTAAACTCATACTCACAGCTCCGTCACTAACTCAATCGGGGCACTTCAGATTACTTCTCAGCTATATGTCGGCTAAGCTGCTAGATAAAATCTTATAAAACAGCCCGTGGCTGTATATATATTCTTTATTAACTTTGAAATAGTCAACGTAATTACTATTAACTTCTTACCACCGGCCAACTTCTCGAGTCGAATTCCAAAACTCCTTGTCAACTCACTGAAGGCTCGCTAATACTTGATATCGCTTACTCTAGATCACTACTAGCTGCCAAATGCCGCGAGACACACTCCTAGCTGGCTAATGTCGCTAGACACACCCCACACATACACAAACTCCAAGCTTTTATATGTTGCAAACTGAGATACTTCAAATATACATACTACTACTAACCGCGACATAACTGTAGAATCCGAAAGAGACACAGACGCTCTAGAAAGTTAAAGTAAAAGAGAGGATAGATGTCACTTTCACGCTTACACATGTTAAATCATTGACGTCACGACCTCAAAAATGCTAGAGTGCCTTTATTACAAAGGTCACTCCCTCACAGAGTCTCTATATAACGAAATCCATTGTTCCAGTAAAAAACTCGTTACATAGAGAAATTCGATGTATAGAAAATGATGTTAAAAATCGTATTTAATGTGAATATTTTGAACAAATAATATTTTTGATGTTTTTAGTTAAGAATTTGAAATGTTTAAAAGTAAATATTAACCTAACATTCTATTTCTTAATAATTTAAGCAGTTTAAAAAAAAAAAACAGACATTTATTTGAAAGTTTAATGAAAATCAAATAAGGAAGACTTGTACAGACGAAGTATTGCCAGTATTTCAGACGAAGAAATCTGTAATTTTTTGTTGTTTTGATTTTAAAATTGTTACGCTCTCAAAAAAATGCCCAAATTTTAGCAAGGAATGAAAAATTGTAGTTAACAATTTCTCCATTTAAAGGCCTCTCTTATGTACCTCTTTTTGATTCCTTTCTTATATGTGTAACAATCTAATTGACTCTGTTTTGAGAAGGATGTCGAAAGGTGTGTGGGAGGTGGGATGAATTCATTGGATTTAAAGAACAAGGAGATAAGTAATATAAAAAAAAAACTCAGCACTGAACGATAAATCAAAAATAAGTGATGGAAAATTGATTCCATATGATTTCGAATGTCTTTTAAAACTGAATAAATTAAGACTAATTTATGAAAAAATTCGTTATATGGAGATAGATATTTCGCTATAAAGAGACTGTTTTTAATTTAATCATTCGAAAAGAGGATCGTTTCTATAAAAAATTCGTTATATAGAGAAATTCTATGTATGGAGTTTCGTTATAGAGAGACTCCACTATACATAGGTATATATTATCTTTTCCATATTATGCGGATAACTCATGAAAAAATATGTACCTATAAATGAACATTTCTTTAAGACATATTAAAGATATTTTTAGATTCAGAAAACACATAATGTAATTTACTTTTTGAAAGCTATGCAAGTATGAAAGAAAATCAAAGGCAGAAAGCTATTCCATTCATTTCTACGTGTATTCTCAAAATCTCAAAGAACTAAACACCATTTATTTCTTTTTTCCCGTTTACTTGTTAGTTTCCCTGATGTATTGGAAAAATCCTATTATCGCATTGAAAGTTTTAAGCTTTTTATCATTGCAATATAAATTATAGTAACATAATAAATCACACGGTCTGCATTGTTTAGCGAAAGAAATGAAAAGTTGTTATCCTCTATTTATTGTAAAACACATAATGTAATTTACTTTTTAAAAGTTATGCAAGTATGAAAGAAAATCAAAGGCAGAAAGCTATTCCATTCATTTCTACGTGTATTCTCAAAATCTCAAAGAACTAAACACCATTTATTTCTTTTTTCCCGTTTACTTGTTAGTATCTCTGATGTATGGAAAAAATGCTATTATCGCATTGGAAGTTTTAAGCTTTTTATCATTGCAATATAAATTATAGTAAAATAAATCATACTTTCTGCATTGTTTAGCGAAAGAAAAGAAAAGTTGTTATCCTCTATTTATTGTAAAGAAAAGTGATAAATTAAACAAAGTACGTAGCAATTTTACGCAGTTTTACATAGCAAATCTTTCACACTATAAATTATAGAAATAATTTATTAGTCTTTTCTTGAAATAAATTATTACGATTAGTGTATTTTTAAAGTACAGATTACTACATAGCGAGTAACATTTTTGGTTGTCAATAATATAAAAATATTTTTTTAATATTATTTTATGCAATTTAATGTAATTTTTTTATAGTTTATAAAAAATATGTACATAGAATTAAATTTTTTTAGAAATGTTAAAATTATTTTTAGATCTAAAATACACACAAAGTATTTTTTTAGATACTCTTGGTTTGTACGGACCTTGGGATTTCATGAACATAAATTGATTTTTGTACCATTATTTTCTTATATAGAATCTCTTATTAAATAAGGCGAAATTTCGAGCATTTCAACTAGATGTATTTTTCTACTTTAAAAAGCTGGTATTTGACCTGGTAAATAACAGTACCGGTATGAACCATGTGATAGAAAAGAAAGAAAGAAAGAAAGCTATTTTATTTAATTTTTAAATTTATATTCAAATTTACGAAAAACTACTGATTTTACAATTTTACTAACGTAAGTTTAACTTTTTTCTAAATTTCGGAAATATTTATTCTGAATTTCGTATGCAAATGTGATAACGCAATGCATTTCTGTAAATGCATGCAGTATAGAAATATATTTATCAATAATCGAAAAAATTATCAAAAAGATTTATTTGGGCTTTTAATAATATCTCATGAAAGATTTTTATATCTCATAATAGCATGAATACAATTCACTTACTTAAAATAATATAAAGGAATGTTATATAATAAAAATTTAACTTTATTACAAGTTACAGAGAGGTATATTTTGAATATATAATGTTCTCCCCTGCATTTAAATTTTACAAATTCTGAAAAAAATATATTATCTGCATTTAATTCAATAAGCATTGTTTATATTTTAAATAGAAATCTAGTAAAATCAATATTTTTGATTTAATAACTCTTCTGAAAAATAATTAAATTCAAGTATGGAAAAAATGAGGAAAAAATTTATTGAATTTCTCTATAGATCAATCATAATATCTAAAAATACATTTAAAGGAAAGAAAATTAAACGAATATTTTTAAATTGGATTTAAAAGCTACATGTTATTTCCTTTTAAATTCGGCGTGAAAAAATGTGATAACGCCTTTTGGAAATACATTTAATCAAATATATAAAGAATGACAAAAAAATTTTATACGGGCTTTTGATGATACAGCTTATGAAATATATTGATTTGACCCGTTTATTATTTTAAACTGGAATGAGCATTTCTTTGTTAAATTGTTCGTTAAATTGTATCAATAAGTATTATATAAATAAAAAAATTATTTACTTTTTTTAATAAAATTATTATACAACTTTAGTCTTTCAAATAGATATTTAAAATAAAACACAATATAAAAATATTGAAATGCATTCTCACTGTATTAATTCTCAAAAATATATTTTCCTTCAATTTCCTTTCAAAAATTAAGTTAAAATGCATTTAAATTTAAAATTTCGATAAGTACATAATCGTATTTCATTGATTTCAGATGTACTGTATTTTTTTCTTATTTTATGTTCTATGAAAATCCTAAGTATTCGCTACATATATTTTTAAAAGTTAAACTGTACTATTATGGGGAAAAAATATTGAAACATTGTTAACAATTGTGGTTCATATACAGTGAAAATATGATTCTTCTGTATGATGAATGGAATATGTTTGTTAATATGTTCGTTAAGCATTTTAAATAATCACTATAAGAAAGATTTAAACCAGTATTATATTTGTTTGAACTACTAGAGATAATTCTCTTTATATTTCCAATTTTTCTTTAAAAATTATTTACGAAATCTGTAGGCAGCATGCACAATTTGCTTAAAGACAACGCATTTCTTAAAGTAAATAGATAAAAAAAATATTAAAATTAAAAGTAGAAATGTTTTCCATTTTAAAATAACCCACGCACTTTTTAAAAATTATGCTACAAATGAGTTAAACATTATTTAAAAATCATAATGGAAATAAACTAACTAAAAATAAACTAACTAATCTCAAACTTAAAAAGTATTAATAAAATTTTATATATTTATTTATTTATTTTAATATTGTAAAAATATGTTAGATTTATATTATTAAAGCAGAAAACAAAATGAAGAAAATTATTATAGAAAGTTGTTTATGAAACAACTCTATAATGTTTTTCTCTCCCAAATATAGATGGCACCACTAGAGTTATTTATGGAATTTATGCTGTTTTAATACGGAACTTCTCTGTTTCCAGAAAATTTACGGAAAACTGACTGTATTTATCCTCTCAAAATATCTAAACGGAAATTCTATTTTTTTTTTCGGAAAAATGAAACTATTCCATTGAAATTTACGAAAAAAAATGTGCATATTAACGGATATTTTTTACAGTGTACTTATAAACGAAGAGTTTGTGACTACTTTTTAAAGTAAATGAGGGATCGTCTACAAATTATCTGTTATTAAATGTCGATTAAAAACAGTGCCTCTTTTTTAGACATAATAAAGCAGCATATTGATTTAAATCAGAACTTGTTTTCAAATTATGTTGATCGTCAGCACTAGAGGTCTGCATAGATTGAAATATCTAGGTCCGGTTCCAAACCGACCCATAGGGAAAAAAGTTCTGCCCGGCATGGAAAAATGTTAAAATAGTAACCCAGACCGGGCTAGAAAAAAAGTTTAAATCATAGCCCAGCTCAGCCGTGAATTTCTAGATAGTTTTTTACTTCGGTCTGGTTAAAAATTCTTACTTATGGCGGAGCTCTGAACAAAAATACTTATTATAGCTTTTCTTTTTTTTTATATTTATACTTTTTATTATTAAAGAAGCGCCAAAAGCTGTGATATATATATATATTATCAATGAATCTATATTTATATGTAAATGTTTCACTTATATTTTAATAGTTATAAATATATAACTTTAATCCATATCCTGTGCGTTGGAGACTTTGAAAAATGTTATACAGTAAAACCTTTTAAGACGGAATCACATAGGAACGAAAAAATATGTTATAGACAAATGCCCTTCTAAGGAGGGTTAAATGAAGTTTATTTTTTCTTAGGTATTACTGTATTTATTTTGCATGGATCAACACATTTTCCGTTTAAGACAGAATTTTGCTATAGGCAGATTTTTTATCTGATTTTATCGTGTTTAATTTTTTAGCATTTGAATACACTATTCTTTAAAAAATTAATTTCAAAGTTTTTTTTTGTAAAATAAAAGCGATTTAAAAATCTATATGGTTTTCGTAAAATTTTGATTTAACCAAATTTTACATGTTTCAGACCAGTTTTAGATCATTAGGTCAGCCAGAGACACTGATTTTAATACGAATTGAATATTTTCAGCTGAGCGAAAAATTGCCCAGGCCGGGGATCGAACCCGGATACTTGGCTTACAAGGTCAATGCTTTACCTGTTAAGCTATCTGGGCGATAGCCGGCTGGGATTTTTCGCTCAGATTACTGATTTTAATACTGATTGTTTGAGACCGGGATTGAAAATTTCGTCCAATGCAGACCTAGGAAGAAGGAAGCAGTCCCCTCCGGTATGAAAAATACATTAGGTCCGGATAAGCGAGTGTACAGAAAAAATAACGTCTCAGCCCAGACTCGGCCCGGGTCCAGAATACAGATTTTTAACAGCCTCTCCAGTACGGTAAAAAGCTTGAAGTTTTGAGAGGTAAATTTCTAAAAAAGACATAATCTGCAACTTAGAAAAGCATTCTTTTAAATAATTGACGTGCAGTAAAACAGTACATTTCGTTTTTCTGCATAATGAATTTTTTCCCGATTATTTCTGGTCTTAAATTATTGAAAGTTAAGAATTTTGTAAGAAAAAAGTACAAACTTATAAAAATGTTATTTATAATTATTTTACATTAGCTTTGTCTCAGGCAAAATTGAAAAAAATATTTAGTTTTAAAAATATGATTTTTTAAATTGTTCTATTATTTTTTAGGAAATATTTTTCATAGTTTTAAAATTAATATTGAAAAACAAAAACCCTGAAACAAAGCTAAATTCAGATTTTTATGCTTAATTTAAAAAAAAAGAAACTGAAATCAGATAAATAGTGTTTCGAGATATAACGGTTTTTAATTATCCCATTTAAACCAGTACTAACAATTTGAAATTTTGATAAATTTAAGGATAAATTTTAGGATGTGATATTTTTAGCAAATTATATGGCTAACAATCACAAAGAAAGAAAAAAATCAAAATTCTATCTCAACAGATAGATTTTTTACACGTTTCCTAGAACTGTTAAAGTAACACTTTCTTTTGAATTGCGCGTATTTCAATTTGTGTCCAATCCCTTAAAACCTGATGAATAATTAAAACGGCCATAACTTTGCGAGTTTTGAAAATATGAAGATGCTATTTTTTGGTGTCTTATTCAGGACTGGATAAGGAAAGTTTTTCTAACTCGGATTTTTATTCTACGGGGGCCGTATAAAAATTTAATTTTCGTATTTTTTCAAATAGACCCCGTGGAGTTGCAACATATCTTATAAAAAATCTCCCCCTTTTTTTATGAATTTTTTCAATTGTAAGTATGGGTCTAGGGGAAATATTTAAGGTGATAGCCTATTGTTTCGATATTTATGACTCACCCTGTATATAGGAGCTTGTTTATGTCTTGGATATTTTTTTTACTGTCACATTTAACTGTATTTGTTTTAAAAGACCATTTTTTCTCTTTTATGTAGATTTTATTGTTTTGATTATTACCTTTGATTTGTTTCTTGATATTTTGTAGATAAAACAAAACACGTCTCTTATTAAGGTTTAAACGATAATTTTGTCGCTAATAAATTTTCATGCTTTCAGTCCTAAAAAAATATGATCTATAACGAATCTAAATAACACGACTTATGTTCTATTTTAAATGAAGACAAAAGAAAATATGTTATTATATATATATTGCATTGAATACTGACATATTGAAACAAAAATATACTGCTTCTTGAATCAGACTTTTACAGCAGAAATCGTTTTAGGATTATTAAATTACAGATTATTCTTATAAGGAATAAAAATTTCGCATTTATAAATTATTTTGAGAAAATTTTAAGAAAAGTAAATGCATTTTTCTTTTGTGAAATCTTCAACCAAATTTTGCATGTATGAAAATATAACGGAAAAGTATGATATGGTTTTATTTTAATTCACTTAAATTGGTATATGTTTAAATGAAAAAAAAATGTAAAATATATTTTTAGATATAGAATATTAAGTAGCATATTCACTGATGAGTCTTAAAACAATGAAATATATATATATATACCGGGTGTCCCAAAAATGACTGATGGATTTTAAAATTCGATAACTTGCAAACGGTGACAGCTATTTAAAAAATTTTTGCAGGAGCGTTATGTATAATGTCAGGAGTTTTTTATCCGTAATTTTTTATTTTAGTTCGAATGTCAAACAATAGGTGGCGCTGACGGCGATTGAAGGCCAGGTGATCAGTGCTGAATGAGGCGTCGACCTCGTCTTCAATCGCCGTCAGCGCCACCTATTATTTGAAATTCGAACTAAAATAAAAAATTACGGTAAAAAACTCCTGACATTATACATAACCCATCTGCAAAAATTTTTTAAATAGCTGTCACCGTTTGCAAGTTATTGAATTTTAAAATCCATCAATCGTTTTTGGGACACCCGGTATCTATATATATATATTAGTAATACACTTAAATTAATGTATGTTTAAATGAAAAAATAAATAAATTAAAGAAATTTATTAAAATTATATTTTTGGATATAAAATATTAGGTAGCATATTCACTGATGAGACTTAAAAGAATGAAAAAATAATATGTATATATATATATATATATATATATTTGAAACAACAATCTTTATTTTTTAATTGAATCAAAATACATTTGTTTACAATTCACAAATTGGTTTATAAATTTTACTTTAATTTACTCAAGTTTTTGACTTTGCAACACACTTCTTAATGCGTTTAGTGAATTTTAATTCCAAAGTAAGCATTTTTTTTTTTTTTTTATATATACAGCTCTAGTATTTTTCTTTATAATTTATTATGAAATTACTTATTTCTTATAATTTTAGTATTATATCATCTCATAAGAAAGATCTTAAATTTAACAAAGTTTTAAAATAAACAGAGTGAACGTTTAAAACGGTGTAATTTAAACTAACTTTTTAAATTATCGTTGAATGACAAAACAAGTGACGTGATTGATCGAGTCCTTATACCTGAATGTCACTGCATATTTTGACGGGAGTCGGTTGATCAGAACTTCATCGAGACCTTATACCTGATTTTAACTTTTTGTATAAATATGATTACCCATTGTACAAATTATTTAATTTAATCCTAATGATAAGAGAAATATTTTAAATAGAAGGGTTTTAATTTAATTCAACAGTCGTTTTTTACGAATACTTTTTTAACTGGTTTATTTATTTCATGTTATTTGCTATATTTGCACATTTATAATTGTATTTTTTTTTACATTTAACATTGTATAACTTATTATATTCTTTTATCATTTATGTAAATAATAACCAGAAACTTTCAAAATATATTTTAATCTAGAAAACATTTTTAAAGTTTATATATTATATGGACAGTTGCAAAATACTAAAGAGACTTACTTATGAAATTAAGCAACTAACACAGAGATTCACAAATTTACAGATATTAAATTTCCATCACAGTTCAAACTTAAATTAACTTTCAGTGTTTCTGAATACGCGAACTAATTCAATATGTTGTCTGAAACGAAACGTTTTCCAGTTCTTTATCTTTGCTAGTCAGTTCTGATTTTAACAAATATTATTCAGCGCCATAGGTTACCTTTCAAAACTGATTCAGTAACATTTAGTGGTAATTACAAGACAATACTTCCAGTAATTCCCTAAAGGAAGCTGGAAGCATTCTAATTATCACAATGCTTTAATTTTTAGTGTATTTTAAGTTTAAAATGATGACTGAAAATGCACAAAAATATTAGATTTAAGAAATAAATGATTTAAATATATTTTTTCAAATTTGTTTTGGACTTTATATTTTACAACTGTTAAAAATTTGAATAATATATAACTATTAAATTATATTTCATTGGCGTGAATTATATAGGGTGTCCACTGTCAACGCTGGCCAATGGCCTATTCTTAAACCAGTTGTCAAAGAAATATTTTAAAAGCGATTTGTTTCAATAAAATTATTTCTAAAAACACAACGAATTTTAATTTTATATGGTCCCCCGTCCCTGTAAGTAATATTTAGTAAATATTTGCTATTTTTCTAACAAGTAAGCTATTCATATAACAGTAAAATTGACCGAAATATGTAATTTTAAAAGTGCATGACTTACACAACTTTCTTGCATTGAAAAAAAACGAGTTGTACCATGATTCGTGGATTATATGTCAACTCCGTACAGTAATCAAAGAGCATAATCCAATTGAACTATGTGTACGACTTATTTTAAAGCGCAGATACGCATACAATAACTTTTATAAAGTTTCAGATTGTCCAAAATAATTGTATTTTAAAAAATGTAACACTTGTATTTAAAATTAATTTTTATTAATTTTTATTTTCTAGGGATTTGAGACTGTGTTTTTTCATTATTACTTTTAATTAATATTTATTATTTTTATGACATTTTATTTAATTTCAAAGATCATATGTATATTTTTTCAGTTCAAACTTTGTACTCGAACTTTCACTCCCTTTCTAATATTTGGTCATGGTTAAAATTTACATGCTGGCATTAATCCTACGACAATCCTATGACAATATTCTTGTGATTTTTTGTGGTTACGATTTATACTTATGTTACAGGATAACACAAATAATTCGATAGCTTATCACCAAGAAGTTTAAAAAAAAGTTTTATGTTATATAAGGGAACGATGGTTTATTTTAATCGCTGAAACCGACAATCATCTTAAATTTCAATCATCATGTCACGATTTTTCGTAAATGTAAAAATGTGATAAATGAAAATATTATAAAATAGAGGGGATAGTTGTGACATTTGTATTTTTGTAACTGTTTAGCACTGAATCTCAAAATAACCTCAATTTTTAGGTCTTTACGTCAGAATATTTTTGTAAATCGTAAATATAAAAAATGGTATAAAAGATATATAAAACTTTTTTTTGTAAATTTATTTTTATTTAATTCAATAATTTATTTAATTTTTTTTGGTTTATACTGGTATTTTTACAGCTGAACAGCTGAGGTGTCGAATGAGGTGAAGAACGAGATTTAATTTTAACTTTGAACTGTTTAAATTTTAAATTTGCGCAAAATCCTGACGGTTAAAAAACAGGCGATTGTTGGTATCAGACGTAAAGAAAAAAAAAATATATCAAAAGTTTAAAACAAATATATTCTAACTCATTAAAAGTTTTATATTACTTCCTTTTCTTTTTTTAACTTTAAAATTTATAATTTGCAAAAAATCTTTACATGGTGGTAAAAAATGAAGGTTAATTTCAGATTCAGCGGTACAGAATAAATAAAATTCATCTATCAGAAGCTAAAACACATGATGTGGCCCAACTTTTGTAGGCTTGTGTTTAATAAAATTTTAAACATGCATCATTTTGGGGGCAGTTTTTGTAGGTAGTTAGTATGTTTATTACATATTGTATATTTACATATACAATATGTAATATGGATTGTATATTTACATATTATATACATTCATACGTCACACTGATTAAAAATTTCAAAATTGCATTGGGACGTTAATTTTACTTTCAACCATTTTTTTAATATCTGACGCAATTATGTTTCTATTAAATTTCTGAATGATCCGTAATTAGCCCAAAAATATATGCCCCAACTTTAATTAGCTATTACTCGATGAATATTAATTGTATAATAACAGAACTTTTTTTGCCTTACATGTTTTTGTAAAAGGTAAATTTTATTAAATATAAATTAAAAAACCGTACAAAAAATTTTATTTGGTAATTATGTAAGAAATGTTTTATTGACATAAATAGCTTTTAAAGTATTTCTTTGCTTCATTTAAAACATTTTTCTATTTGGAACTGTATGTCTATGACTAAAGGTTTAGGAGTTACCTATTCGCCACCGTTTAGTGTCGATACATTGTATTCGTTAACATATAAGTGCAGAAAGGTTAAAATACTCATGATTTATTTTTGTTACTTGCAATGTGCTTAGAATATGATAAGAGAAAGATATTTCATTCCAATGTATACAGGGAAAAAAAACATCGCGTAACGATCCATTGCTTGTAACCTCTACATTTGGGAAAAAGTACAAAATTTGCACAACACGCGATTTCAGCGAGGATGTATTTAACTAAAATTAATTTTTAGAATTTCCTGTTTGCATATCTTTGCTTCAAATCCATTCATCTGATACACACACACATATATACATATATGATGTCATACAAGAGATGATTTGTCCAGGTCGTCAACAAAATTCAGGAGTTTCAGTAATTAGTTCCCAAAAAAGATTGACACTCATTTTATCGATCTCCTAGGAGTGAACAAGGCGTGAATATTACTTAGCCCGAAACCGAACTATGACCCAGTGGCGTGGTAGCCAGACACTCAGACGACACTGGACATAACTGCATGTGTTTGTTAATATTGATGAGTTTCTTTAACTCATATTCGAAATATGATAAAGAATATATTTTTAAATTAATGACTTATGTAAGAATGAATAATAGATTACACAGATCTATCACATTAAATCTTTAAAACAAATAATGAATAGTAAATTAGTTTTTGTTCATTTTTCTAAATTTATATAAAAATTTTAATTTATAGAAAAAGCATTTTATGACCGCATAATTTAATATACTCTTATACGCATTAAAGCTTTAGTTTATCTCAAATTTTATGTGTTATATAAATTACTAGGAAAAATTGACTTCGCTACTTTTAAAAGCGAATGTAAATTCATTCATTTAATATTACACAGAAAATGTTTTTGTTACTACAAAAATCATGTGTAATAACTTAACCACTGGTAGCTCACTATATTTTTGTAAATTATTTTTAGGGTATTTTCTTTTTAACCTATATATATTTTATGCTTTAAGTTACATAACACTTTTTTAATAACGCTTAAGTTACATAACGCGAACGTTCTTAATTTTTTAAATACACTATCCATATAAAACTCCTTAAATATGTCTAAATTATTTCTAATTTTCTTACAAATTTTCCAACTCTTAGAAAACTATGATTTATATGTGAATTCCTTCCAAAAATCTAAAAAAATGGAGAGCCGTTCATTCGTCCCATGAATTCTATTAACACGAAAATCTAATTTAAAAAAAAAAGAAAAAAAATCTATAAATAAAAATTTATAGTTTAAGTAGAAAGAAAAAATGTTTTTCAGATTCAAAGATAAATAATAGTGTTGATCACAGGAAAAACTTTGCTCTTAAAATTACGGTATCTGTTACCGAAATAACTCTTTTTATAAGAATAAAATAAATTCAATTTGAATTTCAGATCATTTCTATATATTTCAGTTTTAATTGTTTCTACAATAACTGTATAACGTGATTCCTAAAAATGGTATTTATAAATTAAAAATATCTTATATGATTAATACAGCCGTTTAAAAACATTCCTGCGTCCAATTATTTGAATGTTTAAATTTAAGAATATGCATAAAGTACGGAAAAATTAATTAAGTATCTTTAAGCATAAATGTTAATAACTGAAATACATTAAAAAAAGGAAATTTAAGAATACTTCTTAATGTAATTATTCATTAGTTATTTTTTATTTTAAACTTATTTATTAATTATTTTTTCTTCTGGCTATATGAGAGACTTTACAACTATATAATCACTTTTAACCCACTTGAAATACTGAATGAATAATAACATGTATATATTATGTACTACCTTAAAAAATTTAAAAAGAAATGTTATTAAATGTAATTAACTTTAATCAGTTTCAGAAAGATTTAGTTTGAATTTCGCAATCAAGTCTCCGCTACATTTCAGTTTCATAGTTTTTGAATAAAATAAATGGTTTTATAATCCGATAAGCAAAATTTATATTTAATATAAAAATGCAGTGAAATCAATATTTATGCTTAAATAAAATTTTTGAGAAATATGATCAAATTCAAGTATGGAATAAGATGAATGATAAAAGTTAATTTAATTTCTGTATGGATCAAACGTAACATCTTAAATAGATTGAAAGAAAATAAATTTAATGGAATATTTTAAAATTAGATTTAAATGCTATGTGTTATTTCCTATTAAATTCAGCGTGAAAATATGTGCCTTTTGGAAATTATTGTAACCATTAATCGAAAAAATAACCGAAAAGTTTTATGCGGCTTTTTAATTATATTACTTATGAAAGATATTGATTTCAGTCTTGTTTAGTGTTTGAAAGTTGAAAGTGCTTTTGTTTTTTAGATCTTTCGTTGAATTTAGAGGAATAAATTTTTGATTAGGAAAATTATATTTTTATGAAAAAAGCATTAATAGATGAGAAAAACTTCAATCTTTTGTATAGATGATTAAAAAGAAATACATTGAAAAGCATTGGCATGCATTGTCAATGTTTTTATTCTAAAAAATAATTATTTGAAAGAGTAAATGCATAATAACATGAATATCTCGCAGTACCTATAATAATACTAACAAATATTATCTAATGTAAATTTATTTTTTAAATTAAAATTTAAATAGTTTTATTTGAATTTTGTAATTCACATCTACATTTAAATTTTAAGGTTTTTGAAAAGAAAAATTCTGGATTTAATTCTAAAAGCAATATTTATGGTTAAAATAAAAACCTAGCAAAATAGATATTTATGTTAGAATATTTTTTTTTCTGCGAAATATAAAATAAATTGAAGTATGAAATAAAATGATCGGAAAAGTTAATTGAATTTCTTTATGGATCTATTCTAATATCCAAAAAAGCATTTAAAAGAAAGAAATCTAACTGAATATTTAAAAATAAAATTTAAAAACCATGTGTTATTTCTTATTAATTTCAGTGTGAAAAATGACGTAACGCCATTTCGAAATATATTTAATAAATAATCCAAAGTATATATAAATACTTTTTTTAATAACAATTTTAATTTTTCTTAAGAGAGGTGTTATAGTAAAAATAAAATACATTGACATGTTTCAGAACCGTCAAATAAGTTCCATAGTCATAATATAAATAAAACAAAATTTCAAAATATTTCTCGGTCAATACAAATAAAACGCGACAATGAGATATAAATAACAAAAAACACGCGCTCTATTGCAAAAACTTAAATTAAAATACAGACCATGATTAAGACCATTTTAGTTAATTTTTGATCATGGTCTATATTTTAATTTAAGTTTTTGCAATACTTTCTAAACAAAATTTCAAAATATTTCTCGGTCAATACAAATGACACGCGACAATGAGATATAAATAACAAAAAACACGCGCTCTATTGCAAAAACTTAAATTAAAATATAGACCATGATTAAGGACCATTTTAGTTAAGTTTTAGATCATGGTCTATATTTTAATTTAAGTTTTTGCAATAGAGCGCGTGTTTTTTGTTATTTATATCTCATTGTCGCGTGTCATTTGTATTGACCGAGAAATATTTTGAAATTTCGATTTATTTATATTATGACTATGGAACTTATTTGACGGTTCCGAAACATGTCAATGTATTTTATTTTTATTATAACACCTTTCTTAAGAAAAATAAAAATTGTTATTAAAATGCTTATATAAAAGGTGAATGTTTTAAAATCTGATGATTTAAAAAATCAATTGGATTTAATTAACTTTTTATCATATATAAATACTTATTCCAAAATTTATTCTGAAACAAAAATGTATTAATTTTTCATGTTTAGAATTCCTCTTAAGTTGTTTATTACCGTCAAGTTTTAAAAGTGGAATGGGAGTTCGTTTGTTTAGATTGATTGCCTCGTGCAATTTATGTTGAAACTTTTCAAGACGGAATTTTCAGAAGTACAGTAAATTGATAGGCAAAAGGATAGTTTCTCAAAAATATAAAGAACATTGAAAATGTATTAAATTAAATTTCGAATATCCACCCAAAAGTTATAAATTCCTTAAAAATTCTATTTAAATTCTTGTTGAAAATACTTTAATTTGGATATTCGAAGTCTATATTTAGATTATTATAATTAAAAATATTAAAATATATGCAGTTATACTGACATAGATTAATGCAAGACTGAAAATACTTTCTAAAAATATTTAACAATAACATCCTGAATTTTGAATAAAAAACTTTCTTCACTTGCAGAATTATCTATGTTAATGTTTAAGATATCAAGAACAACATATGCAACAATAATAAATTGATTTTTAGATAATTTATTTATTTAAACTGGTGTTATAAATGGGTCGTCCGAGTTCTTTTTTGCAAGGGATTTTTTAAAGAATAATTAGATTAATTAGCGAAAAATATTATAGTATATTGTATAGTATAGTATATTAAAAATTTTATAGTAATCTCGCAATTCTTATAAGAACACAAAATATAAACAAATTAAACATGCAAAATACATTTATAAACAAATATATTATGATCCTCTCTGCAGCAGAGAAGTATTTTGTAGTGTGACACTCTTCGTATAATATTTTTTAATAGGATAAAATGTCACACCTAGGTAAAAGAGTTAAGAAAATAATTTCATTAATATTTTCGACTATTATACTGTGCTTTCTAAATAGGATGGAGCAAATTATTCTGTATAAAAAACTGAATCTACTATTATTCACAGACGAAAAAAATAATATTTATATTAGGTTTTCTTTAACGGTACTTAAAATCCCAGTTAGGATTAAAATTTAATTTAAACAAGATTAAAGTTGCATATTTTGACTTTTACTTTCTTCTATCAATAATTAATCTTCTATTTGTAATTCAACCTTTTTGGACTTCCGATTTTCCATCAATTTACATGTTCTGTGAGTCAGAATTACCCAAAAGCATGATTATGAAAAATATATGTCTGTCACTCCATGTATCGCCGTTGTACCTTCAAAAAGTTTAAAACTGTACCAATTTTTATGCTAATGTTTCTGGCTATGGCACACAGGTCCTATAGATATAGGACAGGAAACACTTTAGTAAAAAAATTCTGCAGTTTTCATTATTATATTATCGAAAAGTATATAAAGTTATGCATAGAACTAAACTATAAATTCATGTATATGTATATGGCTATAGCATCTTGAATTTGGAAATATTTCGCTTAAGGGAGCATTGTAAGAGCGAATTTTGTGCAATTTTTATTATCGTACTATCGAACGTATTTGGTAGGCGTTCCCGCGTATCTGTACCTTTAACTTTGCACCATTGTACCACGGTCAATGAAGTTAAGCATATAACTGAAAAAAAATTCATACATACAGCTTTCGGCTATATCGAGCAAATCCACTTTGAATTTAAAATAAAAACGCACCGGAAAGTGGAGCTAATATAGCGACGTTTGCGTATTTTTCTCAATTTTTCATAGTTTTATATATATATATATATATATATATATATATATATATATATATTGGCGGCTTATGCAAGGACCGTAATTTTGCATCCTGCTAAGCTGGCTATTATCAAGAAACTCTAGCTGAATGTCTGAAATTTGCTTTTAAATAGATTTCGTATAAAAACTACCAATTGCGGTCGCTCTGATGTTGGAATTTCTGAACAAATTTTGCAGATCTACGCCGATCATGACCTGTAGATCTGTGTAAATTTATCTATCTATCTATCAATCTATCTATCGGTGTATATCACTTTTCTATGGACACGATAACTTTAATAGTTCCTCTCAGATCTTCTTCAAACTTTTAAATAAAATAAAGGAGCATAAAATCTTGGTCAAGTTCGTTAATGGGCAAAATCGAACAAAGGGGGTGGAAATAGGGAGGGTTTTTGTGAAAATAGAAAAAACGCCATGACATCTTAATTAAAATAGATATAGAATCGGTTTAAAGTTTATATTACTTTTAAAAAATGAGCCAAAAGTTTATGCATGACAGATTTTTGATAAAGTTAAAAATGAGCTCAAGAGACGAAAAAAAAGCAGGGTTTTTGCGAGAAAAAAAAATCATAGCTTCGTCAATTCTCAAGATATGGAATCCAATTACATTTTTTAAAAGTGTTCTTAAAATTATCTAAAACTTTTCCATTTACAAGTTTTTGATATGACTATTTCTTACCGATGAAAAAAATTAAAAACGAAAACAAAAAGGGGGGTGTAAAAGACAAAAATCCACAACTTCTGCAATTCTTAAACTATCAAATCTAATTAAATTTAGTTTACATCTTCTCAATAATATCTACAAATTTTATGCAGGCAAGTTTTTCATAGGACCAATTCTTATAGCAAAAATAAATTAAACAAAAATAGGAGTTGGAGAAAAAACCCCCAAATCCAAAGTTTTTATGTTCTGACTTATTTTTAAATTCATTTATGATCTTGAAACGCATCCAAATACTAGATCCTCTTATTTAGGAACTATATAACGTGATGCATCGGCCAGTATTTTGATAAAGACAGAATATATTTCAAAAAAGGCTGTCAAAAAGAGTACTTTGAACAGAATTTCCCGAAGTGATCGTGGTTGAGGAAGTACTCAAATAACAAATTTAGTTACTCAAATAACGTTTTAACTCAAATAACGTTTTTTCATACTCGTTTTTAAATGCATTTTTGAGCTCAAACGCATCCAATTTACAGATCCTCTTATTTAGGAATTATATAATGTGACTCATAAGTCAATTTTTTGATAAAAACAAAATATATTTCAAAAAGGCTGCCATAAAGGGTATTTTCAACAGAATTTTCCGAAGTGATCGTGATTGAAAATTTGAGGAAATATTCATATAACAAATTGCGTTTTTTCTCACTTATTTTTAAATTCAGTTTTGCTCTCAAACTCATCCAATTGAGAGGTTCTCTTATTTACGAACTGTATAATGTGCCGTATTGGTGAGTTTTTTGATAAAACCAAATACATTTTTTAAAATGCTGTCAAAGTGGTCACTTTGCACAAAATTTCTCGAAGCGATCATGATTAAAGAATTGAGAATGTATTCAAATAACTAATTGGTTATTTTATGACTCATTTTTAAATTCAATTTTCTCTCAAACGCACTAAATTGACAGGGTTTTTTTGGCTATTTAGGAACTATATAATGTGCTGTACCGATCGACTTTTTTAATAAAGTCAGAATATATTTCAAAATATGTTGTCAAAATGGGCATTTGAGCCGAATTTCGCTTTAGATGAGTCTGATAAAACCAGTTCTTGCAGAAAAATGAAATTAATTTTTTTCAAAAGCGGCCAAATAAAGTTGTTAAACCGGGTTTATCTCTAATCATATCTTATTTTTTTTTATTGAAACGAGCACTTTTTCAATTCTACCTCCGCCTATAGCGCAAGCCGACAGGGATTTTTTTAATTTATTCTTGATTTGTAAAAGCAGTAAAGATTTTATTGAAGAAAAAAATCATTTCATATCCTATTAAAAAATATTAAAAATTATTTTTTTCATTTTTGTAATTTTTGATTTTTTTTTTTTTTACAAAAACATTTTATTCCAAAAGTAATATATATATATATATATATATGTAATAAATAAAAAAAATTGCGCCATTTTGCAATTCTAACGTTTCACTAGAACATGCTTTTATTCTCAGTTTTCGTAATATATTAATATTTTAACTGCTAAAGTTCTTTTATTTTAATTTATTTAACTTAGTAATAATCTATTGATTATTTTCTTAAAAAGAGCGGGAGTGTTTTTTGAATGCCAATATCTGCGATTGAAGGCGAGGTAATCAGTGCTGAGTGAAGCATCGACCTGGCCTTCAATCGCCGTCAGCGCCACCTATTGTTTGAGATGCGAACTAAAATAAATTACGCTAAAAAAACTCCTGACATTATACATAACCCTCCTGCAAAAAGTTTTTAAATAGCTGTCACCGTTTGCAAGTTATTGAATTTTAAAATCCATCAGTCATTTTTGGGACACCCGGTTTATATATATATGACGATTTAAGGAGAAACTCGAATTATTTCCACTGTTAAACAAAACACACAGTCTTGGCAAGCGAGGGAAAAAACAAAATAAATAAATAAATGTAGAAGATCCAATAATTACTCATTTGTAGCTGTAAGTTTATTTATTCAACTGTAGTCATTATAGAGGGAAAAGCTCCTTTTTGCAAACATTCTCTAACCGAAATATCCAAAAAAATATTCCATCATTTACTTAAACCAGCCGTACTCAGCCAAGAAAGAACCAAGAATTTTCTTTATCATCTCGAGACTTCCACCTTCTTAAACTAAAAAGAAAGTTCTGGAACATTCTGTAACCTCCAACCATCATTTTTTTATGTACACAGAATTCTTGTCCAGCTACGAGGCTATTTTCCACAGACGATAAATTAATTGAAAAAAAATATATCATTTAACCAATTTATAATTGACTCAGAATTTTAAATATCTTAGGCAGACGATTTTTATAAATGATTAATTTTAAGAGAAAAAGAAAAGAAATGAATTTATTAATATGCACACATCAAAGGTTGACGTAGGAAAAAAAATAAATAGATAAAATAAAATAATGATATTTTTGAAAAGTATGGGTTTGGAATAAATTAAATAAGACTTTCTTAAAAAGGGTTGATAAAACATAGAAGAAATTAGTTTTATTTGGAATATTAAGAAATAAAGTTTAATTAAGAATATTTTTAATTTAGTGCCATCTTTTTAAATTTACGCATACTGGAATAATGTTTTTTAAGGCAAATTAAGAATTTATATCGTCTGCATAAATATTAACTGATTAGATTTAGAAACAAGATTTTAATTTAATAATTTGAAGTAAGTACGGAATATTATTATAAGAAAATTGAGATAGTATAAAGATTAGTTTTGGCGAAAAAATTTTAAATTTGTAATATTATCCCCCCTCTCCGAAAATTTGTATGAAATTGATAGTTAAATAAAACTACAAGTTCAGACAACAGAAATATAATAATTTAGAAAAGTTAAATTTTGGAATAAAACTGTCAAACTCCGGAAGCCAAGAGATGGAAGAAAAGAAAATTAACGCAATATAAAAATATTAGCGATTAAAATAATATATTTAAGAGAAAATTAATCTGAATTAAATTTAGGTAGGAGCATTTCCCTGAAAGAAATGCAATAATGTTACAATATCACTTACCATTTGTAAGTGCATAGGAGATAATACATACAATAACAGTAAATAAGTTATGAATATTAATAAGCAAAAGACATTAAAGATATAATAAAAACAATAAGATATATCTTTCATGGGAGTTTATAGAATTTCCGTGACTTAATTAGTAGTAATTTCAGTTCAGAAATTAAATTTGTTTGTATAGTCCTTGTAGTAAACATAGTCTTTAAAGGTTACAATAAACGTTCTTCTCAAACTTAGTTGACTACATAGTCATTCAAATCAAAAGTCTCTAATAGTTTTTAAAAATGCAATTCTTCAATGTAGTTCATTATCAATAGTTAATTTAAATAAGAATTTCCGGAAAGTTTACTAAATACTGTCCTTCAAATAAAATATCTTCAATCCAGTTTACTAGTGAACTACATAATTTTTCCATTTTGGTTTAATGTTGTGTTTAGTTTTTTGTTGGATTCCACATTTTTTAGTAATATGTCAAATTTCTAATAATAAACAGTATCACTTCAAAACATTTATAATAAATAATATAGAAAAATTTAAATAATAACAATAACAACAATAATAACTGATAGTATAATAAGACTCCATATCATAATATTTCTCAATAAGAGTATAATTAATACTGAACTTTATTATAGAAATCATAATGATAATCATAATAAAACAAGAGTATAATCAAAAGAAAATATCACAGTTTGTTTATTATTGATAGGGAAAATATTGGTTGAGGATAAAAATAATTACATAGCAACTAAATAATTTTCTTATCTTCTAATAGCATAAGAAAGTATTTTTTGCTAGCCGAAAGTATAAATAAAAAAAATCATAATAATTTCAAAATCCAAATAAAATTAAATCTAACTATTTAGAAAATGGACTCTCAACCAGTATTTCCTTACAATAATTCCTCTCTGATACTCTTTTACAAAATTGTCAAATTTGGTTATATGTTTTCAAATGCCAATGTAGAATAATGTTTTATCTACACATGGTTTATAAACTTTAATAATAAAATACAATAGGAATAAAAGGTATCATTCTTAATTGAAAAATGGAAATAAAAATAGTGTGCTTTTTTGAAAAATTTTTAATATCTGTAGTTTTCACAATCACTGAGAATCACATATTATGTTATAGGTTTGAGAGAATCATTAGATTTTATAACTGTTATAACATAAATATCTGCTGAATAAATAGAATAATACTAATGTCAAATACATGAATAAATATAGTTAGACTTATATCCACTTAAACTTAATTTATCAACATCAATTTGAAAGTATTTACAATCAAAGTGTACACCTTATGCCTGCATAAGGAGCCCAATTTAACCCCAAAAACTCCCAAAAACAAGTAATATTCTTGTTGGCCACCAAGAACATACCTGCTAATGTTGAAATTATGGTGATAAAATATTTAAAAAATAAGAATTAAAATTTAATCTACTGTCTTGACTTCAGATTGATCTAGTGATTGTGATTGTATCTGAGGTTTTGTTGGTTTTTTGGGTTGCTCATGAAACAGTTTAAAATCTTCTGGTGAAAAATAGGGTCTTAATTTAGAAACATGTACAATAACGGAATTCTGTCCTGTCTCATAATTAAATTTATCTATTTCATAAGTTACATCAGAAAGTTTATTTATAATTTTGTATGGTCCAGAGAAAGTAGGTTCTAATTTTCGAGTGTTAGGGTATTTAAATTCTTCATAAATTACAGAGTCTTGTATTTTTAATGGGCATTCGACAAAATTTCGATCATAGAGTCTTTTACTTTTAAGGTGAAATTCATGAGTTCGCGCTTTCGCAACTTTGAGGGATTTGTCTACTGGTGGGTAATATTTTTGTTTTAAAGGAGATTCATAAGGCAATTTACCATAAAATAAATAGGCAGGTGGGAATCTGGTGATAGAATGGGGCGTATTGTTGTATTCTTCGATGACTTGGTTTAATAATCTAGTCCAAGGTATTTTAGAAGAAGTGGAATTAACTTTACATTTAAGCCTGGTAACTATAGTCTGATTAACTCGCTCTACTTTTCCATTGGTCTGAGGATGATGTGCGGATGTAAAACGCTGTTGAACATGATGATTTCTAAGGAATTTCTTAAATCTTGGAGATCTGAAAGATTTATGCCTGTCACTAAGTATTTTTTGAGGTGCTTTGATATTGAAAATTTGTTTTAAACAGTTAGTGTATGTTTCAGTGGTAACATTTTTGGAGGGAAAAGCCCAAACAAATCTAGTTGCATGATCTATTATTATGTGTAAGAATTTTTTTGTTGAGTTGTAATAGTTAAATCCACCAACAGTATCAATAGAAAGACATTCAAAAGGTTGATCTGTTGCTGGCATAGCTTGTAATAAGCCGAATCTTTTCTGTTTTGGTTTTTTATTTTTCTGACAGGTATTGCAATGTTTAACAAATTCTGTAATGTCTATTGTCATATTAGGCCAATAATAGTTGGGAGATATTAAATTAAGCATTTTTTGAATCCCTAAACGTCCAAAATTATCATGAGCAATATGGAGTAATTTTTTTCTTAATGACATTGGTACAACAATTTTTTTGAATCCCTTTTTCTGAACTATAATAATTCCATTCTCTTTTTTATATTTTTTGTCACAAACATTGTCTTTGTCTTGCATCTCTATAATTTCTTTCCTATCTAGCAATAAACTAATATGTTGATTAAAATGACAAATAGGATTTCGTGACAACATGTCTGCTTCGACATTTGTTCAACCCTTTTCATATTTTATCTCATAATCAAACATACTAAGTTTGAGTGACCATATAAAAAGCCTACCTCTCAAGTTTTTAACACTCTTTAACCATACTAGAGATGCGTGGTCCGTATGAATTGTAAACTTGACAACATGAAAGTAATGATAGAATTTGTCAAGAGTATCTATAATAGCTAAACATTCTAATTCAGTTATGAAATATTTTTGTTCATAACTCTTCAAAATTCTAGAATGATAAGCAATAGGATGTAAGAAATTATCTTTATCAGGTTGTTTTAGAACGGCACCTTCTGCTATCTGAGAGGCATCTACAAACATATGTAAAGGTAATTTAGGATCATAAATTATGAGGATGGGTTTTGCAATTAAAGAATTTTTTAATTTTTCAAAAGACTCCTGGCACTCTGAGTTCTATTCCCATATTGTATCTTTTAAGTAATCGATTTAGAGGATATCTAATTTCAGCATATTTATTTATGAATTTATGGTAAACATTAATGGAACCTAGAAATCGTTGTAACTCTTTCACATTGGAAGGAGGTTTTAATTTTTTGATGGTTTCAATATTGGCATTTGCTGGTGTTATAGTTCCATTAGTGATTTCATAACCTAAGAAATTGATTTTATTTTGGCCTAATTTACATTTAGAAAATTTAAGTTTAATGTTTTCTTGTTTGCAAATGTCAAAAATTTGAGCTAAATGGTTTAAATGTTCTTCTAAAGAGGAAGAGAAAATTATAATATCATCAAAATAGTGGCACGAAAAGTCGATTTTATATTTATTAAGGATCCTTCGAATGGTTCTATTGAATATGGGAGGGCCCGTTTTTATGCCAAAAGGGAGCACGAGCCACTCAAAAAGTCCAAAATTGGTTGCAAATGCTAATTTTTCTGTATCGGATGGATGTATTGGTATGTGCTAGTAGCCAGAGGCTAAATCCAAAGTTGAAAAATACTGAGCACTACTCAATTTATCTAAAATTCCATCGATACGGGGCAAGGGTTCTGCATCGTTTTTAATTATTGCGTTTAATTTTCTATAGTCTATACATAATCGCGTTTTTTTACCTTCCTCTCTTTTCATAACTAGTGTAACAGGGGCAGAATAGGGGCTATTACTTTCCTTTATCAGTCCGGCTGCTAACAATGATTGAATTTGGTTTTTTATTTCTATTTCTTCTTGGGAAGATGTTCGGTAGGGCCTCAAAGATATAGGTAGGTCTGAGTTTAGTATAACGCGTTGTGGTTAATATTAATCCTACCCACATCATATTTATGCTTTGCAAAAATATCACTATAAATATGAACTAATTCCCTTAAATTTACATCTTGAATTAAATTTATTTCCCCAGTTAAATCTGACTCCGAATTATCGCGAAAATTTTGAAGAGTCATGGAACCTTTATAATCAGGATGCACATTAATTGCGTGATCATATTCAACACAGTCTTCATTTTTCATAATATTTCCACAAGTAGATTGTAACTCTATATCATGATTACTTGCATTCAGTGTTTCGTTATCATAATTATCTATTGCTACAGTATTACCAGTATTTAATTTCATATTTTTTTTATATTCTGAGGTTACAAATTCATTAGATTGATCCCTGTTTTCTTGTACTTGGTCCATATTTACTGTATTGAAATGAAGGGATCTCTCATTATGTATAGATATACTGTTAGTTATAATTTTCCTTCCCTGCCTTATAATGCAATTTTTACATTCTATGGTTAATTTAAACTAAGAACATTCTTTTAACCCCAAAATAGCATAATCCAAATTTGTATTGCATACTAAAAAGTTAACATATTTTTTAATTTTACCCACTTTTAGAAGAACACTACATTTTTTATTTATATGTAAAAATCCTTTTGCCTGACCAATGGTAACTGAGGGTATAGTCTCAATTTTAGCATTAAGTTTTTTAACAAATTTAAGTGGCAATATTGCAATAGTTGAGCCAGTATCTACAACACATGACAAATTATAATTATTTGTACATCCATACACAATTAATTGCCAAACATTATGAGAATTATTTTGTGAGATATTTGGAAGAGTATCAGAGGATGGTACCTCATTCCTAAAAATACATTCTCTTTCCCAATGAAAAGCATTACTCACACCCCTATTTGTGCATATCCTACAAGGTCTTGAAGGGTATGAATTCTCAATATAATTATTTTGACAAATTCTAGGTCTTTGAAACTGAGATTGCCTTTGGGGAATCCAATTCCTAGGTGTATTATTGGACCTAACTGGCTGAATCCAGGGCCTAGTTGGTTGAAAAGGTTGAAACTTTTGTCTAGCTGATGGTTGATTTATTACTTGGTTTGAAAATAGTGGGGTGGAAACTTCCACGAATTGTTTGACAACCCGGTACCATTCTATGGTACTACTAGGAGGATTTATAATAATACGGTTTTTGAATTCTGGTTTTAAACCATCAGTTAAACCTTGTAATAGTATATTTTCACTAAGATGTAATTTCCTACCAATTTCCACTTTTTTACGAAAATAAGTTTCTAAATTGTCTAAATTATCTAATTTCAGATTTGAAAAATCAGAAAAACTCGGGATGTCTACTTCAATGAATCTTTCTATCAAAACTTTCTTAATTTGTTCATAATCCGTACAATTTAAACAGTCATTGATATAAATTTTTTGCGCTTCTCCTTTCAAATATTGCGCAATAAAATTAAATTTCCATTCTAGATTTTTCTGTTCCCTATCACATGTTTTATCAAAATAAGTTAATCAGGACAAAATGTTCATTCCAGAACTCGGGTCAAACGGTACGAACTTAGGATCTTCCATATTTTTTTTTTTTTTTTTTTATTCTTACTCATTAGAATAAATGAAGCACTTCTATTTTCTTTATTAAATCCTGATCGTAAAATCATTCGCAATAAATTTCAAAGTTAATGATTTCTATCAATTACATATTTTTTCAAAATTACTATATTTAGCTGCTAACTTTAACCAGAAATTTTATCTAATAAAATAGAAATTGTAAATATCAGAGTTATACCTTAAATTGGGACAAACTTTTAATTCCATTATTTTATAGATCATAAACAGATTCAAAAATTTTAATTATAGGTAATTCCTTACTTAAAATCACAAAATTTACTGAAAAAATTAATCATATTTATCAGTCAAAATTCTAGCAACAGCCTTGCACAGTTCCATCTTTCTTACTGAATTTAAATAAATTATAAGAATCCGGGAACTAAAGCTCACTGCTACCAGAAATTCTAACAAATAAAGGAGAAAACATAAATCTTAACTTAGTTTTTTAGCTCAAATGCTTAGTTGTAGGAACATTATCATGAAAATACTGTATTCTGAGAATAGGTCTTGATAACAAACAAATATCAATAAATTAGAAAATGTATCTTTAAAAAAAAAATAACATGAGCTTCTAAGTTCTTTTATACTTCACTATTATTACGAACTTATCTTTAAACGTGCATAAAAATATCATAATAATCTTAATAAGTAACATTAAATATCTTAAGAACATCATACTCCTCAATTAAATCCTTAAGAACAAAAATGTTTCAATCTCCAACACATAATAATGATAATAAAAATACTCATAAATAGGTAAGTAAGTAAGATTCACAGATAAATAATCAAATAAATAAACCTGACAAACAGAGAATAATTAATTTAAATAAGACTCAAAGAAAAACAAAACAATAAATAAATAAACCTCACAAATAGAGAATAAACAATCCACACAAATGCTTAAAAAGGATACAAATAATATTCAATTAATTTGAAATAACTCACTCTTAAGAAGAATTTCTCAAGATGATCCTAGGAGAGACAAAATTTTTTTTTCTTGTCATTACTACCAGTAATACTTAAAGTCAATGATCGCATATTTGGGCGCAACAAGATGAATGTCAGTCATCGTGGCGCTTCTATTCCTTATTAAATCCAATTCGAAATCACCAGGTCTCAAAAATTATCATTATGACCAAAAATATCAAGCTTCAGGAATTCCCGAGAAGTCGATTTTCGGCGATTCACAAAGCTATCATCATTTCGTTCCACAGCCGATTTCATTAGTAAGCCGAAAATTTTCTTTAAATATTCGAAAAAGGCAGCACAGATAAATTATCCTGCCAGACTTTTCAATTAGTTGTGACGATTTAAGTAGAAACTCGAATTATTTCCACTGGTTAAACGAAACACACAGTCATGGCAAGCGAGGGAAAAAACAAAATAAATAAATAAATGTAGAAGATCCAATAATTACTCATTTGTAGCTGTAAGTTTATTTATTCAACTGTAGTCATTATAGAGGGAAAAGCTCCTTTTTGCAAACATTCTCTAACCGAAATATCCTAAAAAATATTCCATCATTTACTTAAACCAGCCGTACTCAGCCAAGAAAGAACCAAGAATCTTCTTTTTCATCTCGAGACTTCCACCTTCTTAAACTAAAAAGAAAGTTCTGGAACATTCTGTAACCTCCAACCATCATTCTTTTATGTAAACAGAATTCTTGTCCAGCTACGAGGCTATTTTCCACAGACGATAAATTTATTTAAAAAAAAAATATTATTTAACCAATTTATAATTGACTCAGAATTTTAAATATCTTAGGCAGACGATTTTTATAAATGATTAATTTTAAGAGAAAAAGAAAAGAAATGAATTTATTAATATGCACACATCAAAGGTTGACGTAGGAAAAATAAATAAATAGATAAAATAAAATAATGATATTTTTGAAAGGTATGGGTTTGGAATAAATTTAATAAGACTTTCTTAAAAAGGGTTGATAAAACATAGAAGAAATTAGTTTTATTTGGAATATTAAGAAATAAAGTTTAATTAAGAATATTTTTAATTTAGTGCCATCTTTTTAAATTTACGCATATTGGAATAATGTTTTTTAAGGCAAATTAAGAATTTATATCGTCTGCATAAATATTAACTGATTAGATTTAGAAACAAGATTTTAATTTAATAATTTGAAGTAAGTACGGAACATTATTATAAGAAAATTAAGATAGTATAAAGATTAGTTTTGTCGAAAAAATTTTAAATTTGTAATATATATATATATATATATATATATATATATATTAGTTTTTCATTCTTCTCATTTATAAACAAAAAATTCTAAATATTGAATCTAAATTTACTATTTTGTTTCAAGATTATTAACCATGTTTTTTTTACTGTAGGAACATGCATTTTCTTTATTTTGCGGAAAGATGTATATATATATATATATATATTAGAGAAATACTTTCTATTACTTTTATATCTTTTCCTAATATTACAACAATCTGTATGTGTATTAAACTCAATTAATTTACACTTATTATAAACTTCCTACATGATAAATAGAAAACACGTTACTTATTACAGACAAAACAACGCTATTATATCTTACATTTTTTTATGCTTTCTATCACAAAATATGGGATCTATTGTGGTACTAAAACCACGAACTGTGTTTTCTTTTGAATAAAGGTAATAAAAAATTGCTATTGTGTATACATTCTATAGAAAAGTGTTATATTGAATTAAAAAGCATTACAGTTTTATGGAGAAATTTTCTACAACAGGAATTCTAGCAATAAAATATGACTAGATTTCTGTAAAAAAGTCTTTACACTTATTATGTATAGTAACTTGCTCCTATGTATTGTAAATTACTATATAACTAATGTTTATTGGAGGCAAATTCGAAATCATAATCTATTAATTTATCTTTTCTCCAAGCTTCGATAAAATTTAGTATATGATTTGTAGTTAGTAAAAAGAAAACATGCCTCTTTCTAAAAACGAAATAACAGTTTTATCTGTCATAATATTATATGTTTTCTATCCTTAAAAATATGCTCTATAGTAGTTTAAAGACATGAAGTGTATTTTGCTTTGAATAAAGGTAGTAAAAAGTTTTTGTTTTGTATATAAAAGTGATATACTGGACTAAAAAATATTATAGATTTTTTTTTAAACAATTCTATATGGGAGGAATTTTTAAAAGGGAATATGATTAAAAAATTATACTAATTATGTATTCTGAAATATTGTTTATTATATACGGTTATATTTCATTATTACTTCTGCAATCTTCGGCTGAATTAAATATATGATTAATACATGGTAAAAAGAAAACATACTGCTTACTAAAGGCAAATAAACCTTTTATCAATCATAATTTTTCATGCTTTCAAACTTAAAATAAGCATGCTTTATTGTGGTTTTACAAATCGTGAAGAAGGTTTTTCTTTGCATGACGGTTATAAAATTTTTGTATATTTTGTATAGAAAAACGATATATTTGAATGAAAGTAAAACACTGTTATGGAATAATTTAATACAGTAGAAATTTTAGAAAGGGAATATGATGGGATTTGAGTAAATAAATCTGTATACGTATTATGTGTCTATATGCTTATTATTATTATTACGTACTCTAAATTATTATATACGGAATGTATCTTGGTAGCAAATTTAAAGTAATATATATTTAACCCTTTCGGGTCCGAATTTTTTTCAGTTTTGAGAGAAAAACTGCTTTTACATTTTAATGTTAATACTAGTATCCGAATAGATTAACTGAAAAATTAAAAATATGTCGTTGTCCGAAATCTAACGAATGTAGTTATTTCGCGAACTATTCAATTCATTTCCATATGAAAATAGACTAAGGAAGAATTTTTACAAACGTTGTAAAACAACGAACTGCAGTAAAATTTAACAGATGTTATAACATTCTAATGCTATTTGCGTTTTATCACATGCTATTCTTTCTGGAAAGTAACTTTTATTTTAAATTTAAAGAGTGAAATAAATTTTTAAAATGAAGTAATCGCAAATGGTGCAAAGGGAATTAAGCAAATATTTATTATTGTTATTATTACTAAATGTCTAAACGTTAATGAAGTCATATTGTAAATGCATAGACGCATACAAACTTTACTACATTTAATCAGCAATAAAAGCATTTGTGAAAACAGAATAATGCTCAGTTAAAATACAGGTAATATTAATAGTATGCCAGACCCTAAAGGGTTAATATTCACTTCTACAAGCTTCGAATAAATTAAGTATATAAAGAAATATTGCAGACAAATACACTGTGTATTATTATTTTAACACAATCAAATTGATTGGTAAGTTTATCATACGAGTGAATATTTCCAACTCAGTTGGAAATATTCAATTCGTATTATAAATTTACCAATCAGTTGGATTGAGTTAAAATAACTCAGTCGGAAATATTCAATTCGTAAAATATCGTGTGGTTTTATTTTCTTTGAAATAAACTAATGTGCATTTATCTGCAAAATATCAGATAATAAAATATTTACAATATATTTATAATATTTACAATATGTTTTGTGAGATATTCACTATAGTGACTTAAACTAACAAGAAATTATGTTATATGAATAAATATTTTTATAAATAATTAGGTTGACTATGTCATTGATATATTTTTTTAAGAATAAGTCAGAGATATAAGATAGTTATTTAGAATCGAATGACAGTGTTTGGATTTTAATTGGTACGCTATTCTTCTCTTTCGTTTCAATTAATCCATTTATTTATTTATTTATTTATTTATTTATTTATTTATTTATTTATTGCATTTTAACGGAAATTTTTAACTCTTTGCAACTCTCCAAAGTAAAATAATTTAAAAATAAATTACATTATATTAGAATTTGCTCTTTAGTTTTGCATGAAAATAATTTTCTTTGAAATATATTTTTAAAATTGTTTTCACCCTATATCGGAAATTTAAAATTAAAAAACACCCTAAAATATCATCAGAACGTTTAAAAAAGGTTGAATTTTAATGTATTTTTTTTCTTTGAATATAAGTTATAAATTTCAAAATGGATGAAGAAGTCCAGGCTAAGATTCAAACCATGCATGTCTTGCTTGGAGCTGCCAATAGTCCCGATGCCCTTTTTTTATTAGCACAAACATTAGCAAACCTATTAAAAATATTTAACAATTAAATTAGATTTTTATGAATATTATGAGGAATTCCAGAGGAGAACATTAAGAAAGTCTCTATATTTGTGATAAAATTTATTCCATGTTAAAAAACGGGATAATTATCTCTCAAGATTAGAGTTATTTTCTAACGGTGGAGGTGACTGACATATAAATGTTTTCCACGGACGTCATGTGATTCAATCCATTCTCAACACGACTAAAATAGGGTAAAATACTCTGTATTTGTGACTAAATAAATGACTTACGATCCCATGTTCTACGGCCTTTTTTCATCATTTAGATGGCTTCAATCACCACCTCTTCGATCGAATTTTAGAACACTTTGTTTTATAGTTTAAGGCGCAACACTAATCACAGAAAAAGACCCGGATGGTAAAAAATATGGGAGCGTTTTTTTCAAATATCTTACTCAAATTTTAGTGTCTTTACATGATTTCCACAACCGGCCTAGTTTTTACTTTTTAAATTTTAGTTTCAGATTTAAAAAGAAAAAACTCTCAGTTTTAAAACCGGTTTAAGCCGGTTCTGAAAGTAAAACTATCATAATATAAAAATATGTAAGCAAAATCGGAAAAGTAAAAACTAGGCCGGTTGTAGATCGTACTGAGCTATCTTATGTAAAGAAAAAATAAACATGTAAAAATATTAAAATTTGAGGGAAATATTTGAAAAGAACGCTCCCTTAGACTTTACATTATCATCCGGGTCTTTTTTAGCCAGTATTGTGGAACCTTAAACCACAGAAATTTTTTTTACAAAATATTATTTTAGTTCATATATTCATTCTCTATTTCTTTCATTAAGTTCATTCATTACATGAACAAGCGCTGGATTTTATTAATTAACTTGAACTTAATTAGCTTCCCTTCATAAATAACAGTAACAATAAAATAATAAAGTCTGTCCTACCTTGGTTGATTGATAACCGAACGGCGTGATTTATCCAATTTAATAAATATCAGGCAGAAATAATAAAATCCACTGAAGCTGAGCATAGTCCTTTTGAAAAACTATAATTTTTCTTTTCACTCTACATTAAAAAGGATATTAAACAAAAGTTAGAAAAATACAGTTAAATTTTACAGAGAACAATTTTTACGTGTTTACATTTACAAATAAAATAGAAGACTGACAAAGAATTGAACTTTAGCACTGACGAAACATCGATTGCATCACAACCTTGAAATACATAATTATAGGAAAAACAGTCATTATTATTGCGAAATATCTCGATTACAAATTGAAAATGAAAGTACTTGATTAAATGAAATAAGATAAATGTTTGTAGTTTCAGAAAATCATCATAAATCTATCACCCCTGCTTGATTTCTGAAGCTAATATAGTCATTAAGTTTAATTGGCTTCGATGTTTAAGGAAATCAGCCTTAGGTAAGGGCTTAGTAAAGATGTCAGCAGTCATGTCCTTGCTTGGGCAATATTCCACGTCTATAATTCCTTTATTTCGAAGATCCCTTATACTGTGAAATTTTATATCCACGTGTTTGGTTTTCGAATGATATCTTTCATTTTGTGTCATCTTAACGCAGGATTGATTGTCTTCGAAAATTGTTATTGGCAAAGTTTGATTTAACTCTAGATCCTTTAAAAGATTAATTATCCACGTTGTTTCTTGGGCAGCACTGGCAACTGATACATACTCAGCTTCGGCTGAGGATAGAGCAACTGAATTTTGTTTCTTTGTTTTCCAAGAAATAGCTGTATTTCCTAGCTTACATAAATTTCCGCTAGTTGATTTTCTATCATATTTATCTCCTGCCCAATCTGAATCCGCATATGTTGTTAGGATTGGTTTATTTTTATTGCAAATAATTAATTTTATGTCTTTTGTAGTTTTTAAATATTTTATAACCTTTTTTACTGCATTCCAATCTTTTTCTCTCGGTTTTTCATTTCGTCGACTAAGAATACTAACAGCCGCTGAAATATCTGGCCTACTGATAGTAGCTATATATAACAATGCCCCAATTGCCTGCCTATATTTGCTGTTGTTTGGAAGTAATTTTTCTTCATCAATTGTGTTTAAATAACCTGGTTCCATCGGAGTATCACAGGGTTTTGCCTCACTTAGATCGAATTTTTCAACTAGTTCTTTGATTTTGTTTCTTTGATCGAGAAAAAAATTTCCTTCTTTATTTCTGCTTATATTTATGCCCAAATAATAATTTACAGTTCCTAAATTCTTTATTTCAAATTCTTTTCTAAGTTGAGTTATGGTCTCGTCTATTTCTTTAGTATCCCCTGAAATTAACATGTCATCCACATAGATGATGATATAAGTAGTACCGTTTTGTGTTTTTCGCATGAAAAGACATGGATCGGCAGTGCTTTGCACAAAACCTATTTTTTCCAAACTTTCACCTATTTTAATATTCCATGCCCTTGCGGCTTGTTTTAAGCCATAAATTGCTTTTCTTAGTTTACAAACTTTATTTTCTTGTCCCGGTACAACGTACCCTTCTGGCTGAGACATGTAAACGTCTTCTTCTAAATTTCCGTGAAGAAATGCTGTTTTTATATCAAGATGGTTTACAACTAAATTTTTATATGCCGCACAGGCTAAAAATGCCCTCAATGTTGTATATGATACTACTGGTGCAAAAGTTTCGTAGTAATCGGTTCCAAATTTTTGAGAAAAACCCTTAGCGACTAAACGTGCTTTGTATTTATCAATTTCACCATTTGAATTATATTTTAATGAAAATACCCATTTGCAATTTATCACTTTTACGCCAGGTGGAGGATTAACTAGATCCCATGTTTTGTTTTTTCTTAAAGAAGCAATTTCTTCCTTAGTTGCTTCATACCAATTGTTTTTATCATAGGGATTATCAATTAATTCAATATCCTTCCATTCTGATGGTTCTAATATTTTATTTTCTGTTGAAAAATATGCAAATCGATCAGGTGGAACACCCCTATTTGATCTTTGTGATCTTCTAGGTTGATTTATTTCAATATCTTCATTACTTGTTTCATTGTTTTCCTGCATATTTATAACAATTTCAGAAGATTTCCCCCCTGCTATTTCGGGTTGTTTTTGAACGTTGATGTCGCTTGTTATCTCAAAGCTTTGTACCCTTTGGTTTGAATTAGAGTTTTCAATAAATTTTACTGTTCGTGCGCGTATTACTTTATTATTTCCAATATAAATTCTATAACCTTTTGATCTATTGTCGTAACCGACAAAGGTTCCTTTAATTGCTTTGTTATCGAGCTTGTTCCTTTGGGATTTATCAAGATAAGCGTAAGCTTTGCAACCAAATGTTTTTATATTTCTCAAATCCGGGATTTTATTTGTCCACAACTGGTATGGTGTTAAGTTGTGTGATTTTGTTGGTAGTCTATTTAGCAAATGCACCGCTGTATTTAAAGCTTCGCCCAAAAATTTCTGAGGTAGATTAGCTTCCGATAATAGGCAACGTGTCATTTCAACTAATGTCCTGTTCTTCCTCTCAGAAACACCGTTTTGAGATGGAGAATATGGTACTGTTAATTGATGATGAATACCTGTTTCGGATAGAAAATTTTCTACTTCATCGCTAATGTATTCTCCGCCGTTATCTGTGCGGAATTCTTTGATCGTGTACCCGAATTTGTTTTTAGTAAAGGCTACACATTCCTTTAATTTCTCAATTACTTCGCTTTTCTTTGATAAAAGATATATCATCGTAAATCTACTGAAGTCATCGGTAAATGTGAGAAAAAATTTCTTCCCTCCTATGCTTTCTGTTGGCATCGGCCCACAGATATCTGAATGTACCAGGTCTAGGATCTTCTGAGCTCTGTTTGTTGCTTGTTTTGGATATGGTGCATCTGTTAATTTACATTTTATGCAACTTTCACAAATTATATCGTGTTTACACTCTTTTATTTCTATTCCTGTTGCTAAATTTTTAGATGTTAGTTGCTTAATGGAATTTATGTTCCTGTGTCCAAGTCTTTTATGCCAAAGCTCAATGCAGTTTTTATTCTTGCATTGATGAGCTAGATTTGCATAGTTATCTTGTTTAGGTTTATACAGATCTATTTTATACAAATTATTTTCAATTTTTCCTTCTAAGAATGTTTTCCCATTTTGGGTTAATCTACATGTTTTGTTTTCAAATGTGAGCTTACAACCATGTTTAACAGCTTTGCTAACGGACATTAGATTTGATTGTAAGTCCGGCACATACAAAACATCCTTCAAAGTTATGTCGTTATTTTTTGTTTGTAATTTTATAGTCCCTGTACCTTGAGACTCGAGAGTTTTCCCGTTAGCTATCGTGACAGCATTTTTATTATTTGTGTTAATGTCAACGAATAAATTTATATCATTACACAAGTGTGAGCTGCTCCCTGAGTCAATAATCCAGGTAGATTTATAATCATTTTGTGCGAGAAAAGATATTTCTTTTCCTTCGCTATTATTTTTCAGAGTCTGTGTATTTCTTTCTATTTTTGTTTCCGGAGTAACTTTATTTACTTCAAAACATAACGACGAATTTTGTTTATTTTTATCATTTGTTTGGTTTTTAGAATTTTTATTCTTAAGAAACCAACAATTTTGTTTCACATGGTTTTTTCGTTTACAGTACGTACAAAAAGGATTTTGTTCGCGCTTTGGAAATGGTTTTTGATTAAATTTTATAGTTTTGTATGCATTTTCATTCGACGAATTGGAGCTATCTTGTCTCCTTTGAAATTCGTCAGTTAATTTCCCTTTAATAAAATTAGAATTTAATTCCTCCTCAGATTTAGATTCTAACGCAGTAATAAGAGTGTCGTAACTCGGTGGGAGAGAGAATAACATGAGTGCTGATAGATGAGAATCTTTTATCTCTTCACCTATTGCCTTCAATTTATCAGCGGTTTCTAAGATCTTTACAATATGATCATTCATGTTGCCGTTTTCGGCAAGTTTTATGCTGTATAATTTACGCAATAAATATAATTTACTTGATAAATTAGTGCGTTCATGTATTCCTTTTAAAACTAGCCAAGTAGCTTTAGCTGTTGTTTCATTTTTTACGTAAATCAATTGCGAGTCTTCTAATGTTAAATTAATCGTAGCTCTAGCTTTATTATCTTTCCTGGTCCACTCATTATTTAATGGAGTTGGTGGATCGTCAGTTATATGACTAAATAAATCTTCCTTCATAAGAAGCATTTGGAGTTTAAAACTCCATATTGCATAGTTATTTGAGTTTAGTTTTTCTATACTAAAACTTTCTTTTGAAGAAGAAGCCATATTCTTTATTTTTATTTCTGCCTTAATTCAACTTTTATAACTTTTACTTTTACTAATTTTCAACTTTATTTTAATTATTTTCAACTATAGTTTAATGTAATTCAATTTTGTTGTTGTTCCTTAGAAGAGAGCAACATTGCTAAAAGTTCAGTTTTTGTCTTTCTCATAATCTTTTATTAATTAACTTGAACTTAATTAGCTTCCCTTCATAAATAACAGTAACAATAAAATAATAAAGTCTGTCCTACCTTGGTTGATTGATAACCGAACGGCGTGATTTATCCAATTTAATAAATATCAGGCAGAAATAATAAAATCCACTGAAGCTGAGCACAGTCCTTTTGAAAAACTATAATTTTTCTTTTCACTCTACATTAAAATGGATATTAAACAAAAGTTAGAAAAATACAGTTAAATTTTACAGAGAACAATTTTTACGTGTTTACATTTACAAATAAAATAGAAGACTGACAAAGAATTGAACTTTAGCACTGACGAAACATCGATTGCATCACAACCTTGAAATGCATAATTATAGGAAAAACAGTCATTATTATTGCGAAATATCTCGATTACAAATTGAAAATGAAAGTACTTGATTAAATGAAATAAGATAAATGTTTGTAGTTTCAGAAAATCATCATAAATCTATCACTAGATACTAAAGAAAATTACTTTTGAAGTTGTGCAGCGATATAGAGAGATTCACAATTCTGTAATAGTTAAATTTTCATAACAGCTACGACAAAACTAAATTAACATGTCTGTGATTCGCTTTACGTATACAAACACAAAATAATGCCTGAAGCAAATTTGTTTAATTAATTTACATTTTAATTAATATAATCGCCATAGGTTATTTGTCAAAATATATAAAGTAACATTTAGTGTGAACAAGGTAACATTTTCAATAATTCCCAAATGGGAAACTAGACGTTCTCTAATTATCTCAAAATTTGAAATTTTAGTATCTTTCCAAGTTCAAATTGGATATTTAAACAAGCACATAAATATTAGATATTCCTTAAGATTGAAATCAGCAAAAAAATAATAAACAAAAATTGAAAGGAAAATGTATGTATTTTAATGCATATCTATTAAAAGTGTGTTTTTATATATATAAGCAATTACCATATTACATTTCGCATAGTTCGATCAACCATAGGAAGGATATGAGATTATAATATCTATGTATTCATTATTATTATTACACTGGTGTCCAAAATTTAAGCATAATAGGTAATTAAGTAATTATTTTTAAGTAATGAAAGAAATATGAATCGGAATGTGCTGAAACTCCAGGTGTGTAAACAAAATAGTACGCGTCACATATTTTCACGAAGAGTTTTCCCCGAAATCGAACAGGGGACCGTCAACAAATTGAAAAAGAACGAAGATCTTTTGGATAACCCTGTCAAAACTAATGTAGCAAAAGCGTTCAAACTGCACATTATGATTAATTGGCTTATTGTAATGTACTGTGTTAATTTGTACAAAGATAGCATGTATACTCGTAGAAAAATTAAGGTTTTTATAAAAACAGTCCTAAGTTTTTTGCTTATAATTTGCAGAGTTCTTAATATAAAATAGTGTTCTTTTTTGAAAAAATGACAAACATCATTGTACACAATACCCTGTCATCAGAATTAAAAAATAATAAAAATTGTATGACAAATGAGCAGGTTTACTAAATAATTTTTTACTGCGCATGCGTGAACGCTTTTAAAATTTCATTTGCATATTATGTTAGTCAAATGTATAGAGCAACTTTTGTGAAATTCTCAAAAACATAGCTTAAAAATTCTGAAAATTATCGTTGATAGAATGAGATCAAAATCCTTTATTCCCTAAATGAAGCAAAAAGATGAGGGGCTGTATCCATATTCCATTGTTTAGTGCCTACACAATATTGCACGTACAACTATATTTAGGTAAAACCCCTGATTTTTTTGCTTCCTTTAGGAATAACGGATTTTGAGTTGATTCTATAGGCTCCCATTTTCAGAATTTTCAAGCTATGTTTTTGAAACTTTTACAGAAGTTGCTCTATACATTTAGCTAAAACAATATGCAAATGACATTTTGATATCGTTTACGCATGCGCAATGAAAAATTATTTACTAAACATACTCATTTTTCATACAATTTTTACTATTTTTAAATTCTGATGACAGGGTATTGTGTACAATGATGTTTGTCATATTTTCAGAAAAGAACATTATTTTATAATAAGAACTCTGCAAATTATAAGCAAAAAACTTGGAAAAATTTAGGACTGTTTTTATAAAAACCTTAATTTCTCTACGAGTATACATGCTATCCTTGTAAAAATTAACACAGTAGATTACAATAAGCCAGTTAATCATAATGTGCAGTTTGAACGCTTTTGCTACATTAGTTTTGACAGGGTTATCCAAAAGATCTTCGTTCTTTTTCAATTTGTTGACGGTCCCCTGTTCGATTTCGGGGAAAACTCTTTGCGAAAATATGTGACGCGTACTATTTTGTTTACACACCTGGAGTTTCAGCACATTCCGATTCATATTTCTTTCATTACTTAAAAATAATTACTTAATTACCAATTATGCTTAAATTTTGGACACCAGTGTATGTAAAGTTCACTTTGGGAATCATAAATATTCCAGACTCTTATGCAATATTTTATATTAATAAAAAATAAAACCAACATACGAAATAAATTAAAAAAAATTTAAAAAAATTTAAAAATAATAACAGTGTCTTAAATAATCAGGAGTACCTGTTTAAATGCAGAGGTGTAGTATATACAGATATACTTTGAAAAAGAAATAAGTAAACAAAAATAATAGTTTCATTTTCTGCTACAATTTTGTTGTATTATCACATTACATCTTGAATAACAAGATTTAAGTGCTTTTTATAAATATACATCTAAAGCACATATACCTCTTATAAAATTATTTATTTATTATCTATTTTTTAATATTATCTAACAGTAAATTGGCTTTTGCTTATTAGAATTGATTTTTCTAAGAATTCCACATTACGAAAAGTAATTATTATGGTTATGTTATATAAATATATTAATGCACATTAATTTTTTCAATAATTTTATAAATAATATAAAGTTTTAAAAACATTTTAATAAAAATTTTAATTTTACTTAAGAAAGGTGTTATAATAACAATAAAATACATTATGCATACATACATTATACATTATTACAACATTATACATTATTTTAAAATACATATAAATGTATTTTATTGTTACTATACCACTTTTCTTAAGTAAAATTAAAATTTTTATTAAAATGTTTATATAAAAGGTGAATGTTTTAAAATCTGATGATTTAAAAAATCAATTGGATTTAATTAACTTTATATCAAAGTTTTAAAAAATTGAAATGCATTGTTATAAAACAATTTAACAGTTAATTAAAATTTATGCATTTAATGTTAAACATAAAAACACTTTAATGCCACTATAAAAATCATCTGCACATATTTGGACGCTACTGGTCCTTTATTTTTTATGGATTCTTTTTAGGTATATTCTTTTTAAACAGTTCATTTTTATGTATTTTAAATTACTTTAAACATTGTTTTCAACTTTCCTCATTTATCATATGCATTTCCATATGCGAACTATTAAGAAAATAATTTGAATCTGAAATGTTATTGTTAAAGTCACAAAACCAGCAAATTGTAATTTATTGCAACTGGCAATCATATAAATTAGATGATTGTGGAGGTTTGAGTTTTTGTAATCTAAAATTTGTAATCCAAAGTTTTATTTATTTATTTATTTTTTTTTTTTTTAGTTTTATGAGGTACTAAAGCTATTCATACAAAAATATATTTTTTAAAAGTTTAATAGGCCCAGTAACAAAATTTATGTCGATTTTATAACATTTAGAAATGAAACAAAAAAAAATTTATAAATAAAATGAATTAAAATTAAAAAACTTATAATTTCATAGTAATATTTTATTTTGTAACATATGTGCCTGTAAATACTTTTAGAACGTTCTGTTATTTCTAAAAAAATAGTTTCTGAAAAGATTTTAAAACCACAATAGTTTAATTTAAATAGTTAAAAAATGTTTAGATCTTATATTTTATTTTTTTCATTTTTCTATGTTTTACAAAGTATTAATTGCTTTTTGTATGGCTGTCTTATTTATACTTTCCGCAAGCATTTTACATTTTATAATTTGTTAAAACTCTTTCATAATAAACGTAAAATATTTGATAATATATGTTTTTTTTAATCTATTGTACCTATGATTATGACTTTTAATACATGAAGGAACACATTTTGATAATAAATGTCAAATATTTGATAATATAAGAATTTCTTATTTGTTATATTGAAGACTACCACTTTTAATACATGAATGAGAAAGAATTTAATGTAATTTTTTCATGACATTTACTATATTTATATATAACTGTGTTTTACAATAACCATTATTTCTGAATGTGAAATGATTTATAGTTATTAATATGTATATTTTTGAAATAAATTTCCTCTCGTAACTATTATTTTTCTTTGTCCCAAACATAATGGGAAGAAATTCGCATTTCTGAAATATTTCTAGGAAGATTTATAACTCATATATATATTTTTTCCTTTTTTACTTCTTTAACACCTTTTTTAATGGTGTTTGACAAACTGCTAGAAATAAATTCCGTTTTTTTTTTTTTTTTTTGTCTTTTTTTATATAAAACTTTAGAGTATTTTGACAAGATAATGCTCATAAAATTCATTACTCAGAATTTAACAACTTTTAAATTTGAGTAATGGAGTAGTACAAAAATCGCAATTTTCTTACACTTCTATTTTTTGAATTGCAACAAATATTATTCATCTTTTTATCTACAAGAGCTAAATTGAGATAAATATATTTATTTTTGAAGAATAAATCGATAGAATACAACTTATGAGAAATGTTATCATACGCTTTCTGCAAAGATCTATTGCTTTTTGTATAACTGTTTTATTTATACATTTCGCAATCATTTTACATTTTATAATTTGTTAAAAAGTCTTTCATAATAAACGCAAAATATTTGATAATATATTATTTTTTAATTTATTATTTTTTTATTTTATTTATACATTAATTTTAATACCTATAAATCAAAACTTGTTCTGTATTATATTCTTATTAATGTAAATATATGAAAAGAAAGGATTTTAAATTTTGTCATGGAAGGATTTTGAATTTTTGTTACAGACATTGAATTTCATCACAAAAATTTGCAATTTTACTGAAATTTTTCTTTGTGATAAGAATAAGGATGAAGTTTATCGCTAACACTTGAGAGTAATACTTTCTGTGATCAAATAAATTTTGCACAAGATAGGGAGGATAACAATTGCATATATTCTGAAATATATTAAGCCCATCCTTCTTGTTACAAAATATAGAAATATATTCAATGATTTCCTTATTACAGTACAACCAAGTATTTCCTTGTTATCTGAGTTAATTGGGACCCTAGTATCTCGGATATTAGAAATATCAGTTAATAAAATCTGTGTATAAAAACTCGCGTTGTTCGCGAATTTACTACATCTGAGACTAAAAAACAATAGAGCGTTTTTAAATGATAAAATTTAATATATAAAATTATGTTTGACACCTGAAAATTTTTAAAAAGAATCTTCCATATTGTCCCCAATGAAGTAATTTGTGGATTTAATTATTTGATAACACATTGAACCGGGTACACTGTAAAAAAAAAGGTCGAACTACTAAAAAAACTTTTGTGATCCTTATAATTACTAAAAAATTTTTAGTAATCTTAGTCGGTTACTAGAAAATCTGTAAGAATTACTAGAAAAAAGTTAGCAACGAATAGAGTTAATAGTTTTATATTTTTAATAGCTCTTACTAAAACTCAGTTGGTGTAGCCTTGATAGCATAGTGGATATAGTAACGGACTCCAGGCTAAAAGATCCCGGGTTCGAAACTTGCCACCGCCAAATACACCCCGAATGTCTGTAGTGTCTCGTTAATAAAGGGATTATGAAAATCCTGTCGGAGCCGTTAAGAATGTCTAGTGCTGCCATCTATTGCAGTTTTGCCGAAAATCTTCCGCTTCAGAAGTCTGGATGCAGCTCGAAGAAAGCTCCTCCGCTTCGGTTGCAGGTAATGGTTATTAAAAGTAATTTTGGAGCTATTACTAAAATTTGCTTTGTGGCTCATACTAAAAATTTTTAAGTTAGTTATACAAAAAATTCTTTTGTTCAGTTTACAAAAGAAATGCTTGTTTCACTTGCAAAAAAAAAAGTTTGTAATGGTTACTAAAAAAATCTGTGGAATACAAATTTACTAAGAAATTTTTAGTAACCTCTTGAATTTTTTTTACAGTGTAATCAGTGTGGCATATGGCCACTGGAAACAAAATCAGGCTTTATTATAGGTTCGGTTAACAGAAATCTCTATTACTCGAAGCTCGGTTCATCGATATTTCACAGTATTTACATTTTGGGAATTTATGATAATGGGTTGTAACGTGGGGTCTTTCCAGAAACTAAACAACTGATATTATCACCAATATTACCTAAGCTAAAATGATGTTACAGTAATCACTCATTGTTTTTTCACAAAATGACATCATAGATGATAAAATAATGAAAGTTTCAAAAGTTGATATTTTTGGGTACTAGTAATTCAATTTCATTAATGTAGAAATAAAATAACAAATCGTTTAAAATATCAATTTAATGATCACTAACCGAAATTCACACAATCACGAATCCGAGAACTATTAACACATGAATAACAAAAAAATCTGAATATAATTTGAAGTATTTAAATTAAATATTTATGAAAAATTTTTACTTTCTTGACCACACTGTCTTGAAAGAAGTTTTGAAATCACCAATGAAAAAAACATTTATTCTATGAGGAAATCAGAATAGATGTTTTCAATTATTCATTTGTTTTTAAATATTAAAAAAATCAATTATTAAGGGTGTATTCGAAATAACGCTTTTCCACCTTCAACACCTCGAAATTTTCCATACAATTTCAGACACATTTTTAAAAGTAGAATCATGAAACTTGTTGAATGGAATTTTGAAAAGAAGTACAATGTATCGTGTGATATCTTTTTACGCTCCATTCATTAGAATTTGATAAATAAGGAATTACTTTCACAGTATGACATATCTTTTTTCGTTCCCAGATCTCTCGCTTCGAAAAAATAGGTTGAAAATGCCGTTTTGGATTGCTTTTATTGCAATGTTTTGTACATTTATCAAAGAATTAACAATCACGGCACCTTGTCAGATCGAAATATACCCTTAACCTTTTGCACTCAAGAGGTAATGCTCACTGACCAAAAGTGTCCCGTATAAATGAGGGCTCCAAATGCGCTGGACACCAGTATTTTAAACTGATTTTCTTCACCTTATCTGATGGCCAAATAATCTGTGATAAAATATGGTGAAATAATCTGTAAGATCCCACATAGCATGCATGTTCACAGTGACGTCACTGTGAGTCACTGTGGTCACGTCACATATGTGACCAAAATGCCACCCCTCAGTGACGTCACATTGTGACTGAAATGTGACGTCACATCTGTGACCAAAATGCCACCCCTCAGGACGTCACATTGTGACTGAAATGTGACCTTCTTAGAATTTATTATTAGTTTTATTATTAGTTATTATTTATTTATTATTCTTTTTATTTCTATAACTCCCCTCCCCTCCCGCTCCTTTTTTTTAAGAAGATACTATGTATGTTTGCGTTTGATACAAGTAATGGTAATGATTAAAAAAAATTATATTACCATTAAAGCTATTATTTTTACTTTATTAAAACCTAAACAATGTTTTATCCAATAATATCTAATTATGAATTTTATTATTATTATTTAACAATTTGCTTTAACTTGAATTGTTTTGAAACTAATAAAAATAAAAAGTAAAAATACACTTAAAAAAAGACATTCTCATAAAACTATTCGTATTTAACTTCGGAAGCTGTTGCGCAGAAAAAGAAAAAACTAAACGGTCATGCGCATAGGAAATGAAAATCGTTTGCAAACGAAAGAATAAATAAACGTAAACAGAAATATTTTAAATTGATGATAGACGCAAGAAGTTAGTTGGCTGGAATTTATGGCAGTTGTGAGTAGTTGCATATTGACACGGATTTAACAATTTAAAGAAGAATGTCCACTACAGGTCTTCCAAGCGGCAAAATATAAGTCCGAGAAAATTAATGAGGCTTTGACTGTTAAAATAATTTGGTCTTTGCCACTTTAATTATTATCGGATTTAGTTAATGCAGCAAGAATAACTAGAACGAATGACTTCGATGGAAAAAAGGTATGGAAAATATTATTTTTAATGGTTGCTTTTTTATTATTATTGTTCTGAGAACGATTTTAATTACATTGTCAAAAACATGCTATAAAACATCAATGCTTCATTAACTTAATAAAGTCTAATGCATTCATTATTTATTTTGTTGTCATAAAGAACTTGATTTTTAATAATTTGGATTAGGTTGTTACAGGTAGTGATTTTAATTGCATTCTAATCTGCGTTGTTTCCTTTTTTAAAATATCTGGTTAAAATAATGCGTTTCCATAAACATAAAATCATATGATAGTAAATTATAATAAATCGATAATATAATTATTAAACATTTAAAGATAATTATATTTTGTAATAAAGAAGCTTTTTTATGGAATAAAATTATTTACAAACATCCTTTTTTAATTTTTGTAGTAAGTAATCTTCTGAAACATTTCATAATTTTATTTAAAAAAATTGTATCTGCTCAGAAGAGGAATTTATAAGAGAACGAGAAGAACTATTAAAAGAAATCGTAGATGTTTGATATTAAAAAAAACAATTATGTTAATGATTGTTTAATGTATTTTTCAACTTGTGAAATGTTATAAAATTTCTGAATGGATAGTCATCGTGGGTGAAAACGTTTCAGTTGTAAATATTCTTATTGGAATGTTTTCAGAAAGAACTAGAAGTTTGGATGAAAATTTGGAAGTTATGCAATCGATAAGAATTTAAACATGATTGAATTTAAAACAAATGACACAAATACTTGAGCGGTATGAAGCTAAAAAGTAATAACTGTATTTTATTATTAACTTTTCATTTCAGAAACTTTTATTATTTCCTTTCCTAAATAATTTTACAGAGGTAAATTTCAGAATATCCATTATATGTAGTATAAGTGAACATCGTGATTAAAGTGGGTATTATAAATACTCTCTAATACTATAAATAAAATATTAATAATTATGATTAACGTATTTGTTGTTCTAATTTATGTTTATCGTCGGAATTTTTATTAGATAGATGTGTCTGTGATGGATAGCCTTGCAGTAATGGATAGCCCCTTAATGTTTTTTGTTTATTAATATACTAATAAATATTTAGCTTTAATTTTTTCCATAATTACTCTTTGCATGTTTTAATAATAATTTAATATTCATAGAAGACAGTATATGAAGACAGTTTGTGATTATTTTTTATTTGTGACAAATTTGTCACTTACTTTGTGACGGTGACAGCATTACTAATGTTGTGAAGTCACACTGGGACACAAATATACAGTTATGAACATTGTTATGTAGTGTAAAATCACATCTATAATTTTATTATACTTTGACAATACATCTCAATTAAAACTTGGGAGCTGCTATAAAAAGTATGTACCAAAAGAAAGTTACCGAATCAAAATGCCATGCAAACTTTAATCTTTGTTACATATTTTTTTTCTGTGGCAATAAATGAGAATATTTAAGACAACTGAATATTCGATCTATTAAAATTATTTCAAATTTAGCAATTTGTTTTTCTAATAAGCATTAAAATTATCAAAGAAACGCTTCCTTTAAGGTGCAACACTAGTCATAGAAAAAGACCCGGATGATAATATAAAGTCCGTGGCAGCGTTCTTTTCAAATATCTCGCTCACATTTTAATATTTTTACATGATTTTTTTTGCATAGCATAGCTGAAGATGATCTATAAGCGGCCTAGTTTTTACTTTTTTGATTTTGGTTTCAGTTTTAAAAAAAATATTTAAATTTCAAAACCGGTTTAAACCGGTACTGATATTGAAACTATCAAAATATAAAATATATGCAAGTAAAATCGAAAAAGTAAAAACTAGGCCCGTAGTAGATCGTCCTCAGCTTCCTATGCAAAAAACATGCAAAAATATTAAAATTTGAGCGAGATATTTGAAAAGAACGCTGCCACGGACTTTATATTATCATCCGGCTCTTTTTCTGTGACTAGTGTTGAATCTTTAAGGAAATATTTCTTTGATAATTTTAATGCTTATTAGAATAAAAAATTGCTAAATTTGAAATAATTGTGATAGATCGAATATTCAATTGTCTTAAATATTTTTATTTATTGCAACAGAAAAAAAATGTATCAAAGATTAAAGTCTGCATGGCATTACATTTTGATCCAGTAACTTTCTCTTCGAACATTCTTTTTATAGCAGCTCCCAAGTTTTAATTGAGATGTATCGCCAAAGTATAATAAAATTATTGATGTAAGTGATTTTACACTAAATAACATTGTTCATAACTGTATAATTGTGTCCCAGTATGACTTCGCAACATTGACAATCCTGCTACCGTCACAAAGTTAGTGACAAAATTTGTCACAAATCAAAATATAATCGCAAACTGTCTTCACAACCTTGTCACTATCGTCACAGAATAGTCACAGTTTTAATGACAATTTTGTCACAAATGACACATTTTTCACATTTTGGTCACATCGTGACGTCACAAAGTGGTCACAATGTGACGTCACAAACGAGCTCTAAAACGGCCATAACGACTTCACATTTGAGTCACTGTGACTTCACATCGACGTCACGTGACGTCACATCGACGGTCACAAAGTCACAATGTGACTTCATTTCGACGTCACCGTGACGTCACCATGTCTTACGGGATATTACCCGTAAGACATGGTGACGTCACTGCAACGTCGTTGTGAAGTCACATTGTGACTTTTTGACCATCGATTGTCGATGTGACGTCACGTGACGTCGATGCGAAGTCACAGTGACTAAAATGTGAAGTCGTTATGGCCGTTTTAGAGCTTTTTTGTGACGTCACATTGTGACCACTTTGTGACGTCACAATGTGACCAATTTGTGAAAAGTGTGTCATTTGTGACTACTTTGACATTAACATTGTGACGAACTGTGAAATTTTTTTTTAGAAAGTCACATCTTAGTCACATTGTGACGTCACTGAGTGGTGGCATTTTCGTCACAGATGTGATGTGACCAAAGTGACTCACAGTGACGTCATTGTGACGTCACTGTGAACATGCATGCTATGAGGGTAATAATGTCCAAAGCATTTGGCGTCCCGATTTACAAGAGACACCTGACAATACCAGCGGTCAGTGAGAATCCCCTTTTGAGTGCAAACAGTTAAGAGCCCACACTACTGGCTGAAAAAGACTAAATGTAAAGAAAAAAATTATATATTTCTTGCAAATTACTACCTCTGACAATAAAGTTTGGTGAATAATTCTCTAACATTAATGTAGATGAAATATTAACGAAAATTACCGTACCATCCTTCAAAATAGTCATCTTCCATTAATTTGCACTGCTGAGATCTGCTATACATGTCCTGGGAAATTCGCAAGTAGTGTTCTTTTGGAATGGAGTTCAGAAGCTTCGTCACATTTGGTTGGATGTCAACAATAGGGTCAAATTTCTTTCAAAGAGTGTTTGAGTCGTGAAAATATGAAGAAGTCTGGAGGATTGAGATCTGACGAGTATGGTAGATGTTCAATTTGCATCATCCCTCATGAATTCCATTCGGTGTCTTGCAAAGTTTAAAAGCAAATTTTAAACAAATCTTTTGTTCATTAATTTTCCTGTTCTCAGTTAAGAACCAACACACTGAACAAGCACTTAGTAAAGCACGTCTTACACAGAACATAAACGACGCTCAACTAAACAACGGTGGGGGAAGATGATCAACACTTGCCCCTATACAGGCGCAGATTTCTGTTTCCTAAGTGTTACCAGATCCGTCGTTCTGAATTCATTCACCGAACTTTATTGTCAGAGGTAGTATATTTTAATGTGTCCAAGAAATCGTACAGAGGATGAAACAATTGAAATATATACCATAGATTACCATAAAAGTTAAAAAAAAATAAATTCATCTATTATCTTAAGAAAATAATGTTAAAACGATTCATTTTATCATAATTGTCAAACAATAATGACTTAAAGCATACATTTCTTTCAGAAAAAATATTTACATATTAAAAATTCAGAAAAAAAATATTAATAATTATTTCTTTTGGCATTTTCTTTAAATCAATTAAAATGACAGTTTTTGGCTTTTTCTTCCTCTTTTTATTTATATTTGTTTATTTAATGATCTACAAAACTTAAGCTTGTCCTGAAGCCCGAGGAAAACATTCAAAATTTGTTTATGATGAAAGACATATTTACCGCAAACCAAATTTTGAAAATATATTTCAGCGTTGCAACCATTGCACCACAAATTGCTGATTCCTATCATCGAATTTTGACTATTTACGAACATTATTTCTTAGATTTAATAATCTAAAGAAAACTGTTAAAATTTTGTGACGATAACAAGCCGCTTGTGGCCAGAGGAAATATGAATAGTATTATGTACATTAAACCCGATTGTTGTAATTATATAACAGTCAGTTTTTGTCAAAATATACGAAAAATTGTTACATATGATTTCAGTAATTATGTAACAGTCAATTTTTTTTTTTTTTTTTTTTTTTTTTATACGTGTGGTACAAAGGATACAGAAATTTCTTCAAAGAGAAGCAGGCAAAATTCCATGCTAATATGACGTCTTTAGTGGTCATACAGTCACAGCAAAAGAAATCTTGGCATTTGCGATTTCAGACGTTTTGTTAAATATCTAGAACTATACATAAGGAATGACTCTAAAACTCCAGATGTATAAAAAAAAAATGGTACAGGTCATGTGTTTTCGAAAAGAATTTTTTTTTCCAAAATCCAATTAGGGACCGTAAGCAAATTTAAAATGTACGAATATCTTTTAAATAACCCTGTCAAAACTAATGTAGCAAAAGCGTTTAAATTGCGGATTATGATTAAGTAACTTATGAAAATAAACTGTGTTCTTTTTATGCGGATAGCATGTATAATCGTAGAGATATTAAGGCTTTTAATAAACGGTCCCAAATATTGCCAAATTTTTTGCTTATAATTTGCAGAGTTCTTAATGAAAAACAAAGTTCTTTTCAGAAAATATGAATAACGACATTTTACATAATACTTTGTTATCAAAATTTAAAAGTATTAATAATTGTGTGAAAAATGAGCAGGTTTACTAAATAAATTTTCACAGCGCATGCGTCAACTCTATAAAAATTCATTTGCATTTGGTGTTAGCTAAATGTATAGAGCAACTTTTGTTAAAGTTTCAAAATCATAGCTTGAAAATTCTGAAAATTCTTGTCTAAAGAATAAGATCAAAATCCGATATTTACAAAATGAAACAAAAAATTGAGGGGCTGAATCTATATTCCAATGATTAGTGTCTACACAATACTGCATGTAAGGGGAAATGGGGCACATTGATACTTGGGACACATTGATACACCCCCTGTGCAGCACACAGGGTCATTACAGGAAGTTTCACAACAACTTTAAAAGGTGATACTAGTGAAATTAACTACATACAGAAAGTTTTGGAATGATTCAATAGTTTGATCAAATGGGATGGGTGATTATTTTTTTGTAGGTCAAAAGTAAATTTGAGTTGTACAATTGAAATGGTATTATACAACTGTTCCAGTATTTTCAACCGAAAAGAATACCCTTCCTGGCAAGTAAAGTTACTCTTTATCAGTTCCTCATTCTTCATAGTTAGATAAATTATGAAATGTTGGATTTGCGACTCGTTTTATTCAAAATGCCTATATGGGGCACATTGATACAGTTTCTGTCGGGGCACATTGATACAACCTAAATCTTTTTCTTGTTCATTTTTTCATTACCTTTTAATTTTTTTTTACCCTACACTCCATAATTCAACCATTTTTCGCAAAAAAATTCTACTATTAGTTTCTATTGAAGTGAAATAGCTCTAATTTCTTTATATTAGAATATTTTATAGTATTTTTGAAAACAGAAGACATACAAACTTATACAATATCTAATGCTAGTAGAATTAACAAAAGAAATGGACGGCAGCCTGGCAAATCTCAAATTTATATCGATTCTCTAGAGAAAAATGTATTATCGACATGAGAAATGTTAAGTAAGAGAGACAAGCTGCAGACCAGTACATGATAATTATATTATAAACATAATTTTTAATATAATTGTCCTTTATTTTTTTATAAACCTATTTATAAACAGAAAACCTGGTAATTCTTTCACCTTTCCTAAGAAAGAAGATAATTCTGGGGTTAAAGTGTCAGCTATGACAAAGTTACCACAGCCAACAAACAGACAAGGAACAGCCAGAACATCAGGTCAATATACATTTCATTTTGATTGCTTTAATATCGCTTACAAATAAATTGTGTGCGATTTTAATGTCTATAAATATATATAAAATGGTTTGCTAACTATTTTTCTATGAAAAATATGCATTGGTGTTATTTTGTCTCCATTTTTCCCAGACGTGTCAAAGAGCATCAATCTGCCCCGGGGATGGGGCACATTGATACAAATTACTTTTTTTCGTTTTTTTAAAATTACATTCAAAAATAATATATAAAACAACGATTGTACATTTTTATAACACACTACACAGGTTTTGCTGACATTACATAGAAAAATAACTTGAAATTTCGGCTTTCTAGATACCAAAAATTTTTTTTGAAAAAAGCTTTATCAATGTCCCCCAGTTTCCCTTACTGCTATATTTGAAAACAGCTCCTCATTTTTTGCTTCATTTTAGGAATGACGGGTTTTGATCTTATTCTATCGACGATAATTTTCAGAATTTTCATGGTATGATTTTGAAACTTTAGCAAAAGTTGCTCAATACATTTAGTTAACACAATATAAAAATGAAATGTTTATACAGTTGACGCATTTGCAGTGAAAGATTATTTAGTAAACCTACTCATTTTTCATAAAATTATTAATATTTTTAAATTTTGTTTACAGAGTATTATGTACACTGTCGTTTTTAATATTGTCTGAAAAGAACATTGTTTTTTTATTAAGAACACTGCAAAATATAAGCAAAAAAAAAAAAAACTTGGCAAAATTTGGGACCATTTTTATATAAAACTTAATTTCTCTACGAGTTTACATGCTATCCACATAAAAATGAATACAGTTTATTACCATAACCCTCTTAATCATAATCTGCAGTTTGAACGTTTTTGTTACATTAGTTTTGACAGGGTTATTCAAAAGATATTCGTTGTTTTTCAATTTGTTTACTACTGGATTTTGGAAAAAAATCTCCTCCAAAAGGTTTTTTTTTTTTTTTTTTTTTTTCTGTTACTGTATAATGAAAAACTTTTATTATAAAGTGCTTTAGTATCACTTATCAAATGAATTCAGAAGAGATGTGACAAAATCTTGAACATCTGCAACATTAATTAATTGTATAATCTGATTATAATGTATATCGTAATGCTAATACTATATATCTACATAAAAATAAGAATTTATATTATAAAAAACATTTTGCTTCTAAGACGTTGTATATTAACAAAAACATTTAAAATATATTAAAACATTTTTATTTACATGTTCGAACCCACTATTAATAGAGTCATCCTCAGAATGTAAATAGCGTTGCAAAGGTTAGAAAAAACCCGGTTTAAACCCGGGAATAAACCGGGTTTTTAGGAATAAACTTGGAAAAAACCCGGGATTTTTTGGATTAATTCGGTTTTTTGGGAATAAACTTGGGAATAAACCTCGTCTATTGGAAATAAACCCGGGAATAAACCGACTTTTTGCAACTCTAAATGTAAATAGAAAAATAAAAATTACAAATATAATGAACGTGAAAATCGGAATAAAAAAATATTGAAAATAAATAAATTAAATCACGCGCTTTTTAATTTGATATTGTCCTTGGTCTAGTTAAATAATTACCGTGTAAATTGTCTAACCATTCATTCCATATATTTGGGATGCGAAATGATGGTGTATCGTTAAAAATATGTGAACTTTAAAAATAAATTTCAATTGATTCTCTTATGAATAATTTTAAATAAAAATTAGACATGTATATTAATTTACTCTCGTTAAAAAGTATGTTAATGTTCTCTTTCTGATTTAATCTGGATAGAGCGGTTTTCTACCTGTTAAGTTTTATATCTGTTATGTGTTCTTTACGTATGATTTTAAATTTACGTTGGGTCATGCCTATATAAAAGTTTTTTATTCCTCCTTCTCTAATAAATGGAATCATATAAACTCCCGAAAGGTCGTCTATACTAATGGGATCAATTTTGGTATTTAAGAGCATTTTTAATTTAGGGGGAGGTTTCGCTATTAAACATAATTCAAAAAATTTTTAATAGATTTTTGATACATTCAAAAAAGCCCGGAAAATAATTTTTCTACAACCCTTTTTTATTGATTTCATTAAAAGATTTAATTTTATTTTTTGAGTCATTTAATTTCATACTATTAATGGTGCGTTTAATTAATCTGTTAATGAATTTAATTTTATATCCATTATTAATTGCGATACATTTAATTTTCTCTAACTCGTTATCTAAGATTTTATCTGAAGAAACTTTAAAAGCACGGATTAATTAGAAATCTAAACGTTGATAATTTATAGGATAAAGGGGAGCAAGCATCAAAAGATATAATGTTTAAATCTGCCATAGGTTTTCGGTAAACGTGGACGTAAATGGACGTAATCAAGACATACTAGTGTTATTTTTCACATTTCATGATTATAATGTGATGTTTTCTATTTTGTATTTTATTAAACATTTTATTTTTCATGACTTATGATTCATTTAAACCTGATTCCGGCGTAGTTATATTTACTACTTGTTTGAAACAGTTATAATATCATGTAATTTACATCAAAAAACTTTTTTTTTTAATTTTTAATTTATATTAACACATTTATTCAGAGATAGGTACCAGTGTATTTTTTGTTCTATAAAATTACAAAAAAAAAAAAAATATTGTTAATGGTTGTATTCCAGTTTTTGTTTTACAGATTCTTTATGGCGAAAAATTTTTTTAGAAAGTAATTAATTTGATTTAATGTTCTCCAGATTTCATTATGATTAATAGAATTTGTGTTTTACTATCGCAAGCTATATCTGAGAATTTCAAATCTGGTTTCAAGTGTATAGTAAATTATATCGTTATTGATTATGGTGATTTGCTAATTATATATGATTAGAATACAATCTGAATACATCTAGGAGTCAGATCATTAGAGAATTGTTATCAGCCAATGTTGTAGTATTAAAGGTTATCGGTCCTCACATAGTTAACTGTCTAAACTGTGCATTGTTTATCAGGTAATTTGTTCATATATTACTAGGTAATTAATCCCATGTGTCAAAGATTAAACTGTTTAACGCGAACCACATAAAAGTTCTGAAAGGCTAGATTGTGTATTGATTATGATCAATTATGCCCTAAGGCAAATAGGGGACTGGGCATATCTAACGTTATCAATTTTAAGGGCAGAGGAGGTCTGATAATTGATATCGCAGGATATTTTAAAGAAACGGAGTGCTATTTTATATCGTTATCATTTTTTTTTAATCCGATCAAACATTTTCCCTGTAACTTTTTCTTTACATCGAAATAGTATGTTAGTTTTATTATAATAATTGTTATATGTTTTCGGTCTAATCTGTAAAAAAATTTTATAGTCACTTTTTTAGTATTTAATGCGATGTTATATATTTTGTAAAGTAAAATTTTAAGGACAATATAGATCATATGTGAAATACATTTAAATAACGAATTCCTTAATTATTTATATTAAATATTTTCTATGTCTGTACTTATATGATTAATATATTTATCAATCTGTGATTTCTAATTTATAAAATATCTATCTTATACCAATAAGTGAAATATCTGAAAATTCTTATGCATATTTCCATTTTTTAAAACTTAAAAAGAATCCAGGCATTTTAGTGGAGTTTTATTGAAGTGATGTATTCCACATGAAATGATTAAGGGAAGCATTACATTTTGGATATAAAATCCATAATCCTTTGTTTTTAAAAATAGTATAAATGTTTCATTTTTCTGGGTATCAAAGTATCACCAAAAAAGTTTGAAACATAAGTAGAGTAAAAATTTCCACAGCTAGTATTTTAAAATCATAATTCAGATAAGTTTCTCCTGACTGATTACTATTTTTTTTTTCATGATTTATTTTCATTATTTTTTGAAATATTGAGAATCACATTTACATTTTTTTTAAAGTTTGCTTTTTATTATCAGGAGCATCAGTCCATTTAGTAATTTTTCTGTGCATAAATCAAAATGCGAAACCAGCCATATCCCCAAATTTGAAAAGACAGTTTTATAAATAATTGTTTAATTTATTATTTACAATTTCATCACTTGTTTAGACGCCAGTAAATAAGAAGGTGCTAAAAAGATGTTCAGTTGCATAATTTATGTTTAAAAAAATTGAATTGTACTTTCACAATAGTTTTTGGCACATGGAAAGCAGAATGTTGAGCAGACAAAATGATAAATTGCTAAGGAAATATACACATTCAAATAAAAATTTAAGTAAATAATTGAATATTACTTATACAATATATTTGTTTCAGGACAGAATAAGATGTAATACAGGATTTTTAGCTCTCTTTAAAAGCGATAAGACAAGTTAAAACACTATGGCATTTTAACAATATTTTCTCATATCGAATACAGACTGTTGGGGAGGAATAAAATATACTTTCATAAATAGTTATAAAAATACCAAAAAGTAAACGTTTAGATCATGTTATTGCTGAAATATGGATTTGAAACTAAATCAGATCCTCTTATACCATTGGTAGCATGCATTATGACTTGTTTCTCAAGCCAAGTACTTAACTTTACACGGGAGTTCGGATAGCATCTCTCCTGGTTTGCATGTATTCTCGGACAGATGCTATGCACGCCCCCGTGTAAAGTAAATACACTCTAAGTGAATACACGGATGTTTAGTACACTGTTAAAAAAATCTATAACCTTAGTAATCTAAATATACCGAAATCTGTTATGCTTACTAAAATTTTATATGTAGACTGTACAAGAAAAGGATGACAAAACATGAAAGCAAAACTAGAGACATCTGTAACTTTACAAAAGAATCTACTAAAAATTTGGTAATTTTGCTAAAATTTTATCTGTAATCCTCGTTACCGTTATTTAAAAAGTTTTGGGAATCCGATTTTCCAGAAAAAGTCTTAGTAACCTTAAATTTTTTTTGATTCAAAGTACAAATCTATTTGTCACATGAATTTTTGTTGCTGCCATTGCATAAAAAGTTCTTGGAATATAATTCTTTTTGTGATTTTCCAGTTTTTTTTAGAGTTTAGTATGTTCAATCATCTTCCATATAATTACCCTTATCTCTGAAAAGATACGAGAGGGAATGTCCCTTTGTAATAAAGGCACTCTGGTGTTTTGAGTGAGATCGTGACGTCAAGGTTCTAACATGCGTGTCGCAAAAGCGACATCTATTCTTTATGCAACTCTAATTTTCCGTAGTGTGTGTGGCGCATTCGATCTACAGTTAGCTGCGGTTATGAGTTTTATGCAAATTTCTTGCTCCGTCTTCAGTTTGCAAAGTATAAAAGCTGTGAGTTGGTGTGTGGTGTGTGGTGTGTGTTGTGTGGCGTAGTGAGCCGGGATAGCCTCCAACTAAGAATAGCACAGCTGCCGTGTGAAGGTATATAGGAGCCTCAGCAATCAAGTCGGGTAAGAGTTAGTTAGCACTGTGATTGTTTGAGAATAAAGTTATTGGTGCAGCCACGGGCTGTTTTCTTACAGGTTACAGTAAGATTAGACCGCGACCTGAAGAGAAGCGCCAGGGTTAGTGCTTCAAGCCGAACTTAGTTGTAACGTGAGTAAGCTAAAGTTTTATTTTTATAGTATAGTGTTTAGTTGTCAGAAATATTGAACTTTGGCTCCACTCCCCATTTTCCCAACTACAGTAAATAAAAGTGTTGGATTTTAACTTTACTTAGACTACGTCCTCATTTGACCGACACGTCACCAGCGACACCCAACGTCACGTCCCAGATAACGCTGTGTACATTGTTAATGTCGTTGTAACTAAGAAGTTCGTAAAATACATTCCGAAATTAATTACTGCTCATATGTACGTTTAACATTTAGTGGTAACTTGAAAGGTTATGTTATGCATAAATAAAATTGTAACCTTAACTTAGAAAAAAAATAACAATATTTTATAAAACAAATAAGAAACCAAAAAATGCACAGAACATAAAAAAAATAATAAGATACTGAAAGTAGTATTCATTCATGTGCATTACGTCGCAGGAATCTTTTGAATTGTACTTTTCCATATCTTTAGAATATAGAAAGTCAGTCTTATAGAAAATACATTCGTAAAGGAATTATAAACAAACTAAACAACGAAGGTATACTTTTTTACAAAACAAATTAGGTCAAAACAAACATAATACACATACAACAAATATAATACAAAACAAATATATCTCTGAATCTATTGGGACCTTTTGCTGTTGTTAAAATCTGCTAGACAGCATGCGTATGTTAAATTGCATGTTTAACACTTTAAAGCTCATGTTTGCGTATATGCAAACAATAATGTTTCGATTTTATAGGATTTATTTCATTTGGATATTCATAATTCATATCAGAAAATTAAAATAGCAATATTTGCTTTATTTAATGCCAAATATTCCTCATTTAAGTGTCGTTTTCATTAAAGCGAATTGCATCATTTTAATTTTCTGGTGTAAATTGAGATTCCTTGAAAACATGTAATTTCAAGAATGTATTTTACCATGAGAATTAAAGAGTTAAAAAAAAAAACAACGTTAAAAAATCATGGAATCCGAATAATTTGAATTAAACTACATACTTACTCATATACTTTATAAATTCGTGTTTGCATATAATATAAACATCACTTTAAAATATAAATTTAATTTAAATGCTTTAAGTGATAAATTAAAATAACATAAAAAGATTGTAGTTTGACATGTTTCATTGCTCTTACGGCAAAATTTTTAAACTTAAACATTTCAACATTTATTTGTTTTTGAAAATGTTTCCGTATGAGCAATGAAACATGTCAAACTACAATCTTTTTATGTTATTGTAATTTATCACGTAAAGCATTTATATTAAATTTATAATTCGTGTTTGCTTATTATTCAGATTCTAAATTTTAACGGTATTTTGCTTTCGAAACATACTGAAGTATGGGATATTCCGGAACTGGATTTATAATTATATTTGTTTTTCCGTAAAACTATTTATGCAGTGCTGAAAAAAATGACATTTATTTTATGTATGATAGTCTATGCATTAAAAATTCGCTATAGTTTTACTATACAAAGTACATAAACGATGTTTTATTGTATTAAATTTGATTCTTCTTTTATATACCGCATTTTTCCCAGTTTCAGTATGTGAGTCATAATACCTAGTTATAACTAATTTAGTGTAGGTAGTCCTCTTTAATATTTTAAACCAATAGTTTTTTATAATTTTTATATGAGACATTATCTATTAAATTTACTTGTTACTGTCACAAACTGATAAGTATTTGGATATATAAAAAATCATCTCTTTAACATCTCTTAAATGCATTATCTAATACCACAAACTAATGTCCAATAAAACCTCTTAAATATCTCTTAAAATATTCTCCGATTTAAATTTTGAATATTTCATGTTTATAAAACATTTCTCTATAATACATGCCAATTATTATATTTATAATAAATAATTTCCTCAATATTAAGGAAAAAGACTTTAAATTACCAAAAATTATTTGCATGTACAATTTCAGTGACAGCTTTAGTCACATCTTTTTAGCTTTATCTGATCCCATATTTCAATACATTCCCATGATTGAACAGAAATATGAATTCCTAATATTTAATAAAAAATGTTATTTGGCTTTAAAAAACGGTTAAGTATAGTTTACTTTTTAATGCGTATGAGTTACTTTGGGTGGCAGTATGTTTAAGCGTATGTGAAAATGATACGTTTACTTTTTCTGTCTCAACAACAAAACACATTAAAAGTAGTTGATTTTTTTTTACGAAAAAGTGTATCAAAAAACTTTTTCGTTCAATTAAACAAATAGCTGGGTAAAATGTATTCCACATAAAATCTGATCTTTCTTAGTGATGGAAAATATTTGAAAGATTTAACAGGACAGCACACAAGAAATTTTTAAAATTTGAGGTTCTATTTATTAAAACTGGACAGACTCGATTTATAATTAACACGACTATGTTTGTGAACTAAACGAGGCTATTTTATACGCAAATTGAGAATTTTCTTTAAAACTTTCATTATGAGAATGTGTATTTTTTACTTAATATAATTTCAATATAAAGTTTGTTTTAATTTAGTTCAAAGAATACATTTAAAGGATAAACTTTTGGACGTAACTAGGTACTTTCGCAAGAGATTTTCCATTAAAAAGAATGAGTTAAAATCTATTTTGTTTAAGTTTACCTAAAAATTGGTTAAAAAAAAAAAAAAAAAAAAAAAAAAATTCTTTTTTGGTATTTTGTAAAAGCCTGTTTAATTTTTAATATTTTGACATCTCATTTTTACTCTTACATTAAATATATCGCGAGATATTTTAAATCTTGTTAATATACTCACACAAATTAAAACTTGAAATGACCTTTTTCTCCATGTTCATATTTTCTTTACTTTCATATTTTAAAGACACTAAAGTTGTTTTTAAATTTGATATACATACTTAGATTTTTGTTCGTTTTCTTTATTATGTATGAGATAAATTTGCGCATAGAATTAGCCGTTCATTTTTTATAGTTTGCAAAAATAGCAAAACTTTAAAAAAATAGAATGAATTTAAAAAAAAAGTTTCTTTTTAAATTTAATTAAATATGCATTTTTACTTTAATATTTCAATATAGTGAGTTCACCATTTAAACCAAACTTAAAGAAGCAAAATCGTTGAAGGGGCAGCAACTTCTGGCAGCAATGTTGCCAGCAGTCTTTGCCGTAAAAATTGCTGTAAAATTAGATGTATTTTTTTTATTATATCTAATTTTACTGCAATTTTTACGACAAAAATTGCTGGCAACATTGCTGCGAGTCGTAACGATTCTTTTTACATTATATTCAATGATAAATGTACTAGATCTTTATTAGACAGTGCGAAAATAGTTATTTTACACTTAAAATTAAAATGACATTTTTTAAAGCAAACTAACGTATTTTATGCTTTGAGTTAAAGCATTTATAGATAACTACATAACAGCAATTTAGAATATATCCAAAAAGACAGAAATCCATGAATGAATAGGCAGGCATTGGCATTAAATGCATGAAATTAATGAAAAAAAAATATTTGACAGCTATTAAAAAAATTTTCAATAAAATGTTTTTTCTAAGTCCAGGGTATTGAAAATGAATTTTGTTAATGAATAATTTAATGTTATTATTTTCACCATGGATTTAAATTTTTATTTATAATCTGATATTTATTTCTAATTTAAACTTTTGCAATATTACATTATTCTTTTTTGTAAATAAATACCTCTTTATAGAGTTAACAGCCCTTTTAACGAAATGATTTTTTTTCCATTTTATGGACAACATTATTGTTTCACTTTCAAAGGGTGGACTCCATATTAAGGTGATTCGCCTTCATTCATCTGGAAAATGAATTCTAAGGAGTAGGCAGATTTGTTTCTACGGCGAAAATGATAATAATTGAGTGCGAAAACTCTGCAAACTGAATATGCTCTCGAATAATTTCTTAATATGTACTCTAAATTATTACAGATAGATTGATAGATATGTGCATAAATAAATATGGACTTGTAAGTTTATGGAAATTTAAACAAGTCGGAAATTGCTCATCATACGTAGGAGCGTAATAATTCCATCTGTAACTCATGAGGTGCGTTCGTACTAGAACAAATGTTTAAAAATATTCAGATATTGCTGTAATAGTATACAGTACTTCGGATACTGTATTAGTAACCGAAACGTTTTCGGTGTCCCTGTAAATACTATATACTTTCTATTATACAGGAAGTAACTTTTAATAAAGCTCAGCAACATATATCAATTCCATAAAGTGTGGAATATTTTAATATTTATTAAACTAGTTATTCCTACCAAAAAATATTTCCGGTTGTACCATTATGCAATGGAATATTTTTGGTTGGCCCTTTAAATAATAATAAAAAAAATATATGCACCCAAGATTGTAAAGAATATATACAGGGTGTCCCTAAACAAATGGTATATACGCTAGGGGGTGATAAAACACATCAAGACGAGTAATAGTAAATAGGAAACAAAGGGTCCCAAACGTTTTCCAAAGGAGATATCCGCCATTAAAGTTTGGGGCCCAAAATTTCAAATGCACATAAAAAACGGAAAAATTGGTCGATTGATTTGCGGTTTTCCCTAAAATTATTCTTTATGTTGGTATTTTCTTGAAAATAAATTATAAAGATAAATTCCGAAAAATGCCGATAGAGGGCGCTTTAGATTTTGAAGTAATGAAAAACTTTTTTTGCCTTGATTTTTTGCATCTCATTAAATGGTTTCGTAAGCTTAGACTTAAACTTAAATTTTGAGCTCAAAATCTGAATAGCTGGAAGCGGTTAAGTAGCAAAAATTTAACTATGTTCAGAGGGTTTAAATTTCAAATGATTATAAAAAACGGAAAAATTGGTCGATTGATTTGCGTTTTTCACTAAAACTATTCTTTATGTCGGTATTTTATTGAAAATGAATTATAAAGATAAATTTAAAAAAATGCCGATAGAGGACGCTTTAGACTTTGGATCAACGAAATATTCCATCCTAATACGATTTTTTGCCGTTATTTTTTGCATCTCATTAAAAGGTTTCGTAGGCTTAAATTTAAACTTAAATTTTGAGATCAAAATCTGAATAGTTGGGAGTGGTTAAGTAGCACAAACTGAAATGTGTTCAGAGGATTTAAATTTCAAACAAAACGGAAAACTATTAAAAAAAAAAAAAAGAAAAAAAAAAAAAAAAAAAAAAAACGGAAAAATTAGTCGATTTGTTTGAGGTTTTTGCTAAAACTACTCTTTTAATCAGTGTTTTCTTATAAATAAATTTTACAGATAAATTTCACAAAATGCCGATAGAGGACGCCTTAGACATTGGAGTACCGTACAACTATTTTTAACTGTTATTTTTTAAAATCTCATTAAATGCTTTCAAATGCTTAGATTTAAATTTTGGGATCAAATTCTGAGTCGTTCCGAGTGTTTAAGTAGCGCAAAAGTGAACTGTGTTCGAAGGGGGGGGGGGGGTAAATTTCAACTCCTGAACACACTTGAGTTTGCGCTTCTTAACCCCTCCCAACGATTCAGAATTTGAGTTCAAACTTAAAGTTTAAATCTAAGATTTCGAAAACATTTAATAAGCTTTTGCATTTAATTAGATACAAAAAATAACGGTTAAAATTTGTTGTTGGTTACTCTGAAGTTTAAGGTGCCCTCTAATGGAATTTTTTGAAATTTATCTTTAAAATTCATTTTCAAGAAGATACTGACTTAAAGAATAGTTTTATTTTAAACCGCAAACGAATCGACCAATTTTTCCGTTTTTTATTATCATTTTAAATTTGAATCCTCTGAACACAGTTCAGTTTGTGCTACTTAACCACTCCCAACTATTCAGATTTTGAGCTCAAAATTTTAGTTTAAGACTAAGTTTACGAAAACATTTAATCAGATACAAAAAATTAAGTAAAAAGTAGTTGTTCGTTACTCCAAAGTTTAAAGCGCCCTCTATCGGCATTTTTTAAAATTTGTCTTTATAATTCATTTTGAATAAATTACCGACATAAAGAATAGTTTTAGTGAAAACCGGAAATCAATCGACCAATTTTTCCGTTTTTTATAATCATTTGAATTTAAAACCCTCTGAACATAGTTAAGTTTGTGCTACTTAACCGCTTCCATTTATTCAGATTTTGAGCTCAAAATTTAAGTCTAAGCTTACGAAACCATTTAATAAGATGCAAAAAATCACGGGAAAAAATAGTTTTTCATTACTTCAAAGTCTAAAGCGCCCTCTATCGGCATTTTTCGAAATTTATCTTTATAATTTATTTTCAAGAAAATACCAACATAAAGAATAATTTTAGTGAAAACCGCAAATCAATCGACCATTTTTTTCCCTTTTTTATGTGAATTTGAAATTTTGGACCCCAAACTTTAATGGCGGCTATCTCCTTTGGAAAACGTTTGGGACCCTTGCTTTCCTATTTACTATTACTCGTCTTGATGTGTTCTATCACCCCCTAGCGTATATACCATTTGTTTAGGGACACCCTGTATATTAATATATCCTTCATAGATGTATGTAATTTTTTTATTATACTTGGAAGAGAGTAAAATCATTAAAATGCACTTGAAATTATTTTTTCCATTGGCCGTCATGTAACGGAATACTTTTGATTATCCCTGTAATTGAACTATAAATCCAATTTTCATAAAATTTGAAATAACTCGACAAAAGTATGCGACAATTATATATTTAAAATTTTAAATGACTCGGTTTGGTAGTTTTTGCATTGTTATATGCAGACGGACGAACGGACAGACATAAGGTTTAAACGACGACTACAGATGCTACGCATTTATAAAATCATGAATACACCTGAAAATAAGCTACACGATTGATATTAAATGAAATAAATTAAAAAATGAAACATTATAAATTAATAAAAATGTTTTTTGAAGTATCCGGGTAGTTAGATAAGTATACAGATGGATATGAAATTGTTTTTTTATGCCAATATACAAACTAAACTACATTATTGATATTAAATAAAATAAATTAATAAATGAAAAACTAGAAAACTGTTAAAAAGTGTCTTAAAATAGTTGGATAAGTACATTAAAGAACAAAAACCCCCTTTTTTTATACAAATTTAAAAAAAAAAATATGTTACACTGTTGATAGTAAATGAAATAAATTAACAAAGGAAATATTTGGAAGCTATTAAGAAAGTTTTAATATATTACATTATCTAACTATAACCAGGGTATTTAACAATGCGCTTTGTTAATAAACAATTTAAAGTTATTATTTTTCTTGTTTTTAATTTTTTTTTAAATTCGATTAACACGTTTAATCTAAAGTTTAGTAGTAGATAAATCTTTCATTTTACAAACAAATAAGTACGTTCCTATGGAGTTAACTACCCTTTGAAGGATATATTTACTACTATAATGGCATTGTTACTACTTGGTACTACTATATTTGGATGTTTTAATAAAATGCGTTGTGTAATCCGACCTGGGATATTTAAAAATGAACTTTGTTAATAGACAATGTAAAGTTGCTATTTACTCATTTATAATCAAGTTTAAATCTGATTTTCTTCCAATCTAAACTTTAGTAATACATAAATCTTTATTTTATGCAAACAAATAAGTACCTTTCTATGGATTTAAGTACTCCTTTAAAGATATCGTTTTTCAATTCAAAGATCAGAGTTATTCCTTCAACGTCAATGAATGTACTTCACATTGTGGTGATTCGTCTTCATTTATCTGGAAAATGAAGTCTAAGAAATAGGAAGATTTCGACGAAGAGGATAATAAATGAATGCGAAAAGTCTGCAAGCTGAATATGCTGACGAATAAATTCTCCCCATATACTTGAACAGATATAGACAATAGATGTATACGTTCCTGCATTTTAATTTACATGAATTAAAAAAAAAAACTAAGCTACACAATTTATATTAAACGAAGTAAATTTATTTAAGAACACAGTGCTTTAAAATTGATTGAAATTTAAAAAAATTAATTTATTAAATTTCAATCAATTTAATAAAAAAAATACCAAATTTCAATTCTAAATATCCTTCAAATTTAAACTTTTTAACGAATGCATTTTTTTTTTTTGTAAAAAAAGGCTGTGTTTCCAGGCTTCACTGCAATACAAGCAATATTTAAAATAATATAATTGTATTTATTTAATAGATTTTTAATTATACTGAACAGTAATTAAAGCTTTCAAGGATGACATTCATATTCGCTTTAAAGTTTTTTATATAATTTTGAAAACAGGTCTTTTTTTAGAACTATAACAAAATGTAGAGAAAATAACATTCCAATTTCGCCCTTTTGCAAGACTGTTAGAGGGTTGAGAGGTACATGGATGGAATGAAACTGTATCTTTTATATGAATTAAAAATTAAGCTACACTTTAGATTTAAAATAAAATATATAAATAAAAGAAATATTAGACTGCTTTTAAAAATATTTATTGATGTATATGGACAGTAAGATGGGAAGATGGATGAATATATAACCTGTATTAATATGATAAATGAATTGATAAATGAATATAACCTGTATTTTTTTTTTTTTTTTTTTTTTTTGAAAGAAATAAGTGCTACTTTACTGTTTTTAAATGAAATATTAAAGAGCTATTAAAAAGTGTTTCAATAGAATGTTTTCTCTAAACATTTCAATCGGATTAATAATGAACATTGTTAATAGTTAATTCAAAGCTATTATTTTCGTTATATTTTAAATTTTTTAATTCGGTTTATAATTCGAATCTCAACTTTTATAATATCATTATAATTTTTGCAAAAAATACCTCCTTATACAGAGAAAATTGGGAAAGAGGAATCCGTTCGGAAAATGAAATTTAAAAGGTAGGGCGATTTCGTTTTAAAGACGGACAGAGTGAAGACGGACAAGACACATGAGTACTAAAATGCAGTAAGTTGAGTATGACGCAGAATATTGTTTCCATATATACATGAAATAAGATTATATACAGTTAGATAGGTACATAGATATATATAAATATGTATTTTTATCCGAGTTAAAAAACTAAGCTACACTATTGATGTTAAATTAAATTAATAATTGAAATATTAGAATGCTGTTACAAAATGCTTCTTGATTAGTTCTGCAGTTAGATACATTTATAATGAACATTCATTTTTGATGAAATATAAAATTTTGGAATGAACCTGCATTTTTTATGCAACTTTAAAATGTAAGCAACACTTTTAATATTAAATGAAATAAATTAATAAATTCAATATCAAACATCTATTGAAAGTGATTCATGCAATATTTGCATAATTAGATAGGTATAGCGGTCGATATGGACTTTTATATTTTTATAACAATTTAAAAAAACAGCTATACTTTTGATATTGAATGAAATTAATTAATAAATGAAATATAAGAGAACAATTGAAAAGTCATTCAATACAATTTTTTATCTAACCATTTTCAGATATTTAATAATGAACACTATTAAGAGATAATTTAAAGTTATTATTTATCACACGCTTCTAAATTTATACTTTTAATCCGATTTAAGCTTCCAATCTGAACTTTTGTAATGTAGACATTTTCTTTTTTCTAAATAAATACCTCCGAAGAGATCAAATGTTAAATTAGAATAATTTAAAATTAAATGCTACATACATCTTTGAAAAAAGTAAACTTTAAAATTACATTCTACTTAAGTAAACTACTTAAAAAGACGATGAAAAATATTTTAAAATATGTTAAATTACTTTAATACATAGTACTTTCAATTGTTAACACTGACTTTGTCAGACAACACAAACAATATTGTTCTTAACGTTTATTTTTTCAAATGTCACTTTGACTCCTTTTGAAATCAACGACTTGACATTCGAAAAATAAGACATTAATAACAGTATTTTTCTCTGGCGAAAGCTATCGTTACAGTTGAAAGTAATAAGAATTAAATTAATTTAACATCTTTAAATATTTTTGTCATATTAAAATAGTTTGCATATAGTGTAATTTGTAAGTTTACCTCAAAATAAACTTATTTACCATTTTTAAGATATTCTTTTTTTTTATTGAAAGGGTAGCATTATTCCTTCACCATCAACAGGTGGACTTCAAATTAGGACGATTCGTCTTTATTCGTCTGAAAAAGGAAGTCTAGGAAGTAGGACGATCTCGTTTCAAAGACGAAAAGGATATTAATTGAAGGAGTAAAAACAGTAAGCTGAGTATGTTGTCGAATGTGTTCTAAATATATGTATTTGAAATTGTTAGATGGATAAATAGCTATGTACCAATCTGTGGATATGAGCCTAGAATTATCTATCAACCTGTATTTTTCATTCTAATTTAAGCGTAAATTACAATGTTGATACCAGTTGATTGTTATAAAATGATATATTAGGATGCTATTTAAAATGTTTCAAAAGAATATTTTCTCGGAACATTTCAGGGTGTTTGATAATGAACTTCTTAATAGATAGTTTAAATTTAAAGTAAACATTTTTCTCATGTTTTAAAATTTCCATTTTTAATGCCATGTATATTTTCATCTAAAGATTTTTAATACATATATTGTTTTTCTTTTTTGTGTAAATAAATGCTTCATTATAGTCTTAAGTACCCTTTAAAATATATTATTTTTTACATTCAAACAACGGCATTATTCCTTCACCAACTATAGGTGGACTTCCGATTAGGGTGATTCGTCTTCATTCGTCTGGAAAATGAAGTCTAAGAAGTTTGAAGATTTCGTTTGAAAGACGAACAGGATAATAAATTAGTGCGAAAATGCTGCAATCTAAATAGGTTGTCTAATATTGTTCTCCGAATACATTTGAAATTATTAGCAATATAAATAGGTGCCATAGTATCCATATAGATGGCTATGAACCTGTATGTTTTTATTACAATTTTAAAATGTAGCTACAATATTGATATTAAACGAAAAAATAAAACAAATGAAATGCTAGAAAGCTATTGCAATTTGTTTCTTTAAATAGTTAAACAGTTAGATAGGTACAGAGATAGATATAAACGAATTAAAAATTATATAGGCTATTGGTATTAAATGAAATAAATTAATAAATGAATAATGAGAGAACCATTAAAATGTGTTTCAATAGAATGTTTTTCCTAATCATTTCCAAAATTTGTAATAACGAACATTGTTAAGAAATAATCTATACTATTAACCGCAGTAAACGTCTGTCTGTCTGTACCGCTAAAAACTTTTCTCAACGGCCGAGTGGAGTGGCGCTCTGGGTGTCTATCGACTCGGGACGATTCGGCCTTTTGTGATAATGAATTGCGAGAAAATCGCCCGGTAATTACCCGAGATATTAATTAAAAACTACCCGGGAAACGTGACAAAAAATCCAAGTTCCGAGACGGTTCTCTGACGGAGCTCTCCGGTCGAAACTAGCTTTCCGTGGATGAAGAACCACGAAGGTGTCGAAAATAGGAGTTTTATATAACGTCGCACCCGCGCTGCAGATTCACGGATTTTAAAACAAATTACATATTCTTGAAGGAAATTTAAAAGATCTTTCTGACGGTCTGTTCGGTTTCAAGAAATACGAACATTAACCTTTTGAAAAAAAACGTTTTCCCGAAAGCTTTCATTTTCCATTTTTCTCCGCAGAATTTTCGACCGAAAACTATCGAATTTTAAAACGATTCCATCATTTTTAATTTTGGAGGCACGACAAAGAAAAAAAATACCCCCTCAAAGACGCTTTTGTCTAATTTCCAAAGGTGTGTTTATTTTTGAAATATTCTAATATTAACCCTTTGAAAAAAAATCGAGAAAAAGAGTCTCCGATCGTACAATTTTGTTTGCTTTTTCGACACTTTTTCCGCTCATATTTATATGAATAAAATCCCTAATTTTCAATATTTCTTTTCCGTCTTTATACACCTCTTAGTGAATACATCGTTTTGAGTTGTGTCAAAATTTCAAAAAGATACAACGGTTAGAAGTATTTTTAAATCTGTAAAAACCGCGAAATTACGGCGTAAAACGGGCGATTTTTTTTCCTGCCATATTTTTAGGTAAAAGTAGCCCTTAAATCCTGTATTCTTCAATGATCTTTATATGTGTGTTTGGGGTACTGGTTTTACACCTTGCATAAAAATTTTGAAAAAATCGGGAGGCCGTAACTGTATTTTAAATAATATAATAGGCGAATTTTTTAATTTAAATTATTAAAAGTGAAAAAGGAAAAAACTAAAAATTAAAATTTTTGTACAGAATATGCATATTTTTACACGAAAATTATAATCGAGGTTTTTTCAAAGTGTGTAATAGTAAAACATTGCGACCTCACTAAACCGACACTCGGTAATCCGTATATTTTTAAAATATCGTTAGAGAACATTATTGCAAATAAATACATTTTAAAATTTGACATTTCTTTAAAATCTTCATAAAAGCAGTTAGAGAATACCGTGGTACAAGTTGCATCACTATTTTGAAACGATACAACAGTTAGAAGTATTTTTAAATAAATAAAAACCGCGAAATTACGGGGAAAGAACGAACTTCTTTTTTTTTTGTTTAATATTTTTAGGAACAACTTTTACTTAATTTCAATATTTCCTTAAAATCGGCTAATACCATTCTTGGTAATCCACTTTTAATGAGGTATGAAATTTTTGGAAAAATATGGCTATCAGAACTATCTTTTAAATAAAATAATAGGTGTAACCATTTGCAGAACAACAAAATATTTTTATAAATATTAATTCTTCATCTTTTGTATAAACAGAAACAATGTTTTTCGCATTGCGCATTTATATTTATATTTTATTTGTTTTCCTTTCCTCCTTTCATTTTTTTTTTTTTTTTTTTTGTAAGTGATTTTTCAGTGGAAAGTTCCAAACTAGGATTAGAGGTATGCTTTTTAATCTTGCATACAGTTAGTTACCATTATAATGTACATTGTATTTTCATAAACCCCTGACTGTGACAGCATTGACCTTTCTGACAATACTGAAAAAGACTTGACTTATGAATAAATACTTGCAACTCCGAATGTGACAGAATGGACAAAATACTAAAAACTTTCTTAAGTTTCACCTTTTTAATCTTAAGTTAAAATTTGTAAACATACTTTGTTTATCTTTCAGGTGTTTTTTAATGTATATTTTAACAACTGTTTCATATTATAATTTTGTATGTATTTTGATACATTACAACTCTTTAAATAAGTGGATTTTATTATACTTCATTTAGACTTATAAAAAAATATATTTTTCCAGATTTTTTATGCACATATCTATAATTTAAGTTTCATATTCTACATTTTTGTCTATAAATAAAATTTTGTAAATATATTTGATTTTAATATAATTTGATTTGATTTCAGGTTTTCTTTATTCCATACTCTACTCATATCTGTTCCATATTTTAATTTTATGTCTATTTTTTAATGTTCTGATACATTGTAATTATTTACGTAACAATTAATAGATTTTAACTATATTTAATGCCTGAAAAAATATATATACTACCTTCTTTTATACAGATTTTCTATGCATATTTTTATAGTTTTTTCTGGTAGCTTTTATCATATTTAACTTCTATTTCTTATATTTCATTTCTAATTTTGTAAACAAATACATTCTTCTTTTTCATATATTCTATGTACATAAGTATAATTAATGTTTCATATTTGATTTTTTGGGGGGTTTATACATTCTATTCATTACTAGGGTAGCTACAGAACCTGGAATTCAGGGAATTCAGGGAAATCTCGGGGAATTTTAGTAATCTGGAAAAATCGAGGAAATCTCAGGGGATTTGTCAATATTACTTAAAAATCTACCAAATCGAAATTTTTTTAGTGTTTATGTGTTTTATATTTTTCTAAAAATGCTTCTCTTAGTTGCCAACATTCATAAAATATTTTAAATTTTTCAAATGGTTGTCTATGATAATGCCTTGATATATGAAGTGATATTTTCAACATAAAAATCTCAAAGAATTGGTACTGCATGTTAACACTGTAAGAGATAAAATTTTCTGAAGCGAAATCGTCTTGTAAAAAAGAGAGAGTTGCAGTTTTGTAAATGTAAAGATTAAAATTTAAAAAAATGGAAGTTAAAAAGCCAAATTTTTGAAACATTGAATTGTAAATATAATAGAATTTTTCTAAATATAATAGGAAAAGAAAGTACAATTAGATTGTTTACACAAAAAGTTGGGAATATTTTGTTCTTATAAATTTATCAGATGCTGTATAATTTTTTCAGGAAGTCATATTTTGATGCTGTGTTGCACATGTTATCCATTGTTTTTTTTAAAGTATTTTTCTGTGATTTATGTTCGAAAGTGTTTATTGGATTAAAAAAAATGGCATGTAATCATACACTAGAAGAAACAATTTTAGAAAGTTAAAGGTAAATTTTAAAAGAAACTTGCATATAATCAAACACTAAAATTAGAGAAAAACAGAAAATGCTGATTATAAACGATACGCCTGAGGCCCACTTTGATTACTTGGAGCCTCAGGCCCCAAATATTCAAATTGGGCCTCTGAGTGAACTCTAGAAGGTTTATACTAATAATACACAATTGTGAAAAATTTTAAAACATTTTGTTAAATAATTTATAAAAAGTATTTTCGTTATTTATTTTAAATTGTATTTATTTATTTGATTTTTTTGTTTTGTAAAAGCAGCTGTAAAACTGAATATTTTGTAACATTATATTATAGAAAGATAGCTATATTCAGAAAAAAAGTTATTCGAGGAAAAGTCTTAAATGCTTTTCTAAATAAAATAATTTGAAAGATATAGATACAAAATATTACACATAAAATGTCTCATTATTTAAATGAACCTGTTTTTTTTGTGGTTAGCGGTAACGATCGCCTAGTGTGCACTGAATCAAGACAGCCACAGGATGATTGATGGTTTGTGGTCAGCGGTTAGAAAACGCAAGTGTGCACCGGGCCTTAGAGAGATTATTTTTTTTTTTCAGAAAGGGGCCGCTAGCGGGCGAAGCTCGCTAATTTGAGTTATTATTGTCCGTACATTTTCAAAATTTTAATCGAAGTTATACTTCTAATCTAAACAGTAACACATATATTATTCTTTTTGCAAATAAATTGATACTTTCTTAAGAAGTTATTTACAAATTTAAATATATTTTTTACATTAAAATTATAGCATTATTATTTCACCATGTATGTGTGGACTTTACGTATGCTGGTTAGTCTTCATTTATCTGGAAGGTGAAATCTAAGAAAGAATACGATTTTGTGCGAAAGGTGGATAGGTTAATAAATGAGTAAAAAATGGCTGCAAACTGAATAAGTGAAAAGACGACTATTTTCTCCATATATATAGTGAGATAATTCGTTCCAAAACTGTTCACTAACCGAATGTTTAGTTAATAAATAATAGATTTAATATAGTTTAGTATGATATTCAATTAAATCGTTCTTAGAAGAGAAATAATAATTAAAAATTAATCTAAATCTTCCCATTATTAACATATGTCCTTATTAAATATCAACAAATCGTAATCTGATGACATTATCTATTCCGTGGCTTATTGTAAAAATAAATGACATGACTTCTGTTAATACATTTAGAATTTTATTCATCGACTGTGGCATTAAATCCTATTAATTTATAACGTTGACCTTTGAAAGACTCCTTAGTTATCTAATACGTTGTGTATACGGCATGATACGATAAAGCTCAATTGCAGTCTGGCGCATGTTAATAATGTGACCTAAATTTCAATTCAAATAATTAACATATAATTAAAAATATTTATTTAAAAAGGGAAAAATAATATAAAAATTAATACGAGTATAAAATCATGAGACGAAACGCAATATTTCACTTTCATGTATTGTATGAACTTTTAGAAAGTACATATAATATATTTTATAAAAATTAACACTATGAATCTGTTTATTCTAATTTGAGAGCCCAAAAATATAAGATATGTGTTTTCAAAATTTATCAAAATATAAGTCTTCTGCTTTATGCGCTAGTGTGTATGTTTGCAGTTGAATTTGGGTGTTTTTACTTGTGCAAGATAATGCATGATATTTATTAGGTACTTACAATATTTTAAAGAAGTAACAAACAAACTCCCAATATAAGAAATATAAACACAGCAAAGGAATAGTTAAAAAGTCAAAGTAATACTGCTTATGACACCGCGTAAAACGTTGTTGACCGTTAAGTTTGAACAACATCAAAACGTTGTTTGAATGAGAACGGTATCCATTTTAAGTACTTCTGGTGATGTCCTTATATCTATATTATAAAGTCCAAACGTGTCTGTGCGTAATGCATACGTGATTTCGTATAAGACAACACCTTCACATGCAATTTCGGTTTTGCTATTATCGCTTCAGCAAATTTTGCACTTCTAAATATTGCACATTTTGAATTTTTACACCGTCGTATAGAGAAAAAAATGTATTTTTAAAAGCAACCTGAAAGCTGACTCTCAATTTCTTTTTGAGACATTATTTTTTTACAGTTTTTAGTACCGATTTTGTAACTGTGGCAACAGAATCACTCCATTTTTTCAAAAAAGGTGAAAATAAAATAAGACGCGTATACTTTATGAATTATATCGTCTGTAATCGTGTCAATTTCGAATAGTTTTTTTTTTTCGTTTTATTTTGTTTGCATTCGTATTTATACCAAACATAAGAACTTCAATTGATAACTTCATCATAATAAGTTATCTTTATTATATTTTACTGATTACATATGCAATTAAAGTTTAATTTTAATAATTTGGACAACTGAGTTTTATAGAAATTGTACTATTTTAATTTTAGCTTAAAATAATATTTATATGAAAGTTAGACTGACTAATACAAGATGTATTTTTTACTGTAACTAATTTTGTAGGCTTATTTTAAATCAATGAAACAGTTCCTTCTTAAAAACTATCTTTTGTCGAATTTCGACGGGTTCCTCCTCGTTTCATTAAAAGCAATGTTGTTGAAGAATCGTCGCAAAATCGTCATCTTTATCAGAATTAGCAAGGAAGAGTCGAAACATTATACACTCTAGGCTGTAATTATTAGTAACTACTGCAGTTTCGTATGCATCAAGAAATAGACTCGCATAAATAATACGATTTGTAACTCAATAATGCCTGAAAATTAATAAACATTTTTTAATATAAAACAAGTATTAACCCAAACAACTATTCTTTTTATTTAACTGACCTTAAATTATTTTTAAATATTACAGGGCTATTGAGAGTGTTTTGATACAGAACGTTTCCTGGAACGATTTACAGGGTATTTAATAATAAACATTGTTAATAGGCTGCTCAAAATAATTAATTTCCGTCTAAAAAATATTGTGGTTAAATTATGTTCTTCAAGAAAATTTGAAAAATAAAAAAAGATTTGTTTTTTGGTCATCTTATTCAAGTTCAAATTAAAATGTTAAAAAAAAAATAATAAAATAAAATAAAAATTAAACGATAAGATGTAAAAAATAACGTCACTAAATAAAATTACCTTTAAAAAGTAAGGAAGCTTTAAAATAATAAAGTACTTCCGCGAAACGCACTCAAAAGTGATAATTACCTCACACATAAAATTTTCAAATATTAAATATCGCCATAGTTTAATTGCCTAAAATAATTAAATTATTTAGCGCGAAAATCTTTTAATGGTGAATATTAGGTTATATTAAAATAATAATAATAATTATTATTATTATATTTCCAAACAATTTCAAATTAAATAACATGTATACTAGTTTTAAATACAACAAATATGTATTGAAGAAGACACTTTCTTTTAATATGTAATGTACTAAAAAGTGAATAAAATAGTTCTATTTATTTTCTTCCTTTTGACTTTCACTATTTTCATTCCAAATAAAAGTAAATAAAAACAAGTATTGTTATTAGAGCTATAAATTCTCTCTGTTTGCAAATAATAGAGAAATATTTTTAGTTGATATAACTTTTTATTGAAAAAATTTATAATTACACAACAGGAGAAAAGTTATAAAAACAGTCCACAAATGAATTTAATATTCCAAGAATTTAATTAAAACCTTATTATTTTGGAAGAGGTGGTAGAAGTGAAAATAAAATGGCAAACTAAAAAAAGAATAAATACATTTCTTTGCTCCTCATTGTTCGCATTAATACAGGAAGTAAAAGGACTTGAAGAAACTATTCAAAGGAACTGCTTTTTTTTAATAATTACAGATACACAGATTGAGTTTTTAATTTGTGTTAAGCTTTTCTGTTCATAACTAAAATATTATTTTTTATTATATACCTTATTATAGAACTATTATTATATAACGTAAACTTGATTTCCAGTTCTTTTATGCTCTTTTTTTTGCACATCTTTTAGTATTTTACCAAATTATTTTGTGCTTTATAATTCTGCTAAAAAGGAATAATTAATCATCATAAAATTTAAGAACTTTTGTTTTTAGTATTATTAAATTCAAACCAAATTAAAAACCTAACTGTAAAATTGAATTAATTAAAAAGACGAACGTTAAGCTTGGAGTCGCTGCGGTTATTCGATAACTTTAGGTACAATGCTCGATACGCTATGCTCCGGGAATTTTGCGGTTATCAGCTTCATCCTCCCGCTCACTACCGCCATTCAGGAGAACATTGAAGTCAAACACGACGCGATCGTCGATAGCTTCAGAGGAACGAACGTCACACTTCTTCAATTTGCAATTTCAATTTTTTCAGTTTCCATTCTTTATTTATTTATTTTATTATTTTTTTTGGCATCCGCTAGAGTCTAAATACATGGAACATGGTAGGAATGACTGCAGTCCGCAAATTTGCCGGCTGTCGGCCAATTCGTATAACTCCGACTTCATCTAGATCAGCCATTTTTAACTTTGAGACCCGCGGGCAGCATGTGGTTCTGCGACTTTCATGTGCTGCCACAGAAACATAATAATTAGTCTATTTTTTTGTACAATTAATTAAGAAGCTTGCATAAAGTAAAAAAAAAAAATTAAACTTTGATATTGTTTTATATGCTTTTATAACAAGGCAAAATCTGTCCTTTTAATTATAATTAATTTAAAATTATGTTGTAAAATCTTAACTGCCGTTAAAATTCATTTTTACAAGTCTTTGTAGTCTTATTTGTGCTACAGAATTGCATACATTTCTTAATCGATAATATAAATCAAATATTAGTCCATATTAATTTAATTTGCAATATATTTCTCCAATAAAAATATTTAGATTGAATAAAAAAATTATAATAGAAAACATCCAAATTTTATTTCACGTTACCCCGTGATAAGTAATGATTCTAAATTGCTGAGGTGGTTACGATCAGTTTTAAATGGATACATATCATTTCCGTATTACTGAATTTAAAATATATAACATTAATAAATTTTAAAATTATGTATTTTTGTAAATGTATTTGTACATGTATATTTTAAAGAATATGTGAGTTATTGAACCAAAATCTGAATATTTATAAAACAAGTTATAGTACGAACACAACTCATTTGTTACATTTAGAGTATAATTTTTGACTTGCTCTTAATAGTAAAAGCAACACGTATTACATTATATAATTTTATAGGTACAATTCTTTTTTTAAATACAATTATGCCATATTATACACTTGACAAAAAACTTTAAAATGTATCTTAATTATTTATAATGCATAACTCATTTTGTATAAATCGTATTATACTATGAAAAGGTAAATAACATTTTGTTGTTTTTATATTTAAAACAAAAGTGTTAATTTAAAAGAAAATTGATAAAATTTAAAAGGTTTTACAACACGTAAAATAACGCAAAAAGGTTTTTAAAAATTATTCTTTATTTTTAAGAGTATTTAAAAAATTAAATCTCGCATAGTGTTTTGTTCAATCCTTCATAGTAAGAATTAAGTTAGGATTTCACTTTTAAATCTCAAGAAGTTCTAGTTTTAAACATTTACGAGAGACAAGCAAGTTAAGTGTTAGAGAAATATCCATTAAAGTAACGTTTTATAAGAGTTGCACTCAGAGTTTCTGCATTCAAGATTTTTTTTTTTTTAATAAGTGGAATTCTTTAAATGCTTCTATTGCTTTTTTTCCATGTTTAGGGATTAAAATTTGTTTTTCATTGAAGTATTTTTACTTTCTGCTATCTTTACAAGAAGAAAGTATTGGATTCGTGAAAAAATTCGAATAGTGTTTTTTGACGGATTTACACGTTTTAGGGGTCAAAGATTTAAAAAAAACACGTTTTTACAAAATGTCTGTCTGTGAGCCAATCTGTATGTATACGATATTAATTTTGTGGGCGTTTTAAATCAAGAACTAATGCATAGAATTTTACAAAACTTTAGATCCACTTCAGACCATAATATAAATTGAATCTGAGTTTATGGTGTATATCGCCCAACAGGTGGTGCTGCTATGCTGCCTTTTCATGATTTTCACAATAGCTATGTATCAGGAACAAATGGACTGATTTTCATAAAACTTCAGATTACGTTAGTCCTTGCTATAATACGGTTTTGATTACTTTTTGGTGCAAATCTAGCAAAGGTGACGCTGCTATGCGGTATTATTCATGATAGTCGCAATAAGTACATTACAGGAACTAATGCACCAATTTTCATCAAACTGCAGATTTAGCTTCAATTCTGTAGTTTTTTAAGTAAATTGCTCAAAAGTGTAAATATTTATTTAAGTACTTATTCGTCACAGCTGAGTAAAAAGGACATAAGCCTAACTGTACGATCGTCAGGATGTTTTCTACGTACATCTTTTTATTTCAACGATCATGTAACATGACGCATACACCATACATCGTTGTAATGGTTAAATATTTGAATCGGATTAATCTGTGATATACAACTAATGTATCAGGGCAATAATTAAAGGTGAGTATTATATAGTGATAAATATTTTACATGGCATAGCCTGGTATATAGTACTCACAGTTGAAATTGTGATTGGATGTCTATGGGTTAATGAGATAAAACGAAATATTTGGCGCATTAACATACAATTATGTTCTTTATAAACCTTTTTCATGCTCATAATGGTAATGTCTCTTCTATCTAATCCTAACGGTAATGTCAACCTTCTATTTCTTGGCTATAGATAGATATCCGATTATTTAAATTCGTTCAAAAGCTAAAAGATTGCATTGTAAACAAATGTATTACAAATAAAAAATGATATTTGACTTTTTTGTGAATAAAAGTATAAAAGAAAGGTCACTTTACACAATCAGTGAAATTGCACCAATAAGCAGATATTTTTTTCTTAAAAAGTATTAGATCATATGAATTGGCACTTGAAAACTGCAATGAAATTTATCTTTTAAATTACTTAGATAATTTAGAGTTATTTTAAGATTAGTGTTGTTTAAATACTATTACATAATTGATATGACTATCAAATGAAATATGCATTAAATACTTTCTGAGAATGCTAGATTGTGTTCAAAACCTTTCAATAATTGCATTTGGAAAAATAATTAATTTATATAAGCGAATGTAATAGACTTGTATCAGGAAATATAATTAACATATATTATACTTTAATATAACTCTTTAATACTGGGAGATTTCTGGTAGAAATGAAATGTTTTTGTGGTTTTACCCAATTAACAGAATCGTATTTGTTAAAAAAAATTAACAAAAACCCTGAAGTTAGGTTACGTGAATGAAGGAACCACATAATTGTGTAGGCGCTGGCTGAACTTTAAATTGCAAATAGGTAGGGAATTGCTTTTTCATTTTCCTTAGAATCACTTACACAAACGTGTGGGTCGCGTTTTAAAGGAATACAATAATATAATTAAATAATAAAAGTTTAAACTTAATAATTGAGTACATGTATACACATAAAAACATGGATCACGCAACCGATGTTGAATTCAATTTCACATTAAGTTATATTTATTTCACTCCAAAAGTAAAATAAGTCGCCAAATATGGTGTTACATTTTTTTCGCCCGCTTTATCCCTGGCGTATTTGCGTGGTACGTCTTAGATTTAAATCCCATTGAAAAAGGTTTGATAATGAATACAATCACAAACGAATTGGATATTTTTTATGCAGGTTATAAATGTAAAAATAGGAAATACATTTCTGTTAAAAACTTTAACAGAGCACTGAGAAATATATATTTTTTAATAAAATATAAAATCAGCTGTTTCGTTTCAAAGAGAGATGAAAAAGTGTATCAAATGTTTCAAACGAAAAGCTGTTGCCTTAAATGTTGTGTCTTTTGGTGAAAGTAATCAGAAAGCAAAATAATGCTTTTATACAATTTCAAATGTTTACAGCGCCTAGTTATGTCGGACATTACAATTTCTAGTGATGTCCAAACCCCTGCTAAACATGACAAGCATCTATATACGACTAGGTTTGCAGGAAAGCTCTTCTTTAAAAAAAAAAAACGCAAACTCTTTACCCCGCCAAAAATTGTGAAAATTATGTTGTTATTTTTTAAAATCAAATTCGCAACTTCTTGAAGGATTTTTAAACTTTTTTCAGTTTTATATTTTTTTATTTACTAATTTGCATTTTAAAATGTTTTTCGTCTTAAAAATTCCATTTTAATAGTCCAATAGAAAATTATGCTGCTGTAAAAAAACAACTTGATTTTAACAGAAAATAAAAAAATATATCGATTTTCAAATTTCCTAATATCGGGTATGAAAATGTGCACCAGATCTTAGTGATAGGTACAAGCAATAAAAAATGTGGTCCCTTTGTAAGAAATGATTTCTGTGATAATGTACAACACCATTATTAGTGTAAAAAGATTTTCCTTATTTCACTTGGGAAATCATCTGCATCTCAGATACGGATAAATTTGTAAATATAGATTTACTAAAGTTTAAAACTTAACTGTATTAGATGAAACATTCTTTATAAAAATACTTCTTTAGATAGTTATAGAAAAACAGAAAAAATAGCAAATTTCGGTTCATTTAAAACAACTTTCCCGGACGTAGGATAAGGGATTAAAATCCCACAGAATTTCAAATTCCTGTGTCTTGGACGGATTAAAGTCAAATGATACGACATCCCAAGGGATCAACAAAATTGTTCTTTTTCCGAAATTAACTTGTAAAATACGGTATTTTAAAATGATTTGATAGAAAGTATGTCAATAAAATAAAAAAAGCAATTAAAGATTTATATTTAGAAATCTGTTTTAATTATTAATTTAAAAATTCTTCAATTGTTTCATCCCTAACTTTTAGAGATTTGAAAATTTAGCCTTTAACGCAGCAATGTTACAGTCAAAATTGTTTTAACCTGAAAGTGAAGATACTAAGTTATTATTTGTAAATATTTAATATTAGGTTGTTAAATATTAAATATTAGGTTATTTGTATTATTTAATATTAGGTCCAATATTCGCCACACAGTTAAGAGAGAAAAACCAAACATGCGAGCGATATCTCATGAACTGTAATTTCGTTGTTTTATGACAGACTGTGGAGTAGCTTCCTAGATTGGAATTTTCGTTGATTGGAACTCAGTTTCGATATGTTGCTGTCTCTGTCACGAAAAGTATGGTTATAGAAACAGTTTCGCATAGTTCTTGATAAACCTTTGCAAGCATTTAATAATGGATAATTTACAAATTCAGCATTTTATAATGTTAAAAAAGTCTACATCGGCATGACAACGCAGAAACTTTTAATTAGAATTAAAGAGCATCGCAGAGATATTAAACAATATAAACAGAATACTGCTCTTTCTCGCTTCTACTTGGAGAACAAGGGTTGCCGTATTAACTTTGATGAGGCCAAAATCATAGTTCCGTGCAATAACCCAATTCAAGGTAAAATAAGAGAATCTATCGAAATCATTGCACGAGAAAATAAACCATGTAATGTTAATTTATCCTACAATATACCAAAACTATGGCATAACATCTTAAAATCTTAAATTTTTATTTCGTTGCAATATTTTAATTTTTACTCCCGTGTAAGTGACAACATTTTTAAACTTTTAATTCATTTCGATTTTAATTTATTAGAAATATTATCTCTCGATCAAGATGCAAATTCAGTCCTTCTATTATCATGTTTTCCTGAAGACGCCCACCGAAGACGGCGCGAAACGTTTATTTTTATTTTATTTTAATTGTACAAGTGCATATTAAAAATTCTTGTTTTGTGCACCACTGAGCAATGTGTTGTATTTTAATAAATACATTCTTATTAGTTAAATTTTATGGTGCAACTGTCCTGTATACATTTATTTAATAATGGTATTTGCAACCGGGTAGTGTTTTGCATACAATTCCTCAATCGTCTGACCGCCTTCGCTTCCAACATTGCAAGTTGGATACATACTTCTACATTGCGAGATCGACTTGTGTAGATTAGTAACAATGTGCAAGTGCCAAACAACAAGATTAAAATATTAAGTAATCGGTATAAAAATTAAGTAACTCATCTTAAAGCAGTACACTGTAAAAAAAGCAAAAAAATCCGATAATTTTACTGCTAAAACTGCTGGTGACGATGTTACCAGCACTTTTTGCCGTAAAAATCGCAGTAAAATTCGATGTATTTTTTTCGATTAATTTTATCGCAAATTTATGATTTTTTTACAGTGTAGGCATTGCTGATAGGATGAAGATGTTGGCGGTCATCAAATTTTTTTACACTACGCGGCAATTAGGTGGTCAGAAGCCAAGATACCAAGTATCAAAAACTTTTAGCTCGGAACGCTCTGCAGGAAAGGGCTTGATCCCCGTAATACATGGGGACGTCCCGGCGACGTCGTTATGAAGGCACTCTGTGACATTGTGACCATCGATGTGACGTCACGTGACGTCGATGTGAAGTCACAGTGACTAAAATGTGAAGTCGTTATGGTCGTTGTAGAGCTTGTTTGTGACGTCACAATGTGACTAATTTGTGAAAAGTGTGTCATTTGTGACGATTTTCTCATTAGCCTTCTGACGAAACTGTGACGAAAGTGACAATGCTTTCAATTCTCAATGTGACCAATGTGTGAAATACAGGGTGAGTCTAAAATCATGGAACGAACTTTGAGGAGGGTGGTAGGGCTTACTATAACAAATAAAAATGGCACAGAAATATATGACCGGAAGTGACCCATCATGACGCTACACTAGTCACTAAAAAAGACCCGAATGATAATGTTAAGTCTATGGGGGCGTTTATTTCAAATACCTTGCTCAAATTTTAATATTTTACATGATATTTTTTCCATAGGATAGCTGAGGACGATCTACAACCGGACTAATTTTTATTTTTTCGATTTTGGTTACATTTTTTTATATTAATATAGTTTCAGTTTCAGAACCGGTTTAAACTGGTTGCAGATCATCCTCAGCTATCCTATTTAAAACATTATGCAAAAATATTAAAATTTTAGCGAGATATTTGAAAATAACGCTCCCATAGATTTAACATTATAATCCGGGTCTTTTTCAGTGACGAGTGTGGCGTTTTAACGCGTCACTTCCGGTCATATATTTATAAACCATAATTATTTGTTACAGTGAGCTCTACCACCTCACTCAAAGTTTGTCCCATGATTTTAGACTCACACTGTAGATCATTTGTGACAAAATTTTCATTAACACTGTGATGATTCTGTGACGATTTAATTTTTCTTAACGATTCTCTAACAATTTAAACGAAACAGAATCTGCCGAAACTATAACCCCATGCCATGTTTCTGTTAAAATAGGGTTTAAGTCCTAAAATCTTATATCGAGAATTTATGAACAAATACTGTATAATATATAAAAATAGTTACCTGCAGTAAGGAGACTTTCTTCTAAATTAAAGTTAAAAATTCGATTTACCGCACATGCCTTACAATTCTGGTGTTGTTTTCAAAATTTGAAAAATATTACCTTTCAAAAATATTTATATATTTTTCCCCCACATGCTCAAAATTGCATAGGTTCAATTTTATTTATAACTGACACACATTTTGTAGTATATTGTCCAAACTGTTTAATCTTATTGAACTTTTTTTTTTAGTTTTTACTCGCTTTGATATTCACAGGTCTCAGCACATATGTAAAACTGTACAGCTTGCCAATATTTCTGACCAATAATCCTGATGTCTATAAATATATATATATATATTTAATTACCTTTTGCTGTTATTTTCCAACTGAGTGCAAAAGTGTCCAGGTCAGGATTCGAGCTAAGGAGTCTTTCGTGCAAATTGCCAATACTTTATCGACTGAGCTATCCTGGAAGAATCTGACGGACACAATTCACACAGTGAATACGAATGCATACTTATAATTATTATATATAACCCTGTGTAATAATACTTTAATTTTTTTTCATACTACCCGTATGATAAATGCATACTGTTCGTATGAGTGTATAATATTTCTCCGGGTGAATTGTGCGTGCTAAGTTTCTCTGTAGAAAAAGCTCTGGCATCATACGTCAAGGGTCTCTAGTTCGAACCCTAACCTAAACACTTTTTCACTCATTTTGGAAAATTAACATTCGTTTGATTAATTTACCAATTAAAATCATTCTGTTAAATTTAAAGCTAAATGGACGATAAACGGCGGTAATTTTTTGCTCAGATAACGTTATTGGTCATAACATCTAATCTGTCATTGAAACAGCTTAAGAGAAAAAACTGCAGGTAAAGGAACATATGATAGGTTTACAAATCAGTTTGATTGTGTTTAAATTATAGCATATCTATGTAGCCATCGTTATATGGAGTTACTTTACCCGTGGTTTATTATGTCAAGCTGTTTAAATGACGGACCATAAGTTATGAGCAATAAGGTTATACCAATGAAAAATGCCCGCCGTTTATCGACCAGTTAGCTTAAACGGTAAAGCATTGGCCTTGGAAACCAAGGATCTGGGTTTAATTCCAGGACTGGGCAATTTTTCGCTTAGTTGGAAAATATTCATTTCGTATCATGGGTTAACCAATAGGTTTGTTTTTATTAAAATAATAATAAACATTATTTTAGTATCTTTTCCTATTTAAAACAAAACTATTAATTTAAAAGAAAATCAATCAGATGTTTTTTTTAAAATGTTTTACAACACGTTAAGTAATGCAATTGGTTTATAAAAAATATTCTTTATTTGTAAGAGTACTTGAAAAATTTAATCTCTCATGGTGTTTCTTTCAATCCTTCATAGTAAGAATTCAGTTAGGATCTCCCTTTTAAATCTCAAGAAGTTCTAGTTTTCAACATTTACGAAAAACAGGCAAGTTAAGTGTTAGAGAAATGTCCTTTAAAGTAACGTTGTACAAAAGTTTAACTCAGAGTTTCTGCATTCAAGAACTTTTTTTATAAGTGGAATTCTTTTAATGTTTCTATTGCATTTTTTCCATGTTTCAGGATTAAAATTTGCTTTTCATTGATTTTTTTTTTTTTTTTTACTTTCTTTTATCTTTACAAGAAGAAAGTATTGGATTCGTGTAACATTTCGAATTATTGTTTTTGACGGATTTACAGGTTTTAGGGGTCAAAGATTCCAAAAAACACGTTTTTACAAAATGTCTGTCTGTGATTCTGTGAGTCTGTTTGTCTGTCTGTCTGTAAATGACATAAATTTTGTGGGCGTTTTATCTCAAGATCTAATGCACAGAATTTTAAAAAACTTAAGATTCAGTTAAATCATAACGTGAACTAAATCTGAGATTTTAGTGTATATCGCTTAACAATTGGCGCTGCTATGCTGCCTTTTCATGATTTTCACAATAGCTAAACGAATGGACTGATTTTTATCGAACTTCAAATTACGTTAATTCTTACTGTTATATGGTTTTGATTACTTTTTTGGTGTAAATCTCACAACAGGTGACGATGCTATGCAGCATTATTCATGATAGTCGCAATAACTATATCGATAGAACTAATGCACCAATTTGCACCATAATAAATATATTATAAATATACTATACCATAATAAATAACTATAATTTGAACATAATGCACCATGCATCCAATGTTCAAAATTATTAATTATTTTTTCACTCAAACACAAAAATTTGCTCATATGTATATTTAATAACAGATTGCTTTCACGAAAAAACACAGCTCAGTTCTTTTCGAACACAGATAAATTAGCAACAGCTTCATTATAAACCGTAAGTTTTTAACACACATTCTCAAAAAAAAGAAGAAAAAAAAACATTTCAATTACAACAAAAACAAAAAGATGATATTTTGTTACACAGTTTAGAAAAAAACTGCAGAAATAAAATAATAAGGTCTTTCACTCACAATTTATCGTTTGCAATTAGAAAACTTCTTACTTGTCCGTTGCTAGGCGACAAAAGTAATAAATTAGTATTAATTTAAATCACACTGTATCAAACACAATTCACATCAAACTTTAGATATACCTTCAATACCTATATATATATTAGTATTATGTAGTTTTTGGAGTAAATAGCTCAATAGTGTAAATATTTAATTAAGTACTTATTTGTCACAGCCGAGTATAATGGGCATAACCCTAACTATACGATAGTCAGACAGTTGTCTAAGTACATCTTCTTATTTCAATTATCATCGACCATAGTGCATACACAATAGATCGTTTAGTAGAAGCAATGGTTAAATATTTGAATCAGATTGGTCTGTGATATCCAGCTAATATAACAGGGCATTGATCAAAGGTGAGTAATATATAGTTAATTAACTTGTGAAATACAGTATTTTAAAATGATTTGATACAAAGTATCTCAATAAAATAAAAAAAAGCAATTAAAAATTTATTTTTAGAAATCTGTTTTAATTATTAATTTAAAAATCTTCAATTGTTTCAGCCCTAACTCTTAGAGATTTGAAAATTTAGCCTTTAACGCAGCAATGTTACAGTCAAAATTGTTTTAACCTGAAAGTGAAGATACTAAGTTATTATTTGTAAATATTTAATATTAGGGAACATCTTTAATTTTTAAACTACATTAAAATGTTATTTAAGTAATTTTCTATAACGACCATTACATCAACTGTAAATACATTTTTATTGATAAGAAGGTCAGCATTTACAAAACAGAAATATTTGTAACTAAAAAAATTTATTGGAATTTGTCTAACATCAGATCAAAAACATTTAACACTGCTTTATTTATTTTTGTTTATTCTATCCAATATGTTACATAAATTAAAACTTTGCTTGTGAACAAAAACTGCAGCGTTTTAAGTTTAAAGGCGTTGTATAGTCTAAAATTAAGCTTTCCTTCTTTGTTGTAAAATTATTTTGTAAATATTCAACATTTTTGTGTATGGCGATTTTTTTAAAAACATTAAAAAATTATTGTAAAAATCCAAATGAGTTTGCCAGTGGTTGGTATAAAATTAAATTCATAATTCGCTGAAGCAAATTCAATTAAAAAATTTTAAACAATTAGAAATGAAAAAAATGTTGTTACTATAATTATAATCAAAGAAATGTAATCATTATATCTACATAAGAAGTTCATTATATGACAATTCTGTACAAATCATTTTTTTTTTCAAATCCTGCATTAAATGAGCATTTTCAATAGCCACTCAGATTCAGCTGATAAGAAATAAACTGAAAAAAATTGATTCCTGTACAATTCCCCTTCTTTGCATGTGTTCACAAATTACTTAAAAGGATTGCAAATGTAACTCGTTCAATATTCGCCACACAGTTAAGAGAGAAAAATCAAACATGCGAGCGATATCTCATTAACTGTAATTTCGTTGTTTTATGACAGACTGTGGAGTAGCTTCCTAGCTTGGAATTTTCCTTGATTGGAACTCAGTTTTGACACGTTGTTGTCTCTGTCACGAAAAGAATGGGTACAAAAACAGTTTCACACAGTTCTTGATAAACCTGTGCAAGCATTTAACACTAGAACGACCAAGACCGTCATTTTGACGGTTTACAAATTTCATGCTTAAAAATTTTATATAATTTATGGCGAGTTCCAAAATTTTATGATACGACTTTCAATGAAACATAAGAATATTTAAATATTCCTATTCAATTTCCTCTCACCCATTATAATTTCCGTAATCAGTATGACATATACCTATTTATACCAAGACCCGTCAAATTGACGGGTTCGGCAATTAACAAACTCATCCCGAAGTGATGCGGATTTCCCATTTTCCACATGGACTAGCCCTTTTTGCTCACTGGCAGTCCACTTCAGGCTTCATATCAAACGTATTAGTAATTGGTAAATGTAATTAGGACGCGGTCATTATCAATTGTACTTCTAGTGTGATAACGTTCTTAGCAAAAAATGCAGTCTGTGAATAATGTAATCTGTGTAAACTCCTATTTCGGAAAAAAGTATGAATATATTTTTATGAAAAAATAACATTTTTTATTTTTTGTAAATTCTAGTCAAAAATGAAACGATTTCGAGGAAGAAAAAATTATTCGGATAATACAAAGAACTCACTAGTATAAACGAAGACTATTCGGACACTAATTCAAGTAATAATAATGACTCTGAAAATTCTGGAGATGAAATTGAAGTACGAGATATTGAAGAAAGTGAAGAAGAAGAATATGAAAGTGAAGATTCAGGGAATGAAGATGAAATACCCCAAAAGAGCCACAAACGCAGAAAGCGATTGCGAATAAGTTCAAATACTGAATCGGACAAGTCAAACAGAAACTGAAAAAAGACTTGAAAAAGAAATTGCTCCCGATGGTACTGAAAGGAAGAAATAGGGAATGGTTGTGTTGGTAGATTCCCATCACACACTATATTCAAGGATACATCAGGCCCAACTGCTTATGCGAAACGAAACATAATGCTTAGTAATGTTAGCAGTGCATTTAGGCTTATAATTGATAATCGAATGATGAAGCACATAAACACTTGCACTGAGCTTTTGGCCAGAAATGTTTTACAGAAGGACGATTGGAAAATTACTATTGAAGAATTGTATGCGTTTGTATCTATTTTGTATGCTCGAGGTGCCTTTGAAGCCTGAAACTTGAAATTATCCTATTTGTGGTCAGAAAAATGGGGACCTTCTTTCTTTCGCGAAACTATGAGTAGAAATAGATTTTTAGAAATTATGAGATTCATTCGTTTTGATAAAAAAAAGTGAGAGGAGTGTTCGCCTACGAAATGACAAATTTGGATTAGCTTCCGAAATTTGGAAGCCCTTTATTGATAACAGCAAGCTTGTTACAAACCAGATCAGAATACAAGCGTAGATGAACAATTGTTTCCCACAAAGGCAAGATTCAGATTTCTGCAATATATGCCCAAAAAACCAGACAAATTCGGAATTAAATTTTGGTTAGCTGTAGACGTGCGAAGTAAATATCTTATAAATGGATTTCCTTAGTTAGGCAAAGATGAACTTAGACCATCAGGAGCTCCTTTGAATGAATTTGTAGTTTTGAATCTTTTAAAAAACTACGTAAATTGTGGAGGAATATAACAACGGATAACTTTTCTAGAAGTATGCAGCTCGCAAAGAAGCTACTGGCAAAAAAACAAGTCTTGTTGGAACTATACGAGCAAACAATAGAGAATTGCCGAAAATAGCTAAAGTTAGAAAAGATAACATGGCTCTTTTCTCCACAAAACTCTACAAATCAAATGATATTGTTTTAACAGTTTATAAAAGCAAGCCTCATAAAAAAGTACTGCTTCTTCGCTCAAAACATAAATCTGTAAAAATTGCTTCTAATCGAAAACAAATTCCTGCAACTGTGTCATTTTACAATGAGACTAAGTTTGGAGTAGATATAGTTGACGAAATGGCCCGCAAATATAGCGTAAAAGCAGGATCACGTAGATGGCCTTTGCAGGTATTTTATAATATTTTGGACTCTGCAGCAATCAATGCGTGGATTTTATATAAAGAGACTTGTGATTAAAATATAACTAGAAAACAATTTTTATTTCAATCATCCGAAGAACTCTCCAGTGAATATAGGTGCAGCAGAAAAGAAGTCTCATCCCAAAAACAAGAACGGAAATCAATGGATTGTGCTCTAGAAAATTCACAAAATATTCCTTATGATCGCAAATCTTGCCAAATTCGATTATGCAAAAAAAAAAAAAAAAAAAAAAAAAGCTATTTATACTTGCAATATATGCAACAAATATATTTGTGGTAAGTGTTCATTTAAGATAACATGTACTTGTAAAATATGTGCCTCATAATTATTTCATTCATATCAAATGTGCTATACTATAAATGTAAATAGAAACTCGTTGTTTTTTATTAATAATTAATGAATTAATACATTAAATGTTATTTTTGTTAAATTATGTATATTTTTTATTACATTAACTAAATCAAATATCTTTGTAGAAAGTGTTCATCTAAGATAAGAGACACTTGTAAAATATCAGCCTTATGATTTTTTCGTGCATATCAAATGTGCTATACTATAAATACAAATAGAAACTGTTTTTCTTTAGTTTCTTTATATTTATCATTAATGAATTATTATATGAAATATTGTTTTTGTTAAATTATATTATTTTATTTACATTAACTAAGTTTAATAAGTTCGTTGCAAGTGTTAATCTAAGATAACATGTAAAATTTGTGCTTCATAATTATTTCATGTGTAGCAAATGTACTATAAATGCAGATAGAAAATGTTTTTTTATTGAATTTTTATTAATAATTAATGAATTATCATATTAAATGATGTTTTTGTTAAATTATATATTTTTATTTACATTAACTAAGTCAAAAGTTACAATGAAAGCCGTGATCAAAAATCCGTCAATTTGACGGATGCGGTAAAACTAGGTATATATGAAACACCGGTAGTTCTAGTGTTAATAATGGTGTTTGCAACCGAGTAGTGTTCTGCATACAATTCCCAATCGTCCGACCGCCTTCGCTTCCAACATTGCCAGTTGGATACATACTTCTACATTACGAGATCGGCTTGTGTAGATTAGTAACAATATGCAAGTGACAAATAACAGGATTAAAACATTAAGTAATCGGTATAAACATTAAGTAATTCGCTATAAAGCAGTGCGCTGTAAAAAAAAATAAATAAAAAAAATAAAAAATAAAAAATCCGATAATTTTACGGCTAAAACTGCTGATAACAATGTTAACAGCACTTTTTGACATAAAAATTGCAGTAAAATTCGATGTAATTTTTTTCGATTAATTTTATTGCAAATTTATTTATTTATTTATTTTAAAGTGTAGACATTGTTGGTAGGATGAAGATGTAAGCGATCGTCAGATTTTTTTACATTAAGCGGCAATTAGATGGTCAGAAGCCAAGATACCATGTATCAAACACTTTTAGCTCGGATCGCGCAGCAAAAAAGGGCTTGATCATTCGTGAGAAATAAAAAAAAGTTAAATCCATGTCTGCATATCTATTTTTACGCGTAAAAGGCTTCATGATATTTCTTTATAGTCACCATATAGAATAATGGCCAGCTGGACTTTTTGAGACCTTTGGGTTTGTTGTGGATACCGAAGCACGTCGTTGCAGTAACCTCTGCAACATTATGCGTTTGTTTGCATACATTCTACGTCATATTGTCTCCTTTGCTATTTCTACCTCCACTTCAAAATTGAACGACGAATCTTGATTCATCAAGTATAAATATTTTGACAATGTATTATGTGCTAAGTAAATTTTGTATAAAGGAAAATAAAGTATTTTTGATAATCGATGCTTCATTTTACATATGCATCAAGTACACTTTACAATTCTTTTTTATAATACATTCATAAGAAGCATCATCACCTGAAAGCTGAAAAAAGAGCTTTATTTATTGAAGTCTATATGGATAAAAGATTTGTATTTATGGAAGAATGCATAAAGTTTTGTACGAAATAAGATAAAGTCATGTAATATAATTAGATAAAGTAAAAGCTGATTGTGTTAGACTTCTGTGATTTATTTATTTTAAAATAGCATAAATTTCAGTATAAATGATACTATACAATAACCATTTTTCTTATTTCGAAACTAATAGTTTTATTGAATATATTTCAATTCAATTTATAGGTTGTGTAAGATTCATTGAAAAAATAATATTTTACTTAAATTAAACATTTCCCATTTTTTTACAAATATATATACCCATATAGCACAAAAGCTCCTCAATACCTCCCCAGGAGCTCCAAGTCATCCCATATTCCTCCTAATACTAAAATGACAAGATCAGGACGTCCCGGGGAAGAGTCTTTTACGGTGTCCTCAGGAGTGAGCTCCCAGAAGTGTCCCACGGAGCAACTTCCCAGGGACGCTACTCCTGAGGAAGTACCTGGGAAGTCATTCCTGGGGAAGTACCCGGTTAGTGTTTCCTGGGGAAGTGCCGAGGAAGTCACAGTGCAGGCGCCATCTCGTGAGTGATTCTGAAGTACAATATTTAGTTTATTTTTATTGAAATATCAAATTCCATTTGATCGGTCTAAATTTTTAATGAGTTAATTTTATTTTATCAATCATTCGATTTCTTATTTTTTTAGCAAGTTAGATAATTGTTATTAAATTGTAATTGTTATTTTTAATTATTGCTATAACTTTTAACCTTTTTTAGTTAAATTAAAAATTTTAATTTATTATTTCAGTTAATTCCTATTTTTATATACTAATTACTATTATATATCTTTTAAACCAAATTTTGTTAACATTTATCAATATTTTATTAATTATTAATCAATAACTTGTTGCGTTTTGCTTTTTTGTTATTATTACTTTTTTATTAATTAGCAAATTAATTTAACTTGTTTAAATTAACTAAATAGTAATTATTTATAGTCTAAATTAAACTGAAATCTCTAAATAGAAGACAATTCTGGATCATATATTTTTTCTGATATTTAGAGGTAAAGGTATTTATGCAAAGAAAAAAGAAACAGATTCTTAAAGTAAGTTTGTTCATAAGTACCCGTTTAAAACTTTGAAACGAAACTAAACATTTTTATCACAGCACATAACACTAATTCAAAGATAGAACAGTTCCCTTTAAAATGGTACCTTTGGATTTAAAATATATAAATATTGAGCTGTACCTCTCCCCCTCCCCAAATGCATACCAATACGTGGTTTACTTAAAAAGATTTTCTGTTTAAAAATTTTACATTCCTATAAAATCAGTTAAAAATTATAAATTCATGCAAATTTAATGTTTTAGGGTTTTTATCAATTACCTAGCCAATGTAATTAATTATATATGTGTTGAAGATACGAAAATGTTAGCTAAACAGAAGCATAAATTTAAGTGTCTTTCTGATCTGTGGCGCCAACTTATATGGCGCATGGGGCGCAAGCCCACAGAATAATTTGTTATCTCTATCCAACCATTATTAATTGAGCCCACTAAATATTTATGTATTTGTTCAAAATGTTTTTGAACACACTCAATATTTTTCAAAAGTTGGCGCCATTGTTTCTGGTTCTGATTCTTAAAACCTATTTTCTTTTATTTATCATTAATTATTTTTTTTAATTTAAGATTGTCTTATTTACAAATTATTTTTCTAATATCTTTTATAGATTAACAAACATAATATCATTATTATTATTTAAATTATGATAGATAAAATGAAATCTTTATTTTGAAAACTTCAGAAATATAAATATTTTTTGGTTCTGAAATTACAGATAAATATTTATCTATATTTCCTTAATAACAAATATTTTATCACAATTTTCAACTGAAAAAAAAATCGCTTTACTTAAAACCTTCATTTAACAAACCGATTTCATATTATATTTCTTTGGATATCTATAAAGCATGGAATTTCCTGTTTTACCATGCACATATTCTTAGGTGACAATGAAAGTATTTTAAAGTAACTGCAAACAATGCTCTGAAGCAGGAATCACCGTCCCGACCTTCCATCAGTTACAAGATTACTATTAGACTCGCAATAAGCTACCCGCCCCCTCCAACCAGTTTTGCCAGCTGAGAATGTTGTAAATATCGCGGGAATCACTAAGGAGAGAAAAAGAAAAAAAAAAGAGTGTAGTTCTAAGAATTGGAAATCAGACTATTTTTTGACATAGTAAGAAAAGATGTTACAATCAAATTTGTTTTTATGTGTAATAGAAAATATATATTAGTTTGGGATTTTTAAGATCGTTGATAAAAACATCTTATATTTTAAATAAAGACATTAGTTCTTTTAGGCTTTTAAAATTGCCTAAAATCTTAGTTGCTAAAAATACATTTCAAGAAATCAACAAATATATTTCTCGTCGTTGATTAAATGGAAAAAGGTGCATATTGAATTTTTTATGCACATAAAGATTTCAAATTTTTAAAGACTATTAAATGGAGATTTAACTGAAAAGTAATTTTATTTATAACAATAAGAAAATAAAATGATTTTGTTAACATATTCAAATTTTATTAATAGTTTCTGTTTTATGTGACTCAAGCAATGTTTCATTGTAATGATAGAATTTTACAAATGATTTTCACACTAAATTCTGATATAACAAAATTCTACAAATTTGTACAATGGTGTGTTATTAATGAAAATTCAGAATTTTAATATTTTTACAATGTTATAAAATAATACAGGGGTTTTACAGTATTTTTTAATCCCGCAACAAGTGGTAAATCTCCAAACATCTGTAATTCGTATCGTACAATATGAAAATTTCATAAGTAACGGATATAATTATTCGTTAATAAATACTCGCCAAAATATACCTAATCACTTTAAAACGGGTTCGTTGATTGGTTGCATTTATGACGGCCAATTATCAACATGAGGGACATATCAAGGCCGGGAGGGGTTGCCCTCAATGAAGGTCTTTCTAAAGGAACCTAAGCCATATTTATGCAAGGAAATCCAAGATTCGAAGAAAACCCCGGGAAACTCCGACCAATCAGGCCGACGGGCGCGATTGGGTACAAACTGAGCTCATCCCACCTACCAGCTTCGAGAGCCGAATCTCTTGACCGCTGGTGGGGCCCAGTATGAAACTGCAACAATGAAATATTTCAAAGAGTAAAAAGTAGGAAAGAAAAGACTAAACAAATTTATATATTTTTTTCATAAATTCATATAATAAGAGCACCTTTAACCAACCGTAAAAAGGAAAAAAAATCGATAAAAATTTCTGTAAAAAAAAGTAAGAGCGAGAGAGAGCAAAAAAGTTTCATTTTTGAAAGGATTTACTTAGATTTTATTTGCCAATCATTAAAAAAAAGAAAAAAAAAAATAAGGAACTCATCAAGGGAGAAGGGTTGCCTTCCGGAGGGTCTTTCTAAAGGAACCTAACGCGTATTTACGCAAGGAAGTTTAAGATTCGAAGAAAAGAGCGGAAAACTCCGAACGATTAGACCGACGGGTGCGATTGGGTACAAACTCAGCGCCTCCTATCTACCAGCTTCGAGAGCAGAATCACTTGGCCGCTGGTGGGGTTCGCTATGAAACTGCAAAAATGAAATATTTCAAAGAGTAAAAATTAGGAAAGAAAAGACTAATTAAATATATATATATACATATATTTCATAAATTCATTTAATAAGAGCACCAAGAGAAAAATGAAAAAAAAAATCTATTAAAATTTCTGTAAAAAAAAAGTAAGAGAGAGAAAGAGCAAAAAAGTTTTATTTTTGAAAGGATTCACTTAGTCTTTATTTCTCAATCATTTAAAAAAAATTCATAATTTTATAGAAACTATGTGTTTTAACCTCTTGCTATTTTAATCTCTGGAAATAATATTTTTACTAACTAAAATTAAATTTTATAGGGCCTATCATCAGAAACGTTTTGCATCATTCATTGTGTGCCAAAATATATAGTTCATAATCAATTTTCTAACTACAGAAAGATTTTAATGGATTTTAAGTATTAAAAGCTAAAAGGATATTTTTATCATTTAAAAATACAATTTCATTAAAAAAAATTTTTAATTCGAAGACATTTATGTTAAAACAAATAATTATTGATAATTTATTTAGGGTTATTAATTTAAATTTATGTCGAATGTATGCAAAAGGCACAAAAAACGAGGACATTTCCTAGTTTTAAGTTTCAAAAGCGGAGTAAAAATGCATGTATACCTTAGAAACCTTTATTCCTTACTGACCCTACAGCATAACGGCTAGAGTGCGCGTCCAGAATACCAAGGTACTTAGGTTCAAATCCAGCAGGAAAAATGAAGGTAAGAAATTTGTTACTGAATAATCTCTGTATATGTAAATCCGTCTGAATAATAGAAAAAAAAACAACATTCGCGTTTTCTTCTAAAAAATTTAAATTAAATCACAGCTTTAATTTTTTTTTTAAACATATTAGTGACCTTGAAGTTTCCCAAAGTCCTCCTATATGACTTCCTCAAATCTTCCCCAGAACCTCCTGGGGAGGACCCTCAAGGATGTCCTGGGGAGCGCGCCAGGATGCTGTAAAGCGGACATTTTCGGTTCCTGAGGACCTCCTGGTGACAATTTTCTGCATCCTCAGGGATGCCTGGGGGATGACGGTCCTGGGATGTGAATCCTCCCCAGGACATCCTGGGGAGGCAAGTGTGCTATATGGGTATATATTTATATATATTGCGAGTAGGGCATTTGGAAATTTTATTTATAGTAAAACTTATAAATTTTTTATTAAAATTTAATATTAATATAAATAAAATAATGGATTATGGGTATGAATTAATGTGAGAAAGCAGAATTTTTATAGGAAGTAAGGAAATGTCGTCAAATATAATAACATTACAATAAAAGGGCTAATGTGCTATACATTTGTGATAAATAATAAAAAAATATATATAATACAGATTTTTGGAAATATTAATTGAAATACAAGTTCAAAAAGGAAATTTTTTAAAAAAAATAGCTGGAATTTAAAAAAAATCATATTTTAAAAAGCAAATATTTTTTTCAAATTTCATGACTCAAAATTAAATTAAAATATTTGAAAATGACCTGTTCCAAGTTTTTATCATTTTAGTTCATGAGTCTTGATTTATCTTTAGCTGTTTTGTGTTATAATAATTTAAAAGCGAGAAATTGAGAAAAAAGCCACCAGGAAAAAAAAACGCATTTTCACTGTAAGTTGTTATCATGACAACAATTCTTTGAAAGATAGATTTTGAAAATAAACGAAAACGGAAAAACAATGCATTTCGTGTTAGAATTAAAAAACAAACATGGTTTAAATGTGATTAAGCATAAAAAAGAAAAATCATTAGTGTAATAAAATTCTTTTAGAAAACTTGAAGATTTCTGTGTCTCTGACGCCTTAATGTTATTCACATTTCGGTGTAAATCGCTCAATAGTTGAGGCTGACATGCTCCATTTTTCACGATTTTCGCAATAGCTCTATCACATAACTAATTCAGTTCACAGTACTAATACAAAAATTTTAAATAAAATTTATATTCAGGTAGTTCCTCATATCAATTGATGTTGATTAATTATTGCAAATCACTGATCAGGTCGCGTTGCTTTGCTATATTTTCTTTTACGATTTACGCAACAACTCTGCCTCAATAATTAATACACATATTTCCATTATCAGAATCCAAAAATTTCATTATTACATATTTCCATTATTACAACTGCAGATTCATTTAGTCCTATACATGAATTGATGTTGTTTGCATTTTGATGTAAATCGGTAAAGTTGTACTGCTATGACGCATTTTTCACGATTTCTGCAATACCCCAATCTCTAGAATTAATGCACAGGTTTTTATAAAGCTTCAGATTCAGAAAATCTGTGATATATACTAGTTCTTTTTATGTGTTGGTATCAATCGCACAACAGGTGGAGCTGCTATGTTGAATTTTCTCGATTCCTGCAATAGGTCTATCTCAAAAACTCATGAATGAATTTTTTCATCAAACTTCAGATTTAAATATACACTGTTAAAAATTTGTTAAATAACACACAAAAAAATCAAAACTATTTATAAATGTAAATTAGTTCTAGATTAAATGCATTCAATCGAGTTGTTCGGTCATCGTTTTACATACATTTCTCTTCTCTTATATCTAATTCCCTGTACAGATTTTCACCACTTTATTAAAATATATAATTTATATCATTGTTAAATGTTGTAATTCAAAACACACCCTTTTAAAACTCTTTTGAAATTTTATTAGAAATACTAAAGAAGAAGTTTTAGTTTAAAAAGCATATATATTAAAACTTAGAATTATTTAGAAATGAAAAAAATCTTCTCATCAAATGTAGTGGGGATTTTCCCCCGCTGAATCATAAAAGATATACTTTGTACCCAATAGAAAAAGCTCTTATAGCTCTGTCAGTACGGTGCTTTTCTGCTGTCAAGAGCTTTCGAGTTCAAATTCCAGAACGGCTTGAAACAAATTGTGTTAAAGTCTAATGATGAGTTAGCATTATTGAAGAGCATTTATTAAAGACCATTTATAGACAAGAAGTAACAGACAAAACATTAGTTAATTTTAAGTGCTCTTAGTGTAATTCAAAGTCCAGCAATTATTTCAGAGAGGCAGTACTGTAAGTAATTAATTTTATGAGTCCCTGAAAATGAACAACAAATGCTATATATGCCTTAATAATCAGGTGTAGTTAAATTCAGAGATTTATATCAATTCGAAAGTATTTAAGATACCGTATTTTCTTTTGAATATACTGGAAAACCATTTTACTCCACAGAACATAATGTAATATTCTTTTGAGGACTCCGGTTAATGAATTATCAAATATAGCTAAGTATATTTCCATAACTTAGAATGTTTACAGGCAGACAAACGGAGGGGCAGCCAAATGAATTCATAAATATTTTAAAACTTTATTGGAAAGTGTGATAAATGATAGTCTTTTAAGGATATACCATTGTTCTAATGAAAATTATTACAAAACGAGTTATTTTTTTTTTTTCATTTTGAAATTTATGACAACTTAAGAATATTTTTATTGATTTTTTTTTATATATATATTTATTTTATTTATTTTGAATGCGAATAAGAACATCCCATAATGTTTAACATTTTATTGCATAATATTTACTATTACTTTTATAAGTAAATATTATGAAATATTTATTTTTCTCTTTTTCATACTTCCTTGCACATATATAATACAAAAAAATCAAATGTTTTGAAAAAAATATAACATATTTGCAGTACTAGTAAAACTTTCGGATAGTTAAAATGTTACAATTTTTATTTTATGCATTAGAAGCATTACGTGCATATAAAAATTCATGCATTTAAAGCCATTATTTGATAACCTAAACATAATCAATCATAATAATATAATCTTCAGCCACAGAAATAGAAAAAATAGGTTATTATTGACAAAACAATTTTAGAAAAACATATTTTTTAGTCTCTATTTTTTTACAACATAGAAATTTGTAGAACTATTACACACAATGACTACGTTGCCGCCAGGTAAAGTTGAATATTTTCTTTTAATAAATAAAATAGTTTTTATGACTAAAAAATAAAATGTAAGCATATTTTGTTTCATTACGGCAAATTGTGTCTTTATAGATAAATTAGTTCCAACAGCACAAAATTCCGCTAATTACTTTTTTGTATCCAAACAAGTTTTTGTTCTAAAAGACAGAAAGTAATTTTAATAAAACATTTGTTGCTTATGTTGTTCGATAATTAAGTAAAAAAGAACAAAATAATTCAAGTAAAAAAAAAAAAAACTATAAAATTTCGAATAATGAAAACGCCATAAGAAAAAATAAACAAAAAAAGGAAGAATAAAACTAGATAATGTTAAGCAGTATAAATAAAAATATTTATTGAATATTAAAATAAAGTGATACATAGTGTAGAAAATATATTTTTTTTCTATACCGAATGAGTTTTTATTTTTTTTCTATACTTTGAAAATTTTGGAATTTCTATAATCAGGGAGTTTTAGGATTACTGGGACAAACAATAAGGGGAGATAGGGAACATCACAAGCATTCAGATTTGCATAGCAAATAATGATCGAAAAGGGCTTCTTTCGCCGTTAGGTCATGTTAACATCTGCGTTAACATATCTAACATCTGCGGATTATCGCATCTTTGTACCAAGCTTATTTGATATTATGTCACAGCATGTCAGACGTGATTTCAACATGATGGAACAACTCTCAGTTATGGCAGATGTGTACATTTGAATCAGGTGTTTGATCACCGATGATTTGTCCGTGGTTGACCGGTTACTTGGCCATCATTCTCTCCTGATTTAAGTACCGCAAGTTTCTTTCTTTGTGATGCATTAAAAAGTGTTGTTTACGCAACGCTCGATAGCGATCTGGTTGTGAGACTCGTCTGTGCCACTGCGGATATCCCATAAAATTCGCCAATCCAAGATCGACGGTGTAATGCACGCCTGGCCAACAACTGTGGAAAATTTGAACATTTTTCGTGACTTTTACATAGTTCATCTACTATAGCACATAGAATATCGTTGACCAATAAATTATTTCAGATTACATCAGTCTTGTGTTGCTGTTTTTCTATCTGTCATACTACGTTCCCACGACGACATGGGTTGGCTATGCAAATTAAATGATGATTATTTGTGATGTCCCCTATCTCCCTATAAAGTTTATCCCAATAACTCTGGGACACCTTGTATAAATGAAATTAGATATTTGTCATTGTAGTAACATATAGTAAACTATTAAAGTGGGTTCTAATATTATAGAGGAAGTTAGGGTACATGTAATATCGCTGGTGCATGCAATATTGCAGAGATACATAGATCTGTCATATGATTTCCTACAAAGTAAAAAAAATCTCTAATACTGCAGTTATAAAGTTAGAGAAATTTGTATGCGTAGTAATGTTTTATCCGTGCACTAGACAAAAAATATGAAAATCTACAAAACTAGTATTTGTAAAGCTAAAGAAGCCTGGAGCTTTATAAAAGAGTCTAAAGATTATAGTAATCTTTCGAATACTTTATCTGTAATACGGGCTGCAGTTAAATAAATGTTCTAAGCATACACTGTAAAAAAAAATCTCTAAAGTTACTAACAGATTTCTAGGAAACTGGGATTCCTAGAAATTTTATGTAACAACAATAGTAAAAATTCATGTAATAAATATAGGTTTGCGATAAAAATCAAACAATATATAAGGGTACTACGAATATAAGGTTACTGCGAAGAAAACAGGGATTCCTAATATGTTTTATATAACTACAACCCAGGTTACAGATACAACTTTGAGACATTTTACTAGATTCGTTTGTAAAGTTACAGATTTCTGTAACTTTACATAAATTAGTTTTGTTGATTTACACCATTTCTTGTACAGTGCACAGGTAAAATGTTAATATGCGTACAGATTTCGGCAACTCTAGATCTATAAGATTACAGATTTTCTTTTTGCATTGGACGAGTTGCCTAAACATTTTTAGTACCTTAAAAAATTTTCGGTTTATAGTGCAAACGTGTATCTATTACAAGAATTTTTACTATTGTTGTTACATAAAATTTCTAGGAACTCATTCATTCATTCATTTCAATAAAATTCCTTTTTTACTCTATTTTTTTAGAAACTAGCTATAGGATGAATATTACATCCAATAACCACTTTGTCACCAGGTAAAATTGAATTTTACTTTTAATAAATGACACAGATTTTTTAGAGCAAAGAAATTGTACGCTTCTTTTGTCTCATTATGGAAAATTGTTTCTTTAGAGTTAAATTAGGTCCAACAAGACAAAAATTAGCTAATTACTTTTTTGTATCCAAACAAGTTTTTGTACTAAAAGAGAGATAGTAATTTTAATAAAAACATTTGTTGCTCATGTTCTTCGATAATTAAGGGAAAAAACAACAAAATAATCTATCTGAAAAAACTACAGTAGAACCCCGATAATCCGGATCGGGTTTTTCGCTTTTTTTTTCAAGTTTGAGAAGCGATTGGCTAATTTCTTTAACATTAACTTGTTGCTGCGTCGTATTCTGAATAATAAAACAAAAACTTTTTCGCCAATCGCTTCTCAAAGTTGAAAAAAAAAATGAAAAAACCGATCCGGATTATCGGGGTTCTACTTATTTATAAAAATGAAGATAATGGAAATAACATAAGATAAAATAAGCTAAAAGAAAGGAAGAACAAAATTAGTTGATAATATTAAGTAGTATAAATAAAATATATATATTATATGATAAAATAAAGTAATAAATATAAGAAAAAATATTTTTTTTCGATGCCTAATGAATTTTTATTTTTTTATATACTTTAAAATTTTAATTTTCTATATACAGTAAGTGCCAGGATTATTGGGACATATATTTAGGGGAGGTAAGGAACATTACAAGGATTCATATTTGCATAGCAATCTTGGTTGGAAAGGGCTTCTTTTGCAGACTGTCACATCTCTAACATCTGCAGATTATCGAATCTTTTTAGGTTGTACCAAGCTTACTTGACGCTATGCTACAACATGTCAGACGTGATATGTGATTTTAACATGGTGGATTGGACATAAAAGGATTTCAACAACCTTCCCATTATCACAGATATGTTCGTGAACATTGAATCAGGAATTTGGTCACCGATGGATTGTCCGTGGTACAGCGGTTACCTGACCACCATCTCTGCTTATTTAAGCAGCATTGTTTTTTTCTTTGGGGTGAACTGAAAAGTGCTGTAAGCAACGTCCGATATGGATGTGGTTGTAAGAATTGTCTCTACTGCTGCAGATATCCAACAAAATACAGGTTCATTCTAGTGATCCCGCCAATACATGATTCGACGGTGTAATGGACGCATCGCTAGCAATGGTAGAAACTTTGAACATATTTGTGACATTTTCACACATCATGCACATGTAATATCTTTGACCTATAAATATCACAGATGATCTCAGTGTTGTGTCTCTTCATTTATTGACCTTTTTGCCTACTACTTTCACATGACGTTTACGACCATGGATTGCTATGCAAATCTCAATCCTTGTGATGATCCCTAACTCACTTTAACGTTTGTCCCAATAATTCTGGGACACCTTATGTACATGGAAATGGATATTTTTCCTTGTAGTAACATACGGTTAACTATTTTTGTTATGTCTTCTGTTCGTGATTTTAAATAACTGTTATTGTTATTATGATGCTTTAAGAATCGCTGAATTATTTTGTTTTTATAAATATTCATTTGTGATCTGTAAAAGTCAAAATAAACATATCTGGATAGACATTAAAGCGCATTAAAGCGGTTTTAATATTACGGAGGAAATTGAGTTACTTTGGAATATTTAGACGAAATGAAATATTTCAATATCTCGCACATGCGATTTTGCAAACATACGTAGATCTGTTATGTGTTCACCTTTACTGAAAAAAAAATCAGCAACTCTACATATTTAAAGTTAGAGAAAATTACAAACGACTAAAATTTTATCTGTGTACTAGACAAAAAATATTTAAATCTACAAAACTAGATTTTGCAATGTTATAGAAGTCTGGAGTTTTATGAGTCTAAAATTAATATTAATCTTATGAAAATTTTATTTGTAACCTGGGTTGTAGATATATAAAAGTTCTAAGCAAACCAGATTCCTAAAACAGTTAGTAAACTTACAGATTTTTTTATTTGTAGGACAAACATGCGTATGTTACAGGAATTTTTATTGTTAACGTTACATGAAATTTCTAGGAATTCCAGTTTCCTAAAAAAATATTTGTAACTTTACAAATTCCTTTTTTAGGTGCATTCCTAATTATGTAAATACGTAACATCTATAGTCGTCGTTTAATCCGTCGGTCTGTCCGCATATAATGGAGCAAAAGTATCGAACCGAGTCGTTTTAAATTCATCATATATAATTGCTGCATAATTCTATCGAGTCATAGCAAATTTTATGAAAACCAGGTGAATAATTTAATTACAGGGACAATCAAAAATATTTCGTTATAATGCGGTCAACGGGGGAAAACAGTTTCAGGTGCATTTTAATGGTTTTACACTCATTCGAACATAATAATATGCGTATGCATCTATAGAGTATGTACTAAAATATACATACTCATAGCTGCTAACTTTTACGCATTTTTTCTACCACAAAAATTTTATAGTAAATATTGTCTTACTTAAGCGTCGAAATCTTGTAATTAAACAAATGAAAAATCTCTGTAAAAATCTCTGTCAGCTATCCATACTATACAATCTGTGGTGCAAAGAATGATGGTTATTAATTTACAGGGCCTCATAAAAGTATTATATTACATAATGGTATAGGCGAAACACTGTTTTTGGCACATTTTAATTATATATTAAACTATTTCACATTTTAAGAAATAGATATACGTTGTTGATATTTACTACAAGTTACTTACAAGTGAAAGCAGACAGTATTTACAGGGACATTCAATAAATTTCGGATACTCTGCTGCATCCGAAATTCAGTATACTATAACATCAAGGTACGAATATTTCTAAAATATCGTTATAATACGAACGCAATTCATTTAATACGCTAAAAGTGCAATTTCCAACTTGTTTCTATTTTTACAGTGTACACTGTGAAAAAAAAATATTCAAGAGGTTACTAAAAATTTTTTAGTAATTTTAAATTCCACAGAATTTTTTAGTAACCATTACAAGAATTTTTTTTGCAAGTGAAACAAACATTTCTTTTGTAAACTAAACAAAAGAATTTTTTTGTATAATTAACTTAAAACTTTTTAGTATGAGCCACCAAGCAAATTTTAGTAATAGCTCCAAAATTATTTTTAGTTAATTAAAAATTATATTTAGACTTCTGAAGCGGAAGATTTTCGACAAAACCACAATAGATGGCAGCACCAAACATTGCTACCTGCTCTATTTTGACATGTTTCTAAATGGTAGGGAAAGTTCAGAGATCATTACGCATGGTAACTGCTACGACAGGATTTTCATAATCCCTTTATTTAACGACTACTTATATTCGGCGCACATTTGGTAGCGTCTAGCACCGAACCCGGGTACTTTCAGCCTGGAGTTCGAGGCTATGACCACTAGGCTATCACGGACACACCAAGCGAGTTTTAGTAATAGCTATTAAAAATGTAAAACTATTACCTCAATCCATTGCGAGCGTTTTTCTAGTAATCCTTACAGATTCCTTGTAACCGAGTAAGATTACTAAAATTTTTTTAGTAATTACAAGGATCACTAAAATTTCTTTAGTAGATAGACCCTTTTTTTACAGTGTAGTACAGTGTTGAGTTCTGTTTGGATAGTTGTTGGAGCGACGTGGTTTAATAATATCTCATTAGAAAACGGTGTGCGGCTCTTTCGGGCAACAATTAACGTATCTTCCATTTTTTAAAAAAGTGATATTTCACAATTGAAAAACGTAGCAGATGTATCACTGGAAAATTAAATAATGTTCTACTGTGATTGGTTTTTTTAAATTTTTATTATGATTAACACGATGATTAATGATTTTTATTATGATTAATTGTTTAAGTAATATAAATTGTTTATTAAAATGTTTAAATAAAAGGTGAAGGTCTTAAAATCTTGTAATTTAAAAATCCAATGGATTTATTAATATTTTTAATTCTGATTCTGGATAGTGCACTGTAAAAAAAAAAAAAAAAAATTCAAGAGGTTACTAAAAATTTTTTAGTAAATTTTTATTCCACAGAATTTTGTAGTAACCATTACAAACTTTTTTTTTTGCAAGTGAAACAAGCATTTCTTTTGTAAACTGAACAAAAGAATTTTTTGTATAACTAACTTAAAAATTTTTAGTATGAGCCACCAAGCAAATTTTAGTAATAGCTCCAAAATTATTTGTAATACCCATTACGTGCGCCCGAAGGGTAGGAGGTTCGTTCGAGCTGCATCCAGACTTCTGAAGCGGAAGATTTTCGGCAAAACTGCAACAAATGGCAGCACCAAACATTGCTAACTGCTCCGACAGGATTTTCATAATCCCTTTACTAACGAGTACTTACACTACATACATTCGGGGCGTATTTGGCAGTGGCCAGTATCGAACCCGGGACCTTTCAGTCTGGAGTCCGTTACTATAACCACTATGCTATCAAGGCCACACCAAGTGAGTTTTAGTAATAGTTATTAAAAATATAAAACTATTAACTCTCTTCGTTGCTAACGTTTTTCTAGTAATTCTTACAGATTTTCTAGTAACCGACTAAGATTACTAAAAATTTTTTAGTAATTACAAGGATCACTAAAGTTTTTTTAGTAGATCGACCCTTTTTTTACAGTGTGTTGATAAAAATAATGCTAAACGAGTTAGGATCGCGTAGAGGGTTCAATGTGAATTACATCGGAATTCACTGGGAATGGCGCGCATTTGGGAGCAGAGCTTGAGCCTCATAATAACTTAATAAAACAAATATTTAAACGTAATTTACGGGCAGAAATTTTTAAATGTTTGATTTAATAAAACTATAAATTTAGAAATAAATATGAACCACAGAAAAAAAGAAATAGAAAAGTAACAGAGGGCTTTGGACGCTTTGCTTTAGACGCTTTTTTTGCTTTAGACGTCTTTAAAATATAAACGTAAAAAAATACATGTGTTTTTAAATTAGAAATTTTAAAATATTTTTGTTCGTTATGTATACACTTTTCGAACTTTCCATGTAGCCTAAATAATTTTTAGAAATAATTATATGGTTTGATTTAGATTGATATTTTTCTTAAAAATAATAAAACAATTTGATATTTTTACCATTATGACTTATTAAAATATATATATGTATAGCATGTAGAAATACATAAGAAGAATAATAATTTTTAAAAAGCACGTTTCCTTTATTAAAAGTTTCTGTATATCTGATTTTTTGTTATCAAAGCATAATATAGCATGCGATTTAAAAAGAAACACAAAAAAGTATCACTATATATATACTCATATCTTATAATAGAAAAGAAGAAAGAAAGTAAAAAGAAAAACAGAAAAAAAATATCTCATGGATTTCTTTCTATCTATTTTTACACTATCAAAATTTGCAATGACATGAGGTTTTGGAGCGCAGTTTTGTTCAAGAACTATTATTTTTTTCTGATCCAAAAAAACATAATGCTATTTGCTCTTTTGAAAATTTTTGGAGAAACACATATTAATCTTAGAAAAAAATTCTATCACATTTATACATTTCTTTTCAAAACTAATGCACACTTTATGCCATTTATTTTTCTTTTCTCGTTATATGTTAGTACTTTTATTGAAGTGAATAACACAACCTGTCTTTTATTCAACTTGAAATATTACCTACATCACTTATAAATCAGGACTCTTCCTTTTACAAAATTTTGATTTAAAGCAATGCCGGAATGTCAGTACTGTTTTTTTCTTTACATTGAAAGAAAGCGTAGATTTAATACATATTATATTTAACGAAAAAGAAAAACGAAGGTTTGGATTAGTCTAAAAATATATATTTGTCCGTGTGTTCACATACATTTAAGTGATAATAGCACAAATCTCTTTAAATACTTATTATTTAAACCTCATGTATAATACTCCAAATGATCGTTCATTTTCAAACAAGAACTTACAATAGCTTCTAGCAAGAACTTACCAATTAATGATTACACATATTTTAAAGAATAAAAATAATAAACTTTTCAAGTGGGATATGAAAAATATACAATTGTCTTATGATGTAAGCTTTAATTCATATCGAAAATGTTCTCCAGTAAATCTAATTAGTCTTCTTTTACTATTGTAAATATTGACTCTGTATCTATTGAAAAGGACGAACTAACAAAAACTGTTTTAAATAAAAAAAAATACCTATTTATTTTAAAATTCAATTTAAAGGCATGAAAAAAACGTAATGTTACATTTATTGCAGCATGAAAAAAAATTAAAAATAAAATACTTCGTCTTATACTTCTATATATTTTATTGATTATTTTTTTTTAAATCTGTATAAATACAAAAGGAATAAATATTCTCCTAAAGGTTTTTCTTTTTCAGATGAACCTTACATTAATTTCATAAAAGAAAATTACTGCTTGCTCTCTTGCCAGTCACTCTCTTGAAACCTTGGCTTACGTTAAGTCATTCAGAATTCGATACAATTTTGGCACCTCGTGTAGTAGCTTTACAAGAATGTTTTAACTACAAAGATTTAAATTCCATTGCTGAAAATTATGGAGCACAAGACATAAAACAGTTGTTTGCTTTCTTGGCGACTCTCTTGAAGTCATAGGTTAACAATAAATCGCTTGGGATTTGAAGCAACTTTTTTTTTACCTTACGTAGTACTATATGATTGTTATCCTTCTATAGTAAAAAAAAACTAGCCTTAAAAGGAATGACTCCTGGAATGATGCTGATGTGGAAGATTTCCGGAACTAACGAATCCGGGTTGTCCACTTCTTCCATGAGCCGAATAGACCAATCAGGAAAGGGCTCCGTCTATGCATCGCCGTATGGGTTACCATAAAGAGAGGAAAGGTTACCATCGCCAGCAATCGCCAAGTTTGTCGCCAACTTGGCGATATATCGCAAAATTTGGCGACCAAAATTAGTTGTCCAAAGTGACGCCAACTTGGCGATAACTGTAATATTTCGCCAAATTTTTAATTTCTTTATAACATCAGTCGTTTGATACATCATTTGAGAGGCTTATTCATTAAAAGGATGTCTTGTGTGTTATCCCCCATTCTGCTCCCCAGGGGGGACACATTTTTAATTTCTTTACAACACCAGTCGTGTTACACAAGATTTGAAAGGTCTGCAACCGCTTATTCATATTATGGATGTCTTGTGTGTCACCTCCACACTCTGCTCTCCCCAGGGGGGGGGGGGTCACATTTTTAATTTCTTTACAACACCAGTTGTGTGACACATCATTTGAAAGGTCTGCAACTGTTTATTCATTTTATGGATGTCTTGTGTGTCACCCCCACTCTGCCCCCCCCCCAGGGGGGCACATTTTCAATTTTTTACAACACCAATCGTGTGACATATCATTTGAGAGGTCTGCAGCTGCCTATTCATATTATGGATGTCTTTTGTGTCGCCTCCCACTCTGCCCCCAGGGGGGCACATTTTTAATTTCTTTACAACACCAGTCGTGTGACACATCAGTTGAAAGGTCTGCAACTGCTTATTCATACCATGGGGTATTGGCGAGCGCAGCAAGCAGGGGTAGCCAATAATTTGGAATTGCGAAGCGATTACGCGGGGGGTTGGCGAGCATAGCGAGCAGGGGGGCGGCGCCCCCCTAGTAATTGAAAAAAAAACTAAAAATCCATTTTCGAGAATTTTAGAAAACAAAAAATGGATCTATTTAAGTTTTTAACTTTCATCAAGCGATTAATTAAATCATGTATATTTAACTAATGTGATAATAGAGTAACATTTGTTATAAGTTTAAATTCTCGATAAATAATTTACTCTTAATTTTTACAAAATGGCAGTCTTTCAATAAATAATTGCATTTATTTCATAAAATTTTCAATTTCTAGTCCGTGTTGGATATTGAAAATGAAAACCGTACCATTTTCATTTCATTTACAGGGACACTCAAAACAATCCCGTTACATTAGAGCTTCTAGACAAGTATCATTTGCTGTGTATTTTAATGAACACTGTTTTAAACATAAGGACATTTATGTATTTGACTACAGTACTGCATGTAAAGTAACATTGCTGGAAGTGTATTTTAGGTGGATTTCGTATGAAATACGGCGATTTCCCAGTGGTATGATATTGCGATCGCTCCTATGTTGGAATTTCCGAAAAACTTTTGCAAATCTACACCGATTACAACCTCTAGACCCCAAAACTACCATTAGTAAAAAAAAATTATCTACCTATGTATTAATATGATATTTTTATGGGCACGATAACTTCTTTAATTCTGCTCAAATCTCTTCCAAACTCAAACATAAAATAAAGGACATAAAATTTCGTTTAAGTTAGTTAACGGGAAAAATTGGACCAAGCAGGTAGAAATAGAGAAAGGATTCACAATGTAAAAAAATTTGTGTAAGGTTCCTAAGAAAACCTGTGGCAGCTATTCTGCCACAGGTTTTCCCAGGAATTTAATCCAAAAAATGCCAGGAAACTTACATATGCCAGGAAAGTCCAGAAATCTATAATCTGGGATGTTACTGATGAAATATCAGTTAGGTTTCACCATTCTGAAAAGTCTAGAAACCTTTTATGGGTAACGTTACATATTAATTTTCTGTTAGGTTCCACCATTCTGAAACCTACAATCTGAAACATTACTCGTGAAATCTCAGTTGAATTCCTCTATTCTGAAAAGCTCTGAAACCTATAATCTGGAATACCACTCATAAGATCCGAAATCTTTAATATGGTATGTTACTCATAATATCTCTGTTAGGTTCCGCTATTCCGAAACATATCACCTGGAACATTACTCATGAAAATTCATCTATGTTCCTTCATTTTGAAAAACTCTGAAACCTATAGCCTGGTACTTTACGCATAAAATCTCAGTTAAGTTTCTTCATTGTGAAAAGATCTGAAACTTTTCACGGAATACGGTAAATGTTCCTGGGATATCCAGTGGCAGCAATTCTGCCACAGATTTTCACAGGAACTTTACCAAAAATTGAAAAGTTCAGAAATCTATAATCTAGTATGTTAAGGCCCTTTTTCAATAACTTAATTCTAATTTTCAGCATGCTATTCAAAGAGTTTTAAGATGCCTTACAGTTACAGTTAAGTTTGGTTCTTGAACATGTTACAGATTAGTAATCTTTATTGAGAATATAAACGATGTATGCACAGCTGAAAGTTAAACATTGTATTGAAAACATTTCTAATTAGTTGTTTTCATTTTTCAGTTGACAACACAAATCTGAAAAAAACAGGATATATATGAGTAAAATCTATTTTTAAATAATGGATATATTAAGATTACTTTTACAAAAATAAATTGATTAGAATATTGATGCAAGGATAAATTATGATATTGTGCTGTGATCTACTAAAAGACATGCTTAAATTTTTCCACTTTTATATCAAGCTCAATATACCAATTTGAAGGTGTAACACAAAATATACATTTTTGGCAAAATCTTGTACAAAGCAATTGTGTATTTTTAAAATAACCTTTAAATAATTTTACCATATTATTTAATAATTTAAACAGATTTTCAACTTGTCGTTTGGTTTTTCTGAAACTTGAATTTTTGCTGTTACCGTTACAGGAAAAGTTCTAGGCATCCCAGTTTCCTAGAAAATGTATAGTACCTTTGCAGATTTTTTTTTACAGTGCATGAAAAATAATTAAAAATAAAACACTTCGTCTTACACTTCTATTTATTTTATGGATTATTTTTTAAAAATCTGTATAAATACAAAAGGAATAAATATTCTCTTAAAGGTTTTTCTTTTTCAGATGAGCCTTACATTAATTTCATAAGTGAAAATAACCACTTGCTCTTCCAGTCACTCTCTTGAAACCCTGGCTTACGTTAAGTCATTCAGAATTCGATACAACTTTGACACTTCGTGTAGCAGCTTTACAAGAATGTTTTAACTACAAAGATTGAAATTCCATTGCTGAAAATTATGGAGCACAAGACATAAAACAGTTGTTTGCTTTCTTGGCGACTCTCTTGAAGTCATAGGTTAACAGTAAATCGCTTGGAATTTGACACAACTTTTTTACCTTGCGTAGTACTATAAGATTGTTATAATTGAAAAAAACTAAAATTCCATTTTCGAGAATTTTAGATCACAAAAAATTTATCTATTTAAATTTTTAACTTTCATCAGGGGATTAATTAAATCATGTATATTTAACTATATTTAAAATAGAGTAACATTTATCATCAGTTTAAATTCTCGGAAAATAATTTACTCTTTTTTTTTTACAAAATGGCAGTCTTTCAATAAATAATTGCATTTATTTCATAAAATTTTCAATTTCACTGTAAAAAAAATCTGTAAAGGTGCTAAACATTTTCTAGGAAACTGGGATTCCAAGAACTTTTCCTGTAATGGTAACAGCAAAATTTCAAGTTTCAGAATCGGTTACATGATTTTTTCCTGTTATCGTTACATGAAAAGTTCTTGGAATCGCAGTTTCCTAGAAAATGTTTAGTACCTTTACAGATTTTTTTTTACAGTGTTCTAGTCCGTGTTGGATACTGAAAATTAAAACCGTACCCATTTTCATTTCATTTAAAAGGACACTGAAAACAATCACGTTACATTAAAGCTTCTAGAGAAGTATCGTTTGTTGTGCATTTTAATGGTACTACATTGTTTTAAACATAAGGACATTTATGTATTTGACTACACTGTAAAAAAAAAAAATCTGTGAAGGTACTAAACATTTTCTAGGAAACTGGGATTCCAAGAACTTTTCATGTAACGATAACAGGAAAAATTCATATATTCGATTCTGAAACTTGAATTTTTGCTGTTACCGTTACAGGAAAAGTTCTTGGAATCCCAGTTTCCTAGAAATGGTTTAGTACCTTTGCAGATTTTTTTTTACAGTGTACAGTACTGCATGTAAAGCAACATTGCTGGAAGTGTATTTTAGGTGGATTTCGTATGAAATACGGCGATTTCCCGGTGGTATGATATTGCGATCGTTCCTATGTTGGAATTTCGGAAAAACTTTTGCAAATCTACATCGATCACAACCTCTAGACCCCAAAACTACCATTAGTAAAAAAATATCTATCTATCTATTTATATAACATTTTTATGGGCTCGATAACTTCTTTAATTCTGCTTAAATCTCTTCCAAACTCAAATATAAAATAAGGGACATAAAATCTCGGTTAAGTTAGTTAACGGGCAAAATTGGACCAAGGGGGTAAAAATAGAGAAGGGAATCACGAAAACCAAAAAAAAAAAAAAAAAAAAAAAAAAAAACCCACTCATAACTTCTTTAATTAAATAGGTATTGAATCAGTTTAAATTTTATAATACTTCTCAAAAATGGGCCAAAAGTTTATGCATGATAGATTTTGAGGAAATTAAAAATGGGCTGAAAGGGCGAAAATTAGGGTTTTTGGGATTTAAAAATTCATAAATTTGCAATTTTGAAGCTATCGAAAGCAACTATTTTTTTATAACTGCTTTTAATATTATCTAAATTTTTTGTATTTACAAGTTTTTGATTGGAGGAGCTTTTATTGCAATATAAAAAAATAAAATATAATTAAAATAAAAAAAAACAGGGGGAAGGAAGAAAAAAATCAAAAACTTTGTCATTTCTTATGTTATCAAATCCAGTTAAATTTATTATACATCTTTTGAATAATATCTACAACTTTTACACTTACAATTTTTTCATAGAACTATTTCTTATAGCAAAAATAAATGAAACAAAAATAGGCGTTGACGAAAAAATCTTAAATCTTAACTGCTTACATTCTGACTCATTTTTAAATTCATTTTTGATTTTAAACGCATCCAAATGACAGGATCTCTTATTTGGGAACTGTATAATGTGAAGTCTTAGCCAGTTTTGTGATAAACACACAATATGTTTCAATAAATGCTGTCAAAATGGCATTTGGAACAGAATTTCGATCGTGATTGTAAAATTGAAGTTGTATTCAAATAACAAGTTACTGATTTTATGACTGATTTTAAAATTCAATTTTGCTCTCGAACGCATTTAATTGACAGTTTCTCATATTTAGGATCTATAATGTTCCATATTGATCGATTAATTCATAAAGTCATAATATATTTCAAAAAATGCTCTCAAAGTGGGCATTTGAGCCTAGTTTTGCTTAAGATGATTATGGTAAAAGCAGCTCTTACAGAAAAATAAAATTAAAAATTCTTCAATAACGGCCAAATAAAATTGTTAAACTTAGTTTATATCTAATCATATTTTAATTTTTGTTGATGAAATGAGCACGTAACTTCGAAATCTACCTCCGCCTATATTCCAAAGCGACAGGAATTTTTTTAGTTGTTATATTCGTTTTAATATTATCGAATTTTTTGCATATTACTTGGCATTTATAAAGTCTGCAGATCATATACGAGTATACTAATATCTCAAGTGTTTTTCCTTGTATTGACAGAAATTCGCTAAACAGAAATTTTTAAGCATTCTATGCGTTTAATTGAACTAAATCTTAGTATACTACATAGTATGTATACAAATCTGCATATTAGATGCAGGGTTATATAAAAAATGCGAAATTTTCAACTCTCTGTGGTAATTGTAGCCATTTAGTTTTCAACAATTTCTAAATTGTAAATTTAGACATCTTCCACTTCATAAAATTGTGAAGTTTTACTTCATTATTTTGAGTTTGTTGGAAAATGTTACATAATTAATGCAAGATGCATATTTTTTTCTTGCTTGTTGCAGATAAATCTCTAATACGATACGTCATGTCTAATTTAATAAGAACTTCTTTTTGGTCGACATTTATGTTGCATTTGTAAAAAAAAAAATCATTACTTATATTTTTTGACAAGATTTATATTGAACTGATCTGTGTATTATGAATAATTTTCTAAATAACTAGATTTTATCTCTTATTAAATTATTAGTTTATTTCATTAAATAAGCAATTGAAATATTTCATGCAATCATCATTCCTTAATTGTTAAATCAATTTAATTTATTAAGCATTAAACTTAGTTTACTTTCTTCATTAAATATTAAGTAACACAAAACACAAAATAAAACTATAAGAATATGAAGTAAAATACAATTATATATAGTAGAAGAGTACTGTCTAGACGTCTAGCTTACAGACATGTCGACAAAACATATCTCTCAAATATAGGATATACTTCATTAAATATTAGATTGTAGGTTCAGAGTTAAATCAACACAATTAAACATAATTACCAAACAAAAAGATTCAATTGAAAAAAAAAATACTAATAGTCATAAATAATATTTGAAATGATTTATATTATAAATAATTAAATTACATTATTTCTGCTATTTCAATTTACATTTAATATAAATGCATGAATAATTTAGGATAAATAATTTTTAAATATATTTTTAAATCTGTCAGATATTTTTTCATCTATTAAATAATAATTATATTCTTTGTAATAAAGATTTCGTTTAATTTTCTTTATATATATATATATATATATATATATATATATATATATATATATATATTAGGGTGGACCTTAAATGCCATGATTTTTTTAAATTATTATTTTTACAAGTCTCACCCCCCCCCCCCCTATTTTGTTCCTTTTGATACAAAAACATTATGTAAAAAGTTTCAGCAGTAAATTCGAATATTTAGAGGTAGCTCAATTGACCTGAAATTTATAAAATTAGGGAAAAATTCAGAATATTAGCTACACAAATAAGTAAGCACTTTAAATGTTTTAATGATTTAATTGTGACAATTTATTTAATTTACAGTACAATTATTAGGTTTTCATGTTACATTAAAATTTTATTGCATTTGTGCAGTTTGAGAGAGACACATTTTTCTGCTATCTGGGTACATTTTACGATGATCTTCAACAACTTGTAGTAAAAATTGTAGTTGCATTTCATCATGAGTTATCAATCCATTGTGTTCTTGAATAAGTGCAACTGCACGTTCGGCATGGCCATTTACTGCTTGTAGAGATTTTATTACCTCTTTTGCTTCTCTTAACTCCCACAATTCAGGAACTACTGCAAGAAATCCATCCGGAAGTTCCAATAATTGAAACAACATCATTGATGATAGCTGTGACAAAATCTTCCAATCTTTTATTCTTGAATAAATGTAGAGCAACACTGACTCGTTTGGAATAAATTTGAGCTTGTTTTTTAGAATTAGCCTTATTCTGTAATGCAATAACCATGCACCTTTTAGTTAATAAACACACACGGCTATCAAATAAAGCTAAACCAACAAGTCCTTCCGACAAATACCACAAGTGATTAGCAAATTTACGTAAAGATGACTTAGAAACAGTTGAATGTATTGATGAGTAGTCAAGTAGTGATTTGAGCAACAACAGGTCATTATATGTGGCACATGAATCTTGAGGTGCAGTGATCCAAACTTTCAAGTATACATGTGGACTGTAAAAACACACATATCACATATACCTTCTTCCTCTTTTACAGTCAATTTAAACTGAGCCTTGAACATCCAGATCTTGAGAGAATATATTACTTTGGACATCCAATGGGCATGGTGCATTGCACCTGGTGACATAAATCTGATTCCCCTTTCTGAGACAGCACCTAGAAATATAATTACAAATTCTAAAAATTCCTTATAATCACCTCTTAGCTTTGTTTCTCTTTGCTCTTCTAGGTACTTCTTTACATAGTTGATAGTCTCTTGCTTAATATCTTCCACTAGATTTGCAACATCATCAAATGAAATTCCCGTGTCGTACTTGTCTTTATCAATTAAGCTCCAATATTCCTGAAAGCGTTTAATTAATGCAACTTTAAGTGAAGATTTGACTCCCATGCATACTTCAAATACAGTACTAATTATCAGATCCATAATGTGATGTCTGCAAACAAATGATAAGAGCTCTTTTTTCAATTTATGTTCTAAAAAAACATGCACCAGAATTATAACCAGTGTTTAAGCTGGTAGTGTCAAAGCACATTGCACGTATATTATCTACTATTCCCCAGACTTCAATGGCTTCAGAGACTGCTATTTGCTTAATGCAGTTTATTGTTTTAAATATTATTGTGCATAGTACGGCCACCTATGAATAAAAATGTAAAGCTAAATGCATTTTAAAATATTTTAGAAGATAGAATTTATTTTCTATGACATAGCATACGAGTACGCATATGTTTATCATTGCTCATACATTGGAAATTTCTACATCATTGAGCTACCGGGAAATATTGTTCAGTTGAGCTAATATTTTACCAGAATTATTTTTTCATAAAAAGGAACAAATTTAGAGGGTGAGGAGATTCTTTTTTGAAACTTGAAATGTAAGGTCCACCCTAATATATATATATATATATATATATATATATAAATACCTTTATAAATACATCCAAAGTTATTTAGACAATACCATTAAATAGAATAATGAAACCAGTCTTTTTACAATCATATTATTAAAAACAGTTGAAGTTTGAAGAGAAATAGAAGACAGATTACCAAATTACTAAGAAATATATGGGTAAATAGACAGTATATAACCAGAGTAATTCATATACTACCATACAATAACCAATGAAACCATTATTTTCCAATCAACTTATTGAAAACAGTTGAAGTTTAAAGTGAAATAGAAGGCTAATTGTCAAAATAATGTAAGATAAATGGATAATAATACAGTAGAAGGCTTTTTTTATTAAACTACTTCATCAGGGGTGTATAGTTCAACAAAAAAGAAAAAACAATCAACCAGTTTCTGTTATGAGACGTGCTAAAAGCTAAGAATTCGTCTCAGAATACACCCGACTGGCCGGAAGCTATTCACATGACAAATTAGTAGAAAGATACTCATTGAAGAAAATAAAATCATTAAGACAAAATAACAATAATATAATTCTTTTAAATAGTAAAAGGGATATATATACTAAAATATTTACCATTAGCCAAATCCTAGCAAGATTGTATTGCAATCATATAAAACTACATGTGACTTACTAACAGTCAAGGTTATGGCCATAGTATAAAATCACTTAGATAATAAAATAAAGCAGTAACAATAAATATAAAAATTAGTAGAACATATATTATCATATATAATTCATAATATATTTAGAAAAAAAATAAATGCTACTATTAGAAGTATTATATTTTTATTTTTAATCAATTATTAATATTACTATATTAATTATTTAACTAGAGTATATTACTACAACTTTTAGCAGAAAAATAACTTTAGTGCTGCCATCTATAGGATTAATATATTATTTATATTATACGTTTATAGTGCTGCCCTCTATTATAGGAAACAAAAATTAACTACATTATTTAATAGCTAAGAATTTCCAAAAATAATTTATATTCTAATATTTTACAAATAATTTCTTTAAGACAAATACAATAGACAACCATATCTTATCTCAATAACTTGATCATTTTTAAGTTATGCATATTAGTTTTTAGGTAAACAAACTTTACATATACATATATATATATATTATTTTAAAAGGATAAATATAAAATTAAGGAAATTAATAATTAATATAACTTAATTATTTAAACTTTAAACTGTATTTACTCAATCGTTTCGTGTAACTTAAATAATAAATATTTGATTACTTCATTATTTATTAAAAAATACTTATTAATTTAATAACTTAATTGCTTATAAATTACTTCGATAGAAAAATAATTAGAATAATCAAGAATGGTAAAATGTTCATCAACCAGAGACTAACTTTCAACACTAACGGTATATTCTATAGCAAATTCATTTTTTCATTTAATGGTATGACATAGTTATTTAAGCAACTTGAAAAGTACACAACCCTGTAAAAATATTTTTCCAGCAATTGCGGTTTATATTTAGTGTTGCGTAAGATTTATATTTTATGTATAGCATCCAATTATTTTGGAAATTAGATCAGTTTAAATATTTATATTATAGAGTATTCCTGTCCAACCTTTCACTTAGAAGAGGCGAATTTCAGATCAGGGTAAACAGAGAAGCGCACCTTTATTAACAAAGCTCAAAACATGCAACAAAATACTCTAACAATATTAGTAAGTGCTATACATATGCAAATGCATATTGTAGTAGGGCCCTATGAATGTGAAATTCCGTGCAAAATATAACTTTAGAATAAATTAAGTTATGATTTTTTTAATTTTTAATTTTGTATGAAAGTGTAACACTTATGCTTCAATAAGCAACATTTTATTAGGCGAAAATTAACTACATTTTATAGTTGTATTCCTAGGTTAATGAATAGGAATATTTTCCCTAGAAATTAAACATTCAAATACATTTGCTTTCCTAGCAATTTTCGAATTGGATATTTTTGCAAGACACCCTGACTTCTTTTCAAGTGAATATTTGAATATCTTTAAATCTTTGTAGCGGCATATAACTCATACTACTTTTAAATAATCAGTCCACATAAAGCCAAAATGCAATTCGTTTCGTATAGCTGAGTTCTTGATAAGTGAAGATTCGTTCTATGTGAATAACATTCAGAAATATAGAATTCATTGCTGATTACATTATTAAATGTCTGAGACTGTCATACTTTTTTACTATTAATGAAACTGGATAAATTTAAACGAAGATATTTCTTTTTGATAATGACATTAACTTCCTCCCGTAATCTAATAAACTATGCATCCATATCTGGAATTTAAAACAGGGACTCACATTTACATGCATCGATACAAAAATAAATAAATAAGCAAAAATCTTAAAATTTTAAAGATATGCATTGAAACTGAATAAAAATTCAATTTCACTGCGAAAAATTAAGAAAAAATGTAATTATTTTACTTTTAATATCCTTTTGCTATGTGGCGCCAAAATCTGTGTGGGCAATATTTATTACTAGGGTACTGTCAAGAGCACTGGCAACATCAGGTCTTAATTTGTTTGAGTTAGGCATGTTCCAGCTGAACTAACCTATTCCCCGCCTTTATTTAATTAGCTAAATGATGTTTGTAGAACATAAATAAATTCAAATACAGAACTGCGCAATAACTGATGACATTGCCATCTAAGAATGATAGTTTTTTTAATGTGCATTTTCCGTTCGTTATGAGGTTCCTTACTGAATTAAATTTTACTTCAATATGAAGGTTTGTGTAAAAAGCTGTAGATAATATACAGGACTGTATAATATTATTTCATAAATTTTCGCTTATTGGTGAAAAATGCTAAATGTGAATTTGTAGCTTTTGACAGTTTCACGCGTTTTGAACAACGTTAAAATTTAGCACAGTATGTACTGTAAAAAAGTGCTGAATTTTACATTCAGATTTTGGGCTAATTTTATATACGGACCAAAAATATTGCGAATGAGCTTGGAAAAGAAATTTACAATTAAGAAACTAATTATTGAAATCTACTTTCTCGAACTCGAATGTGTAATTCATTTTTTAAGACTTTTTTTTTTTTAATTTAGATATTTATATTACCTTTTTAAATTATGAAGTTTACTTAGAGTTTGCTGGTAGTACTTTAAAGTGTTTCATAATAAATGCTTGAGGTATAACTTTTCTTTCTTTTGCTCAGTTAAAACCCTATACTTTTTGATTGAATGTTAATTTTCATTTCGGATATTCTTTCTGTAGAAATTTTGAATTGAAATGAATTAGACTGATTTTCTTCCTTCTCACTCCTTTTGAAACTTTCTCTTTTCTTCAAAGAAAAAAAAACGCACGATAATTTTAACGAATCAAAGAATGCTTTACGTAAGCAGTGTTTCGCAGTATATTCAAACAGTACAAAACATATTAATCAAAATACTAGTAGAATCGAATCTGACTACATCTTCGTGCCAGATAATTAGAGAATTGTTAACAATGTTGTAGTGGTCGGCTTTAGACTCAAGTTTGGGATTGGGTACTGCTTATTACCTACATAACTAGATCTCATGCAATTAGACAGCTATTCTTGTGTTTCATAACGTAAAAATAACTGTGATTCCTAACTGCCATTATTTTTACTTTAAAGCTATATTTTACAAGTAAAGATATACAATTAATTTGTACATAGGTGCAATTCAATTATGTAATGAAAATATTTTAATTTATTAATTTATTACGATAAACAAATTTGATATGGTTACCGTGCAATTTTTACGGTCCCAATGACAGGGCTCCCAAATGGTCCGCGAACTGATCATCGATATTTTCTAACAGAAAATTTCATGATACATTTGCGCTAGAATCAACTTTCAAACGTGGTTTCTTGACAATTTGCAAAAAAATCTAAAAAGAAAATTTCTCTAAGAAAATTCTGATGTTCAGTTGACGGACCATTTGGGAGCCCTGCGATGATATCTTTGACAGTTCTTTTACTTCTGATCTTTTGACTGCTCGTAAAAATTACCTAACTATTGAATTTAGTTTTTAAAGTAATTCTTTACACAGCCGTTGAATAATGTATTATTGTTTTAAACGTTTTTGTGAAGAATGCTAATATACAGAATGACCCAAAAATACGCACACAGTTACTCATACAGCATTACTTTTAATATAAATTTAATGCAGGTTCAATTACATATATAGTTACATATTTTGTAGAAGGTGCTCGAAATGTCCACCTTCGGCATTCATGCACGTCTAACGCCTTTCCCCGAAATCTCACACAATATATGAGTAAATAAAATTCATTTTCTCACACTTTACGAACGGTTTTTTGCATTTTCGGATTTTTTTTTTTTTTTTTTTTTTTTTTTTTTTTTTTACGTATTGCGTATTTATTTTTATGGATGTTTTTCCTGTTGCATTCAATTATCTTTTCCTTTTAAAAATGAGGTCGTGTGTTTTCGATAGATCTCTGAGTTAAATAATATAGCTTACTTAAATTATACATAATAATACAGGGTGGTTATAAAATAAGTATCCCTATTTTGAGCTCTCTGTAGCTTGAAGGAATAACCCGAATGAAACCAAAATCGGTACACATATTATTCAAGAAGGGAGAAGAAGAATGGAGCGATAAAAAAAGATAGTTACAATAATCGGCAACAGATGGCGCTAGTGGTCCTGTCGGTGCAAATGCCGTTATAATCATTAGTAAAATCAAAACGTGGTCGTTTCTGCCGTTAATGCAGTTCGATATGGCTCTCAATTTACCAGATTGCACTTTAATTTCAAAACTATTCTACGTTAACAGTTAAAACAGTCCAGCTGCTTTACGAGAATTTAGGCGTGTGAAAGGAATGCATAAAGGAAAAGGTCTTTTGACACCGTGTGCATTAAGAAGAATGTTAAAAATTTCAAGGAAACTGGTCGCATATCACAACATGTGCGAAACATCACTCCTGATGCATAACATTCTACAGTTAAGCACGTCGTCCACCACCTGGATTGTGTCTTGCTGCACAATGGTCATGTGAAACCTGAACTTGATCGGCATCGCCATGCGATATCGTAACCCAATTCAACTGTGAAAATTTCCAATAAATTAGGTAAAAAAATGCCATCCGATTTTGTCCTTAATTCTTTGTTCTTGTATCGCACATTAGATTTCAAACACAAAAGTGCCATCTGTCGGCGATTATTTCAATTATTTTTTATTGTTCTAGTCTTCTTCCCCCTTCTCAAATAGTATGTGTACAAATTTTGGTTTCATTCGGGTTATTCCTCCAAGCTACATACAGCTCCAAATAGGGATACTTATTTTATAACCACCCGGTATGCATTTTCAGAAAGAAGCACGATTTGAGCACCAGCCTTGGCGAGTTGGCGAAAGCAAGAACGTTCAGCTAGCTGCATCGCCAAACACAAAATAAACTAAGTTCAAATGTGTCATAAAACATATGATTAATAGAATTATATTTATTACAAGCGAATCTTTACTACTGACTACTGTTTTTAATTAACTTCTCAATTTCTTCGAACATAGCGAGTTAAGGAAATAATATTTTTGAATTGAGAGAAAAAAAGAAAAAAAAACTATGTTTAGATGTTCTGTGAAAGCATTTTAATCTGAAAAAGCTCTTTGTTTTAAACTATGTTTTAATCGTAAACAACGGTTCCAACAACGCAACAATTCAAAATTTCCTAATATTATAGAGTTTGCTTCATAACATTTACGGAAAAACAAATGAACAATAAACGCGAACTCTTTGCAGAAGGAAGGGTTGCTATTCGATAGGTGTTTGACGTCACAAACAAGAAAGGATGCGTAGCACTAACTTCATCTCCGCGCCAATCGTTGTTCTGGCGATAAGGTGCTCAAAACGGGATTCTTTCTGAAAATGCACCCGGTATATATATTGTAAATATAATTTCCACATGTTTCTCTTACAAACGAAAAATCTTTCTATTAAGCAGCTAAAGTTTGATACAGATTCATAATTTCACACGGCTATTATTAAATTAATTTTTAATCGATGAAGAACATATTGCAGCAGAAGAAGCTTTCTAAACATAAATCTTTAGATTTATTTTTGAAAAAAAAAATTGTAGTTTTGGGTTTACATTATGGAAATTTCTGAAATATTTTTTTCCAATTTTCGTTTCGAAAAGAAAAGTATTATATATATATGATACAGGCCAAACCCGATTTTAGGCAAATATAGATTGGCCTAGGCCAAACTAGTTTATCCTAACACCAATCAGATAAACTAGTTTTTTCTAGGCCAAACCGATCTATTCTAACGCCCATCGGATAAACTAGTTTTTCCTAGGCCAAACTAGTCTATACTAACGCTCATCGGATAAACTAGTTTATCCTCGGCCAAACTAGTCTATCCTAAGGCCGTTAGGACAAATTAGTTTTTCCTAGTCCAAACTAGTTTGGCCTAACGCTTATAGGATATACTAGTTTTGCATGCTGTTTATTGGTCTGAACTAGTTTATCCTAGGCCAATTTAATTTGGCGTGATTTATTAAATTCAATGACTGCCTCATCGCCAACGTTCTTGTTTTCCTAGGCTGATCTAGTTTATCCTAGGCCAATGTAATTTTAAGTGTTTTTAGCTCATAGGCTTCAAAGCCTCAGAAATAATGGGCTCGCAGGTTCTGCATGTATGTACGCATATATGTACGCATGTACGTACGTATGTATTTGCATATGTACGTAACGCGATAACTCATGATAGAAATATCGGATTTGCTAAAAATTTTGAATGTAGGTTCATTCTGATAATGTACTTTTCTTACTAGTTTTGGGAATTCATTGTACAAGAATAAAGGGGGACGAATGGGATTCTATTCTCACATCGTTAATTTAGAGAAATGAATTTTTCATGCAGAATTATCAGTTATTATTTCAAATTTTAGATAGAGGATTATTCTGACTTTGTAATACACTGTAAGTTTATCTAATACATATGCATACAGTATTTTCTTTCAATTTCTGAAAAAAATTCAAATTTTACTTCACATACAATTAAGATTCCTTTAAACAATACTGCGTACATATACATTGGATAAATTTACAATGTATTTTTAAATTGCGATGCGTTCGTAGAATAGAAAATACACAATGTATTAATGATTATTTAGATTCTTTAACCTTCCAGTATTCAAAAAGGGATTCATCAAATAATCAATGTAGTTCAGAACAAAAGAATAAAAGGACAGTTATAAATATCATAACATTTGAATCTGTCAGCAAAATCTAGATTTGTGATTATATTTTTCTGTCATTTCTTAAGGCTTTTCTCAAATCCAAAAGAGCTACATTCTAACACATTTATGAACTAATTCCTTTTCGGAAATGCGTAAAATGAATAGATATTCTCACTCAGAAAATATGTAATCGAATGGCGCTAACCATTTTTTCATAAAAGCGATGTACCTTTAAGAAAATACTATTAAAACTACGTTTTTGAATCGAATTTTCGGTTACGACTTCTCGGAAAAGAAAAACTTGACGCCGTGACAAGAATAGCTTATATGTCAACAGGTAATTGATTTCTCAAAAATAGAAAACGCTGTTCGATTTCAAATTATGTTCAGCTCCAATCTGGCTCGAATATGCAATAATAATAATAATAATAATAAATGCAAGTCTGACGTCAGTTGGCACGAGTCTGCAGAAAAAAAAATATGCAAACACCATGTCCAATCCATTATGTTTCTACGGTGGGCATGTTAAATTTCTGTATTGATGTTATAAGCAATGACTCTTGACGCACATTTATACTTATTCTAGGGAAGGATATGTTTTTTACCGGCCAAACCCGATTTCGAGCCAAATTAGATTAGCCTAGCCCAAACTATTTTATCCTAACGCCAATTGGATAAATTAATTTTTCCTATTCCAAACTTGTTTATCTAAATGCCCATAGGATAAACTAGTTTTTCCTAGGTAAGAGTTTAATCCTTCATTGTTCCCACTTAACCATTAAATCCCAAAAATTATTCAGGGAATCGCCTTATCAGAAAGAACCTATCTGCTAAATTGAAGCAAATCCATAAATTCTGCGTCAAAAGTCATTCATCTAAGTTATGGGCGGTTACCTAAATTGCCCTTTCTTTTATACTTAAATAATAAATATCTACAATTAATCATTGAGGCGCCTTATTAGAATGATCCTTTATCTAAAGTTTTAAATGAAATCTGATAAATCTACATGAAAAATCCATTTCTCTAAATTAACGGTGGGGGATAAGCCTCCCGTTCGCCCCCCTTTATTCTTATCTAATGAATTACCAAAACTAATCAGAAAAGTATCTAATCAGAATGAACCTACATCCAAAATTTGAAGCAAATCGGATATTTCTATCACGAGTTATCGCGTTAAGTACATACGCAAGTATATACATACGTACATATATGCGTACATACATGCGTACATACATACATACAGAACTTGCGAGCCCATTATTTTTCAGCTTTAACGCCTGTGAGCTAAAAACACATAAAATTACATTGGGCTTGGATAAACTAGATCAGCCTAGGACAAACTAGAATGTTGGCCTGAGGCGTTCATTGAATTCAGAAAAATCACGCCAAATTGAAATGGCCTAGGATAAATTAGTTCAGACCAATAAAAAGCAGGCTAAACTAGTTTATCCTATAAGAGTTTGTCCAAACTAGTTTGGTCCAGGAAAAACTAGTTTGTCCTATCAGCCTTAGGATAGACCGGTTTGGCCTAGGAAAAACTAGTTTATCCGATGGACGTTAGGAAAAACTATTTATCCGATGGGTGTTAGGTTAAACTAGTTTATACGATGGGTGTTAGGATAAACTAGTTTGGCCTAGGACAATGTAGTTTGGACTAAAATCGGGTTTGGCCTGTAACATATATATGTATGGTAACATATATATGTAATGTATGCATATATATATATATACATATATATTGAAATTGTAAAAAAAAAAAAAAATAATAATAAAAAGTGTAAACTTATATATTTAATAAAATATGTGTTTATCTTTGTGTAACTTTGTAAACTAATGTTCAAGTTGATTTCTTAGTAAGAAATGTGTATTATTAATATTATTAAGAGTATGAAAATTATATTAATATATGTAGTTTAAAAAAAGAGAACAATAGTTTTACGTTGGGAATTATCAAGAATGTGATTATAAAGTTGAAACATACTTATATTCCTGACTTAAAAAGTGCTATCCGTATTTTAGAATTGCTGAAATGTTACAGAGCATTCACCATTGATTTTAATTTATTCGTATATTATGCTTGTTTTCTTTTATAATTATTACTGTAAACATTGACGAACGTATTAGAAAAGAAAATTATCACATTTAGAAAAGTTGTTGAACAGTTTTGTAATTTATAGACGTAGCAAAACATAATATGTATTAATAACCACCTCTTTGAATTTGTACTTAAAATCTTATATAACTCATCAATTATATTATATTTAATTGTGCTTGGAAATCTAAAAGGAATGATATTTAGAACTAATATATAAATATTACTTTTGTACAAGAAGAAAATATTATACTCTTGTTTTTGGCATTTCTTTGCAGAATTTAGAATACTGTATTTCAAAATAACAGAATTAATAAAATATAGGAAATAACCGATATATATATTTAACATAATTATTTAACTAAAATATACACAGCATGGAAATTTCACATCTCTTTTCTTTTTTATATTTGATTGAAAGTAAAGTCGGATCATTCTAAACTACTATAAATATCGGTTATGATTTGTTGTTCAAGCCAAAAACTGCAAGGTAAGTACATATTACTGCGCACTAAATTAATATACACATGTTTGTTTGTATGTTCAATTATTCTCAATGTAATTACTATGGTCTAACGTTGTCTTTGTATATAGTTAATGCCTCTGTAATCAGAGAACTCGTCAAATACGCACCTGATTTAACAGCTGTTTTATACAAACATTATGGTTTGTCCAATATATTGAGATGCTTAAATTATGCATAACGTATTATATTTATTTATTTTTTGTTATTGTGAACATAATTAAACTATGTTATATAAAATGCATCAGTACAAAGTGAACAGCGTGGAGCATGTTAAAATAAATAAATGAAGTAGAAGAAAAATAAACTGTCGAATAACACTGTGTAACTGATATTAAAAATGATAAAAAAAAAATCAATTAATAATATAGATAAAATGGAAGAAGTGAGTGTATTTAAAAGGTTCTACATCTTTATATAAGAATATGTAATAATTTCATATATTTTAAAAACATTAAAAAAATTAGTTTTATTGAAATACATCACTATAAATTAAGATTTATTTATCATTATTTTATTAAAGGTTTTGTATTTAAACCAAACTTTTAGAACAATATACCTGATCCTGTACTAAATTTTATTCCATAAGATTGTTTTTTTTTAAATATTATGAACATATTTCAGTACCTATTTAAAATTAACCAGTGAATTTTGTAGCGGCGTTAGAAAAAATTGTTCAAACGAATATTTCGAACTCGTTGCATGTCTTTGAATATTTATCTAACTTTATTTCCCTAAAGTTACTTTCTTTCATAGAAGAAACTCTTTTTGAATATTATTCATTTTGTATATTGCATTCCAGCACATTTTAACCTATATATACATTTTCTTTAAAAAAATGTTTGGCCTTAGTGTCAAATATTTTAAAAGTATTTTGTGTAATGATAGATTCATAAATTTCAATTTTCCAAAATTTTCCTCAAAATACGCTGATTTGCTGACCATGGCTTCGTCATTTAAATAAAAATCTTTGCCATTTAATCATTGTATTCAAATAAAATCTCTGCTACCTCTGCACGCAGTTTTTCCAAACGTTCAAAGCTATTTCTCGTAGTCCGAGAGCCGAACGCACAAAACAATAAGTCATCGAGCAGAAGAAAAATTCATGGGAGAGTAGTAATAGAGGAATCTAATGATCCATGTCTGCCGCAAGCGAAGTGGTGCATAAGACAAAAATTAATGCCACTAGTGGTTGATTCGTAGGTTTAGCATTATGTTTTCCTGCACCGAATTTTCCATGTTTTAATACTTTCCATTGTATGGCAAACACAATGCTAAGCCTACGAATCAACCACTAGTGGTATCTATTTTTGGCTTAAACATCACTTCGCTTCCGGCAGACATGAATCATTCCCTAGTAGCCAAATAATACTGGACCAATATTAGCTACATCTTGGAACAACATTGGCACATTGACACAATATTGGCATGAAATATTGCTCCAATATTGGGGTGTTTACATTTTGCTCTTATTTAGCCACTATTTACAACCAATATTATGCCAATATTGGTGTTTCATTGGAAATATTGAAAATAAAACGCCAATATTGGTTAAGTATTGCGATTTTATTGGAAATATTTCCATTTTAACGACAACATTTCTACAATATTGGCGTTTTATTGGCAATATTTTCAATGAAAGCCCAATGCTGGCAGAATATTGGCTGCTAATATTGGCTAAATATCAGCAAAATGTAAACATCCCAATATTGGAGAAATATTGATATTTTATTCGCAATATTTCCAATTAATGAAATATTGGCGCAACGTTGGACCAAAATTGGTTTGCTACTAGGGTTAGATTCCTCTATTACTATTATTAAAATAAAGGATTTTTTCTTGTGCTCGATGACTTAGGATTTTGAGCGGTCTATCGAGACTATCGAGACTATCCTTGGACTATCGAGATTATATACTGACCCATTTTGCGACAGAAATACACGTTGGTTTCCGACATCTTTATAAAATTTTAATTTTTTAAGAGGGCATGGTTTTATATAGTTGATTATTTTGATGACAGCATTTCACACTTTCACAATTTCAAAAGACTTGTCTTATGTTTATCGGATGTCAATGAGAGACGTAATGGCTGCCGCCATTATGTCAAAATATGCTAGTTATTGCTAGGTATTGCTATGTCTGCTAGATTTCCAGCAAAGTGGGCCAATACACACCATGAATTGCCGGAAATTCTATGCTATTATATGTTCGCTAGCATCACATGCTATATCGCTAGCTTGCACAACAAAAGCATGACAAGCTATATGCAAGGATCTCATGCTTATTTCCAGCAAAGTGGGCCAATACACACCATGCATTGCTGGAAATTCTGCTGGAACCAGCAATGTGTAATGCTAGTTTATGCTATTTTACTTGTTGGGTTATAGCACTTGGTGCTTGTCTAGCAAAAAAATACCAGCATGAATTTCGACCTGGGTATATTCCTGCTGAGATCAGATAAATGTTTTCCTATTTATTTGTTCTACTCAACACACACATTTAACTATTTTTGTGATTTTCTCTCACTCAACGTGGTTTGAAACCACCCCATGTTCCATGAAAAATTTTCATTCTCTTGATGCCTACTAGAAACCCTCTGATTTTGTTGCCCAAATTCGATAACACCTTGCATATTTTATAAGCATATACTAATAAATCCATAATAAAATCAAATGATAGTACATAAATATTTTACAGCCACATGTTAATAAAATCATAATACAGTTAAATAACCACAATAACTACTCTGAATTTGTCAGTCAAATTCAAAAACACTCTGGACATGTTCGGTCTTTTGACTATAAATTTTAGAAAAGTTATTTAACCATATTTTCAGTTTGTTATATAAGCTTTATATATATATATATATTGCGGCGTCAACTTTTGAAAAATATTGGGTGAGCTCAAAATTTTTTGAACAAATACAAACTTATTAGGTAGGCTCAATTATTAATGGGTGGATGGAGATATCAAATTATTGGGTGGGCTTGCACCCGATGGACCCATACAAGTTGGCGCCACTGTATATAAAGTTTATATAACAAAAATATATATATGATTATGTGACCTTATTAAAAATCAGACAAAAAAGCTCGTATATATTTCTCACGGTTATAAAACTATAAATTAAAAATGTATGTAATAAATTGGAAATAAAAATTCTGATTTTATGTAACAAGAATATCAGAAGTACATGTCAAATTGTATCAAATTGGTCTCAGTCTTAAAAAAATAAAATAAATAATTAGCTGTTCTTGTACAATAAATAATAAATTAAAAAATATAAACAGAATAGTATGTAATACTGATTATGCCCAACCAGGAACCAACTTTTCTTTTAGCCATATAACAAATAATTCATTACTGCACTAGAATAAAATTTCTTAATCATGCAATATAAATTATTATCCATGTATAACATGGGTTTCTTTTTCATATTATAATATCGATATTTATTAAACAAGAACATCAATGTATTTTTTAAAAAATCATATATTTTCAAATAAAATTTTAAAAATTGACCAAAATTTTACAATTACTTCTAAGATTCTTGTCATTTGTAAATTAGAATTTATTTTCTCTCAACATACAAATTTATCTAAATTTTCTTATTTTCAGTTAAATGCTTGAAACTGCTACTTCCTAGCAAATCAAACTTTTGTGATTTTTTAAAAATGAAAAAATAGTGTTTTGTTATTCTTGCAAAACTTTGTATATAGTTTAAAATGTAGAACAGTAATAACAGACTTTCAGAAATTCTGTATGTAGTTAACTTAATAGATTTTTTACAATATCAATTAATTAATTATTATAATTAAATTAATTACTGAGAAGTTTACTACAGTATGTTGAGATTTTCATCCTTTATGTTCATAATTATGAATTTGTGAAACTTTCGTTTTCCAAAGCATTTTTTGTGAACATTTGAAGCTTTAGAAGATTGAACATTAGAAGATTTACACAATAATTTAATAAATTTTAGAAGAATTTTGCTAAATAAAATTAATTAAATTTGAATGTATAGGGATTCTGAGCAATATTTATAGCTCTAATCATTTTTTTTTTTTTTTTTTTTTTGTAATTTATAAAATCAAGAAATGTTCAAATATAATACTCTTACAATTGAAATATAGAAATATTTCCAAACTTAAACTTCTCTCCCCCCCCCCTCTATTCTTTCAATGCCAAATAGTTAAAAAGATGAAAATGCAAAATAAATCATCCTTTTAGAAATATTTTTGTTTTTTGCAACCAACAATGTTTTTAGAACAAAATAATGTAAAATAAGTATAGTTCATTCTAAATTGTATTACTACAATCAATGCACCAAATGAATCTTGGAACAAGTTATTTTAATGGTGATTTAAAGTGCCATTGGGGACTAAAGAATTAATGAAATTATGAATAATTTATCGCAGAATAAGTTTTGAATATTTAGATTTTGAGTTTATATTCAAAGAATATACATATTACTATACTTGTGTTTTTTAAACATATTTCCTATATATATATAAATATTTTTTAACAAATTTAATACAACTGCAAAAAAACTGAAGACAATATCGAATTATTCACAACTTATTCTCTAAATGACTTATACAGTTGCAGCACAATCATTGATTATCCGAAATGTATGAATTTACATTTAGTATTGAAGTGGAATACAAGTTAACTTAATGGGCCTACACAAACAAATATGTAGAAGTTTAATTGACTATAAAAAACATGCATAAATTGAAAATCATTAAGTATCATTTTCAATATGATAAAAAAAAAAAAAAAAAAAAAAAAAAAAAAAAAAAAAAGATTGATTGATAAATTAAAATGAATCCAATAAATTTATAAATTTTTACAATTATGAACAAACAGTATTTAACAAAACTTCTACATATTAGCCACTGGCACAGAAAATAAAAAATATAGATACATGTGTATTTAGAAAAAACGTACTGTTGCAGCGTATATAGGGTTCTTTCGATCTTATGGTTAGACAACTTCAAACTCTTTTCTCTTAGAAAAGTAGAAAATAATTTATTTACAGATCTTCAGAACAACAGAGTCTTCGAAACTCACAAATATTACAAGATATTCCAAAATAACTGTTTAAATCTATCGAACAAGTACAAATATAGGTCGCAGAGACTCTTTATACAATGTCTCAACACTATATCACATTCAAAACAACGTAGATAAAACTCAACACATCAAGCAAACTTGCTTGGACAATCTCTAGTAGCTCACTCAATGACTGACTGGTAAATAATAACAACAGCAGCTCGTATCGCTCTCCATATATATAGTCTCGTAGCATGTGCTAGAAATTTCTAGAAAAACCTGGAAAACCACGGAACAACAAACAATGTATCAGTAGACCTAAGGGGGGTTACCATAAATAGGGAAGGGTTACCATCGCAACAATCGCCAAGTTTGTCGCCAACTTGGCGATATATCGCCAAATTTGGCGACCAAAATTAGTCGCCAAAAGTAAAGCCAACTTGGCGATATCTCAAATATTTCGCGATGCAGCCATAGACATTCCCTGAAAATAATAGACAAGTTTGCTTGATAACAGAGACAATGTAACAAAAACTACTATTAGTAAAGAAATGGAGCTTAATAAGATTATTTACATTATTTTACAGTACAAACACTAACTATTTACAAAATTCGTAACACTACCCCCTCCTCAAAGACTGCACGTCCCGGGCAGTGCAATCCTTGAGTTAGAGGAAAACACTTAAAATAAATAAACAAATAAATAATAACAATAATAATAAAATTTACATAAATAAGAACTAATTACTATTTACATATTTACAAAAAGTGACTTTCATGACCATGGTCTGAAATTCCAGTTTTGAATTTCTAATCACTTTGGCCAAAATAAGGGGCTAGCCGGTTATAGTGTACGACCTTCGGTTTGGCGTGTGGCGATTTTTGTATGCGTACAACGACGTCATTCAGCCTGTTGACGACTGTGTAAGGACCGTCCCAGTTTCTTTGTAATTTTGGCGACAGTCCCTTACGACGTATCGGATTCCACAACCAAACTTTGTCACCTTCGTTGAACTCATGTCCTGTTGCCTTTGTGTCGTACCGTGTCTTCATCTTTTCTGATGCCAGTCCAATTCGGTTCCTCGCTAGACAATGAATCTCCTCAATCCGCGCCTGGAGTTCATCGACATATTCCTCAGGCGATGAAGGAGCATCAGGAGGACGGCCAAACAAAAGATCCGCAGGTAGACGAAGATCACGACCAAAGAGCATTTGAGAAGGGGAGCAACCAGTGGCCTCATGAGTGGCACTCCTGTAGGCAAGCAGGAAAAGAGGCAATTTCTTGTCCCAGTCCTGTTGGTCTCTAGACACCAGGAGAGAGAGGCTATTTAGGATGGTACGATTGAACCGTTCCACCATGCCGTCCGATTGAGGGTGTAGAGGTGTTGTTCGAGTTTTGTCCATGCCGAGTAGTCCGCACATTTCCTTAAACACAGCCGAATCAAAGTTTCTTCCTTGATCAGAATGGATTTAAAGAGGAACTCCGTATCTGGAAACCCAGTGTTGAACCAGTATGTCTGCTACGGTTACCGCCTCTTGATTAGGAATGGCATATGCTTCAGGCCACTTAGTGAAGTAGTCCATGACAACGAGGATGTACTTATTGCCATCAGATGTTCTAGGAAGTGGACCCAGGATGTCTAGAGCAATTCGTTCGAAAGGAGCTCCTACATTATAACGTTGCAATCGTCCACGGGTGCGCCTCTTAGGACCTTTACGTGCTACACAGGTGTCACAAGCTCGACGCCACTTCTCCACGTCACTGCGAACATTATTCCAGTAGAAACGCTCTCGAACCTTTTGCATGGTCTTCATTACACCAAAATGACCTCCTGTGGGACTACCATGCAGTTCTTGAAGGACCATAGAAATTCTCGACTTAGGGAGTAGTAGTTGCCATCTACATGTCTTTCCATCGTCAGACTTCCATTTTCGGTACAAGATGCCGTTCTTCAAATGTAAGGCATCCCAGAGAGCCCAATAACGTTTAGTCGTAGTATGGTAATGGGCCATGTCTTGCCAGCTGGGCTTCCTGTTGGACTCCTCTTTCAGCTCTAGAATTGGCTTAATTTCAGGATCAGCAAGTTGATCTTTACGCAGGCTCTCGTCACTCCACGGATCTTGCGATGATGTAGACCCAGTTGTAACTTGTCTTACTATAGGACCTTTGACATTAAATTTCTTCTCAGCTCGGTCGCAGTATCTACAATTCTCTGAGCAGGGTCTTCTTGAGAGAGCATCTGCATTTCCATGTGATGAGCCTTTTCGATGGCGTATCTCCATATCGTACTCTTGAAGCTTTTGTATCCACCTGGCTATCTGGCCTTCTGGGTTCTTAAAATTCAATAGCCAAGTTAGAGAAGCATGATCAGTTCGGATCAGGAACTTTCGACCGTAAAGATAGTGATGAAAGTGGTCTATGGCTTTCACTACAGCAAGAAGCTCTTTTCTTGTTACGCAGTAGTTTCGCTCGGCCTTTGACAAGCACTTGCTGAAATAGGTGATAACACGCTCCTGGCCGTCGATTTCCTGGGACAGTACAGCGCCAATGCTTTCGTTGCTTGCATCCGTATCAAGTATAAACTGTTTATCGATTTGAGGATACGACAGAATTGGAGTGGATGTCAAGGCCTCCTTAAGCTTTTCGAAAGCAGCGTCACATTCCTGTGTCCACATAAATTTTTGATTGGCTTCTGTTAATTTATGAAGTGGTCTTGCAATCATCGAGAAGCCTTTGACGAATTTTCTGTAATAGGTGCATAATCCTAGAAAACTTCGAAGCTGGTGAACATCTGCTGGACGATTCCAATTTTTCACGGCCGATATCTTCTCCGGATCAGTCCTAACTCCTTCCGCCGAAATGATGTGTCCAAGGTAGGCGACTTCATTACGAAACAAACTGCACTTCGAAGGGCTTAACTTCAAATTAGCTTCCTTTAATTTTTGTAGCACCCGCCTGAGGTTGTTCAGATGTTCATCAAAAGATTTTCCTATGATTATGATATCGTCTAAATAAACAAGACATGCCTCATATGACAGTCCCCGAAGAACCGTTTCCATAAGGCGTTCAAAAGTTGCAGGTGCGTTACATAGACCAAAAGGCATTACCTTGAACTGCCATAATCCTTGTCCCGTTGTAAAGGCAGTCTTCTCGCGGTCGTCGGGATGGATCTCTACCTGCCAGTAACCACTCTTCAAGTCTAAAGTCGAGAACCAAGTGTTGCCCGCAAATGTGTCAAGAGTGTCGTCAATCCTTGGCAGAGGGTAACTATCCTTTTTGGTGACGTCATTCAGTCGGCGGTAGTCTACACAAAATCTTGTAGAACCATCCTTCTTTCTTACTAATACAATGGGAGACGCCCATGGACTTGTTGATGGTTCGATGACGTCATTTTCTTCCATATCTTTAATTAAATTCTGCACCTCTTCTTGCTTGGCAAAAGGTAATCGTCTAGGGTGCTGTTTAATAGGAGAGTGATCTCCGGTGTCAATTCGGTGTAGTGCCATTCTAGTTCGTCCAAAGTCTTCAGATGTTTGGGAAAATAAACTTTGGAATTCTCTAATTAAACTTTCAGCAGCATCTCTCTGGTTTGGATCTAAGTCCGTATTTTGTAACAAATCCTTGACTAAATTATCTGAAGATCTCTCAGAGTGACTGGAATTTTGACTTATGCACGTCACAGGAGCACATGACGCTATCACCTCTCCTTTCTTGATAGTCCTCGTCTTATCACTGATGTTTGCAATTCTGACTGGAATGGTCTTCTTCGAGAGGTCCACCACAGATGAAGCCACCAATACTCCTGCTTGTTTACTATTGTCTTCGGGATAATCTATATGGCCAAATCGATAATTAGTTTCATTTTTAATTACAGCTGGAACTAAAAATTCTGTTCTTGGATCTAGATTGATGTCTTCTTTGGCTATTACTGTTTGTTTACATTCAATTTCATTATTTAATCCAAAAAGACTTATTTCTTCAAATTTTGAGAGCATTTTGTTATTTTTGAAATCCAGCTTGAAGCCAATCTTCTTCAGAAAATCTAGCCCGATTAAGCAAGGATCTGTTATGTCAGCCACATATGCCGTATGGTAATATTTCGTTCCTCCAAAGTGTATGGTTAAATTGGCCTTTCGATATATGCCAATCTTGTCGCCCGTCACAGTTTGCAGGGTAAAGCATGGTGGAGTCCAGATGAGTTTACATTTCAATTTTCGAGCCAAATCTTCTCTTATTATTGTAACATTGGCTCCTGTATCGATAATCATACGGCACTGAATTCCGTTAATAAAGCCTATCACATATAATTCATTATCGCCGCCACTCATTTTCGATATTTGAAGGATCTTCAGGTGGGGCTTTTTATTCTCTGGTCTTGAATTCATCTCACGTTCGTGGACTTTGGGGCAGTTTCTTCGGAGATGTCCTGTATCACCGCATCCCCAGCACCTGAGATTCTGTCTTCTTGAACTTGTTCTTCCGTATTTTAAAGCTTCAATTTCTTGATTTATTTTCCTAATTTCTTTCAAGACGTCGTTCTCAGTGTCTGAGCTTTTGTTCACCGTTGCCCCTCGGACTGAATGACGATCTCTTCGGCTGGCTTGTGTAGCTGCTTCCAACTTTAAGGCATATAGTAGTGCAGCCTTTAAATCCTGTACATCTGCCATTCGTACCGCTCTCTGCACTTCTGGATCTTTTATTCCGTCTACAAAATATTGCAGTGACAGCATTTCCCGTACATTTGTTGGACAGTCAATGAATGCTAAATTTGCAAGCCGTTCAATTTCCGAGGCAAACTCTTGAAGGGTTTCACTCGATTTTTGATGGCGGCTCTTCATTTGTATTCTCGTATAATCCTTGAAGAATTTTTCGCCGAATCTCATTTCAAGTGCACAACTTAAAGTCTCAAAATTGAGTTGCGTCATATCGGGCAATGTTTGCAGCACGTCGGCGGCTTCTCCTCTTAAAGATGCTGCCAGTTGACAAGCTTTCACCTCGTCACTCCATTTGTTCGCTTCAGCTACAATGGTGAATTGGGTCTTGTAAACTTGCCAGGAACTCTTTCCATCGTATGTCGACAGCTTAATGTGCACGGGAGAAGCAGGCGGATTCCTAAATTCTTCATAATTACCACTAGACACTGAAAGTTTCTTCTCAAGATCTTGTACTTTTTTATTTAGCTTTTCATCTACTTCACCTAGTATTTTCTCTTCAACGTTACTGATTTTCTCTTCAACGTTACTGATTTTCTCTTCAACTTTACAAACTTCATTCTGAATTTTCTCTTCTACTTCCGCCATTTTCCGTTCCATTTTCTGTTCAACATTACTAACTTCATTCTGAATTTTCTCTTCTACTTCCTCTATTTTCTCTTCTACCGAGCCTATTCTTCTCTCTACCGACGAGAACTTTTCTTCTAAAGTTTTCTTCATTTCTTCTTGGCCTTTACAAATCTTTTCAGTCACATCTTCTTGGCATTTGTTCATCTTTTCCGCCAACTCTTCTTGGCCTTTATTAATTTTTTCCGCCAACTCTTCTTGGCCTTTATTCATTTTTTCCGCCAACTCTTCTTGGCCTTTCGCCAATTCTGCCTTTATTCCATTAATAGCTTCTAACAGTTCTTTCAGTTGACCATCCATTGTTCTTGTTTTCGCCATAAGACCCCGACTCCTGACACCAAATGTTGCAGCGTATATAGGGTTCTTTCGATCTTATGGTTAGACAACTTCAAACTCTTTTCTCTTAGAAAAGTAGAAAATAATTTATTTACAGATCTTCAGAACAACTGAGTCTTCGAAACTCACAAATATTACAAGATATTCCAAAATAACTGTTTAAATCTATCGAACAAGTACAAATATAGGTCGCAGAGACTCTTTATACAATGTCTCAACACTATATCACATTCAAAACAACGTAAATAAAACTCAATACATCAAGCAAACTTGCTTGGACAATCTCTAGTAGCTCACTCAATGACTGACTGGTAAATAATAACAACAACAGCTCGTATCGCTCTCCTTATATATAGTCTCGTAGCATGTGCTAGAAATTTCTAGAAAAACCTGGAAAACCACGGAACAACAACCAATGTATCAGTAGACCTAAGGGGGGTTACCATAAATAGGGAAGGGTTACCATCGCAACAATCGCCAAGTTTGTCGCCAACTTGGCGATATATAGCCAAATTTGGCGACCAAAATTAGTCGCCAAAAGGAAAGCCAACTTGGCGATATCTCAAATATTTCGCGATGCAGCCATAGACATTCACTGAAAATAATAGACAAGTTTGCTTGATAACAGAGACAATGTAACAAAAACTACTATTAGTAAAGAAATGGAGCTTAATAAGATTATTTACATTATTTTACAGTACAAACACTAACTATTTACAAAATTCGTAACAGTACTTAAAACTTAACCTTGTTGATTTTACTATAGTAAAAAAATAGAGATAATTGTGAATCAGAAATAATCACAAAACAAACAATTAAAACACAGAAATACATTTATTATAATAAATAAATTACATTTAATTATTATACATGGTTATATTAATAAATATAATTTTTTTCAAAATTTTTTTTGTAGAAATATGATACAATAATATAATGAACTGCTCCAATCGATTTGCTGTAGTTTGTTCCACGCACAGGATTTATCAACATTGAATACCTTAAAGAAAAAGTTAAATGCATTAAACTTAGCTATAATATAACGATACTTTGATAAAAAAAATTCAAATATATTTTCAATACAGAGTAATTTATAGAAAATTTTATAAAATCATCTAAAAGCTAAGATTAAAAAAAAAAAAAAAAAAAAAAAAAAAAAAAAAAAAAAGTTTTTCCGGCAATGCCGGGAGGAAGAGGTAGCTTTCATATACTTATATATTTATTTATTTATTTTAAGGTAAGTTACATTGTTCAAAAATACTAAGCTGAAATTAGTGGAAAAAATCTTATAAAATTAGTGATTTTATAAGATTGAATACTAGTTTTTGTCATGACTGAATATTAATAGAAATTTTTAGAAATTAGTCATCTTTTATTCAACCTGGTTTTATTTTAAGCGATTTAGAGAGTCACCAAATTCCACGATATCATAAAGTGTATGCCATTTTAAAGCAACATTGTGGATCGTTCAGATCAGACCGTTTCAAAATGTCAGCCATAAGCAAAATTCAAAGTGCTATAACTCAATCATTTTTTAAGGTATAGACAAAATAAAAAGTGTTCTGGAATCGTTGTTTTAAGTTCTAACACGTAAAAGAAAAATATTTTTCAACTTTTAATTGTTTCGCATTTAATTTTAAATTTAAAAATTTTTAAAAATTTAAAATGGCCACCATTTTGAAACAAAATGGTGGATGATGCTGGCCGACGAACTCGGTCGAGACATTTGTATGTACTATGTACATACCAAGTTTCATTGAAATCGGTACATAAATACGCGAGTTATCACGTGACAAAAATCAGATCGTTTCAAAATGTCAGACATAAGAAAAATTCAAAGTGCTATAACTCAATCATTTTGTAAGATATAGACAAAATAAAAAGTGTTCTGGAATCGTTGTTTTAAGTTCTAACGCGTAAAAGAAAAATATTTTTCAAATTTTGATTTTTTCGCATTTAATTTTAAATTTAAAAATTTTTAAAAATTTTAAAATGGCCACCATTTTGAAACAAAATGGCGGATGATGCTGGCCAACGAACTCGGTCGAGACATTTGTATGTACTATGTACATACCAAGTTTCATTGAAATCGGTTCATAAATACGCGTGTTATCACGTGACAAAAATCAGATCGTTTCAAAATGTCAGCCATAAAAAAAATTCAAAGTGCTATAACTCAATCATTTTTTAAGATATAGACAAAATAAAAAGTGTTCTGGGATCTTTGTTTTAAGTTCTAACACGTAAAAGAAAAATGTTTTTCAAATTTTGATTTTTTCGCATTTAATTTAAAATTTTAAAAATTTTAAAAATTTTAAAATGGCCACCATTTTGAAACAAAATGGCGGATGATGCTGGCCAACGAACTCGGTCGAGACATTTGTATGTACTATGTACATACCAAGTTTCATTGAAATCGGTTCATAAATACACGTGTTATCACGTGACAAAAATCAGATCGTTTCAAAATGTCAGCCATAAGAAAAATTCAAAGTGCTATAACTCAATCATTTTTTAAGATATAGACAAAATAAAAAGTGTTCTGGAATCTTTGTTTTAAGTTCTAACACGTAAAAGAAAAATATTTTTCAACTTTTAATTTTTTCGCATTTAATTTTAAATTTTAAATTTTTTAAAAATTTTTAAATGGCCGCCATTTTGAAACAAAATGGCGGATGATGCTGACCAACGAACTCGGTCGAGACATTTGTATGTACTATGTACATACCAAGTTTCATTCAAATCGGTTCATAAATACGTTAGTTATCGCATGACAAAAATCAGATATATATATATATATATATATATATATATGGTTATATATATATATATATATATATATATGTCAACATTTGAACGGAGGGTGGTTTTGGGGTCTGGGGGTCATGATCGGTGAAAATATACCAAAATTTTCCGGAAGTGCTTTCCTCCGGACGGCTGCAATAGGTAGCTTTTTACTTTTTGTAATGAAAGCTACCTAAAAGCCGACTACTGGGTGATTTTTGACATGTTTCAATTTATAATGGGTTTAAATTATGATGTCAAAATGCTCTTGTGAAAAAACCCAAAATACTTCACTGATTTGAAAAATTTCACCTTGATCCAGACAAAAGATGTACAATATGAGCTTTAACATGTCACTGTTTTACTTAAAAGGCAACTAAAATAATAGAAGAGATGTTACAAGTTGAAATTACAACACAAAATACTAAGAAGTTTTAAATAAAACATTTATTTTTAACTATAGTAACATACCATTATTTTCAACACAATCTAACTGATTGGTAAAGTAATCATACGAAATAGTAACATATTTCTTATTATTTTAGTCGCATTTTTAAGAAAGACTGAGTTAAGTTTATATTGTATATTTTCTGTTCACATTAAATGTCACACATAACAATATTACACATAATTTTTAAAATTTACTATTTAATGTACATCAATAATTAGTATATATACATAGTATATTATTTTTAAGTGTAACTTTTTAAAAGAGTAAAACTTTTATTTATTTATTTTATTTTATTTTATTTTTTTGGAGGGGGGGGGGGGGAGGGTAGAACTGTGCTTTTCTAAAAAGGACACACTAAGTTCACATGAACAGAACATTTTTTTCCCTCTTATTTAAAATCTTTTTAATTTCACTATTATTTTTAAAAGCTTAAGGGGTTTTTTTTGGGGGGAGGGGGGTAAGAAATTAAATTTAGAATAGTATTTAGAATATTATAGTTAGAAAAGTGCGGATATTTTTAATGTAGATATATAAATATCAACATTGCGTACCTTAAAGAAAACATTAAATGCACTAAACTTAGCTATAACATAACAATACTTTGATAAAATACATTGAGATAAATTTTCAGTACAAAAATAAAGTATATATATATATATATATATATAACAAGATAACATGCATCAATTTTACTGTAATCTAGATGATAAACATTCCATTAACATTGAAATCAGATTATTCATGTTATTATAATGTTGTGTTTTGTAATGCAAAACATTTACAAAACAAGAAGTAGTTAAAAAAAAAAAGTAAATCCTTCATAAAATATGCTTTGTTTGAACATATAAAAATATTTTTTATTATAAAACTGAATGAAATTGGCTCAGTCTTCTAAAAGAAAATTAACCTATGCCTCATACTGAAAATCTGCATAATACAAGGAATTAAATCATGAAACAATACCTGCATCCTGGGGTACAAATTTATTTAGCCCACATTTAGCTTCAAAGAGAATTTGTGGTTACTTGCCAGTGCTGATTATTTTGATATATTTTATGAAAGTTAAGAATCCCCTAACTTTAGTGTCATAGGAAGGAGCCTAAATGGTGAAATGGTATCATTAGATGCAATAGTTTTTTGTCTGAGCCTCCTTTAAAACTTTCTCATCTATTAATGATTTTGCTATCAAGTCCATCTAGCTGACTATCAATTAACCCTTTCAGGGACAAGACATTTCTGCTCCAAAACTGTTTACACAACCAATTCACACAAATCACAAACAAATTTATCTGATAATAATAAAAGATTCCTTATCACATTTGTTATGAGATCAAAATTGTACTAAAAAATTACTGGTGCTACTTGGCATTTTGGGCAGCAAAATTAATTGTTTGCAGACTACAAACAGCGCCCATGAAAGATTTACAAAACAGACCATTTTCTAATGCTTCATACACTCAGACTCATAAATCATTGGCTATAAATAAATGTGCTAAACAGGTATGTGCCACAGCATGTTGAGGGGTAAAATTAATCCGAACTATTTAATTGCACAAAATGATTTTCATCTGATTGATAATTCGAAAATATTTTTTTTTCAATATATTTTTTATAATTATTAAAATATTATAATTTTAAATAAAATATTACATAAAATCATTGGCTTACTTAATGTTTACATATTGTTATTAAAATTTGTTTAGTGTGTTAGTTTTTCATGCTTGTCATATCAAAACCCCACCCTGGCAGATTACTTAAACCACAACCCTTAGCTCATTGCATTCCATTGGATAGTACATTCTTGCGAAAAAGAACTCCATAGAATCAAATTGGATAAAATATGTAAGTTTTTAAATTAAATTTATGAAAAATACAAACTTTTTTGGCAATTGTTTCACATAATTAGTATGTTTTAGAAATTTTACATTGAATAATAAAATAATTGTTGCATATTATTATGTTAGTGTTAACTCTAAGTTGTTTTAACAGGCTACAGAACTGACATTCCTTTTTATTTCTTTTATGCCCCTGACGGCTCTTTTAAAAGGTCTATAAGTTGTATGTATGTGATCACCATGTTCTATTGAGTTTTGTCAGACCTTCAAAGTTGAAGGCATTCCAACCATGTGTAAATCTGTTTAGGGATAGTTACTGGTCCACATTTTGTTGCAAATAGATGTCAATGTGTGCTTGCTCTCAACATAACTGGTTTCAAAATCCAAGTACTTGGGAATAAAAACAGCAATTAAATAAATTTTGATTGAAATGTTGAGAAATCTCAAATGAAAATCAAATTTTGAATTGCTTAAAAGGCGCAAATGCCAACTTAGTTAAAAAATTTCCATGCTGGGAATCAAACCCGGGCCATCAGTATAACGCACTGACGTTCTACTGACTAAACCACATGGAACGACACCCAACAAGGAACTTTTCGCTATTACATGTTGGCAAGGCTACAAACGCAGCACAAGATGGAATACAATCCATCAACCACCGATCTGGGGCAGTCACGAAACTCAAATTAATCCAGCATCAATTGAAACAATCGATGTTTGATCGTTGAATCATCGATATTCATTCGATGCTGGATTCATTTGAGTTTCGTGATTGCCCCAGATCGGTGGTTCGTGGATTGTATTCCATCTTGTGCTGCATTTGTAGCCTTGCCAACAAGTAATAGCAATGAGTTCCTTGCTGGGTGTCGTTCCATGTGGTTTAGTCAGTAGAACGTCAGTGAACTATACTGATGGCCCGGGTTCGATTCCCAGCATGAAACCTTTTTCACTAAGTTGGCATTTGCACCTTTTAAATAATTCAAAATTTGATTTTCATTTGAAATGTTATATTCAAGGTGAACTTTCTCTCTGAAAAAATTTCCACGCATTAATGTTGAGAAATTATCAATCATTTATCATCATTGTTTAATCAAGAGTATTTTATTAATCATATAGGGATTTTTATTTTAACCTTTTATAATGTGAGATAGTTTTTATTCCATTTAAATTTAATCAAAATTTATACCAGAATTTTTTAACAAATCATACTTTTATAACATCGGTGAACAAAGCTGTAAAATTGCTTTTTTTATTATTGAAAAATATTATTTAAAAATTCTGGTGTGAATTTAACATTACAAAGCACAATTTTCTAGATCTCAAAAAGTTAATAAACTTTTGGAAGATAACCAGTAGAACTCCATTTTAATTTGGATCCACCACATTTATATTATTAATATTTAAAAAAAAAATATAGATATTTTCCACTTTCATTCATGCACACACATTTGTATGCATAGATACGACAGAAAACATTTTTTAGTTGCCAATAAAAGACATCTGCTTTATTTAATCATACACAAAAAATTGTGAATAAATTTAATTTATAAATTTAGATGGTTTATTTATAACAATCAATAGAAAGAAATCATATCTTAGTATGTTAACAAAAAGTCAAATTTTAAATTATTAATATGCTTTGAAAAAAAAATGAATATCAATTAGTAAACAAATGATTGATTAAATAATTATCTAGTTAAAAGGATGGACTTATGCCTGCTTTCTTATGTCCAGTGTTCTCGCTGTCGCTCACCAATGCGCCAAATTGCGACTAAATTCTTCATTTGGCAAGTAAACAAGCCACTAGATTCGCCAAATTGTTAGTGCTCAATTTTTTCTTTTTCTTTTTTTCTTTTTTGTTTTCATACATATGCATATATATATATATATATATACATATGCATATATATATATATATATATATATATATATATATATATATATATATATATATATATATATATATATATATATATATATATATATATGTATATATATTTTATATTTGTAGCACATAGTTGAAATTAGATTAATAACAATCACTGTCACAGTTATAAAAACTTAGATTATTTTAGAACATATTGAAAACTAGTCGTTGGGGGCCACCGTAATACTTACCCATCATGGATATGTATATGAAAATAAAACATGTGGAAACTATTTATACAATGCATTGCAATTCATAAATAAAATTTAAATATTGTTAATATACATAGTAATGATATATTAAAGAACTGCTGATGTACCAATTTCGACAAATTATATAAAACGCCAAACTACTCAAGTAGTACCGAAGGGCGTAAAAGAAACATCCTTATAACTCCAAAAATAATAATTCTATTAACTAACAATTAACTGTGTCGGATTAAGCGTCTCATTTCCAATTAAAATATACCTCTGAATTGAAATTTGAATGAAATACAGGGTCATGAAAAATCGAAGAATGTGGAAAACAGGATTACAAATATCTCGGCAACTAATAATCCGATCGAATTCGTTCTATATGCAAAATGTGTGTTATTTTATTGCCTTTTACGTCCGTCCCTTAGAACAAAAAAAATTCGAAAATTTTTGTATACCTTTCATCAGAACGAATTTTGAGAGTCCGAAAAAAATAGTTCCGTATAATCGAGGTTGCTGATAATAAATAGGGTTCGTCCCATTCTTACATACTAACTACATACAAAATTTCAAGTCTCTATCTCAATTTGTTCGGGAGATAGAGCGTTTACAGACAGACAGACAGACAGACGGCAATTTTTTTTTTCTAAAAATATGTTTTTCGGAATCTCCACTATCTAAAACGTGTAAATCCGTCAAAAAAAATTTTTCGATTTTCAAAACGATTGCAAGACTTACCCTATACTACGTATGATGGGTAAGTAAAAAGGGTGTACATTAAAGGATTAAAGATAATTTTTTTGAGCTACACAGTGAATCTATTTTGCTAATACTTTTTTCATTTGGCGAATGTATTTTATTTTTAATTCGCCAAATTACTAATGTTGGTCAAATGTCAGCTAGAACATTGTTTATGTCCTCTATTCCCAAAATGTGCAAGATATTTATGATCAAACACAATTTTCTTAACAGATCTTGAACTAAATTCTATATAAAACAATTTCTTCAAACTATGGATTTAAATCAAATGAAAAAAAAATAACTCATTAAAATAATAATTTAAACTAGCTAATAATAATTTAAACTAGCAAATCATGTAATTAAATAGAAATACAATGTATCTTTTGCAATGTATCTTTGGCAAAATTTCAAATATATAACTATGAGAATTGAAAGCATTATACCAGATTTCTTGTTATGAAAACATCAGAACGGCAGACATCAGAAATATAAAAAAACAGGACATCAAAAAACTTCAATTAAACCCTGAAAAGAAACAGATGAACAATTAAAAGCAAGTACATGAACAGCCTGATAAGGGGCTGGTGTATATAATATATGTTATCACTTTAAGGAAGAGGGGGGGGGCAATCTGGCACAAGATGTCTTAACCGTTTTAGTGCTAAGCAATTTTTGCAAGAATGCACGAAAATTGCGGTACATATTTTGATTTCTTTAAAGGAAAAAATAATGTTGTCATATAAAACACTGTTATTTAGACAAATATCAATCAATTTTAATAATTCTTTTTGTATTATAAAGAACTCGCAGCGCAAAAGCGCTGCGCCGCGGTTTTCGAGATAAACTATCGCAGCGCTTTTGCGCCGCGTAGCAGTCAAACGGTTAAAGTATCTTTAGAAAGAATGGTAATTTGTCTTTTTATATCATTATCATGCTTGATCCAAACCAAAAATTTCTCTTTTTATTTGTGACTAGTTATTTACTTCAAAATTTCAACATAGTTTGTAATCTGTTTTTATCAAAATACAAAGTAATTAAAACTTTTAAATGACTATAAAATTATCTAATTCAGAAATGTGGAATACTTCCAACATTTGGCATTCCTATTTTTATGTCATATAGTTATGCATCAGGGTTGCTAATCATACAGGGATGAAATTCCCTGATTTTTCTATATGCATTTCACGAAAATACTAATCTAGCAGAGTAGTGCTTAGTGGAGATGATGTGGGTAAAACAAATATTGCATCACTCTACACTCAAATTTCTTAAATACTGATGACAAGTAAAAAATTTTCTTATATTCTCCCCCCCCCCCCCCCCCCCCAACACAGGCATACTAAAATTCAAAAAATGCTCTGAAAACTATAAATGGAATTACTTTAATAATTTATAATCATTATAAGCTTCCAACAAACTATTAAAACTTCCTATACAATACTGAGCTACCATTTACTTCAACTGTATCAGAAAATCACTAATACCCAGATAAACTGTATTTCCAACAGGAGGCAAAGCAAGAAAAGAAGCAGAAGCAGATACTTCAGCGAGGAGATGCAGTCTTGTGAAAGTTGTTTATTGTAACTCGAAAATAGAAAACAATGTTGGGAAATGTTTTAAAATCTGTAATACTAAATTTTAAAAATTTTAAGCTATCTGCTATAGTGAGAGTGGGGGATAACAGAGGGTGCAGGTAGAATATTTTTCATTGAATTTGCCAAACTACAGAAGATGTTCATCTCTGGTATTCCAATCCAAAGGCGATAATTTTATGGCTATCACATCGAAATTTTATCAATTTTTTTGACTTTGTAAGAATTATTGAAATTTCCTGACTTTTTTCTTACTTATATGGCCAGTTTCTTCCAGGTTCTCCAAGTAATATAGCAGTCCTGATGCATGTATAATCCACTGTTTCAGAAACTATTTCTGAAGTACATTTGAAATGATACTTGTTGTCTTTACCAGTAAAGAAAAGTGAAAATAAAAATGTTATCCACCTGTTTTGTTCACAAAAATCCTACCTACTGCCCCCCCCCCTTTGTGGGGTAGGTGTAAGAAGGTTGTTATTGTTAAATGCATTATGTAACAAAAGGCAAAAGCACAATTAAATAGTTTAAAATAGAATATATTTCTTTTAAATGGTATACGATATAAAATTATTCATACATAATTATATTTTACTCGCTTCTTTTCATTTGAATCAATGAAGTATACAAATAATAAATGCATAATTATATCTGTATATCACATTGAACAAATGAAAAAACACCAGCAAAAATAAAAGTAATTTTAGACATTGATAATGATATCATTAAGGAAGGAGGGAGGGGAGTTGACAGGATGATTACATGATATCTGAGGTCATTCAAGAATTACATAAGCAGTAAAGGGAAGAGGGGGTCCAGTGTCAGCTTATTTTTGCAGATAAGTGAGGGGGGGGACAGGAGAATTCTTATATAAGCACTAGGCATCGAAGAAACTATAAGTTAATAAAAATCAAAAGATCATTACTTGAATGACTGTTCTGCAGATGTTGAATAACTTGAGAAAAAAGATATGGAGCATAAATAAGAATTGAAAATGAACATTCTAGCTTGTCACTACATTGAAAACTTAATAATAGACAATGCAGAAACATTGATTCAAAATCAAGACAACCAGAATAGAAATGCAAATGCTGAACACATATTGCTATGATTCTGGTTTAAATGTTTAGGTATGTGCCTAAATAAATTAAAAACTGTTTTATTTCTTAATTTTTTTTTCTTTTTCGTTTAAAGATTATAAATAATAATGCATTAAAAACTATTTGGTATTCTATGAGCTGTTTAATTTAATAAGTGACAACATATTAAACTGATTTCGTTATTGTTCGATACCACAACCCCTATATATATATATATCTATTTATATAAATATGCTGGATTAATAACATAAATTTATAGCTAACTTTGTACGACAAACAATTTGATGTTAATATGTCATAAAATCTTACATTAAGCAATTGGGAGGGGTCTATCGCTTGCTTATTTTTTTCATACAAGAGACAGAGGGGGAAGGAGTAACTCTTAAAATTAGTAATAAAATGTGTAATTAGTAGCCATTGTTCTCTTTAATTTTACAAAGCAATAAAAATGGAAAAACAAGGGTAGGGTTAAAGATCAATGTAAATCAGAAAAAAGGACTAGGTTCATTTTATAAATTAGCTGACATACTTGCAATTCTGACTATAAATTACTAGCAACTCCACCAATGTGTTATTCTAGTATTAATGTCTTCATTATTGAGAAATTGGGTTAAGCCAATTTTTCAAAATGAATCAGAATTAAAATTTCAATTTTCCATTTTAATAAATAGATTTATTAAACTTAAATTCAGTTAAGCATCATTAAAACTACTTAGAAAACACTTAAAAATGTGTAGCTTATAATTAAAATGTTTCATGGTATAAAAGCCAATAATGGTAAAAAAAAAAAAAAAAAAAAAAAAAAAAAAAAAAAAAAAAAAGCTGGTTAAAACCAATGAAAGCCACCAGCCTGGCTTTTTAATTTTAGCCAGCTTTTTTGCAACCTTGATTTAAAATCAAAATGTGAAGTTAAATAAGAGAGTATTCAAAGATCGGTGCTAGCATTTTAATAATAACATTTTTTTCTTTGCATTATCTGATGAATCTAATGACCAAAAAGGTTGACTTCAAATTGTCATTCAAAAAACAAACCCAAGAAGAATTTTTAAAGTTATCATTGGAATAACCACAGAAAAGAATATTATATTTATCAAACTGCATCCAAATGTTCATTATTAGTTATCAAAAGATTGTTTAAAAATATTTTCAGAGTGTAGAGTAGAGTAGTTTATTTTTTGAACATAAATCTGTTTGCTTATACAGTTTAAATTAAAATATGATTTTTGTTTTTCAATTTTCTATGTAAATTCACTAAAATTATTTAATTTGAATTATTTTAAATGAAGTTATACTAATTACAATCCAACATTGTCTATTTTTATCAATAAATATGCATGTATATGTAATAAGAAAGGATATTTAAAAAAAAAATCTGGTTTAAAAAAACAAAGTTAAAAAAAAACAGGTTTTTTGCCAACTTTGAATAAAAACAAACTTGATATTTTCTGCTTGTTTAATAAACAGTACAGGGTAGATGTAGATCAAAAGATTGTTTATAAAGATTTTCATAGTGTTAATATTTTACTGTGTAGAACATATTATTCTTCGAGCACAAGACTGCTTAAATTAAAATACGATTTTTTTTTCAATTTTCTATATTAATTCACTGTAATTATTTAATCTAAATTAGTTTTAAATGAAGTTACACAACTTATAATCCAATAGTGTACATTTTTATCAATAAATATGATTGCACTTGTAATTAGTAAAACAAAACGGAGGGGGGGGGGATCTGGTTTAAACAAAAAAAGAAATTGGTTTCTTGCCAACCCTGCTGTAGATAAATAGTTTAAAATACTAGGGCAATATCAGGCAATAACTGCTATCAAATTAATGAAACGGTAAAAGGTAAAAAAAAAAAAGTAAATAATAATAAATTTTGGAATATTAGTGTACAGTTTCATCTCACTATTTTTAAGAATTAAACTTTCACAGATTACTTGATAATTTAAAATAATAAATATTACAAATCTTAAAGAAATGTATTGTGAAAGGAATATTTTCAGCACTTAATAAAATATTTAAAAAAAAATGTAGAAATGATGTTTGAGGCCACAAATCTGCAGATTTAATAATCATTCATGTTTGCATCAATTATTATAATTATCAGAAGATAAACATTTTAATAATTTTAGATGGATAGTTTTACAAAATGTAAGGCAACTTCACTATCAAATTATTGAGACAATGGGGTACCTAAAGGGTAATAATAATTTTTGGAATATTATCGTCTCACTTTTTTATCAATTAATCTTCCATAGAAAATTTTATACACCATTCATAATAGTTAATATTACATATGTAAAATAAATTATACTGCAAGTTGAGTATTTTAAATACCAAATAAAATAATCTATACATATAATAAAACAGTAGGACCCGGTGTGTCTGTACATTGAAGATAATTGACAAAAATGGAGTCAGGGCGATAAAAGAAAACCAATGAAACACAAAAAAATTTTTTTTGAATTTTTTGTCTGTCTGTCTGTCTGTCTGTCTGTCTGTCTGTTTGTTCGAGGTTATCTTCGTAACTACTGAATGGATTTTTATGCGGTTTTCACTAATGAAGAATGCACACTCCCGGGCAGTGTATAGGCTTTGTTTCATCAAAATCGGACAACAGACAAAAAAGTAACAAAAAGAAACAAAAGAAACTATTAGGTGCGCTGCTCACGTTTTTTAGTACATAACGTTTTTTAGTACATATAAAATCCAATAGATGTCACTGTGCGATTTTAAAACGCGCTATCGTTATGTTTTCGCCAGTCTACTTAAGTATGAGAAAGTTTCAAGCTGGCTGTCGTTCCATGTGGTTTAGTCGGTAGAACGTCAGTGCGCCATACTGATGGCCCGGGTTCGATTCCCAGCATGGAATTTTTTTTCACTATGTTGGCATTAACGCCTATAAGCAATTAAAAGAATTTGAAATATTGTATTCAAGGCGAATTTTCTCTCTGGGAAAATTTCCTTGCATTAATATGTCAGTGTAATTTTTTTTTCGATTTAATTTTTTTTTTCGAAACTTTGTTTTTCTTAAAAAATTACAGTAAATATTTGATATTTCCCAACGTTTTTTGAATGATCGACTTGCTTTTTTTTTTTTTTAATGTATGTCTGAACCTTATCTAACTACTTCTTCAAGATTTCTTTAGATAAACCGACCAGCGTAGCGGGCGAAGGCCGCTAGTTTCAAAATAAAACACAGAACTGATGTTCGAGACCACTGAATCTGCAGATTTAATTGTTTTATGATTACTTCATAACTTTTTTTTTTTTTTTTTTTGAGGTGGAGGTGAATAGGGAAATATTTAAAATACAAAATAGACTATAAATAGTTTGTGTAACTTAATTGTTTTTATTTAAATGGGGAAGGATTACACCTTATGAGCCTCTCTTACACTGTGCCCTGAAAGAATATTTTCTGCTTCCCAACTGGTTTGATTGTCATATTATAAAATATGCAAGACAGAGTTATATACATTAAAAACAAATAAATAAAATATTGAAATTTTACTATACACATAAGATAATTTACAATCAGCTATTGATACAAGTTTTGGGATTATTACACTTTGGTAAATGTAATTTAAAAATTAAATTTGATCATTTAAGATTTCTGTTAAGTCAAAATATTTTTTGCTCTATAAACATTAAAATAAAACTGAATTTTTAGCAATGTCTACACGAGGTGTCCATAACTGGAAAATAGCTAATTAAGCATACCAGTAATGGACAATCCCCCCCCCCCCGCTTTTCACATCCTAAAAATAAATGAAAATTTGTAAATTGCTATTGGTGAATAAAATTCAAACATTTCTATTGTTACTCAAGCAAAAACATGTTTAAATTTTGAAAGAAAATAAATATACAAATTTATTAAATAAAGTCAGTCCTTAGAATTTTCTTTAAGATTTTCACTAATAAACAGTGGAGCTTTGAAACATTTTCTGCTTTCTGACTGATTTGACTAAAAGTTTCAACAATAACCCAAATATATAAAACATGCAAGAGTGAGTTATAAAAAGAATAATTAAAGCTAAATATTTAATAGTTACTTTTTTTTATGTTCCAAAAAGCATCAAGAACTGCCCATTACTGGCAGCTGGCACATTGACCATGTATAATTTTTTATTATGCTCTTGTGCTAAGCATGCTTTAGTTTCTAATTTAAATTAAGTGTGCAAACATTTATAATAATCCTAAGTTAACAATTTAAAAAAATCAGATATAAATAATACACATTGAATATTCTAAAAAATCAGATGTTTTTTAATAAAGAGTAGATGTACCAGTAATGGAGACACTTAAGGAATTTATTTTCAAACAGCTATAATTATTTCTTTTTTCAGATATTAAATTAATCAATCAACAATATTTAACAATTTCTATAGCTTCATTTCCCAATATATGAATCAAAATTTAATTTTAAATAACAGATAGAGTAAACGTGCCAGTTGTGGACACCTTTAAGAAATTTCATTAAAAAAATATATTTTTTATATTCCAGTATTATTATTATATTCTAGTTTTTTTTTTTTTTTTCATTTTATATTAATCATTCAACAATATTTAACCAATTCCATAGTTACATTTCCCAATATGACATATTTTATAGCCTGTAGTTATAGAAAAACAAATTCTATAAAAATTTATTATCAGAAATTCTCGCTTGTAGAGAGTAAAATAATGAATTTCCCCACCCATGATTATGGCAAAACACATCGCAGATTTTTAAGCCATAAGGATGATATTCCAGAAATTTTCACAGAATTGTAAACGATATATAGAACAATATACGAGGCAATCTAAATTAGATTTTAGCATTTAATAATATAAAAATAAATCGCGTAAAATACATATAAAAGCATAAATGAACTTACTTTCACGCAGATCAAACATACCGAGAACGCAATTCATCCTTGCCCGCCAAAGCCAAACAAACACTGATATGTTGCCATTCGTGAATCTAGATATCTAGATTAAGAGAAACGGATAGTTTTAGCGAACAAGGTATAAATCCATCTCGTTGGTTTTAGCGCTGTTCCCGAGACGAGATTGACCAATCACAAGTCTGCATGGGTTGTAATTTTATGCTTCTTTCACCGTATTCAAGTGGAACTGCTAAAAGAGGATTTTTTTACTGCTGGTCGTTTGATATCTTTGTAGATTAACGGTGCTTCTTCAATTTTCTAGAGAAATGGTAAAGTGAAAGTCAAATATGCATTCAACGCATCATTATTTTACAAAAATTTTTAACAGTGTAGTGGTATAAATTTTTGGCTTATGCACCACTTCGCTTCCGGCAGACATGGATTTTTATATTTCCCTATGACTACTTTTCCACAAAATAAAGGATTTTTTGTGCTCGATGACTTAGGTTTTTGCGCGGTCGGATCTTGGACTATTATGACACTATTTGACGCAGTTATTCAGATTTTTTTTTAAATTACAATCTCAAAAACTTGTGCACAGATTTTCATCAAATTTCAAATTCAGTTATAAGTTGACTCATGTTGTTTTTGATAACATATTTAAATTTATACCACCTAATCGGTAGTGCTGCTATATTGCATTTTTTAGGAAATATTAAAATGCATAATATAGCAGAGAGTTTTAGGATTGCCACATCTGACTAGTTTGTTTATGGAATAAAATAAACTATAAATTTCCTTTATGAACAATTTTTTAATAATATAAAGTCCTTTCAGTGGTTTTGCAGAAGCATTAAAATGAGTTTAAAAGCACTATATGTTTAAATATGTTTAAAAGCATAATATGTCAATAATATATAAAGCACAATATGTTAATATGTGAATATGTTTAAAAGCACCCTTCTAAATGAACTAGTTTATTGAAAATATATTGATTATCCTTCACGACCGAAAATTTCAATGATGTAGAAAAATTTTCCTTTTTATATATAAAACCAACTTATCAAACATAGATCAAAACGTTGAAGGAAATTTATTCGTGAAAACTTTTCCCTTTCAATTATGCAAATGGCTTGCCAATATACATTTACTACATCATCTATGACAGAAATTAAGGGACTTCAACTCGTCAGTGATAGAAAATGTTTAAAAGTTTGTGAAAAAGTATGAAACATATTTCCATAATTTATAATGAAGCATTTACTTTAATCATGTAAATTAACTTCTATTTAATAGAAATTCCTTATTAATGAGAAAAGATATCTTAACTCATAGATAAATATCTTAACTCATAAACGCGCATAAATTCACTTTAAAATAGCATAAAAAGTGATATTTTATATTTTAGGAATAACTTTTTTAAAGTTTAAAGTAAAAAATCTCGAATAATTATTAATAAAATTTTAATAAAAAAAACTCATTTAAAATTATAACGGGAAAGAAAATCTGAATTTATTTTCGATATTTAGTTTACTAACATAAGACTACTATTATGCTATCCAAATTTAAAACAGACGACAATACTTACATATTTTACATATATAAATGTATAAATTTAAACTTTTCATTTACATGTATGTTAATCCATATTTTTAATTATTCATTTTAAAACTGGTTGGATATGACAGCCCAAAAACTTTCTTCTGTCTCATACGTACTTTCTAATTTTTCAAAATTTAGTTAGCCATGTTAATACTTAAATATTATGAATTCAATACTATACAAGTTTCTGCTTATGGCGGAATCTAATGTCGTCGGTACTTGGGAGTTAGTGGAGTTGCTTACTTCGCTATGAAACTCGAATAAACGTGTTTAAAAGTAATTTCCTCTATGTTCGTAAAACTGTTAAAAATCTTGTCCTAGTTTAAACCAAATTTTGGTGCTCAATAGCTACCATTTTAAGATGGTGAATTCTCGAACCAATATTTCGAGCTCCTTTTCAAAAATAGTTCCAATAGCTTCAGCAAGGTATAAATAGGAAACTTCAAATGTTAATTATGAATTGGACAATTGCACCTAAAAATGTACTAAAATAAATCCAGATTACTAAATGTAATCTTATAAAAATTGTAGAAGCTAAAATTATAATTCTCTATCTCAATAAAATTATAGTTCCCTATCTCAATCCATTACGATTATTAAGTTGGGGTCATGAGCTTGTAACTACCATTTATCATATTCCATTCATAAAATCTGGAATATTATGCTATAATTAATTTTAAAGCAGATTTACGCACTCTCAACTCAGATATTCTCTTGGACGTACGTGTTTATATTTTGAAACTTTAAATTGCATTTAATATCTTTCTATTGCATCTTGACGACGTTCGCAGAAGCGAACGAAACGTTGATAATTTTTAAGTATTTTTTAAATATATTTTTTTTATAAGTGCACCATTTAGAAATCTATATTTATTTTAGAGCATATTTTTAGTACTTTAAATGTTGATTTGAAATTTCAGCAACTTATGGTGGCGGCTACTGAGCATCAAAATTTGGTTCAAACTAGAGCAAATCTTTTAACAGTGTATTTATATTTGAAAATGCAACAATGTTTTGTTAAAAATTCGAAAAAATTACTAAACCGCCTAAATAGTGGCTACAATTTGAAAGTAATTTTTTGCAAGTGATATGAAGGATATATATTATTTTAAGTAAAAGGATAATTGACAAGAAATATTTTATTTAAAAAATATTTTCGTAAGTTAATATCAAAGTACATGTTCTTGTTGCTCAAAAAAAATTTAAAAGAGGACGATAAAAATTTAAAAGAATTTCAATGACAGTGTATATTTCTGGCTAAATATTGCTGTATTTTGTTTTGAATTCCTGAACTATGTATAGTTTCATTGTCATAATTTTCGTTAATGATTTAAAGATCTGAATTATTCTTGTAACATGTTTTTAAAAGTTTGCAGGTACGAAATATTTTTCTTCAAATTTTAATTATAACCTTCTTTAAAACAATAAGCGTAGCAATGCTTAAAAAAGTTAAAGATAAAAAATATCATAAGTGCTAAATTACATTTACTAAATAATGTTGAAATTCCTGATACAAGAAACATATGCTAAGCCATTACATTTTTGTTTGATTCATTAAATTTATTAATTTTCACTGCAGTTCCTCATTCATATAATTCACCCAGATTCTATAAAAATATTTAATTTATACACTTTTGATAATTTAAACATCATGTTTATCCTAAAGACGACTACAGAAGCAGATCGAAACGTCGACATTATGATTTATCAGTATTTTTATTTTCACAAGTCCATATAAATTTTCTTCTTTATGATTACAATGAGCAAGTTTATGTGTTTTTAACTTATACATCTTATGTACAATTTTTATGATGCAATTCCACTTCTCACGATAATATTTTATAAAATATAAGCGTTTTACGTCTAACGTAATGTTATTATACTTAAAATTCATATCTCGAAATCAATTAAAATCATGTGACTATTTTAATTATGTTTCACCACTTGTTACACAAGCTTCTAAGCTTACTATACATCTTAAGTTAGAGTATTGGGTAATGCATTTGTTTAAGTTGTAAAAATAGGTTCTAATATCCATTTCAATTAAAATCACATTACAAATTATCTAAAAAAAATTTTCAATTTTTCATTGTTTACAGCCTAAAATCTTGTAATAGTTTAATTTAAACTCTGAATATAGCATTAAATTAGAAACTCACATTCAAATATCTTCGTATATTGTATAAAACATTTGCAAGGACAGTTAAATAAGGTCTAGGATTCAGTTCTAAGATACGTTCATTAAAGTAACATTTACAAAACGTTTTTTCCCGGTGATTATTATTTGTTTTGACTGCATGTTTTAAGGGGTCACTTTTCTTTCAATTTTGTCAAAAATTCGTTTTTTATTTATAATATTTCATGAAAACCTGTTTGATTTTTAATATTTTGACTTTTCAGTTTGGCTCTTATACTGCAAAAAGAAATCCGTTAAATTTACGGCAAAAACTGCTGGCAGCAATGTTACCTACAGTTTTGCCGTAAAATTGCAGTAAAATTAGATGTAATTATTCTATTACATGTACTTTTACTGCAATTTTTTATGGCAAAAATTGCTTCGCCGTAAAATTAACCGATTTTTTTCAGTGTACGTTAGTTATATTGCCACATATTTTTGATTTTCTTTATGCATCGCAGTCGCCAATGCAAATTTAAGGTGTTAAATAGCATTTTCTCTATGTTTATATTTATTCACTTTCATGTTTTAAAAGTACCAAGACTCTTTTTGTATTTGAGATAGAGATTTAAACTTTTTTGTATACATTCTTTATTAAATATGTAATAAATCTCCGCATTCAACTAACCTTCAAGCATTTTGCTACTTTTACAAAATAAAAATATGTTAAAAATAGTTAGATTTAATTGCTTTACTCTATGTATATCAGCGAAATTATAAATATTAAATGTAATATTAGATATACCTAAAAATCAATCAGCGGCAATTGTAATACATGCATGAAAATCTAAAAAATGTCAAATCTGAAAATTTTAGCCAAGAAATAGGAAATTAAAAAAATTCAAATTTTTATTGACTTAAAAAAAATTAATTAATCATGCAGTAATTTTTTAGGGTTTCGTTCATTTGGCGAAACCCTGTTAGTCTCTGTCCGCTGTCTGTGTGTCACCGAGTCCGTACACAAAAACTATATAAGTCAGAGTTTCCAAATTTTGTGTACGGAATACCTCTTGTTACACAACAAAGCATAAAATTTTGGAAAACACTATTAAGATGGTCTGGGGTAATAACGTCAGGCGGGGTAATAACGCCAAGTGCTAATATTATGCATAATTCTGAAATAATCTGGTAAATGACACCCATGTGCTCTGCGCAGAAGGGTTTTGAGTCCTATAAATCGCAAAAAACAGCTTCAAGTTAATTTGTTTCATTTTTAGGTCTTATTGTTTTTACAAGCAACTAAAATTAACGCTTGATCTAAAATTTGCGAGATACGTTTTGTGATGTGAAGACAATTTTTTTTATCCGGAAATACTTTGTTAATTACATAAATTTGTAGTACATTTCATGGACTTTCAAAATGTTGTTGAAGATTTTGGATGTCTTCTCGAGATAATTCGTAATTTAAAATGCACAGCGCAATAACTATAAAGGGGTAATAACGCCAATCCTTGGCATTAATAACCCGGTTGATTCCCTACATTGGCCGACCTACATCCTAAATACTGATTCAAATAAACACAGTTAAAACTGTGCAATGTTTCTAATAATTTTATTTAGGCGGTCATTTTTAAGCAAAAAGAAGCTCACGGTCTAATATTCTCTTGCCTCATTCTCCCCCCCCCCCACACACACACACAACACCACACCTTTATTTTTCTTATACTTTCACAAAAAATTGAACATTTTCAATAGCTTAGAATGCAATTTGTCAATTTCTAAGTTTGTAGAGTTTGCATTTTTAGAATTGGGCAATCTACATGCATTAATTCCATCTTATATCATAGTTTTGTTTGCATGGCGTTATTACCCATATAGGTGGGTAATAACGCCAAATAGTATTGGTCAAGAAATCACGCCATTACATTTTATGAATACATATCTGTTAAATTATTTTTTTTATATAGATAGTCACTGAGTTGCTGTATGAAATCATACATTTGTTTGAAAAATACAATCTAAAACTGAACCGTGAAAATTGGTAGAACCTTAACGTGGCGTGAAGGGTACCTTATTTAAATTAAATTATTTTTTTTTAAATATCATTAGTCCATTTTTTTATTTTTTTTCCTTATAATTGTTACAGTCAAGTGTCAATAGTGACATAAACAATAGTTTTAGTGAAAACCGCAAACTAATCGACCTATTTTTCCGTTTTTTATAATCATTTGAAATTTTGGACCTTAAGCCTTAATGGTGCCTATCTCCTGCGGAAGACGTTTGGGACCCTTAATTTCCTATTTAATATTGTTTGTCTAGATGTGTACTATCACCCCTTAAAGTTTGTACCATGAATTTAGAAACACCCTGTATACATGCAATTTAATGTATATATATGTATATAATATATTAAACTCGCTCATTGTTTATGTTTAAATTCATTTATACGGATTCTAAAAATCCAAAAGGTTTCAGTTGCATTAAAATCGTTTGCTTTTGGCGGAGAAATGTGCTCCTCGCCAAATCGTGTGACACTTTCGTCTTTTCACACCAAATATTCGAAACTATTTTATTTTTTTACAGTTTTCTAATGTAATTCCGCCGCTAATTTTCACTGATCCTTTATTACTTACATGAGTAGTTTAATTAGTATTTTTTTCAAAAAAAATCTGAGTATGCCCAGTATGGAGACCTTACTTGTCAGAATATTATGAACATTTCTATGAGATATTTGTGACGTATGTTTATCATAGCAAACCTTTTTTTTTCTTTTTGTAAACACATAGAACTGTTCGAGCACTGCATTCTAAGTTTAAATTAAGTTTTATCTTTGTTAACGTTTGTTTTTCGGAGCAAGCTCGCCATATTATCATTCTTTTCTCTCGCACAGTAACAGAAATTGGTGTCTTTGAAGTCCACATTTACTGAGATTTTTAAAATAATTGTAGATAACCGTTCAGATTGCGAACGTATAGGTCTGGTAAAAATGTAATCTTGTTGCGGGATTTTTCAAAAAGTACTTATCGTTTATTCATCAGGTTGTCTAAATAAAGTAAAAACATGCACAGATACAAAACTGTTACAAGTAACTGTTATTTTTTAAAGAAATTCGAAGTGAATAAAGGTGAACCAAATGAAAATTATTACCAGAAATAGTTTATGTTAAAATAATGTCAATATTTTATATAATTGACGAAAATTAAATATAATTAAACGGAGGAAATAGATGATTCACATATGATTGATTAATTTCTTAAACGTTTATTTCCGATAAGGACAAAGATACTGAATGATAAAACAATTAGGAAATTGCACGTGAAGCTCAGCAAATGAGGTGCGTTCGTACGATAACGAAGTTTTTCAAATATCAATCTCATAAAATTGTAAATAGTTAATTACAATTAAAATGTGCATCAAACAATGTTCTCCCTATACCATTATGTAATGGAATACATATTTGCGGCCTTGTAAACCAATTACAAATGTTCTTTGCACCACAGATTACACAAAATGTATGTTATAACATGTACTTTATAGATTCATATCGAATTTATCATGTTCGAATGACTGTAACACCATTAAATGCATTTGAAATATTTCCCCCCCATTGACCTTAATGTAACGGAATACTTTTGATTGTCCCTGTAATTGAACTATGCGTCCGACTTTGATAAAACTTGAAATGACTCGAAAAAGTTATGTAATAATTATGTAATTTAAATTTAAAACGATTAAAATGCATTTCAAACTTTTTTCCCAATGACCGTAATGTAATGGGATACTTTTGATTGTCCCTGTAATTGATCTATTTATCCGATTTTCATAAAATTTGAAATGACTCGACAGAATTATGTAATAATTATATATATATAAATTTAAAACGATTCGGTTGGGTAGTTTTTGTGTTGTTATATGCGAACGGACGGACGGACGGATAGACGGACAGATGGACAGACTGAACGACTACGTATTTACATAGTTACGTATGCATCTAAAAATAAAATATTAAATAAATTTGATAAATGTGTTGCTTCTCTGAGATAAATGCAAATATTTTCTTTTCCGTCATATTTAATATACCAACATTCTTAATTTTTCAGATAACTTCCTATTTAAGAAAAACGCTTTCTCTAATTATTTACACAGTAAAATAATTCAAGAAATAGCAAATTTTAATTTTAATTACGAATTACGTAAATTTTTTTCACATGTATGACTATTAATTATGTAATAAAAAATGAGTTCCATATTTTCTTTTTATATATAATAAAAATAAACATAATAAACTTACTATAGCCTATCATTAAATTTTCTCTCTAGTACCATAATGTACTTTTTAAAAATGAGTTCTTTATTTTCATGAGTTTTTTTTCAATATTAATAATAGATAAAAAAAATATTTATAATGGATAATGCATATTTTGATAATGAAAAAAAATTACCTTGGAGTGGAATAAAAGTTATAAAAACACTCTGAAAATATTTCTAATATGACGAGAATTTAACTAAAACATTATTATTTCGGATCTAGCTATGAAAGTCACGTGAAAGATGACAAAAGAAAAAAAAATAATACAATCCCTTGTTGTTGATGACTTTTAAATGTAAGAAAGCTCAATAAAATAAATTATAAAAAGGTATTTTTAATAATTAAAGTTACACCATTTGGGACTTTAGTTTATAATTAATCTTTTTGGTCCCAATTTGGTCCCAAACAGTATAACATTTCATAGTTTATATAATTTTTAAGAGAAACATATAAACCAAGGTATGATAATTTCTCTTAATAAAAGTGTTTATCATATTAAAATATGTATATAAGTTACCCTGGGGTAATAACGCCACGTTAAGGTTCTACCAATTTTCACGGCTCAGTTTTAGTTTGTATTTTTCAAACAAATATATGATTTGATACAGGAACACATTGACTATCTATATAAAAAAAATTAATTTAACAGATATGTGTTCATAAAATGTAATGGCGGGATTTCTTGCCCAATGCTATTTGGCGTTATTACCCAACTATATCTGTAAAAACGCCATGCAAACAAAACTATGAAATAAGATGAAATAATTGATTGTAGATTCCCCAATTCTAAAAATACAAATTCAACAAAATTTGAAATTGACATATTGCATTCTAAGCTATTGAAAATGTTCAGTTTTTTGTGAAAGTGTAAGAAAAATAAAGGTGTGGTGTGTGTGGGGGGGAGGATGAGGCAAAAGAATATCAGACCGTGATCTTCCTTTTGCTTAAAAAAGACCGCTTAAATAGAATTATTAGAAACATTGCACAGTTTTAACTGTGTTTTTTTGAATCAGTATTTAGGATGTAGCTCGGCCACTGTAGGGAATCAACCGGGGTATTAATGCCAAGGATTGGCGTTATTATCCCGTTGTAGTCATTGCGCTGTGCATTTTAAATTACAAATTATCTCGAGAAGATATCCAAAATCTTCAACAACATTTTGAAAGTCCATGAAATATACTACAAATTTATGTAATTAACAAAGTATTTCGGGATAAAAAAAACTAGTCTTCACATCACAAAACGTATCTCGCAAATTTTAGATCAAGCGTTAATTTTAGTTGCTTGTAAAAACAATAAGACCTAAAAAAAAAAAACAAATTAACTTGAAGCTGTTTTTTGCGATTTATATGACTCAAAACCCTTCTGCGCAGAGCACATGGGTGTCATTTACCAGTTTATTTCATAATTATGCATAATATTAGCGCTTGGCGTTATTACACCAGACCACCTTATATATTTTAATTTTAATTATTCATTGTTATATTATTTCTGTAAATAAGATAAACTTTCCAATAAGTAAACTTTCGCACAAAAATTGTATGTAGTATAATTTTGCGTAATCTTATAACTATCACGTTTCATGTAAACATCATAACTAACCAACAAATCTAAATTTTTCTAAAAAAAAATGACAAAAATAATAGTTAAAAAAAAAGATACTTATTAGACTATTCAATCTCGTTTTGCAATTTTGATTTTTTTATTGCAATTGCATATTTTTATTAAAATATTAATCCACACATTTCAAAATAACTAGTTAAATTTTAATCAAAAAGTTACTAAAATTTTTCGTTTTAAAAGCTTAAAAACATTGTAAATACCAAAGCTATGAACGCTATAAATGGATATTTGAGTCTTTTGGACTACCATTACACTGATTAACTCAAGATTAGAAGATCTTCTAAGTATTGCCTCTTATTTTTTTTTACTTTTAAAACCTATAAGAGGACCCGAAAAGTCAAATGATAAAAATTAGATTTCGAGTAAATTGAGATCAAAGTTGAACAATTGACAGAAATGACAACAATTGATAACACTTGACAGAAGTAAAATGTAAAACTATTGCTTATTCATATTGTTATTGCATTATCATTCTTATTATTTCATAGCATTTTTTGAACTCTCAGCTTCAATAAATATGAAAGAAAATAAGATATCAATATGTTTAAAAATATTAAATATAGATTAAAGGAGTTAAAAAGTTTAAAGAGCTTAAATAAATTACCTCTTCAACGCAGCAGATAATAAGAAAATTACTTTTTATCTATTTATCCCTAAATTTATCTTTATTTTTTATATAAAAAAGGTTTTAAAACATGTAGGTTTTCAAATCTTAAAGCCATCGTAAACACCAAAACGATGATAAAAATGACTATTTCAGCCTTTTCGACTATTATTATTTTCAACACAGTATAACTGATTGGTAAAGTAATCATACGAATTGAATATTTCCAACTGAGCGAAAAATTACCCAGGCCGGGAATCGAACCCTAGATGCTATGACCAATAAGGTTATTTGAGCGAAAAATCCCAGCCGGCTGTCGCCCAGTTAGCTTAACAGGTAAAGCATTGGCCCTGTAAGCCAAGTATCTGGGTTCGATTCCCGGCCTGGGCAATTTTTCGCTCAGTTGGAAATATTCATTTCGTATGATTACTTTACCAATCAGTTATATTGTGTTGAAAATAATAGTATATCTACGTGCCCATCGTCAAAAGGAGTTCCATTACCTGCGGTCTATTCTATTGACCTGTCTAAATGATAGACTAGATGCTATGACCAATAAGGTTATCTGTTCGAAAAATCCCAGCCGGCTGTCGCCCAACTATGTCCCCCAAATGCAACATAGCGGCTAACAATTAAAAACCCTAGCTATGCAGCAACTCCTGAATTTTTTGTTACATTAGAAATCAAGATTCTTTAATATGAATTTAATTAAAATTCTGTAAAATAGTGTTAATATTTTAATGTAAAACAGTTTAAAATTAAAAATTTTAAAATTCTTAAAAATAAAATATTATAAAAACTCAAGTGTGTCAAAACACATGTCTTGATAGAAAAAGATTTACCATATGTACATTTTTAGATCCAGGATAACGTGGAGGAAAATTATATTGCTGGCAAAATTTAACAACTATTGTACGTAAAGTTAAAAAAAGTGACGAAATGATTAAACTTGGAGAATAATAGTCTTTTGACAATTCTTAGTAGAAATTGTGCTAATAACAAATGTAATATTCATCCGGAGCTGTAGCCGTTGTTAAATGTAACAACGGACGCCTTTCAATATAAATAAAATTAAGAGCAAGTTAATAATAATTACAAAGACTAGATAGCCAATGAAGCAGCTCTGCAGAGGAAAAATTATTGACAAATCATGTATTTGTATAAATAAAGAAAATATTCTCTGAGAAAGAGCCTGATTAAAAGCTTGAAAGTACTAAGATGTTTAAAAAAATAACTATTAACATTTATAGTTAGTTATTTTAATCGCCTTGTAATTAAATTTTCACTTTTTTAAGTCCATATTATATATTTTGTGTTAAGAGCTAAGCGAAAATTCCTTTCAGTCATATATTTTTATATTTATTAATTTTATTATATATATATATATATATATATATATATATATATATATATACAGTCGAGCCTCTATATAACGAAATCCATCGTTCCAGTAAAAAATTCGTTATATAGAGAAATTCGATGTATAGAGTATGATGTTAAAAATAGTATTTAATGTGTAAATTTTGAACAAATATTATTTTTGATCTTTTTAATTAAGAATTTGAAATGTTTAAAAGTATATATTAACCTAACATTTTATTTCTTACTTATTTAAGCAGTTTCAAAAAAGAGAACATTTATTTGAAAGCTTAATGAAAATCAAATAAGGAAGACTTACATAAATTTCAGAGGAAGAAATCTGTAATTTTTTGTTGTTTTGATTTTAAAATTACAATTGTTACGCTCTCAAAAAAAAAATCTCAAATTTTAGCAAGGAATGAAAAATTGTAGTTGATATTTTCCTCCATTTGAAGGTCTCTCTTATGTGCTCTCATTGATTCCTCTCTTATATGTGTAACAATTTAATTGACTGTGTTTTGAGAAGGATGTTGAAATGTGTGTGGGAGGTGGGATGAACTTGTTAGATTTAAAGAATAAGGAGAGAAGTAATATTTATATAAAAAAAAAACCTCTCCACTGAACGATAAATCAAAAATAAGTGATGGAAAATTGATTCCATATGATTTCGAAGCTTTTTTAAAACTGAATAAATTAAGATCAATTTATGAAAAAATTCGTTATATGGAGATAGATATTTCGCTATATAGAGTCTGTTTTTAATGTAATCATGCGAAAAGGGGACCGTTCTTACTAAAAATTCGTTATATGGAGAAATTCGATGTATGGAGTTTCGTAATATAGAGGTTTGACTGTATATATATATATATATATTGTTAAGGTTTGCTAATTTCTTTTATTTCTTTTAAATGTGCATCGCCTGGGTGAAATGGAATAAGCATTTTATAGGATGTTTATTCTAATTCACAAACCTTTAAGCTTAAAAGCGTTAAGGAAACTTTTAGAGTATTAATTAAAATCCTTTGTAGTAGAGTAAAACAAACTTTCGCTACAGTTTTACAGAGCGCACATTTATATGTAAAATAAATTATCGGAGACATTCGAAGTCATTTCATTCAAACGTTTGAATGAACAATTATAGACATTTAAATATCTTTAGAATTTTATCGTGTACTTTACTTTAGTCATTTATTTTGGAAAATAACATAAATCGCTCAGAGTTACAGAATATATGGTTTCAAAATGTTTATTTCTATAGAGTTTAAATTATACTGGATAAACTTCTGTACTGATAAAGCATAGAATTGTGAATATTTCGATATTTTTGAATTAATTAATTTACACAAGCCACTTAAGGTTAAATATAAATACTATAAGCATAGTTAAAAAAAAATACTTTAAATTATTTTTATAGATTGTTGAAGACGTATGAAATTTTCAACTGGAACTTTTATAAAATTACAGGGTATAAATGTTACATTTAGCGCCTTGATCAAATTATTTTTCCGACATAAATATCCTTCCTACCCTGATTGGGTCTAATCGACCGATAGCTATAATTTGTTTTATACGATTCGAACCAGAATATTTTTCATAAAGAAAGTTAAGTAATAGATTCAGAGAAATCAGTCAATTTAATATATTAAAATATTTTAAATAATAATTCTGGTGTGAAATGTTTTTTTTTTATCAAGATTGAGTAAAATACGAACAGGGTAGGAAGGTAGTAGTTCATCCTCTGTAGTAATGTTTTGTTGCGTTTACTTCTTAAAAAAAATAAAAACCAAACAATAAATCAATAGCATTGTAGTTTATAGAAATATATTTAATTTCTTGTTTCCTGTTAGATTTTTTCTTATATACATATACTTTATCATATCGCTATTATATCGTACTTTATTATATCGCTATCAAAATATGTTAAAAGAATTTACTAGCTATTTAATTTGTATAATTGAAAAAAAATCGGGTAATGTAAATTTTACTCGTTCACAAAGAGATTCATAGAACAAAAACCTTGTACAAATTTTTAACTTGGCATTATACCAAATACTCTCTGAAAGAATTCATTCTCAATTTTAGATTTCAATTCGATAGTTATTTTAATATCAAATGATAGAAACTTTAGAATATTTGTTAAATTATAAATTATAAAAAATATATATACTGTATTTAAAAGTTTATGGAACTACCCATTTTTTTTAAAAGTTCCTTTATACACTATCATTTAAATCTACTAGATGTATTATAATTGTACGTCTATGTTTTATTTGTCATGCTTAAATTTTCTTCGTGCATTTCATAAATCATCTAATCTACATTTATTGCTACAAAAATAGCTTTATAATCTTTTTTTATTGACGATCTTGTCAATAAAACTGATCTATCACATTTGTTCATCTTTACACTAACAAATGCATTATTAAAACTACAATCATAATAAAAATTGATAAATAAATTTCTCAATATTCTTTTTAAATGTTGATATTAGAATGTTGTATATCTTAAAAAAATCAGAAAAACATGTAAATTTTCCATTTTGGGTGAAAAAAGTCCGGGCCAGGATTCGAACCACGGATGTATTGGCTGAAGCTGCCAATGCTCTTTCAACTGATCCATCCCGGACACGAACACCGGAGGACTATTTCACCCAATTAACCTCAACGATCCCTTTCTGGTCTGATACTCTGGATCAGCTCAACAGAACAAATCGAAGGTCAAGCTATGGAACTGCAGAAAATCGCTGCATACGAAATTACATTAGATTAATTTTAAACATGTTTATTCGATTGGTAAATTAATTATAACGGATGTAAATTTTCCATTTTGGATGAAAAAAAGTCCGAAGTTCGGATTTTTCTTCCAAAATAAAAAATTTACATCTTTTATAATTAATTTACCGATTGAATAATCGTTTTTAAAATTAATATGATGAAGTCAGAAAAAGAGAAACAAGTTGGAAATTGCACGTGAACGTAGCAAATGAGGTGCGTTCGTACGATAACGAAGTTTTAAAAATATTCAGATCTTGCTGATATATTAGAGCGTACTCCGGATGCAGTATAGTAGTCGAAATCTTTACGTTTCTGTAAATATGCAGGAAGTAATTTTTATTACACCTCAGCAACGTATATCTTATTCATAAAATGTGAAATAGTCGTATATAATTAAAACACGTGCCAAACCATGTTTCCCCGTATAGCATTATATAGTGGAATACTTTTGTTTGGCCCTGTAATTTAATAATAAAAATTCTTTGCATCACAGATTGTACAGAATGCATATTTTCGTATACATTTCATAGATTCATGCCACTTCTATTATGTTCGAATGAATGTAACATCATTAAAATGCATTTGAAACATTTTCCCCATTGACCGTAATGTAACAGAATCCTTCTGATTGTCCCTGTAATTGATCCATGCATCCGATTTTCATAACATTTGAAAGGACTCGACAAAATTACGCAATAATTATATGTTTTAAATTTCAAACGATTAAAATGCATTTAAAACTTTTTTCCGACCGTAATGTAACGGAATCCTTTTGAATGTCCCTGTAATTGATCTATCCATCCGATTTTCATAAAATGTGAAATTACTCGACAAAATTATGTTATAATTATATGTTTTAAATTTCAAACGATTAAAATGTATTTAAAACTTTTTTCCCTATTGACCGTAATGTAGCGGAATCCTTTTGAATGTCCCTGTAATTGATCTATCCATCCGATTTTCATAAAATTTGAAATGACTCGACAAAATTATGTTATAATTGTATATTTTAAATTTCAAACGATTCGGTTGGGTAGTTTTTGAGTTGTTATATGCGGACAGACGGACTGACAGACAGACAGACGGACGGACGGACAGACAGACGGACGAACTGAGCGACAACAATAGATGCTACGTATTTACATAATTACGAACGCACCTAAAAAGGCAATTAAATGGCTTCTACATCACATATTATTTTCTAATTTCAATTAACCTTCATTGGTTTCAATAAGCCTAAAAGACTCAGTATAAGTATTTTTGATCTCATCTTTTTCTGTTGAGTGCGCAGAGTTCCCTCCTTCCAGATACTTGCGTTTTTTCAGCGATGTTTGTACTGACCTAGCCAGTTTACAACATTTTCTCGGATTAGAGATCTAACACTTGTGGCTTCTGAAGCCAATAGACAACTAGTATTTCTGACGTCATAGAACTTCGCGATGGTTTCTAGCTAATCAGCTTCTCTATTTTTCCTACAACTGTACACCAAAAGCCAATCAAGTGCCGCATTGTTTGTGGGAAACATTGCGAACTCCGCCCAGTGCTAGGACTCAATTGCAATCCAACTCTTTTTATTGATAAAAGCTTTTATTTTTTATTGATTTTCATCACAATTATTTATTTCATTCATTTCATGAATGAAAATTATAAAAGCTGTGGATATTTCATGAAAATGTGTAGATTTGAATTGTTTTGGAATATTGGAATATTCACATTCTCCGCGAAATAAATGTTATTCTTGAATTCAATCTTCCAACAATGCATCGAAAATTATTAGGTTATGCAAAACAACTAAAATTGGGTTCATACTGAATATAAAATGTACGTTGAGATGACGGTCAACGCCGTGATGACGCCCCGTGCTTAGCGCCGTGATGTCTCATAGCCGAAAGGATGAAACTAAATGCACATTGTTTCACTGCCGAAAAGAGAAAACTTTTGATTTTGAAATAGAACTGAAATGAAAGGAGTCATTTGTTGCCTGCGGTAGCAAGCAAGAATGTTTTCAGCGCGCAGGTTCGTGTGAGCCATGATGTTATGGTTTTGAAGTACATCGGGGAAGGTGTTCGAAACCTTAAACCCGGACAGTAGCTTCTAATACATGAGTGTGATATTAGTTTGAGGATCTATATGGAAATCTGTGAAATTTTTGTACATATCTAAATATTCGTTTTTTGTGTCATTAAATAACATAGTTGTATTTGTTATGGAAGTCGAATATAATTTAATAAGTGCGTTATATTTATTCAGCCACTACGTCCAATGTTACATAAGTCAGCCGAAACATCAAACTTTGGTCAATGGTCATTTTCTTTGCGATGATCAATGTCGGTGGCATCAACACTCGAATCTTTTACCTTCATAATCAACTCAAACCACTGCGCAGAAGGGTGTACCAGTGTTCTCGCTGATATTTGACCAATGTTAGTAATTTGGCTAAATAAACAAAAAAAAAAAAAACATTCACTAAATGAAAAATGTATTAGCAAAATAGAATCCCCGTGTAGCACAAAAAGTAAATTTAATCCTTTAATGTAAAAAAATTTTTTTTCAATATGTTTTAAAATAACCTGAGTTTTTAACAGTACGCCAACTATTGTTATTAATCGAATTTCAAATAGCTGCTACAAATATATTAAATATATATATATATATATGCATATGTATTAAAAACGAAAAAGGAAAGGAAGAAAATACAAAAATTGCGTAGTAGCAATTTGGCGAATCTAATCGCTTGTTTACTCACCAAATGAAGAATTAAGTCGCAATTTGACGCAATGGCGAGTGACAGCATGAACCGTGTGTGTGCCTGAAAAGCTTGGCCGATGAACTGATAATTGGAAAGCTACCTCGAAGAAATTTGGAAGTAACAAGAATTCTGACCACTCTGCATGTCCACTTGAAAAGATATTATCCTGTCGATGATTGGAAGACGTATTTCCCCCTCTCCCTATCCAAATGATGTAGATGCATCACCTGTACTGCAGAATCAAATCACAGAAATATGTCGAACGAGAAATTCTATAAATGCCAGCTTTCGATCTGACTATTCAATGCATGTATGATCTGCCAAAGCCACACTATAATGGGTCAACGTACCACCATTGTTCTTTACTTTGACAGTGAATTCGGCAAAGGATGACTGTAGTCTATCTGTATTTTCAGTTTTGCTTATGCTATTTGTAATATTTTGTTTTTTATGAAGAAAAATCAAGGCAAATTGGTTCTGGGTTTGAAACGTCAGTCTTTTGTATTACTTACTTTTACAGTAATAAACAATATTTTTTCACTTAAATATGAATTATTCTCTCATTATACATCTTAATGAATGTCACGGATCACTTAGGTTGTTTAAGTATCGTCAATTAATTGGTAAAAAATTTCTTGTTACGAGTTTCTAACAAGCGCCTGTCAGTCCCATTGCGACGAGACTCGGGGTGTGAGAGTTAAGAGCGAAAAAGGGTTAATAAAATATTTGTGACGTTGTTTTCTTTCGGACACGTGTATATAGTTGCTGATGAAGGGCTGTCATATTTTCCAAGTCGAAACGCACACTGTGTATTGCTTTGATTTTATGGTGATTTATACATTTTTATTACTTTAACTGTAATCCATCACCAGTTTTTTGATATTCTTTTAAATGTTCCTTTGGCTACTATATTTGTCGTTGTAATATTGAAATTAAAAATGGAGATGAAAAGGTCTGTTTTCTTATATAATATACTGTCTTCTAAAATTATGTCTAATCATACATACTCACACAAATATTTTTCATACAATTTTTCATCTTCAGTTAACTCAATATTGTTTAAAAGACATCCAGTGCATGATGGTATTCTAATTGCTGTATTCACCTATGAAATGTGAGAGATTGAGAAAAAGTGCACTAGAATTATGAAACTTAAAACCATTAACCATTACATTTAAAAGAATATTTCCCAGTACCACGAAATTTAAATGCATGAAAATTGAATGTATTGTTATTTGATGCATTTATATTTCCGTCTGTATTTTTTAAGTGTCATTTTACTACATTATTTCAGTCATGCCATTTGTCTAGCGAATTTAATGGTTTAAAACATATGACTCATTTTTTTTTTATTACGGGCATATCGAAAAAAATATATAAGCACAGTTACTTTTTATTTAAAGAATATCAATCATTATACTTTCCATGTAACTAATACAATGTGAAAAAATTACAAAGAAAAAAACTGAATTAAATACTTCCTATATGTGCATGTTCATTTTTAATGACTACATTTGTCATTAAAAAGATAAAAAGTGCAAGCCAATAAAAAATCTGCGTTCTTCGCAGCTAATGTTCCATTTGTCTCAGAATTTTTTCTTTCATTTCTATGTCTCCCTTTTAATTTTAAATGACAGAGGCTTAATAATATCATTCCCTTTGAAAAAATGCGAACTACTAAACATATCTACGGATAATTTCCGAAAAATAAACAAATTTAGAAAGATGTTCTTTCGTTCATTTAAAAAACAATTTCTTTTTCTTTAGACTTAGAAAATTGTTTTTCGCTAGAGTTTAAACATGATGATATTATTACAGCAAACTATTGTAATTAAATGCATTTCTTAACAACAAATGAAAGAGAAGTTTTAAGCTGATGTAATTTATTTTAAGGGTGTATTTTGGTTCAAACTGTTTATTTTCTGATTTATTTTTGAATTCACTTTTATTCTCAAACGCATCAAACTCGCAGATTCTCTTATTAAGATACTTTATAAGGTGTCATGCCTGTCATTTTTTTGATAAATGAAGAAAATATTACAAAAAAAGCAGTCAAGGTTGGCCTTTTGATCCGAAGCGGAGGGTCTGGGAGCGAAAACAAGTGTCGTGTCATACTGTGAAGGTAATTGTTTATAAATCAAATTTTAATGAATTGAGCACGAAATGTCATCACACGGCACATTCATACGTCCCTTCAAAAATCCCCTCAACAAGTTTCATGTTTCTACTTAAAAAAAAATTGTGTCTGAAATTATATCAGGAAATTTCAAGCTGTTGAAGGTGGAAAAGTATTTTTTCGAATATTCCTTGAAGGATTTTAAAGAAATACGTCAATAAAAGAAATATGAAATATCGCGTTTCTGTAACTTTATATTATATATAAAAATGTTTATTTTCTATTTGGAACACAGATTGCACTTGACGTGCCATTCTTTATATCACGTTTACAAATCCCTCTTATTATGTGTAAGCATGTGAGAAGGTATGCTAATTGAGGAAATAAAGAGGCACATTGATATTGCCTCATTGGACTGAAAGAACACTGCGAATAAGAACAACTGCATTCTTAACCCTCTACGCGTTTAATCTGTAATATTTCGATCACTATTCTCCAGGCTTCACTGCAATATAAGCGATATTTAAGATAATATAATTCAATAGATTGAATGAATTTTCATTGCACAGAAGTATGATTAATACTTTCAAGGATTACATTCATATTTGTAATTAAGTTATGTAAATGTATATAATATTGAAATATTTCTAAATTGTTAGCTTTTTAAGAAATGCACATAAACCAGCACTACAATTTTACCCTTTTGCAAGATCATTAAATGATTAAAACTCGATCGTACATTTATCTTAAATGTAAGAAGCGAATTATAGACTGCCATGTTTGATGCGGCAGTCATTTTGAATGAAAACATTCAAAATGACATCATCATTGAAAACATTCTGTTCTTAAATATATAATTAGTTACTTATTTAATTTCCACATTTGTGTTTCATTCGATGTAATTATATTTTTTCACTCTAGTATTAATATCAATTTAGTTGCATTTTTTCATGATGTTTACTTTACAACTAATAATTCTATAGTATGTATGAAGCACATAATATTGAGTCCTTTCTGTGAAGTTTCGGACATCTGTAAAATATAATGATGTATTCCCTAAGTATGCTTTATTTAAAAAATATTGATTGAACTATTTAGTTTATAGTTTCCAATGTTTTTATAAAATTTAATATATACAGGATGTTTAATAAAAACAGACAGTATTTTAGGAGATGATTGTATGTACACATCCAAACAAACAACTTCTACACTGTTGAAAAGCTTGTCCTGGTTTGAACCAAATTTTGGTGCTCAATAGCTGCCACCATAAGATGGTGAAATCTCGAGCCAGTATTTGGAGCTCCTGTTGTAGCATAGTTCCAACAGTTGGAACGAGGTTGAAAAAAGGAAGCTCCAAATTTTGGTGCGAGATTTTACCATCCTATGGTGGCAGCTACTACTGAGCACCAAAATTTGATTCAAACTAGAGCAAAATTTTTAACAGTGTACCAACAATCTGCATGATTGAAATAAAACGTAAAGGAACTGCTGTTTTATAAAATTCGGTCCATACAAAGGTTAAAGTTCCATTCCGGCTGCTTGTTATCGAAAAAAGAATGACACTTACATGATTCAATTTCTATATGGAGAAGATTAAAAATACTTATGAAAAATATTAAGGGACTGCTTTGCTCAACAAGTGCAAAACATTTTGACACTAGTTCATTTTTTAACACAACGATACAAAATTGGAATTCTTGACTACGGAAGCGATCGAATCGCACTTAGTTTTCTTTTATTTTATGATAATTAAATTACCTATCGAATATAAGCGATTTCGATAACGTGATCATGCTCTTTTCTCCATTTGTAAGACTGGTTTTTCTCCTTTCGTCGGGAAATGTCGTTTAGAACGTGAATTTTGACACCTTGTTCTAAAATAGCTCTTGCGAAAAAAAAAGACGGAAATTGCGTTAAAAAAAAGACGGAAATATGAGTGCGATTAGGCAGTTTCTAAATAACAACACTTGCTAATTTCATGTATTTCTGATCAAAAATAATTTAAAACATACGTCACAAAGTTGGTCTTTTTGATTTAAGAACACCTTTAATACAGAAAATCCGCTAATCCGAGTTTTTAACACTGTTAATCGCAGAGGGAACATATAAAAGATGTCCTTAACAAATGGGAAATAGGTTTAATGGTTTTTTTTAATTTTTTATTTTTTTTATCGGCTGAAATGCAAATGGAAATCACTTAGAGCTTCAAGGATCGTAAGGAGTGCGGATTCCCTCCTAGCTTTGAAGATTAACCCTTCATCTACCGACGGCAATTATAAGTACCATTAAAATAACTTATTATAAAATTCTATTAATACGTCAATTAGCTGCAATACTGCTTAGAATGAGTTACAGATACATTATTTTATCTTCTTCCAAAAGCATTATTGGTTACACATAACAAAAATATTTTTAAAAGGTTTATTTCTTTTGCCTTTGCTTTTTTCAGCTTTCTTGGCGCTGAGGGAAGGGGATGGAGATTTTTCAATGCGGGAATATTTCTATATTTGTATTGTAAGAACAACATATTTGTACATTTTATAACTGTACAAAATACTAAGATAACAATTAAAAGATTTGAGTAGGGCTATAAAAATTTCACAAAATCCCTGTAAATCGAAATTTAATTAATCCTTTTAAATCTTTCAATCCTTTTAAAATCCTTTAAATATTTATTAAATGATTATGTAGAACTTTTAATTTAGTTTAAACAATTTGCGTAATATGCTTTAGAATATAAAATTTTCATAAATTCATAATGCGGTAGATAAAGGATTAAATATCTGCTGCACTGAAATTCCCCGATCACAAAATCCAATTTTAGCCAATGGGAAAACTTTGGAGCACGATGACGCATTGCCTATATAAAGATTAAACTACCATTTTCACTATCAGGAAATAGACATCAGATTCTGATGATATGCGTTTTTTAAATATTTCTTCCTGAATTTCAAGTACTTGATAAATCCCGATAAAATTTGAAGCTACCATTTCATTGGATTGTATCATTTTCACAAAAATACTTAATCTTATGTCGACAATATTAAAAATCGCACATCATCAGCATTTGACTTATATTTTCTGATAGTGAAAACTGTATTTTAATAATTATATTAAGTAATGAGTCATCGCGTTTAAAAATTTTCAAATGGAAAGACCGTTTGAGAAATCAAAATGAAAATGATGAAATAATTAAATAAAGGTTTTAGTTTTAAATTAAAACTTGCTAAATGGAAATTTATAACTTTTCTAGTTATCACTTAACGAACTTATGTTCCTAATGAAGACGATTCCTGGATAAAGCTTAAATTATTATTTTTTTTTTAAATCATAATTTTGTTTTCTTGTCTGAAATGTACGTCTCACGATTTTTTATTTTACAAAAATGTTGTCAAAATCTAAAATTATGATTAGAAAAAAGTAATAACTTCATTACATAAATATTTCATTACAAAAGTTGCTCTAAAAATACACGTATAGTTTCATAAAACTAAACGACTTTTAATAATTGTTATATTTTCATTTTGAAAATAATTTCTATCTCATTAAATTTCAGAAGAATAATTTTTCACTATAAAGCTTTTTATTTTGATGCATCTGAATATTTAAATTATCATAGGTAAAGAAAGCTGAACATAATATAACTGTGACCGCAAACTCTGACAATAAAATGCAAATTTCAGAGATTAATTTGTTTCGCAGATGTTTGCGGGGGAACGATATAAGAAAAATTTCCCTTAAATTTCGTTAAATTATTTTAAATACTTAAAGTGTATATCCCATAAAATTTTAAGAAATGTCAAAGGATTTTAAACCGACTCCTTTTTTATGAAATTGGTCTAAAATTTAATATTTATTTTATTTCATACTTCAATATTTTATATATTTTAACGTTAAAATATGTAATTTTTTATGTCCATTTATTCAACATACAATTTGATCATAAAAAAATCGTGGATTGCGCAAATGTTGCTACTTTTACATTGCTCGTGGAAATCGCGGGGAATATAGAGAAAGGTTTAATTAGTGAAAGAATTATTTAAAATAAAAAAAATATATAAAATTTGCCAATTCAAATGCATGTATGATAATAATAATTATTGGACTCATCTCCATAACATAATTTTCCACACATAAATTTTAGTAGTATAAATTGCAAACGTTGCAAAACGTTTGTTCAAGGTCATAAATAAAGAGTAACCCAAAAAGGTTTGGATAATCATGTGTGCTAGTAATACTTTATTATCTCTTCAATTATAGTACCACATGCCCAAAATGACGACTCCTGAGAGAAGATAAAACGTTTTTCTAAGCTGAAGATCTATTAGCAATTAGATCCAGGGAATTTTTCCTTTGGGATTTTATAAAAAGATCGTGTCTATTTTTCGCCGTTACCTAGCGAGTTGCCTGATTCGAGGCACGGAATTGATGAGGCTATTTCTTACATGACTGGCAACTTGCTAACAAAGCTTTGAATGAATTGGAATTTAGGTTGCTTGTGTGCCATATTACTGTCGCTGGACATACTAAACATTTGTAATAAAAACTAGCTTCGATTACCTTCCATTTAATGTATGATTTGTTGTAAATAGTCTAATTTAAACTTTTATAATATACCACTGAAATTGAGAATTCCTTTTAAGGACACACTATATTTATAGAGTGAGTTAAAAAAATATAAATAAATAAATAGTTTGATTCATAATTTATTGGTTTTTTCTTTTAATTTTAGTGACGGTTATTCTTCTAGCTTTTTTTCGAAGCAGGCTATCTTCCAAAATAGAAAAACTCCCTCGTGGAAAATAGAAAGCAAAATTAAAGGGAAATGAAGATCAGAAAGGGAAAACTAAAATAAAATTGCAGCTCACAACTATATAAGAGCAATACTAATTTAGTATCTCATATTTTAACCAATGAACTTTTACTTTTGTATAACATCTTACATTTCCAGAATAAAAATTGAAGGTTATATTAACGAGGGCTGGGAGCTTATGTGCCCGTATGTTCCGTATGTGCGTAACGCGATAAATCATGATAAAAATAACCGATTCACTTGAAATTTTGGATATAAGTATATTCTGATAAGGCGCTTCCCTGATTAGTTTCTTCAATTTCCCATGGACCGTTCAATAAAGACCAGTGAGATTGATAAAATTCCATTATAGTTTGAAGTCATGTGCCATCAGGGCTACATTTCGACACAGTTGTAGTGAAAATAGTGTCATTTGCGAAAATGGTGGGCCAGGGGTAGCATACCCGCTTCAAAAAAAGTTGCTGCCTTAGTATTATTTTTATTTGATCTTCAAGATTTTTGCTTGAATGGTAGATGAACTGGAGTGAGTCCATCCAAACCTGTATCCAGGCCTCAAAAATATTAACAATTACACAGGGCCAATTGAATTGATCTCTCACAAGCATTTTTCACAAATCAAACTCCTCCCATCGAATTTGGGAGGAAGGGGGGTTCGCATTAAAACTATTGAGCTACAATAGCTTATAGTAAGTGATAGGATGATACACCCTGTATATATTTATCACTTAAAAAAAGATGTATAACAATTCATTTGTCAAAACCACTCGTCTAATTTTCCAGTCAATTTAATTGATTTGGAATAATGTCTTATACCACACAGAGCACTTGGTTGAAGAATATTTAAGATAAAATATAACTGTTCTTTTTTCCCTTAAAAAAAAAAAAAAAGCGATTTAGTTCAGAATAAAGTGTGATTTTAGACGAAACATACAGTCGCAGTACATAACGAAAAGTTTGTCGGGAAAGGAACTGTCTGAAATTTTCATCAGCAATAATTGCGAAAATCACGATTAACACTTATTTTCAAAAATTAAAGAGATATAATCGTTGAGCCAGAAGAGAAAGTTAGAGCTTTTGGTTTCATCTCTGAGGACTTGATGATATATGCCTTTTTGGATTCGCAATGGTCCAGTGAGTTCATTTTATGAAGATACTATGAAATTTATGGTAGCTTATAGACGCGAGGTTGAAAGATGAGCGCCATCTATCGCACGTAGAAATAAAATGGTTTTTTTTTCTTTTTGCCAACATCACATAATTAAATTTGAATGAAAAAAGCAAAAAACAAATATTGTTATGGCTATAGCGTTATACAAATTATATTTTTGTTAAGATTTTATTTTAACATGATTATTAATATTTTGAATTGGATAAAAAGATAAAAAAAAGCTTGCGATGAAAGGAAGCTGAAATCTTATTTTAAATTTTAATGCATCTTATTTCAAGTAGATAAGGTATAGCAATTCAAGAAAAAGTGGTACTTGTGAAACTTTTGTACTTAATCTGCTGAGAATTAACCCTTTCGGGACCATGGGTGCATATAAGCACCTTCAAAATGTGCTTACATCGCTTGTTTTCGATACTACTAAAAAGTAAAAATTTCCTTATTTAATTTTCATATTCTCTTGTTTGCTAAACTAAATTTAATTATTTGACCAAAGGAAGTAAAACTCATGTAAAAGATGCTGGTTTCGAACGGGTTAATAAATAAGAGAAATATTAGTCATCTGAATTGCTATCATCATCAATTGACAGTCCTGTGTCCAAATAACTTCCATTGTCACAGAACGTTCTATACTCTGCAAAAGCTTGTCCCTGTGAGGTTATTAAAAAGACACGCAAATGATAATGTGACTCATTTCTTGAACAAGAACATGATACCAGTTCCATTGCAGCTTCAGGGGCAAGATTACTGCTATTCCACTGGACTTCTAGATTAACTTTTCTCTATTACTTTTCTTTAACCATATTTATCAGGGGATAGAAGATCTGATTCAGGCTGCGGGTGCTTTTTCGAAAAAAGATCGTGGTAATTATACCGCATTACCTATACGTAGAGTGCATTACTACATGAAAAAAAGGAATGCGACTCCACATACTCCTTTTTTCAGAAAATAACACATGGAATATAGTGCAATTCATTAAAGTCTATGTATTGTTGCTGTCAAAAATAGAAACGGCAAACTTACGACTCAAACTGTTACTTTGTTTCCTGTAACATATGATATGCCATTTTCCCTTGCCTGCAAAAGCACATACTGTATAGCACCCGACATAAAGAATGCATATCATCCATACCTCTTTACCTAGAAGTCTATTTATCCTAATCAAGTTGTAGCACTTTACTTTATCCTGTCGTTGGATCCAAAATTTACAAATATTATCCCTTCCTATTTTTTTCAAATAATTTTCTAAAGAAAACAGTGTGATCCCTGCCAGAAGAGATGAAAATAATTCTAGATACAGAAACTAATGCAAATGAAACGAAATATGCATGTGTATGAAATAAAAGTCGCTTCTTGAAAACTTATTAATTTAGTGGATTCGTCAACTATTTTGTGAATTTATACCATTTTTTCCATAGATAACGTATATAATTCGTGTATTCAACTATTTCAGATAGTGTTCATTTTTACATTATCGAGAAAAGAAATGTATAAGTTCTTTATTTTTCTCCACATCAGATAAATGCTGCTTCCATTTTCGTACTGTTTGTCTTTTAACTGCATAACTTTTATAACGTCATCAACAGTCCATACTTTTCGTTTATTTCTTTGTATTGACACATGACTTTATGTATTATGATCAAATACAGCATCTATTCATTTAGAAGATGTATAATATTGTATTATTTTAGAAATCAGATTCTTTTCTAGTTGTCTAAATGGTTATAGCTCCTGTGTTTGTTTTAAACAAAGCCCATTCCATCCTTTATATTAACATCATCATTTATACTCTTTCAGCAATCGAAATTTTGTCATAACATCCATCAGTTAGATTTTTCATTTTTTCGCATTGAATGATCAAATGATGCTTGGACGAAGCTCTAGATCGTAGGAAAAGACATTTCTTATATCGAAATTTCTACATTCTATAATAATCGTCATCTGAGCTAATAGATTTCTTTTTGTCGTGGCAACAATGTGTGATTTATTAAATTTACACTCTCTTTCCTCTTCAAGTCAGAAAATGTCTTTACCTTCTTTATCTTTGGAGAGATGAAAAACCCTTCTGGCTTTGAGTTTTCAAACACATATTTTCTCTTGAAAGTTTGGTAAGCTGCTTCACTTATTTCATGAGCTTTGACCATGCCTTCAACAATTTCTAGATTTTCAATTGTTCTTTTTTATTCTGTTACCATATTTAGATTTATCTATTTACTGATAATCATATTCTATAAATATGAGATATCACGTTCGCTTTTTATTTTATCTTGCTCGAAGACATATCTGAATTCAGAAGAGATTTTTTTTTCAGAACTGGATTTGTTTTTTTTTCCACTAATCATGTAAAAAAATGCTGCCCTTATATCAAAAATATTTCTTAACTGCGGCAGGTCTTTGGCCGAACTTCATTATAACTTTAGACCCCAAGGTGTCTTTACTTATCCTCTTTTTCAATCTCCCTATTTATCAGCGGAAGTTTTTCAAAAAGGCGTCCATAAGTGCCTCTGTTTTTGAAAATAACATTGGTAAATGTTACTCTGATGTTGTGGTGAATCCAAAAAAAATATACTTTAACAAGTGAGCTGACATGAAATCACACGAGCCACCGGCTCAATGTCGTACGGCGGTTATTTTTCAATATGGCAAACATAAGTTACCTTGGTTTTGAAAATATGGATAAATGTCATTCTGATGTTGTGATGAATCCAAAAAATGCATGTGTAGAGTTTAACAAGTCCACTGACATGAAAACTGGCTCAACAGCGGCATCCATTTTCCAATAAGGCTTCCATTAGCTATTTTGATTCTGAAAATTTCATGGATAAGTGTAATTCTGATTTTATGGTGAATCCAAAAATGTATGGATTAACGATTCCGTTGACACGAAACCACAAGAGGTCCTGCCTCAACGACTGTGGCCATTTTCCAATATGGCGCACATACACCACTTAAAATTTGAATGCATCATGAATAAATGACATGTTTATGCTATCATGACTCCAAAAATGTATCCAAATATGGTTTACCAAATCCGCTGACATGAAACCACATGATCCCATAACCCAATGATGGCGGCCATTTTCCAATATGGCGCTGATAAGCTATCCTCACTTTGAAAGTATCATGGATAAATGAGGTGCTGTTATTACTATGAATCCGAAAATATATAGTTTATTAAGTCCCCCGACATGAAACTACACAAGTCCCTGGCTCAACGACTAATATTGTTGGCTAGGTTATATAAATGGTTGAAAAGAATGTGATTTACTGGAAGAATTACAAATCTCATTTTAGGCAACTTACCTTGAAATTTTTTCTAATTCTATGCTAGTCTTCGCTCTCAATTAAGGTTATTTAGATTTACATAACTTGTAAAATAGTCATAATTTTAATTATGCGTGCATTTTTTTAGAGAACCCCTGTAAAAAAATTTCTATTTATGTAGTTGCTTGATACCTTTCCGAAAGAAATCCCATTTAGGACCGAAAGTTTTTCATTACAGTAGGGGTCTAATAAAGTTCAAAGAATTAATATCAAGACATGTCACTGCACTAAAATTTTTTTATAATATATGAACCTTTTATTAAAACTTAATTTAGAATTTATATATTTAAAATAGATCATTTGTAATATTGTTTAATATTTATATATTAAAATTCAAATTACTTTGCTCCTAATGCTCACGATATTATGAATTTATGTTATTAAGATGTATTACAATGTATTTTTAATTTGAATTGCTAAAATTCTTTTTGAAACAATAATTCTTGTTAAAGGTATCATATATTTATATATATTTATGATAATAGTTAGCTAAATGTTTTGCAACGTTAGCAAATTTCTTAATTCCCTTACCCCGAGTATATTGCTGCTATTGCTCACTTTCATAGTGCAGTTTCATAGTTTCTATTAGTGGATATTATAATTGAAAACACTCGTTTTATATAAAATTAAATGTACAGTCAGGTCACAATAATTCGAACTTGTCGGGACTACAAGAAATGTTCGAATTATCTTAAGTATGAGAAGTAAACTTGCTTAAAATGGTACTACTACAAAGGAATTGATGCTATAGTGTTTTTTTAAATTTATTTCGTCTGCTATAATGAGAATATGACTTAATATTACATTAAAATATATAAATATGTAAACTTATTAAAGGATTAGAAACAAGAACAATGGAAGAAAAATTCGAGGTGTCACTGATAGACAGACGGGACACTAAGAAAGTCGATTTCAAATGCATAGGGCTATATATAGACAATTCTCACAAAAATCAAAGAAACAAAGGTATTCTAAACATCTAAACTCTGTGAGAAAGGAAAAAAAATGAAAATTTCGAGTTATCGTTAGTTCGAAATAAACAAAGTCAAGTGAACATGAGTTCGAATAAATGAATTTTTTTTACGTTATTACCCAAATGTAGGGATAGTTTTTTTATAATCACCCTGTGTATACTAATGCTGACACTAATGCAAGGAAATTAAATGAGTAATGTCTAGAAAAAAAATATAAATGTAAGGAAATTTTGAAATATCATTTGAAATATCATTATATGTATTTTTATTTGGACATTGAAATGCAGTGAGGTCACCATTTGAATCATATTTTAAAAAATAATCAAAATTCTTGCAAAGGTCCCCTTAACTATTTTTGAATCATCCATAATCTAAAGCAAGGTCAAATTACAATGTTACAGAACTTGCATTCTCTAAAATGAGATAGTGATCTAAATGCTGATTGGGAGCAGAGCATCCGAGTGTAGGTAACATTATCAAGTAAATTTCAAAATTTCGTTGGTTACTTTATGGCTTAAGACAATGGTGGATTCACATGCGTATTTTGCGATGTAAAAAAAAATGTAAATTTACGTCCCTTTAATTTTCCCTGTAAATTTACCTCCTTTACGTGTAAATGTGTCCCTTTTTTCACATAAACGGTCAACTCTCGTAAATTTTTGTATTTTACGGGTTAAACACGTTATTTAATTTCAAATACCGTTGATATAGGAACAAAGTCCGTTTTTTACAGACATTGTCAGGAATCTTTGCTGCGGTAAAATTACTGCAACTATTTTTTGCAGTGTGTATCAGATTCAGTACTTTTTTTTTTAAATCATAAAGAAAATCTCAATCAATTTAATTTTGAGAATATCATTAATGTAAACCCAGTCGAAAGTGATGAACCTCCGATGAAATATATATACACTGTAAAAAAAATTCAAGAGGTTACTAAAAATTTCTTAGTAAATTTGTATTCCACAGAATTTTTTAGTAACCATTACAAACTTTTTTTTTTGCAAGTGAAACCAGCATTTCTTTTGTAAACTGAACAAAAAAATTTTTGTATAACTAACTTAAAAATTTTTAGTATGAGCCACAAAGCAAATTTTAGTAATAGCTCCAAAATTACTTTTAATAACCATTACGTGCATCCGAAGCGGAGGAGCTTCCTTCGAACTGCATCCAAACTTCTGAAGCCGAAGATTTTCGGCAAAACCGCAATAGATGGCAGCACTAAACATTCCTTACTGCTCCGACCGGATTTTCATAATTCCTTTATTAACGAGACACTACAGACCTTCGGGGTGCATTTGGCGGTGGCAAGTTTCGAACCCGGGACCTTTTAGCCTGAAATACGTTACTATAACCACTATGCTATCAAGGCCACACCAACTGAGTTTTAGTAAGAGCTATTAAAAATATAAAACTATTAACTCTATTCGTTGCTAACTTTTTTCTAGTGATTCTTACAGATTTTCTAGTAACCGACTAAGATTACTAAAAATTTTTTAGTAATTACAAGGATCACTAAAGTTTTTTTAGTAGATCGATCTTTTTTTTTACAGTGTATGCAATAAAGTTAAAATTATTTTAAACGTTAGAACACCATGTATGCTTTATGCTACCGAAACCGGTATGCTTGGAATACGAATATTCTGGTGTTCTAACGTTGAAAATAATTTTAACATTATCATATTGCACCAGGCAACAACCTATTACTTATATATATGCAATGTTTTACTTATTAGTCTACTTATTGTTAAAAAGTAACTGAAACTGATATAAAAGGTATAATATTACGCTTCAGGAGAACATTACAACAACAGTTATATCGGTTAAATTACTGCACAGAATTGAGGAGTTGTATTATAACTATGTTTCGTGACCAAGACAATTCCATTCATATAAAGTGTCCAAAAATTAACTTCTATTTCATTTCATGACGCAATTCTCATCTTTAATATGCATTGTACAAAAATTCAAGAGGTTACTAAAAATTTCTTAGTAAATTCGTATTCCATAGAATTTTTTAGTAACCATTATAAACATTTTTTTTGCAAGTGAAACAAACATTTCTTTTGTAAACTGAACAAAAGAATTTTTTGTATAACTAACTTAAAACTTTTTGGTATTGGCCACCAAGCAAATTTTAGTAATAGCTCCAAAATTATGTTTACTAACCATTACGTGTGCCCGAAGGGCAGGAGCTTCCTTCGAGCTGCATCCAGCGGGTAAAAAGACAGACATCTGAAACGGAAGATTTTCGGTAAAGCCGCAATAGATGGCAGCACCAAACATTGCGACCTACTCTATTTTGACATGTTTCTAAAAGGGAGAGGAAGTTCAGAGATCATTACCCATGGTAACTGCTACGAGTGGACTTTCATAATCCCTTTATTTACATTCGGTGCACATTTGGCGTCGCCCAGCATCGATCCCAGGTACTTTCAGCCTGGAGTTCGGTGCTATGACTACTAAGCTATCAAGGCCACACTAAGTGAGTTTTAGTAATAGCTATTAAAATGTAAAACTATTAACTCTATTCATTGCTAGCTTTTTTATAGTAATTCTTACAGATTCCTTGTAACCGAGTAAGATTACTAAAAATTTCTTAGTAATTACAAGGATTACTAAAATTTTTTTAGTAGATCGACCCTTTTTTTACAGTGTGATCAGGAAATTTTAAAAAGTGCCATTCGGAGAAAAATGCCCTCATGCTTAGAATATTAAGGATAAAAACTATTAAATTTCCATGCAACACCTAAATTTTTATTAAGTAGTTTTCTAACAGAAATGGGGAATCAAAGAAGAAATTGGAAAAATCCTTAGGTTATTATTAATTTGTTTTAACTCTTTAAGTACCTCATTATGAATTCATGAAAATTTTACATTCTAAAGCATTTTACGCAAATTATTTAATCTAAATTAAAAGTTTTACATAATCATTTAATAAATATTTAAACGATTGCAGAAGGATTGAAGGATTTGGAATGATTTATTAAATTTGAATTTACAGGGATTTTGTGCAAAATTTATAACTCCATTCAAATCTTTTATTTTAAATTGATTTCTTAGTATTTTGTATAATTATAAAATGTACAAACATGACGTTCTTACAATATAAATATAGAAATATTTCCGCATTGAAAAATCCTCATCCACCTCCCTCAGCGCCAAGAAAGCAAGAAGTTCTATATTATAATCTGAAAAGATGCAAAGACAAAAAAAATCATCCTTTAAAAAATATTTTTGTTTTGTGTATCCAATAATGCTTTTGGAACAAGATAAATTAATGTATCTGTGACTCATTCTAAACAGTATTATAGCTAAGTGAAGTATTAAAAAAATTGAAATAAGTTATTCTAATGCAGTTATAAGTACCTTCGATAGATAAAGGGTTAATACTTACAAAAAATAAATAGTAATAAATTATAACTGAAAAACGTAATTTGACCTATAAAGATGTTTTGCAAACTAATTACCACATTAATATCAAAATTTTAATATTAAATTAAATCTAATTTAATCTTACATTAAAAATTAAGCCTTTAATGATCTCTATGTGCATAAGATGAAATAAAAAACAAGCCTTTTTTTATAATGCACCTAAAAATATCTAATTTTATCAGATGATCTTCTTAATTTTTCAGTTTTTAAGTTCATTACATCCATGTGGATTTAAGAAAAAGATTATGCAGAAGAAATTTACTTTTATGCTTAACGCAAAATAATAATAATAATAATAATAATTAATTCATTTTTTTAAAGATAATGCGATTAAATGACTTGGAAAATTAAACTAATTAAATTGAAACTTGGAAATAAAATAGCGTTAAAATGATGAACAATAACATTTAAACAAACCTTTTTGATTTCAGCAATTATATATATATGTATATATATATGTATATATATATATATAAGAAAATTTACTAAACAAAATAGACGTTGCAATCGAAGTACACCTTTTTTCGCAAATTAAAAGATGATGTAAAAAAAAAACACATGAATAAAAAAAATCTCAACGTTTCGGTTTCCTCTCTAAAAGCATCATCAGGAGAAAATTTTCCTAGATACAAATCGACAGGGTACAATCAATTAATAAAATAATTGCACAAAATGTCTTACACTAACATAATGGTGTTGATTTTTTATCTAATTAAATAACATTTTTATTTGAGTAACGTTTTCTTACATAATAATAATATAGTTTTAAAGTAATCAAAAAGTAAATTAAAAAGTAAAAAAGAATAAAATAAAGAAAATACGGAAAAATCTTAAGACAAGCATGCAAAAATGTAATAACTTTGCACAAATTAAAGTAGTTTACAATATTGATTGCAGGCATTTTCAAGAAAATATAAAGTAGAACTAAGTATTCACAATAATAGCTTAATCTTTTAAGTGTTTCTTTTTATAATAAAAGAACTGAGAACAAATTCTATTTCGTCATACATATTAAAGTACGTTTAACTATGAATATATTAATGCAAAATGTGCGCAATGAACAAAATATACCACTTTTAATGTATATTCTGAAAATTTTGTTTTAGTGGTGCAGACTGCGCTTATTTATTTACACTGGCTTCCAATCAGTACATCACAGTATTATGCATTAAAATGTGACAGAAACATTAAAAAACTGATTCTAATACGGAATATGTTTACCCCGGACTTGAATGCACTCCCGGCATCGACTTTCCATACTCTTAATTAGATTGTCTGACACCGAAATAGGTAGAACTGACCAGACATGGAGTAAGCCTTGTTCCAGCTCATTTAATGACCTTGGCGGAGGCAACCTCTATTCCATCATTGTCCCAAAGAAGTTTTATTGGATTCAAGCCTAAAGAGTGAGCTAGCCATTCCATTCTCTCCAAACCGGTATCTTCAAGATAATCCTCAACAAACACAGCTCAGTATGGGATCATATTATTATCCATTAGAATGAAACCACTGCCAATAGCACCAGCATATGGGCTTACATATGAATCATAGATCTGATCCCGGTATCACGCATCATTCAAAGTTCTTCCGTGGAACACAAGCATGTCAGTGTGTCCTTTGAATGAGATCCCTGCCCAAACCATGATTCCACCATTTCTGTACTTGTGTGTTTCAAAAGTGTTTGATTAATGGTATCGAGTGCATTGTTCTCTACAAATCAGAAGACATCATAAATCACTCTCCAGTGTGAATCTGGGCTCGTCTGCGAAGAGTACAGATGTTGTCTGGTCCAGGAAACATGTTCTCTTGCCCAAAGTAAGTGGGCCCTTCTCTGTCGTCTGTTGAGGATCACACATTTAACTTGCATAGAGACCTGCATTGTGAAGACGTCTCCGCACCGTAGTAGCGGAGATTCTTCTCCCTGATGCTGCAAAGTGGTCTGCAATGAGTTGCGGTACAGTAGTGTGTCTTCTCCTTCGGACCGAAAGAGCTAGAGACCGGTCTTGTTCAGGTGTTGTAAAACGTGGGCGGCCTGGAACATGTCTTCTGGACACAGAATCTTCCGATTAATACTGATCCCGGAGTCGTTGGACTACATTGCGAGACACATTGAGCACACTAGCAGTATCGGCCTGTGACAATCCCATTTCCATCCATCCTACAGCCCGTCATCTTAATGAATCGGGAAACGACTTCTACTAGACATTTCTAGATTCTACCGGCTGTGGTGAACAAAAATAACAACAATACTACAAAATATTACAAAACTTACACGTGAAATTGTGAAAACTTTGTAATTGCATATTTTTCTCTCATTCACAAATATCTATGCTTTTCTGAAATGTATCTTTTTTATTTAATTTCAAGAAAATGCCGACATAAAGAATAATTTCAGTGAAAACCGCAAATCAATCGACCGATTTTTCCGTTTTTTATGTTTATTTGAAATTTTGGTCCCTAAACTTTAATGGCGGCTATCTCCTTTGGAAAACGTTTTGGATCCTTGGTCTCCTATTTATTATTGTTTGTTTTTATGTGTACTATCACCCCTCTTTTATTGTAAAAAAAATAGAATCACCCTGTATAATTCTCCAATAACAGAAACCCAGTCACGCTTTAATGTACTTATGCTCGTACATGCTTATGTAGAAACTCATGGGAATTCAATCCATTATTAAAATATACTGCCATGTGGTACTTTTTATTTCTAATAAGTGCAAAATATTTACGTAAATTTTGAATTTTTTTTAAATATTAATCAATATTTCAACAACTTCTTTAAACTTCATAGTTTGCTATTTGAAAAACAGAATCATGTGTTTTTAAAAATAAAATATTCAGGTAAATTTATGTGTAGCAGACTAAAACTCCAGGAAAATGATCTCTTTTAGAGATATAATTTACTATTTCTAGGGACATTTTTCATTTTTATAACAATATTTATTTTATAAACAGATCTTACTATCATAAACTACTGTGAATAAATCGTGAATGTTTATTTAATGAAATATGGCTTAAATAAATTAATAGCATGCATATTTTAAAAATTATACAGTCTTGCGTAAATAAAAAATATAAAATAGTGGAGTGTATACAGTGATACTCTTAAATGTTTAACCTATAAATATAGATATACTAGCTTTTGCTCGCGGCTTCGCTCGCGTTAAATATAACAAGCTATGTAAGCGACTTTATGAAACTCATAGAATTATTGAGGGATAAGTGGAAAATAATTTTTACTTAATATTTTAATATATATTTACTGTAAACCAAAAACAGCAAAACAAATTCACGAAGCAAAACTAAATCCAAAACCAAAACGATTGCTTTATTCCTTAAAAGTCCAGTAATGTTATAAATCTAAACTAAACGAATTAATCCAATCCAAAAACCATAACAGTAAAACCGAATAAAAAACCGAGTTTGATTTCGGAAGTAGGAAATTCGAGCCAAGACAATAATACCAAATCCCAAAGCTAAACACGAATAGCCAAAAATCGAAAGCAGTTAAATCAATATGAATCAATAGTCAAATAACAGAGCATAGGTACCCTATGCACTATAGTGTGAAGCGCGGGCCGATGCCTGCACTTAAGTACAGATAGAAAGCACACAATGTTATCTTGTTTCAGAAACCTATGAGCGCCATCTATCGTCTGAAAGACGGACATGTCGTGAAAGACGGACAAACAAACAGACACACACATACACTTTCCCATTTATAATATTAGTATGGATTTAAGTGTCTGAAAATGCATATACAGAACACCCGAATCTTCGAAATACAAAATTAGATGATTTATAGTAGGCATCTAGAAGTTGAAAAATCAATATAGAACACAGGGATAATGCACTAAACAAAAATACTGGATGCTTCTTCCTAATTCTATTCGGGTTGACGGTCATAACTTACCAGAAACTGGATTATATTATAATAAGACATTCAGTAGTCATTATAACCTTTATTTTAAAAGTGGTAACACTAAATATACGTGGTAAAAGTTTGCTGATACATGCCAGTGGTATACATTTTGCGCCTCACATTAAAGACTGTGATTATCAGTTCATACGGTATGAATAATCACTTGAGCAATATGTTTTTTTTCCAGATCTTTTTGTGATTTTTTCACAATCCACACAAAACAAGGCAGAGTCGTAGAAAAAAAAAGTTATTGGCACCGATCCACTTCTAAATGATGTATATAAAATGTGCTTTAGTGATTATAAAATAGGCCATCTACATATTAAAACGAATCCAAACTATAATCTTTTCTACAGCATTTCTCAATTTTATCCCTTAACTACTGTTAGCGGTCTCACAGACCGCTGAAATCTTCAATTTTCAGAGTTTAACCCGTAATCTTTAGTTTAACTACAGATACTAGTCAACTTTTGTTTCGTTTAGAGTCCTATTACTATATCTAGAAACATTTGAATAGATTAATTTTATTAATAATAGTCCTGTACATAAAGTTTATACAAAAATTGTATTCTGAGAGTTGATTTAACATTTTAATAATATTTAGATTAAGTGGTCTGACAGACCGCTCACAGTAGTTATGTGACAATTTTTGTCACAGCAGCTAAGGTTTAACACGATATTTAAAATTTTCGGTTCGAACTATGCCTAGACACAAAATTAAAAATCATTTGTATGATAAGTTTTTGAATTATAAACATGCAAAACTTAGTGCTTCTAATGTTAAATTACGTTTTCATACTCCTATTACTATCTTCTAAAATTGTATTCCTAATGTGCTAATTTTTTTAGTGCAGCAATAATACTAAAATACCCAAACATAATTAAGTTGAATTTGATTTTCTTTTATAATTTTGTGATATGAATTATGAATTATAAAATTAATATTCGTAGCAAAAATATGAAATGTAACAATTTTTTTTTGATGAGTTTAGATTTAGTACGTCCTGTTTTATGGAAATCCAAAATTTACAAATTGCACATTAAGTAGTTTTTAAATTACGCTTAAAGAACGAGAAAATAATGAATTAAGGGACGGCCTACCCTAGTACACTGTAAAAAAAAGGTCGATCTACTAAAAAAACTTTAATGAACCTTGTAATTACTAAAAATTTTTAGTAATCTTAGTCGGTTACTAGAAAATCTGTAAGAATTACTAGAAAAAAGTTAGCAACGAATAGAGTTAATAGTTTTATATTTTTAATAGCTCTTACTAAAACTCAGTTGGTGTGGCCTTGATAGCATAGTGGTTATAGTAACGGACTCCAGGCTAAAAGGTCCCGGTTTCGAAACTTGCCACCGCCAAATATACCCCGAATGTCTCTAGTGTCTCGTTAATAAAGAGATTATGAAAATCCTGTCGGAGCAGTTAAGAATGTTTAGTGCTGCCATCTGTTGCGGCTTTGCCGAAAATCTTCTGCTTCAGAAGTCTGGATGTAGCTCCTAGGAAGCTCCTCCGCTTTGGTTGCACGTAATGGTTATTAAAAGTAATTTTGGAGCTATTACTAAAATTTGCTTTGTGGCTCATACTAAAAATTTTTAAGTTAGTTATACAAAAAATTCTTTTGTTCAGTTTACAAAAGAAATGCTTGTTTCACTTGCAAAAAAAAAGTTTGTAATGGTTACTAAAAAATTCCGTGGAATACAAATTTACTAAGAAATTTTTAGTAACTTGTTGAATTTTTTTTTACAGTGTAGTTACTAGATATTGTGAAACTCCTTATGCTATCCTGTAATCGATCAGGCTATAAGGAGACGGTGGATGTCAAAAATTTTTTCTTTAAATTTTTATTCTAGCAATATGAAATTTTGTGCATGCATACATTTCACCAAAAGCATATAGAACACCTTAAAAAAATTAATCTTATTAAAGTTTTCAATTTTTTTAAAAAAAGTTAAATTTATAAAAAATAAATAAATAAAATGCTCTTCGTGTCGTAATTTTTGAGATATTTTCATGCTTTTGCATTTTTATCACTTAAAACTCTATTACAAACAAATTTATGTAAGCTTTTTTAAATCGCTTAAATAGTTATTCTTTTACTGATTTTTTTCTAAATTTCATATCGATTTTCATCAAAATTTTGCCTTTTAATAAGTAAAAAATCAAATTTGACTCGCTTAATGAAGGCGAATTTTAAAAAGCTTACACAATTTCTTTCTAAACAATATCAGGATACTTCCTTATCAATTTCATAAATATGTATCAAAAATTACGTAGCAAGGAGCATTTCAAATATCTAAAGGCGCTGAAAAATTAATCTCGAGAAAAACAGATTTAAATTATATAAATAGACTTATCTTTATTATTTACTTCTTAAAACCTTCATAAAAGATATTTTACTAAGAAAAAACCTGTTTTAGTACTAATGTACCACAGAAATATACCTTTTTTGTGACGATTTTCCTCAAATAAAGGTCCATTGTCCCCTTAATGACTGCTTGAGAGGAGCTTAAGATGCATTGATCAAGAATGTTACTCTCTCGCTCAGCAATCCAGTTCCAAACTTCAATTTGGATACAGCCCCTAAAATATGCTCGTTTTAAAATAACTGATTTCTCAGAAACTTATACTTGGAATTAAATGCGAATTTTTTTTATGCTAACTGAAGAATGTGGAGTTCATTTATGCTGACAGAATGTTGTACTACTATTGAAAAAATTTAGGGCTCTTTTCAATTTGTAGATGGTCCCGTAAATATGTAGATGACCTTGATTTAAAACCACACTTTATTTCCAGTTGTTCGGTACCAGTAATTTTCTTAGTTAATAATTTGTTGAGGAGTTAGAACGGGGTATTTACTTTTTCTGAACGATATCACATATCGTTGCATTTATTTGCATTGGTTATCTCAAAATTATTATCATCAGCCTCCATTTAGTCGATTAAACACTAGGGTGCATCGATTGTCTATGGCGAAAAAAAATTACCATTCATCAAAATCTGCATATGCGGAAAAGATGTTCTATTGTATGGAAATTAAGGGAAAAATAATAATAAAAATTAATTTTAAAATTTAATACTGCCACAAAAGGGTTCAATTTTCGAAAAAAATTGAAAAAAGACCAAATTTTGGTTAGGTTATTTTTGTCAAAAACTAATTATTTCAATAATTTTTAAAATCCAACAATGCGGAAAAGATGTTATATCGTATGGAGGTTAAGTAAAAAACAATAATAAATAATAAATTCGAAATTTAATAATGCCACTAAAAGTTAAAAATTCGATAAAATAATGAAAAAAAGGAAAAAGATCTAATTTTGGTTAGATTTATTTTTGACGCAAAATAATCATTTTAATATCAATCAAAACCTACCTCTGCGTAAGAAATATTATATTGCATGGATATTAAGTAAAAAAATAATAAAAAAAATAATTTCGAAATTTAATACTGCTACAAGTGATTTAAAGTTTCGAAAAACTGACAGTTCCAGTCATTTCAGTTAGGATTTGTCTGCTTGTGTATTGTGTAGCTTGGTGTACCTTGAATATTACTGTACCATGGCGTTGTTAAAAAAATAATAATAATAAATAAAAATAAAAAGAGAGAGAGAGAGGGAGATATGAATTACACCCTATTGAGGTCTGGCTTTGATATGCCAGTAAATATGCTTCCTATTACAAAAATTTATAAAATTTATATAATGGTATTTAAAAAATAACCGAAGAAAGGAATCGGTCAACATCTGTTTATTTCCTGCCAGTGAGAAGTAGTTACTAATAAGTTACAAGTGATCTGTAAATGAGATTCAATCTCTATAATTTACCACAGCAGCATTTTAAGAAAAATCAAACTGTTTAACGACAAATATTGCGCTCTTCTTAATTCTTGTAAAACAAAATAAGATATTGAAAGCTACTACAGTCTTTTGGACCATTTCCGAAAATATTGCCTATTTTTTCAGTTCAATAGATTTGAATATGAATATGAATATTGAATGTAAACTAAACCGACGTATTGAGAACAAACTCACTTTTCTGCATCATCAGCTATCATTGAAAAGCCAAAATGCTGCCGAGCTAGGTGTTACATCACCTGTAGTGACGAAGATTGGCATCAGCCAGAAAATTGGACAGTTTGGGCATTTCCGACCAAGAGGTGTTGCCATCATGTCTGGTGCACTTCAAGATGTGGGCATTATCTCACAAAACTATGAATCGAATGCTATTGACAGAAAAAAAGTCGGCATGTCAAAACAAACCAAAGACCATTCTATCGTTTTAGTCATTCTCTTTAGTCATTTGTAAAAGATTATGATCGTGGCCATTTTCTTCACCCTAACCTGGGCACCAACCAAAATTTGGCATAGGTGACAACCCAAGGCGGAAATTTCCCTCCACCACTCAGCCAAAGCACATCCAGGGCAACAGACCCAGAAATCCATCGGGTGTAAAGACAGACTACATCACTAGAAAACAACAGAAGAATAAATTTAACTTTTTCAAAAAAATGTATAACCGACTCCAAAGAAAGCGCTAAAAAGAATTAAATAATTTTATAAAATTCTCTAATGACAAATCGTTATCCAATAACCACACATCGACTATCATGTACCGGTATAAAACGGTTAAATTTAATATATAGAATTTAATATCCACCAAACATAGATTTTCCAGAGAATATTTTTTACAAGAGATTAATTTAAATATTTTTGATTTAATTTTTGAATATATACATATAAAAAGTAATGAATTACTTTTTGAAGTTGGTGCCAAACAATCATAATCGACAATGATATCCCCATTTTATTTATGGTACTAGACATAATATATCCACAATTCTTACTATACTTAAGATAGTTTGGCACCAACTTCAAAAAGTAATTCTGTACTTTTTATATGTATATATTCAAAAATTAAATCAAAAATATTTAAATTAATCTCTTGTAAAAAATATTCTCTGGAAAATCTATGTTTGGTGGATATTAAATTCTATATATTAAATTTAACCGTTTTATACCGGTACATGATAGTCTATATGTGGTTATTGGATAACGATTTGTCATTAGAGAATTTTATAAAATTATTTAATTCTTTTTAGCGCTTTCTTTGGAGCCGGTTATACATTTTTTTGAAAAAGTTAAATTTATTTCCTACTTTTTAGTTATTTATACCGTAATACATAATTATGTGTACTGACATATGATGGCTCTTTGCAACGCATTACTAATGAACGCACTTTGCTGAGTTCTGATGTATTCGCTTTACTTGTCACTGTTTGTTTGTCAACTTTTCAAAAGACACTTACAATATCAGTTAGTATCATTGTGAATCTTTAGGTTTTCTGGATGTGGTAACTTCTTCAGATCTGGCACGACGAAAAGCTACCGCATTCATGAAATCTTAAAGTCAACATCTAATCGTACGGACATCGGAAGTGATTATCGAAAGGTGACCTCAAGTAAAGTGTCCTTCACTTAAGCGCGCGGCAAAGCGCTTCCATATATGAGTAAACAGCTAAATGACTCCATGTATCAATGAATAGTAAAATGCTTTTCTAGTGTAGTCAAAAGTACTCCCCCTTCAGTCAGAAAAAGCAAAAAGAAAGATTTTAACAAAAATCGCTCTATGATTCAATAGATAAACAACAACAATCTAATTCCTATAAATGCAGTAAAGGCATCGGAAATGAGCGGTGATGATTCGACGAGGAATCTGGAAATCATAGCCTGTACTTGGCTGCATCTATAAGAGAGCGACAGCATTCGATGCCCAAATACTTTTTTCACGGACGCTTTTGTCCCAACTAAACTGTTAAAAATTTGAAACTCACTCCATCGCTTTTATGGAAAACGATTATTTCAGCCTATCATGGAGCATTCTCATGAGTCAAAAGATAAATATTTTATAAAAGCGGGGGAGTGACGATGCAGCAAAAGGGTCAAATTTTTTACAGTGTATGTATGAGATATTCCATAAAAGGATCGGAGTGACGATGCAGCAAAAATTAAATTTTTAACAATGTATCTCAATGCTAGGCATTTTCTATTATAAAATTTGGTGATGATTTCTTGGTAGAATTTGATTATACGCCGAATGATCCTTTATTTCTACACAGACATAAATACATAATCCATATTATTTTACAAATTCGTGGTCATACAAGGACAAGATAGCAAAAGGAAATATTACGACACAAGAAAAGTACAACCGGGAGCTACACATAAAGAGTGTGTGCAACGGAGCCAGTGGGATCCGAACCCACAATCTCCTACGCTCTCAAGGGATTAGCAGCGTGGTGTCTTAACCACTCGGCCACCTCCCCCCTCGATGGACCCCCCTCGATGACTCCCCCCCTCGTCATATTCACATCGAGGAATCCTACATGAACAAAATCTGAAATCATTCTGGTGTCTAATCCGATAACCAAATCTAAATCTAAAGATGATTTTGTTAAACATATCTATGCACTTTATTGATATGAAGAGATATTTTTTTCTTGCGGAGCAAAATATATACTAGAGGATTTTAATCTTTTCAACAACTTAAGGATGTCGATTGGTATCGATGTCTATTTCCGCTTTAGTGGATGCGAGAACTTGTTCATTTAAGCTTTAACATTTCGGAAATTTATCGCATCCAGCAAACTTTAAGGCCGCACACTAGACACAGAAAAAGACATGGATGATAATGTGAAGTCTATGGGAGCGTTCTTTTCAAATATCTTGCTCAAATTTTAAAAATTTTACGTGATTTTTTTTGCATAGGATAGTTAAGGATATTCCACAACCGGCCTAGTTTTTACTTTTTCAATTTTGGTTTCAGATTTAAAAAAAAAAAATTATTTAAATTTCAAAATCGGTTTAAACGGTTCTGAAATTGAAACTATCATTATATAAAACATACATAAGAAAAATCGAAGAAGTAAAAACTAGGCCGGTTGTAGATCATCCTCGGCTATCCTACGCAAAAAAATCATGTAAATATATTAAAATTTGAGCGAGATATTTGAAAAGAACACATCCATAGTCTTTACACTAACATCCGGGCCTTTTTATGAGACTAGTGTAGTGCCTTAAGGCCCACATTGAAATCTACAGACTTCGTGAATGGGCATTGAAAAGCTGACAATCCATCAGTATACGTTAAAATTATCGTGAAAAATTACCTTTGTTTTTAAAGCTATCTATTTTCTGACTAATGAGAGCAATCTAAAAACGTCTATGGAACGTTTTCATTGGTCAAGAAATAGATAGTCTTTAAAAACAGAGGTAATTTTTCAAGATATTTTAAACAGGGTACACTGTTAAAAATTTGACCCTTTTGCTGCATCGTCCCTCCACCGCTTATTAGAGGTGGAAAAACCTTAATTAGAAAACGATTATTTCAGCCTATTATGGAGCATTCTCATGGATCAAAAGTGAGATATTCTATAAAAGCGGGGTAGTGACGATGCAGCAAAAGGGTCAGATTTTTTACAGTTTAAAGTACGCGTACACAATCAGAGCGCGTCAAGTTGCTTCTATGATTCAATGCATAGCAAAGTAATTCTAAACGTTCGTATGTATTAAAATACCCTTTTCAGTCATAAAAACTAAAAAGGAAGATATTATCAAAATCACACCATGATTCAACATGCGTCTATATGAAAGTAGTAATATTTGAAGTTAAGAATGTTCTTTAATAAACGCCGTTTTCCAAAGTACAGAAAATTTAAGAATTTTTATTCCAGAACTTGGCGGTAGTCGCCTGAACGAGTTTGTTTTATGGGCGAAAGAAGTTAACTAGCTTAACTTTAATGGAAAGCTTATCAAAATTTTTCGTCATTTATATTTCTCCAAATGTAAATCTAGCACATAGCAATGTACTTTAATCATTTTGTGAATCCGGCATAACAAGCACCCTGATACACAGACACTCTTGCTTTAATGCGTAAGGCTCTTTAGAGATGAATTTTCAGCTTTTCGATATCGAATTCTCATGTCTGGATAGATGTGGATCTTTCGCTTTGGTGGATACGAGAATTGTTCCAGCTACGATTTCGTACTTTGGAAAAAAAACTAGCATCTCTGCAACAGTGGTTAGGATCCAGAAGGATTATTCGCTGCTAAGCAAAAAAGATTGACCAATCATAAGCCTTCATTTTTGAGAACTTCTCATTGTTCGAAGGAGAGAGTCTGGAATACATGGAGTGAAAATCTGCTATCGCCACTGTAAAAAATTTAACCCTTTGGCTGCATCGTTACTCCATAGCTGCTTTAGAATTTCTTTCTTTTGGCCAATGAGAATGCTCCATAATAGAGCGAAGTAATCGTTTCCTATAAAAGCGATGGAGTGACGATGCAGCAAAAGGGTTCAATTTTTTACAATGCAAGCAGTGCTAAAAATTTGTTTCCTTTAAATGTGCAACGATACTACTGAATTCCAAAGTGTCGATCACAGCGACATCTGCGGCATTTTCGTGATACATTATCTAGACTAGCAATAATTCTTGTATTTTTAGAAAATGTCCTTGCAGATGTCGCTTCTATCTTTAAATTTCATTAGTATTGTTGCACATTTAAAGAATAGAACATTTTAGCGCTTTTTTTAAGTGTTACAGAGGGCGTGTTCAGCACAACTTACCGGTTACTTACCGACCACTTACCGATTGTAGACAAGTACGAAATGAAAAGCAAAGCGAAGTGTGACGTCAGCTGCAATTCAACAGAATAGTTTTCATTGATGCCACAATTTGCTTTCGCACTGCCCTACAATCGGTTGGTAACATAGGTTACTTTTATAAGTTGCTCTGAACACGCCCTGAGATAGCCGGTTTCCACACTATATCCCCAAGATGCTATATTTCCGGTTTCTTGGATAAGATAACTTGTCCGGAATCCAGGTAGAATTTGCACTGTTAACGAAACCAGATTAACGAATCAGAAGCGTGAATTTAACAAATTTTTGAATGTTTTAAATAAATTTTCTTGTTAATTAATCTCGTTTCGCAAACAGCGAAAATTTATGTGAATCCTGGCCCTCGTCCAGTTAAGATTTTGCACTTTGAACACTGTTGAAAATTTGAAACCTTCACTTTATCGTCAATCCATCGCTTTTATAGAAAATGATTACTTCATTGTATTATGGTGGAATTCTCATTGGTCAAAATAGAGATATTCCATAAAAGCGGTGGAGTGACGATGCAGCAAAAACTTCAAACTTTTAACAGTGAAAAGATCGTGTGTCTATGTAAGTGTAAGATAAAAGCATGCAAAAGGAACACTTGTAGTTGGTCGATTGCTTCAAAATGAATTTGATATTTAAAGTTTTTATTTTTAAAAAAGTTCTAATTATCAGATTTTTATGAAATTCGAATGGGACCACATGGGCCTCATACGCTTTCAAACAAAAAAAGAATTATCAAAATCGGTTCATATTTGCAAAAGTTATGCGTGAACAACAAATATATACAGGTCGAAATCATAACCTCCTCTTTGAAGTCGGTTAAAAATCATAATAGAAGCAGACTATGTCTGATGTCTGTCTTGATGCGTACTATCACCCCTTAAAGTTTTGCCCAGTAGTTTAGATACACCCTGTATATAAATTCTGGGACAGTACCAAACAATTTGAAAACACGACGTACATTTTTTGTCATGTGTTAACAATAATATACATGTAACAAAGTTGGTTGGCTTGAAAAAAGAACTTGGTTCCGAATACATCGGCCACATATACAGGGTGTATCTAAACTACTGGGCAAAACTTTAAGGGGTGATAGTACACATCAAGACACATAATATTAAATGGGGTACTAAGGGTCCCAAACGTCTTCCGAAGGAGATAGGCGCCATCAAAGTTTAGGGTCCAAAATTTTTAAAATGACTATAAAAAACGGAAAAATTGGTCGATTCGTTTGCGGTTTTCACGAAAACTATTCTTTATGTCAATTTTGTCTTAAAAATAAATTATAAAGATAAGTTTAAAAAAAATGCCGATAGAGGGCGCTTTAGACTTTGGAGTAACGAACAACTATTTTTTACCGTTATTTTTTGCATCTCATTAATTTTTTTAACAAATTTAGAAATAAACTTAAATTTTGAGCTCAAAATCTGTGGATAAATAGCGCAAACTGAACTGTGTTCAATGGGAGTTGGTAGGTTCAAATTTCAAATGATTATAAAAAACAGAAAAATTGGTCCATTGATTTGCGGTTTTCACTAAAATTATTCTTCATGTCAGTATTGTCTTGAAAATAAATTATACAGATAAATTTAAAAAAAATGTCGATAGAGGGCGCTTAAGACTTTGGAGTAACGTACAACTATTTTTTACCGTTATTTTTTTCATCTCATTAAATTTTTTTAGAAGCTTAGACATAAACTTAAATTTTGAGCTGAAAATCTGAATCGTTGAGAGTGGTTAAGTAGCGCTAACTGAACTATGTTCAATGGGGGTGGGGAAGTTCAAATTTCAAATGATTTTTAAAAACGAAAAAATTGGTCGATTTGTTTGCGGTTTTCTCCAAAACCGTTCTTTATGTCAGTATTTCCTTGAAAATAAATTTTAAAGATAAATTCCAAAAAATTCCGTTAGAGGGCGCCTTAAACTTCAGAGTAACCAACAACTATTTTTAACATTTTTTTTTTTTTTTTTTTTTTTTTTTTTTTTACCTAAATAAATGTTTTAAAAGCTTAGACTTAAATTTTGATCTCAAAATCTGAATCGTTGTGAGTAATTAAGTAGCGAAAAATTGAACTGTGTTCGTAGGGTGGGCAGGGTAACACTTCCTCTCCTGAACACAGTTCAATTTGTGCTTCTTAACTCCTCCCAATGATTTAGAATTTGAGTTCAAAATTTAAGTCTAATCTTTTGCAAACATTTAATTAGATACAAAAAATAATAGTTAAAAATTGTTGTTGGTTACTCTAAAGTTTAAGGCGCCCTCTAACGGAATTTTTGGAAATTTATCTTTAAAATTTATTTTCAAGGAAATACTGACATAAAGAATGGTATTTGAGAAAACCGCAAACGAATCGACCAATTTTTTCATTTTTTATAATCATTTGAAATTTGAACCTTCTCACCCCCATTGAACACAGTTCAGTTAGCGCAACTTAACCACTCTCAACGATTCAAATTTTCAGCACAAAATTTAAGTTTATGTCTAACCTTCAAAAAAATTTAATGAGATGCAAAAAATAACGGTAAAAAATAGTTGTACGTTACTCCAAAGTCTAAAGCGCCCTCTATCGACATTTTTTGAAATTAATTTTTATAATTTATTTTCAAGACAATACTGACATAAAGAATACTTTTAGTGAAAACCGCAAATCAATTGATCAATTATTCTGTTTTTTATAAACATTTGAAATTTGAACCTACCCACTCCCATTGAACACAGTTCAATTTGAGCTACTTAACCACAGATTTTGTGCTAAAAATTTAAGTTTATGTCTAAACTTCTAAAAAAATTTAATGAGATGCAAAAAATAACAGTTAAAAATAGTTGTCCGTTACTCCAAAGTCTAAAGCGCCCTCTATCGGCATTTTTTGAAACTTATCTTTATAATTTATTTTCAAGACAATATTGACATAAAGAATAGTTTTAGTGAAAACCGCAAACGAATCGACCAATTTTTTCGTTTTTTATAATCATTTCAAATTTTGGACACTAAACTTTGATGGCGCCTATCTCCTTCGGAAGACGTTTGGGATCCTTAGTTTCCCATTTAATATTATTTGTCTTGATGCGTACTATCACCCCTTAAAGTTTTGCCCAGTAGTTTAGATACACCCTGTATATAAATTCTGGGACAGTACCAAACAATTTGAAAACACGACGTACATTTTTTGTCATGTGTTAACAATAATATACATGTAACAAAGTTGGTTGCGATCGGTTGTGACGAAATATCTGTTAATATAGATGTTAAAGGATGTGTTATTCGAAATATGAAATTGATCTTCAAGCGTCCACTACAATGGTTTTTGTGCTAGTTACACACCAATGAGGTTCCACTATGTCATCTTTTTGCAGCGTGGATAGAACCGTGGCTGGGAACAAATGTTTCTCTGTTGAAATAGAAAGATTATTCGCAGCATGTTACAAGCTTTTTGTATTTTCATTTATGCCAGTATATGAATTCTAAAAGCGCGAAAGGGAAATCAAACGGTCTGCTGTAATTTTTATAATTACATTAAAAAAATATCTATATTTTCCATTTACCAGCTTTTTGACCTTTTGCGACGGACTACATAGGTAATTAAATAGGAAAATGTGTCGAACCTCCACTAACTGACGGATTTAGTAACAACATAATTTCAGAAGCAATAGGTAAATCCAGCAATCATTCCAGTGGTAATAACATCTTCTATTAATAATATATATTCACGCAACACTCATTTTACAAAACTAATAATCAAAAGAGTCACGAGAGTATTTCTGCTGTGTATGGACCATACATAAGAGACGGTTTTATAAAAATCGAATTGAATTACACAATCTCATGTCGATTTTGAATACCGAACGTCATTATCCCCAATTGCAATGTTGACGATTTTTCTTGATTTAATACTAATGAAGCTGATAAATAAGAAACTAAAGTTTCTATCTTGTAATCATTTAAATATCCCCTCATTGCAATTAATGTTAAAAATTCTAAAATTTATACTTTATTTTACAAAAAAAAAAGATTTTTTACCGTAAAAACGTTTAAATACATAAATTGGAGCCACATTGCGGCAGATTTAAATTTTGAAATTAATTTTTTTAATTCTTTTTCTCATACTCAGCATATAATATAGCATCTTTTACGCATAGGTAGGTTTGGGATAATTTTTTAAACTATTATTTTGAATCAAAAATCATCTAGCCAAAATTAGGTCTTTTTCACTTTTTTTTCGAAATTCAACCTCATTGTGGCAGTAGTAAAATTTAAAATTAATTTTTTTAATTACTTTTCCCTTAATCTCCATCCAAGAGAACATCTTTTCCTCAAAGGTAGGTTTTGACACTGTGAATTTTTTTTTTCGATCCACCCTATTAAACACCCTCTATGTGACAAAATAAGTGGATTAGTGACCCCATGATCTATATTATTTTTTCATCCGCTTGATATCTACTATCTTCCCTTTTTTAATGTTTTGATTGATTTTCTGAACACCATGTATTAGTATGTGATATATTTCATGCTGGGATAAGCGGATATAATATCAACATACTAATCAGATTCTCACGATACCACGATGAAATAATATATCAGGACACTTAACTTATTGAAAAAGAAACATATCTTTGAACCACTAGAATTCCATTTATACAAAATGCTAATAAATGTTTTGTAAAAGTAAAATTTAAACTTTTTAACAACTGCGTGGAATATGACGTTTAATATATCTATATATCTACTGGTATTACTGGTAATCTGGACGCCAGTACAATTTACTGTTTTTAAGTGAAAATATTTCCGTAATTTCCTGAAAAAAAGTCAAAAAAAGGAATTTGCGGAAATATTTCCGTTAAAAAACAGTAAATTGTACTGTTGTCGAGATTACTACTAATACTTCCCTAAAATCGTCCGTTTTTTACAGTGTATGAGTGTGTGTGTTTTCGTAAATAAACACATATTATATAATTGAAAACAAAAATATGAAAATAATGTTGGATGGATTAGTAAATAAACAGGAAAAATAAAATGTAGAAACCATAAATCTCTTCACAAGTGCTATGCATGCTAATTCATAGAAAATGTATGCTATTTCGTCAAATGTTTCAACAATATGTTTAAAAAACAAAATTGAGCATATGTAACATGTCTGGAGGCCACAAACATTTGAAAGAATTGCATAAAAAAGAAATTAATTAGTGAACAAATAAAATGAAAAAGAAAAAAAATCAAAAAATCTAAAACTTACCAAAATGGAGATAGTAATTATAAACTGAAAGTAAGCCTGACATTAAAAAAAAATCAAGCCAACATGAGTAAAAAATAAATAAAAATATAAATAAAAGTAAGTCATAAATATAAATTTATGACGCTGACATCTGTGAGGAAATAACTTAAATATAGACCTACCTTTTACTGTAACATAATTTGCTGCCTTTTTAAGACTTAGGAAAAATGCATTAAAAACATATACAAAAAGTCGATATTAAGGATTTGTTGAAATATGGTGCAAAAAAAATCTGTAATATAAACAAGGTGTGATTAATGAAGGAAAAAACTACAATAAATGAAAGCGCGTCGGACAAGTAATTCAAAATATTAATAAAGAATAAATACAATATAGAATACCCCAGCCAAGTACAAACAAGTAAAAATTGAACGGTATGTTGATTAGTACGTGTATGAAATGCAGAAACCCATTTTTAATACACTATATTGCCATTGATTATGGGACACTTCCGATTTTAAACATTTTACTAAATATCTAGAAAAATACATGAGGAATCATCTCGAAACTCTTAGTGTATAAATATAATAGTATACGTCATACATCTCCGTAAAGATTTTTTACCGAAACGCCATAGGGGACCGTCAACAAATTAAAAAAGAATGAATGTCTTTTGAATAACCCTGTCAAAACTAATGTAGCAAAAGTGCTCAAACTCTAGATTATGATTGAATGCCTTATTGTAATACACTGTGTTCATTTTTATGCAAATAGCATGCACAATCGCAGAATAATTAAGGTTTTTATAAAAATGGTCCCAAATTTTTCCAAGTTTTTCCATTATAATTTTCAGAGTTCTTAATATAAAATAATATTTTTTTCAGAAAATATGACAAACAACATTGCACATAGTACCCTGTAATCAGAATTTAAAAAATAATAAAAATTGTATGAAAAATGAGTAGATTTACTGTATAATTTTTTACTGCGCATGCGTCAAAGTTATCAAAATTTCATTTGCATATTATGTTAGCTAAATGTATAGAGAAACATTTGTAAAAGTCTCAAAATCATAGCTTAAAAATTCTGAAAGTAATCATCCATAGAAAAAGGACAAAATCCGTTGTTTCCAAAATGAAGCAAAAAAATGAGGGATTTTATCCAAATGCAGTAGTACATCCCATATTGTGTATTCTATATTGACACTAATCAATGAATACATGTATACAACCCCTCTTGTTTTTGCTTCATTTTGAGAATAACGGATTTTCGACTTATTCAATTGACGATTATTGTCAGAATTTTCAAGTTATGATTTTGTGACTTTCACAAAAGTTGCTCTATACATTTAGCTAACATAATATGCAAATGAAATTTTGATATCGTTGACGCATGCGCAGTAAAAAATTATTTAGTAAACCAACTCATTTTTTATACATTTTTCATTATTTTTTAATTCTGATTACAGGGTATTGTGTGCAATGTTGTTTGTCATATTTTCTGAAAAAAATAATATTTTATATTAAGAAATCTGAAAATTATAAGGAAAAAACTTGGAAAAATTTGGGATCATTTTTATAAAAACCTTAAATACTCTGCAAGTATGCATGCTATTTGCATAAAAATGAACAAGGCTTATTAAAATAAGGCATTCAATCACAATCTAGAGTTTGAGAGCTTTTGCTACATTAGTTTTGACAGGGTTATTCAAAAGATATTCATTCTTTTTTAATTTGTTGACGGTCCCCTCTGGAGTTTCGGGAAAAAATCTTCACGGAAATGTATGACTTATACCATTATATTTATACACTAAGACTTTCGAGATGATTCCTCATGTATTTTTCTAGATATCTAGTAAAATGTCTAAAATCGCAAGTGTCCCATAATCAATGGCAATATAGTGTAGATTTATATTTTTTAGAATATATTTTATAAGTTTTTTAATAATTTTTAAAGCAATCCGCTACACAAACCTCTATAACAGTGTTTTCGATTTATAACTACATATACATGTAGTTGTACTTTATATATTTTTATGTATGTTTTTATAAATATTTTATAATTTTTATATACGTTACCGACCAAAGCCGATTTTAGAGATTGACCAAGGCCCCGAAACAAGATTGGCCTTGGTCAATGATGTCCTCAACTTAAAAAAAAAAAAAATAAAAAAAAAAATAAAGGTGGAATGAGATCATGCATACTTAATATTTTCTTACTGCTTCATTCCAAATTAGTGAAGCACATTTACATGAATTTTCCATTGCATACTTAATATTTTCTTAATGCTTCATTCAAAATTAGTAACGCACATTTAGATGAATTTTCGTTTTAAAAAATAGCCAATTTTATTTTATCTGTCTCAAGTAACATTAAATTCCCTAATTAATAAAGCCTTAATTAAAAAAATCCTTAATTATTAATGCAAAGAAAACAATGTTATTTAATTACAATGAAAGAACTGTTTTTTCCTATTTTTTATAGGAACTCATTTTTAATATTTCATAAACTAATTGCAGAGTTTATTTTAAGTAAAAAGAAGAACTAATATCAGTTTTAAATCTTCTATGAAAAGGGTAAATTAATCATAGTTTTAAAGCCTCTCTAGAAATAGCCATTTGCATAAATGTCGCTTGATTTTATTGTCAGGCAGAATTAAATTATTTTAAATAACTGTTTAGTCTAAAAATTATCTCTTTAACAGTAAGTACACTTTTTAGAATTACTTCTTCATCAGCTTTATCTTATCCAAGGATATTTTTGTTTTATTATGTAATTTATTGAACTTAATAGTAATATAATATATATACCCTTCTATAAAACAACAACCATATCAAAATACAATATTTTTTCAAAGTGTTAAATAGACGCTGAAGTCATTATCTTGCCTTTAAGAAAGTAAGTTTATTACTGATACAGAAAACTGAAAGTATAGCTTTTAGAGAATAACATAATTTTTCTTATACCTTACTTATCGTTATAAAAGTCAGTCTAAAAAGTAAATAAATTATATATTGATATTAATTACATTGCTCAAACTCTAACACACCTGTGAACTGTTTATACTGCTAAACCTTTTACAAGTCAAATTCAGATGCAGGCTTGTTTAATTTTTTTTGCGCATTACGCCTTTTAATGCCTTAGTTATGGGATATTAGCCATTAATATGGTGGAAAAACAATTTTACAAATAATTATCAGAATGTTCCCAAATGGGAACATTGGTCACTTCCGGCGATCATTTTCCAGAGATCATTTGTCATTTTTATGATTTTCTGTACATTTCTCCATAAAGGAAAGGAATGTAAATTCTATAAAAAAAAAGTTACCCAAATCCAAAAATCTATTTAAAAAAATCCTTTTTATGCCTGATCATTTCCCAGTGGTCATTGATCACTTTTATGATTTTCCATAATTTCCTCGTTAATGATAAGAATGTCGCTTCAATATGAACTTAATTAATTTTAGTTTAAGATTGAATTAACTTTAGTAATTCAAAAATACATTAAAAAATTAAGTCATCTTTTTACTATATCTGTTAATTTTTCAAGTCAATTTTGATTAAATTTAATTTTTAATAAAATTTTAAAACTTTTGTTCCCAATTGGGAACATTGGGCTGTAAAAGGTAAAGGGCACATCTAATACAAAATCGTCCGAATTTTTGATCTTTTAACTATCGGCCTAAAAAATAAAGTTAAAACGTTTTGTTGCTAATATAGACCTAAATTAATCTGATTCAGGAAGATTTAAAAATAATATATTTTAAGCACTGACAATGTGTGTGCAGTTTTTGCACTTTTTTTCCAAATGTGTTTTTTAAGCTTTGATACACTTTTCTAAAATACTATTTTAAGTAAACAAAAAAGTTTCCAAAATTATGTAACTAACTTGTTTCTTTAAAAATATATAACATTCTCCTTCTGAGACGATTTTTTTTATAATAATGAAAACTATGTTGTTAAAGATTTTAGGATTTTCACTTTTTTATTATAGCATTCTTAATTTTTTCTTTTACGCCAAAACGAAAATTACTTCTTATTTCTTTTAAATAATATATTTTATGGTAACATAGCAAATTCTAATGTGGTATACACTGTAAAAAAAAATTCAAGAAGTTACTAAAATTTTTTTAGTAAATTTGTATTCCACAGAATTTTTTAGTAACCATTACAAACTTTTTTTTTTTTTTTTTTTTTTTTTTTTTTTTTTTTTTTTTGCAAGTGAAACAAGTATTTCTTTTGTAAACTGAACAAAAGCATTTTTTGTATAACTTAAAAAGTTTTAGTATGAGCCACCAAGCAACTTTTAGTAATAGCTCCAAAATTATTTTTAATAGCCATTACGTGCGCCCGAAGGGCAGGAGCTTTCTTCGAGCTGCATCCAGAATTCTGAAGAGGAAGATTTTCGGTAAAACCGCAATAGGTGGCAGCACCAAACATTCCTACCTGCTCCGACAAGATTTTCATAATCCCTTTATTAACGAGTACTTACACTACATACATTCGGGGCGTATTTGGCAGTGACCAGTATCGAACCCGTGACCTATTAGCCTGGAGTCCGTTACTATAACTACAATGCTATCAAAGCCACACCAAGTGAGTTTTAGTAATAGCTATTAAAAATATAAAACTATTAACTCTATTCGTTGCTAACTTTTTTCTAGTAATTCTTACAGATTTTCTTGTAACCGACTAAGATTACTAAAAATTTTTTAGTAATTACAAGGATCACTAAAGTTTTTTTTAGTAGATCGACCCTTTTTTTTTTACAGTGTACAGGTATCACCATTTAACAAGTTTTTTTAAATATAAAACCGTGCCAAACAGACTCATTATATATATATATATAATTCTTGATAAGTAATTAATGCATAAAATTAATTGAATTTGATTTATATATGAAATATAATTTACAATATCTCTATTTTAAACCCTTTAAGCATCCCGCAAAATATTACATTGATGTTTAACGCTACATAAAATAGCTGCTTTAAAAAGTATTTGTATAAGAATTTTAATTTGTTAACGTTACATATTTATTTATCTTATTATCTTCAAAAAATTAGCATCAGTATTGATTTTGTGCAAAAACACCTTCTGATTCCAAACGTTGTGTGAAAGAAAAATTCGTTTAAAGGTTTAAAAAATTACATGATGTTAAATACTTCGCAAAACCTGCTTCATTTAACTTATAAATATGACCCATGTGCGTGAAAAATATAATAAACATCATTCTAAAATTATTTATTAAAACTTTTTCAATATATTAATTAACTATTTAATTCATTTCTGTATAAGAGACATTACAAAAGATATAAAGTGTTTTTTTAACTTTAAGGCATGTTTTGCATAGATTTTACATTAAGACACAATTAAGATCTAAACTTACATTCAAATCTGCAGGGAATATGTTTTAAACATATGCAAGAATCAAGTAAGTAAATGGCCTAAGAAAAGTCCATTAAAGTAACATTTACAAAATGCTTCCGCGAGATTTTATTTATTTGCCTTCCTTGAATATTTTTACTATATATTTTAGAGTTAAAAAGACTGTTGAGCAACTTTTGGTTTTATGCTCAGTAAAAAAATAATGGAGCTGATTTATTCATTGTGTACATTGTTTTTAAAACAAGTTTACCAAATGGTTGAAATAGAAAATTATTCCAAAAAATAAATCCTATTTTCATTAATATAAAAATGTTTTAATAATGTATTTTTTGGACATATAATTGTACATAATTAATGTAAAAACTTAACCAAAACCTTTTAATTTTCCTTTTTTTACTGTTATTAATGCATAAACATTCTACTTTTGTTTTAACGAATGGATTTTTATGAATTTCACTGAGAACATTTCTACCTTTCATTCAATTTATTTATTTATATAGTTATTTTTTGTTTTAATTAATATATAGCTTGATGTTTCTAAAATAAATAATTGTTCCAAAAACAACAAAATTTCGGAAATAATTACAAAACTTTTATATTTTTCTAAGCATTTTTCTGCTGTTGTTGTTGTGAAGTTTACTTTGCCGGCAAAATGTACAAAAATATTCTAAAATATGCAGAAATATATAGAAACTTGCATTATCAAAAATGTAATAAAATAAAAAAAATGCAGTAATTTGATGCAGTAATAAAATGAAACATAAATATTCTTTGTTGTTGTTGTTGTTGTTGTTGTTTTAAATCTATACCCTCCTCTTTAAGTATTGAGTTAATAATATTTTTTTTTTCATTTAGAGCAAGTAGCCATTAAAGAAGGCCAAAATACTAGAACAAAGATAGCATTATTTTTTAATATTGGTGGACCCTATTTGGTAGAACATTCATCCTAACAATGGTGATATAAAATTAAGCACACTTATACACATATTCAAAAACACATTCTTACTCTTATTTTTGTATCTGAAATAAGCGAACCTGAAGCATTTTGAATATGGTATTCTATCTTTATCATCTAAAATATGAATAAGATAAATCTATGTAAATACATAGATCACGAATATCATATCCTTTAAAAGGGAATTGCAAAAGAAATTATAAAACGATAAATTATTTTCTCATATATATAATAAAAAGAAAAAAGTATATATATATATATATTATGATATTAACTAATAAATAACACCCCCTGTCAAAAATGGCGGAATTTTGATCTCCATTTAATTTTCATAAGACTTCATACAAATGAAGTTTTTATTATTTAAGAGTTTATATTGTAGAAAAATACATTTAAAAAAATAAAAATGCGTTCTACAAATGAAATTTTTTACAATCATTTTTCAGTTTATAAAATAGTAACAAGCTTACTTAATAGTAAGTAAGCTTACTTCAATTTGAAATTTGACTGCATTCTGAATAAATTTTATATTTCTTAAAAAATGCAGTTAAAATGTAAGGAATATATAACAGCGTGTACTGAATATAATAAGTATATAGTTGCAAATAAAATTTCGATTTTTAACGTAGTAACATTCGAAAGTAACTTTGAAGTGAAAATAAAAAAGTAATTTAATAAGATAATGAGAAAAATTATCTTTCAGTCATACGAATGCACTCTCATAATTCAATTACATCTGGAGGAAAAGATAAAAAGAAAAAAATTATTTTTACTTATAATGTTAAAAATATTTTTAAAAATAAGCGGATAAATGTTAAGTTTTTAAAAACTAATAAATGTAAATGTAAATTATTATATTATTTTTATGTTTAGTGAACAAATTCTAAAATTATATAACCGAAGTTAAAAAATAGAAATCGAATAATAACACTACATCTTGCCTTTTTCTTATTTTCATTTATTTATATCGATTGCTATAGATGGCACCAAAACAGTGTTGGTTTATTTTATATCTACTTACTCGTTGTTTATAATAGTTTATTATTTATTGTTTTTATCTAATAATTAAATAATTTTTTAATATTTTGGAGAAAAAGTAGAAGAATGGATGTAATACAGTGCATGAATATTTATATTATGTTTATATTTCCATATGTTGAACAGTCGGCATACTTATGCCATCTGAATACTTAGGTCTAACATGACAGTTATAAATTGCTTTTATCGAAGATGAGTAAAAAACGGAGTCTTCATATTAGCGTATTATACAAAAAGATATTGTAAATAGTTTCAACAGATATTTGAGAAACGCGGTTGTAAATAAAAAAGAAAGGTAGTTTTAAAAAATGATTGTCCGTCTAAAAAAAAAAAAAATCTTTAAATTTATTGTTTTTTTTTCAAAATTAATTAAATGTTTAAAATGAACTGAGCATGCTATACAGCAATACTAAAATAAATCCATTAAAAAGGTCTTGGATTTTAATTAAATATATATACATATATATATATTTGAAAAAAGGATTTAGAACAATAAAATAAAACAGATTCCATCATCTGCTTACCTTAATCCAATTATATTACTTATAAAATTATCCCACTTTTGTGGAATTATAAAAAAAGCAGTTTTTACATAATCTCCTACTAAATCGTATTATTATATTCCCACTTACAGATCCCACTTTTTACTACTATTGCCTGCCTTCTTAATAAGATAAAGAGAATATCTTTCTTTAAGCTATTTTTTTCTTTTAAGGTAAGTTGTTTAAGATATATTCATTCATTCATAGTTACTCAAAAAATCGTACCGAAAAAAATGTTTAAAATAGGACATTAATTTTTTCAAAGTTCTTATGTAATAAAACTGCTTTCCTGATATATTATGTAATACAATAAGATTAATTTAATTATATATGATATAAATATTCGTCAAATTAAAGATTCAAGAAATCGTCTCTTATGTCATATGGTATTTAAACCCTTGGGGACGAATAACAGGTATACATCCACTTAAAGTGCTAAGACTCCTTCATTATTCTCGAGAGCTGTTTTTATTTCTCAGGTTTACCTTATTTAATTGAAGCATTTCACAACTCAAATATTGAAAACTTTTTGTTTTGAAATACCTGCAGTAACTGAAGAAAAATTAAGGAAAAGGCTCTCATCGTGATGGAGTTCACTAAGAAGTAGTAGTATATTAAAATATCCACGTTCATCTAGCGAACAAATTCTTCCAATAGAAAGCTTTAATTCAAATTATATATATACAGGGTGAGTCATAAATATCGAAACATTAGGCTATCTCCTTAAATATTGCCCCTAGACCCATACTTCCAACTGCAAAGTTTCATAAAAAATGTGCATTTTTTGATAAGATAAGTTGCAACTCAATGGGGGGGTCTAATTTAAAAAATACGAAAATTAAATTTTTATACGGCCCCCAGAGGATAAAACATCCAATTAGAAAATTTTTCTTTATCCATTCCTGAAAGGAACAAAAAAAATTTCATCTCGATATCTTCAAAACTCAGAGAGTTATGACAATTTTAATAAAGCGCGAGGTTTCAAGGGATCAGACACAAATTGAAATGCGTGTAATTTAAGAAACAATGTTGCTGTAATGGGTCCAGGAAACATTTATTTTATTTATTTATTAATAAAGTTGGATTTTTGAATGTTTTATGATGGTTAACCATATAATTTGTAAGCATTATCACTTCATAAGACTTCTTAATATTTTTTTTTTCAAAAAAATTAGAGTAAATGAAAATTGTTATAACTCAAAATATTATTTGTCACGTTGAATTTTTTTTGTTCTGATTAAATGAAATTGTCTAATATTCAATTTTAATTCAGCATTTTAAATAACATTTATTTTTAAAAAAAGTATTTAAAATAGCAATATAAAAAAAAGATGCAATTTTTGTAAACAAATCATATTTTTAAAAGTAAATTTTCTGCGCTGAAAAGTTACCGTAACCGACGGTTATTGACTTATGTCAGTTTAAAAATAAGAAAAACTGAAATAAAAATATTTGATGCAGAAAAGTGCATTTAGTTTTAAGATCGGCAAGGATGGGCTCCTAACGTTTAAATGCTGTATAGTTTCGATTTCAGATTTTGTTTAAGTTTTGCCATTCTCACCTTCTTTAATTACTGATTAAATGCGTTAGTTGATTTAAACTTTATTTTTTTATCACGTCGATTTCAAATTTTTTCATTGTGCTGTGACTCACAGACAGACATTTCATAAAAACATGTTTTTCGGTATCTCTGAGCCCTAAAACGTGTGAATCCATCGAAAACCGGAATTCAAAATTTTCATGAATCCAATGCTTTCTTCTTGTAAAGAAGAATAGAATAAATAAAAAAAGCAAAAATAGGTTTAAAACCATCATAAATCTTGAAACTGAATACAGTAAAACCTCTAAATAACGGGAACGCAGAAATTGTCCGCTATTCGTAGGTGTCCGCTATTAGGAAAACCAAAAAGATTCAAAAACCGCTAAGAAATGCTTAACATTTCATTAACTGACTTTATAACCTCTGTTATATGATTTATCAGAAATTAAAATTATTTTTTAAGCAATGGGACTGAAATAAAATTGTACACACCTTTATCCACTGTTTATTACATGCTTGTGAAAAAAAGCTGTTACAAAAGTCATCTTTTGCTTGCGATTACATCTAATTTGTTTTTCAGAGTGACATTATTGGACATTATAGAGTTCCGGTCGGGGAGGGGGATTGAACATTTTGACTATTAAAAGCATAAAATCTCAATTTTCCGGGGGGGATATTTCAATGCTCTAGAAGATATCCCTCCCGGGCAGCCCCTTCAATTCAACACTGAACGTAGGGAGGGGAGATTTTCCCCAGCCCATTTATCTGTGATCAGAAAATTCCCTGATAAATTTCGAGGCCTTTTTACTTCTTTTTTCATTTTTTCTCCTTAAAAAATACTTTTTCATCCTTCATCGCCTTAAATAGTGTCCGCTATTTGGAATGTCCGTTATTCAGAGGTTAAACATACAAGAATTTAGGTTTTGAGAGTGGAGATTGAAAATTAGTCCGTTAAATAGAGGTGTCCGCTATTCGGGACTGTTCATTATGGCGGTTTAACTGTAGTATAAAGTAAATTTTTGAAAATATTTCTATGTAATTTATTAAAATATATTTCCAATGATTCCGCTAATAGAAGCGTCATTATCGCTATCACTATATTTACTAAATTTATTGCCTGCGCCAATAAGTTTTTAAGACACTTTTAATGAGAGATAAATTAATGTCACTTAATTTAATAACACTTTTAACAAGTGTTTAATAAGACGGTCCAGTCAATGGGTCGTGCCAGTTACGAGGTTGGCGCCATTGTCAAAATATTGCAGACATCTAGCATATTTCAACAAAGTTTAAAGCAAAAACCTATACGCTTTTATTTTATGTCTAAAAGTTAAAGTTTTGGATCGACATTTAACAATATGTAAATTTATGGTCGATCCCTAAATTGTACTTCAAATGAGCTGATTTCGATGCGCTCAGAAGTAAGCTTAAGTGGTGTAAGTCAGAAATTTTGGAAAATTTTGGATTTTAATATCTTTCGGGGATTTGTAGATATCGAGATGAATTTTTTTTGTTCAATTCAGGAATGGATAAGGAAAATTTTTCTAATTGGAAGTTTTATCCTCTGGGGGCCGTATAATATATAATTTTCGTATTTTTCGTAACAGACCCCCCATGGAGTTGCAACTTAACTTATCAAAAAATTCACCTTTTTTTATGAAACTTTGCAATTGGAAGTATGGGTCTAGGAGCAATATTAAAGGAGATAGTCTATTGTTTCGATATTTATGACTCACCCTGTATATAAACACATTATATAAGTAATTGGTAACATATTCAGTAAAGCTTAATATCATTAGATATAGATTCAGACAAATCTAAATATTCAATATTCGAAATTGAATGACAATAAAACTATGTAAGCATTTATGATAGTTTAAATGTATTAACCTGATGAATAATATATTGCAATATTAATATGTTACGCTGTAGAATAATGCAACCTATAATCTATATCATTTTTGTATAAAAAAGATGCCAGTGGAGTCTAGTGGTTTTAAAAATCTGTAAAGTCCAATTTTGGAATGGTATTTCAAATATTTTTCAAATTCATTAAATAAAAATGTACATAAAAGGAAGAAAAAAAAAATATGTTTAAATGTTACTCACAGTTATTGCTATTTATCGCTGTGATTTTTTTTTTAATTTTTTTGTTACTTAAAAGAAGAGGTGAAAATTTAGGGAAAAAAATGTATCATCGGATTTTATCAAGTAGTTGAAAAAAATTTCGTTTCAATGTTTAATTCTTTTTTCTTATCATGAGTGTCTAATGTTTCTTAGAACAATTCTGTTGATTTTCTTGAAAAGCATGTCAAGAATTTAAGATATAGCAGATAGAAAACATATCTAGGATCATCTTTTTAGTGTTTAACGTACGATTATCCGAATTCAATGTAAAATAAATTCATATTTTGTACATATGTATGTATTTTAAATTCAATATCTCCTCATGTGTCCCATTTATGCTTTTTTCTAAGTATAATAATAAAATTTAAGATCACGAAAATCAAGTATAATGTATAGATTGTTTCGGACCCATCACTGTGTTTTGACTGTATAAAAAAACGTTTTTTTACAACGGCTTTAGTTAAATAATCGAATTATTGTCATGTAGAAAATGGTGAGGGCAGTCTTGTTCATATTAATTTCACGTAAAAAGAACAAAATTTACTATATTGGGACAGGAGATTGAAACCTAAATTCTTTTATTAATTTCAAAAAATCGCAGCAAATCGAAAAAAAGGCCATTGAAATATTTTTACAAAGTTAAAGAAGACTTAGAAGTTTAGCGCACTGAGCTAAAAAGTGTGAAACAAGAATCTCTTCAGTTAAGTTAAAAAATCGCAGTTAATTTCGAAAAAAAACCCACTGAAAATTGGATTATTTCGGAGGACAAAATTTTATGTTTTTTTTCGAAATGATATGTAACAAGTTTTCTTTTTTATGACACCAAATATCTGAAAAACACGAAAATAGCATAAACTTTTAGTGAATAATTCAAAAATATCTTTATCAATTCCTATATGAATTTCTGCATGAATGAACTTTATTGAAAGAAGGGGAATTTCTTCTATAATTGGGCAAAAAGATTAAAAGCAGAATATGTTTACTAATATATAAAAAAAATACTTTCAGGACTACTGAAAACCACTGCTAAAATTACCATACAAAAATTCTTAGGATACGAAACTAGTATTGGATAAAATTTATAAGGGAAATATAAATATTTTAACATGAATTCTTTCAGCAACGCAAAAATCAACGCAAAAGGTTTAAAAAACCGTTAATAATCCCATTGGAAAATTAAAGATACTAATTTAAAAGATTGAAACAGATTTCCTTTTACTAATGTAGATAAATCGCGACAAAACATGAAAAAAATCGATAAAAATTAAATAATCGTGAAAGTAATCATAGTTAAATTTATTGAAAAGAGCACAAGACTTACAAAATTAGTCTGAAGCTTAAACGCGGAAATTTTCAACTGTGTGGATCTATGCTACAAAAAAATTCTAAAAAAAAGAAATCGCACTGGACGAAATTTCCTGGTTTTTAGGAAAAAATATCAAAATTCAAAGCAAAGCTTGAATAAAACTTAGAAGTAGCTGCGAAAATTACAGAAAAAAAAATATTATTATTGTACTATAATATGCTAGAAATATAATTTCTTTTATGAGTGTCAAATGTTTGTGCTAAATTATTCTAAAAGTCGTTCTGAAAATCCTATAAAAATCCAAAAATTTGAAAAATTGAGGCGAAAATATTTAATATATTAGGATAAAAATTCTGAACCGATTTCTTTTTACGATTTTTCAAATATCTTATCAAGATGCAAAAAATCTCGAAAAATTCAAAAACAGTATAGAAATAAAGTTACTCTGTTAGACTAAAAAATCGTAACGAAGTTTATTTCTGGAATGTTAGAAAATCGTACGGAATTGAAAGCACATTAAAGTGCATGAAAACTTGCTAGAAATTACAAAACCGCAGAAGAAAATTTTACAGGAATAGGCTAAATATTGTAAAGTTATTGTTTCCTGAATGTCCAAAATAATCCGCGAAAAATCCCTAAAAATTGAAAAAATTCTAACCGAAAGGGATTTTCTTTAACTAATATTGAAAGTTGCCGTGAAATGCGAAAAATTGTAAACATTGTATTAAAAATCGCAAAAAGCTACAAAACTTAAGATATTTCTTTTGTAAATAATTATTCCTGTGAGCACTTCTGAGTTACAGATAGGATTACAATTCTTCTTACAGCGATTTTTCAAGAATCATGATATTTCCCTATTATATTTTTGTTAATTAATGTAATTAGTCTTTTAAATACTTTTCAAAAAAACTATAACTACACTTGTATTAAATCGGATTTAATTTTTAAAATATATCTATATTTATTTATGTGTTATATCATTATTACTATATGTTTTCCTGGATATCTTTGTTATAAACGTTCGGTAACGTCAGAGCCTGGAGCCCATCCTTTCTAGCTTTTAGGTATCTTTAATTTGTGCAATTTTTCTTTTAAATTACTTCTATATTAAATTACCCCTTTCTTTTAGAGTTTCAGGCTACGGACACATATGGACGTCGAACGGAAAGATGCCGCTGTTCACGTTGATTTTATTTTTAATAAATATTTATTCAGGGGAAGCTTTCTTTAAATATAAAAATTCGGTATAGAAAGAGATAAAAGAATCTATATTGCTTGACCACTGTCATATTAAAATTATGAGAAAGTATATATAGCAACAAAAATGGGTCTAGTATATTTTATTTTTTGTAGCAGTTCCCCAAACGTAGTTTCAAATAAAGCTCAGTTCGATTTTTATGCACTAGATTGTTATATTTTAAGCAATATCTACGAATTTTAAGTATCATTGTATCTGAAAAACTCTTAGATAATTCACAAATGATTCCTTAATATTTCAAATATACTTCAGTAAATAGGTACGTTCGAAATGAAAAAAATACATTTTATTAGCATTTAGAATAAATTTAAGAACTTGCGCTTCTCTAAAGAAATGCAGATAAATATTTTTCCGGCAAATTTGCAAATTTAACAAACCAAACATTTTACTTTTTTAATACCTTTCTATTATTTAGGAAAAACATTTTATATGCAATTAAAAAATACAGTAAGCTTAGTTTAACATACTATTTTCCTTTTCCGTTTAGTGTCATAGTTCATTAATTTTTTTAACTGGGCTTATACCTTTCCATGAAAATAATAAATAAAAAATATTTATAACGGATAGTACTCTTTGGTTAAACATAAAACGTTCTATTACTTGGAAACAATCAAAAGATATAAAAACATTTGCAAGCATCTCGAATATTACGGGAATTTATATAAAAATTTATTATTTCGGAAGAAGGTATTTAAATTCACACGAGTATAAAAATAAAAATAATTAATACACCACTTATGGGATTAAAAAAAAATTACGTGATTTTTAGCAAAGAGAAAGAGTAATTAAAAATATCTTCTTCTATAATTAAAGTTACACTGATTGTGTCTTTAATTTATTTTCAGGCTTTATAATCCTAATGACAGCATTAATAATTTTTGATATTTTGATATCAATTTTATGGTAAAAATGTAAAGATACGATAAGATATCTTAAGAAAATGGAATGTATAATGTTAAGCAAAACCTTTCAACTTTATTAAAATTTAAATTTTTTTAAATTATTTAAATTATTTAAATAAATTATTTAAATTTAAAGTTTCTGTGTTTTGCAGTATTTTATCGTGAAAACATGATAATTTATTCAATTAATGCAATTTTAGCCTCGAAAATTTCATAAAATTTAAATTTAAATTTTATAGTACTTTTTAATGTAGTTATAAATTTTCGATGATGAATAAAAAGTTGAATTACTTGGAGACAAATAAAACCTTCATAAAAAAAACATTTTTCAAACATCTCTAATATTATGGGAATTTAATTAAAATCTTAATATTTAAAAGCAAGGCACTGAAATTAACAAGAAATATCAAAAAGCAAAAATAATAAATAGAATTCCAACGACGAAAATTCCATAAAATTTAAATTTAAATTTTCTAATTTTACATTTTCTACAATGAATAAAAAGATTAATAACTTTGGATAGATAAAAGTTGAAAAAACATTTTTAAACATCAATAATATTCCAGAAATTTAAATAAAATCTTACTATTTTGAAACAATGCATACAAATAATATCGAAAAATAAATAATTCCTACTTTGGTGGTGATTTTTAAGAATGGGAAAGAAAAATAAAATTAAATAAAAAATTCCCTTCTCTTATATTTTATTATGTAAACATGATAGTAATTTATTTAGGGATATTTTGGCCGCAAAGTAGATGCAATTTTAATTTTAAATTTTATAATTAAAAAATTTTGATAATGAATTAAATGTTTTATTACTTAAAAAAAGTTGTAAAATCATTTGCAAACGTCTCTAATATTCCAGAAACATAATTAAAAAACTCCCTATTTCGAAACAATCTATTAAAATTCACATGGAGTATCAAAATACAAACATAATTAATACAAATATTTGCTGTTGATTTTAAAAATTAGAATGAAAAATGATAAATGATAAAAGAAATCCGCTCCTTTAATTAAAGTTACACCGACTGTGTCTTTAACTTTTTTCAAGCATTATAATCCTAATTAAATTATTAATAAATTTTATGCTTTTTTTTTGTAATTTTTACGCTACTAAATGAAAGAGTTGATAAGATCTCTTAATTATTTGTAATGTAATATGTTGCACAAAACAATTAAACTTTATATTTAAGTCTTTGGTTTCTGCATTTTGTATATTTCATTGTAATAATTTATATTATAAACATGATAGTACATTTAACTAATACAATTTTTTCTAAGAAAATTCCGTAAAATGTATCTTTTAATTTTGTAATTGTGCATTTTTTGGAATAATAAAAAAATTATATATTTAAAAACAAATACAAGTTGTAGAGGAACATTAACAAATTTTTCTAATATTCCAGGAACCTTCCTGTTTCAGAGCATGGTTTTAAAATTCATATGAAACATCAAAACTAAAAATATTTAACATTACTGTTTGTTGGTGGTTTTCAACAATGAGAAAAAGAAATAAAATGATTTTTAAAAAACGTCTTTTTTTAATGTAACAAAGTTTTTAATTTAGTTTGAAGATTTGCGATTCTTATTAAAGCATTAATAATTTGTGTTATTTTTAAATAATTTTCCCCTAAAAAATTAAATGTACAAAAATCTCTTATGAATTTGAATGTATTATATTACGCAATACTATTAAGTTTCGTATATAAATTCCATGTTTCCTTATTTTGTATATTATTTTACTATGCAAACATGATAGTTCTTTAAAATAACTCAATTTTAGCTACACTAATTCTACAATTTTCTTATTTTAATTAAGTAGTTTTACATTTTCGATGATGAATAAAAAATGCAATTACATTTAGGCAAGTAAAAGTTTTAAAAACATTTGCAAACATCTCTAATATTCCTGTATGTTAATTAAAGTCTTAATATTTCGGAGCAAATATTGAAATTGATATGAAATATCAAAAACCAAACAAAATCAATGCAACTTTTTGCTAATGATTTTCAAAAATGAGAAAAAGAAATAAAATGACTAAAAAATATCATCTATAATTAAAGTTTATTATGATTATTTTATTTTCAAACTTTACTACGCTAATTAAAGCCTTAATAGCTTTTGGCATTTCTATGTAATTTTCTCACTATAAAGTTAAGGCGATGTAAGAACTCTTAAGAAATAGGAATGTATTAATTTGCGTAAAACTATTCAGCTCGAAATACAAATATTATGTGTCTGAATGTTGATATTTCTTTGCAATATTTTATTAAGTAAACATGCTAATCTTTTCAGTTAATGCAAGGTTATGAACAAAAAATCCTTGATGTTTAAATTTTCAGTTTTGTAATTTTATATTTTCTTATGTCATTAAATAATACTAACCTAAACTTCATTACAACTAAAGAAACCAAAATTCCAGAGAAAGAATGAGCAATTTGTAAATTACGTTAGAATTTTATTCATTTTTTAAAACTGTAATCATTTATTTATTTTCAAATTATATTCTTTCATTTTACCTTGCAATTAATGCAATTTTGTAAAAGTTAAATATATTTTGATTTTTTTTTAAATTTTACATCATCTGATCACTACCCGTAAAGCATGGTGACGTCACTGCAACGTCGTTGTGAAATCACATTGTGAATTTGTGACCATCGATTGTCGATGTGACGTCACGTGACGTCGATGTGAAGTCACTGTGACTAAAATGTGAAGTCGTTATGGCCATTTTAGAGCTCTTTTGTGACGTTTCACAAAGTGGTCAAAATGTGACAAATTTGTGAAAAATGTGTCATTTGTGAATAATTTGACATTAACATTGTGACGAAACTGTGACAAAAGCGACTGCATTTAAATTGAAAGAAACATGTTTTTTAAAGTAAATAACATGTTTTGAAGGATATTTAAAATTTTCTAACGATTTTTAAGAGAGTCACATCTCAGTCACAATGTGACGTCACTGAGTGGTGGCATTTTGGTCACAGATGTGATGTGACCAAAGTGACTCACTGTGACGTCACTGTGACCATGCATGCTATTAAGGTATAATCACTTTAATTAATTTAATTAAAAATAATTAAGAGCCCACAATAGTCACAGAAAAAGTACACAAAAAGACCCGGATGATCATGTAATGTCTATGGGAGCGTTCTTTTCGAATATCTCCCTCAAATTTTAATATTTTTGCATGATTTGTTTGCACAAGATAGCTGAAGGCAATCCACAACCGGGATAGTTTTTACTTTTTAAATTTTTGTTTCAGATTTTCTTTAAAAAAATTACTTTAACTTTCGAAACCGGTTTAAACCGGTTCTGAAACTGAAACTATCGTAATATAAAAAGTATATAACCAAAATCGAAAAAGTAAAAACTAGCCCGGTTGTGGATTGCCCTCAGCTATCTTGTGCAAAAAAATCATGCAAAAATATTAAAATTTCAGCGAGATATTAGAAAAGAACTCTCCCATAGACTTTACATGATCATCCGGGTCTTTTTGTGTACTTTTTCTGTGACTATTGTGGGCTCTTAATTGTACTTTATACTGTAAGTAGTACATAATTTTTAATTAAAGTTTTTAACATTTGTTTTACACTGATGAGTCGAATTTATGGTGTATTGTATTCTATAGATCCTTTTATATGTCCAATGCTTCATTCTTAGCTTAATTGGGGCTTCCACAGCTGTATTCAAAGTTCTATTTACACACCCACAACTTTATTCCTATCTTCAATTATAGTTCCACTGCTATATTTATTGCACCATTCAACAGCTGTATTCACAGATCCATTCATATTCCCACTCCTTTATTCATAGCTTCATTCATACCTCAGCAGTTGTACTACTTATATACGATGTATACATTTCTATACTCCAATTACTTCTTTAACATATTTATTTCCGTAAAAATGAGTACCAATTTTTCATAAGCTTCAAGGGAGATTAATATTTATTCTCCAGCATTAATGAAAATAATGTAAAATATTTTTCTGTAGGTTACACTAAAATTATGTTGAGAAATGGGTCAATTTTAAATGAAATGCAAACTGAGTATCATACACAATTCCCTAGTAGCAATCCAATATTGGTAAAACGTTGCGTTGATATTTTATTTATTGGAAATATTGCAAATGAAACGTCAATATTGCCACAATATTGGGATGTTTACATTTTGCCTTTATTTAGCCAATATTTTCAGCCCATTGGAAATATATCAAATAAAACGCCATATTATACATATGTTGGCGTTAGATCGGAAATATATCCAATGAAATTCCAATATTTAACCAATATTGGCGTTTTATTGGCAGTATTTCCAATGAAATCCCAATAATGGCATTTTATTGGCTGCAAATATTGGCTGAATAAGGGTAATATGTTTTCGTGAAAATGTTTGAATTTCGTGAAAAGTATTGAACTATTGCTTTCAAATAATGATACAAGTCCATTGATGATGATAAAAATTTAATTAGTGTCGAATATATGTGTATAGTTGCAGAAGTTTGAGAAATACTCTGTTAAAAATTTGCTGCTTTTGTTGCATACTTGCCCCACCGCTTTAATGGAATATATTTTTTATGAGCAATGAGAATGTTACATAATATAATCAAATGATCGTTTCCTTTAACCTCCTCTGTCCGGAGACAGATATTAGGAGAAACCACAACAACTGGTTTAAAATTATACTGCAATATTTTCAAAGATGAATCATTCTATATAACGTTTCTTATGATATTCATGTATTTAATAAAAATGTCTAGATGTAATTTTAACAACTAGCCCCCTTTGCCGACTAATTTGGTCTCCCAAAAGTACTAAGCATTAAAATATATTGATTTTATTAATAATTTATTTTAATTGCTCAATATTTTGTCAAAATAGAAGATTCTGCTCAAGAAATAGGCACAGATCTCATATACGCACCACATTGGCGCGATTGCAACAAAAATGCAATTATATGCCTCACATGGTAACCCGGCTATTGTTGTTTATTTATGATTTAATAAACTGATTATTTGCTTTTATTTTCTATTTTAAAATGATATAAATTGTTTTTTCTATAATTATTAACTAAACTTATTTTTTATTTCCTTTTAAAAATAGTAAATAGTTATAAAATATATATGTTGGGATTGTTTATGTTTATTACAAAACGTCAAAAAAAAAAAAAAAAAAAAAAAAAAAAAAAAAAAAAAAAACATGGCCTAGATCTTGCCAAACAACATTTACACAAGAATCAATAAAATGTGTTTCATTTGGGCGTTGCCATTAAATAATTAACAAATAATCGTGATTTCTCAGCCACATACATTAGCGTAATATATATATATATATATATATATATATATATATATATATATATAGACTTAATGTCCAATCCGCACCTTCCATCGGTACAGCCTGTTAGTACTCTTGTCTAGTGCAAGGGGAACGAACGCGGATGGGCTTCCTCCAACCCGCTTGGCCAGCGTGGAGGGATTTGGCCACAACCCCCCCCCTTATTTTACCATGAATTCACAAAACAAATCACGGCCCTCAGTTCCCGGTAGTCTGCATGTTCCTGGTTACGGCAGCGATCAGACAGACATGAAGACAGAGGGTGCTAAGAATCACCGGGCTCGGCTTGGCTGCCATAAGTTGATGACCTTGGCTACGTACAATGGACGATCCCTATCTTCGGAAAACCGTTTACAGGAACTTGAAGAAGAGTTAGATAAGATCAACTGGGACATTTTAGGATTATGTGAAGTAAGAAGAAAAGGCGAAGAAAAGATTGATCTTGCCAGCGGACATGTTTTATACTACAGAGGTACAGAAGATGGAAGAACAAGTGGTGTAGGATTTCTGATTCATAAAAGGTGGAAGAATCACATTGTAGAATATGATAGTGCATCAGATAGAGTTGCAAGATTAGTAATACAAGTGTCCAAAAGATACAAGCTGCAAATTACCCAAGTTTATGCACCAACAATAAGTTATTCTGATGAAGAAATTGAAGATTTTTATGAAGAAGTAGCTTCAATGCATCAAAAGGGAAATTGCTACATAAAATTAATAATGGGAGACTGGAATGCTAGAATTGGAGAGAAGAAGAAAGGTGAATTATCTGTAGGAAATCATGGATATGGTATGCGAGATGAAAGAGGAAACAGATTGATTGAGTTTGCAGAATGTGAACAGATGTATATCATGAATTCATTTTTTAAGAAAAAGCCACAAAGAAAATGGACATGGCGTTGTGCAAATGGCTCAACAAGTGAAATCGACTACATCTTGACCAACAAAAAGTATCTTATTCAGGACTGCAGCGTTCTCAATAACTTCAATACAGGAAGCGATCACAGATTGGTTAGATGCAAACTGCTGTTAAATACTAAAGTGGAAAGAATGAAGCTTTTGCTACACTCAAAGAAATCAATCGATATTATAAACCTCCAGAAACATAAAGAAGAATTTCATTTGGAACTTCAAAACCGTTTCCAAGTACTTCAATCAACTTTAGAAAAAGAGCAAGATGTTACAATAGTGAACAAGAAGCTAACCAATACTCTACAAGAAATTTCTAAGAAGATAGCCGGTGATGCACAAGTAAAACAGACAAAGAAAATAACGGAAGAAACAAGAAGATTGATGAAAAAACGCAGAGAATTTAAAATGAAGAAAAATGATCCTAAATCAAGAATTGAATATGCTGAATTATGTAAAACAGTAAGAAAATGCGTTACAGAAGATATCAGAAAATTTAACTGTGATCTTGTTAAAAAAATTCTGGAAGATAACAAAAGTTTAAAATCAGCTAAGCGCAAGTTATGTGTTGGAAGAAAAGGTATTTTTGCGCTGAAGAGAGCAGATGGAACAATCACCAGAATCAGCAACGAAATAGTCCACATTGTTGAAAATTTCTATAATGATCTATATAAATGTGAAGATCAGAGGGAAATCAACGTACACGATCAACGGGAAATCTTAATAGAAACTGAAGAGATAATCCCAGTGATGACAGATGAAGTTTTACAAGCTATTAGATTTATGAAAAAAGGTAAATGCCCTGGAGAAGATGGAATTACAATTGACCTTATCAAAGAAGCAGGAGAAGAATATGCAAAAAGGCTATCCTTACTGTTTTCCAAATGTCTCAAAAGGTCAGATGTACCAGAAGATTGGAATAATGCTGTGATGATACTACTTTATAAGAAAGGAGAAAAGGAAAACATTAAAAATTACCGTCCGATCAGCTTACTGTCCGTGATTTATAAAATTTTCACCAAAGTTTTAACGACAAGACTTGAATCAGCTCTGGACTCAGCTCAACCTAGAGAACAAGCAGGATTCCGAAGTGGATTCAGCACAATGGATCATATCCAAACAGTAAGGGAACTCATAGAAAAGCATAAAGAATATAATTTACCTCTCTGCCTTGCCTTTATTGATTATGAAAAAGCTTTTGATTCCGTCTACACATCAGCAGTAGTAGATTCTCTGGAGGACATTGGTATAGACAAACCTTACATCAATATCATAAAGAAGATTTACAAGAAAGCAACAGCAACCATCCGTTTAGATAAAGGAAAAGCGAAGATCAAGCTCGGAAGAGGAGTAAGACAAGGAGACACAATTTCACCCAAACTTTTTAATGCTGTCTTAGAAAATATCTTCAAGAAGCTGGATTGGGAAAACAAAGGGATTAGAATAAATGGAGAATTTTTAAGTCATCTCCGGTTCGCTGACGACATTGTAATTTTCAGTAACAGTCCTGAAGAATTGGAAATTATGCTAAAAGATCTTGCAGAAGCTAGCATCAATGTAGGATTAAAAATAAATTTAGAAAAGACTAAGGTGATGTTTAATTCATTTACATCAAAAAAGAAAATTGTCTACAAGAACACTGAGATTAAAGAAGTGCAAAGTTATGTGTACCTAGGACAGGAAATATCATCGGATAATAGTATCTTGAATGAAATCAATAGAAGAATAAGAAATGGGTGGAGTGCTTTCGGGAAGAACAGTATTATTCTGAAGAGTAATATGCCTCTTTGTTTGAAAAGAAAAGTTTTTAATCAATGTATTTTACCTGCATTAACCTATGGAGCAGAAACATGGACACTAACAAAACGGATGATACAAAGATTACAAACAACACAGAGAAGCATGGAAAGATGTATGCTAGGCATAACTAGAAGAGACAGAAAGAGGATAACCTGGATAAGAAATCAAACAAAAGTTTTTGACATCCTTGAAAGAATAAAGCAGCTAAAATGGAAATGGGCTGGGCACATTGCAAGAAGACAAGACAATAGATGGAGCACAAATATACTACAGTGGTATCCCAGAGATGTAAAACGACCAAGAAGACGACCACAAGTAAGATGGAGTGACGAAATTAGAAAAGTGGCTGGTGTAAATTGGATGACGAAAGCACTAGACAGAAAACATTGGAAAAATCTGGGGGAGACCTACATCCAGCAGTGGATCGAAAACGGTTGATGATGATGATGATGATGATGATATATATATATATATATGTATATATATATATATATATATATATATATATATATATATATATATATATATATATATATATATATTCTAGAAGCATTTAAATGAATTTTAAGATTTTTACTAAGCATCTCCTACGGGAAACATCAGGATTGGGGAGGATGGACTGACTATGCGAAAAAACTACTCTTTTATAACAGTGCAGACTATACAATATAGGTGGACAATTTTTGTGTTTAGTCCACCTACACACTGATTATCATGCTATCTTTTGATACACTCGAAGAAATTCAACTGAAATAAGTAAAATGTGGGTATGTGAGATCGTAGATGGCTCAGGGGATTTCATTTAATATATCTTAAAAAATGTTTTTATTAATAAACCAAATGGTAAATTTATAATTCTTAAATTCTTACAAAGATCGTAAGACTAATAAATTTAATTGTAAAATACTTATAAAAGTAAGTAAAAGTATTTATTTTAACCAAATTAAAAATGTTCAAATTACATTATTTAAATAAAAACCAAAGTTCCATTTTTTAAAAGAAAATCTCATATTAAACAAAAAATTAGCGGAGTTATAAATAAAATTTAAAACTCTTTAAAAAAATTAAAATGTTGAATCACTAATAAATTATAAAAAAAACATAGAATTTTAAAAATTATTATGAATATCAGATGAATGAAAATCTGATAATGTAAACCCTTAAATTGGTAAAAAAATTCGAAAATTCGTTTAATGAAATCCATCTTAATATGAAAATTCAAATTCCAGCTCCGATTTTGAATAACAATTTTGTGAAGACGCTTTACCTCTAAGCTATCTTATCTGGACGAAAAACGTTGAAATTAAGCCTCTCTTTCAAAATGTAAATCGCAAAAATGGACGGATGACATTTATAAAATTTATTTAATTAAAATGATAGCTTTTTTTATTTAATGATTTGTCGTGTGACACGAGCTGTTGAGTCGTAAGTACATAAAATTGGAAATCTCTGACTTGTACAGTTTTGTGTACGGACTTTATGACGGATGGACAGATAGAGGATAGAGATTATTAGGGTTTCGTTGGATGAACGAATCCCTTAAAATAAATGAAAACCAATGTTTGGATGATGGACAAAAGTACAAATCGTGAAGAGTTTGAAAAGAATACTATCTCAAGTGCGCATGCACATACTCCAATGTAACGTTCAGCGCCGTGTCCAACATATGGAAACAGTTAAAAGACACTGGCTATATAAAAATAATATCTTGGTAAAGGCGTCAAAGCAAATAAAAATTTACAGTACAATAAACACATGCATAGACTTCAAAGTAACGCTCAACGCCGTGTCCAACATATGGAAACAGTTAAAAGACACTGGCTATATAAAAATAATATCTTGGCAAAGGCGTCAAAGCAAATAAAAATTTACAGTATAATAAGCACATGCATAGACTTCAAAGTAACGCTCAACGCCGTGTCCAACATATGGAAACAGTTAAAAGACACTGGCTATATAAAAATAATATCTTGGCAAAGGCGTCAAAGCAAATAAAAATTTACAGTACAATAAACACATGCATAGATTTCAAAGTAACGCTCAACGCCGTGTCCAACATATGGAAACAGTTAAAAGACACTGGCTATATAAAAATAATATCTTGGCAAAGGCGTCAAAGAAAATAAAAATTTACAGTACAATAAACACATGCATAGACTTCAAAGTAACGCTCAACGCCGTGTCCAACATATGGAAACAGTTAAAAGACACTGGCTATATAAAAATAATATCTTGGCAAAGGCGTCAAAGCAAATAAAAATTTACAGTACAATAAACACATGCATAGACTTCAAAGTAACGCTCAACGCCGTGTCCAACATATGGAAACAGTTAAAAGACACTGGCTATATAAAAATAATATCTTGGCAAAGGCGTCAAAGCAAATAAAAATTTACAGTACAGTAAACACATGCATAGACTTCAAAGTAACGCTCAACGCCGTGTCCAACATATGGAAACAGTTAAAAGACACTGGCTATATAAAAATAATATCTTGGCAAAGGCGTCAAAGCAAATAAAAATTTACAGTACAATAAACACATGCATAGACTTCAAAGTAACGCTCAACGCCGTGTCCAACATATGGAAACATTTAAAAGACACTGGCTATATAAAAATAATATCTTGGCAAAGGCGTCAAAGCAAATAAAAATTTACAGTACAATAAACACATGCATAGATTTCAAAGTAACGCTCAACGCCGTGTCCAACATATGGAAACAGTTAAAAGACACTGGCTATATAAAAATAATATCTTGGCAAAGGCGTCAAAGCAAATAAAAATTTACAGTACAATAAACACATGCATAGACTTCAAAGTAACGCTCAACGCCGTGTCCAACATATGGAAACAGTTAAAAGACACTGGCTATATAAAAATAATATCTTGGCAAAGGCGTCAAAGCAAATAAAATTTACAGTACAATAAACACATGCATAGATTTCAAAGTAACGCTCAACGCCGTGTCCAACATATGGAAACAGTTAAAAGACACTGGCTATATAAAAATAATATCTTGGCAAAGGCGTCAAAGCAAATAAAAATTTACCGTACAATAAACACATGCATAGATTTCAAAGTAACGCTCAACGCCGTGTCCAACATATGGAAACAGTTAAAAGACACTGGCTATATAAAAATAATATCTTGGCAAAGGCGTCAAAGCAAATAAAAATTTACCGTACAAAAAACACATGCATAGATTTCAAAGTAACGCTCAACGCCGTGTCCAACATATGGAAACAGTTAAAAGACACTGGCTATATAAAAATAATATCTTGGCAAAGGCGTCAAAGCAAATAAAAATTTACCGTACAATAAACACATGCATAGATTTCAAAGTAACGCTCAACGCCGTGTCCAACATATGGAAACAGTTAAAAGACACTGGCTATATAAAAATAATATCTTGGCAAAGGCGTCAAAGCAAATAAAAATTTACAGTACAATAAACACATGCATAGACTTCAAAGTAACGCTCAACGCCGTGTCCAACATATGGAAACAGTTAAAAGACACTGGCTATATAAAAATAATATCTTGGCAAAGGCGTCAAAGCAAATAAAAATTTACCGTACAATAAACACATGCATAGATTTCAAAGTAACGCTCAACGCCGTGTCCAACATATGGAAACAGTTAAAAGACACTGGCTATATAAAAATAATATCTTGGCAAAGGCGTCAAAGCAAATAAAAATTTACAGTACAATAAACACATGCATAGATTTCAATGTAACGCTCAACGCCGTGTCCAACATATGGAAACAGTTAAAAGACACTGGCTATATAAAAATAATATCTTGGCAAAGGCGTCAAAGCAAATAAAAATTTACAGTACAATAAACACATGCATAGATTTCAAAGTAACGCTCAACGCCGTGTCCAACATATGGAAACAGTTAAAAGACACTGGCTATATAAAAATAATATTTTGGCAAAGGCGTCAAAGCAAATAAAAATTTACAGTACAATAAACACATGCATAGACTTCAAAGTAACGCTCAACGCCGTGTCCAACATATGGAAACAGTTAAAAGACACTGGCTATATAAAAATAATATTTTGGCAAAGGCGTCAAAGCAAATAAAAATTTACAGTACAATAAACACATGCATAGACTTCAAAGTAACGCTCAACGCCGTGTCCAACATATGGAAACAGTTAAAAGACACTGGCTATATAAAAATAATATCTTGGCAAAGGCGTCAAAGCAAATAAAAATTTACAGTACAATAAACACATGCATAGACTTCAAAGTAACGCTCAACGCCGTGTCCAACATATGGAAACAGTTAAAAGACACTGGCTATATAAAAATAATATCTTGGCAAAGGCGTCAAAGCAAATAAAAATTTACAATACAATAAACACATGCATAGACTTCAAAGTAACGCTCAACGCCGTGTCCAACATGTGAAAACAGTTAAAAGACACTGGATATCTAAGAAGAATGTTTGAGCAAAAGCGTCCAAGGGTACTAAAAATGCTGTATAAATGGTAATATATTTATATAAGAATCGATAGTATCCGAAAAAGTAATATTCCAATTTTTAAAAACAGGTTATTGCACTGTAAAAGATATTCAGAAATGTTTCGGAATGGGCATGACAGGCACCTCATAAAAATTTAAACACTTCATTAAATTCTGTAAATAAATACATAAATACTCGAGTGTAAGTCGACCACGTAACTTTCAAATGCAAATTCTGCAAAAAATTTAAAAAACCCTATTGTTTACTTGAATGTTCCACAAAATCAAACCAACGATTTATTTTTCCAATGCGAAAATTCAGTAAGCAAACAAAAACAAATCATTTTGACGCTTATTAATGATAAATCAGTACTGTTTTGTATATTCCATTCATTATTTTATTATTCATATAGATAAAAAGTCAGAACATTACATTATAAGAAGTGTTTGTTTTTGCTTTTATAAATGACTCGCATATAACTCGACCGCTAAATTTGCTTGCAGAAAATAGTCTTATACGAATCGACTTAAGGAGAACTTATTATCTAAATTGCCTTATACGAGTATATACGCCAGTTATACTCGTCAGCCAGGGCGTTTTTAAAGGTAAAAGAAATCCTTCCCGAATATTTGGTGTCTTGAAAGAGATTATTGTATTTGTTTTTAGGTAGATTTCGTATGAAATACTACCTATTGCAATCGCACCAGTTTATATATATATATATATATATATATATATATATATATATATATATATATATATATATATATATATATATATATATATATATATATATATATATATATATATATATCTCACTTTTTTTATGGACACGATAACTTCTATAATTCTTCACCAATCTCCACCAAACTTGTACATAAAATCAATCGGGATAAAATCTCGGCTATGTTCGTTAATGGGCAAAATCGAACCAAGGGGGTCGGAATAGGGGGCGTTTTTGTGAAAACCGAAAAAACGCCATAACTTCTTAATTAAAGTAGATATTGAATCGGTTTAAAGTTTATATTACTTCTTAAAAATGGGCCAAAAGTTTATGCATGGCAGATTTTTGATAAATTTAGAAGTGGGCTCAAGGGGCGAAAAAAACAGGGGTTTTGAGAGAAAAAAATTCATAACTTCGTCAATTTTAAAGATATCAAGTCCAACTAAATTTTTTGTAAATGTTCTTAAAATTATCTAAAACTTTTGTATTTACAAGTTTTTGATAGGACTAACTTTTACCAATGAAAAAAATTAAAAACGAAAAGAAAAAGAGCGGTGAAAAAAGAAAAAAATCCATAACTCCGTCAATTTTTAAGATATAAAATCTGATTAAATTTATTTTACATCTTCTCAAAAATATCTACAACTTTTATATTGACAAGTTTTTCATAGGACCAATTCGTATAGCAAAAAGAAATTAAACAAAAATAGGAGTTGGAGAAAAACCTCAAATCCAAACTGCTTATATTCTGACTCATTTTTAAATTCATTTTTGATTTTAAACGCATCCAAATGGTAGATCCGCTTATTTAGAAACTGTATAAAGTGACGCATTGGTCAATTTTCTGATAAAGACAGAATATATTTCAAAAAAGGCTACCAAAAAGGGTATTTTGAACAGAATTTCCGAAAGTCATCGGGACTGAAAATTGAAGGAAGTATTCAAATAAGAAATTGCGTTTTTTTCTGACTCGTTTTTAAATCCATTTTTGCTCTCAAACACATCCAATTTACAGATCCTCTTATTTAGGAACTATATAATGAGATGCATTGATCGGTTTTTTGATAAAGACAGAATATATTTCGAAAAAGGCTACCAAAAAGGGTATTTAGAGCAGAATTTCCCAAAGTCATCGGGACAGAAAATTTAAGGAAGTAGTCAAATAAGAAATTGCGTTTTTTTTCTGACACATTTTTAAATCCATTTTTGTTCTCAAACGCATCCAATTTACAGATCCTCTTATTTAGGAACTATATAATGTGATGCATTGGTCAGTTTTTTGATAAAGACGGAATATATTTCAAAAAAGGCTACCAAAAAGGATATTGTGAAGAGAATTTTCCGAAATATCATCGTGACTGAAAATTTAAGGAAGTGTTCAAATAAGAAATTGCGTTTTTTTCTGACTCGTTTTTAAATCCATTTTTGCTCTCAAACACATCCAATTTACAGATCCTCTTATTTAGGAACTATATAATGAGATGCATTGATCAGTTTTTCGATAAAGACAGAATATATTTCGAAAAAGGCTACCAAAAAGGGTATTTTGAACAGAATTTCCCGAAGTCTCCGTGATTTGAAAATTTAAAGTTTTTACATAGCAAATTGCGTTTTTTATGACTCGTTTTAAAATCCATTATCGCTCTCAAACGCATCCAATTTACAGATCTTCTTATTTAGGAACTATATACTGTGACGCATTGGCCAGTTTTTTGATAAAGATAGAATATATTTTTAAAAATGCTGTCAAAGTGAATATTTCGCACAACATTTTCCGAAGCAATCATGATTAAAAAATTAAGGATGTATTCAAACAACAAATCGGTTATTTTATGATTCATTTTTAAATTCAATTTTTTTCTCAAATGCATTCAACTGACAGTTTTTTTCTCATTTAGGAACTGTAAAATGTGCTGTTTTGGTCGATTTTTTAATAAATTCAGAATTTATTTCAAAATATTTTGTCAAAATGGGCATTAGAGATGAATTTTTCTTAAGATGATTCTGATAAAACCAGTTTTTGCAGAAAAATGAACTTAAAAATTTTTCATAAACGGCCAAATGAAGTTATTAAACTGGGTTTATCTCTAATCATATATATATATATATATATATATATATATATATATATATATATATATATATATATATATTTTGTTGAAATGAGCACTCTTCGAAATCTACCTCCGCCTATAGGCCCAGCCGACAGGGATTTTTCATTTTTGATTATAGTATTTTTTGCGAATTAAGAAACATCTGTATTTTTTCACACCATGCGTTTCCAAACATCCGTATTTTCTAGTTAAATAAATAAATAAATAAATAAATTGTAATTTAACATATTACAACGACTATTTGGGAAAATTATATTTTTAAAGACTAAAATTTTAGACTTATGAATAAATTCTATATTCTAAAAAATAATTATTATTATTATTATTTTTTTTTTTATGATGATCAAAATGTGGTTTACGTACTAGCAGAGTCCTATATTATGTACGCCATGGTTTAAAAATTAAAATTCCTGTACCAATCATATACAAATTTTAAATAAAATTGTATTTTACAATTTTCGGTTTTACAATTTTTACTGCAGATTTTGAAACTTCTAAACATTACATATTTTCATTTTTTACGTCGTAGTATACAGGGTGAGTCATTAATATCGAAATAATAGGCACAATATCTCCTTAAATACTGCCCCTAGACCCATATTTCCAATTGCAAAATTTCATTAAAAAAAAAGGTTAATTTTTTGATAAGATAAGTTGCAACTCGATGGGGAGTTTATTTTTAAAAATACGAAAATTAAATTTTTATACGGCCCCTAGAGGATAAAACTTCCAATTAGAAAAATTTTCCTTATCCATTCCTGAATTGAACAAAAAAATTGCATCTTGATATCTTCAAAACTTGGAGAGTTATGACAATTTTAATAAATCGTAAGGTTTCAAGGGATCAGACACAAATTGAAATGCGTGTAATTGAAGAAACAATGATGCTGTAATGGGTACAGGAAATATTTTTTTAATTTACTTATTTATAAAGTTAGAATTTTGAATGTTTTGTGATGGTTAACCATATAATTTGTAAGCATAATCACATCATAAGATTTCTTAATAAAATATTTTTTTTTTCAAAAAATAAATAAATAAATAAATAAATAAAAAAATTCGAGTAAATTAAAATTGTTATAACTCAAAATATTATTCGTCGCATTAAATTTTTTTCTTTTGATTAAATGGAAATGTCTAATTTTCAATTTTGATTCAGCATTTTAAATAATAACTATTTTTTTTAAATAAAAGTATTTAAAATAGCAATATAAAAAAGAGATGCAATTTTTTGTAAACAAATCATATTTTTAAAAATAAATTTTCTGAGCTGAAAACTTCTTTCGGCTCTTTGGGTCTTTTTTTTTTTAGATGTTAAAAAACTATTGAATTCGCGGGACTGTTATCATAACCGACGGTTATTGACGGTTATTAACAGTTTAAAAATGAGAAATACTAAAATAAAAACATTTGATGCAGAAAAGTGCATTTAGTTTTAAACAAAAAACGCCTCGTAACGTTTAAATGCTTTTTAAAAGTTTCAAGGTGATTAACTCTGCCCTGTATAGTTCGATTTCAGATTTTGTTTAAGTTTTGCCATTCTTAATTTTTCTAATTACAGTTTAAATGCGTCAATTGATTTAAACCTCATTTCTTATCACATCAATTTCGAATTTTTTCATTGTGCAAGCATTCCCAGACAGACATTTTGTAAAAACATATTTTTCGGTATCTCTGAGCCCTAAAACATCTGAATCCGTCGAAAAGCGGAATTCAAAATTTTCATGAATACATTGATTTTCATTTTCATTTCATTTGATTCATTTTCATGAATTCATGATTTCATTTACATTTCTTGTAAAGTTAGAAGAAAGTAAAAATAGGTTCAAAACCATCATAAATTTTAAAGCTGAATAGTAAAAAATAGTTTTTTGAAAATATTTCTATGTAATTTATTAAAATATATTTCCAATGATTCCGTTAATAGAAGTGTTATTATAGCTATTACTATTTTTACTAAACATATTGCCTTCGGCAATAAGTTTTTAAGACGCTTTTAATGAGCGTTTAATTAATATCACTTAATTTAATAACACTTTTAATATGTGCTTAATAAGACGGTCTGGACAATGGGTCGTGCCAGTTACGAGGTTGGCGCCAAGCTCGAAATATTTCAGACATCTAGCATATTTCAAGGAATTTTAAAGCAAAAATTTAGACGCTTTTATTTTATATCTAAAAGTTAAAGTATTGTCTTGGATCGACATTTAACAATGAATAAATTTACGGTCGATCCATAAATTGTATTGAAAATGAACTGATATCGCTGCGCTCAGAGGTATGCATAAGTGGTGTAAGTCACGAATTTTAGAAAATTTTGTATTTTAATATTTTTCCGGGAGTAGTATTTGTAGATATCGATGTGAATTTTGTTCAATTCAGGAATGGATAAGGAAAATTTTTCTAATTGGAAATTTTATCCTCTGTGGGCCGTATAAAAATTTAATTTTCGTATTTTTTAAAATAGACCCCCCCCCCCATGGAGTTGCAGCTTATTTTATCCAAAAATTCAACTTTTTTTTTAAACTTTGCGATTGGAAGTATGAGTTTAGGGGCAATATTTAAGGAGATAGCTTATTGTTTCGATATTTATGACACATCCTCTAGACAAAAGAAATGTACTTTTATATGCAATTTGTTTGAAAGCTGTATCTCATTTTGTTATTAAGTTATTAATTTTTTTGTAGTTTTTAATACTTTTTTTGTCATTGTTGCAACAGAAGTATTTCATTTCTGGACATTAAACATGAACCAATAAGAAAATCAATAAAATAAAAAATAAAAGTATTACACTTTTGGAAATTAAACATGGACCAATAAGAAAATGAATAAAATGAAAAAATGTTGTGGAATTCAACCCATGAAAAGATTCAGATGTACTTCAGATTTCCCTCTTCTTTACCAAGGACAACAACTATTTTCCAAATAGTTAAAAAAAAGTTACTTTTTAAAACCGTAAAAAATATTAAACACTAATAGAAATAAAAACAATTGGTTTTAATAAATTTGTAACTGAACCTTTAAATAATAAACTTTTCTACCAAAAATTGAACCGACTTCAAAAACTACTGCAAAGTGAAAAATAATTTTTGTATATAAAAGTAATAAGAAATTAAATTAACAGCGTAGCATGCGTATTATTATATTTATGCACATTAATTTGATTTTTTGGAATCGGTGCCAGCCAAGCCAAGTTACATGTAATTTTCCAATATACACGTTCAAGTATTTACGAGTTTTTTTACGATTTAATATTTAGTGAAAATGTAATTTTTTTTTTTTTTTTTTTTTTTTTTTTTTTTTTTTTTTTTTTTTTTGATTTGCATTGGAAATTGAATTTCAATTTTGAAACTGTCTTGGCTGGCCCCGACTCCAAAAAATCAAATTAATATACATAATTGTAATAATACGCATGGTAAATACTACACTCTTAATTTAATTTCTTATTACTTTTATGTACAAAAATTATTTTTCACTTTGCAGTAGTTTTTGAAGTCGGTTCAATTTTTGATAGAAAAGTTTATTTTTCACTTTGTAGTTAAAAATTGACGATTTTTTAAAGTCGGTTATTAAAATTTATAATACGGAAAAAATATTGTGAACTATACATGGATGTAAATTTTGTCAGGAGTGAGGTTCGAACGCACGCTCTCTTTCCAGAACCAGAGCTTTAATCTGGCTCCTTAGACCGCTCGGTCATACTGACTGCCCTCCAATCGACGAGCTTATTCAAAGCACATGTTACTTTCAATTTGCGAAAAATCACCAATTTTATTAGTTTTGCCTAATTACTAAAAATGTACTGAACTAATTTCAATGAAATGGAAGTGGTACCAGCTTCTTTTATTTACCTCAAAAGCCAAATTATCGGTTGGAATGCTTCAGAGTAATCGGTGAATATGCATAAAAAAATAATACATACGCGTCAAATTGAAAACTTCCTCTTCCTTTTCTGAAGTCCTTTAATAATAAAAATTATAATACGGAAAAATTATTGTTTGTTACACATGGATGTATATCACGTTAGGAGTGGGGTTCGAACCCGCGCTCCCTTTTAAGAACCGCAGTTTAAATCTGACGCCTTAGACCGCTCGAAGATTCTGACTGCGCTTCAGACTGCGAGCTTATTCAAAGTGTATGTTACTTTTAGTTTGCGAAAATTCATCAATTTTATTAGTTTTTGCCTAATTACTAAAAATGTACTGTACCCATTTTAAAGAAATGGAAGTGGTACCAATTCCAGAGTAGCCTCTTTTATTTAACACAAAAACCAAATTAATAGATTGGATAGTATCGGAGTAATCGGTGAATATACATAGAAAAAAATACATACGCGTTGAATTGATATCTTCCTCTTCCTTTTCTGACGCGGGTTAATAATAAAAATTGTAATACGTACATTGTAATCTATACACTGATATAAATTATGGCCGGAGTTGGGTTCGAACCCATGTTCTATATTTCGATAACCAGGACATAAGTCCGGGGCCTTAGACCGCTTGGCCATTCTGTCTGCCATCCGTTCGGCGAACTCATTCGACACTTTCAATTAGCGAAAAATCACTAATTTCATTAGTTTTTCCCTAAGTACTCAAAAAGTACTGAACTAATTTCGATGAAACGGAAGTGGTACCAATTCAAGAGCAAGCTCTTTCTTTTAACACCAAAACCAAATTAATCGGATGGATACTTGGGAGTAATCGGTGAACATACATAAAAAAATACATACGTGTCTAATTGATAACCTCCTCTCCTTTTTGGAAGTCGGTTAAAAATACTTCTGTCCGTTTAAATAAAAAAAAATTATGGGCTTATATTTAATATCCTGACTGACATTTATTTTTTAAATAATTTTGTTTCATATAATTTAGAATGCAATTGATAATTTAACAAACAATTATTTACTTTTATGTAGGATATTTTATCCATTTTTTAAACAAATCATATATATTTTAGCATAAAAAGCGAAATAACCATTAATTTTAAGTAAATACGTTTCAATTTAATTTCCCATAAATATATTAGTTAAATTTTGAAATATTCAAACATTACCAGTTATTTAAATATATGAAGCCACGTTATTCAATTCAACATTATTTTAAATTTATTAACTTATTAAATAAACTTTCAACAAGATTAAGATAAAATAAAATCATGAAGTTTCATATGGGAGATGACAGATATAGTATTGAGAAACACCGAAAAAACTGGCGATAAATATATATCAATAAATATAAAAACTTTGTTAAATCACCATAAAAGAAAAATTATACAGGACGCGTTTCGAGCTGCAAAATTACCGCTCGTCATCAGCTGGTCCAAACACGTGTCCCAACGGACAGAGTGGAAATAACAGTGAAATAAAGAGGGAGGAGATTACACAGAGTGCGACAGGTGGCGCTGCTTGTCAGAGCCAAGGAGAAAGAGAAAAGTAAAGATAAACTCAAAGAAGGAGGGAGGAGATTACAAAGAGTGCCCCAGGTGGCGCTGGCTAAAAAACCAGGTGGCAGAGAAAAACTAATGAAAAATAAAGAAAACAATTGAAAAAAAAAATAAATAAATAAATAAATAAATAAATAAATAAAAAAAATTAATTAAATAAAAACTAAAAATAATTATAGTAATAATAATAAACTACAAAAGTAATTTCCATGCAGGAGAAAGGGAGGGGGATGAAGAGAGATCGTTGACAAGAGTATTACAATTTTTATAAATAAAATAAGCTTCGTGAGTATCTAAATGAGAAGGAGAAGCAGGATTAGAAATAATTCTGGCCATGGAAAAATTGAAAAAATGACCGGAAGACCAACAGTGAGAAGCAATGGAAGACCTAGATAATTCCTGATTTTTAATGTATCTCTGATGTTCATCCAATCTTTTCTTCAACGCTCTTCTGGTCTGACCAATATAACCCAAATTGCAATAGCAAGGAATAAAATAAACACCCCACCGGTTCTCAACAGGAATAGGATCTTTCAAAGACGAGAATTTAATTTTATTCATAGGTTTAAAGATAACTTTAAAATTGAAACGAGAAAGGATTTTAGCTAATTTGAAACAAAGAGGAGAATAAAAAGGTAGAACTATAGAGTTAATATTAGACGAATTATTAGAATCAGTAAGAAGACGTTTAGGCTTATTAAATTTATACAGAGCTTTGTCAATCAAAGAGGGATTATAACCACGAGTGAGGGCAAGAGATTTGAGGTAACTAATTTCCTTATTTAGAGCAGAAGAATCAGAAGAAATCCGAAGTGCTCTGTAAACAAAAGTATAAAAGGAAGCCACTTTATGCTGTGGAGGATGGTTAGAAAAAGCATGCGGAGGTAGAGATACAGCGAAAGGTTTTCTATAAACAGAAGTAGAGAACCGATCAGGGTGTTTAGTAACTAAGACATCGAGGAAAGGAAGAGAATCATTCTCTTCGACTTCAAGAGTAAACTGGATGCAAGGATCAACAGAGTTGACAAGAGAAAGGAGATTTTGGAGATCCAGCTCAAAAGGAATTAAGATAAAAGTATCATCAACATACCTACACCAGAAGGGAAAATCAAATAAACTGAAGAGTTTTTCTTCCACAAAATGCATATAAATGTCACATAAAAGAGGAGATAAAGGATTGCCCATGGCTAAACCATCCGTTTGAACATAAAAGGAATTATTAAATTGGAAAGCAGTTTGCCTAACACAAATACTAACTAATTGCAGGATCTCGTCAATCTCGATGGAAGAGTAATGGAATTCGCGTAGCCTTCTTTCCAAACAGTCAATTGCTCCTTGAACAGGGACGTTAGTGAAGAGGGATTTAACATCTAAGGAAATCATTTTGTAATTACAAGGAGAAAGGTGTTTAATTTTATCAACAAAGTCAATAGAATTTTTAACAGTGTGAAAATTAGTGGAAGATAAAGGAGCGAGTAACTTAGAAAGGAACTTGGCAAGTTTATAAGAAGCAGTACCAATATTAGAAACGATAGGACGAAATGAAAGAGTAGGTTTATGGACCTTAGGAAGAGCATAGAAACGAGCACAATTAGCTATAGAAGGAATGACCATACGTTTAGTGTTATTATTAAGAATGACAGACTTATTAACGACCTCCTTGATATCAGAAAGGTGTTTAGTAGAAGGATCTTTCTTTAATTTAGAATAAGGACCGGAGTTTAACATAGATTCCACATGAGAAATATAATCAGACTTATTGAGAAGAACGGTTTGACCGCCTTTATCAGCCTTAGTAATAAGAAGGTTAGGGACAGAATTAAGTTCACTGATAGCAGATTTTTGAGAAGAAGAAAGATTAGATTTAACTGAAGATTTATTAGAAGAAATGACGTTAGCTAAAAGGTAGCGAAGAGAATCAAGTTGACCAGGAGAAATTTTACTATTTTTGAAAGAATGTTCAATCGGAGCGATTAAATTCGGAATAGAAGGTTTGGAAACACGCGAAAAATTCAAACCAAGAGAGAGAACATCACGTTGGGAATCAGTAAGAGAATGAGACGATAAATTGACAACATAATTTTGCCGAAGAGGAGAGATACCAGGAGCAGGAGAATTAGAAGTCAGAAGTGACGAAAATTTTTTATCCAATATAGCACTGTGACATTTAGATTTGTAATCAACGTAGGCAAAAATCCGTTTCTCAAGAAAAGGGAAATAAATAACAGATTTACTTAACAGCAAATGTAACGAATATAATTCATATTCAATGCACGAAAGAGAGTACCGAACATCTTGAATAATGGCTCTAAGAACAGCAAACTTACTCCTGGTTAAGGCATTTTGAATGCGAAAGGATGAAGGAAGCTTGTAAATAATATTAATGAACTTAGGAACAACGTGTGAACGTTTACACCTTAAAAGAAAATTAAGCCTATTCAAAAACCTAGCCCGCTTCAAACGAAGATGCTTGAAACGATTAATAAGCGAAGAACCCATAACAAGAGAAAAGAAAAAACAAGGCCAGAAATAATGGTAAAAATAAATAAATAAATAAATAAAACAAAATTAAATAAATAAAAAAAATAAATAAATAAATAAAAGAAAACACAGTAAAAATAAATAAAAGGCAAAAAAATTTCACTAAAAAACAATACACACAAGAAGCAGGAAGAAAGAAAAAGGACTTACCATGAACACGTGGAAAGCAGGAACGGTGTAGAAACCCAAAATAGTTGAACAATATTGAGAAACACCGAAAAAACTGGCGATAAATATATATCAATAAATATAAAAACTTTGTTAAATCACCATAAAAGAAAAATTATACAGGACGCGTTTCGAGCTGCAAAATTACCGCTCGTCATCAGCTGGTCCAAACTCGTGTCCCAACGGACAGAGTGGAAATAACAGTGAAATAAAGAGGGAGGAGATTACACAGAGTGCGACAGGTGGCGCTGCTTGTCAGAGCCAAGGAGAAAGAGAAAAGTAAAGATAAACTCAAAGAAGGAGGAAGGAGATTACAAAGAGTGCCCCAGGTGGCGCTGGCTAAAAAACCAGGTGGCAGAGAAAAACTAATGAAAAATAAAGAAAACAATTGAAAAAAATAAATAAATAAATAAATAAATAAATAAATAAATAAATAAAAAAAATTAATTAAATAAAAACTAAAAATAATTATAGTAATAATAATAAACTACAAAAGTAATTTCCATGCAGGAGAAAGGGAGGGGGATGAAGAGAGATCGTTGACAAGAGTATTACAATTTTTATAAATAAAATAAGCTTCGTGAGTATCTAAATGAGAAGGAGAAGCAGGATTAGAAATAATTCTGGCCATGGAAAAATTGAAAAAATGACCGGAAGACCAACAGTGAGAAGCAATGGAAGACCTAGATAATTCCTGATTTTTAATGTATCTCTGATGTTCATCCAATCTTTTCTTCAACGCTCTTCTGGTCTGACCAATATAACCCAAATTGCAAGAGCAAGGAATAAAATAAACACCCCACCGGTTCTCAACAGGAATAGGATCTTTCAAAGACGAGAATTTAATTTTATTCATAGGTTTAAAGATAACTTTAAAATTGAAACGAGAAAGGATTTTAGCTAATTTGAAACAAAGAGGAGAATAAAAAGGTAGAACTATAGAGTTAATATTAGACGAATTATTAGAATCAGTAAGAAGACGTTTAGGCTTATTAAATTTATACAGAGCTTTGTCAATCAAAGAGGGATTATAACCACGAGTGAGGGCAAGAGATTTGAGGTAACTAATTTCCTTATTTAGAGCAGAAGAATCAGAAGAAATCCGAAGTGCTCTGTAAACAAAAGTATAAAAGGAAGCCACTTTATGCTGTGGAGGATGGTTAGAAAAAGCATGCGGAGGTAGAGATACAGCGAAAGGTTTTCTATAAACAGAAGTAGAGAACCGATCAGGGTGTTTAGTAACTAAGACATCGAGGAAAGGAAGAGAATCATTCTCTTCGACTTCAAGAGTAAACTGGATGCAAGGATCAACAGAGTTGACAAGAGAAAGGAGATTTTGGAGATCCAGCTCAAAAGGAATTAAGATAAAAGTATCATCAACATACCTACACCAGAAGGGAAAATCAAATAAACTGAAGAGTTTTTCTTCCACAAAATGCATATAAATGTCACATAAAAGAGGAGATAAAGGATTGCCCATGGCTAAACCATCCGTTTGAACATAAAAGGAATTATTAAATTGGAAAGCAGTTTGCCTAACACAAATACTAACTAATTGCAGGATCTCGTCAATCTCGATGGAAGAGTAATGGAATTCGCGTAGCCTTCTTTCCAAACAGTCAATTGCTCCTTGAACAGGGACGTTAGTGAAGAGGGATTTAACATCTAAGGAAGTCATTTTGTAATTACAAGGAGAAAGGCGTTTAATTTTATCAACAAAGTCAATAGAATTTTTAACAGTGTGAAAATTAGTGGAAGATAAAGGAGCGAGTAACTTAGAAAGGAACTTGGCAAGTTTATAAGAAGCAGTACCAATATTAGAAACGATAGGACGAAATGAAAGAGTAGGTTTATGGACCTTAGGAAGAGCATAGAAACGAGCACAATTAGCTATAGAAGGAATGACCATACGTTTAGTGTTATTATTAAGAATGACAGACTTATTAACGACCTCCTTGATATCAGAAAGGTGTTTAGTAGAAGGATCTTTCTTTAATTTAGAATAAGGACCGGAGTTTAACATAGATTCCACATGAGAAATATAATCAGACTTATTGAGAAGAACGGTTTGACCGCCTTTATCAGCCTTAGTAATAAGAAGGTTAGGGACAGAATTAAGTTCACTGATAGCAGATTTTTGAGAAGAAGAAAGATTAGATTTAACTGAAGATTTATTAGAAGAAATGACGTTAGCTAAAAGGTAGCGAAGAGAATCAAGTTGACCAGGAGAAATTTTACTATTTTTGAAAGAATGTTCAATCGGAGCGATTAAATTCGGAATAGAAGGTTTGGAAACACGCGAAAAATTCAAACCAAGAGAGAGAACATCACGTTGGGAATCAGTAAGAGAATGAGACGATAAATTGACAACATAATTTTGCCGAAGAGGAGAGATACCAGGAGCAGGAGAATTAGAAGTCAGAAGTGACGAAAATTTTTTATCCAATATAGCACTGTGACATTTAGATTTGTAATCAACGTAGGCAAAAATCCGTTTCTCAAGAAAAGGGAAATAAATAACAGATTTACTTAACAGCAAATGTAACGAATATAATTCATATTCAATGCACGAAAGAGAGTACCGAACATCTTGAATAATGGCTCTAAGAACAGCAAACTTACTCCTGGTTAAGGCATTTTGAATGCGAAAGGATGAAGGAAGCTTGTAAATAATATTAATGAACTTAGGAACAACGTGTGAACGTTTACACCTTAAAAGAAAATTAAGCCTATTCAAAAACCTAGCCCGCTTCAAACGAAGATGCTTGAAACGATTAATAAGCGAAGAACCCATAACAAGAGAAAAGAAAAAACAAGGCCAGAAATAATGGTAAAAATAAATAAATAAATAAATAAAACAAAATTAAATAAATAAAATAAATAAATAAATAAATAAAAGAAAACACAGTAAAAATAAATAAAAGGCAAAAAAATTTCACTAAAAAACAATACACACAAGAAGCAGACAAGAAGCACACAAGATTCCTTTTGAGCTGGATCTCCAAAATCTCCTTTCTCTTGTCAACTCTGTTGATCCTTGCATCCAGTTTACTCTTGAAGTCGAAGAGAATGATTCTCTTCCTTTCCTCGATGTCTTAGTTACTAAACACCCTGATCGGTTCTCTACTTCTGTTTATAGAAAACCTTTCGCTGTATCTCTACCTCCGCATGCTTTTTCTAACCATCCTCCACAGCATAAAGTGGCTTCCTTTTATACTTTTGTTTACAGAGCACTTCGGATTTCTTCTGATTCTTCTGCTCTAAATAAGGAAATTAGTTACCTCAAATCTCTTGCCCTCACTCGTGGTTATAATCCCTCTTTGATTGACAAAGCTCTGTATAAATTTAATAAGCCTAAACGTCTTCTTACTGATTCTAATAATTCGTCTAATATTAACTCTATAGTTCTACCTTTTTATTCTCCTCTTTGTTTCAAATTAGCTAAAATCCTTTCTCGTTTCAATTTTAAAGTTATCTTTAAACCTATGAATAAAATTAAATTCTCGTCTTTGAAAGATCCTATTCCTGTTGAGAACCGGTGGGGTGTTTATTTTATTCCTTGCTCTTGCAATTTGGGTTATATTGGTCAGACCAGAAGAGCGTTGAAGAAAAGATTGGATGAACATCAGAGATACATTAAAAATCAGGAATTATCTAGGTCTTCCATTGCTTCTCACTGTTGGTCTTCCGGTCATATTTTCAATTTTTCCATGGCCAGAATTATTTCTAATCCTGCTTCTCCTTCTCATTTAGATACTCACGAAGCTTATTTTATTTATAAAAATTGTAATACTCTTGTCAACGATCTCTCTTCATCCCCCTCCCTTTCTCCTGCATGGAAATTACTTTTGTAGTTTATTATTATTACTATAATTATTTTTAGTTTTTATTTAATTAATTTTTTTTTATTTATTTATTTATTTATTTTTTTTTTTTCAATTGTTTTCTTTATTTTTCATTAGTTTTTCTCTGCCACCTGGTTTTTTAGCCAGCGCCACCTGGGGCACTCTTTGTAATCTCCTCCCTCCTTCTTTGAGTTTATCTTTACTTTTCTCTTTCTCCTTGGCTCTGACAAGCAGCGCCACCTGTCGCACTCTGTGTAATCTCCTCCCTCTTTATTTCACTGTTATTTCCACTCTGTCCGTTGGGACACGTGTTTGGACCAGCTGATGACGAGCGGTAATTTTGCAGCTCGAAACGCGTCCTGTATAATTTTTCTTTTATGGTGATTTAACAAAGTTTTTATATTTATTGATATATATTTATCGCCAGTTTTTTCGGTGTTTCTCAATATTGTTCAACTATTTTGGGTTTCTACACCGTTCCTGCTTTCCACGTGTTCATGGTAAGTCCTTTTTCTTTCTTCCTGCTTCTTGTGTGTATTGTTTTTTAGTGAAATTTTTTTGCCTTTTATTTATTTTTACTGTGTTTTCTTTTATTTATTTATTTATTTATTTTATTTATTTAATTTTGTTTTATTTATTTATTTATTTATTTTTACCATTATTTCTGGCCTTGTTTTTTCTTTTCTCTTGTTATGGGTTCTTCGCTTATTAATCGTTTCAAGCATCTTCGTTTGAAGCGGGCTAGGTTTTTGAATAGGCTTAATTTTCTTTTAAGGTGTAAACGTTCACACGTTGTTCCTAAGTTCATTAATATTATTTACAAGCTTCCTTCATCCTTTCGCATTCAAAATGCCTTAACCAGGAGTAAGTTTGCTGTTCTTAGAGCCATTATTCAAGATGTTCGGTACTCTCTTTCGTGCATTGAATATGAATTATATTCGTTACATTTGCTGTTAAGTAAATCTGTTATTTATTTCCCTTTTCTTGAGAAACGGATTTTTGCCTACGTTGATTACAAATCTAAATGTCACAGTGCTATATTGGATAAAAAATTTTCGTCACTTCTGACTTCTAATTCTCCTGCTCCTGGTATCTCTCCTCTTCGGCAAAATTATGTTGTCAATTTATCGTCTCATTCTCTTACTGATTCCCAACGTGATGTTCTCTCTCTTGGTTTGAATTTTTCGCGTGTTTCCAAACCTTCTATTCCGAATTTAATCGCTCCGATTGAACATTCTTTCAAAAATAGTAAAATTTCTCCTGGTCAACTTGATTCTCTTCGCTACCTTTTAGCTAACGTCATTTCTTCTAATAAATCTTCAGTTAAATCTAATCTTTCTTCTTCTCAAAAATCTGCTATCAGTGAACTTAATTCTGTCCCTAACCTTCTTATTACTAAGGCTGATAAAGGCGGTCAAACCGTTCTTCTCAATAAGTCTGATTATATTTCTCATGTGGAATCTATGTTAAACTCCGGTCCTTATTCTAAATTAAAGAAAGATCCTTCTACTAAACACCTTTCTGATATCAAGGAGGTCGTTAATAAGTCTGTCATTCTTAATAATAACACTAAACGTATGGTCATTCCTTCTATAGCTAATTGTGCTCGTTTCTATGCTCTTCCTAAGGTCCATAAACCTACTCTTTCATTTCGTCCTATCGTTTCTAATATTGGTACTGCTTCTTATAAACTTGCCAAGTTCCTTTCTAAGTTACTCGCTCCTTTATCTTCCACTAATTTTCACACTGTTAAAAATTCTATTGACTTTGTTGATAAAATTAAACGCCTTTCTCCTTGTAATTACAAAATGACTTCCTTAGATGTTAAATCCCTCTTCACTAACGTCCCTGTTCAAGGAGCAATTGACTGTTTGGAAAGAAGGCTACGCGATTTCCATTACTCTTCCATCGAGATTGACGAGATCCTGCAATTAGTTAGTATTTGTGTTAGGCAAACTGCTTTCCAATTTAATAATTCCTTTTATGTTCAAACGGATGGTTTAGCCATGGGCAATCCTTTATCTCCTCTTTTATGTGACATTTATATGCATTTTGTGGAAGAAAAACTCTTCAGTTTATTTGATTTTCCCTTCTGGTGTAGGTATGTTGATGATACTTTTATCTTAATTCCTTTTGAGCTGGATCTCCAAAATCTCCTTTCTCTTGTCAACTCTGTTGATCCTTGCATCCAGTTTACTCTTGAAGTCGAAGAGAATGATTCTCTTCCTTTCCTCGATGTCTTAGTTACTAAACACCCTGATCGGTTCTCTACTTCTGTTTATAGAAAACCTTTCGCTGTATCTCTACCTCCGCATGCTTTTTCTAACCATCCTCCACAGCATAAAGTGGCTTCCTTTTATACTTTTGTTTACAGAGCACTTCGGATTTCTTCTGATTCTTCTGCTCTAAATAAGGAAATTAGTTACCTCAAATCTCTTGCCCTCACTCGTGGTTATAATCCCTCTTTGATTGACAAAGCTCTGTATAAATTTAATAAGCCTAAACGTCTTCTTACTGATTCTAATAATTCGTCTAATATTAACTCTATAGTTCTACCTTTTTATTCTCCTCTTTGTTTCAAATTAGCTAAAATCCTTTCTCGTTTCAATTTTAAAGTTATCTTTAAACCTATGAATAAAATTAAATTCTCGTCTTTGAAAGATCCTATTCCTGTTGAGAACCGGTGGGGTGTTTATTTTATTCCTTGCTCTTGCAATTTGGGTTATATTGGTCAGACCAGAAGAGCGTTGAAGAAAAGATTGGATGAACATCAGAGATACATTAAAAATCAGGAATTATCTAGGTCTTCCATTGCTTCTCACTGTTGGTCTTCCGGTCATTTTTTCAATTTTTCCATGGCCAGAATTATTTCTAATCCTGCTTCTCCTTCTCATTTAGATACTCACGAAGCTTATTTTATTTATAAAAATTGTAATACTCTTGTCAACGAACTCTCTTCATCCCCCTCCCTTTCTCCTGCATGGAAATTACTTTTGTAGTTTATTATTATTACTATAATTATTTTTAGTTTTTATTTAATTAAATTTTTTTTTATTTATTTATTTATTTATTTATTTATTTATTTATTTATTTATTTTTTCAATTGTTTTCTTTATTTTTCATTAGTTTTTCTCTGCCACCTGGTTTTTTAGCCAGCGCCACCTGGGGCACTCTTTGTAATCTCCTCCCTCCTTCTTTGAGTTTATCTTTACTTTTCTCTTTCTCCTTGGCTCTGACAAGCAGCGCCACCTGTCGCACTCTGTGTAATCTCCTCCCTCTTTATTTCACTGTTATTTCCACTCTGTCCGTTGGGACACGTGTTTGGACCAGCTGATGACGAGCGGTAATTTTGCAGCTCGAAACGCGTCCTGTATAATTTTTCTTTTATGGTGATTTAACAAAGTTTTTATATTTATTGACAGATATAGTGATTTTTTTTTTACTCATTAATCCATTTCCTTTTAATCTAATTTCTAATGATAAATTAATAGACTTAGTTCATTAAAAATGGAATTTTTTCACTACTTCTTACGCCAAAACATGTTAAAACTTCTGTTGAAGAAATGAAAGTTAAAGAAAATAATTTGGATTTTTTTTTAAACTGGAGTTGTTTAGCTACATTTAATAAAAAAAAAAAATTACAGTTTCTAAAATTCAATTAGGATTTAATATTTAACTTACTGAAGTTTCATTTCCTTCCAAATGTCTTTTTATAATTAATAGAAAAAAAGTTTCTTTAATGTTTAAAAATAATGTGATTTATAAGTTTAATTAATTTTGCTTTAATGATATTTTTTCATTTTTATTAAATATATTTTATTAAATAAAAAAAAAGAAGTAATTTTTTTTTTCAAAAAAGAAATAAATTTGTTTACGTTTGTTTACCTAGTACATTTATGAATACATCACAATCATAATTTAGCATAATATTAATATTTTCAAGCATTTTCAAGCATTTCGCATAATATTAATATCGATTAATATGTTCAAGGTGAGACATTCGTTAAATATTGTACCATAGTATCCGGTAAAGAACAACTGACATGTAGCCATTGAATATCATTTGATCGTGTTACTCAGTGTTCTGAATGAAACACACCGAAAATAATTGCATATTTTGTATATTTTTGGAATGCTCGGCTGATTATGAAATAAGACAAACCGCCAATGACACCATAACCTGTTTATTTTTCTATGTTTCTATTTGAAATTTTTAACTTTTAAAATAGTTATATATATATTTTTTTTGTGAAGGTATGTGTTATGCTAATTTAGGACAAATATATATGTATATATGTATTACAAATTTAAAATTTTTTCGCCAAAACTAACCTTTATACTATCTTAATTTTCTTATAATAATATTCCGTACTTACTTCAAATTATTAAATTAAAATCTTGTTTCTAAATCTAATCTGTTAATCCTTATGCAGACGATATAAATTCTTAATTTGCCTTAAAAAACATTATTCCAGTATGCGTAAATTTAAAAAGATGGCTCTAAATTAAAAATATTCTTAATTAAAACTTTATTTCTTAATATTCCAAATAAAACTGATTTCATCTATGTTTTTATCAACCCTTTTTAAGAAAGTCTTATTAAATTTATTCCAAAACCATACCTTTCAAAAATATCATTTTTTATTTTATCTATTTATTTATTTTTCCTACGTCAACCTTTGATGTGTGCATATTAATAAATTCATTTCTTTTCTCTTTCTATTAAAATTAATCATTTATAAAAATCGTCTGCCTAAGATATTTAAAATTCTGAGTCAATTATAAATTGGTTAAATAATATTTTTTTTTAAATAAATTTATCGTTTGTGGAAAATAATCTCGTAGCTGGACAAGAATTCTGTTTACATAAAAGAATGATGGTTTGAGGTTATAGAATGTTCCAGAACTTTCTTTTTAGTTTATTTATACTTTCGGCTAGCAAAAATACTTTCTTATGCTATTAGAAGATAAGAAAATTATTTAGTTGCTATGTAATTATTTTTATCCTCAACCAATATTTTCCCTATCAATAATAAACAAATAGTGATATTTTCTTTTGATTATACTCTTGTTTTACTATTATTATTATTATTATGATTTCTATAATGAAGTTTAGTATTAATTATACTCTTATTGAAAAATATTAGGATATGGAGTCTTATTATACTATTACTTATTATTGTTGTTATTGTTATTATTTAAATTTTTCTATATTATTTATTATTGATATTGAGAGTGATGCTATTTATTATTGAAAAATTGATATATTACTGAAAGATGTTGGATCCAACGTAACATTAAAACCAAAGATTAAACTAGGTTTGAAGATCTTTAATTAAAGAGACTGTATTCAGTGAACATTGGAAAAGACTCTTTTATATATACTATTGAAAGAATTGTTTCATTTAAAGGACTTATTTAAAATAAACTATGCATTAAGTCATTGTAATTATTTAAACTTCCATGAGAACGAATTTTTATTGTTTTTATTATATTTTCATCTCTTGCTTATTAATATTCATAACTTATTTACTGTTATTATATGTATTATCTCCTATGCACTTACAAATGGTAAGTGATGTTGTAACATTATTGTATTTCTTTCAGGGAAATGCTCCTACCTAAATTTAATTCAGAATTATTTTCTCTTAACTATTTTATTTTAATCTCTAAATCCTAATTTAGCTTTCTTTTTAGTTTAAAAAGGTGGAAGTCTCGAGATGAAAAAGAAGATTTCTTGGGTTGCTTCTTCGATGAGGACAGCTCGCTGAAATAATGATGGAATTTTTGCAAAAGGAGCTTTTCCTTCCTCATTATTACGAAATTAATAAATGAATTTACAGCAGCCCATGACTAATTATTGGATCTTCTACATTTATTTATTTATTTTGTTTTTTCCCTCGCTTGCCATGACTGTGTGTTTCTTTTTAACCAGTGGAAATAATTCGAGTTCTCCTTAAATCGTCACATATATATATATATATATTTCTGGTTTATGTGTATTTACATTTATTAGAACATATATGTAAGATACACCGAGCAAAGTGTATAGGAAGAATGTGGAGTGCACTTTTGACAAATACAGTCAACACATTTTTATAACAAAGATGATATGAATGTGCGTCTTTCACAAACGTTTCCTTAGTTAATTGCTCAAGATGTATAAATTTAATATTTACGAAAATTATATATATTAAATATAATTGAACTGCAATCCATGCACGCTTACTGCTAAATTTCTACTTTATGGGGCAAGTACACGCACATACAGTTGGCAAAAAAAGTATTTGTACACTTCATTTTTTTAAATTATAATGAAATTAAACCAAAGCTTTGAGCAAAAAATACTGTAATACATTAATTTAATACATTATAATATTATACAAACAAAAACAAAATTAAACGGATCGATTTTTTACATTATAATAAACAAATATACAAAAATATAATGCAAAAAATGTATTTGTACATAGTATTAATGTAATATAATTGATTAAATTTTAGTAAAATGATACAAATTAATATTTTGTGTGAATTCATTTGGCGATTATGACTACTTCTAGATGGTGTGACATAGATTCCACCAACTTTTTTGTAGCGGTCTGATTAATGCTTTTCCATGACACAATAAGAGCTTCTTTAAAACTGTCTTTTACTGACACATTTTTTTCGGATTTTTGCATCCAATAGCATTCACAAATTTTCTATTGAGTTCAAGTCTTGAGATTTTAGTGGAGTTGCCAGCCGTCTTCGAGTATTGTAGTAACCATGTGCCGGTAATCACAGCATTATGCTTTGGTCGTTATCCTGCAGAAAGTGAAAAGCTTCCTCTACGCCTAATTTCTCAGCACGGTTTAATAAATTATGCCGCGACACATAAATGTATGTTAAACCTGTCCTTCCATTGTCAATAAATTTTAAATGTCCTGCTCCATTAGAAGCTATACACCCCAAAACCATAATATTCCCCCCACCATGCTTAATAGTTTGAAGTATACGTTTTGGATCTAGAACAGTTTCATTTTTACACCAATTTTTTCGAATGCTTGGTGGTAAGAAAATTCCGAATTTTCCCTCATCAGAAAAAATTATTGTTTTCCAAAAATCCAATGATTTACTTCTGTATACGAAAGCGAATACTATGCGTTTTCGCCTATTATTTTTGCTGATGAATGGATTTTTCCTTGAGGTTCTTCCTTTTAAGTCTACATTGAGAAGAGTATTTCTTACTGTTTGAGGTATAACTCTGATGCGAGAAGATGTTGCAAGGTCTCCAGCAAATTTTTGAACCGAACGCATAGGATTTTTTAAAGCTTTTTAAACAACACTCCCTTTTTTCCCTCATTGTTATTTTGCTGAGAAGTCCTGGTTTTCATTGAATTTCGATGCATCTAATTTATTCATAGTTTCTCAGTATGCATCCAATAGTTGTATATGGTAATTTAATAGCTTTTACAAATTCTTGTTGCGAGTTTCAATTTTTATTATGCGCAATTATAGGATTTTATATATCTAGAGTTACCTCTCTAGTTTTAGGTTCTATTCTCAATTACTTCAAGTGCAAATTAAATTAAATGTCAGACATATATAGTATGAAGTTAAAAATTATTAACAGCTTCTGTATAAGTAGTCCTTTGAACCATAAACACTATAAAACACAGTACATATCAGGATGGAGAAATGTACAAATACTTTTCTGCAAGAAATTTTTAAACTTTTCTTATTAGAAAATTATTTTACATCTTTATCGAAATTTTATGTTGTGCAATTATAAACGCGCGGTAAACAGACTGTATTAAAACTATTTTTTTTGCCAAAATATCTGTTTTTATTTAGTTAAAAATTAAACATTTTAGAGTGTACAAATACTTTTTTTGCCAACTGTATAGTTTTTGTTAAATTCCATCAATATCATTTTGCTTAAAAAGTCAAATCAAAATGAAATTGCTGCATTGTAAGTAAAAAGATTCTTTTTAGATAAATACACACATTTTTTTGTCATTGGACTCTTACAAAATAAATAATTAATAATAAAAGAAAAAGTTGTACGGTTTTACAGCTTACCCACGCAGCATTTTCCACTATAATCATTGCTAATAAAAGAACACATCACTACCTGTGTATCTGTATATGTGTCTGTTCACGATGGCTAGCGAAATCTACGGCAAGTACGAGGATAAAAGTTATTGTCAGTCTAGACCCAAAGCGTCTTATCACGCACTGTTGTTTCAAAATTTAAAAATTTTAATAATTAGTTGGGAAATTAATTAAAAATCCAAAATTAAAAAAATGGAAATGTATTCATAATTCACGAAATGCCTGGATTTTTATCAAAATCCAGAATATTTCTTCGAAAATTTTAAGGGTGGAGGACAGGTTTATATATTTACAGAAGTGCCAGGGCTATAAATATACTATGCTTTTTTATAAGAGGCTGTATCTTAAGGTTTGCTAGTCCTAAAAACTCAAAAATTATACAGCCACACGCAGAAAAAAAAATCCCCTTTTAGAAGTTTTAAAAAACGTTTTATACTCCTGTAAATAGTTGTAAAATCCTTTAATAATCCATTTATAAAATCACTTTTTATTTCAGTTCAAAGAAACACAGCATTTTGAGAAATCTTTTATAGAGAGAGTAAGTGTTTTTGAAACGCAGACGGCAAACCTACATGTACAGGTTTATTATAATTAAAGTTCGCCTATTCAGAAAGCTCTAAAGCCAGTTGTTCTATGGGTCGAAACGAAACAAAATTTAACTAGTACGTACTTCAAGAGATGAGTTCTGCGAAAATAAAAAATACTCAAATATTTTGTCAATAGGTGGCGCTGCGTCAATACTTAAGGCGACGTTTGCAGATCCATTATATTAATATGAATCCAGACGAAGTACACAAAATTAAAAGTGTCAACAAAGATCGACGAACTGTGAATCGTTATAACCGATTTCACCTAATCATCAGACAGCTTTAGAGCCTGACCTATGACTTCAAACAATACAGAAAAATGAATATCATTTCAGGTGATGTAATCTGCATCAACAAAAATAAAACATGTTGCTCGGCAGCGAGTAAGTAACGAAGAAAAACATTACGTATGCCTAATGAAACCTCCACCATTTTTAATAACGTATTCCATTCTCAGAATTGTGCTTTCTACAACATAGCGTAAACTGTCTAGTGAGATTGAGCGAATTTGAAGTCGAATATTGTTTTTCAGAACAGAGATTGTATGTATTGAGTCTTTCAAAAATCCCCACAAAAAAAGGAATCTGTAAGTATCGGCTTAAATATTGCCGCAGGGCCACTTATTGATAAAAATTTTAACCTTTTTTTTCAATTTTTAGAGAGAGCTTCCCATCAACTACTTACTAGTGAATTTTTGATTCGTTTGGAGTCATAGAACCGGCTTTAGAGCCTGCTGAACGGGCGAAATTTTATTAGAACAACCCTGTATATATTAATGTAGGTAATTTTTATGGATCTATGTATTTTCTTCTGATTATTACGAATGTTTAACTTTTTATACTATCGGTTAATTGAAAGCTTAGGAATTAATTATTATTTTATTAATAACGCAATTCCTTTGAAAACATTAAAAGCCAGGTCGATTAGTACATATAAAGTTAACAGCTAAACCGAATGTCCATAATCAGTGGGAATAAGTATAATTCGTATTACACTTTAAACCACTTAAGCGTTTTTGGAAGTCGGATAAGTACATGACACTTTTTTGAAATAGTATCTTGCTTTCTTTATGGTATATAAATGTATACATACTGTTGTGAATAAAAAAAGAATAAATGTAATAGTTTATAAAACACTTTTATTTGTACACCTATGTGTCTTTATTCTTCATGTAGCTCCACATTGTAATTAAATTAAATTGAATTTTATCCGATTTATTAAAAAGGATATTTTATCTATATAAAAGTAGATATCGAAGACGTTATTTCCGTTCAGTGTAAAACAATAGGCTAGAACAACACCCCCAAATATTTTTCTTTTACTTCTCTTTATCTTAGATTTTTCATTTCGAAGTAATTTTTTTTCTCATAAACGCTACTCTCCCCCTTTTTCATCCACTCAGTTAGAGTGTGCAAACATGCTATTTTTTATTATTAATCTTCTTATAACAACTCTTTAATAAATCAATAAAAAATACGTTGACAATCCTAACATTTATTTTTTATCTTGTATTTCCCAGTTATAGTGTTTTTCATTTTATTAACAAAACATTCAGAAAAAAGTAGCTTTTAACTAAATTTTATCTATCTAACGAGGATTATTGATAACAACTTTTCATCATGATATATAATATTCAAAATGGAAACAGAGAGTATATTAAAAATGATTCATTGAAGTTTTCAGGAGAATATGGGGTTGGTTGGTTGGTTGGTTGATTTTCGTCGTCCGATTATCTACGCTAGGGATATAGGACCAGGGGAGAATATGGGGAAATATATAATTATTCATACAACATGCTTAGCAGTGGGCGTAGCTACTGATACGCATTAGCAAAAAAACAGTAGACAAAGTGAACTTTTAATTCTTTTTCAGTGTAACATGTTGGGTGTGCCCATGGTTACCCATGCCACTAAATTGTAATCTAAAATTATCTATTTTCTTACTGTGCTTTTAGTTAAATGCTTTTTGTGATTTCTGCCATTAACGATATTTTTTCGCGTACTCTCAGCAAACTCTCTATGTATCCTCAGAGAAACCTACGTTTCGACAGTGCGGATCTAGATGAACAAATGTGTTATGGCCAAGACTCGCAAATTTTTATCCCGCTTTAAGCAAAATGACTATGTTTTAGAATTTTATTCTAAATATACCGAATAATAAAAATAGAAACCAAATCCGGGTACTCCCATCTCACATAGTTTCAGCATGTCAAGTTAATCTAATTTTAATATTACTCTGTAAAAAAAAAAAAAAAATCTGAAATTCACGGATATATTTTTCCTGAATTTCAGAGAAAATGTCCCTTTTCACAACAGAATTGCATTTTCCGTTAAAAATCTTAAAACTCCACCATATTTCCTGAAAATAACGAAACGGATCAAAATAGAAACAAAAAACAAAAGGTCTCCATGGCAGGGTGTTAAGGCACCACGCTACTTAAAGCCTGCGTTCGTAGATTGTGGATTCGAATCCCAGTAGTGCAATGAAATAATGAAAACATAAAAAACCTTTAAATTAGATATTTTAAAAGTACCTTTAAATTACATATTTTCTCTTATTTCTTCTTAAAAACATAATTCAACTAATTAGCGCTCCCAAAAAAATAAATAGTGTGCGATAATTTCAAAAAATTGTCTATAACATTATTTTGTAAAAAATGAATAATTTTTTTTTCATACATTCAATCAAAAAAAAAATAAATAAATAAATAAATAAAAAGTACAATACAATAAAATAAAAAATGAAAAAATAGTGATTTTAAACACCATTTTTTAAAATTTAAACTAGTTGAAAAATTAAAATTGATTTTAACAAAAATAAGTATTATGCATCTCTCTAAAATAAAATAAAATAAGTCGCTTACGAATATTCCAACGAATACATTAAAAACCACAACAGATTTTCCCACTAACTCATAAAAAACGTACTTTGTACAAACCGGCCCCAGCAGCTTTGGCTCAGTAAGTAAGTACCTATTCCGCTGTATAAAAATCTCGTGTTCGATTCTCAGAACAACTTGAAGTAAATTACACAAAAAATAAAATGAATTAAATAATATAGCAGCTTAAAATCACTCGAAAAGTTCAATTTTTTTTTTTTTAGGATTGTTCGGATCTTTAATTTAAATTAAATTATTATCATTATAAATAAACCTTGTAACGAAAAGATACCGCTTCTTCAAACGGAGTTTTCCTTTCTTTTATTTTTCAAAACGGAAAATCTAGTAACGGATAAATGTCTGGCTATTTTGCTGCCGGTAGATATACCGTGAATTCACATATTTTTTCTTTTTTTTAACAGTATAGCTAAAAATAATCGTTAATAAAACATTCCATGTTTTTTAAAGAAATAATCATGCCTTACCTTGCAAGTTTCACATATCTTTGATTTGTTCTAATGACTTACGGATTATGCACGCCTGTTTCAATTTCAACATTATACTATGCTTATAAAAAACTCTCATCAACAAGTCTGAATAATTTTAAATATACATCATCACAGTCTGATCAGTAACTTAAGCTCCTGGCACACTTTTAACCTTCGTTGTTTCTGTTCAGCAGTTACAAACCCGACCACCATCTGGTACAGACGAGTTCGAAAAATCGTTAATATAGAACATTAGTACGTCTAGAATAATTTTAAAAATATAGAGAAACTATTTTTACATTGCATAAAAATCTTCGTTCACTATAGTATTCACTTCGCTTTTTCGAAGTTGTTTTACCTGAAAGTTTGAATAGTGTAGTTAGTTTTCAAGCAAATAGTAAATATAAATAAAAGAATTTGCAATTCTGATGTTCAATAAATAGATGCCCGATTGGATATAATCTCAGCCGTTTTACTCGAAGTTTATCTCAAACAATGGGAGCGGATTAATAATTGAAAATTCTGTTGAATGGTTTAGAATCCAAAGGAACAGCTCTCATTTTAAAGGTTAAACATTTGTTACTTAAATTTTTTAACAAATTGAAGTACTGCCCATATTAATGGAATATATTGTCCATGTGTTTACAGCAATAATTATACAATTGTGTTTTTTAAAGGAATGAAAAACATTGAAACCTACATATAGTTGATCATGGAACGCAACATTTTCTGTAGACAGGAACTAAGATACCAATTTACGTTTTATCCTGGTAAAATACATTGCTAGATGTACTCATCATTTTTTTTCAAGCAGGCGATGTATGAAATATTTATGAATATTTATATGGTAACTACATACCGTCTGTTACTTACCCATCATACGTAATATAGGGTAAGTCTTGCAATCGTTTTGAAAATCGAAAATTTTTTTGACGGATTTATACGTTTCAGATACTGGAGATTCCGAAAAACATATTTTTAGAAAAAAAAAATTTGCCGTCCGTCCGTCTGTGTGTCTGTCTGTAACCGCTCTATCTCCCGAACAAATTGAGATAGAGACTTGAAATTTTGTATGTACTTAGTATGTAAGAATGGAACGAAGCCTATTTAATATCAGTAACCTCGATTATCCGGAACTATTTTTTCCGGACTCTCGAAAACTTCGTTCTGATGAAAGGCATATAAAAATTTTCGAAATTTTTTATTTTAAGGACTGGACGTAAAAGGAAATAAAATAACACAAATTTTGTATAAAAAACGAGGTTGGTCGGATTATTAGTTGTCGAGATATGTGTAATCCTGTTTTCGAAATTCTTCGATTTTTCATGACCCTGTATTTCATTCAAATTTCAATTCACAGGTATATTTTTATTGGAAATGAGACGCTTAATCCAACGCAGTAAATTTTTAGTTAATATGATTATTATTTTTTGAGTTATAAGGATGTTTCTTTTACGCAATCCGGTACTACTCGAGTATTTTGGCGTTTTATATAGTTAGTCAAAATTGGCTCATCAGCAATTCATTAATCGAGCATTATTGTATGTTAAAATTATTTATTTATGCGTTTAAATTTTATTTTGGAGTTGCCATAGACACGCGTTTTATTTTCATATTTTATATTGTGATAAGTAAGTATTACGGTGGCCCCACAACGACTAGTTTTTTGTTGTTGCTGTTTTTTTTTTAATCGTTCTAATTTTTTTACTAGCCGAAACATGCGAAATATATATTATAATATTTTTTAAAGTTAAGACCTGAAAATATTACCAAGAAACTAAACAATATAAAAAAAAAAGTATATTGTAATTTATTATTGAATGCATCTTAAAGTATGCGATTATTTTTAATCATTGTTTTTGCGAAAAGTATTATTATTTTTTTTTTTCATTTCTTACTTTAACATAAAGTTCAAGTATTTAGAACTCCAAAAATGTTCTAAAAACGTTTGGATCAGTAATGATTTGAAGCAAAGTTATTGTCTAAAATATAAACCGGAAATGAACTTTTCGTGAAGTAATCAAGTAAAGAGCTACAGAAAGGTAAATATTACATTATAATACACATAAATATATTTTATAATAGAGTAACTTAAGGTGAGTTGCCATTTTGTACAATAAGCCGTATCACGTATTTTCCATATGCACATGTAATCTAGGAATAGGCCGTGCCACTTACAAGGAAGGCCTCCATACTGGGCATACTCAGAATTTTATGAAAAAAATACTAATTAAAGTACTTATGTAGGTAATAAAGGATCAGTCAAAATTAGCAGCGGAATCACATTAGAAAAAATGTAAAAAAATAAAATATTTTCGAATATTTGGCGTAAAAAGACGAAAGAGTCACTCGATTTGGCGAGCAGCCTTTTTCTTCGCCAAAAGCAAACAATTATAATGCAACTCAAAACTCTTGGATATTTAGAATGCGTGCAAATGGTATTTAATGAATTTAAACATAAACGATGAGAGATTTTGATATATTATATACATATATATACATATTGTATTACATATATATATAACTTGTTGAAGTAATTATTTAATTAATCACTGGAAAAAATATTTTTATAGATAAAAAAAATAATATTGAGAAAAATTATCTTCATAAATTTAAGCGTATACTTAAATAAAAGATAGATGTTTCCATAGCAACAAAATCTAATCTACTATTCGCAATAGGACTTTGAGCTTGAAACAAATTTAATTAATTTAAATTATGAATTTCGTTTTAAATCTTAAATTTTGATGATTAAATTTAAATATAAATACATATAAATATCTATATAACAAAATTATACTTACAACCTAAAGCTTACAAAACTAAAGTTATTAACATTAAATATCTCAAAACAAGTTCAACATAAACCTTTTTTTTTTCTTGAAGTGTATTTCACATAAAGTATTTTTTGAAATTACATTCCTTCGCCAACCGGCAATAAATCGCCAAATAACGAAATTTTCATTGTTTTTTTGCGGTTACTCAATGGAATTTCCGCTGAAATTTTTTTATAAACGTATATATCTACACGAGAAGAAGATTCTGTATTTTTTTCAGATTTTTCGGGGTATGTCCGTCTGGAGACCTTCCTTGTTAATTGTAAGGAAGAGGGTTCCTTATTGGTGAAGAATTCAATTGTTCGAAAGTTTATTATTAATTTCTTACTCAACTCAAAATTAAATACGCATCTCTCATTTTAAACAGTTTATTCTCATGAGAAAATTCTTCTCAGTTCTTTCAATCATAAATAATTTAACAAAACACAACTCCAATAAAAAACCGTAACATTTTTTCACATATACTCATAAAAAACATTCTAATCAAACTCAAAAACAAAAAGAATATTGTTTCACACAGCTTAGGTAAAAGCTGAAGAAATAAACAGATAATGTATTTATCACAAATTATCGTTTGCACAGAAAACTTTTTACATTTTGAAATAATTAGGTATATCTTGGTTGCTAGGTGACAAAGCCAGTAGAAAATTAAATAGCATTTTATCAAACAATTGGTACTTTAATTTCCGTTTGCGTTCTTTTTATAGTTGTTTATTGTTTCTTCTTATTACTGTTTGGTTTTAACACGTCTGGTAAATGACTCCTCTATAGGTCTACCTATATAGGTCTTAGCTTAAATACAAGATAATTAAATGTGATGTTTTTAGAGAGTACTTGTATGAGCCCTTTCAGCAAAGCATAAATGACCGCCGAATCCAGCCGCATTATCTCCGTGGGACAACCGGGACTTCCCGTTCGCCATTTCCGTAAAACTTTGGGGTAAGATGCTGAAATACATGTGCATACAAAAACAAAAAAATCGATTCTTTCTATAATATATGTAAAATGAAATATGTTTTTAAATCAAAAAGAAGGGTGCAAAATTTAATAAGAAATCAATAAATAAGAAGTTAAATCAACAGACGTTTTTTAAAACAATTAAATCAAAAACTACTGGCTCTTCACCCAATCTATTCTATATACACAAATATTTAAACACCTAATGGTGGATTTTAAAGTTGTAAATTTTATACATTTTTTCTTGTGAAATTTCAGAATTGTACATTGTAAAAATATGCCCTGAATTTTAGAGGAGTTACTCTGTGAATTTTTCTTGATTTAGCTGAACATTTCCGTTTTAGAAAAAACCTGGAACATTTCTTTTAAATACCGGAAATTTTTTATCCTGGACAGTCGTTTAATATAAAATTTCCGTTTAAAAAAAATCTGCAACTATTCCTGGAATTACCGAAATTGTTTATTCTAGAGCAGTCGACTAACTGAACGTTTGCATTTAGGTTAGTAGAACGGAAAACCTCAGCTCGGTTTTTCTTCGACGCCTTAGGTCGAAGATAAAATCAGTCCGAGTTCCCGAGTACATTAAAAAATTACCTTGAAAACTGTAAACACAAACAGGTGCATTACTTATAATATTTACTTTGAAGACCGAATTTGTTATACAGAAATGAGGTTAGTTATTCAATTATAACTTTTTATAATGAATATTATTAGTATTTTAAATAAACGTTGGTTTGAATAAAAATTCTTAAATGCGGTTATTACGCGTTGAAATTTTGAAATACATAGACTATATAATCAAAACAATTATTGTAAAATAGGATTCAGATGACTAATTCAGAAGATTCAGAAGTTAAAACTGAATTTCTGTCGATTTGTAGACAGAAATGCCCAAATGCAAAATATAAAACTAATTTAATGTTTTAGTCACTTGTAAAGGTATTTTAACAAAAATTTTGAAAATATTTTTTGGAGACATTCATGAAAAAATATCAAAATTTATATTTAGGTGCCCTTTTCCGAGTGATTTAAGATATATTGATGTTGAATTCAGGGGGTGTCCGGGGGGGGGGGCATTTCCTCGAGGAATAGTAAGATGTGTCTCTTGGAAGATTTGAGATTTTGTGATTTTAATGTCAAATGTGCAATCCCAAGGAACTCTATAATACCCTTCCTTCCGAAGCCGCTAAAATCCCTCCCGGAGAAAAGTGTCTGAATTCCCCACTGGAGTATATTTATTTTTCCTTTATATGTATTAACTGCAAATTCTCTGTTTAACTGAAAGAACTGGAGAGTGGAGTGGATTTTGACAGAGAAATGCAGATACTTTGACAGTAGCAGTGTTGAATTCAGACACCTTTCTCCTGGAGGGACTTTTGTGTCTTCGGGGAGGGGGATTTGCCCTTTTGGACCATTAAAAACCCAAAATATTAATTTTTCCGGGGGGAGGAATTTCACTGCTCTGGGGGGGGGATGTTCCCCCTGGGCTATTCCCTTGAATTTAATACTGAACAGTAGGATTTTCTCTTTATTTTGTCATTCTAAGCATTTTATCAATCGCACTCAAGATGAAACAATGGTAGCCGAATCTTCACATGAAAAACATCGGTATGTATAAGCTTGCAATTGTCTAAAAGAAAAAAATATTTCAAGAAACAAGAATAAATTTGCTTCATACACTTTTTATACATTTTGTATATAATGACTTTATGCATAGATGTGTTCGTTTTCCTATTTATGAAACATCATACTGTAAATTATCCATTTTTTTAAATAAGTCTAAAATCAACATTTTTGTTTATACAAAAAGTGTGACATAAAACATGGAAGTGGTGAGGAATAGGACATGTCAAATTCTTTTTTTTTTCTTTTTTAATAAGATGAATTTTTATTCCAGTCATGAAGATACTGGAATTTTACATTATGGTACGTACTACATAATTAACCTGCAATCTTTGTTTGATTGTGCATCTAGCCGACACATGTGCCTTATAGCATTGTTTTATTCCTATACCATACCTTCCTGTATGTGGGGAGGAATGAGACACATTTTGAAACGTGCACTTTCTTTGATTATAAAATAGCTTATGCTTGCTATGTTTCTATATTGTTCAGGGATTTTAAAAAAAGTTTTACCTTGCACTCTATAAATAGAATTTTTTGTTTTTGTATCAAACAAAGTTTATTATCTTACTTTATAAAAAGTGTCCCATACCACCCAACTCTCCCCTATATTATTAACTGAACATGCTAAAATATATTTATTTCTGACAATTGCTCAAGTCTTTCTAAAAAAATTTAACCCATAACTAATGTTAGCGGTCTGGCCGCAGAGTTTTTAAAGTTTCACAGTTTAACTCGTAATTTTTAGTTTAATTATCGATACTGCTCGAATTTTGTTTGTTTGGAGCCTTATTACTATTTCTAGAGACTTTTAAATAGCTGAATTTTATTTATAATAGTCAGATGCAAAAAGTTTATTACCTAAATAGTATTCTGAGAATTAATGTAACGTTACATTCATCTTTAAATTAAGCGGTCTGACAGACCGCTCACAGTAGTTATGTGACAAATCTTGTCACAGCACTTAACAGTTAATATTTTTGAAGTAAAATTTCTTAAGTTGTATTTTGTCAAATGTTTGTATGAATATTTTGAATCAAAATTAGATTTTCGAATTGCTATTTCTTGAAAGTAAAATTTATAAAATATTGTTATCGTTATTTTAAATAAATTGGAACTGAAAATAGAATTTTCTATTTAATTTTCAGAAAACGGTTAGATTTATTTATTTATTTTCCCTAGTGGTTTTTTAATTATTATTGAATAAACTTAAAATTAAATATTTTTAAATAGTTTCTAAATATATTTATATATATATTTATTTATTTATAACACTAATTATATTTTTGTTTAGCGAACTGTTTTTTCTAATCACAATATGGCTTTAATGTTCTGAGATCTATAAAAATGTTTATTGCAGAAGTATTAAAACCCTGCTACTCTATAAAATCACTGTTTTAGAGGATCCATAACTTTCCATGGCTTCCAATGGTGTTTGGGATACAGGAAGAGTAACACGTAGTTGATGGTGCTCTTCCTTGGCCAACAATAAATGTCATGGAGAATCAGACTGGTTTACGTTGATGCTGGGTAACACGTTGAGAATTAGGGTTTTTCAGAGCTTATACTTCAAGACGACTTACTGCACGGCATGTATATTTTGTAGTGCTTATCTAGTTACATATTATTTTATTACAAACTTTCTTTATTTTAATTTTTCTGAATCTTTGCTGACATAAGTCCAGATACAGAAGGCAAAATATCCAGGATAAATAGAAAAATAATGGTACAGTTTCAAACTGCCAGTAAATCTAGTTAATATACATAGTTTATGAAATGTATTTTAATTTGTGATGTTTTAGCAATAAAGTATTTTTGATATTACATTTAGTTTTGCTTTTTTATTCATGCTTTTTTTTATATTTTCTACAAAAATTCTATTGTTTTTAAAATATGTAATTTGGATTTACTTAAATAATCATGATTGCTAATTGATATCAATAGTTTGATCACAATTGCGATTGTTAATCAGTAAAAGAGGGAGGGAGGGATTTATGACGACATTGACATGAATTACTGTCAGGATTTTTTTCTAGCTGAATGTATTGAAATAGTTGCATTTTTAATTAAATTCTATTTCATTTTGGGGGAATTCACAAGAATTCACAATATGCTCACTCCACCTCCCCCCCCCCAAAAAACATAGGAGGGGGGTGGAGTGAGCATATTGTGAATTCTTTTTCAGAATTTTGAAGATCTGGGAAAAATTTTATTGAATGGTTGATATCTTCTTGATTTTCAGCAAAATGTTTGGCATTTACTGGGATATTTCGAAAACAGGTCAATTAATTAAAAATCTGAGAACAGCTCTTAGTAACAGATTAATTGTTGCCATGTTTAATACGATTGATATTTCATTGCGTAAATGGTGGGTGTAAAACTGCAATTTTCGATGAACATAGATTTTTTTCAGCGATATTTTTTGTTCTGAAATATACATGTAAATAAAATGCTTTATTTTATATATTTACTTAGATTGGTAACAAGAGTTACTATTGAAGTTTTACAGTGTGCAAAGGTAGAATTATTAATCGTGAATAATTAGGAAAAATGTTAAACTTCTGAATTTCCTGTAAAGAAAAATACTTCTAATTTTAGAGGTTTTGTCAAAAAAGAGTAGTGAGTGCTAAATGTTGTATAGTACTAAATGTTATTTTCAATATACTATGTAGTTGCTAATCTTTTTGTCCTTTTTCAAGTTACCTAGCTATAATGAAAGTGGAAGTGAGTTAAATGAAATGTTTCTAATTTGTATATTATTATTCACATTTAAAAAAAATTATTTTCATCTAATTTTTTAAAAATAAAAAGAATGGCAGCTAGATATTTTATGTGAAGTTTTACATTACATTGATACAAAGGGCACGTCTAAAATATCATTATGGCGCATACTAAAAAAAATATTTAAACGGATTATGACATCGCAACGATAAATATTCTTCCCTCCAAGATTAAATAAAAGGATCAAAAACAATAGCCTATATTTAAATATATACAAAAGTCTTTATTATCATCAAGTTTGTAAAAGTAAAAAAAACTCTGATGTATATACAAATATACATCAGAGCTTATATATACAAATTCTATAGACATTTAAGAAGTACAACTTTTACAACATAAATAGAGTGATTCATTATTAAATTAAAAACTTGAAAATTTAAAGATTTGTGCATAAAAAGGTAAATTTATAGTCAGAAGTGATGATACATTTATTTTCAGAGTTATTAGGGGGTATTAAATGTCTTAATTTCTACTTGGCAATGCAACTTAGCAATAATGCAACATTTATTTTTTCCTCGATCTTTATAAAAAATAAATGCATACAGTTTTTAATCTAGACAACCTAATTTCTTTTCTATGTAAAATCATTTTTTTAACATTCCATACTGAAATTTTATTTTTTTATGTTTAAGTTTGATTAAAGTAAATGTAAAATTGTTTTTTCAGTTTCATTCACGGCGCGTAAGACGGTAGCATAAATATTTGTTCAAGAGCCACCAAAAACATTGATAATGATGTAAAAGTAATGTAGTTTGGGCATACATTTTATTTTTAAGTTATTTCTTTATCTATTGAAAGTTTAAATTTAAACTATAAAAAAATTTAAAATTTCATTTTTTATTGAAAAATGACTAATTTTAAATAAAGCTATTATAAAATGCTTAAAAATGAAGTATACATTCAAGATACATTAGTTAAACAATATTATCCGTATTTTTTTCTGGAGGGAAGAGGGGGGGTGGTTGAACCAATAGTTTTGCTACAGTCTTGCTCGCAGTGGATGCAAGTCAAAAACCAATTTTCAAATTTTTACCTTAAGGGGTTAAGGAGGGCACGGACTTTTGAAAATGGGAAAAAAATTTGCTATCGATTTATTTTTTTTCTTGAAAATTATTGAAGCAATTTAATATATATCATTTTATTATATTGGCAGCAATTATAAACATAAATATTTGTTTATTTAATTAGCATTATTAAAATTTCAGTAGATAAGAAAGATCTAAATATAGCAAATTACAATAACGCAAAAAATATTACCAGTAACAAGTGATAAACCAGTATCAAGTGGAATGCAAATCACATCTCTAATTCCCTCATCAATGTTAAACATATCTGTGTGCAGTACTTATCCCCATAGGTAATGCATATTTTACAGTGTGCAAAGTTAGTTCTTCAAGCATCATTTTTTTATGTGAAAATATTTGTTAAATATATATTTAATTATATTTTTTTACTTTGTTTTGCCAAGTACCAACACTTAAATTATATTAAGTATATATTTCAGAATTATTTTGATATTTTGATAACTAAAAAACAAATCATATAACAGTACACAGAAGAAAAAATAAATTAAAAATAATAGTTTGCTATTTTTAAAAATATATGTAGGCATTAATCCTCTCCCCTCCTCATACGTATAACATCAGATTTTGAGATCTCACTATCTCAGTGTGAGACAAATTTTGAACGGATAATTGAATATGGCTGAAAATAACCGGGATAAAACTGAAGATACCAGTTTGCAAAATGAAAAAAAACCTAGGTTTAAACCTGAAAGCAACAGTTTCTAAAATGGAACATTTCAATTTCTAAAACGAAACATTTCAATTTTCAAAACAGAACAATTTGGTTTTTAAAACGGAACATTTCAGTTTCTATAACGTAGCATTTCAATTTCCAAAATAGAACATTTCAGTTTTCAAAACGGAACACTTCATTTTCCAAAAACGGAACATTTCAGTTTCGAAAACGGAAAAGACATAAAAGTAAATTTTACGTGAAAAAATGGAGCAGATACGGCAACTTTGCTGCCAGTACGTTTTCCGTTTTTTCAAGGAATTTTTTTTTTACAGTGTAATTTGAGTTTTCTCGGAAACTGCGTTTTACACGGTGTACGTTTACGAGAAACATTATTTCTTAAAATATTATTAAGATATTAAAACAAGTTTCCCACAAGGTTCTGCTCATTTTCTAGTATGTTATGAAGCAAAAATGTAGTTTTAATGTTTGTATATATTATTTTAAGAGCTGTTTTTATTGAAATATACACATTTAAAAAATAGTGCTTTGTATATAAATATGGTATATGTTACTAAAGATGGTATTAAGAAAATAGATATTAAGGGTACGTAAGATGTTTTTTAAGAGGCATTGCAAATATTTTGCATTATATTAAATGTAAATGGTTCGCTAATATATTGTTGAAAAATACGGTAAACCATATTAATTACATTTCGTTATAGGAAGTTTGCTATAAACGTAATTCATTACCAAAATTTAACCAAATTAGAAATGTAAATACAAATTCCATTCAGAATTTACATGACTTTATTTTTTTTTCCTTTTTTTAACTAAAAACTGACGTGTTTGATAAAAAAATTATGTTTTTCAAAAATAAGTGACCGAAATGTGGGCACAAAACTTGAATCACACATACAAATATAATAAAAGTTATTCAAAATTTATTCAAGTGTAAAGTGTATATCAATTACATTATTCGAAGAAATACATATGTTTCTCTACCTTATGCGAGATAGCTATCCAGAATTTTTGTGTGAAAATTAAGTAACATTTTTGAATTTGTTGTAAATTTTCGTAAAAGAAACGTACGCATCCTCTACTTTGCGTGATTACTCATTTACATATATTTGTGACGAAACTGCGAAGAAAACGTTATCCTTTGTTGATATGTGCGTTTTGATTTTGTACGTCTATGTTTTTATAATACAATTTGGAATATACATTTAATGAAATGTCATTGAAGTTTAAATTATGTAGATACAAATATTTCGTTTCTCGTAGGTAAATATTTATGAGAGTATAATTAGGATTCACCCATTTTTTTATCGCATTTTCCTTCTTTATAAAGAAAAAAATATTTTTAACTATGAATTTCCAATGTTCATAAAAATATTTAGAAATTTGTTTTTAATGAATGTTTCTTGCTATTTAAATAAAAATGATGGTGAAAATATTTTGTACACCAGCCAATTTTTAGAAGAATAAACATAAAGGCTTTTTAGAATTCTAATTTAACAAACTACAGTGACTATTTGAAAAATTATATCTTCAAAGAATAAAATTTTAGACTTATAAATAAGTCTATATTTTAAAAATAATAATAATAATAGACATTATTTTTATGATGATTAAAATGTGGTTTACTTAGAAACAGAGTCATATACTATGTACGCCATTGATTAAAAATTAATATTCCTGTACCAACATATACAAATTTTAAATGAAATTTTAGTTTTACAATTTTCGGTACTACAAATTTTTAAACTTCTAAACATCACACATTTTCCATTTTTACTCCTCTTTGCTAACACATTTTCAATCATTCGAGAGCCAGTACACGGGGCTATAGCCGAGCGGGATTTTGAGCCGATTTCATGGGGAAGGGGATCGAGGCATCCTTGAAACGGCGTATATGATTCTTTAAGGTGTTTGTGGTTTGTGAAATTTGTGAGTTATAACATTGTAGCTTTTAACTTATGTAATAAATTTTCCATGTCTGTGAGAGAGTTACCAGATTCATGATATTGTTTTTCATTCCTAATTAAAAAATAAAAATATTTCTTTATAGAAACGGACTTCAATGCTACAACGCGTGTTTAATTTTATTTATACGAGTAAAATTTATGCTTTGTTGTACTACGTTTCGCTCGTGTACAAATTTTTGCTTTTAAATTTGAAGAACAATTTATTTCTTTTAAGGTCTGACATCCTGTTTTATATAGTAAAATGTTTTATGCTTGCCAATGTTTCAGATTAAAAATATTGCATGAATTTCATGCACAGGTTTTGCTGGACTAAACTAATGAAAGTGATTTTAACATAAATGGATATTTTAATAATACATTATTATTACATGAAAGTTAAATGATTCAAATAAAAGCTATTAATCATTTGAACTATTAAAGGGCTATTAATCATTTGTAATATAATTATTTGAAAAAAAAGATTCTGCAAATGTTAGGCTAGTTTTCATGTTATACATTTAGCTCCTGTCAGTTTCAATGAAAATCATATATATCTGTGTTATTACGAAAGGAAAAAAAATAATTTGTTCATTTTTTTAAACATATATTTATTACAGCACATATATTAGAAAAAAATTGTGAAAGAAATCCTAAACTATGGAAATGTATAAAAATATCACAATTCACAAAAAAGTACACTTCGTTAACTTTAAAAAAGACAAAATGGAATACAGATGTGTAGAGTGTTTTTTCAGAGTATATTTTATTTTTATTTCTAAGTACCTTCTATCTGTAACCGTCGTCTTCTTCAGGGAGTATTTCCGTTAACTGTAGTTCCATGTATTCCAAAAAGTCAGTTCGTCTCAAATGAAGGGATTTTATAATTCTGATGTTGCCATATATAGAAGTAATAGTCTTAAATTATATAGTGTTAAATTTAACGGTGCTAGATTAAATTTGTGTAGAGGAAAATATTTTCATTAGCTGTTGTTCTATATATTCTTCTGTTTTACATTGCTCATATACGTCATTTTGTTTGCAATGGGTTGCTGAAAAGTAGTAGAAGTAGAAGTGCTTCTGATATATCCTGATATATCGTTGTAACTAATATCCTCATAGGCATCGCTTGCTATTCAGTTATCATACACTTTGATTAAGATCAATACTTTAAAAAATAATTTAAAAAATCTGTAAAGTTAATAAACTTTTTGTGGGAAACTGGGATCCTTAGAACTTTTCATGTAACTGTAACAGCAACCGATTCTATTACATTAGTTATATGCTGTTACCGTTACATAAAAAGTTATAAGAATCCCAGTTTCCTAGAAAAAAGTTTAGTAACTTCACAGATTTTTTTTACAGAGTGGTACCTATTTATTTTTTAAACAACGTTTTAAATACTTTATGTATATGCAAGGTGTCCACTAAATGACTGACCCATTTTGAATGTAAATAACAAATAAACGGATTGAGATAAAAATGCGCGGTTTGCTGCATTGTTATTAGAAATTCAATAATTTTTTAGATATACACTTTCTTCAAATAGCCAATTCGGCCAACAGATTGCGCTGACGGCGGCAACAGGCTGTCGAAGTTCAGACATTACTCTAGATTTCATACGCATGAGCTTTTCGGCTGATTTCACAAAGTCGAATCTCAGTCGATATGTTAAACGGACACTCCACTCATGTGCAGAAATACAGTTTGTTGGATGGAAAGAGATTTAAAATAATATTTATTATTGAATAATGTCTATTTACTTAATAAAAACCAAAAAAATATTCCTTGACTTTTCACACATATACCATAAGTAAATTGTATTCGAGAAATGCTTTTGTAAGCGGTTAATTGATTCTCTTTATACGTGCAATAAAATGAAATATCGGATAAACACCGCTTTTTTAAATAAAAAAAAATATTAATGTTTAATCTAAACATTTCATCCATTAAATAGCACGAAATTGTATTTTAAAAAATTAGTGGTGTCAAAAAGCTTTAAGACATGAATAAAGCAAACTCTTCTTGCCTATACGACATGTAGTAAAATAAGAAGTTAAAACAGCAGTACGAAAATAGTGGTGGCAAATTTCTTGTCTAAAACGAAAGTGGGGCAGTGACTTTTAATTCGGCGCATAAAAATATAATAAACCTTAGAATAAAGGTTCATCAATAACATATCCTGTCTTAAACACAAAAAATATTATCAAAACGGAGAAAGTAACATACAAAACTATACTTCTAAGACGGAAACCTGTCCAAAATGAAATATTTTTCATTTATCCACAAACCGAATTCATCTCTACTTTATATTCATATTTTGACATTCAACATATCTGAAAATTTTATTACGAAAGCCACGACAAATGCTTTTTACACACGACCCTTCCCTCTTCTTCCCCTGATTACAAACGTAACGCTGAAATGGAAGGATGCTTAAAAAGAAAAAAAAACGACTTGCCAGTTTTTATATCCTGCGAGTCACCCTTTTCCAAAATTTCATCACAGAAGGCATAATATATTCTGAATCATCATAGAATCATCATAGGTCAACATATTTTAGTTCATTTTTATAAACATAAATATTATCAAATTGCTGGGACATTAGTGTTTTTCATGTATTATTTTTTAAAAGTTTTTAGAATCATTTTTTTAAATAATGTTCTTTATTTCAAATTAGATGCAAGAGGAAGTTTTAGAATTCTTTAATTTCTTTTGCTCATGAAGATTAATTATGGAAAGGGGGGAAACAGGACAAAAAATATATTTCATTTTCTAGTGCTATTTGTAATGAAATTTTGAAAAGGGGTAACTCGCAGGATATAAAACACATACAATGCTTTTTTTCTTTTTAAACATCCTTCCATTTCAGCGTAGATATGTTTTCAGTTGGGGCGGGGGGGGGGGGAAGGGAGACGTATGTATAAAAGTCATCTTAATATCTCTCGTGGCTTTATAAATTTTTCAGATTCGGGCTTAATAAAATTTTCAGATGTGTAAATGTCAAAATATGAATATAATGTAGGAATGAATTCGGTTTTTGGAAAAATGAACAATATTTCGTTTTAGGCAGGTTTACGTCATAGCAGCTGGATTTATATTTTACTTTCTTCGTCGAAATCAATATTTTTTTTGTTGTTGTTTAAAGCAGGATTTGTTATAAACGGATTCTTCATTTTAAGGTTTATTATATTTTTATGTACCAATTTATAAGTCATTGCCCAGCTTTTTTTAGACAGGAAACTTGCCGCAATACTATTTCCATACCACTGTTTCAAACATTTAACTGATTTCACTGCACGACGTAGGAAAGAAGAATTTTCTTGATTCAAAACTTATAGCTTTTTAACACCACTAATTTCTTTAATGTGATTTCATACTATTTGATGGGTGAAACGTTTAGATTAAATGTTATGATTTTTTTTAAATTTAAAAAAGCGGTGTTTATCCCATGTTTTCAATTTATTGTACATAAAAAGAGAATCAGTTAACCGGTTACAAAAACATTTTTGAATAGAATTTACTTATGGTAAATGTGTGAAAAATAAATGAATATTTTGTTGGTAAGTATAATAAGCATTATTCAATCATAAATATTATTTTAAATCTCTATTTTTGATGAAACAAACTCTTTTTTTTTTTTTGCAGGTGAGTAGAGCGTCGATTTAGCATGTCGACAGATTAGACTCTGCGAAATGAGCCAAAAAATCTCATGCCTATGAAAACTAGAGTAATGTCTGAATTTCGACAGTCTGTTGCCGCCGTCAGCGCCATCTGTTGGTCGAAATCCGAACTATTCTAAGAAAGTCCACATCTAAAAATTTATTTATTTTCTGATAACAATGCAGTAAACCCAACATTTTAATCTAAAACCTTTTTTTGTTGTTGTTATTATTTACATTCAAAATGGGTCAGTAATTTACTAGACACCCTGTACATCAGATGCTGACTTATATTCTTTCCAGGACTTAAATTTTTTACATTAAAAAAAGATAAAAGTATCACGCACGCGGCCTTTTGTCAGTTTTTCTTTGTATGGCTATGAAACAAGCAGATTAATTTGATCCACGATTTAAAATTTTGAAATATTTAAACGAATTAAAAACAGGCAATTAATGTAGGTCTAATGTTTTGAAATCTTGAAATTTTTAAACCTGTTAAAGGACCTTTTCCATATCTCATGTGTGACATTTTTTTTTTACATAATGCTGTTACTTTCATGGTACTGTATACTGAAATGAAAATGACTATATATTAATATGAATATATAGGATTTTTGTAACATTTAATGCATGGTTTTATTATAACAACTTATAAGAGAATAGATGTTTGTATTTATGAAAATTTCCCGTGAAAGACATTTGTACGTTTTTCGTGGAATGGACCAAATATGTATATTTATATTGTACTTATCCTCTTCAGACCTGAGCGTAAAATAACTCTTCAAATATATATTTATTGCTTTTGTATAATCGAAATGGCACCATAGATGGCAGAAAGAGTCATTTTTAGAAAATCAGTACTTTAGGGGACTGGTAATTTAGATTTACAAATAAGGATATAAAAGTACTAATCCCCTTAAAAAATCAGTTTAACTATCAGTAATATAAATTTACACAATAACAAAATTAAGATCTTTAAACAAGTAAATGATCAGCAAATTTTCAACTTTTTTTATTGTAAAGCATTTAAGTTGAATAATTAAAAATATTTCTTATTTTCTTGGCCACAATGTCTTGAAGGTATTTTCGAAACTCGGATGAAATTAATATTTAATTTATGAGGTAATATTCATCAGTGCTGACATTTATTGGTTTTGTTTTAGAGCAAAAAACATTCAGCTGTATAGAAAGTAAAGTAAAAATGCAAAAAATTCGAACTGTTTAGTTTTTATGAGGAAAAGAATAGAGGTACACATTTGTGTACCTCAGGTCTGAAGAGGATATATCTTACATAAACCATATGTCGTACACTGTAAAAAAAAATCTGTAACGTTACTAAAATTTTTCTAGGAAACTGGGAATCCTAGAACTTTTTATGTAACAGCAACAGCAAAAATGTATCTAACAGATACAGATTTGCACCGAAAATAAAAAAAAAAATCTGGAAGGTTACTAAGAATTTTATGGGAAACTGGGATTCCAAAAAATTTTCATGTAACTGCAGCCCAAGTTTCAGATAAAATTTTAGCAAAATAACTGTAATTTTACTAGATTTGTTTGTAAAGTTACATATTTTAGTAGCTGTACAAAAATATCCAGATAATAATCCAGCTCATAATCCAGATCCATATATATGAAAACTACAGATATTATAAAAAGAGCAGATACAATTCATAGTTATTTATTCAAATTATTTATTACTGTCGTAATATGGAAATTTAATAATGGCCGTTTTGAGTTTCTGAGAACTGGTGAAAAATTACTAGGGAATAAAAAAATGAAATAAGCTTATATAAGCTTTTTTTGCGAATTTATTCGCCACTGTAAGAATACCAGTAAAAGCATAAAATGTTTTTGGGTACTACTTGGTTATCCCGTCGAAAAAAAAACTATTGCCAATTTATAAGCTTAAATGGCAATAATAGATGATCGTGAATGTCACATTCAATGACATTAAATACGCGATACATGTGTTTAAAACGTCATTAAATGATTTTTATTTTGACGTTCTATTTGTATTTTTATTAATGTTCTGCTAATTATTTGTTTTTAAATTAAATAACGAGAAAACAAATAATTAGTAGAATGTTAATAAAAATACAAATAAAACGCCGAACTAAAAATCATTTAATTACGTTTTAAACACATCTATCTTATTTAATGCCATTGAATGTGACATTCACTATCATCCATTATGTCAATGATGGATGATCAATAGTTATGTCAATATGTGTAATTTGGCTATTAGTTTGGCTATTTGTGTAATTTGGCGAGATTGGTTGACTGGATAACTAATTAGTATCCAATTTTTATACATTTTCTTTTAAAAAACAATCAAAGTGAAATAAACTTTCTGCTTTATTTTGTTTTTAATTTTCTATCATTGATTAACTTAAATCAATAAGTATATCCTCTCTCTCGGTTTTGTCATTTTGTTTTGTATATTTTATTAACTCAGAATTACAATATAAACACCCTGACATCTAACGTTCGAAAGACTGAACAAAACACATGTTTTATTTATAAAATTTTGAATATTTAAAATTTAAACTGAAAATTATTGTCATCTATCCTTATATCGAAATATAATTCCTAATTTAAAATGTAATATGTAGTTTTTATTTTACATCTTTGATATCGATGGTTCGCCTTTCCAAATTTTTTGCTTCTTTACATTATTCTATGTATGTATTTATCATTCCTATTGCGAAAATAATAGCTTTTAACCTATAGTACACTTTGCTAAATTACTAACATCTTGAAAAATAAAATCTTCTTTATTGATTTTACTTAAAGTATATTAATTTCTATAGTCTTCTATGTCTCGAATGAAACTTTTACAGTGGGAAAAAAATATTAACTAGATTCTGTATGTGCATGTTCTTTTTTATGACGATATTAGTCATTTTAAGATAAAAGATAAAAACTGAAAGTCAATAAAAATTCCCAGTTATATTTTCAGTTAATGGCATGCTTGTCTCAGATTTTTTTTTTTTTTTTAATTTCATTTCTATTTTTTTTTTTTAAAGAAAGAGCCTTAAAAATTTCATTGACTAAAAAAAGTGCTAAATACTGAAAATATGTATACGTAAATTTCTGTAGCTTTACTAAAGTTTGTTTTGTAGATTTATATCTTTTCACTGCACAGTGTACAAATAAAATATTAGTAAGTATAGAGATTTCACCAACTTTACATTTGTAGGATTGTAGATTTTTTTACAATATAGAACCATTAGATAAGACGAAAAAAGTTATTTTAAATTACCAGAGCATCTGGACCACACATTTACGCTAGATACTAGTTGCTAGTGAGAATCACCTCTTCAGTGCAAAGTGTTAAATATTGTTATATTGAAGTAACGTATTCTGGGATAATAACACCGCATTAAAGTTCCATCAATTTTCACGGCTTAGTTTTTGATTTTTTTTCAAACAAATATAACATTTGATATAACAACTTTTTGACTATGTATATAAGAAAGCATATTTTTGAATATATATATTGATAAAATGATGCTTGATTTCTTGTCTAATGCTACACTATCTACCAATAAGTATTTGGAAACTTTCAATTTTTGACATTTTGTCAAATATTTAAAAATATACTTGTCGGATTCTTCTGAAACTTCAGGATTATGAAGACTATGTCTGACCTCATATTTATCAACATCCATTTAATAAGCAGGACAATTAGGGGGCCAACAAAAAATTAAAGAATAACAGAAATATTTGGGATCACCCTGTACATGAAAATGCACGAAATGATTTATCGCTGCAGAATACAAATATGTGGATACTGCAGAACATGTACACTGATTTTTCTAAGAATAGCATGTATATTCATGGAGAAAGAGTGATTTTTTTAAAAAAAAATTCAAAAATTCTGGTATGTTTTTTGCTTATATCGTGCAGGGTGTTTGACCAAATTTACCGCAAATTTCAGAAATATTGGCAAAATCATTTAGAAAGAATATAGAGCAATTGGAATATAAATATATTAAATATTTTTTGAAATATGACTAGTTTTGTGAAATAGTTTTTATCTGCGCATGCGCGAACGATAAAAATGATTCTTTTACATAATTTAATAGCCAATTCTATGGAGTAACTTATTAAAAAAAAATCCAATGAAATATCGTGAAAATTGAAAAAGATATCATTATTATAAGTAAGCTGTTTTTTCATTGCTCTCTAAAAACGGCTGAATGATAAGGGATTCTCCACAAAATGACATTTTTTATTAACTGACTTTTAGAAAAAAATTAGTATTTAATGTATACAATATCTAATACAATATTTCTGTTAATAAGTATCGTAAAATCTGTGATAGAAAAAAATAAAAGCCCTTTCCTTTTCTATCACAGATGTAAAGATACTTATTAGCAGCAATATTGTATTAGATGTTGTATTCATTAAATAGTACTATTTTTTTCCTAAAAGTCAGTTAATAAAAAATGTCAATTTGTGGAGAATACCTTATCATTCAGCCGTTTTTAGAGAGCAATGTAAAAACAGTTTACTTGTAATAACGATATCTTTTTGAATTTTTACAATATTTCATTGGATATTTTTTTATAAGTTACTACATAGAATTGACTATTAAATGACGTAAAAGAATCGTTTTTATCGTTCGCGGATGCGCAGATAAAAATTATTTCATAAAACTACTCATATTTTATAAAGTATTTAATATATTTATATTCCAATTGAGCTATATTTTTTCTAATAGATTTTGCCAATATTTCTGAAATTTGCGTTTAATTTGGTCAAAAACCCTGCATGATATAAGCAAAAAAACATACCAGAATTTTTTAATTTTTTTTAAATCACTTATTCTCCATGAATATACATGCTATTCTTACAAAAATCAGTGTACATGTTTTGCAGTATCCACATATTTGTATTCTGCAGCGATAAATCATTTCGTGTATTTTCATGGACAGAGTGATCCCAAATATTTCTTTTATTCTTTAATTTTTATCGGCCCCCTAATTGCCCTTCTTATCAAATGGATGTTGATAAATATGAGGTCAGACATAATCTTCATAATCCTAAAGTTTCAGAAGAATCCGAGAAGTATATTTTTAAATATTTGACAAAAAGTCAAAAATTGAAAGTTTCCAAATACTCATTGGTAGATAGTGTATACCGCATTCCAGCAAACAAAACTATAAAATAAGATGGAATAATAGCACGTAAATTGTCCAAATCTAAGAATACAAAGGCACAGATGCCATATATGCACCACATTGGCATGATTTTATTTCTCTGACGTCAGTTTGGCAAAAACTTCGTTATTAAATATCAGTTACATGTATATTTTTTAATTATTTCCTATTATTTAAAAAAAGGAAATAATAATAAATTAGAAATTTTTAATTAATAACAATAGATCAAAATTTATATCGATTTACAAAAGGAAATATAAAGTAAATAAACAATTTATTAATAAATAAATAACAATGACCGTGTTACCATATGAGACATAAAATCCCCATTTTGTTGCACTCGCGCAAAAGTGGTGCGTATATGACATGTGTGCCGATAGAAACACTGCAAAAGGAAATATAAAGTAAATAAACAATTTATTAATAAATAAATAACAATGACCGTGTTACCATATGAGACATAAAATCCCCATTTTGTTGCACTCGCGCAAAAGTGGTGCGTATATGACATGTGTGCCGATAGAAACACTGCAGTCTTAGAAATCGAAAAATTTCTCTTACTTATTATTAATTTCAATATCAGGATGCAGAGATCAGATATTAAAAGTATCATCTGACATGAAAAAAAAAATACCAGCACTTAGTACACATAAATTTCTCTTTACACCTTTTTTTTCATCAATGACAATACTTCTTTTTCGTGCTTAAAATAAAAAAAATAAAACCTCTTTAGATGTAAATCCAGTGCTAAAAAGAATTAACCGGAATGACAACGCCAGTGAATGGCGGTGATTTGTTGTAATTATAATAATAAGAAAATAATAATAATAATAATAATAATAATAATAATAATAATAATAATAATGGGATGATATTACTTTGTTATTCCTGAAACATCTATATACATCAGCTATACCATCACGAAAGACTCTAATAAAACGGGTTGCTTAAGGTTAAAAATTACATAGTTTTTCCAAAAAGAGAATTATTGATATTTATTGGTAAAATTGGTTGCACGCACGGTGATCTCCTGAGTATTTTTTTTTATTATAAAGAAAACTATCTTTTATTTCCTTTTTAAAATTTTGTAATTTTAAAGGCACCATGTAGAAAATGTTTTGGAAGGACATGCGTTGTTTTATAGTGCTCTAACACCTGTGGTACGTAAAATGTCCTGTTAATTTGTGCACTACACAACCACTGCAAGGAAATATTTTCATCAACATTATTTACAAAGTTATTTAAATACACATAACAATACTTTTTTAGAACACGTTTCTAGATCTCAACACTTTTTCAATATATTAAGAACACAATCATAACACAAAAAACGTTTCGTGTATGACGTTTTCTAATTCAAAATACATTAAGAATTCCATATGTATTGTGAAATTTTAAATTTTTTCACTTATATATCATCTTATACTGTGCTGATTTGTACATATTTTAATTTTTTAGTATTTTTTCTTAATAATTTCTTCTATCTCATTACTTTCTTCAAAAAGAAAATATTAGAATCATGAAAATTTTCGATTTCTGGTTTTCGATAGATTTCCACGTTTTTGAGATCAGTGATCCCGAAAAAAATATTTTTGCAAAATGTCTCCCTGTAAGTCTGTGATTTTATTTGACTGTATGTGACTCAACTATTCTGTAGTAAAATGCTCTACAGGTTGCACTGACGTTGACTCTTTTTCGCCGTTTCTGCATTAGCTTGTATGTAAAGAAATAATGCACGTATTTTCATAAACTTCAGATTTAATTAGTACTTGATAGAATTTAGTGGTGCTTACTTATTGGTGTATAACGCCTTATAGGTGGCATTACTAAATTGCATTTTTCATGTTTAAAGAAATAGCATTAAGAACTAATGAATGGATTTTCATCAAACTTCAGATTCAGTATTTTTTGTTTTTTATGTCAATTGCCTGTCAGGTGGCTCCTCTTTTCGTGATTTCTCTTAATTGCTGTATCTCAAGACCAAATACATGAATTTTCATCAAAATTCAGATTCAGTTATTCCTAATTGGTTTTGATTATTTTTTGGAGAAACTTACCTAAGATATGATGCTGCTATACACATTTTTTTTTTGCGATTTCTGCAATGTCACTACTATAAATACTTATTTACGAATTTTCATCAAACCTGCTAAGTCTCATTAGCTGGGTTTTCACTTGGATTCAGGGCAGTTAATCCCTTGAGGCGCGATGGTATATTTACGAAACCACCTAATTTTTAATCCTAAACTCCACATTGGCACCGGAATTTTGGTAAAAATATTTCGGTTTATTGAATGCTTGAAATAAAGTCTTTTCTTATATACAAATAACATTGTTTTGAAATTATCTGTGTCAGCCATGATTTTAACATCTAAGCAATGAATTCGCTCTGCCCAGCAAAGGGTAAAAATATTAAATAAAATGTTGCTGATTAGAGTTAGATTGTGTAAACCACCTAACCGATTGTGCTTATATGCTGCATTTTTTAGAATGTATTAACAAGTACTTTTGGAATTGCTACATCAAACTAAATTTTATTACTTTATTTATTTACTTTTCTGTTTTTATTATAAACAATTTTATATCAAGCATTTTTCAATTAAACTTTTCAATTAAATTTCACCCATCATGTTTTCTGAAAACGGCAGGAACATCATTAAATAGCCGAATTAGGCTAAGAATATAAATCGATTAAAATAAAACCAGCTTGTATGAAGTTGATTAATTTCTCAAAATTACCATTCATACTCAGTATTGATAAAAGCAATTATTGAATCTTCTATTATCGTGTTCCACTAATTGCAGCTTTGAATGGTTGAATCTTTTTGTAAAATAAGGAATATGAAAGCTGCCTTTTCGTCCCGTTAATGGCCGGAAGGACTTTTCAGAATGTATTAACATGTATTTTTTAGAATGTATTAACATGTACTTTTGGAACTGCTACATTTAACTAAATTTTATTATTTATTTATTCATTTATTTACTTTTTTTATTATACAAAAATTATGTCAAGCATTTTTCAATTAAACAATTTTTCTGAAATATACAAATTAACTATTTAGAAAAGGTAGACTTAAATGTAACAAATTTCATTTTAAATAAAATTTACATAGCATTTTTTTTTAAACTTGGAAAACATAATTTCTCTCTATGCTTATAAGTTGTTGGTACTTTTAAATATTTAATACGTCCTAGGATCAACAAAGAGATTCTAAAATGAGTCCAAACAGAAACTGATAATATCAATTGCAAATTTCAAAGATAGAATTTATAAAACAGATGATAGTGAAGGCAACGTGGAAAAACATTTTTCAAAGATTTATTGAATTTTCTTTCAAATGCGTATTTTCGAAGTTCTAAAGGAATCTAAAATTAATGGGAGGATTTTAATTAGTGAAAAACTGTTTACATGTTTCAAAAGTTATGAATGACATACGGTAAGCATGTTTAGATGTATGTTACTAATGTACATTTGGAATTAAGAATTAAATAATATTAAATATACTACGAGTTAATCGTAAGCGATGTAATAAAGTAAGTACCTAAGAATATTTCTTAAGTCTAATTTATATTAATTATTCATTCGTCTTCTCTTGTCTTAAAACCTTGAACTATAGTATTAAAAATATCCATCTGTTATGTTGATATTAAAAACTGTAAAAAATAATTATCCTTCTGTATATCACTTTTTATTTGAAATTTTCGAATTTTTTGTGAAATATTTGTTGCGATATAAAAGCTTTTTTTAAAAACGTTATTTTTACGGAGAACCTTATATTATTTAAAATAGTTTACTCATTAAAATCCAACTATCGTTTTATTAAGATGTTTTGTTTTTTATATACATCATCTTTAAAACAAATGTCATTTATTGTCTAATAAACAATTCTGTTTTTTAATTATTCTTTAAAAATACAGAGTAATAATTATCGTTAACTCTGATCCTAAAATGTTGATTAATATTTAACAGTGGTAGTAATAAGACTCAAATTTTTATGGATATTATAAAATTTTGAAATGAACAACTGTAAAAATAAGTAAAATACTTGAATATTGAAAATCAGCTACTACTTGACTATCCCGTCTACCAATTTTGCCAAATTATATAAATCGCAAACTATTCGCCAACTTATACAAATTGACTTAATTTTTATTTTAAATAACGAAATAACATATAAATTTCAACAACATTATTAAAAATACAAATAAAACGTCGAATTAAAAATCCCTTGATAACAATTACAAGTAATGCTTTTAATATCAAATGAATGTGACATTTAACATGAACCGTTATTGGCACTTAACCTTATAGTTTGGTGATAGATTTTTGGTCGACGGGATAGTCAATTAGTTACAAAAATTCTCATTTAAAATGAAAATTAAATAACATTTTCTTTAATTTATTTTTCAAAAAACAATTCCTCAGTCTTGCTCTATGAAAATAATGTAAATATTCAACACGTCACTAGTTTTGTATTTATATCGAACAATATTTATCGCGTTAGGAATTTAGAAATTTACCAAATATTCTTGTAAATAAGATATTTGTTGCTCAAGGGAAAATTTATAAATTCTTAGATTTAAAATGCAGTATTTAAAAAAAAAATTGTTGTATTATAAATTACATATGTTATATATAAGTATCGGGTTTTTCTAATAAAATAAATCAACTTTTTTTTAGGAAAAGAAGCTTCAGGATGTATAGAAATATTCTGAAAATAAATAGATGTTTGCTAACTCTTTAAATTTGCACATCTGTGTCTTATTTGAAAACTTCTTCATTCGATTATTAATGACATCTTAATTACTTTTCTACAATATATAGTTTGCCAATAATTTTTATATTCTAAATATATGTGGTCTATAACCTAAAATCCTTTTGTAAAGTTTCTGCCATCTGATAAAAAAGTGTATCCTCCAGATACTCTTTGTTTAAAAAAACATATATCCTGGCAATTTTCAATATCTCAATAAACTGAGAAAAAGTGAAACACAAAAATAGTTTTGATACGTATATGCCCCTTTCATTTATAACATTCAACACTGCAAGTTAAAAACTGAAAGCAATAAATAAAGAAAACTCAATGTATATATACCTATGAAATTGTAAGTCAATTCTTAATTACTAAGTTTTTTTTTTTTATTTTAATAAAATCCTAATATTTGACTGCGTTAAAATTCTTAAATATTTAAAATACCCACTAAAATATTCTTTGTAAACTTTCTGACATCTCCAAATAAAGATGTATTATCCAGTTACTTTTTGCATAAAAATATATCTATCCGTGCACTATATAATATCTCAATAAACTGAGAAGATATACCAAAGAAAAATAATTTTAATACATATGTGTCCGTTTCATTGATAACATTCATCATTGTAAATAAAAACTTAAAACAACAACAACAAAAAAAGTCTTAATATATACATACCTATCAAATTGTCTGATAATTATTTTTTACTAAGATTTTTTTTCCTACTTTAACAGAATCTTAAAATCGCATTGAATTAGAATACTTTAATATTTAAAATACCTACGTATAATGACACTAAATAAAAAGCTTTTTAAAATTCTCTTCTAATCATTTAAATAACACTATTATAATTTTCAAAATTAGGAAAATTATTTCCCACTGATGCAATGAAATATTTAATATGTCCTGGTCACAAGATACAAAATGGAATTTCACTGTAACTACAAACTGAAAATAGCATATGTAAATGGGATTTTTAGAGAAGACACTTTTAAAAGAGATGTACAAATATAATATGTTTTGATTTGTTTGTAACTTTGAAGTATTTACTTTGTACATCCCATAGGATTTGGAATTGCTTAGAATGCAATTACTAGACGTTTCATATATGTAATCAACTGTGTCCATGAGAAAAGTTTAAGATTTTCTTACAAATATAAAATTATAGAGTTAGGAACAGGTGTATTTGAATGAAATGTTCTTACTGATATTCAAATATAATAAACTTTAAGATGTTTTCATTACTAACATCAGTCAACAATGTTTAACGATGTTTTTGTGTCGGATACGTAAATGGGTGCTTTTATTTATTTTTACGGTTTATAAACAGCATTGCAGCTGATAGCGGATTTTTCATTTAAAAAAATAGGTTAACACTAAAAAATTTTAAATAGAAGTTCACTTCACTTTTTTTTTGGAATTTCTGACATCTAATAAAGTAATATATATATATATATACATATATACAGGGTGTTCCGTTAAAGGGGTCCAATATTAATAGGGGTAATAGAGGAGATCACATGGAGCATAAATCAGTATAAAAAGCCTGGTCGGATCTCAATAGTTTTCAAGTTACAGCAAATAGAATGAAAATTCGGAAAATTGTAAAAGAACCCTCATTTCTAAACTATCGATAATGCTACATAAAAACGAAGCACATATTTAGAAAGAGCAGAAAAAAAAACCTACAAAATGACATTAATTGTATTAAAATAGCAATATTTATTGACGAGTTACAAGCCCTGAAACAGTGAAAAAAGTACGAAATCCAATATACATCAAAATAGTTAATCGTTAATTCCAAAAAGACAACTCTAGCTACAACAAGGAAAATGTAGTAAAATTTGGTCCATTGCGAAAGCTTTCGAAAAAGCTTACAATGAACCATATCGGTTTAATTGTGTGAGAGAAATTAATCAGTTTCTTAGTTACAACTCCGCTTTCTTTGACACTAGCAAAGGTTAAACTCCGCCCATCACGATTGGAAACACCGCCTTTTTAATTACTCTCAACTATACATTTTCCATCATGTGACTTCTGAGATGCAACATTTTTAATTATTCAAGAGTTGAATGAACCAGAATAACTTTACAATAATAGTCTACATTTTAAAGTGGTCTTTTATTGATATAAAGCTTAAGTTAAATTCTTTAAAATTAAAGTGGTGGTGAAAATTCGGAAATAATTAACAATATTGCGATTTGTAACTATGCAAGAAGTTTCAGTACATGTTTTACATGGACAATTATTGTATGTATCTGTGCATCATAATTTATGATAGGAAATAATAATAACAAATAGCATAATAATTTTATTAATTATAAATTTAAAAAAGACACTAAATTTTAAATTAATTCATACAAACTTTGTAATTTACAATTTGAGTACACCACAGTCTGTGACTTACAAAATACTGTGCCAAAAAGTGTTGAAAATAAAAGAAAAATGACAAATAAAGAAGTACATTCCACGTACTTTATGACATATGTGAAGCATAGTCTTCTGGCCTGCGCTGCACAGTTCAATATCGGAAGGCAGACGAACGGACACTATTATAATAGGTGTTCGAAGTTGCGCCCATTAACAGAAACGCACAGCCGACAGCGACGTCGTAAAGATTGGCGAACACGCCAAAAAACTCCGACGGAGTTGGGAATGTCTCCTGCAGCGACAACGATTCGCGCTAGTAAATCCTCCGGTGTATCAAAGGCGTTTCATACACCAGCTATTTAAGGTGTCCCCAAACAAAAAAGTCTAGCGGATTGAGGTCTGGAGAGCGTGCAGGCCAAGCAACAGGTCCACTGCATCCAATCCATTTCCCAGGATATGTTGAATTGAGGTGATTGCGAACACCTATGAAAAAATGTGCCGGTGCGCCATCGTGCATAAACCACATATTGTGGCTCAATGTTGCTGGCACATTTTGTAGAAACTGCGGTAAGATATCCCGTAGGAAAACCCAGTACGTATTGCCATTGAGTACATCTGGGAGTAAATATGGTCCTATGAGATAATCGCCGAGGACACCTGCCCATATGTTCACACTAAACTTTTGTTGTGCGTTCGACGGGAAAACAGTGTGCGGATTTGTATATGACCATTAGGGTGGACCTTATTTTTCAAGTTTCAAAATGTAATCTTCTCACCCTCTAAATTTGTTCCTTTTTATGAAAAAATAATTCTGATAAAATATTAGCTCAATTGAACAATATTTAGAGGTAGCTCAATGATGTAGAAATTTCCAATGTATGAGCAATGATAAACATATGCGTACTCGCATAGTATGTCATAGAAAATAAATTCTACCTTCTAAAATATTTTGAAATGCATTTAGCTTTGCATTTTTATTCATAGATGGCAGTACTATGCGCAATAATATTTAAAACAATAAACTGCATTTAGCAATCAGCAGTCTTTGAAGCCATTGAAGACTAGGGAATAGTAGAAAATATATGTGCAATGTGCTCTGACACTACCAGCTCAAAAGCTGGTTATAATTCTGGTGCATGTGTTCTTTTAAAACATAAATTGAAAAAAGAGCTCTTATCATTTGCTTGCAGATATCACATTATGGAGCTGATAATTAGTACTGCATTTTAAGTATGCATGGGAGTCAAATCTTCACCTGAAGTTGCATTATTTAAACGCTTTCAGGATTATTGGAGCTTAATTGATAAAGATAAGTACGAAACGGAAATTTCATTTGATGATGTTGCAAATCTAGTAGAAGATATTAAGCAAGGGACTATCAACTAATTAAAGAAGTTCCTAGAAGAGCAAAGAGAAACAAAGCTAAGAGGTGATTATAAGGAATTTTTAGAACTTGTAATGATATTTCTAGGTGCTGTCCCAGAAAGGGGAATCAGATTTATGTCACCACATGCAATGCACCATGCCCGTTGGATGTCCAAAGTAATAAATTGTCTCAAGATCTGGATGTTCAAGGCTCAGTTTAAATTGACTGTAAAAGAGGAAGAAGGTATACGTGATATGTGTGTTTTTACAGTCCGTGTATACTTGAAAGCTTGGATCACTGCATCTCAAGCTTCATGTGCCCCATATAATGACCTGTTGTTGCTCAAATCGACTACTCATCAATACATTCAGCTGTTTCCACTTCATCATCACGTAAATTTGCTAACCATATGAGGTATTCGTCAGAAGGACTTGTTGGTTTAGCTTTATTTGATAGCCGTGTGAGTTTATGAACTAAAAGACGCATGGTTATTGCATTACAGAATGAAGCTAATTCTAAAAAACAAGCTCAAATTTATTCCAAACGAGTCATTGTTGTTTTACATTCATTCAAGAATAAAAGATTGGAAGATTTTGTCACAGCTAAGTCAATGATGTTGTTTTAACTGTTGGAACTTCCGGATGGACTTTTTGCAGTGTATCCTGAATTGTGGGAGTTAAGAGACGACTATAAACAGGCAAAAGGGGTAATAAAATCTCTACAAGTAGTAAATGATCATACCGAACATGCAGTTGCACTTATTCAAGAATACAATGGATTGATAACTCATGATGAAATGCAACTACAATTTTTACTACAAGTTGTTGAAGATCATCGTAAAATGTACTCAGATAACAGAAAAATGTGTTTCTCTCAACCTGCACAAATGCAATAAAATTTTAATGTAACATGAAAACCTAATAATTGTGCTGTAAATTAAATAAATTGTTATAATTAAATCATTAAAACATTTAAAGTGCTTACTTATTTATGTACTTAATATTCGGATTTTTTTCCCTAATTTTATAAATTTCAGGTCAATTGAGCTACCTCTAAATATTTGAATTTATTGCTCAAACTTTTTACATAATGTTTTTGTATCAAAAGGAACGAAATAGGGAGGTGAGACTTGTAAAAATAATAATTTAAAAAAATCATGGCATTTAAGGTCCACCCTAATGACAATGTGTGCATATTGTGCGTGTTTACCACGCCCTCTCTCGTAAATGTTGCTTCATCAGTAAATAAAATGTTTTCCAGAAATTGTGGATTATTTTCTGTTACATTAAGCAACCAGCGTACGAAATCTCTCCGCTGAGCACAATCTGTTACTGATAACAGTTGTACCGCTGCACATGAAAGGGGTGCATGTTTTCTGCACGCAGAACACGCCACACACTTTGGTGAGAAACACCGACTTCAGACGCAGCAGTTCGTGTACTCGTGGAGGGGTTATCTTTAAAAATATTCAGTACATCTTCTTCCATTGCAGGTGTTGGTACATGTCGCGGTTTCCCTGCATTAGTGCTTGCTGTATTAAACGATCCACTCTCCCGTAATCGTCTATCGATTTTTATGAAGAGTTTCGAACTTGGGCAACGTCTCCTTGGAAATTGCTCACGGTACATGCGCTGTGCTAGACATGCATTTCCATGAGCTTGCCCGTACATCAGATGCATGTCCGCATATTCTTCGTTAGAGTATTCCGGCATAATTATTATACATCAACTTACTACAATCCCACTTACAACAGCCTCCCTTTAACATAACACCCACTGATGACTGCTGTTTTATTACACTTTTCTTCCTATACACATAGAAAATTTGCATAAAAAGTACTTCTTCTTCATCATCCTGATAGTTCATGGAGGAAACGCAGCAGTCACGGAGTTTGCTTTAAGACAAGGTGAGAGCTGCACAATATGTCATTCACTTGACCAGACTGAATAATGAAAGGGTATTGATAGAGGTTGATCAGAAATGTATAATTGAAAGATATTAAAACGGGGTGTTTACAATCGTCATGGGCGGAGTTTCGCCCTTTCCGATCGTGCAACTGTACAGAGTTGTAACTAGGGAACTGCTTGATTTCTCCCATACAATTAAACTGATATGATTTATTGTAAGCTTCTTCGAAAGCTTTCGGAATGGACCAAGTTTTATAACATTTTCCTTGATGTAGGTAGAGTTGCATTTTTGGAATTAATGATTAACTATTTTGCTAAATATTTGATTTTGTATTTTTTCACTGTTTCAGAGCTTGTAACTCGCCATTAATTCTCAATATTCTAAAACAACTTATGTCATTTAGTAGGATTTTTTCTGCTCTTTCTAAATATGTGCTTCGTTTTTATGTAGCATTATCGATAGTTTAGCAATGAGGGTTTTTTAACAAATTTCCGATTTTTCATTCTATTAGCTGTAACTTGAAAATTATTGAGATCCGGCCAGGTATTATATACTGATTTATGCTCCGTGTGATCTCCTCTGTTACCCCTATTAATATTGGACCCCTTTAACGGAACACCCTGTATATATATATATATTATATATATAATTTATATATATATATATATATAATATATATAATATAATATAATATACATATATATTATATATTATGCATTATATATATATATATACTATATACATATATATATATATATATATATATATATATATACTATATATATATATATCTATATATGTTATAAATTAATGATGGAAATTTGAATTGTTTAAATGAAAAATACGCCAAATGAGACAGTATTGGTGCAGAATTAAGTGCAATAAACAGATTATGACAACATCATATATCGTAGGTACAGAGATGTTGCAGAAAATATGCAAAAGTATTCGATTTTTTTTTTTAATTTAAAGAACAAAGAAAACCTAATATTAATCAGTAGAAACGCTTTTGATTATTTAAAACAAAGTATGAACTAATACAAACACAAAATTTTTGCACAAAAAGTCATAATAATGAAATGTTAATTTTGAAAACAAGATTATGTCTTTTTTTGGTGACAGTGCTGAATATTTTGATACTTACGTTTTGCAGTACATTGATCCAAATAAATATTTCCATCTACATTTATTTCCTTATTACTTAACCACAATGTGAAAATTATAAATTATTTTGAATCAAATATTTTACCATGTATGTCAATATTAAATTGTAAAACTTTGCAAAACTTCTACGTAATGGGGAGCTTCTGCTAGCCGATTCGGAATATATATGCAGAAATACATTAAAAAAATGGTTTATTAAAAATCAAATAAAAAATGGATGTTGATTAGAATAATTTACTTTTATTACTATTATTGTATGATTTTACCTATAAAAATTGTAATCACGATTTTTTTAAATTTTATTTATTGATTCAACATTAGATTGCTTCATTTTTCGTGATTGGCGCACATTTCATTATCGGTGAGATATATAACCAGACTTCTTTTTTTTCTTGCTATTAAAGACGATATTTCATACTACGTCTTTCTTTGGATTTATTTTTTCAATATTTGATAATTTGGTTCTGTCCATTTTGTAATATTTTTACTTTCTTCTTTATTAACAACGCCATTTCGATTTCCTATCAAATAAAATTCTTCTAAATGTAAAGAATTTTCGTAAAAAGAATAAATAAAATTCGTACATCCATTGGTCAAAGAAAAATTTTTGGATGTTTCTCATTAAGTTAATCAAAAACCGTAAAAACTTTTTTTTTTAATGATGATCAAAACTTAGCTTATGTACAGAGTCATATATTACGTATGTCATGTTTTAAACATCAATATTCTTGGACCAATAATAATAATAGTAATAATAGTAATAATAATAATAAAAATAATAATAATAATAATAATAATAATAATAATAATAATAATAATAATAATAATAATAATAATAGTAATAATAATAGTAATAAATACGGACACCACTGGCAGTGTTGTAGTGGGAAAAAAATAGAGAATACATGTTAAAGACAGAAGGTATGCACTAACGTCAAGATCGTTCAAGTTAGGGTATGCGCTAATGTTTTATTTAATAAAAAAATATACAGATTTTCTTTTAAAAATCCAGAAAGTAGTCGCCTTATACCCTCGTATACATTTACTACATATTTTACTACCTTTTATACATGACCCTGTACAAGGTTCATTCTCGACCTAAAACAAAACTATTTTCCAAAATTAATATAGATATATATCGAAAAACTACTCTATAATATACAAATTTTTAGATTTGAATCAAAATGTATAAAAAATATAAAATTTATTAAACTAAACAAGAAAAAGTCAACATACCTCATGAACAATCTTGAAAACTAACCAAGGTAGAACGAAAAACACGAAATAAAATGTTTAAACTTTAATCATAAAACATTGAAACTAAACATGAAAGACAAATAAGAAAAATAAACCTGTGGAGGCGGGGCCGTATGACTTGCGACATATGATGCAGGTTAATTTAGTTTCAAGTCGACATCATGATATACACTGGTGTCCAAAATTTAAGCATAATTGGTAATTAAGTAATTATTTTTAAGTAATGAAAGAAATATGAATCGGAATGTGCTCAAACTCCAGGTGTGTAAACAAAATAGTACGCGTCACATATTTTCGCGAAGAGTTTTCCCCGAAATCGAACAGGGAACCGTCAACAAATTGAAAAAGAACGAGAATCTTTTGGATAACCCTGTCAAAACTAATGTAGCAAAAGCGTTCAAACTGCACATTATGATTAATTGGCTTATTGTAATGTACTGTGTTAATTTTTACAAGGATAGCATGTATACTCGTAGAGAAATTAAGGTTTTTATAAAAACAGTCCTAAGTTTTTTGCTTATAATTTGCAGAGTTGTTAATATAAAATAGTGTTCTTTTTTGAAAAAATGACGAACATCATTGTACACAATACCCTGCCATCAGAATTAAAAAATAATAAAAATTGTATGACAAATGAGCAGGTTTACTAAATAATTTTTTACTGCGCATGCGTGAACGCTATTAAAATTTCATTTGCATATTATGTTAGTTAAATGTATAGAGCAACTTTTGTGAAAGTCTCCAAAACATAGTTTAAAAATTCTGAAAATTATCGTTGATAGAATGAGATCAAAATCCTTTATTCCCTAAATGAAGCAAAAAGATGAGGGGCTGTATCCATATTCTATTGTTTAGTGCCTACACAATATTGAACGTACAACTATATTTAGGTAAAACCCCTGATTTTTTTGCTTCTTTTAGAAATAACGGATTTTGAGTTGATTCTATAGGCTCCCATTTTCAGAATTTTCAAGCTATGTTTTTGAAACTTTTACAGAAGTTGCTCTATACATTTAGCTAACACAATATGGAAATGACATTTTGATATCGTTGATGCATGCGCAATGAAAAATTATTTACTAAACATACTCATTTTTCATACAATTTTTATTATTTCTAAATTCTGATGACAGGGTATTGTGTACAATGATGTTTGTCATATTTTCAGAAAAGAACATTATTTTATAATAAGAACTCTGCAAATTATAAGCAAAAAACTTGGAAAAATTTAGGACTGTTTTTATAAAAACCTTAATTTCTCTACGAGTATACATGCTATCCTTGTAAAAATTAACACAGTACATTACAATAAGCCAATTAATCATAATTTGCAGTTTGAACGCTTTTGCTACATTAGTTTTGACAGGGTTATCCAAAAGATCTTCGTTTATTTCAATTTGTTAACGGTCCCCTGTTCGATTTCGGGGAAAACTCTTCGCGAAAATATGTGACGCGTACTATTTTGTTTACACACCTGGAGTTTCAGCACATTCTGATTCATATTTCTTTCATTACTTAAAAATAATTACTTAATTACCAATTATGCTTAAATTTTGGACACCAGTGTATATATATATATATATATATATATATATATATATATATATATATATATGTGGACCCCAGAAGCCAAGGAGTATAAGTGACAAAATTGAAAAAAATAAACTAAGTACACAGACGACCTGAAAATATGCTGTTTTCATTTCAGGTAAAGAAATATAGGTGATTTTCTTATTATTTGCTGAGTTATAGAGATATACCACTCTTTTCGAAAAACAAACAATATCGATTAATTATACATTTAAAGAAAATTGTACTCTATTTTTTAAAAAGTTATTGAAATAAGAATTCAAAGGCCAGAATGCAACAAACAGAAGTTTCCTATTTCAACTTAATCAATTGTTATTGATGTTCCAATTTAACATCAATTATCTTTAAACTCAGTTTACTCCAAATCGAAATTTCGTCACTTGTACCCCTTGGCTTCTGAGGTCGTCATATATAAGCATGGAAAACACCAAGAAAGAGGAAAAACGAAAGTGAATACAAATTGATAAAAGTATAGGAACCAAAATCATTTTTTTAGATGATTTTTTTAGATTTAAATCTCGATAATTTAAAAACTGTCTATTAAAATTCTTTTCTCTTTTTACTGAACTAATATTTCATCTGAAAAAGAATTAAGGCAAAAACACGAAATTATTAAAGAAATGATATTTCTCCCTTTTTCCATTTAACTGATTTTGTAGATCAGCATATCTCTATTTGAAAAGAGCATTTTTAAAAATAAATTAAATTGGAAGATTTAATTTCGAAGATTTTAATTTATACGTAACTTGCTGTTTAAGCAAAATTTAAAGAACTTCAAACAGAAATTCGGGATGTGGCTTTTAGATCTTAATACGTTTAAAGTTTTAATGTGCATTCGGAAATGTAATGCAAAATGATTCTGAAAGCAAACTGGGAAAATAAAATCAAATTTAAAACAGATTATTTTATTAGAGTCACCGATGAAAGAAAGATTTCTTCCTAGAAGAGGAAATATCCCATAGAGTTCAGATTCGTGTTGATTGCATGTTCTTGTCATTGAGGGTTAAGAAATACTTTTTGAATTATCCCCCCGGATGCAGCTGACTAGAAACTAGTAAGAAAAACCATGCGTTAAGCATAGATTATGAAGCACTTGCCAATACTTTAGGAAATCTTTAACAAAATTCCGTTAATTAGGGAAATAAAGGTACATAGCCAGATATGTATTCCAATGCTTTTGAACAGCTCTGTATTTGACCTGTTAGTTGATATACATACTATGTAATATAAAAATTTTAGTTTAGCAAGAAAAAAGCTTAAATTTCTTTTTCAGAAATTTGTACTAATAAATGAAAACATACTAGAAAATTTTGTTTAGCCCTGAGCTTACCTTGTACTTTTATTACACGTCAGTAAGAAGCTTAAATTTATTTTAAACTCAAAAACTTCTGAAGTCACATCGTTAGATATTATCGTTCATAGGCGTCCATGTATCCAAATCTTTGCGTGGCCCTGTACATCATTTTATCTATATTCTGCAAACATTTCTTTGTAAATTGAATGCAGTTGAGCGTAAAAATTTATACCTTATTTAAGAATCCCCTTTAAGTAATTTACGCTCATACTCAGTAACATTGGTGAGCTTTTCTAGGTAGCCCTGTATTTTAACTATAATATTTATACACACCATATAATGTGCAAAGATTTAGTGAAACTTAGACTAGTGAAACGCGTATATCATAATTAAAATGCATTACACCCATTTATCAGCCATCAGCGGAAAAATGAACAGTACATCGAAAAGAATACGCTATTTGAAATCTTTTGTGTGTCCCTGTAAATGCACATTATATTATGCAAGACAGTATCGTATAATTTATAGTAAACCTCAGTGACATATATCACATTTATTATACATGAAACAGTTTAATATATTTAAAACATGTCGCACACTATTCCCCCATTCCCCATTATACTATGGAATTCTTTTGTGTGGCCCTGTAAATGAATAATAGCAACATTTTCACCGCATATTTTATTGAATGCATATTTTAGAGCTCCTCTAAAATGTAAAAAAAAATAATATGTTTGACAGGGTGTAACATCTTTAAAATGCTTTTGAAACGATTTTCCCCAAAGGCCGTAATGTAATGGAAAACTTTTGACTCTTCCTGTAAACAAAATAATCATGGTAGATAGTTAATTTTCAATTGGGTTCGTGCTAGGGTAAACGTCAATAACATACAAAAATTTCAGGGCAATTCGAGTGTAATTACAGGAGTTAGAGCACCGCTACACGAACAGACGGACAGACAAACCAGATGCATAAGCAGAATGATTTTTTCTAAATGCAGAATTACTTTTTAGACTTTTGGAAAGTGTTAACAACGTTAAAATTCATTTGAAACAATTTTTTGCCCATAGGCCGTAATGTAATGGAAAACTTTCGACTGTCCCTGCAAATAAACTAATCATGGTAGAAACTTCATTTTCAATAGGGTTCGTACTGGGGTAGACCTAAATAACGTCAAAAAATTTCATAGCAATCCGAGTATTTTTACCAGAGCTAGAGCATGGTTAGACGGCCAGACAAACCGAATGCATACACACTTTTTAACTTTGTTGGAAAGTGCTAAAAAAGATAAATTATTTCCATGACGTCATGTATAAAGTTTTTAAAAGCAGAAAGAAATCTCCATCAAACGTACGAATAGATTTTAATTGTGCTAGAGAATTACAAATAATGTGAAGAGCTAATTAGTTAAATGTTACTAAATCTATATTATAAAAGCCAAACGTATCTGTGCTTAACGCATATGTCATTTTGTGAATGGCAACATCTTGATATTTGAAATGCAATTTCGGTTTTGCAATTTTTACTACTACAGATTATTTCAACTTCTAAACATCCCACGTTTTCAATTTTTACACCATCTTATAGGGGAAAAAATGTACTTTTAAATGCAATTTATTTGCAAACTGTATCTTAATTTACGTTTGAAATATTAATTTTTTTTTGTAGTTTTAGCACTGTTTTTCTAACCGTTGCAACAGAAGTACTCCATGTTTATTAAAAGCAAAGTGAAAAAAAAAAGCCGAAAAGAGCTGATTACTGCATGTTGCCATTTTTTCATTAAAAGTGAAAAATAAAGTATTAAATTAATTATCTGAGTCAACAGTCTGTTATAAAACCCGGTGAATTTTGACTTCATTTACAAAATTTAAATATAAATAGTTTAGTATCCGTTTCGAGACTCCAAATTTTGAATTAAAATGATCAAATTAAAATACCGAATTTATTAAAAAGATGAATACGGATATGAAAGGTGCTTATTTAAATTCTGATACGGTGAACAATGGTGCCGGGCTTAGATTTCACGAGAAAAAAATACATAATTGAGTCAAATTGGAATAAATTCTGCTTTTTTTTTCATTTTGGAATCCTAGCATAAGATCTTTAATTGATAACTTTACCATAATAACAGAATTTTTTTATTATATTTTTACTGCTTACATATGCGATTAATGTTTAATTTTAACATTTTCTACAACTGAGTTTTATAGAAATAGTATTTATTCTGATAACTTTAGGTTAAATATCTTTTTTTTTAAAGTTAGACTGACCAATATAAGCTGCATTTATATTGTAACTAATTTTGTATGTTTATTAAAATCAACGAAACAATTCTTTTTTAAACATTTTGTTTCCTCGTTATTTGACGGGTTCTGCCTTGTGTATATAAAAAAAGAAATTTCCTGTAATATCTTTATTGTGGAAACAGGTTTATATTTTTAAATGTAATGTAACAGAAGAAAAATGGTCTATATTACGTAATTAATTTGAATCCGACGCATTCTTACGATGTTTCTCTTGATAAACGTTGCAAGACAATTCCAATTATACCATTTATGTACTTTTCATTATTTTTTACTTCACATGTACTTTTAGCTTGTATCTAGCAAATGGCCGAATTTAGTATGGTATTTTTTATACAGTATATCTATAGGGGAGGGGGGGGGCACGTTTGAAATTTTTTTTAAATCAATACATATCTTTCTAATAAAACATTTGAATAAAAATTTTATTTTACTTAAGAAAAATGTTATAATAATTAAAAATAAATGGCATTGACATGTTTCGGATCCGTCTAATAAGATCCATAATCATAATAAAAATAAAAATAAAATTTCAAAACATTCCACAGTCAATACAAGGGACACGCGACAATGAGATATAAACACCAAAAATAAAAATTACGCGCTCTATTGTAAAAAATTAAATTAAAATAGACCATGATCTAAAAGAATTTTCAACATGGTTCATTTCATTCAAGCTCTCACGAGGAATTTATAAATTAATTCTAACCATAACTTAGGAATAATAAAAGAAACGGTATCATTACAAAGAAAATTTTTACGCGTATAAATTTCAATGGACTCTCTTATAATAGATTTACGACTACAATTTGACATAAAACATAATTTGCTTTCACTAAACAAGATTTTTATTCCCCCATTTAAATATGTTCTAGATAAGGCAGTACGTCCAAATTTAATATCAGATTCATGCTCCCATTTTCTAATACCAAGCTTAATACCTTGTATTACAGTAAATGGAGACTTAAATTATTACATAGGCACGACTGGGAAAAAGCTTGGTCTTAAAAATCTAATACCAAGCTTAATACCTTATATTACAGAAAATGGGGACTTAAATTATTACATAGGAATGACTGGGAGAAAGCTTGGTATTAGAAATATATATGTTATTTGTAGGAATAGTAAATTTCAGTCTGAGAAAAAGAATAGATAGGATGGTCTCCACTGCGGAATAAATGTTTAAGCACAACAATCTTTTTGGAATCTCGTGCTACAACATCGGGTTCATATTCTGTTCTCAGATAATGATCACAATGACTAAAAACTGGCGAAATGTGAGGTCAACCATTGTCATTTGCTGAATGCTTCTAAATATAAAAATGAATGAAACGATTTTTAAAATGTCAGTAGAAGTAATGAAATTTATAGCTGTTTTGTGTCCTATAAATCATTTTCTGCAAAAAATATTTGAAAAATGTGCAGATAATTAGCTGAAATAATTCGCTAGTGTCGAAAAATGTTTCAGGGAATCTTATGGAGGAAAAGCGTACCGAAATTTAAACTTTTCAGGAAAACTTAAGGGGGCTACATGAGTATCGTGTGTACAATCAAAATATAAATGACAATATTTACCAAAAAAAATACACAGAGGGCTTAGTCGAAAAAAAGAAAACAATGTCAACTTATAATCCATATTGGAGGCGACTGAATTAAATATCAACTAACTTTACAAAGTATACTTCAATAATAATAATAATAAAATTACCGCTCTTATTTTTATTTCATATTGTATCGGTCAGTTTCATATTTAAAATAACAAAATATAAGAGTTTAATCTGCTCTTGTTTAATACTATATTTATATTTATATTAATGACACATACAAAATATTATTATATTCATAGATAAGTATTTTTATTTATGTAATGAAGTAGAATTCATGCTATATGTATTTATAAAAACTTTTAGAATAGCTAAGTTATCTTTGTGAAAAAATTAATCTCTATTTTAGTCCATATTTAAACTCCCTGTGGTACCCATTGAGTTAGAGACCTATGTTAATTTGTTAAATCATTAGAGATTATCGTTTTAGGCTTATGATTTTACATACAATTTAACCTTTATATATATATTTTTTAATAAATATATTTTCATTATGTAAGTAGTTATTAAGTAGATAAATCTTATAACGAAATTATTAAAAAAGTAAGTGCTTTATATTATTGCTTTATATAAGTCCCATTACAAAAACTTTTGTTCATATAAATTAATAACTAAATAAGTAAATTATCTTACTTGAAGCAAATCCCTAAAAATTCTTCAAGCCAAAAAGGCTTGTTTAAATTTAAGGAGATAATTTTGCAGCATAATTCATCATCTTTCTTATTACAGTCTAAGTCTTTAAAATTTTTTCTTAACATTTAATCACATTATGTTAAATAGAAATGTTAATGCTTTTCTTACTTTGTACTTAAAATTACTATTTTTTCATAAACATTTGTTTAAATGCACTTGATAAATTTAAAAGGAGAAAAATATAAGAGGCTCATAGAATAAAATTAGCTTTTTTCTTTTTTTTCCCTTTCATTAAAAATGTCTTGCATATTCCTTCTAAAGAGAATTAAAAATATTAACTTTGAATGTAAGATTATTGTTAATTAGACAAATTTTAATATTCGAATTTTGATGTCAACGTCATTCATATTTTGGTAATATCTGCGTGTGTCAGATTCTATTTTCCTTTTGAAATTTATTTTTTTTTACAATAATTGTTAAAAAGTTATTAAAATAAATAGAGAAAAACTAACGAATTTTGTAATACAATTTTAAGAAGTCATTACATGATAATTAATTTATTTGTGCAATATAAATAGCTTAAAAACTTTTTTGCTGATGTAGCATTTATTTCATAGTTCACGTTTAATTTTTAATAATTGAATCTTAATTATGGCAATATTATTTAACTTTAACCAGGAAAAACTGTTTTCTAACACTGTAAATTTTTTTTGTAAAATTATTGAAGCGTATATTGTATATTGTTAGAGTAAAAATAAATTTTCATTTTGCTGATATTAAATAGTATTTTCAACGTTATGAAAAAAATAGTTCAAAATGAATTAAATACTAATTAACTTAACATAAAGACCCATTTTGTATATCTTATATTTTAATTAAAAAACATATTTCTATGTCTAAGAAAAGCATTTAAATATTTGTCAGTCTTTTGCTTTCTTATCGAATTGAGAACCTTTAAATTATCGAATTTTGAATTTTCTGAAGTATCAAAGTGTTCTGTTCAAAAAAGGCACCTTTCTGTCAGAGTTACAAGTTTGGCCTTATTTATATTTAAAAAAATTCTAATACATATATTGCGTTCAGTCATTTCATTCATGTAATCATTTCTTAATAATTTCTTAATTTCCTAATTGATAATTTCTCAATTTCTTAATCGTTTCTTAATTACGGAAGAAGAAATTCTACTTAACATATTCATAAAATGCTCGCCAATTAACCTCTAATATTTCGTTTTTCATTGTTTTTCTATCAAATAATCTTGTCTAAGCATTTACTTTTCTTTGAATTTATCCACTTTCATTTAAACAAATTCCTTCTTTAAGATATCTAGTTCTTTTTCAGCTCACTTTTGACAATTTTTTATTATTGGAATTCGATTAGCTGCACTGCTGAAACATCACTGGATGCTGAAGTTGCATGTAAATTCTGTTGTGATTTGTTGTTGGGTAATCTTCTCAGGAATTCAGGTTTATGAGACTTTCTCCGCTTTCTTTGAAACCCTTCCCATCGCTTCAGAAAGGATTCCATCAGATTCTTTGTCGTATTCTGCAACTTCTTATCGTCAGAAATTAGTCACTAAATCTTTGCAGGCTTTTTCTAAAATTTAAATTTTATTGCGTTAATTTGATTTTTATAAAAAAAATTGTAATTTTACAAATGTGAAGTTGTCGAAATCTGTATGCTTACTAATATTTTATCTGTCATCTGTTATCTTAACATTTTATCTATATATTTTAAACCCATTTTTGTAAAGTTACAGAATTCTGTAACTTTACAAACGAAAAGTACTAAAACTACAGTTATCTTGCGGAAATTTTGTCTTTAACCCGGGTTGCAGTTGCATAAAATTTGTAGGAATCCCAGTTTCTAAAAAAATTCTTAGTAACCTTACATTTTTTTCGACGTAAATCTGTATCTGTTACATTAATTTTTACTGATGCCGTTACATAAAAAGTTCTAGAAATCCCAGTTTCTTAGAAAACTTTTAGTAATTTTACAGATTTTTTTTTTTTTACAATGTATTCCCACCACTACCCCCTGTTTGTCTCAACCAAGCAAATGCTCAGGGATTTCCATGAAAACTCAAAAAATATGCTTAATCTCTATTTATGAATTTTGTCACATCTATTGCTCTTTATCCATTGAAATTGAAGAAAGGCATCAGGAATCACGAACAAAAACTCCTGTAACAGATGCACATTTACACTGTGAATCAACAAATCCGTGAGATTACTAAGACGTATTTAAGAAACTGGCATGCCTAGAATTTTTTATGAAACTGCATCACGGGTTACAGTTAAAATTTAAATAAGATTACTGTACTTTTAATAGATTTATTTGTAAAGATACAAATTTCTGAAGCTTTTCAAAAACAAGTTTTGTAGATCAAGATCTTTTATTGTACAGTGTATAGATAGTAAGCATATAAAAATCTGTAACTTTACATCGTTTTGATTACAGGAACTTTACAGTGTAGTGACTGGCTGAAAATATATTTAGAAAAAAAAAACAGAATATTCGGTAAGTATTACTAGTTATTTGCTTACTGAGACAGATACAGAGCGTATTGAGACAGATACAGAGTTTTTGTATCTGTCTCAATTTTGAGCTTTAAAAGTTTTATATCGGCTATTTCATAAAGGTCTGGTTTGTATATTTATGAAACTGGTTTAAAAAAAACCATAGCAGAACCAGAAAGGATTTTTTATTATATCCGTTTATAAAACACTGCTCCAGTGTTACAGATAAATATTTGAATAATCTTTTTATAGAACTACAAAAAGTAGTATATCTAATCTGTTGATAAAAATAGAACAAAATCAAAGAAAGTTATTGGCATGTATTTCCATGATAGATGATAGATTTCGTGATATCCAGGTTTCAGATAAAATTATTATCAGATTATTGTACTTTTAATAAATTTATTTGTAAAGATACAGATTTCTGGAGCTTTACAAAAACTAGTTTTGTATATTAAGATCTTTTATTGCACAGTGTAGATGGAGTAAACATACAAATTTCTGTAACGGTACACTTGCTAAATTACAGATTTTATTTTACAGTGTACTGACTAACTGAAAATATACAGAAATCAGAGTATTCGATAAGTTGTACTAGTTATTTGCTAGAATTTTTGTTCCTTTCCCAATTTTAGATTTAAAAAATTTAAATCGACGATTTCGAGAAAGATGTGGTCCATTTGTAAATACCACCAGTTAAAAATAACAAAGCGAAAGCAAAAACAACTTTTTTTTAATTTCTTTTTTTACATAAAGCTGCTCCAGTCATACGGATAAACATTTGAATAATCTTTTCGTAGAACTACTTAAAATAATGCATGTAATCAGTTCATAAAAAATAACAGGAAGAAAGAAAATTATTGTCATTGCTTCTTACGATCAGAATGGTTAAATAAAGCTATTATATTCCTTGCGGTTGAAAACCTGAACTAAACTGACGCTAAGAAAAGCTATAAAATAATTTACTTATAAAACTCTGTACTTATATCATAAAACGCGATAAATTTGAGAACATGAAACATGAAAAAATCAGAACTTGAAGAAAATAGTAATAATTGTAGAATTTATGGCGTCGAAGTAAATTAGAAGTCTAAAAGAATTCATTTGTTTCAATTTTATTTAAAAATGATAATAATGTATAATTTTATAGTCATTCTGTTTTAAAATAATGTGTTCTACTTTGAACATAATTTTATTGCTTTGAAAATTTTACTTTAATGTCATGCCAAATGTATCCCAAGAATATTGGAAACATGCTCTCAACGTGGAAATTTTGTAGGTAATGAAAAAAGTCTATCAACATCAAGATGCAGATTTTATACTAGTGTTTATTTTTTCGTGAATTAATAAATTATTATTAGGTACAGTGATTTACCTTTGCTTCTAACATTATAAGGATAATAATAAAATAGTAGACGAGTTTGAATCACTTAAATGGTCATATGCCTGCCCTATTAGGCATATAGTAATGATTTAAATGTTATATAAGTTTCGTATTTATGTTATAAAATCTATATTCTCATTATGTAAGAAACGGTTAAAAGGTTCGGGGATATATTTAAAATATTTTTTCATTTTTTAGGTTAAATTTTTGATTTTTTTGTGATGATTAACCATATTTCTAAAAAAAATCACATGATAAAATTACTCAGAAATTAAAAAAAATTAAATTTTTTAAAAATGTGGGTTAAATTCAAATCTTATAACTCGAAATATTATTTATAAAATGTAATTTTTTTTCATTTAAACAAACAGAAATATACAAATTTTAATTTTGATTCATAATTTTTTTAAAAAAAGAAAATTTTAAATATTTAAAGCAAAAATTTGGTAAAAAAAAATGTAACTTTTATTTTAAAAAATCATATTTTCAAAAGTAAATATTCTTTTCAAATTTGCTGAAAAAAATTAACGTGAAACAACCAAAAAAAAGGACGCATTCCGAGTATGAAGGAATTATCTTTAACGGTTCTTCACTTATTACAATTTAAATGTGACAAATTGTGAAAAAAAAACCCATCATGAAGTAAAACATATTTTCAGAAAAAGTCATTTCCATGTCATGATCTGTTGCTTGAAAGCTAGATTTTGAAAAAGAACCAAAACAATATATGTATATAAATAAATAAATAAATAAATATGTATATATATATATGTTTGCTATCAGTATGTAGAGTATTGCTACCGTAGGCGCCATTGCAGCACTTATCAATTGCAACATACATATACAATCGTAATTTCATGAAAATATTTATTAAGCACCAGGTGCATAATATATAAACATTATTAAAAACAGTAAACATTAAAATAACAATATTGAACAATATAAAAAGTCACCCGCAGAACCAAAAGCCATCACTCTTCAGCAGGCTGAATGGCTTTAACCTTCCCCCCACTATTAAAATAAAGCTTAATCAGCAGGTTTCGTGTAATCTGGCAAAGTCTTGCATTAAATATGAAAATGACATACTTAAAAGTCACTCAAAATAATTATTTCAAACATCACTCAAAGATCAATTCAAAGAAATAAGCTTTACGTATATGCTGAATATTTTGAATCGTAATAAACCATTTAAAGAATACACTTTTATATTTATGAAATCTTAATTGATTATAGTATAAAATGCAAGCAAATGCCACACCTCCGCCTGAACCGGCTTATTAGCATAAAAGATAAACTTACTGCATAAGCACGGCCTTTTAATTCCAGCAGGTGACAAAAACCTTTTAACTCAAACGAAGACCAATCCACATTTCCATTAACATAGCCTTTTCTGTCCGGTCGTGACTTCTTTCTGCACGTTTTTTCATCCACAGTCATCCTTTCTACCTTGTAGACTTTGAGATAACCGCTTCATGTAACAAGCTCCAGAAGGCAGCATTCCTCTCAGCTACGCCTCCAATCCAAAAAGTTGCCATTTATTGAAAAGTAACTTTACGTAATATCTCAAAAATTTACTCGGATAATTATTTTTATAAAATAAATTACCTAAAAACTTATAAACCTGTTTATTTACATTGAAATCATTATTGCATATTTTTCTAAATCTAATAAACTGATTTATAACTGTATTAATAAAAACTTTTTTATTCAGGTTGGAGTACCAATGGGGTAAATTTATAGTATAAAAATCAAAACTGTTTCTTTTATCATATAGATCGACATTGACACTAGTGTCTGAAATATTAAAAGAAATATCAAGGAAATCTACTTTGTTATCAATATTGTTAGCTTTATTTAATTTTAAGAAAACAGGATAAATTTTATTGTATTCATTATAAAAATCAAAATTATAAATTAATATGTCATCAATGTATCTATAAATATGTAAATGCTTATTATATTTAACTGTATAATTGTATTCATAATAAAATAAAACAAGTTAGCAGCAGTGCTAGAATAGTTAGTTCCCATTCCGATTCCACATGATTGATTAAATATATTATTCCTGTAAACTACATAATTATTATAAAAACAAAAATGACATAAATTCAAGAATAAATCCCGATTAATATTTAGCTCTTCATTGATACAAAAAGTGTCAAAAATATCTTTTAGAACATTGTATAATGAATCTATAGGTATGTTATTGAACAAATTTTCAAAATCAAAAACCTGCATGAAATGAGGAGTGAAGTGTTTTTTGTCCAAAACCTCATAACTATTATCGATTGACCAAAAATGGCTGCTGTTTTTAAATTTATATTTAAGAAAACCGTATATCCTTTTAATAATTTTTGAAGAACAATGTTAAAATCTCTATTGAAACTTTTGCTTGTGCTACAAATATACCTGATTTTTTTTTGGATTTTTATGAAATTTTGGAGTCATAAACAAAAAAGGTAATGTGTGATGACTAGACAGATTGAAATTATAAGAGTACAAAATTTTACATTTCTTTTTAAAAGCAATAAATATTTTATGAATGGGGTTTAAATTTTCATTAATTTTAGTGTAAAAACTATCATTTTGTAATTCATTAATTACAGTATCATTATGAAATTTTTTACATATAACAGCATAGTTGTTGGCAGCTTTATCCACTGTGAGAAAAACAAATTTATTCTGCAAATCCTCAATATCTTTATAATCATTTTTACTAAGCTTTTGGTATTCATATCTATCACTATTTAAAAATGTAGATAAACTTGATTTAAAATATTTAACTATGTTATCTTTCCAATCAAAAAAAGCTTCCAAAGGTAAACTATTCTTATAACTTTGTTGTTTAATAAAATTATCAATATCCTCATTAAAAATTACCAAAGCCTTTTTCATACTAATTTTTTCATTCAATCTAAATTTGGTTCCAAAGTTCATTAAATATCTTATATTACTGTTAGCAATTATGTTTAAATCACCAGTAATTACATGCTTATGAAAATTATCTATCCAGTCATCATAATCTCCACTGTTGCAAAAACAATTTATAACCGAATCCACATCACCTTCAGCAATTTGTCTATAATTAAATATTTTACCACTAAACGGTCTATTATAATTAAAACCCACAGTAATAAAGCAATTCTTAACTGGAAAAAGATTATAATTATCATTAAAGATTTTATTTAAATTCAAATTATCATACGACTTTTGCTGAAATTTTATCTTAAAATATAGTTTATCCTTGTCACTATTTAACTTGTTCATTAACTTAAAATTTATTAAGTCAAAAATTAGATCCTTAAATTTTGAATTTTTAAATTTAAACTTGTCCAATGTAAATTTTAATTTCTTCAATGTTTTAATCTTCAATTTAAAAATTTAATCAAATTCAATTTAATCTTCTATTTAAAATTTTTTGATTAGAAAGATAACATAGTTAAATATTTTAAATCAAGTTTATCTACATTTTTAAATAGTGATAGATATGAATACCAAAAGCTTAATAAAAATGATTATAAAGATATTGAGGATTTGCAGAATAAATTTGTTTTTGTCACAGTGGATAAAGCTGCGAACAACTATGCTGTTATATGTAAAAAATTTTATAATGATACTGTAATTAATGAATTACAAAATGATAGTTTTTACACTAAAATTAATGAAAATTTAAACCCCATTCATAAAAAATTTATTGCTTTTAAAAAGAAATGTAAAATTTTGTACTCTTATAATTTCAATCTGTCTAGTCATCACACATTACCTTTTTTGTTTATGACTCCAAAATTTCATAAAAATCCAAAAAAATTCAGGTATATTTGTAGCACAACCAAAAGTATCAATAGAGATTTTAACATTGTTCTTCAAAAATTATTAAAAAGGATATACGGTTTTCTTAAATATAAATTTAAAAACAGCAGCCATTTTTGGTCAATCGATAATAGTTATGAGGTTTTGGACAAAAAACACTTCACTCCTCATTTCATGCAGGTTTTTGATTTTGAAAATTTGTTCAATAACATACCTATAGATTCATTATACAATGTTCTAAAAGATATTTTTGACACTTTTTGTATCAATGAAGAGCTAAATATTAATCGGGATTTTTTCTTGAATTTATGTCATTTTTGTTTTTATAATAATTATGTAGGTTACAGGAATAATATATTTAATCAATCATGTGGAATCGGAATGGGAACTAACTATTCTAGCACTGCTGCTAACTTGTTTTTGTTTTATTATGAATACAATTATACAGTTAAATATAATAATTATTTACATATTTATAGATACATTGATGACATATTAATTTATAATTTTGATTTTTATAATGAATACAATAAAATTTATCCTGATTTCTTAAAATTAAATAAAGCTAACAATATTGATAACAAAGTAGATTTCCTTGATATTTCTTTTAATATTTCAGACAATAGTGTCAATGTCGATCTATATGATAAGAGAAACAGTTTTGATTTTTATACTATAAATTTACCCCATTGGTACTCCAACCTGAATAAAAAAGTTTTTATTAATACAGTTATAAATCAGTTTATTAGATTTAGAAAAATATGCAGTAATGATTTCAATGTAAATAAACAGGTTTATAAGTTTTTAGGTAATTTATTTTATAAAAATAATTATCCGAGTAAATTTTTGAGATATTACGTAAAGTTACTTTTCAATAAATGGCAACTTTTTGGATTGGAGGCGTAGCTGAGAGGAATGCTGCCTTCTGGAGCTTGTTACATGAAGCGGTTATCTCAAAGTCTACAAGGTAGAAAGGATGACTGTGGATGAAAAAACGTGCAGAAAGAAGTCACGACCGGACAGAAAAGACTATGTTAATGGAAATGTGGATTGGTCTTCGTTTGAGTTAAAAGGTTTTTGTCACCTGCTGGAATTAAAAGGCCGTGCTTATGCAGTAAGTTTATCTTTTATGCTAATAAGCGGGTTCAGGCGGAGGTGTGGCATTTGCTTGCATTTTATACTATAATCAATTAAGATTTCATAAATATAAAAGTGTAACAGGGTGACTGCCTTCCCTAAATTATAGTATCTATAGGTGGCGCTATTGACACCTTCGGCAAAATATCTTGAGATATTTTGCCTTCCTTTCAAAAAAGACATGAAATGAAGTGAAGTAATTGAGTCGGTAGTTAAGATGTAAGATTGGGATGTGTGTTCCAATACATCTCTCTTAGAGATGTTCTTTGTGCTAAGTATTTTTTACGAATATTCAATTGATTGAGAAGCGCTCGTCTTGCGATTTGTATATAGTGTGTTTTGTGCTGTGACGTCTACAATAAAAATGTGTCTGTAACCTCTCTGTTCTATATTTTAAGTACAGAACGACATCCCACACTGGCGCCCAACGTAAAATGGAGTTCTTTCGGAAAAATTTTGTGCTTTCAAAGTCTTTGGGCCAAGTTCGCTGTTGTCATCCTGACAAAATTCCAGAAATTATATTTAAAGTAGAGTAATCCGTACTCACTTCTAAATTATTGTCACCTCGACAATAAAGGAAATTTTGTGTTCTCAAGTGCCGTGTTCGTCAAGAACAATTCATCCTGTGATTTCCAAAAAGTTCTATTATATAATGTGCAATATCAAGTATCAAGATATACTCCAGTTTTGTGCTAATTTCTTTAATATCAGTTATGTGTGGTAGTATCATCGCGACAAAATTCAAGAAAGTATAAAAAAAAAGAGTAATCTGTACCCATTTTAAAGGTGTTGTCAAATCTACAATGAATCAAGCTTCTGTTCTTATTTTTAATAGTGCTTTCTTCTTCTTCAATTGTGTGTTTTAAGTGCGTCATCCTGACAAAAAAGCAAGAAAATGCATTCGAAAAGGGTAATCCGTACCCTTCACATTGGAAATAATTGAAAAATATTGTCATGACAATAAATAATTTTTCTTTTATTTGTTTTACCGGTAAAAGTTGAAATTATTTTTTTTGATTGTTTGTTTGTTTCTCTTTTTTTTTGCTGGCCAGCTGCGGAAAAAAGTTTTCATTTTCTTTTATTTATTAAGATAAATGCTGTTTCATATATATATATATATAATTTTTTTTGTTTGTTTTGTTTTATGTTGATTTTGAATAAGATTATTAAGAAACATTGGTTTTCTGAAATTGAAAGAGATTTTTTTTTATATTGTTTTTAAAAGCAAGGATTCTGAGTAAGTGAATTTTGTTTTTGTTTTTTAATCTGTGCACAGAGTTTAAAAATGATTTTGATAAATTTTATTATTTCGTATGTTGTTTATTTTTTAGATGTAAAGTAAGTTCTTTATTCATATTTCGAGTTGTTTTCATATTTATGTGTGGTTGATAATTATTTCGCAATGAAGTACCTATAATATTTCATATATTTAAAATGAATGATTTATGTCATTGGTAAGCTAATTTGGTAAAAAGGTTGAATTTTAACGTATAATAATATTTCTTCTAAATATTTTCATGAGCTCATTAGTGGTATATTTTAGTATGTTTTAAATTATTTCCTGCATTTTTTTTAACATTTATTTATGAAAATTTATCTATATTTACATGTTTTATTTACCTGTAAGGGGAAGGTAGTCATTTTGTTCTTATTATTTAATGGGTCACGTATCTAATAGTTTTCTAATTTAAGCATAAATCAACAATATCAACAACAATTTGGGAAAAATGGCATTTCTTTCTAAAGGAAAAAAAAATCGATTTGTTTAATTTGGGCACAGAATTAGAGTTAGATGTAGATAAAGATGATAAACTATCAGTGTTACGTGAGAAAATTATGAAGTGTCAACTGCTTAAAGACGACGAACAATTTGTTAAAGAGGCATTTATTGCTATCGTGGAAGATCGCAAAAAACAAGAAATTGCAGAACAACAAATGATTCAGGATAAACGTATTGCAGAGGAAAGAGCATATGAGCTAGAAAAGCTTAAGCTACATGCTCAAAACCCTACCGCGACAACAGTACCACAAAATCAAATAGACCAGATGCGTATAGATATTAAAAATATCTTGCCAACATTTATTCCTGAAAAGGATGATATGTCTTTGTTTTTGACAATGTTTGAACGTCAAATGAAAATGCTTAATGTCTCCAAAGAATTTTGGGTTTCTCAATTAATTGCCGTACTTCCGAACGACATTGGTAAACTAATCGCCAGAGAACCAGAAGAAATGTTCAAAAATTATTCTTATATTCGTGACATATTGCTTAAAAGTTTTAAGTTGACAGCAGAAAAATTTAGAGTATTATTTAGCCGACATCAAAAAAGAGAAAATTCTACTTGGAAGGATTTTTATTTTGAACTTAGAAATTATTTTGAGGGCTGGTTATCCGAATTAGAAATCAATTCATTTGAAAAACTAACTGAACTAATAATCGCTGATCAGATTAAGAAAAAGTGTCCACATGAATATAAAAATCATTATTTAGATGGTTGGGACAAGTTAAATGATCCTGTCGTGTTGGCTGAAAAGCTAGACATTTACGAAAACATTAAACCTTCTTCTCAAAAGTCAGCAAGTTATCCAAAAACGCGGGAAGCGCAGAAACATGTTTTGCCGAAAAATTCAAATGGTCAAGAGTTCTGGAAAAATCAAACACCCAAACATGAAACTAACGAACATTTTTCAAATTATAAAAATAATCATTCTACTTCAAAATATACAAATTCAAGATACGAAAACAATGATAAGCGTCCGATTATAAATTGTTATGGCTGTGGTAAACAAGGTTTTGTCAAAGCCAAATGTCCTAATTGTTCTCCATCTACTTCTACGCAGACGCAATCAGCAAATTTTCGTTCCCTTCATCTCAAATCTTGTTCTGTCAATACTCAAGCAACACCTTTGTTATACATAAAGGTAAATGGTGTTACAGGGGCTGCTTGCGCAGATACAGGAGCTACTCATTGCATTGCTGGGGAAATGTTATACAAGATTCTGTGTGACCAAGGAACTGTGTTCGAAGACACCGGTGTAAGCATAACACTTGCTGATGGCCTACGAAAAGAAACCAACGTTCTTCAAGCAACAATCACTGTTGAAATAGAAGGTCGTACAACTAGTACAACGATTTTTGCCTTACCCGAAGCCCAGGGAAATAGAACATTGTTAGGCATAGATTTTTTAAATAAAATGGGGATCGTGCTAGACATGAGAAGCCAAAGTTGGTATTTCCAGAACAATCCTAAACGTAAAATTCCCTTTTCTGATGATCCTTTCATTACGACACCTGAAATCTCAGCACCAACTGCCACAGTTAACTCGGTTATGTTAAGAGAAACAGAAGGTCAGCATCTATCTGAGATACAAAGAAAAAGGCTTAATGACTTACTTGAAAAATTTTCCAATACCTTTCGACCAGGGGGAGAAGCAACTCCCGTCGTCGAACATCATATAAATACTAGAGACCATCGTCCTATTTCACTACCTCCTTACAGGTTATCACCGGCAAAGAAAGAATTGTGTAAAACCCAAATTGATGATCTTCTAGCCAAAGGAATTATTGAAGAGTGCGAGTCTCCATACTCTGCACCAATAGTACTCATTCCTAAGCCAAATGGTAGTGTTCGCTTATGTGTAGACTACAGGAAGCTGAATGAAGTTACTATACCAGATACCTATCCACTCCCTCGTATGGACGATCTTTTGCATCAGGCGAAAACTGCTCAGTTCATGACAACACTGGATCTGAATGCTGGTTACTATCAAGTGAGTGTCTATGAACCTGATCGAGATAAAACTGCTTTTGTTTGCCCTCTAGGAACATATCGCTTTCGAAGAATGCCGTTTGGTCTCCGCAATGCCCCTGCAACGTTTCAGAGGACAATGGATAGCTTTCGCAAAGGACTCCCAGATGTAAATATTCTCACTTATCTTGATGACTTAATTGTTTTATCATCAAGTTTTGAACAACATCTAGCTGATCTTGAAGCTGTTTTTAAAAGATTAGACAAATGGAAACTTTCTGCTAATAGAGAAAAATGCAATTTTGCTTGTACCAGAGTAAAATATTTAGGACACTGGATCACACCAAATGGCCTAGAAGTTGATCCTGGGAAAGTTGATGCTATTGTGAGGATCCCACCTCCGAAGAATATAAAACAACTGCAATCCTTTCTGCAGACATGTTCATGGTATCGCCGTTTTATACAAGACTTTGCACAAATATCCAGACCACTTAGTAATCTCACAAAAAAGAATGTGGAATGGCACTGGGGTGCCGATGAAGAAAATGCATTTCAAACCTTGAAGCAATGCCTCGTTTCAGCTCCAATATTGAAACAAGCTGATGAAACTAAACCTTTTTTCATTCGAACTGATGCAAGTAGTTATGCTCTGGGAGCAGTACTTCTACAGGGTGAAGGTCCTGAAGAGCATCCGATTGAGTATGCAAGTAGATTGTTGACTGCTGCAGAACGCAACTATCACACCACAGAAAGAGAAGCACTTGCTGTTGTCTGGGCTCTTAATAAATTCAGAGGATATATTGATGGAACAGAAGTTACTGTGGCATCCGACCACCAGCCTCTCCGATGGCTCATGAGTTTAAAGTCACCTTCTGGAAGACTTGCCAGATGGGCTTTGCAATTACAAGAATTTAATTTGAAAATAGAATATATTCCAGGCAAAGCTAACGTCATAGCTGACATGCTTTCTCGTCCTGCTTGTGATCACACCAATAAAGAAAGTTGCGATATTTGCGCTATAGTAGTTGATATTCCTTCTAAATCATCAAGTGATTTACGTGCTGAACAAATGAAAGATGAAGAATTAAAGAAAATTATTAAAACTTTCGAAGATGAAGAAAAAACCCTTGACTATACTAACTGGACTGATCGCGGTTATATTATGAATCAAGGAGTTTTATACAGGTATTCTCCAAGTTCGGAATCAGAAGAAGCTCAACTAGTTGTCCCATCACATGAAAGGGAGAAAATTTTAAAAGAACACCACGATTCACCTACGGCTGGTCACTACGGTGCTGAAGGAACGTTAAATAGAATATCCAAAAGGTATTATTGGACTGGAATGCGTTCATACATTTCAAACTATGTCAAAAATTGTGCTGAATGCAATAGGTATAAGCCTTCTAATCAAAAACCATCCGGTTTGTTACAAACACCAGTGTATTCACAAAGATTTGAAGTTCTATCAATTGATCTTTTTGGCCCTTTACCAAAAAGTAAAAACGGTAAAAGGTGGATATTTATAGTAGAAGACTGTGCAACAAGATGGGTGGAATTGTTTGCCCTTACACATGCTACTGCAGCGCAGTGTGCAACTACGTTGCTTGAAGAAGTTATCCTTAGATATGGTCTACCGAGACGTATAATATGTGATAACGGACCCCAATTTGTTAGTAGTGTGATGCAACAACTTTGTTTTCTTTTAGGTATCAAACAAAATCCAACTCCCATATACCATCCCCAGGCTAATCCTGTGGAGAGGAAAAATAGAGATCTCAAGCCGAGATTAGCTATATTAGTAGAAAATGATCACTGCTCTTGGGAAGAAAAGCTTCCAACAATCCGTTTTGCACTAAATACTGCTAAGTGTGACACTACTGGAGAAACAGCAGCATTCTTGCAGTTTGGAAGAGAATTGAGAACAACGGATGATGTTCAGCATGACATTCGTGCTGTAATTCAAAATGATAATTTTGTGCCTGAGATTACTCCATATCTCAAGAAATTCGCAAAATTCACCAAAGAAATCAAAGACAAAGTTGAATCGAAGCAAGATCAGAGAAAAAAATTTGCTGACCGTAGTCGGAAACCGGGACATAGTTTTGTTCCAGGAGACAAAGTTTGGGTTGACTTACATCCAGTAAGTAAAGCCTCTAACAACAAAACGTCGAAGTTCATGCCTAAACGTGATGGACCTTACATCATTTTAACTCAAAAATCACCCACCACTTTTGTCATAGCAAGTATGGACAGTCCAAATGATCCACTTGCTACATGTCACACTTCTGCCTTAAAACTATGTAATGACTCTGACATAGTGCCTGTCGCACCCATTAGGAAACGCGGTAGGCCACCAAAGAAAATTACTGGTTCCACACCGGGACGTTCGCGGAACCAGAGGGGGAGGCTGTAACAGGGTGACTGCCTTCCCTAAATTATAGTATCTATAGGTGGCGCTATTGACACCTTCGGCAAAATATCTTGAGATATTTTGCCTTCCTTTCAAAAAAGACATGAAATGAAGTGAAGTAATTGAGTCGGTAGTTAAGATGTAAGATTGGGATGTGTGTTCCAATACATCTCTCTTAGAGATGTTCTTTGTGCTAAGTATTTTTTACGAATATTCAATTGATTGAGAAGCGCTCGTCTTGCGATTTGTATATAGTGTGTTTTGTGCTGTGACGTCTACAATAAAAATGTGTCTGTAACCTCTCTGTTCTATATTTTAAGTACAGAACGACATCCCACAAAAGTGTATTCTTTAAATGGTTTATTACGATTCAAAATATTCAACATATACGTAAAGCTTATTTCTTTGAATTGATCTTTGAGTGATGTTTGAAATAATTATTTTGAGTGACCTTTAAGTATGTCATTTTCATATTTAAAGCAAGACTTTGCCAGGTTACACGAAACCTGCTGATTAAGCTTTATTTTAATAGTGGGGGGAAGGTTAAAGCCATTCAGCCTGCTGAAGAGTGATGGCTTTTGGTTCTGCGGGTGACTTTTTATATTGTTCAATATTGTTATTTTAATGTTTACTGTTTTTAATAATGTTTATATATTATGCACCTGGTGCTTAATAAATATTTTCATGAAATTAGGATTCTATATATATATATCTATACATATATATATATATATATATATATATATATATATATATATATATATATATATATATATATATATATATATATATATATATATATATATATATATATATATATATATATATATATATATCCGCTTCTAATGAAAATATAAATGTCATTTAAATGTCTTTTAGCATAGGGAAAAAAATAAAGTAATGTTTTTTTTTTTTTTTTCTTTTAGAAAATTTGAAGATTTCCGTGTTTCGGACAGTCTTAAGTAGATAAAATTGGTTACTTAATTATTTTAAATAACAATAGCACTATATCTAATGCAAAATCTTTTTTTCCATAAAAAGTGTTAAATTAAAGGATAAATTTTCTTTATTAAAGGAAAATCCTAAAACAGGTACAAGTCAAAAGATTTATATAAATTTTAAGATATAATTTTGTAGCATTATTATATTTCCAATTTTCAGTTTATGTAGTTTATTTTTCCTAGTCCATTTAATCAATTTATCTTTAATAAAAATCATAATTATTTTCTTAGGATATACTTGCAATCAGATTTTTTTTCATTATCCGTAATCGGGTAATGGAATTAGCGGAAAACTTTGAGTTTCGTAGGATAAAATCAGTTTATGTCTTTTAGAAGCTTTATTTAAAAGATAGTGAGTATTTTCCATTATAATCATTTCGCTTAATAAAAGCTTAAATTTGAATGTACGCTTAAATTAGATATGTTAAAAAATTATGTTTTATTTAGTTTTGGTTATGTTTGTGTGGATCAAATTCAGTTTTTCAATTGCATTAATGTGTATATTTATTTAGTTTTACCAACAATGTAAAAAAAATCTGTTAAATTTACGACAAAAACTGCTGATAACTATGTTGCGAGCGGTTTTTGCTGTAAAAATTGCAGTAAAACTGGATGTAATTTCTTTTATTACATCTAATTTTACTGCAATTTTTACGGCTAAAACTGCTTGGCACATTATTGCCAGCAGTGTTTATTTATTTATTTTTTTTTTAACAGTGATATATTAAAAATAATGGATAATAAATAAAAATTAAAAAAATTAAAAATATGGAATAATCTAAATAAAAATTTACTTCAAGCGTAAAAACTTTTTACACACTATTACCTTTATATGCAAAAATAAATTACTTTCTTAATTTTTTGCTGATGCCACATTTGTTTTAAAGTTTACTATTTCTTTAAAATAAATGAAAGTTTTTAATGACAATATTATTTTACTTTAAGCTTGAAAGAAAAATTAATTCTAATAAATATATTATAACTATTTGCTGTATATTGTTTCAATAAATGGTAATTTGTTTTCATTAAATTAATATATTATTATGCATACATTATATATATATATATATATATATATATATATATATATATCTGTGTGTGTGTGTGTGTGTATGTGTGTATATATGTGTAGTACGGTTAAAAATTCGGGAATGCGGCCATTCTTGACAACGAAAACAAGTGCCTAAAGTAAAACCGCCTGAAATGTATTCTCCCAACCATCCCTTGCTCAAGTTTGTTTAGACCATGCCATGTGACCGAATTGCACGCACAGTTGTCATCTTCCACAGTTTGTTACCTTTGCAACGTAAGAAAGATTGCTTTTCTTGAACAGCGTTTCAGTATCAAGTTCTGACAACGATTAAATAAAACACCAATGGCGAACGTTTGAGGGCGTTTGATTGACCCAAATGCTTTGTGAATGTTTTTGGCTGTAGCAAGCAGATCCTCCTTCATTTTTGAAATATTCGGCCGCACGGGGGCGCAGCAATAGCTTTTTTGTGCCATTTTCAATATTGTACCGTCTAAAAGTGTATGCAATTACGCTTAGAATTGAACCAAATTTTTTGTGCAAGTGCGTGGCTATGACTAGTTGGTCTTCCCTGAATTTGAAAAAAAATCTGCCGGCAGGGGGCATTGCAATTGCGATTTTTGTACCATTTTCAATATTTTACCACCTAAATGTGTATGAAGTTATGCATAGAAATTTGACGAAATTTTCAGTGTAAATGTTTGGATATGGTTAGCAGGGTTAATTAATGGTAGTTGTAACTATGAAAAGGGGGATTTTATGTGCTATTTTAAACAATCTGATGAAGAGGGAATATCGAATTCAAAATTAATATTATTCCAGATAACAATTTTAATTATTAAATTCTTCCAGAAAGTTAAGTTTTTAAATGTATTTTAAAATACTTGATAATTTGACATTATATTAAAAAATTCCATTACATATAGGAGTATAAGTAATGATAATATCAACTATATCTTAATCTTACAATACTAGATTATATCCATAGAATTACATTAATTTAAGCAACGCTTCTGTTGCAGCGAATAATACAGCTTAGTCAACGGATATTTGTTCATGGCAGTAAGAAGGGTCAGGCGTTCATTAGGTAATGAGTTAGTCTATTAAAAATAATATAATAGACAAGATAACTACCAATATCGAAATAATAGAAAAAATATATAAAGAAAATTCTTAATTCCCAATAGATATATTTTTAAATTTTTTCAATGCTTCCAGAAATTAAACTTTAAAGGAGTAATACCATAAGCCTTGTATGTACATTCTTTTTGTATATAAAATACAAGCAGTTATTTTTTAAATTTTTGTTACAAGTTTAAATTTTAATTATCATTGAAATAAAATAAACATGTAAATATCCAAGTTTTTTGGATACAATTATTCCTAAATCTATCATAATATTCTTTACTTAAAAACAATATATTGTTTTACAATATGAAATACATATGAAATAAGCTACTTTAATGCTAAGTAAATCTATGAATATGGTCGAGTTATATATATATATATATATATATATATATTCGCACAGGTAAATTCTTAATTTACTGAAGGTTTAATGAAAAATACTATCATAGATTTAAATTAATTCCATTCATATACTTATAATTTCGTAAATAATATTTGCTGATTCAAAATCCAGTGAATTTGTTTAAATGAAAAGCGTGTTTTTGGTTTCACTAATCTGACTACTGCATTACAAACCTTTGATTGGAGACTGTTTGGTTAAAAACATGAAATTAATCAGGATAAATATTTGTTTGGAAATACTGAATCGTAAGTTAAAACGAGAAATTCGAATTGGTTTATCTGAATGCAAATCAATACATTAAATCTGCCGCCTATAATTAATTTTACGTATTAATTATAATTTGTATCTCTTTTTATCGCATGACTAAACACAAATACTTCATTTGTTGAAAAAATATAACTTCTGCATCATTAGATTTTCTTTACTCTGGCAATTTGAGAAATAAGTTCTTGTTTTAGAAACCCGCATAACTCCACATGTAGTCCATTAAAACCAAAACATGGGAAAATTAGCACAGCTTGTTTTATTTTTTTCTGTAGAATTTATTGCAATTTTTTTATTATTTTCTGTATTTTACAATTATGTATTTGTAATTTAATTTCTTTTATACTTTGTGTCACTTTTGCGGAAGTTTGAGGATAGTTGTGTAAAATTTCATATGTAGAAATTCCTATATAAAATTTACACAATTATACAATAGTTATAGATAAATGAATAACAAGGGTTAGAAAACATATCCTTTTTTTCTGGAATTTTCATAAATTTCTTAAAATTATATTATTTTTCTTTATGAAAAAAACTTTTAAAATTAAAGTACATTAATCTGTATTGATTATTCTTTTCATTTTGCTATATGAAAATAAAAAAAATTCTATTTAAGATCTCTTTAGACGTATTTGCATATGCAATCTACAAAATATTCATTATTTGTTTGTTATGTTTTAAGAAAAATAATTGAAAAAATAATTCAAATAAATAACAAAATGTTGAAATACTAAAATTATAAAAGTTATCAAAGCAGATTTTATTTTTTCTTGAAAAGAACACTTACGACCTTTAGATTGTGAAACTTTTCAATGTCATTTTAACACCCTTATTAAAAATTTGCCATTAGATTAACGTTTTAAAGTTGTTATCACTTTTCCCTGCTTCTAATGCTGCAAACAGACGAACATTCTAACTTTTATCATTATCGGCTTCTTTCAATGGCGATGTGGTGTTTTTGATTTTTAATGACTTTTAGGGTGAATTAACTGATGTCCTGCATAACAGGGGAAAATTCCCTTAAGTAGGGATGAGCTTTTTATCTCCTGCCATATTATAGATTCTCCTGATTCTAAACTGTTAAAAAAATATGAAATTCACGGATATATTTTCCTGAATTTCACAGAAAAATCCCTTTTGATAACAAAAGGGCATTTACCGTTAAAAATCTGAAAACTCCACGAAACGAATGGAAATAGAAAGAAAAAGACGGAGACACTCCGTTATCTGGGGGGGTCTCCGTGGCCGAGTGGTCAAGGCATCAAGCGCCTGTGAGCATAGAAGGTGTATTAGAATCTCACTAGCGCTGTGAAATTAGAAAAACATTAAAAGTCCATTTCAATTACATTTTTTCTTTTTATTCTTCTCCTATTTTTTGTTGTCGTTGTTCTCCTATTTTTTGTTGTTGTAAATCTTTTAACTAATTAACCTCCAGAAAAAATAATAAATTGTGTGCGACCATTTCAAAAAATTGCCTATAAAAATATTTTTGTAAAAAATGAATAGTCTTTTTTTTCATGCATTAAAAGAGAATAGTGATTCTAAACAGTGTTTTTTTTTTAAATTTAAACTAGTAAATTAAAATCGATTAAATTGAGTAAATTAAAAAAATAAAATTGATTTTCAGAAATAATAAGTATTAAGCATCGGACTGAAAAAAATTATATTTTTTACGAATATTCTAAATAATATATTTGAAAAGAAATCTTTGAAAAGCACAATAGATATTCTTACTAATTCATAATAGACATACTTTGTACAGAATGGCATCAGCAGTTTAGGCTGAGTCACTAAAGAGTTATTTTTCTGTGAAAAGGCCTCAGGACGGCTTGATAATAAATAAATAAATAAATAATATCGCTGCTCAAAATCCCTCGGAAAGTTCGAATTCTTTGGTTCATTAAACGTAATTTAATTATTATCTTTAAAAATAAAACTTTGTAACGGAAAATTACCGCTTCTTCAAACGAAGTTTTCCTTTCTATTATTTTTCTAAACGGAAAATCTACTAACGGAACGGTAAATGTCTGACAATTTTGCTGCCAGTAGTTTTACCGTAAATTCACAGATTTTTTTTTTTTTTTTTTTTTTTTTTTTTTTTTTTTTTAACAGTGTATTGTGAATAAATCGCAGAAAAGATCTGAACAAACGATTTACCAGAATAAGTTTGAAGGATGACAAAGCGTGTGTCTGTAGGTTTATATGATGGTGCACTCTGATGGTCCTAAAGGTCCGTTCAAAAAGAAAATTCTCCTTTCTTTGACTGTTTTCAAGGACTGTTTCCTTCTGCGGTTTGTTTATAAAAGGGTCCTAGAAATCAACAAATGATAAACTCATAAGGCGTTTACTTCTACTTGGTGGATATGTTCCGCATTTGCGGACAACGGCCAATTTCCTTTTAACACTTCAAATGTCTTAAACGTTATTTCCATTACGTATTCTTGGAACTCAACGGCCGATTTAATACAAAAATCATATTATTTTTTTATACTACAATTTAGTGCACAAAAGAAATACATGTGTAAATTAATCATTAAACATTTTTTTTTTTACAAATATGTTTCACATATATTATTTATGAATTATTGAATACGTATGAAACATTCTGCTGGACATTTAAAGAGTTCAAGGCATAAAAGGTTGAAAATGCCGTATGAACACTATAAACGGCACCGATATTTATAGCTGTAGAATAATGTGTCTATTTGTACCTTTAAGACTGGTTATCACTCTTTTTTAAACTCTCCCATGATTTATAAGAGGGAATCTAAATATATTGTATTTTTTCCTTAATTTTTATCATATATATTTCCTTTTATATTTTACATTAATGAAAAATATATGAAAAATTTAAATAAAAAAATGTGAATAAAAATATTTTTCATTAAATTTTTCGTGTATTTTCTTTAGCGTCTTTTTTACTGGACCGATTACATACTTTCCAAAAAATGTCTAAAAACATGACTTAAGTAACAAAAGCCATCATAATTTATTTAGAAAACTTTAATAAATTATTCTTTGAACCCTATATTTGAATTTTAAGTGTTAATATACTTATGGAATCTATTAAATAAGCATAGATCTCAATTCGTTTGTCAATGCATGCCAAATTTTAATTCCGTTCCGATTAACGAGATTTCGCATTCAATATTTTCGCACAATATATAGTGGGAAAATAATTCATATTTGTATATGGAAGGACATAAATACAATGCGAAACACAGCTTATTTATATTTGTAGGTGTATATCATGCTTCTCACATGTTTATTATATGAAATAATGAGCCCTAGTTAGTGCTTTTATACTCAGATGGTAATATGAAAATGAAATTTTCATTTCATCAATGCAATATTGCAGCTTCGTTCAACGTAAAAATAATTAGTTTGAATAAAAATATATAGATTATAAACATAAATAAATTGTGATAACTCGTTATCAGTTTATTATGAAATCAAATATTTACCATTAAATGTGTTCATTCTTTTTGAATTCTCCGATATTTTATCAGTTGCACTACATTTTTGAATGGTCATTTGTTGAAATATCTAATGGTTTTCCTCTCCCTCTAAATTAATATTTTTTTTTCTAAAATATCGTCCAGTTTCAATTGGAAAAATTTCCCATTAATGGGCGAGAAGTTCTTCCATTGATACTGGTAGATGGGAGATGCTGGGTTTGAAACCAATTGCTCCCGTCGGCCTAATCTTTAGGTGTTTTCCGTGGTTTTCTTTTAACCTTAGTTTTTCAAGCGTAAATACGGTTCGGATTTCATTCGAAAGAAGCCCACATGCGAAAGACGAATTTCGCACCCCTCCCCCTCCCCGTTTAGTACCTCTATCCCTCGTGTTGATAATTGACCCCCATAAACACAATCAATCACTTAAATGGAACAATTAAATAACATAGTACTATGTATTAATAAATACGTCATTAAAAGGTTAGATGGATTTGAAATTATAATAGTCTAATAGGATTAATCTAATAATAGAGTATGTCTAGTATATTTTTCATAACTTTGTGTTTAATAATGCATGAGAAGCATATGGAAATCTTATACGTGCAGTAGGGTGGAGCGAAAAAAATTATTTTTTAAAAATCAAAAACGGGTAGGAGCCAAAAGTTGTCTTTATACTAGTACATCAACTGTGTGAAATTTTACCGCTGAAAAAAAATGGCTTGAGTCTGCGCTTTTGCTCCAAAAATCGAAATTTTGGGTAAAATTTGTCATTTTCTTACATTTTTTCAAAAAAAAAAAAAAAAAATTAAAAATTCCTACAAAGCTGGTTCTTACTTAAAAGTGTTAATTAAACCTTTATATTTATCTGCTTAACATATTTGAACTATAAAACAATATCTTTATTCCGTATAGTAGGAGCAAAACAGACAGCTTTTGGTAAGAAAACGGCATTACCATTCTATCGGGACATACAATGAATTGTTGTTTTTAATGGAGCTCTTCTTTTCAAAACTACCTTGGACATTTGTCGTGGAGGTGGCTAAATTTCATATACCACCCGTACCAGCCATTCGATCATCTTAGTAGAGTGTTTTATTTATATATTGATTTGTGATTTTCTTTATCAAAATTAGGCATGTTTTCGATGCATCCACCTGGTTTATCTGTTCTTTGTATCCACAAGCTGCTGTAACTATCTTAATGTATATTTTTACAGCTTATACAAAAAAATGACAAGCTGAGTAATGTACGGGAATATTACAAAGTGATCTGTTAGGCCATCTATTATCTTTATCAAACTTACATCCAGTTGATGAAAGTGATTGGAAGTTCTGTTACCACAACATTTTTTCAGTCAATTATATTTTTTTACGTAATGACCTGCTTAAAAGATGATTTCAGGTATTTCAACTATAAGTATACCATCATTCATTCTGCTTTTGCATTTTTTATATGTTGAGAAGCGAGCTGTTTTATGTGGTTTCTGGTGATCGTCAGAGAGAATTGCAATGGGAATTTGTCCTGCACGTGCAGAGCAACCGTTGTTGTAAATAATTTTTTTGCATTAGTTTTATGCCTTTTCTAAGTGTTTTCGTAGCCAGGTAATTTCCCATTAACTTTTAGATCCCCATTTTATAAGTGAACAATATTTGATGGTGAACTCTCCTGGTCATAAACTTATAATGCATAGTACTTTTTGAGAGAATGTACACACTCCAATCAACTATAAGTACTCATTTAAATTTAGGAGAATTCTATTTGCCGCTGTGAACCATTTTGCATTGGGGAAGCTTAGAATTGTGTATAATAATGGATCATATGCTACTTCAACTCCAGTGAATTTCCTTTGCGTCAATTATTAGAGAAGTCGATGTAAAACGTTATAATCTACATGTATTCACTGGATCAATAAGAAAATCTTTGTCTACGTACTATTCACCCGCTATTGCAATTTTTTATAAAATAGATAATAATTTTGAAAATTTTTTTTCTCAAATTAAGTAAAAGAAACTACGAACAGACTAGAAATTTCTGTCGGAGATTGCAAAACTAATTCATAAGGAAAGCTGTTTCTCAGAAGAAATGGGGAATAAGAATTAAAACATCCATCGCAAAAAAAGCTCATAAAGCGAATAAAATTTTCCGCTTTATATAAGCACAGATTGGCAATCAGAGTCTATAGATTCACTCACAAAGTATATAATTAAAGTTTATACCGCGGGATATTTTATATCAAATGTAATACATACCTAAAGAATAGGTCTGAAAACTTATTAGAAATTACTCGACTACCAAACAACACTGGAAACGAAATAAAACTAATACTAAAATTTCTTTTAAAATATTGTTGCTTTACACGCAAATTTTGTTTGCAATCCTCTGTGACGATCGTCTTAATATTAAACTGCTAGCTTCTCAAAATATACTGAATGTAATAGGTACAGCAAATGATGACGTACTAGAAATTGAATTCATACAATCAATTTTTAGGCATATTATATGTATAATGTAATGGATTGAAAAAATGTTGTGGTAACAGAACTCCTAATCATAATGTATTAATTGTACGAAAATTTAATGATGGTAATAGACTGCTGAATAGGTTTAATTAACAACATACTAATACATTACTCAGCTTCCTCTTCTGTTATACAAGGTATAAAAATATACGTACAGCAGATCACATTAGTAGCATCCAATGTCAGTGAAAACAAAGAAGAGGTAAACTAACTTTGATACCTTGAAAACTTATGCTCTTCTTCGGGAAAAAAAATAACAATTCAATACATAAATAAAACACTGGGCCTAGATTGTTGGGTGGCTGAGACGGGTGGGATATGAAATGCAGCCACATTTACGAGTTATATACAGAATATTTTTGAAAGCAGATAGGTAAGAAATGCATTTAAAACAACATTTCGTTGTATGCTCCAATGGAGAGGTGACGCTGGTTTTTACCAAAAGTTGTCAAGTTTGCTTCAATTATACCGATTACAGATATTGTTTTATAATTTAAATATGTTAAGCAGATAAATATAAAGGTAATAACCAGCTCTGTAGGATTTTTTTTATTTTTTTGAAAAAATGTCAAAAAATGACATATTTTACCGAAAATTTCGATTTTTGGAGCAAAAGCGCAGACTCAAGCCGTTTTTTTTCAGCGGTAAAATTTCACGCAGTTGATGTACTAGTATAAAGGCAACTTTTTGCACCTACCCGTTTTTGATTTTTAAAAAATATTTTTTTTCGCTCCACCCTAATATATATACATATATGGACACTATGTATGCTATTCATTGTTTTTGATTTATTAATAATTAATAGCTGGCAAGAATACCAAAGACATTGTGCACATTTAAGAAGACCAATTTAGTTTAAAAAAAGAAAATAGTGAATTTTTCACATTTAAAAATTATATTAGCTTCAGGTTTGTGTATGTTTGTTTAAGCAAAAAATAAACAAAAGGGGAGACTATCTTTATCGCCTATTGTGAAAAATAGAAGGATATGCCAAAGTGTGGTTGAAATGGTTTGTTCTTTTAGACCTGAAAAATTTAAGCCCGAAAATCATTAAGTAGGGGATATGTAAGGGATCGTACAAAAGTTGCTTTGCTTCAAGTTTAGTTCTAAATCTCTGAGAATCCAAACAATATCACAAAGTGTTACTCCATTTTAACTTCCATTTTTGGTCATTAAAAGGGCAGATTTGACGAAAGAACAGAACCTTGTGACGTTTTTTTGTCTGGATTAATGTTCCAGTATAGAATTTATCATTTTCAGAGGTCGACACAAGGTTTTATTCCTGAGGTCCATTTTGTGGAAATTAAAAGTTATTTTTGTGAATTTTATTATTTTTATAAAAAATAACATTTTGAAAAGATTGTCGGAATCCTGGTATTCAAATTCTTATCAAGTATTTATTAATCATTTTAATTCTCTTTCTAAAGTTTTTTTTTTCTTCTTTTTGTTTTCTGATTTTATTTACAAACTAAAAATTTTTAAAACAGGTTTTTTGAAAAAGAATTTGCAAAGAGACTTAATTTATTTAAAAGGATTTTGTGAAGGGGCCTCTTTTATAAAGTTCATATTTGTAAAAGGACCCGACTTATTAAATTAATTTTTGTAAAGGGACCCATTTTATCAAAATAATTTTCGTGAAGAGGCCATTTTATTAAAATTATTTTTGTGAAGCCCGTTTTATAAAATATTTTTTTTTGAGAAAGGGCCCTAAATAACCCCCAAATTTAGACATGGAACCATTGTTAAAGGGTGTCAAGGAAAGAAGAAAACTAATTATCTTTGCTTAGTATTTAAAATTTTAACAGCCCCCTTTTTCTGACCTAAACTTTTCGTTTATTAAGGAAATCACTTTTGAAATTTGACAGCATCCTCAGATAGTCAATGGCAAATGATAGATGAATGGCAAACGATCTACACAGTCATTGACTGTGTAGATCGTTTGCCAAAATTTGATGATAAATATGAGTCAACCCATTGTAGAGCTTACGGTTACAGTTGTAAAACTCATATCCAATGCAATAGATGTACAGTACATTTATGATTAACTCCTTAACGCGAAGTGTTGCTGGGTCGGCAACACCTAAAATTCCCCCTGTTTAGCGATTCAAAAACTCCTTGAATATTTAAAAAACTACTCTAATGGCTACTTTAAATTTTTCTTATGAGTTCTTGATGGCAACACCACTGAGATTAAACTCTACTGTTTTTAAATAATAGGTAAAATGTTTTACTGTAATTCGCGCTTCACAGCAATGCTCTTCTCACTGTGCATATCAGTGCTTTACTTATGGGAGGTTACCACTTCGGCAACAGCTATATAATTAAAATGGTTAGTGCAATCGTTACAAAGCAATACCTGTGTACTCCTCTAGGCCTAAATAGATTGCCTAATTTTTTTTCTTTAAATTCCAACTTTAAAGAGTAGTGCGCCGGAAAGGGTTAAAAAAGGATAATTTATTTTTTAATTTCCACGTGAAATAATATAAAGCTCATCCATTTTAGTATATAAAATAAAAAATATATCTAACAGTCATAATAATAAATATATCTTTAAAAAAAACAGTGTATTATTGCTGTGTTCCTCCTAATATCTAATAAAATTACCAAATTATTAACTTTTTTTTAACATTATTTAGTGTTATTGCTTCTTTATCTATTTTTGTTACATATAGAAATGGATATTTAGAACAAAAATCTTAAGAGAAGTTCAAGCGCTGAATAACAGATATTTAGAATAAAAAACGTAAGAGAAGTTGAAGCGCTGAATAACAGATATTTGCAACCTAATAAAACGGTTTTCCATTCCAGTGAACATTTTTCTATTTTTAAAAATATTTACTTTTAATTTAATTTTTCCTTTTAAAATGTTTATTAGCAACCTATTGTGACATTTTAAGATGATCTTTTTTTTCTTAATCAGAGCATTAAATGTCCAGTTTGAAACGGATAAAACACTGTTTTTGAAGTAAATGCACAATATTCCTCAAAAACTAATGCACCGCTCTTACTAAAATTTTGCACACAAAATAGGATTGACTAGTGATTAAACAAATATATATATATTTTTATTATTACATATAATTTTACACCGCCATACATGGTATAAATTGCACCAAAAACTGCGCCGTTTTGTATATAACTAATCCAAAAACTGAAATTACAATTTATATTTAAATCCTTCACTCAATCTCGAGCCCATACTTATCTAATAACAGAAAAAATAATTTTTAATTTCAGAGAGAGCTACCGTGAGTTATCCTGAAAATAAGTTACCTGGATATAAGGACATATTTTTTATGTGCCTCCCGAAACGAGATTCCACCAGATAAATTTTACAAAGTTTTGAATGGAAATTTTATAAAATATTGTCTCTTCATAAAATTGCTTCTTTATATCATTAAAATTGTGAAATTACCGACTTCTATATTATATATATATATATATATATATATATATATATATATATATATATATATATATATATATATATATATATCGTTTCTGCTTACAATTTATTAACTGAAAGAGAAAGTTTTCTTAGCTTAAGAAAATTAATAAAATTATTCATCTCAAAAGATTTGTTTAAATTTAAGGAGATAATTTTACAGACTTTTTATATTTCCAAGCTTCATCTAAGACATTTAATATTTCCAGACCAACCAATCACATTTTTTAAAATTATAATTCTTTTATTAGAATATACTTAAATTTAGATTTTTGATAAACTTTTGCTTAAATCCACATGCACGTTATGAATTTAAAAGTGGAAAAAAATTGAGAAACTCGTAGCATAAACCTAATTTTTTAAAGACGCACTAATATAAAGTTTTGTTTTCTTCGCTTTATGCTATTTATATTATTAAGAGCTTAATTTTGGATTCAAACTTAAATTAAATAAAGTTTAATATTGTTATTTTTGGTATCATGAGCGTAAGTCAGATTTCATTTTTTTAAATATAATGTAATGTGTATTTTTTTAAATATTTCATCTTTGGCAACTACTAGAATTAAAAAAATATATTATTTATGACAATCCGTATTTTAAATCTATGATGTGGCAAAAACAATACTGTTTTTATTTTTTTAGAATAAATATATTATTTGAAAACTATTTTTCCAGATGCTATACCTATTTTAAAGTTCAACATTTCTAAGTAATAGAATCTTTAATTAGAATCAATCCTATGAGTTTTATTCTCTCTTTTAAATGCTAGAAATCAAAATTGTACACTATATTTGCTTATTTAAATCATTAGATTCTAAGTTTTCGGCTATTGTTGTACACTCAAATTCAAAATTTCATTTGTCTTACTTTATGAATAATTTATTATCATCATATAAAAATACATAAAGCAGATAAAATTAATTACATAATTATTATTTTTTATGCGATTATATCACACGCAAAATTTTTTCTGCTTATGATTTATTAACTGAAAAAGTAAAAAGTCTTACTATAAAAAACTCCTAAAACACTCATGTCAAAAGATTTGTTTAAATTAATTTAAAGAGATATTTTTGCAATCTTATTGTATTTCCAAGATTCACTTAACACATTTAGTTTTTTTTAATCCCATTTAATCAAATTATCTTAACAAAAATTTTAATTCTTTTGATGCGACATACTTAAAATTAGATTTTTTTTCAAAAACTTTTGTTTAAGTCCACATGCGCAAAAAAAATTAAGAGGCTCATAGCATGAAATATTAGTTTTTTTCTTCATGAATTGCTATAAAAGGTCTTGTTTACTTCGCTTTATGGCAGTTAGTATTATTAAGAGCTTAACTTTGGATAAGAACTTAAATTAAATAAAGTCTAATATTGAAAATTAAACTAGTTTATTTTTTGTAACACCAATATAACTCTGATTTCAACTTCAAGCATAATTATATATATATATATATAAATATATATATATATATATATATATATATATATATATAACATCCGTTGCTAATAGCAATTTTATAAATATATATAAAACAATATTTACATTATTTTAATAAATATTTTACCTCAACGCATTACGTACGCAGAAACTTTTAAATATTATCTTTTCTTGATAATTCTTATTGAAACTTGTTTAATTATTTTTAATCATTTTATAAAGTGTTTAAAATATTTTCACATAATTATTATTTGTTCTAATTTTTTCTTGATTAGGTTTTTTACACGGATATTTACAATTATACAAATAAGCAATTCACTGTAGTTATTTCCACAATAACGTGTTATTTATAACAATATATATAACAAAATTTACATTATTTTAATAAACATTTTACCCCAGCGCATTACGTACCGTGCGGTTGGCAATGATACCAAATTTGATTATTCTATTTTCATTTACAAAGAAACTTTTAAATTTTACCTTTTATTGATAATTCTTGTTGAAACTTGTTTAATTATTATTAATCATTTTATAAAGTGTTCAAAATATTTTCACGTAATTATTATTCGTTCTAATTTTCTCTAGAATATGTTTATTTACGGATATTTACAATTATATAAATAAACAATTTAGTGTAGTTATTTCTACACTATAACGTGCTATTTGCTTCAATGAACTAATATTTAGCATACTATGTTCTATCCATATAAATTTATAGATCATCTGCAAGTCTGACAAAGGATTGATATTTTATCAGACAATTGATTGTAATATATAGGGATGAGAATTTTCCGAGTTTTATCCCACAAGTGTAATCTTAGAGATAATGCTATTGTACTCAATCGAAAAATGCTGCGAATTAACAGAACAATATTTTCTCTGATATTATACTGGTTATAATATTTGATAATAATTATTCAAAGTCGAAATTGTCTTAGAGGAATAAATGTCATATAAATGTTTTTTTTTAATGAAGAGATACGTTTACAACCTATTTTTATTTCTAAACGTTGTTATAAAACAATTCAACTTTTGCAGACACTATAATTACGTTATCTTTAAAAACTTATGTACTTTTTTGTATTAAAGTCTCTTTACACAAGAATCTTTTATTAAAAAAATATCCTAATCCCAGACGCAATTTGTTAATTTAAAATGATAACTATTTTAAAGAATGCTTTGAAAAAAGTCATTTTAAAGTTTCTTTTTCAATTTAAGACAAAGAGTCTTACTAATTTTACTTTCTATTAATAAAAAATTATTTTGGCATGTGAAATTGAATTTAAAAAGTTACATAATAAAAAAATGAATTCGAGTTTCTCAGGGTAATTTTGGTATTAAGATATAATGAATGTTTTTATCAAAATGTATTTATTTATTATTATTATTATCAAATAAACATATTTTCTTACAAATGCATAAATCATACATTTAAAAATGTTTTTCATGAAAAAAGAGTATGTTACTTGAAAAAATTATAGCGCATTTGCTTTAATTATTCAAAAGATAAATTACCTTAGCGAAAAGCATGCCATGTTAGTGTTCAATTTAAATTGAAACCATACATTTACTACATAAATTTATTTTTCATCATTGTTTTAAAACAATTTAGTTTTCGCTTGCAACATAATTACGTTACTTTTCAAAACTAATGTATTTTTTAAAGGAAAATTTCTAAATACTAGAATCTTTTATACGAAACTTTGCCTCTAATGTTACATGCACAAATTTAATTAAAAATGATAAATATTTTAAAGATTGTTTTGATAAAAAGTCATTTGAAAACTGTTTTTTAACATGTAATTTAGAGGATCTCTCTTACATTGCCTTGGAATTTGTTTTCCATTAACAATAATTTACTGTGGCATATAAAATTTAATTCCTCAAATTTGCATAATGAAAACTGAATGCGAGTTAATCAAGGTATTCTTCTTATTAAGCTACAATGTCTCATTTTAATTTTTAAATAGATTTTTCCACTTTTTTAGCTTAGCATACTACTTGCATTTGACAAAAAAAAAAGATAATTATGCAGTCATTTTGCACAAAGTTTGATTTTTTAATGTTCTGCTGAAAACTGCTTACATTTGTAATATTTTTCATTTTATATTTGTTTTAAAATGTCCCTTTTTACTTTCGTCCCTTTTTCGAACAAAAGTCAAATCAAGATTTCTTATTTTTGAGATATATTTTTATAGCTTAGCCTATTGAGTTCTATTGAAAACAACATTTGACTTTTGTACTGGACTTAAAAACCTGCTTATAAGTCATTGTCAATATACAGTGACGAGATAGCACATGGAAATTTTACAACACAAGAGCAGTACACCCGAGTGATGCTCACAAAAAGTGTATGCAATAGTACCAGCGAGAATCGAACGTACAACCTTCACAAGTGAATAGCGGTGTGATGCTTTAACCACTCGGCCACGGATGTATTGTTTTCGTGTTTGTATAATTAAGTGTTAATTAATTATTTATATTGCCTTTTCATCTTTGTTTAACTGTCGTTATTAACCCTTTGTATGACTGTGATGTAGATCTGCAACATACCCAAAAGTCAATAGTGTTGACACAGTATGTTTAAAAGTGCGGTTTTATTTATTATTTCTATTTTTCAACATATAAGTTTCTCAACAAATGATGATATTGAGTTAATGTTTCATACCAAAATTTTTTTAATCATTTGAGAAGTTTCAGGACGATATAAACTTCATAAATTTTGTCGAAAAATAAAAAAACTGCGAAAGTTTGAAAGTTGATTTTTTAAAAGTAATTTTGTGTACTTTAAAATTTTGTATTAGAAAATAAACATATTTATGAGAAGTATATCAATTTATGTTTATTGTAGATGTGAAAGAAAAAACTTTTTAGTGCATAATTATTTTATATTTATGTTAAAAAAACGTGCTTAAAATAATTATTTTAGCATCTGAGTCAATGTTTTTCAAAATGGAGTTTTTGAGCCACAAAGAGTTTATTAGCTAGTTTAAAACATCTTATAATAATCATGTAAATAAATAATTAAAATGCTCTTAACTACCGAACCTAAATGAAAAAAAAATCTGTCTTAGTAATTGTACCCTATAAAACAAGTTCACTAATCGTCACCTTAGAATAATTAAATTCTATCATTATTTATGAAAAAATTGACTTATCTGTGTAGATAGGTTCTATTTGTATCTATGAAGGCCTTTTTCCATCAAAATGATCTTATATATAATTTACGAATGACCTTACAAACATAATATGACTTATTGTAATCCAGAAATATCTTCATAGATACAAATAAACCTTTCTACACTGTTAAAAATAAATCTGTGAATTCCAGGTGAAACTACCGGCAGCAATGTAGCCGAACTGTTACCGTTCCGTAAGTAGATTTACCGTTGTGGGACATACAAGAAAGGAAAACTCCGATTGAAGAAGCGGTAACTTTCTGTTACAAAGTCTGATTTTTAATGATAATAATTTAATATAATTTTTAAAATTAATAAATCGATTAATCGTCAAAGAATTCGAAATTACCGAGTGATTTTAAGCTGCTATGTTATTTCACTTGTTATTACTATTGCACAATTTAGTTCACGCCGTCCTCAGGATCGAACTCGGGACCTTTTGATAGCGGAATGAATCCCTGCTAACCGAGCCAAAGCTGCTGATGCCGGGTTGTACAGAATATGTCTTTTATGAGTTAGTGGGAAAATCTGTTGTGCTTTTTAAAGATTTCCTTTCTAATACATTCTTTATAATATTTGTAAACGGTTTATTTTATTTTATTTTAGACTGATGCATAATGCTTATTATTTTTTAAAATCAATTTTTCTTTTTAAATAGTTTAAATAAAAAAAAATCACTGTTTATTTTTATTTATTTATTTATTTAATTTTCTTTTTTGGATGAATGAAGGAATGAATGAATGGATGAATGAATGAAAAAAACTTTTTATTAACAACTTTTTTTTAGAAAAATAATGTTATAGACAATTTTTTGAAATTGTCGTACACTATTTTTTTATTTATTTATTTATTGGCTAATTAATTAAAAGATTTTTTAATAAGAAATAAGAGACAAATAAACAGAAAAAATTGTAATTTAAAAGGGACTTTTTATGTTTTCATTATTTCTTGTCGCCAGTGGGATACGAGCCCACAATCTGCACTTGCAGACAATTAACGGTATAGTGCTTTGACCACTCGGCCACAGAGCCCCTTACGCAACGGAATGTCTCCGTTTTTTGTTTTTATTTCCACCTGTTTCGTTATTTTCAGGAAATATGGTGGGATTTGCTGATTTGTAACGGACAATGCCCTTTTGTTGTGAAAAGGGACTTTTTCTGTGAAATTCAGGGAAAAAATATTCGTGAAATTCAGAATTTTTTTAACAGTGTATATCGGTAAGTAATTTTTTTCAAAAAACACGTATATAACCTTATTATTCTCAGGTGACATAATCTAAACATAATAATTAATATTTTTTATATAAATAATGTTATTTTTACCTTAAACTCTTATATATTTTCTAATGTTTAAATGATAAAATTATTTCTAAGTATGACCAAAAGGATTTTATGGATATTTTCAAATTCTCAAAGTTATTTTTTTATTTCCATCCAATTATAGAAATTTCTTATTTATTATGTACTGTGAAAACTATTCAAATTTTGCCTCCAAAGGGATTAAATATAATGAGTAATTTTGCAACCAATTTCTATTTTTAGATACGTATCATGCGTCCCACCTGTTGAATATGTGAAATAACGACGTCCTGATTAGATGTCTAATCCTCACGTAATATTACGAAATGATAACTTTCTTTCGATGAAAGAAATTTTGTTCCCTTTTTTTCACGGAAAGGTACAAAAATAATTAAAAAAATTATTTGATTGTTACCATAAATTAATTTCGAAGATAATGTTGTTTTGTGTTTTGATTTTGCTTACATACGGGGTATCAAACAACATTGTTACAAACTTTAAAAATAAAATTTTAAGATCTGTTTGAATCCAACATTAGATATTTTAAATAAACTTTATTTATTTACAATTAAATTTAATATAATTAAAGTTTGATTGCTGTTATTAAATGAAAAATCTATCTGGGAGAAATGAACGCTATTTCAATGAGGTGTAAAATTAAAAAGATGGTAGAGGTTATTAAAACAAAAAGACTTTTACATTTGCGAATCCAGTCAAAAATATCAAACAGGGATTTTGTTCAGTAAGACTAATAAAGATATTTTAAAGACATATTTTACACCTCTTTGATTAAAATGCTTTATTATCAAATAGAGAGTTTTTAATTCACAGCTATTTTATTATTGATAGAAGCATGATTTGAACAGCTTTCAAAAATATGTTGATTGTTCTTCGTTGAATTGTATGCTATGGGGTAACTTAGGGTGGAAACGAGAAGAATTATGATGGCATATTGCAGGATTGTTGTTCCACATAACTGAACGAATCGCAATCCACAGGAACTGACACAAACTATGGTAAATAACACGAAGAAAATTCTTTGCATATAAACTTTAACTTAAGTTGAAAGGAAATTTTATAAAGTACAGAAAAATAACTCCCGCAAGGGATGGGTTAGCCCCGTAACATTAATACAACTGTTAAGGCAGAAGTCTGAAGCAGAAGTCCCGACAAAAAAAGTACCTCTATGCGCCAAAAATACATTATCTAGGCCATGGCGAGTCCAGAAAAATGCTTAATAGAAAGAAGAATAAGTATCCGTTATATGAAAAGTCAATGATATTATTTAAATTCACATGATCTATCAGAAGAGGTACATTTTACCAACTTATTCTGTATTTTTAATATTATAACCTTGTCAAGGTTGATTCCGTACAGTCTACAAAAAAAAAGATGATTGTTTACATTATTTTAGAAATTTACATCTGCTATTGCATTTATCCAAGTAATTTAAGTGTTATAAATAGACCACCTAATATAATCATAAAATATAAATCAATCATTATTTTAAACTCTGCACATAATATCAGGAAATTAACAAAAAGAAAGAATATATAATTGAAAATGACTTTTAAAAGCATTTCGTTATCTCGTATCTTTTAATTATTTAATTAATCAGGTAGATAATAAATTTGTAGCACCATTATATTTAATAAAATAAAACAGAAATGATTTAGATTGAAACGTCTTTTTAAGTTCACGATAAAATGTTAAATTTCGGAAGAGGATCTAAAAAAGAATATTAAAGCATTAATATATAACTACTTTATTGATGATGATCAATTATCTCTAATCTCTAGTAGTATAGTGAGATTTTGGACAGCTTAATATAAATTTGCCCCGTATTTCAATAAATTAAATCCATAATTGTTAAATTTTAGAACCCAAATCTGTGTTAGAATTGTATTTTCTTTTGAAACATAAAGGATTAAGATATTTGTTTCCGAAATATTACAAGATTTGTACTGGATTATCAAGCTTGTAATCAGAGTATATTCTGTATTTTATGTTTATGTGTATTACACTAAGATCTGAATGTTTTCGTCCGAACGCGCATCCTTTTCTACGTTTAATGTGACATTTTTGACTTGTATTTATTAAAATTATTTATTACAAAAAGAATATAACATGAAATACATTATTTGAATTCACTAACTAAATTTTGCACCAAATTCCATTTATCCTTAAAAAAATTGCACGCTGGTATTCATCTAGTACTCCTACGTGAAACGCCAACTGCAATATGGAGATTTTCGTTTTAAAATAAAATTTAAATGTAAATATCTTAGCTTTTGAATTTTAGTAACGTAATTTCTTCTTCTACTTTAAATTTTAAAGAATTTAAATATTTTAATGTGTTTTGGGTTTTGGAAGGGAAAACTGAATGGAATTTGATAGCGACTACACTGTGATTAAATGAAATGAGAGCTTGGATTTTGAGAGCAGATGGCAATGAAAGAGAGATGAACGTTTCTCTGAACATGAACGTTTCTCTGTAACTTGATCCAAGCTTTTCATATACTTGCCTGGAAAGTAGCTCGGGATTTTCAAAATTACGTCAGAGGTTTTTCAAAAGTGTAAATATCGTTAAAAATATAGAAATTATTTATATCCGAGCATCATTAATTTTTTGCTTATTATTTATTTTGTTTATCTTTAATCATTTTAAGTTCTATATTTAAAAAGGAAAAACGGAACATTATAAGTTCACTCTTTGTATGTCTGTCCATATGTCACAGTCATTTCACTTGTGAAATATACTTCAAATTTGTAAAACACTTTCAGAATATTAACTGAAAATAATAATTAAAATTTCTAACTGATTTTTTTTTTTTTTTTTTTTTTTTTTTTTATTTTCTTGCGAATATGTTTCGAGTGTGTTTTTCAGGAAAAATATTGTGCAAAGAGTTTTGTTAAATATTACATTTTTTTTTTCAGAAATGCAGTTACTGATATTTATTGACAAAATTAATCAACTCTCTCATTACTCTCCTGCATTTGTTTAATTTGAAAGGTACCATGTTGAAAGTATTTTATATGCGTTATCTCAAAATGTTATAAATTACGTGGTGCTTACAATGTTGTTAACTTTTATGCCAAAGTGATGCAAAGCATATAACACAATTGTAAAAAATTATTTTTATCAATACTATTTAGAGCACAATTAACAACATTATTTATGAAACAGATTTCTAGTTAGCAACACTTTTGCAAGATATGAAGGACGCAACCATAGCATAAAAAACGTTTTGTAAATGAAATTTTATTAATTCATAACACATTAACGTGTTGCACATTTGGCGACAAAAAATTTTCTAAAATGAGTTTATTTGAATTTGCAGTGTAGAAAAAGTGGAGGATTTCAATTAGCTAATGTAAAAAAAAGACTAATGACTTACACCTTTGTAGATTATGAAACATTCAAAAATATATTTTTAAAACTTTGGATTGTCTAATTAAATTTAAAAGAAACTTTTGTTTGTACATTGTGAAGGGGTATAGTGTAAAAACTTTAGTAACGCTGAGTTAAAAAATACATTTCTTTTAGTTTTATTTATTGTACTTCCTGAGATATTTTCGAAACGCAATAAAACTAGTAAAACTAAAATGATGGAAAATGAGAAGTATTAGAAGTAAAATCTTGTAGGAAATCGATAGAAATTATTCAATAACAATTATAGAAATTATAGCAACAATGCAATCCGAATTCATACAGTGGTTTGAAATGTAAATGTTGGTGAATTATATGATACGTGAAATGCATCACATACTATATTGAAAGAGAATGTCTTGAAGATGATAGGAAGAGATATAATATTATTACCATAATCAAACAAGATTCTCAGTGAATTATTTATTATAAATCACTATTTCGACTACGTAATATAATACAAAACGGATATGTAAATTGTAAATATTCATATAAATATGTGAGTGAGAAGGGTTAATAGTATTTAAATAAATTTTGAATTTACTGTATAATTAGACTTTCGGTTTTTTCCTACAGAAAAAGTTATTAATTTTAAATCTGGTAGTACGTGGAATTTTTTAAAATATAATTGCACTGCTTAAAAATTTTAAATTCAGATATATTTCAGAATATTTAAAAGCGATTATATTTATTAGTGATTATATTTATTAGCGTTTTTTTTAAAATAGAGATTGTATTGTTAAACTTTATTCAGAATATTTGTTATCCTTTCGCTGCACCTTGTGCCACATCTACACATGCCTAAAAATACTATAATTGTCATTAAGTAGAATGAATTTGGCCAATAGGATCCGTATAACGTATTAAAGACAGTCAAGAAAATGTAATAATAGTTATTTTTCCAAGAAATTAGTATTTGTTCTTCGGAAAAACAAAAGAATTTTCGATCGAGCTATCAAGACAAAATTTATTTTTCTTATTTCTATCGGATATTTCACAATATTAACCTCCTGACTGCCGCTGGCTGATTTTTTCTCACACTAAGCTGCAGGTTTCACTGCAACATAAGTAATATTTAAATTAGTATAATTCCACAAATAAAACCCAGTTCTGAAAAATTAAGTTAGGATTGATGCTATCAAAGATTATACACCGATACTAATAACATATTTTGTATCAGGTTGGAAAAACATCTTTTTTTTAATATTTTTAAAAAATTAAGAGAAAACAACATTACAATATTACCCTTTGGCTGAGCAGTTAGGGGGTGTTACAAATCACGTGTGAAGCAACCCAGAGGCGCCGTGCGGTCGCCGAAGGGAAAGCCACCTGTGGCGCAATGTTTTGTTTAAAAAGGTAGAAGTTATTACGAATTCTCGATGCGAGGAAGAATATTTTACTTCCCCGTAAAAAATATGTATCTTTTTATGTAAATATTAGTGTTAGTGTCTGTTCAACTATATATGTGTGTGTCGTCAAAATAAATAGAAAAAATGCCAAGTGGAATATTATTTAAAGAAAGAAAACACGAACTTATATAACTCGAGTCTTCTAGGATTAAAAACTGTTCTCTAGAAATGAGCAGTGTCAATAGGGGGGTTAATAAAAAGAAAGTTCTAGTGTGTTATGAAGATATATTTAATTAATTTAAGCCCATTTAATTCCAAATGTAGCAATAGAATATTTATGAAAACAAATTGTGTTCATGGGCTATACACCATTAAATATAAAATTTTAACTGAAAGTTTGAAAGATATTTTTTTTTAATTATTATTCTCTTTACTAGACAGATATATAGATTTGATACTATTTTTTCATAAAAATAGAAAAAATCGAGCAGTGAAGATTTAAGAAATTAAGATATAATATGAAATACAATATGTGAATTTATTAACTACAGTAAATTCTCTTTATCTTAAAAATTTTGAAAGTCAGTATTCGATGGTATTAAAAGTACTCCTGTGTGAAACGCCAACTGTAATATGGAAAGTTCCTTTTTAAGACAATATTTAAATGTAAATATCTAAAGTTTTGAACTTCGGTAAAGTAATTTCGTCCTCTATTTTAAATTTTAAAGAATTTAAATACCTTAATGCATTTTGTGTTTTCGAATGAGAAAGTGAAGGGAATTTGATTGTGACCGCACTGCGATAAAACGAAATGCAAATAATGAGAGCTTGAATTTTGAGAGCAGATGGTAATGAAGGGGGGATGCATAAACGTTTCTGTTTAACTTGTTTCAAGCTTTAAAATGTTTGATTGGAATTTTCAAAATTGCATCATAGAATTTTCAAAAGTGTAGTATTATTAAAAATATGAAAAATATTTATAACCGAGCGTCATTGTTTTATAGTTTTTTTGCTTAGTATTTCTTTTGCCCAAAAGGAACTTTTTCAGGGTACTACACTTAAAAAAAAGAACATTATAAGTACACTCCTGTGTAGGTCTCTTCGTCAGTCACAGCCATTTTATTCTTAAAATACACCAAATTCGTGAGATATTTTTAGAAAAAACCTGAACATAACTAATAACATTTCTAACTGATTTTTGTTTGTGCTGTGAATGTGTCGGGACAGAAAAAAGCCTGTTTTGTATGTCGTCACCTGAGCATAACAAGGTTACCGTATTTACTCGTGTATAGGGCACACGCGTGTATAAGGGGCATCCCTACTTTACAAGTAAAAATGGCGATTTCTTAAACTCTCGTGTATAATGCGCACCATAAATTTGATACGCCAATGAAGAATGACCCAATGTATTTCAGTAAAAAAAAAGTCGAAACAAGCATTACACCAGACCAGAAAACAAGACGAAAAGGCATTTTCAGACTTCAGGTTGTAAGAGAATGACGGGAAATAGGAATGAGTGACGGTAAAGAAAATTGCTAAATAGCTTTTAGATAATGTCATTAGCTCTGTTGTATAAAAAACTGCAAGGAATGAAATAAATATGCAGTAATACTTCAATTACGTAACATTTTCCGAGTTTTAATATCTTCTTTGAATAATATCTTGTTTCATATGTATATCGTTCGACTGCATCCAACAGTAAAAAATTATTCCGTGTACAAGGCGCATCTAGGAGTTTTGCCCTAATTTTTTGGAAAAAAAGTGCGCCATATACATGAGTAAAGACGGTATATATATATTTTTTTTTTTTTGAAAAAAAATGACTTATCGTTATTGAAATGTTTTATTTGTATCTATGAAGGCATTTCTGAATTAAAATAATTTCATAAAGTAATCGTAATACCACATATAAATATACATAACATCATTTCGACACAAAAATGACTTCATAGATACAAATAGACCCTTTCTTTATCGTCAAGTCAATATAAAAAAAAAAAACACAGGTAGAACCTTATTATTCTCTGGCGATGTGTTATTTTATCGTGTTCTAAATTGTGTGGTGTTTACAAAGTGTTGTAATTGTGGTAATGGTGTTTACAAAGTGTTACAATTTACAATGTGAAAATTGCACTTCAGTTTGGCGACAAAGTGATGCGCAGTACAACACTATTGTAAGAAAGTATTTTTATCAATACTATTTAGAGACAAAATTAACAACAATATTTATAGAACACATTTCTATAGCATATCTTTAGCATCACTTTTGCAGCATACTCCAAAACACAATAACAGCATAAAAAACGTTTTGTATATGGAGTTTTTTTAACCATTAACTACCAAAGGTACTTACCGGGTGTCCCGAAAATGACTGATGGATTTTAAAATTCAATAACTTGCAAACGGTGACAGCTATTTAAAAAATTTTTGCAGGAGGGTTATGTATAATGTCAGTTTATTTTAGTTCGCATCTCAAATAATAGGTGGCGCTGACGGCGATTGAAGGCCAAGTGATCAGTGCTGAGTGAAGCGTCGACCTGGTCTTCAATCGCCGTCAGCGCCACCTTTTGTTTGAGATTCGAAATAAAATAAAAAATTACGGTAAAAAACTCCTCACATTATACATAACCCTCCTGCAAAAATTATTTAAATAGCTGTCACCGTTTGCAAGTTATTGAATTTTAAAATCCATCAGTCATTTTTCTGTCACCCGGTATAGGTACCATTAAAATTTATTATAAAATTCTTTTAATACATCAGTCAGTTGTAATACTGTTTAGAATGAGTTGCAGATGCATTACTTTATTTTGTTCTATAAGCGTTATTGGTTACACAAAACAAAAATATTTTTAAAACGACGATATCTTTTGCCTTGTATTATTTCAGCATTCTGGGCGCTGAGGGAGGGGGATAGGGATTTTTCAATTCGGAAATATTTCTATATTTATATTATTAGAGCATCATATTTGTACATTTTTTAATTCTACAAAATACTAAGAAAACAATTTTAAATAAACGATTTTGGCGAGGTTATAAATATTGCACAAAATCCCTGTAAATTCAGATTTAATTAATCCAGCTAAATCCATCATTCTTTCTAAAATTCTTCAAAAAATTGTTAAATTTTTATGTAAATCTTTTAATTTAGTTTTAAAAACTTACGTAAATTCTTTAGAATATGAAATTTTTATGAATTCATAATTCGGTTGATAAAAGGTTAATACACAGCATATTAATATGTTGTAAATTTGGCGACAAAAAGTGTTTTTAAATGAGTTTATTTGAATTTACAGTGAATAGAGTGTGGAGAGTATTAATTAGCGGAAGTAATAAAGGCTATTGATCCACAACTTTATAGATTAGTAATCATCGACAAAAATATTTAGAAAACTTTTGATTGGCTAATTAAGGTGAAATGAAACTTTTGTTTGTACATCATGAGGGGGTATCGTGTGAAAAAATTTATGACGTTGAACTTAGAAATATTTTTTGTTTAAGTTTAAATACTGTATTTCCTCTGTTATTGTTGAATCGCAATGAAAATAAAAATATGCTCCCTTCCACTCTTTACTTCCAAATCTAGTGAAACTAACATTATGAAAAAATTAGAATTATAAGAAGGAAAATTATGAAGGAAAACATGGCAATTATGCAATAGCAATTATTATATCAATAATAAAAATTATTACAATCAGAAATTATATAGTGGCTTGAAATATAAATGTTGGCGAATTATTCGGGGCATAAAATGAATCGCATACTATACTGAAAGAGAATGTCTTGAAGATGACAGTATGAGATACAATATTATTACCATAATTAAACAGGATGTTTGGCGTATTATTTATCATAAATTACTATTTCTGCAATGTAACAAAATACGTAAGGGATGTGTAAATAAAAAATGTTCATATAAATATGTGACTGAGAATGTTTTATATAATGTAGATTGATATTTAATTTACTCTATCAATAAACATTCGGTTTTTACCTACAGATAAAGTAGTTAATTTAAAGTCTATTAATGCATGGAATTTTTCTAAACATAATTGCACTGGTTACAAATTTTATATTGAGATATTCTTCAGATTTTTTTTTTGAAATCATATTTATTAGAAATTATATTATTAGACTTTAGGTGTGTTCGTAATTATGTATATATATAGCACTTATAGTCGTCATTCAGTCCGTCCGTCCGTCCATCTGTCGACATATAACAGAACGCAAACTTTCTAACCGAATCGGATGAAATTTGAAATATATAACTGTTGCATAATTCTGTTGAGTCATTTAAAATTTTATGAAAATCATATGTATAGTTCAATTAGTTCAATCGTGGTAGTCTAGTGGTCATAGCACCGCACTCCGGACCGAAAAATTCCGGTTCGATACTCGACATCATCAAAGACCCACCGAGTGTATGCAGTGTATGCGCTAGTTAAATAAAGGAGTTCTGAAAGTCCTGCGTTTAGTCTTTACAGTTATCGTGGGTATTGAACTTTGGATAAATCTTTCCATCCCTTCAAAGGCGTATCGAAATTCAGGAGGTGGCGAAATTTGGTTCTGCCATCCATTGGGGCTTTGTCGCACATCCTTGTCTGCAGAATTCTGATTTCCAACCCATTGGGTGCTGTCCAAGCACCCATTTTGCCCTTTGGACACACGTCAACAACAATTAACCGGCAGACAGAATTATTTCGTTACATTAGAGCCAATGGGAAAAAATAGGTTCAAGTGCATTTTAATGACGTTACATTATTTCAAATATAGTAAAAATTCATATGTTCTATAAACTATATGCTAAAATATGTATTATGTACAACTTGTGGTGCAAAGGATATCTGTTATTACTTTTCGGTGTCACGCAAAAGTATTCGTTTGCATAATGGTATAGAGGGGAGAAGGAACTTTGGGATGTGTTTTAATTATAATAAACGATTTCACAATTTATGGAATTGTTACATATTTCTGAGCTTAATATCAGTTACAGTCTGTATAATGAAAAACAGATAGTATATACAGGGACATACAGAAGATTTCGGCTATTATACTGCATCCGAAGTACTGTATACTATCACACCAATATCTGAATATTTTTAAAACTTCATTATATTTTGACATGAAATTTTCCACTTGTATTTATTAAGAGTATTTATCTAGAAATAAGAATATAATAGGCAATACAATAATTAAATTCATGAACTAAATTTTAAAGTCAATTCCATTTATCTTAAAAATATATTCAAGCTGGTATTAGATAGTATTAAAAGTACTGCGTGAAGCGCCAAATGTAATATGGAAATTTACTTTTTAAAACAAAATTTATATGTAAATGTCTTAACTTTTGAACTTTAGTAAAGTAATTTCTTCCTCTATTTTAAATTTTAGAGAATTTAAATATCTTAATGTGTTTTGGGTTTTAGACTGAGAAACTGGATGGAATTTGATTGTGACCGCAGTGTAGTAAAATAAAATGTAAGTAATAAGAGCTTGAATTTTGAGAACAGATGGTAATGAAAATCAGATGCATAAACGTTTCTCTTTAACGTGTTCCAAGCTTTAAAAATATTTGTTAGGAAAGACGTTCGGGATTTTAAATTTCCTTAGGGATATATCAAAAGTTAAAAATATGGCAAAAGTCTTGTGTAAAGCATTATTGAAAATATGGAAATTATTCATAACCAAGCGTCATTATTTTATAGTTTTTTTTGTTTATTATTTATTGTTTTTATAATGAATCATTTTAAAATTCTATATTTAAAAAAGGAAAAATAGAACATTATAAATTCACTCCTGTGTATGTCTGTCGGTCCGTCACAGATATTTTAATCGCAAAATGTGGATATTAGCTGAAGTAATATAGGCTATTAACCCACATTTTTATTAACCGTCCAAAAATATATTTAGGAAGCTTTTGATTAGCTAAATAAATTGAAAATAAAGTTTTATATGCACATCGTGTGAAAACTTTATAACGCTGAGCTCAAAAATAACTTTCATTAAATTGTATGTATTGTATTTCCTGAGATATTGTCAAATGTGATGAAAAAATATATCTATTGTCTAATTCCGAATCCAATAGAAATATTATTATGAAAACATTGAACGTACTAGAAGTAAAATCTTGCAGAATTTTTTTTCAAATTACCCTAGGTCGCATATTTTCGATATATCGTTACATCATAGAACATTGCATTTTTTGGTACATACAAATTTCTATTTGAAGGCTTTGAGGAAACAAATAGATAAGCGACGGAGGTATTTATCGCTACAGAAGTATAAAAAAATTGTTAAATGTGATATTATTCACAATTTGCAGTTACAATTACCTTTTTACCTTAATTAATAAAAAAATTGTAAGTCATATACATTGGTAATGAAAACTGTAAAACAAAAAATCAGATTTTAAGTGTTGTCGGCAGACTTAAAATGACTACTATGTAACTTCAAACATATTTTTGCAATAATTTACATCTATCTCAAGAATTAATGCACTTTAACCTTTTAAACGCCGCACTATGGTCGAAACATAACACAAACTATTTATTGGTAAAAATCCTATTAAAACTCAAATATAAGCACTATGAGTAATTTTTTTTCTCAAAAAAAATTTTTGTGCATGATTTCTAACATGTTCCAGAAGTGGAACATTGGCGGGAAACACTTAGTTTTTTCACATGTTTTTTATAAAATATAATAAATTACATTTCAATTAAAATCTTTATTTCTGTGCACAACCTTTTCATAATAATCAGTAATTTTATAAGCATACTTCAGTAATAACACATGTTAAGCATGTAAATAGCCGGGCTTCGCCCATCCAGCCTTCGTTTGACTTAGAATTACAGCAAGAATTCAAGCAAAAATATTCAAAAATCCTTTCGAAGCCTTTACAAAAATGCTTTTCTATTTACTTTGTAAATAAAATTACATAGATAATGGGCAGTAATTATTGTACAGTTTACAATTATTTATCAATGATACAGAAAAAAAGAAATATATACAGAAACTGAGAAAGAAAATAAAAATTATGTCTGTACTAAAATCGATATCAAAATAATGAAATAAATACAAATTTAAAAAATACAAAACAGAAAAAACTTACCAAAAATTCTTAATGTATATATATATATATATCGTACTTTACTTTTGAGTCCTACATTTAATCTATTGTCCATGGTAATGAGGAAAGCATTTCTCATGCAGTCTTTTTTCACACTCAAAACACTTTTTTTTGGTGTTCTTCTGGCATACCGCGCATCGTCCTTGTGTGGATGGCACAAGATAATGCGCATCTGATTGTCTCAAAGATACAGAGCAATGTGCACGAGGTCCAGGAGCAGAATGGATTTTTGATTTCATCCGAAGTAAGTGCAAAGTGACTTCTCTCCGGAAATTGAGGTGTGACAGTTCTGCTGTTGTACCTTTGTGTAAATGTAAATGTAAAATCCATCGAGCTGCAACTGCCATGTTTAGAGCATGGCTAAATAGATTCCAGTACCATTTTTTACTTCTAAACATAGGTCTATATGATACAAGAAGTCTGTCTAGCAAATCGACACCTCCCATTCCCTCATTATACATTTTAATCGGATGTGGCTGAGGAACATCAACTTTCTTCTTTTGTGCACGACAAAATCGCTTAGTTTTAGAAGTAGGCTCGTGTGTGGAATAATTGGATGCAATAGTTACTACAGCACTGTCTTTCCAGCGGCAGACATAAACTTGACCATCACTTCGGTACTCGAAATTTCCCCTTTGCCACTTTGAGGCTTCTTTTGGTTATTTGAAAGGACATCTACCCGTTCGAAATTCTCGAATTGTGCCTGTTGCTTTGAAACCTTTTTTCAGTCAGCTCAGTAAACAGTTTATATGACGAGAAAAAGTTATCAAAAAATATTTCATGTTTCTCAGGATTTTTAACTGAAGATAAAAGTTCCCACACCACTCTAGATCCAAGAGGTGAATTTTCTGAATCTGTGCTTTTTTAAACTATATATTTTCATAGCATACGGATAGCCACTGCTGGAACACAACATCCATATTTTAAATCCAAACCGTATTTGTTTGCCCCGTATAAACATTTTGGCTGAATGATGACCGTAATAAGGTACCATTGATTCATCTATACTTAGCTTTGAATGAAATATACCAAACTGCTGAAGATTTTTTTTCCAATTCTGCATAAAAGGGAGATATTTTTCCCAATTTTTCTCCTAATTTCAAGGTAGTATTATCAACGATATGAAAATTTTTTTTAAGCTTTCTAAATTTATTTCTGGGCATTACTGTGGAGACAATTGAAACCGATAAATCTTCTTGAGTGCTCCAGTATAAATCTTCTCCGGGTATTTGGTGATATCCGCTAAATAACAATAGGCCAAAAAATTGACCTATATCATTTTCATCTACTTTTAAAATATCTCCTTTTTGAGACGCATAAAGTGTTGTCATATTTGCTAAATGCTGTAAATATTCTACTGAAATGAACTTGTGAAATATTTCAACAGGAGATAATGTAACCAACTCAGTAAAACTTTCAGAAATATTCTCTACATTATCAGTTTTTAGAATATTTTTAAAATGTGCATTTTTTTCCCCAGCGGTGTTGGATTTTTTTTCTTCTTTTGACGTTAGTTTTCGCTTCAAATTCGGTCTTTCTTTTGACGTTGAAGGTACTTCTGTATCAAATGGAACTTTATTAGAAATATCAGTGTTTTCTCTTTTTGTGGCAATTTCAATATCGCCACAAACATCTGCTGGTAAAACAGGTTCAAAAATGTCCTCATTTATATTTTCTTCGTCCGTTAACTCTCCAATTTCGTCTGGTGGTAATTGACAAATGTCAATACATTCCTCTTCAGAGTCATCTGATAATTCATAAAAATATTCTAACGCCTCTTCTACAGGATACGGTCTTCTACGGAATGGCTTTGAATGAGACATCTCGTATCTCTGACGTATCCTAACTAACTGAAGAAAATCCCCGAGTGAGGTAAAATATAAAATAATTCCTTATCATGCTATTTTCCAATTCCATTCTAACTTTCTTGAGTCATAAACAACAACTAACTATCAACAAACACACGTGTTTGAACCGTCAGTAATCCTCTTCAGATGAGAGACCGAGTGTGGGGGAGGGAGAAGGGGGATGAAAGGGTCAGGGTGTGGCGAGCGGGGGGAAAAGAAAGTTTATCACAGTAATAAACATCTTTTGTTGACACTTAGTAAACTGCCTCGTATTCGGAAACTTTTTATCAGTACTTGCATGCGCTGCAATCAGAGAAAATTATTGTGTTGAAAAACTAACCTTTACACGCCAATGTTCCATTTATGGAACATGCAATTTTTTTATCTAAAAAAAGCAATAAAAATCAATCTTTTTTTTAATAACTTGTGTTCTACGTATAAAATGATCATTTTTACGTACTCTCACTTAGTTATAAACATAATTGTTAAAATTTGAATTTTTTGCAAATTTATGAATTTTACCCAACGAAAAGTCTGAAAAAAGGCTTAAATTACGATTTTTTTCCTGAGACATGATTTATTTTATCTATAAAATATCGATGCCAAAAAATCAATCCATACTTTCTTTTTAAATACTAATTTTTACAGAGTAATACGATTAAAAATGTATTTTTTGTAAAATTTTGAATTTGATGTTCCATTTATGGAACATTGGCGTGTAAAAGGTTAATTAAACTTATATTTTCATAGATACTGACATAAATTAATGATCATTAGTTTTGGACGTGAAACGCTAAACATGCTGCGCCTGTGATGCTGCATTTTTAAAAAAAATATACCATTTAACGATAGTGATATCTAAAGAAACAATGTACAGAATGTCATAAAACATCAAAATGTGATATCCCTTGACATAGTGCAGATTTTCGAGGGAATGATATAATAGTACTATGCTGTATTTTTAAGGAAATCTTGTTACCAAACAAAAAGTATAATGTATTTAATTATATTTTACACTTTTTTTTACATTCACATAATGAGATCATGAATATGTGTACTGCCCTAAAGGTGTTTTTATCATTATATTTTGGTACTGTATTTTAGTTGTTAACATTTAACTAGGGTGCAAGTTGAAGATTTAGACGAGTGTGATGTCAAAAAAAAGATCTCGTCATGTACTTTATAAAGTGCAATGGAACTACCCGTCCGAATGCAACAGTTTTCGAGATATCAGCACTTGAAGTGTGGATGAGGAAATAAATGGATAGAGAAGCAAGTTTTTTGCTAGTCAGGCCAGCCTAAAAAAACATTATATTTTACTCACTATATATAAATATAGTATACCCGATATGTCACGCCACACATTTGCCGAAACATTTGTATAATCCGAAGTATTGGGAATAACGAACTCTCCAAATTCAGCCGTGCGCGTAGACTTTGTAAACTCTGTTTAAAAGATAAAAAATAACCCGTAATATGTGGATGTAAAGGTTTTGTTCGTAGCTCGGAAAAGTCATTGGCAGAAGGATTAAGAACAATACAAAGAAATTTTTAACTTGCGAGCAATTTTTATACCTGCCTGTCAATTTATTAATTCATGCACACTACAAATGTTGATATCTCGAAAATGGTTGGACTCGGACGAGTAGTTCCAGTGTACTTATTAACGTACATGACGAAATCTTGCTTTTCATGTCCAAATCCACAACTTATACCTGGGAATGTTCCCTAGTAAGAATGTGGATGCCAAAATTCAAAAATTTATTTGAAAAAGGACATGTTTATACCTCCTTTTTTAATGCACAATATTCAGTGAGGCTATATCTTTAGAAGCCTTAAGATAGGTATTGATTTTTATTTAATTTTGACACTGTGGTAGCCAAACTTGAAGCATTAACATGCATGAAATAGAAGAAAGTTTTGGGATAAGCACATCTGACTAAAACAATATACTGAATAAAATATTTTTGACACTGTGGTAGCCAAACTTGAAGCATTAACATGCATGAAATAGAAGAAAGTTTTGGGATAAGCACATCTGACTAAAACAATCTACCGAATAAAATAGTTCTGGATAAACTGTTAACTGTGTAATTTTTCAAATCAAAGGTTATATCAGATACCACATAAGGTAAACTGGAATAACTGGCCATACGCTATTTTATAAAATCAGCATGTGCCAACTCAATCAAAACTCTTTCTTTGATGTGACAAGTTCCCGAAAATTCCCCTTTTTTATAATAAATAACATCAATTTGGCTGAAATTCATTGATTTTTAATTAAAATAAGTTAAGTACTTTTATTAAAAAAACACTTTTTTTTAGTAGGTATATAAATACATTAATATTATTATGTATCGATATTTATTTACTTCAAGTTTAAAATGTAAGGATGGTAATAATTGTTTTCAGAATGAGGTAACTGTGACATGTATCACATGTAACTGGGTCATGTGGAATGCTGTTACCCCAACACTTATAAATATATAAATATATATTTTTTTTAATAAGAGAAATTGATTTCGCTTTTTTTTATGTTGTATGATAGGAAATTATGCAATATATTACTAAATTACATATTAAAGAATTTAAAAAGCATGTCTGTGGATATCAAATCATTTTTAAAGCGACATAATTAAAACTCGAGATTTTACGATACAGTAAAGAGAATTTCTTAAGACAAAGTTACAATAATTATTAAAAATTTTTGAAATCATTAAAAAATTCTTTAAAAGCATAGTTATACTTTCTTAAGAATTATTGGACTTATCGCACTTTCCTTTGAAATAAATAAAAATGAAACTTTGATACTTAAGTATTTACGTACATTTAAATTTTAGATCGAGAAAACATTGGAAAAATAATCACTGGATGTAGAAAATAAACTTACAGGTATTCACGTGTGAAACATTTTTCAAGCCATTACCGAATGTCAAAGAGGCAAATAAGCAGTTCTCCTGTACATATACATTTACATTAAAGAAAATCATGTAAACATATTTTTTCCTTCTTTTTTCTACATCAAAACATTTTTAAATGAGCAGTGACAACGTTTTATATCACTTTTTTCTAAACTTGAAAATATTATAAAATTAACTCTTAAATGCATAGGATAGAAAGCGTTCCAAAAAATGCGCAATTCAAAGAATCAGAATTCATACCAGAAAAATCTAAATAGTAAATTTTTCTTTATTTAATTACGAATGGTCTGTCATTAAGTAAAAATTGCTTTTTTAAATTTCTGGTGAGAATACGGAATACGTGAATAAACCCCTCGAAAAATCGGGAATACTTATGGTATCGAAAATGATACAATATGCATTTAAGGGTTAAAGTTCATTTTCTAACCTCTCAACACCCCACTAAAAAAAATCTGTAGAAAATCTATAGCTTTTTGGCCCAAAATCTGTGGGAAATCCGTAGGTATTTGACACATTATACAGATATTTTTAAGAATATCTTTAAAAAATCTGCAGATATTTTAAAGATAAAGCTAAATCTGCTAACTTTCTTCAAATTTCTGTAGAATTTCTGAAGAAATTGGCGATTTCTTCAGATAATCTTAAGATTATTTTTAGTGGGGCAGCTTTATATTGAATAGAGTTTCTGAAATGGGTTTAAATATATGTATCATTAAAGTTTAGCATAGGATATTGCTATTGAAATTACTCATTAAGATTGAATGGTTTGCCTCAAAATTCAACAAAAATTTATTTAATATAGTATACACATTTATGGTAACTTTCAAATGCTAGTTGTGAAACCATAATAAATTTTAAAGTTCGGAAGAAATTTACATAACATGTTAAATCTCTATATGAAAAGAAGATTCTAATCTTTCTGTCTATTTATAAGCTTAACTTCCAGGATTGTAATCTTTATAAACATGTAAATTAATGATGTTGTAAAAAGAGATTGAAGATGTTTTGCCAAGGATAACTCTGGCATTTTCCCTTACTATCATATTAAGACAATTAATTTATATAAATGACAACGACATTGATACGTTCTATGAAAAAAGTTTATATATTAATAATCGTAATGGTTCGCTTCTTTTGAAATTATAATTTCTTTTATTGTAACATTAATACTTTTTGTATATAAAAAAATAATTTCTTTTATTGTAATATTTATACTTTGTGTACATAAAAAATAAATATTTTGCTAAAAAAAAGTATTTTAAGAATTTATCGTAGTTTCACACAATGTATGTGGACATATTTTTCAAGTATTAAATACTCTATACAAGTATTATCACTAATAATTTTTCAGACACGCTTCAGGCATCACTTATTTTTTTGTAAATTACTTTTAAAAAATACATTAACAATTTTTTTTAATTATTAAATAAATATAATATCTCACGTTATATCACTATACTCACGTTTAAGTCATGCTTAGTTATAAATTTATTAATAATACCTAACTAATTCTGTAATGGTTGGAATTTAAACATTCAAAATGTAGGTTTCTTTAATAAAAAATAATTCTGCATAAGCATTTTCAACCTAGGAGTTTGTTTACTCTGAAATACATAGTTCTGCTTCGTAATTTTATCTGTATGCTTCTTTTGTATGTCGTTTAAAATTTAAAGATAATTTAATTATTTTATATTTAAGAGAAAGCCATATATGAAGACACCTGAGGTAACATAAAAAATAGGTTTCGAAAAATATTCCATTGCATTTACGAACAGAATATGTAATTGCAGTTATTTTAGAAGATTGCATTGTAAAAATGATACTAAAAATGTCTTTTTCTAGAAATATAATTTTAAATATCTGGTTTGTTTTCCTCTAACTAGGAACTGCAAGAAGTGTAAGTCACCGATTTTGAGAAAAGTGGTGTCGTTTGAAAGATCTCATCGTGAACAGTAAAAAAATTAATGGAACTACCCGTTGGAAATGAGTAGTTTTTGAGATATCCGACAATTTATGTGACATAGCAAATGCACACTTAACGGGGGACCGCAAATAATTTTAGTCTAGATTTAAACGAAAGTAGTATCGTTGAAAAGATATCATCGTGAGAATTAAAAAACTCAATCAAACTACCCGTTGGAAATGAGAAGTTTCCGAGATATCCGACAATTTGTGCTACGTAGCTAATGCACACTTACGGAAAAACTGCATTAAGTGATGTAAATTGACGGATATCTCGAAAACAGCTCATTTCCGATATGTAGTTTCCATTGAGTTTTTACTTCTCACAAAAATATCTTCCCAACGACACCATTTTCGTCAAAATCGAGTCATCAGATTTTTACGGTACCCCATTAAGTGTGCACTAACCCAGTATGCACTAGCTACGTAACATAAATTATCGGATAGCTCGAAAACGGCTCATTTCCGACGGGTAGTTCTATTAAGTTTTTTACTCCTCACGATGAGATCTTTTCAACAATACCACCTTCGTCAAAATCTAAACTGATTTTTTTAGATTCCCCAGTAAGTACGCACTAGTTACGTGACATAAATTGTCGGATATCTTGAAAACGGCTCATTTCCGCCGGGAAGTACACTTGAGTTTTTTACTGCTCACGATAACATCTTTCTAACGATACCACTTTCGTCAAAATTGATGACTTACACTTCTTGCAGTTCGCTAGTAAGATAATTTGGAAAAGGAATTTAAATTGTATGAATTTAGCAATAGAAATTTCATATGAGATTTTTTTTTTATTATTCTTTGTATTGACTACCCTTGCTGGATTTAAGTATTGAAGAATAAATTAAGTTGTGTGTTTTTTTTTTCTTATTTGCCTCTTTTTTTAGATAACTGGAAAATAAAAGTATTTTCTGTTTGTAGACGAAATAATGAACCTTTAATTTCTTGTGCCATTTGATTTATTAAATGGAATTCGGTATTTTGTTCACTTTGTGTAAATCGCCAATGTCATCCTGAATTTTTCCCTGGGGGTTAGATGTTGTTTGCACATGCCCACACTACTAAAAATAATCTTAAGACTATCTGAAAAAACACCTCCAATTCCTTTAGACATTTTATTAGAAATCTAAAGAAATTTTGTAGGTAATCTTTATCTTAAAAATATCTGCAGAAATTTTTAAGATTTGTTTTATAAATATCTTCAGAATGGGCCAAATACCGACAGATTCCCCAGAAATTTTTGGAGCAAAGACTAGAGATTTTCTACAGATTTTTTTAGTACGCAGTTAAATTTTTTTTTTCGTGTAAATGTCTCCTTAAAGGTCAAATATATATTTTTTCATAATTTAGTATAATATTTTTACTATACATTGATATGTTTCTGAAAATATCTACTACGTATATATATACTGTTGACTAATAAATTATTGTATGTATATTTATCACTTTCTTAGATAGTCATAATGCCTTAAAATATATATTTTGAGCAATTATCCTGTCTTGGTCATGATATACTTCATAAATATTTCATAATTTGAAATACTTCATAAATATTAAAAGAGAATGAATGTATTGCGTTTCAGAGTAGCAGATTGCTCAGAAATGCCTTAATTAAACAAGCTGTTTAGTTTAACCTTTAGGATTAATACCTACTGTAATGATTTAATGTAGTGCGAGTTTCTCATTATCAGTGCGTAATGAGATATACGAATATAGATATGTGTGTGAAAATGTATTGTAGATTATTCTTAATTGTCATTATATTTGAACAAAAAATAACATTCTTATATCCTATGAGTATTAAAATCCATTATTTACAAAGATAAAAAGGTATTTCATTAAACTATGCATTATATAACATTTTAAAATCGATTACGCAGTTTAAAAATTTGAAATGTATTTGAAACAAGATTTTTTTTTTTTTGGGGGGGGGGAGGGAGAGATGTAAAAAGTATAAATATAATAGAAGCATTCACATAACTTACCTATGCACAATCTTCATTACATTATAATAACACGCGGTTCAAGGGTTACAGAATGACGGTGTAAATCACATGTTATATATATATATATATATATATATATATATATATACAGGGTGTTTCACAAAGGACCCCTAACTTTAAAAATGTATAACTCGGAAACGGTGATAGATAGAAACATGAAACCAGTGGTATGTTTATTAAAAAAAATCAGAAAATTTAGTTAAAAATAGCGCTCATAGCGCTGTGAGCGTTAAGACCTTCTAAAGAGAGTTAAGAGGCACTGAACGACCAGCCGTCGAAGTCCCACTCCATATGCCTCAGTCTTCTTGAGCCTCGGCGATGTCGAGGAAGGCCATCGTCCCAGAACAGGCCTTTTATCTCTGCGTCTTCTTTATTTTAAAGAAGATAGGTTTTAAGGATAAGTGAGCCTCCTAGGCCGAGTGGTCAAAGCACCATGCCGCTAATTGCCTTCGAGTTGGAGATTGGGAGTTCGAATCCCACTGGCTCCATTGCACGGACACTTTGCGTGGAGCTCCCGGTTGTCTATCTCTGGAGCTGTAAAATTTCCTTGTGCTATCTCATCGCTGTAATATTGAAATCTTTATCTTTAAAATAAAGAAGACGCAGAGATATAGAGCCTGTTCTGGGACGATGATCGCGTCGCAGAGGCTTGAAGGAAACCATGATTTCGACGGCTGGTCTTTCAATGCTTCTTAACTTTCTTTAGAAGATCTTAACGCTCTCAGCGCCATCTACGAGCGCTATTTTTAACTAAATTTTCTTATTTTTGTATAAGATTCTTACGATTTTTTATAAACACTCAACTAGTTTCATCGTTCTATCTATCACCGTTTTCAAGTTATAGATTTTTAAAATTAGGGATCCTTTTTGAAACACCCTGTATATATATATATATATATATATATATATACATATATATATATTTGTCTTAAACATGTAGACTATTGCAAATGTAGGCGCTAAAGCAACTCTTAAAAATTGCAACTTATAAATAATTTAAAATTGCATGTAAATATTTCTAGAGTTAATAGATATATATAGAGAAAATATTTCAACATTTTGCTGTTTTTCAATCATAATTAAAAAACAACTTGGAAGCAAAATCAGAAATTGAAAACTCATTTAAAGGAGAACATAATATATATAAACCTTTTTTAATATTGCAAGTTGTAATTCATATTTCTTTCGAATATTAATTTCAAAATTCATAATTCATATTACAACATTTTAAATTGCTTAAGTTTAATGAATTCATATTTGATTTTTTAATATTATAACCCCATAAAAATTTATAATATTAGGATTCTAATTTCAGGAGATATTAATAAAAGTAAGAAAATGTAATTTAACATTAAAAGAATTAAATTTTGAATTTTATAATTGACAAATATATCATCAATATATCTTGAAATTTCATATCGATACATAATTTAAATTAAAGATAAAAAGTGCATTATAAATTTTAGTGCTGGGCTTTTTCACAATGAAAAAAAAATTGTTCTAGTTTTGATTTGTAGATTGCATCCTAAGCAACTGTTGTATATAAGATTTAAAAGTTCAAATCTTTATCTCAAATATTTTAATAATGGTAATTTTTCTGTATTATTATTAAATGTAGATTTAGTAAAGATATTTACTATTTTCCCCACTACTATACCTGCAATTAGCGATACAATGTAATATAGAATACTATGCAAAGTCAAAGAGCGAATCAAATTACTTACGTAACATTTTTATATTGCCTTATTAAAATTATCTTTAAAAAAGAAAACATTGTTGCAATAACAGAAACTATAAACATTCAAAAAGAGCAACGTAAAAAAGAGTAAAACCTCAACTCGGTAACATCACCAGGTAATATGACGATGGTTAGTCTAAAAATATTTTTTATTTTCAGTTTTTCATGCGAGACATTATACACTTGGCTAGTTTTGTTTTTTTAGACATAGCTTCTCTAATATTTTATTCATAACCACCTCTAATATCTATCCATATAATATATCCATATAATCTAACTATATATTTTTTCCAAATCACCATTTTTTATTTCTGTATGTACTATATGATTACTTAAAATTTCCTCTCTCACCAGTGAAATCATATAAAATTTTGTGGATATGTTGTTTTATTATTCTGATTTTGAACATAAATATCATGTGAAATCTTAACGCAGATTGTGGAATAAATTCAAGAAATAAGAGGGCGAGGAATGGTCTAGTTAATATAATAGTATTCATTTAGCTCTTCATACAATACTTAACATACTTGGATAGTTTTGTTTAATTAAAAAAAAATAAAAATGCTTTTTTCTTACGTTATTAATTTAGGATTATGTTCATATTTAATTGTGTGAACTAACTATACAACTATCTATCATTTATTTCCTTGAGTAGTTCAAGGACTTTACTTGTGTTTAATTGAATATACGTCTTTGAATTTAGACAAATCAACTGAAATATTGTGGTTAAGTTATTAAACTATTCACGACTTTTTCATAAAAACCTTGTAAAAAGAAAATAGATATAATACGAGATTTTTTTTAAAGGGGGTTAATTCATGAAAGTAATTATTTTTAAACTATGAATTTAAATGTATACGTATTGCGTTATTTCCAAAGTACTGCTAAAAATATTTAAACAGGCTTTTTACAACAGCATTTATTATGGAAATTTCCTTCATTCGAAAAAAATTTAAATATAAATATCTTGACTTTTCAAGTTAATTTCTTTTCCTTTTTGAATTTTCAGAGAATTTAAATCTTCTAATGTGTTTTCGGTTTTAGTTTGGAGAACAGCTTGAAATTTAACTGTAGGAAAATAATATGGAAATTTTCCAAAATTAAATTTTTAAAGCAGATGATTTTAAAGGCGGAAATCAGAAGGTTTTCCATTTAATTCGTTCACGATTTTCAAAATATTTTTCTGGAATTATCAACAAAATTTTAATATTTAAACAAAAAAAGTCCTGTAAAGAAACGTATTGATCAGATAAAGGAAGCATGTGAAATAAATTAAAAACTGAATGAAAACAGTTTCGTTTTCTTTAAATCAGAGAATGAAAATTTTGATACAAATATGTATGCTGGTTAAATTTTCTTAGATAGTAAAAATTATTATTATTCATATATATAGAAGTAATACTACAAAAACAAAATAGTAGAAAACATTACAATAGTAGTTAATGTACTTGATATTTTCTGAATTTGTGAGCTTTTGGAATGAATGTCCCATTTGGAAAGTTTAAAAAGGAAAATATATTTAAATGCTTTTTTCAAGAATGTTTTGACTTGATTTGCGCTTCAAAGTGTTTACCTTTGTTTTTACTTTATTGAATTACTAAGATTGTACTGTGACAATTTCTTATCATATTTCTTATCATAGACAATATTAACATTACAAAATAAAATTCATCTGATATATAGATTTTCCTTAAAAGTGCTTCTTTATAATATTTTTTCAGAGGCGATTTACTTTATTTTTAATTTAATGCATAATTCTTAAATAAATTGAATGTGTTATTTAAAGTTCTAAATATTTTACTTTAAAGAGCCATCATATAATGCGGGAAATAAATCTAAGAAGTTCAATCTTTAAATATCTAAATTTATATACTGATTAAATCATAGTGCTTATTTCGAATTCAATTAAAAATGATAAATCGTAAATAACTTTTTAAAATGTAGTATGTTAGTACGTTATCATGCGCAATTTCTTATTTAGCTGATGATGTACAAATTTTTGTCTTTCACGAACATACGGAAACTTTATTTTCTATAGTTTGCAATTATATTCTGATCATCTATAAATGTTGCCCATAGTAATATAATATCAAAAAATATTTTTATTGTCAAAACAAACAACAAAGTTTAAGTTAAAAAAATATACATATTATTTTTTGAAAACATAGAAAAATCGAAAATGTAAGAAAGAAGATACGACATTTCATAATGTTTCAGAAGTTACCAACTTTATTTGTATTAACAAAACTTGCATCGCTTCTATTACTAAAATGCATTTTTAAGATTTGTTTTAAGTTCTATTATGGTTTTATAATTCTTTTCCATAATCTTTAAAATATTCAGCACATAAATTTCGGCTATGTGCATCTATGTGTTTTAACTTTCATTTACAAGGAATCCTTATATAGTTATTTGTGAGTTTATATCTCTTTTTTCTAACAAAAATTAGTCATTCTATCATTTATGGAATACTCATTACTGCAAAACTTCCTGACGGCAAATTATTAAATGAGTTATTGCATTTAAAGATCGCATTACAAAAAATAAGTATGTAAATCGCTTAATCAATTTACCATTGTGACATTTGGAGAGCTAACATTCATGTGTATCGGAATAAATGTAAGCCTTTTTCAATTTCGTGTGATTAAAAAGGAAAAAAAACTAGAATGTAGTCAGTCGATAAATACAAAACCATTCAGAGCAACACGATGCAGTTTTCTGAAAAATACACAGAAACATCCAAGCTTTGTTTTTGTATAGAAAATACGCTTATTTTTATACAGTAATAATAATTGCAGATATATAAATGAAAATATAGTAATGAAAATATGCAAATATAGTAAACTGAAATGGAAAAAATCTATGACATTGGATATACTATTAAATTCACGTATATATATATTACAAATTATTTTTTTTTCGCCAAAATAGTAATTTCCTTTTAACAATATTCCGTACTCAGTTCAACTTATTAAATTGAAATCTTGTTTCTAGACCTAATCTATTAATCTTTATGGAAACAATATTGATTCTTAATTCGCCTTAAAAAACATTTATTCCAATATGCGTGAATTTAAAAAGATGGCTCTAAATTAAAAATATTCTTAATTAAACTTTATTTCTTAATTTTCCAAATAAAACTCATTTTTTCTATGTTTTTATCAACCCCTTTTAAGAAGTCTTATTAAATTTATTCCAAAACCATACCTTTCAAAAAATATCATTATTTTTATTTATTTGTTTTAATTTTTCCCTCCTTCAACGTTTGATATTTGTGCATATCAATAAATTCATTCCTTTTCATTTTTCTCTTAAAATATCGTCTGCCGGATATTCGAAATTCTGAGTCGATTATAAATTAGTTAAATAATTTTTTTAAATAAAAATTATCGTCTGAATAAAATAAAAATCTCGACACTTGACATGAATTATGTTTACATGGGAAAATGATGGTTACAGAGTAGAGAATTTTCTAGAAGTTTGTTTTCGATATAACAAGGAATCCGGGAGGTGATGATAGAGATTCTTTGCTTTTTCATCGATGAGTCGATTAGACGGCTTGCGGAAGTAATGATGGAATATTCTTTTCCATGATTCGGTTAAAGACGGCTTGCAAAGGGAGCATTTCCTTCTCTATATGACTATAGTCGAATAAACTAAGTTGCAGCAGCCAATGTGTAATTTAATGAATTTCCTACATTTATTTATTTATTTTGTTTTTAGCCCTCGCTTACCACGACTGTGTATTTAAAAAAGGGAAACCAGTGAATATATTTCGAGTTTCTCCTTAAAACGTCACATTCAATATTAAAGTCGCACAGGATATATTAAGTGACTGGGAGCTAATAATATGCTAGTGCCGATTTTCGGATTTTGAAAGGAATCTACTATGTAACGAAATGATGATCAACCTGTGGATCGCCGAAAAATTTTCCCGCCATTTTTGAGAGTGTTATTGAGCAAGTATTGCCATTATCTCTTGATTCCTTGAGTGACTATGACACAGTAGATTTTAATGTTAAATAGCTTTCTGTGCGTGTTGGTTTGAAAGATTTCTTCGATGTTTATGGTGACTTCCTAAGGCCTGATATTCCACCTTTATGCTGTTTATGTAGAATTGATGACTCCAGATAATCCTGGTCGTACTGACAAATTTTTGAGACTTAATGATTTCGAAGTGATGATTATACGAAAAGTTTTGATGAGTGATTTAATGAAGATTAGATTTTATTGAATATTTTTCTTGAACAGTAAGTCTTTTTATTAGATGTTTTGAATGTTATTTCTATTCTTTTTATGATTGATGAAGAGTACTTATTATGTATTTATTTATGTATTTATTTATTTTTTTTATTGATTAGAGCAATTTGTATGAAGTAAATTTATTAATTTACTAATTTATTTATTTCTTTATTATTGTATGTTATGGTCTGATACAGTAATTAAAAATTATAGAATTTATAGAATTTATTAACTTCGAAATTTATTGCAAATGATCTTACGATCAGGATTTAATAAAGAAGTGCTTCAGAATAATAGAAGTGCTTCACTTATTCTAATGAATAAGAATATAAAAAATATGGAAGATCCTAAATTCGTACCTTTTGACTCCAGCTCAGGAATGGACATTTTGTCTTGGTTCACTTATTTTAATAAAATATGTGAAAAGGAACAGAAAAATCTAGAATGGAATATTAATTTTATTGCGCATTATTTGAAAGGGGAAGCGTAAAAATTATATCAATGACTGCTTAAAGTGTACTTATTATGACCAAATTAAGAAAATTTGGATAGAAAGTCTCGTTGAATTAGACATCCCCCGTTTTTCAAATCTGAAATTAGATAATTTAGACAATTTAGAAACTTTCTTTCGTAAAAAAATTGGAAATTGGTAGGAAATTACACCTTAGTGAAAGAATACTATTGCAGGGTTTAACTGATGGTTTAAAACCAGAATTCAAAAACAATATTATTATAAATCCTCCTAGTAGTACCACTGAATAGTACCGGGTTCTCAAACAATTTGTGGAAGTTTCCACCCCACTAGTTTCAAACCAAGTAATAAATCAACCATCAGCTAGACTAAATTTTCAACCTTTTCAACCACTTAGGCCCTGGATTCAGCCGGTTAGGCCCAATAATATACCTATGAATTGGATTCCACAAAGGCAATCTCAGTAAATAATTCTCATAATATTTGACAATTAATTGTGTATGGATATACAAATAATTATAATTTACCATGTGTTGTAGATACTGGCTCAACTATTGCAATATTGCCACTTAAATTTGTCAAAAAACTTATTGCTAAAATTGAGACTATACCCTCAGTTACCATTGGTCAGGCAAAAGGATTTTTGCATATAAATAAAAATGTAGTGTTTTTCTGAAAGTGGGTAAAAATAAAAATGTTAACTTTTTAATATGCAATACTAATATGGATTATGCTATTTTGGGGTTAAAAGAATGTTCTAAATTTAAATTAACCATAGAATGTAAAGATTGTATTGTAAGGCAGGGAAGGAAAATTATAAATAACAGTATATTTATACATAATGAGAGATCCCTTCATTTCAATACAGTAAATATGAACCAGGTACAACAAAATATGGATCAATCTAGTGAGTTTGTAACATCCAAATATGAGAAAAATATGAAATTAGATATTGGTAATAATGTAGCAATAAATGATTATGATAATGAAAAACTGAATGCAAGTAATCATGATATCAGTACAAAAAACCCTGAACGGGTTAAAAGCTTGTGACGCAGCACTTTATGTTATATATCTAAGAATTTTAAATTTGGGACTTAAAACTAATGATATCAAAATTTATGTGACGCTATGCTATTAATTAATATATACATATATTAAAATTTATTCATTAAGATTTTATCAATTACATCTTTCATAAATTCAAAATATGAATCTTAAAAGATATGATATCAAAATTTAAGTGACGCCTTGACGAGGCTTTAAACAATGTTTTAAAATTCCATTTATTTATTTATTGTCTAAATACATTTTCATATCTAAACAATACTTTTCATTTTCCAATGCACTGTTAAATACATCACTTTCACTGAATATATATAATGGACTGAAATGTATTTATTTGAATAAATAGATTTATCTTTTGGGCTACGCTATCCAAAATCAAAAATAACATTTGAATACATATTTTTTGCGTCATTGTATCTATTTGCATCTATTTAACTTACTTTGGATACAATGACGCAAAAAATATTTATTCAAATGTTATTTTTGATTTTGGATAGCGTAGCCCAAAAGATAAATCTATTTATTCAAATAAATAAATTTCAGTGCATTATATATATTCAGTGAAAGTGATGTATTTAACAGTGTATTGGAAAATGAAAAGTATTGTTTAGATATGAAAATGTATTTAGACAATAAATAAATAAATGGAATTTTAAAACATTGTTTAAAGCCTCGTCAAGGCGTCACTTAAATTTTGATATCATATCTTTTAAGATTCATATTTTGAATTTATGAAAGATGTAATTGATAAAATCTTAATGAATAAATTTTAATATATGTATATATTAATTAATAGCATAGCGTCACATAAATTTTGATATCATTAGTTTTAAGTCCCAAATTTAAAATTCTTAGATATATAAGATAAAGTGCTGCGTCACAAGCTTTTAACCCGTTCAGGGTTTTTGTACTGATATCAGTGCTTTTTTTAGGTTAATAATAAAAAGATAAAAACAAAAAATTAAAGACTAATGCAAAGATGTCATTTTCATGATTTCTGATCACCTTTAATTACCCCTCCCCACCCACTTAAAAAAAGATATTTCATATTTTATTATTAATATATGCTGTGTTACTTGATTTCGTTAAAAACAACTCTGTAGTAAAGTACGTTAGTATAAGATAAGAAAGTAATGTACATTCAGCACTGTATTTCTAAGAAAGGATTTCATAATCTATGCTGTATGTATCATTTCTCATTCTAGTTAACTATGTTTATTCTTTACACATGATGATACATATACTGCAGATGGATTAAAATGATCAGGAATACAATATTCAGAATGTGCTGGAAAGTATTTCATAATCTATGCTGCGTGCATGATTCTTGTTAATTATGTTTCAACCTTTGTATAGGTTGGTAATATTGCAGATTGATTAAGACTATATCCGTTACAATATTCAGAATATGCTGGAAAGTGCTTAATAATCTATGGTGCACACAGGTTTTTCTTTCTTGTTAATTATGATTTGTTCTTTATATAGAGTGGTAAAATTACTGCAAATGGATTAAAATGATTTGTTTACAATAATGAAAATGTGTTGGAAAGTGTTTCATAATCTATACTGTATGTGTAACTTTTCATTCTTGTTAGTTTATTTATTTTTTGCTGTTTGCACAAAACATATATAAACTAACAGGGGGGGGGGAAAGATTTGGATGGGAAGATTACTGTACAAAGATGAAACTGATAGGTTTAAAGCATTCAGAATAAAATGGAAAGTACAGTAGACTCCCTCAAATCCGCAAACCAGAAATCCGCAACTCTCTAAAATCCGCACATACTTTATGGATGTAAACAATGAAACTTTCAGATTGGATATTTGGACAAAATGTGATTTTTTAAATTTTGTATCAATTCCATATATTTTTTAATTTTTAATTTTCTCAATAATACTCTATTCATGGTTTTTTTTTTTCATGAAGGAAGAAAAATTAAAAAAAAAAAAAATCAAGATATTGCTGATATCACTGGTAATCAGAATTTTCTTACCAAATATATTTATGCATTAATCAAGATTTTTTGGTTACTAAGCCTGGCTAAACTTTAAAAAAAAATCCTTATTTTATGATTTTGATGTGAATTAGTAATGTACTTTTATGAGGCAAGTTTTGTTGAATAATTTTGGAAAAATATATTTAATTTTTATAATGAATATTTAATCATACACTATTGATCATTAACTTGATCTTTGCTTTTAATATTTTAATCATTTTGAAAATATCTAAATTTTTATTATTTTAATTTATTACTTATTTTAACATTTTATTATATTGTAAGTATTCATTATAGTCCTGAATGCACTATTAATTGCACTCAAATTACTGTTTAAAAAACGTAAACAAAGCAATGACCAGAAATCCGCAAAATTCTAAAATCCGCATAACCTCTGGTCCCAAGCTGTGCGGATTTGAGGGAGTCTACTGTATATAAACATGTTAAAGGAAAATTTTTTACTCTCGTTAATTATGCTTTGTTTTTTTGCACAGAATGGTAAAATTATTGTACATGAATGACAATAAGTTTACAATATTCAGAATGAGTCAGAAAATGCATCATAATCGATGCAGTATGCATGACTCTTCGTTCTTGTTAGTTATGTTTTGTGGGGTAATCAAGGCTTCTTGTTAGTTATGTAAGGGAGGGGGAGGAGTTTGTATCGGGTTTAAGATTTTATTAAAATTTCCATGCTCTAGTCTGTACGTATTTACATAATTTTTTTTTCTAAAAATCTTGATTTGGTTAGATAATTGTTTTTGTTTTTTTTTCGGGTTTGAATCTCGATTCAGTTTGACTTGAATTGGAATTTTCAGGTTCTTGCAGAGTTGCATTTCAAGTACTAGTTTTCAATTCTGGTCAGTGGATGGGGACAAAAATTACTTTGTCTTTCTTGAACAGATTTTTATTTCCTAATTTTTTTATTTTACTTTTTTTTTTGGGGGGGGGGGGATTAGATTGGGTTTCAGTTATTCTGATCGGGTTTGAGATAGACTTCTATTGGAATTTCCATGATCTGGTCAATACATATCGACATAAATTGTTCTTTTTTTTCTAAAATCTCGATTTGATTAATTTTTTTTTTTGGGGGGGGGGGGATTGAATCTGGTTTCGGATTGACTTCAAATGGAATTTTCAGGTTCTTGTTGAGTTGCATTTCAAGTATATTATTTTGTCGCAGATAAATTGGGTTACAATTGGAATTTTTTTTTTTTTTTGGGGGGGGGGGGGCGGGTAGTGTTTGAACTGGGTTTGGGATAGATTTCAATTGAAATTCTTGTCAGTGTATGTGGACAGAAATTATTTGGTCTTTCTTGGACAGACTTGTGTTTCCATTGTTTTTTCCTTTTCGGGTTTGGATTAGGTTTCATGATAACTTCAGTGTGTATCGGCAGAAATAATTTTCTCTTTTCCGGATTAGGTTAAGGTTCGATGGAAATTTTTTTCAGGTTTCAATCAGGTTCAATTCATATGGAATTTTCAAGTTCTGGTCAGGTTGCGCTTTAATGGAAAATATTTTGTCCTGTATAGATACTGGGCTCCGGTTGTATGGAATTTCCTTTTTCAGGTTCAGATTAGGTTTAAGATAGACTAATTGGAATTTCCAGATTTCTGATCACGCATATATATGGAAATTAAGTTTTCTTTCCCAAATCGAGATATGGTTGGATAATTTTTTTTTTTTTTTTGGGGGGGGGGGGGGGTTGAATCTGCTTTCGGTTTGACTTCAAATGTAATTTTCAGGTTCTTGTTCAGTTGCATTTCAATGTATTTTATTTTGCAGCAGATAGATTGAGTTACTCTTGGAGGGATTTTTTTCTTTCCGGTTTTGGATTGTATAGGATAGATTTCAATAGGAATTTTTCGATTCTAGTCAATGTATGTCAATGGAAATTATTTTGTCTTTCTTGGACAAATTTATCTTTCCATTAAATTTTTGTTGGTTTAGAATGGGTTTCAGGATAACTTGTAGGTTCTTGTTGGCAGACTTGTATAAAACCAAAAACTTTCTGCAAATTAATTTAATGTTGGGTGTAATTCGTATTTTTTGCGCAATTCATGGTCATCATTCATGTTTTTTATGCGATTTATGAATTTAATTTGCATTTTTGAGCAATTTATGGACATAATTCGCAATTTTTATGCGATTAATGAATGTAATTTACATTTTACATGATTTATGGACGTAATTTGCTATTTTTATGCAATTCATAGACAGAATTTGCGTTTTTTCAGCTTTCTGTTGACGAAATTTGCGTTTTTTAATCGATTTATTGACGTTATTTATGTTTTTAGAGGATTTATGAATGTAATTTGCTTTTTTTACCAATTCTTGGACGTAATTTGCATTTTTTGTAATTTATGAACGTTATTATTGTTTTTTTGCACGATTCATGGAAGTGATTCGCATTTTTTGAGTGATTTATGAATGTAATTCACGTTTTTATGCGTTTCATGGACGTAATTTGTGTTTTTTGAGCGATTCATGAATGTAATTTGCGTTTTTTATGCAATTCATGAATGCAAAACACTATTCGCTATTTTTATGCGATTTATAGACGTAATTTGCGTTTCAGCTTTCTGCTGCCAAAATTCGTGTTTTTTGAGCAATTTATGAACATAATTCCCGTTTTACTGCACGATTCATAGACATAATTTGTGTTTCTCATACAATTTCTGAACGTAATTCTCACTTTTTTAAACAATTCATGGACGTAATTAACGTTTTGACGATTTGTGGACCCAATTCGCGTTTTTTAAACTATTCATGGGCATAATTCGCGTTTTTTATGCGATTAATGAATGTAATTTACATTTTACATGATTCATGGATGTAATTTGCTATATTTATGCAATTCGTAGATATAATTTGCATTTTTTGAGCTTTCTGTCGACGAAATTTGTGTTTTTGATCAATTTATTGACGTTATTTGTGTTTTTATAGGATTTATGAATGTAATTCGCTTTTTTTACCAACTGTTGGACTTAATTCACATTTTTTGCAATTTATGAATGTTATTAGTATTTTTTTGCATGATTCATGGAATTGATTCGCAATTTATGAGTGATTTATGAACATAATTTGTGTTTCAGCTTTCTGCTGCCAAAATTCGTGTTTTTTGAGCGATTTATGAACATAATTCCCGATTTCCTACACGATTCATAGACATAATTTGTGTTTTTCATACAATTTCTGAACGTAATTCTCACTTTTTTAAACAATTCATGGATGTAATTCACGTTTTGAGCAATTTGTGGACCCAATTTACGTTTTTTATGCAATTCGCTTTTTTTGAGCGATTCATGGACATAATTCGAGATTTTTATGCGATTTATGAATGTAATTTACTTTTTACATGATTTATGGACGTAATTTGCTATACTTATGCGATTAATAGACATAATTTGCATCTTTTGAGCTTTCTATCGACGGAATTTGTGTTTTTTGATCGATTTATTGACGTTATTTGTGTTTTTATAGGATTTATGAATGTAATTCGCTTTTCTTACCAATTCTTGGACGTAATTCGCATTTTTTGCAATTTATGAACGTTATTCATGTTTTTTTGCATATTTTGAGTGATTTATAAACGTAATTCACGTTTTTATGCAATTCATGGATGTAATTTGCGTTTTTTGAGCGATTCATGAACGTAATTCACATTTTTTATGCAATTCATGAATCCAATTCGGTATTTTTATGCGTTTTATAGAGGTAATTTCCGTTTCAGATTTCTGCCGCCAAAATTCGTGTTTTTTGAGCGATTTATGAATATAATTCATGTTTTACTATACGATTCATAGACGTAATTTGCGTTTTTCATACAATTTATGAATATAATTCTCGCTTTTTTACATGATTCATGGACGTAATTCATATTTTAAGCAATTTCTGGACGTAATTCCCATTTTTTATGCAATTTGCTTTTTTTTAGCGATTCATGGATGTAGTTCACATTTTTTATGCGATTCATGCATGTAATTCACATTTTTATGCGATTTATGCATGGAATTCGTATTTTTTATGCGATTCATGGATTGAATTAATGCTTTTATTGCGGTCTTTGCACGGAATTCACGTTTTTCGCGTGGTATTTTGTCAAAATGTTGGGTTTTTTTTAGGGATGCACCGAATAGTGATTTTGGCCGAATACCGAATGCCGAATATTCGGCCTACAGGTGAACCGAATACCGAATATTCGGCTTTCCAAATACTTTTTATATTTCAAAATTTAAAGGTATTAAAATGTTACTTTTTAAAACAGTTTTACATAACATTTAATAAAAGAAACTTACATTTTGATAAACATGTGCTTTTTATAAGAACATTTAGTATTGAAAAGAATCTGCTTTGAGTTATTTAAGAAGCACAATTATGAAAGTTAAAAAAAATTTCTACGAATCAAAACAAGCATTTTAAAATCCAATAATGAAAAAATGGTTGAAGAAAAATTTTATAGTCTGATAATTGTCCTTTTAAAAAAACTCAAGGCAGATTTTTTTCAATATAAAATACAAATACTTTCAACTTAATTCTGAATAAAAGTATGTTTGGCTCATCGTTCTTTTCTTATGAATGGTGGTATTTTCCACCCTTCCCATCATATCATATTTTACAGAAATCAAAGCATGGGAGTTGAAAATATATTATCTTATTTAATGTTAATGTAATAAACAAACACACAAGTTAAGACCTAGACTGAAATGAAATACAATGTACTTATGACTCAATAAGTTGATTATGGTTTCATGAACAAAAATTGTCTGCCTTGATAGCTATTACTATCTCAAACGGTTTTTTTTTCTTATAAAGGACTTTTATTTGGGGAAAAGCAAAAAACAGATTATTTACTAAACAAAATTTAGAAACTTGTATCAGCACATAATTTATTCCTTAGGAGAATCCTAATAAATCACCATTTTAATCCTTCTCATGGTTAATTTTCTTAAGTTATACTTTACAGACAGCAAATAAATAATGTAAAAACATTCTATTTTATTTAAAAATGATTTTGTTTCTAATTATTTTAAATATAAATTAAAAAATTGACAGTTAAAAGTAGAAATAGCGAAAAGGTTTTATTAAGTATTGGATTCGGCCGAATACTTTGATATTCGGCCATACCGAATATTCGGCAGGCCGAATAGTTTCATATTCGGCCTAACCGAATATTCGGTAACATGGCCGAATACCGAATAGATACCGAATATTCGGTGCATCCCTAGTTTTTTTTACATGATTCTTTGTTGAGATACCCTTTTTTTTACGCAATTCTTTGTCGAAATAAATAAATAAAAATTGTTTCTTCATAAAATTTTCTGCACATGGCGTGCGTCTATATTATACAACTCTGCTTGTCAGTGTGTATTGTCAGAATTTTTTTTTTTTTTTTTTTTTTCAGATCGAATTAAGGTTTGCTAACCCATAGACTAATTGGAATTTTCAGATTTCTGACCTCGCGTATCTATGGAAATTAAGTTTTCTTTCCCAAATCAAGATATGGTTGGATTTTTTTTTTTTGGGGGGGGGGTTGAATCTGGTTTCGGTTTCATTTCAAATGTAATTTTCAGGTTCTTGTTCAGTTGCATTTCAATGTATTTTATTTTGCAGCAGATAGATTGAGTTATTCTTGGAGGGATTTTTTTCTTTCTGGTTTTGGAGTGTATAGGATAGATTTCAATAGGAATTTTTCGATTCTGGTCAATGTATGTCAATGGAAATTATTTTGTCTTTCTTGGACAAATTTATCTTTCCATTAAATTTTTGTTGGTTTAGAATGGGTTTCAGGATAACTTGTAGGTTCTTGTTGGCAGACTTGTATAAAACCAAAAACTTTCTGCAAATTAATTTAATGTTGGGTGTAATTCGCATTTTTTGCGCAATTCATGGTCATCATTCGTGTTTTGTATGCGATTTATGAATGTAATTTGCATTTTTGAGCAATTTATAAACATAATTCGCAATTTTTATGCGATTAATGAATGCACTTTACATTTTACATTATTTATGGACATAATTTGCTATTTTTGTGCAATTCATAGACATAATTTACGTTTTTTCAGCTTTCTGTCGACGAAATTTGAGTTTTTTGATCAATTTATTGACGTTATTTGTGTTTTTATAGGATTTATGAATGTAATTTGCTTTTTTTACACAACTCTTGGACGTAATTCGCATTTTTTGCAATTTATGAATGTTATTCGTGTTTTTTTGCATGATTCATGGAAGTGATTCGCATTTTTTGAGTGATTTATGAACATAATTCATATTTTTATGCAATTCATGGACGTAATTTGCATTTTTTGAGCGATTCATGAATGTAATTCGCGTTTTTTATGCAAATCATGAATGCAAAATGCTATTCCCTATTTTTATGCGATTTATAGACGTAATTTGCATTTTAGCTTTCTGCTGCCAAAATTCGTGTCTTTTGAGCGATTTATGAACATAATTCCCATTTTACTACACGATTCATAGACATAATTTGTGTTTTTCATACAATTTCTGAACGTAATTCTCACTTTTTTAAACAATTCATGGACGTAATTCATGTTTTGAGCGATTTGTGGACCCAATTCATGTTTTTTATGCAATTTGCTTTTTTTGAGTGATTCATGGACATAATTCGCAATTTTTATGCAATTAATGAATGTAATTTACATTTTACATGATTTATGGACATAATTTGTTATACTTATGCGATTCATAGACATAATTTGCATCTTTTGAGCTTTCTATCGACGAAATTTGCGTTTTTTGATCGATTTATTGACGTTATTTGTGTTTTTATAGGATTTATGAATGTAATTTGCTTTTTTTCACCAATTCTTGGACGTAATTCGCATTTTTTGTTATTTATGAACGTCCTTAGTGTTTTTTTGCACAATTCATGGAAGTGATTCGCATTTTTTGAGTGATTTATGAATGTAATTCATGTATTCATGGACGTAATGTGTTTTTTGAGCGATTCATGAATGTAATTCGCGTTTTTTATGCAATTCATGAATGCAAAACACTATTTGCTATTTTTATGCGATTTATAGACGTAATTTGCATTTCAGCTTTCTGCTGCCAAAATTCATGTTTTTTGAGCAATTTATGAACATAATTCCCATTTTACTACACGATTCATAGACACAATTTGTGTTTTTCATACAATTTCTGAACGTAATTCTTACTTTTTTAAACAATTCAAGGACGTAATTCACGTTTTGAGCGATTTGTGGACCCAATTCATGTTTTTTATGCAATTCGCTTTTTTTGAGCATTCATGGACATAATTAACAATTTTTATGCGATTAATGAATGTAATTTATATTTTACATGATTTATGGATGTAATTTGCTATATTTATGCAATTCGTAGACGTAATTTGCATTTTTTGAGCTTTCTGTCGACGAAATTTGCGTTCTTTGATCGATTTATTGACGTTATTTGTGTTTTTATAGGATTTATGAATGTAATTCGCTTTTTTAATCAATTGCTGGACCTAATTCGCATTTTTTGTAATTTATGAATGTTATTAGTATTTTTTTGCACGATTCATGGAAGTGATTCGCATTTTTTGAGTGATTTATGAATGTAATTCATGTATTCATGGACGTAATGTGTTTTTTGAGCGATTCATGAATGTAATTCGCATTTTTTATGCAATTCATGAATGCAAAACACTATTTGCTATTTTTATGCGATTTATAGACGTAATTTGCATTTCAGCTTTCTGCTGCCAAAATTCATGTTTTTTGAGCAATTTATGAACATAATTCCCATTTTACTACACGATTCATAGACACAATTTGTGTTTTTCATACAATTTCTGAACGTAATTCTTACTTTTTTAAACAATTCAAGGACGTAATTCACGTTTTGAGCGATTTGTGGACCCAATTCATGTTTTTTATGCAATTCGCTTTTTTTGAGCGATTCATGGACATAATTAACAATTTTTATGCGATTAATGAATGTAATTTATATTTTACATGATTTATGGATGTAATTTGCTATATTTATGCAATTCGTAGACGTAATTTGCATTTTTTGAGCTTTCTGTCGACGAAATTTGCGTTCTTTGATCGATTTATTGACGTTATTTGTGTTTTTATAGGATTTATGAATGTAATTCGCTTTTTTAACCAATTGCTGGACCTAATTCGCATTTTTTGTAATTTATGAATGTTATTAGTATTTTTTTGCACAATTCATGGAAGTGATTCGCATTTTTTGAGTGATTTATGAACTTAATTTACGTTTCAGCTTTCTGCTGCCAAAATTCGTGTTTTTTGAGCAATTTATGAACATAATTCCCATTTTACTACACGATTCATAGACATAATTTGTGTTTTTCATACAATTTCTGAACGTAATTCTCACTTTTTTAAACAATTCATGGACGTAATTCAAGTTTTGAACGATTTGTGGACCCAATTCATGTTTTTTATGCAATTTGCTTTTTTTGAGCGATTCATGGACATAATTTAGCAATTTTTATGCGATTAATGAATGTAATTTACATTTTACATGATTTATGGACATAATTGGCTATACTTATGTGATTCGTAGGCATAATATGCATCTTTTGAGCTTTTTATCGACGAAATTTGCGTTTTTTGATCGATTTATTGACATTATTTGTGTTTTTATAGGATTTATGAATGTAATTCGCTTTTTTTTACCAATTCTTGGACGTAATTCGCATTTTTTGCAATTTCTGAACGTTATTCGTGTTTTTTTGTACAATTCATGGAAGTGATTCGCATTTTTTGAGTGATTTATGAACGTAATTCACGTTTTTATGCAATTCATGGATGTAATTTGCTTTTTTTGAGTGATTCATGAACGTAATTCACATTTTTTATGCAATTTATGAAAGCAATTCGCTATTTTTATGAGTTTTATATAGGTAATTTCCGTTTCAGCTTTTTGCTGCCAAAATTCGTGTTTTTTGAGCGATTTATGACCATAATTTGTGTTTTACTACACGATTCATAGACGTAATTTGCATTTTTCATACAATTTATGAATATAATTCTCGCTTTTTTACATGATTCATGGACGTAATTCACATTAAGCAATTTGTGGACGTAATTCCCATTTTTTATGCAATTTGCTTTTTTTTTTTTTTTAGCGATTCATGGATGTAGTTCACAAAAACACCCCCTTGGCTGTGCCACTGACAACAAAATCTTATGTTGGTGCAAGGAGTAATTTATTCATAGACATGAGAAAAAAGCTTGACAACAAACCAAAAAAAAGTACAATACAGGATTTTTACCTGGCATTATCATAAAATTTTGAATATACCCTGCCTCCCCCCTCTAATTCATAAGTTTTCATACATTCTATATTATATTCCATATTAAGAAGGCGCCACTTGTCTAGTTTTTTTTTAATCAGAACGCGTTATTAGCATTTTTCATTCAGGTAGAATTTATTTAGAATAGAATTGATAAAGAAAATGCACAAATTGAAAACCATTGAACAGACATGATAGAATCATTACGTATATTTCATGGTTTTAATAATCCACATGGATGTTTCTTGTTATGCCAATACAATCTTGCAATGTCTTAATATACAATGAATAAAATCTGCAATAAAGTTAACCAGAGAATCTTGCAATGGATTTTTGCCGTCGCTTATTCAAATTTACTTAAGAAGAATCGAGTTAATGAAATGTTGTATAAATGTTACTTGTTAGCTTTATAGATTACTAGGTACTACTAGGTTATCCCGTCGACCAAAAAATTATCGCCAAACTATAAGATTAAATTCCAATAATGGATGATTGTGAATGTCACATTCAATGACATTAAATACAATTTGTATATTTAAAATGTCATTGATTTTTATTTCGACTTTTTATTAATATTTTACTAATTATTTGTTTTTTCATTATTTAAAATAAAAAAATATGTGATTATGTATAATTTGGCGAAATTGGTCGACGGAATAACAGTAGTAGCGATTACTAAAATATTTCAAATAGAAATAATTTATGAAACTGAAAATGTTTTAGCCAACATTTCACTTAAGTTTAAAACAAGCAATATATAGAAATTGTAAAGTCCATCAAGTGTGTGTACTTTACAATTTCCATTGTTGGGACCAGACATTGCACAAATATGTGCTCATCTTTTGTTTACATTTTTAAAAAGAGTAATTTGAATGTAATAATGTACTAGAAATCATAATGAATGCTTATAATAGAGTATAATACAGTCAACTCTGTGAAATTCACAAAATGTATTATCTGCAAAACATGCTAAAATGCAAACATTGAAAAGTGTTTTAACACTTAAACTCAAAGATAACAGATATGCAATAATTTTATTTTCATGAAATGACAAATTTTAATAAAATAAACTGGGATTTAAGAAAATTCATGTATTTTGTACCCTGTATTTAAGAACAATACTTTAAGCAAGCCAGTAAGTTTCCGTTTATTAATTATGATTAATGCAAACCTATTGTTTGCTCAAGCAGCGAAAAAATTTAAAAAATAAACAATTTTACCTCTATATATTTTTTTTTTATCAAACAATACACATAAAAAGTTCCTTGGCGAAGGAGAATAAACTGCATTTCACCCAAAATTACTGACAACAAAACAAAATGCAGTCCAGATTTTTAACTGGCATTCTCGTAAAATTTTGAATATATCCTGCCTCCACACTGTAATCCATAAGTCTTCAAAAATACAAGCAAAAAACTTTATTGCAAAGTTACACATTCTGTATTAATTACTAATCCATTGCAAGATTCTCCGGTTAACTTTATTGCAGAGCTTATTAATTGTATATTGACATTGCGAGATTCAATTGGCGTAACAAGAAACAACATGTGGATTATTAAAACCTGAAAATTACTTAATGATTCTATCTTGTCTGGTTTATATTTTTTAATTCGTGCATTTTCTATATCAATTTAATGGACATTATGTAAGAATATTACTACCTGAATGAAAAATGCTCCGTGTAACTTGCCGCGTTCGGGTTCGGATTCAAAACAAAACTAGACAAGTGGCGCCCCTAGGCGTATGAATACATGACTTTCCAACAACAAATAATTTAAAATAATTTTTGTTTGAAAACTTTAAAAAAAAATCATAAGTCGAAAGTATATTGAATATGTATAATTAAAAAATATTTTCCTATTTTAAAAAAGGAATCAAAATATTTTTTCCACAAAATGCAAAAATATCCAATGTAAGAAACGTAATATTTTCTTCTTACGAAAAATAAAGGCAAAATAAATAGAAATTTGATTTAGTATATATTTATTGAATGTTTTAAAGCACATGATAAGATGTTTTTGTAGTTTAAAAAACATTTATTGCTTCGATTCGGGTGTTTTAACTGTGACCATAAGTACATAAGGTTTTTCACTCAGGCTCCGTCTGCTAACCCATAGAATAACATGTAATCAGCGAGCTAATGTAGTCCAATTTTCCAAGACCAATATATAACAAACAAGAGTTTTCCTAGAAACAAGGCAAGTCTTATTACCTCTATCTTAAAGAGATTCATATTATAAATAAGTTTTAAAAAAATCTCCCAGCCCGTTTCCTAGATCTCATTATCAGGAACAAACACCATCGATTACAGTTTTAAAATGGTTATCGAGATCTAAAAATATACGGCACGTAGAAATGTAAAAATTATAGGATAGGATTAGACTGGGAATATAAGACTATATTTAAAAAATTGGACCATTCTGACCAATATTTGCTGAGTTATTAGAAGACGGCTTTTCCGATTTTCTTTGATGTTGAGTTAGCTGTATATATGAAGTTCCGCATCTACCGTTATGACGATGGTAGGTTTAAAGCTGCGTCACTTGAAGGCTGCCGCCTTCTATGATAGAGTTACAATCTACTTGTGAAAATATTATGCCAAATGAGGACTGTTTAGAGTATAATCACGAAATTAATTCGCAACCTGATTATAGAAGTTTTATGACTCCTCAAAATTTTCGCGATAATTCTGATTCAGATTTAACTGGGGAAATAAATGTAATTCAAGATGAAAATTTAAAGGAATTAGTTCAAATTTATAGTTATATTTTTGCAAAACATAAATATAATGTGGGTAAGATAAATATTGAAACACAACGCGTTTTACTAAAATCTGACCTACCTATACCTTTGAGGACCTACCGAATATCTCCCCTGGAAGAAAAAGAAATAAAACATCAAATTCAATCTTTGTTAGCAGCTGGACTTATAAAGGAAAGCAATAGCTCCTATTCTGCCCCTGTTACATTAGCTATGAAAAAAGAGGAATGTAAAAAGACCCGATTATGTATAGAATATAGAAAGTTAAACGCAATAATTAAAAACGATGCAGAACCTTTGCCCGGTATCGATGGAATTTTAGATATATTGAGTACTGCTCAGTATTTTTCCACTTTGGATTCAGCCTCTGGCTACTGGCACATACCAATACATGTATCCGATACCGAAAAATTAGCTTTTCCAACAAATTTTGGACTTTTTGAATGGCTGGTGCACCCTTTTGGCATAAAAACTGGACTGGATATTCAATAGAACCATTAGAAGGATTCTTAATAAATATAAAATCGACTTTGTTGCCTCTATTTTGATGATATAATAGTTTTCTCTTCCCCTTTAGAAGAACATTTAAATCATTTAGCTCAAATTTTCGAAATCTGTAAACTAGAAATCATTAAACTAAAAATTTCTAAATGTATGTTAGGCCAAAATAAATCAATTTCTTAGGCTATGAAATCACTAATGGAACTATAACACCATCAAATGCCAATATTGAAACCATTAAAAAAATTAAAACCACCTTCTAACTCTACAACGATTTCTAGGTTCCATTCATGTTAATTCATAAATAAATATGCTGAAATTAGATATCCTCTAAATAGATTACTTACAAAAGACACGATATGGGAGTGGAACTCAGAATGCCAGGACTCTTTCGAAAAATTAAACAAATCTTTAATTGCAAATCCCATCCTCAAAATTTATGATCCTAAGCTACCCTTACATACATTTGTAGATGCCTCTCAGGTAGCAGTAGATGCAGTTCTAAATCAACCTGATAAGAATAATTTCTTACATCCTATTGCTTACCATACTAGAATTTTGAAGAGTTATGAACAAAGACAAATTCTATCATTACTTTCATAGTGAAAAGTTTACAATTCATTCGGACCACGCATCTCTAGTATGGTTTAAGAGTGTTAAAAACATAAGAGGTAGGCTTTTTAGATTATCACTCAAACTTAGTATGTTTGATTATGAGATAAAATATGAAAAGGGTTTAACAAATGTCGAAGCAGACATGTTGTTACGAAATCCTGTTTTTCATTTTAATCAACATATTAGTTTATTGCTAGATAGGAAAGAAATTATAGAAATGGAAGACAAAAACAATGTTTGTGACATAAAATATAAAAAAGAGAATGGAATTATCATAGTTAAGAAAAAGGGATTCAAAAAAATTGTTGTAACAATGTCATTAAGAAAAAAATTACTCCATATTGCTCATGATAATTTTGGACATTTAGGGATTCAAAAAATGCTTAATTTAATATCTCCCAACTATTATTGGCCTAATATGACAATATATATTACATAATTTGTTAAACATTGCGACACCTGTCAGAAAAATAAAAAAACAAAATAGATAAGATTTGACTCATTACAAACTATGCCAGCCACAGATCAATCCTTTAAATGTCTTTCCATTGATACTGTGGGTGGATTTAACTATTACAACTCAACAAAAAATACTCTTACATATAATAATAGATCATGCAACTAGGTTTGTTTGGGCTTTTCCCTCCAAACATGTTAGCATTGAAACATACACTAACTGTTTAAAGCAAATTTTCAATATCAAATTACCTCAAAAAATACTTACTGACAGGCATAAATTTTTCAGGTCTGCACGATTTAAGAAAGTCCTTAGAAATCATCATGTTTAACAGCGTTTTACATCCGCACGTCATCCTCAGACCAATGGGAAGGTAGAGCGCATTAATCAGACTATACTTACCAGGCTTAAATGTAAAGTTAATTCCACATCTTCTAAAATACCTTGGACTAGATTATTAAAAAAAGTCATCGAAGAATACAACAATACGCCCCATTCTTTAACCAAATTCCCACCTGCCTATTTATTTTATGGTCAATTACCTTATGAATCTCCTTTAAAACAGAACTATTATCCGACGGTAGACAAAGCCCTCAAAATTGCGAAAGCGCGAACTCGTGAATTTCACCTTAAAAGTAAAGACTCTATGATCGAAATTTTGTTGAATCCCCATTAAAGATACAAGACTCTGTAATTTGTGAAGAATTTAAATACCCTAACACTCGAAAATTAGAACCTACTTTCTCTGGACCATACGAAATTATAAATAAACTTTCTGATGTAACTTATGAAATAGATAAATTTAATTATGAGACAGGACAGAATTCAGTTATAGCGCATGTTTCTAAATTAAAACCTTATTTTTCACCAGAAGATTCTAAATTGTTTCATGAGCAACCCAAAAAACAAACAAAACCTCAAATATAATCACATTCACTAATCAAGCTAAAGTCAAGACAGTAGATTAAATTTAAATTCTTATTTTTTTTTTTTTTTTTTTTTTTTTTTTTTTTTTTTTTTTTTTTTTTACCATCATAATTTTCAACATTAGCAGGTATGTTCTTGGAGCGCTACAAGAACATTACTTGTTTTTAGGAGTTTTTCGGGTTGAATTGGGCTCCTTACGCAGGCATAAGGTGTACAGTTTGATTGTAAAAGCTTTCACATTGATTTTGATTAATTAATTTTAAGTGTATTTAATTCTAAATATATTTATTCATTTATTTTACATTAGTATTATGCTATTTATTCAACAGATATTTATGTGATAACAGTTATAAAATTTTATGATTTTACTCACACCTATAACTTAATATGTGATTTTTCAGTGATTGTGAAAACTACAGACATTAAAAGTTTTTCAAAAGCAAATTATCTTTATTTCCATTTCTCAATAAAGAATGACACCTTTTATTCCTATTTGTTTTATTATTAAAGTTTATAAACCATGTGTAGATAAAACATTACTCTACATTTGGCATATGAAAACTTATAACCAAACTTGACAATTTTGTAAAATAGCATCAGAGAGGAATCATTGTAAGGAAATACTGGTTGAGAGTCCATTTTGTAAATAGTTAGATTTAATTTTATTTGGATTTTGGAATTATAATTATAATTATTTTTTTATGTATACTTTCGACTAGCAAAAAATACTTTCTTATGCTGTTAGATAATAAGAAAATTTTTTAGTTCCTATGTAATTATTTTTATCCTCAACCAATATTTTCCCTATCAATAATAAACAAACTGTGATATTTTCTTTTGATTATACTCTTGTTTTATTATTATTATCATTATTATCACTATAATGAAGTATAGTATTAATTACACTCTTATTGAGAAATATTAGGATATGGAGAATTATTGTTATTGTTGCTATAAATTTTGAGTCTTATTATGCTACTTATTATTATTGTTGTTATTATTATTATTTAAATTTTTCCATATTATTTATTATTGATGTTGCGAGTGATATTCTTTATTATTAAAAAAATTGATGTATTATTAAAAGATGTTGGATCCAACATAACATTAAAACCAAAGATTAAACCCAACACCAACTAAAAAAAGAAAAATTATATAGTTCACTAGTAAACTACTAAAAAGATTCAATCAAGAAATAAAAAGACTGTATTCAATAAACTTTGGAAAAGATTTATTTAGTGAACTGTGCCACTGAGGGGATTATTGTAATATTCCGGATGAAGCTCTTGAAGTGAACTATTGAAAAGACTGGTTGACTTTGTTTAGTGGACTACTGATTAGATTATTGAAATTATGTAAACTCCTAATGAAAAATAACTTTTTTTATATCTTTTTATTTCTTTATTTTTTATATCTTGCTTATTAATATTTGTAACTTATTTACTGTTATTGTATGCATTATCTTATATGGACTTACAAATTGTAAGTGATATTATAACATTATTGTATTTCTTCCAGGGAAATGCTCCTACCTAATTTTAATTCTATTTAATTTGCTCTTAACTATTTTTTTAATCGCTATTTTTTTTATAATGCTTTGATTTTCTTTTTCTTCCATCTCTTAGATTCCTGGGTTTGGTAAATTTTTTTCCAGAGTTTAACTTTTCTAAGTTCTTAGATTTCTGTTATCTGAACTTGTAGTTTTATTTAACTATCAATTTCATACAAAGTTTTGGGGAGGGGGGACAATATTACAAATTTAATTTTTTTCGCTATAATTAAGCTTTATACTACATTAATTTCCTTATAACAATATTCCGTACTTAGTTCAACTTATTAAATTAAAATCTTGTTTCTAGATCTAATCTATTAATCTTTATGGAAAAGATATAAATTCTTAATTCGCCTTAAAAAACATTTATTCCAATATGCGTAAATTTAAAAAAATGGCTCTAAATTAAAAATATTCTTAATTAAACTTTATTTCTTAATATTCCAAATAAAACTCTTTCTTACCCCTCGTTTTTATCATCCCTTGTTAAGAAAGTCTTATTAATTTTAATCCCAAAACGATATCTTTCAAAAAATATCATTATTTTTATTTTTTACCTTCCTTCAACGTTTGATATTTGTGCATATCAATAAATTCATTTCTGGTCATTTTTCTCTTAAAATATCGTCTGCAGGATATTCGAAATTCTGCGTTGATTATAAATTAGTTAAATAATATTTTTTTAAATAAAAATTATCGTCTGAATGAAATAAAAATCTCGATGCTGGACATGAATTATGTTTACATGGGAAAATGATGGTTAGAGAGTAGAGAAATTTCTAGAAGTTTTTTTGGATTTAAGAAGGAAGCCGGGAGGTGAAGATAGAGATTCTTTGCTTTTTCTTTGATGAGTCGGTTAGACGGATTGCGGAAGTAATTATGGAATATTCTTTTCGATGATTCGGTACAAGACGGCTTGCAAAGGGAGCATTTCCCTCTCTACATAACTATAGTTTAATAAACTATGTTGCAGCAGCCAATGTGTAAGTTAATGAATTTTCTACATTTATATATTTATTTTGTTTTTTCCCTCGCTTGCCACGATTGTGTTTTAAAAAAAGGGAAACCAGTGAAGATATTTCGAGTTTCTCCTTAAAACGTCACTATATATGATGCAAACAAATTAGATGAAATTTCTAAGTACATTCCACTTTAGCATAAATCAGTGAATGGGTCAAAAATACACTCTTTACTTTCAACAAACCTGTCCATTTCTATTTTGCACGATTGTAGAACTTCTGCAAATTGTTAAGTTGAAACTGGGAGTTGATTTTCAAAAATTATCATTTTTTTCCATTCTGTATAATTCAATCGCATACAGTCTATTTGTACAAAATGTCTTTTGTATCTTTTCCAACTGTGAAAAAAAACATGTTTTTAAACGTCGATTTTAGAAAAACAGCTGTTCAAAAAGTTTCAACTTATTTCAACGAACAATTTTTGTTCAATTTTTTCTTTTATGATAGTGTAAGACAAATTAAATTTAATTCACCGTGAAGCATTCGAGTTCGGTATACCCATGAAACTAATAACATTTATTTAGCGGATTCAAAGTTGATTTTATATTCGGATTTTTAAAATACCAAGTTTAAGCAAGATAATCTTCATTTTCTCCATTATATAACAGAAATTTTCTATTTCTGACTTTCGGTTCGTGTTATTCAATAACACTAGTTTATTACATAAAAACATTAATCTTACAGATTGTAAATTTAAAAAAAAGTAAACATCACGTACAAACTCTGCAGTTTATTATAATAACAGAAAATTCTTGGCACCAAACGTTTGGAAACTAAGGATACTTTTAAATAACTTATATAAATTTTGCTTAGAGGTCCATCTACATATCAAAAATTTCAGTTCGAAAACACAATTTTTAAACTTTCCTTCAAACTGTAGATAGATTCAATTTTTCATACGATATGTTTTCGAATTACAAACATTTAAAGTTTAGAGCTCCTAATGCTAAATTACATTTATTTGAATTATTATCTCATAAATTTTTTATCCTAATGTGTTATTTTACAGTGGTTACAAAACTAAAAATCATAAAGATAAAAACATTGAATTTGTCATTTAAAAAAATTGATATTATGAATTACAAGTTATGTAATTAATATTTAAAAGCATATTAATTGCAATCCACAATTTTTTGATATATTTACATTTATTATGTAATTATTGTTGCGATTTCGCAATTTCAAATGTTTGTTCGAAGTCGTTTTCGAAATGTGATTTACAAAAAAAGTTGAAACAAACATGTGTTTAAGAGGCCATCTATGATGTGCAGAAAAACATAATTTATAGAGCAAAAAAAAAAAAAAAAGTTTTGTTTTATTCATTTTATTGAAACGTCGAAACAAATTAAGGATTGAAATGGTCCTATTGATAAGATAAAATACATTAATGGAAATGAAACAAACATTCTTTAGCATTTCAAGAATTGAGTACCCCATGTGAATTTGAATTTGAATATCGCTCCTAAAATAAACTCGTTTTATAATAATTAATTTTTGTGAAACTAATCTTACAAATTTCTTGAAAATTTCTTTTTAGACGAAATGAATAATGTATATTTTATTGATGGTGTCAAATCTGTGTATTGCCACTAAAAAAAGAGTTTGAGTTCTTTTTTATGTGTGGATTGATCCTAAACAAAATTTTTATACAACAATTTAAAGTAGACTTTATTTTCAATCATTTGGTAAAAATAGCTTTCATCTACAATGATTTGTAGCATAAGGATTACGGGGAGTTGAATTATTTTTCCACTACTGTGAACTTAATATACAAATGTATAACTGTTTCAGTTCCTGTTTCAGCTAGGTGGGGAGACATTTATCATTTTCTCCATTTTATTACAAAAAAATTCCATTTTTAACTTCCGATTCGCATTTCCCACCTTTAAAAAAATAATGTTACCAAATATTAACTAATTTCTTGTCGTCTTTCACAAGGGTTACATCAAGTTCCATGAAAATACACCTGTCCTGGCGTTGTACGCCAGATGGAGCATTGGTAATACCAGTTGCTTTGTGAATTGTTTAGGCTATTGCGGAAAATATTGACACAATTGAAATTGTTCTTGCTCTTGAGAAATATGAATATATAATATATTCTTTGTAGTAAACACAGTCGGAACAAACAAGCTAAAAATTCCATAGTTTAACTTCTGCACCCAGAAAAAGGAATTGATTAAAAATAAAAAACATGTTTTGTTGATTACATTTTTGTCGTTTTAAGCGAATTTTTTAGTTAAAGTAAAAAATCGGTTTTGTTGCCCAGACAAAAAAAAAAAAAAAAAAAATTGTTAACAAAATTTTACGAATATTATTTGAGTTTTACTAAAGTCTTGTATTTTCAATTTCTAATTCAAACATAATTGTGTTGTTTTTGCAATTTTTAAATTGGTGTGCAGTAGCCACAACTCTCTCACAAAATTTTGTTTAATTGACTAACATAGCTATAAAGGATTGACATAATTTTTGTATAATGAAAACTTTTCAAATTGTCGCCGACTAATGATGTTATTATTACATCATTATGCATTGTGGATGAAAATTGGGGACGAGAAATTGAAAAAAAAATCAATAATATTTTCTTTTGTTTATTCAAACTAAATTTCCATTGACCCATATTTAAAGAAAAAGAGTTTTTGGACCATAAAAAATTTTTGATGATTCAACAAAACTTTATTTCTGGGTGTACTCGCTTTTCTATTTTCGTGGTAAGTATTTTTTATTAATAATAAAATCCCATGTTCGTTTGTGTATAATTCTGAAAACGGCTACTTTTCACAATTTTTTTTTTTTTTTATTGTGAAATTTTACGGGTGCTTTTGAATCAACCGTAATTGAAGTAGCGATTTATATTATTAGTGTTTTTTGTTTATTTTAAGCTAAAATAACATGGCGTGGTATTAATGGTTTAATAAAGGGTATTATATATCATCGGTAAAATATATCCATTTATTATTTGATACAATACAATAATTCAGAGAATATTTATAAATTTTCTTCTTTTGGGGAGTTTTTTCAAAAAAAAACATTTCCTTATAATTAGATTTCTAAAATATGTCCATATTTTAAATATTTTATATACAATTGTTACAATACCATTGTTATGATCTACAAAATATGCCAAATAAGAATCACTCTATAGTTATTTATTTAATGTTAAATCTGATTTATTCACAGAAATTGCAAAGCAAATTATATAATCACTTTATAAAAACTTTACTTTAATTCCGTTTTTTCTCCTATATATTTTTTTTTACTTAAAATCTACTTTATTTCCATACCAGAACTAATTTCGCATAAATTATTTGCAGTAAGAAGGTTTACTTAATCTTAAAGCAATAACTTGACTGCGTAATTTTATATCACACGTAATTTTGTATTAAATTGCTTTCATTTGCATATTTTTCCCAGAAAAAATATTTCTTTATCTATTTCAAAAATGTATATTGCAACGGAACTAAATTAAAAAAAAAAAATAAAGCCACATTACGTAGTGAGGTTAAAATGGAAGATATTCTCAAGTATGTCTTCATAAAAATAGTGTTATTCTTTTCAATATGTAGCTTAAAATATATTTTGTCATTTTAAGAGTTGGTTTACTATTAAAAGTTCAATTTCAAATGTGAAAATTAAGTGAGGTTAAGGTAAAAATTATGACAATTTAATGTTATTTTTTCTCGCTAATTTTGTAATTAACCATTGTCATTTAAATGAATATATCAACAATAGTTTCATTTTTGGCCTTATTTTACATTTTTAACATTTCTGCTGAAGACCGAAATAAAGGTTCATCCATTATTTCACTCTTCCGACAAAGGGAGGAAATAATTTAAAATATTTTGTTGTTTTATTGCAAAATTTAATTAGAGAAAAACTCGTATATCTCATTGTGTTCTACTTACGTAAAGCATTTTACATGTCAAAATTTTATAAATCAAATTTTAGTCACTTAATATTTGTTCCTTTAGGATAAAAAATTTGGGTACTACTTGCTTATCATGTCGACCAAAAAACTATCGCCAAACTATAAGATTAAGTGCCAATAATGGATGATCGTGGATGTCACATTCAATGACATTAAATATGATACACGTGTTTTAAACGTCATTAAGTGATTTTTATTTCGACTTTTTATTTGTATTTTTATTATTATTCTATTAATTATTTGTTTTTTGTTACATAAAATAAAAATTGCTTCAACATGTATAATTTGGTTATTAGTTTGGCGATTTGTATAATTTGGCGAAATTGGTCGACGGGGTGACAAAGTAGTACCAAAATTTGTTATAAGTACTAAAATAACGACGTAAAAAATTTCTGAAAAATCTATCCGAAAAATAAATATGACTAATATAAAGAATGCAAATTTCCTTCTTTCGATTCGCACGTAAATCTTCATTTAATAAACAGACATGTACAATGATCTATGTTACGATTCATATCTTATTTTGAACTGATAGCGTTACATTATGGCTATCAAAATTAGTTTTCAACAAATAATTATTGCAAACAAATACTGTTTGTAATGACGTCATTTCTTATAATATTCCCGCACTCTACTACAATATCCTTGGTGTTTCGATGAATTCATCGGGACTTTCTTTGTAAACGAGGACTGTTTTTGTTTTTGTTTTTGTTTTGTTTATTTTCTTTTATATTCCTTTGAAAATGGATTCGAGGACATCCGAAAGATCTAAGGTGAATAATAAATAAATAATATCTATTTTTGCAACACCTTTTAAGTATTTATTTGTATATTTTAAGTTTAATAACAAGGTGTAAAATTCCATCAAGACACTGGTATTAATACAGTGATTTGAATCATTGACCAATAATTGTGTTTGGAGTCCCTAAATGTTGTTTCTTAATTACTTACAAAACGTATATTTGTAGTTTTAACTTCTGAACACATAATAACATTCTTTAATTCTTAATTAAGTACTTAAACAAATCACGAATCCGATAAATATAATACAATTGATATATGTATAAAATTGAAGCTGGTGTTATACACAATTGAAATGAAAAAAACTTCTTTAAACACCATAAAATAAGTTAACTGAGCAAGGCCTTTCGAAAGAACTTAGTCTTTCTTCGTCAGGCGCAAAAAAGACGTGCGTCCACAATGAATGTAGTGGCACGACTGAAGGGGAATGCGGGAGGGAGAGGGAGCAAGCAGAAGGAACAGCCAATAGGAAAGAAGAAGGCAACAGCCAATCACGGAAGAGCATAAACAAAACTAGATAGACAATGAAGGAGAGGAAAAGAAGAAGGGGGGAAGGGAAATGGGAAAAAAGCGGGGTAAATTAAAAAACTAAAAGGAGAGATTAAAATGAAATAAAATGTACCCAAAAAAATATAAATTAGTAATAATAATAAGAAAAAAATTAAAATAAAAATACATAAAAATAAAAAATAGTTTACAATTATAAACACACATGAATAAACCTGAAAAATTCTATACATAATAAATACCTCCAAAAATGGGGTATTTATAATATTCCTTGTAATGGCTGTGATTTATCCTATATTGGTCAAACTAAAAGAAATCTCGAAAAACGCCTAAAAGAACACTCTCGGTATGTCATTAATCAAGAAATTTCTAAATCTTCTGTTCCTAAACACTCTTGGGATTCCGGCCATAGTTTCAATTTTCAAACTGCTAAAATTATTTTTAATGCCAATAGTTCCTCTGAGTTAGACTTTCTTGAAAATTTAGCTATTTATATTAATCGTGATATTATTGTTAATGATAAATCTGATTCTAAAACCCTCTCCGTTGTCTGGAAGAATCTTTTCAGCACTGCTTCATAATTAAGTTTATTATTTAATTATTATTATTTTTTTATATATTTATTATGTATAGAATTTTTCAGGTTTATTCATGTGTGTTTATAATTGTAAACTATTTTTTATTTTTATGTATTTTTATTTTTATTTTAAATTTTTTTTTTTTTTTTTAATTATTACTAATTTATATTTTTTGGGGGTACATTTTATTTCATTTTAATCTCTCCTTTTAGTTTTTTAATTTACCCCGCTTTTTTCCCATTTCCCTTCCCCCCTTCTTCCTTTCCTCTCCTTCATTGTCTATCTAGTTTTGTTTATGCTCTTCGGTGATTGGCTGTTGCCTTCTTCTTTCCTATTGGCTGTTCCTTCTGCTTGCTCCCTCTCCCTCCCGCATTCCCCTTCAGTCGTGCCACTACATTCATTGTGGACGCACGTCTTTTTTGCGCCTGACGAAGAAAGACTAAGTTCTTTCGAAAGGCCTTGCGCAGTTAACTTATTTTATGGTGTTTAAAGAAGTTTTTTTCATTACAATTGATATAATTTATAATTTATCGAATCTAGAAATTTAGATAATACTCCTTCTCGGGTTTGATTTTATTCGGTAGAGAAAAGGGAATTGATTATGAAAAATATATATTCTACAACGTTGAATATCAAGTTAAAAGGTCAGAGATGAAATGGGATTTACTTCAATTAAATAGCATTCGATCAATCATTTTGTTATTTCAACATAAAGGTAGAAGGTTACGTAACGTTAGATCTATTTAAAATATTTGTAAATTATTAAACTACGAAGTTGATTATTTTCTACATTTGATAGCATTTCAGAAATATTTTCAAAGTTATTTTTTTTTTGCTTTCAAGCAATAATTAATTCTCGTAGTAGAAAGAGTAGAACATTACCAGAAAACAAAAAAATTAATTGTCTAAAAAAATTAATTGTTAATTGTGCAAACGTTACTAAGTGGATGCAATTATGAAAGAAACCTTTGTAGGATAAATTCTAGAAAATCATTTCAGTATGTACATTGTAAACGAAAAAAAAAGTAAATAAATTAATAAAATGTCCACATTTTGTTTAACTGACCACATTTATATTTATTATACGAAAAAAACAAAGCTTTCATATAAATTGTGCCATATATAAAAAAAAATATTTAAAAGTCTTACTTAAATTAAATTTCTCACAGCGTTATTATAAAATTGATAACTTATCCATCTTATACAATAATTGGTGATTTAATATTATTTAATCCATCTCGAAACTAGTGATTAGTTTTCTCAACAGCAACTGATTCATTCTTAATTTTGATTTAATATTTCGAAACTTTCCCAAAGCGGATCAAATTATCGTATTATTAGAATCTGCTATGCTTGGACAAATGTAGCTCGTTGAAGATACAGGCCATTAGTTAACTAAGACTACATTATGTATTACCAATATTTACATTTATTAACATTATTTGTAACTCTTAAGAATATCAATTTTTATGAATGATTAAAATAAAAAAATATTAGTGTAACAGGGTGACTGCCTTCCCTAAATTATAGTATCTATAGGTGGCGCTATTGCCACCTTCGGCAAAATATCCGGAGATATTTTGCCTTCCTTTTCTAAAAAGACATGAAATGAAGTGAAGTAATTGAGTTTGCAGTTAAGATGTAAGATTGGGATGTGTGTTCGATATACATCTCTCTTAGAGATGTTCTTTGTGCTAAGTAATTTTTATGAATAGTCAATTGATTAAGTTGCGCTCGTCTTGCGATTTGTATATAATGTGATATGTGTTGTGTTGTCTACAATAAAATGTGACTGTAACATCTCTGTTCGATATTTTAAGTACCGAATAACATCCCACACTGGCGCCCAACGTAAAATGGAGTTCTTTCGCAACATTTTTGTGCTTTCAAAGTCTTTGTGTCAAGTTCGCTGCTGTCATCCTGACAAAAATTCCAAAAATTATATTTAAAGTAGAGTAATCCGTACCCACTTCTAAATTATTGTCACCTCGGCAATAAAGGAAATTTTGTGTTCTCAAGTGCCGTGTTCGTCAAGAACAATTCATCCTGTGATTTCCAAAAAGTTCTATTATATAATGTGCAATATCAAGTATCAAGATATACTCCAGTTTTGTGCTAATTTCTTTAATATCAGTTATGTGTGGTAGTATCATCGCGACAAAATTCAAGAAAGTATATAAAAAAAAAGAGTAATCTGTACCCATTTTAAAGGTGTTGTCAAATCTACAATGAATCAAGCTTCTGTTCTTATTTTTAATAGTGCTTTCTTCTTCTTCAATTGTGTGTTTTAGGTGCGTCATCCTGACAAAAAAGCAAGAAAATGCATTCGAAAAGGGTAATCCGTACCTTTCACATTGGAAATAATTGAAAAATATTGTCGACATGACAATAAATAATGTTCTTCAGTCTTCATAAGCAACAAAATATCTTCTAGTTTTTAAACATAACTGGTGTTTGTGATTGAAACTTCTTTATTTCGTCATATAAAAGCATTCTACTTATAATCTGATTTTGTTCTTAGAAGTGTTCAATGCCTATTTACTTCTGCGTCCTTTTAATTGTTATGTGAATCATCGACAACCTTTATCTAAAAATAGATTTTTATTTTATTTGTTTTCTTACCGGTAAAAGTGGAAATTATTTTTTTTGATTGTTTGTTTGTTTCTCTTTTTTTTTTTTTTTTTTTTTGCTGGCCAGCTACGGAAAAAAGTTTTCATTTCCTTTTATTTATTAAGATAAATGCTGTTTCATATATATATATATATAATTTTTTTGTTTGTTTTGTTTTATGTTGATTTTGAGTAAGGTTATTAAGAAACATTAGTTTTCTGAAATTGAAAGTGATTTCTTTTGATATTGTTTTTAAAAGCAAGGATTCTGAGTAAGTGAATTTTGTTTTGTTTTTTTAATCTGTGCACAGAGTTTAAAAATGATTTTGATAAATTTTATTATTTCGTATGTTGTTTATTTTTTAGATGTAAAGTAAGTTCTTTATTCATATTTCGAGTTGTTTTCATATTTATGTGTGGTTGATAATTATTTCGCAATGAATTACCTATAATATTTCATATATTTAAAATGAATGATTTATGTCATTGGTAAGCTAATTTGGTAAAAAGGTTGAATTTTAACGTATAATAATATTTCTTCTAAATATTTTCATGAGCTCATGATTAAATTAGTGGTATATTTTAGTATGTTTTAAATTATTTCCTGCATTTTTTTAAACATTTATTTATGAAATTTATCCATATTTACATGTTTTATTTACCTGTAAGGGGAAGGTAGTCATTTTGTTCTTATTATTTAATGGGTCACGTATCTAATAGTTTTCGAATTTAAGCATAAATCAACAATATCAACAACAATTTGGGAAAAATGGCGTTTCTTTCTAAAGGAAAAAAAATCGATTTGTTTAATTTGGGCACAGAATTAGAGTTAGATGTAGATAAAGATGATAAACTATCAGTCTTACGTGAGAAAATTATGAAGTGTCAACTGCTTAAAGACGACGAACAATTTGTTAAAGAGGCATTTATGGCTATCGTGGAAGATCGCAAAAAACAAGAAATTGCAGAACAACAAATGATTCAGGATAAACGTATTGCAGAGGAAAGAGCATATGGGCTAGAAAAGCTTAAGGTACATGCTCAAAACCCTACCGCGACAACAGTACCACAAAATCAAATAGACCAGATGCGTATAGATATTAAAAATATCTTGCCAACATTTATTCCTGAAAAGGATGATATGTCTTTGTTTTTGACAATGTTTGAACGTCAAATGAAAATGCTTAATGTCTCCAAAGAATTTTGGGTTTCTCAATTAATTGCCGTACTTCCGAACGACATTGGTAAACTAATCGCCAGAGAACCAGAAGAAATGTTCAAAAATTATTCTTATATTCGTGACATATTGCTTAAAAGATTTAAGTTGACAGCAGAAAAATTTAGAGTATTATTTAGCCGACATCAAAAAAGAGAAAATTCTACTTGGAAGGATTTTTATTTTGAACTTAGAAATTATTTTGAGGGTTGGTTATCCGAATTAGAAATCAATTCATTTGAAAAACTAACTGAACTAATAATCGCTGATCAGATTAAGAAAAAGTGTCCACATGAATATAAAAATCATTATTTAGATGGTTGGGACAAGTTAAATGATCCTGTCGTGTTGGCTGAAAAGCTCGACATTTACGAAAACATTAAACCTTCTTCTCAAAAGTCAGCAAGTTATCCAAAAACGCGTGAAGCGCAGAAACATGTTTTGCCGAAAAATTCAAATGGTCAAGAGTTCTGGAAAAATCAAACATCCAAACATGAAACTAACGAACATTTTTCAAATTATAAAAATAATCATTCTACTTCAAAATATACAAATTCAAGATACGAAAACAATGATAAGCGTCCGATTATAAATTGTTATGGCTGTGGTAAACAAGGTTTTGTCAAAGCCAAATGTCCTAATTGTTCTCCATCTACTTCTACGCAGACGCAATCAGCAAATTTTCGTTCCCTTCATCTCAAATCTTGTTCTGTCAATACTCAAGCAACACCTTTGTTATACATAAAGGTAAATGGTGTTACAGGGGTTGCTTGCGCAGATACAGGAGCTACTCATTGCATTGCTGGGGAAATGTTATACAAGATTCTGTGTGACCAAGGAACTGTGTTCGAAGACACCGGTGTAAGCATAACACTTGCTGATGGACTACGAAAAGAAACCAACGTTCTTCAAGCAACAATCACAGTTGAAATAGAAGGTCGTACAACTAGTACAACGATTTTTGCCTTACCCGAAGCCCAGGGAAATAGAACATTGTTAGGCATAGATTTTTGAAATGAAATGGGGATCGTGCTAGACATGAGAAGCCAAAGTTGGTATTTCCAGAACAATCCTAAACGTAAAATTCCCTTTTCTGATGATCCTTTCATTACGACGCCTGAAATCTCAGCACCAACTGCCACAGTTAACTCGGTTATGTTAAGAGAAACAGAAGGTCAGCATCTATCTGAGATACAAAGAAAAAGGCTTAATGACTTACTTGAAAAATTTTCCAATACCTTTCAACCAGGGGGAGAAGCAACACCCATCGTCGAACATCATATAAATACCAGAGACCATCGTCCTATATCACTACCTCCTTACAGGTTATCACCGGCAAAGAAAGAATTGTGTAAAACCCAAATTGATGATCTTCTAGCCAAAGGAATTATTGAAGAATGCGAGTCTCCATACTCTGCACCAATAGTGCTCATTCCTAAGCCAAATGGTAGTGTTCGCTTATGTGTAGACTACAGGAAGCTGAATGAAGTTACTATACCAGATACCTATCCACTCCCTCGTATGGACGATTTTTTGCATCAGGCGAAAACTGCTCAGTTCATGACAACGCTGGATCTGAATGCTGGTTACTATCAAGTGAGTGTCTATGAACCTGATCGAGATAAAACTGCTTTTCTATGCACTCTAGGAACATATCGCTTTCGAAGAATGCCGTTTGGTCTCCGCAATGCCCCTGCAACGTTTCAGAGGACAATGGATAGCTTTCGCAAAGGACTCCCAGATGTAAATATTCTCACTTATCTTGATGACTTAATTGTTTTATCATCAAGTTTTGAACAACATCTAGCTGATCTTGAAGCTGTTTTTAAAAGATTAGACAAATGGAAACTTTCTGCTAATAGAGAAAAATGCAACTTTGCTTGTACCAGAGTAAAATATTTAGGACACTGGATCACACCAAATGGTCTAGAAGTTGATCCTGGGAAAGTTGATGCTATTGTGAGGATCCCACCTCCGAAGAATATAAAACAACTGCAATCTTTTCTGCAGACATGTTCATGGTATCGCCGTTTTATACAAGACTTTGGAAAAATATCCAGACCACTTAGTAATCTCACAAAAAAGAATGTGGAATGGCACTGGGGTGCCGATGAAGAAAATGCATTTCAAACCTTGAAGCAATGCCTCGTTTCAGCTCCAATATTGAAACAAGCTGATGAAACTAAACCTTTTTTCATTCGAACTGATGCAAGTAGTTATGCTCTGGGAGCAGTACTTCTACAGGGTGAAGGTGCTGAAGAGCATCCGATTGAGTATGCAAGTAGATTGTTGACTACTGCAGAACGCAACTATCACACCACAGAAAGAGAAGCACTTGCTGTTGTCTGGGCTCTTAATAAATTCAGAGGATATATTGATGGAACAGAAGTTACTGTGGCATCCGACCACCAGCCTCTCCGATGGCTCATGAGTTTAAAGTCACCCTCTGGAAGACTTGCCAGATGGGCTTTGCAATTACAAGAATTTAATTTGAAAATAGAATATATTCCAGGCAAAGCTAACGTCATAGCTGACATGCTTTCTCGTCCTGCTTGTGATCATACCAATAAAGAAAGTTGCGATATTTGCGCTATAATAGTTGATATTCCTTCTAAATCATCAAGTGATTTACGTGCTGAACAAATGAAAGATGAAGAATTAAAGAAAATTATTAAAAGTTTCGAAGATGAAGAAAAAACTCTTGACTGTACTAACTGGACTGATCGCGGTTATATTATGAATCAAGGAGTTTTATACAAGTATTCTCCAAGTTCGGAATCAGAAGAAGCTCAACTAGTTGTCCCGTCACATGAAAGGGAGAAAATTTTAAAAGAACACCACGATTCACCTACGGCTGGTCACTACGGTGCTGAAGGTACGTTAAATAGAATATCCAAAAGGTATTATTGGACTGGAATGCGTTCATACATTGCAAATTATGTCAAAAATTGTGCTGAATGCAATGAGTATAAGCCTTCTAATCAAAAACTATCCGGTTTGTTACAAACACCAATGTATTCACAAAGATTTGAAGTTCTATCAATTGATCTTTTTGGCCCTTTACCAAAAAGTAAAAACGGTAAAAGGTGGATATTTATAGTAGAAGACTGTGCTACAAGATGGGTGGAATTGTTTGCCCTTACACATGCTACTGCAGCGCAGTGTGCAACTACGTTGCTTGAAGAAGTTATCCTTAGATATGGTCTACCGAGACGTATAATATGTGATAACGGACCCCAATTTGTTAGTAGTGTGATGCAACAACTTTGTTTTCTTTTAGGTATCAAATAAAATCCAACTCCCATATACCATCCCCAGGCTAAACCTGTGGAGAGGAAAAATAGAGATCTCAAGCCGAGATTAGCTATATTAGTAGAAAATGATCACTGCTCTTGGGAAGAAAAGCTTCCAACAATCCGTTTTGCACTAAATACTGCTAAGTGTGACACTACTGGAGAAACAGCAGCATTCTTGCAGTTTGGAAGAGAATTGAGAACAACGGATGATGTTCAGCATGACATTCGTGCTGTAATTCAAAATGATAATTTTGTGCCTGAGATTACTCCATATCTCAAGAAATTCGCAAAATTCACCAAAGAAATCAAAGAAAAAGTTGAATCTAAGCAAGATCAGAGGAAAAAATTTGCTGACCGTAGTCGGAAACCGGGACATAGTTTTGTTCCAGGAGACAAAGTTTGGGTTGACTTACATCCAGTAAGTAAAGCCTCTAACAACAAAACGTCGAAGTTCATGCCTAAACGTGATGGACCTTACATCATTTTAACTCAAAAATCACCCACCACTTTTGTCATAGCAAGTATGGACAGTCCAAATGATCCACTTGCTACATGTCACACTTCTGCCTTAAAACTATGTAATGACTCTGACATAGTGCCTCTCGCACCCATTACGAAACGCGGTAGGCCACCAAAGAAAGTTACTGGTTCCACACCGGGACGTTCGCGGAACCAGAGGGGGAGGCTGTAACAGGGTGACTGCCTTCCCTAAATTATAGTACATATAGGTGGCGCTATTGCCACCTTCGGCAAAATATCCGGAGATATTTTGCCTTCCTTTTCTAAAAAGACATGAAATGAAGTGAAGTAATTGAGTTTGCAGTTAAGATGTAAGATTGGGATGTGTGTTCGATATACATCTCTCTTAGAGATGTTCTTTGTGCTAAGTAATTTTTATGAATAGTCAATTGATTAAGTTGCGCTCGTCTTGCGATTTGTATATAATGTGATATGTGTTGTGTTGTCTACAATAAAATGTGACTGTAACATCTCTGTTCGATATTTTAAGTACCGAATAACATCCCACATTAGATTAATTATTTATAAACGAATAAGGTTTATTTATAAAACGTGATACCTAAAAAATATTTTCCAATTGGATTAACTTTAGATTTCAAAATTTATGTCATTTTAAACATTCACATTTTTAAAAATTTAATCAATTTTTTTTTATCAGTTAAACAAATTTATTAATGATTGGTTTAAATAATCTGATTTAAATCATTCACAATCCACTAATAACCAAGAGGAATTTAAAACGATGAATAACACCAAGTATTTGATGGGAAGCAAAATGTCCAGCATCTTAACAAAAGGGAAAAACTGGCGTCTTACTCATCAGAAAACAACCGGCATCTTACCCCTTAAAAATTTCTTCGACTCACCAGAAAGTATTAGACAGGTCATCGGTTCTTACTATGTGTAGAAACGTCCACCATTTGTCCAGTTATGCGGAAAAAGTAAACATCCACTATTTTCCCAAAATTATCATTAATTGCGGCAAGATTAGACGACTTTTTTTTCCGCACTGTAAAAGCTGTATAAAATAAATAAATAAAAAATAAATAATAAATAAATAATAAAAAGTGAACGCCCCCTAGCAGTTCATCAGCAAAATATGGTAGATGAAAGTTAGTGGTTTCGAACGACTGGAAATAAAGTCTACTTTTAAATCATGTATATAAAATTTGACTAAGTAGCCAACTATATAATAAAACGAACCGTAATCTTGTTTTTTTTTTTTTTTTTTTTTTTTTTTTCAATAAAAGAACCAAATTTCGACAGCATAAAAAAATTATCCCTTTATGTTCCGCATTATGAATTCATGGAAATTTTACATTCTAAAGTATTTTACTTAAATTGTTTAAACTGAATTAAAAGTTTTACATAATCATTTAATATTTTTTGAGGGATTGAAGGATTTAGAAGGATTAATTAAATTTAAATTGACAGGGATTTTGTGCAATATTTATAACCCCTCTCAAATCTTTTATTTTAAATTGTTTTCTTAGTATTTTGTAGAATTATAAAATGTACAAATATGAAGTTCCGACAATATAAATATAGAAATATTTCCGAATTGAAAAATCCCCATCCCTATCTCTCAGCACCAAGAAAGCCGAAAATATACAAAGGCAAAAGAAATCAGCCTTTTAAAATATTTTTGTTTTGTGTAACCAATAATGCTTATGGAACAAAAAAAAAGTACTGTATCTATAACTCATTCTAAACAGCATTACAATTATTTTAAAATTAAGGAATTAAAAGAATATTATAATTAATTTTTATGGTACTTATAAATACCGTCGGTATATAAAGGGTAAAATCCTTCAATTTATTAAAAAACAAATTTCGCTTCGATAAGTTTCCGACATATTAATTATTTTAAAACCAGCATATTTTAGAGATTACAACCAAATTAATGTTCAGTACTCGATTGCAGACAAAATCCCCTTTCTTGATCAAAGCATCTTACGCAATACTAAAATAGTCACTGAAGACTGTTAGATTACAAGATAGCAAAAAAAGTTTCAAAATATCTGGAATTTTTCTATTATAGACAGTCAATTAAACCATCATTTTGCTATTTCTTAAGTATAATTTGAAAACTACTTGGAAGAAAGTTTGAAATTGTGGATTTACATAAAGCAGGACTTAATAAATTTAAATCTATAAAAAGATTAAATGTTCCAATTCATAATTTTTTGGAATATTTATTTTAGAAATCATACTTTATATCATAAAATTGTTAAAAAAAATAAATAAAATTCAACGCATACATGTTCGGATATTTTAGTACACAAAAAGATAAGCACATTAGGAGTATATTTAGAGGAGATATTAACAAAAAATATGAGATTGTAATTTAACATTAGAAGAAGTATGTAAGAAGAATGTAATTTAACATTAGAATTTTAAATGGTTACAATTCAAAATATTACCATTCAAATGACTTCAATTTGTATCGTAGTTATAGTTTGTACAAAAGAATTAAAACGGATTGTTAAATTGATGTAAAGCCATAGATAAAATGAAATATGGGTTCGCTTTAATATGTAAATAGCTCTGTAAGTAAATTTTGAACGCATCATCTGAAGTAGACATTATTTCTAATTGTTCAATATCATTAAATGTATTTTACGATAATTTGTTGAGGAGTAAATTGGGGGGGGGGGGGGTCCTTACTTTTCATTTCCACGACAGAATTTTTCAGGAACGCTTACTAACATTATTCTCTAAAAACAATATAAATCAGATATTTTTTTTTATCTGACTCTGATTATGCTTGATTGTAATTCAAATTATTACGTTTGTAGAAAAAATAAAGATGTCACATAATAGATTTTAGACATACACCAGGAGCGTTAAGACGAAATAGCAATAAAAATGCATCACTCAGAATTAGAAACAAGAATGCAAGCTGAAGGGCATGTGTAAGTGACCCTGTATCTTACAGTTGAGCGGCGCGCCGTTTTTCAGATTCACTTGCATATATGAAAACTAAGTGATACTACATCTTGTCCAACATGTCATCTCATCCGAATTTGTCCTATAATAATATTTAAATTATTTCATTTTGAGATTATTTTAAACATTGATTTTAACGCTTGCAACTTATCAGTAACACGTTACGCAGACAATAATAAAATAGCTGCATCCGTCGAAATTCAACGGAAAAGAATATATATTAGATATGATATATATCAGTCTTATATACACAATAAGATACTGAGAGAAATAAGCAATTGCCATCTCTTAAAATAGGGATAACATAACTTTTCATGATGAAGATACACAAACTTCAGAAAAAAAAAAAAAAAAAAAATAAGGAAAGCAACTCAAAAATTATCATGTTGGACTTCAGCTACAAATCTTTTTAAATGCGGTTTCTAAACGTTAAACTTTATTTAAATGCCAAATTATTTAGGAAGTTAATATAATACCGCTAATGACGAATTGAAAAATATCTGCATAGTTTTTTTTTCTCCGTTTAAATATCGCTTGGTAACTGTACAATAATTATAATATAAACAAAACATTTTAATTATAATAGAAAAAGGCAGTAACTAAACTGCATAACGAACCCCCTACACATTTACAGCACTTGCAATAAATTTAATTTATTTATTGGCCTGTAGCCTCCATCAACTTGTCTAAGTTAATTTTATTGTTATTGCAATGAAAAGAAAAATAATATATTTATTTTAAAAAAAAGAATAAAATTTTTGTGTTTGTTGCTGATTTGCAGAAAACATTTTTTTTTTACTTATATTTTAAATAATAACTTAATACAACAAAATGATTTTTATTAATTTTTGAAATTATATAAAATAGAAATATCGTAATGCCGGTATATCACAGGTTTTATTCTTTTTTTTCTAATATGACATTATTTACACCTTCAGAAATACTCATCTTTTCCTAAATAAAAGCGTTATTTATGAAGTTGTTTAAAAATTCTTTAGTTTCATAAAATATTTATTATAATTAAATAGAAATCGCGCAATTTATAGAAATATTTCCATTTGTGCACACCACGGACCTTTAAATCAATAGAAGCTCAGTTTATTTACATGCATGAATAAAAGTCAGTGAATATGGCATCATAACTGATTACAGCTATAACAATGTATATTATATTCATGAAACAAATTTATCTGGTTTCTGAATGACGATATTTTCTCCATCGACAAAAATTCGCTTTAGATATTATATTTTATTAAAGTTTATTTTCTGTTATTTTATTTGCATAATACTTAATAATATTACTCAGTAAATAATATGTGTATTGTACCGCGATTAGTGAATAATTATGTGCAATCATTTTATTAGGATTAAATTTTAGGAAAACCATTATTTTTTTTCCTTTGAAATGCGATTACACATTCACCGATGAGATCAAGCTCCTGATTGGTGGAAAGTAATAAAGCAAAGTAATTTTTTATTATAGTGAGAGAAGCTTAACCTGTTGCCACTGTTTTGAAAAATTTCACGAAAAAGTTTTTAAAATTAGAATTAAAATATACAAGATGAAATAAATTAAAAATTAGCCAGAATGGGCACATCTACACATAAACAGCTTTCATTTAAAAAAATAATTATCAAAATCGGGCCAGTAGAAAACTCAGGGCTGATGACTAAAAAAATATATATAGATAATAAAGATAATTAATTAAAGATAATAAATTAAAGATAATAAAGAAAATATAGATAATTAAATATATAGATAATACATTTAGAAAATAGTTACACTACACAGTAAAAAAAAAGTCCTGAAATGGGTAAAAAAAACCCAATTTGGGTTGAAAGATTGTTGAGTAGGGGTAACCCAAATTGGGTTAATACCAAATTGGGTCATGATCCATGCCTGTTTTGGTTATCACTGTTTATTCATTTTGGGCACTGTTAAATACCCATTTTGGGTTGAAAGATTGTTGGGTATGGGGTAACCCAAATTGGGTTAATACCAAATTAGGTCATGATCCATGCCTGTTTTGGTTATCACTGCGTATCCATTTTGGGCACTGTTAAATACCCATTTTGGGTTGAAAGATTGCTGGGTATGGGGTAACCCAAATTGGGTTAATACCAAATTGGGTCATGATCCATGCCTGTTTTGGTTATCACTGCGTATCCATATTGGGCACTGTTAAATACCCATTTTGGGTATTTTAAGACCCAATATGGATGCTAGTGAGAATCCATTTTAGGCAGCGTTTAATACCTAATTTGGATACATTAAAACCCATTCTGGACATCGCTGAGAATCTATTTTAGGCAGTGTTTAATACCTAATTCAGACATCTTAAGACCCATTCTGGACACCACTGAGAATCCAATTTAGGCATTGTTCAAGACCCAATTTGGGTATCTTAAGACCCATTCTTGACACCACCAAGAAACCATTTTAGGCAGAATTCAATACCCAATTTGGATATTTTAAGACCTTTTCTGGACACCACTGACAAGCCTTTTTAGGCACTGTTTAATACCCAATTTGGATGCTTTAAAACCCATTCTAGATACAATCACCAATTCATTTTGGAGATTATTTAATACCCATTTTGTCTATGCCAACAGCTGTTTTCCACAATTTTAAATGTCTTTTAGGGCACATTAGTACTCAACAATCAATTTAGATAAATTTAAATATCTTTCTTCGCACATTTATCTATAATTTTGAACATTGCACAATCATCTCAAGCGTTTGAACTTTCTATATATACTTATTGATTTTATTAAAGAATTACTTTCAAATTCTAAAGTTAAAATATTACTTCAAAAAATTATTCATATTTAAAATAAGACAATAGCTGAATATCAGTTATTGATAGATGATTATATATTATTATTGGGATAACAATAATAAATAATTTCTTCAGCAACTTTTGGAATTTTCTGTCAGATTTGGAACTTTTCTGGTATACTTGATTTGTAACAAATTTAGGACCTTTTTATGAGTTAAACTATTAAATTAAATATGTTATGCTATCAAATTTTATTGCTTTGTCATTAACTTTATTTTATTTATTTATTTATTTTTTTTTTGGTGGGGGGGGGGGATTCTGTCAAATTCTTAGAATATTATTCTCACTGCAAGCAATAAACTTAACAGTAGGAAAACTGATTAGAGCCATTTTGAATATCAAAAGCATAACTTATGTATTGCATTCTTGGTTGTGATATTTTATATGAGAAAATAATTAGGTATTTTGTCATTATCCATACTTAAAATAAAATCTAGTTAATCGAGCATTATAACAGTGGAGTTCATTATCGTTTATTCTAATGTTATCTTCGAATAATTATGTTAGACAATGAAGCGGCTGCACAATCATCTTATCGAGGTGAGAGGGCTGAAATTACAAGATTACTTAAAACAAGATTTACATATTAAAATGCAACTGGTCTGCCAATTCATATCTTCATGGATAGATCCTACAAAATTGTTTCTAGTGGTTGACTGATAATTTTACCATTGGATTTCCCTGCTTCCAGTCCTCCATATTTTTATAACTTTGAGTGCAAGAAAACACAAAGGTAAATCTATCAACCGTTAAATTGGGTTTGCAAGTGGTTTCCAAGATACGGCTTGACAGAGCAGTTGCATTTTAATATGCTCATCAAATTCTGTCTAATTTTGGAATATCAGCTCTCAAATGGAGAGATGGTCTGTACAGTCGCCACTTGGTATATGTTTTATTCGTGCTGACAATTACATTAAATCATCAACTGCATTTTTTGTATGTAGGGGTTAAAATGAAACTTTCCAGTAGATAAAACATCTTGATCTTTCTAGTGTTAAGAACCAAGCATGCAATAAAATCAGCACACAGAGCAATGTTACTATATTTCAAATCCAGGTATAAGTAAAGTGCAAGAACTTTTTTAATTTTTAAATAAAATAAGATTAATTATGCTCATTTGACAATTAATAATTCACCATTTTTTTTTCTTTCATCAATATTTTTGTCACAACTGAATGAATGAAAAAATTAAATATCCATTTCTTAAAAAAAGAAAGAAAAAACAGTGATCTCTTAAACAGAATAATAAGCAATTGAACTAAGACATTGTTATTTGAAAACAGGTTGTTCAGGATTCATTTATCTCTATTACTGTGTTTCAGAAATGAAATTTGTTTTGATGGAGCCAATATACTTTTTGAATTTATAGATTCAATAATTTTGTGACAAGAATAGTACAACAAAGCTAAAACAAACTTTCTTATGCAAAACAACTTAAATTTTTTATGCTTACTATCTTCTGAAAATTAGTGAATATGATTATTTTTTCTTTATTGCAGTATGCAATTAAAGAAAGAAACTACATTATGGCTATATTTTTAATGAAATAGGAATCTAACTTAATTTTTGCTGCAATAAGCTTTTTATTTAATTTTTTTCAAATAATATCTTATTCTGCACTTGTTGAACAGTGGAGAGAGATGTTCAGCATATGACCTTTTGATCAGATCAGCATTCAAAAGTACAAGTCAATGAAGCTTAACTTCAGAAATCTTTAATTTGGGATGTCTGAAGAGGCAAACTATTTTCTCCTGCTGATTTGCCACTAGAAATGTCAAAACTAAATTTAACTATTTTATCACTTCTCTTCATAGATGATCTAAAGTTTATAATTGTATACTTATGTCAAAGTGCCATCACCAAGATGTTTTATTCATGGGGGAGAGAATCCTAAATTGCCAACTCAAATTTCAAAATGTGCCAATTTACCACAATTAGAAAATGCAATATATAATATGTAGAATATTCTCAATTAGTCTTGTAATTTTTGCTGTCTATCAAAAATAGAAAATAAATAAGTTTTTATTTAAGTTCGAAACAAATTTGTAAACTAAGTTTGTAAATTTGCCGAGTGTAACAATAGTCAGGAATGTTTGGGGAGAGAGACTTCCACCTTAGTGATGTCCTTGTATGTTGAATAACTTCATACTTTTAGGTGTAATCGCTAATTTAGCTGATTTTATATATATATATATATATATCCTTTTAATTCAAAAATCATTTAGTAAATCCAATTAGTTCCGGCTACACAACTTCTGTTACACATACACTGACATGAAGTATGGTACACAACAAATCAAGATATAGCTGAAAATATTGTAATCATGTACAAAAAAAAGGGGGTACATACATACAAAAAAGAATCCAGCAATTTTATTTCATAAGAAACATACAATAGAATTATAAATTCAATTGCTTCAGCAGACCAACTACTGCTCCACATTTTTGCAACATTTTTGTGTTAAATTTATCCTTCAACAATACTCTGCTTAAAAGCAAGAAGGATGGCCTACTTTCTGCAGGAAATTGGATGTTAAAAATCCAATATGTTGTCAGGAGTAAAAACATAGCTTTCGTTATATCATTCGTCGTGAATACAGGAATGCCATCCACATAGCAGTATAAGCATAAATTTTCTTCATTCCCAATTCCTATTAACCTGGGTGGATCAGTTTTTTAAGGCATTGTGCTTTCAATGGTAGTGTTTTCCTACAAAATCGAAAAAGGTCAGTTTTAACATCTTATTACTGTTAATTAGTATAAAAAAAAGTGATAACTACAGTAGAAGATCTTTACAAACCTAAAAATAAAGATTTGCAAGATCATTTCGCACATAATAAAATTTACCTTGTAAGCAAGACAAAACATGTTAAACACAATATGAAATTTTAAAATGTATGAGTCGCAGAAAAAAAAATTAAAATAAAATAAACTGGAGAAATTATTTCACTATGATGTGATTGGTTACCAGTAAAAATTCCAAATGTTGTGTATAGTTATTGCACCTTAAAATTATTTCATAATAATAGTTTTTTTTATTTAAAATGTGAATTAAAGTCGAAAAGATTAAATCTCAAATTTAGTCTCTTAGAAAAGTCATTTTTCACAAGTAAGAGTTTTTTGAAATGCAAATTTCACTCTACATATCAGTTTACTTAAAAAGGTGAAATACATGATGGCTCCTGAGACTTTTAAACCACACATGTGCTGACTTTCAAGGAGAAAAGATGACATGTATTTTACTTCTTAAGCAAACTGATCTGTTTTTAATTTATATGTTTGAAAAAAAAGATGTAAAAGAAATTGCTAATAATGAATTTTTAAAGATTTAATCACCTCAAACATCTGTAACACATATTTGACATTTTCTTTAGTCCTTTTTCCTGACTGTAATATATTTGACAGCTTTTGTAGAATCTTTATGGTTATAAAATCTAAAAAAGAAACAAAATATCAAAGTATAGCAGGGTTGAACATTATTTACTGCCTGATGGTTTTTACCATCTTTGGAAAAACATGTTTTTTTTTATTAGGTTTCTTACCACTTTTGAAAAAAACTATTGATTTGACTGTTTTTGTCACTTTAATCAAAATCTCTCAATTTTTTATTTTTTCCAGGTATGACAGTTTTCAAGCTATTTAAGAGGCTATTTGAGTCAGGCGGAAACACCTGTTTGCTAATGTTAATCCAATGGTGGAAATTTTTGAAGATATCTTGCTTGCACTTCAAATTTTTTTTTGCATTGGATAGCTGAGATTGATCTATACACCAGCCCTTTTTTAGGTGCGTTCGTAATTATGTAAATACGTAGCACCTATTGTTGTCGCTCAGTCCGTCCGTCTGTCTGTCCGTCTGTCCGCATATAACAACGCAAAAACTACCCAACCGAATCGTTTGAAATTTAAAATACATAATTATAACATAATTTTGTCGAGTCATTTCAAATTTTATGAAAATCGGATGGATAGATCAATTACAGGGACAATCAAAATGATTCCGTTACATTGCGGTCAATGGGAAAAAAATTTCAAATGCATTTTAATCGTTTGAAATTTAAAAATATAATTATTACGTAATTTTTTCGAGTCATTTCAAATGTTATGAAAGTCGGATGCATAAATCATTTACAGGGACAATCAAAAGTATTCCATTACATTACGGTCATTTGGGAAAAAGTTTCAAATGCATTTTAATGATGTTACATTCATTCGAACATAATAGAATTGGCATGAATCTATGAAATATATACTAAAATATGCATTCTGTACAATCTGATGCAAAGAATTTTTATTATTAAATTACAGGGCCACACAAAAGTATTCCACTATATAATGCTATACGGGGAAACATGGTTTGGTACGTGTTTTAATTATATTCAACTATTTCACATTTTATGAATAAGATATATGTTGCTGAGGTGTAATAAAAATTACTTCCTGCATATTTACAGAAACGTAAAGATGTCGACTACTATACTGTATCCGGAGTACGCTCTACTATATCAGCAAGATCTGAATATTTTTAAAACTTCGTTATCGTGCGAACGCACCTCATTTGCTATGTTCAAGTGCAATTTCCAACTTGTTACTTTTTGTTTACAGGAATTTTATGAGGATGCTTTTATTTCCAAAAGCGGTTTCGAAATTTTAATGTCCAAAAAACAAAATCGAAAAATTAAAGGGCCGATGTATAGATCAATCTCGACTATCCAATGCAAAAAAAAAAAATTGTTTAAAAATATTGAAATGCAAGCAAGATATCTTCAAAAATTTCCGCTATTGCATTAACATTAGCGAACGAGTGTTTTCGCCGGACTCAAGTAATCTCTCAATATCACTACAGTGAACTCTGAGGCGGAATCGCTCGGGACAGAGAAAATTTTTCGTAGTAGACAACATTCCGCCTTAGACAAATTTCACTCTATGTATATGGGTTCATAAGGACTTGAAAATATTTCCGAGTTGGACAGTTTCAGCCTTACACAGAGTCAGGCTTAGATTTTACTGTATTTCCATTTAGCAATGCTCACCAGTTTTAGTTTCTGATTAAGTCAGGGGTTGATCCAGGAAAAATTTGGAGCCTAATATGATCCCCTTCATAAAAATCAATTTAATAAAACAGGCCCCCTTTACAAAATTCTTCTTAATAAGATGGGCCCCTTCACAAAATTACATTTCATAAAAACTCTACATTAATCTCTACATTACTCATCTCTACATTAATTACTTTTATTTTGTTAGGTTTTAAATGTGCATTTTGTAAACAAAACAAGTTCACTAGAAAGCAAAATTTTAGCAGAGACTTAAAAGTAATTGTTAATACTTCAAATTTGAGTAATTGGATTTCATTATAAAATGTATTTTTCACAAATATAAAATATTTCACAAAAATAACTTTAATTTTTACAAAATGGGCCAAGAAAGAAATCTTGCATCGATTCCTGTAAGTAAAAAAAAGTAGTATTTTTTAAATATAAAAATAGTGATTTTTTTTTTTAAGGAATAATCATTAAATCTAAAACTTGTAACTATTATGAGAATGTACATTACATTTATTTTAATGGAGAATAATTTTTATTTGAATAAAAGAAAAAAAGTACACTTTCATCATGCTTAAAAATTGAAACATTTTAATCAAACACTTACAAATATTAATCATTACTTAATGTAGTTTTGAACAAATGCCAATACAGTTTACCAAAATATGTCCCTGTAGCTAAGTCCTGCATGGTTCAGGTTATACCAGACCTGCAAATTCTATTTGAAGAGCATCTATTGTAACCTTAGGTTAATTGTTTTTTTTTGGGGGGGGGGGGGGCGGTAAAAAGCAACCCTTAAGTAAAGTAAACTTCTGACTACTTCCCCTCCTCCCACCCTTTCCTAACTTTTTTTTTTCTTATTGGAATCATAAATCTTTGCCAGCTTGGCTTACAAGTGCAGGTATATTTCGAAGTTAAGTACTAATTTCACAAACAAAAAGTACATTAAGTTAGAGTTAAAACCCAGTTTAACAATTTTATATGGACACTTTTGAAGAGTTTTGTTTTCAATCATACTTTATTAAAACCATGTTGTGATTATTTCATTAAATGAGCCACACATTATTTTGAATTCTGACTTTTATTAAAAATTTTATTCAACCAATGATGCGTTTTGATTGTCTTAGTGGCAGATTAATAAAGATAAGATTTTTTTTTCTTTTCTTTTTTTTGGGGGGGGGGTCGGAAGGGTTAAATAAAAATAATTTATTCTGCTACATTGGAGTCTTTTTATACTGCGAAAACTAGGTGCTAACCTTTCTCTTCATACTAATATTTTTATTCTTACTTTTATTTGGAAAAAGCTTTTGGTTTCGTTTGAAGATCTTCTATAATCAATTTGGTTTTAGCATTGTATTTGCCGCGTCACACTTCCGCTTTATTGCCGCTACCGATCGTATGCTACACTAACTTTAAGAAGTCTACTCTATTTTCTTACATTTACAACTTTGATTCATCGAAAATTCATTCATTTTATCTTGCTTCACTATAAAAGGTTTATTTTTACTATCAGAAATAATTGCCCCTCATTTCATTTCAGATAATGACTCACAATACCGGATATTCTTTAAGAGTCTTAGTTGGTGGTTTTATAATGTAAACACATCGCGAAAGAAACGCAAAATATCAAGTGCATTGAAAGCTAAATGTTTTCTATTTTCATCCTTTATCTTCTTGCTTAGTAAAGCAAGGGCGGATCTGGAGAGTCCTCAAGAGAGGGGCGATTTTAGAAATTTGGAAACTCCAGTCTGATGCACGGGTTGGAACTCATTTTCTTAATGTGGGTCGTGTTTCGTTTACTTTTTTGCTATGGGTCGGGTTTGGGTCCTGTTGGTTTCCATTTTTTGCTGTGGGTCGGGTTTGGGTCCGGTTGGTTTCCATTTTTTTGCTCCTGGTCGGGTTAATTTCTACTTGTATCGTGTTTGGTTCCGGTTGACTTCTATTTGCTGTGGTTCGAGTTAATTTCTGATTTTGTTGCTTTTGGGTCGGGTTTGGGTCCGGTCGACTACTACATTTTGTTGTTGGTCGGGTTCACTTTTACTTTTCAGCTGTGCTTAGCGCATTCGGGACAGTTTGACATCCAATTCTGATTTGGGGCAGTTTAGGATTTGGTTTTTACTTTTGCGATAAGGGTCCAAATTGACTCGAATTAATTCGGGTGAATCCTTTGATAAAATTTTCGTTCTTTTACGCAATTTTTGGACAAAACAAGCATCTGTTTCACGATTCTTTGAAGAAATTCGTGTTTTCTCCCCGATCATTTCACAAAATTTGATGTCCGGTTCGCTTCTATTTTTTGCTGCTGGCCGGATTAATTTTTACTTTTTGTTGTTTGTTGCGTTTGGAGCCGGTTAACTTCTACTGTTTGCTGCGGGTCAAGTTAATTTCTGATTTTTTGCTTCGGGTCGGGTCTGGATCCGGTTAACAACTGTATTTTTTTATTGGTCGGGTTGACATTTACTTTTTAGCAGCGCTTAGCACATCGCAGTAGATTGTCATACATTTCGGATTTGAATCAATCACAGATTCGGTTTTTACTCTTGTCAGCAGAGCCGAGCAAAAGGTGGGACGAAGGGGGCGGTCGCCTCGGGCGCGGAAATTTAGGGGACGCCAATTTTATACTATCAACGTCATTTTTGGCCTGAAACAAGAAAAAGTTCGGGAAGGAGGCGCCAAATTGAAACGTTGCCTTGGGCGCAGTTGTTTCTTCGCACGCCCTTGCTTGCGAAAATGGTTGACCCAGTTTTGATCGCGATCCTTTGACGAAATTTGTGTTTTTCCGCGATCCTTTAATGAAATTCGTTTTATCCGTGAACGTGATCCTTTGAAGAAATTCAGATCAGAGACATACCGAACGTTTAGCTGCACGGGTCGCGGTCGAGCCAATGATGTTTATCATACTATCTAGATCAGAGACGGACCGAATATTTAGCTTTTATTCCGAACCGAGCCACGACCTGGAAATATTTTGTCCAGTGCAAACTTCTTGGAAAAATGAAATCGAGACCAGGATTGGTCTGGAAGAAAAAGCCTGTCCCCACCCGAATCTCCAAATAAAGCAAGATCAGGACACGACCCGATTCAAAATGAGAGAAAAAACCTTACCCCAGTCCAAGCCTCGTGGACTCTCACCTTCGCGACCCGTGCCAGGACGTGACGAGCTCGAGTTTTGTCCCAAGTTATTTCTCGTGAGGATGCTTAATGTCACTTTGTAAACCCTTTATTAGCCCAAGGAGGGGGAATTCTCCCCCCCCCCTGCAAAGTAAGTAAGAGTAAGTGATGCAAAGTAAGCAAAATAAGTGTATACTACGCTGTCCTGATTTTATTGCTATTCGAAGAGAAATCATACAAAAAGTACTGCAAAATAGCAGGACACTCCCTTGTTCTTCCCCACTGAGAGGCTTTTTCTGAATAACAAAAAACTTCCCCCACACTCACCTGAAATTGACGTTTCCCCTTCTCCCTCCCCCTTATTATGTACACAAAATATAAACCATTTAAAACTCTTTAATTTAAATTATTTTATTTTATTTAAAATCTTTAATAAAATAAATAAAAAACAAGTGATTCAATAGCTGCTTAAAGGGAAAAAAACTGTTTCTTTTCTTTTGATTCTTACCTCGTTAAGTCAAAAATCTTTCAAAGTCTTTTTTCTTCTTCTTTAATTGTTGCTTCATCTTGCTATAACAATGAAAAATCGATCATGTAATTCTCCCCCCCCCCCCATCCATGATAGAATATTCCTCTGCTCCTCTACCTAACATATAAAATTTGAAAAATTTAAAACTCTTATTATTATTGTCTTATTTGTAATTGATCAGTCATCTAATAAACTCCCCCCCCCCTTCTCAAGAAAATATACTACTTTTCCTCTCAGTTTCTACTAATTTGTAAAAAATCATGTTATTTAAAAGGTAAAAAAACTGTTAGGTTTTTTTTTTTTTTTTTTTTTTGTTTTGTTTTTTTTGTTTTTTAATCAAAAAATAAATAACATTACGGTAGGGAAAAAAATGTAAGCTTGGCTTGTAGAAGGAAAAGGAAAGGAAGGTGGGACTGGGGGAAATATAAAATTCTAGAAAGGGAAATTAATATGATTATTTTATATTGTTACTGCAAAGTGTGAGGGGAGAGGGTAAAGGGGGAGAAGAAAATACTTTTTTAGGGATGGGGGAAGTTCGATTATTTATAATTACATTAATGTGCCCCCTTTTTTTTTCATCGTGCCCTTTTATGGCAAAGTGCGCCCTGCCTGCCCTTGATCCTAGAGTGAACTCTGGTGATATATTATATTTAATTTTGAAAATGAATCTTCGTTGACACACCTAGTGAATAATTTTTTTTCATTTCTTACTTTATAGAAAATAAGTTATGAATTTCATAAGAGCCTTTTTTATATGTGCATGGAACTTGTAGACATTAATAAATATTCGAGCGTTTTAGAGTAAGGCAGTGTTTTTATATCTTGAATTGTAATATATCATTCTCTAATGTTGACATTTCCCGTACAATTAAATCTCCAACTTCGGCAGCATTTTCTAGAATATCACTAACCAGGGCCCGACTTAGACAGTGGGGGCCCTGGGGCAAACATTATTAGGGGGCGCCTTATATCTTAAAATTGACAATTATACTCAAGTGACTAAAATTAAAGTATAAACCTATTGTATGTATGCATAAATTTCGCACCAAGTACTGATTTCAGTATTCATATTTCACATCTTTATACATAATAACAGAAGATAGATAATTTTAAATATTAATTTTTTATGATGTAACTATTACTTTAAGGGAACGTGGGGCTCGGAAACAAAGGGGGTAAGAAAAAAAAAGACCATTTAAAATTGATAAAAAAAAGAATTTTGGTAATATTTTGTTATTTTATATCATTTGGCCCTCTTTTAACAAGAAACTTTTCTCTCCTTGGGGGGCCCCCCTCAAGCCGGGGGGCCCGGGACAACTGCCCCGCATGCCCCTGCCTTAGTCAGGCCCTGTCACTAACTTTTATAGAAAATACAGAAAGGCTGTATATCTTTTAGTATCTGAATAAATCTACATTTTGTAAGTAAGAGTGAGAATGACTTCATAAATGAAGTAGCCAATATGGATTAGAGAAAAAAAAATGCAAGAATGAAATTCTTTAAATCCGAAATTTATTTGGCAAGATATCTTTCACTATTCGGTGAGATTTAGCAGTATTCGGCAAGATATCTAAAACATTCGGCTACAGGTATTCGGTCAACAAGCCTTCAATATTCGGCCATCCGAATATTCGACAAAAGGTCCGAATACCGAATAGTGGCCGAATATTCGTCCCATCCCTAACATAAAGTAAATTAAAAATGTTAAATATGTTCGCGTACAGTCAAATAATGTTGCAGCGAATTTAAATCTACATTATAGTGGATCACGTGTAAATAAAAATTAAACATTTGTTAGGGCGAAAATTAGAGAACTAAAACTAAGATAAAGTATCAAACAAATAAATACCTGAATAAATCCAGTGACGGTTAAGCAACTCGAGGTTGTCTATGTGATCTCCAGAAAAACATGGCGCTGGCGCGTGCCGTGCAGCTTCTTTGCCATTTTTCAAAATCAAAATGAACTGGGAGCAGCGGCGGCCCAAATCAGGTGCCATAGAGTCAAATTAGTCGTACCGAGGATCTATTTAGAAATGCGTTTGCTGAAGGACCTGTTATGGGTTGGATTTTATGACATTTGGGGATACTGAGACCCTTAATGTGCCTGAAACTCATAATAGGTGTATTACAACCCAAATTAGAAATAGGAAAGCTATTATGGGTGTTATTTGATTTTGGGTAACATCCTGAAATAGGTTTCATTTTTTACTGTGTACGTACAATATTTTTTCAATGTTATAATTCACCTTTTGTGGTTTTAAAAAACAAATAAAAGATTTCTTGTTCATTTTTTTTATTTTTTTCTTCATGTCAAATTTATTTTAGAATACGAATGATCGAGTAAGATTTAAAAATGTGTATAACGAGATATTCTCAAAAATACGTTACTTTATTTTATTTATCAATTTCAAATCATATTTAATATGTATATTAAAAAACCGTATTTAATATGTATATTCAAGATAATGAATTGAAAACCAAATTAATGTGTTATACACAATATTTCATGCTCCTATAATTAAACATTTAAATTGCCATCCAAGAAAAGTTAGATTGAGAAATCATAACATATTTTGATGACAAGCTCGTAATTTGCCGTGGAGGTTTGGAATGCTAAATATGCATTAACCGAATTCTTCGATGTCATTGGCCTATCAGATTGCTCCAGAATGACAGATAAGAGTGATAAGGTCATTTACAAATCCACAGTGCATTTATATTGACAAAGATATAAGAACTTCCATGAAGAAAATTGAACATTTTTTTGTTAAATAATAATTATTTTTTAATAAGTTATAATTATTTACTGAAATTTATTTATCCTTTAGAATGTAAATATATTTACAAGATCAATCTCGATATTTGTTTTCTCAGAAATGGAATACTAACATTCCTTTTGTATATATCAGCCAGTCTTCTGATATTAAGAAATTTATGGGATATTATGTAAACATAAATAAAAATAAAGAGTTTTCATAAGAGCAAACAATTTAAATTACATTTAAATATGACACAAGGATGAAGAAAAAGTTATATTTAATGAATCAGTGAAGCAAAAATTTAAAACTAGCCAAAGAAAAATAAGAAAAATATGTTTAAAACTGTTATTTTGAAATTGTATTCTCTTACTTTATACATTTAGGTAAGAAAATCCACTTTCTTATTTTGATAAGACAATGTCCTTAATTTTCGCGTCTTTCTATGAAATAATTAAAAAGATAAATCAAATTTTTCATCAGCAGGTAAATAAGTAGAATGTTGAATTCATCTTTAAAAAGGTAAACATAAAACTGCACTAAGTATAAATTACTCAATACGTTGAGAAAAATTATTTAAAAAGGTGTTAAATGACTTAATCATTAGTACTTTTAACAGTAAGTACAGCAGCGGTCGTCAGATAACATAAAAATACGAATATTAATATCCTAATTTTCAAATGGCACGTAATTAGTGTTAAAAAGGAGTAAAAGTGAAAGTAAATTTTTATTTCCTGAAAATATTAGAAAAAAAATACATTGAGGAATGTGGAATATTACTTGCATTTTACTTCTTTAAGTAAACTGATCCTAATTGTAGGAATATTGCAGAATAAAACATCATTACAAACAATATTTTCTTTAGTAATAATTTCAATTGATTTTCGTATGATTAATTCAAGGTAATTCTTCAAGAGACTTATAATATTTTGATTTCCGAAATTAACTTGTATATTTTGTTTCTGGCTGAGTCGTGACAGGACTGTTACTAGTTGACACTACGTTAAACCTGTCAAATATTCTTTGATACAACAATTAAGTTTACGATGAGTCATTCATGTGTATTCGTAATAAATATTTTCTGTTATAAATGGAATTACATATACTCTCTAAATTTAATTTTCGGGATCGAATCCGTTTCGTAATAATAATCTATAATTTTTTTAATGTAGCCTCCTTTTTAGGTGCGTTCGTAATTTTATAATACGTAGCACCTATAGTGATCGTTCAGTCCGTCCGTCTGTCCGTCCGTCTGTCCGTCCGTCCGTCTGTCCGTCCGTCCGTCTGTCCGCATATAACAACGCAAAAACTACCCAACCGAATCGTTTGAAATTTAAAATACATAATTATTACATAATTTTGTCGAGTCATTTCAAATTTTATGAGAATCGGATGGATAGATCAATTACAGGGACGATCAAAAGTATTCCATTACATTACGGTCAATGGGGAAAAAAGTTTCAAATGCATTTTAATCGTTTGAAATTTAAAATACGCAATTATTACATAATTCTGTCGTGTTATTTCAAATTTTTTGATAATCGCGTGCATAGATCAATTACAGGGACAATCAAAAGTATTCAATTACATTATGGTCAATGGGGAAAAAGTTTCAAATATATTCTATACGTTTGAAATTTAAAACACATAATTATTACATAATTTTTTCGAGTTATTTCAAATTTTATGAAAATCGGATGCATAGATCAATTACAGGGAAAATCAAAAGTATTCCATTACATTACGGTCAATGGGAAAAAATGTTTCAAATGCATTTTAATCGTGTTACACTCATGCGAACTTAATAAAATTTATATGCAACTATAAAGTACATATTATACTATACATCTTACATAATTTGTGGTGCAAAGAACATTTGTTATTGATTTACAAGGCCACACAAAAGTATTCCATTACATAATGGTATAGGGAGAACATTGTTTGATGAGCGTTTTAATTGTAATTCACTATTTACAATGTTATGAGATTGATATATGAAAGTAATATTTTTAAAACTTCGTTATCGTTCGAACGCACCTAATTTGCTACGCTTCACGTGCAATTTCCAACTTGTTTCAATATGTTTTAAAATAACCTAAATTTTTATAACTACGACAAAAATTGATATTAATCTAATTTCAACTATCCGCTACAAATATATTATAAATGTATGTATATTAAAAATATATATGTGTGCATATGTATGAAAGACGAAAAAGAAAAGAAAGAAAAAGCAAAAATTGAGCACTAGCTATTTGGCGAATGTAATCGCTGGTTTACTCGCCAAATGAAGAATTTAGTCGCAATTTGGTGCAAAGGCGAGCGACAACGAGAACACTGCTGGTATGTACTTCATTTTGCAATATCTCATATTACTTGGTGGATGTTTTTAGTAATTCTAGATAAGATGCTGTAAATATGACTCTAAAATCACTGAAACAGCTCAAGCGACTATTTACAAAATTAAAATATTGCCGGCAAAGGTACTCTGTCCTATGTACAAATATTGTTTATCAATGACTGCTTAAATACATTATTAATTATAACACTTAATACACTGCATGTAAAAATAGACTAATTTACCCGTATTTCTAACGGCTTAATAATGCAAAGCATCATATTATTAATTAAAAGAAAGCTGCATGAAATGATTGAGAAATGATTTAATGTTCAAATGCTTCGAAGTTACTATTAAATTTATGAAAAGTGTTCCGAAATTGAAATCAGATGTCAACTGAACTTATATTGGAAAACAACATCCGTATTCGCCCAGTATTGTTCTCGCTTCACAAAAATCAGCTCATTAGAAAATTCACAACACAAATTGATGTATACTAAATTTACCAATATGTCAGGATCTGATCGCACCTGTGCTAAAGAATGTAATGTCTACTCTTTCTCTATTTGAATATCTCATATTGTATGGTTGTGTACAGAATTTCCAAGGTGACATTCCCTCTTCGTGGAAAGGGGAATTGCCAGCTAATCTTTTGCAGGTGGTGTGTTAGAGAAAGGAGATGGCTCAGAGGCATGGCCATCTGTCAGTGAAGTATGCGGATGGTGAGCAGATTAGCAGCATGTCACTAAGCAAGAAAAGAATGGAATATGTGTCCAATGAGGAGGCTCCAAATGGGTTTATGTGGGGGAAAGCAGTGATTGGGAGAGGGCAAGTTTGCCTCAGATCATTGATTCCGTACCTAGGTTTCGTACCTAGAGGTTGCTCTGTGTGTAGAGCGTAAGGAGTGCGTTTTCTGGTGAGCGAAGGACACAGACGTCCTGGTGTTTAGTGCTCTGGGCTAAGAAGTGCAGGCCCAGTATACTTGTGTTGGGAGGGTTGAGCTCAAGGTTGAGCTCCAAATAAGTGAATTTAACGTGTATTGAGTGTGAGGTGGAAAGTGTAATTGGAATAGTACACAACCAATCTTTACGGCATCTAATTTAATGTTGAACCGGATCACCTATATCCGAGTTGTAGCTGTATATATTTGTAAATAGCGTATTTTGTGTGTACATATATTCTGTTAGGAATTGATAAATTAAGTTATCCCAGTTTATTCACAGAAAATCGTTTGCATATTTGCAATTGTGATATTTAATTTATTTATAAGACGCGACTCGTTGCTATGGAAGCGAAGCTGTTTTTTTTCGTCTGCTTTGCTTTTATATTTTTTATCTTTTGAGATGAGCTAAAAGTTTAGATAAAAAAGTTGGCATCAATTTTTTGATGGAGAAAAAGAATTTTTTTAGAGAGAATGTTTATATTTTTTGTTTGTCGTGCGTGTCTTGAGTTTTATTGAAGAATTATGTTAATTTTATGAAAAGGCACGCAGAAATGCATAAAGGATCATCTTTCCAGTTTTTAGTATGATGATCAAAAATTATCAAGGTAAAAGCATTTATATTTTGTACATATTATACATTTTGTACATAGTATGTAAATAATTTGAATTCAATATTTCTTTATTCTATAATTCTAAGTATGTAATAAAATTTTAAAAAGAAAATTCAAGAATATTTAGAAGATTTTTGAACCCAAATATCAAAGTTTTGATTGTGTTAGAACAAAAACTGGCGCCCCGAGCACGGACATTTGAATAATACTGTTGAGATATTGAATTGTTTTTATAGCGTATAGTGTTTTCATAAGCTGTGCATTACTACTTAATTTTTCTAAGATGAATAAGCTAAAGAAAAAGCGTACACCACTACGTTCGTCATTTACCAGAACTTTAAATGTTTTGAATGAAGAAATTAACAGCGAGTCATTAGATAAGGACAAAATTTTAGACGGTTTTAGTAAATTAGAAAATTTGATTCATGAAATTAAAGCTATTGATGAAGCTATAATTGAACTCATGTTAGATGATGATAAATGCGATGAAGAGGCTATTGAAAATGAAGTAGTGGAAAATGAAAGTTATTCAGATCAATTTATTACCATTAAGCGTAAAGTTAGCGAAGCATTGGGTACAAATAAACGTAATCAAGATGATAGTGAAAAAAGCACAGATCACGGTTATTCCAAAACAAAGCATTATAAATTACCTAAACTAAATATTAAGCCATTCGATTCGCAGTTAATAAATTATCTTTCATTTTGGTCTCAGTTTCAGAAAATTCATGAAGACATAGATTTGGATAATAGTGACAAATTTCAGTATCTTATCCAATCGGTAGAACCTGGAACCAGTGCCAGGCGCTTGTTAGAGAGCTATCCAATGACCGCAGTTAATTACCCCAAAGCTGTCGAGGCATTTCAAGAGCGTTTTGGAAATAAAGATTTACTAATAGAAGTGTACGTTAGAGAATTCCTAAAATTGATTGTAGCTAATGTACAGGCGCACGGCAAAGATAAACTTCCCTTATCAGATTTATTCACGAAAGTCGAGGCATATTTAAGATCGTTAGAATCAATGGGTTTAAGTTTAGAAAGCAATTCGGCGTGGCTCTATCCCATGATAGAATCTAGCTTATCGGAAGATGTATTAAAAGCATGGCAGCGATATAATATTTCAATCACATCAAACACTGTTAGTAATAATAATGCATTGTCAACAAAAGCAAATATAGTAAGTTTGATGGAATTTCTGAAACAAGAAGTTGCAAACGAGGAAAGATTCAAATTAGCCAAATCGAGTTTTATAGAGCTGGGCTTTAAAGACAAACCTAAAGAAAAATTAAGAAAAGCAGAAAGTAAAATACCTACTGCAGCAGGGCTATTTAGCGCAAAAGAACGCCTTTGTTTATTTTGCAGTAAATCTCATGAAAGCAAGGACTGTGTTAGGGCTAGATCTCTTTCCTTTAATGAACGGAAGGCCAAAATTAAGAATAAAAATTGCTGTTTAAAATGTCTTCGTTTTGGTCACCACGCTAAAGTTTGCAAAGTTTTTATTCGTTGCCACGTTTGCTCTAAACCCCATACCGAGTTATTATGCCCTGAAATTTCAATGTGTAAAGAACCAGAAAATACAGTTAAGACCCCAGAAGTTATTCAAAGCACCATAGCAAGTAAGCAGTGTTCTGCTGAAGTAGCCCTTATGACTTTAGAAATAGTTATTAAAGGTCGAATAACAAAGAAAGTACGAGCGTTACTTGATTGTGGGTCGCAAAAGAGCTATATTTTAAAAGGTACAGCTGAAGAGTTAGGTTTACATCCCATTTCTTCTGAAGCTATTGTACACACTTTGTTTGGTGGTACGCAAACAGAAGCTAAATCTCACAATAAATTCCAAGTTGAGTTAAGTTCTTCTGATAGACAGAAACAAACGAAAGAAGTCTTAGAACTTTTGGATCAAGATATAATTTGTAACTATATTCCTCGGATACCAAAAGAATCAGTAATTAAAGAGCTTAAACAAAATAAACTATGGATCACAGATTTAGGAGCAGGAAGTCCAAAAATTGAAATTTTGATTGGAAGCGATTACTACGGACAACTTCTTACAGGTCGAGTAAAACAGTTAAAGAGCGGTCTTACAGCAATAGAGACAAAGTTTGGATGGACACTTTGTGGTCGTTTAGAAAGTACATCACAGTCTTGCCTAAATTATGGAAATATGTTTATCACGAACCTAGCTTTAAAAGATATGAAGATTCCAGAATTATGGAAGTTAGAGACAATTGGTATAACAGATCCCTGTCAAACTTTGTCTAAAGCAGAAGAAGAAGAACTCGCTCATGATAATTTTATAAAAGAAGTTGATAGAAATATAGAAGGTCGCTATATTGTAGGTCTTCCTTGGATTAACGGCAAACGTGAGATTCCCTCAAATAGACACATAGCTGAACGAAGATTGATAAATTCAACAAAGAAATTAAAATCAATGAAAATGTTTGAAGAATATGCTAAAGTTTTCTATGAATGGGAAGAAGAAGGCGTTATAAGTAAAGTACCAGATGAAGCACTCAAGATTCCAGGACATTTTTTACCTCATCATCCCGTCATCAAACCAGATAGTCTTACTACAAGTGTTCGACCAGTTTTTGATGCATCGTGTAAGGTAGGGAGGTCTCCTTCTTTAAATGATTGCCTCTTTAAAGGACCAAACCTCATCGAACAAATTCCTGCAGTGTTAATAAGATTTCGTGAGAAAGCTATTGGGGTAGTAGCCGATATAAGAAGAGCATTTCTTCAAATTGAAGTCAAAGAATCAGATCGGCATTTCTTACGATTTTTATGGTGGAAGGGTCCTGACGAATTTCAAGTTTATCAACACAATAGAGTAGTTTTTGGAGCAACTTGTAGCCCATTTTTGCTAGGTGCAGTTATAAGATATCATTTGAGTAATGTTGATGAAGAAAACAAACAGATAGCTGAGAAGCTTATGAAATCATACTATATAGATAACTGCGTTACTTCAGTCGACAATGTGCCTGAACTAGAAAATTTTATTTCAAAATCTACAGAAATCATGGCTGATGCGAAAATGGAATTAAGAATGTGGGAATTCGGACCAATTAAAAGTGAAGACAGCAGTTTCCTTAACGAAAAGAAGGTGCTCAGCAAAAATGTAACAACGATAGTTCCGGTTTTAGGGTTGAAGTGGGACACAATGGAAGATAGTTTGAAGATCGCTTATAAATTTAGTGATGAGATAGAAAATCTGTCGAAAAGAAAGATATTAGCTGTAACCCTAGGGATCTTCGATCCAATAGGATTTTTAGCCCCAGCATTGTTGCCAGCCAAACTGATAATTCAAGACGCCTGGTCGACGAAATTAGATTGGGATGCTCCACTTCCAGAAGAAATCCGGAATAATTTTCAAAAATGGTATAGCGAACTCAAGTATTTAAATGACGTGAAGATAAATAGACGTGTAGACTATGGTTGTAAAGAAAAATGGTCTATTCATACATTTTGTGATGCAAGTACCAGAGCTTATGCAACAGCAGTTTTCTTACGTTGTGAAGATAAAGACGCAGTCTTTGTACAACTTTTAGGAGCTAAGTCTCGTCTTGCACCAAAGAAAAATGTAACCATACCACGTTTAGAGCTTCTTGCTTGTATTTTAGGAATAAGGTTGACTAAATTTGTTTTGAAAGCCTTTAATTGTATTTCCATACCAGTAAAGTATTGGACCGACTCTTCGACCGTTCTCGCTTGGATTCGAAGAAATGATCAATGGGGAACGTTTGTAGGCAATAGAGTTAGAGAAATTTGTAAATTTTCCGAATCTCAACAATGGAACTTCGTACCTGGTCATCTCAACCCTGCTGATCTACCTTCTCGCGGATGTAGTCCTAAACAGCTGCTGAAGATGAGATGGTGGGAGGGACCAGAATGGTTGAAGTTATCAGAAGAAAATTGGCCACATTCAGAAACAAGCCCCAACGAAGAATTAGTAATGATGGAAAAGAAGAAAACTTCAGTACCTACTCTTTTATGTTCTAATTCACATGAATTTATGATATATAGTAGAATTTCAAAATTTGGTAGATTTATTAATGTCGTATGTTGGGTGAAGAGATTCATAATGAAGTGCAGAAACAGAAATATATGTTTTCCATCAGAATTGTCAATTGAAGAAAAAGAAGATGCGGAAAGGTCGCTCTGGTCAATAATACAATCTGAAAGTTTTGGTAATACTACTGATGCAATAAAAGGATTAAAGGTTATGAAAGATCAAGAAGGTTTGTTAAGAGTAAAAACAAAGATATTAGAGCGAGATGACGAGTTTTCTTTCAGATATCCAATTTTATTACCATCGAAACATCATGTAGTGAATTGTCTGATTCAAGAATGTCATTTAAAGAATTGTCATGCTGGACTTCAAACAGTTGGATCCATTTTGAGAGAAAAATATTGGATAATTTCTTCTAGACGCATCATTAGAAGTCAATTGTCTAAGTGTTACAGATGCAAAAGATACTCTACAAAGCCATATACTACACCTCCAATCCACCTACCTCTAGATCGAGTCAGAGATTCCAAAGTTTTTGAAGTTGTTGGAGCTGATCTTTTTGGCCCTCTTTTCGTAAAGCAAAGATCCAAAGTTTGGGTTGTACTTTTTACATGTGCAGTATATAGGGCAATACATTTGGAACTTGTATCCAGTCTCTCAGCGGAAGGATTCATTCAGTCACTTCGAAGGTTTATATGCAGGAGAGGAAGGCCGACTACTATATACTCTGATAATGGCTCAAATTTTAGAGGAACCAATAACCTTTTAAAATCATTGGATTGGAATGCAATAGTTTCTTCAAAAGAACTGTCTCCTATTAAATGGAAGTTCATCCCTCCAGCAGCAGCTTGGTGGGGTGGATGGTGGGAGCGTCTGATTAAATGTGTTAAAATTCCCTTGATCAGAACACTCGGCACTTCAACTTTAACTTTTGAAGAACTCATGACTGTTCTATGTGATGTCGAAGCAACAGTAAATAAAAGGCCTCTAACCTATATTTTTGAAGAAACAGATAAATTTATACCTTTGACTCCATCATCATTTTTGCAAGACATTGAAGAAATAGGTGTTCCTGATTTAGATGCAATAGATTCAAAGAAACTTCAATCTAGATATAAACACTGTCAAAATATTCGGCAACAACTTAGAAATAGATTTAGAAAAGAATATTTAGCTGAATTGGTCCAAAAATCAAAACAGAAAGGACAAGCTGTCAGACTAGGTGAAGTAGTCTTGATAGAACTAAACCAAAAGAGACTTTATTGGCCTATAGGAAAAATTGTAAAGATTTTCCCAAGTCGAGATGGAGCAGCTAGAGTGGCTGAAGTTAAAACAAGTTCAGGGACCTTGGTGCGTCCACTTCGTAAGCTGTACTCATTAGAGATATCAAGTCCTGATGACCCTGTAATCCAGACTGTGAGTAACAGTAAAACTAGAAGTGCTAGAGTAGTACAGAGACTTCTGAAATGACTTTTTCTAGAACTCTGAAATGACTTTTCTAAAACCCTGAATTGACTTTTCTAGAACTCTAAATGTTTCATTATTATTTTATTATTGTTTAGTTATTATCTTTATTTATTTGCATATTTTTTATTTTGAATTAGGGCTTAATTTGATCAAAAGTGATCTTAAGTTTAATTTGGCTTCCGCCTAAATTAAAGGTGGGAGTATGTTAGGAATTGATAAATTAAGTTATCCCAGTTTATTCACAGAAAATCGTTTGCATATTTGCAATTGTGATATTTAATTTATTTATAAGACGCGACTCGTTGCTATGGAAGCGAAGCTGTTTTTTTTCGTCTGCTTTGCTTTTATATTTTTTATCTTTTGAGATGAGCTAAAAGTTTAGATAAAAAAGTTGGCATCAATTTTTTGATGGAGAAAAAGAATTTTTTTAGAGAGAATGTTTATATTTTTTGTTTGTCGTGCGTGTCTTGAGTTTTATTGAAGAATTATGTTAATTTTATGAAAAGGCACGCAGAAATGCATAAAGGATCATCTTTCCAGTTTTTAGTATGATGATCAAAAATTATCAAGGTAAAAGCATTTATATTTTGTACATATTATACATTTTGTACATAGTATGTAAATAATTTGAATTCAATATTTCTTTATTCTATAATTCTAAGTATGTAATAAAATTTTAAAAAGAAAATTCAAGAATATTTAGAAGATTTTTGAACCCAAATATCAAAGTTTTGATTGTGTTAGAACATATTCTTAATAAACTGATAATTCGGTTACTAGCGTAAGTCTTCATTTACACCAATCTCACAGTGGGTGACCGATATCACCTAGTAATATCGGTGGTGGCAGCTATATCTACCACGGACATTCTTCAACGTTGTGTGGACTGAGGGGAACGTCCGACAAATTGTTGGCAGCGTCGGGATAGAATCGCCTGAAACCAGTGACCAGCGAGCCGTGTTGCAGTCTGTTAATGCCGGAGTATCCAGTGGAATTCTTGTGTGGTCGTGCCGTATCGTCGAAGGTGTGTAAGGTGCCGTGCCGTATCGTCGAGTATGTGCTAAAGTATCGTGCCGGGTCGTCGACAGTATGCTAAAGTGTCGTGCCGTATCGTCGAATGTGTCCTAAAGTATCGTCCCGGGTCGTCGACTGTATGCTAAAGTGTCGTGCCGTATCGTCGAATGTGTCCTAAAGTATCGTGCCATATCGTCTAGTGTGGACTAAAGTGTTGTGCGTATCTTTATTAGAAAGAACTAAACTGAACTGTAGTGCCATATTACCGCTACATCGTGGAACTACCTGTGATTAGAAAAGTACCCCAGCAAAGAAAGTATAAAGTAAGGTGTTTTGATCACATCTTTCTACTGACATCTTGAACCAAAATTTGTTGTTGTATAATTAATAGTAATTTAAGTAAATTGTCTATATCATTTATGTGTTTTATCAATATTCCCTACCTATAAAGTGTTTATAACCATATTGGCTATTGTTTTAAGGAAAGGTCATAATAACTTGAGCTAGTATTGATTGTCTATAATTTTTTTTTACTAATTGTGGTAATAATAGTTGGAAGGAATAATTAAATTTACTTAAAGTTAAATTATTGTTAAAGTAATATTTAAATGAAGCAACATTTTTTAAGGTTGAAGAGTGTATAATAACATTTGCTTAGGATTTTAATTGACCAATAGTAGTGAGAAAAAAAAGGCTCAAAAGAGAGCCATAGTGAAAAAAAAGGGCCCAAAAGAGAGCCACAGTGAAAAAAAAGGCCCAAAAGAGAGCCATAGTGAAAAAAAAGGCTCAAAAGAGAGCCATAGTGAGGAAAAATAAAAGTAAAGATTTTCAGTGTATTTGTTTTAAGTGTAAGAACCAGTATTGATTTCGGAAATATTTTAGTGAGGATAATTGTAGAAATTTATATAGGCATGTTTTACAATTTTTCTTTACGTGGATTTTTTTGATTGACACCAATACTTCTATTCAATTTCAGCGTACCAGTATTTTTATGTAAATTGTATGTTGTTATCTAAGTGTATATATTGGAATCTATATTGCATAGTAGTTAAATCGAATTATTGTTTTACCCTTTTGTTTTATTGGAAGTATATTGTGTGATATCAATGGTTGAGGAAAATTAGAGTATTTAGTAGGTTAATTAGAAATTAAATGCATCGATTACCTGAAGGGTATTAATTAGTAAAATAAGTGGAGATGTATCCGTACTAAGTTAGAAATTTAGGAAATATTAATTTGTTAGGTTTAAATATTATTGTAGGGTGGTAATAACAATCGGTGAAGGTATGGCTTTCTTATTGAAACTAAAAAAGGTTGATCTTCAAGGGGTAGCCGAAGAATTGGGTGTTGAATTCGCGGAAGATGATACCAGGATTCAGCTTAAGAAAAAGATAATGGACAGTGATGAGTATGACGAGGGGATTATTAAGGATTTATCTGACGCTATTGTTGCAGAACGATTAGAACAGGAAAAACTAGAACGCGAAAAGTTAGAAAAACAGGAAAAATTAGAACGCGAAAAGTTAGAAAAACAGGAAAGGTTAGAGCTTGAAGAAAAACAGGAAAAATTAGAGCGCGAAAGAATGGAACATGAATTAGAAATGGAAAGGCTAAGTGTTCAAGGATCGGCAAATAATTTCAATGGGTCTAGGGAATCTAGTAATGAAAGTAACATTGAAAAATTGATCAAAAGTGTTAAAACTGTATCTGTAAAGTGCCGGAAGGGACGGAGGGATGGAATTTATTTTTCAACAGTTTAGAAAGGGCATTCAAAACTAAAAATGTACCGGAAAACCAGCAGGCCGAAATTCTACTAAATATGTTAGGAGATAAGGCGGATAATTTGTTAATTTATACCACTACGGAACAAATGGGGAACTATGAGGAATTAAAGGAGTTAGTTCTAAGGGAACATGAGCCGACACCGAAGGCATGTTTAGAAAATTTTAAGAAGGCTAAGAGAAACCAGAATGAAACTCATGTATTATTTGTATCGCGTTTAATAGCGACATGGGAAAATTATTGTAAGATTAGAGGTGCTGACTCTTATGAAAAGGTCAACCAGTTAATAGTTACGGATAAATTAGTAAGTACGTTACCGCGTCATATATTGGGTTAACTCATCAAGGTAAATGGTTAGAAGCTTCTAAAATTGCTAGAGAATGTGACCATTATTTTGACCATAAAAATAAGTCTTACGCCGTTACGCATAAAAGTTTTAAAGGTAAAGATAGGTATGTAAACAATGAAAAGACGAGACCGAGGGATGATAACAAAGTTAGCAATAATTGGAGGCAAAACGGGAGTAATGAGACTAATTCTTTTTCGGATAGGAAAATAGATTTTAAGAAGCCTAGTGATGCTTCAGCTCCTAAATGCTTTAAATGTGGTTTGAGAGGTCATTACCAACGTTTTTGTAATAAAGTGGGTAATGAGGGAAATAATGGTAACAAAGGGCGAGATCCGAAAGCGTGTGTGCATAAGATTGTGGTAAAAGAAAATAAAGAGTTACCTAATGGAGCTATTGTGGCGAGAATATCGGCAAAGGCCGAACAGAGAACTAACGTTATTGGTGAGAAACTAATTAAACTCGAGAAAATTGAAGTTAGTGTAAATGGGCAAAAAGCAAAGGGAATGGTTCATTCCGGATGTGAAATTAGTGTTGTTCATAAAGATTTGGTATCGGAAGAGAAATTAAAAGGAGCGGGTAGTATTTATTTACAAGGGTTATTCGGTGAAGCAGTTAAATCGCCGTTGGTTAAACTACCGTTAGCTATTCCACAATTCGGACAAACTAATATAATTCATCAGGAAGTACTTTGCGCAGTGACTGATAATATTAATGATCAAGTAATTTTACATCCCGAAGTGATTAATGAGTTGTCAGGTGTCAACCGCGAGGAGCCATTGCTAGAGGCCCAAGAATTAGAAAATTCGGAATTTATTATTGATAACTTGAGTGAAAGGGAAGGTATGAATAACGATAGTTGTAATGTTTACGCAATAGAAGCGAGTTCGCAAAATGTACAAACTCAGAATACGGAAAAAACGGAAGTGGAGAAAGGTAATAAAGCTATTGTTAGCAATTCCGATATGTTTAAGGAATCCCAATTAGAATGTAAAGAGTTAGAGAAAGCTTGGGAATTAGCTAAAATGGATAAGGGGGATTGTAAGGGGGATATATTGTAAATGGCTTATTATATCACAAAGAGAAATTGTTAGGCGAAACTATAGCGCAATTAGTAGTACCCAAAGTAAGAAGGGAAGAAATACTAAAATTAGCGCATAGTTCGGTATTTGGAGGGCATCATGCAGCTAAGAAAACTTTACAGAGAATCAGGTATTCATTTTATTGGGAGGGGAGGGCGAAAGAAACTAAACAATTTTGTGAGTCATGTTTAAAGTGCCAGTTGACTAGAGGGGTTAAAGTAAATGATAGAGCTCCTATTTCCCCAGTGTCGCGGCCGGAACTCCCATTTCAGGTAGTTAATGTTGACTTAATTGGGCCTATTGATCTGAAAAGTTCACAAGGGCATCAGTATATACTAACTTTAATTGATCAGCACACCAGGTGGGCGGATGCGATCCCTCTAAAAAGTTTAACTGCTAAAACCGCGTGTGATGCGTTACTTCAAATATTTATGAGGACAGGAATTCCAAATATAATTGCCTGCGTTGACGGAACCAATTTCACTGCCGACTTAACAAAAGAATTTGAGAAAAGGTTAGGTGCTAGTCCAAGATTTTCGACCCCACAGTATCCACAGTCTAACGGGCTTGTGGAACGATTTAATCAGACTCTTAAACGTATGTTACATCATACTATTAGAGAAGAAGGAAAAAAGTGGCATGAACAAATACCATTTGTATTATGGGCGTATAGGGAAGTCCCAAATTCTACGACGGGAATCGCACCTTTCCAATTATTATATGGTAGAGCGCCGGAGGGTCCTTTATCGATTCTCAAGTCATCCTGGGCAGGAGAAAATAAGGGGGCACAGTTAGATACTACGCCGATTCATGAGTATCTGAATAAACTTAGAGGACGTTTAGAAAGAGCCGCAAATGAGGCAAAATTATCGTCTGAGGTGCAACAAAATAGAATGGCGTATCATTATAATTTAAGGTCAAAAGAAAAAACGTTTGAAGTAGGCGATAAAGTAATACTGTTAATCCCCGATTCAACTAATAAGTTATATTCTAGGTGGCAAGGGCCGGCAACCATAGTCGAAAAACGAAATCAGCATTCTTTTATAGTTGAGTTATTCGATGGGAGTAGGAAGCATGTGCACAAAAATAAAATAAGAGAATTTATTGCTAAATGTAATATTGTTAATATTGTTTTTGAGGGTGATGAGGAATTTGGAGAAGTTGGGGAAATTCCTATTTTGAACCGGGATCAGGAAATAGAACGAGATATAGAGAGGTTCGAAATAAAAGGGTTATCTAACAATCAAGTTAAAGATATAAAGTCTATTTTGAGGGAGAATAAAGAGGTGTTTATGGGTCCTGTACGACCAGCTGAAGTAGGAGAGCATCGTATTGATCTTAAACCGGGGGTGGAAAGGAAAAAGCCAAAGATATATAGTGTACCGGTAGCTTATAAAGAGGAAGTAGATAGGCAGATTCAGGAGTTATTAGAATTAAATCTAATCGAAGTGTCAAATACTGAAATTAGTCATCCAATTGTTTGTGTGGCGAAAAAAGACGCAACTGTTAGACTTTGTATAGACTATAGAGCTTTAAATTCGGTAACTCAGGTTCCAACCTTTCCGATGAAAGATTCTCAGGAAATCATGTACACCTCAGGAGCGGCTAAGTATTTATCATCGATTGATTTATTGAGAGGTTATTGGCAGATTAAAATGGCGGAGGAGTGTAAACATTTGACAGCTTTTACAACGCATAACGGAACTTATCAGTGGCGTACCATGCCTTTTGGATTATCAGGGGCGGCTGCCACGTTTCAGAAAGATATGAATGAGGTTCTTCAAGGTAATCGGAGGTATGCGGAAGCATATATTGATGATGTCATCATTTTCTCCGACACCTGGGAAGAACATTGTGAGCATGTTAGGGCTGTCATTGAAGAGTTGAAAAAGAGAAATTTTACGATTAGGCTAGACAAATGTAAATTTGGAGAGAAATTAACTAAGTTTTTATGTCATGTAATTGGGGGTGGAACGCATGCACCTGATGAGGAAAAAATAGGAGCAATAAGGGATCTAAAGAGACCAAAAACTAAAAAGTAAGTTAGATCTGTTTTGGGATTAATGGGATTTTACCGATCTTATATTCCAAATTATGCCGAAATTGCTATACCTTTAACCGAATTGACAAAAGGGAAGGTTAAAAATACTGTACCATGGGATGAAAGGGCGGAAAAAGCATTTAATACTCTTAAAGATGAGTTATGTAAGGTGACGAGTTTGGCTACACCTATCATAGGCCGGGAATATCAGCTCCACGCAGATGCTTCCGACCTGGCAGTAGGATGTTGTCTTACTCAAAAAGATGAAAAGGGTCAGTTTAAACCAATAGCTTTTGCCAGTCAGAAATTGTCAGGGGCTCAGCGTGCTTGGCCGAGTATAGAGAAAGAGGCTTGGAGTGTTCTCTTTGGGTTGCGAAAGTTTGAAAAATGGACCTATGGATCTCAAATTGAGATCATTACGGATCATAATCCATTAAAATTTCTCACCGAAACAACCCCAAGATCACCCAAACTCACTAGATGGGCTCTTGCCTTTCACGCTGGAACCTGCGTATTTCTCATCGTCCAGGAGCCCAACATTTGAATGCTGACGCAATTTCCAGACTACATAGAAAGAGCTGGGAAGAACAACCAGGTGGTAGCCCATCAGCATCAACGACCCAGTAGTGGACAACCTTAAAGGGATGTCGTCACACATTTAATTTTTTTAGGGCATGTGTAAAAATTTTTGAATTTTTGTGTTTATAATAGTGTATTAGTACGTGTATTGTTTTTGTAATATTAATATTGGTACAAGGTTCAGTAGAGATGTCAGTAGATAGTGTTCAGACACCTGGAAATACCTATGTAATAAGCATAATGAAGAAATCTGTAAAGAGACTATTGAACTCTTCTGCGATATTACTATATGTTTTGGTAAAATTAGCCCCTAAAAGGCATATTTTCTGCTAAGGTAGGGGGGTGTCAGGATCTGATAGCACCTGTTCTAAAGAATGTAATGTCTACTCTTTCTCTATTTGAATATCTCATATTGTATGGTTGTGTACAGAATTTCCAAGGTGACATTCCCTCTTCGTGGAAAGGGGAATTGCCAGCTAATCTTTTGCAGGTGGTGTGTTAGAGAAAGGAGATGGCTCAGAGGCATGTCCATCTGTCAGTGAAGTATGCGGATGGTGAGCAGATTAGCAGCATGTCACTAAGCAAGAAAAGAATGGAATATATGTCCAATGAGGAGGCTCCAAAGGGGTTTATGTGGGGGAAAGCAGTGATTGGGAGAAGGCAAGTTGCCTCAGATCATTGATTCCGTACCTAGGTTTCGTACCTAGAGGTTGCTCTGTGTGTAGAGCGTAAGGAGTGTGTTTTCTGGCGAGCGAAGGACACAGACATCCTGGTGTTTAGTGCTCTGGGCTAAGAAGTGCAGGCCCAGTATACTTGTGTTGGGAGACTCAAGGTTGAGCTCCAAAAAAGTGAATTTAACGTGTATTGAGTGTGAGGTGGAAAGTGTAATTGGAATAGTACACAACCAATCTTTACGGTATCTAATTTAATGTTGAACCGGATCACCTATATCCGAGTTGTAGTTGTATATATTTGTAAATAGCGTATTTTGTGTGTACATATATTCTTAATAAACTGATAATTCGGTTACTAGCGTAAGTCTTCATTTACACCAATCTCACAGTGGGTGACCGATATCACCTAGTAATATCGGTGGTGGCAGCTATATCTACCACGGACATTCTTCAACGTTGTGTGGACTGAGGGGAACGTCCGACACAATATTTTAGATTATACAAATTGCAGATTTACTTTAAATTTTTCCCCAAATAAATACAGGTTGTCCTCCCTCAAAAGCGGCAAATAACTAAATTCTTAACTATTAGTCATAAATATATAATTCCAATTACAGAAAAAAGTTGAATTAAAGAAATATTTTAAAAGCAATTAGGGTGAATAGAAATGTTTCTTAAATAATAACGAAATTTACATGATCCTAATGACAAATAAATCTAGTGAATTTATAATTATATGAAGTAAAACTATTGCTTTCTAAATAACTATCTTTCTTCTGATTATTCTAATCACACGCTGTTAAGTTTTGTGAATAACTGATACAGGATTCTGTCACATAAATAGCGGACAGAAGCACATGAATTACAAAATTTTTACTATTTTAAAACATAAATGGTTAGATGAACGTATAATCTAATTTTGCTGGACATACCAAAATTTAAATGAGTATGAACTTTAAAGACAAAGTAAATATCATTTAAAGAGCTGGTCGTCTCTGCGTAAGCATATAATTACCTTGCAGAGTTCCCACATTATATTGCAACAGAACGATTACGTGATAAAATTGCTTTATCATAATACGTAATGTACTGCATTTTGAAAAATAAATCCCGATTTAGATAATTTAGAAATCAAGAAAATAGTATCGTTCAATTATGTGCCATCCGTTGCTTGTAAAAAAAGAGTATGATGTTCGATAAGAGTATTCGGAATATTTTTTTTTTTTATAACACAAATACAAAAAAAAAAATACTCATGTAAAAAAATTATTACTATAACCGATATTAAGGTGTTTCGTCTACGATACTTCTTTCATTCTTTTTAATTTATCTAATTATTTAAACCATAAATAAGTTGTAAATGTACGTACCTGGCATAAGTTTTAATCAATTTTAACCTTATTATTTAACAGTATATTATTGAAAATTATTTGTTATTAATTTATTAATATATTTCACTATTAAATATTGAGTTTTTTCCATTTTTAAACTAAAATTTCTATATTTTACAAGAAATACATTACCATAATTTATATGTAGCCTAGCATTTCAAAATAGAATTCAGAAGAATACAATTGTAAAATTTATTTGTGATATTTAAGAAACTGGAGAAAATGACAAAGCAGTTTTAATAAAACAATAAAACCATTAATTAAGTATCACTAATAAAACCTTTAGCTTATCATATTCAAAATATCACAGAATAATATTAAGTAATTTAATATGTAGTTTGTTATATATATATATACTTAGGAATATCATATTAATGCAAAATATTTCCCCATAGTACAGACTTTTCGATGGCTTATTATATCACTAACAAGCAGAAAAAAAGCTTCGCGTGTGCGTCTATGTATATATTATGTACAAACACATGCAATATTTTATATATCCGCTCCTCTAACGTTATAAGAAAAGTGTCAATGACGGAAATTATTAATTTATGAATAATTATCTATATTTCTAATGTTTTGAAATGCACCATAAAGATTTAAACAAATCGCCCTGAGTTTCGCAGAAACAGTTTGTGTTGAACTATCTTAATTAAACGAGCTGTTTGGTTTAACCTTTGGGATAAACAGCTATTTCAATAATTCAATACAGTGTAAGTTTTCTCATTAAAGTTCCATATGTATGAATGCATATGTATGAATCAAAATGTATTGTAGAAGATCTTTCATCCATATCGTATTTTAACATACAAATTTTCTAGAGGTATTGAAGGGTAGATTATTTACACAGATGTTGGTGTATTTCATTAAACCATGCATTTTATAATATTTCGAAATCAATTACACGAGTCTAAAACTGAGGAATGTTTCTGAAAGAATAATTTATCTGTTTTTGAGTGGGGGTTGGGATACTAAAAAATATAGGAGATTTATTAAATACGTTAGCGTAATTCAGCTGCACATAATCTTATATACTTTGTGGTAATAACCATTTCCTAATAAATATATGTTTTTCTTTTAAATACAGTGCGATAAATTATAATATTTATTTTTCTTTGACTAATGTATTTGTATATTGTTAATGGATATTTTAAATTAAAATATGATTCAAAAATAATAAAATTTTTATAGCATTTGAGAAAATATATTATTTTAGACCTTTAAACAGTTTGTTCGTTCAACATGATTTGTTATATATTTAATGTGAAGATAAAATTGCGTGATACATTCGAAAATCGTTCCGTACATTCTTAATAAAGTAAGTTTAATGTCATTAAAAGTTAATTAAACGTTTTTGAAAAGGAATCTTGGAAAAATATCTCGGAGTGATATAAGAGCTGATTAGACTTATTAGTTTCGCAAAATACGTAATTTTAAAGATACAGCCTGTTACATAAATTGAAATTTTCTGAAATGTTAATTATTAAAACTATTTCAACTAACTGTGAGAGGATTTTTTGAATGAATTAAAAGGAAATTAGTTTTAATGTTATTATCTCGATGTGTAAGGAGAAGATGTTTTGAAAGGAACAACCGTATTTACTACTGTGCATCAACCTTCTTTTATAACAAGGAAGTAGGAAAAAGTGTCAGTGAAAGCGACGCGAAAAGTGACTAAGTCAATCATTTGGCAGGTATAAAAAATGATTTTAGTGATTATCAACACATCAACAAGGATTGTATGGGCAGGTATTTTAATCATTTTTCACTGTTGAAGTGTAACTGTCATTAAATTGTATTGTCATGCACTTTTTCAACATAAAACATTTCTATAATCATTAAATGGGTATTAAGCATGAATTTATTAAAAGCAGAGCAAATTTATTAAAGTAATTATTTTTTTAACTTTGAAATTCAGATTATAGTAGGAACTGGGTACATCGATAGGGCTTTTTCCTAAGAATGTTTTTCGTGTCCAGAAAGTAGAAATTTCAAGTTAATTTTCCATGTGGTGTCAGTAAAACTTGTGTAGTGTGTTATAAAAATGTACAATCGTTGTTTTACATATTATTTTTGCATGTAATTTAAAAAAAAAAATAAAAAAAAGTCATTTGTATCAATGTGCGCCATAGGGCAGATACCGATGGGACACTTTGACACGTCTGGGAAAATGGAGACAAAATAACACCAATGCATGTTTTTTATAGAAAAATAGTTAACAAACCATTTTATTTTTATTTACATAAATTCAAATCGCCCACAATTTATTTGTAAACAATATTAATACAATCAAAATGAAATATTTACTGGCCTGATGTTCTGGCTGTTCCTTGTCTTATTGTTGGCTGTAGTAACTTTGTAATATCTGGCATTTTAACCTCAGCATTATCTTCTTTCTTAGAAAAGGTGTAAAAACTACAAGGTTTTCTGTTTATAAATTGGTTTATAAGCAGAAAATAAAGGATAATTATATTAAAAATCTCCTTATAATACAATTATCCTATGCTGTTCTGCAGCTTGTTTCTCTTACTTGCTATTTCTCATGTCGAAAATACTTTTCTCTCTGGAAAATTGATATAAATTTGTGATTTTCCAGTCTGCCGTTCTTTTCTTTTGTTAATTCTACTAGCACTAGATGTTGGGTAAGTTCTTGCGTCTTCTGTTTGGAAAAAGACTATGAAATGTTCTAATATAAAGAAATTACAGTTATTTCACTTCAATAAAAAATAATATTAGAAATTTTTGACGAAAACTTGTTGGATTAAGGAGTGCATGGTAAATAAAATAACTTTTATTTACCATTACTTATTTACCATTATTTTTATTACGTTGTTGTAAAAAGTAATGAAAAAATAACTAGAAAAGGATTTAGGTTGTATCAGTATGCCCCGACATAGACTGTATAAATGTGCCCCATACAGCCATTTTGAATAAAATTAGTCGCAAATGCAACACTTCATAATTTATCTAACAATAAAGAATGAGGAACTGATAAAGAGTAGCTTTACTTGCTAGAGAGAGTATTATTTTTGGTTGAAACTACTGGAACAGTTGTACAATACCATTTCAATTGTACAACTTAAATTTACTTTTGACCTGCAAAAAATTAATAACCCGTATCATTTCATCAAACTACTGAATTATTCCAAAGCATTCTGCATGTTGTTGAGAACACTAGTATTACTTTTAGAGCTGTTGTGAAGCTTCCTGTAATGACCCTGTGTGCAGTACAAGGGGTCTATCAATGTGCCCCATGTATCAATATGCCCCAGTTCCTTCTACGTATTATGTAATGCACAAAGTTATTTTTATTAATTCACAAAGTTATCCAGAGATTTAGATCATATTCCTTCTCTGCTTTGATTTTAATCAGTAGAGAACGGGAAATTGATTGTGAAAAATATACATTCTGTAATGTTGAATATCAAGTTAGAATGTCAGAAATGAAATTGGATTTTCTTGAATTAAACAGGATTCAATCAATCTTTCAGTTTATTTCAGATAATTAAAAAAGAATATGTAAAATAGAATCTATTTTAAAATTTTACAAATTATGAAATTTCCAAGCTGATTTATTTTCAGTACATTATGGTATTTCAGAAATATTTTTTATCACATTTTCGTTCTTTTTAAATTTTAATACATTCTCAGAAAACTGAGTTAAAAATATTACTTAATTGTCTAATATTTATAAAGGGGTGACCCAGTAGATTTCTTAGGCCCTCATAGGTATTTTTAGTATTCATACGACTTGGCGGCATATTTCGTTGAATAGCAAAATTTATACTCAAATGACAAATTTGACCACCATTGCATCTCACCCCTATTTATTCTATAATGACATTTGAAATGTTTTAAATTTGAATTTTATTTTTAAAATTAAATTTACTACTCACAACTTTTTTTTTTATCACGCTTTAAATCGACTATAACAAATAATACGTACAGAAAAATAATTAAAAAATTGATTGTAATTTAAACCCTATTCTTGAATAAAAAAGTAGTTTATTCTTGTATTGCCTATTTTATATTATGTATATTAATATTTCGGAAATTTTTATTTTTATTTTATGCTAAGTATTTATTTATTGTTTGCAAAGTTTGTATTACACCTCAATGAAATTACAAATTATGCCGATCTCTATGTAAAACTAACTCTAACTAGGTAAACTAATTTACATTTTCTTTTTCTGCAATAAACTTTGAATTTAATATTTATACGATATACAACTTGAACTATATTAACTTGAAAATAACGGGTTTCTTGCGTATAGTTTTGATTTATTTTCTTCTTAAGTCAATGCTTTTTTACATACAAATGTTAGAGAAAGTATAAAAAATAAGTTTAATCCCAAATAAATATTCCTTATTTTATTTCATCAATTTTAAATCACATTTCCCCATATGTATCGACGAAATAATACCAGAAAACCAGAATAATGTGTAATACGCAATATTTAATGTCACTAAAATTAAACATTTAAGTTGTCATCCAAGAAAGGAGAGATTGAGATAGATATTTAGAGAGAGATAACATATTTTGATGACGAGCTCGTACTTTGCCGTGGAGTTTTGGAATGCTAAATATGCATTAACTCAATTCTGCCATGCCATTGGCCTATCAGATTTATCTAGAACGACAGATGAGGATGATAAGATCATTTGCAAAATTTACAGAACATTTATAAGGACAAAAATGCTATATGAAAAACTTTTGGACAAATTTTCTGTAAACATTTTTTTTTTTTTTTTTTTTTTTTTTTTTTATAAAACAAAATTATTTTCTAAAAGTGTTTATACTTTGAATGTAAATAGGTTTACGATTATAATTATTAAGATAAAGCTTAGTGCCATACAATAGAAATGTAAAAAGCACTATTTCAATATTAAAAGCACTAATTACATTAGATATTAAGCATATATTACTTATTTATTTTTTATATTATGATAGTTTCAATTTCAGAACCGGATCAAACCGGCTTCGAAACTCAAAGTATTTTTTTTAAATTCGAAAACCAAAATTGAAAAATTAAAAACTAGCCCGGTTGTAGATCGTCCTCAGCTATCTTATGCAAAAACAAATCATGTAAAAATATTAAAATTTAAGTGAAATATTTGAAAAGAACGCCCTTATAGACTTAACATTATCATCCGGGTCTTATTCACTCAGCAGTGTGGGCTCTTATTATGTGACATTTATCACATTAATGCATATTAACATCCTCTACGTTTAAGCAATAATTCTGCTACGTGTTTACCAATTCATAAAAATCTCAGTGCTACTGTTAATGAGTATGTTTTTATTTATTTTCACATAAATGAGATTGGATCTTAAAAATTGCCAAGAAATTTCCCTACAAATCGGTTTTATAAAGTGGTAAAGTGAGGAAATTTTAAAATGCCCAAGATGAAATAAATGTGGCTCTTATGGGTTCATTTAAGTAACATCTTCATTATGCTTAATTGTCTACATTGTTTCACAGATAAATATCTATTTCAGTATTGTAATCTGTACTACAACCGGCGTCCAAAAAAACCCATCTGACACAAGATATTATAGATCATTAGTGTTGTTGATATGACGTTAAAATCACTGAAGGCACGCATGCAATTTTGTTTACAAAATTAAAATGTTTTCGGTTTCGGCAAGTGTTTTCTGCTCCATGTAGAAATACGGTATACCAATGGTAATTTAAAAGTATCATTATCAATTAATTATTGATTGTAATACTAGAATTACTGTATGAAAAAAACACCTGTTTCAATTTTATTTCTTACGACCTAATAATTTAAGTTAAAAAATATCATATTATTATTTAAAAGATTGGCGTTTAAAAGTCTTTTCAACGACTTCAAAATTTTCATAATATTTTAATTTATCATTATTAAAGTTTAAAATATTTTTGGAAAAAGTTTTTCGAAGTTATCTGAAATTTTGGAAAGCAATATCTCTGTTTCATCAGGGTTGCTCTTGCTTCGCCAAATTTAATGCATGAGAAATTTAATAACACAAGTTTAAATATTCCACGTTTAACAATATTTTAGCTGTCTCAAATTACATATTTTCGTAAACTGATTTCGCCCCAAAAGATTTAGGAAGATCAAATATTTCATCATTCACTGATATTCAACCGAACTATTTCAAAAAGAAATAGAATTTAATGAAAGCTTTCAGAAATTATGAAAGATGACTTGGTGCTACTTAAAATTGCATTTTTTTTTTTTTTTTTTTTTTATCATGTGAATAAAAAAAGTTGATTAGGTAAAATCTTAATAATATATTTTTTACTGAATTTCAACAAAGGAGTTAGTGTTTACTTTAACCCTTTATGCACTGATAATACTTTAAAGTATCGTTAAAGAAATTTTAATGCAAAATATATTTTCTCACTCTATGAATAAAACTTCTTTTTTCTTTCCACACATACTATGTGCGACCAAATTTAGATACAGTAGAGAAACAGTCGAAGCTAAATATTTCCAAAAAGTGATAATTTTCTAAGAGATTTTCATAGGTACGTCTTTTTTTTCTTTGAAAAAAAATTGTATTAACTATTTTCAACTGCAAAAGCCTTTTCATTTACATAAAGGATCGTAATTCATTTTAATAGATTGATTTAATAAGAATTATGATATTTTCATAAAAAATATTTTTGGTTAATTAATCTTATTATTTTTGTAAGTATTTCCAAAAAAAGTTATATTTACTGATATATTTAATCAGATTTAATGATAAAACATATCTAAATTTCACATAATTATCATTTAAAAATTTCAGTATTATCTTCAAATTAAAAAAATAATTATTGAGATGAAGCAATTTCTTCATATATAATTAGGCAGATAAAGGATTAAATCCATGTATAGCTGTGGAATGGATGCTTTGACTTTTAAGATTTTATTTCGTAAAAATTTATCAGATTATATGCTGCTGTTCTTTTAGGTTGCTCATTCTCATTATTCTTCCCAAAGGACTAAATAATCAATAAACTAGTCGTTGGGGGCCACCGTAATACTTACCCATCATAGATATGTATATGAAAATAAAACATGTGAAAACTATTTATACAATGCATTGCAATTCATAAACAAAATTTAAATATTGTTAATATACATAGTAATGCTATATTAAAGAACTGCTGATGTACCAATTTCGACAAATTATATAAAACGCCAAACTACTCAAGTAGTACCGAACTGCGTAAAAGAAACATCCTTATAACTCCAAAAATAATAATTCTATTAACTAACAATTAACTGTGTCGGATTAAGCGTCTCATTTCCAATTAAAATATACTACTGAATTGAAATTTGAATGAAATACAGGGTCATGAAAAATCAAAGAATGTGAAAAACAAGATTACAAATATCTCGGCAACTAATAATTCGATCGACTTCGTTCTATATGCAAAATGTGTGTTATTTTATTGCCTTTTACGTCCATTCCTTTGAACAAAAAAATTCGAAAATTTTTATATACCTTTCATCAGAACGAATTTTTCGAGAGTCCGAAAAAAATAGTTCCGGATAATCGAGGTTGTTGATATTAAATAGGGTTCGTCCCATTCTTACATACTAACTACATACAAAATTTCAAATCTCTATCTCAATTTGTTCGGGAGATAGAGCGTTTACAGACAGACAGACTCACAGACAGACAGACAGACGGAGGGCAATTTTTTTTTTCTAAAAATATGTTTTTCGGAATCTCCAGTATCTGAAACGTGTAAATCCGTCAAAAAATTTTTTTCGATTTTCAAAACGATTGCAAGACTTACCCTATACTACGTATGATGGGTAAGTAAAAAGATAAATTATTGATAAAAAATGGAAAATCCCTTATAATTTACATGCTTCTGGATCAAGAACTGAAATTTAGTTCAGTATTTTACGAGCTGCAAAGTAATACGAACTATCATATAATTATCTAAATAAAACATACAATTACATGAATCTTCATATAAAGCATACAAAATTATTCATCGTACTAAACACTCAATATGAACACAAAGAAAACATTCTAAAATGAGTGTTACAAATATAATACGCTGTTTATTTGACATGCATATGGGGCAAAATGATAAGAACGAAACACATTTTTTTCTAAATTATAGAAACATTGGATATCAGTTGGTCTTCTTTTACATTTAATTTTAATGAAAATTTTAGCATATAATTTAAACAGTTTTGAATTTGTTGATGTGAAAAAACACGTCATATCTTCAAAATTGCAGTTTTTAATTCTGCTTTCGATTTATATCGCATGATTCAAGCATCTTTCATTATATATTGTGTTTTATAATACCCTAAGCGTTGCTCATTGGATTTATATTGTATCCATTCACTGGCCAAACAAGTTGGGGAGTTTTATTCATCTTTAAACCCCTTTTTGTGTCTTGTACTGAATGAATTTAAATATTGTCTTGTTGAAAATTTCCCAAAAGTTGGTAATGTTTTCCTTCTGATTCCATAAATGCCATTCTAACATACATATAAAGTTTATTTTGTTTATTTATTTTATAAATCAATTATAAACATACCTAGTAACAAAATAGTAGCCCTAACTATTAAGAGACCTCCAACTAATTGATGTGTGGCAAATACGGCTTTTTTATTTTTAAAACAATCATATATGGGTAGATATCATCTGAAATATCGAAATTAAACTTCTTTTCAGCACTGAAGATAATTTTAGATCAATTTGCTGCTTCAGATGCTTCTCTGCAAATAGAAAACAGGGATTTTTACTCTCACATTTTAAACGCAAACATTGACGTATTTTTGTACTTTTAAGAATTTCCGACATTTTTATTGTTCTGCGCATGGTTGATATTAATGATTCTGACGTCTTTATCTGGATTCAAAAGTATTTTAATGTTATTATTCTACTTGGAACTGTTGGAATTTTCAAACTTTTCAATCGTTTCGAAAGACTTGTTTGATTCTCTGTACATTTTGTAGTAACATAATACTTGAATTCTGTAAAAAATAAAAATGTTAGACCTTCAAAGTTTAATTTCATCATAAATTCTTTGAAATTACATACCCAGGCTGCTATATCATACAATTTGCCCTCTTTCAAAGCCACAAAACATATTTATTTACCCAGTTCAGTTAAAGAAAAAAAAGCTTACATTTACGGCAAAAACAGCAGGCAGCAATGTGGCCAGCAGCTTTTGCCGTAAAATATTGCAGTAGTATTAGATAATAAATGTACATCTGATTTTACTGCAATTTTGATTTCGGCTAAAACTGCTGGCAACCTTGCTGTTAGAACTTTTTGCCTTAAATTTAGCGGATTTTTTTACAGTGTGTAATACAATTGTTTTGCGAAGGAAACGAATGTACTCAAAATGTCTTTCAGTGCGTTTTTATTCGATATGCGAAAATATCCGCCAATCTCTTTCCGCGGTTTTAGAAATATCGACTGATTTCTCACCTTTTGCTCATGCGTAAATTCAGCAAAATACATATATTAAAAAAGTCCATGTATACAGTTTTTGTAAACTAACATATTAATTTTAATAGAATGTATATAGTTATAAATCAAATCTTTACGTATTTGCATTGCAAACACGACCTACTTTCTTTGTTTTTTTATCGTTTCTAGGTAGATATCAGTGTTACAGTGTGGTTTTACACCCTGCTGTATCACTGCTATCTATCTGAATTTCGATATTCTTCTAGCGTTTTTACAAGAATTGTACCATATAGTTACCAATAAAATTTTGAGAAAGAAATTTTATCTATTAGCTTTTTTGAAAGATAAATCGAAAAGTATTTTATACATGGGTTTTAGTTGAAACTCTGTATGAATATCATAAAAAATGCTTTGAATGTTTTGAATTTCTTAAAGAAAGCTTTTTATATGATGATAATGCCATGAATATGTATAATGAAAATTAACGCAAATATTGTACAAAATCCTCATAACTCTCTGCCGCAGCTAGAGATCATTTCTAGTATTTTAATTTTACATGGAAATCGAAAATACTACTTTCTTTTTTAGTGAGTTTTCTGTTCGTCCACTAACTTCCCTTGTGGTTAAATATTTTGCAAACAAAATCTTCCCAAGTATGTTCTTTATATTATAGAAGTTACTGAAGAATTCAAAAAATATTTCTTTCGATATCCAACTAATTATTTAAAATCAAAAGTGTCATTGTCAAAAGTGTATTTTTTACTTAACACTTGAGTAATTAAAATGAAAGTAAAAAGTTGGCATAAAAGATTACAGAAACCTATGATGAAATCATTGAAAAGTCAGTGATTCACGTATTTTCTCTAAGTCAGATGTTTGTGACACATTTCAAATTTATTATCCGAAGCACTACAAAATATGTGCATGCATTTGTATATATATAATTCAAAAGCTCTAAAACATTTTTTTTAAATTTTCTACGTGAAAAAGTTTTGACATTTTACCGTTAATATTTTCTTACTTTGTATGGTAGCATTTTATGTAATGAATTTCATTTTGAAATTTTTTATGTTCTTCGATTTACAAATGATTACGTACACATATTAATTTACATCGAAAAAAAATTGCTATTTTAATAAATAAAAACAAATTCTAGTGAGATTTACACTATTTCTGTCTCTATTAAATAAACAATAAGAATATATCTGATACACTGTGCACTGTAAAATATATTGATGTGGCTTGATGTCCCTTTTTTGGTTTAAAGTCACAGTACCACTTATTTGTGAACTTCAAGAAGAAAGTAAAAAATATTTTCAATATTATATTTTGAATATAATACATCAACGATTCCCAACCCTTTTTCTTTCACGTATCCCTTACTTAGGTTTTAGCCTTTTCATTTCTGAGAACTCCCTTTGCTGATAAAAACGCCCTGTAATGTCCCCTAGAAACTGACTTTGGCACAAAACTCCCCCCTATATTTTCGCAAGAAGCTATCCTAACTGTGTGTCCTGAATCCGAACTGTCTCTTTTGTGTTGGTCCGACGGCGCTGATATGATACAGACTACCGATGGAAGCGAAAAGAAAAAAACAGAGAATGGGAAGTATGGGACACAGTAGCTGTCGAAACGAGGGTTTCAAAATTTTATTTTAGTATTTTTTTATTTTATGTGTGTAAAGTTTTAGAATACATCAGTTAATTTAGTTTGGTAAGATGAATAAATTGTCATCGTGAAAATGATGTATCATCGTGCTGATTACACTGAAATCTGGGAAAGTTTTGAAATCGTTACAGCTCCTTTCGTCTATATACTCATCTAGATAACTCAAAATAATCTTATTATCACAACCCTTTATCAAAAAATATAAATTACCTTGTCATTTCTAGCATTTTTGTGACTTTATTAACACTTTTTAGCTCACAGGCTATCATAGCCTGAGAGCTTATGTGCCCGCCCGTTCTGTATGTATGTTCGTACGTAACGCGATAACTCATGATAAAAATATCCAATCCACTTGAAATTTTGTATATAGGTATATCCTGACAAGGCGCTTCCCTGATTAGTTTTTGGAGTTCATTCGATATGTATAAGAGGGGGAACGGGGGGCTCATGCCCCCCGTTAGTTGATATAGATGGGATTTTCATGCAGAATTAAGTTTTCAAAATTTAGATTAGGATCATTCTGATGAGGCGATTCCGTGACTGTTATTAGGTGTTCATTGATTAAGTATAAATAGGGGGAACAGGGGTTCTAATGCCCCCCCCGTTAGTTGATATAAATGGGATTTTAATGCAGAATTAAGTTTTCGTTCAAAATTTAGATTAGGATCATTCTGATGAGGCGATTCCGTGACTGTTATTAGGTGTTCATTGAATAAGTATAAATAGGGGGAACAGGGGTTCTAATGCCCCCCCCCGTTAGTTGATATAAATGGGATTTTCATGCAGAATTAAGTTTTCGTTCAAAATTTAGATTAGGATCATTCTGATGAGGCGATTCCGTGACTGTTATTGTGTTCATTGAATAAGTATAAATAGGGGGAACAGGGGTTCTAATGCCCCCCCCCCGTTAGTTGATATAAATGGGATTTTCATGCAGAATTAAGTTTTCGTTCAAAATTTAGATTAGGATCATTCTGATGAGGCGATTCCGTGACTGTTGTTAGGTGTTCATTGAATAAGTATAAATAGGGGGAACAGGGGCTCTAATGCCCCCCCCCCGTTAGTTGATATAAATGGGATTTTCATGCAGAATTAATTTTCGTTCAAAATTTAGATTAGGATCATTCTGATGAGGCGATTCCGTGACTGTTATTAGGTGTTCATTGAATAAGTATAAATAAGGGGAACAGGGGTTCTAATGCCCCCCCCCCCTTAATTTATACAAATGGGTTTTTCAAGCAGAATTTTCAGATTTCGTTCAAATCTCTGAATAGTTTTGGAAGTTTAATGGTTAAGTATAAAAGAGGGGGATAACTCTTTTTAAATTATATAAATGCTAAATGGGTTTTTATTAAGAATTATCTAATTTGCTCTGAATTTTGGATATAGATTTTTTATATGATAAAGCATGTCTTTGATAGTATAGGAGGTTCAATGATTAAGTATAAAAAAAGAGAAAAGGGGAGAGCTGTTTCCCCTTCTTAATTTTTTTTTTTCGAACGGAATTAACCCTTGAAAATATAAAGCTTTAATGTGCAATTAGTATTTGTAGCCTGTGAGCTCAATGCCTTCAGTTTAACTGGGCAGTATTCTTTTTTATTAGGTTCGTAATTATGTAAATACTTATTGTCGTCGTTCAATACGTCCATGAAAATAAGATGTAATCAAACGTATTCGATTACGTTACGGCCAGCAGGAAAAAATAGTTTCAATTGCATTTTAATGGTGTTATACGCTTTCAAACAAAATGCAATTAATAATTATCTATGAATCATATACCAAAATATATTATCTGTACAATCTACGGTGCAAAAAATATTTCCTATTAATTAACAGGGTCGCATAAATGTATTCCATTACATAATGATAAAGGGGAGAACAATGTGCGGGGTGAATTTTAATTATATTAAACTGTTTCTCATTTTATGAAATTGATATTTGTTTCTGAGGTTTATTAGAAATTACTTTCTGTATAATAGAAAGCATATAGTATTTACAGGGACTCAAAAAAGATTTCGAAAACAATATTGTATCGGAAGTTTTGTAAAGTATTACACCAAGATTTGAATTTTTTTTTATTTCGTCACAGTATAAACGCACTTCATTTGATACGTTTCACGTGCAATTTCCGACTTGTTGTGATTTCCGCTATTACCGATATTATTTTCACTTATTCCCAGGGGTCCATATACAGCATGTTGGGAACCGCTGCAATACAGCCATAATTTAAAATAATTAGTTTTGCGCAAAAGGGATGGTAAATTTTCTAGACTAAACTCGAAACTAAAAGGGGAAAGTTTTATTATTTTCATCATACTCATTTATTCCACCGTGTTCTGTGGTTTTCAGCTTTTCCAGCCAATAAGAATGAAAAATGCCAGGCTTGGCATCGTCCGCCTTGTCCGCCCTTTATATACCGACAGTACTTATAAGTAGCATTAAAATTACGTGTTATAAAATTCTATTGATACGTCAATTAGTTGTAATACTGTTTAGAATGAGTTACAGATACATTACTTTATTTTGTTGCAAAAGCATTATTGGTTACATAAAACAAAAATGTTTTTAAAAGGTTGATTACTTTTGCATTTTATCTTTTCAGCTTTCTTGGCGCTGAAGGATGGGGATAGGGGTTTTACAATTCGGAATTTCTTTTACATTTATAGTGAGAACATCATATTTGTACATTTTATGATTATACAAATTAACAAGAAATAGTTTCAAATAAAAGATTTGAGTGAATTTATAGATAGTGTCAAAATCCCTGTAAATTCAAATTTAATGAGTTCTTCTAGATCCTTCAATCCTACTTAAATCCATCAGAAATTTATTAAATGATTCTGTAAATCTTTCAATTTAGTTAAAACAATTTACGTAAAAGGCTTTAGAATGTAAAATTTTCATAAATTCATAATTCGTTAGATATTATGAATTAGAAGGGATAATGACAATCAATGGATGCGTACGTGTAATTAGCTGGGTTCGATTGCAGGTTTCGGTACATTTTCAATCTGTTGTCTCTACGCCTCTTTTACAAATAAAAAAAATTAAAAATAAAAACTACTCTTAACAATGTTAATCAGAATATATTAACTAAGTTACTAGATAATGCATTTATTTTATATAACTATTTTCTTTACATCAAAAGAGAAAAAAGTATTTTAACTATATACAGTCGGCTCTCCTTAATTCGAACTCTTCGAGACCACAAGAAATGTTCGAATTATCCGATTTTCGAATTATGGAAAATACGAAACATAAACATACTTAATATGGTACTATTACAAAGGAATTAATGTTATAGTGTTTTCTAAATATATTTCGTCTGTTATCATTAGACTATGACTTAATAAATAAGTAGAACGTAGAAAAACATGAACTAAATAAATGATTAAAAACGAGCACAATGGAATAAAAATTTGAGGTGTCATTGCTGGACAGACGGGGCTCTAAGAAAGTGGATATCAAATGCATCGGATTATGTACCAGCTGCCCCCTGACGAGAACTTTAACTTCATTTATCTGAGAATGTATTTTTTCACGATTTGTCAACACTGAAAGGATATATCTAAAGTTCCTTGCAAGATATTTGTATAAAATTTTTAACTGAGCTATTATGCTGTATTTAAAACAAATTGTCTTCAGGATTTTTAGTTTTGAGTGATAATTGTGAAATTTTGCTAATTAATGCAAAACTCACTCATACAAAAACTTCATTTTTTACATAAATTTTTTTATGAAATTCTTAATTAATATTTAAAAAATTCCTGAATACAGTTTAAAATGACACATTTTCTGTACACAAAGTGTAAAAAGTTTGCAACTCGAGTAAGCACTTCCAGAGTTATATCAAAAATTAAATATGTTTATTTTTTTTTAATTTAATTTTTTGTTTTAAATATTTAAAATTTTTCAGATTTTTTTTTTACATTTTATATTTTAATTAAATTAAAATATATTTGAGAAAAAAATTCCAGAACAAAATCTCTACAATAAAAAAATAGAATTTTCAGTCCCGAACTCCTGTAAGAGAAGAGTGAAGAAGATAAATTCATTATTATTTTTTGTCAGGCTTAATGCAAACATAATACAAACTAAATATTTCTTTACATCTATTTATATCAGTAAATTATACAGCTGATAATGACTCAAAATAAAATAAATAATTATAAGAATGTACGAGATGTAAAATTAGGCAAAAAATATCCGGAACAGAGACTTCGTAGACGAAAACTATAAGCCTCACAAATCTTTAAACTACGATTTATTCTGACGAGCTGATTCATATATCAGACCAGATATTAGAAACAACAATTTGGTCAGATTATATCAAATGGACAAGAATTGGCGGCTTCAGCCAAAAGTCCCCTGGTTTGAATTCCCGTCCGAACCTGTCTCATCCATTCAGAAATTTACATATTGTATAATTTATTTAAAAGTTAGAATAATCGTGCTAAATTAAATTGAATATAATTACGTATACAAAAATTTCTAGCGTTACATTAGTCACATTTTATTCTTCTGTCTGTTCAGGTATCAGACTAGATGCTATAATCAATGCGTAAATTATATCCGCCAGATTCGATCGGGAATGTTCAGATGGACGAGTATTAGCAGCTTCATCTAAAAAAAAACCCACAAACAAATGCTGGTCCTACAATTATTCTCCCTGTTGGATATTTACATATTCATTGATTTATTTATCAAATAGAATAATTATCTAAAATTATAGTATGGAACATTAAAGGAAATTGTTTAATTTTTTTTTACAATAATTACATAAATGTTTTACTAATAAATCATTTATGTTATCATGAAAAAAAAATCACGAAGAAACATTTCTTTCAATAACCCAAATACATAAATATATTACGCAGATGTTATTCATCCACACAAAATATGTAAGTACTAAATGATAAATGAAATCCTGTCAATTTTGAAAAACGATAACATGCATAATCGTGCTAAAGACTTGTAACTGACAAACTGACGTTTATATTTCCGATAAATTACTCTTATAAAGAGAGCAAAAATTACGTAACTATATATCATTGGTTCTATGCAATATTTCGTAACATAACATGTAATATTTAAAGAGATGACTGTAAAATTAACTAGTGATATGCAATAAAAATGTCACTGCGTATGTTATGAAAGTTCATATTGCAAAAATATCTCCTATTTTTGATAGATTTTTACTAATTTATTTATTACTGAAATTTATTTTTAAATTATATATGATATTATATAAAATACTTACATTTATAATTTTCATTATAAATATTTTTTAAATTTTTAATAATTAGAAATATTTTTAAAGTTCCTAAATTTGTATATAACATCAAAGTAAATCTCTATATTTTACTATTTTAAACTTTCTAAAAAAAAAGATGATTCCTGATTTAGTCATTTTTTTTAGCAGATATTGATTTTTTAGTAATTTGAAATATTCAAATAAAAAAAATACATTTCCTACCGTTAGGGAGTTTTTGAATTATATTTGAAAACACTTTGCATTGCAATATGCTTAGCAGCGAGCACAAATGAATTTCGCATGATTTTCAATCGTATAAATACATAAGAGTAAGAGGACATCTAATCCATATAAATATGTAAAAATTATACTTTTTTGGTATGCTAACTGGCCGGGTAATAGGAAATAGCGTTAAAAGAAACTGTAAAATTTAAACAGAAGAAAAAAAATAAAATATAACAAAAAATATTTAATGATTGAATTTGAGTAAATCATCTATAAATCTTTAGATTCTTTGCTTTTTACCTACTTTTTGGACTAGTTTTGAAATTGTTATCTGATTGATATTCCATATTATTCGAAACACGTCATACTGAAAAAAATTCACGAAGAAACATTTCTTTCACCTACCCAAATAGATAAATATATTACAAAGACGTTATTCATCCACACAAAATATGTAAGTATTAAATTATAAATGAAATCCTGTTAATGCAATATGCTTAGCAGCGAGCACAAATGACTTTCGCATGATTTTCAATCGTATAAATACATAAGAGTAAGAGGACATCCAATCCATATCAGTGTTTAGCTTAATAATAAATTATACTTTTTCGGTATGTTAACTGACCCGGTAATACGGAATAGCATTAAAAGAAAAATTAAAATTAAAACAGAAGGCAAAATTTTAAGAGATACCAGAAAATATTGAATGACTAAATTTGAGTAAATCATCCATAAATCATTAGATTCTTTGATCCTTAATTTTTAGACTTGTTTTAAAATTGTTGTCTGATTGATATTCTATATTACTCGAAACACACGACATTCAAAAAGAGAACTTCGACAGTCGTCAACAAATTAGCAGGGAGATAAACTGACTAAATCAGCTATAAATATAGTGTTTCTACTTTATACTAAATTTAATTAATATCACTAAATTCACACAAATATATTTTACAGTTAATACTTATTTCATAAAATTTATCTGTAAAATATTACAAAAATCAACAATAACGGCCATTTTTAAGATCAAATGTGTCGATTTCAATGTGTCAAATCCGTTACCAAATGTCAAGTCTGTTACCGCACGGTTTTTTAATGACTATTGATTTTTCACCATTCTACATTTATTTTTTATTCAACTAAGAAACAAATATGCAATTTACTTAAAAATAATAATTTACATGAATATATACTGGGTGGTTCTTAAAAATGAACTTTTAAAATTTGTATGGAGCACCCCTTTATTTTGTTCTATGTTTTAAAAAAAGACCTCCACAAAAATTTCAGAATTCTAAAACAAATTTTAAGGGTCGCTGCCAAGGCTTAAATATTTGAAAAAATAGAAAATTTGACCGGTTTTTATTCTAATTTTTAAGTTATTAACTGCCCAGCAAAAGTGTAAAATTATAATGTTGTGTTCTCTGTAATTTATTAAAAATATTAAAAAAAGATATTTTTTCCAACCTGATACAAAACATGCTATTACGTATAGGTGTATAACCTTTGAGAGTTTTAACCCTAACTTAATTTTTTAAAACTGGATTTTATTTGTAGAATTATATCAATTTAAATATTGCTTATGTTGCAGTGAAACCTGCAACTTAGTGTGCGAAAAAATCCGTTCGCGGCAGTCAGGAGGTTGATACATATCTATAGTCATCGCGAAATTGAGTCATGGTATGACATTAGGCTGCATAAACTGTTGAATGCTTCAATTGTTTTCCAAAATTCATACTGCGTTTTTAAATTTTTCAACGATTTTTAAATATATTCGAGTTTTTGTGCATTTTTAAATGGGCCAAAGCAATGTGACTGGTCAACTAAATTAGCATAAAAAAGTGCTTAAATCAACTTAAAAACAATAAAAAATAGAAAAGAATGATAATCATTTATTAAAATTAAAGCTCAATTATGTAATAAAATATGTTCCATAAGCACCAAAAAATATATATTATTCAAAATATTAACTTTTGGTAGTGCTACACTTTTTTTCACCAAAGCGGTGCCTTTCTTACGTGAATAGTCTTATGTGAATAGTCTAAAATTCTCTACTCTTAGTGTAATCCTTGGTTGCTACGGCAACAGCTGCAATTCGCCTAATTATTAGACAATAAAGTAATGTTTTTGTATAATTCTATGCGAAATGTAGACAGAATTCTTTCGTACCTTTTTTTCGCCTCTTTTTGAATGTGTTGCTAGTTAATGAATCGAGTAGACGCAGAGTGTTAGTGTGCAACTTGCGCGAATTTTTATCTGAACAAAAATGAAATTTTTAAAATGTTTGAAATAAATCCATTTAGGCTTCTTTTTTTGTACCTAAGTAAGATAATTTGTATTGTAAATAAGGTCATTTTCAATCTAAAATAGGACCGGATTCCATGAATAAAGCTTTTTTGTATGTTTGATGAATCTTGATTTTATATGCAAACATTTTTATTTGGTAAATAAAACAGCATAGCAGCTAACACTAAAGTACCTATCGTAACAAGAAAATCTACAGATGTCTGAATTGTTAGCCAAATTTCGCCATCTTTAAGCCAAACAAAGCTGCCGAGTAAAAGAGACGTGCTAAGTCTTTTTTTCTATTACAAAAAAGAACTTAAGTTAAATATTAGAAATTCAGCGCACTGTGCTACAAGTGCCGCCCTTATAGTTTGGGGAAAAGCTGATATTCTTACTAGATTTAAAAACAAGTAGTTGATAAAATTGAAAGACTGTTTCAAGAATGGCAAAAGCTTAAAAAGAGCAAAGAAAACAAATCAAAACTCTCAGAAGGTTTGTGAAAAAAAAAGGAGAGGATTGGAAGATTACTTCGAACAATCTTTTTGATATTGCACACGCGAATTCCCTTATTATGATAAAAATCGAAAGGATAAAGAAATTTTTACTTTCTCAGAGACAAAAAGGAAGACCTGGTAAAATAGAATGTCTTACTAAACATTTTGTAAAAAAAGCAACGGAATCAATCAAGAAAAAAGAACGTTTTGAACAAATGAAAAAGCGTGAAGAAGTAAACAAATCACTGCCTTTTGAATAAGCATCAATTCCTTCAGACATATTTGAAGAAGGAGTAAGCTCAAGTGATAATGAAACTTGTTCCACTCCGGAAGAAGTAGTTTCATGCTCTCACAGTGATTCATCTCCTAAAAAAAGAGGTAGAATGAACATTTTGGACAACAGCGTAGCTGCAAGCCTTGATGCAGCACTGTTAAGTGACAGAAAGGCAGCTATAGTTTTGACTACAACACGAAAACGGGTAGGTTGTAATCCTGCCAGTTATAATGTTAACAAATCCACTATTCGGCGCCTTAGAATCAAAAACCGAACAAGCAGAGCTGAAAATAAATAAAAAAGAGTTTTCGGCAAGTGTTCCGTTGACTGTTCACTGGGATGGCAAAATTTTAGAAGACATTTCAGGATCTGAAACTGTTAATAATTACCAATTATTATTTCTGGTAAAAATATTGACCAGTTACTTACACTGCAGTCAGGAAACATCGAATTCATGGAAAATTGCAGAGCAAGTCAAGTTTTTGTGTTTTGATACAATCTGTGTGAATTCCGGGTTATCAAGAGGAGCCTGTGTTCTTTTCGAACAGAAAATGAAGAAAGAAAGGCTTTGGTTGGCTTCCGTCATCACATCCTGGAGATTATGCTGGAGGCAGTTGTTGTTAAGTGACTCGGATTTCCAAACGGACCAGACATAACTCTTATATAAATGATTTAAAATTTCGTGGAACTCTATTGATTTTGACATATTTCACACTTCCGTAACTGATAATTTTACCAATGAAAAAACCACCGAAATGCATCAGAAATCATAGAGTTTGCACAAAATCAACTAAATGATTTTCAACGAAGGGACGATTTCAAAGAACTGTTAAAGCTTGCCATCATTTTCCTAGGAGGAGTATCCAAAATATTTAATAAAAATATGTTTACTTGTTATTAAGAATAATTATGCATTTTACTTCAATATTTATTAATAGCGGTAGCGACCCCTAAAATCATGCTAAAAATTTTGAAAAAAAAAATGCTGTAATTATTTTTAAGTGAGTACAACAAAATGGCAGGGTGCCCCGTTATAAATCGTAAAAAAAATTACCAATTTTTAAGACCATTCTAATATATACTGTAATTATTAGAAAAAAGTTCTTGTATAATTTCTATGTGATCAAAATCTTGTGGCTAAAATTGTCTCGCATTTCAATTTAATTTGAGTGTTATTGATAAATGTCATGTTTTGAAATTTAGGGACATAAGTCTCTTTAAATTAAGTTGATTTTAAGAAATTTAATAAATTGAACGTTCAGTATTTTCAGTAATTTTGTATGGTAACGGACTTGACGATTTGCCTTACAAGCTAACTTAAGCTAAATAGCATTTACATATTATAATATTGGGCATTTGAATTTGTTAGATAAATAAAAGATTGAATTTTTTAGTTGAAGTAAAAAATTGGTTTTGTTGTTCAGACAAAACATAATATTGTTAACACTCTTGTAAAATTTTAAGAAAATTTCATCAATTTTATTTGAGTCTTACTAAAGTCTTGTATTTTTAATTTGTAATTCCAATAAAATTTTGTTGTTTTTGCTAAATTTAAATTGGTGTGCAGTATCCATAACTCCCTCACATAATTTTATTTAATTGCCTTACATATAGCTATAAAGGATTAATATAATTTTTCGATAAAGAAAACCTTTTCAAATTGAGACGGATTAATGACGTTATTATTACGTTATTATACATTTCGGACAAAAAATGTAAGCGTAATATTGTTTTTTTTTTTGTTTTTTTGTTTTTTTTTGTTTTTTTGTTTATTAAAACAAAATCTATCGACCCAAATTTAAACGAAAAGATTTGTTGGACCAAACAAATTTTTGTTGATTCAAGAAAACTTTTTCCTGGTTGTGAGAGTACTAGGAAATCGTAAGACATTTTATGTTCTATGCGCCAAATATTGGACTATTCCATATTATCAAACCATATTATAATAAATGCTGCTTAACTAGTCTACAATTGCTTTGTTTATTCTTGTAACAAAGAATATCATTTCTCTTTTGGGTCGAAAGAAATTTAATACATGCGTGAATTTGATTTAATATGCAATGTTCATTTAGTGGCACGATATGTTTTAAACATAAACACATATCAACATAAACCTTATTCGGGATTTTATAAATACCAGAATTTACTGAGATTTTAATAAATATAGGAAAACAATAATGTCGATCTTTTGATAGCTGAATTCCACTTCTAACATATAGAAATTAACGTTTAAAGTAAAAAAGAAAAAAATTCTATTAAATGAAATAAAAATAACTGCTAAAATATTTGAGTTCTGATAATGATTGTATAGTAGCAATAAAAATAATCACATACTTTTAAAGAAATCGTTATTTTATATATTGTAAATTAAATTCGCTTATAAATTAGAAACAACGCTTTTAAATTTGTTAAAATGATGCTTAATTTTATGCAATCTATATGGGTTGCGATAAATCTTAATTTGTTCTTTTTTTAAAAACACGAACTTTTAATTGAAATAAGAAATATTATACATAGAATATAAACAATATTACTTTAATGAATCCCACTGCAACATTTGAACCCATGTTTTAATTTTCATATTATTTTAAAAGTTAAAATCTATCTTAATTCAATTTTAAAATGAAGTAATTAACTTTTGAAGTTATAAATTAATTGACATTTAATGGCATTAAAAAATCCCCTGTGGTTTTTCTGAACAGAATTATATATTTTCTTTAAGAAATTTAATTTGTCACCAATGAATATATTAAATAGACTCTTTTTTGTTTAAAAAATTATTTCATTTCATTATTTTTCAAGCTTTATCTCAACTTATACATCTTTCATTTTTTCATAATAAATTTTTATACTTTTATTAATTATATTTATGGGTATCACAGATATATGTATTGTAAAACATGGTCTAAAACATTTAAATTCTCTTGATATTTTAAATAATAATTATTCTAGTTTTATTATTTTATTAATTACAAGCTTTTTAGCGTTTTTTAAGCATCTACAGATTAAATAGGTGAAAAAAACGAGTAAAGACGAAGTATTAGTAATTATTTATAATTTTAAAATTTGCAATGTCTCTAAATTTATATTTGGTTATTTAACAATGAATTTATCACAGATAGGAATGCAAGATGCTTCAAAGGTTTGCTTTCAGAAAAGTTATGGTACATATTGTTACGAATTTTGTAAATAGTTAGTGTTTGTACCGTAAAATAACGTAAATAATCTTGTTAAGCTCCATTCCTTTACTAATATTAGCTTTTGTCCCTGTTGTCAAGCAAACTTGTCTATTATTTTCAGTGAATGTCTATGGCAGCTTGGCGAAATAAAAAAGATATCGCCAAGTTGGCGTCACTTTTGTCGACTAATTTTGGTCGCCAAATTTGGCGATATATCGCCAAGTTTGCGACAAACTTGGCGATTGTTGGCGATGGTAACCCTTCCCTCTCTATGGTAACCCCCCTTAGGTATGCTGATACATTGAATGTTTTTCCTTGGTTTCTGGATTTTTCGAGAAGCCTGTGGAAACTTCTAGCGCATGCTGCGAACCTATATAAGAAGAGCAATACGAGCTGTCGTTGTCATTATTTACCAGTCAGTCATTGAGTGAACAAGGCGATTGTTAAGCAAGTTTGCTTGAGTTTCATTCATGTTGTTTTGAATGTTATTAAGTGTTGAGACGTTGTATAAAGGGTCTCTGGGATCTATATCTGTACTTGTACGATAGATTTGAGCAGTTATTTTTGAATATCTAGTAATATTTGTGAGTTTCGAAGACTCTGTTGTTCTGAAGATCTGTAAATAAATTATTTCCTACTTTTCTAAGAGACAAGAGTTTGAAGTTGTCTAACCATAAGATCAAAAGAACCCTATATATACGCAACATGTGGTGTGAGAAGTGGCATCTTATGGCGAAAAAAACAACAATGGACGGACAACTGAAAGAACTGTTAGATGCTATCAATAGCATAAAGACAGAATTGACGAAAGGCCAAGAAGAGTTGGCGGAAAAAATGAATAAAGTCCAAGAAGAGTTAGCGAAAAAAATGAATAAAGGCCAAGAAGAGTTGGCGGATAAAATGAATACAAACTAAGAAAGAATGGAACAGTTGACAAATAAAATTGACAAAGGCCAAGAAGAGGTGACTGAAAAAAATCCAGAAACCAAGGAAAACATTCAATGTATCAGCATACCTAAGGGGGGGTAACCATAGAGAGGGAAGGGATACCATCGCCAACAATCGCCAAGTTTGTCGCCAACTTGGTGATATATCGCCAAACTTGGCGACAAAAATTAGTCGTCAAAAGTGGCGCCAACTTGGCGATATCTTTATTATTTCTCCAAGCTGCCATAGACATTCACTGAAAATAATAGACAAGTTTGCTTGATAACAGGGACAAAAGCTAATATTAGTAAAGGAATGGAGTTTAACATGATTATTTACGTTATTTTACAGTACAAACACTAACTATTTACAAAATTCGTAACACTACCCCCTCCTCAAAGACTGCACGTCCCGGGCAGTGCAATCCTTGAGTTAGAAGAAAACACTTAAAATAAGTAAACAAATAAATAAATAAATAAATAAATAATAAGATTTACATAAATAAGAACTAATTGCTATTTACATATTTACAAAAAGTGACTTTCATGACTTATGAATTCAGGATGTGCTTATTGCCATCAGATGTTCTAGGAAGAGGACCCAGGATGTCTAGAGCAATTCGTTCGAAAGGAGCTCCTACATTTGAAGAATGGTATCTTGTACCGAAAATGGGAGTCTGATGATGGAAAGACATGTAGATGGCAACTACTACTTCCTAAGTCGCGAATTTCTATGGTCCTTCAAGAACTTCATGGTAGTCCCACAGGAGGTCATTTTGGTGTAATGAAGACCCTACAAAAGGTTCGAGAGTGCTTTTATTGGAATAATGTTCGCAGTGATGTAGAGATGTGGTGTCGAACTTGTGACACCTGTAAAGCACGTAAAGGTCCAAAGAGGCGCACCCGTGGACGATTGCAGCGTTATAATGTAGGAGCTTCTTTCGAACGAATTGCTCTAGACATCCTGGGTCCTCTCCCTAGACACCTGATGGCAATAAGTACATCCTCGTTGTCATGGACTACTTCACCAAGTGGCCTGAAGCCTACGCCATTCCTAATCAAGAGGCGGTAACTGTAGCAGACATGCTGGTTCAACACTGGGTTTCCAGCTACGGAGTTCCATTTCAAATCCATTCCGATCAAGGAAGAAACTTCGATTCGACTGTGTTTAAGGAAATGTGTGGACTACTCGGCATGGCCAAAACTCGAACTACACCTCTACATCCTCAATCGGACGGCATGGTGGAGCGTTTCAATCGTACCATCCTAAATAGCTTCTCTCTCCTGGTGTCTAGAGACCAACAGTACTGGGACAAGAAATTGCCTCTTTTCCTGCTTGCTTACAGGAGTGCCACTCATGAGGCCATTGGTTACTCCCCTTCTCAAATGCTCTTTGGTCATGATCTTCGTCTGCCTGCGGATCTTTTGTTTGGCCGTCATCCTGACGCTCCTTTGTCGCCTGAAGAATACGTGGATGGACTCCAGGCACGGATTGAGGAGGTTCATTGTCTAGCGAGGAACAGAATCCGACTGGCATCAGAAAAGACGAAGACACGGTACGACATAAAGGCAACTGGACATGAGTTCAACGAAGGTGACAAAGTTTGGTTGTGGAATCCCATACGTCGTAAGGGACTGTCGCCAAAACTACAAAGAAACTGGGACGGTACTTACACAGTCGTCAACAGGCTGAATGACGTCGTCGTACGCATACGAAAATCGTCACACACCAAGCTCAAGGTCGTACATTATAACCGGCTAGCCCCTTATTTTGGCCAAAGTGAATAGAAATTCAAAACTGGAATTTCAGACCATGGTCATGAAAGTCACTTTTTGTAAATATGTAAATAGCAATTAGTTCTTATTTATGTAAATCATATTATTATTTATTTATTTATTTATTTGTTTACTTATTTTAAGTGTTTTCCTCTAACTCAAGGATTGCACTGCCCGAGACGTGCAGTCTTTGAGGAGGGGGTAGTGTTACGAATTTTGAAAATAGTTAGTGTTTGTACTGTAAAATAACGTAAATAATCTTGTTAAGCTCCATTCCTTTACTAATATTAGCTTTTGTCCCTATTATCAAGCAAACTTGTCTATTATTTTCATTGAGTGTCTAGAAGAAACTTAAATTAGAAATTAATAGTAATTAATGTAAATAAAATACTAAAGCCTTTTTTAAAAATATATTTGTCTGACTATGTTGCGATTTACAAGCTTAAAAGAGGAAAAATAAAACATAGAAATTTACAAAAATTGAGATTTTTTTAATAATTAGCTTTCATATATTTAACTTCTACTTATAAATATTTATTTTTTCTGATGGGAATGATAATTTAAAATAGTGTTACGAATTTTGTAAATAGTTAGTGTTTGTACTGTAAAATAATGTAAATAATCTTATTAAGCTCCATTCCTTTACTAATATTAGTTTTTGTTACATTGTCTCTGTTATGAAGCAAACTTGTCTATTATTTTTCAGTGTATGTCTATGGCAGCTTGGCGAAATAATAAAAATATCGCCAAGTTGGCGTCACTTTTGACGACTAATTTTGGTCGCCAAATTTGGCGATATATCGCCAAGTTGGTGACAAACTTGGCGATTGTTGACGATGGTAACCCTTCCCTCTCTATGGTAACCCCCCTTAGGTATGCTGCTACATTGAATGTTTTTCCTTGGTTTCTGGATTTTTCGAGAAGCCTGTGGAAACTTCTAGCGCATGCTGCGAGCCTATATAAGGAGAGCAATACGAGCTGTCGTTGTCATTATTTACCAGTCAGTCATTGAGTGAACAAGGCGATTGTTAAGCAAGTTTGCTTGAGTTTCATTCATGTTGTTTTGAATGTTATTAAGTGTTGAGACGTTGTATAAAGGGTCTCTGGGATCTATATCTGTACTTGTACGATAGATTTCAGCAGTTATTTTTGAATATCTAGTAATATTTGTGAGTTTCGAAGACTCTGTTGTTCTGAAGATCTGTAAATAAATTATTTTCTACTTTTCTAAGAGACAAGAGTTTGAAGTTGTCTAACCATAAGATCAAAAGAACCCTATATATACGCAACAATATAAATATTTTTAATGGACATATATAAAATAAAGGTTAACTTTCAGATCTCCAAATATAAATAAATAAATATACACTTATATTTTGTTTTGTTTTCAAACTAATAGATTACATTGAATTGCTCTAAAAATAGTAATAAAAAATCACGTTTATAAAAAAACATATATCAGTTTTCATGGCACACAAGTTCAAAATCTCATCACAGCAACAATTCGACATACTACATATAGTAATTTACAGTTAGGTGAATTTAGCATACAGGTAAAACAAACAGAGAGAAAGAGAGATATGCAATTATTTTTTGAAACAAAAGACCAAATTTTTGTTTTTATCAGGAACAAAAATTTTGAAGTTTATAGTACAAATTCATGAAATCTGATATTTTTTTGCGATTGGGTCTGTCTTCTATATACATATATCTATATATAAAGGTCAAACTTATAGGTGCGTAACGCATACATCATTTTGCGGATGGCAACACTTTCTTGTGCAATTTTCGCAACTGCAAATTTTATACTTCGAAATATCGCACATTTTCAATTTTTACACCGTTATATAAAAAAAATGTACTTTTAAATACAATTTGTTTGAATGCTGTGTCAATTTATTTTTGAGATATTAATTTTTTATAATTTTAATACGAATTTTGTAATTGTGGCAACAGAAACACGCCATTTTCTCTTTAAAAAAAAATTGAAATTAAAATACTATGTCAAAAAATGTCTGCTATAAAGTCCGGTGACCTTTGGTTTTATTTCTTTTTTATTGATTAATTAAATGTTTATTAGTTTATTGTTCACATACAAAAATGTTGTTGTCAATCGTGACATTAAGTTTTGAATTAAAGTGATTTTAAAATGATCAAATTAAAATACTATATTTTTTAACTCGGTGAATATGGATAAAGATGTGCGTATGTAAGTTTTGAGAAGATGAAAGAGATGATGGTTTTAGAATTCACATCATTATGACGTCAGTCATCATGTCAATTTGGAACGCATTTTTTTTTTTCATTCGTATTTATTCCAAGCAAAATAGCCTCAATTTCTAACTTCATCATAATAACTGATTTTTATTATATTTTACTGATTTTACGATTAATTTGATGTTTTAGGATTAAAATTTAATTTTAATTATTTATACAACTCATTTTTACAGAAATAGTATTTGGTTAATTTTAGTTAAAATAATATATGTTTCAGATTTAGACTGATCAATATGAGATGCATTTTATACTGTAGCTAATTTTATAGCTTTATTAGAAATGAATGAAACAGTTCCTACTTAAACATGTATTTTCGTCGAAAATGATTGGATTTCATCTTGTCTTTATAAGGGGGCAACGCTACATACATTACAGTTCGTATACTTCAAAGACTTTCAAGCACTTTTTAAAAGTAATTTTATAAAGTACTGTTTTCTTTATTTAAAGAAAAAAGAACGGTTTTTAAATATAGGTACCAGTATTAAAAAAAAATTCCCTGATGTGTGCGAGCCTTGTTCTCGTTTAAAATTTACAAAAGTGGTTCTCAAACTTATTTTGGCCACGCCCCACCAAAGAATTTTTGGTCGCTTCCCTCTTTTGACCGTATGTCGTACGACAACGGGTTTTTACCAATCATGATTTGGTAATCATGATGACGGATTTTTACCAATCATCCATACTCCAATCACAATTTATTTTTCCTATGAATAAAAAGTCATTGTAAATTTTGCATTATTTAATCTGAGCATTTTTATGATTCAGTTAGGCAAAAAATTTCTGGTTTAACCCTTTGCGGTGCAGAGCAATTACATTGCTTAATGTTGAAATTAATGACTGACACCAGAGTTCGAAAACAACTTTATTTGTAAAAAAGATACAGCTCTATATCGAGCATTCAATAAATTGAAATTCTCTTTACCTAAATTCTGGTGCCAATGTGGCGTTTGGGAATTAAAATTAAGTGGTTTCATAGATATACCACCGCGCCGCAAGGGGTTAAAAAACCCGTGATAAAAGATTAAAATTTCTGCAAAAAAACATGAAAAAATAGACATTATTTTAAAGATCTTTTCTTTCGAAAACAACTTTATTTGTAAAAAAAAAAACAGCTCTATTTCGAGAATTCAATAAACTGAAATTCTCTTTACCTAAATTCTGGTGCCAATGTGGCGTTTGGGAATCAAATTTAAGTGATTTCATAGGTATACCACCGCGCAGCAATGGGTTAAAAAATCCGTGATAAAATATTAAAAATTCTGAAAAAGACATGAAAAAATAGACATTATTTTAAAGATCTTTTCAAAAACTATGATCAGTTAAGCGATATCTATCCTTTTAGCTTCACACCGCTTTGTTATATGCAATAACTCATATTATATAAAAAATGAACTGTTATTTACACGAAAGAAGATTAAATCAGCCTTAATCATATCTATTATAATTTATTTCGCATTTTTTTATTTATGAAAAGGATACTATATTGTTTAAAAATATGGTTTCACTATAATTTTATGAATGCAATGAGGCAATAAATCTCCATATTTGCACCTATTAACATTTTGCTTATTTTACCACACTTCAAACAAAACTACAAAAATATATAAGCATTAGATTGCCTGCAAATTTATCTTCATGAAATTTGACGTAGAATCTAACACATTTTGTACAACGCATTATAGAATTGGTACATTTACAATTGTATTTAATGCTGCATTAAAAAAGGTAAATTTTTAACTTCTAAAAAAATTGGAAAATTGTTTAAAATGCATGTTATTTGTCTTATGCTGTATTCTTAATCTACTTCAACCTAAAAAACATACATCAAAAACGCTCAAATGCAATTCATAATTAATGTGACTGTAGTTCAAACGCGGGCAGCTTCAATCTGCTTAATATTGAGTACTATCTGTGCTTTATAACAAGATTTTATAGATTCGAGTAGATGGAGAATATAACTACCAGTCCTTTATATTGAATATAAATATTCGGGAAGAGAAAAGTAAGGTCAGAACACACCAGCCTTGGTAGTCAAAATTTTCTTTCATAACTCCCAGTTCTAGAAATCGGAAAAAAGTCTATCACTCTCATATACATAGTAACAAAAGATGTAAAATAATAAATGTGTTTACAGTAGCATACGAAATTGGCAATGGAGGACGGACAAAAAAAAAAAGAATGATAAATGTGAAAAACAATATAAATCCATGATATAATTGCATGTTTTAATTTTTATGTCACGCTCTATTCGAATCTGATTTTCTGCGCTTAGGTAGACGGTGAATACGACCATCAATCTTTTCACCATCTGAAAATAATAAGGTTCTATCTGTTTTTTGTTCTTTTTTTAAATCGTCTTACCGATATAGATAGTGTCTATTTGTGTCTATGAAGGCATTTCTGGATTACAATAATGTCATATTATGATTCTAAGGTCATATGCAAATTATATATAACATAATTTTGATGCAAAAATTACTTCAAAGATACAAATAAACCTTTTCCATATAGATATGTCAATTTGTTTTAATAAACACATATAGAATTTTATTATTCTCAGGTGACTTTCGTATTGACTGTGAAAAGTCAAATAGAAGACTGTTAGGTCTATATACTGCACCCTTCCTTTCTAGTATCTTTTTTCGTAATACAGAATCCTATATAGAGAGAGACAAAAGGAAGAGACCTGCCTCATACACACAGTAAAAAAATACAAATGATTCTTACATTACGAAAATTCACTATAATCATGAATGAAAAATTTCGAAAACCATTTCCAATTTACCCAATATTTAGAAGAGTGTTTATTTATCTTTTAAATCTTCATAAAACATTTACTTCGAAATTTAAGAAGAATTAAAAAATAATAATAACTGACCGCAATTTTCGGGAACGTTTTTAAATAGCTTTTATAATACAATTATCAACTCTCTCTAGCCAGAAAATCAGTTTTTTATATTATCAAATGTCAACTAAAATTTTCAGCTTCATAATTGAAATTGTGAATGTAATTGTAAGAGAAAAATATTAATTAATTTTAATGTCAATATTAATGCTCTTAATTCTATATAATTTTTAGTTAAACGTATTTTCTGAAAACATGAATATATATATGTAAGAGACCTCATAGATCCGAAAAAAAATTCGGGTACAGAGAACTGATTAATAAACTCCAAAAAGTAATCGGAAAACTTTTCCAAAATTACGGCCAACTAATAAAAAAATACTTTTATAACCTCTTATTTAATCTTTGAAGATAAATTCTTTTATGAAGTTTCTAAAAATAAAGGAATGTTTTTCGAAACCATGGGTAAATCGGATGAGGTAAATGTTTGTTTTCGATTGATTACAGTATATTTTCGAAAATTAATAATCTGTTCTCTTTTTTCACTGTGTAATTAAGAACATGTAGAGTAAAGAAACAAATGTATATACAATAATCTATGAAACTGAGAGCATAGAAAACTAAAAACTAAATATATATATATATATACTAATGGCTGACAAAAAGAAAGGGTGTAACAGCTGCTTCTAGAAACACGTTTAATATTATTGTGTTTTGTACTGTGATATCATACAGATTTGCATTCTTTCGTGAAGAGAAAAAGCTTTGATTTTTGTAGAGTTTCCATGGGTAGAATATGGGAAACTAAGGAATTTGTTGATATCTTTTAAGTAATTTTTTGCCAACATTTTCAGTTCGATGTTATTCTGCAAATTTTTTTGCAATATATAATTTTGCATTTGTAGCAATATATATAAAATTTACATATTTCTAAAATCAATGCTTTTAAGATGTATGATTTAAAAAAACTTTTTTCATATATTTGAAACGTTGATTTTCTTTTTTTGCAAAGTTTGTGTGGCTGTATGTGCCATTACTTAATTTGTTCCATTGATTATGTCTAACAAGGGCACCACCAAACATGGTGCTCACAGATTTTGATGATTTCAAAGTATGTTGTAGGGGCCACACCACTAATTATTCAGCTGAAAGGGTTTTTTCAAATGGTTCTTAGTTTTTGAGAAATTGGGGGTCAAAGTTTAGCGCTTATTTCAAATAGCCTTTCGTATTGCAAAAAGATTGTGGCTGGTAGTCGCTGCGGTAACGTTCGAGACTCCAGACTCGGACTTGCCGGGTTCAACTCCAAGTTAGAGCTTTTTTTTCCTTCCTTTATATACTTTTTACACGTTGCATATTTTAAGCAGAATTGGGAATTCTACAGCTTTGAACTTATAAATATTTTCTTATGGGGATAGTTTATTTTTTCAATTTTTACTTTTCGATTTTTTCGAAATGAAATATAAGGTATAAATACATCTATATATATATACATTGCTAAGTAAAAAAATAATACCTTTGTAAATTCATTTCATTCATATTCTTCATTCAATATCGGTTCATCTGCTTCAATAATTTGTCGATCATCTAATATTTTTAATATTGAATAATGAAGTTCTTCAGCCATAACAATAGAAGTACAGGAAATATCATGCGGTGGAGAATTTGTAAGCAGATTATCATTTTGTAACAACGTCTCGCAATATTTTAATGCATTCGTAATTTCGCCTTCATACCAATTTTGCAAATCTTTTATTTGTCTGCAAAAGAAGCTAAATGACATTAGTAAAAAGAATTTCTATTTTTGCGTGATTTACCGAGCAAATAAAAGCAGACGAATAAAATAAACACATATGTATTTTTTTTTATGTACCGTAAATTTTATCTTATTGAAATCATTAGCAGACGATTTTTCCGATCTAGTTTACTTTGTTTTATGAATAGTGTTTTAGTTTGTTAAAATAAAAATGTATATATAATATTTTTAATGTAATCTGTCATTTCTTATTTGTGCAAACGATAAATAATGTTTAGGTTGAACATTAGAGATGAATGTATTGAAAGATCAGTAAAAATTTGGATAATATTTTAGCACTACTGCATTAATATTTTATTACACTTTCGAAGATATGCATTATTTGAATTAACTAATCCTATAAGTGTTTGAGAAATTGCACCTGAAAATTATTTTATATAATTTATACAAAAAAGCATAAATTTTCATTTAAAATTCCAAACAAAAAAAAGGCGATAGAAAAAAGAAAAATTATTATTTCAGAATTGTGGTTAATAAAAAAAGAAATTACATAATAATTAATAAAAAGGAGTTCTAGGCATAAATTAGTTTTGCAGTTTTGTCAATAAAAATATTAGTTTAAAAATTGCACAAAAAATAAATTTTTATGAAATAAATTCGAAAATATAAATTTAAATTATTAAGAAAATATTAAAAAGTTCAAAGCTTGTAGAATTCCCAATTCTGCTTTAAATATGCAACGTGTAAAAAGTATATAAAGGAAGGAAAAAAAAGAAGCTCTAACTTGGAGTTGAACCCGCCAAGTCCGAGCCTGGAGTCTCGAACGTTACCGCAGCGCCACCCAGCCACAATCCGTTTGCAATACGAACGGCTATTTGAAATGAGCGCTAAACTTTGACCCCCCCCCAATTTCTCAAAAATTAAGGCCCATTTGAAAAAACCCTTTCAGCTGAATAATTAGTGGTGTGACCCCTACAGCATACTTTGAAATCATCAAAATCTGTGAGCACCATGTTTGGTGGTGCCCATGTAAGTATAATAGTTAATCATTGGTAGAAAGTTGCTGCAGATGTGGAGCCAATGAACACTATTTTATTATGTATACTGCACTGTACTAAAAATTTAGAATATCTATCACTAGATAAGCTGAAAAATACTGTAAAACTTTACTGGTTTCAATAGGCTCTCGCCAATTTTACTCCAAGGTCTTTATATAGTCGAATTACGTATTCATGAAAATTTCATATTCTGAAACATTTTTGTAAACTCTTTAATCTTCATTATAACAACATTTGATAATTATTTGAAGAATTTTGCTAATAAAAAATTATTATTTAAATTCTTAATGTAATGTATTTGTGAAACATTCTTAACACTAATTAAATCTATTTTTAAATATATATATATTTTTTTTTGTTTGCGTGTTTAGTAAAATTGCAAAATGTGCATATATAATTTTGAAATGAAAAAGATAAAGTAAAGTATCTATAATGCATTCTAAACAATTTTACTACCAAAGAATATATATATAATGAACTTTATAACGGTCTACTTTAAAGGTTCTTTAAAGTACCATCGGACATCATATTTTTTAAAAGGTTGTGAATCATTGGGTATAATCTTTCTCTATACATTAATTCTAAACTATATTTAATACAAAAATAACATTTATATATAGAATATATTTAATACAAAAATAGCATACATTTCAGTACCACTTCATTACTGTTAACTGAATGTTTGAGAGAAAATGTCATTTGAGAATTTTTCAATTAATTTAGAAAATTAATAATAGAGATATTTTATTTCCTGATATATAAAGTTCTTGAAATCCTACACTTTCCTGTACCTGATTTTTTTAGGATTTATGATTTTCAATTACTATAATTTCTGAAAAAGAATACAAACATAAACAATTTGGATGAAAAATGAAGTTAAGGTAATGTTGTGACTTTTAAAAATTTTCATATATGGAAAATTGTCTTGTGAAAGAATGTAATATGAAATAATTGTTTTGCGAAAGATTTTTCAATTTTAAAAGTTAAGTTATTAAAACGGTACTTTTTTGAACTTATGGTTCTTGTAAATCTGCAGTGCGTATTATTTAAAAAGTGGCTAAATATTTTTATTTCCCGTAAAACGTATTTGCCAAAAATTATGGCTTTTATTAATTAAGTCGTAAATGTATATTTAATTACATTTAATGCTATATTAATTAGGATGAGCGAAGCGAGTTCTCTACTAAGCCACTCAAGTTACATTTTGTCGTACACTTTATAAAAAAAACTATTCATTATTTTGATTTGAAATTAAACATAAGAATAAATTATGATTTGTAGATTTGCAGAATAATATTTTTTACAGAATAACCTTTAAAAAATATTATTTTAATATTTAATTTATTCTACAAGTTTTTCTATTATGGACGCATTTTTGCAAATAAAAAATTAAACGCGTATATTTTTATTTTCAGAAGGAAAATAAACCATGGGGTTGGTAATTATAGACAGAATCATGATTAATTAATTAAATAAAATATATTTTCATTATTCCGCCAAAATCGTTTGGAAATAAAAAATTTAACCCGTATCTTTTTATTTTAAGAAGGAAAATAAACCATGGGGTTTGTAATTATAGATATAATCATCATTAATATATTAAATAAAATATTCATTAAAATTTTTTTCATTATTCTGCCAAAATTATTTACACATGGTTTATTTTATACTTACGGATTTTAAAAGAATTATATTATGATTTATTTATTTAGGTATTTACTTTGGTAAAATTGCAACAAAAGAAACGTAAACAAGTAAAATTAATTCTTATATTTGGTATTTAAAGTGTTAAATTTGGTAAGTTTCTTAAGTTTTGTATTCGAAATGAAAGGTTGAAGAATAATTTAAGAATATTTTAAGTGATTGAAGAATAAATTAATTCAACCAAATTAAATAGATCAACTACGTTTATAAATAATTTCTGGAATGTATTAGTAACTTAAAAATGCCGAGAAAAAGAACACTTACTGGCCAGAACGAACGCCATTACTGGCCATTGGAAAATGTAAAAACTTTTTAAAAACTTTTAGTTAATAATTAAAAAAAATATTTTGTAAGATTCTGCTTTGAAAATACTTTTATTTGGTACTACCCTGTTATCCCGTCGACCAAAACACTATCGCCAAATTATAAGATTATAAGCCAATAATGGATGATCGTGAATCTCAATTCAATGACATTAAATATGATACACCTGTTTAAAACGTCATTAAGTAATTTTTATTTCGACTTTTTATTAGTATTTTTATTAATATTCTACTAATTATTTGTTTTTTTTTATATAAAATAAAAATTACGTCAATACCTATAATTTGCTGATTTTTATAATTTGTCGAAATCGGTCGACCGGATAACAGAGTAGTACCTTTCATTTATAACAGCCTTATATCATAAATAAAAAATTCCGAGGAAATTCTTAGTTATTTGAATGAATTTACATTTCTAAAATTTAAATGCGCCAAAACATGAGATAACGTTTTTGCTTAATAAAGAGGCAAAAATAATGTTAAAAAATAATGTTACTTTCAAATATTTTTCTTATGAAATAATGCTTCGCGAAACCAAACAAAGCACGGCTTTTACTAGTATGTGTTATTCTTCTTTTGCATTTTTTATATGTTGAGAAGCGAGCTGTTACGTGTGATGGTGATCGTCAGAGAGAATTGCAATGAAAATTTGTTCTCCATGTGTAAAGCAACCGCTGCACATAAGGGTATTTGCGTTATCTAGGCGGCCAAAATTATTTTATTGCATATATCTATTCTAAATGGTACGATTGAAAGAAAAAATACATTTATTAAATTTATAAAGACGATTTATAATAATAATTTCATTTTTGAATACTAATATTCATTTTCGTCACTCTCTGAAGAATCATCACTAACATTGGGCTTCGAAGGTAAAAGAAGAGCAATTGTTTCTTGCAGAAAGGAGTTCATTTTTCTACCAATGACATTTCGCATGCTACACTGTAAAAAAAATTTGGAAGATTACAAAATTTTTTCTAGTAGAATTGTATTCCAAGAACTTTTTATGTAACGGCAACAATAAAAATTCATGTAACAGATACAGATTTGCACTTTGAATCAAACAAATTTTAAGGTTACTAAGAATTTTTTGGGGAAATCGTATTCCAAGAACTTTTTAAGTGACGATAACCAGCATTATAGATAAAATTTTAGTAAAGTTACCAAAATTTTAGTAAATTCTTTTGTAAAGTTACAGATGGTTTTAGTTTTGCTTACAAGTTTTGTAGATTGACATCATTTTCTTGTACAGTGTACACATAAAATTTTAGTAAGCATAAGAGATTTCGGTTAATTTAGATTACTAAGGTTACAGATTTTTTTTACAGTGTACTTATAAAAGGATATGATGTTAAAAGTAGCCGATTCAAAATATCTTTGTTGCACCTTTCCCTCGAGAATTTTCGCGCGAAGTCTTGGCGGTATAGCCTAAAATGCTTATTGCGCGTTGCTGCGGTCTCTTCTGAAAGCTGCCCAATGGGCAATAATGCATTTTTAATGATAGTTGAACCATGAATTAATATTTTATGCATAGTTGGAGACATTGGATGCCACTGGTACAAATCTACATATAAGCGAGCAGTCTCTAATGCATATTTCTCGTATTTTTCTGGATCAATTATATGTCCGCTTGAAATTGCCTCGAGTATGACTTTTAAGCGATATATTAAAACATAACTAATGCCTGTTATGTCAGAAGCCAATTTGCGTTCTTTAAAAAACCTCCTACTTGTATTATCGTCATTGGTGTTGCCAATATTTGCCTTTGGCATGTCTACCAGTAAACCTGTTTCTTAGCGAAATCTTTTCTGAATTTCGAGTTTTTTTTCATCTCCAATTTTTTCTCAGCTTCAGTTTTCCGCTCTCTGTATTTCTTTATTGGCCATTTATAAGCTAAATGAAGAATGCTTTCAAAAGTCTAATTCGATCATGTAAAATTGAAAGACCAAACTCGATAGCTTCAGGATTAATTTCTTTCTGAAAATCAATATTGTTAAAGTCCTTAGAAGTTGCACCGCATATGTAGCATTGACTTGTGGATTTTGTGCCAGTCGTAGCGTTGCAGACCTTGCCATCTACCATTGTCATGATGAAAACATGGCTGACTGAAAACCTGTTCCCATTTAAATTAACCACTGTGGCGTTTAGTGACATCGCAGAATTTTTTATAAAGTTAATTTCTTCCTCCGTAACATCAGTATTTTCTTTTACAAAACGAAATCTTATAGGACGGCAAAATCGAGGGGATGAAGGTGTTGGGTTTCCCATAATAGTTTTTCGTTTTTACTACCAGAAACTAATCGTAAAGGGACGAAACTACTTTGGAATATGTTCGCATCAGTGTCGGCATCATTTACAAAGTTCTGTTTAAATTGTGCTTGTTGTGAACCATCACATCCCCATTTTGAAATTAATTTTAAACTCTCTCGTTCTTGCTCTTTCACTGTTGTTAAAACCTCTTCCAGGAACATGGATAAATGCTTAACTGTATGGTCAACCAAAGACTGTAAGTCGGTTTCGACATAAGTACTTGTTACTCGGCATGATTCTGGGAGCGGATAGCATTCTTGTTTCACTTTTTGCAGCAAGGTATAACAAGGAAAGAATTTCTTGTTGGTATTCCTCACTATTTCGTATTGTCGACGAGTTAAGTCGGTTTCTACGAACGTGGACAATGCTTGAGTTGGCGGGAGTGAGTCAGTTGTATCGATCTCTGATTTAGAAAACACCTTTTTATATTTTGTTGCACGTTTCGGACTACTTATCATTTCTTTAAGTATTTCAGAAGCATCTTGTTTTCCAGATTTCTGCAACTCAACCTGAGCTGCATGAATTATTACTTCCTTTTCTAGAGAAGATCTTACTTCTTCTGGTTTTCTCTTCTTAGTTCTCTCACTTGATTCTATAAATAATTTAGATGGTCGTCCAGGCCGTGGTTGTAGTATGACAGGCATATCAAACGTTCCTTCTAGCCAAGATTGGTTGTTTTTGATAAATATGTCTTCTTTCTTATGTGCTTTCATCCATGTCTTTTTAATTTGTGATTTACATCGTGAAAAATAGCGTTTTAATCTCTCAATTTGGTCGTCTGTGTAATCTTCATTCGATATCAGCTGATCTTTTAAGAAATTTAATTTATCTTCAAAATTTGACAAATCAAAACTCTGCATTCGATTAAACAAACATCTACGGGTCACAACTGTTACTCTCGAGGCATCTTGTGAACCTACAATAAAAATATTTTCTTTTAGAATGCTATATGCGATAGTCAATTTTTTTTAATATTTCGTAAAAAATTTTCAAAGTACCAGAAAATACACATCCGCGCTTTTCCGCGGCAGTTTCTTTAATTTTGCATTAATCAAAACTTTAAACTTTCGATTTAGTTAAAAATTATAACAGGATATGGCTGGGCAATACAACAAAAACTCGATTAAATAAATTATTTTAGAAATAATTTTACTCTAAAATGAGGGTATCTTAAAAGAGCATCAATTAAACTTTTTAACGATAAAACAATAAAAAAAATATAATAAACTTTTGCATTATTACCTGTTGTATCAGAATCCATCACAAGCACTTTCAAAATAAACGTAAAATAATATATATTTCACTTCAAAGGTAATGTCTGTATACTAACGCCAAGAACTGACACAAACAACAATTTGAATCATTGAATTCCGACTAAAGTTTTAACGAGATGCGTTGGCCAGGGAAAGATTGAATGGTTGGTTGTTGTTCACAAAACTGTCCTCTAATTCAGGTTGTCATTCGTTTAACGGTTTTAGTACTTTGAAAATTTGACTTTTGGCCGCCCAGATCGGCCAAATACCCGTATGTGCGCTGTTGTAAATAACTTTTTCTTTTGCATTAGTTTTATGCCGTTTTATAAGTGTTTTCGTATCTAGGTAATTTCCTATTAACTTTTAGATCCCCTTTTTATGAGCGGACAACATTTGATGATGAAATGTCCTGGGCATAAACTTATAATGCATAGTATTTTATGAGGGAATGTACGGATTCTAATCGACTATAAGTGCTTATTTAAAATTAGGCGAATTTTATTTGTCACTGTGAAACATTTTGCATGGGGTAAGCTTAGAATTGTGTATAATATTGAATCATTTGCTACTTCAACTCCAGTGAATTTCCTCTGCATCAATTATTTGAGAAGTCGATATAAAACGTTCTAAGTTACATGGATTCTCCGGATCAATAAGGAAAATCTTTGTCTGCGTACTATTCACTTCCTATTGCAATTTTTTTTATAAAATAGAGAATAATTTTGAAAAATTATTTTCTCAAATTGAGAAAAAGATACTCAGAACAGTCTAGAAATTTCTGTCGGAGATTGCAAAGCTAATTCATAAGGAAAGCTATTTCTCACAAAGAATGGGGAATAAGAATTTAGAAAACATCTCACACAAAAGACAGCTCATAAAGTTAATAAAATTTTCCGCTTTATATAAGCACAGATTGTCAGTCAGCGTTTATATGTTCACTCACAAAATGTATATTCCAAGTTTATACCGCGGGATGTTTTATACCAAATATACTACACACCTAAATAATAGATCTAAAATCTTATTAGAAATTACTAGACTACGGAACAACACAGAAAACGACATAAAGCATACTAAAACTTCTTTAGAAATAGTGTTGTTTTACAACAAGTAGTCTTTGCAAATTTTGTTTGCAATCCTCTGTGACAATCGTTATAATATTAAACAGCTAGCTTCTCAGCATATATTCAATGTAATAGGTTCAATAAATGATAACATACTAGAAATTAAATTCATACAATCAATTTTTAGGCAAATCATTGCATATAAAATGTAACTGATTGAAAGAATGCTGTGATAACAAAACTTCCAATCATAATGTACTAATTGCATGAAATTTTAATGAAGATAATAGACTGCTGAATAGGTTCAATTAAGAACATACCCAATACATTGCTCAGCTTCTCTTCTGTTATACATGGTATTAAAATATACGTGCAGTAGGTCACACTAGCATGATCCAAATCATCCAAAGACAGTGAATATAAAGAAGAGATAAATTACTTTGATATATAGAAAACTTATACTCGTCTTCGGGAAAAAAAATAGCAATTCAATACATAAATAAAACACTGGGCCTAGATGATTGGTTGGTTGAGACGGGTGGGATAATGCAACCACCTCTATGAGTTATATACACAGTAGTTTTGAAAGCAGCTAGGTAAGAAATGCATTCAAAACAACACTTCGTTGTATACTCCAATAGAGAGGTTAACGCTGATTTTTCACAAAAAGTTGTCAGATTTGCTCCAATTATACAGACTACAGATATTGTTTTATAGTTTAAATATGTAAAGCAGATAAATATAAAGATCTAAGCAACACTTTTAAATACTAACCAACTCTGTAGGAATTTTTCAATTTTTTTGAAAAAATGTCAAAAAATGACAAATTTTACCCAAAATTTCGATTTTTGGAGTAAAAGCGCAGACTCAAGCCATTTTTTTTCAGCGGTAAAATTTCACACAGTTGATGTACTAGTATAAAGGCAACTTTTGGCACCTACCCGTTTTTTATTTTCAAAAAAAATTTTTTTTCGCTCCACCCTAATGTATATAAAGGGTCAAACAGTGGCGCCATTTCAGAACATTGTTGGGCAGTGCAATGATTTTTTGAGGGAAGTTAAGGGCATATGATCCAGGTATTTCACCTGCCTCCGAACAAGAAAGATTTACTAAATCATGCTTATAGAAATAGTAAAAAAATTGAATCCGGAAACTCAAGAACTATTGAAATATTTAGTAATAAACATATTTCCGTTTAGCAGGAAAATTTTCAATATATTGTCTATAAATTGTTTTCTTTTTAGACATTTTTACACTCTAAACTATAACTCTGAATATAGATACATTACTTCAATAAATAAATAAATAGAAATCTAAAAAATACACGCCCATAGCAGCTTAGAATCTTTTTCAATTATATATATATGTTCGTGTGTATATCAAAGTTTGAAAAACATAAAAAATACTGTTTATGAACCACTTTTGTATTTCAATGTAACTCTAACTAATCTTCGTTTATTTATTTATTTTATTTTCGGATTTAATTTAATATTACCTAGTAGGATTTATTTGCTTATGTAAGACAAAACATGCGTTTCACATTATGGTACTTTTTCATCACTATACAGCGATAATGAGAAAGATAAAAAATATATATAAAGTGAGAAAGAGTGCAAAATTCAGATATTTAATTTGCCAACCATTGCGCAATAAAGAACTAAATTTAAAGAACTTCGCGATAAACTCCTTAGTGATACTGGAAAACTTCTTTCAACTACTTTCCTGTCAGGTTTTTTTCCTAATGTCATAGCATCCCAATTCCAATTTGAATATCAATTGCACCAAAGCGTATTTTTTAATTTTTACTTTAGAATTATTTTAAAATCAAGTATGAAAAAAAAAATCTAAAGTGGATGCTTTTCTGTATTTTTTGAAGAACTATCTAGAGATATATAGAAAAAAAAACGAACATTAAGAGCACACACTAGTCACGCGGTAAAAGCCGAGCGCTAATGTAAAGTCTATGGGGGCGTTCTTTTCTAATATCTCGTTCAAATTTTAATATTTTGACATGATTTTTTTTGCATAGGATAGTTCAGGACGATCCACAATCGGCCTAGTTTTTATTTTTTATATTTTGGTTTTAGATTTAAAAAAAAAAATACTTTAATTTTCAAAACCGGTTTAAACCGGTTCTGAAACTGAAACTATCATAATATAAAAAATATAGAACCAAAATCGAAAAAGTAAAAACTAGGCCGGTTGTGGATCGTCCTCAACTATCCTATGCAAAAAAATCATGTCAAAATGTTAAAATTTGAACGAGATATTTGAAAAGAACGCCCCCATAGACTTTACATTAGCGCTCGGCTTTTACCGCGTGACTAGTGTGTGCTCTTAAGAGAAAAATCGGAAAATTTAAAATCAAGTTGAAAGGAAAATATCCTCTATTATTGCATAAGGTTATACAAAAGAAAGAATTTACACATGCCAGTGAAAAGTTTTAATAAAATGTCTAATTAACAAAAAGTTCTATGATCTTAGAGAAACTATGTTACATCTGTTAACATAACGTTTTAAAAAATGTCATATAATTTGTATTTCTACTAAAAAAAAGGATGTTTTTTCTTCAAGTGTTTATTTTTGAGCAGCGGAAAGGAATTTTGACATCTATGTTATATCTTCATAGATAAATGAATTTTTTTCCCAAAAATGTTGAATGCATAATAATTAGGGAAATACCTTTTTGCATAAAAAACAGATTTATGTAATGATAGTGCATTTCAGTTACCTGCAGTTAACAGGAAGTACCTATACCTATAGTACTAACTTAGAGTTAAACAGAAATCAGACATCTAATTTAAATGCCCATTTCGGATTTCTTCCGCAGCTGTGACAATGACATTCCCTAAAAAATATAAAAAAAAATACACTGTTGAAAACACGAAGCGGGAGACACGAAAAAAGACTTATCGTCTCGATGCATTACTAAAGTATTTAAGAATGTTTAAGTCACTTAGTGTTAAGTAAATTAAATCTTCTATTCTGAACGAGGTTTTTAAAATCATACGCAGTAATTTTACCAGAAAAAGTGTATGCCGCTTATTTCAGGTAAAAAAATAACTAAAAAAATTTCTTTAAAAAATTTGTACAAAAATTATCTTTTTTCCACAGAGCTCTATTACTCCTCCAATGAGGAAATTTACCCCGTGTTACCATCACTTCAATAGCTCGCAAAGTCTGCGAGCTCAACCTTTTTGTCTTTTCGATATCTTTAATTTAATCAATTTTCCTCTCAATTAGTACGGTTTCAATTTTCCATTTTTAGGTGCGTTCGTAATTATATAATACGTAGCACATATAGTGGTCGTTCAGTCCGTCCGTCAGTCCGTCCGTCCGTCTGTCCATCCGTCTGTCTGTCCGTCCGTCTGTCCGCATATAACAAAGCAAAAACTACCCAACCAAATCGTTTGAAATTTAAAATACATAATTATTACATAATTTTGTCGAGTCATTTCAAATTTTATGAAACTCGGATGCATAGATCAATTACAGGGGCAACCAAAAGTATTCCATTACATTATGGTCAATGGGGAAAAAAGTTTCAAATGCATTTTAATCGCTTGAAATTTAAAATACGCAATTATTACATAATTCAGTCGAGTTATTTCAAATTTTTTGATAATCGTGTGCATAGATCAATTACAGGGGCAATCAAAAGTTTTCAATTACATTATGGTCAATGGGGAAAAAAGTTTCAATTGCATTTTAATCGTTTGAAATTTAAAATACGCAATTATTACATAATTCTGTCGAGTTATTTCAAATTTTTTTATAATCGTGTGAATAGATCAATTACAGGGGCAATCAAAAGTATTCAATTACATTATGGTCAATGGGAAAAAGTTTCAAATATATTCTATACGTTTGAAATTTAAAATACAAAATTATTACATAATTTTGTATTTTTATTATAAATTTTATGAAAATCGGATGCATAGATCAATTACAGGGACAATCAAAAGTATTCCGTTACATTACGGTCAATGGGAAAAAATGTTTCAAATGCATTTTAATCGTGTTACACTCATGCGAACTTAATAAAATTTATATGCAACTATAAAGTACATATTATAATATACATCTTACATAATTTGTGGTGCAAAGAACATTTGTTATTGATTTACAAGGCCACACAAAAATATTCCATTACATAATGGCATAGGGAGAACATTGTTTGATGAGCGTTTTAATTGTAATTATTTACAATTTTAGGAGATTGCTATATGAGAGTGATATTTTTAAAACTATGTTATCGCACGAACGCACCTCATTTGCTACGCTTCCCGTGCAATTTCCAACTTGTTCTTTTTCGTTCCTTCCAGCATTCCACAAGAGTCTAGATGAAAACAGATTTAGGTAAGGGGTAACAGTCGCAGAACGCCGTGCTCCTCGAAATCTGCGACACCAACAGATAGAATTATGAAACAGTAATTTTACTCAATACTGTTGGATCATACACGATCTTTCTGGGTTAGCGAACATTGGAAAAAGTCATTTTTTCTGTAAACCTGTTATACATTTTTTTAAAAATTATATATATATTGCATATGCAGGGTGTCCTAAAAGTCTGAAAATGGCCGAATAACTGGAGAAATACATATGAGATTGAAAAACGTAAATATACGTGTTAAATATTTTTAAATAAGCTACTCGGTGATACCAAATTTGACCTTCGCAACCGACCCCCTGGGGGTTAGAGGGGGTCCAACTTTGAAGTTTACTAATATGACTCCCATGGGGGGCAATAACCCCCATTTTTTATTGCAGATTCGGATTCTACGGACGAAAACACGTAACTATTGTATTTGATGTTTATTTTGAATCCTCGTTTATCACGGTGTAATCGAGCATATTAAATCGATACATATTTTGACTTTTCCAACGGGATTTTTCCTAATCGAAACTGATTGGGAAGAATTTTTGACGTCAAATTCCTAGTCTTTTGCAGGAATAGCGTTTCCTAAAAATCACCCTTGGCGATTATTTCGATAGTGCTACACTGTTAAAAATTTGACCCATTTGCTGCAGCGTCACTCCACAGCTTTTATAGAATATCTCTTTTATGACCAATGAGAATGCTCCATAACATTACTGTGTTATGGAGCATTCTCATTGGTAACCGTTTTCTATAAAAGCGGTGGAGTGACGCTGTAGCAAATGAGTCAAATTTTTTTTCAGTGTATAGGGTTTTTATGCTTTTCACTAGAAAAATTCATTGAAATGTATTGATTTAGTTTTCTATTTGGATTTTTATTTTATCCAGTAAATGGTTTCTAAAATACGACCTACTTGTTTTGATGTTCTAATGTGTAGATATGAACTTCCCCTCCCGAATAGAAAAAGTATGTCTTCAGTTTTTTTGGGCGGAGTATGTAAATATTCTGTGTTACGATGAGTTCTGCTTTTTTTTTTATCATTTAATTCAGGGGGGCAAATAGGCGTGCATGGAGTTTTTTAAATAATTTTTACAATGTATAATAAAATGTAAGGCAAACTGACCTGCGTGTTTCGATCTTTTATCATATAAATATGCACCTCCCCTAAGAAATAAAAAAAAATAAATTTCAGAATTTGAGGGTGGGATGTGTGTATATTATGCGTTTCCATATATTCTGCTGTTTTTAAAAATTCATCTAATATGGCTGATGTGGGTGTATGTATTTATTATTACTATTATTATTATTACAGAAAAAATATAGGGCAAAATATTAAGAAATAAAGTTATAAAACATTTTTTGGCTGTGACACGGATGAAGAAGTATCGTAAATTGATTGTACTTACGTAACCCGTTATTTTCCAAGTGAAATATTGGTATTTTATTTATAAAATAAATAAAGCTACTATAAACATTCGTTATTTTGCCTTCTTTAGCAAATGATTTTCAATAAGAAAATATTCGTAGTTAGCATTTATTATTGAAATGAAATTGAAATGCAATCTTATTGTAATTATTTCCTACTCTAGAAATTGCAGGATCCTTAGGAATCCTGAAATTTTAGTTTGGGGGAGGGATTATACATTTTTATAATTGATTAATTAGTGCAACAACAAAATAATAGGGCAGGAAATTTTTCGACAATTTTTGTTGATATATCATGATTTTTTGTAAATTAATATGTATTTTATTCAATTTAAAATTGTTTTTCATAAATTTAACCGCTTAACGGATTAATATTTCTGGTAAAAATTTTCAAATAATGTCTAATTTAGCATATCTTTTACACAATTTTTAATCTTTTATGACGGGTTATTTCAAAGAGAAACTTTTGCTTTTATGAATCAGAAAAATGCTCGGATTAAATAATGCAATATTTAAAATTAAATTTTACTGGTGAGATAAACAAGTTATGATTGAAGCATGGATGCCCGGCAAATCATGATAAGAAAAATTACGGTTAACATGCCAAATTTCATTTTGCTAGGCCTTTCAGTATCACAAAATTGCATTTTTAGAAAGTTTTTTTTTCCTGCGCTCCCCTTGAGTTCGTAGTATGGACATAAGACATAGTCTATATTTGATTCGGGGGGAACACCATCCTTTTAGTATCATTGCTTTTGAAATCAGTTCGATAGTTCCGCAGATTTTCCCTTACAAATAAAGTAATTTTACCTCTTTATAATATATGTATATTTATAGATTACTAATGCATTGCATTTATTAAAATTATTTATAATTGTTAATATTTATAATTGATTGATTGGATAAAATAAAAGCACAAATGGAAAAATAATTTAATATATTTCTAGTAATTTCTATGGCAGAAGCATATAAAACACTTCTGTTATCGAAATAACCGTTAATGATTATTTTCAACAAACATGTGTCCGCTAATGCGACTACTTTGGTGAAGAAAGCTCTGGCCTATCAAATTTTGTGTTGGTAAAATGTGTTTGAGAGAATAAAATATGTATCTGATGTATTTTGTTCGATTACAATCACGATCTTCGAAAATCCGAAAACAAGGCTTAAAAAACAACCATAATTTATTTAATTCACCAGTAAAATTTAATTTTAAATATTGCAATTTTTTTATCCGAGCATTTTTCTGATTCAATTAGGCAAAAAGTTCTCTTTGAAATAACAGGTAAGAAAAGATTAAAAATTCTGTAAAAGATATGCTAAATTACACATTATTTGAAAATTTTTACCAGAAATATTGATCCCTTAAGCGGTTAAATTTATGAAAAACAATTTTAAATGGAACAAAATACATATTAATTTACAAAAAATCATGATATATCGACAAAAATTGTCTAAAAATTCCCTGCCTTATTATTTTGTTCTTGCAGTAATTAATCAAATATGAAAACCTATAATTCCCCCCCCCCCCCAAACTAAAATTTCCTAAGGGGAGTTCCTAAGGATCTTGGAATTTCTAGAATAGGAAATAATTTCAATAAGATTGCATTTCAATTTCATTTCAATAAGAAAGACTAAGTACGAATATTTTCTTATTGAAAATCACTTGTTAAAGAAGGCGAAATTACGAGTGTTTATAGAAGCTTCATTTATTTTATAAAGAAAATACTGATATTTCACTTAGAAAATAACGGGTTCCGTACCATGAATTTACGATATTTCTTCATCCGTTGCACAGTCAGCACAAAAAATGTTTTATAACTTTATTTTTTAATATTTTGTCCTATATTTTTCTGTAGTACTAATTAAAAAAAAACATACACCCACATCAGCGTATTAGATGATTTTTTTAAAAAACAACAGAATCCTTGGATACGCATAATATACACACATCCCGCCGTCAAATAATGAAAATTATCCTTTTTCTATTTTTTAGAGGAGGTGCATATTTATACGTTAAAAGATCGAAACACGCAGGTCAATTTGCCTTACATGTTATTCTACATAGTAGAAATTATTTAAAAAACTCCATGCACGCCCATCCGACCCACTGAATTAAATGATTCAAAAAAAAAAAAAAAAAAAAAAAAAAAAGAAAGAAAAAGAAAGAAAAAGAAAAGAAGGCAGAACTTATGGAAACGCAAAATATTTACATACCCGGCCCCCAAAAACTGAAGATATACTTTTTCTATTCAAGAGGGGAGGTTCTTATTTACACATTTAAACATCGAAACAAGTAGATCGTATTTTAGAAACCATTTACTGGATAAAATAAAAATAAAAATAGAAAACTAAATTAATATATTTTAATGAATATTTCTAGAGAAAAATATAAAAAACCCTACACACTGTAAAAAATTTGAGTCATTTGCTACAGCGTCACTCCACTCCTTTTATAGAAAACGGTTACTTTCCTGTGTTATGGCAAATTCTCATTGGTTGAGAAGAAATTGAAAGAGATATTCTATAAAAGCTGTGGAGTGACATTACAGCAAATGGGTCAAATTTTTAACTGTGTAGCATTATCGAAATAATCGGTACGGGTGATTTTCAGGAAACGCTATTCCTGCAAAAGACGAGGAATTTGATCTCAAAATTTCTCCACAATTAGTTTCGATTAGGGAAAATCCCATTGGAAAAGTCGAAATATGTATCGATTTAATATGCTCGATTACACTGTAATAAACGAGGATTCGAAATAAACATCAAATACAAAAGTTGCGTATTTTTGTCCGTAGAATCCGAATCTGCAATAAAAAATTGGGGTTATAATTTAAGATTTCAAAGTTGAACCCCCTCTGACTCCCAGGGGTCGGTTGCGAAGGTCAAATTTGGTATCACTGAGTAGCTTATTTAAAAATATTTAACACGTATATTTACGTTTTTCATTCTCATATGTATTTTTCGAGTTCATCAACCGTTTCCAGAATTTTCGGACACCCTGTATATATATATATATATATATATATATATATATATATATAAACAAATAGAAAATATTTTATTCTGGTATGGAATTTTTAACCTGTTATATATATATATATATATATATATATATATATATATATATATATAATGTTTATCCTATTACTAACATCAAAAGAAGTGATCACACCAGGAAAAGATAGTTGATGAAATCCTTGAAGATTCACACTTACAGAAGTATTTTTTTTCCGATAACTTTGGAGGTTTGAGCCTATAATAATTTATGTCATTTAGATTTGTGTTCTATTTGTATTATTTTAGCTATTTATTAAGTTTGAATTCTGAAACAGCGAACTAACTGGAAAGAAATGCTGTCCTATTTATAAAGTTTGAAAGCCTATGCGATAGAGTTTTCATGCACACTTGTATATTTAATTTAGTTATATAATATTCACTCCACAAAAATGAAGAGAAATATAGCTAAGAAGAAAAAATGAAGTATACCTGAAAACACACAGCGTAGATTAAAGTACAAATTCGGCAATTCTTGTATTTTTGAATTGCACATTTCAAATTTTATTTCTAAATTTTTTATACATATTTGCTATTTATGCATATTATAGCAAAGTGTAAAAAAAAGTAATGCTTTAAAGCACAGATAAATAAGTAAAAAGCTCTGATAATTCTATAATTGCAGCATAAATATTGTAAATTGTGCTCGTCTATTTGTTTTGGAAAATTAAGGCAAAAAATGTAATTTAATTTTATGTAAACTGATATTGTACATGAAGTACAGTTTCCTTTTACTCGAAACAGTATATATTTGAAATGCATTGTCTTTATTTATAAAAAGAATTGATCATTCTATCAACTGAATTCAATAAACAAATAGAAAATAAAGAGATTTTATTCTGGTATGGAATTTTAAACCTATTTTATCAATATTCCTATATTTTATTATTTCTTCCCGATGAAAAGAAAATAAAGCAACAGCAGCAATATAATAGATTGATCGAAATTCAATACAGTAAGATATTCAAAGTTTGAAGTTTGCAGATATATAATATCAGAATTCGGAACTCAAAAAATGTATTAGAGTAATAGGCTTAACGCAAAATATACACGAACGTGTTGTATTATTAGAAATATGTGTTTTAAAAATTCTACATAAAATGCCATTTATTAATAATAAATGCTAATTTTTGAATGGAAATCGTATGATGTGATTTACATACAATTATTTTAAAAAGTTTTTTTTTATACATTAAAATTAAGAAGAAAATAAGGAATAATACATTATCAATTTTCCCCCATAATTTCTTGAATATCATAACAAATGTTATTTTAATAAAGAAACAACTTTTACAATAATTTAAAATCTATAAACTTTGTTCAACACCTAACTCCACTATGTAAAAAAAAAAAAAAATAAATAAATTTCAAACACGGGACGTAGGCGTAATCGTGTTTATTACCAGTACACGTTTCTATACTATTAAAAAAGTCGTCAAAGTTACTAAAATTTTCTCGAAACCTGGGATTGCTAGAACTTTTTATGTAATGGCAACAGCCGAAATACCTATACCAGATACACATTTTCATTGTAAATCAAAAAAATCGTTAAGCTTGCTAAGATTTTCTTAGAAAATTTGAATGCATAGTACTTTTTTGTAACTTCTACAGATAAACTATACAAAAATATTTACATATTTTTGGATAACTATATACTAACTTTTACAGATAAAACTTTAGTAAGATTACTGCATTTTAGTGTGTGAAGAAAAAGAATTGCAGTTAGATGGCGCTGCGCGCTATGCAATTTCTTTAACTTCAACTTCCACTTTTAGAACACTCTGAAGTTTGTAAACAGAGTGTAGCCGATTTTCATTTTGATTCGAATGTTTTGATTTCGAGAAAAGATGTGACAATTAATTTGAGAATAGATATGAAATGGAGCATTGTGTCTCCAGATGATTTAAAGTTGTATAAATATGTACAAAGAACTCTCATCTCATTACAAAGAAGTACAAAGTACTCAGTACAAAGAACTCTCTCTCTTAATCTCATTAAATAATTAGTTAAAGAAACGTTCGAAGAAGATTTTTTCAATTTCAATTTTCACTTATGATATACATTGTGGATTAATACGATAGATTATTCCTTTGAATTCAGAATGTTTTTATAGATTTTATGATTACATATTTATATATGATTTACTCGACCTTGATTTTCGAAAGAGAAACCTTGATTTGAAGATAAGAGATATATTTTTTTACAAGTGCATCACTGCATTACACTGACTTTAGCAGGTTCTTTTGTAAACAAACGATCGTTTCTTTACAGAAACTGGTTTTGTAAATTTACATCTTTTTTTTTTTTTTTTTCAGGTAAAAATTTACTAAGTATACACATTTCTGAAACTTTAGATCCGGAAAATTAATTTTTTTATATATAATGATACATTTGTGAACGAAAATATATACTTTCAGAAACAATCATCAATAAAGAGTAAGGTCTCATTTTATTTTTCCTTTGCGCAGAGGTTAGTATTTTTTTTTTTTAGTTACATTCATGTATGTATTTAATTGTATTCTGCAAAATCCATGCAAATCATTACAATGAAATGTAGTACAGATTTTAAATGGATACCACATTTAAACATATTTTAATTAATTGAAGCAACAAAGACGACTTTGAGTGCATATACTATTGTGTTACCTTTGTATATAATCTCTTGAATTCATATAATCTCTTATTTATAATATCTTGAATACTCTAGACCTCGTAGTTTATTAAATAATATTTGTATGAAAAAACATTTAGACCATAAATATAAACATTTTATTGATTGAAAGCAATTTTCTATATCAGGTCTAATTTTTTTTTCAGTTTTGAGAAGAAAATTATTCTTAAGTTAATAATGTTAAAAGTAGCCACTCAAGTAGATTTTCTGAAATTTAATGAATATGTCAATATCTGAAGTATAAGAAATTGTGCCAGTTTGTGTATTATTCAATTCGTATTCATGAGACAATCGTATAAGGAAGAAATTTTAGAGACTATTGGAAAATATATTGTTTTACAAAACTTTTTAACAGGTGCTACAACATTTTATTATTTTTTTGTTTTTCAACACACATGATACGATCCGAATAGTAACCCCTACTTTAAATTATAAGAGTGAGACATATGTTAAAAATAAAAGAAATGCCAATAGTCCAAAGATAATTAAGCAAATCGTATTATTATTATTAATAATATTACTAAGTACCAAAGTATAAATGAAGTCAAAATAAGAAAAAACAAAGATACATACTATCGAATAAAAATGCGATATTAACAAATTTAATTATTAACATTGCAATATATAATGAAAAGACATGTGCTATTAATATTACCTGAAATCTGAACGGGTTGATAAGAAAAAAATAAGTAATTATCAAAAAGGTTTCTATTTTCAACTGTACAATATAAAAAAAATAATTTTAGATATTAGAGAATGCGCTTAAAATCGAATAAAAATTGGCTAATAAATAAGAAGAAACTTTTAAAATTCTAAAATCCTATTAGAAAAAAAAGAAACTTAAAAATATTTAAATTTCGAATTTTAAAAATATAAAATTGGCATGAGAATTGCATAATTTTTATAGTCGGATTTTTATCCTTGTATTTATCTTTGTACAGTCTTTATAAAAATAATATACAAGCAATATTTTGTAATTAGTTTTTGCAGAATAATTTTAATAAATCCGTAAAATCACAAAACTCAATTTGTTTAATTATGAAATTATAATTGAATGCTTTCGTTTTACTTGGGTAAAAATGATTTAAAAAGTTAACAATATAAATAACAAATACACATTTCTATTATCTAGTTTATCACAAAATTTTATTTACTCAAATCTTTGTTTCAATATATCATTTGCAATACATTATTTCTCAAAAAAGTGCAGTGTAATCAAAACTTAGTTTATTATTAGATTAATAATATACTTTCAATCTACTTGTACGTTTACTGAGTAAGCAGTATAATTTTATCAGATTATCTTCATTATATGAACAATAATTTATGTTTCCTGTCAAAATGGAAGTAACCAGATCAGAAAAAATACGAAGGCTCCTATAATGTAAGGAGAAAATAAAGCATTTATGTAGAGTGATTTGAAATACGGAAAAAAATAAGATTAATTAATTAATTTAAATATTAAAAAGAAGGAGATACACAGTTTCAATATTTAATTTTAACAGAATAGAATAACTTGTTTAGTAAAGAATAAAGAAGAAATTATATTTTTCGGAGCATTTTTAACTTTTAATGACGAATTTGAAAAAAGGTTTGTTAAACTTTTTCATCAAATTTTAGAAATTCAATGTGTTTTTAGAATTTGTAAACGAAATTTATCTGACATATGTATGCTATTTATGTGAGAATTTTGGCATATTTTAAAAATAAATTTAATGTTAGTCCTATGCATATTAATTGAAGTAAAAATATTAATGTTTATACAAATCATAAAAAGTGTTTATTTAAGCATGGTTTTTAAACTGCGACCAAAATTTTTTAAGAAACAAAATATGAACAAAGAATAACAATTCAAGTTGAGGCTATATGACGCTTTGGATAAGGTGCCGTGTCACGTAGTTTGCACAGGGGCAGTAAGAAAAAGTCGCCCAGTTGTTAGGATAAGGGCTTCTGGCTAATGCTTTAACTGCGTCATTTTTTTAAACTATTATGTACTGCTTTTTTATTGTTTTTTCTTCTTAACACTTCTGCTAAGTATCATAATTTTTTACACGACTTCTCTATTTGTTTATATAAGTCAAAATTTAAACATACAAAATACATTCGATGTTTTTTGACAGTACTTATAACTAGCCATTCTGCAAGGTATAAATACGTGCCAGTCATCCCTTCTACACATTAGTGGGGGGATCGGCAGCGTCTTGTCTCATACTTTGGGATAGTTCATCGAAAAAATCTTGGGTTAAGATGCCTATATTTGTCCTTGGGATATGATGTAAAATATTTTCCATTGAGGTTAAATGCTTAATTATGTTTTAATTATTTAAAATTACTCTTAGGTGTTAACTAAGGTATCAACATTTTAATCCAGTTATTTAAATTAGTGATTAAATTGTGGTTTTAATGAAATGTCTTTTTAAAGAACGGTCGATTAAAATCGAATTTTTTTTAAATGTTTAAAATGTGCATTAGTTTTTATATGTATTGTGCCTTAAAAAGAAACAGTATTTGCCTTATAAATAATTAGTTAAAAATTATATTTATTAACCATTGTTAAAAATCTATAGTTAAACGCAACTATGCTTAATTTTAAAAATCGTAAATATCAGTAGTATACGACGCTAGTTTTCGATAACAAGACATACCTGCCCCCAATGAGCTACGCTCGCTAATTTCCATCTTGTAAGCTCTAAAATTGCGTTAGGTTTACCTGATTTAAAAATATTACTGCAGATTAATAAAAACAAATCACAATAAATAGTTTAATTAAGAGGGTGAGTAATAAGAATGAAAGCATGTTTAAACAAATATATTCGAAATTATGCTTTATACAATGTTTTCCAGGTTTTTGTTTCGAAAGATTGAAATATAAACTCAATAAATACAATCCATGTCCATCGTTTGAAAAAAAAAAAACAAAAAAAAACATAATATCTAAGAAAATAGACCCAGTAGAACTAAAATAATTATCACGAGTATAGAAAATACCTTTGTTCAATGAAAATGGTATAGTGCAATTTTATATAGCAATGACAAATAGGAAGCTCAAATTTAGGGCAATAAAACATATAGCAAACGTCAAACGCAATAAGAAAACTACTCTTCTTGACAGACTATATAAGAAAAAAACTTTACAGATAGATTTTAAAAACTGTAGACTAATTTATTCATCGAGATCTTATTTACCATCCATCTTCATAGAATCAAAATAGAATCAGCGAAAATATGTGTAATGGTTCAGCTCCATGGAACTTCTAGAATTTGGAAAGATGGTTTGTTTGTAATTATGTCAGCCAATTATTTACAGTATGGGATATAGGCCAAAAGAGGGGTATGTGCCCACAGTGGGTGTTTTTCTAAAGAAACCTAATCCGTATTTAAGCATGTAAATCAAAGGTTCGAAGAAAACCACGGAAAACTTCAAACTGTATGGCCGACGGCCGCGATTGGGATCGAACCGTCTACCTGTCTACCTGCCGTCTACCAGTTTCGGAGGCAGAATCTCTCGGCCATTAGTGCGACAGAATTTGGAAAGAAGTGTTACACAAGATAAAGAAACAATAATATAAAATAATTCGCGTTTATTATTCTTTCAAGTTTAAATTTCCAGTTTATTTCATTATGCTTGCGTTCGCGTGATTTATCAATTTTGTTTCACTAGTTTCTCAGTTTAAAATTATTTTGCTAAAATATTATTTAACATTTTATGTTCTTGAGGTATGTCGCCTTATGATGCAAACAAAACATTTCGAAACTTATTTAAATAAATGTATTTTTTCCTTTTTTAACCCTTTAACGGCCGAAGCTTTAAAAAAGAATCTTCCACTTTAGCTAAAAAAAGAAAAAAAAAGCCACTACAAATTTTGGAAAATAATCTTTCTTTTATTTAATGGTAAAATTTCTTTTTGTTAATAAAGGAAAACTTTTAACTCAAAAAAGTGGTTATTCGATAGATAATTTCAGAAATATACATTTGTTTAAGCGAGACATATATATACGTCCGGGGCAGCTAAGCGGTTAAGAAGGTCCGGGACACGCAAAGGTCTTAAAATTTTCTAAAGAAATTTATTGCATTAAATTTTGTTTTTACTTTTTCCAGCTTAAAATAACGTTTAAATCATGTTTCTATCTTATTTTGAACAGCAATTATTTTTTTTTGTTGTTGTTGTTGTTTCGTTTTTTGTTTTTTCTTTTCTTTAAATTTAGCTTTCAAGCGTTTTTATGGAAATGACTTTGAGACCTCATAGCATCCGAATAACCGGCATTCAGGGTGCAGATATCTGCTTAATGCGCTGTATACTCGGAAACGCTTTTGAAAACTACAGACAGGTAATAATAATTTATATTTATAAATTCTTATTTAAATTTTAATATAAGGTACCCTGGGATAATAACGCCAGGCGGGGTAATAACGCCAAATGCTTATATTTTGCATAATTACGAAATAATCAGGTAAATGACACCCATGTGCTCTGCGCAGAAGGGTTTTGAGTCATATAAATTGCAAAAAACAGCTTCAAGTTAATTTGTTTCATTTTTATTTCGTATTGTTTTTACAAGCAACTAAAATTAACACTTGATCTAAAATTTGGGATATTAGGTTTTTGATGTGAAGACTATATTTTTTATCCGGAAATACTTTGTTTATTATAAAAAATTTGTAGTGTATTTCATGTACTTTCAAATTGTTGTAGAATATTTTGAATATCTTCTCGAGATAATTTGTAATTTAGGATTTACTGCGCAATAAGTATCCCGGGGTAATAACGCCAGGGATTGACGTTATTACCCCTGTTGATTCCTAACAGTAGCCGAACTATATCCGAAGGGGGGTTTATATATTAATATGGGACAGCATTATCATCATTGTTGAAATGGTAAGATTAAGGGGGGGGGGTGCCCAATACTTAAAAATAATCTCTCTATTTTATTTTTTATTATATTATTATTATTTTATTTTTACTAATGTAAAAAATAATTTTTAACTCTTGTAAATAAAACTATATCAAAATGTTTTCGAGATTCAAATTCGAACATCTTCAAAATCAGGTTTCTATTAAATTTCCACTCAATTGTTCAATTTAGTTCAAAATTTTAACTATCCGCTTTCTCAGCGTTCGGTTTTTCAAAACTTCATAAATTTAAGTTTTAACTGATGTGACATAAATTGTAACGTATGAATGTGATACGGTTTGTGAGACCGAAAAATTGAAAGATGAATAAAAGGCGGGAATAACTCATAGGATTGTGTTTTTGTACTAAACTTTTTATACAAGAGTATTATACTTAATATTAACCTATTTAGTATCTGGTGATAGTATTAAAATTCCAAATGAAACAAAATTTCGGTAGTGTTTGCAGTTAATCTGAAAATTGCAAGTTAAACTAAACAATTAAAGAAAAATAGTGGTCTACGAGACCGGTAATATTAGTTAAAGGTCAAAATGCGATCCATGATTAAAAATCATAGCATACTGTTCCTGCGCTAAACTTTTTGTACAGAATTAATTCTAATTAAATTTAATCTATTCAAATATTTCTAAAAATATTACGAGAACTCCAAACGAAAGAGAATTTCAGTTTTAACTATAGTTAAACTGGAAAATACAAGTTAAACGCTATTTTTTTTTTGGGGGGGGGGGGGGGGGTAGGGGGTACAGTGTTCAGTCAGATTGCTAACAGCAGTTAAAGGTTAATTTTGTTGCTAATATAGAGATAATGGTACATAACCATATGAATTATGTATAAAATTGGATAAGAGATCATTTTGTGATAATATTTTTTAATCAAAAATTTTATTCAATTTATTAAAAATTTATTAAAGCATGTTCTTTAAAACGTCGACAATTTAACTGTAGGTTTGGAGAATCCGCATTAGTGTGGAGTTATGGGTTAAAAACTATTTACTAGATTACTATAATAGTATTAACCCTTAACTGCTGTGACAAAAATTGTCGCATAACTTACTGTGAGCGGCTTGTCAGACCGCTTAATCTAACGATGAATAAAATGTTAAATTAACTTTTAGAATATTATTTTTGTATTGAACCTTACATACAAGACTATTATAAATAAAATTCAGCTATTCAAAAGTCTCTAGAGATAATAATAGGACTCCAAATGAAAGAAAAATTTCCCGGTATCTATAGTTAAACTAAAAATTGCAAGTTAAACTCTGAAACTTGAAAAACGCAGCGGTATGTGAGACGCTAACAGCAGTTAAGGTTTATCAAAAATATTTATTACATATAACTCTAGTTATTATAAAACTTCACATGATTAAAATATTACAATATGAATGGTTAAAACCACGCAATGTTTCTTATAATCATATTTAAGCGGGACTTTTTAAGCAAAGAGAGACACAGGGTGTTATATTCTGTTGAAGCTCCCTCCCACTCCTTTTTCTTTCACTTTAAAAAAAAATCAATATTTTCTATCGCATAGAATGCATACATGGGAATATAAATACTGATTCAAATAATCCGTGCAATGTTTCTAATAATTCTATTTAAATGGTCTATTTTAAACAAAACGTAGCTTAGAATCTGATATTCTTTTGCCTCCTCCCCCGCCACCACCACACCTTTCTTTTTCTTTCAGAGTCACAAAAAATTGTACATTTTCAATAGCTTAGATTGTAATTTGTCGATTTCTAGAGCTGTAGAGCTTGTATTTTTAGAATTGGGCAATCTACATGCCATTATTCCATCTTATTTTATAGTTTTGTTTGCATGCCGTTATTACCCATATAGTTGAGTATTAACGCCAAATAGCATTGGTCAAGAAAAAACGCCATTACATTTTATGAATACATATTTGTTAAATTACTTTATTTTATATAGATAGTCAATGAGTTGCTGTATCAGATCCTATATTTGCTTGAAAAATACAATCTAAAACTAAGCCTTGAAAATTTTTAGAACCTTAACGTGGCGTTATTACCCCAGGGTACCTTATATTATTTTGTGAGATTTCTAAAAATAAAGAAAAGCTTTTACGAAATTTGGATGACTCGGATAAGGTTATTGTATACTTCCTTTCTTGATTACAGTATACTAGCCGCCCTTGGAGACCAGTTTGGTCTCCATTAGTAATGCTGACCATTCTATCATATTACTTTTATTCATAAGTTAATTTGCTTGTACAATTGTTTGCCAGAAAGATTCTGCTAAAAAGATCAGAAGATTCTGCCAGAAAAAATCAAGAACTGGATATTTTTATGTTAGCCGGGTGACAGACATTGTTCCCTTGGCATTTTTTCGTATTTCATTAATTTCATTTAATGCATAATCCTAATGTGTGGAAATTTTTCCAGGGAGAAAATTCGCCTTGAATATAACATTACAAATGAAAATCAAATTTCGAATTGCTTAAAAGGCACAAATGTCAACCTAGTGAAAAAGATGGCACATGTTGGCAAGGCTACGAATGCATCACAAGAGTCATGGGTGTCGTTCCATGTGATTTAGTCGGTAGAATGTCAGTGCGCTATACTGATGGCCCGGGTTCGATTCCCGGTATGGAATCTTTTTCACTAGGTTGGCATTTGCGCCTTTTAAGCAATTCAAAATTTGATTTTCATTTGAAATGCATAATCTTTTCGCACATTTCATTTATAATAAATAGCTTTAAATCGAAGCATTAAATACATGAAATTTCTTTCTTTCTTTTTAAATAAAAAGAACATAAAAACAAAAATAATGATATACTGAAGCTCCATAATTGCTGCGAAAGAGTGAAACATAAATAAATCGACATAAATTGGCCTCAATCCTGCCAAAGAACTTTTACACAATAAACGATGAGACGAGTTTTATTTGGACGTTGTTTGTAAACAATAACAAATAATCACGATTTCTGTGCCACATACGTCAGCGTAATATATATGTAAATTTCATATATTAAGAAACATCGGTATTTTTTTACTGCATAGTTAGGAATATAAAGCATAATATATATATTTATATATGGATTGGAAATATAAAGGGTATTACAATTTTTCATACAAACATGTTTAATATCATTATTGTTTTGCATTGCGGTATCAAACATAATTGCATTCTTTGGTGAAGAGTAAAAGTTTATATTTCTGTATAACTATTTTGAAATGAATATAGAAATCTAAAGAACTTCTAGATTTTTTTAAGTTACTTGTTTTTTCTCCATTTGCATTTCTATCACTATAAAGCAAAATCACTAACGCTACTAAACTTTTTCTATGAAATTAGGATTCCTAGAACTTTTTATGCAAGGGCAATGATAAAATTCAGATAAACGTGTATCAGATCATCATGTAACAGACTGTGTAACGAATCTCTGAAAATCATCCATTGTAATAAAAAACATCTGTCAGATTACGTAGAACATTTTAGGAAACTGAGATATCTAAAGTTTGTTACATAACTCAAACCCAGGTTATAGATGAAAATTTAGTTAGAATACTTTAATTTTATTAGATTTTTTTCAAAAGTGAATGATTTGTGTGGATTTACAAAAAATTAATTTTGTAGATGTTTTATCTTTTTTAGCATGCAGCTAAATTTTTACTAAGCATCCAGATTTCTGTAAATTTACATATGTAGAATTACAATTTTTTACACCTTTATTGTTCAATAAAATTTATTTTTTTGTTTTTCGAATGTGAATATATATTTTTCTGTCAGATATTGCTCGAAATCAATGCATTTTAGAAGCATAACTATTTAGGCGGGCCATTTTCACCATCGCTTACATTTCAGAATTTTACTTATTTTTTTCAAACTTACTAATTTCTTTTAATTGGTGTAAAATTAGTTGTGTACTTTGCCCTATAATATAATATGTAAATGTTATTTAAAGTTGGCTTGTAAGGCAAAGTTTCAAGCTTTACAAAATTGTTGAAAATACTCAGCTTTAAATTTATTAAATTTCCTAAAATCAACTTACTTGGAAGTGACTTGTGTCCCTAAATTTCTAAACATGACATATATATCAATAATACTTAAATTAAATTGAAATGAGAGACAGTTTTAGCCACAAGATTTTGATCACATAGAAATTATACCAGAACTTTTTTCTTATAATTACAGTATTTATTCATGTAAATTATTAAATTTTAAGGAAATTGCATATTTGCTTCTTAGTTTAAAAAAAATACAAGTAGATTTGTGAAAAAATGAAAACGATTAAGAAACCGTTCGCTAACAGACTTGATATTTAGTAACGGACATGAAACTATGTTGAAAAATGGCCAAGGCACTTTTTGTACATTCGATGTGATGAATCTATTTTTTTGCATGTTATGTGTAGTATTGTATGAACATGCGTAAATGAAATGATTGAGTTTTTTTTCGTCAATTATATCTAGTTTTATTCCTTTGTGTTCCAAATTATGATTTCATAATTTTTTCATAAGTAACTTCTGAAGCATTTTTTTTTTAATTTTTTAAACTACATTAGGAAATTTGCACAATCATTATGATAAATGTTTATTAAATCCAATTGATTTTTTAAATCACCAGATTTTAAAACATTCACATTTTATAAAACATTTTAATAAAAATTTTTAATTTTACTTAAGAAAAGTGTTATAATAAAAATTTTATATATTATTATATTATATATTTCATACATATTTTATATATAAAATATTATATATATTATATATATATAAATGTTATAAATTATATATTTTTATATGTAATTTATATATATATATATATATTATATTATATATTTTAATATTATTTTTATTATAACATCTATCTTAAGTAAAATTAAATTTTTTTTTAAATGTTGCACAATCATTTAATAAATTTTAGAAAGATCCTGCCTTTAAATTCAACAACTCAATTTGAATTTATTTGAATTTAGTTCAGTGTCTAATACTCTATTCAAATAATTAATCTTAGTTTTTTGGTATTTTGTAGGACTAGGACATGCATAAATATAATATCCTTGCAAAACAATTATAGAAATATTTCGAAACTGAAACTAACCTCTCACCTTCCTTAATCTTTTAGTGTAAATAAAGCTCAAAACTTGAAAGGCAAAAGAAACCATCTGTTTATAAATATGTTTGTTTGGTGCATCCAATAACGCCTTAACAACAATATAAAGTAAATTATTCTGAATAGTATTACTATCAATCAACGTATTAAATGAATTTATAACAAGTTGTTTCAATTATTATTTAAAATACTGTCGCGGCATCAAGGGCTAAATAACTGTTAAAATTTTTTGAAACGTTGTGTATAACTCTTATCTATACATTATTTCTAAACTATATATAGTTTATAGAAAAATAGTATGGCGTGCTTTTACTGCAAAAATTTCTTTTTTTATATATTTTAGTACCATTTTATTACTGTTAATTGTATGTCTAAGCGAAAAAACGCACTCGAAAAATTGTCAATTCCATTAACAAAAATAACGGGTGAGATATTTTCTTTCCTAATATATTAATTTCTTTTCGAAAACCAACATTTATTCAAGTTTGTGAATGTGATTCTTTTATGATTTATGATTTTCAATTACAGTAATTGCTGAAAAACAATCTCAACATAAACTTTTCGGATGAAAAATGAAGTTAAGACAATGCTGTAACTTTGCTAATATTTCATATTCGGAAAAATGCTTTGTGAAAGAAAGTAATTTTAAATAATTGTTTTAAGAAATATATCTCAATTTTAAAAGGTAATTTATTAAAACGCTATTTTACTGATTTTTTTTGTAAAAGTGCAGTTTAAACAATATAAAAAGAGAAAAAAAGATAGATATTTTGTTTAATTTTACGAAAACATATTTACCAACAGTCAGGTTTTTATTAATTAACAAAATGTATTTTTTAAGAACTAATGCACAGAATTTCACAAAACTTTAGAATATGTTACATTATGATATAAACTGAAGCTGATTTGTTTTTGGTGGTTATCTCTTAGCAGATGACGCTGCTATTTCTGCATTATTCGAATTTCCACAACAACTCTATCTCAAGAACTAATGCACTGATTTTTATAAAACTTCAAATTTAGTTATTTCATAACATTTCATAACATTTTTTTTTGTGTGTGTAAATTGCTGCTACGAATCATTTTTCCCTATTTTGCAAAATCTGTATCTAGAAGACTAATTAATGGATTTTCATCAAACTTCAGAAACTTCAGATCAAAATTCAGTTAATATCTGTTAAAAAATTTACCTTTATAAATTTTGCTGTACATCAACAACAGGTTGCGCTGTTATGCAGATTTTTTTAAGATTTTCGCAATAGAATCTTAAGAACTAATGCACGGATTTTTACAAAACTTCAGATTCAGTTATTAGTTGGCGTAAATTGTGACAGACTAGATTTTGACGTGCATTACCTAGCAAGTGGCGCTGCTGTGCTGCATTTTTCTGGAAGTATGTACATTTGAGAGGTATAAAAAATTTTTAGGATTGCTACATCTGACTAATTTAAATTTGTAAAACTTTTCGAGCGGCGTATTTATGTTAGAGTTTTTATTTGGGATTATTCGCAAATATTTTTGCAATCTTTATAAGTGATCAATCAGGAAATATGAAATATTTAATGGAATAGCTCTTCAAATCCTTGTTCTAATAATAATTATGTAATCATAAGTTGTAAAAATTTCAATATAAGTACTGCCAAACTAAATACTGATAATTTATTTCATTTACTGTTTAACTAAAATAAAAATAGTAATATATTATATATTCTGTTTTTATATGCTATTTACCAAACCATCTATTAATAATTGGAAATGTAATCTTCGAATAACTTTAACTATTTGTCACCAGCTGATTTTTAAAAAAAACAAAGATTTGTTTTAAAGTAAAATTATTTATTTTAAACTTTATCTGTTAGGCAATCGCTATTCAATACAATAATAGTTAAATCATGTAATCCAATAATTTTAGACACATTAACTGATTTAGTCAAATATTTTATTAAAAAAAAAAAAAATAGGTATTTTATGCAGTAACTCAATTATATGCTTTTACGGTAACATATACATCATTCGGGTTTTTACTTTTAAAATTTAAGGTGAAAACTCTAATGTAAATTTATATAAACTGATAAACATACGAAACATAATTTCTTTTCATTCAAAAAACTATATCTTTGAAATTCATTGTCTATGTCTATAAACGGAATTGGATATTCGATCAAATGAATTCAACAAACAAATAGAAAATAAAGAAATTTTATTCTTGTATGGGATTTTTATCAATATTCCTATAGTTTATTATTCCTTACCGATAGAAAAAAATAAAACAACAATAGGAATACAATAGATTGATCGAAATTCAATATACTAAGATACTCAAGACTGAAGTTTACCGGGATATTTTATCAGAATTTTGGACTGAAAAAATGTATTAGATAAAAAGGCTTAACGCTAAACATACATGAACGTAATTTGTTATTAGAAATATGAAAGTGTTACATCAAATACTATTTATTAAAGGTAATTACAATTATTTAAATTAAAATATTGTAATATCATTTATATATAATCTTAAAAAAAATAACACTTCTTTTATTATACAACAAATTATGAATAATAATGAGGGTTAATAAATATGAGACTCTCCACACAATTTCTAGAAACTCGTAACGTAATATTTTGTGATATAATAATTAAGGAACATGTTTTACAAAAAATGAAAACATCTAAACATAATTTAATAAGTTTTATAGTACCATATGGCGATCGTAACACCAGTTTAAATACTAAATCCTGATGAAGGAGAAGTACACAGCCGAAAGTAATTGTTTTATTAATATATTTTTCAACTGTTCCTTTCAAATTTTAAGCCATGAATAACTTCTGTTACTTTATATTGTTTATCAAGATGAATTTTATCATTCTGAAGTGGTTCTTTTATCTAAATTTACACTATTTAGCAACTAAGTTATCGTGAGAAGTACGTGACAATGGTTTCCAAAAAGAAAAATTGTAAAAAAATTGTTATCTACTACATTAAGTACAATTTTTTGAGTAATTCAAAATAATGTTTTTGCAATTTAGGATAAGAAATTGTGTCATTAAGGCATCTTTAAAAATTATTCATGTAAGATAAATTGCTGTCAAACCTTGGCAGCCATAAGTACCAGGACTTCAAGTTACAAATAGAAAATTGAATTTTCCTATTTTGGTATGAATTTACTATACTTTCGATTTTGTCAAACATATTTTTATTTGCATATATAGAAAATGAATCAACAAGAAACACTGATCGAATTTCAATGCTGTAATTTATTTTTAGAAATAAATATATCCAATTCACCCGAAGTCTCTTCTCTTTATTTCAAATTAAACAACGTTTACCCATGTAGATAACTTTGACACAAACGTCTTTTTTTTTTTTTTTTTTTTTTTTTTTTTTTTTTAATAGGAAAAATATTTTTATGTTAATATTAATTGTTAATAATAGCTATTCAAATTGATTTACAGAAATTTAATGAATGTGTCATTGCTTGAGTTAGAAGGTATGTAGTTAGTTTGGGTAGTATTAAGTTCATAGTCATAAGACAATAGGCTAATGAAGAGTTTTTGTGGGTGTTTTGAAAATATTGTATTACAACAGTATATGATAGGTATTATAGCTTCCTAGCATTTTTTCTTCTTTTTCATCTTACACGATACGTGTAGGAAAGTAACTAATATTTTAAGTTTCTAGATATATGATTATAACAAAAGAATCCTCAACGATGCAAAGAGAATTACGCAAATTTTTATTAATATTTTTTTATTATTTTTACTTAGTGCAAAAGTATAAAATAAGTGATAAAAAAATCATATACACATGTTTCTGTAACAAGATGCCGTCATTGTCAGAAATGATTGTTAAGACAATATAATATTCAAAGGAAACACATGTGCATTTTGTATGAGATAAAACTCAAGTATGTTAAAGAAATTAATAATAGTTCTAGATTTTTTTAAAATGTAGAATATAAAAAAGATTTTAGTTATTAGAACACTGCAAAATGAAAAAGAAACGTGTTATTAGAATAGAAAAAAAATTTAAAAGCTAATAACCTTTTGGAAAAAACAAATATAAAAACATTTAAACTTCGAATTTAATATTCGCATCATAATTGCATAGTATTTTTTACGTATTTAGCTAATTTCTTTACTTAAAAAAATAAAAATAGCACTAAAGCTATATTGTGTGAAAATGTCTTTCAGAATAATTCACACAATTCCTGAAAGTACTCAATTTGATAATAACTATGAAATATTAATTGAAAATTGTGTTTAGGTAAAATTATTTTTCTTAAAAAAATACCAGATTAAATGAAAAGTACATATTTCTTTTATATAGTATATCCCTCAAATTTATTTACTCAAATCTTTGTGATAATTTATGATTTGCAATGTATTACTTCTCAAAAAAGCGCAGTATAATCAAAACTTAGTTTCTTATAAGATATAATAAAATATTTTTATTGTACTTCTATTGTATGTTTACTCAGTAAGCAGTATTCTTTAATCAGATTACCTTCATTATATGAACAATAATTTTGTTTTCCTTTTGAATAATAATAATAAAAATAATAGTAATCAGATCAGAAAAAAATACGAACGTAGTAATTGAATGTTAGGGGAGAATAAAGCAGTTACGTTAGAATGATTCAATTATGGAAAACATTAATTAATTAATAAATTAATATTATAAACAGAGGTAGATAAATACAGTAATATTTAATTTTAGCAGTATTGTACAATGTGTTTAGTAAAGGTTAAATAAGAAATAGCTTTTTATAAAAATTTCCAGAATTTGTAAAGTTATTTATGAGACATTTAATATAAGAATATTTTCATAAAAATAATAATAATAGTAAACAGGCAGGAAAAAAATCAAATGTAGTAAAAAAATATTAGGTGAAAATACAGTAGTTATATATTAATGTAATTTCAATTACGGAAAATTAATTAATTAATTAATATAATAAACAGATGTAAATAAGTAGTTTCAGTAATATATTAAGTTTTAGGATACTAATATAATTTGTTTAGTAAAGATTAAAGGAGAAATAAAAAAAAATTAAGCGTTTTTAACTTTTAATGTTTAAAATATACAAGCATTAACTAATTTTTTGGAAGAATTTTTTAAATATTTTATCACAAAATTTAAATTTAGAAATATGATGAGCTTCCTTATTTCCTAATTTATAAAAGTTATTTATAAAGGATACTTGACATTGTTATGAGAACTTTTGAATATTTTAAAAATGAGATTTAATATTGGTGCTATTTATTGAAGTAAAACAAAAAAATATTTAAATTTAAAATTACACAAGTAGTTTGTTTAAGCGCATTTTCTAATCTGTTCACCCAAAAGTTTTTGAGAAGAAACATATGAACAATAAAGTTTATGGTAACTTGGGGTTAGGAGATGTGTTTGACAAGATCCCGTGCACGCAGTTTATGTATGTGCTGGCGCTGTAAAGAAATGTCGCTCTAGTTAGGAAGGGGGTTCCCTACAGATATTTTTATTTCCGTTTGCGTTCTTTTTTATCAATTTCCAACAAAGTTGAAAAGTGCTTATGCATTCGGTTTGTCTGGACGTCTGTCCGTCTGTCCGCGCTCTAACTCCCGTAAATATACTCGGATTGCTATGAAATTTTTATACATTATTGAGGTTTACCCTAGCACGAACCCTATTGAAAATGAAGTTTCTACCATGATTAGTTTATCTACAGGGCGAATCAAAAGTTTCCCATTACATTACGGCCTATGGGGAAAAATCGTTCATATACTCGGATTGCCATGAAATTTTAGGACGTTATTGACGTGTACCCTAGCACAAGTCCTATCGAAAATGAAGTTTCTACCATGATTAGTTTATCTACAGGGCGAATCAAAAGAAGTACCGTATATGTGTCCGATGATGAAATGCATTTTAATTATGATATTCGCGTTTATATTTCGCTAAATATATGCACATTATATGGTGTGTATAAATGTTATAGTTGATATACAGGGCTAGTTAAAAGAGCTCACCAACGTTACTGAATATGAGCGCAAATTATCTAAACGTAGTTCTTAAATAAGCTATGCATTTTTACGCTGAGCTGCATTCAATTTACTGAGAAATGTTTGCAGAATATAGATAAAGGGATATACAGGGCCACGCAAAGATTCGGTACATGGATGCCTATGAATGATGATTTATGAGAATGTGATTTCAGTTGTTTTAAAAGTGTTTTAGTTTACAATAAATTTTAGCCTAATGCTGACGTGTAATAAAGGTACAATGTAAAGTACAGGGCTGAACAAAAGTATCCAAGTATGTTTCCATCTAATAGCATGAATTGCTGAAAAAGAAATTTCAAGATACTGGGTATTTTCTTGCTAAGCTAAATTTTCCCATTATATGAACTGACATTAAATACAGGGCTGTCCTAATGTACTAGAATACATATTTGGGTATATTTGGCTATACACTATTATTTCCCTGAATAACAAAGTTTTGTTAAAGATTTGATTAAGTGTTGGAAAGTGCTTCAGAATCTATGCTTTACACATGATTTTTCTTACTTGTTAAAATTTAAGTGGTATTTCTTAATTGCTATTTATTCTTAGCAGTTTTACTAAGTGTCCAAAATCTGTTACTTGACTTCTTTATCTGTTTATATATTTCATTGTTTAACCTCTTCGCTACTGGCGATTATTACAGTATTTTTAATTATTACTGAATCATTTCTTCTCTCGTTTGACTTCAGAGCAAGATTTTTGTTATATTTTTATTAGTTCGAATTTTAGAATTCGAAACATATTATTCTTATATCGAAATTTCATTTATATTTGAGTATCATTAATAAAATGGGACAAAACTGATGTACCCATTTGGGTACTCAGGGACTGAAGAGGTTAAACACCAGAGAGATAAATCTATGATTTTAGAGTATGAGAAATGATTTTAGAGTAGAGAAATGATTTTAGAGTATACTGATAGTATACTGGCCGATTTGACTCATTTGACTCATTTTTGGAGCATTTATTTCTTTTTCTAGTTCAAATTTTTAGCATTTTGAGAGACCATTTTTTACATATGTTTCGAAAAGTGTTTATTTTAAATTATTGCCAAATGTTCCAAAAGTAATATTTTCTTCAAATAAAAAATTATTTGCAGGCAACAAACAAAAAAGCTAATATTAAAAGAGTTTGGGGATGGAGATATTAAAATTATGAATTCATTAAAACGTACCAATCGCCTTAAATAAATAAAAAATAAACAGAAAAACTCATATTTAAAATAGACAATGTATAATATTTTAAACAGTTTAAATAAAAAAAATATATTTACATGATACATTTCACATTTCTAAAAGATATTTATTTATTCTTGATAATCTAAAGCAGCGAAAATAAAAATATTTCCTTTCTAGCATTAAAATTATTTTCACTTGAATATCAAAAAGAGAAAATACACTTTTAAAAAATACATTTATGTGCAATAAAAGCAGCAAGTTAAGGTAATTACATCATATTTAAAATGACCAAGTACTATTTCAAGACAATTAAAATTAAAAAGCATATTTAGACGAGACATTCACTTGATATCTTAAGATAATCCTTTTAACTAATGTTTTGAATTGTAAGATTCACAAATAATATTTACACTAAAAAACAAAAGCATTTTAACGCAAAAGTTAAAAATAGAAAGAAAAATTTAGTAAAAATTACATCAGATTTAAATGATACATTTAAGATGCTTTAATTATTTTTATTTTTACACTTCATTTCAAAAAATATCAGTTGGTAAAGATTCTGTATTTCAACTGCTTAACTAATGTTATTTAATCAAACATCACTCTCAGAAATAAAACTCTCATTTTTGACGATTCAGAAATCCTTGAGCCTTATTTCGTCGTTTTTGACGATCATTTCGTATCAAAATCACGTGACTTTTAACGAAACATGAACTCTCAAATATTTGACGAAAGTGCTTCCTTAATCATGGCCAGACTTGATGAATTTTAAGGAAACTGTCGCGGTAGCTGTTTATAGAAGGACCCGCTATTGTACCTCCCCAAATCTTGCGATTTTAGCAAGGATATATTTCTTGTTTAAAACAGTACTTTTTAGCGTTTTTCAGAAAATAATGAAATGTAAGCAATTACTCTTGCTACATTAATTTTTTGGTGGGGTGGGGGGGATGTTTATTACTATTTTTATTTATTTATTTGTAAGTTGTATTTCGTTTTGATTTCATTCGAAAAAAAAAATTACTTCGTTCTACAAAACCGTTCAAAAAGTAAATCTGATCAATAAAATTTCAAAATTCTAAGATCTATTTTATATCCAATATCTACTTTTTTCACTGAAATTAAAAATATATACATATTTTTTCTCTCTCCCCTCTCTAAACAGTAAATTGTTAAAATCTTATTCACCTACTTAAAGTCTCGCTTAAAGTAGTAAAATCTCTCCCAATAAGAACTTCATAATTCGTTATTTCGGAGCAACAAACTAACCAGCCCATATTTTAATCATTCCTTAAGCAAATAAATTTCCCCTAAATGTTATTTAATTAAACCATATTATAATTATTCATTAACCATTAAAAGATTAAAATAATAAATTCGTCTTATTATTTAAAACTTGCAAGATTTATAACAGAATCGATAAAAGTACCATCACAATTATGAAAATTTAAACACACAATAATCCACTATATGCCTTTATAATCATGCTTGTCTGATTAATTTGTAGCGTGAACGTAGGGCGTTGGACGCCACACTGTACGTTATGAGTTCGAACCCCACGTGTGACATGTCTTTTTTACTTCTGTCATTGAATACAGGAGCTTCTGAAAAATTCGATAGGTGGCAGCACTAGTCCCTTTTTGACAAAATTTTTTGAGGATTTGGTATCGTCAAATGAGTGAGGGAAGTGATTTCGTCCATTTGACGAAATATTTGTACGGAGCATTTCCCAGGAAACGGTTTCGTCAAAAACGAGGAGAATTTCGTGAAATCTGAGTATTCATTTCTGAGTGTGATATAAGTAACTAGTAGGTTTTTAACAGCCTCTGATTCGATATTAAAATTACTCAAATCCATTTACAGTGAGATCATGTTTATAGTTCAATGTTTCGCAATCTTGTAAAAGCGAATCTATTTAGCGTTTTAGGGTTTGTGGCGTCCTAAATGTGTTTGATGAGTGTAGCTCTTACGGGGCAGAGCCCCCCCCCCCCGTTGTTTAAAAGAAAGAAACTGTATAACGCATTAAGAAGTGCAATTGAACAAACTCCTATGTATTTCTTGCACATATTGTACATTTAATGTACACATTTCTTGTACATTATATATTTATATAGGGGTGAGTCTCAAAATAGGGGACAATTTATGTCTTTCGGCATACAAAAAAAATTGAGAGGTTTTCTGTCATGTTTTTATATTTAGATATGTTTGTCTTAATATTATTCATTAGTTGCACTCAAGAATTACTCACTTTTTAGTTAAAAACACCTTAAAATAACAGAATAAATGTTCAAAATGTCATTAGCATGGATGTCCACAGCAGCTGTGCCTTGTATATACTATCTTTTTAAAGAGTTAATATCATGTTTAAAAAATAAAACAAATGTTATTCTTTCTTTAAATTAATTAAGGAGAGGATTTATCCAATAAATTTCTTTTTAAAAATAAAGTTATAGTATATAAAAAAAGAATTAAAGTTTGTCCTCCATATTCTATTTTCAAAACAAGGTCATACTATAACAGCTGGTTAATAATCAAATTTCCATTTTCACATATGACAATAGTTTGAAAATATAAAATTTCTTCATGGCAACAAGTAGCCATTTTATCCCAGCCTAAAAATAGAAGCATGTATTGTATTTTAAGAATAGAAGTTGAATATTAGCGGCGTACATCAATTGTATGTTATTAGAATGGATAATAATTTTCATGTTTATTTTATAATTAAAATTTTTATTTTACTTATTTGCATAGGACTTATGTGTTTTTAAAAGCCCCTGAAAGGACTATTGCATTGTGATTATATTATGGCTCATAATCTTATTTAAATTAAAATTTGTCATTGGCATGGACAAATATCAGTGTCATTAGCATGTTTTTTCTGTCCATGCTAAAGACTCCTATGTGCATAAATGTAACCATTGCTTATATTGTATCTTTTACAAAGTTTAATTTTACATAGAAATTTAGGTATTACATTTATTATCCCTAAAATAGGCATTAAATCTGTCAGAAAATCACTAAGACAGCTTTTTACATTGTTAGTGGCAGAATGTTGCTCATGTAAACAAACATTGCTCTTTCGTAATGTTTTTATTCTCCTTATATGTATATGTGTAAAAATGGAAACCATTTGCTGAAAAGGAAGGTTAATAAATATAGAAAAAAATATTTAAACAGGAAGAAAATAAAAATTTCTTAATATATTTATTCCATGCAACTTGTTTTGTCATTGGCATGGCTCAAAAAATACTAATTATTTTTTTTAAAGTTAATTTTTAAATATTTAGCTCTGCTGACTACATGTAAAGCATACCTAATACTATATTAACAACACCTATTTTTTCATAAATTTTGCTAACAGTATTTTTTTTAAGATTTCACTTTTGAAATTGTCCCCTATTTTGAGAATCACCCTTATACATATATATTGCGTAAAAGTTTTAATAAGAACAACAAATCCTTCAGTAACGATATTTTTTACATGACTAACTATTTTAAATTAAGATTTGGAAAAAATAACTTAATGTAAGGAAAATTAATTTCAAGTAGTCACGTTTAAAAATATTGTAAGCAATTTACTTTCAAATGCTTTCTTAAGAAACTTCAAACTTGCTTTTAATAAATTTGAATAGCATGGTTTTTAATTAGGTAATTTTAAAGCCTTCCATAAAATTTAAAACTATTTTACTGAACTATAAACTTAAATTACACATCGGTATTTCTTTTTTTACTTTCAACATCTACTTACAATGTGTAACTCATTATGTAAAATCCCATTTCACATAAATTATATTTTTAAATATTGGTGCGCAAGAAAAGTTCATTTTGATGCAAATAATCTTAAACGAGTGATAGCTATAAATATTTAGCTTGTTTAGTTCAAAGATTGCTTAAGAAAAATTTAGTGGTACAACTTGCTTTGAATAATTTTGAATAATGCGATTTTATTTTACATCTTTTTTAATTCTGACCAAATTATGCTGATTGAAAAGTTTTCAGTTTATGCATCACTGTAGAATGTACAATTTCATTAAAGTGATTGAAACTTTATTTGAAAGCAGTCTTTTAATTCAAAGATTTTTCTACCCAGTTGATAATATTCAAATTTAGAAGCAACATTATAGTATACGAATTATTTTTATAGATAAGATAGAAAAATAAATATAGAGCTGAAAGTATTTTTATGTTGTAGAAAGCCTGGAATTGTCAGTAATTGATTTAGGATATTCAATGAATATTGATTAGTTATCCCAAACTCGTAAAATTATATGTACAGGGAGACAACACATTATACGAGGTAGAAATAAATTTTAAATGAAAATGAATTATTATTAATTTTCTATAGAGAGGAATTCGTAAATTAAAAAACATTAGTTTTAAAATGGAATTTAAAGTTAAATTATTTATTTACAATGCTTGTATTTTTACATTAATTGCTTTTTAATACCATTCCTTCATTTTTGGTACAGATATCTGAAAGAACAAAATCTTCTGCGTACATATTTCCTTAAATTGTGAAATATGAAATAATAAAGACTAAATATTTATAAAAATACAATTTTTATGCGTAATATGCATTTTTTATAGTTTTATAACATTGATAACAAAATTCCGTTCATATTGCTAAACCACATTCTTAGAATGGAAATAGAAAATTTGTAGAATTACGTATAACTTTATCATAACTTTAATAAAAATATGTGGAGTAAATCAAAATAGAATAAAGTATAAAATACAACACTAATATTTAGGTATTATATTTCAGTTATAAGACATGGCAATTTAACATAAAAAAGCTTTCAGCAAAATTAAATATCATACGTGAAATATATGAATTGTGTTAAAAATATTCAATATGAAAATGTGGGAAGATATCCCTATGTTTATTACGAAATTGAAATATAGAATATTACTAAAAATAATAATAATTGTAATAAAAATGTTGGTAGTTCTTAAAAATGTAAACTCACGTCGATGTTAGTATCTCACAGTAAAAAAGCCGCTTTCTGTTTGCATAAAAACATTTGAAGCAACAAATAAGTTGGTCTAAAATTATCTTCCGTGTTGAAAAGATGTTACATTTAGATATTCCAGTTGGTATTTATAAGTATGGTGGTTTTCTCATAATCTTCAAAATGAACAATACTTTTTTTTACTCGTCAATTAACTAGATTCACCTTAATGACTTTTGCTACTTTTTCCTGGGTAGGTAAGTTTGTAATTGCTTTCCTAGAGTAATAAACGAAGTATACATAACCTTTTCTCTCATGTTAGAATGTCCTTTATTGATCCTGAGTGAAAATATTGCCAACTTTTGCGACATTTTCATCAAGACAATGCCCAAATTCACCCCAAAAAATGTTTGAAGATGAAAAAGAAAATTCTAACTTAATTGGCGAACCAGTGGTCCAAACCTGAACCCCATTAATAATGTTTGTAGTCCTAAAGTACACAATATATAATCAAAAATGGTCAAACCCTGCAGCATAACTCGAAAGCATAATTAAAATATGAAATTTTGAAGATATGATGTGTTTTGCCACTTCAAACATTTCAAAAATACGTAACCACCATGCTACATTATTAAATGCCATTATTACATGACATTATTTAACGCAAAAGAAGCCCAATTGACATGTAATATTTATATAATTTAAAACAAAATCCTTTTCATCTTATCATTTTGCTTCGAGTGCATATCGAGTAAAATTGCAATGTATTACACAGAGTGTCCACTCTCAACGGTGGCCAATGGCTAATTTCTGAACCGTTACTCCCACATATAGTTACAATTGCAAAAATGGTTTTAAAAAGATAAAGAATTGTCTTTTAAACGATTTAAATCAAAAAATATTTTTATTAAAAAATTATGAAAATTAAATTTTTATAGGGTTCCCCGGTCCTATAAGTGATATTTAGTAATTTTGTCCGACTACTCTAAAAAGTAGGAGAAAAAAAGGTCCCATTCATCTAACATTAAAATTGACCGAGTCATGAAACTTTAAATTTCATGGCTTAAAACACTTTTCTGTAAATGAAAACGGATCAGTTAGACTGCGTTTTAAGGGAACGTATACTAAATGCTTATAAAGTGTGTCCATTTCCAGAACAGGTCCAATGGTACTTCCTAAACCATTTGTCACAGACATGTAGTTCCAATTACAAAAATGTTTTAAATGAAGTAAAGAAATATTTTTAAAGCGATTTAACTGATGGTTTTGCCACCGTATAAGTCTTACTGTAGAGTTAATTTTAATTAATTAACTTCTAGAATGCTCAATATAATTGAAGACGCGAGTTTCAAAATTCTCTTTATTGAGAAAATTAAATTTTGGGAAATCGCGAAAAACCTGTAAATGCGTCCATTGGTTTTCATTATAAAATTGAAAAGTGTAGAGTTAAATTAGTGAAGATTGATACAGACAGATAGAAAAAACAAATGCCATAAGGCGAGTTTTGTAATTCACATCCTCAATTGTATTTTTACATATGTTTTATTTTGTAAGGAAATGAAACTACTTTTATTTTACTTAAAACGTTCCTATGTATGTTTTCTAGTTCAAAATTTGTATTCAAATTTTCATTCACATCCTAATATCGATCGAGGTTCAATTTGCAAACTTATTTATATCCAAAGACAATGTAATATTAATACGATATTAAGTGCGTACCATTTATTTATTTTATAGCATTACACCATATTCCATTAGGTTAAGTACTCTAATATAATTTTAAATATGTATCATTTTGTAATAATTGTGACTGTTGCTTTACGTAATTTAATTAAAAAAAAATTCCGTTATTTTTTTCATTTATATTTTTAGTACAAGTTGTATATTTTGCTTTAATATGAAAACATCAACATATATTTAAAAATGATATTGCAAAAATTATTTTACTCTCAATGTTTAATGTTGAATTTTATATCTGATGTTTATTTTTATTTCCAGTAAATTTGTGACTCACCCCAATTTTGCAGCAAAAAAGATGCTTCAACTTTAAACAGCTATTACTCGGTCAGTTTTAATTGAAAAATGGCACTTTTTTTGTATTACTGTTAGAGTAATGAAAAAAAATTACTAAATATCACTCACGGGACTGAGAACCGTATAAAAATTTAATTTTCATATTTTTTTTTTTACCTAAATCGCTTAAAAAGCAATTCTTTACCTTTTTTAAAGACTTTTGCAATTGGAACTATATGTATATAGCTAACAGTTTAGAAATTAGCCATTGACTACCGTTGAGAGTGGACACCCTGTATAAACACTATGCTACAATGTTGATTTGACATTATCAAACACAAAAGTAGCCCGATTAACACGTAATATTTACGTAATTTAAAACGCAATTTGTTTCGTCTTATCATTTTGCTGCGAGCGCATATCAAGTAAATTTGCTAAGTATTATATTATAATAATTGTTTTAGAATGTTTCTTTTATGATTAAATGTTCTGTACTTAGCATGATGCGATACATTTATGTGGTTTATATGAGGATTAATATAATTATATTTTTTATTTAGCAATTACATGATCATATTTAATCCCATTATATTTTGAAACCACAACCCTCAAAATAAAATATTCGTATAATTACGTATAATTTTTTCATAACTTTATTAAAAAGATGTTTGATAAATAAAAATAAAGTAACGTATAAAATAAAACTTTAATGTTTTTAATATTATATCTTAGTTAGCAGTAAAAAAAATTATTCAACATAAAATTATTGTCAGCAACAGTATAACTTATACATGTAAAAGATGAAATAGTGTTAAAGGTATTAACATGAAAATGTGAGAAGATATCCCAATTAAATAAAGCCGAAGTAAAATACAGATGAAATCCCATCATACGTATATTTCTAAAATGCGGTTACCTAAAAATACTAATGGAGATTTCATAAACTCCGACGTATTTCGAAATGCATTGGCTTTGAATTTTAAATAGAATTTGTAAAATTTCAAAGAGGAAACGGTAGAAAGAGGTAACTTATTTTTAACCTACTTCAAAAAAGGAGAGGAGGTTATCAATTCAACGCGTATGTATTTTTTTATGTATGTTCACCGATTACTCTGAAACTATCCAAACGATTAATTTGGTTTTGGTGTTAAATGAAAGAGCATGCTCTCGAATTGGTACCACTTTCGTTTCATAGAAATTGGTTCAGAACTTTTCTAGTAATTAAATCTGTCGCCTTAGACCGCTTGACCATCCTGACTGCTCTCCAGTCAGTGAGCTTAATAAAAGTCCATGATACTTTTAATTTGCGAGAAATCGCTAATTTTATTAGTTTTTGCCTAATTATTAAAAAAGTACTGAACCAATTTGAATGAAATAGAAATGGTACTAATTCGAGAGTAGCCTCCTTCATTTAACACAAAAACCAGATTAATCGGTTAAATAGTTTCGGAGTAATCGGTGAACATACATAGAAAAAATACATATGCGGCGAATTGATAACGTTCTATTCTTTTTTGAAGTTGGTTAATAACAAAATTATATTACGGAATAACTATTGTAAATAATACATGGTTTTAAATTACGTGTGGATCGGGGTTCAAACACTCGCTCTCTTTCGAGAAAAATATATTATATCTGACCGTTCGGCCATCCTTATTGCGATCTATTTGGCGAGCTTATTCAAAGTCCATGTTACTTTTCATTTGCGAAAAACCACTAATTTTATTGGTTTTTGAAAAAAATTATATGTATATTATACACGTATGTCAGGAGTGGGGTTCGAACCTGCGCTCTATTTCGAGAACCAGAGCTTAAATCTGGCGCCTTAGACCACTCGGCCATTCTGTGTGGACTCCATTACGCGGAATTATTTAACATTTTTAATTTGCAAAAAATCACTAATTTTATTAGTTTTTGACTAATTACTAAAAAAGTACCCAAAAAATTTCGATGAAACGGAAGTGGTACATATTCGAGGGCATCCTCTTTCATTTAAAGCAAAAATAACAGAAATCGGTTGCATAGTTTCGGATTAATCGGTGGACATACATAAAAATAAAAATACATACGAGTTGAATTGATAATATCGTCTCCTTTTTTGGTGTCGGTTGATGAAGTGGAGTGCTTTGACATACTTCCTTTATAGGATTATGCCTTATGATGTTTGACATATTTTTATATTTTTTAAATTGTTTAAATATTTGTAACAGCCGTCTATAAATACCTTGCTTCTATGGATGAAGTGGAAAAATAATCTAATGTATAAGGTGCCAAAATATGTTATACTTCCGACTTTGATACTGATTTTTTCCACAATGAACTAAACTGTATCTATACACTTCATGTTTTCAAATATTACAAATTAATATTAAAAATACGGATATAATTTTAAGGTGCAGTATAATTAATGAAAACTGTTATAATTTATCTCCACTAAATTTTGAAAAAATAACCATCATCATTATATATCTGCGATTAAAGTTGTGTTTTTCTTCTTGTTTTAAAGATTGTTTATATAATATGCCATATATGTTAGTTTCAAACGAATTTTTAATATCCTATTTGTCAAAGAAAATGTCAACAACTAGCAAAGATCAATGTACATTTCGCATCAAGAATATCAAATAATTTAAATTTCTGAAGTAGAGTTCAATAATAAATTAATCGCTTACGATGATATTCACTGTAAAATGGTTAAACGGACTAGAAGGCTTTGACATTACTAAAATTGACTTAGGTTTTACAATAAATTAGGACAATTATAATTAATTTCGACTATTATCGAATAAAAGGTATTTTATATAGTTATCGTATTATAGTTATCGTATTATAGTTTCTGAAGTAGAGTTCAATAATAAATTAATCGCCTACGACAATATTCACTATAAAATGGTTAAACTAACTACAAGGCTTTGAAATTACTAAAATTCACTTAGGTTTTACAATAAATTAGGACAATTATAATTAATTTAGACTATTATCGAAAAAAGGTATTTTGCATAGTTATAGTTAACAGTCAAAAGAATTTAAAATTGCAAAAAATCAATGAAAAAAATAATATTGTTTTTCAAAATAAATCTAGTTCAGTTATCATACTTCTGTGTAGTCATATCTCTTGATTATTATAGTGTTTGTCCATATTCTTGAATAACAAACAAAGCTTTTATAAATACTACAAATTTAATAAAAAGTGCAAAATCAATGAATATATATTATTTAATTTTTGTTTAACGAAACGGATATTATGTTATATTTAGAATGCTAATCTTTATTTTCTAAAGTATCAGCAATGCATTAGCTCTTTAAGTCTCATTAAACTTAAGGCACATTGTAGAATCATGTGAAGTGAATTATTTTTCTCCCTTCTGTACTTAAATATTCTTCTATACTTAAAATTATACACTTAAATATAATGGGTTAAAATTTTGCATAAATGATACATAACATAAGCAAAATAGTGACAATATTAGCTAGTAATTAATTATACAAATTAATAAATAATTTGCACTGGTATATTTAACAACTAGCTCGCTTTTTCACTATTTTTATCATGTTACATAAGTTGTATACAAAATTTTAACCCAGTATAGTTCATAAATGTTTACGTACAAAAGAGAGAAATGTGATTCACTTCACATAGTTTTACAAGGAGTTTGACTGTTTCAAATTTAATGAGGCTTTAACTGTTAAATGCAGTCTGCAGCCGTTCGGAAACATTCCTTAATTTAGGCTTCTAAAATACTATATCGTAATACTAATAATATATATTCTACATAAAAATAAAATAATTATATTATAAAAAACATTTTGCTTCTAAGACGTTGTATATTAACAAAAACATTTAAAATACATTTAAACATTTTTATTCTTAAATTCTTATTTTTATGTAGGATATATATTATTAGTATTAAGATATAGTCATTAGTAGACGTAATCAAGACTTACTAGCGTCCTTTTTTACATTTCTAAAATATTATTAGCAAAATATTGCAGCTATAATACCTAATGTTTACAGTAAAAAAAATATTACTGAAAATATTATTAAATCAATTTTCAACATCTATCCGGGAAAACTTGTGCTGCATAAAACGCCACACTACTGACTGAAAAAGACGTGAAGTCTATTCGGGCTTTCTTTTAAAATATCTCGCTCAAATTTTGATATTTTGACGTCATTTTTTGCATAAGACAGCTGAGGATGATCCACCACCGGGCTAGTTTTTACTTTTTCGATTTTGGTTTATAATTTTTTTAAAAAAATACTTTAACTTTCAGAACCATTTGAGCCGGTTATGAAATAGAAACTATCCTACTATAAAAAGAATGTAACCAAAATTGAAAAAGTAATAACTAGCCCGGTTGTGGATCGTCCTCAGCTTTCCTATGCAAAAAAAATCGCATCAAAATATTAAAATTTGAGTGATATTTTAAAAAACGTCTCTATAGACTTTACTTTATCATCCGGGTCTTTTTTAACTCAGTAGTGAGGGCTCTTAAGAGTAAAGAGAATAATAAATAAATTTTCTCAGTTGTTGCTATATGCGCTTTTTGTTGCGAAATAACCTATTTTGTTCAGCAGTAAGCAAGTATAATTCATTTATTTTCATAGTTCTTACAGTCGATATGTGTTTAATGTTATAGAATTTTATCAAGGAACATTAATTTTTCAATTACAGCCCAGTATTTCTGAATAGCAACTATTTTTTAGCTTTATCTATACTTAAAACAAAATATGAATTTTTAAAGTATTTTTAACATAATTTATTTATGAAATGAAATAAAAAATAGATTTTTTGAGAAATTAGGAATTTGAAGGTTAAGTAATTATTACTCAAATGATATGCTAATTACATGTTGAAAAAAAGCATGCTTAAAATATTGACTAATAAATGTATCTGTTCAGTTATAGAAGAAAGCATTCAAGAAAATTAAACTTTTTCTAGAGCACTGAAAAATTATTCAAACCGGAAATTCTATGAAAAAACGTAGGATGAAATTACAAATGATTTACATATTCGATAACTATGGACCAATAACCAATTAAAATAATTTACTCACATAGCCTTATTAGAACTAGCATCTGATTTGTTGTGTGAACAGCTCGACAGTGTAAACATTTGGCATAAAAGTTGATTATGCGATGGCCACGCAGATACAGTTTAATTTTTAACTCATTCATAATTATTGGTGAAGAAATTGTGCAAAATGAAATTTCTCTTAATGAGTAATAAATTTCGTGGCTGGGTGCCAAACTGAAGAATTGTGGCTAAAAGCTTGGCTATTCAGCTGCCCAGAACGATATAAAATATTCGTCACCAATACTTTTGTGATATTTGAACGAACTCTCTTGTTATATAAGGTGAATAATTATTGATTTATTACAACTTTATTACATCAGATATCACGAACATGTATTTATTACAATATTACACATTACAACGAATAAATCCTCTATTAACACATTTGAATGTTTTATCATACCCATTAGAATCTTTTCGTTAAGAAATATTTCATTTAAAGACAATAAACATATAATTTGAATTTAAATTTTTGCATCATTACGAATGTCGTTAACTTCAAGATATCGCCATCATCAATCCCTCATCATTTAAATTTCGTCCAAATTCAGTGTATTTAAAAAAACCTAGAGAGAAATATTAAATGAATAAATTATGTCTTCTAAGTATCCAGATTTCTGCACACAAACAGCTTAATTAATCATTGAATTTTAACTATGAAAACTCTAAATGCATAGATTATGCTTTTTTCCTCTTTCTTAGTGACGCTGAATCTATAAAACGAAAAATCTAAATATGACAAGCATGCAGTCATAGACTATACTTTTTCCCTTTTTCTTAGTGACGCTGAAACTATAATAGTGTGATTCTAATAACTTATGTATTTCTTAATTGCTTAGTTACATTTATATAGAATTTTTTTTTATATAAAGCATCATGAAATTTAATTTAAACACCTTAATATTTCTGACAGACTTATTGATCGCATATCTGTTGGTACACAGAGGTTGCTATTTGTATTTCAAGCCTAGTAATGAAAAGCAAAATAAAATCATCGAAATTGAATTTATTGTTTTTCAAACTATTTTTCATAAAAATCAATTCACTTTTGCAAGTGTTTGAACCAATCTTCGACGAACTCTTTCCATTTCAATAGACGTAACACTAAAAAGTGCGTCTTGAATGCATCAACCTTGATTTGTTGCTCGGTGTTTTCGGTTGTCGAAAGCTGTAATCCACGTAATTCATTTTTTTATGTGTGGGAATTAAAAAAAGTCATTGGGTGAAAAATCAGCGCTTCACGGTAGATCACACATCAGTTCAATGTTTTGGCCTTCTAGATTTTTTTGTTTAGGCAAATGTGTGGGAGTTTGCATTTTCATAATGAAGAATTATTCGACTGTTCTTCTGTTTTTTCTTTCAAATTCTTTGAAGACTTCTGGCCAAAGAAATGGTCCTGTACCATTCAGAACTGACTTTCAGGCGTTGATCTAACGTCACTGTTTCTAACCTTACAGTCTTTGATGAAATTTGAGCGTATTTTTAAAACAATTCCTTACACCAATCGACACGAACCTTCTTTTGAGTGTTTGCCCGTTTCTGCGGGATCCAACGCGAACATTTTTTTACTCCCAAATATTCATGTAATATCTTATTGATTGCTTGTCATACTATTATCCAAAGATCCCTTAGTCTCACGATGTGTCACATGACGATCTTGTTTTATAATTTCACGTACAACATCGATATTTTCTGTAACAACAACTGATTTTGAACGACGTTCAGGTAATACATACTGTAGCTAGAATCTACTGAGTTTGAATTATTTTTACCAGTAGATTATAGTGCTATAGGATTGTACTTAAACGTTCTATAAAAAATTAAGTTCATGAAAGCACTTCTCTTTTGATAACCCACTCCAAAAGGTATGAAAAAAATCGCTCAAAAATCGCTCAAAAGAGTGAATTCCATTTTTTGCACAAGATCAATTTTTGAATTTACTGTAAATAACGCAATTTAAGCTAAAATGACAAATCGTTCTGAAGTATGTATCGTAAAAAATATCAAAATTTCAAATGAAATAGTCTGTGGCTGCCTAACAAGACTTTCTGATGACGTATTCAATATATAAATAACAACCCCTAATAACAAAAAAAATATATATTTTTTTTTTTTGCTGATTCCATTAAAATTCTAATAACAGCTTCAAAAAAAATTATGCTTACTATAAATTATTATATTAAATTAACTCGAATTTATTATGCATGTAAAATGTGACATTATATATGAAAATTTAATTTAAACAAGAAACAACTAAAAATAATGTATTTTCACAACATGCTTATTTGGATAATGTTGTAATATATATTCTTATTTTAGGTACTGTTTGGATTGCTTATTTACGAATGATTGTTTTCCCAAGAAACATCCAATGGATTAATTTGGAATTGACTAATTTTCAAAAATGTGACTTTCTATATAAAACCTTTTAACATTTTAGACAAACCATGTTCTTTGAAAGAAAGTCAGTTTTCTGCATCACTGGAGTATGTAAACTCAATGTCAGTTTCATTAAAGTGAATGGAACTTTATCTGAAAGTTATCTTTTAATTCCAAAACTTTTCAAAAAGGTTGATAAATTATATATGAGAGGCAACATATATTCAGATGAAAGATTTGTATGGATAAAATTGCGATATTAATACATTTTTGCATTTAAGAAATCTTTGATTTATCTATCAGTTCTTCAGTATATGGAATATCTGTCTCTCATATAATAACAAAGTAAGAATTATATATCTATGATGGAATATAAGTAACAAAATACCTGTGAAATTAAATTCATACAAAAAATACTATATACATATATTAATTTTTATATAGTATAATAACACATAAAAAGATTTAAAGATTTTTCTTTGAAAATATTTATTTTAAAATGATGCGAAATATGGCCTCTGTAATCACAAAACAATTTATTATGGAATCTGAGCACGAAAATAAATTGTACATTTATAGCATATATTATTTACAATTAATTGCATTTTTCTTTTACATCGATCATATTTTTGTGCAGAAATCTCAAACAGCAAACACTTCGGCTATATTCTGGTTTAAAATGTGAGATATATATGAAATAGAGGATCTATTTTTGTAAGTTGAATCGCTATATTTACGAGGTTCAAATGAAATGTCCCGATCACAACACAAAAACGACGCCACCGATACAGTTATACACTATAACTGGACAGTACTATCCCTGACTAGTGTATACTCACAATTTCAGAATAGTAGATTGGTTATTGTTTGATTAGCAGCAATTCTATCACGACTATTTTAGAGATTTTAAGAAAATAGAAATTTTTATAAAAAAGGCGAAGCAATCTAAAATTTCCATTTGAAGGTATTAAAGCCCAAACAAATGAAGAAGGAAATATACAGAACACGGAATGACTTTTCCCTATCATCATATTCAATGATTAAAAGGTAGGTTGCAAGGATTAAAATGGTGCAAACTAGACGAGTGATGAGCGGCGCTCTGAACGTCCTGTGGAAGTGACAACACCGGATGTTGGTTAAAAAAAAAAAAAAAAAAAAAAAAAAAAAACATTGAATAGGCCGTATATTAAACTTGTTCGAAATAGTTAGGAGTGTAAACAAATAAAAGAAGTACATATAGTATTTTAAAATATATTTTTAGGCTTTCATAGGGTCTGTGTAATATGGCTGCCGCGTTTGTTGACGCCTGACCAAATGTTGCCTCGGAAAACAGTTTCAAGTACGAATTTGTAATTCTACTGTAAAAATACTAAAGAATGTTTGTGACAACTTATAAGCATGGATAAATTTGCGATTCACCACTATACTTCTGATTGTAAATTACACTCAAAACAATGGATTTTGCCGGATGAAACAGCTCCAAAAATGGCGAAATCAACTTTATCAGCAAACAAGGTTATGGCGGGTACATTGATTCCATGGAAAATGATAAAAATATCACTGGTAATTACTACGCAAGAATTTTAGAACATTGGAGCAATTTAAAGAAAAAAATGACCTCATTTGGCAAATCTTGTTTCCCCATGACAATGCTCCAGCATATCGGTCTGTCACTGCAGTGAGCAAAAATATACGAATAACTGAACTAATCGAATGGAGGCATGTTACCTTAAATTTAAACTAATATTGATCTGTGTATTACTCCTCGCTTCTTTCAGAAATTAATACTCAAATGCTATCTATTGGATATTCACACAATAACTGCATTTAAAATTAAATCTTGAAATTATATAAATCATAGATCATATTTTTAGCTACGCAAAGCTTACTGATTATTTCATGTATAATCTATTGTATAAAAGATTTTTAAATAAAGCAAAGTTAAACTAGGAATGCTAACAAAGGATACTTCAGTTTAAAAAATAAAAGGGATTACGATAGATGCAGACCAAAATATTTTCGTAATCCTATAAGCTGAAATTTGCATTACCTCCGACAATAAGTAATGTTCTTTAATTGAGATAATCCTTCTTAAACAAAGAGTTTATATAATATCACTTACTAAATATAACTAGACACGCGAGAAACCTATTATTATTATAAATAAGGCGCTTATATATTTATGTAACGTGGGTGATAAAGCTTTTTTTCTTTTCTTCCGTTACTTTTTTTAAAATAAAAATAGTTTTTTGTATATTATCTATACAGTTTTATGAATATAAAAAGAACATTTTTATTTATCTTACGTTAGTTATGCACAGTTTTTCTAAGAAATTAAACAATGCACATCATTATTAACCGAGATGAAGCATTTTATTGATAAATAAATTAAAAGACGTATTTATTTACCAGACATGGAGAGTATAAACAAGCATAAGTGATTCATTATTCATAAGCATCATTGCAGCTCATGCCAAGGCAGTGTGATATGTTATCGATATTTGAAACAATAACGGCGAAGTATACTTCATAAATTTCTTACTTCACAAATTACTCTTCTACAAGTGTAACAAATAATAGTGGTCACACTCGTCACAGAAAAAGACTCGGGTGATGATCTTAACTCTATGGGGGCGTTCTTTTCAAATATCACGCTCAAATTTTAATATTTTTACATGCTTTTTTCCCCTTAGTATAGCTGAGAGGACGATCTACAACCGGGATAGTTTTTATTTTTCGATTTTGGTTAGACATTTTTTGTATTATAATAGTTTCAAATTTAGAACCGGTTCAAACCGGTTTTGAAAATCAAAGTAATTTTTTTTTGAAAAATCTAAAGCCAAAATTCAAAAACTAAAAACTAGTTCGGTTATAGATCGTCCTCAGCTACGCAAAAAATCATGTAAAAATGTTAAAATTTGAGCGAGATATTTAAAAAGAACGCCCTATAGACTTAAGATTATCACCCGGGTATTTTTCAGTGACTAGTGTTGTGTCTTAAGACACTTTCTGAAATTGGTTGATATCGCTACCTGCGTCCTCGTCTGATCTCTTGGTTGTTCTCTTGTGCAGAATTCAGGTTGATTCCACTCAGAATTGATCATGGGCTACAAAGCTTTAAAACTATTTAAAGATGACTGTCATTTCCTTAGTAACTAAATATTGTAATATATTATGTAGCGTATTTTTTATTTCTAAATTATGTTTATTATCAACAAATGAAAATTTTAAATGTAGTAGCCACGACTAGATTTGCTGCTTTATTTAAAAAAATATAAAGTAAATTTTTTAAAAAAGTAACGGCTCCTTTGTGTATTTAAAATTTATAGCATACATTGGGGAATGTTGAAAAATAATATACCTTATTTTTTAAAGAATTTTAAAGATAATTTTTATCTAGATTATAAATTTTGTATTGAATGTTTTTTGTACACTTTCCAAAACAAATTAAGCATGAGATTAAAATAAAAATGTATTACATGTTTATTCATTATGTGTTACGTAATATTTGTAACATTGTATTTATTAAAAAAGATATCAAATATTTATTGGATTTACTTATTAAATTAATTAAATGCCTTATTTTCAAATATTGTCTTATGAATAAGTAGTATAGTTTAATGAGATTATTTTGATCATTGGAACAATAGCATGCATTTCTAATCTTATCAAGGAAAAAAAAATCGAAGACAATAATGAAAGAAAAAAAAACAAGATGAAGGAAATTTAATTATTAAAAGTTTTCTAATAAAGCATTTATTACACAGTTTGTTTTCCTCTATTACAATAGAATAGTTGTACTATAATACAATAGAATACAGCTATGATATAATTAAAAATATGTTGCATTTTAATATATTTTTATATGTTTTGAATAGGTAATCATGGATGTCGATTTATTAGTTGTATGGTTTTTTATATTTTATAAATTTTAAAATTACATGCATTTCCTCTTGGGGTATTGAATAAAAATTAGATAACAAAATTAATCATTTATAAATTATAAAAAAAAAAAGAATTCGTTGAAACAGATTTTTTTTCAAAAGTGTTTACATTGAAACTATACTCTTAATTCATGTACACTCTTATTTTTTATTATGTGAATGAATCTATATACAAAATATTATTTTCAAAATATTATTTGAAAAAATAATAACTTTTAAAAAATACCTGGTTTTATTTACTGCTTATCAATGGATTTTCATTCTTACTTTTAACAATTTTAAAATGGTGTTTTGGCGAAGTTTTCCGCAGATTTATATTGTTTTCTGTACAATGAAACAAAACATCAAAATTGTTTTACAAAACTTTAATCAATCAGATGGCTGAAGTCTTATGTCCATTCGGAAATACAGAGAGTCGTACAAAGATATTTAGATGTTGAACTAATGTTCCTCATGATATCGTTACATTCCCCCCACAAAAATAAAGATAAGTATGTATTAATTTAAAAAAAAAAAAATGTGGTTTTGGCTTGGAATTAAACAGTCGTTGATTACGTTTGAATTAATGCATAATTGACTCTTTTTTAGGTACGTTCGTAGTTATGTAAACACGTAGCGCGTATAGTCGTTGTTTAGTCTGATTGTCTGTCTGTCTGGGCACAGCAACGCAAAAATATGCTTTAGAATCGTTTGAATTTCGAAATATATAATTGTTGCATAATTTTGTTAGGTCATTTAAAATTTTATGAAAATCGGATGAGTAGTTTAGTTAAAGGTATAATTAAAAGTATTCCTTCACATTACGGCTAATGTGAAAAAATAGTTTCAATTGGATTTCATGATGTTACACCCTTTCAAACGTAATTACATTGATATGAATATATGAAGTATATACTAAAATATACATTCCGTACAATATGTAGTGCAAATAACATATGTTATTAATTAACAAATTTTTAAATTTTTAATATTAATAACAATTATGAAATTAATATTCGAAAAAATTATGACTTGTAGCCTAAAATTTTTATTTATATTGCTATTATAGATTTATTATTTACAGCTTCAAAGAAAAACAAAATTTCAATTTTTCTTCCAAATAGTTTTGAAATTGTGCTTAAAAATGGCAAAATGATCGTTTAAGGCAGTTTACGATAAAAGTGACTAGATATTTTAAATTTTCTTATGCTGTCTTGTAATCTATTAGTTTTTAATGACTGCTTGAGTGGCGCTTAAATTGACATGCCTGTATAATTTATTTTTATTTTTATTTATTTATTTATTTATTTTTCTGTATTATGATTTTTAACCGACTTCAAAAAGTGTTGGAGGTTATCAATTCGACGGGTATGTATTTTTTTATGCATGTTATCCGATTACTCGAAGTTATCTAACCGATTAAATTAGTTTTTGTGTTAAATGAAAGAGGTTACTGTTGAATTGGTACCACTTCCGTTTCATCGAATTTGGGTCAGTACTTTTTCCGTTATTTGGGAAAAACTTATAAAATTAGTTATTTCTTGCAAATTAAAAGTAATATAAACGATGAATAAGTTTGCAGAAGGGAGTGTAGACGGGATAGCCGAAATGTGCAGCCAGATGAGCGTAAAATGCCTGCCGCTTTCTCCCAGTTGGCTTAAAAGGTAAAACATTGCCCTTGTAAACCGAGGGCTTGGGTTCGATTCTTGGCCTGGGGCCGGTATGAACAATTTTTCGCTCAGATGGAAAGATTAATTTCGTATGATAAATTTATTAATGAGTTTGATTGTGTTAAAGTAATAATATATTTGCTATCTTAGATTTAAAACATAGAAAAAAACTGTTACTGTAATTAGTATTACCATCATTATCGTTGCTATATATTTACTTGGCAAGGATATTAAATGGCAATAGACATTAACATAACTGTCAATCTCGTGATATCGCAACTATAATGCCTTCTGCATTGTATCCAGGAGCTAAGAGAAAAATATTAGTACTCAGACGAAAATCTTGAATTTTAATCAGATTACCCGACAAAAATGAAAAGTGGGCGATGCTAATGTTTTAAGGAAAACGTTTTAAGGCTATGTTTCAAAGGAAATGAGAATATCATAATTTGCTTCCAAAACTTCTACGTTTTGATGCACTATGCTTACTAAAATACGTCAGTTAGTAACATGTAGCTCGATTATGATGTATTAACCAAGATTATTAGATATGAATGAAGATGGAATTTCTAATATTCCGTAATCGAGTCCACGATAAATTTTAGCGTGAAACAAAAAGGTATGAGCAATAACATATTCTGACGTAAGATGTGGGTGTCATAAAAAGCTTATTTCATAATAAACACTTCTATGCACAAAATCACAATAACTAAAATGTCACAATAACTAATTCGCAGCGGAACCAAAAACGGAAGAATGCTTCATAGTTTTCGAATCTCCACATTACCTAACATATTAAAGATTGTGCAATAAGAAACATAATTTTTTAATTTTTTAATTTTTTTAATGCTTAATTTTGATATAAATTTAAAATTGTTTTTTGATTTGCATGCACTGCTCACAAAACTACTAGCCCTCAAAATATTGATAATGATGTAAAACTAATGTATTTTGAACTTTTATTTATTTGAAATTTAATTTGAATTATAAAATTTTGAAGAAAAATATTTTTTTTTTTTTTGAAAAGTTGCCAATTTAAAAAAATTAATGCAATTATAATACAAACTTTGAAGTATAACTATTTTTTAATTAGATATTTACCAAGTTTCATGCTAATTCCTTTATTAGTTTTTGAGAAGTGTTGCGCTCAGTTAATTAAAGTCAAAGGACAATCTTAATTATTATTATCAATTTAGTAAACTTAAAAAAATTAATATTAAGATTTCAGAAGAGTATGTTTAAAAAATTATTCTTAATAGAAGGATACTAAGTTGTCTCTATTAAAAATTTTATGCATATTTGTTTTATAGGTACCGAGAAAAAAAATTAAATGTGATATGTTGCTAATGTGTGCAAGCCAGGTGAAAAGTAAGACGCCTGAGAACATTTATTGCATGAAATGCATCCTTTCATTTAATAATTATAAATGTATGAAACATCTTCTTATGCACATGCACTTTAATGCTTAACCCTTTATTACCCTTTATTACAGCTCAAAGTCCTTACATACACTGTTAAAAATAAATCTGTGAATTCCAGGTGAAACTACCGGCAGCAATGTAGCCAAACTTTTACCGTTCCGTTAGTAGATTTTCCGTTGTGGGACATACAAGAAGGGAAAACTCCGGTGTAAGAATCAGTAACTTTTCGTTACAAAGTTTGATTTATAATAGTAATAATTTAATATAATTTTTAAAAATGATTTACCGATTAATCTTCAAAGAACTCGAAATTACCGAGGGATTTTAAGCTGCTATGTTATTTTACTTAATAGTTATTTTGGATAATTTAGTTCACGCCATCCTCAGGATCGAACTCGGGACCTTCAGATTGCGGAACAACTTCTTATGAACTGAGCCAAAGTTGCTGACGCCAAACGCTCCAAAATATGTCTTTTATGATTTAGTGGGAAAATCTGTTGGGCTTTTTAAAGATTTCCTTTCAAATATATTCCTTAGAATGTTTGTAAACGGATTATTTTAGACTGATGCATAATACTTATTATTTTTTAAAATAATTTTTAATTTTTTAAATAGTTTAAATTAAAAAAAATCACTGTTTAAAACCACTGTTTTTTTTTTTTTTTTTTGAATAAGAATTTTTTTATTAACAATTTTTTTACAAATATATATATATATATATATATATATATATATATATAGACATTTTTTTGAAATTGTCGTATACTATTTTTTATTTATTTATTTATTTTTCGGCTAATAAATTAAAAGATATTTAATAAGAAAAAAAGAGAAAAATAAACAGAAAAAATGTAATTTAAAAGGAATTTTTTACGTTTCATTATTCCATGGCGCCAATGGGACTCGAACCCACAATCTGCGCTCGCAGTCAATTAGTAGTGTGGTGCCTTGACCACTCGGCCATGGAGCTCCCTACAGAACGGAGTGTCTCCGTTTTTTGTTTTTATTTCCATCCGTTTCGTTATTTTCAGGAAATATGATGGAATTTTGTGATTTGTAACGGAAAATACCCTTTTGTTGTTAAAAGGGAGCTTTTCTGTGAAATTCAGGAAAAAAATGTTCGTGAATTTCAGAATTTTTTTAACAGTGTACTTATAAGTAAAATTAAAATTATTTATTATAAAATTATTTTAATGCGTCAATTAGTTGTAATACTGTTTAGAATGAGTTACAGATACATTACTTTATTTTGTTCTAAAAGCATTATTGATTGCACAAAACAAGAATATTTTTAAAAGGATGATTTCTTTTGCCTTTATATCTTTTCATCTTTTTTGACGCTGAAGGGAATGGTGATTTTTCAACCCGGAAATATTTTTATATTTATACTGTAAGAGCATTATATTTGTACATTTTATAATTCTAAAAAATACTAAGAAAACAATTAATAATAAAAGATTTCAGTGGGGTGATAAACATTCCACAAAATCTCTCTAAATTCAAATTTAATTAATCCTTCGATCCTTCTAAAATTCTCCAAAAAATGTATTAGAAAATTATGTAGATCCTTTAATTTTGCAAAAGCAATTTTCGTAAAATGCTTTAGAATGTAAAATTTTCATTAATTCATAATTTGGTAGATAAATGATTAAATGAATTTTATTATCATTCATGTCGTAAGTATCCACACGCCATGTTTTTGTTGAAAATGCTTTGTTTGATACGTAATCGGACTTTTGTGTTTAATTGTATATTTTCATTTAACTATAACATTCAATTAAGAACACCTGACATTAATGACGTCTGAAATTTATTCATATAGATTAGCAAATAATTTAAACTTATGTTTGGTGAAAAATTAACTTATTTTACTAATATGGTTTAGAACAATCGAAACCTCAAAATCATACCAAACAGATAAATAGGGGGTACAATATGTTAGTGGGGAGATTACTGAACGTATATGACACTAAACGTTTTCTGGAAGGAGGAAGATAATGAAGGTAGTATGCTATTTGCAGAATGTAATTTTTTAAAGATTTGTTATAACAATTCTAATCACATATGAAATATCTAAAATAAATCTTAGTAAATATAAAAAATAATTTTAATTTATAAAAAATGGATTTTAGTACCTCAAAATGTAAATTAATTTTTCGCAGTGATATTTGATTACTAATGTCTAAGTGTAACGAAGGAAACGCATGTTTTGCAGTTTCGTATTTAAAAATATTAAAACAAAACATATAAATGAAATCATTATAAGATCACTGCTGTGTCTGTTTGTCCGTTTGTCAAAATAATTTTACTCGTAATCTATGAAGTAATCAAAGAAGTAATACAGGCACCATCATATTTATTTATTATTAACCCTTCAGAAATACATTCAGGAAAACATTGATGTGTTAAGTAAATAACTTGAAAATCTTTTGTTTGTATATCGTATGCAATTTTTCGTGAGGATAAACAAAATAATATATTTCTTTTAATTTTACATATTATATATTTAAAGATATCTTTAAAATTATAATGCAAAAATATGCCATCCCTTCCTTTTATTACCTAATTTACTAAAGCTAAAATTATATAATCATAGATAGATATAAGTATTCGAAGTAAGTAAAGTATTCGAAATTAATTTAAATATTGAAGGAAAAATTAAACAGTTACGGTAAGTTGCATATACTTTGATAAAATAGAATCTTTCCTTTACACATATATTTTGACTCGTGGGTGTTCAAGAAAAGAGTTGGGCACCTGGAAGTACTTATCGTCGCAGAAATAGAAAAGCACCGTCGATAATGGTTTAGAGAACAGAAATGTCGATACTTGGCCGAGATTTTATTAACACTTAGAAAAGCTTTAGACAATGTGTAAAGATATGAGAGGTGTACTTTATGTGCCATTGGCATTTAAATCTTAAATAATATCTATAAACTATGTTTTTAAATGCAATGCCCATTGACTAATTAATATAGAGAGAGAACGGAATTCTGTGTGAGTCAGTTACACTCGCATTTGACGGGTTGTTAACTATAATTTTAAATTGAAATATTTGCTTTTCCATTCAAACAATTTGCTCACTTATGACTAATTTCTTGACTTATTTTTGTAATAATCAAAAATAGATTGTTAAGGTACTCAGAATTTTTTCTATAGCCACAAAAATTGCATTACAGTTTCTTCATAAATTCATCCTTATTTAACTTTATTTTTCCTGAATTGTTTAAATGTAGTCACCTAAGTTTTATCATAATAATATTACTTAATTTTTTTTCGTATTATTGTGTTAAATAGTCTTTGGGAAATCGGATTTTTTAATTGGTTTAAAAAATTCGAGATAAGAAGAATTAATAAAGAAGGTAGGTTTTTTTAATTTCATTTCTACTAATTAAATAGCGAAATAATGCATAAATATTTTAAAGGAAGATAAATTAGATTATAAATAGTCTTGCCAGTTATTACACATAGAATAACTCATTATTTAAAATAATAATTAACTTTTAAAATAATGTGAGTTAATTAACTATAGAATGAGAATATTATAATGTATCAAGTAAAACAGTTAAATTAATTTTAAAATAACTGATTTTAAGTTACCTCTTGAAAAATTACATAGTTAAGATTAACAATAGAAAGTTAATTAAAAAAGGTAGACATTATCTCTAAATATATTAAAACTATTAAATCTAACTAAAATAAACATATTAAATTAATGATTAATGTTTTAAACTTTAAATAATAATTTAAAAAATATTTGAATGATTTGTTACCGTGTTCACCAAAATTTTGCATGAATGCAAAGCACAGAATGACTTTGAAAAACGGTATCTTTAAGCATTTTTTTTTTTTTTTTTTGTAATTTTCTCTCAAAAATTTTAGTTAAGGAATAAAACTAAATTACCTTTTAATAACTAGACAACAGCTACATTTTTTTATCTTCACCAGTATTTGTTTGCATGCGATTTTAAGATAGACGTATTAATGGGATTTCCAAAATCAATTTTGAATTTACTTCAAATTTTTATTGGAAAAACGTAATGAAGAATGTTAAATAACTCATAACGTACAAAAAAATCGCATTACATTCCTGGTGTTAATTGCGCCAGTCTTCTGAATGAGGTACGAAATGTGGTCCTCAAAATAAGTGTTAGTAAAATACTTTTTTGTATTATCAATTAAACTACGAGTACATTTCATATAGAACCAGAAAAAAATATTCATTAAAAAAACAAAACATGTTTTGTTTTGTTTTTTGTTTATGTTTTTACAAACATGTTTTGTTGAGTACATTTTGGTTTCTTTAAGAAATTTTTTTAGTTAAAGTAAAAAATCGATTTTGTTGCTTAAACAAAAAAATATTGTTAACACTCTTTTAAAATCGGAACAAAATTTCAGTTTGTAATTCAGTTTGTAATTCTAACAAAATTTTGTTGTTTTTGCAAAATTTAAATTGGTGTGTAGTAGCCATAACTCTCTCACGTAATTTTGTTTAATTGACTTATATAGCTATAAAGGATAAATATAAGTTTGGATAATTAAAACTTTTCAAATTGAGACGGATTAATGACGTTATTAATTATGTTATTATGCATTTTGGATGAAAAATGTGGACGGAAAGTAGCAAAAAAAATCAACAATATTGTTTTGTTTATTCAAACAAAATATCTGTCGACCCATATTTAAACGAAAAGATTTGTTGGACCAAACAAAATTTTGTTGATTCAACAAAACTTTTTTTCTGGATGTAGAAGGGAAGTTGGAAAATATGTTTCTCCTGGCGTCTCGGCACAGAGGTATGTATGAAAGTCAAACAATATAATGAGACTTGGAAAATACGACACAACTTTATTTTTCAAAATATGCACGTTATGACTTTTACCATACAGTTTGATAAGATGCAAAAAGCCCTCTTGGAAAACACCAGGGCTTTCTATACAGTCAAGCCTCTAAATTGTTCTTCTGTATACCAAACCCTGATTTTATTTTGGAGGACTCTTGAAGCTTATCAAGCGGTATGCCAAATGTCGCAATGTACTTTGTAATTATGTGGAAAAATTAAATGTCTTATCTTTAACGTCTCAAATAATGTCTTATTGTTTAACTTTCATATACAACTCTGACCACAGTGGACAGGGGAAATTTATTTTTCCGACTCAACCTTGTACACAAATACCCAATGTAGGCATTCCTCTGATGAAACAACTTAGGTGATTTTTACATGCGATTTTTGGAATTCAATAAGAAAAAGTTATAATTTGAATTATAATGTGTGATGTGTAAATATACGTCTTATGAATGACTTTTTATGATATTTCCACATTTAATTAACAATTTAATAAATTTCATCCCGATATGTTTGAATTGTTTAAAAAAATTTACACTTTTTACATTTACATTTTACGTTTAAAAACATTTGAATTGTTTAAAAACATCCTCTGAAAGTTAAGGCTTTTTTCAAAATTTTTTGACACGTGTTTTAAATACTTTTTATTTAAAAATGTATAAAATTGGCTGGTATTGTTAAAAAGAAACCATTTAATCGAAAGACTCTGTTCATTTTTTATACACGCAATAGATCGTTTTAAAAAGTACTGTGAAAGGTGGTTGTTTAAAGTGAATTTTTGGTCGAAGGCAGAAAAACCAGTTAGCAAAGGGTCGGCGAAGTATTATGTCATGGAATTGCTTGTAACTGCACTGGCGATTTATTTATCAAAAAACGGAAACACCTTTCCGATTTCAAATCACTTTCATTTTCAGAACTGCCAATTCTATACTTTAAGGTTTACAAATGTGTCCGTAATTGCGTCGGAAAGTATATTCACTGCTCAAATTCACTGCTTATTGCACAGTGAATTTGAGTAAAGCCTTAAATTATAATTAAAACAATTAAAACTCTCATTGAAAAAATGGTACTACTTGGGTTATCCCGTTGACGAAAAAACAGTCGCCAAATTACAAGATTAAATGCCAATAATGGATGACCGTGAATGACACAATCAATGATATTAGACGCGAAATACGTGTTTAATACGTCATCAAGTGGTTTTTATTTTGACTTTTTATTTGTTTTCTTATTAATGTTTTACTAATTTATTTGGTCTTTCATTATTTGAAAAATATATACCAATATGCAAAATTTGGCTAGAGTTTGGCAATTTCTATAATTTGGTGAAATTGGTTGACAGGATAACTAAGTAGTACCAAAAAATAATAATAAAATAAAGAAGTCTGATTTTACTGAAACAAAGAATTGCTCAATTAGCTGCAAAATTAAAATAATGTCCTTACTTCAAAAAAACTTCGGTTAATGTATACAGAAAAATATGTTGCATATAAAAAATAAGAGATGTTTAATTATTTTCAACGATCTCTTTTCCGTTATGTCATAATAATGCAATGCAATATATTATTATATTTTGGCATTTTATTCAAGTACCTTATTAAATTATCTTATTTATCTTACAAGTTCAGTTTACATCGATATTGTCCATCGATTTTCAATTACGGCAAAGATCTTTATGTCAACTATATTTCTCATTTTTATTTCACTAGTCATGTTTACAAAAATAGATTACATTCTCTTTCAAGCATGAATACATACTATTTCATGCTGGTATATGTAGCATAATGTCCGATGAATCATTTGCTATACCGATCTATTTTTATTTAGAATTGTATTTCTAAACATCAGTGGAACATGTGACTAATATAACACATTTCCAGATTTACAAATATTTTACAAAACATTCGTAATTTTTAATCTTCGACGACCTGCCTTACATCAATATTACAATATGTATGTTTATTGATTTTGGATACAGCATTCACCTTTTTTTTTTTTTTTTTTTTTTTTTTTTTTTGCTTTTGCAGTGTCTTTTAATCTGATGAAAGAAGATTAAGTTACGTTTGTATATAAATGCAGCATTATATTTAAGTATTATATTTTACCTTAAAGATTTAAGAAACATGCATATTTTTTAATCTTTAACCGCCTACCTTACATCAATATTACAATATGTATGTTTAATGATTTTGGATACAGCATTCACTTTTTTTCGCTTTTGTAGTGTCTTTCAGCCTGATGAAATAAGATTAGGTTATGCTTGTATATTAATGTAGTATTTATTATATTTAAGTATTACATCTTACCTTAAAAGTTACATAAGAATTATGAGTTTGATCTCGTTCTTAATAAAAATACATATAATAGTAATTCCGAACTTTAGGACTAATAGCTTTAGCACTATTTTGTAAAGTAATTACTGATTTTTTTTATTTACTTAACTTTTATTTGTTACATGATTACACTTTCTTATTTAAAACAACATTTTTTTAGTTTTATATCATATTTTATGCAGACCAATGACTGTCGCGACCTAAACTAAAATTTCTCTGTCAATCACCGTGATGGACAACGTTAAAAAATATAATAGTGTGTACAACTTATTTGTAAAAGATTAATGTACATAACTTTAAAAATGATTATGAAAATTTTAAACTTTTAAGCAAAGATGTTTACCACATTGCTTTTAAACAATACTACTAAAATGATAGAAAGTTTAAACAATTTTTTTTTCACAAAACTAATGATTAAATAATGTTCAATCGTGCTATGTTTCATTTAACACTTTAAGTGTATGGAACGTAATATCCCATTCACTAAGCTCCAGGTTTCACTGCAATGTAAGCAATATTTAAGATAATGTAATTCTATAGATTAAATGAATTTTCAAAAAATTTTAGAATGATTAACATTTTCAAGGATTACATTTCTATTTGGCATTTTTTTAAACTAATGTTTAAAGAATTATATTTTTGGAGCATTCAAATTAAAATGCAAAAAAAATCAACATACAATTTTACAAATTTGTAAGACGCTCAGAGGGTTAAAAATGATAAATATGATACATAATAGAAATAAACTACGGAGTAAAATTCTAATAAAAAGAAGCAAAAATAACAAAGCAATGCAAGTAATCAAATTATTTAATTTCTTGAAAATATAATAATTTTCTTTCGAGTTTTCTTGACATTTAAACTATGCAGCACCTTTCTTAAGATATTAAAATAAGCAAGCGGTGTCTAATGTGTAATAATATAATTATATTTTAGAAACTGCATAGCAAAAATGTTTTCATAAATGATTATATTATGTTTGTTACATTTTATTTAACTATGTACTAATCTAATTTAAATGTGTGTTTCTTTAAACAGTGAAAAAAAATACATGATTCATGTTAATGATTCTTTTTATTCACATCATTTTTCATCACGTAATTGTTTATACAGAATGCACTTTTATACATAAAACTTTAATTTTTCCGATTCTTTTGTAATTTAATATTTGTAAATATTTTCGGTAGATATTAAACTAAGCAAACGTTCATATAACAAAAAAAATTATACTTCTAAAAAAATCGAAAAAAATGTTTTTTTTTTTAATTATTACATGATTTTTTGTTACTGCACTGTAAAACATTTTTAACGTTACCGCATAAAAGTAATGGCAACCGTGCTGCCGAAAATTTTACGGTGGCATAATGGATAATACCGGTTTAACCGATATAACAGGTGTAACATTACACTAATATGTTATATTACATAAGTGAAAAAAAAAACGCTCCATATCATAGGTGGCAGTAAAGCCGCCACCCGTGTAAAAAATAATTATGATTTCTGTTAAAGAAGTTTTTAAAATTTTATTATTATTATTATTATTATTATTATTCGCTTATTGTTATCGTTGCAATTTTTTCATTGTGATTAAATTATATATATATATATATATATATATTGCTGTTAACACTAAAAGGAAACAGCATTCTGTATAACACAGAATATGAGACTCACTATTTTTATTTTGTTTTTTATTAATTAAAACACAGTTTGTTTCTTAAATAAGAAATTTATCTTTAGAACTGAAATTATACTGTCTTTTAAATATTAATGTAGTTTTTATTTTATATTTTAAAGAAGTTCTAAAGGATTTTGGGAGAAAATATTATTTTTAAATTAATGATATGATTTCAATAATATTATTAATAATACTGGTTAAATATGGTTAAATATTGGTTAAATATGGTTAAATATGTTTACACTGTTTTTGATATGTTAATATAAGAATATTTATGTTTTACCTGTATAAATGTAAACATTTGTCATATTTTACTTGATTTTGTATTTTGTTGTACCCAATGTTGAGTTCAAGGTGGGAGATTGTTGCAAATTTAAGTAATTGAATTCATGTATTATGAACGGATTCAGAGTGGATAGCACAATTGTGCTGTATTTTTTTTTAAGGAAAAGACATGATTTCTTCCATCGATCACTCTCTCAGTTAGTCCGTAAGTTAGAATGAGTTAACTTGAAGGTCGTCGAAATGCTTTTCGAAAAAATATATTATTCCATTTTAAATTATTTTCGTTTGATTTTAAGAAAGCTATTGTCTATTATTTTTAATCTCAACTATTTACAATCAAATGTGTTCGAATGTAGTATAAAATTTCGCATACGTGTGAAGTAATGTATATTAATTATATATGAATTTGAAACCTTTTTTTTATGAAATACATAATATAATTTATTGATTTGGAATTTTAAGTGATATGAAAATTAAAAATATAAAAATAATAACAGAATGCTGGGCTTTTATTTGTGTTTATTTTTCGCCGGTTTTATCTAAGTTTAAAAAAAATTCTAATAATTTTTCGTAATTTACTCTCAAGATTTTGTGCAAGTGCTTATTGTGCTGCATTACAAATAATATAAAACATAACTACGTGTATATACCGTGAACATCAAAATTTACTTAATACTTTAAAATGTCAATTGAAATAAAGAAATACAAGAACTTGAGTTTATAAGAGATATTTTTATAAGAGATGAGATATTTTTATAAGAGATTAATATGAGAAGACAGAGTTTTGTTTTATAAAGCTTTCTCGCTGTAGCTCTAAATGTCAACATGTCACTATAAATATCCAGGAATATACATTGGAGAGTAAATTTTAGGAAACTAACCTAAAATGATAATTTTTGAACATGATAATATTCAAAAGAAAAACCATAAACATCAGGAGTAGTAATCAGGTGACTATCCATTACAACACAACGAATGTATGTGACATATCAGTCAAATACACTTAATATTGTGAAACAAAATAAGGATATTTCATTCTTCTTATTATTACTATCCAATAATCTTTTATGGTAAACAAACTGAAAAGTCTCTGTGACTGTTGCTTTGTGATGGGTTTGCAGTTGACATTGTTTTAATGAATTCATAGTGGGATTCTTATATGGGTCTCTGTTGAAAACTCAACTTTGAAGTGAGGTGTGATTATTGGATTGCGATGAGTCACCAAATAATTTCAAAATGAAATGGCGTGGTTACTTTCAGTTGACCGAGATTGTGTTGTGAAACCAACATTGCGCTTCTTGTGGAAACTGATCATATGATTTCGTTTGTTCGCGTAACCAGATGATAGTGTAGTATAGATACCAGATGATAGTGTACCACATGATAGTGTACCAGATGATAGTGTAGTATAGACTAGATAAAGTAGTCATATACCAGATACCAGTATGACTTTACAAAGAAGCCTTCTAATTTGAATCACAAGATGACTTGATTGTAATGTCACCTGGTGACTTGTCACAAATAGCAGTTATGGATGTTACCAGTGGGATGACAAAATGAGAATAACATTGGGACGAATGAAAGCAATCCCGTTTCAATACATTGAAGTGATTTTCAATAGAATCTCCAAATGTGAGTCACAAGGTGACTTCACTGGTGGCAGCAATTATGGTGACTAATCCGTGGAGTGTCCAAATGAAAGTAAGAAGCAGATGAATGATTGTTATTACATGTCACTTCACTGTAGTGACATGGACACTTTCGATTATTTTTGACATCAAGAGGATATAATATAGACTAGCTGCTCTGTTAGGATAGTGTCTGAAAAAAGCATTTGCTATTTATAGAGTTCCCTGTTGTGCTCATGTATTCCTTAATTAACATTTTGTGTTAATACTTTAAGTTTCGTAACATACAAATGTTTTCTAAACGTTTTTTAAAAGTAAATGTATATATAGGTCATCTCAGAAATATCACGCTCATTTTAAAATACAATATGTAATCAAATAATTTTCTTACATGTGTGTGTTTCGGACTACAGTGCTTCTCCTATGAAAAGTTTTGTTCAAGTTAATATAAAAATTGTTTCAAACTTTGCCCAAAGACTGTGCTATACCTTCAGTTACCATAAAAAAAATTACAAGAAAATCAGTTCTAGACATTTTTTTTTTTTGGTGAAGAGTAGTTACAGAGTTTTATTTTTGTCAATTCTCTATCACAGCATCAAAACTAATCTGGAAATTAGAAAAAAACACATCTTATTGAACAACGCATATGAACAAATGGTGCCATCAAAGATCAATATTTGGAACTTTTTTATTTATTTATTTATTTATTTATTTATTTGAAGAAACGTTTAATTTTGAGAAGCATTTTAGTCAAAACCACACACTTGCTCTAATATATCTTTGAATTTATATTGAATTTTAAATTGTGTCCGTTGCTTTTGAGATACCCTATCTATATGCATTTTTTCATTATCTATATTATTTTCAATACACTGCAATTATAATTTAAATATATCTAGCACAGCTTTAATGAAAGTAACATTAAATACTTCATGAATCTTGTTAATTACATTTTATAATTGGATTTTAGTAACTGAACGTGTGGTTATTATAATATTCCTACATACATTTATTAATTTTCTATTTGTATATAGTAGTTTTTAATAAGAAACAACCTTAAATATTAAACATTATATGAAAAATAAAATTTTTAATTAAAACATTGCTGTTTTCCTCGAGTATTAATTATATTTTTCTAAGGAAAATATTTCTTGTTGAATGTGGCTTCTGCATGTTTAACAAAGAATGATTAGAAAAAAGTATAGTAAAGGAACGTTTTTAATGAATATTAAAAATGAGTTTTACTAAAAAGTAAATAGAATATACGGCAATTAAGAGTAATATAGAAAAAAGCAGAATTTTATTCCTTGATGGAGTTATGGCATATCAATGTTGTCTCATATTTTTTATTTATCTTTAATTATCTGTTTTCTAGTCTCATTTTTTTAGAATAAAATCCGAGATGTTAATCAGACATATTGGAATTAATTATTATCTAAGAATGGCCTTAAATCTCTAGTGGAAAGAGATCAAATAAATAAAGAAACTATTAATTTCTTGTAATTTTAAGTGCATTAAAAGGCATTAAAATTATGTATAAAATTTTTTATTTACAAGAATTTGTTTATGAAGGCTTTGTATGTAACTCATCTTTATTTTTGTATGTAAAGTTCGAATTTTGTAATTGATATTTAGACAGATTTTTGATGTGCCAGAATTAAAAAAAATACATTCACAGATGTATCTACGATCACAATATTTTAACATTTAAAAAAAAAAATTATAAAATGTAATATTTCTTTAAAAACTTTTTCCGTTAGACCAATACGTGAGATAAATTGAAAAATGTTGTCGTGGAAGCTTCAATTTTGCCCATTCATGTATAATTATTATTCCTCACGAAGTTCTCTACCTACCCTCCAAGTTAGTATGCGAAGTTATGCAGCACCTTGTGTATAATAGCTCCATCATATACAATTATTTTATATAATTAAATTTCCTTTTATCGGGAATTTTATGTTAAAAATAAACTAGATATAAAATAAACAGCGGGGACAAAATTACTCTTTTTCATTTGTTTTATAAAATAGCTATAAATTTTTAAATACACAATTAAAATTTTAAAAAGCTTATCATTCATTTAGAGGGCGATAAACATAATAAAGTAGATGTTTTAATGCAGATTAAAATTATAAATTTTATTTAAAATTTCTTACTATTTTCTGAATGCAATTCCCTTGGCCATTGATTGGCCATCAAAGATTTTTTTTTTCTTTTTAAATCAATTTCTGACGAAAACAGCGGATATCGCAGGCTAAAAGTACTAAGAAATTTTAAATAAAATTTATATTTTCAAATTGTAGCATCTATATTATTATTATCTTCGTGACCCTTTAAACAAAACAGTCAGCTTTTATAATTATTATGATTTAATTCTATGATTTAATCCTAATCATTTTTAAAATTTTATTTTATAATTATTGCAGGCTAAAACTACAAAGATATTTTAAATAAAATTTATGTTTTTAAATTAAAGAATCTATATTATTATTATTATTGTCACCCTTTAAGCAAAACTGTCAACTTATTGTGTATTTTATGATTTAATTCAAGGTGTAATGTTGCACTTGGTTTTATAATTTTATTTGTAATACATTTTTGAGTAAAAACGTATTGTTTAATAATTTTTCAGTTTCGTTTAAATCATTGATAACATAAAATAATGTGTTCAACAATTAATAAATTGAACGAATTGGAATTTTTTTTTCATTTCAGTCAACTCACTTAATCCCATTATTAGAATCTTTATAATTGAATTTAACAAAACCTGATTTTTTTTGCATTTGATTTTCAACCCCTTTATTTGCAAACTAAAATTAGAAAAAATGCATTCACAGTTGTATATTTGACGACAATATAACACACACATTAAAATATTTCTCAAGAAAGAATTTTAAATTAATACATGAAAAGTAATGCCTTTTTTAGCAGGGGATAGTTCTCCAAATGAATTGAGTAATGCGTACATTTGTATGAAAAGTGAAAGAACAATATTCAAAATTAATTAAATTAAGCTAATTAAATAGTTAATACTTTATAAACACTCAATAAAATAGGCCAAGTCAGAAAATATCATTCGGTATTTTCTGACATAAATTGATACATTTGAAAGTCTAATAATAAAAAAGTAAATTATAAGTAAAAAAAATGAGGCGCGAAACATAAAAAAAAGAAAAAAAAATACCTGTTCCGTTTTCAGTTAAATGAAAGTGTGTTCAGTCATGAAATCTAAAATTTCATAAGTCGGTCAATTTTAATGTTAGATGAATGCGACCTTTTTATTTTGCCTTTTTTATATTTTTATATTATTTTATAATGTTAGAACAATTGAAAAGTTTTACTAAATATCACTTATAGGACCGGAAGACCGTATAAAAATTAATTTTCTTAATTTTTTAATATTTTTTGTCTAACTCGCTTAACAACAATTCTTTACATTTTTAAAGACTTTTTTGCAATTGTAACTATATGCCTATGACTAACGGTTTAGAAATTAGCTATTGGCCAACATTGAAAGTGGACACATTGTATAAATTTTAATATTTTGATTTCCTTGCATGTCACATACAGAGTATTTAAAAAAAAGCATAATAAATATTTTTAAAAACAATAAATATTTAAAAAAATAACACAAAAATAGTATTTTCGTATATGGAGATATAAATTCACTTTTCCTAATGTATTTTGCTTTTTAACCCCTTGAAGGGCGGTGGTATAAAATATATCCCACTTAATTTTAATTGAAAAATGCCACATTGACACCAGAATTTTGAAATGAAAATTTTAATTTTATCAAGTACGCGAAGATAAGTATTTATCTATTTTTATGTAAATTTGCTTTTAAATTCTGGTGTCAGTCGATCATTTCAGCATTTAATGAATAGAAGTACTTTGCCCCACAAAGGGTTAAAGTAAGAGCGCAAAAGATAAGTCGTGTGTTTTTAACTATAATTTTCATTGACATTTTATTGACTTATAACAGAATAAGATTTTCATAATTAAAAAAAATCAATTGGGGTCGTACCCAAATCTTTCTATAGTTAGAAAAAAATGTATATTTATATAATATATTTATAAAGTCATTTTTATTTGACAGTATATTGATTGAATTATTTAAATGTAGCCACCCAAATTTTCTTGTAATGTTATTTTTTATTTTAGTGTTAAGTAATCGATGAGAAATCGGATTTTCTTAATAGGAATAAAAATAATCCAGATAAGGAAAGTTACATGTGCAGTGCAGGTGTCTATAAATTTCATTTCTACTAATTAAATAACGAAATAATGTATCGATATTTTAGTGGTTAACAAATCGTGCTATTTAAAACATCGTTCCATTTATTACACACAGAATAACGTATATTTTAGAAACTGTTATGTTTTTATATAACAAAACTTTTCAAAATTCATACTGAGAGTTTTAAATTATATCAAATGGAATGGCTAAAAGAATTTTTTTTTTCAGATTACTTCTTAGAAAATTGAATATTTAGGATTTAGGTTTTGGCAAGATAGGACCTGGCAGCGAGTGATATTCTTAATGTGCACATTGAAACCTACATTTTGGTGTATGTCTGGTCCTTGTACTCGATACATAGATAAACACTCAAAATTGACGTCATAAAAGTGAGGCTGCCACCGGGTTCCGGCAGGATAGGACCTGGCAGCCATTGATATTCTTAATATGCTCATTGAAACCTACATTTTGATGTATGTCCGGTCCTTGTACTCGATACATAGGAAAACCGACAGCCGGCTCCTGGACTATACGTTTTTAAATAACATAAGTTTTCAAAATTCAGACTGATAGTATCAGATATCAAATATCAGACTATAGTATAGATAGTACAAATTACATCAAATGGGAACGGCTAAAAGAATTTTTTTTCAGATTACTTCTTAGAAAAATGAATATTTATGATTAATTATAGCGAGTTACTTTAAAGCTGATATTTCAGTGTATTAGAATCATTAAATCTGACTAGAAAAAAACAGATTACATAAATTATTCATTTTCTTAATATAAAGAAAGAAAAAAAAAGAATTAATATGACACCGTGTACATTTCTGTTTTGCGTTAATGAACTTGCTTGATTGTGAAGCACAGAATGATTTTTGAAAAAAAAAAGTGTTAAAATGCAAACAAACTTTTTGCAAGTACCTCCAAAAAAATCTTGGAAAAAATAATGAAAAAATTACCTTTTAATACTTAGGTAACAGTTATAGTTTTTTTAAAATAGATATTCATAAGAATTTGAGATTTTGAAGACGATTCATAAGAATTTGAGATAAAAGTTAGAGAATTTTTCAAAACAATTTAAAAGTTCCTTAAATCTTCATTTGTGAAACCGTAATGAGAAATGTTAAAAGGTACATAATGTATAAAAAATCGTATTACATTTCTGATTTTAATCGAAATTATAACTAAATTAAAAATTACATAACTTTTTAATATACTTTCCGGACTATCGATTGAACTGTGTTTACATTTTAAGCACAATAAACATTAATGTAGGAATGTCTGCAATCAAACAAACTAATGTCGTTTATTTGATTAAATTAATGTCGATACCGTATCTTCTATTAAACATTTGTTCAATTTTGAAGTTTAAATAAAGAAAAAAAGCTAATTTTTATATGCGATTTTTGCATTTAAAAATTATAAATTTTATCAAAAGTTACGATTTTGATTTTATGTGTCATATTCAAATGTTCATCTTATGAATAAAATTTTGAAGCATTTACATACTTTAATTTATATTGTTCATCGAGATAATTTTAAATTTCATAAAATCCTCTAAAAATTAAGTCATTTTTCACAATTAGCTTTATGATAATACGTTTTAAATAATTTTTATTCTGTAACGAATGAAACTGGCAGGTATTGTTAAAGGGAAACCATTTAATCAAAAGACGTTTTTCGGTTTATTTTATTTATTTAATTATTTTTGTAAACGCAATAATTCGTTAAAAAATACTTTGAAAGTTGTCTGCTTGTAAAGAATTTTTTGACGAAGCCGAAAAACCAGTTCTTTAATGGGAGAAAAAGTGGGATTACGTGATGAAAATTGCGTATAACACAACGGAAGATTTGTTTTTATCAAAAAATGGAAAAATCTTTTATATTCCGAAAAGCTTCCGTAGTCAGGACTGCGAATTTTACACCTTACCTTAAAAAGGTTTCCATCTTCGTGTTCAGGGCCCGGCTAGTAAGTTTTTGCCCCCACTTTTAATTTTTCGTACCCCTTAATTTGGTCAATATACTGATACTTTTTTTTTTTTTACAAATTATACATTTATTCAAAAATAATCAACTTAATAAATTAAGTTTTCTAGAAATTGAAAAGCAATTCCAACTATAAAAATAAAATATTTTTTTCTACTATTTATTTATTTATTTATTTATTTATTTTTTGCCACATCTTGAGATTTTTTGTCAATTTATCTTAATATCTCAAATATCACTTTTTTTCGCAATTATAATTTAAAAAAAAAACTTGGTTTTATTTTGAAAAAAAACAGCGCAAATATTTCAAAATATCATTTTGTAATTTAGATAGTAAGAGTTAGAAGTTTTAGAAAAAAGAAGAGTTTTAGAAGTAAAAATTAAGGAATATTTAACTATTTTCAAAGATTTCTTTTCCGTTCTGTCATGACAACCCAATGCAAAACATTATTGTATGTCAGCATTTTATTCAATAGCCTTATTAAATTATCTTGTTCATCATACAAGTTTGGTTTACATCGATATTATTCATCGATTTTCGATTACCGCAAAGCTCTGTGTAGCTTTCATATTGGTTCTTTTTATTTCACTATTCATCTTTATGAAAATATATTATAGGTTCTTTCAAGCATGGTTATTTACTATTTCTTACTGGTTAGGCATCATAGAGTCCTTTAAAGGGTAGAAAACACTGATAACACCGATTTATTTTTATATAGAATTGCATTTAAAAAAATATTGTGGAGCATGTGACTAGTATATTAGAATTACAAAATTGCAAAATTTTTATGATACATGCGTATTTATTAATTTTTATCTTTAGAGAACTGCTTATATCATTATTATAATATGAATTTTTAATGATTCTAAATACAAATTATACTTTTTGTAATTTTTGCTTTTTCATCCAGCCTCACACTTTAAAAAAGATTAAGTTATACTTGTATGTTAATGCATTATTACACGTGGGTTTTACATATTACCATAAATGATACTCCGGAATTATAAATTTGGTCTCAATCTGTATGCAAAATTAATGTGCAAATAATAATTAAATTTGAGACTAATTATTCACTTAATTATTCTGCATTATTCATGGTTTGTGCAATATTTTCCATTACTAAAAGTTCTGTAACTATAACTACCTCCGTTCAGAAATATCACACGTGATATTCATGTTTCCGATTTTTTTTTCAAAAAATGCCAATTATAAGGAAATAAGCTGCGAACAGTATTATTGATGTCATATATTTCAAATTATTTGTTGTAATTTTCTAGTTCCTTCGTTGAAGGGAGTAGAGATCTCATAACAGACTTTTTCATTGCCTCTTCAGCCATAAATCTGATTTATCCATGCCGACATCCAAATAAGTCTTTTATAATTATTTGTTTGTAAGTTTGTACAGTTTAAATTAAGAATACACTTTACATTTAAATACATAACAACATGCTATATAGATTAATAGATCTTAGTTATGATAAATGCTAGACACTTGTGGAGCGGTAAAAATTTTAGTATCACATGTGATACTTTGGCTTCCAGTAGTGTCTTGTCATTTTTAAACTTTTTTTCGAATATATATTTCTGGCATTTTTTAAAAAATTATTTACCTTTGTACACATTTTGGATTTTTTTCTTTTAGGATGCACGATGAAAAACCTTAAATCTATGCAATTAAACAATCCCTAAAAGTAATTTACTCTATATTTTCATCTGACGATTTTGTTTCTGACACCGTTTCTTTAGCTAAACGAAGGATACCTGCAAGTATACCGTATGAATCCGCAAGAAACAAAGTACTAAGGCATATTCCAAAAATGCATAATGATAGAATACACAGGAGCATATGCAAAAGACCGAAATGAATTCTCTAACTACAATACTTTATTCCAGCAGTAAGGTATTTCTTTGTCAAGAATTTGCTTTAAAAATTTCACGAAATGTAAGCAGCTCATTCATATATATACAATTGTGTAAATTGAAAAAAAATGTTATTTAAGTATAAACCTTGAATTTTTAATTTTTGATTTTGTAGTACATTGACATACTTGCCCCCCCCCCCCCCCAAGCCATACCCACTTAACAAAATCCCAACCGGCACCTAAACGAAGGATATCTGCAAGTATGCCGAGTGAATCCACAAGAAAGAAAGTAGTAAGGCATAAGCCTAAGATGATTGGTGATAGAATACACGGGAGTAAATGCAGAAGACCGAAATTTAAGATTTTAACTACAGCGCGTTGTTTCAGCTATACGGTATTTATTTGTTTTAACAGAACAAGAAATTCCTTTAAAGAATGTCACGAAATGTAAACAACTCATTAAATAAGTCATGTAAACAAGTCATTGTGATTATTGAATTGTGATGAGACAATAACGAATGTCACAATGAAGTTCCATATTTACTTTCTTTCTTTCTAACCGATGACCAGGCCCCTACCTACCGAGTTACCGCAGCTTAACGGGTTAGATACCTAGCATCGGGATGGGTGACCGCCTAAATGCCGCGTAGCGGCAAAAAACATGGTTCCTTCGCTTCGCGCGTCATCACATCTGCAGTACTTGCTTCTCAGTCTAGCATACTTTGTTTGACGGTTGCTTAACGTTATATCCTGTTGTATGTTTTGCAAACGGCTACTCAATTTGGTCTCGTAATTTAGAACCTTGATCAGATGACGAGACCTTCACCTGGCAAGGCACCTCCAGAGGTATAATTCACAGGTAACTTGGAGGACTTTAGTTCCATATTTACTATCGTTTGACAGAGATTCCGCCGCAAAGTCACAATTGCGCTTCTTCCTTTAACGTGATAAAATGACTTCTTTTGGTAACATGGTAATTAATCGTATAAAACTATCATGATGAGTTTGTAATAGACTCTACAAACGAGATTCACAGCATGACTTTACTATAATCTCACCTGGTGACTTGTCAGAAAACATCAATGATGATTACTTCTTAATGGAGTGACCAAATAAGAGTAAGAAGGAAACGATTGAAAACTATCACATTTCATTTCGTTGTAAGGGCATTGACACATGTGACCATTTGTGAAGTCAAGAAGACTTAGCACCGACTGGCTGTGCAATTAGGATAGTATTTATTTTTAACACTTATTGTTTATGGAATTTCTGTTTGAGAGATCACGTGTTCCAAAATGAATATATATATGTTTTTTTTCTTTTTAGGTTGTACAATCTAGTTGTTTTACGTGCATAAAATGTTACACAATGTGCACTCTATCTGCAAAAAAAGCTAAATATATGAATGTATGATTATGTGTGTGTTTATATTTACCACTTGTTTAAATGATTTTCCAAGTCATTTTAATTATAATTTTGATTTATTAAGCACAGAAAAATAAGCACCAAAATAAAATTAAATATTGCATGAATTTTGTTAATGACATATTTTTATTTGCGTTTTATTAACAAAACATGTGATTATTGTAATCGTTCCATGTACAATTATTAAATTTCCGCTTGCTTGTTCTTATTTTGAACAAGAAACAAGATTGAATGTTAAGCATAATATGACAATCAAAAATATTATTTACTGTGCATCTTAATTAAAACAAATCTCTTCTTCTTAAACATTATTTTTATATCTTCATAGCAAACATATTTTCTGTTCAATATGGCTGTTGTATGTTTGATTAAGAATGATTTGAAAAATGTTGTAAAATAATTTAATAATTTGTTAATGAATATTAAAAATGAGTTTTGTTATAAAGTACGTACATAGAATCAAGTACGTACATAGAATCAAATGCGATAAGGAACGATATAAAACTAAACACATATTTTTTTTTCTCGTTAGGATTTATGATAGATTAAATTCTTCACGAATTAATCTATTTACCTTTAATTATCTATTTAATTGTGTGCCATATTGGAATTAATTATTGTCTAAGAATGACTTAAATCTTAAGAGGAAATACAAAAAAAAATTAACTTAATTAAAGAACACTAAAAATTATGTAACAAATGTTTTATTTATAAAAAATTGTTTATAGACTCTTTTTATTTAACTCAGGCTTGTATTTGTATGTAGAGGTAGAATATTGTAATCGATAATCAAACCAACTCGTAATGTGCTAATTTAAAAAATACACTTATATGTAGGGGGAACTGGGGCACATTGATACACCCCCTGTACAGCACACAGGGTCAGTACAGGAAGTTTCACAACAGTTTCAAAAGGTGATACTAGGGAAATTAACTACATACAGAAAGTTTTGGAACGATTCAATAGTTTGAGGAAATGGGATGGGTGATTAATTGTTTTTGTAGGTCAAAAGTAAATTTGAGTTGTGCAACTGAAATGGTATTATACAAGTGTTCCAGTATTTTCAACCAAAAAGAATATCCCCCCTGGCAAGTAAAGCTACTCTTTATCAGCCCCTCATTCTTTATTGTTAAATAAATTATGAAGCGTTGAATTTGAGACTCATTTTATTCAAAATAGCTGTATGGGGCACATTGATACAGTCTTTGTCGGGACACATTGATACAATCTAAATCCTTTTTTAATTCATTTTTTCATTACCTTTATTTTATTTTATTTTTTTACCATACACTCCTTAAGTCAACCATTTTTCGTCAAAAATTTCTACTATTAGGTTTTATTGAAGTGAAATAGCTCGAATTTCTTTATATTAGAACATTTTATAGTATTTTTTCAAACAGAAGACGTATAAACTTATACAATATCTAGTGCTAGTAGAATTATCAAAAAAATGGACTGCAGCCTAGTAAATCTCAAATTTATGTCAATTCTCCAGAGAAAAAAGTATTATCGACATGAGAAATGTTAAGTAAGACAAACAAGCTGCAGAACAGTACAGGATAATTATATTATAAACATAATTTTTAATATAATTATCCTTTATTTTCTGTTTGTAAACCGATTTATTAACAGAAAATCTGGTAATTCTTTCACTTTTCCTAAGAAAAAAGATAATTCTGCGGTTAAAGTGCCAGATATGACAAAGTTACCACAGCCAACAAACAGACAAGGAACAGACAGAACATCAGGTCATTATACATTTCATTTTGATTGCTTTAATATCGCTTACAAATAAATTGTGTGCGATTTTAAGGTCTATAAATTTATATAAAATGGTTTGCTAACTATATTTCTATGAAAAATATGCATTGGTGTTATTTTGTCTCCATTTTTCCCAGACGTGTCAAAGTGTATCAATAAGCCCCGGGGATGGGTCACATTGATACAAATTACTTTTTTGATTTTTTTAAAATTACATGCAAAAATAATATATAAAACAACGATTGTACATTTTTATAACGTTTTACACGGGTTTTGCTGACATTACATAGAAAAATAACTTGAAATTTCTGCTTTCTAAACACCAAAATTTTTTTTTTGACATAAGCTGTATCAATGTCCCCCAGTTCCCCTGTACAATCACGATACAATATTTAAAAAATTGCACATCAAATCAAAAAAATCTCATTATTTTAAATATTTTACCGTTACTTCACCACGGGTTAAAAACGCCACATCTTCTTTGAGACGTGTGCAATTATCTGAGAGTGTTAAATATTATTAGATTTATTTATGCTCCAGCAAAGATTGCAAAAAATTGTCAAATGTCTGCTATAAACTTCGTTAATGAAATATTTTAAAACCTGAAATGTAGAAATAAATCATTATATTACTACCCCTTTCCACAACCTGTACATTTTTGTGGTACATTTTACGTAAATCCTGGCATTCAGTATATTTGGAATTTAACATAAGAATTTTATATTCCTTTTTTAGATGTGTTATCAATCATCAACATATTATTTTGTAAAAAAATGAAAAAAGCAAAAGAAAACTGCAATAAGTAGAATTTGTTTTATACTACAAACGCCATTTATCTAAGGTATGTGTCAATGAGACTGTTTCTATTGGTATAAACAATCAGTAATATTGTCATCTGTTCGAAAACAATTATTTGCGTCAATCTCTATATCGAAACCGTTCTAATTTACGCATTAATTTGTCTTAAGCTAATAATGTCTATAGTATTATTATGAATAATTACTGATAACTATAAGGAGTATAAAACTGTAAATGCAAATTATAATATATTGTTGCGTATATAGGGTTCTTTTGATCTTATGGTTAGACAATTTCAAACTCGTCTCTTAGAAAAGTAGAAAATAATTTATTTACAGATCTTCAGAACAACAGAGTCTTCGAAACTCACAAATATTACTAGATATTCAAAAATAACTGTTCAAATCTATCGTAAAAGTACAGATATAGGTCCCAGAGACTCTTTATACAATGTCTCAACGCTAAATCACATTCAAAACAACGTAGGGAAAACTCAAGCAAACTTGCTTAAACAATAGCAGCTCACTCAATGACTGACTGATAAATAATAACAACAACAGCTCGTATTGCTCTCCTTATATAGGCTTGCAGCATGCACTAGACGTTTCCACAGGCTTCTCGAAAAATCCAGAAACCAAGGAAAAACATTCAATGTATCAGCATACCTAAGGGGGGTTACCATAGAGAGGGAATGGATACCGGCGCCAACAATTGCAAAGTTTGTTGCCAACTTAGCGATATATCGCCAAATTTGGCGACCAAAATTAGTCGTCAAAAGTGACGCCAACTTGGCGATGTCTTTATTATTTCGCCAAGCTGCAATAGACATTCACTGAAAATAATAGACAAATTTGCTTGATAACAGGGACAAAAGCTAATATTAGTAAAGGAATGGAGCTTAATAAGATTATTTACGTTATTTTACAGCACAAACACTAATTATTTAGAAAATTCGTAACAATATTTTTTATTAATTAATGCACGTAAATCGATTGTAACCTTTAGGGCTGAATCCGCTTGAATCCAAGATACTTGGTAACAATGATTTTGGCATCGTGATAAATCGTTTTTGTACGATAAACAAGTAAGGAAAATCATGCGTTAAGCCTAGATTATGAAGCACTTTCCAACACTTCAAGAAATCTTTAACAAAACTTCGTTATTTACAGAAATAAATGTATATAGACAAATATACGCAAGATGTATTGCAGCACTTTTGAACAACCCCTATTTCATCTGTCAGTTGATATAATGGGAAATTTATTTTAGCAAGAAAATTCCTAGTAGCATGAAATTTCTTTTTCAGCAATTTATACTAACATATGGAAACATGCTTGAATACTTTTGTTCAGCCCATGTACCTTTATTATACGTCAGTATTAAGCTAAAATGTATTGTGAACTAAAACACTTTTAAAATAATTGAAATCACATTCTCATAAATTATCATTCATAGGCGTCCATTTACCCAATACTTTGCGTGACCCTGTATATCATTTTATCTATATTCTGCAAACATTTCTCAGTTAATTGAGTGCAGTTTAGCATAAAAATACATCATTTATTTAAGAACAACGTTTAGGTAATTTACGGTCATATTCAATAACATTGGCACGCTCTTATGGGTAGCCTGTATATCAACTATAGCATTTATACACAGCATATAATGTGCATATATTTAATAAATATTAAACGTACATATCATAATTAAAATGCATTTCATCTACCCATTAGCCATCATCGGATACATATAGAGTACTTCGGAAAGAATATACTATATGAAATCTTTTGTATGGCCCTGTAAATGCTATGTACTTCATAGTATACAAGATAGTATCGTGTAATTTATATTAAGCCTCAGTGACATATATAAGTTTAACAGTTTAATATATTTAAAATATGTCGCACACAATTCTCCCCTTTAACATTATCTTAGGAAATTCTTTTGTGCGGCCCTGTAAATGAATAATAGCTATATATTTACTGCATATTTTAACGCACTTTGCGAATCCATATAAATTTGACTATGTTTGACTGGGTGTAATAGCTTTAAAATTCATTTGAAAGATTTTTTTTATTGGCCGTAAGGTATTAAAAAACTTTTGACTATCCCTGTAAATAAACTAATCATGGTAGAAACTTCATTTTAAATAGGGTTCGTGCTCAGGCAAATATCAAAAACGTATAAAAAATTCATAGCAATCCGAGTATATTTACGGGAGTTAAGAGCGCGGACAGACGGACAGATGGACAGACAAATCGAATGCATAAGCATTTTTCAACTTTGTTGGAAAGTGCTAAAAAAAGTGAGAAATTTTTTTTTTTACTTTTTGAAAAACAGAAATGGTAGTAACAAGGATTGGTTAGTAATAATAAGAAATGGAGTATTTTCAAATTTTCCATTTTCTAACTCTTCATCTACTGTTTTGATATTGTAATAAAATATTTTAAAATGTTAAAATAGCATATAGTCATGTAAAATAATGAGAATAAATGCATAATTAAAACATATGTTTCCAATTAAACACATTTCATTTAAGCTATTTAAAAAATAAATTAATAAAAAATATGACAAAACAAAAATCCCGCATGAAAGCATTGATCTTCTGTGGCAAATGTCTTTAGTTAAATATATTATTGTAGTAAACGTTCATTGTTATGATAAACTTAAAAAAGCTTTGCTTCTAAATTATATAAAAAAGCCCATAAAAGTACACTAAATATAGTTAGAATTTTTAAATAAATTTCATTCAAATGTACGTCTTTTCTTTTTTTGATAACGTGTAAATTGAAATAATGGTATTGTTAACCATTCTGAAAATGGTTGCTGCTGTCGGTCTACAGATACATGAGAATCCTTGTGATGTCCGCATTTTATTGGTTTTGTAAGTAGTCTATGTTTCACCTGTGGTGTGCATAATATATGACTCAGTAATTACGTAAGCCACCTTTTGTCGACAAAAAGATACATTAATCTACCATTTTCCCTTTATTTTCAACAGAAATGGAATACTTCTATTGCCACAATGAGAAAAAAAAACTATTATAAAGTACAAAAAAGTACAATTAAAAAAAATTGAGGTACAGCTTTCAAACAAATTACATTTAAAAGTAAAATTTTCCCTACATGACGGTGTAAAAATTTAAAATGTGCAACTTTCATTGGTGAGATACATGAAGTAAAAAAGAACATGCACTAAAATCATGATAAAAATTCACTGAAAGGCGTTGCATTTTTAGATGTGCTCGTAATTATATATACAGTTGAGTCTCTCTATAACAAAACTCCATGCATCGAATTTCTTTATACAACGATCGTTTATTAGAAACGGTCCCTTTTTCAAATGATTACATTAAAAACAGTCTCTATATAGCTGTGGTGTTTTGGTGGGAAGAAGATGAGAACACTTATTTTTTGTTTCATCTCAAATATAGATTAGGTGATCGTAATAATGGGTAAATGACATTGCGTTGGATGGAGGCCAGCAAAAGACCCTTAAATAAAAAGTATATGACAAAAAGGCAACCATGATATTTCTTAATAATGAATCCTTAACTATGTTAATATTAACTCATAGCAAAGATGTAAAAATATAAAATGATAAGAAGAAAAGTTACCTGGACTTCCTGGCTGATGAAGACAAATTCAGGTAGATAAATGAATAGGCATTGACACAATAAAATGAAGAGAAAATTTTGAAGAAGACAAGCATATTTATTTATAATCACTTGTGAAATTCTTCATGACTTGAATATTTATATATATATATATATATATTTGTTATCATGCACATTCTTATATAAGTAGAATTATTATTATTTGTACCAAAAAATGCTCCTCAAAGATGATATACATAAGTTGACATATTTTAACACAACTTCTTCATATATATATTTGTATGCATCTTTGATAACATGATAACATTTTCTTAACAATATGAAGACAAAATTATCTCAGAATATCAATCAAATATTACTTCAAAAGGAATATGCCCGGAAAATCACAAAAAGATATTCACCATTCTCAATTGGGGATGCCGTTTTCATGCTCAGATAATTATAATTATGCTTATGGCCGACCAATCATGAAATGAAGAGGAATTAAATTATGACATATTTTATATATGAATCACTTTCTCTGCATTCTTTTCAGAGGAAAAATGAATTCACTAAAAATGATGAAATGGAAATCGGTTGAAGAAACTTGAAATAAATTGAAGAGAGCTCTTTGAAAACAAATTATGACAACTCATTTATGAATATAAATAACTGATTTTTATCGAGTAGCCGAAATAAAATAACCAAAGGGGCTTAGCTCGCAGCGGCAGAGGAGCATTGTCACTCGCAACATAACGACGATTCGAAGGATTTTACCTTCCATCATGCAGCATCCGCTTAAATGCCTCGGGGCGCGCTCACTTGCCCCGGCGCCCGCTAAATATCTCGGCATCTACGGAACTTCTCGTCACATCTCAACTGCATCGGTGACACTCAACTGACACCCAACTGAACTGAACTCCGACTGCGCAACTGAACTGGTGGCGCAGAACCAGGAGGGAGAAAAGAACAAGGGTTTCTGTAAACCCGGAATACGCCAAGTTGGCAACGTTCGAATGAGGAGAGCGAGGGAAAATAGGCCAAGCTACGATTTAATGTATAGTGAAATATGAATTTAATAAGGAAAAAAATGACAAACTCTTAAAGAATGAAGGCCAAAGAAGGTGGCCAGGCACTTAGCTGGTTAAATCACGTCACCTGTGGATTTGAATTTGATAGGCCAAGGGGAGTGCCAGATTAACCGGAAATACCACCCATAGAACGATCGAGATTGTTCTAGAAAGATTTCCAAACCGGAAGGAATGAATTCAAACAAGATTTTACCGGTTTAGAACATTCGATAGCTAGGTAAGGAAGAAAAATATACAGGCGACGACATCAAAAGAAACGAAATCAAAATAATATTTAAATTGAGAACATTAATAAAAAGGAGATGATAGGAAATAAAATAGCTAATAAAATTGAATAAAAATAAAAATATGGGGGGGTTACCGAGCAACCACCACATATCTACCCGGGCCTCCCCAAAAGAAAATATTTGAGAGATGACAAAAATTCAATAATTTTTTCATCGAGGCAATATTTTCTAAAACATGTACAAAGATATAAAATAATTACACCAAATAAATGCACCAGAAATAGTTATATGAATACAAATAATTGTTTTACATGATATTTAAATAATAAAAATAATTACTATTATGGTAGTAGTCGTTATGTTAATACACCAAATATAACAAATATTAAAAATGGAAGGTATACAAAATTTCTTCCAGAGGTACTTATCATGTATCAAAAAAAAATTAAAGTTTATATATATTTGCAGAAACAACAGTCTTTAACTATGAACAGTCTCTTGTTAAGCTGTGCAAAATGCAATATGATAACTAAATGCTTTAGCATATGTAAAATATTTGATTATACAACAAGAACATGTAGATGTATATTTTCCAGTTGACAATAAAATAAATCAAACTATAGCTGTATATGAATCATACTATAACTGTATATAAAAAAATGGATGGTTTCAAATAACACATGATAAATTGAATGAATTTGTAAGTTGAAAATTTGAAAAAGAAAAATACATACAAATGGTACAGAGAGAATATTTAGACTCTCATAAAAAAAATGTACATATATCAATATATAATAGCTTTTTAAGCTTTTAACTACTCTTAACTGAATAACCTTATTATCATTCAATAACAACATTTTCAAAGAAAAATATAAGAAATTCCAAAGGCCTATGTAAATTGGTAGAAAAATACAATGTTATCTTTCAATAAACATCTTTAAAATGAATATAATAATTTTCAAAGATCAAATGTTTATACTCTCATAAAAGAATATTCTTGAACACTTTCAACATAAATTCACAATAATTGCATAAATACTTTTAATACTATACTTCATTCAAAATAAACATAAAACATAGGATATTTATATTCTGAAAAAAAAGGAACTTATATGAATATGTCAATCTTGTATATGACTTCGATAATGTCAACTTACAAATAAAAATCAATTATGTCAAAAATTTATATATACGATATCTTGAATATATTTAATTGCAATTTTCAAACATTTTTTAAATGACAAGTGATCATTTTTGTATTTATCATATATCAAGTATTTGCTTTATATAAATATACAATGACTCAACCAACATCTTTGGATCCAAAGTATAATTATAGTATAACAAAAATCTTTTTTTTTATCTTTAATAACTTTCAAATACTCAGAAGTATACAAAAAATAATACTTATTGTGAGTCATTCATTTTTTTATAGTTCAATAATAAGAGTAAAATTATTAGTATGCATAAGTTTATCATGCATTGTCATTTTTTTTGTTAAAAGAGGTTAAATGTTAGAACATGCATGCATTGTAAAGAGAAATTATTATATAAGTCACAATAGGGAAAATGATTTTATGAGTACTCATATTTATGTTTACCTTACATCAATTACAATCCACTTTTCTTAGTAGAATAAACATTTGTCAAAAATAACTTTAAATAATGACATAATATTTTAATAAGAATATAAAAGGACAAATTCTTTCTCAATTTTAGCACCAACTATTGCAATTAAAGACTTTGTAAGTTTAGAGGTAGTAGTACATGGCATATTTAAGAGTATATTTACTTATTACAATAATTATGGTTTAGAAATGAATATAGTGAATAATAAAAATATTAAAACCATACATACATCTGGAGGATGACCATTGTATTGTCTCAAGGAGAAGAAGACTTAAAAGAAAAAAAAATAACAGCTGCCTGCAGCTTGGAGGAAGAAAACAAAAAAATACACAGTCATTCTTCATACTCGAATATCAGTCTAACTAGTATTGACTGAATATGTAACAAATCAAGAGTCATCCTGAAAAAAGAAAAGAAGATTAGTTCATTTTTTATAGATTTTGTGAGTGCGAGGGCGAAGATCATAATTTTTATATTGGGTAGACTTGTTGTGTGAGTGACACCAAGAGGAACTTGTGACTGTACCGATTTACTTGAACATGAAAATGTTTGTTGGCACTTAGAAGAAGAAAGAATTTAAGGAGATGTGTTACAAGCAGCATCATGATTAGACACTTGAGTAGGAGAATGTTGTCTCACAGGAGTAGAAGATGCATTATCAATAGATGTTTGATCATGTGATGCATTTTTAGAAGAAATTGAAGGATATTGTAATGCTTCATTTCTCTTTTGAAGCTTCAAGATTCTGTTAGTGTGAATCAACATGGGTGAAGCGTGACTATTATTGGAATCTTGAATTTGAATAAGCACAGGAGAAATTATTTTCTTCAGCACGTATGGGCCTTGTACCTTTTTGTTAAACACAGTGGGAAATTTTACGTAAACAATGTCATTAACATTGATGTTGGCAAACTTTAATTTTTCTCTCGATTTTTGATACACTTTTTGCCTAGAAGATTCGTTATTTTTATAAGCTTGATAGTATATTTTCTCAATAACATCCATTAATTTATGAATTTCATAGGCAGTATTGAGAATTTTCCAGGAAGCTTGAGATTTGTAATTAGCATAAATGTCATTTATTTCTCTTCCAAAATGAAGAAGATTTGGAGTAAACTTTGTAGCTGGATGAGGTGTAGCATTATATATGGATTGGTGAATTTTTAGAGCAGTTGGTACATCACATCCTTGTGAAGCCATTGTATTCACAGATGATTTTATTTGAGAATTAACTCGTTCACTTAATCCGTTAGCCTGGGGATGGGCTACAGAACTGTGTTCCAATTTAATGCCAAGCTTTTTATTAAAATAAGAAAACATATCACTAGTGAACTGAGAGCCATGATCAGTGAGAGTTAATTCGGGTTTTCCATGAGTGGAAATGTAATGTAATAAAGCTTTTGTAACAGACTCAGCACTGATATTATTCAAGGCATATAATTCTAAATGACGAGAAAAGTGATCTATGATAGTCATCACATATTGACGATTTCTTAATGGGCCGAGTAAATCCATAGAGACTTTTTGATTGGGAGCTGTTAGAAGTGGTGCTGGTAAGTATGGAGCAGTATTTTTTTATGATTTTTGTTTACTAAACAAATTTCACAAGAGTTGACATAATTAATGGTATCAGAAACAAGGGTTTTCCAGGTAAATCTTTTCTTTAAATTAACAATAGTTTTATGAATTCCAGTGTGAGTAATATGAGCAATTCTTAAGGCTTTTGCTCTAAGTGATAAAGGTAAAACAGCTTTATGTAGCTCAATATCTTCTGAAGAAAAATGTCCATTGTAGCAAAGTAACTCATTGCTTGGATTAATATAGTAGCCATATAAACTTTTAGATTTCTTGTTATTTTTAAGATCTTCATAAATTTGTTTGATTTTTGGGTCTTTTTGTTGTTCAGAGAAGATGGTGTGATCAAGAATTTCTAATAATGGATCTTGATTATTATCATTATTTGGAGGTGAAGTGTCACTTTGAAGATGACATGTGTGGTGCATTTTGTCAACTAAACCACATGGAAAGTGAGGAATTTCATTATGTAAATCTTTCTGATTATCTACAATTGGTAGTGGTTCTTGTGTAGAAATAAGATCTGGATTATTATGGAGATCTTCAGTAGGAATGTGAGGTGTTCTACTCAGAAAATCTGCTAAGACATTTTCTTTGCCTGGAACATGTTGGAATGTGTACGAGTATTCTGACAGTTCTAACATCCATCGAGTAGTAATATCAGCTGGTGATGTAGCCTTTTTATAATTATTAAGAGGTTTGGCATCGGATAATAGAATAAAGGGTCGACCAAAAATATAATATTTAAAAGCTGTTATGCCTTTGTAAATGGCATAAAGTTCCAATTTGATGGCAGGGTACTGTCTTTCTGACTGAGATAGAGTTTTGGAATAATAGGAGATTGGTCTAAGTTCACCATCAAATTTCTGCATAAGAACAGCTGATATTGCTGTCTTTGATGCATCTGTATTAACATAGAAGGTTTCATTCCACTTAGGAAGATTGAGCATAGGTTTTTGAAAGAATATGTCTTGTAATTTTTTAAATGCATTTTCTTGTTCAGTTTTCCAAGAAAATTTATTTTTAGGTTTGGTGACTTCAATGAGAGGAGTAATCAATTTAGCAAAATTAGGAATAATTGACCTATAAAATGAACATAAACCTATAAAACTTTTCGTTTGCCTCTTGGTTCTAGGCGTTGGAAAAGAAGTGATTTTTAAAATGTTACTTGTAATAGGAAGAATTTTATGATCTGTGAGTTGGAATCCTAAAAAGTTAATGCTTGTTTGCATAAAGGAACATTTTTCAGGAGACAGAGTAATGTTATTAGCAATAAGAGTGTCTAATAGCTTTGTGAGTTTCATGGTCATTTCTTCAAATGAATTAGCGCCAACTACAATGTCGTCTTGGTATGCATAACACGAATCAATTTGAGATAATTGAATAACTGAGTCAATTAATTGTTGAAAGGTACTTGCAGCTGTCTTCAAGCCAAACACGAGACGCAAGTAGGTAAAAATTCCCCATGGAGTAGTAAAACTGAGCTTATCTTGCATGTCTTTAGGTACAGCGACTGCCAGTATGCAGAGGGCAAATCAAGAGTAGTATAATACTTAAATTTTGATAATTGCACCAATAGATTTTGAATTCTAGGAAGAGGATATGAAGATGGAATTATAATCGAATTTAGCAATCTTAAATCTAGAGCCAAACGATACTTTTGAGGCTTGGACATATCAGTTCTCTTCTTTTTAACAAGAAGCATGGGACACGCCCAAAATGAATTTGATCTCTCAATAATGCCAGCATTTAACATTTGACTAATCTGGTCAAGAGCTTCTTGCTCAAGTGCCTGTGGCACAGGAAAAGGTAGGGTTTTGACTGGATGAGAATTTAGCATTGTGAATTGAGGATTAACCAGGTCGGTATGACCTAAAGTGTCAAGAGATTTTGAAAATGCAAGAGCTTTACTACACAATAATTTTGTTAAAGATTCTTTTTCATGAGGAGGTAAGTGTTTTAGATCAAAGTCATTTGGAGAGAGTTCTTGGATACGTTTTCTCTTAACCTCTTCAGATGGTAAAATTAAATTACAATATTCGTTTTCAAAATCTAAATCAAAAGAGTATTCCTCAATGTCTTTCTCATCTACATTGATACATTCGCCAATAATTGAATTTTTATTTAAATGAATGTCCAGCTTTGATATATTCTGACATACAACCAAAAATAAATCATTTTGAATTGAAGATTTGGAATGCAAAGATTCATGTAACACAAGACCTTTATTTTTTAAATTGGGTTTGAAACTAAAATATTCAGATGGAGGATTCAAGTACTTAACATGTAAATAAACAAAGGAATTAGGAGGGATTAATTCCCTATTGAGTAATTGTACCATGTTGGAATTCACCAAAATTTTATTACCAATATTTAAATGAGTTTGCTTTTCACCAAAATAACTACCATCATTAGTATTTTCAGATGAAAAATTCTTGCCAGGTATATTATCATTAGTAGATACATAGTTCACCACATTACCATAATCAGTTGGAACATAGTTAGAAAAATAAGTAAAATTACCATCAATATAAGGATTATGAAAATTCATAGCAGTGTTAGCAATATTATTTGTAAACAAACCATTATTTTGAAAATTATAATTGTAAGGATAGGTTGTATAATTGTTGAACAATTGTAAATTTGTATCACCATAATTTGCACATATATCATCAGTATAAGTACCACTACATAGATTATTTGATATAGAATCTTCATAACAAGGCATTTTGTGTACATCTAAAGAATATGGCACATTTGAATTATCATAAGTATATTCAGAATTCATGAAATAGCAAGTAGGAGATTCGTTATAACTGTGAAAAGTAATATGTTTATCCTTAAACAAGATAGACTTAAAGCTTGGTGAAATAGTTATGGAATGTTTATTGATAAACTCAAATCCAAGTATGGCTTGAAAATGAACATTTTGTATCTTTGTAAGATAAAAGACATGATGAAAGAAGAATTTATCAATTTTAAATGCAATCTCTATGCATCCTTTGAAAAAAACTTTAGAATTTATAGTAGACACAGACACATTTCTGGATAAGAATTTGTAATGAAGCCTGGATTTAATGCTATTAAAGCATTCTTGATCCAAGAGTGACAAACTTGATCCAGTATCAATTAACGTTGAGATTTCATTATGTTGTATGTTTATCAGTATGCATGGAAGAACATACGAGTTATTAAAGGAACTGCATATGACATGTCTTTCTTGTACATCATCATCAATTTCAAAATTTTGTTTGGATGTCAAAGAATTATGTGAACATGAAGATTTTTTAAATTTAGGTGTTACAGGGGAGGTTTGGACAGCTGTGGATGATACTAAAGTGATTGAAGAGTTTTTGTCAAATTGTTGTTTATGTTTGTCACTAAAGTGTACTGACCCTGAATGAGAATTACGGGAGAGAAGGCGGTCAGTAGAACCAGTCTCCCTTATTTGTTTAAATGATAAACATTGTTTTTATTTTCAGAAGAGGTATAGTTTTTCTTTCTGTGAGAATTAGACGAAAATTGAGATGAAGAGTTTTGATTGGAAGCACTAATAATATTTTTAAATTTGTAGCACGTGTCCATACGATGATTGAATTTTCCACAGAACGCACACTGCACAACATCTCGTTTGTGATAAAAAGATGCAGAGTTTTTTTTGTGAGAAAATTTGTCGAAGGTGGGTTGATGATAAGGACGTTTCCGATAAAATCTACGTTGACGAAAATTATTTTTATGTTTTTCTGTAGCCTCTTGTCTATTTGGAGAAGGAGAATATGTTCTAGCTTTTCGTTTAAAATTACTAGAAGCATGAGAATTGTCCTTTGGAGTTTGTAAAGGTGAGAAGGTAGTTTGAGAATTGACATAAACTTTATCCTTCGTATGTTTTATAGGAGTCTTATGAAGGACATTATTAGAAGCAATAGAATTATCATGGACTTTTTCAGTATCCAAACAATAGGCTTGATTATAATTCTCGTAAGATTTTCTTGGGGGAGAGTCATATATAACCTGAAGAAAATTTGCTCGTTCAAGAGCTAAATCGAAAGATGAAATATTTTCTTCTAGAATTTTTCGCTTAATTTGTTTCGGCAAAGCCTCAAGAAAATAAGTGAATTTTAATGAATTGAGAGCAGGAGGATCCAATTTAGGGTATGCAAGCCGAAGTTGTTTATCCAGCAGAAACGCAAAATTTTTGACTGATTCATTTGAATCTAAGCTTAAATTCTGCAAGGATTTGAGAGAAACAGTCTTTTTTGAAGGTAAGAAATAGTCTATAAAAGTTTTCCGAATGTCACGGAAATTAGAGTTCTTGAACTGAGACTGAGTTTCAAGAAAGAAGAGTAAGGCGCTGCCCTCAAGTTTCGATTTGAAGAGAACAAAAAGTTCTTTATCGGAAAAATTATTTAACTCTTGTATATCAGATAATTAATCAAAGAAGAATTCCACAGTCTGAGGGTTGCCGTCGAATGGCTGTATTGCAATATTTAATTTAGACTTGGGGGGCATGATGATATAATTAAACTGAGAGCTGAATAAATGACAGGTTAGATTTGGATATAGACTGGTCTTATAATAAATAATATATAAATCGACCCATTATTTAAAAATATTGACAAATTTCATTTACGTTATACATCATTTTTATATATAACGAAGAAGAATAATTATAAGACGAAGAGAAGAAAAATACCAACATATCTTTGCTAGCATCAGATCAAAAGAATATGGCCCAAAAATTTTTATGCAAATATATATATCATATGGCTCAAAACATATATTCTTATATTTATGAGAAGAGAATAATTTATATTAAAATAAACAATTATGTTTACCAGCACCTTCGTTACATAATATATATATTAGGTATAAATTATATCATTGGCAAGAAAAATATATCAATAAATTATGTTATATATAATGTACTGCTCAAAAAAAATATTATTTCAGCATAAAATCAAAATATGTTATGCATTCATTTATTACACCACACTCAATAAAATATAAATATAAAATATTGATCACTGCATGAAGATATAATTTGAAAATAATGAAGATATAATTGAAGATAATGAAGATAAGGAAGATATAATCTTTTTTTTTTTTTTTTTGAAAAATATGTATAGATAACGAAAATACAATGGCAGCAAAGGAAATAGATGGTCACGCGTTGGTCACTGCACCAAAGGAAATTAAACTGTGGTGTTTTGGTGGGAAGAAGATGAGAACACTTATTTTTTGTTTCATCTCAAATATAGATTAGGTGATCGTAATAATGGGTAAATGACATTGCGTTGGATGGAGGCCAGCAAAAGACCCTTAAATAAAAAGTATATGAGAAAAAGGCAACCATGATATTTCTTAATAATGAATCCTTAACTATGTTAATATTAACTCATAGCAAAGATGTAAAAATATAAAATGATAAGAAGAAATGTTACCTGGACTTCCTGGCTGATGAAGACAAATTCAGGTAGATAAATGAATAGGCATTGACACAATAAAATGAAGAGAAAATTTTGAAGAAGACAAGCATATTTATTTATAATCACTTGTGAAATTCTTCATGACTTGAATATTTATATATATATATATATATTTGTTATCATGCACATTCTTATATAAGTAGAATTATTATTATTTGTACCAAAAAATGCTCCACAAAGATAATATACATAAGTTGACATATTTTAACACAACTTCTTCATATATATATTTGTATGCATCTTTGATAACATGATAACATTTTCTTAACAATATGAAGACAAAATTATCTCAGAATATCAATCAAATATTACTTCAAAAGGAATATGCCCGGAAAATCACAAAAAGATATTCACCATTCTCAATTGGGGATGCCGTTTTCATGCTCAGATAATTATAATTATGCTTATGGCCGACCAATCATGAAATGAAGAGGAATTAAATTATGACATATTTTATATATGAATCACTTTCTCTGCATTCTTTTCAGAGGAAAAATGAATTCACTAAAAATGATGAAATGGAAATCGGTTGAAGAAACTTGAAATAAATTGAAGAGATTTCTTTGAAAACAAATTATGACAACTCATTTATGAATATAAATAACTGATTTTTATCGAGTAGCCGAAATAAAATAACCAAAGGGGCTTAGCTCGCAGCGGCAGAGGAGCATTGTCACTCGCAACATAACGACGATTTGAAGGATTTTACCTTCCATCATGCAGCATCCGCTTAAATGCCTCGGGGCGCGCTCACTTGCCCCGGCGCCCGCTAAATATCTCGGCATCTACGGAACTTCTCGTCACATCTCAACTGCATCGGTGACACTCAACTGACACCCAACTGAACTGAACTCCGACTGCGCAACTGAACTGGTGGCGCAGAGCCAGGAGGGAGAAAAGAACAAGGGTTTCTGTAAACCCGGAATACGCCAAGTTGGCAACGTTCGAATGAGGAGAGCGAGGGAAAATAGGCCAAACTACGATTTAATGTATAGTGAAATATGAATTTAATAAGGAAAAAAAATGACAAACTCTTAAAGAATGAAGGCCAAAGAAGGTGGCCAGGCACTTAGCTGGTAAATCACGTCACCTGTGGATTTGAATTTGATAGGCCAAGGGGAGTGCCAGATTAACCGGAAATACCACCCATAGAACGATCGAGATTGTTCTAGAAAGATTTCCAAACCGGAAGGAATGAATTCAAACAAGATTTTACCGGTTTAGAACATTCGATAGCTAGGTAAGGAAGAAAAATATACGGGCGACGACATCAAAAGAAACGAAATCAAAATAATATTTAAATTGAGAACATTAATAAAAAGGAGATGATAGGAAATAAAATAGCTAATAAAATTGAATTAAAATAAAAATATGGGGGGGGGTTATCGAGCAACCACCACAATAGCGAAATATCTATCTCCATATAATGAATTTTTTCGTAAATTGGTCTTAATTTATTCAGTTTAAAAAAAAAAAAACTTCAAAATCATATGGAATCAATTTTCCGCCACTTATTTTTGATTTATCGTTCAGTGCTCAGTTTTATTACTTTTTTTCTTGTTCTTTAAATCCAGGGAATTCATCCCACCTCCCACAAACCTTTACACATCCTTCTCAAAACAGAGTCAATTGGATTGTTACACATATAAGAGAGGAATAAATGAGAGCCACATAAGAGAGGCTTCAAATGGAAGAAAATGCTAACTACAATTTTTCATTCCTTGCTAAAATTTGAGCTTTTTTGAGAGTATAATAATTTTAAAATCGAAACAACAAAAAATTACAGATATCTTCGTCTCAAATTAATGCAAGTCTTCCTTATTTCATTTTCATTAAGCTTTCAAATAAATGTCTATTCTCATTTTTGAAACAGCTTTAAATAATTAAGAAATAAAATGTTAGGTTAATATTTACTTTAAAACATTTCAAATTCTTAATTAAAAGATTAAAATTAATATTTGTTGAAAATTTACACATTAAATACTATTTTTGACATTTTTCCGTATACATCGAATTTCTCTTTATAACGAATATTTTACTGGAACGATGGATTTCGTTATATAGAGACTTGACTGTATATATATATATATATATATATATATATATATATATATATATGTAGCACATATAGTCGTCGTTTAGCAGCTATAATTCATCCGGATATAACAACACCAAAACTACCCAAGCAAATCTTTTGAAATTTAAAATATATAAATGTAACAAAATTTTGTCGAATAATTCTAATTTTTTTTTTAATTTGGATGAATAGTTCAATTACAGGGACAATCAAAAATACTCCATTACATTCAAAAATGCAAAAAAAGTTTCAAGTGCATTTTAATGAAGTTACACTCTTTCGAAGATAATAAGATTGATACGCATCTATCTATACAATGTATACAAAAATATACATTCTGTACAATCTGAAGTGCACGAAATATTTGTTTTTAATTTACAGGGCTACACAAACGTACTCCATTTTATAATAGTATAGGAGTTAAATATTGTTTTAATTCTTTTAAAATGCTTCATAATTAATTAAATTAATATACATTACTGATGTTCATTACAAGTTAATTCCGGTATAATATAAAGCAGATAAAACTTACAGGGACATGTAAAGGATCTCGAATACTACACTGTATCCAAAATACTGCACATTATTGCTCCAAGATCTGAATTTATTTCAAACTTTGTAATAGTATGAAAAAAATCTCATTTGTTACTTTTGACGAGGATTTTCCAACCTGTTTAAGCAAACGTTCAAAATTACGTTATTTGTCATTTTGATAATATAAAAATTGAAATAATTTGATTTTTTTAAATGGGGTAGGAACAATAAAATCGAAAGGTATAGCACCGGTCGTTGCCATTGGCTTTAATGCATTTCTAACATGAAATACGTGTTTTGTTAAGAATACAAAAATGAGATATCATCTTGTAAATTCAATAGAAATGCTCGTAATGAAAGCAATAGGACATGGTCCGTTATAATAAGAATTTGAGTAGTTTCAAATTTTTCATTTTCCTAATTATTTTGTTTAACTTTTCATCTACAGTAAAACATTATATTTTAAAATTCTAGCATAGCATATATTCTCCTAAGATAATGAGAACTTATATATAATTAACCCGTTTGGGTCCGAATTTTTTTCAGATTTTAGAAAAAGTTGTTTTTACGTTAATAACATTAACACTAGCCATCCATATAGGCTATTTAGTGCTTAATGAATATGTCTTTGTCTTAAAGATAATGAATGTTGATGTTTTGCGTACTATTCAATTCATATTTATGACAATAGGCTAAGGAAGAATTTTTTGAGATGGTTAGAAAATATTACATTACAAGAAGGTTTAACTTATATTGCGACAGTCTAATACATTTTGCGTTTAATTACGCAGTATTATTTCAGGAAAGTAATCTTTATTTTAAATTTAGTAAGTGAAATATATGCTTAAAATAAAAGAATCGCAAACGGTGCAAAGAGAATTAATCAATAATTATAATTATTATTATTACTAAATGCCTAAACATAAATGAAGTTATATAGTAAATGCATACACATATACTAACATTATTATATGCAAATAATAGCTAAAATATTTCTTAAAACAAAATAATACTACATTTAAAAACATGTACTATTAATAGTACACCAAAGAAGAAATACATATTTGAAAAGATAAAATTAAAAGATAAAAGATAAAATTAAATTTAAAAGATAAAATTAATAAAAACTTTGATAAAAACGAATCACATATGGACGCAATGAACTTTATAAGAAAAATGTATTAGTTTCTTCCAAGTACCATTTCAAATATCACGAAGTAGTACTTCTAAATCTCCAGAGAATAGCTTTAAAATTTTAAAGATATAGTAGAAAAATGTATTTTTATGTCATAAAATACCGAGGACAATTTCTAGCGAAGTATATTATAGTTTCGAAAAGGAAATAAATACACACACACACACACATATATATATATATATATATTATTTTAATAGAAAATTGGCTCAAGTCTCCAAAATTATCATTTTTAATATATCTAATTGCATTATCAATAAAATAAAATTTTGTTTTTTCTGGAATAACGCAGATATAAATCTGACATAAAAAATTAAAATGACCGAGGAAAAAATCCTTATTATTTTTTTCTATCTTTTGTTTTGTAAACGGATGAAGGATCTACAGGTTCATTTTTTACAACTAATATTATAGCTCTACAAAATGCATAATACACTTGTACAGTAACGAATGATAAATTATTACTTCATATATGACATCTTACATAAATGATATCTAAAATATTACAAAGATGAATGTGGGATGTAAACAAATTATATTTTTGTTTAAACGAAAAGATGATTATCCTTAATGCTCCTAGCTTATTCTTATAATCCTATAAGCGGAAATTTGTATTATTTCTGATGATAAATAACGATCTGAACAATTGAAATAATCCAGCTTCAATAAAGTGTTTCTTTAATATAAATATTACTTGACACATGAATAACCGATTTCAGATCATAATGTTACATATTTATGTAACTTAGCGATAAAGCTCATAAAAAATTATTTGTTATACAATTTTCCGAACATTTATATATATATATATATATATATATAATATATATTATATATATATATATATATACATATTATATATAATATATATATATATATATATATATCTTCATGTATGCATAACAGAAGTTTTGGATTGTGTATGTATTATTTAAGCCGAATTTTACTATCTTTACAAGGAATTAAAAGAGTTAAAGCCTTAAAGAGTAATAAGTAAAAGTCTTTTTTAATGTAATATTTCATACCTGAATAACCGATTTCAGATTAAAAACTTACATATTTAAGTATCCTTCGCGATAAAACTTATTTAAAAAAGTATTTGTTATGCAATTTCAGGAGTATTTAAAGTATGTATGGATACATAGATGTATGACAATAGTTTTGGATAAAGTATCTAAAGATTAAGTTCAATTTTAAAATCGATATAACGGATATAATGTGACAAAAATAAAGCAATTAATGAACAAACAATTTATTAGATGCATTCATTTAATAGATTCTAACGTATAAAAAACACATAAATTCTTGCACAAAATGAATTCTGAAATTTATTTGTTGAGTTTAAATGTGTTAGTTCTTTTATTATCCGTAGATGGCAACACAGTTTTTCAAACGGATAGAATATTAAAACTACTAAACTTCATATAAAAAAGCACAAATAAATACATTGAAAATATTTGAAATTATATGAAATATATTAGAAATATCATTAAATTACCTTAAAATTTCTGGAATATTCAAAAGCATTTTATCTGTCACACGGTTGTTATGAATGATTATTTATGTGTTGTTATTTTACTTTGAGCGTATTCGAGTATCATTTAGAAAAGATCACTTTAATTTAAGGATTGTACCGCAGATACGGGAATGTATGTTTGATAAGTATAATCAAATTTCTAACGAAACAAGCTTTCATTCATTATGAGGGAATTCTTTCAAAACTCCATGACTGTCATATATTACAAATTATAGGTTTTTTAGCAATTATTTCAATAAGTTCGCTTATAATTTCTTCCTGGGAATTATTCGTACGAAAGATAATTTTGGACTTGTTCAAATCTACTTTTATAGATCGAGTTTAAGCTAATCTTAATAAGGTAAAATGGGATTTAGTTAATTGTTGTTTTTAACATATTTTAAGATAGTTTTTTATAAATTTAAAATAATTTTATATTATATGCATGAGTTTGCAGGTTCTTTTAGTACGTTCATTTGTGTTTAGTATTTAAATTTTAGTTATTTACTCAATATGAGTTTAATATTAAAATTTTAAATATGACTATATTATTTATTGTACTTACTACTTAATATTATTCTCAACTGCTGTTTATTAAATCTATGAAGCACACTCAAACTTCGCCTTCCTATGTTTTTAGTTTTTGAAAGTGCAGACCTTGTTATGTGCTTTAAAACTGGAATGTTATTACAGGAATTATTAGAAGTTGATCAGAGAAGTGACATCTACTGCTGACATTTAGTACAAAAAATGGCGAAGCATTGTTAATGAATTGATAACTTCAAACATCACACCTCTGAGAAAGTAATTTATAATAGTTTTCACCATTTTTCTGGTACAAAATTGTAAAACACTTGACACACATTTTCTTAGCATACAATTTATTTTTTCCATTTTATTTGATCTTTTATATGTCAATATTTTTAAAGAAGATTTTATTATAAAATTATAAATATTTCATTCATAAATTATGTTTAAGATCCACATGTAGAATTTTTTCCGTGTAGTGCATGTAACTTGATATACGTGAAAAAGCAAAATAAAGCACAAATGTTTTTAAAAATGTACTTTTAAAAGTTATGATTTTTTGCATATCTAAAATATATTCTGGCTCATTAAAAAGAGGCACATTCTTTGAAAAATATTTTTTCATTAAAATACAAACATGATTCAAAATAAAAGGTTAAAGGTACTAAGAAACAAAACTGGGTTAAAATTTTCATTGTTTATTAATCAGGTTGCTTTTAAATAAAAGCACATGCTTACTTGAATTCTATAAACTCCATTGTTAACCGGAAAATAAACACTGAACATGAAATTTTAATATTTATATATGTGTGTGTCTCACAATCATTCACAAGAATTACTTAAAACTAAAAAATAAATAAAAAAAAACGCATACGCTTTCATATCCAAGAAAAGTCACATTTTCAAAATGTTCAGTAACAATATTGCAAAAGTTGTTTTTTTTTTTTTTAATTTTGTTACTCTTACAATTCAATTAATGTTCGTATTACAATTCGTATTATTGATAAAATATCATTAACGGTTCCGTTACTTTTTTATCGCTCTTTTTCTTATAATAAAATGTTTTCATAGTGATTGAAAAAAAAAATTAAAATACTGACAGTAAAATTTTAAGTGCAGTTACATTTAAAGTTACAAAATTTTCATTAAATGCTCTTTGTATACTCTTGTTAAAAAATAGATATAGTATTAAAACAGGAACGTATTACATAATTATTTACACAGCTTTTTGTACAAAATATATACTTTTACTAATGGAGCTCTAAAAATGCAGGAGTATAATCAATATTTATTAGATTTATTTATCAGTCTAATAAATTCCTACTTTTACAAATATTGTTTTCTGAGTAAGCAATATTTTTAAACAGATTATTGAAATTATAGGAACAATAATATGTAATTCTGATAGTCACAAGAATTTCAAGGGAAAAAAATAATAACGTATTTTACTAAGACACTACCAGAATGGAAAATAAAGCAAATACGACACAGCTAACTTAATTAATTTATTAATTTAATTTTTAAATGCCGTTACATTTAAAGTTATAAAATTTTCATTAAATGCTCTTTGTATACTTTTGGAAAAAAATAGCCATAGCATTAAAACAACATATTACACATTTAGTTACACAGCCTTTAATACAGAATATATACATTTGCTATGGAAGCTCAAAAAATGCAGGAATGTAATTAATATTTATTAGATTTACTTATTAGATTAATAGATTTATACATTTACAAATATTGTTTTCAGAGTAAGCAATATCTTTTAATCAAATTATTGAAGTTAGAGGAACAGTAATATCCAATTCTGATAGTCACAAGAATTGCAAGGGAAAAAAATAAATAACGTACTTTACTAAGACACTACCGGAATGGAAAACAAAGTAAATACAACGCAGGCATTTTACCGAGTGTCCCAAAAATGACTGATAGATTTTAAAATCAATAACTTGCAAACGGTGACAGCTATTTAAAAAATTTTCGCAGGAGAGTTATGTATAATGTCATGGAGTTTTTTACCGTAATTTCTTATTTTAGTTCGTATCTCAAACAATAGGTGGCGCTGATGACGATTGAAGGCCAGGGGGACGCTTCACTCAGCACTGATTACCTGGCCTTCAATCGCCATCAGCTCCACCTATTGTTTGAGATGCGAACTAAAATAAAAAATCACGGTAAAAAGACTCCTGACATTATACATAACCCCCCTGCAAAAAAAATTTAAATAGCTGTCACCGTTTCCAAGTTATTGAATATTAAAATCCATCAGTCATTTTTGGGACATCCGGTAATTAATTTAATAATAAAATTTGTATTATATATTTTCTGGCCTTTTAGTAGTACTCAATAGAAATTTTATTTAAATTTATGAATTACAAATATCTTGCACTTTAATTTTTCATATTTTAATTAAATGGGTCTAAAATGCAAATCAATGTCATTAAAAGTTTTAAAATTATTCAACGTGGACACCCTTAACCACCGTGCAACCTTTAAATGACATATGAATTTTTTTAAGGATTGCTCCATTGATTTGATCACTAATGCTCTTATTCACCATCTACCTAAACCTAGAAAACCTGAATGCTCAAATGAAATTCACAATAGCATTCGATTGGTTATTTATCATAAAGGCGCCCAATTAGAATTAGAGATGAACATCGTTTGAGCTTTCGACCGAGGTTTTCGGTATAACTTGGGGTTGAAGTCATTGGTGAATATGAGCGTAAATTATGTAAAACAATCGTTGTTATTCTACACTCAGGAGCACATAAAAATTGTTTCATACAATTACTCATGTTTCATAAAACATTTAATATATTTTTATTTAAACTGCACTACATTGTTTCTACTGAATTTTGCCAATTTTATCTAAAACTGGCATAGCACTAAATTTGGTAGAAAACCCTGCATGATATAGGCTAAAAAAACGCTATATATTTTTTAAAACTTTTCAAACAAATTGCTGCATTTCTATAAGTAGACGTTCTATTCCAAATCCGGTAAACATATGAGCGGACATGTTGTACAGTATTCACATATTTGTATTCTGCAGGAATGGATCATTTTCGTGCAGTTTAAGATACAGGGTGATCCCAAATATTATCATTTTTTTTATTTTTTGCCGAACCTCTAATTTAATTCCTTACACTGTAAAAAAAAAAAAAAAAAATCTGTAAAGGTACTATACTTTATCTAGGAAACTGGGAATTCAATAATTTTTCCTGTAACGGTAACAACAAAAACTCAAGTTTTTGAATCGGTTACATGGATTTTTCCTGTTATCGTTACATAAAAAGTTCTTGGAATCCCAGTTTCCTAGAAAATATTTAGTACCTTTACAGATTGTTTTACAGTGTATCAAATGGACGTTGATGGATATGAAATCAAACATAATTTTCGTAATATTAAAGTTTCAGATGTATGCGACAAGTATATTTTTAAATATTCAACAAATTGAAAACGTCCAGTTATTAATGACCATGTTATTAATGACCATTCTATTCTCTTTAATTGTTTTAGAGGTTGTGATGATGCTATTTTTTTTTTTTTTTTTTTTTTTTTTTTTTTTTTTTGCTGCTTAAACTAAATATTCTCTCTATACCCATTCATTTTGTTTCATCATGTGTTCATGAGTAGTCGTATGAAATTAGCTTTTTATATTCTACGCTTAAGTTCTGTACGCGGTATATCCAACTGTATCCCAAGTGTAATTCTGATTAGTACAGCACAGCCTGCAATATCGATTTTAAAAAAGTAAATATTCAATGGTTTTTGCAAGTAAAGTTTTGAATATTTATTTTAAAAATAAAAAACATTATTATTGTTATTTTTCTTATATATTTCTTAATTTTTTATTATTATTAGATTTTTTTTCTGTTATTCCTAATAAGGGGCTATGTTTATTAATGCACATGATAATAGGTTCAAAATTTGTCTTTATTGTAGTACAGCACAGCCTGCAATATCGATTTTAAAAAAGTGAATATTCAATGGTTTTTGCAAGTAAAATTTTGAATATTTATTTTTAAAATAAAAACATTATTATTGTTATTTTTCTTATATATTTCTTAATTTTTTATTATTATTAGATTTTTTTCTGTTATTCCTAATAAGGGGCAATATTTATTAATACACATAATATTAGGTTCAAAATTTGTCTTTACTGTAGTACAGCACAGCCTGCAATATCGATTTTAAAAAAGTAAATATTTAATGGCTTTGCAAGTAAAATTTTGAATATTTATTTTAAAAATAAAAACATTATTATTGTTATATTTCTTATATATTTCTTAATTTTTTATTATTATGAAATTTTTTTCTGTTATTCCTAATAAGGGGCAATGTTCATTAATACACATGATATTAGGTTCAAAATTTGTCTTTACTGTAGGATTTAATTAAAACAAATCTTTTGTCTGCGAGTAATGATTTCAGATTTTGAAGATAAATGATATTTCTTGTTGGATATGTCTGCATGTTTGACTAGAAGTAATTAAAAAACAATTGTATAGAATGACTTTGCGAACGAATATTAAGTACATGTTTTATAAATAAATAAAATCAAATGCAATTAAGTTTAGTATACAAACAGACATAATTGCATTCTTAGGTTTTTTCTTTCATATTTTTATCTTAAATTGCCTATTTTGTAGTTTTTCTTTTAAATATAAAAGCTTTTCACCGTAATTGAGACTAATTAAGACAACTTATTATTTAAATATCCACATAAAATGTAAGCAAAAATTCATTAATATAATTAAGACTTTGATTTTTATTTTGATAATGAGAAATTGGAATTGATACAGTAAAAGTATTATTTATGAAAAAATGGTGTTTTGTTTTAGTTATATAGAGTTATATTTGTTTTCAGTTTTTTTAAATAAATTTTTGTACAATAAATAAATGGAGTTTAAATATCAATGCTTATAAATTTTTATTATTTAAAGTGCTTGTAAATTTGTGTAGATGTTGAAAATAATTAAATATTACCCAAACTAAGAATATATACAGATAAAAAATCTTTTCTTATGGCAATATTGAGAGAAAAATCTATGTATTGTTCAAGCAAATTTAAGAAGAATTTCAAACATTTCTCGTAAAATTGAGCTTTTTAGAGCCTTATTTTTTCATAATTTCACACAGGTGAGCTCTGAGACATTTAGGATTATCGTCGGAGGCTAATACATAGCACATAATTACTTTTTTGCCATGTGTAGCTACAGTGGACATTAAAAAAATTCGTCAATCATGGCTAAAAAATATTTCTCGGATTTCTTTCTAATTGTTACGAAAGGTATCAAATTAATCCGCCTTTTATGATGTATAAGATTCAAATCGTCTAGAAGTTAAGTGTAAAAAAAATGAAAAATCGCAACTACTAATATTAAAATACTATTAAATAATTAAAAGCCGGTTGACACGAAAACTTGTCATGTAAGGCAAGCAGAATTTTTTAAGTTGAACACCAGTATTTTAATTTATAAGTTTTCGCATTTTCTGCTTTAAAAATTTTAGAAATTAAATCATTAAATATTTTTTTAAGTCTAAAAGAGACTCGACGTAAATGGGTGGAATATATTTCAATTTCATCAAACAGAGTAATTTGAAGTTTTGTTTTAATATATGAAAGGAAATAAATACAATAATTTGCAATAATAATATAATTTGCAGTAAATCTCGCAAATTACATTTTTTTAAATTACTAAAATCAGGTTCCACCTTTTGCGTATGTATAATAAAAATATTTTTTAAATAAAAATGGTACTTGCGTATTATCCGGGCCAGTTCATATTCACTGGTAAACAATTATAATATTAATTACAACAACCCTTATTAATTTATTTACTTTATTTCTTCATTTTTACTGTGTAGTCAATATTATATAAAAGTCATCTTAAAGGCAATGACTGAAGTATTTATATACCTCTTATTATATATTACCCCGTAAAGCATGGTGACGTCACTGCAACGTCGTTCTGAAATCACATTGTGACTTTGTGACCATCGATTGTCGATGTGACGTCACAGTGACAAAAATGTAAAGTCTTTTTGGCCGTTTTAGAGCTCTTTTGTGACGTTTCACAAAGTGGTCACAATGTGACAAATTTGTGAAAAATGTGTCATTTGTGAATAATTTGACATTAACATTGTGACGAAACTGTGACAAAAGAGACGATACTTAAATTGCGACAAACATCCCTCATAGCATGCATGTTCACAGTGACGTCACAATGACGTCACTGTGAGTCACTTTGGTCACATCACTTCTGTGACGAAAATGCCACCACTCAGTGACGTCACAATGTGACTAAGCTGTGACTTTCTAAAAAAATTTCACAGTTCGTCACAACGTTAATGTCAAAGTAGTCAAAAATGACACACTTTCCACAAATTGGTCACATTGTGAGGTCGCAAAGTGGTCACAATGTGACGTCACACAAAAGCTCTAAAACGGCCATAACGACTTCACATTTTAGTCACTGTGACTTCACATCGACATCACGTGACGTCACATCGACAATCGATGGTCACAAAGTTACAATGTGACTTCACAACGACGTTTCAGTGACGTCACCATGTCTTACGGGAAGTTTTTTAAAGTAAATGACATGTTTTAAAGGATATTTATAAATTTCTAAAGATTTTTAAGAAAGTCACATCTCAGTCACAATGTGACGTCACTGAGTGGTGGCATTTTGGTCACAGATGTGATGTGACCAAAGTGACGTCACTGTGACCATGCATGCTATTAGAGACGTTCATTTATTCAGCATATTCATGTTACGCAATATTTATATTATATTCATTTTGACGATTATAATAAATCGTTGGGAATAAAACTACCACCGTTAAATCTTTTGTTACTAAAATCTGTGAATCTGATGTTATGCATTTAGTAACTCAGTATAAGGTTGCGGTTTTGTATTATTTTATTTTGCTTTTGTATATTTTATCATTTTTCACAGTTTTTTATTGGTTAAACGTGCATTAAATAGCCATTTTGAATACTGATTGACAGTTTGGAACGATAAAAAAAATAGCGATTGACAACGATTTTTGGCAATATATCTACCTTGCTCGGATAACACGCAAGTACCATGAAATGTCTACAATTTTTAAAGAATAAGTAAACAAATGAATAATAAATAAGTTACAAATGTTACACACGCACGGAAGTATCTATTTAATGCAATAATGACTATTTTTTAACAAACAATTTTCTTTCGATGGACAAGCTGTTATTTTATAATAAAACTAAATGTGAATGAAAATAAATAAGATTAATCTGGTGTAATATAATAAAATAAACGTGTATGATAAATAAAATATGAAAAAATATATATGGAAATAAAATGTAATGTGTGAAGTAAATAAAATTAAACCCGCGTGTTTTATAATAATGTTATAACGTAATTTCATCATTAAAAAAAGCTAACATGCTACTTTCGCATGCCAGACCTCAAAAATATTCGCAAACTGTGTTTTATCACCAAATTAGAGAAAAGAATAAAGTCGACAACTCCAGTGTACCAAAAGTTTCAATCTATTATTTGGTGCTATTCCTCTTTATATATTTCTTTATATTATTATAAATTACCCTAGTGAAAGGCATATATTCTAAATGTATGTATTTGAAGAAATGGGTCAAATGTTTATTATATTAAACATATTTGAATTATTAGTGATCTAGACGTCAGATACCATTTTTTTGGAAAATAAGGTCCACTTATTCACGAATAATAACAAAATTAGATGTTTGTGATTATCCATTATCGTAATAGCTTTGCGTAAGTCTTTATCTATTTTTACAATACATCAAAATGATACATTTTGAAATATTAGATTAATGAAAATTATCTTAAAATTATGAAAATCGATATATGATAAAGTATATATATATATATATATATATATATATATATATATATACTACCCCATTTCCAGTTTACCTACATTAGAAAATAAATAATTAATAAAAAATATGAGAAACTTAAGTCCCGCATGAATTCAATCTTTTTTATAAGAAATAAATATATAACGTTGACTTCCTTATTGTGCCATTTCCAATATCACAAAGTACTGCTTCTACATCTCAGGAGGATAACTTTTAAATTGGAAAGATATGGTAGAAAAATGTATTTTGATCTCATAAAATACCGAGCATATTTTTGAGAAGTAAATTATATTTTCATTTCCAAAATAATACAGATATAGATATGTGTACATTATTTTCATTTTAGAAGGGTTTTCTATCGAAAATTATTATTTTTTGATATACAGAGTAGCATCATTTTTCAAATTGAACTTCGGTTTGAATGCAATATATAGAGTTAGTAAAAAAAATTCTAAAAGTAACATAATCTAAACAAACTTCAGCTTTAGTTTTGAAAATGCTATCACAGCAACATCTTTAATTAACAGGACGCTGTTTAAAGTAAATAAATATCGTTTTTGTTTCATTTTGTTAATAAATATTACTATTCTAAACAGCCACCATCGAATGAATAGCGTCTCTTAAATTCTAAATCAATATTTCTCAAGAATATTTTAAAAATACATCAAAGATCAAACTTTCGTCTGGTATAATCTACATTGCAAATATTTCTTTTTGGTTTTCAATCATAAGCCTTTATTCATCTGCATAAATACAGCATAATTCAAGATAGCTCAAACATGTTTACTATTTCGATTTGTCACACGGCTAGCTACAGACCGCGAGGCGGTAGCACAGGCAGTCCTCTTTATCCGATTTACGTATGAAAATCTAGAATTAGATAAATATCTATTTACATGTTAAAACGCAATCGGTCTGCCAAGTGATATCTTGGTTGAAAACACCTGAAAACCCGATTTTAGCTGTTAACTCATAAGTATACCATTACGTTTTGCTGCCCCCAATCTTCCATGATTTCAAACTTTAGAGGCAGAACGATTACAATTTAATATGCGAATCGCAATTTAACTGATCCTGATTTTACAGACGTTAAATCGGTGAGATGAATGTCTGTGCTTTCATCTTCTGATTATTAATTTGCCATCGTTTTTAAGTCGCCTGCTTGAATATATTTTTTTTTACTTTTTACTGCCGAGAGAGACTGCACAGACTAGCAAGTCTGTGGAGCATAAATGTCACTACCGGTCCCTTTTTATTAAAGTATTTAAAAAAATACAAATTTCAACCGAAGTTGAGTCCGCCAAAATAGCGGCAGAGGGCGGAATGAAATGAACATGATAAAAGTAATTATTACATTTGCAAAGTTTATAAATAAACAGATATTATACAATAAACAGATTAAGTAAGACAATATTAACAAAGCTGTTGCGACCCGATAATGGGTACTAAATAACTGGGAATCGAACATGTAATCAAAATAATAAAATTATGTGCACCTTCTTTAAAAAAAATTAATTAAAAAATCCATTTTTTTAAAACACTACCGAAAATAAAATAAGTATAACTCTTAATCATATTAAGCTTCAAGCACACCGCTTTTATTTAAATGAAGAAATAAAATGAGACTTTGTTTCTAAAGTTTTTGCAAGTATTGCAAGTATCCCGCGTAAATCAGAGCTTGAAATGTCCTGAACACATTTTATAATGTTTGTTTTGCCATCATTAATTACAAATAATTCTTTGATTAGTTAAAGCAAATACAACTACTTTAAAATACTGCATTAACTGCCGCGAAAAATGGACACCGAGTGTTACGAAGATGTTTCAAAGGAAATCTATATTTTTACCATGTAATATTTATTTTATTATTTTTGTCGCCTAATAACGGAAACAATGAGGTTTTTAAAGTTCATAGTGTCTATTGAATAATTCAATCAAGGTGGAATATTGCATTCCATCATGTGATTTTAATAAGTGAAACTCGTTACAGATTTTCAGATTTTACATCTTTACTAAATTTCTAATGATTGGTACTCATTAACATTTAATAGTTAATAATGCTTGCAATTCAAGTCTAAACACTGAATAATGAGGCTGTTATATGCACATGATAACAACGTTGATATTCTTTGACACCACTTAACTCTTTGATTATGAAAACTGTACATGTATACTTAAGACAAGCCTGCTTCCTTTTTCATATGTTTTATATCACACAGTACAATACACATATATAACAGTCACAACACTAAAATGCAAATTAGAAAAAAGATGTAGCTGAATTGACATTTGCGGTAATAAGCCGCTATTTAAATGATGTTCGTAAACATTAGATGGGGAAGATTTCCACTTTAAATTTATGAATAATTGGGGATAAAATCCGCTGTTAGTTTTATAGAAAGTTAGGGATAAGACCCGATGAAAAAACACAAGTGCCACAATGGAAACTAGCGAAACTTCATGCGGACACATGACCGCAGAACAGCGGAGCTTCTTCGGCATGTGCATAAGGATCGAAAACTTCTGATAATTAATATATTATTCAATCAGTTGGTCAGTTATTTTTCGCCCAGTTTTAAATATTCTACTCGTATGATTACTTTACCAATCAATTAGATTGTGTTGAAAATAATAGTATATCTACGTACCCATCGTCATATGGAGTTCCATTACCTGCGGTCTATTCTATTGAGCTGTCTAAATGACAGACCAGATGTTATGACTAATAAGGTCATCTGAGCGAAAAGTCCCAGCTGGCTATCGCCAACGTAGCTTAACAGGTAGAGCATTGGCCTTGTAAGCCAAGTATCTGGGTTCGATTCCCAGCCTGCTCAGTTTTTCGCACAGTTGGAAATATTCAATTCGTATAATATTCAATCAGTATTTATAATTCTACAGATATATTGTGGGTTTTTTTTACTTTATAATAGAAAAATATTTTAATTTTTAATTATTATAATTTTCTTTAGGTAAAAGTTGTTCCTGATGGTTCGATTTCCACATATTTACTACATTTCTATTGACATATATATATTAACACTTAATAGATTATAATGCTTGACATTCAGGTTTGAACACTGCCTAATAGGGCTGTTATGTGCACATGATAATAACGGAATAATCAGTGATTGCCAATCATTGACACTATTTAACTCTTAATAATTGACATACAACCAATCAGTATTCATAATTCTACATATATGTTGTGTATAGTATTATATTTTTAGATGTATTTTAAAAATTTATAATTATTTTAATTGTTAGTTATTATTTTTTTAAGTAAATTTTGTCACTTATATTCGGTTTTTAGTTCGGTTGTATATATACATTTCTATAACAAATTACCCATTAATACTGAATAGTTAACAATGCTCAGAATTCAGGTGTGATCTCTGCCTAATGAGGCTGGTATATGCACATTATAATGGCGAAATAACTAGTAATTGTCATTATTTGATGAGATTTAACTCCTAGCAATGTAGTAAACTCCCAATATTGGCGATCAATATCCATAATTCTATAGATATGTTGTGGATAATTTTGTAGTTTTAGAATTTATAATTATTTTAATTTGTAATTATTTTAATTTTGCTATATTTTGAGAACATTCGTGGAACTACCTTTTTAATTATCATAAAAATAAAGATTCAATGCATAATTTACCATGTAAGTTTCTTTTGTAGATTCTAATGGACTGTATTTCAATAGTTAGTGTAGAAAAAAATAATTGTGGAATGACACTAATTTAAAACTTTAAATTTGTCAGAGAACAATGTTAAAAACTAAAAAAAATCTTTAAAAATGTCTAAAAAAATTCGAGTTACAAAGCCAGAAAACTTCAATTTCATACTTTTGCAAATTTTCTTTGAATTAAAGAAGAAATTTATAGAGAATTGTTAGTTATATTTAATATTGTTTTTTTGTTTTATTGAGAAGAAAATTTTCTTAAAAACAACTGTTAAGGACGACATTTTTGTCACACTATTAAATCATATAAACGCACATGCATATATATATATATATTTCATTTTGCTTTGAAACGAGCTTATAAAAATTTTATTTCAAGAAATTTATTTAATTAAATTTTTATTCATGTTTCACTTTTATTTCAAGAATATTTTTCTGCATAGACAAAGAAAACGTACGAGTAGCTGTTTTCTTTTATTATTTACTTGTTTGTGTGTTTTAATACATTAATAATCTATGTTTTAATACATTAATTATTATACGGATAAAAAATACAATTTCACTACTGAGAATGAATTTATTAAAAATACAACACATTGCTCAATGGTGCACAAAACAAAAATTTTAATATGAACTTGTACAATTAAAATAAATAAAAATATCAACGTTTTCCGCCGTCTTCTGCGGTCGTCTTGAGGAAAATATGATAATGAAAGGAAGATAAAAATGCATTTTTAATAAATATATTCTTAGTAGTTAAATTTTATGGTGCAATTGTCCAGTATATATTTATGAAATACAATATCAGTAATTGCAACTATTTTGTTAAGATAGTGGATAGATTTTGATATTTTATATGCAGACATATACAGTGGGTCACTAAATTATTAGTTACATGCCTAAACTTTATATTAAGAAGAACATGAAGCTTTATTTTGTTGTTGTTTATTGTTGGATTATTAAAATATTTTTATGGTAGATGGATTGAATCCTTATAGGTTTATAAATAAAAAGGAACGTTCGTTCACAACATAGAAATATATTATGACAAATCTCAACACAAGTGTTCCAAGACCCTCAATATTTCGTTAAACCAACCTTTACGTATGTGATACTCTTAATCTGCTGTTTTTCTATATTTTTCTTTTACTTGTTCATTATGATGACAGACAATAACCACGGCTTCTATCCAATTTATTTGTTTTCTCGTTTTTTTTTCTTTTGAAACATTTTGTAGCGAATAGAATTCATCTGAAACAATTGAAAACATTTAAATCACCAAGTGTTTTCATAACATCCATAACTCAAGTTTTGCTCTAAGAGTTCCTTACCGATTGGCAACACCTGTTAAATTTCATCTGTCAATATTGTCAGTACAAAAAACATTAACTAAAATTAACATTAAGAAAAATTCTTAATGAAAAAAATATTTTGGCCACCTACTGTAAATACACATGCAGACGGACGGACAAGACGATGATTATAAATATTACTTTTTTATAATAACAAACGCATTTAAAAATGGATTTATCATTCTAATCCCAATTTTTTAAGCATAAAAAATTTTAAAATTTGAAAGATTTTCTACATCATCAAATAATTTTCTTATAAATGAGTCACATAAATTTGTTATTTTTCTTTATATGATTACAAACACAATCGTGAACACTCAGCATTTCTGTTGTTTTATATGATGCATAATATGACTTCTTGCCTATATAAATTTTAAGAACTCATTTATACTTATTATTTTCGCAGTGCAAACGAAAACTAACTCAATAACTGTAAATCAGTTGATCGAATGATACGCTGAAATTCTGCGAAGTTAAATTATAGAAATATTATTTCTTAAAATTATCTTTCTTTTCAATAAATTACGAGTAAAATTTATAAAGCTTCTAATGTGGCAAATAAGAGTTTTCAAAATGAAACATCATATATAACAGTCAAAATAACTAGTTTTTAAAGAAAGTTTCATTTTCAATTTTTTAAATTAATTAGATTTGCTGTTAAAAGGAAGAATGTTTCAAATTGTAAAATTTTAGGTGAGTTTCTAAAAAAATATTAACCTTAAATTATTCATTTGCACTCAATGCACGATTATTTAACATTAAAGGAATACATTTCAACCATTTTTATTTACACGGAAAATGTATGATATTCAAAATGTAGAATAAAAAAGGTTTTTAAAGTATAATTTTTTAACATCATATTTGAAATGAATTTTAAAAGAGTTTTGGAAAAGTTATATATATATATATATATATATATATATGTGTGTTCATTATTGTTAAATGATGTTAATAAAGGAAAGAATTTTTAAAAGAATGCTTTATTTAATTAAAAAAAAAGCAGTCTAATGGATTAAAAATGACAATCTAATGATGAATTGTTTAACCCTTTCCGGCACACTGTGCCCGGTCTGGGATACCTAATTTTAATTCCAAACTTGTAAATGGCACCAGTAATATTTTAGTAAACTTTTGCTTTTACAATAAAAGCTTAAATTAAGGAATTCAAAATATTTAGGAAATTCGTTTTTGAATTCCGGTGTCAGTCTATAATTTCTCATATTAGTACAGATTTTGCCCGTGCCGGAAAGGGTTAACATATTATAAAAGGAAATCCCTTGATGTAACAGGGTAATACTGCATAAAAGATGATCATACAATTTTCTTATCATCGTGAAATGCATATGAATCTCTAGCGTAGGGGTGCCAAACCTGTGACCCGTGATTCACAAAGATACCACGCAGAAATATTTTCATTACACTACTGACAGAAACTTTACTATTAAATGAAACAAACGTTATTTTTCTAATATTCTGGTGACAAACAATTTTCTGAAAAATAGGTTGTGCATCATTACTCTAGTGTATCGCAGAATGTATCTAACCACGAAACTAACTCAAACGAATTTATTTCATCTGAAAAACAGGGATACACAATTCTGAGGCGTGATATTGTGTATTTCTCTGATTCAAGCTTCTTACACGCTAAATATCTATGCAACATGGCATATACGTTTTAAAATTTTTAAGATAAAATCTGGAAACAAACAGACGATGTTGGGAAAAGTTAAAACAGTTTTTATGATACAGAAAGTGAATAATAAAAATTGATATAGAAGAGAAATTTAAAATGTTCAGTAAACTTACTTTTTTTTTTTTTTTTTTTTTTTTTTTTTTAACGTTAGAGAAAAAATTTAATGTCCTAAACTTTTCACCAACCTTTAATTTTTTTAAAATAAATTATAGCATGTGGTAGTATCACTGGCTGCAAGAATGCGTAAAGATAAAATTTTGTATGATTGTAAAGATTTTTAAGATTATGGAAAAAATACATTGTGGACAATGTAACGCTGTATATGTAATATATAAATGCATGTATAATAATATATAATTATTGTAATATAATGTGTAAATGTATTTTAAAGGCATATAAATTACCACTATGCATTTTCTTTTACATAAAAAAATTGTTTCTTTGAGACATCTGCGTGATAAAGCAGCAAAAGTTTGTAATATGCTAATGTAAAAATAGCTATGTAAATCCCAATTTGTGAATTCTTACAAAGACTGAAAGAAAATTTCATAATTGAATTAAGAAAATGTACAGCTACATAATTTTCTAGAAATTTAGTTTCCTTTTTAATGTATAAACTTTAGAACTGGTGAACATAATTAAATGACGCGTCATATGTTCAGCGCTTTCTATAAAAATAATTGCGTAAAGCGCATTCATGTTTTAAAATATTTCAATATAAGTGAAATGGAAGCAAAATGAATATCATTTGAACTACATTACTTTGAGAATAGTTAGTAATCAGAATGTCTCTAGAAAATTAAATAAAATATATATTTATATATATATCTATATTTACATTTCTTGAATAGTATAGATACATGGCGAATTACATATGGGATGTTCGGAAATTTTAATGAGTATACTGTTGAGACTAGCAAAAACCGATTGAAAAAAAAAAAAAAAAAAAAAAAAAAAAACGTAAACCGGATAAATTTAAAAGGAAAATAAAATTAAATTAAAGACATGGAACAACGGGAAGGTTGGGCTCATTGCCTCAAAGTTACCGAATGATCCTTGGATTTTTTAGCTTAATATAGATAGCCTTAGTGATGGGCGGGTAGACCGACCGACGCTGAATTCAAAGAACGCGACATTTTGCGTGTCCGACCGAATTATCTATCTAAGACTTAAGCGCCGAGGATCTTGTAGAAGCCAGACTGAAGAAAAAGAAACTGAACAAATTTAAGAGAGAAATTAATTAATTTATAAACATAGAAAAAGAAAAGGGTTAAATTTGGGACTTGCAGGTAATAAACCGCTCACAGGAATAAAATGCTCGTGGATAGCTAAACTGTCGGCACAATAGTTAACAGCCCACGAAGGGAAATCTCCAGAATTCCGAAAGACCATATGTATATTATAAAGGCCAAACATATCTGTACGCGTATGTGATTTTGCGAATGGCAACTTAAACTTTCAGTTTTGTAATTTTTGCTACAATTTTTTTTTCTAAATATCCTACATTTTCAGTTTTTACACCATCGTATAGGGAAAAATGCGCTTTTAAATGCAATTTGTTTGAAAATTTTACCTCAATTTAGTTTTTAGATATTAATTTTTTGTAGTTTTTAATACCGTTTTTCTAATTGTGGTAACAAAAGAACTGCATTCCTATTGAAAACAAAGGGGGAAAAGTCGAAAAAAGCAGATTACGGTATTTTTATGTTGCAATTTTCCCATTAGCCTTTGCCTTTTCACATATCAGATATTCATTTCTCGGGGGGGGGGGGGGGGAATTCTATAATTAAGCCAAAGTGGAAAAATTTTTGCAATATATCATTTTAGAATACCAAGCATAAGAGCCTTAATTAATAATTTCGACATAATAACAGATCTTTATTATATTTTACTGATCACATTACGATTAAAGTTTAATTTTAATAATTCGGACAACTGAGTTTCATAGACATGTTATTTTGTTAACTTTAGGTTAAAATAATATGCGTATACAAGTTAGAAAAATCAATATTAGATGCATTTTTTATTGGAACTAACTTCGTAGATTTATAATATATCTATGAAACCGTTCCTTCATAAATATTTTCTTTCGTCGAAATTCGACGGATTCTATCTTGTTTAATTAAAATTAAAATTAAGTTATATTAATTTGACGCATTTGTTCAGGGCAGACCTGATAGAAAGTACTTGTTCAAATCAGTTATTTTTAAAGAAGACAAAAATATCGTGATGTATATTACACAGATACTGTGTTAAAGTATTAGTTAAGTAAGTACTTTAAGTACAATTAAGTACTATTACAATAAAATGCTATAATATACAATACAATATATGATGAAATGTTAACATTCACATTATATAACATAACTTATTATTCCAAATTCTGCAACTGAAATTCGATTTTGGGTGTTCCAAATCTTTTCATAAATTGTCAGTCAAATTTTTGAACACACTGTATACATTTTTAAGAGTAACCAAATATGATCAATGTATCCTATTACATAAAGTTATGCTCACTGCTAAATTTTAATCTTACCAAGCTTACTAATAGAATAAACACGTATTAAAACCTCAGTAGTAATTTTTTTAAACTATTAAATGTCTCATTTTTCAAAACATAAATTTATAGATGTTTTTCGGCTTTCCTTTTTTAAATGAATCATGTGAAAAATACTTTAAAAATCATACTTTGTTTTACGTAGGGTATACGGCCGAAAAAACAGTTTGTTACTAATCGGCAATACTAGTTTTTAATTGAAAAAAAATAATTTTATTTTATTAAATTCTATAGCATCAAATACACATGAAGTTTATCAACTTTGATAAGAAATGATTTTTACTTGATACCTGCAGCCTAAATAGAGTATTTTATAAGTTTTCAAACAAAAAAAAAGCACATATAACAACATTTGAAAAATTTAATTTATCCTTGTTCAGACAGCACAAGTTCAATAACATTGTTAGAATATATTTTATTGGCAACATTTGGCATTAACATTCACTATTAGTCTAATAGTATTTTAAAAGTTTATATTGAATATGTTGCTAAACGACAGCATACTACTTGAATATTTCCAACTGAGCAAAAAATTACCCAGGCCGGAATCGAAACTATTACTTGGATTACAAGGCCAATGCTTTACCTGTTAAGCTAACTGGGCGAAAGCCGGGTGGGATTTTTTCGCGCAGATAACCTTATTGGTCATAATATCTGGTCTGTCAGCTCAGCTTTAGACAGCTTGGCAGAATAATCTGCATGTAATGAATCTTTATATAATGATGGATACGCATATATACCATTATTTTAACACAATCTAAATGATTGGTAAATCTATCATATGAATTGAATATTTCCAACTGAGCGAAAAATTGCCCAGGCCGGGAATCAAACCCAGATACTTGCTTACAAGGCCAAGTATCTTGGACAGCATACTGTTTGAACACGTTGAGTGCAATGTCAGTCACTGAAGACTGACCGTGATATTTCAGTTTAGGGTGCATCAGTCACCAATAATGACAGTCTGATTTGTTATAAAAAACTGAAAAATTTGTATTGTTTTAGATAATTTCTAAAAAGTAATTTAAAATGTACTATACTTTTATTTAATAATGGATTCTAATTTCTAAATAATTAAGAAAAACCTATTTTTGTTAGTTTTATACCATATTTTAGACTATCAGTTACCGATGACTGACGCTGCCTAAACAGAAAGTTCAGTGTCAGCCAACGTGCCACTCAAAGTATTAAGACGCAACATTAATCACAGAAAAAAACCCGGATGATATTGTAAAGTCCGTGGGAGCGTTTTTTTTCAAGTATCTCGCTCAAAATTTAATATTTTTGCAGGATTTTTTTTACATAGGATAGCTGAGGACAATCCACAACCGGCCTACATTTTACTTTTTCAATTTTGCTTATATATATTTTTTTCTATTATGATAGTTTCAATTTCAGAAACGGTTTAAACCGGTTTTTAAATTTAAAGGGTTTTTTTATTTTTTATTTTTTTATTTATTTTTTAATTTGAAACCAAAATTGAAAAAGTAAAAACTAGGCCGGTTGGGGATCCTCCTCAGCTATCCTATGCAAAAAAACGTGTAAAAATATTAAAATTTGAGCGAGATATTTGAAAATAAGACTGCTCTTATAGACTACATTACATTACCATCCGGGTCTTTTTTTCTGACTAGTGTTGCGCCTTAAGGGTTAATTTTTTTTTTTTTTTTCAAATTAAAATGCAATACAATATTTGAAGCTAAATTAAATTTATGTAAAACCTTAATTAACTTTTTAACAATTTCCAATGTAAATGTTAAAAAATGTAAAAATAACACCAGTTTAATATTTCAATTTGTATATTCCATTTTTTCCCTTTTAAACATAATCCAAAACACCAAGAAAAGAACAGATTACAGAGCACTAAATGAACGTTTACAGTGCATCTTAATTAACATTCTTATCTTAAATGATAAATTCATGTTGCGAAAAGAAATTACATTTGCAGTTCATTATAGCTGAATACATAATTAAAATTAATAAGAATATTTTGTTGAAATAATTTCTTGTATTAATGATATTTATGATTTCGCGTACTTTGATTTGCGAAGATTTCAGTACATACGTAATTACTATGCATAACATCTGGATTCATAAATAAATTTATGAGAAATACTTTCGTATGTATCGTTGTTAAATCCTAAATGAATGCATTCTTTCTATAAAGAAAACTAATTAGAAATAATATAATTTTCATTACTTGATTTCCAAATTTGTTTATCTTGAATAATATATATATATATATATATATATATATATATATATATATATATATATATATAGATATAGATATAGATAGATAAGTAGGTGGATAGATATATATTTAATATAGTTTTTTAGCAACGTTTAAATAAACGGTAGATTTATTATACATATTATTATTATTAAACAATAATATTAAAGTTTATAAAAAACGGAAAAATTGGTCGATTCGTTTGCGATTTTCGTATTTGCATGACTTTTTTTTAAAGATAACGTTTAAAAATGCCAATAGAAGGAGCTTTAGATTTCTGAGTAACGAGCAATTATTATTTACAATTATTTTTCTTTCACGCGTATTTAAAATACGTATATTTCGAGCGGGATATTTTATATACCGTATTTACTCGTATATAGGGAGCACGCGTGTATAAAGCGCACCCCTACTTTACAAGTAAAAATGGCGATTTCTTAAAATCTCGTATATAAGGCGCACCATAAATTTGATACGCTGATGAAGAATGACTAAATGAATTTCAGTAAAAAAAAGTCGAAACAAACATTACACCAGACCTGAAAACAAGACGAAAATGCATTTTTAGACTTCGGGTTCTAAGAGAATGACGGGTAATAGGAAGGAGTGACGGTAAAGAGAATTGCTAATAAGCTTTTAGATATAGTCAATAGCTCTATTGCATAAAAATCTACAAGGAATGAAATAAATTGCAGTAATACTTCAATTAAGTAACATTTTCCGAGTTTTAATATCTTCTTTGAATAATTTCTTATTTCATAAGTATATCGTTTGACTGCATCCAACAGTGAAAAAATATTCCGTGTATAAGACGCACATAGCAGTTTTGCCCTATTTTTTTTTTTTAAAGTTCGCCTTATACGCGAGTAAATACGGTATATAGTACAAATTGCTAATGGTTAATATTTCAAAGAGTAATGAAGTTTAACGAAATTTTATTTCTCACAAACATTATACACTTATCTTTGCTTCCAAAATGCTTGTCTAGTGTTTTCCTGTCTCCAAAAGCTGTAATTCTAATGTGGTCTAATTACATATTCCATAGAAATGTGATTCAACTTTTCGCAGAATACGGATTATTCAATCATTAAAATACAACATTTAAATGCGCAATAATTAAAAATTCTGCACATACGTATACGTTTCGCGAGTACTGGGTTACTTCTCAATGTTAAAACGGTAAAATGTAAAAATTCAAAACCCAACTAACTGCCAGCAAGTCAGAAACCCAAATGATAGCAAACACAGAATCAAAAATACCATCAAGCTTCAGCAACCAATAGAATCGAACTGGAAATGAAGTATCATGGCATAACAAATCTAACCTGACAGTTGAGATGTATGGCGCGTAATTTTTTCCCCAAGCACCTTCGTCGTTCCAAGCCCAAGCTCACACTCTTATTAGTTGTTGCTCTCGGCTCTGCTTTCATGTAACTTGGCGTAGCGATAGATGCTTCCGTCGAGGAGTTTGATTTCTTTCCGAACCAAGTACAGCGTATTCCGTTTATTAATAAGTAAAGCATTAGCCATTTTATAAAATAACGCAAGATAATAATACACAAGAGCACCAAATGAATGTAGAATAAGGGTGAGTAGGTTAAGTTTTAGGTTTACTCGTTCACTTACGAGCGAAGTATTTTTCGCCATGTATGGCTATCGCCAAGTTACGTGAAAACAGTGCCGAGAGCAACAACCAATCCGAGTGCGAGTTTGGGATTGGATCGACGAAGGTGCTTGGAAAAAAAAATTCGCATGTATGGCACACTAGATAAATCTTTAACGAAGGAGTTTTTTAATTTATTACATGAAGTGCTTCAAAAAAGTCTAAATCAAGCGTAGTAGTGCATTGTTCAAATTGTTTACTGCATGATTTTGAATTTATTTTACAATTCTTTTTAACTTAACTTTAGAAAAGAAGTTGAAATTCATTTGCTAAAATGTTCTACCTTATTATTATTTTAATTACATGGTATCCAGATTTCGTACGGTTCTTGATATTTTCCTGGTGAATTAACAATATATTTTTATAATAAAAATAGAAATCTAGTTCAAACGCTTACGAAAATTTGAGTTGTTTATACCTTTAGGGTCCGGTGTGCTATTAATAGTAGATGTATTTTAAGGGAGTATTATTTGTTTAAAGAAATACTTCTGATTCTATTTACATGTAGCAAGGCTACTATATGTATATGCATTTACTAAAGGACTTCATTTATGTATAGGCATTTAATAATAATAATAATAATAATAATAATAATAATAATAATAATTGTTTGCTTAATTCTCTTTGTGTCTTTTGCGATAATTTTAGTTTTAAACATATATTTCATTCTTTAAATTCTTACTTTAAAGAAAGAATCATTTATGATAAAGAACAAAAAATTATAAAAAGTTGTAATATAAGTTAAATCTTATTGCAATACAATATTTTCAAAACATCTCCAAAAATACTTTCTTTACCTATTGTCACATGGATACTAATTAAATAGTACGCAAAACAACAATAATTGTTATCTTTCAGACTATGAAATATTCGTTAAACACTAATTAAACTATTTGGATGGCTAGTGCTAATGATATTGATGTCAAAGATTTTTTTACATAAAATTGAAAAAATGTCGGTTTCGAAAAAGTTAAGAATAAATTTTCCACAAAAAATACCGGTATCGTAGAATGCCCAGATTTGGTAGTACCTGGACTTATACGATGTCATATAAATTTATTTTGAAAAGTTTTAACCAAATTAGAATGCTATGGGTCGTGTTAAAAAACCTTGGAAAATATTTTAAATCATGTTTGTATGTAACATTAATAATTGTTAAAATATTCGCTCAAATGTTAGTTTTTCAAAATATATCTCATGAGAAAGGTAAAAGATGTGCATCTTTTTGTCTTCTAAATAACAATTGTAGCATACTTAAATACTTGATATCAGCATTACTATTAATGAACTTCACAAATAAAAGCTGATTCTCCTTCTTATCAATATATATATATGTATATATATATATATATATATATATTAGCACCAATGAACAGTTATTAAAAATATTTTATCAGTATTATTCTGTTATCGGAATTATTCTAAAATATTAATCGTGATTTAAATTGGAAAACTTTCAGCCCGCCACGAATAGAGTGGTCTTTTAGAAAAACATGACACATATTATTATGTAAGCCTTTCACGTTTATATTTACAGATATTTTTTGAATTTTTATGTTACCAATGAAATTAAAACAGAAAGCAAACAATGACTGACAGAAAAGATGGAACTATGAAGACACAGGCCTGCAACGTAGATAATTCATTACCATGTATTCTCATAGAATTTACGGTAGAAATTCGTTATCTTTTTTTTTTCTTCAAAAATTACGGTGTTTACGTTTATCACAATACCTTTATCACATAGGTAAGCGCAATTAATCTTTGTGTGTCTTTGATTTCTCCCCCCCCCCTTTCAATATTTTCTCTATTAATTACTTACAGCATTGTATCGCGTTTAAGGTCCCACAGTAGTCACTAAAAAACCCCGGATGATAGTCTAAAGTCTATGGTAGCGTTCTTATCAAATATCTCGCTCAGATTTTAATATTTTTACATCATTTTTTTGCGTAGGATAGCTGAGGACAATCTACAACCGGCCTAGTTTTTACTTTTTTAATTATTTTATTATTGAATTTTGCTTATATATTTTTTATATTATGATAGCTTTAATTTCAGAACCATTTTAAACTGGTTTTGAAATTTAAAGTATCTTTTTTAAATCTGAAACCTAAACTGAAAAAGTAAAAACTAGGCCGGTTGTGGATTTTCTTAGCTATCCTATGTAAACTAGTTGGATGTGCCAATCCCAAAACTTTCTTCTATCTCATACGTACATTTTAATATTTTTAAAAAATAGTTACTCATTTTAATATTTTAATAATTTTAATTCAATACCTTACGAACTTTGGTTTTCATCTTAAATTTCTGCTTCAATCAATTAATCGGAGTAAAAACGAATTTCCGTCTCTACACGAGCCGGTGATAGGCAGATTTTTTTTTAATCCAGGAAGGACCTATTTGCCTTACCAAAAAATAATTATATAAAAATGCAGCATAGCAGCACCAGCTATTGGTCATTTCACACCAAAACCTTATCAGTAGCAATGTATATCAAGGTCTCACAGAATCTGAAGTTTGTTGAAATTCTGTGTATTAGTTCTTGAGATATAGCAATCATTAAAATCATGAAAAACGTAGTATAGCAGCGCCACGTGCAGGCCAATTTACACCAAAAACCAATAGGCACTAATTCATATCGAGTTCTAATTGAATATAAAATTTTATGAAATTTCGAGCATTAGTTATTGAGACAGAGCGCCCACAAATTTTTTGTCACATACAGACAGACTGACAGACTCACAGACAGACAATTTCTAAAAATAGTCAAAACGTGTTCTAAAACCTTCTAAAACGTATAAATCCGTCGAAAACCGGAAGTCGAAAATTTTTATGAATCCAATACTTTCTTCTTGTTAAGATAGAATAAAGTAAAAATCATATAACAATATTAAAAATTGAGCGAGATATTTGAAATCCCATTACTCCCATAGACTTTACATTGTTATCCGCGTCTTTTTCTGTGATTATTGCTGGGCCTTAATAGCACAGGAATATTATAATGTACTGGATTAGTTATATTTTTGAAAGTCACGTAATCATAATCAGAGTATTTGAAATAATTAAGTTTGTCTATAAGTATAAAATCATTTTTAGCAGTTTCCAACAAAGCCAAAACGTGTTTTCCATGCTTTAACCCCTTTTAATATACTCGGATTTTCATGCAATTTATAAAGCTTATTTAGGATCCCAAAAGCATGTTTGGTATTAAATATGAAATATGCACGATAAATTGTTCTATTACAGGGACACTCAAAAGCATACGATTAAATTAAAGTATATGGGGAGAATTCGCTTTGAGAGTATTTTAATGACATTATGCTATTTTAAATGTATCGAAACTGATATAAATTACTGAATATCGCAACGATCCTAGCATTCATAGCATTTTTTTCTTAATTTACAGGGACACTCATAACAGTTCGATTACATTAAAGTATATGGAAAAAAATCGCTAGGAGAGTATTTTAATGACATTATGATATTTTAAATGTATCGAAACTGATATAAATGACTAAATCTGACAAAGATCACGTAAAAAACAGCATTTAGAGCATTTTTTATTAAGTTACAGGAACACACAGATTAAATCGTTTTTGGGTAAAAATTGCTAGAGAGTATGTTTTAAAATTCGGTATGTGTTTTTAAGTTTAATTAGTTTTATGCATATTACCCTTTAAATATAAATTCTATACAGTGGTGGAAAAAATTATAAAGCCATTTGAAATTATGATATAATTAAAAAACAAAAGATGGAATATTTGTGAAATTTCATACATATACATTATATGCTACAAGGAAGTAAAGAAAAAAAGAAATTCATTATTAACTACATTAATAAAAGGTTAATAGACTTAAGAAAATTTTCTGTACAAAGAAAGTTGGAAACAATTATAAAGTCGATACATGTATTTCATCAATAATCGATGTGAGACCCTTTTTTTCGATGACTTTGAATAGTCTCTTGTTCATTGAATTTATCAGACCACACAAAGTACTTGCATCAATATTGTTCCAGCAGTTTTTAATAGCATTCATCAAATCTAACTTTGAATTGAATTGTCGTCCATTTTTGTAAACATTTCGGGCTAAAATTCCCCAGAGATTTTCTATTACGTTCAGATCGGGGCTACGAGCTGGCCATTGAATGCATTTCACCTGATTAGCTTCCAGCCAAGATTTAGTTGACTTCGAAACGTGAACGGAAGCGTTGTCCTGCTGAAATGTCCAGTCTCCTGAAGTTATAAGAGGAGCAATGGGTAATAAATTATCTCCTAACATATCTTGATACATAACTGAATTCATTTTGTTATGCATGAAGACAATTGGAGTGGTTCCACAGGCAGCAAATGCAGCCCAAACCATTACCGAACCACCTCCAAACTGACGCTTTGAAAAAATATGAGGTTCCTGTCGTAAATCATGCCAAAAGAATTTATAGCCGTCGGATCCATCTAAATTAAATTTCTTTTCATCGGAAAAGACAACATCTCTCCAATTTGTGCCTTCAGTTAAATGTTTTCGTGCAAAGTCTAAGCGAGCATTTTTGTGGTGCTTAGAAAGAGGAGGTTTTCCTTTAAATTTTGTAAATTGAACAATGGGATTGTTACTTAAAACATTTCTTACCGTTCGGCTTGTACAGGGTAATTGTAACTGTTCTTGAATTTGAGCTGACGACATTTTTTTCTGCGCCAGCTAGCTTCCGGATTTGTCTTGATTGCCTTACAGTTAAGGATTTTGGTCTTCCTGTACGCTTCTTACTGCCGAAATTTTCGGGATTTCTGAGAAAACTGTTTACTGCAGCCTTGGACCTTCCTATTTTTCTTGCAATATTAGAACCAGACATTCCAGCTTCATTTAAAGTTAATATTTTAATTTGTTCACCATTGGATATTTTTTTTCCTCTTGGCATTGTATTAAACACACCAAATACAAAATGAATGCACGTAACACATTTACATTTGCCTAAACTTTACTGGAGATCTGCTTTCTCAAGTTTGGCATCATGCCAAATGAGGCTAGAACCATCGGCTTTATAATTTTTTCCAAGTTGTTTTTCATTGGTTTTAAGAAATCAGCATAATTTATGCTCCCTCTTCCGTTTTTCTAAACAAAGTTGCGTATTATTGCGATGTTGATCATGCAAATGTAAATAAAATTTGCGATATCAATAATTCCATTACTTTTTAATTTTTGTAAATTTTTCTATCGGCTTTATAATTTTTTCCAACACTGTACTTCATGTACAGGACTTAACAAAAATATTCATATACAATTTTCCATATCAGAGGAAATTGATGAAGAGGAATTTTAAACTGAAATATATGTATCTCTTAAAGAAGTAAATTTCGGAATGCATGCTTTTAATATATGCAAATCGCTAAATCATTTACAGGAATGCTAAAAAATTTCCATAATTTCCCAATGAAACAGCTGAAATTTGATTTTGACATTATAATATATGAATTTAGCATTATACATTTCCATGTGGTGAAATTAGACGTAATATTTTAATGTTTTAAAAGGTGCAACTTTGTTACATTATTCTGAAAGTGTTGAAAAATGTTTCATGATTTATGCTTGATGAGTGATTTTTCCTTTCTTGTTATAACTAATTATCGTTATGTCTTGTTCAGTGACTCTTCAGCTGGTTGGTTGGAGAAAATGCATGGATCTGTAGTTTCATTTTCAACATGTGAAAATTGTGGAATGTCCATGTTTTGACTTTATCTTTCTTGTTTTTTCTATGCATCTTGTGCATCTGTCATGTGTATCATAGCGGTGCCGATTGAAAATATAGTCTTTGTTGGAGCACGGACAAAAATCATTGATTTAATGGCACTACATATGAAACCATTTAACAGTTTAAGTATTACTCTCTGCAATTAAACAAACATTTATTCTTTATAGCATTATATCTTTCTCAAAATAAAACAACGTTACAATGTTTACTTCTGTATAAGGAGTGGGCATAGAAACAATTTAAATATTATGGTAAGAGAATGTCCTCCTTTAAAATTTGAAGCAGCAAAATAAAAATCTGTTATTATGAAATTAATTAATAACGAATGGTGTTCCTTTAAAAATAATCTTTTATACTTCATTATGTTCCAAAATCTACTCATTAATTCAAGAATTTAATTTTTATATTACCCTTTTATTCAAAAAATTTGTGCTGCAAAGAATTACTACTAATATAGAAGAAGAAAATACTTTCTAAAGTTTGGCACATTTTCAAAATAGAAGCGTGCTTATGTTTAAAAATATGACATTGCTATCAATTTAATAAATTGTGAGAAATATAACTTACAGCAAATTTTGAATGAATATTTGGATTTACATGTATTTTTTGAAAACTTAAAGTCTATTCTTTAGCAGATTTTGTGTTATATTGATCATAAAAGACACATGTTATATAAACAAAATATCAGTTCAATAAAAATGGATAAGTATGTTTTTCTTTCCCTTTAACTCTTTTACGCTTAGATAACATGAACAAGCGATAAAGAAGAAATGAAAAACACATTTTAAACAGAAAAATAAAATGTATATCTGAAAAAAATAAAGTGTAGACATTTGAATTTTTCATGGAGTTAAATGGATATTGTGTTTGTCTAACACAATGAAAAATATTAAGAATAGCTTTATATTTCTTATACAAATCCCCATTACCATAATGTGTTTATTTCTTTGTTGAAATAACGCTTTGTGGGATATTTTAGATTATATGAGACTAGTAATAATTAAATAATACAATACCTTAAAGTTAACTGTTTTATTTTAAAAACGTATTAAATGAAACAGGAACAAAAAGTCTTGACTGCAGTATAAATTATAAAACACTTTCCAAGATATTCATAATATTACTATTACAAAATATCAGAGGTTACTAAAGGGAAAATAACATTTCAGTATACAAATTGGAAAACGGTTAACAAATTTGAAAACGTGATTTTTGCTATACCATAAATAGTCGTTATAATGTATGATTTTTTATAGACTAGCGTAGGGTCTATAAATATGTATGCAATGCAGATATCTAATAGAGATATATACTGCATAGTATACTAAAATACAGTTTAGTTACATGCATAACACAGTTCAAAATTTTCACTCAGAAATTTTCTTCAAAAAACGGATGTTGTTTAGAAGGCTTTTCCTACCCTGCATACCCCTGTGAAATTTAAAAACGCATACCATAACTGACGTACACTAACAGCTGTAGGCTTCAATAGTTAAATTATTATTCATGTTATTCTATAACCAAAGTATTTTGTGTTTCCCTGTAAATAAGCGAAATATTTTATGCATACCATATTCTACGGCAAGAACTTCGCAGTACGCCTTAGTTAGGTACATCCATTTTCAAAAGTCGCATTCTTACCTTAGATATGGAACACCCCTAAAATGGAGATTTTTGCTTTATGGCAGCAATTCTACTTAGTTTTAACGCCTCTATCAATCATCTATAGTACAAGGTAGTGCAGAAAAAATACTTCACTATGTGAGGGAGTGACCTTTCCATAAAGGCACTCTAATGTTTCTGAGATCGTGACGTCAATAAGTTAATATGTGTAAGCGTAAAAGCGACATCTATCCTCTCTTTTACTTTAACTTTCTAGAGTGTGTGTGCTCTTTCGGATTTTACAGTTAGCTCGCGGTTATTAGTAATATGTTAATGTGAAGTATCTCAGTTTGCAGCATATAAAAGTTTGGGTTTGAGTGAATGGAGTGTGTCTCTGGCATTAGCCAGTGAGTGTCTCTGGCACTAGCCAGCGAGCATCTGTGGTGTCTAGCCAGTGTGTGAGGATCTCTGGTATTAGATAGCGAAGTGAAGTATTGTTTAGCGAAGTGATAGCCGATTGAAGAGTAGCAACGAAGCCTCCAGTGAGTGGAAAGGAGTCCCGACAGTTGACTTGAGAGTTGGCCGGGGTAAGAAACCTCTTAGTTTCATTTGGTTTGTTTGTGAATAAAGGATGACCCACAGCCACGGGCTGCTTAATTAAGCTTTATCTAGCAGATCAGCCAAGAGATAGCGGAAAGTATTAGTAGGTGCCCCGACTGAGCTAGGCCGAAGCTTGTGAGTATGTGTTTAGTTTTTTCATAGTCTTCTCAGTTGTGTAAAATCAAGACTTGCTCCACTTCCCTTCAGCCTTTATCGTTTCAATAAACGTTGTTGTTTTATCTTAATCACTGAGTATGTCTACAGTTAACCTGCACCACGACCAACCTAACGTTACAAATGACGCCCAGCATGTATGTAACGTTACAAATGGCGCCCAACGAAATGTCGGACATTGTGAGATTGTGCCACGTGTGTATTTTACCGGTGCAGGTGATATTAGTGAATTTTTAGTTAAATTAGATGATTATATTTTGTTCAATAATATACCTGAGAAAAGTAGGTACGTAGTGCTTAAATGCTCGTTGAAGGGCGAAGCACTTTTGTGGTTGGAAAATATAGGAAAGTTTTTGATTAATGATGAAGCGAAAAGATTTGAACAAACAGTGATTGAGTTAAAGAAGGCATTTCCTCCAGTTAAAGATAAATGTATTTTGAGAAAAGAGTTCTATTGTAATAAGCAGAATATTTATGAGTCGGCGTCAAAATTCTATCTACGTAAGCTTGAACTAAAAAATAAATTAGATTTAGATATTACATTTGAGGAATTGTTGGACATTGTTTTTCCTCTTTTTAATCCAAGTATACAGGACTTTATTGAAGTTAGAGCACCGAAGAATTTTGCAGAAATGCATCAGATATTATCGAAGTATGAGACTTGGCATAGCTCGGATCAACGGGATTTGCGTAACCCTCGTCCGAGACCGGTCACAGATAGTAATTTGAGAAATGAGGGGGAACGTAATTTTGTGAGAGGGGGGCAGCGATTTCCGGATAATAATTTGCGTAATAGAAATGATGGATTTGGTCGTAATATGTCGAATACGAATAATGGTAATAGGAATTGTGGTGGTGCTAATAGTTTTAGAAGTGGTGAGAGAAATATGTATGGAAATATACAGAATAGTGGTTATGATCGGAGAGGGGGAGTATGGGACAGGAATGTTTCTTCGCAAGTAAGGAGATTAACTTCGGATGAGAATGTTGAAAATAGGTCAATGCAAAACAAATGTGTTCAGAGGTCGGAAATGTCTTCGGTGAGTTTGAATAAAATTACTATTAATCCGGTTGAGTTACCTGAGGTGTTAATTGTGTTAGATGGTATTGTCGTTAAAAGTGTCTTCGATACAGGGGCAGATAAGTCGTTCATTTCTTTTGATTGTTATCGGAAATATTTTTCGTATAAGAAGTTGAAGAGGTTAAGTCTGGTGGTTCAGTCGGCACAGGGAGTAGCTTGCGATAATAAAGGTTCCGTAGAATTGGAAGTTGAAACTCGTTCGGTTAAGACATGTTGGGAGTTTTGTGTGTTAGATGGATTAACAGTGCATTGTATAGTTGGTGTGGATTATATGAAGGATAGAGGAATTAGTTTGGATTTCTTTAAAAAGTCGTTAATCGTGAATAATGATGAGAATGTGAGTAAGAAAGAGCATGTTTCAGTGTCAGTTAATTTGGAGGAGTCGGGGTTAAGTGAAATCGAGAAGGAGGAATTTAATAAGTTTTTGAATGAATTTGGAGAGATTTTTTCAGATAAACCGAGTTTAAGGAATGAAATTCATATTGGTTTTGACGCACTAGTTGCTAGTAAACCATTTCGTTATGATTTTATATCTAATATTTTTAAGTCTTTGTGTGAAAAGTTGGAGACTGGGGACGGTAAGGAACTTACTCAGTCTAATATGGCTGAACGTGTAAATCGTACATTAATTCAAATGATTTCTTCGTATGTTGGTTCTCATCATGCAAATTGGGACCAGTTTCTTCAGCATTTTGCGTATGCACTTCGTACAGCAGTTCACGAGTCGACGGGGAAAACGCCAGCTGAATTTTTTTTGGGTAGAAAAGTCATTACTCCATTCCAAAGGCTAGTTATGGTGTCAGATGCGGAAAGTCAGTACATGTGTCAGGATATTGAGAGGTTGGTTAAGGAAGCTCAAGTTCAGATGGGAAAAGCGCAAGAAAAGCAGGCTCAGTATTATAATATGCGTAGGAGGGAGTTAGAAGTGAAAGTTGGAGATTTTGTGTTAGTAGAAAAGCATTGGTTAAGTTCAAGTCGTCAAAAGAGAGTAGCTAAGTTTGGTCCGAAGTTTGTAGGTCCGTTCGAGGTTTTAGAAGTTCGAAATAATAATTTGGTTGTTGATGTCAATGGTGAAAGAATGACGGTTAATTTGGATCAGGTTAGAGTTTATAAGTTTAGAGAAAATGGTAGTGAAGGTTCTCATGTGTCGAGTGGTGTTTCGCGAAATTCCCGATCCAATGAGTGTCCCGAGTCCAGCACTTCTTCATCTAATTCTTTTCATCAATATTCAAGAAGAAAAGTTGGTCAAACAGCTCCAAAAACTGTTATTGAGAGTCGAAAGCCTAGCAATCCGAGAGCAAAGTATGATAATAAAAATAAGAGAGCTGTGTCAAATACATCAGATTCTGTGTGCCATAAAAGGAAAAAGATTATAAACTATCCCGTTCCTCCACTAATTAGACAGCAACCTCAGAAACATACATTATCTAATAGTTCACCATCTTCGGTACTTAATCCCCGGAAAAGATTTCAGATGGACACTCGGCAAACTGTTAAACGAACTTTAAATTCTGAATTTTTGCCTAATAAGAAACAACATAGATCCGGAAAGAAACGTGGTCTAGGATCTTCAGTAACTTCGGGTGCATCTAGAAAGAGGAGACAACGCTCAGATTACCGGCATCAACAGTGTGAATCTCGCCATGGAGTGACCCCAGCGAACCGGCCAGAGCAGAGTCGTCGAGCGGAACCTACAGGTATCCCACGGCATCCATTCAGAACCAGGCTGCAGGCATGACAGTCAACTGTGGCGTCACCGTACAGTTCTGATGACGAAAGATCCTTCGTACAAGGTTTCTGGGACAAGAGGAGAAAACCATCCTGTAGTATGAAGCCAGCCAGCAGCGAATCATCTCTATGATTGGGTGATAATGTTCTTCATTAAATTTCTATTAGAGTGCATATATGTGGTAGCAATATGAAGGAATAGAAAGCAGAAAGACTGTTTTGTATTTTTGGCCATTTTTGGATTTTTTTGACGGACTCACGATTAGTGCTTAATTGTGTTCAAAATTTGTTTGCAAAATTTTTAGTTTTATGTATGTTTGAGATTTTGGTCTTAACTGCTTTTAAAAATTCTGGATCTATTGTTAAATTGTTAAGTTATTTGTTAAAAATGTTACTATATTGTTATATTGTTCATGTGTTATAAAATGTATGTTTAAATTTTCAGAAAGTACAGATAGTAATTTGGGTTACTTTGTACACGCGCCGCGGTTCAGGCGCGCACGTGTTTTGCGGTCAAGAAGTTCTTGACACGCGTTTCTATCTCTTATACTAACATTTAATGAATTAACTTTCTCCTTATCGTTCGTGTTTTATGTGTTGCGTTTGTACTTTAGTTGGGAATGGTTTCCGCAAGTTGCGAATTTTTTAAGCTGCGTTTGAATTTGAAATTGTATTGTATTAAAATTGAATGTTAATGTGATTTTCTTGCAGGGAAGTATACCTGTGTTATGTATTGATTCTGCTATTTTTCTTTTAGTTAATACAGATGAAGAGCATGATGACGTCATTTTGTAAATTTGATATTTTTTTTATTGTTGCATAAGCACAGCGATATGACGCTGTACGTATGTGCCCCAATTATTGTTAAAGTGGAGTTAAGTTCTGAAGAATTTTGGGAGTTACTTCATTGGCTAATGGGTATGTAGGTATTACGTAATAGCAGAGTTATTTTGAGTATGAAGTAAAATTTAATTTTAGATGAGTTCGGTATTTGGATGAGGAAAATTTTTGCGCATTGGGTTTTTTGGACTTGGTGCGAATTTTAGTATTAGGAAAGTTATGGGAGAAATTTTTGGTAATGTTATAGTTGTATTGCAATATTGAGGAAAATTTCGGAAGTTTAGTGTTTTGAGAAATTTTAGCACTCCCAGTGGAGTGGGCTGTTTTGAAAGAAGAAGTAATTAGTTTTGAGAGTTTTACGAGTTTTTGGAAGTTTTACGGAGGCTATTTGTAAGATAGAAGAATGATTGGATTGAATATGTGAATTTTTGAGGCAAACTGAAGTTTTTTGGTTGTGATGGGTTAAAGTTAATATTTTAAAAGTTATGTTTCGGCGCTAAATTTCACCCATCACTGTGTTTATTACGGCTCGAAATTTATAACAAGAAAAAGTTCTGGGCATGCATTTGGCCCAGCCCTTTTTCTCTGTAAAATCCGAGGGGGGGTTGTGAGGGAGTGACCTTTCCATAAAGGCACTCTAGTGTTTCTGAGATCGTGACGTCAATAAGTTAACATGTGTAAGCGTAAAAGCGACATCTATCCTCTCTTTTACTTTAACTTTCTAGAGTGTGTGTGCTCTTTCGGATTTTACAGTTAGCTCGCGGTTATTAGTAATATGTTAATGTGAAGTATCTCAGTTTGCAGCATATAAAAGCTTGGGTTTGAGTGAATGGAGTGTGTCTCTGGCATTAGCCAGTGAGTGTCTCTGGCACTAGCCAGCGAGCATATGTGGTGTCTAGCCAGTGTGTGAGGATCTCTGGTATTAGATAGCGAAGTGAAGTATTGTTTAGCGAAGTGCTAGCCGATTGAAGAGTAGCAACGAAGCCTCCAGTGAGTGGAAAGGAGTTCCGACAGTTGACTTGAGAGTTGGCCGGGGTAAGAAACCTCTTAGTTTCATTTGGTTTGTTTGTGAATAAAGGATGACCCACAGCCACGGGATGCTTAATTAAGCTTTATCTAGCAGATCAGCCAAGAGATAGCGGAAAGTATTAGTAGGTGCCCCGACTGAGCTAGGCCGAAGCTTGTGAGTATGTGTTTAGTTTTTTCATAGTCTTCTCAGTTGTGTAAAATCAAGACTTGCTCCACTTCCCTTCAGCCTTTATCGTTTCAATAAACGTTGTTGTTTTATCTTAATCACTGAGTATGTCTACAGTTAACCTGCACCACGACGAACCTAACGTTACAAATGACGCCCAGCATGCATGTAACGTTACAACTATACAGCAGAATGACTGCAAGATAGCAATCCACCGTTCCACAACTAGGTAATAGTTTTTCGAATTTCCTGATATTTTTTTTTTTTGGAGTTATACCACTTTTGAAGCAAAGGCGTAATGTGTCAAATCCTGATATACCATTAAACTACACGGCAGACGATTTTCTTGTTTAGACCGTGATGCAACGGAATTCTTTTGAGTAGCACTGTAAATCAACCAAAAATGATACACATTTCATTTTCAACTCCATACTGCCATAATAAACCACAGTAGTATACATCTATTTCATGGCAATCGCTCTATATATACGTAAATTAGAACAGATTGGTATATTGCCAGATTGCCAATAGCCAGATTGGTAAAACACAGACAGACACAACAAAATCATAAATATTTTCAACTTTATTGGAAATTGTTAAAAATGATTATTAATATTTATTGTCCTGTTTCACAGAAATAAGTTAAACCATTTCTTAAAATGATTCGCAGAACAAAAAACAAATGAATTCACGGAAGAGTTAAATTTTAAAACATTTATTCAAATAACCGTACAAAAAAGTTTAAGTTGAAATATTGACGACTAAAATAAAATGAATTATATTAGTTAAAGACACATATCAGGTAAATCAGAAAGTAAGTTCTGTTCGGCAATTAAACAAAAGAAAAAATATATTAGAAAAATGAATTTATTGCATAATTAAGTACAATTCTTAGAATATTTTTGACACTGTTACCATCTTTTTGAGGCTATTCTGAGTATACTCTTGTGATTGAGAGATGCCGCCTATGATGCCAACCGTGTGGTAACAGTCTGAAAAAAAGTGAACGATAAATTTGATAAAAATTCATTGACAGTTTCATAATGGTGAATATCCAATTCTTCAGGAGAAGGTATAAAACAATGAGGTTTCCCGATTCAGAGCCTAGAGGCTCCATGCGGTCCTACAAAGAAGTCAAGAGACCTCAGATTCAAGAGGAACCAAGTGAAGCCTGTCATCCACGACAGCGCCGCTGCCGGCCAGAAACAACATGCAGGGACACCAGGTAGTCGACCCAAGCGTCGTAGCCCAGCATCTCACCAACCGCAGCCATCGATACGACACCGTCCGCACCCCACCAGGCTGCCACAGAGGGGAGCAAATGTAGAAAGCGATGTAGCAAAAGCTGCCTGAGCACACCGCTGATCAACGAACCCAGCTTGCAGGGAGAACTTACAGGAAAGAGATTTGAATTCTCCTTACGTACAAATGAACACCCTGAAAAAGCTTGTATAGTCACTTCGTCTGAATCGAGCCCACAAGTGGCCTAGGACTCCTCTTTTAGAGTAGTGCGTTCGAACAATTTGGACATCTGCTTTCGAAAAATCTTCGGAACAAGACGGCCGAGAACTCAAATGCCCCCGCGACCCACACGATCCAATGTCTTTGTGAAGGGATCGCTGACTATCTCAATGATGCCCTTCCTGCTGTACTGATCAAAGCAAAGATCGGTAAGCGTTCGAGTGTGGAAGTTTGGTGGGAAACCCTTTTCCCTGATTCACCTAACTTCAATGGTGGTCATAGATACAATGTCTAATCGTGCTCATCCTATTCCCGCAAAAGCACGCAGGATTACCGTTAAAGAAAGGGCTTGGTAGTCGCTGAAAGTACCATGTCCGGTTAGAACCTGTTTTAGAAAGAAATCGCCCTGGACTCTCCGAGTGGAGACCCTCTGGAAGATCGCATATGTCATCCGGGCGTCCTCAGATCCGTGAGACCATTTATGCCAATCTGTGAGTGCCCGGTCGAGGAGCTTCCTCTAGACTTGACGTCCTGAGAGAGGAACATGCATGTCAACCGCTTGTCGACACGCAGCGTCCTTAGCCAGAGCGTCGGCATGTTCGTTACAAGCGTATCCGACATAAGCCTTGGTCCAGTGCATATGGACCATTATTCCTATGTTAGCAACTAGGTGCCTAATATCGGCTACTTCTTTGTGCTTAGGCACCAAGGAGTAAAGCGCCTGAAGTGCCGATCTCGAATCCGAGTAGATATCGAGTTCACCGAGACCTCTCCGAAGAGCATCAGACATCGCCTCCTTGATCGCATGGATCTCGGCTGCGAAAACAGTCGACCCGTTTGACAGGCGGAACCTTCACCCCGCAACAATGCCTTCCCTAGTGGCGAGATGATAGGTACAACCCACCTACTCATCAACCAGTGTGGAATCATCCGTATAACAAGTATACGGTGTTTTCCGGATGAGTTCCGGCGTCCATGGTATCCTACCTGGATAGCATCGTTGAGGCTGGTACTTCCAAACCTCCACAATTTTTGGCGAGAGACTTGGTCTTTCAATACTCTAACCCCATCCTGTGAGGGCCTCGAAGTTGCGTTCGATACCAGCACCGAGGCCCAGGGCAATCACCCCGGACAAGATTTTCAACGCATCCGTTTACATCGTGCTATAGCACTTGGTGACACAAAGCAGGAGACTTCTCTGAATACTCAACCGTCTCCTACGAAGAGCCACTTTGTTAGAGTACCAAACAGGGCCGCGTACAAGACTATACGCTCGGCCACAACCGAGCAAACCGCCTTACGAACATCAAGCTTGAGTCCACAGGTGGCTATTCCCAATCTAGTTAACTTGTACTGGACTTTGGTTGCCTTCTCTTGGACGAGATCCAAGTGAGGCATCCAACTGAAATACCTGTCAAAAATCACTCCCAGGTACTTGATCTGTCTGCAGAACTTTACCCTGTGTTCATCCATCCTGATGGGTATTGAAAAGTCGTAATACATCTTTCCCTTCGCTGGTATGACAGTGTACAAGCACTTATCGAAGTTGAACTCCAGGCTACATCCTATCGATCAGGCGTAAATCTCTGCGAGAAACCGCCGGACAATGTCAGCGAATCTATTGAGTGCCGTACAACATGCAAGGATGAGTATATCGTCGGCAAAGACAAGTTTGGTCCAAGCCTCCTCAATACCTAGACCTTTTTGCAAGCTGTTGATCAACACCAGCCATAGGACCGGCCCAAGACACAAACCCTGTGGCACTCCAACATTGAAGTAATACTCGTATGCGTTCGAAATGATCGATCTGTTCCACGGAAAAGAGTCGATTCATCCCAGGAGCTCCGGAGGAACTCTGTACTCCGCCAAAAGACACAGCAAGTCATCCCACTGGGCGCCGTTTAATGCATTCTTGATATCCAAGCTTATGAGGCAGGAGTATTGACCTGTCTTTTTACTCTGAAAAATGTACTTGACCACCTCGTGGAGTGCATCAATGGTGATAGATTTCGTTTGAAACCGTACTATCATCGAGTACGCCGTTGGACACCAAGAAGTTCATAAGTCGAGTTGCGCACATCTTGTCCAAGATCTTCCCAACGATGGAAAGTAAATGGATAAGTCGGTAGAAAGCGGCATTACTCTTGTTTCCACCGTCCTTCGGAAAGTAAACAGCAACCGCTCGCTTCCAACTTCTTGGAAACAAAGGCTCTCTAAGGCAATGGTTGTAAAGAGAGAGCAACCACTGAGGGTGACACCGAAATACTTCTCGGATAATTTCCAGACTGAATCCATCGCGGCCCGGCGCCTTATCGAGCGCAATCGAGTCAATCGCCAACTCAAGCTCCCCGATGTCAAACAGATCCGGATTATCTGTCCTACTGATCGCTGTTTGCACAACTTCATCGACCTGCCTGAAGTGGTGTCATTCAAGAACAGCCTGGCTTTCATCCCATGTGGATGCCAGCAACCTGTCGCTCAGCAAGTCGTGCTGCGGCAATCTTTTCCATACCATATTTCCAACAGTTGTAACAATGCAGAGGACACCGTCTGCGTGAAAAGAACAATGCGTTCCAACCAACATTCAGCTTCCGCACTCGATCAAGTCGCTGATAAGACTCCAGATCTAAAGAGACTACACCATTGCGCCCTTTTTTCCCTTCGAGGAATTTCTTGAAGGTGATCTCAGCGTTCTCCTACACTGCATTCTGACGTTTCAGGGCTTCTATAATTTCGTCTCCAGTAGAATCCGTGTCGACGCCAAAGATGACATTCTCTAAATTGCTACTGACCGGTTTGGATGCCGAATGGTTATTCACCAGGTCCGATTTATCAACTTCGGCCACTAGCTTCTCGAAGACCGCAGCGCTGTTAGCGAAGATCAGCACCCCTCCATTAGAGGTGTTCCGCGTTCCTCTCAAAACGCGCTTTGCCTCCATTGGATTAATCGTAGTGGCTACTAACTTACGAGTATCATCGGGGCCCAGGTAAAAAAATCAGCAAAAAACCTTTAAAAAAAGTTCAGGTAAAATGCCGTTATTTGGAACTAAGGTTTCTTGAAGACAAAAAACCGGCAGTTTCTCTGAAAGTAAAATATTCAGGTAATTTGTAGGTATTTGGAACTAAGGTTTCTTGAAAGTAAAAAACCTGCATTTTCCCTGAATATGTGAGAAAACAAGGATTTAAATTGCACATTTCTTATTTGTACTCAAAATAAAAAATAACCCCTCCTCCCCACAATCTTGAAGTAGTAGGTATAGGAACCCAGCGGAAAAGTATAAATATTAATTAATTAATGAGATAATTAGAAATTAGTGTTTTACGACCTCCGGTAAAAACAAAAATGCCGCACTAAAATAAAATTTTAAATTTTAAAGAAAATTAATTAAAATAGCTAATTTTATGCAATAATAAGTCAATTTCCCAGTTTTTATCTAAAAATTCGAAAAAAAAAATATTTTTGCGAAAAAATGGAAAATGAAGTCGAAAAACAATCTAAGTTTAGAAATTAAAACATGAAAAATGCGGAAAATAGTTAAAATTTTTTATATAAATGCATATAATTACAATATATAATTACTGGGTACATTGTCTTGAAGTCTTTGAATCTTGTGATTTTTTTTAAATGTCAGAAATTCCACGTTGTCGCTACGGGGTCTGACTTACTGCCGGCAGGGGTGAGCGGGACAGTATTTTGAATATATATATCTTAATATTTATCCCCATTAGGCTGAACGTAGCGTTATTTAGCTCGAATAAGAACACGTGGTTCTAGATTAATTTAGAAGAAATAATAATAAAACTTTAATTAATACGAGAATTTTTATGAAAATCTTTTAGAAACTAATCTTGATTGAAAATTAGACTATGGAGATGATTTTTACAGGATTTGAGAATTTTTAATTAAGAGTTTAAGCTAAATACTTATAATTGTGAACTTAATACCTTCAAGGACCGATGTAATTAACTGGCAAAGGGATGTAATAATTAATTACTAATAATTAAATTAATAATTGTCCTAAAAACTTGCAACTTTCCTCAAAATGTAGCTAAGATAATCTCGCATTTAAATCAATAGAATGACCCCGTCGTGCGGCTGTGGGTCGCGCCTGTTCTTGTATTTTGATGAGCATTTCTGGGACACATCCGCACGTAACAAAACGGGGGCTTCAAGTAAGAGATTGTAAATATTCACTAAGTCATTAAGTCACTAAAGGTAAATTGAAGGCTATATTTTTCTTCAAAATATCTGAAGTACGTTTATCAAAAATTAGCTAAGTCACTGAAAGTAAATTGGAGGCAATATTTTCCTTCAAAATACCTGAAGTATACTTATCAAAAATAAGCTAAGTCACTAAAGGTAAATTGAAAGCCATTAACTTTCTGATAAAAGCCTCTATACAACCTTTAAAAATCTGTACATTTTGTTTCAGTTTTAATTTTTCTTCATAATACCTGAAGTGACCTTCAAAATACCCGATTAGTAATTTGGAGATCAGAGAAATGCCTGCATGAAATCTTTTAATAAACAGTAAATTCCCGCAAAGAAACTTGCACTTTTAATTTGCCTTCAGAATCCCAGAAAAAACCTTCAAAATCCCTGTAAAATCGTATTTTTTAAAGGTTTTTTGCTGATTTTTTTATCTGGGAATTTACAGTATTGTCATTTGGAAGTATAATCAAAACGTGCTTCTTCCGGTCGCGGCGAGGCAACACTGCTCTGGCCCTCTTGGCGCCACCAGCAACCCCGCTCCCAGGTCCGCTCCGGGTCACAGGCTGTTTACCTGATCTTTCCGCTATTTACTTCCTCAACTGCTTCTTCCTCTTACTCTTCGAGGTGACAGTCTGCCATTCCTCTGTCGTCTTTTCAGTTACTTCGGAACAGGACCTTTCGGGTGGTACCACCTCCTTCGGAATGTTACCTGGCCTCGAAGTGTCCTTTGACTTTGCAGCTCTGGACGCTCTCTTATCATTTACAGAGCATCCCCTCTGTGAGGGTTTCCCGCTGAGAAGAGTAAACCAAGCGTGTTGACGGACTATGAAATCTTCCATACGAGAGATAGATTCCCCAAAATAGGCTTTCTTGCGGGCCGTCAGCAGGGGAAGGTATATGTAAAATAATTTCATTCAAAAGGTTGCATGAAAAAATGATAAATAGTTTATTAACCAATCTAAAACTCATGATATATTTAAAATATATATTTAATGTTATTACGAAAATAATTATATTAATTTAAGATTGGATATATAAAATTTTAACTTTGATTTCTATCGAACAAATGCATAATATTTTTCTATCAAAACTTTGTCATAATAAAAAAATTTGGAATTTTCGTCATAGTATTCAGATACTTTAAATGTAAAGTTATTTTCTGGGAAATAACGTCTAAATTTATTTGATGTTATGGTACATGTATTCATGATAAATCATTTTTGTTATCTGGGTTAGAAATTTGTTCCCTGAAGCACAATTGTATCAAAAATGTATTGACTTTTTAGAAAATTCAAAAAGTATCGGTAGATAAAACACAAATGAAAAATTCATTGTTTCAAATACATAAAGATTGAAATCATAAATATATTTTTATTCTCTGCACTCTAGGAATTTGGGGAAATATATCGACAGATGTTTAGAGTATTTTAAAAATTTCTACTGCATAAAAATTATGTATTCAAATATAATGCTATTTTGGACAATTAATTAGCCGGGGAAGATATATGTAAAATAGTTTGATTCAAAAGCCTACGCGAAAATATGATAAATATTACATTAATCAATTTAAAATTCATGATATATTTAAAATGTGTATTTAATATTATTACGAAAATAATCATGCTAAATTAAGATTGGATATATAAAATTTTAATTTTGATTTCTATCCAATAAATATATGAATTTTTCTATCAAAACATTACATAAAAACAATTTAGAATTTTCTTCATACTATTCATAAATTTGTAATGAAAAGTTATTTTCTGGGAAATAACGTCTGAATTTATTTGCTCTTCTGATACTGTACAGAGATTTTTACAGCATTTTAAATATTTATACCGCATAAAATTTAGGTATTCTAATGTAATGCTATTATTAATGAGTGAAAAACACGGGAGGTATATGTAAAATAGTTTGATGAAAAAAATTATGCGCGAATACAAATGTAAATACTTTGTTAATCAATAAGTGAACATATATTTTCTGGGAAATAATGTATAACTTTATTTCATCTTCTGCTACATGTATTCATGATAAATCATTTTTGCTATCTAGGTTAGAAATTTGTTCCCTGTAGCGCAATTGTATCAAAGAAGTATTGAGTCTGTTCAGAACTCATAAGATATTGGTAGATAAAACACAAATGAAAAAATTCATTCTTTGAAATATATAAAGATTGAAATCATAAATATATTTTTATTTTCTGAACACTAGGAATTTGGAGACATATTTTGTAACTGTAGAGAGATGTTTACAGCATTTAAAACATTTATACTGCCGTAAAGTAATGTATTCTAATATAATGCTATTTTTTATAATTATGAGCAAGGGAAGGTACATGTAAAATAGTTTGATTCAAAAGATTATGCGAAAATATTAATGCAAATATTTTATTAATCGATAAGAAAATTCGCGAATCATAAAAATATATTAGTAATATTATTACTAGAATAATTATATTAATTTAAGATTGGATATGTAAAATTTTTATTTTGACTTCTATTTAATACATATTTGATTTTTTTCTATAATGTTTTATCCGAACAAAACGATTTTGAATTTTGTTTTTATACTATTCATAGACTTATAATGTAAAATTATATTTTCTGAGAAATAACTTTCTAAATTTATTTGATTTTATTATGCATGTCTTCATGACAAATCATGTTTGCTATCTAAGATAAAAAATTTACTTAATGTAATGCAATTGTATGAAAGAAGTATCGACTTCTTTCAGAATTCATAAAATATTGGTAGACAAAACACGAATGAAAAATTCTTTCTTTCAAATATATAAAGATTGAAATCACAAATATATTTTTAGTTACTGCGCTCAAGGAATTGGTGGAAACTTTTTGTATCTGTAGATAGATTTTTACAGCATTTAAACATTGATAAAATGGAAAAATAATTTATTGGAATATAAAGCTAATTTTAATAATAAGCAGGAAGAAGTATATCTAAAATAGTATAATAAAAATAAATATGCATAAATAAAAGCTTAAATATTTTATTAATCAATCTAAAATTTCATGACACATTGAAAAAAGATATTGTATTGTATTATATTTTGTATAATACTTTTTTATTATTTCGGAAACTATTATATCAATTTAAGATAGAATATTTAGAATGTTCTAAGGTAATAACAGCACTGTTTCGAACTAAGCCAAAGTATTTTTTAGGTGCGTTCGTAATTATGTAAATACGTAGCACCTATTGTTGTCGCTCAGTCCGTCCGTCTGTCTGTCTGTCCGTCTGTCTGTCTGTCCGTCTGTCTGTCTGTCTGTCCGTCTGTCTGTCTGTCTGTCCGTCCGCATATAACAACGAAAAAACTACCCAACCGAATCGCTTGAAATTTAAAATACATAATTATTACATAATTTTGTCGAGTCATTTCAAATTTTATGAAAATCGGATGGATAGATCAATTACAGGGGCAATCAAAAGGATTCCGTTACATTACGGTCAATGGGGAAAAAAGTTTCAAATGCATTTTAATCGTTTGAAATTTAAAACGTATATTTATTGCATAATTTTGTCGAGTCATTTCAAATTTTATGAAAATCGTATGGATAGATCAATTACAGGGACAATCAAAAGGATTCCGTTACATTACGGTCAATGGGGAAAAAAGTTTCAAATGCATTTTAATCATTTGAAATTTAAAACGTATATTTATTACATAATTTTGTCGAGTCATTTCAAATGTTATGAAAATCGGATGCATTGATCAATTGCAGGGACAATCAAAAGTATTCCGTTACATTACGGTCAATGGGGAAAAAAGTTTCAAATGCATTTTAATGGTGTTACACTCATTTGAATATAATAGAATCGACATGAATCTATGAAATATGTACTAAAAATACATTTTCTATAATCTGTGATGCAAAGAATATTTATTATTAAATTACAGGGCCACACAAATGTATTCCACTAAATAATGTTATACGGGGAAACATTGTTTGGGGGTGTTTTAATTATATTAAACTACTTCACATTTTATAAATAAGATATACGTTAATGAAGTATAATAAGAATTACTCCCTGCATATTTACAGGAACACAAAGATTTCGACCACTATACTGTATCCAAAGTACGCTCTACTATATTAGCATGATCTGAATATTTTAAAACTTCGTTATCAACGAACGCACCTCATTTGCTACGCTTTACGTGCAATTTCCAACTTGTTAAAATTGTTAATTCTTATCATTAATTCGTAAACTATAATCCAGTTAATCCAGACTCTTTAGAATTTACAAACTATTATCAAAACATCTAATGAAATACAAGCATAAAAAAAATATACATTGAATAACTAATGGAAAAATTTATTAACAAATCTTATTTTCTAACTATAAAATATACCGCGTTTATTTTTTTTAATCATCTAATATTTCGCGTTATTAGAGTGCCGTTTAGATTAATACCCGTGTTTCATGGTTTTAAGTGGAGGTATATGTAAAATAATTTGATTCAAAAGTTTATGCGAAAATACAAATGTAAATAATTTATTAATTAATGTTAAAATTCATAAGACATTTAGAAAAAAATTACTTTATATTATTGAGAAAAAAATTACATTAATTTAAGATTGTATGTATGAAACCTCCTAATAACAGCACTGTTTTAAATGAAGTGAAATTATTTTTTAAAACTAAAACCGATTATCATTAACTCGTAAATTATAATCATGCTATTTGACTCTTTATATTTGATAGTTTTATACCGTTGAAGTAAAATTTTATTCAATTTAATACTTTTAAATGTATCATTCAGTTATAAAATTATATTTCTCATGTTTCTTTATTTGTCAATGTTATTTACAAAAACGAATCAATAAATTCGAAAATTATGGTTCATTGAATTTCATAGATTACTCGTATTTTATTGGTTATTATAATATTAGACTTAAAGTTATCTTGATGATTGTTATAAAAGGATATAACAACCTACATAATTAATTTTTTTACATTACGACTGCTAAACGATAAAATGATACTTATAGATTTTTTAACTTGCATTTAATTTTGCATATAATTTTCAGATTTACATTTTAAAAAAATAAGTGTTCATATAGTTTATCAGCTTACCTTTGTATGTCTGTATATATATATATATATTAATTTTACATTAAAAGATAAATAAATAAACTGAATTATTGAGAGATTACAAAAATTGAGCATTTAGTAATTTAGAATTTTTAAAGTAGAACAGTTGCTATTAAACTAAATTAAATACAACTAAGCCAAAAGTAGCTGAAACTAGTTAAAGCTTATTTAAAGGCAGGTAAACTCTTTCGTGTTTCAACTCACAGATGGTGACTTTCTAAAGATGTAGTAATTTGTTTGGCTAAGCAATTTCTTTACCGCTCAGACGACGAAACCAAGGATATCGAGCTTAATGTCCCTCCCGCACTCTTTTATTAATCTCTTAAAAAATACAAAATTAACTATAATTGAATTGATAAAAATGATTTCGGTTAAAAAATATATTTTTATTTGTTATATCTATTCTTATCATTGTAGAACTTGATACATTCACCGTTAGTTTTTTATACGCCTTTAAATAAAAGTTTATCTCATAGAGAATATTTTAGCCTGAGATAAATTATAATGTGATTTGTTTTAGATAAACGTATTAGGAATTTGTAAATAAAATACCCTCTCCTCCAAAAAATCATTTTACAAGAAGTATTTCCATTTCATATGAGTATGGCATCTCATGTATAAAGTTTGTCATGGACTAGAGACTCACATATAAAGAGAATTTACTATTTTGATGTGAGCGCGGCGTCAAACAATCAAGCCGTGTGACAAAACAGAGACATACCTATTCTATTTTATTCAAATTTTCGAAAGTATGCATGAATCTCTTGGAGTCGACGATTGCGTATTTTCTTCTATAATTGTATGCACATTAGCTTCGTCGTCCAATCTGTAGTGTATATAAGGTGAAGCCAGAGCGTGTGTGTTTGGATTTGGGCGGTCTGTCAATCTTTTTTGTTGACGAGTCCTTGCGTCGAAGGATTTGGGCCAAGCCCTGCATCTAAAGATAATTTAGGCCTACATAAATGGTTTGGAGTGGGAGTTTCTCACCAAGTTGGTTGTATTTGCAGCGTCTTTGTTTGTAAGAAATATCTATTGTTAGATTGAAAAAATAAAGTTATGTTTCACATACAAGTATTTTAGACTAGATTGGTAAAGTTTTTTAATCAGTTAGAATGAACTAGTTGTGTGAACTTAGTGTATTTGACTTGCAGCTGCAAGTGAAATTTCAGCATCTTGCTATTGAGGAACTATAAAATGAGGCTTATGGAAGTTTAATGTTTTATATGAAAAGAAAAAACTACCTAAACACCATACAAAATGCTGAAATTTTCTAGGCTTTTCGAAAAATCTGAGTCATTCTTCGACATGAGCAGAGATGACGTGCGTCTACTATGAAAACAACAACAGTCGTGCTGCTGCTTTTATAGCAGATGCACGTCTTATTTGCGTATAACGAAGAAAGACTAAGATCTTCCGAAAGGCTAAGTGTTTTTGGTGTTATAAAGAAAATTTCTTTTGTTTATACACTGTTAAAAATCTTGTCCTAATTGGGACCAAATTTTGGTGCTCAGTAGATGACATCATCAGATTGTGTAACCTCGAATCAACATTTGAAGCTCTGGTTGAAGCAGAGTTCCAATAATTGGAACAAAATTGCAGTAGGAAGTTCCAAATGTTGGTTCGAGATTTCACCATCTGATGGTGGCAGCTACTGAGCACCACGATTTGGTTTAAACTAGGACAATATTTTTAACGGTGCATTCATTCAAACCAGCTTCAACTTATTTCCTTTAAATGTTTCATATCTCTAAATCATTAAATCTTTGAGCGCTCTTGCCTACTCCTAAAATATTCTTGAGTTAAATATCTGGAAGAAACTCTATCAATTCCAAACCCGATTTATTTAAATAAATGCGTTTTTATACTTTATATTAGTGTATGACTGCAATAATAAGTAACGAAATTGCTGTGCTCGTTACAAGTTTAGAGATTATATATAGTAAAGTTTTAAAAAAGCGAATCATATGTACTTAAACTATAGATAGTGTTATTGAAATCTCCCAAATAAAAAGGATTTATTGTTACGATTTTGTACAATAATATGACACTATTTTTTATGATTCATGGAAGTGAATAAAGGAAAATGTTAGTGTATCGCATGAACATGATTAATAATTTTTGTAATGCATTACTAATGTAAGAATAAGTCATAGTAACGCAGTCAGAGTGATTTTGCGTTAAAAAAAATATTATAACCAAAAGCATGACATAAAAATAAACAATATTTAATGGTTATTATTAAGAATCTGAAAAATACCTTAGAAAAACGAAATAAATCTTGCGTAAGGTTCCATTATTATGTTTCTGATTCGAATAACAATATATAACATACTTTGAAGTCTATAATAACATGTTTTCTAATAGCAAAGTTAGCTTTATTTATCTAGTTCTTAAATAAAGCATACATTTCTATTAGGATAAATTATCATTCAACATTAAATAGTTTAACAGTGTATTAATGCTGCCACATTCATTATAAACTTTTCAAGAATTGCATGCATTTGAGTAAACTGTAGCATACTTTCAAAAAATTTCTACACAAGTTCTCTCTTACATTTTAAACTACGTATTCCATTTTGTATCCGTATTCTTCATGAATGTAAAGTGAAGCATGTTCGTTATTTCTGATTTTAAACGCAGACGTTTTTATAAAAAAACATGTCTAATACTCTAATTTCACATGTTCACATCGCTATGTTCACATGCTTAATAATAATGAGGGGTCTACAATCATTTTGTACCGGGTCCATTTTGAAAAAAAAATGATTTGGACTATTTAAAGATGAATAAAATCTTTTTTACTCCCTCCCACGTCAAACATGATTTCTAAATACATGCCATATGTGAGAAACATGTGAAAACAGGCTTATTAAACCTCGGAGTTATAAAAACAAACATATTTTATCTCTAATATATGGACTATAGCATATTTTTTATAAACTTTTCTACTATGATTGTGAGTAATTTTAAATCATGCATAACGTCAATTAAACTTCTCACTTACTACCGCTATAATGATTAATGTAACCAACAAACATTAAATGGTTAATAATACTTGACATGATTTGTGAAGGCCGCCACAAGAGGCGTGGATACGTACTCGATTATAATGATGCAATATAATGATTAATATGCGCTGATAACGTAACTCTGATAGTTATTAGCGTGTTACAGGTCATATCTGTAGAGTAGATGCAATAGTTTGTCAATTGTCAACCGTAATTTAGAACTGTATTTCTATAATTTTCTTAAAGATTTGAAATTCATAATTCGAAACAGCGGCATATTATTTTTAAATTTTAAAATATGTTAAAATATGCTTAAATCAAGTTTCTTCTATTTTAGTCAGTCATCTACCGCGATGAAAATGAACGAATTTCCGATCGGAAATTTATTTATGTATTTTTAGTGCCTTTTAACCCGCGAGTAGTCGCGACTTTTTCCACAACGACATTAGTCGCGCTCGGTCTTTTCGCCGCTGGCCCCCCGCATATTAAATATGTAAAATAAGAAATATTTTTCACCTAATATATGAAGATAACATTTCAATGAATATATAAATTTGCAGTTTTCTTAAATTGTGCATTTTATTCATGAGATATGGAATAATTTGAAAAAGTAAAAATGAACTGACATTAGTGGTTGTTACTTAGATTTTTTCGCCAATTTCAACTTTGTTTCTAAAAATGTACCTGAAAGAAAAACAGAGGTGTCCTGTTACTTCACTAAGGTGTTCGAGAAACCTTCAAAGTCAGCTACATGGTAGATCTCCGTTGTATTTGTAATCTGATACAAGTTAGGAGAAGATAAGTTATACGGGCGGCGAAAAGACCGACACGCGACTACTGACGGGTTAAGTAATTATAAGCGTGTATCAATATCAATCGTGCTTTATATCAAAAACTAGATGAAATTCTTTCTCAGACTAATTTTAGTAAAGTGTTTTGATTTTATAAAATAATGAAGTTATCTTAAAATGTTATTTATTTTTATATTGTCCTTATTTTATTGTATTTTTTATATAACATTTCTGATTCACAGTGGCAAAACTCTGCTTTTCAACTATTTTTTTCAATCCAACAAAATATGCATTAAAATAAATTTTAATTCAGGCCAATTATTAACATATATTACTTCCAATATTGATAAATGTTTTAAAATAATATGTAGTCGTGAAATTAATCATGAGTAAAGTAATCTTGACGATTTAAATGGAAAGCTATTGAAAAATATTTGTAATTCTAAAGTAATAAAATTTACATATTTTTTTTTCTAAATTTATTAAAATTACAAAATGCGATTGAAAGAAAATGATATTAGTCAAAATTGAATTCTTTCTAAATTAGATGTATTTATAATTCTGCTCTGCACCGAGGTATCGTTTTCTCAACCTATTATTCGAATGTCTGCGAGATCTGCAAAGAATTATTCGAAATATACTCTAAATAAAGATCAATGTCTGTAAACACTTTTGAATTTTCAAAATAACAATACAATCTTCTTAAAGAATGTCTTAAAAATGTATCTATCAATTTAATAAATTCTTTCTAATTAATTTTCTTTCTTTATTCCTTTATTTTTTTATTTATATGTTTATTTGAAAGTTTAAATAAACGTATGTAAAATACTTTTCTGACGAAGCTTAAAATTATCATTCTGATAGTATATTATGTCTCACTGCATTATTTTAAGCAGTGTTATAACAATTAGTTTTCAGAAATTTAGAAAAGATTTAAAAAATACATTAAATTGAAAGAAAATTACATAACTTGAGGCTATCACACAAGATATTCTAACACACATATTCTAAAAGTTTTCTTTATGATGAAAATATATTTTCGCTTTTATTTGATAGAATGAATCACGTGCAACCAGATGACATAATATATTAAGATACTCACTGAATGCAAATATTTTTCCCCGAGCACTTAAATCCAAAGTTAAAGTAAATTTCGATAGTAATTTGTTAACACGCTGTATATACACATATAAATAAAATTTTACAAAAAGAGCTATTATAGCATTTATTTCAGCAATCTTTATTGAAAAATCACATCTCTTTTATTTGTTTCAAAATAACAGCCTGTAATATATGGGTGATTCTACGATAAGAGGTTCAAAAACATACAGAATTCGGCCAAAAAGAAAAGTTTGAGTTGATCAAGAGTTTGATGAAAAACCTTTAAATTATGATTTTTGTACCGTTTATTTACTTTTTCATATAAGGGCAAGTCACTTTATACAAATTTTATAACTTTTTCTGGTCAGTGACTCGCTCCCCTGGCAGTTATCTGTAGAAAAATTTTCATGTCAATTCAAATTTTTTAACTGACTGAATTAGTTTTTGGGTTAATTGTGTATTTCACTTTAATTATTACCGTATTGTTTAATTAGAGCAGTAAATGCAATTGAAATTAATGAACATTATAAGTTTTATGACTTACCAGGGGAGATACACGATCAATGTGCGAAACCACTACACAGCACGATTTAGTCACAACAACTAAAAAAGGCAATGCTTAAATGGCTTGCGCGTTTAGTATTTCTAACTTCAAGTCAATAGATGTCCTTAAGAGCTACTTCCGATACAGCCATCCTTGAATTTATATTTGTTTCAGCGGAACGAAATTTGACAGGGTAGATACACGAAAAAAGCGGGACAAAAGTTAATTTTAAAAATTATTTTAAATTAATAAAATTCTTTTATTTTTTATTTTATAATACGTAAGTATAATTACTTAAATTCCAATTAAATATACTTTAGCTAAGCATCTGACGGAAAAAATATATGTATTGTTTGAAAGTTAAATTGAAACCGGCAAAAGGACATGCCGGGGGAAGAGACTTTTTTAGACTTTGAAAGAAATTTCAGAAAAATGTGTTTTAATTAGGCATTCAATCGTGATGTTATTTAATAAAGTATATTAAGATGATGCGATGCATTGCAAAAAATAGCAACATATAGAATAAAAAATTAAAAAACAAATAGAATAACAAATTAAATCTTATCGTAGAATCACCCATATACGTGATGCAGATGTTCAGAGTGATAAAATAGTTTCAATCAGTCTTGCAATGAATGAAAAATTTAATTGTTTTTATTAGAACAGCAGATATTCGATTTTAATTGATTATTACTGGTAATTATTCTACGGAATTAGCTAATGATAAAGTTTTAATGATTTTTAACTTTTTAGCAAAAGCTTAAACATTTTATTAAAATTTATAGAACATTTAGGCGTTTGAAGTGGTGATATACTTTTCGTATTCGATGTAAGCTGCAATTTAGATCGAATTGTTATGTTTAAGAAGATTATTTCGCAACAAATTTCTGTGAAACATTTTTCTTAAGGGGTCCCTTTGAACTAACAAAACACGTGAAAAAGTGACCTCTGTAAGACTTGCAGTCACTCTACATCTAATTACTTTTAATTATAGTACGGAAGACATACATTAAGAAAGGTTTGTTTTATCAAATAACGTTGTTAAAAAAAATTATGAACATATATAAAGTTTTTTAATTTATTTTTAAATATAGAACTTTTTTGCGAAATAATTCGTCTTGTATGCATTGCGAGCATGATTTTTCACATTTGAATGACTAAAATAAACCAATATTTTTTTTGTGAGTACAGACATAATGTGTTTTCAAAGTAACCTTCAGTGAAAAAAATAAAAATTTTAATTCCAGCGAAAAAAAATATTATTTAAAGAAATTCGAAATGTCCTGATTTTATTAATAATAAAATAGTGGTGAATTCTTAATTTATAACTTGAGAAACATAATAGTAGGTCATTTTGTGCTTCTATAGGTTTAATACATTCAGTGAAAATTTTGTGAAATTTTAAGCAACCGTTTTTCAGAAATCATGGGCGCAATGATAAAAAGCAATGTTTTGGGAAAATAAAGCTTTATAAAGCTTCTAAATAAACGATATGTATAACTTTGGAGAAAAAATTCTGCTCTTTTCTCGATAACATTTTTAAAAAATAGTGAAAAAAATACGTTGAAATGCGCATAAATGTAATTAAAGATTTTTTTATAGTCATAAATATAGTGTCCTTTTCCTTTCAAGTCAAGAAACATTTCGCAGAGTTTATCATATAACCAAGTTGCAGTTCTTTGTTGCTATAACAATTAAGAAAATGTTTATTTCCTTTTGACTGACAGTTAGTCAGGTTAGATATGGGACTTTTGATGTTTGGGGAATGAGGTGTTGAAGCTTTGCTACTGAGTCATATTGGTTGTTATAAACATTATATATAAACGAGTAGTTAATAAGATTTAGATTTATCATGTACTTTTCTGAAGGAATTAATATTTTTGATAGATTTTCCGTACTTAGTGCTGAAAAAAGAATACAAAATTATTACAAACTTAAAATTTTAAAATGTAGCATTATTCTGTTTCTTATTCGCATGACAATAGCTGCTACACTTTCCAAATTTCGAACACCACATTTATAAGTAGAACTAATATTCATTCTAATTTATCACAAATTTGTTTATAAATAAAGCGCGTATCACTGAACAAAAAATCTGTAACATTTCTAAATTCTTTAATAAACTGGGGTCTCCAGGTTTCTTTTTATTTAACGGTAACAGTAAAAATTCACAGAATCGGTTACATAATTTTTTGAAGTTACCGTTACATAAAAAATCTAAGAATCTCACTCTCCTAGAAAAATTTTAGCATTTTTTATATAAATTGCAGTATTTGGAAATATTGTTATCGAAAAATCATAAAGTTTTCCAGTCACGTATTACTATATTGTGTGTTTTGAACCACACTTCCACGTACTTAAAAAGAAAAATAATACCCCCTAAAGAATTTTAATCTAAAATCCTGCTACTTTTATTACTGCCCATCTATAAATTTAATGAATGTGGCCATTTTCGGCCAAAAATCAAGAAAAGTTCAAAATTTTTTTTATCTCAGAAAACGATAAAATACATATTTGCGAATATCCATGCAAAATTTCAGAACTCGGGGACACTTGGAACAGGTAGAAAATGAGCTTTTTTAATTGTACTCACTATAGTATAAAGGACTAGAGGCCATTTAGAACGTGTTTTCCTGAAAATGACTTTTTTCATATTTTGCCTAAGTTAAAAGTACTAAGGCTCAGTGGTAAAATGATTTAGAAACAAAGTGTTTATGTTTTTAGAATCATAAAAAAAATTGTAACAAATGTAAGGAGAGGTTTTTTTTTAACTATTTCTGAAAATTTTACATAAATTGGTAAACATGAAAATTATGACGAATTTAAGAAAATTTACCATGTGTATTTTTTTTTAAGCTGATTAAAATAGAAAATTAAAAATATCTCTCCTTAGGTCTTTTCTATATACTATAACACTATTTAAGAAATTTTAGTAATACCAAAATATTGAAAATAGAATGAGGAGTAGTAATTTTAAAAAATGTATTTTTCGACAAAAAAAAAATCTTAAAAATGCCTATAAAAAAATACACTTTTTAATAAAAAGTGATTTTTTATCTAATTACTCCTTACAAAAAGATTGTTAAATAGTACATCAAAATTCATTACTTTAAAATCAATAATAAAAATTTTGGGTTTTCTCTTACGGATCTCCCTTAATGCAAGTTAAAATAAAAGTGACGTAGGTGAGCAACGTGATAATAATAAAATAAATGAAACTGCAGTTACATATTTATTTTTTCATAAGTTCAATCCAAGGCACTGCTACTTTTACATTCAACTACCCTAATATTTATAGACGTTTCCAATTCAGAAAAAAAATGATTTTCTGAATTTATATGAATTTATATGATTTATCTGAATTTATATGAAAAATTTATATGAATTGAAAAGCAATTGAATAAAAAGAAACATAATTCACAGACGCTTCCCGTGGAAATATTTGACCGAAAATACCAAATTTTAAATCAAATGTATATATTTTTCAATTTCTAGTGTCTACTTCATTAGTTTTGTCGCTATTTAACTAAAACGGTAAGTTTTTAAAATTCATACCCTTTATTTTGTGCTTAAAAAGACTTATGCAAATATTTTTTCACAATAATATATTATATTTTATCTTTTACAAGGATAACTTTTCATTCAAAAGAATTTTTATTAGATACATGAATATTCATGCTTCTACTAAGCGTAATACCAACTCAGTGAAAAATGTCCAAGCCGGGAATCGAACCCGGAACCCTTGGAATAGCGCTCCAAGTGCTCTACCATTTAAGCCACGAGGACGATACCCATCTCAGCATTTTTCACTTCATATGTTGGTTCATATGTTCACTTCATATTTTGAAAAATGCTGAGCTGGGTATCGTCCTCGTGGCTTAAATGGTAGAGCACTTGGAGCGCTATTCCAAGGGTTCCGGGTTCGATTCCCGGCTTGGACAATTTTCACTGAGTTGGTATTACGCTTAGTAGAAGTATGAATATTCATGTATCTAAAATTTCAGGCGTAATTTCATTGCTGAAATTAATCGAGAAATTGATTAATATGATAAATAAATGGAATTTTTATTATTTTGTTTTTTTACTTCATTCAGGAAGAAAGGAATAAAAAAAACGTTAAGGTGAAAGAGAAAATGTGGCCTATTTTGTCTTTCACAGCTACATTTATTGTTCGGTTATTTACTCGTTTTTTTCTATCATTTAATACTACTATAATGATGTAGGTAATGTACTAGCATGAAATGGTTATTAACACTTGACATGATGCTTGAATGCTGCTACATGAGGCGGTGAAACACATTTGATTACAACGATACAATATAATCATTAATATTCACTAATATAAATCATCTGCTAATTATTAGAGTTCTGCAGCTACGACTGGATAAGTAGCGGAATATATTTTAAACTGTCAGTGTTTCAGAACTATAGTTTTAATATATTTTAAAGGTATTGTAATTTACAATTCCAAAATCCCCGTCACATGAAAGTTATATTATACATAAAATATCTCAAACTCATGATTAATACAATCTATTGTATTATAGATTTAAATTGTTTTTATACTATATGTATGGTTTGCTATCAAAATAAGATTTTTTTTCGTGTTTATTTTTAATTAGTGTAATAAACATACATAACCATACATACTTTTAAGTTCAAAAACTAGAATTTCAATAGTTATCTGTGAATATAAATTATTTTTTTAAGGGAAAAATTTGAAATATTACACATGATATAGTACATAGCTTTCATTAGAAAAAGGCAGTGATGTATGAACAAATTTATTTTTAGAAAAAAAAATATGTCATGTTTATATATTATTTTGATTTATGTGATTTTGCCTTTGATTTATAAATTTACAAAAAATTTATTTTAAAAAAACACCACAAATATTACATGAACAATATATTGTTGATTAGAAACTAAATGAAAGTTTATTCGTAAGTTTTTATCTTTTAACCGTGTTTTCCAATTTCATTATGATTGTAAAATTTATCTGTGCATTACTGCTTTTTCCTAAATTATATATCAATCTCGCCAAAACAATGCTGTGTAAAATTCCATATTATGAGATATCTTTGACACTACTCACTGATCGAATTTCTGAATATCATTTACTGCTTGTAATAACATTGCATTTCATATAGAGCAGCGGTTCCCAAACTTTCTCAGTACGCGACCACCTTTCATTGAAAAAAAATTTCGCGACCCACCCAAGATAAAGTTGTATATCAGTATAACAATTTTTGTATGATCTCTATACGCTCGGCTATTCTATTCTATGAAAAATGCAAATTTTTGAACGGAAGATACATTATCAACAAAAACAAGAATCGATAATTTCAATGCGTGTAAGTGAATAGTAACAACAATGCACTAACTACAAAGATAGTCAAAAAGTTTAATTATTATGAAAACATAATTTTATAATCAATGAGATTTAATTTGTGGGAACATATATTAACACGCAGTTAGTGTCAGTGTTTCAAAAACACCAAAATAGAAAAAGCATGTTCTCATACACTGTAAAAAAAGGATCGATCTAATTAAAAAAAAATTTGTGATCCTTGTAATTACTAAAATTTTTTTTTGTAATCTTACTCGGTCACAATGTATCTGTAAGCATTACTAGAAAAAAGCTAGCAACAAATAGAGTTAATAATTTTACATTTTTAATAGCTATTAATAAAACTCACTTGGTGTGGCCGTAATAGCCTAGTGGTCATAGCACCGAACTCCTGGCTGAAGGTACCTGGATTCGATGCTGGCCGCCACCAAATATGCACCGAATGTTTGCAATGTAAGTACTTCTTAAATAAAGGGATTATGAAAACCCTGCCGTAGCAGTTACCTATGGGTAATGATCTCTGAACATTCCTTCCCCTTTAGAAACATGTCGAAATAGAGCAGGTAGCAATGTTTGATGCTGCCATCTATTGCGGCTTTGCCGAAAATCTTCCGTTTCAGAAGTCTTTTTTTTACCCACTGGATGCAGCTCGAAGGAAGCTCCTGGCCTTCGGACACACGTAATGGTTTCTAAAAATAATTTTGGAGCTATTACTAAAATTTGCTTGGTGGCTCATACTAAAAAGTTTTAAGTTAGCTATACAAAAAATTCTTTTGTTCAGTTTACAAAAGAAATGTTTGTTTCACTTGCAAAAAAAAAAGTTTGTAATGGTAACAAAAAAATTCTGTGGAATACAAATTTACTAAAAAATCTTTAGTAACCTCTTGAATTTTTTTACAGTGTAGGCATGAAGTCTCAACTCAAAGCTGATTTAAATATTTTTGGATAATCTGTCCTTTACAGGTGTTCAGTGGGAAAAATAACGGAGGATAACGGCGTATAACCCCGTATACCATACACTACATACCTGCTTTATTAATCTGGAAGGAAATTAAGGATCTCTTGAAATATTTTTCCCTGTTGAAATTGTCATATGTTTGTATGTTATGTAATAAAAGATATATTTGGATGACAAATCTCGATTGCTCCCAGACTTACCAAAACAACTGCCGCGGTTCGCCAGTGGTTCGTGACCGGACCCCGGATCGTCGTGGGTCGTGATTGAGAACCGCTGGTATAGAGAAATGCACGTTTGTTGAATTACACATTTTATAATTGAATTTTCAAAAAATGATAATTTCAGCACCAACAATTTTGTCAATTACTTACCACCAGTAATATTTATCATATCGCCATATTTTTTTTTTTTAAATGCTTTCTAAATTGCTCTCATACCTGACGAGAAACGCATTTGACATATAGGTATATGTCCAATAAAATTTAAAAAAATGAGAGGACAGACATTAGAATATTAATAAACAAAAAATAGTAAGAAAATATCTAGTAAAAATTTAGAAAATTAAAATTCTTTGTATTACAACGTACAATGTGATAATGGTTGGCACGCTAAAGTCATAGTTAGCTATTCAATGCGTAAAATATTATTATTATATATACATGTTTGTTTCAGATAATTTGAAGCCTTGGATTTAAACTTAATTCAAATATCAAAGTATAACAAGACGCATCTACAGTTATTGGTATACATGGTTTTCTGTTTTCGATTAAGAACTTCTATAATGATATTTTATTTGTTATTATTTAAAATTCTTACAAACTTAAAATAAATTTTTAATGCTACACTTTCTTATAAATTATTTTTTTCTTCTTTTTAAATGCTTCTTAATATTGTTACTTTTATATTAGGATATTGCACTTTAACATTTCTACTTTTCATACTTTTCAGTTTTTTATTACTGTAAAAAAGCATATAGGATTAAAAATAAAATAAGGAAACACTCCAATAACATGTAAATAGATGAACAAGTATTTAACTTCTGTAGCGTCTAAGCACATTTATTGGAGTTAGAATGTAGCTTCTCTTTTTATGGACGAGATTTGGACGTTATAGACTGCGTTCTGAAACTTAATGAAAAATAGAGGGAAAGGCTCATTTAAAAAATGAAGAGGGGTTTTGATTTTCCAGTTTAAATTCGGAATTGAGACAAATAAATATTTGGTAACAAAACTAGTACAGTTAAAACAGAAATGACTTTATTTAATAAAGTTAATATAAATTTGCTTAATTATTCATCATCTGAAGTTAAGTAATTATGCATATTTTGAAAGAATTCGAGTCTGCATACTTAATTAGTCTAATATTTCGAAGGAAATTAGTTAAAATATTACTGCATGGTTTCAAAGGAAAAACATTAAATAATTAAATGGTTATTATGAAAGGAGACATAAATCGTGGATTTAGAAAATATTTTAGTGAGAAACAAGTAGTATAACTTTAATTTTATTAAAATGGTTATTTAATATAATTGATTTTATAAAGTCATCGAATGAAAACTTTTGTATGTATCAGTTTTTAAAAAATCCGTAAACAAAAAAAACCTTTTTACATAGGGTATGATTTTTAACAAATCTTTTTTTGCAGATGAATGTATTACTGTGCCACAAGCTTCAGCATAATTTATGAATGTAAGATATTGTAGAATATTACCTAAATTATCACTTCAGTCTTAAAAAAAATAAAAATAAAATAGTTAGTCCAGAGGAGAAAATTCATGGATTTAGAGAAAATTTTAATGAGAAATAAGAAATAAAACATTAATTTTATTAAAATAAGTAATAAGTATAATGAATTGAAAGAAAGTCTACAAAAAAAAGTTTGTATGTATCAGTTGCTGAAAATTTGTTTTAAAAAATCCATCTTAGATGAAATTGATTTTCAACAAAACATTTGTACACTTCAATGTATTACTTGCAATATGCCAGAAATTTCAGTAAATACTGGCAAGTTTTCAAGTTATAGTCAAGATTTTCAAAGAAGTTTTGATTTCTTAGCAATTTAATAAATTGTTCAAAAACATGCCTCAAAAAAAAAAAAAAAAGCGAGTGAATGTTTTGATTCTTATGTATGAAACTTTTTATGTTTGCCTGTTTATAGGAAAAAACATTTATTTTAGGATATTCCATGATGTTTAGATTAAACATTTTTTTATACATAAACCGAATCATATAAATTTTCGAAGCAACAGAGAAAAATATATAGTTATAAAAAGGAATAAATACGTGTTTCCTTTTAAAGATTATAAACTTAGTTATATTAAATGTTAGAAAACCAATCTTTAGGAATGCACAAATACTAGACAAACAACAGAAAATAGCTGTTTCGAATAAGCAAACGAGATTCTTTTTCAATGTGATAAAAAACAAGGCACGGCGTGCTAGAAAAATCTTGTCTGGGCTAAAGACAGTGAAGAAACGACTTATATACTTAAAACGAGTAGAGAATGCGTGAAAAACAAATAGAAAAAAAACACATTAGACAAGTACTGGGTGTCCCAAAAATCACTGATGCATTTTAAAATTCAATAACAAGCAAACAGTAACAGCTAATTAAAAAATTTTTGCAGGATGGTTATGTATAATGTCAGGAGGTTTTTTTTACCGTTATTCTTTATTTTAGTTCGCATCTCAAACAACAGGTGGTGCTGACGGCAATTAAAGGTCAGGTAATCAGTACTGAGTAAAGCGTCGACCTGGCCTTCAATCGCCGTCAGCGCCAACTATTGTTTGAGATGCGAACTAAAATAAAAAATTACGCTAAAAATACTCCTGACATTATATATAACCCTCCTGCAATTTTTTTTAAATAGCTGTCGCCATTTGCAAGTTATTGAATTTTTAAATCCATCAGTCATTTTTGGGACACCCGGTAGACACATCTAGCGTAGAATGAAAGAAAATGAAATTAAGTTAATGGTTTACAAATGCATGGAAAATCAGGAGTACATGATTTGTCATTGACTATGGAGTGATAAATTTTAGTGATGTGGTTGACTTCACAGAAACAAAAAACACAGTTTTTCGATAATGACAGCTGAAAAGGTAAACCAATATTAAAAAGGCTAACGAAGTTGAAACTATAACGACGTTTAAGCTCCTGATTTTTAACAGAGACTTCATGCTTTTTTAAACGGAATCTAAGACCAAGTTTAATATGGCCAACAAAAGAAACACCACACTGGCCAGTTATTGGTAAATACCCCTATATAATCAATAGGGTGTTTGAAATTTGAAAAAAAAGATATTTTATTAGCAGGTGAAATGGTAACTTCGAAATTCATTAGTCTTAAAATTTTAACTATATGCTCAAATGGTTTTTAGGATGGCAAAACATCTGAAGTATTCGAGATAGAATAAAAATGCTTTTAAGAACGGACGGGCTGTTTTTAGCTGTTTTTGCACTCAATTATATTTTAAGATTAACAAAAGCAGATTTCTGTAATACATTTTAAAGATAGCTATTAATTGCTTCTTAAATAATACTGTAAAAATAATGAACGGATAGTAAATTATTAAATGGAAACTAAGTATTATGAGTGTCAATGTAGAATGTAAAGAAAAAAGTGAATGTAAAAAAAAATTGTACAAAATTTTAACACCTGATATTTTATAAATATTCCAGGATATTCTCTATACCATACCGCTATAATCAATACAAATAATTTTGAAATTCCTTCCACAAGAATACGAATCCTATAGAATGCATTTATTGTCTAATAGGCGTATGTGGAATTAAAGTGAGCAGAAAGCATGAAATTGCACGAGAAAACAAACTGGTAACATCGATATAGTAAAATTTCTACCAATATGACAATAGAGAATAGAGAAATTATGAGAGATATTCTTTCCTTATTATGCATATTGAATAAATCAATGAAAACTATCACATATAATACTTTAGATAATACATGAGTTAATATAATGCGATTTTATAATAAATTTATTTTGTTTTTAGAATACGTGAGTTTAGAGATACTTTTGGCCATGTAAAAGTCGTTGGTGTTGTTATCTTTTAACAATTTGCAATTAGCCGATTTATCAGTTTCTTATTTTCAAAGGTAATACAGGTGCTATTTCATTCGAAATTTTACACATCAATGGATTTGATCAATATAAGAAATTCTACACTGACAAATGATACTGTAGATACCTTAGAAATAAAAAAAAATGTATACTAATACGTTACGTTTCTTAATTAATACGTACGTTAGTTTTGAGAGATTATAATTGGATATATCACTATCAATTCCCTGTCAAAAAAATATTTCTCGAATATTTTTTATAAGCTTTTTTAAATTTGTGCAATATTTGAATCATTAAATAATGATAAACCGATAAATAACAGTGTAATTAAATCCTTTTCCCTACTAACAATTGCAGTAGTATTATTGCGGTTTCTTCCCTGATTACAAAAAATAACATAAGTGTATAAATAATTCCCGTTAATTTTGTAAGAATTTAGAAAATAACAACACAGAAATACAGTAACTGCGAACTAAAGAAAATCCAATATGGTAGATGTAAATAAATAATGTATTTTAAAGAAATAGTAATATTTTTTTTCTTTAACATTTGACTTAGCCAGAAAATTACTTGCAAATAAACAAAATTATGTTTCTCTTTTTATCGTTAAACTTACAAAAATCAACCGAAAAAATCCAAACAAGGATATTTATTAAACTGTTTATATAGTTTAGTAAAATGATAATAATAATACTAATAATTTGCAAGCAGTAAGTTCTAATTTTTATTAAAAATGTTAATGCGCTATTATTGCTATAAAGATCACTGATAGAAAATATTTCTAGAATTTTTATATTACATTTTCAAAAGGATTAAGTCATATTTCATGTATATTAATTTAACCCTTTTCGGAGCTCTACACTTTAAATTTGGAATTTAAAGAAAAAAAAATAGGCAATCTATTTAGTCCTAGAGGAATACACAGGTACTGTTTTGTAAAGATTGCACTAACCATATTAATTATACAGCTGTTGCCGAAGTGGTAATATCCCATAAGTAAAGCATTGATAGGCGCAGTGAGAAGAACATTGCTGTGAAGCGCGTATTACAGTAAAACAATTTACCTATTTTTTAAAAACAGTAGAGTTTGATCTCTGTGTTGCTGCCATCTAGAACTCATAAGAAAGATTTAAAGTAGACATTAGAGTAGTTTTTGAAATATTCACGGAGTTTTCTGTCTCTTAATAGGAGGAACTTTAGGTGTTGCCGACCCGGCAACACTGCGCGTTAAAGGGTTAAATGCTTATTTTGAAAACAAAACATTCGGAAGTACATTTAAAGGGATTTGTAATATTAGTACGCATTTCAAGACAATCGCAAAATCTTTTTAAGAAATCATTAATTTTCACATCAAATGATAATTTTCTGAAAAAATAAATACTATACGTTTTAATACAAAAACGGATGTGTCGAAAAATCTGTTTGAAATAATTTTTTTTTATTAATAACTACTGCTTAATAAATTTCTATTTAATAAAACAAAGTAATTCAAAAAAAGTTAATTAACGTTAAAAATAATTCACATGCAAGGATAAACAATTTACAGTAGGTTGAATCAATTTTAGGTGCTTAAATTTCTCGGCAAGATTTGAAGCTCTGATTGATAATCTGATTGATAGCTCCAAATGTTTGATCTAGATATTACTATATCATGGTTGTACTCTAATAGCATGTATGATCACAGTGACGTCACTGTGAGTCATTTTGGTCACATCACATCTGTGACCAAAATGCCACCACTCAGTGACGTCACATTGTGACTAAGATGTGACTTAAAAATCTTTAGAAATATATAAATAATGTTATTTCAAAACATGTTATTTACTTTAAAAAACATGTTTCTGGCAATTTATATAGCGTCGCTTTTGTTACAGTTTCGTCACAATGTTAATGTCAAATTAGTTACAAATGACACAATTTTTGCAAATTTTTCACATTGTGACCACTTTGTGAAACGTTACAAAAGAGCTCTAAAACGGCCATAACGACTTCACATTTTAGTCACTGTGACTTCACATCGACGTCACGTGACGTCACATCGACAATTGATGGTCACAAATCGAAAATACTGAAGCACTGAAATCTGTTCTCATGGAATTTGGAAAAAAATGGAATTTACAGTGCAACAGCATTTAGAAATATATTAATTTTTCTACACAATACTAAACTATCACTTACACAAAAATAATTAATATTCTCCTATATATTTGACGGAAGAGTACTGAAAATATTAATGGTAAAATAGAGCAGGTTATTGTCAATATTTGTTGATTTAAATACATAAAATGTGAATGAAATTTTTTAAATAGATTTGTTGCTGATACATTTTTAAAAGTGTTCCCTCCCAATACACGCATCAAAACAATAGCCTAGCTTAGAAAATTTAATATTTATTTCATTTTCCCTATGGTACTATTTCAGATATCACGGATTAATATTGTTTCATCCCAGAAGAATAACCTTAAAATTTAAAATAAAAAACAGAATTAAAGAGAAAAAATTATTTTAAGCATTAGGATTTTTAAAAAGAAATTTCTTTTAAAGAAGAAAATAATGCATATTTGATTTATATAGCTGTACGTTGTGCATTTAAAACGATATAATAATTTTATCTAATCAAAAGGTTTGTTTGCATTGGCAGAAAATACGGAAAATAAATATTAAAAAGTTGAGTTATAATTAACTTTAAAACTTCATCATAATCAATATATTTTTTATTAATAATATATTTATTTACTATTTAAAAACGATTATTATAATATCGTATCAATTACAACGTTTTTCAGAGATAAAAAAAAGCTTAATCTATTGTAAAATCGAAAGTGCTTGAAATAAGGGAACAATGTTTTAAAAATGCTTCATTATATTTTATATAAATATTTGCAAGGTATGTAAATATTTGTTTTTCTAATTAAAAATAATTTATTAAAATTTTGCTATGGAATATATATGGATTACGCTAGGAAGGTGTGTTTTATTTTCGAGATTAAAACATTTTGAACTTTTACATTCATAATTTAATTTGCATTTGAATAAAAAAATATTGTGCATCATATATCTTTGATTCAACACACTACAAATAGATATAATTTTTTAATAGCGATTGTCTAAAATGTAAATATTTTATAAGCCAATCAAATTTTACAAAAAAAAATTGTTTTTAAACATTTAATTCTAAATAAAAGATTATCAATATTCTTAGAGTTGTCATTAACAATTTACGAATGGGATTTAGGTCTGTCAAAAGTTAATAACAATATGTATTCATGACACTTATTTAAATTTAATAGAAGTCAATTTTACATTTGTGTTTATCAATGTTTCTGTATTTTACATTAAACTTCCTCTAACGTCTGCGTTTTACACGAAGAATCCAAGAGACTAAAGATTATAAATTTGTTTTCCATGTATATAAAATAGTAATAGAATAGTTAAAAAAATAACGGCTGGAAAATTGGAAAAAAAAAAGACTACCATACTTTTCAAAATATTTTATGATCTCTAATATAGTATGCAAAAGATTTTTTTCGAAAACTATACTTTAAATTTATTGGACTAATACCAAGAAACATAAACATATATGGTCTAAATTTTACATGTTTAAAATGTCGGAACGTTTATACATTTCAAATACGAAGTTTAGTTTATATATTTCATCATGGACATTTGATTATAGAGTACAGAAGATTTTTTCAAAACTGAACTTTAGTTTTGTTGGACTGATAGGAAGCACAATATAATTGTCTAAATTGTAGCATTTTTAGGGTCCGAATTATTTTAAATTTTGAGAGAAAATTTACTTTTACGTTAATAATATTTCCAAATAAATTTACTGAAGTTTAAAAAATATTTCATTGTCTGAATTCTAACGAATGTGGTTATTTTGGGTACCTATTTAATTTATTTTCATATAAAAATAGACTAAGGAAGAGTTCTTGGATGCGTTTTACAAATATCGAATTACACAAAATTTAAGAAATTTTACAATTTTCTAATTTTTACGTTTTATAGCGCGTTGTTCCTTGAGAAAAGTAACTTATATATTTATAAACAACACAAAACAAAAAATATTTAAAAAGACCTTGTCCAATATTTAATCCTAATTTTACGCTATAATTTTAAATTTTTATATGAAAAAAAAGCAATCGAGTAGATGCTGAATGCATTTAAATAATGTTATAGATTAATTTATCATAATTTTTAAAAAGAGACGGACTTTTAAAAATTGTATTCTTATCAAATGAGTGTGTTATCGCAAAATTGGATAGGGTTACTAATTAATAATACAATTAAAAAAGAAGCATTTCAAATAAATATATATATGATTGTGAAAAAAAATGACTCTGAATATCTCAATTTATTTTTGAGACATAATTTTTTTTAATGATTTTTAGTACCAATTTTGTAATTGTGGCAACAGAATCACTTCATTTTCTCTTAGAATTAAATAAAAAAAAGAAAAAGAAAAATTTAAATAAAATGCGTAATACTTACCCCTGCAATTTCAGTTCTGAAATTTTCGGTATTGCAAATTTTATCCTATACATTTATACACCTTTAAATAAATACCTATTAAATACCTTTATACATTTTTAATTTTTACACCGTCGTATAGAGAAAAAAATGTACTTTTAAATACAATTTGTTTTAACGCTGTATCTCAATTTATTTTTGAATTTTATTATTATTTTTTAATTTTTAGTACAAATTTTGTAATTGTGGCAACAGCATCATTTCATTTTCTCTTAAAATTGAAAACAAAAAGAAGAAAAAGAAATTAAAATGCTTATACTATTTCAAAAATATCGTTAGTTAAATAATCCGGTAAATTTCTTTTTTTTCGTTTAATAATTAAAATTTTAAAGTATTTTGTTAATTTTAGCTAAATATAATATTTGTTTAAGAGTTAGATGAACCAATATAACATGTATTTTTTACTGTAACTAATTTTGTAGATTTATTATAAATCTATGAAACAGTTCTTTCTTAAAGATTTTTTTTCGTCGAATTTTGACGGGTTTCACCTTGTACATATAATGACTACACATACATGACTTGTAAAAATAATCTGTAAATGAAAGAAAGACATTACATGTAGTAATTGGATAATAAAGTGTATTGACTACATAATTGCATAACAGTTCTATTTCCGAACGAAATTTGAAATTCTTTTACAAAATTATACTATTAAGATGATTTCTTAATGAAGTCACAGCAATTAATCATTCATTACTTTGAATAAATTATAATGAGTAATTAGTGAAATTATTTAAAAGATCATTATTTTTTTTCTCAGAGAAATATTCAAAATGAAAATATCTTTTAATAACTTCATAATTAAAGCTGTATAATGACAGTAATTGTGAAATATAAGAACGACATAGACGATATTTATTTTAAGTATGAAATGTTTTGAAAAGTCATAACGATTTTTGTGCATCATTCGTCTCTTTAATGGGGTTCATAAAGACAAAAAGAAATTAATTTGAAAATAAAGTTTTGTGTTACTTGTACTGAATTAATTTTAAAACATCAGAAATTTCAACTTTAAACTACACTATGTATAAATTACTTAAAGATGACAAAAAATATTTTAAAAGGTGTTAAATTGCTTTTAATCCTAAGTATTTTCAACTGTAAACACAGTCATTGACAGAGAATATAGAATAAAATAAAAATACAAATATTAACGTTTTAATTTTCAAATGTCACGTAATTGGAGTGAAAGTGAAAGTCAAATTTTTAGATCCGGAAAATAAAATTTAGATATTGTGGCACGTACACTCTTACTTTTTCGACATGCTTTTTAATTTGTTTGATTGAAGCCACTCTTGTGAGTAGTAAACTTATTGCGATACATTATATATATGTTACAATTAAAATTACATTGGTTGTTTGCAGTTTGTTTTACTATATAATATTTTAATGAATGAACCTTAAGAGTTTAATTTCCTCTGAATATGTTATTAAACGAATATATTGAAAGGAAAGAAATACATTCGAATGAAATGTGTTTACATTATTTATTCGATAGCAACTTGTAGAACAAGAATTGTTACATTTTAGAAGAAGTAGTTTAATACAAAAATGTATTGTTTGTTCAATGCAAATATATTGTAGATGTATACACTGTAAATAAAATCTGTAAAGTTATTAAAATTTATTTTGAAGACTAGAATTCCAAGAATATATTACGTTACGGCAACAACAAAAATTAATGTAACATGGACTATATAATAATGGATTATAATACTATATAATAATCTCTAAGATTACTAAGATTTTTTTTAGAAAACTTCAATGCCTAGAATTTTTTATGTAGCTGCAACCGGATTTACAGACATAATGTTAGTAAAATAACTGTAATTTTAGTAGATTGTTTTGTAAAGTTAAAGATTTCTGAAGCTTTACTAAGCTAGTTTTCTAGATATACATCTTCTTTTGTACAGTGTACAATAATATTTAAGTAGGCATACGGATCTATATAAATTTATATCTGGAGAATTAGAGATTTTTTTTTCACTGTACACTTAAATTGCATTTTTGTGGAAATGTGTTACGTTGATGCACTCTAGAGATGATATTAAAAATATTTGACACATCTGAAATTTATCATGTTTTTTATTGTGTTATTGAACGGTACTCATTTGAATAGTGCAGTTATTAAATTTTAATATACAACATTGTAAAAAAAATCTGTAAAGTAACTAAAAGTTTTCTAAGAAACTGGGATTTCTGGAACTTTTTATGTAACGGTAACAGCAAAGATTTTTTTAGTAAGCTTAGGATGCCTTGAATATAGTATGTAAATACAACACAGGTTACACATAAAATTTTAGTAAGATAACTGTAATTTTAGTAATTTCTTTTGTAAAGTTACAGATTTTTATAGCTTACAAAAATAATTTTTGTAGATTTACATCTTTTCTTGTACAGTGTACAATAGTATTTAAGTAGGCATACGGATCTATATAAGTTTATATCTGGAGAATTAGAGATTTTTTTTCACTGTACACTTAACTTGCATTTTTGTGGAAATGTGTTACGCTGATGCACTCTAGAGATGATATTAAAAATATTTGACACATCTGAAATTTATCATGCTTTTTATTGTGTTATTGAACGGTACTCATTTGAATAGTCCAGTTATTAAATTTTAATATACAACATTGTAAAAAAAATCTGTAAAGTAACTAAAAGTTTTCTAAGCTACTGGGATTTCTGGAACTTTTTATGTAACGGTAGCAGCAAAGATTTTTTTTAGTAAGCTTAGGATGCCTTGAATATAGTATGTAACTGCAACACAGGTTACACATAAAATTTTAGTAAGATAACTGTAATTTTAGTAATTTCTTTTGTAAAGTTACAGATTTTTATAGCTTACAAAAATTATTTTTGTAGATTTACATGATTTCTTGTACAGTGCACATATAAAGTGTAAGTAGGCATACAGATTTCGGTAACTTGAAATCTCTAAGATTACAGATTTTTTTTTCACAGTGTAGGTTTGATAGAAATTAAATTTATTGTTTGTAGTTTGTGTTATTGTATAACGTTTAATTAGGTGTATGAATCCTAAGACTGAGATAGCATATTTGCACTTAAATATGCCCTTATACTAAAATAAAAATTATTAAGTGAACAAATTGGAATTAAAAAATATCGCAGTGCATTTGATTTTATGTTATTTACTTAATATTCACGTATGGCGGAAGTATTGGTGTATTTTAACAGAAATAGTTTAATACAGAAATTTGTTTGTAAGGATAAGATATAAGAATTTATTTTGCTGGATAAGTTATAGACATAACCCAGCAAGCTCATAACTTTCGGCATACGATCGGGCCGGAGTCGTCAGTGTCGGTTAAGTGTCGGTATCAGGTTGGCACCTGAAACTTAAGAATCTGCTATTTTGACAGCCGGTTACGGTAATCGGTCCAAATTTGGTTGTATATCGACAAGCGACTTATACCGGCAAGTGACGCAGGACCGATATCTGAGTTCTGATAGTGGACCGATCAGATTTGCCAACATCGGTCCGAATTCAGAATATTTAGTCTTAACCGATTCTTTTTCATTTTCTCAATTTTATTCGAGTTTGAGTTTTGATAAGAACTGTACAGTTCATGTATTTCATTAAAAATTCTTTCAGTGATAAACAGAAAATATGTCAAAAAAAACCTTTATTTATTTATTTAAAATTATTATTTTTGAATTAATTTTTAAAATGACTTACAATTATTTTTTTTTTACAAAAGAATTTTTAAATTATTTCCTTTAAATTGTTATTCACTATTAGGAAAATAATCATAGAAAAACAGAAAAAATCTTTGTATGGTAATTGAATTTATTTTCTATATTTCTCATTTTAAAAGCAATAACTTAGTTTCACTTTTTATGTTATTATTAATTACTATTAAAAGTGTTTGAAATTATTTTATAAGGTAAAACATATAAAAGAAGTCTACACTTTTTTATCATAAAAAAACCAGTTTTTTCTAAACTATTTTCTCACAAACGAAAAATAAATTAATATTACTATTTTATTTTAAGATTTAAAAATTATTTAAAAATTATTATTGCAACAATTATTCAGAATTAATATTGCTACATAAAAAAATATTCTGTATTAAATTATGAAATGCCTTAAGTGAATTCGCATTCTAATTAAAAGTGATTAATTGCCAACTTAATTTTTTAATTAAATTAGTTATTTTATATTACAAATATATATATTTCTTTTTTCCTTATTTTATTATTTACTTTATTATTACATTTAATTACGTTATAATTCTCAAAAAGAAAATTGCATTAACAGAAAAACCACGAAAATTCATTTATTATATTCAATACCTATGCATTTTTAAATTTATAAAAAGGAATATGAAATATCTCCTATTTAAAAAAAAAATTGTGTATAAAAAGATAATATATATATGTGTGTTATTTTTTACTTATAAATATACATAATCAATAAAATAACATTCCAACATAGTCGTAAAACATAAATACTAATTTAAATCATCAAATGGCATAACATAATTTTTTATTCTACTTAAAAGTTAATTATTACCAATTTATTATTATTTAAAATAAATTTTTCTCCGTTAAAAATATGCACTTTAGAAATTAACGCAAAGCATGTAATTATGTTATAGTTTATAATAAAAAATGTTATTTATTTAACTATACTTCTGAAAAAAAAATATTATTTTTAAATTTTAAATATACTACTTAATGATTCTAAAATTTATAAGAAAAACAATTCGTTTACTTTAATTAATTTGCTAATTCATTAATTTAAATATTAAATTAATTTTAAAAATCAGGCGCATAAGACAATTACAAGTAAATGAATACATAAATAAAATAAAAACCCTTTAATATTACAATTTTCCAATCTGTCATTTACGTGAACGACATTTGCCATTCACATAGCACTTACTGAAAAGCCACACTCTTATTACCACACATAAACCTCCCTTAACCAGGTCTGACTGGTCCAGTGGTTAAAGCGTTGCGCGATCAAATCCCGCCTGTTCCCGCACTGAAGTATGTTCATTGGCTCTTAAAACACTTGCTAGAGTGTTTAACAGATGGCGCCACCAGAGACATTTTTTTTGCTTGTGCCGGGATTCAGCTGGTATTCGTGTGGTTAGCTATCGGCACAGTTTATTGCCGATACCGGACCGGCTGCGTGCCATATGAATCGGGCGGCATTCGCGCGGCGTATCAAAAAAGATACGGAACCGGCAGTAGCAAGTGGCATCGGTCCAATACCGCTGGTATTGGCAAGCAGCTATCGTCCGATTGCCCAGCAAACACATAGCTATCGGTAAGCAATCGGACGATAGCCGCTTGCCACTGCCATCGGTATCGGACCGATGCCAGTTGCTGCTATCGGTTCCGTATCTTTTTTGATACGCAGCGCGAATGCCGCCCGATCCATGAGGCACGCAGCCGGTCCTGTATCGGCAAAAAACTATGCCGATAGCTAACCACACGAATACCGGCTGAAGCCCGGCACAAGCAAATAAAAAAAACTCTGGTGGCACCATCTGTTAAACACTCTAGCAAGTATTTTGAGAGCCAATGGGCATACTTCAGCGGGAACAGGAGGGATTTGATCGCGCAACCCCTAGCTCAGAAGGTGAACGCTTTAACCACTAGACAAGTCCGAGCTGGTTAGGGGAGGATTATGTGTGGTAATAAGGGTGTGGTTTTTTCAGTAAGTGCTACGTGAATGGCAAGTGTTGTTGACGTAAATGACAGATTGGAAAATTGTAATATTAAAGTGTTTTTATTTTATTTTTTGTAATCATTTACTTGTAATTGTCTTATGCGCCTGATTTTAAAAATCAATTTAATATTTAAATTAATGAATTAGCAAATAATTAAAGCAAACGAATTGCTTTTCTTATAGATTTTAGAATCATTAAATAGTATATTTAAAAAAAACAAAAATAATATTTTTTGTTCAGAAGTATTGTTAAATAAATAAAATTTTTTATTAGAAACTATAACAGAATTACATATTTTGCGTTAATTTCTAAAGTGTATATTTTTAACTTAGAAATATCTTATTTTAAATAATAATAAATTGGTAATAATTAACTTTTAAATAGAATAAAAAATTATGTTATGCCATTTGATGATTCAAAGTAGTATTTATGTTTCAAACCTATGTTCCAATGTTATTTAGTTGATAATGAATATTTATTAAGTAAAAAATAAAATAAAAATAACATATATTATATATATATATATATATATATATATATATATATATATATATATATTATTTTTTATACACATTTTTTTAAATAGGAGATATTTCATATTCCTTTTTATAAATTTAAAAATGCTTAAGTACTGGATATAATAAATGAATTTTAGAGGTTTTTCTGATGCAATTTCCTTTTTGGGAATTATAAAGTAATTAAATGTAATAATAAAGTAAATAATAAAGTAAAAAAAAAATTAGGAAATATATATTTGTAACATAAAATAACTAATTTAATAAAAAATTAAGTTGGTAATTAATCACTTTTAATTAGAATGAGAATTCACGTTAAGTGATTTCATAATTTAATGCAGAATATTTTTTTTAGCAATATTAATTCCGAATAATTGTTGCAATAATAATTTTCAAATCTTAAAATAAAATAGAAATACTATTTTTTTTCGTTTGTAAGATAATATTTTGGGGAAAAAAAAAAAAAAAAACCCTAATTTTTTATGTAAAAAAATGGGTAGATTTCTTTTATATGTTTTACATTGAAAAATAATGTTAAGCACTTTTTAGTAATTATTTTTTTAAAATAAAATAAGAAAGTGAGTTATTGCTTTTAAAATGAATAGATAAATAGAAAAAAAATTCAATTACCTTACAAAGTATTTTTCTGTTTTCTATGATTAAGTTCCTAATAGTGATTAACAATTTAAAGGCGAGAATTTAAAAATTATTTTGTGATTAAAATAATTGTAAGTCATTTTAAAAATTAATTCAAAAACAATATTTTTAAATAAATAAATATAGGTTATTTTGACATATTTTCTGTTTATCACTGACAAAATTTTTAATGAAATACGTGAAATATACATTTCTTATCAAAAACGCAAACTCGAATAAAATTCAGAAAAAGAAAAAAAATCGGTTTAAGACTAAATATTCTGAATTCGGACCGATGTTGGCAAATCTGATCGGTCCACTATCAGAACTCAGATATCGGTCCTGTGTCACTTGCCGGTATAAGTCGCTTGACGATATATAACCAAGTGTGGACCGATTATTGTGACCGGCTGTCAAAATAGCAGTTTCTTAAGTTTTAGCTGCCAATCAGCTACCGACACTTGACCGACATTGCCGGCTCCGGTCCGATCGTATGCCGGAAGTTATGTGCTTGCTGGGTGCTTACCGATAGCTCTGCGCTTGCTGGGAAGCTTAAGTTATCCGTCTACGTTCAGAGACAATTTTTAAACAATTTTATAAGACATTTTTGATATTTTTCAGAGTAATTGAACACAGACTAAAGAAAACTCTAAAAAATATAATATCTATGAAACTTTCCAAAATTTTAAGACCTTTTATCGTTTTTTATCATGTTTTTATAATTACGGCTTCGGCTCTAAAAAGGGGAAAAATACATATAACACAAATCTTTTTTCAACATACGCATATTAGACACTCTTAAATGTAATGAACTAAAAGCATTCAATATACGAAAATCAAAAGGAATACAGCTGATTATATTCAATTTTACGTGTAATTCTTCATAAAAATAACTATGTATCAACAACTATGTTAAGCAGAGCTAATTGTTTTGTTCATTATACTCTAGGCATTATCGAATAGCAACTTAAAAAATTTAATGGTTATAAGATCATGAAATTTTGAGTTTAAAAAATAGTCGTTTATCTTTTCCGGTGGAAAGATGACAATGCATTTAAAGTTTTCAACTTCGGTTTAATTTAACGTCATCTTCATTTTTTATTAGCTCTAATTTCATTTTTAATAGGAGTACGGGAAAAATGAAAACAGATTTAGAAAGAAATATTTTCATTCTATAAGAAAATCAAATAAAACTATATTGCAAATTTTCATCTAAATTAAAGTTTCATATGTAGGCGGATATCTTAAATCGCATGTCGCTAAAATGTATGTTGACGTGCAGTACATGTTGTATATAAAAGCAGAACGCTAAAAATTAGTTGAATTTCATATTGGGCCGAATGTTATGAAATGTAGTGAACGAAGGGTAAAATGATTGCTTCGAAATAAATATGTAATTCTTTAGTGTTGAATTCCTCAGGTTGATGTGGATTTGGAAGTGTATACGGGGATGTCTGAATAATCAGGATTTATAAGCGAGCGAGGCAAAGTTTCCGTTTTATTCGCTCCTAGCTGAATATCTTAGTAATTGTTCGGTGAACATGAGCAAATAAATAAGTAGAATGCTATATTCATCTTTTCATCTATTGATATTCATCTATTCATGCTATATTCATCAAACGTAAAACTACACTATGTGTAATTCACTAATGATGACAAAAAATATTTTGAGATGTGTTAAATTACTTTTAATCCTTAGTACACTTTCAACAGTAAACACAGCTATCGAACGAGTATATAAAATGAAACAATATAAAAATACAAACATTAACTTAATTTTCAAATGTCACGTAATTGGAGTGAAAGTGAAAGAAAATTTTTAGACTCGAAAAATAAAATGTAGATATTGAGGCACGTGGACTATGATTTGTATTATGTTTCATTAAATAAATCGATCCAAATTCTTGGTATGTTGTATGACAAAACGTTGTTATAGACAATATTTCTTTTAGTAATAATTTCTATTGATTATTGTATGATTAATTCACGGTAATTCTTCAAGAGAAATATAATTTTTGCAACTTCGAAATTAATTTGAATATCTTGCTTCAGGTTGAGTCTTGACAGGTCTGTTGCTGGACGATTGTATTTTAAAATAGTGTAGTTTAATGTTCATTGTTCGATGAGATTCAAAAGAAAACAGTAAAAACGAGTAACTACCACACTGTAAAAAAAAATCTGTAAGGATAATAAACTTTTTCTTGGAAACTGGGATTCCAAGAGCTTTTCATGTAACAGTAACAGGAAAAACTCATGTGACCTATTCTAAAACTTGAATTTTTGCTGTTACCGTTTCAGGAAAAGTTCTAGGAATCCCAGTTTCCAAGAAAAAGTTTAGTACCTTTACAGATTTTTTTTTACAGTGCAAGCTTTTGAGGATGAAATCAGTGTGCAAATCGTGGAGAGACTGGAAACATGACAGTCTCGTAGACAGTAGTTTACTAAAGAATTCAGTGTAACACTCAATATCAGTTCCAACTGAGGGATACGAATAAGCAATATCTAATTTAACAAAATCTTCAAAATAATAACTGAAAAATTCAAAATAATAATATGGCTTTCTATAAATTTTAAAACTTTATTTAATTGCATAATTGATATTTTTTACAAAAAACACCATTTTGGTGTTAATGGGTATTCTAAGAAATACTTTATATTAAATAAAAAGGTTGTCATAAATATACTGTAACCGGGGATTATATCTGTATCCTCTTTATCCGTGTATTCAGGGTAAATCATTATTATCTAACGGGTTAGAATTCCGTTCGCAATCGCAAGCTCTTGAAAAGAAAGCGTGAAATTTTAAAAAAAAAATTTCTTTGAAGGAAGATATGGATTTATGCATTTTTTTCATTTATAATATTTGATACTCTTCTATTCCTCTTTGTATTGCCTCTAAATTTTTCAAAATTTTTAATGCCTTATATAATGCTTTTTAAAAGATTTAGTCAGTTGTCTCGATCATTTAAACAAAAACCATTAAAAAAAAATCAGAAAACAAAAACAAAAATTTTTATTTCTCTTTGTATTACCTCCAAAATTTCCAAATTTTTAATGACTTATATAATTTTCTATTTTATTAAAATTTAGTCAGTTGTTTCGATCATTTAAACGAAAAAGCATTTTTATAAAAGAAAGTTAGAAAACGAAAATAAGTGGAACTGGGGCGCATTGATACATGGAGCATATTGATACACCCCATCTACTGCTCACAGAGACATTACAAAAAGTTTCACAACAGTTCCAAACGGCGATGCTAATGTACACAATTGCATACATAAGTTTTTTTATGATTCAGTAATTTAATGAAATGGGACGGGTGATTTATTGTTTTTACAGGTCAAAAGTTGTAATGGACGGATGCACGTACTGGGGGTTGAATGAATACATAACTCGAAATATATGATAAAACCAGCTTATTTAAACTGTCAGGGCCCAGGGAAAGTGGAGCTTTCAGTTCGTTAATTTCGATAACTATTCACAATACTAAAAGATTGAACTTATAAATATACTCACAGCTCCGGCACTAGGCTCAGTCGGGGCACTTCAAATAAACTTCTCATTTACACTTCGGCTAAACTGCTAGATAAAAGCTTTATTAGACAGCCCGAGGCTGTAACACACTCTTTATTGTCTAAAATACTCAACGTAACTAAATTATCTTTTACCCACGGCAATCTCCTTGAATAGCTCTGCTCTGAATAAACTCAATCGGCAAACGCTGTTAGCTGTCTCACTTCGAAACTCGTCGCTAAATAACTCGCTATAGCTCAGTCCAATTGAATTCACTGCTTGTCGGCATACGCCGCTTCTGACCTCCTAGCTGGCTTGCGCCGCTACACACACACCCACTTAAACTCCAAGCTTTTATATGCTGAAAACTGAGATACTATAAATTTGCACATTTCTTCTAACCGCGACATAACTTGTAGAACCGAGGAAGACACACACGCTCTAGTAAGTCAAAGTAAAAGAGAGGATAGATGTCGTTTCCACGCTACACATGTTAAATCATTGACGTCACGATCTCACAAAAATGCTAGAGTGCCTTTATCACAAAGGTCACTCCCTCACAAAGTAAATTTGAATTGTACAATTGAAATGGTATTACACAACTGTTCCAGTATTTTCAATTGAAAGGAATACTCTCCCTGGCAAGTAAAACTCTTCTTTATCAGTTCCTCATTCTTTATTGTTAGGTAAATTATGAAGTGTTTGGAATTGAGATTCATTTTATTCAAAATGGCTGTTCATACAATATATGTCGGAGCTCATTCATAAGTATCTATATGCCCCTTGATAGCTACATACAACCTAAATCCTATTCTAGTTCATTCTTTCATTCCCTTTAATATTTTTCTTTTACCATATTTCATAATAAAACGATTTTTCGCCACAAATTTCTAATCATTTTTTAAAAGTGAAATAGCTCTAATTTTTAGTACATTTTATAGTATTTTTGCAAACAGATGACGTACGAATTTACGCAACATTTAGTGATATTAGAAGAAACAAAAGAAAAGGACGGCAAATCTCGAATTTCTATCAATTCTCCACACACAAATTCATTTTCGACATGAGAAATGTTACGTAAGAGAAACAGCTGCAGAACAATAAAGGATAATTGTATTGTAAACGGAATTTTTTAAATAATTATCTTTTATTTGCCTTTATTAACCTGGTAATTTTTTCATCTTTTTAAGAAAAAAGATAATGCTCGGGTTGAAGTACAAGATATGACAAAGTTACCACAACCAACAATCAGACAAGGAAAAGCCAGAACATCAAGTCACTATTCATGTAATTGTGATTGCCTTAATATTACTTACAAATAAATTGTTGGTAATTTGAATTTCTATAAATAAATATAAAATGATTTGCTAATGGTTTGCTGAATGGTTGTTTAAAATATGCATTGATGTTATTTTGTGTCCATTTTTAATAAACGTATCAATGTGCCCTTTGAGGTGCATCAATCTGCCCCGGGTATGGAGCACATTGATACAATTGACTTTTTTGGTTTCCTCTAAATTACATGCAAAAATACTATATAAAGCAACGATTGTACATTTTTACAAAACACTACACAAGTTTTGATGACATCATACGGAAAGATAACTTGATATTTCTATTTTCTGGACACCAAAAAAATTCTTGGAAAAAAAACTGTATTAATGTGCCTCTGTTCTCCCTATGTATAATAAATAATACAAAATACCAAAAGCAAACCTCTCTTTAGCATAAAGCAATTCTAATGACTTTATTGGGGCTTGCAATTGCAACCTTTGTGAAAAACATTGAGAGTGTTTGGAGAGGATAGATTAGAATTTAGGCCTTTTTACAGACTTTATGAAAGTTGCAAAATAAAATCAGATTAAACTAATATTTTTTAGTTTTAAAATTCTCTTATGGAGTTTAAGTAGTTTACTTCAATAAATAAAGAAATTAATGAAACAAATTCACATAAAATGATGCATTAATGTGTCAAAGAATTAGGAATAAAAAATTATGAAACTCCCACTCATTATAAAACTCCTACTCAAGATATTATTAATTTATAGAATAAAAGTCATAATGGATAAGATATTACTAAGAAAGAAGCATAATTCTGAAAAATGCAACTAAATTAATTTAAATACTATATTGCTATAATAATTATATTTCCTCTCTCTTTTGGCATAATATATGATTGTGTATGTCTCTATCCATTCATTATATTCTTCTTTTACGTATATAAATATGAAGCATTAGACAAAATGCCTGTTATCTATTCATTAAATAATGTTTAAAACGGAAAAGAAAAATATTGAATTTCAGCACTACAAAAGCATTATTTTTAAATCATTATAGTTGAAAAATGAAATATTAAATTTAAAATATACTTTAATTTTTAATTTAATTTTTTTGTAATTGCAAAAAAATCGTTATCATAAGATAAATTACTATGCAATCTTTCAATTTGGACTATAGCGTGTAAAAATACTGTACATTTTAATGTTCTGTTTAAAAAAAAATAATATGCTTTCACTGACAATAAAATAATATGCATAATTATAAATTTTAAATTTAGCAGTGCAAGCTTCGCGATAATTTAAAAATTAAATGGGGTTAATGTATTGTTCATTATTTCTACTACGCTTTGAAGTGCAATTAGCAAAGGAAATTAATTAGTGATTATTAATAAAATCCCGTTAAGATAAAAGAGGAATACAGCTAGAAAAGACTTTACCTTTTTAAAAATAAAATTTATTTCTTTCATTCTTTTAATATTTCAATATTTCCTCTTAACGGTTATTTTACACTCTCAGAAAAATTCGTCAATATACACTAAATTGCCCTTATTTTATAGAAATAATTTCCGTACTACTAGAAAATCTATCTACGGATCAAATATGGATACTCTATATTTGATCCGTAAGTACATTCCGGACGTCAAAAAAAGAGGAAGAGATTCCATTTATTCTAAGCACGCATGCGTATTGGGTCTATTAGTAATATATTCTAATTTATTTTTAAAATGAAAAACAAAAAATCTATAGATTAAAATGTCTAATTTAGTTTAAAAGACAATTTTTTTTCGAATTTAAAAAGAAAAAGCGATTAATTTCTTCATTCATTCAAAAACACTCGCAATTTTTTATTTAAAGTTAGATAAGTTGGATAAAGTTGAATTTAATTTTTAGTTATTTATAAATAAATATTGTCATTTAAAATATATTTTTATTGAACGCATTTAAAAGATATTTTAATTGAAAAATTAAATTAAAAAATCGATATTTCTCTGAAATGATCTTATCAAATAAAAATAGAACACCCATATTTTACCTCTAGCAATCTACGTAAATATATTTAAAATTCACATTTTTGTTATATTAAAACTATCGTATAAAAGCTCCAGCCAAAATCTCATTAATGACGAAATGTTCCCGAAATTAACTTTAAAAATAAAAGAATTTTAATGAAAAAGATCAAACCACACCCATAAGAAAATAAACACCTTCAAGCATTTTTTTTACTGTACAACCGTAGCGCCATTCTTTCGCGTTCCCTTTTCTACGCTGGGGTCGGTGGTTCGATCCTCACGCCCGCCGCTTCTATCTTTTCCAAACTTTTTTGAAAAGACGAATATTTTAGCTCTTTTAATGGAGAAAAATAAACAGTTATCCTCTACAATTTACAGAAAATTACTGGCAGCACTCTTGCTAGTAAATTTTCTGTGAAAAGAAGGAATTTATTTTAAGAGTATATTTAGAAATTTCAGATGCGTTAATGAAGTAATTTAGACTACATTAATTTATTTAAACAAGCTATAGTTTCATTCAGAACTGCAATTCATTCATTTCGGATGTGTTAAACTGACTTAAGAGCCTACATCATCACGGAAATAAAGGAAAATGCTGATGTAACGTCTGTGGAGGTGTTTTTTTTTCACATATCTCACTTGAATTTTAATGATTTTAAATATTATTCTTCGTCATGGATAGCTGAGGCTTGTCTACAATCAAGCTGGTTCTTACTTTTTTCTATTTTAGTTTAAAAAAAAAAAAAAAAAATACATTCACATTCCGAACCGTTTGGAACCGGCTCAAAAATAAAAACTATAATAATAATTAAAGAAAACAATCCTGCAGTTCTCTGTTATCCAATAAAAAAATCATTCATAAATATTAAAATTTGAGAGATGCGCCTTAAAATAACGTTCCTATAGACTTAGCATTAAGGTTAGAGTTTTTCCGCTACACCTTCACAGCACCGTATACTACATCTGCAATATACCTAAAACAGCTATAATTTTTATTATGTGCCGTGAAGTTGGCCAATATGGTCGTTGTAACTGTTCAGAATTGTTTCAAAGAGTGTAATAACACTTATTTTGTCCATTTTAGATGGTTGTATAGGACAAAAAATTATAATCTGTTACTCGTAAACAAAAATATTTTCGATCAAGCTATTAAAGCTAAATTTAGTTATAATTGTTTTCAAAGAACACTTACAAATAATTTAAAGAACGTTTCAGAGTGTTAAGCTGATAAAAGTAATTAGTTTAAGTGCATTTAATTGAAAAATATTGCAACACAATGTTATAAACCCTATTTGTGTGTATAGAAAACACACATTATACATAAAACAGCGAAATTTAGTTGAAAATTTGAACTAGAATATTTTTGTATCACTTTTTTTATGATTAGACCGATATATATAGATTTTAAAAATTTTTATATAAAAATAAGTAACAAATCGTGCACTAAAGAATTAAGATCAGACTTCCTTTACGGGAAAAACACGATAATTAAATTCTGTGGGGGCGTTATTTTCAAATTTCTCGGTATGATTTTAATATTTTTTGATGATTTTTTTTATGGAATAGTTGAGGACGATTTACAACTGGGTTAAATTTTACTTTTTCAATTTTGGTTATAGAGATTTTATTTTTATTTTAGGTCGTCTCAGTTTCAGTAGAGGTTCAGAAAGATAGTTTTTTTTAATATATCAAACAATGTAAAAGCTAGTTCGGTTTAGAAAGTCTTCAGCAGAAAAATCATTAAAAAATATGAAAATTAGTTGGAAATAACGCCGCTATACACTTTACATTGGCATTCTAGTTTATGTGCTCTAATGAAGGAGTACACTGGTAAACATATTGCTCTAGTTTTTGAAGAAAATTTTGGTTTTCAGTAGCTGCCACCATAAGAGTGTGAAATCTCGTATCAACTTATGTATCTTCCTATTTTATTCTCGTTCGAACTATTGCAACTATGCTTCAACAGGAACTCTAAATATTGGTTCAAGATTTCACCATCTTATAGTGGCAGCTATTGAGTTCCAAAATTTGGTTCAAACTTGGACAAGATTTTTAACAGTGTAATGTGGGTACTTAAACTGATTTTATCCGCCTTGAATTGGTATAAATGTTAAAAATTGACACTATGAATGCAATTTTACAAATTTTAAACAGTCACTCCAGTTTCAGTTGTGAGCTAATATATGTGAGAAGTGATGTTAGTTTTGGTTTTATATTGGGACATATGCTGAATCGTGTATTTAAATATGTGTTATAATAGAAAGCTATTTATCTTAAACCACAGACGTATATTACATTGAAAATACCGCTTCTTTGTTTGAGCATGTTTTCATATCATTTGCCGTTAAACGCACCTGTTTATTTAAACATATCTAATTATGTAAAATTACATATTACTTATTTATATTAAAACTCGACGTTTATAACAGATATCTAACAGTCGTAATAGTACTGAAATTAATTAGAAATAAAATAAATGTTTGATAGGTAAAACTGATGTTCAATATAAAAATGTTACATTTTAAGTATTCATCTTATTGTTAGTTTGGTTTATTCCATCGTATTTAAGTGGGGATGGCTTTAGTTTATTTGACATGTGGAATATCTTATTGAACTGACAAAAGAATAAAGGGCTAACAACTGATCTCTTGCATTACTTCTAGAGAAATTCCCATACACGTGATTCTCCACTGGCTTGACCCCGGTTGCTAAATCAAGAAAAAAATTCCCCTGTGACCAATGACCTTCATTGCATTAATCGAATTTTTTTTCGTCAGATCATCATGTGTTATTCTACGATAATCTGCTTATCATCGCATATAGATATAAATGAGAAGACGACCCCACATATATTACATAAACAGTAATTATAAAGAATACATGGCAATATCTAATATTAGTAAACATAGATATTTAAAAATAATCTCGTATAGAAATTTCAGTGTAAACATGTACATAAATCTACAAATCGGTATTATTTTGTTTTACATATTAGATATACACTGGTGTCCAAAAGTTATGCATAATTCGTAAAATGCTAAAAATGTAAACTAAATATTCTTAAAATTATTCAAAATTACTTGCGGAGATTAATTGGTAGAAGAAGAAACATTATTTCACGCAAAGTATTTCAGTCGACTACGCCATGCTCGAAATACCTGCGCATGTCAGAACTCTTATAAAACGGTTACGCGGTATAGGCAGTTCGGACGAATTTCGTACAACTGATGTGCCAAGAAAAATTGTTACGATCAAACAGGATTAATTATGGCACAAAGACGCTAACTGCACATGTTTGCGAAAAGAAGAATCGTTATAATGCTGAAATTCAGACGATCGCAAACCGAAGTGTCTCGAAGTTTGGTGGTGGACCAGTCTGTGATATCAAGACTGTGGCAGAGGTTTCAATGTACACACTGTAAAAAAACCTGCAAAGGTAGTAAACATTTTCTAGGAAACTGGGATTCCAAGAACTTTTCATGTAACGACAAGAGGAAAAAATCATGTAATCGATTCTAAAACTTGAATTTTTGCTGTTACCGTTGCAGGAAAGGTTCTCGGAATCCCAGTTTCCTAGAAAAAGCTTAGTACCATTGTAGATTATTTTTTACAGTGCAGAAGACGTTATCCGACGACCCGTACCCGGTCGATCAAGTGTCACAACCCATCGCCAAAACAGGTATTTGGCAATAAGTGCGCGACGTCAGAGGAGCAGTACTGCCAGAGAACTGGGTTCGCCTCTCACAGTCGCCACAGGAACACGAATTCCGAGACGAACTGTTTACAGCAGACACAATCATGCTGGCTTGTACTCCAGAAAACCAGCAGTTTGCATTCCTACATGTCTGAGCATAAATGCGCTCGTTTAAACTGGAGTTTGAAAATATCAACATTGGAGTGAGGGAGAGCGGGCCAATGTGATGCTCAGAGACGAGTCCCGATTTAATCTGACTAGTGATTCTCGTAGGGTAACGATATGGAGAGAACGTTCAACTACGTTTGAACCAAGAAACATAATGGGAAAACATCTTTTCCCATCAGGGGGAGTAATAGTATGGACAGGCATCATGTTGGACGACCGCACAGACCTCCACATCATTGACAGGGGTCTGTGACTGGTAAAAAATACAGAGACAAAGTTCTTGAGCCTTATGTTCGCTATTTCGAGGTGATGTTGGTCCTGACTTCATATTCATGGATGTTAATGGTGCCCCACCAGTTGCCGAGAGGATTAGACCTCTCAACTGGTAGACGGCAGGTGCTGGGTTCGAACCCAATCGCGGCCGTCGACCTAACCCTTCGGGGTTTTCGTGGTTTTCTTCGAACCTTGCGTAAATACGGGTTAGGTTCCCTTAGAAAGACCCCCACGAAGGGCACTCCCCCCAGGTCCTATATCCCTAGTGTAGATAATCAGACGACACCAAATAAAGCAAACCAAACATGGATGTTAATGCGTCTTAGGCGTTACTGGTTGAGGAATCCCTTGAAACGGAAAACATCCAGCGCATGTCGTGGCCAGCAAACTCCCCGGATTTAAATCCTATCGAGCATGAATGGGATATGCTCGGGAGACAACTTCCAGCCGTTTCATACCCACCACGCTCCGTTCCAAACTAAAAAGAGCTCTCAAAGAAGCTTGGGATTGTTTGAGACCACGACTCATTCATAATCTCGTAGCAGGTATGGGAAATCATTGTGCAGCGTGTCTGGCTATCAGATGTGACCACACGCCTTATTAAACTGCAGCATCACTATTTTATTTAACATTTCCTTTCATTTTTCCCTTACTATGCTGAGTTTTCATTCAAACTGCTAATTTGGATAAAAAAAGCAAAAATTATCGTTCTTTTTAATTGTTTCCTTATTTTATAACCGTTTTACCCTTGCATATCACGTTTCACTACATTCCGATCAACATTTCTTTCATTACTTACTTAATTAGCAATTATGCTTAACTTTTGGACACCAGTGTATATCAAGAAGTGATGATTAATAAATATGGATATGAAATTCTGATTACTTTGCCTAAAAATGTTTCGGATAGAAAATTATAAACTAAACGAATTATATCTCATGTCATATGCGTCTAATTCGTGTTTACATGTATTGGTTTCCTTTTTATTTACTGAAAGTAGCTTATTGTGACATTCTTAAAAAACAAAATCATATAGCATTGAATTTCATGAAACGAAATATATAAATGAAAACAATGATTTTATTATTCGAAATTCAGAATTTAAAAAATCCAAGAATGTACATACATAGGACTGCATTTGAATGATTTCAAAATTTTCATTTTTTAAGTGCCTTATTAACTTTCCTAATATCAGTAGGTAAATTTTATAATTTTTTATGCGTTCATGGTTTGAAACAGAAATTTGATTGTAAAACATACAGTTTCTTACGATATGATATCTTTATTTTTTATATTAATTTATTTTTAGTTTATTGTAAGTTTATTTTTTAAACTTAATTCATTTTATGTTTAATTTATTTTTCTGCTTTGTTTACTACATAAGAAAACCTGTTATCATAAATGATCATAAATAGTACTATTTTATGATTAAAGACTTCTTTTTTTGTGTATTGCATGTACATTAGATTAAATGTAAAAATATTACATCTATCTTTCATGAAAGGTTATAGTATATTTTGAATTTTCCTTCTTTTATAGTTCCTTTTTACATTACTTTATATTACATGAGCTATACATAATATGCCTTATGTATAAAAGTATAATGTGTACATATACACATATACTCTATATTGTATATCTTTATACAAACCTATACATATATATTTAAATATTGATTCTAATTTTTCTTCAAACTTCTTGAATAGAAATTGAAAATTTCCTAATACATTTTTTATGCATTTTCTTCGATCATACGAAATCGGAATAAGTATTTGCTAAGGAAATGGAAATATTAAACATTTGAGAAATAGTTATTTTATGCAAATACTTTAAAATAGTTAAGAAATAGTTTCCACAAATCAAATGCAGAATACTTGTCTGAAAACACCACTAAAAAAAATCATATATGACTCTCAAAATATTTTCATTTTTATATGCGTTCTATTTTCTTGCACTAAAATATATGTTTATATGACTTTTTTTTTATATTTTAACATATCTCATAATGCAGTTAAAATTGTATAAAAGTATGGCGGGGCAAATCGTTTGGTCGTTTTATTAAAATTAACAAATCATAAAGTATTAAATATAACATTAATTTGAAATTGGATAAAGAATATTGCCAAATTATAAACATTAAAAATAAATTTTGTTCTCGAGGTTTTAACAATCGATATTATAACTTTTTCTAGGTATTTTTTGTTAATAAAATTTGTAAAGTATGTTTATAATCAATTTTTTTAACTACTGTCTATTTCTTTTGTTTATTTTTGGAAAGAAAAGGTTATTTACATCAAATAATTGATATATGTCTATCCCCAAATCCCCCCCTCCGCTTCAACCAAAAGGGATGAAAAAAAATATTCTGGAATAATATTTCATAGACAGTTTTAAGATAGATAGTATGCCATTCAAATAGTCATTTACAAATAATTAAAAGACGGGATATTAAATATTGATTAGGCATAATTTTCTGGCGTAATTGACATTAAAGTGTATGTTCAAAATCATAAGTTTTTAATACATATTATTAGTATTTTCGTATATTATTCACACTCTTGTCGTGGACTGCACATTGAATTTTCATTTTATCCTTAACAATATAAATATCTGATAATTTTGTTTAAAATTACTATAAAGCCCTTCAAAAGATTTACTAGTACGCATATCGATTCTAATGATATGCATGTATTTATTAAAATAGTCTACACATAAATTTAACAGTTCTTGAAGAATTTAAGTCATTCGAAAAACTTTACTTAGTGTCTCCTATGGGTGACATCAGAACTCATGAGCTAAAGTTGAAGCTGCAAGAAAATTAGTAAACCGCACCACGGTTAAGAAATCATTAAGCGAAATTTTATACAATGAAGAAAAAGTAATTGCTACAGAAGGCGATGATAAAACTGATTTGAAGAAAAAATATTACAAAATTTGAAAATGTTAGACTATTCTGAAAATGTGGGCGACGCAGTGGAAAAAAGGATTAACGAAGATTTAAAAATTGAAATATTACGAAATTTCAAGTGACAATAATATTGTGTCGCATGTCGCTTGCGCGGCGCAGAAAAAACAAGGAATTTCGAAAAATGTGTTAAAAATGATGGATAGAGTCTTGCAATTGATCAAACATGAAGTCACAGTGACGTATAAGTGCGCACAGATATGTTAGTTAATTACTTGGAACAAGAAGATTATAGCACACTTATTGAAAAAAAAAGGTTTTGAGAAATTTCGTAGTACATTGCCTCAAATAGTAAATGAGAAAATAATTTCATTGTTCTCAAAACAATGAGAATAAATACATTTCTATTTTTTTAATAACCTAGCAATTGTAAATCAAAATAACATTAAAATTCGTGTTCATTCACATTCTCAAATAACGTAATGTCACTCAGAAAGTATTTAACGTAAATTACATTTCCAACGCATTTTGACTGAGCTGTGAATGTACAATTAAAAAAAATGTAATAAATATCAAACACATACCTACTATCGATGTCAAAATATGGCATTTCGTTATCATATGTCAAGATTAATTTTAATATGCCTCATACAACGTATTACACAGTCTTATATACTGTAGTATTTTGAGTTAGATAATTCTTTTTAAATTTTAAGCTAGACAATCCTTTCTTTTACTAAAGTTAAAAAGTACTTATTGGCAAATATAAATCAATTAAATTGAAAAATATAAATTAGTTATATCAATCAGTAAAAATATAAATTAAAAAATATAAATCAATTTTATGAATATTTATCAAAAATTGATTATTATTTGCATAATTCAAGTAATATTGTTATTGTCTGGGCAAATAGTATTTTATTAAAGTAGGTAACCCAGAGAGATCGTGCAGAACACAGATTCATCCCATTCATAGAAAAACATAAGTACTGAAAAAAATATTTATTTTTAATCTATGATTTTCTTCAATATACTCCTGGCTGACACTCACTTTGGTATATGTATTGTTAAAATTATCTGCATTTTATTTATTTGCGTGAAATAATCATTTATTAGAATCGATGTGAAAATATGGTGACTCCGTCTTCACACGACACTGTTACTGCTTTGAGAATTTTCATTCTATGCCTTATACTTTTCTGCACTGAAGTATTTATGTTGTTTTAACGAAGTAATACACAAACTGTTTATAATCAAATGATTTTTTCTAATGTATATTATATTTTTGTATAAAACTGACTGGCATGATTTAGTCACTCCCCTCTGCATTAACGTTGTGTGTGAGCCTTTAAACATTAAAAAAATTTCTCATTTAAAGAAGCATATTTCTTTAAATACATTCTGACTGAATTGATGCACTTACTGTTTATAATCAAATATTTTTTATTTCAATTTATAGTACATTTTTATTACAAAATACATTCGGATGACCCAGTCCCCCAAGACGATCTCTAAGGTCACAATCAATTAATTCCCTTCTGCGTGTTAAAATTAATGAGAAATTTCAAATGAGAAAGTTAAGTAAAATAACTTTAAGGTAAATAAAATATCAGCAGCTGGAAACTCGAAATTTAAATAATCTCACCATATCTCATTTTTAAATGTCAATTAAAAAAAAAATTACACATGTATGGTATTAAAATAATTCCACTTTAGTATTTCACATGTATATTCTAGATATAAAAAATACACCGTAATAAAATATATTTAATAAGAAAATATGTCTTTTTAGGCATTGCATACAATCTGTGTCTTAATTCCTAAAGGGGTTTATTTTAAACCGCTAGTACAACTTTAACATTTGAATTAACAAAAATGCAAGAAAAAAATATCTGTGAATTTTGCACTTTTTGTAGCTTAAGATCCCAGAAATTCCTTGTAAAAAATGAAGTGAAGTACTTTATGCATTTATCAATTCCGTGTGAGGGATTTGCACTCTGTCAAAAATGACATACTACTATCATACTTCAGAGTCATTTGTTTTCAAGTTAAAGTATGAAAATCTCTCTGGATTTTGATGTTAAAATTATTTTTTTATTTCACAAAAGCATGTGAAATATATGATGCTTTATACCATACATTTGTCATTAGATATTTTATTACTTTTTGTTTTGATTAAATCGGTATTAAATAATGTTTTAATAACTTTTTTGTAAAAAGTAAATCAGTAAACGTCGTTTGTTTATAGATAATGTAGTCCAGTAATCCACAAAACGATAAAAAATAATCAATATTTATAAAAATTGAAATAGTATTTGGATGTTTTTACAAATCTCTAGGTATTATTCATCACTTTTTCAATCTGCCAATCTAGTAAATTTTAAGGACAAATCAATAAAATATACAAAACAATCTAAATTTTTCTTTGGTAAAATAGATAACAAAATATCAGGGATTATAATTGTTCATTACATTAAAATGCTTTAATCGCTCTATGTACTTATAAAGCATTGTATTTTTATAGTACATCTTTATAGAATTATATTACCTTTATTTATAAATGATTCAAAATTTTATGAATTTATTCATGAGTTAATTAATTTTATGATATTTTATCTAAATGATAGAAATGGTTTTATATTATATGAAATTGTAACGTGTTAAAAATTTAATAAATATTAAAACATCCGCTTTATAATAATTTAAGAAATTATAAAGAGTAGAAAATATAAGTAGCATTAACATGCAAAATATTCCCATTTATAATAAATAGCATTGTTTATAAAGAAACAAAATGCAGTGTACGGAATCCAATGATGCATTAACATCGTAATAAATTAGTCGATAACCCTTCCCGTCGTCTGCAAAAGCGTTGAAATGGTTTTGACAAGCACATTCGAATACAGGGATTTATACTGAAGATTTATCATTATCAATTATATTCGCTTACTAATTAATGTCATGTTTGCGAATAGATTCAGCATGTCAAGAAATATGTTATTATATTGAGATACTCTGTAACCGCTACCGAATTTTAGTCACTTAATCATGATTTCTAGCCTTTATATTTATCAGGTGAAATATCGCACATATAAATAACCTAATGTTTTTTCAATAAATTTCTAAATCATGTGTGTTAGATGATGACAATTTATTTTGCTTTTAATTAACCCCATATTGTAATAAGGGTGGTTAACGAAAGGATATTTAAGGAAATGAATAAGAGCACAATATATATGTTAAGTTTACGCTTACCAAAACAAAATAGCGCTCTCAATTTTTATTCAAATGTTTTTATTTCAATATATGTTGATATTTCAATATATTTAATACAATTTACTTTAAAACATTGTAAATATTATCATTTCTTTTTATGCTTTTTCTTTCCTAAGTATAAGAAAATAACATTTGTAAATGAAAGTTCGTAAAAAAAAATGGAATGTAGTTGTTTGTACTAAATAAGTTACTAAATGATTAAATAATATGAAACACTTTCATGTATTTTAATTATAAAACTGAACTGAAAGTATTACAGATAATACGAGGGTCGTACATTAGTTTTTGTCCCTAGTGTTTATAAAATATTGTTACGGCGATTCTTGTGGAATATCGATGCCTAATATTTTAGATGTACTTTCAGAATTGTAGCTACTATATTAACATATTTTTTAGAGAGGGTTGACATTTTAAACACCTTTTTTGAGGAAAGTTTTAAAGGGGGCGGGTTGTAAAAGGAACGGCTTGTTTGGAGATTATGGACCCAGATTTGTGGCAGTGGATGTGAAACATGGAAGTTACAGACTACCCTATGATACTGTTATTAGTTAAGTTAATATTGTTACTGCGATTGTTGTGGAATATCGATGCCTAATATTTTAGATGTACTTTTTCTCGCTTTCAGAATTGTAGCTACTATATTAACATATTTTTTTAGAGAGGTTTGACATTTTAAACACCTTTTTTGAGGAAAGTTTTAAAGGGGGCGGAATGTGAAAGGAGCGGCTTGTTTGGAGATTATGGAGCCAGATTTGTGGCAGTGGATGTGAAACATGGAAGTTACAGACTAACCTATGATTCTGTTATTAGATGAAAAATGATTCTTCACACTGGCCACATTTCCCTGATAGAGGATGCAAGATATGAAAAATAGTAAGAAAAAAATGAGGACTTAAAATGATGAATTTATCCAATTAGACCAAAGGGTAACTGTGCAAATGATCATGAATTCTGTGCAGAAAATTATTCACGAAGAACTGCACATGCGTCATAAGTCCTTATGAAAATTTATAACATTGATAATGAAGAGCTCTCATAGTGCTTACAAAGAATCTGGTATGCACATTGAAATTCAACTTCGATATGCTAATTAAAATAGGTTTTCAGAATATTAAGCAGATTTTTTTTAAATCCATACATAATTCAGAGGAAAATCTCTAAATAAGTTATTCATGAGTTTATATATACAAAGTAGACAAATGAGTAGATAAATTCATATGAAAGACCACTTCAATTTTTTTAAATGAAAAATCAAAGAAGCATGTCAAAAATTATGATGCATAGCGTATTTAAAATTTTAATTCTTTAAAAAATCTTAAAATTATCAAAGATAAGGTCCTTTATAAGTGAAGTGAGAAGTATATTTCCACAAAATATGTGTGATATAAAAATATAAGTGTAATAAATATAATATATAAGTGTGATAAAAAACCTAATGTCTGCCATCTGCTCAATTCTATATGCCAAGATTGCCAGTTTGTATCTTTTTTTAGAAAATTCGAATTCGTAACAAAAATAAGTAGTACATTTTTTTTCACTTTTTTTAATGACATAAAGTTTGTGATTCCATAAAGCAAAGCTTTTTGTTCTAAAAGTTGCGATATAAATTTAATGTTTTGTAATAATAAAGGCAAACCAAAATGAAAAATGAGGAATAAACAAAAAAAGTATATGTTATTTATTTACATTTATACAGCTAATAAAGCACTTTTTTGATATGATAAAATCTTTGATGCATGGATTAACTTTTTAAATAGACTTTATGGATGAAAGTGATCACACTCTTTATAAAACAGACATTTTATCGAATGCTTGGAGAAATACTCGAAGAAAATTTATGAAATTTCACGAATACAATATCATATTTTGCCTCTTATTTCTCTCCAAAAATTTAATTCTTAGAACGTTTAAAGTTCTCATAATTCCAAATCAGGTAAAGATATATTTTTATGATTCCGTACTTTAAAAGTAAAAACGGTATTACTCCTGTGTCTAAATGTCTGTCTGTCCGTCAGTCATAGCCATTTTACTTAAACTATCGATTGCAGAAACTTCAAATTGGAAGAAGTAACGGCATCTATTGTCGCCCATTTTTATAGATAATTTACCATTCACAAATTTACTTAAGATAATGTAGAGAGACTTATTAACCTATTTGGAAAAATAGATTTTCATTTTATATCGGGTGAAAGCTATCGCAATGCTGACCTTAAAACTACATTTCCCCTACGTTTAAATAGAATAATCTGTAACATTAGGGGATTTCGCATTCACGAGTTTTAGTTATTCACAAAGAAAAAAAAATAATAGACAAATAATAAAAAAAATAAAGAGCATTTCAACCAGTGATAAATTTAGACATTTTTCTCCGGGAGGGATTTGCATGGCTCCAGGGGAGGGGGAAATTACAGAATTCCGTTGGAGAGAATTGAGGAGAGAATTTTTTTTTCATTTTATGCTGGGGGTGCGATAGCTGACCAGCTGTGTGCCTAACAGTCGGGCAGCAGTTGCCCGGCGTTTCAAAAAAGGTACGGAACCGATACGGCGTGACGGTATCTTGACGATATCGTCAGTAGCGGCAAAGCGGTTGTGGACCGATTGTTTACCGATTCCTCTGTGTTTGTTGGGTACAGATACAATTTTAGTAAGATAACTGTAATTTTAATAGGCTCGAAATTACTTTTGCAAATTTACATTTTTTCTTGTACTACAGTGTACCGATAAAATGTTTGTAACCATACAGATTTCGGAAACTTTACATCTGTAAAATTAAGGATTTTTTTTCTTTTCTTTTTTTTGTACTGTGTAGGTTTAATAAAACTGTTTATCGACCCTGATCCTTTATCTAATCTAGGACTTTATTTAATAAATAAACCTTTAAAAATAACATTATCTAGATGCAACATCTTTAAGTATATTACCTAAAATTTTCGCCATATATATTTGTAATTTGTATAAAAGTATTTTTATTGTATCAGACGATGAAAAAAAAATCAAAAAGTAACACATAAACAACGCCATATTTCTTTTCTTACAGGCACCAAAACAATCATAAAAACATCAACTTAAAAAGACCGATCAAGTTTATCTAGCCTAGGATTTCATAGAAAATAAATTTATCCTTAAAAATATAAATATCTAGACGAAAAATCAATAAATGTTTTACTTAAAATTTACGTCATATATATTTCAAATTTGTATAAAAGTTTTTTCTATTGAAAGATGAAAATAAAAGAAAATAAAGCAAATATATATATATATATATACATAATCAACGCCCAAATGATATTTCTTTCTTAAGCATCAAAACAATCATCAATTAAACAAAGCATAAAAAAATACAGTTTGTAATTAACTGTACTAGCATTTCAGAAAAAGTAAATACAGTTTTAAAAATAGCATAAATATCCAGGGATAAAACCAATAAATATGTTACATAAATGATCTATATTTGAAATTTGTATAAAAAGTTTTTCCATTTAATAACAAAAAATATATATATATATATATTTTTCTTAGAGGCATCAAAACAATCTAAAAGTTTTCAAGTATAGTTGCCTTGAAGGAAACACCGAAGCCATTCAATATCCAAAATAGAAACAAACGTTATTCAATGCGTGCTTCTGAAATAGCTCCAGCATGAAAGTATTTCTGCTAAACATAACACTAAATTGAGCTAGAAAATGTTTTCAAAACACGGAATATTAAAAAAAGGAGATGACTGCATAAAAAGATGGTAGAAAATGTTACATGCGCCAGATTTTTTTTAAAAATTATGGTTAATGTTCTGTTCTAAACTTAGATGTTAATGATTATAATTTTATACAAATGTATCTATTTTCAAAAATAATATAAATAATGTATATCTTGGCCTATAACGTGCATATGTAACATTGAAAAATGACTTCATTTTTATGTGTGTCTGTTATACAACAGAATATAAAATGGTTGAAGTCGTAAGAAAAATATTCTAAATTTGTAGGGGTTTTCTAAATGTATTTATATATAAATATAAACAAAATCTTTCAATATATATTTCTAAGAAACTGTATCTTTTATAAGAAAACATTAAAAGCCTGTTGTACAAATCATTCTTAATAATTTCTTGAATGCCATCTTGTTCCCCACTGTCGCTTTCACCGATTTTATCCTCAATATCGCTATTTTCTAGGCATAAATTGTCATACTTGGTACCGTCAAGTTCATTTGATATTGAACATTTTTAATATGATTTAACAATTACTTCTGGTTCATTCAATTCCATTATAGACAAGGAGGTAGCTGCACAAACAATCATAGCATCGAGTACAGTTCATCAAATCTAGGATTATTTTAATCTCGATACCCCTATTTAAATGCAATCGGCGTACCAAGTAAAATCTTGGTAAAAAACACATAAAAAACTTATTGTAGCGGTTTATTCGTAGCTTTAAATTTGTTCTTTCCTGCACCCAAAAGTATGAAAATATGGAGGATTGGAAGCAAGAAAACACAATGGTAAACATCCACCAATCATCATCCACCAATGTCATCCACCAATATATGATTTTGGTAGACCGATTACGTTTTAATATGCGAATTGAGATTTAACTAACCCTAAGTTTTCAACCGTGAACTCGATGAGGTGATTGTCTATGCTGCTGCTTCCCAGCCTATGATGTGATAATCCATCCACACATATGCATTAATTATGCATTCCACATATTTTTTCATCTCTCAAATGTTTTTCACCTCATAGCATCCGTGTGTTACTCTGCCACCTTAAACTTTATTTGAAACATTTGTTTATGCAAACACCTAATGAATAAACCAATGCATTCAGTACACTTCGTATTACACGGAAAAAACAGTTTTGTTGAAACTACTAAATTTTGGTTGATATAGCCCCAAACAAAAATTTTCGTTGGAATGACCAAATTTTAACCAAAATTTTCATAAATTAACAAAATAATTTGTCAATCTAACCATAATTTGGTAATTTCCACCAAAATATTTGGTTGGGCTATATCAACCAAAATTTGGTAGTTTCAACAAAATAGTTTTTCCATGTACTGTCAAATGTGTAAGAGATACGCAATATTTTTTTTTTTTTTTTATTCTGTCAATTACAAGGGATCTAAATATATCCCAATCTAAGGCAATTTCTAGATTTGAAGGAAGTTTGGGTGCATAATAAACAGCATTTGTCCTAAACTAGATTTACTGGGGACGACGCAATTTGATTCTAAAGGATAGGAACAGAGCAGACCGAAAAGGATAACGCTCACATGTCTCAAAGAAAATACACATTATCTGAATGATGGGTGGGTGCTAGCATTTCTGGTTTATATTTGTTGAGAAAACTTAATACATGTTGTACAGCAGTTATGCTTGAAATAAAAATATATGTTCTGAAATTAGTAGAGGGCGTTATATGCCAAATTATACGGTAGTTAGAATTCAAATAGAAATAAGTAAACTATTAACCACATAAGAAAGCAGAAAAATACTATGAAAATTACAATACTCCCTTTAATACATATGCTCATACAATAAGTAGAAATATCCCCCCGATATACATTTGTGGCATACCACATTAACGGTGGAGAGATAATATATCTTAACCTTTACATATGTTACTTCGAATTTCGGTACTATATACAGGGTGAGTCATAAATATCGAAACAATAGGCTATCTTCTTAAATATTGCTCCTAGAACCATACTTCCAATTGCAAAAATTCATAAAAAAAGATGAAGTTTCAGATAAGATAAGTTGCAACTCCATGGGGGGTCTATTTGAAAAAATACGAAAATTAAATTTTTATACGGCCCCCGTAGGACAAAATTTCCAATTAGGAAATTATTCCTTATCCATTCCTAAAATGAACAAAAAATTTTTTATCTAAATATCTAAAAATCTGACAGAGATATTAAAATCTGAATTTCTGCAAAATTAGTGACTTGCACCATTTTACCATGCCTAGAAACAAAGAATTCCTCGGTAATTTTCAAAGCAAGTAAGGGGTCATCCATATATTGTCCATTTTTAAATACCGATTTAAGACAGTGCCTCTCATTTTGACATAACAAAGCAGTGCATTGAATTAAATCTAAACTTTTTTCAAAATATGTTGGTAGTCTGCACTTGAGGTCAGCATGGATCGAAATATCTTGATCCGGTCCCGAACCGACCCATAGGGGAAAAAGTTCGGTCCGGCCTGAAAAAATGTTAAAATCATAACCCGGACCGGTCTGGAAAATAGTTTAAATCATAGCCCGGTTCAGCCGCAAATTTCTACATAGTGTTTTACTTCGGTGTGGGAAAAAATTGTTTTGTATGGAAGATTTCTGACCAAAAATTTCTTTTATAGCTTTTAGTTTTTTATATTTATACTTTTTATTATTAAAGAAGTGCAAAAGGCTATAATATTTATATTTTATCAATGAATCTCTATTTATGTATAAATGTATCACTTATATCTTAACATCGTTAATCTCCAACGCATGGGATGCGTTCGAGACTTTGATAAATGTTATACAGTAAAATCTTTTAAGACGGAATCACATAGAAAAGAAAAAATACGTTATAGAAGGATGCCCTCCCTAGAAGGTATAATTGGAGATTAATCTTTTCCTCGGGTATCATTGTATTTATTTTGCATGGATCAGCATATTTTCCGTTTAAGACAGAATTCCATCATAGGCAGACTTTTTTTCACTGGTTTTATTGTGTTTAATTTTTCAGCCTTTGAATATACTATTCTTTAAAAAAATGAATTTTATTTATTTATTTATTTATTTATTTTGTAAAAAAAAAAAAAATAAAAAAAAATAAAATAAGATAAATAAATAAATTTATGTGTTTTTTGGAAAAAATTCGATTGAGCCGAATTTGATTTATTTTAAGCACGTAATAAGTTTAATACGGGTTTTGTCGAGACCGGGATTGAAAATTTCGTCCAATGTACACCTAGAAAGAAGATAGCAATCTCCTCCTTTATGAAAAGTACGTTAGGTCCGGCCTGGCATGTCTTCAGAAAAAAGGAACCTCTCGGTCCTGGCCCGGCCTGGGCCCGGGATATAGAAAAAATACAGATTTTTTAACAGCCTCTCCAGGACGATAAAAAGCCTGAAGTTGTGAGAGCTAAATTTATAAAAAAGACTTAATCTGCATCTTAGAAAAAGCATTCTTTTAAATAAATGACAGACATTTAAACAGTACACTTCGTTTTTCTGCATAATGAATTCCCCCCCTCCCCATTAATTCTTCTCTTTAAATAATTAAATGGTACGAATTTTTAAAGAAAAAAAAACTTGAAACACTTCTTTTTTGATTTTTTTTTTTTTTTTTTACATTAGTTTTCTTTTGGCAAATTTGAAAAAATATTTACTTTTGAAAATATGATTTTTTTAAAGTTATATTACTTTTTCAATAAATATTTTTAATATTTTTAAAATTAATATTAAAAAACAAAACTCTGGAACAAAACTAAAATCAGATTTTCATCTTTAATTAAATGGAAAGAAACTGAAATCCGATAAATAAAGTTACGAGTTATTAAGATATTGAATATCCCATTTTTAATTAAACCAGTACTAACAACATGAAATTTTTATAAATTATATGAGAAATGTTAGAATGTGATTTTCTTAGCAAACTATAACACTAACCATCACAAAAAAAGAAAAAAAAATCTAAATTGGAACACAAAAAAATAGATTTTTGCGCATTTCCTAGAACTGTTAATGTAACTTTGTTTTTTGAATTGCGCACATTTCAATTTGTGTCTAATCCCTTAAAACCTGATGAATTTTTTAAACGGCTATAACTTAGCGAGTTTTAAAGATAAAAAGATACAACTTTTTGTGTCTTATTCAGGACTGAATAAGGAAAATTTTTCTAATTGGAAATTTTATCCTACGGGGGCCGTATAAAAATTTAATTTTCGCATTTTTTCTACTAGACCCCCCATGAAGTCGCAAATTATCCTATCAAAAATTTCACCTTTTTTTATGAATTTTTGCAATTGGAAGTGTGGGTCTATGGGCAATATTTCAGGAGATAGCCTATTGTTTCGATATTTATGACTCACCCTGTATACATGTCTTTTAAATGAAAAAACGACCAACTCTTCGAAATTGAAATATGTGTTTTTTTCTGCTTTTTAAGTTCTTAGTAAAAGGTTTCTTTCATCTTGATACAATAAACCTTGCTAAAGCATGTGAAATCACTGCGTTTAAAAATTTCTGTGTATTGCAAAACTGACAAAATCCTCCAGTCGATGAGGTTCGAAATCGAACATTTCCATGCCTGCGTGATAGAGCTTTTTCTTTTTCACACAATAACCTCTCACTTGTTAATTAGATTAATGTTATCGTGTTTTCTTTCATCTGTGACTGCTCTCACTTTATGCATAGAAAATTACTAAAAAATTAGTTTGTGGTTTTCTCCAACTATGGAAAATTGAAAAAAATGTATCCTAATCAATCAAGAAATCGGTAAAGTGTCCCTATGACGTGGAAAGGAAAAAAAAGGGCAAAAGGCTTACAACTTATGTTAACCAGTAATGAATTTACTTGTTATGACGCATTAGGCCAAAATACAAAGGTACATAAAAAGAGACCGCTGTTAATGTGTTAATACGTCATACCTTTTAATAAAAAAATGAATAAAAAATTGTGAAAAATCATTTTAAATTATTTATATTATTACTTTTTACTTTATAACTTTTAATATTTTATCTTATTAAAACTTATTCCTCCTAACATAGGTTTATAAAAATATATTAAAGTATTTTTTAATATCTTTTTATTGAAACAATTATAACCTAAAACGTTTGTACGAGATTCCAAATTCATACATAAGTAGCACTAATGAAGTGGACGCTTATGATAAATGGCAAAATTATTTTTAAATATATTTTTCTTAAAATAATTGTGACGTAAAACATACGTACGAGTTTCTAAATTAATAAATGGTTAGAAGTTATAAAAGTGAACGTTAAGATAGATCCATGGAAAATTATTTGTTTAATCTATTTTTCTTGAAATAATTGTAATCTAAAACGTTTGCGCAAAATTCTAAATTCCTAAATGAATAGCACCAATGAAGGGAAAGTTTAGAATCTATGGCAAAAGTTTTTTTTTAATATAATTATCCATCGATTGAAACGCATTAAAATATAAAAATACAGTCGACTCTCGTTAATTTGAACGCCTCGGGAACACAAGAAATGTTCTAAACATCCAGAGTTCGAATTATGAAAAATTTGAGAGGAAAACATGTTTAAAGGGATACTATTACAAAGTTATTAATATTATAGTATTTTAAGAATCTATTTCGGCTTTTATTAGAATATGACTTAATATTAAATTGAAAGCTATATATATATAAACATATTAAGAACGTACACTAGTCACATGGTAAAAGCCGAGCGCTAATGTAAAGTCTATGGGGACGTTCTTTTCAAATATCTCGCTCAAATTTTAATATGTTTGCATGATGTTTTTGCACAAGATAGCTATAGGGCGATCCACAACCGGCCTAGTTTTTACTTTTTCGATTTTGCTTATATATTTTTTATATTACGATTGTTTCAATTTCAGAACCGGTTTAAACCGGTTCCGAAAGTTTAAGTAATTGTTTAAAGAAAATCTGAAACAAAAATTGAAAAAGTAAAAACTAGGCCGGTTGTGGATTGTTCTAAGCTATCTTGTGCAAAAAAATCATGTAAACATATTAAAATTTGAGCGAGGTATTCGAAAAGAACGTCCCCATAGACTTTACATTAGCGCTCGGCTTTTACCATGTGACTAGTGTACTCTTAATATGTTTATATATATATAGCTTTCAATTTAATATTAAGTCATATTTTACCGCGTGACTAGTATGTGCTCTTAAGGGATTTGGAACAAGTAGAATGGAAGAAGTAATGAATGTGTCATTCGCGGAGAGATGGGGCATTGAGAAAGTGGATATCAAATAAATGGGATTATATGTAAACTAGTTTCCGAACAATTTCTGACAAAAATGAAAGAATGAAAGCTATTTTAAGGATCTGAAGTCTGTATGAAAGTAGGGAAAAAGGTAAATTTGGAACTATCGTTAGTTCGAATTAAACGAAGTCACGAGAAAATGAGTTCGAATGAATGAAAATTATTTTGCCCTTGAAAATTTCGGGACTTCACTTTTAGTTCAAATTAAGGGGACAAGGGACCTTTGAAATCCATTTTTTTATATTTTTAAAATTGCAGTTTAAATATTATTCAAAGGGTATATTATGTTCACTATAGCATATATTTATCACAAAAAATGTAAAAAAAAATTTTTTTTGAAAAAAAAAATAGGGAAATTTTTGTAATATTTTTGAATTAACGGGAATTATTCAAAATGTCCCATGCGCATTCCATATCAATAAAAATCTCCAATAATATTTATACAAGTTTAATTTACATATATAAATAAAACTGTGCATTGAATTTTATGTATCTGAATATAAAGGTAAGTAAAAAATATTTTCTCTATTTTTCTGAAATTTTGAGCATTTTTTAACCTATTTTTACAATTAACTACAGATAACTTTTGCAATTATTTTTATTTTCAAAAAACCATGCACAGATTTATGACATATATTGTGATAAATAACTATAAAAAATTTCCAAGCATTCAGAGAAAAAATAGTGCGCATGGAGCATTTTGAAAGTTTTTCGTTAAATCTAAAATATTACAAAAATTTCCCTATTTTTTTTTTTTTAATTTCTTTTTTACATTTTTTGTGATAAATATATGATATAAAGCAATAATCTACCCTTAAATAATATTTAAAAAGCAATTTTAAAAATATTAAAAAAAAATGATATCAAAGGTCCCTTGTCCTCTTAAGCGAGCATTCGATTTAGCCAATTTTGAACTAACGTGAGTCGACTGTATATATTAAAGTGATTATAAGGAAAGAAAAAAATCTTATAACTTATGTTTTCAGTCTCTGTAAATATTATGTATAAAAATATCTAAACATTTAAAGGGCAGATAAAGAATCAAAATGATGCAATCATTATTCTTTCAACATCTTTTACAATATTTATTATAAAATCACGTTCACAAGAGGTCAATCCAAGATTCTTTTTATCTGATCTATTTTTCGATGTCTGCGTCCAGTCACGTAACAATAACAGAAATATTTTCATTTTTAAATTTATTTTCAAGTTTTAGGTTGTTACAATGGAAATGTTACTTTATGTTACATTTAAAAAAAAAGGTTTTATTCTGTTGTCTTCTTATCAAAACTAATAACATAATATGGTTAATATTTTTTATAGATTGGGTCGACATCTATTTTTTTATTTTAGTTTAAAAAATAATAATGGAAATATTTCGTTGCTTTTATTCAAATTTGCGAATACAAGTTTTGTATTTTAAGAAGTAAGTTTGTGGTTCGGTTCTAAATCGTTATCATGGAGTTAGCTCGAAAAATAGAAGTTAGTGCGCAATAAAAAATTATTCACACTTACAAGGGCAACACTAATACAGGGTATACAGCAAATAGCACCCTGATTTCAAAATTGAATTTCTCAAAAACAAAGATCAATAGAATTATGCAGTAAACGGTTTGTTTATAAAGTAAGCTGTACAAACTTATACAAAAGTTTCGAACGGTAAATATTTTAAAAAGATTGTGTTCTGATTGCAAAGAATGCTTTGATTTGACATTTTTCTTGCTTTAGATTGCTGCCAGAGAATGTGGTTTTCGGCTTAAAGTGCCATATTTAATAGTTTTTTTAAATTAAATTTTGAAATTTTGAAATTCTAAAAATTTACTTCGAAAAAATTTACTTCGATTGCACTGTAAGCTGAAAAATTATTTCTTTGCAGGCAATCTAAAACAAGAAAAATGTCAAATCAAAGCATTCTATGCAATCAGAACGCATTTGTTTTCAAAATATTCACTGTTTGAAATTTCTGTATAAGATTTTTAAAGCTTACCTAATGAAAAAAACGTTTACCGCATATTACTATCGATCTTTGTTTTTGAGAAATTTAATTTTGAAATCAGGGTGTTATTTGCTGGACACCCTGTAAATTCAACAAGTTTTTTTATGTTTCCATTGCAGCTAATCGTCACACTCTATTGATACAGTTTGTTTAAACTTTGCGATAAGTATCTACCACAAAACTACAAATATTTTACTCCAAACTGAACTTTTGAAGTTCCCAGTTAAATGCTATGTCGGAAATCATGGATTCTTTTTACAATTTCAGTACTAAAATTAAGCTAATATAACCAATGTGAAAAGCCCTCAAAAAATTTATGGAAAATAAAAAACGACTGATTGAATAATTGGATGGATTCTCAAATTATAGAATAAAATAACCGCAAAGAATATTAACATGAATTAAGACACTATCGTACAAAGCGTACAAAAAGCCTTATGCTGCCAGCTTTACAAAATAAAAAGAAACGCACGAAATCATTCAAATTCATAAATGAATATCTGAGTGAAAGCTTAGTACTAGAGGCAAAAGAAATTTTCGTGTATTCTTATCGCAAGAATTTTGATTTAAAACGTTTGTACGAAATTATGAATTCCTAAATGAATAGCACCAATGAGGTAAACACTTAAGATCTATGGCAAAAATGTTTTTAATGTATTTTTATCTAAATAATTGTAAACTAAAACATTCGCACGAGATTCGGAATGTAAAATAGAAATCACTAATGAAATGAACGCTTAAGCCCTGAGGCAAAAGTACTTTTTATACATTTTAAATAATACATACGTACCCTAAAATGTTTGCACGGCATTCCAAATTCTTACATAGGTAACACTAATGAAGAAAATATACGATCTATGGCAAACGTAATTTTTAATATATTTTTATGAATATAGCTATAAACCAAAATGTTTATACTATATATGAAAAACCAACTTGTAGATCCTGATATTTGCGGAATAAAAGATGAAATCCAGGATAAAAATCGTTTTGAAAATTCTATATAAAACAATATAAATGTGATCAATATCTACTATACAATATATATTACATTATATAATAAAAAAAATAATTTTAGATCAATGTTATGAACTTTTTTGAAAGGTAAAAAATATATGGCACAATCTATAAAGAATTAAAAAGACATAAGTGGTAATTCAAATTCGTTTTGCCACAAAAAAATAAAAAATTAAGATTAGATACAACCATGACCGTGGAATATACTTATAGTAAAATAGTTATGTGCATGAATCTTAATTTCCAACAATGAGAGATTTTGTAAGTTCCAAAAAAGTTTATTGAGAAACGAAAGCATTAAGAAATGTAGCACTGTAATAATAACATAGTTATAGAGATACTTCAAATTTTATGGGACATTATTTTGTACAAATGAACTGTATGAAAAATCATACACAGTAAAAAAAAATTCTGTAAAGGTACTATACTTTATGTAGGAAACTGGGATTCCAAGAACTTTTCCTGTAACGGTAACAACAAAAACTCAAGTTTTAGAATCGGTTACGTGGATTTTTCCTGTTATTGTTACATGAAAAGTTCTTGGAATCCCAGTTTCCTAGAAAAGGTTTAGTACCTTTACAGTTTTTTTTTACAGTGTAAAACAATGTTCAGAAGACAAAATCATTCCAAGATATTTTGATTGAAAGAATAATGATGGAAGATAATATATTCATATATCAATAATATACTCTAAATTGCAGATAACTTTTTTATTTCATGTTGCAAACGGTTAGCCCAAAAATCCGATTTCTATTTTTTTTAAAACATTATTGTATTTCGTAAACAAACAACCATAACTTAAAAAAATCTCAAACAAAATTCCTTGCATCATTGTTAAGCACGGGTATCTTTCGAGAATCTACTGAAATAATGTTTAAGAAATGATTTCGAATTTCACTAGGTGTAATTCGAAATACCTCGTAGTGTATAGCACATTTTATAGTATACTTCATCTCCAAAATCATGGATGTACCAATTTATGATTGATTTTGTACCAATTTTGTTAGAACTTGAGGTTAAATAATCTTATGGAATCAGAAAGTATAATTCACTTAAAATCATAATTTTTCGACAACTAATATTTTAATAAAAAACAAGTAAAATATTGAGGAAGACGTACATTAAGACTATTTTTCCTTTTCGCACATATCATCAAATATTGTTATATGTGATTTGAAATATGCAGTGATCCATGCTGGTGAACATAACATATGATTCAAATAACATTATATCTGAGCTAGTTGATGTTGTATAAATATTATATAAGCTCAGGAATAGATCTTAGTTATACGAATATATCTTAGATATACTCTAAGTGTAACACGCATTAAAGCATTGAGCTGGAAGTGATGCAACTGCTTCCTGTTATGAGAACGTCCATTCAAGCATTTTGACTATTCGAGCAATTTTTCATAAATAATCCCAATTATTTTATTACAAAAAATATAATTAAGATAAAAATAGACATATTCGGTTACATACAATTGTATTCGACTCACTTAACATATATCTAATTTGTAACAAAAAACGTTTTGCTTCCCTATGTATCACATTAAAATAGTGTTGCTCCTTTGACAATCTGGTCACTAAAATAACAGAATGTTGACTTATTTTATAGACCAACAAAATACATTTTGTAACAATTTAGATATATTTTATAAAAATACACCACAATAGTATTTAATTAAGTATGTTAATTTTTATTTTTATTTAATTTTTTAATATAATAATTGCGATTATTTATGAAAATTTGCTCAAATGGTCACAAATGCTCAACATTTGCTCAAATGGTAACAGTGAATGCTCCCATATATTGTGATAAAATGTAATGTACTAATCTAACTATTGCTGTTTACAAGAGTATGTACTAACTAGGAGAGGACCAACTTTGATAATCACAGATTTAGTTTATTACTTACCCATCATACGTAGTATAGGGTAAGTCTTGTAATCGTTTTGAAAATCGAAATTTTTTTTGACGGATTTACACGTTTTAGATAGTGGAGATTCCGAAAAACATATTTTTAGAATTTTTTTTTTGCCGTCCGTCTGTCTGTCTGTCTGTCTGTAAACGCTCTATCTCCCGAACAAATTGAGATAGAGATTTGAAATTTTGTATGCACTTAGTATGTAATAATGGGACAAACCCTATTTAATATCAGCAACCTCGATTATCCGGAACTATTTTTTTCGGACTCTCGAAAAATTCGTTCTGATGAAAGGTACATAAAAATTTTCGAATTTTTCTGTTCTAAGGAATGGACGTAAAAGGCAATAAAATAACACACATTTTGCATATAGAACGAAGTCGATCGGATTATTAGTTGCTGAGATATTTGTAATCATGTTTTCCACATTCTTCGATTTTTCATGACCCTGTATTTCATTCAAATTTCAATTCAAAAGTATATTTTAATTGGAAATGAGACGCTTAATCCGACGCAGTTAATTGTTAGTTAATAGAATTATTATTTTTGGAGTTATAAGGATGTTTCTTTTACGCAGTTCGGTACATCAGCAGTTCTTTAATATAGCATTACTATGTATATTAACAATATTTAAATTTTGTTTATGAATTGCAATTCATTGTATAAATAGTTTCACATGTTTTATTTTCATATACATATCCATGATGGGTAAGTATTACGGTGGCCCCCAACGACTAGTTTTTATATATGTTGTAGAATAGAGGTCCCTTAGTCATAGGTTCAACGGATATTATACAGTAGTTGCTTCTTACTTCTCGAGAAACTGGAGGGGTGTAATATTGTAATACAGCTTAAATACTTATTTTGTAACACAGTCCTGGCATTGTGGTAAATAATTCATTAGAGCGTTACTTTATAGGCTCGCAGATCTTGGGTTCGATCCCAGAACGCGCTCTGTTTTCCTTTTTCATTTGTAAATATTCTTGTAATAAGTATTTACTAAACGAATTTTCAATTAAAAATTGTGTACCAGGAAATTATAATTAAATGTATATTTATAAAAAAAAATAAGAAAAACAAACGTAGCGTGTCCCGGTATTGAACAGAAGGCTCGTGGACCAATGAGCTACATCAACTCAAAAGCTGTGTTACAAAGTAAATACTTAAGTTGTATTATGGTATTAGATCCCCATGTTTCTCGAGAATTAAGGAGCGTTGTATAAAATCCGATGAACCTGAGACTAAGTGGCCTCTATTCTATAACATACGCAAAAGTAATCAAAATCTGTGGTTATCAAAGTTGTCCCTCTCCTTTTAAGTACTTTTTTCATAAAAACGTAGCAAAATATCTAACATTAAAGTTTGCTAATTACGTTTTAATCTTCAAGGTAACGGTTAAGATCAGTGATTATTTCTAGTCGCACAGCGTTACACAGTAAAAAATCTATATTTGCATATTTTTTGTGTTTGAACTAAATGTGTTTATGAATATTTTAAATTTATTTTTTCTTTTCTTAATGCATTAACGTCTGTCTATTAATTCATTATTAGTTTTAGACTCTGCTACTAATTAATTCTTTGGAAACCAAATAAATATTTAATTAAGTTACGAAATATCCTTTAATGTAGGTTTTGGCTATAAAAATTGCTTAATCTCATAATATTTTTATAAGGAACTTAAAATAAAATAAAAGAAATATTAAATAATAAAGAAATACTTTTGTTAAACATATTTTGCTACTTTTATTTCACTTACAAAAGAGATTAATTTCAAATAGTCAGTATGAATTTAACTTTTGAATTAATGGTAGACTTTAGGAATAGGGATTTATAATATCTACACTTAAAAAAGACCCCGAAAATTCTTTCTGAAAAATGATGTGGTGTACTTTATGCATTTGCCAATTCCATGTGGCACGAGGTATTTCCATTCTATCAAAACTGATGTACTGTTATCATACTTCAAAGTCATTTGTTTTCAAGTAACAGAGTGTAAATTTATGACTATGTTGTTAAAGGTATTTTTTATTCCACGAAAGAAAAAAATATATATACAGGGTGTTTTAGGGAGTCATAAGAGGTGTGTGATAAGAGATATTGAGCCCTTTTATTTCCATTCAACTAGAATAAACTAAGCGTGCCATAACTTTTTTACAAACATGGTTGAATTTTATTTATTTAATTTCTTTTATTAGAAATTTCAAGAGTTCATATGATATGGCTGATATGCGACAAAATAAATAAAAAATGAATTAATAATATGAATAAATATAATAAATGATCCACTAATATCTGATACATTACTATTAAAAAAACTTAATATTCACTGAGTTAAGAAGATTTACTTAACCCTTTCCGGCGCAGGCAAATTCTGCTCATAAAATAAAAAATATTATCAATAATTTCTTATTTTATGAGCATAATTTAAAAAACACCGGAATTTAAAAACGACTTTTATAGAAATTAAGAATCCTTAAATTCACGCTTTCATTGTAAAAGCGAAAATTCTTTAAAATATTTTTGGTGTTATTTGCAGGTTTGGAATTAAAACTAGGTGTGCCCGGAGTGGGCCCACTACATCTGAAAGGATTAAAGAAGTAAATTCTACACAAAAGGTAAAAAAATTGAACACATTAAACGTGGAATTTTAAAAGTTTGAAAGTTTCAACTATACCTTGGTACTCATCAGGGTCATATTTCAGTGTAGAAACAAACAAATATTTATAACTTGTAAATAAAATAAAATAAAATAAAATATTAAGTTGAACCGTCTACCATCGTAGTATAGCGACATTTGCAGATCTCTATTTTAACTATTCTCATAGATTACAGCTATGCAGATGGTGCTATGACGGTGGCGGAATCAATAAAATATGTTTGATTTTTACTTTTCAAATTATAATTTTTTCTGCGTTTCGATACTCCAGGTACTGTGTAACTTGATGATGATCGCACAATAGTTAAACCTTCCGGTTTTCAGACATTTAAAATGATATGCTTACTTTTTTGAAAATTTTGAACTTTTGTGCATAATACACATACTTAAATAAAAAAATTACTCTACGTGGGGGATGTTAAATTTTTAGATGTAAAAGATCTTTACATTATTCACATGTGTTTTTAATTGACGGGTCTTACAATCATAGATATTATTCTGAGTTAAATATTTAACAACATGTCTAAAAATATTATTATTAAAACGAAAAGAATTTTTTTGAGTACGGTATTACGAAATCTTTTACATAATATACAAAGAAAAGATTTTTTAAAGTAATTTAATTATCCCTTTACGTGTTTAATAAATATAATTGAGAATGGTCATTAATCTATAGAAAGGTGAATTAACTGTCGTTACTATTTCAATCAGTTTGAACTTTCCACGTACACTGTAAAAAAAAAGGGTCAATCTACTAAAAAAAAATTAGTAATAATTGTAATTACTAAAAAAATTTTAGTAATCTTACTCGGTTACAAGGAATCTGTAGGAATTACTAAAAAAAAGCTAGCAACGAATAAGAGTTAATAGTTTTACATTTTTAATAGCTATTACTAAAACTCACTTGGTGTGGTCGGCATAGCCTAGTGGTCATAGCACCGAACTCCAGGCTGAGAGTACCTGGGTTCGATGCTGGCCGGCTCCAAATGTGCACCGAATGTATGCAATGTAAATTACTTGTTAAATAAAAGGATTATGGAAATCCTGTCGTAGCAGTTACCATGGGTAATGATCTCTGAATTTTCCCTCCCCTTTAGGAACATGTCAAAATAGAGTAGGTAGGAATGTTTGGTGCTGCCATCTATTGCGGCTTTGACGAAAATCTTCCGTTTCAGAAGTCTGTCTTTTTACCCACTGGATGCGCTTGAAGGAGGCTCCTGCCCTTTGGGCACACGTAGAGGTTACTAAAAATAATTTTGAAGCTATTACTAAAATTTGCTTGTTGACTCATACTAAAAAGTTTTAAGTTAGTTATACAAAAAATTCTTTTGTTCAGTTTACAAAAGATATGTTTGTTTCACTTGCAAAAAAAGCTTGTAATCGTTACAAAAAATTCTGTGGAATACAAATTTACTAAGAAATTTTTAGTAACCTCTTGAATTTTTTTTTACAGTGTACCATTTTTTATGAGTAAAATAGCTCAAATAGACGCTAGACAGATACAGAAGTGATCTTATAATGGTTCGTTTTTTTATACATTTTGAATAAGAAAAAATAAATCTAGAAAATGTTTTCAAAAGTTGTGCATCTCATAAAAACTTCCATTTCTTTAGATTCCTATCGTCAACTATTGTTATATCTGATTTAACATATACATAGATTTCTACTGGTGGACATAACAAATGATGCGTTTAACATTATACGTTCGATAGTAAATGATAGATATTTATTCCATAATCTCGGAAACAGGTCATAGTTACACGAATACATCTTAGAGTGACTCTAAGTGCAATAGTTATCAAAGCGTTAAACTGGAAATGATGACATAGCTTCCTCGTTTAGTTTGTTCAGATTTAATGTACTAATGTAACTTGTTTTGTTCACGTAAGAAAAAAAGCATGTGTTAAGTACTTTGTAATATTATATTGAAAAAAAAATCTGAATCTACTTTTTAATTAAAGTTTTGTTCGCAGCAGAAGGATATAAGTTGAAGTTTTAAAATTTCGATTTTGGATGAGTGTTGGTGAATTAATAAATTGTGATAAAAATATGTGTTTAAAATCTACAGCTTTTAAATAATTGCCGCACATTCTGTAAATTTACTTTAAAAAATATTTATATAAAGTGTTCTGTAATTTTATATTTTGTCAAATTATTTGTATAGAAATTCTATTTACTATAATATCTATATTATAAAGGCCAAACGTATGTGTGCTTAACGCTTACGTCATTTTGGGAATGCTTTCCCCAGCAATTTTGGTTTTGCAATTTTCGCTACTGCAAATTTTTCATTTCTAAACATCGTATATTTTAAATTTCTACACCGTCGTATAGAGAAAAACATGTACTTTCAAATGCAATTTGTTTCAAAGCTGTATCTCAATTTACTTTTGAGATATTAATTTTTTTTGTAGTTTTTAGTAGCAATTTTTTTATTGTGGCAACAGAACCACTCCATTTTCTCTTAAAATTGAAAAAAAAAATAGAAAATAAAATGCACAACACTTTTTTATGCAATTTCGGTTTTGCAATTTTTGGTAATGCAAATTTTACACTTCTAAACATCGTACATTTTAAATTTTTACACCGTCGTATACACTGTTAAAAAAATTCTGAAATTCCCGAATATATTTTTCCTGAATTTCACAGAAAAAGTCCCTTTTCACAACAAAAGGGCATTGTCCGTTACAAATCAGCAAATCCCACCATATTTCCTGAAAATAACGAAATGGGTGGAAATAAAAACAAAAAACGGAGACACTCCGTTATCTAAGGGGTTCCGTGGCCGAGTGGTCAAGGCACCATACCGCTAATTGCCCGCGAGCGCAGGTTGTGGGTTCGTATCCCACTGGCGGCAAGAAATAATGAAAACATAAAAAGTCCCTTTTAAATTACATTTTTTCTGTTTATTTTTCTCTTATTTCTTATTAAAAAATCTTTTAATTAATTAGCCAATAAATAAATAAATAAATAGTATACGACAATTTCAAAAAATTGTCTATAACATTATTTTTCTAAAAAAAAGTTGTTAATAAAACGTTTTTTTCTTTCATTCATTCATTTATTAAAAAAAAAAAAAAAAAAAAAAAAAAAAAAACAGTGATTTTTTTTATTTAAACTATTTAAAAAATAAAAATTGATTTAAAAAAATAATAAGCATTATGCATCAGTCTAAAATAAAATAAAATAAACTGTTTACAAATATTATAAAGAATGTATTTGAAAGGAAATCTTTAAAAAGCACAACAGATTTTCCCACTAACTCATAAAAGACATATTCTGTACAACCCGCCGTCAGCAGCTTTGGCTTGGTTAGTAAGGATTTATTCCGCTATCAAAAGGTCCCGAGTTCGATCCTGAAGACGGCGTGGACTAAATTGTGCAATAATAATAATACGTAAAATAACATAGCAGCTTAAAATCACTCGGTGATTTCGAATTCTTTGACGATTAATCGATTTATTAATTTTAAAAATTATATTAAATTATTATCATTAAAAATCAGACTTTGTAACAGAAAGTTACCGCTTCTTCAAACGGAGTTTTCCTTTCTTGTATGTCCCACAACGTAAAATCTACTTACGGAACGGTAACAGTTCTGCTACTTTGCTGCCGGTAGTTTCACCTGGAATTCACAGATTTATTTTTAACAGTGTAGAGAAAAAAAATATACTTTTAAATGCAATTTGTTTCAAAGCTGTATCTCAATTTATTTTTGAGATATTAATTTTTTCTATAATTTTTAGTATCAATTTTATAATTGTGGTAACAGAATCACTCCATTTTCTGATAAAATTAAATTAAATTGCGTATAGTATTTCAAAAGTGTCGTCTGTTATAAAATCTTGTGAATTTCGGTTTTATTATGTTTAATAATTTGCCAAATTGCGTTTTAAAGTAATTTGATAATTTTAGCTTAAAATAATATTTGTTTGAGAATTAGACTGAACGATATTACATGTATTTTTACTGTAACAAATTATGTAGATTTATTATAAATCAATGAAAAAGGTATTTCTTAAATATTTTCTTTCGTCGAATTTCGACGGGTTCCATCTCGTTAAATTAAGAACAATAAAAGTATAGCTAGGAATATTATCCATTATAGGAAAAAATTCTACCCATATTCAAATATTATATTTTTATTGGACATTTTTAAGGATAAAGAAGCTAGAACTTTCAAAAATAATTATTCTTAGTAAAATTCTCTGGATTGATAACAAAAATGTGCATCTGACATAATTATTAAAAAAATTTATATTTTCTAAAATGTTTTCATACTTTTAAAACAAGCATAATCAGTGAAAGTAAAATATATTTCAACTTATTCAAAAAGTATTATATTTTACAAATTTTAGAGGTGTATGAGTTAAAAAATTATAAAAAGTTTAAATATTTAAAATGAATTTCAAATAATCAAGCAGTGAACATTGTGCTACCATGGTTAGATATATTAGATTGCTGTTATCTGCTTTATTGAAACATGTGAAAAATGGAATGTTTAGGGTAGACAGCATTTTTTAACCTTTTAAAATCTATGAGTTCTTACACAAATTTTACTCGGTTGGAATTTTATTTTATAAGAAATTACTTACAATTACGCAATTTTGAAAATATTCTGTTAAAATAAAGAAAATATTATTTTACTTTTCGCAATGTTGCCAAAACTTTTTTTGCAAATAAAAATGATCTCGAGTCAGACTAGAGGTTTGACCACAACGATTTCATAGATTAAAGCTTTAACGAAGTGCAATTATTGGAGCTCTAAAATATAAGAAAAATATTTTATTGTTTCCTTTTCCATGAAAATAATAAATATATTTCGCATAAATATAAAACTGGAAATTCTATAATAATACTTAATAAACAATTTTTTCTAAAGCTCATGATATCGTATTGTCAATTTTTATGCACTTTAAGCGTGTTTTCAAGTTCAGTCCTCAACAAACAGAAAATTTTCGGGTACAATAACGTAAACATTTTTAAACGTAACGATATGAAATTGGCAGGTTTTAAATTTTAAATTAAAGAAAAGTTGACTTGTTCATAAATATAAAAAATCTAAAATAGCAGATGTATATTTATATAAAATTGTAGAATTGCGGCAAAATTCAAGCACAACTTTCAATAAATCAGAGGATAAATATTTATCTATGTAGCTAGAGATTTTTTGCATTATAATGAATAATAATTTTAAGGAGAATTAAAAAAATGATTTTTGCTGATTCAAATAATTGTAAGTACATTTTTAAATGAATTAAAATAAATAAATAAATAAAAAGTAGCTATTTTTGAAAAAAAATTTGGTTTATGCCTGTTATCATTTTATATGAATTGAATAAGTGTTAAAAATTAGCACTATGAATAAAAATTTACATTTTTAAACTGAAACTGTCACTCCACTTTCAGTTGTGTGCTAATATATATGAGAAGTGATCAATGTTCTCGCTGCCATTTGACCAACGTTAGTAATTTGGCTAATTCAAATTAAAAAAACATTCGCCAAATGAAAAAACTATTAGCAAAATAGATTCGCCGAGTAGCACACAAAAAAATTACCTTTAATCCTTAAATGTACCCCCTTTTTTCAATATGTTCTAAAATAGCCTAAATTTTTACAGCTGCGACAACGATTATCTAATTTCAACTATCCGCTATAAATAAACGAAAAATATGCACATATGCATATGTATGAAAAACAAAGAAAAAGCAAAAATTGAGCACTAGCAATTTGGCGAATCTAATCGCTTATTTGCTCGCCAAATGAAGAATCTAGTCGCAATTTGGCGAAAAGGCGAGCGACAGCGAGAACACTGGAAGTGATATTAGTTTTATTTGGGATATATGTTGAATTCGTGTATTTAAATATGCGTAGTAGGAGAATGAATCGTGCAAAAATTATTTATCTTAAAGCTTATATTACAGTGAGAAATACCGCTTCATTTTTTGAGCACGGTTTCGTATCAATTGTCGTTAGAAACTTGTATTTAGTTAAACGTTTTTAAGTGTGTAAAATTACATATTACTTATTTATTTTATATACGTTTATAACAGAGATCTAACAGCCGTAAAAGTGCTGAAATTAATTATAAATAAAATAAATATTTGTTAGGTAAAACTGATGCTCAATATATAAAAGTCATATTTTGCGTACTCATCTGTATTAAAAAAACATGTCGTGTTTATCACTAAATCTTAAAAGTTATATATATACATATATAAATCGGAGGACGAACCCACATATATTCCATATACAGTAATATGAAAGAATGCATGCAAATGTCTAACTAAAAGGAAACACAGATAATTAAAATTAATTTAGTATAGAAATTTCAATGTAAACATGTACATAAACGTATAAGTCCGTATTGTTTTGTTTTACATATTAGATATATATCAATAGGTGATGGTTAATAAATATGTGTATGAAATTGTGGTTACTTTCTCTAAAAAGGTTCGTTTCATTTCATTTACTTTTACTGAAAGTAACTTATTGTAATATTCGTTAATACAAAACCGTATAATATAATTACATAAAACGAAGTATATAACTAAAAACAGTAATTTTCTTTATCAGAATTCAAAACTTTAAAAATCCAATACTGTACTTAAATCAGATTACATTTGAATGATGTCGAAATTTTCATTTTTTTAAGTATATTATTAACTTTCCTAGTATCACTAGGTAAATTTTATGATTTTTTAAGTGTTCATGAATTGAACCAGAAATTTGATTTTAAAAAATATAGTTTCTTACTATGTGATGTCTTTTTAAAATTTAAATAACTAAATTTAATTTATTTTTCTGCTTCGTTTAAAACACGAAAAAAATGTGAACATGAATGATCACAAATGGTACTATTTTGTGCTTAAAATCTTTGGTTTTTTTTATGCATTACATGTATCATTCATCACAAAACATTAGGAGGAACTGGGGGACATTGATACAGCTTTTTTTCAAAAAAAATTTTGATGTCTAGAAAGCAAAAATTTCAAGTTATTTTTCTATGTGATGTCAGCAAAACCTGTGTAGTTTGTTATAAAAATGTACAATCGTTGTTTTATATATTATTTTTGCACGGAATTTTTAAAAAATAAAAAAAAGTTATTTGTATCAATGTGCCCCATCCCCGGGGCAGATTGATACACTTTGACACGTCTGGGAAAAATGGAGATAAAATAACACCAATGCATATTTTTTATAGAAAAATAGTTAGCAAAACATTTTGTATATATTTATAGACATTAAAATCGCACACAATTTATTTGTAAGCGATATTAAAGCAATCAAAATGAAATGTATAATGACCTGATGTTCTGGCTTTTCCTTGTCTGTTTGTTGACTGTAGTAACTTTGTCATATCTGGCACTTTAACCCCAGCATTATCTTCTTTCATAGGCAAGATGAAAAAATTACCAGGTTTTCTGTTTAAAAGTCGGTTTACAAACAGAAAATAAATGATAATTGTAATAAAAATTATGTTTATAATATAATTACCCTGTACTGTTCTGCAGCTTGTTTACTTACTTAACATTTCTCATGTCGATAATACTTTTTTCTCTGGAGAATCGATATAAATTTGAGATTTGCCAGGCTGCCGTCCATTTATTTTGTTAATTATACTAGCACTAGATATTGTGTAAGTTTGTATGTCTTCTGCTAGCAGAAATACTATAAAATGTACTAATATAAAGAAATTAGAGCTATTTAACTTCAATGAAAACTAATAGTAGAAATTTTTGACTAAAAATGGTTGAATTAAGGAGTGTATGGTAAAAAAAATAAATAAAAGGTAATGAAAAAATGAACTAGAAAAGGATTTAGGTTGTATCAATGTGCCCCGACAAAGACTGTATCAATGTGCCCCATACAGCCATTTTGAATAAAATGAGTCGCAAATCCAACACTTCATAATTTATCTAAGAATTAAGAATGAGGAACTGATAAAGAGTAGCTTTACTTGCCAGGGAAAGTATTCTTTTCGGTTGAAAATACTGGGACAGTTGTATAATACCATTTCAATTGTACAACCCAAATTTACTTTTGACCTACAAAAATAATTAATCACCCATCCCATTTCATCAAACTATTGAATCATTCCAAAACTTTCTGTATGTAGTTAATTTCATTAGTATCACCTTTTGGAGTCGTTGTGAAACCTCTTGTAATGACCTTGTGTGCTGTACAGGGGGTGTATCAATGTGCCCCAAGTATCAATGTACCCCAGTTCCCCCTACATCTATCTTTCATGAAAGGTTATAGTATGTTTTGAATTTTAGTTCTTTTATAGATACTTTTACATTACTTTACATTACACGAGCTATATATAATATGCGAAATGTATAAAAGTATGATGTGTACATATACGCATATACTGTATACAGTATATCTTTATACAAACCTATACATATATATTTAAATATTGATTCTAATTTTTCTTCAAACTTCTTAAATAGAAATTGAAAATTTCCTAATACATTTTTTATGCAATTTCTTCCATCATACGAAATCGGAATTGGTATTTGCTAAGGAAATGAAAATAAGAAATTTTGAGAAATAGTTATTTTATGCAAATACTTTAAAATAGTTAAGAAATAGTTTCCACATATCCAATGCAAAATACTTCTCTGAAAACACCACTAAAAAAAGTAATATATGACTCTCCACATAAATTAGTTTTATATTTATATTTCCTTCTTTTGAAATATATATTTATATGACTTATTTTTATTTTAACATAACTTAGAATGCAGTTAAATTGTATAAAAGTATGGCTGATTCTGAATTCATTTTTTTTTCTGAATAATAAAAATAAATATCTTCGATCATTTTGATAAAAAATATTATAAAACACCTCAAAGGATGCATTATGATACCTATCGATTCCTATGATATGCGCGTATTTATTAAAATAATCGAGACATAAACTTAACAATTGTGGAAGAATTAAAATTCATGTAAAGGATTTTATATAGTGTCTCCTACGGGTGACACCAGGACTCAGGAGCTTAAGTTGAAATTGTTGTTTAAGTTAAGTTGTTTATATTTAAATGGAACGTGTTAAAAATTTAACAAATATTAAAATATCCGCTTTATAATAAGTTAAGAAGTTATAAAGAGTAGAAAATATAACATCATAAACAGCATTGTTTATAAAGAGACAAAATACAATGTGCGAAATCCAATGATGCATTAACATCGTAATAAATTAGATGATAACCCTTGCCGTCGACTGCAAAAGCGTTGAAATGGTTTGGACAAGCCAATTCGAATACGGAGATTTATACTGAAAATTTATAATTATCAATTACATTCCCTTAATAAATAATGTCATGTTTGCTAATAGATTCAGCATGTCAAGAAATGTGTTATTATATTGAGATACTCTGTAACCGCAACGGAATTTTAGTCACTTTAATCAGGTTTTCTAGTCTTTACATTTATCAATCTGATAAAGGGAAATACAACACATATAAATAACATAATGTTTTTTCAATAAATTCTTAAATTATATGTCTAAGATGATGAAAATTTATCTTACATTTAATTTATTCCGTATTGCATTAAGACTAGTTAATAATGGTATACTTAAAAAAATAATTAATAACAAACGTATATGTTACGTTTATGTTTACCGAAAGAAAAAAGCACTGTCAATTTTTATTGAAATTTTGATATTTCGATATATTTAATTCAATTTATTTTTAAACATTAAAAATATCATTTTTTTGAACACTTTTCTTTCCGAATCATAAGTAATAAATACTGCAAACGAACGCTCTTTAAAAAATGTTTTGGGACTAAATTAGTAACTAAACAATTAAATAATTTTTTTTTATATTTTAACTGCGCTTATAAATTGTTCTTTATATTAAAATGCTTTAATTTCGCCTTGTACTTAAAAGGAGCTATATTGTCTTTATAAATGTGCATTACCTTCATTTGTAACTAATTTAAAACTTTATGAACTTATTCATGATTTAATTAACTTTAGGATTTCAATAAACATTTCAATAAATTTAGGATATTTTATCTAAATGTAAGACATAATTTTATATAACATCTAAATGTAACGTGTTAAAAATATAATAAATATTAAAATATCATAATAATTTAGAAATATAATAATTTAGAAAATTATAAAAAAGTAGATAAATAACATTAACGTGAAAAATATTCCCATTTATCATAAACAGCAGTGTTCATGAAGAGACAAAATACAGTATACGAAATCCAATGATGCATTAACATCGTAATAAATTATCTGATAACCCTTGCCGTCGTCTGCAAAAGCGTTGAAATGGTTTTGACAAGCACATACGAATACAGGGATTTATACTGAAAAGTTATCATTATCAATTACATTCCCTTATTAATTAATTTCATGTTTGCGAATGGATTCATTATGTCAAGAAATATGTTGTTATATTCAAATACTCTGTAACCGCAACCAAATTTTAGTCACTTAATCCTTATATCTAGTATTTACTTTTATCAGTCTGATAAAGTGAAATACCGCACATATAAATAACCTAATGCTTTTCAATAAATTCCTAAATCATGTGTGTTAGATGAGGAAAATTGATCTTACTTTTAATTAACCCCGCACTGCAATAAGACTGGTTATTGAAAGGATATATAAAGCTGCGCTCATAGTAAAATATTAAAAAATAGAGAATTAATTAATGGTACTTTTTCACGTCCGTAAATCACTTTAGAATACAGTGGTATTTTTAAATATGTCAAAACGTATTATCGCTAATAATTTACTGGAAATAATAGATCCCATAAAACTGTTAATCGATTCTGATCGTTTATCTATTGAAAGATTTTATTTAATACATAAACCTTTAAAAATAGCATTATCGAAAGGGAAAATGTTAAGTATATTACCTAAAATTTATGTCATACATATTTTAAATGTATCAGGCGATGGGAAAAAAAGTAATATATAAACAACGCCATTTTTTTATCACTGGCTTAAAAACAATCAAGAAAACATCAACTGAACAAGACAGCTTAAGTTTACTTGTCTAAGATTTCATAAGAAGGAAATACAGTCTTAAAAATATAGATATCTAGACGAAAAATCAATAAATGTTTTACTTGAAATTTACGTCATATGTATTTCAAATTTGTATAAAAGTTTCTTTCTGTTTATGCAAAGATACAAATAAAATAAATAAATAAAAAATAAAGCAAAGAATTAAATTTAAACATAAACAACGCCCAAATGATTTTTCTTTTATAGGCATCAAAACAATAATCAAAACATGAATTAAAAATACAGTTTGTATTTAACTGTTCTAGCAGTTCACAGAAAACAAATACAGCTTTAAAATTAGCATAAATATCCAGGCATAAAACCGAAAAATAAATTACTTAAACTTTAAATCATATATAATTCAAATTTGTATAAAAAAGTTTTTTCCGTTAAATAAGACCAAAAAAAAATGTTTTCAAGTATAGTTGCCGTGAAGAAAACACCGAAGTCAACATTCAAAAGGGAAAGAAACGTTATTCAATGCGTGCTTTTAAAATAGCTCCAGCATAAATGTATTCCTGCAAAACATAAAAATAAATTGAACTAGAAAATGTTCTCAAAAAACGGAAGATTAAAGATAGGAGATGACTGCATAAAAAATGGTAAAATGTTATACGCAGCAGATCTTTTTTATTAATCATGGTTAATGTTCTGTTCTAAAATTAAGAGTTAATGGTTATAATTTTATAGAAATATATATCTATTTTAAAAAATAATTTAATTAATCTGTAGCATATGTAACATTAAAAAATTACTTAATTTCTATGTGTGTCTGTTATACACCGAATATAAAATGATTAAGGAAAATAATGCGGAAAAGACGGAAAAAAGAAAAAAAACGGTATAAGATATGGAGTTCTTAATCCAAAGAATCAATCAATTACTAAAATATTAATAGCAATACCAATACAAAATCAAATTAAAAATTAGTTGATTACGTAATAAATACATGTAACATGTTTCATGTGAAATGAATGTAACATTTACGATCATCCATTATTGATATTTAATCTTACACTATGGGGAAAGTTTTTTGGTCGATGGAATAACCAAATAGTACCAAAACAATCCCCCTCAACAAATTACAACGAATTTTTGGAAAATAATATTTTCAAAATCTATATTTAAGACTTATAAATGATTTCTATATTTAAAAAAACAATAATAACACAATTTTTATGATGATCACAACGAATCTTACGTAATAACCGGGTCTTATTAATATACATGGACATTTAGAGACACGTTAATATTTCTGGGCCAGTTATAAACAAATATTAAATGAAAATTCAGTTTAACAATTTTCGGTAATGTAAACTTTTAAATTTCTAAACATTGCACATTTTTATTTTTTACACCGACATATACAGAAAAAAAATTTACTTCTAAATGCAGCTTGTTTGAAACTTGTATCTAAATTTGTCATTGAGTTATTAATTTTTGTAGTTTTTAATACTTTTTTTGTCATCGTGGCAACAGAAGTATTTCATTTCTAGACGTTAAGCATGGACTAAAAAGAAAAAGAATAAAATAAAAAAAGATGTATTCCATTTTTGGACATTAATAATAGACCAATCAGAAAAGGAATAAAATTAAATATGTTGCGGAATTGAACCAGTCAAAACATTCATATATACTTCAGATTTCCCAATTCTCTACCGAGGACAAAACTATTTTCCAAATCGTAAAAAATACTCTATATTTTTAGGGGTTTTCTAAATGTATTTATGTATAAATATAAACAAAAATTTTTAATATATATTTCTAACAGAGTGTATCTTTTATAATAAAATATGAAAAGGCTGTTGTACTCACCATTGTTTATAATTTCTTGAATGCCATCTTCTTCCCCACTGTCGCTTTCATATATTTTATCCTCAATGTCGCTATTATCTAGGCATAAATTTTCCTACTTGGTACCGTCAAGCTCATTTGATATTGAACATTTTAAAAATAATTTAAGAATTACTTCTGGTTTGATTTAATTCCATTATAGACAGGGAGGTGGCAGCACAGACACTCGAGTCCAATTCATAAAATCTAGGATTATTTAAATTTCGATCCCCATCTTAAAATGCAATCGGTCTGCCAAGTAACACCTTGGTGAAAAATACCTAAAAAAGTTATTTTAGCGGTAGATTCGTAGCTATATAATTGTGCTTTGCTGTACCCAAAAGTATGAAACATAGAGGATTGGAGACAGGAAAACACAATGGTAAAACTATGATTATGAGTCAACCGATAAAATCGTATTGTTGCGTATACAGGGTTCTTTTGATCTTATGGTTAGACAACTTCAAACTCTTGTCTCTTAGAAAAGTAGAAAATAATTTATTTACAGATCTTCAGAACAACAGAGTCTTCGAAACTCACAAATATTACTAGACATTGAAAAATAACTGCTCAAATCTATCGCACAAGTACAGATATAGGTCACAAAGACTCTTTATACAACGTATTAACACTAAATCACATTCAAAACAACGTAGATAGAACTCAAGCAAACATGCTTAAAAAATCGCCTAGTAGTTCACTTAATGAACTGACTGATAAATAATAACAACAACAGCTCGTATCGTTTTCCTTATATAGTCTCGCCGCGTGCACCGGAAATTTCCCCAAGCTTCTCGAAAAATCCAGAAAACCACGGAACAACATTCAATGTATCACTATATCTAAAGGGGGGTTACCATACAGAGGAAAGGGTTACCATCTCCAACAATCGCCAAGTTTGTCGCCAACTTGGCGATATGTCGCCAAATTTGGCGTCCAAAATTAGTCGTCAAAAGTGACGCCAACTTGGCGATATCTGTAATATTTCGCCAAGCTGCCGTAGACATTCACTGGAAAATAATAGACAAGTTTGCTTGATAACAGAGACAATGTTACAAAAACTAATATTAGTAAAGGAATGGAGCTTAATAAGATTATTTACATTATTTTAGGGTACAAACATTAACTATTTACAAAATTCGTAACACTACCCCCTCCTCAAAGACCGCACGTCCCGTGCAGTGCAATCCTTGAGTTAGAGGAAAACACTTAAAATAAAAAAACAAATAAATAAATAAATAAATAATAACAATAATAATAAAATTTACATAAATAAGAACTAATTACTATTTACATATTTACAAAAAGTGACTTTCATGACCATGTTCTGAAATTCCAGTTTTGAATTTCTAATCACTTTGTCCAAAATAAGGGGCTAGCCGGTTATAATGTACGACTTTGGGCTTGGTGTGTGGCTATTTTTGTATGAGTACGACGACGTCATTAAGCCTGTTGACGACTGTGTAAGGACCGTCTCAGTTTCTTTGTAATTTTGGCGACAGTCCCTTACGACGTATGGAATTCCACAACCAGACTTTGTCACCTACGTTGAATTCATGTCTAGTTGCCCTTATGTTGTACCGTGTCTTCATCTTTTCTGATGCCAGACCGATTCGGTTCCTCGCTAGACAATGAATCTCCTCAATCCGTTCCTGGAGCTCATCCATATATTTCTCAGGTGATAAAGGAGCATCAGGAGGACGGCCAAACAAAAGATCCGCAGGTAGACAAAGATCACGATCAAAGCAAGAGGCAGGAAAAGAGGCAATTTCTTGTCCCAGTCCTGTTGATCTTTGGACACCAGGGGGGAGAGGCTATTTAGGATGGTACGATTGAACCACTCCACCATGCCGTCCGATTGAAAATGTAGAGGTGTAGTTCGAGTTTTGTCCAATGGACTAGTCCACACATTTCCTTAAACACAGCCGAATCAAAGTTTCTTCCTTGATCGGAATGGATTTGAAGAGTCTTCTTTGGCTATTACTGTTTTTTTACATTCAATTTCATTATTTAATCCAAAAAGGCTTATTTCTTCAAATTTAGATAGCATTTCATTATTTTTTAAATCAAGTGTGAAGCCAAACTTCTTCAGAAAATCTAGCCTGATTATGCAAGGATCTGTTATGTCAGCCACATATGTCGTATGGTAATATTTCGTTCCTCCAAAGTTGATGGTTAAATTTGGCTTTCCATATATGCCTATCTTGTCGCCCGTCACAGTTTGCAGAGTAACACAGGGCGGAGTCCAGATGAGTTTACATTTCAATTTTCGAGCCAAATCTTCTCTTATTATTGTTACATTGGCTCCTGTATCCACAATCATACGGCATTGAATCTCGTTAATAAATCCTATCACATACAATTCATTATCGCCGCCACTCATTTTCGATATTTGAAGGATCTTCAAGTTGGGCTTTTTATTCTCTGGTCTTGAATTCATCTCACGTTCGTGGATTTTGGGGCAGTTTCTTCGGAGATGTTTTGTATCACCGCACAACCAGCACGTGAAATTCTGTCGTCTTGAGTTTGTTCTTCTATATTTTAAAGCTTCAAGCTCTTGATTTATTTTCCTAATTTCTTTCAAGACGTCGATCTCTGTGTTTGTTCTTTTATTCACCGTTGCCCCTCGGACTGAATGACGATCTCTTCAGCTGGCTTGTCTAGCTGCTTCCAACTTTAAGGCATATAGTAATGCAGCCTTTAAATCCTGCACATCTGCCATTTGTACCGCTCTCTGCACTTCTGGATCTTTTATTCCGTCTACAAAGTACTGCAGTGAGAGCATTTCCCGTACATTTGTTGGGCAGTCGACGAATGCTAAATTTGCAAGCCGTTCTATTTCTGAGGCAAACTCTTGAAAGGTTTCACCCGACTTTTGATGACGGATTTTCATTTGTATTCTTGTATAATCTTTAAAGAATTTTTTTCCGAATCTCATTTCAAGTGCACAACTCAGAGTCTCAAAATCGGGTTGCGTCATATCGGGCTACGTTTGCAGCACGTCGGCAGTTTCTCTTCTCAAAGACGCTGCTAGCTGACAAGCTTTCACCTCGTCACTCCACTTGTTCGCTTCGGCTACAATGGAGAATTGGGTGTTGTAGACTTGCCAGGAACTCTTCCCGTCGTATGTCGACAGCTTAACGTGCACAGGAGAAGCAGGCGAATTTCTAAATTCTTCATAATTACCATTGCACGCTGAAAGCTTCTTCTCAAGATCTTGTACTCTTTTATTTAGCATTTCTTCTACTTCCACTATTTTTTCTTGAACATTATTAACTTCATTCTGAATTTTCTCTTCTACTTCCTCTATTTTCCTTACCATTTTCTCTTCAACATTACTAACTTCATTCTCTCTTTTCTCTTCTACTGAGTCTATTCTTCTCTCTACTAACGAGAACTTTTCTTCCAAAGTTTTCTTCATTTCTTCTTGGCTTTTATTACCTTCCTCCTTTAATTCTTCCATTCTCTCTTGGCTTCTTCTCATTTCTTCAGTCACATCTTCTTGGACTTTGTCGATTTTATTCGATAACTCTTCTTGGCCTTTGTCAATTTTATTTGTCAACTGTTCCATTCTTTCTTCGTTTTTATTCATTTTATCCGCCAACTCTACTTGGTCTTTATTCGTCTTTTCCGCCAACTCTTCCTGGCCTTTCGTCAATTCTGTCTTTATGCCATTGATAGCATCTAATAGTTCTGTCAGTTGCACGTCCATGCCTCTTGTTTTCGCCATAAGATTCCGACTCCTGACACCAAAAATTGTTGCGTATATATGTTTCTTTTGATCTTATGGTTAGACAACTTCAAACTCTTGTCTTTAGAAAAGTAGAAAATAATTTATTTACAGATCTTCAGAACAACAGAGTCTTCAAAACTCACAAATATTGCTAGATATTCAAAAATAACTGTTCGAATCTATCGTACAAGTACAGATATAGGTCCCAGAGACTCTTTATACAACGTCTCAACACTAAATCACATTCAAAACAACGTAGATAAAACTCAAGCAAACTTGCTTAAACAATCGTCTAGTAGTTCACTCAATGACTGACTGATAAATAATAACAACAACAGCTCGTATCGCTTTCCTTATATAGTCTCGCCGCGTGCACTGGAAATTTCCACAAGCTTCTCGAAAAATCCAGAAAACCACGGAATAACATTCAATGTTTCAGTATATCTAAAGGGGGATAACCATAGAGAGGGAAGGGTTACCATAGCCAACATTCGCCAAGTTTGACGCCAACTTGGCGATATATCGCCAAATTGGCGTCATCGCCAAGTTGGCGATGGCTTGGTTATCGGCTACGGCAGCAATATAAACCAAAGCTGCCGTAGACATTCGCTGGAAAATAATAGACAAGTTTGCTTGATAACAGAGACAATGTTACAAAAACTAATATTAGTAAAGGAATGGAGCTTAATAAGATTATTTGCATTATTTTAGGGTACAAACACTAACTATTTACAAAATTCGTAACAGTATTTTAAGATGCCATTCACCAATATATGATTTGGCAGACCGAATGCGTTTTAATATGCGAATAGAAATTTAACTAATCCTAAATTTGCATCCGTGAACTCGATGAGGTGATTGTCTGTGCTGCCGCCTCCCAGCATATGATGTGATAATCCATTCACTCGTATGCATTAATTACGCATTTCCCATTTTTTTCATTTCTTAAATATTTTTCTCCTTATAATCCAAGAGCCCACCGCACAAAACCCTAAGTTATCAAGCAGAAGAACAATTCCTTTATTTTACGGTAGAGCAGTAATAAGGAAATACATGTGTGCCGGAAACGAAGGTATCGCATAAGCCAAAAATTAACATCACTATTGGTTGTCTCGTAGGTTTATCATTATGTTTTTCTGCAACCAGTTTTACATGCTTTCATACATTTGATTGTACTGTAAACCCAATGCAAACTAGTCAACCACTAGTGGTATTAATTTTTGGTTTATGCACCACTTCGCTTCCGGCACATGGATCATTGATTCCTCTATTGCTACACTTCCATAAAATTAAGAATTTTTTCCTGTGATTGATGACTTAGGGTTTTGTGCGTTCGGCTCTTATACTATCATATCATCCATATAAACCGCCTTAAACTTTATTTGAAACGTTTGTTTATGTAAACATCTAAATGCTAAACTAATGCAGTCAGTACACTTCGTATTACTATCAAATGTATAAGTGATTCGCTAATTTTTTGTTAATTCCGTCAATTTCAAGACATCTAAATATATCCCAAGGTAACTAGGGAAGCTTCTCTGGGGTAAATTGTTGATTTGGACGAATCTGGTATGAAAAGAAAGATCTCGTCATGTAAATTAAAAAAAAAAAAAAAAAAAAAAAAACAGTGGAATTATCCGTCCGAATAAAACATTTTTCAAGATATCAGCATTTGTGAAATGTGAATAAATAAATAAATAAATTGGCAGGCAGATATATAAATTGTCCGCAAGTTAAAAATTTCTTTGCATTGTTTTTATTCCTCCTGCCAAAACCTTTTCTCGAGTTTCAACAAAATCATTTATACCCATATATTGCCAGTTTTATACCCTCTTTAAGACAGGCACTTCGCATTCAACGAAGTTTTCACGTACGGTTACATTCGTAGTGTTTTCCATCGGTTTTATTATTTTTAGCCCCTTATTTTCAGCAAATGATTCAGCAATTGTGCGCGACGTAATGGATAAATTGTATGTCTATATATTGTGTAAAATAGAATGTTTTGCTTAGGCTGGATTAACTGGTGTACAATTAATATATATGCCTGTCAATCTCCTAATTCATTCATTCACACTTCAACTACTGATAATTTGAAAACGGTTTTATTCGGACGGGTAGTTCCATTGTACTTTTTTACGTACTTGACGAGATTTTTCTTTTGATACTACACTCATCTAAATTCACAACTTGGGAACATGGGAACGTTCTCTAATAAGACAGTTTCTAGTTTTGAAGGAAGTTTGGGCGTATAATAAACAGGATTTTTCCTAAACTAGATTTTCTGGGGCGACGCATTTTCATTCTAAAGGATAGGAACAGAGCAGACCGGATAGTAAACACCCACATGTCCCAAACAAAAAACACATTATCGGAATGATGGGTGGGTGCTAGTATTGCTGGTTTATTTTCATTGAGAAAACTTTATGCATGTTGTACAGCTGTATATGTTCCAAATAAAAATTATATTCTGAAATTAGTAGAGCGCGTAATATACCAGGTTATATGGTAGTTAGACTTCAATTATAAATAGGTAAACATAAGAAAGCATAAAAGTACATTAAAATGACAATACTTCCTTCAAAACTTATGCTCATACAATAAGTGGAATTATCTTCCGAAATGCATTTCTGACATACCTCATTAAAAGTGGAGAGACCATACAGTGTCTCACAAAAGTGATGGGACACTTGTGCTTTATAAAAAGAAACTGCAATAAAATAAATAAACAAACATGTGCAAAAATTTTTTGGGTGTGTTTCATTTTAAAGTTAGTTACAATTATTACATAACATACATTTTGTCAAAATATTAAAATATTAATTTAGTAAAAATACAATTGTTCAGAACGGAGCAAAAAATGGCTCACATAAGTGATGGGACACTTACTTTTCCATCAAATATTTATCCAAAAATTTTACTTTTTAAAAGGTTTTAATATTTTGTTGGATTTCCTTTTACTTTTAAAACATGTTTTAATCTTTTTGGGATGGATTCGACTAATTTTTTGTGATTTCTGGAGTGATTTTACCCCATTCTTCTTGAAGCACCGATTTTAGCTGTTGTTTTGAAGTAATGGTGTGTTTGCGAATTCTTGATTCCAATTCTTGCCAAATATTCTCTATGGGATTTAAGTCTGGAGATTGTGGTGGTGTTTTTATTATTTCAGGACAGTTATATAGCAGCCAGAGTCTAACGTTCAGAGCAGTGTGCTTGGGGTCACTGTCCTGATAGAATTTAAAATCGTTATGAAGGTTCAATTTTCGTGCTGAAGATTTCAAATTTTGCTTTAAAATATCAATATACTTGTACTGATCCATTACACTGTCAATAAAAACAAGAGTATCAACTCCAGCAGACGACATACACCCCCATACCATAACTCCTCCTCCACCATGTTTTACTGTTGGTACCAAGTTCTGTTTGCAAAATTCTTCCCTGGGTTTTCTCCACACCAAGATTTTACCGTCAGAACCAAATATATTAAATTTACTCTCATCAGCAAATATAACTTTATTCCAGTAATCAGAATTCTTATTTATGTTGGATTTTGCGAAAGCTAGTCTGAGTTTTCTATTCTTTTCACTTATGAAGATTTTTTTCCTGGCTACTCTACCGTGATATCCAGCAGATCGAATTACCCTTCTAATAGTCTCAGGATTAACAATTATTCCATATAATGCTTGTAAATCAGCAGCAACTTTTGAAGCACTATTTCTTGGATTTTTTTTAATATTTCGAACGATAATTCGCTTTATTCCATTGGATAGCTTTGATAGTCGGCCAGGTTTCTTTTGTCCTGAATCATATGATTCTTTTTATATCCTTTAATGATATTGAAAACTGTTGAACGACTCAAGTTAACTGTTTCAGCAGTTTTTTTCTAATAGATTTTCCACGTTCAATATGCAAATTAATAACTAATTTTCGAACTCCAAGCGAAGTTTCTTTTCGTTTAGCATTCTCCCTTCCCTCACAGAGCTAAAAAACACAAAAATTCCAAAACAAACTGGAGAGAAATACTGCAGACGATTTTATAAATTATTGCCAATTGCTTTTAAGTAGAAATAAAACCCCAAAAAATATTTTTATTGCTTATTTCAGACGATTTTTGTTGCATATATAATGGTGTCCCATTACTTATGTGAGCTATTTTTTGCTCCGTTCTAAACATTTGTATTTTTATTAAATTAATATTTTAATACTTTGACAAAATGTATGTAATGTAATAATCTTTACTAAATTTAAATATGAAACACACCCACAAAAAATGTGTACATGTTTTTTTAATTTATTTGATTAGTTTTCTTTTGTAAAGCACAAGTGTCCCATCACTTATGTGAGACACTGTATATCTTATCTTTTACATATGATACTTCGAATTTCGGTACTGTATATGTACGTATTCTAATTGAAAAAACGACAAACTTCTCGAAATTGAAATATATGTTTTTTGCTGCTTTTATGTTTTTAGTAAAAAGTTTCTTCCATTACGAAACAATAAACCTTACCAAAGCATGTGAAATCGCTGCGGTTCATGTTTTTGAAAGTCTCTGTGTGTTGCAAAACGGCAAAAATTCCTTCAGCTGGTAAGTTTCAAAATGAAACATCTCCATGTCTGCGTAATAGAGCTTTTTCTTCTTTACACAATAATTTATCACTTGTTAACTAGATTAATGTTATCGTGTTTACTCTAGTCTGTGACTGCTCCCTCTTGGTGCATAGAAAAGTTCTAAAAATATAGTTTTTCTCCAAGTATGGAAAAGCTTATGGAAGAATTGTATGCTATTCGATCAAGAAAGAGGTAAATAAGTGTCCCTATGACGCGGAAAAGGAAAAAAAAGGCAAAACTCAAAAGGTGTCTTCCAACTTATGTTAACCAGTGATGAATTTACATGTTATGACGCATTAGGCCAAAGTACTTTTCTTCGCGATGGAGGACTTCAGTGGAGATTTAAATGTTTTTACAGTCGAACCTCGTTAACATGAACCTCAAGGGGAATCGAAATTTCCTTCATGTTAACAGTAATTCATATTATCAGTATCAATTATTTGTATTCGTTTTTATAGGGGACTGAGAAAACAATTTGTGTTAACGAGGTTTGACTGTATTGTATTTCTCTGAGCTTATTCGAGAATTATATATAGATATTATTGAAATTTAAACCTTATATGTCAGATGAGATGTTCATAAATATAGGATAACCGTATAATGCTTGAAAACTTTTTGGATTTTTTAATGGTTTTAAATTCATTTTAAGATATTTGTAATGTACTTTAAATAAAATTATATTCCAAGTATGAATATGAATGCAACGGTAGTTTACTTTTTTCCCTAGGCTTATTATATGATTTTCATTTACTTAAGTTGAATTTAGCAGAAGAATTTTAACTTTCATTTATTAAAAACCGTTATAATTATTTTTCAATATTATATTTTTTGTAGTAAAAATATGTTTATCATATTATATACAGTATGATAATTTTTATTAAAATATTTTAATAATTAATATTTTTATTAAAATAAAAATTTTTATTATAATAATTTTTATTAAAATTATTTTATTTTATTAGTACAAAACAGCTATAATTAGTTTTCAATATTATATTTTTTTTCTAAAAAAAAAAGTTTATCCTATTATATATATTATTATATTTTTTATTAAAACATATAGATGCTATCATGAATAGAGTAGAAACGATTTCTACCCTACAATAGACGAATTTCTATCATGTTGTCCTTAACACATTTTATATGGATTCTGTACGCGGAATGATATCATCTGACTCATAAACTGGTAAAACTATCTAGAAAAACAATTTACTAATATCTTTTGGAAGGGAGAGTATTCTCTACGTATTTATAATCCAGATAACACAAAAAGAGTGTGTTAATACCTCATACCTTTTAATAAAAAGTTTTCTTAAACGATGTTTAATAAAATTATTGTATTAAAAATTATTAAAAATTACTTTAAATTATTTATTTTATTAAAAATTATTTTAGTATATTAAAAAGTGCTGCGTATATTATGTTCCTCCTTATATAGGTTTATAAAAATATATAAAAGTAATTTTTAATATACTTTTGTTGAAACAATTATAACCTATAACGTTTGTACGAGATTCCATATTCGTAAATAAGTAGCACTAATGAAGTAAACGCCTAAGACCAAAGGTAAAAAGTATTTTTTAATTTATTTTTCTTAGAATAATTGTAACCTAAAACATTTGAACGAGATTCTGAATTCATAAATGGTTAGAAACTATAAAGTGCATGCACAAGATCCATGGAAAATTATTTGTTTAATATACAGGGTAATCCAAAAGTCAGGACGAATTTTAAAAATGAATAATTCGAAAACGAATCAAGATACAAAGATACGGTTTGACCAACCGGATGTAAAAGATACCGGATTTTGTGTAGCAACAAAAAATATAGTTCTGTTGACGACCAACGACATCCCTAGCAGCACTGAAAGATGCCATCCGCCAAAATGTGTCTGCCATCATGCAAGAAATGCTACTAAATGCCTTTAACCCCTTAACGCGCAGTGTTGCCGGGTCGGCAACACCTAAAGTTCCCCATGTTTAGAGACACAAAAACTCCGTGAATATTTCAAAAACTACTATAATGGCTACTTTAAATCTTTCTTATGAGTTCTAGATGGCAGCACCACAGAGATCAAACTGTACTGTTTTTAAATAATAGGTAAAATGTTTTACTGTAATACGCGCTTTACAGCAATGCTCTTCTCACTGCGCTTATCAATGCTTTACTTATGGGAGGTTACCACTTCGGCAACAGCTGTATAATTAAAATAGTTAGTGCAATCTTTACAAAACAATACCTTTACATTCCAACTTTAAAGAGTAGTGCGTCGGAAAGGGTTAATGGTGTGGTGCCTAGTTTCACAGCAGCCCTTATGAATGATGCACAGCACATTGGACATTTATTGTAGTACTAATTAACTGTTTAAGCTTACTTATAAGTTGCCAACATTTTTCCATTTGTAAATCATCTTTTGGGGCAATAAAACACTATATTACCTTTTATTGGTCGACAACAAAACTATTTTTTTCGTTGTTACACAAAACCCGGTTTTTATTTCATCCGTTTGGTGAAAACGGTATGTTTGTATCTTGATTCATTTTCGAATTATTCATTTTTAAAGTTCGTCCTGACTTTTAGATAACCCGGTATTTTTCTCGAAATTTTTCTCTAAAACGTTTGCGCTAAATCCAAAATTCATAAATGGATAGCAGCAATGAAGTGAGCGTTTAAGATCTATGACAAAAGTATTCTTTTAAAATAATGACCCATTGATTGTAACACATTAAAATGTAAATATATATATATATATCAAAGTTTTTATAAAGAAAGAAAAAATTCGTATAACTTATGTTTTGAGTTTCCGTAAATATTATATATAAAAATATATAAACATTTAAAGGGCAGGCCAAAAAAATCAAAATGATGCAATCTATATTCTTTCAACATTTTTTTTACAAAATTTTTTATAAAATCACGTTCACAAGAGGTCAATCCAAAATTCATTTTATCTGATCTATTTTTCGATGTCTGCGTCCAGTCACGTAACAATAACAGAAATATTTTCATTTTCAAATTTATTTTCAAGCTTTAGCTTGCTACAAAGCAAATGTTATTTTATGTTACATTAAAAAAAAGGTTTTATCCTATTGTCTTCTTATCAAAACTAATACTGTAATATGCTTAATATCATTTTATAGATTGTGTCGACTTCTATTTTCTTGTTTTAGTTAAAAAAAAAATAATAGAAATATTTCGTTGCTCCTACTGAAATTTGCGAATAGAAGTTTAGTATTTTAATAAGTAAATTTATGGTTCAGTTTTAAATCCTTATGCTGGAGTTAGTTCGAAAAAAAAAATAAAAAGATATTCCGCAACAAAAAATAATCCACACTTAAAAAGGTAACACTAATAAATTTAACAAGTTTTTTTTTATGTTTTCATGTAAGGTAATCCTCAGATCATACTGATAACGATTGTTTAAACTTTGCATTATGTATCTATTGCAAAGCTATTTTTAAAACTTTTATTCCAAACTGAAGCTTTAGGGTTTCCAGAGAAGCTGTGTCGGAAGTCATGAAACAATTTTACTATTTTCGTACTAAAATTAAGCTAATATAACAAATAGCTAAGATAATATAACAACAAATAGAAGAAATGAAAATTCAATTTTGCAATTTACTCTAGTGAAATTTTTCAGCTTCTAAGTGTCGCAAATTTTCATTTTTTACGCCATCGTATAGGGCAAAAAATGTACTTTTAAATGCATTTTGTTTAAAAGCTGTATCTCTATTTATTTTTGTAGTTTGAAACACCAGTTTTGTAATTGTGACAACAGAAGTAATCAATCTCTTTTAAAATTAAGGGGAAATTAATTTATATCTATTTAAACTTGTGTGGCTACAATTAGAAAGGAAAAAAACAACAAAATGAACGGGTGATTAAAAAAAAAATATTTAAATTAAAATAATATTCTTTTTGAAAATTTTATGGTTTGTTGTGTGACAAGAGGTATTCAGTTGTAAGAACACAAATTTTGAACTCTCTGAGATATATATTTTTTGTATACGGACTGACAGACGGAGGACAGAGACGAATAGGGTTTCGTCATATGAACGAAACCCTAAATAGAGGCAAGAAATCAAGGCGTTCAAATTCATAAATGAATATCTAATAAAGTGAAAGCTTCGTATCAATGACGAAAGTAATTTTAGTATATTTTTAATGAAACAATTGTAACTTAAAACGTTTGTACGAAATTGTAAATTCATAAGTGAATAGCACCGATGAAGTAAACGCTTAAGATCTATGGCAAAAGTGTTTTTTAATGTATGTTTATCGAAATATTTATAACCTAAAACATATACACGAGATTCTAAATTCAACAGTGGAAATCACTAATTAAGGGAATGCTTAAGCCTAAGGCAAAAGTACTTTTTTATATATTTTAATTAATACATTCATAACCTAAAATATTTGTACGATATTCCAAATTCTTACATAATGAATTTCTTACATAATTCTTACATAATGAAGAAAACATATGATCTATGGCAAACGTATTTTTTAATATATTTTTATGAATAGAATTAAAATGTTTGCACGAGATATGACCAACTTGTAGATCCTGAAATTTGTGAAATAAAAGTTGGAATTCAGGATAAAAATCTTTTTCAAAATTCTATAGAAACCAAAATGTATGTTATCAATATCTACAACACAATATATAATACATTATATACTTAAAAATCATTTTAGATAAATGTTATGAACTTCTTTTGTAAGTTAAAAAATCTATGGCAGAATCTATAAAGAATTAAAAAAAATAAATGATACTTTAAATTCGGTTTGCCACAAAGAAGTAAAAATCAAGATAAGATACAACCATGACCGTGGAATATATTTATAGTTTAACACTTATATGCATGAATTTTAATTCCCAACAATGCGATAGTTCGTAAATTCCAAAAAAGTTTATTGAGAAACGAAAGCAGTAAGAAATGTAGCTACTGTACTAAAAAACAAAGAGATACTTCAAATTTTCATAAGAAAGTATTTTGTACAAATGCTCAAGATAAATAATAAGAAAACAATAAAAATCCATCCAAAATATTTTTATTGAAAGAATAATGCTAGCAGATATATATTCATATTACAATATCAATATTATGCTCTCAATTGCAGATAACTTTTTTATTTCATGTTGCAAACGGTTATCCAAAAAATTCGATTTGTGTTTTTTAAAAATATTAGTATTAGATTTCGTAAACAAGCAACTAAAAAGAAATCTCAAACAAAATGACTCGCATCGTTGTTAAACACGGGTATTATTCGAGAATCTCTCCTAACATAATTTTTAAGAAATGATTTCTAATTTCACTAGGTGTAATTCGAGGTATGTCATAGTGTAGCGCACATTTCTTTTATTATACTTCATTTCCAAAATCATGATAGTGCCAATTTATGTTTACTTATTATTTGAGGTTGAGTAATCTTATGGAATCTCAGAGTATAATTCATTTAAGTATAGAATTTTTTGACACCTAATATTTTACTAAAAGACAAGTAAAATATTGAGGAAGACGTACATTTTTTAAAGACTCTTTTTCTTTAAGCACATACCATCTACCCTTGTTATATGTGATTTGAAATATGCAGCGATTTATGCTGGTTAACATAACAAATGATGCAAATAACATTATATATGGGCTACTTAATGACGTATTATTATTATTTAAGCTCAGAAACAGATCTTAGTTATACGTATTTATCTTAGAATGGCTCTCAGTGAAATACGCATTAAAGCATTAAGCTGAAACTGATGCAATTGCTTCCTGATATGAGAACGTCCATTCAAACATTTTGTGACTATTCGAGAAAATTTTCATAAATAATCCCAATTATTGTAATACAAAATACAATTAATATAAAAATTGACATACTCAGTTAAATACAATTGTATTCCACTCACTTAACGTGTATTTAATTTGTAACAAAAAAAATTTTTGCTTGTCTATGTATCAACATCTCAGTATTGTTACTCCTTTGACAATCTGGTCACAAAAATAAGAACATTTTGATTTATTATATAGGCAAACAAAATACATTTTGTAACAAATTAGATGTATTTTATGAAAGTACACCACAATAATGAAATTCAATTTTTATTTTAATTATATTTTTAGATAAAATAATTGGTATGATTTAAGAAAATATGCTCAAATGGTCACAAGAGTAACAGTGGACGTTCCCATTTGTTGTGATAAAATGCAATGTAGTAACCTAACTATCGCTGTTTACGAATGTATATAGTAACAAGTAGAGAGCCAACTTTTATAATCACAGATTTTCTTTTTTTTTATATAGATTGTAGGGTAGGGGCCCCTTAGTCATAGATTCAACGGATTTTATACAGCGCTCCTCAGTTTTTGACGAACGGGGGGGGGGTCTGATATTATAATACAACTTAAATACTACTTTTCTAACACAGTCCTAACGTTGTCGTAGATCATTCAGTAGAGCGTTTGCTCATAGGTTCGCAGACCTCGGGTTCGATCCCAGAAACGCGCTACGTTTTCTTTTGTAAATATTTTTGTAATTAATATTTAGTAAACGAATTTTAAATTAAAAATTGCGTACCAGTAAATTATAATTAAAAGTATATTTATAAATAAAAATAAATAAATAAATAATAAAAACAAACGTAGAGTGCCCCGGGATTGAACTAAAGGCCCCCAAACCAAAGAGCTTATACTGTAAAAATGTCAGATGTTTCTGACTATGTAAAAATCTGTAATCAAAAATAACTGTAATCAAAAATGAAAATATACAGTGACCTTTTCTAACTCACCTAAGGTTTCGAAAAACGTTCCTTTACCTCTAAAAATCCCAGAAAGTTATTTATTTTCAAAATTTAAATAAAAAATTTTAAAAATTAATTTTTATTAGCTGCCCGTCGATTTCGGAAACGTTTCTAAGTAGCTTTTACAGTTCAATAATGACTTTTCTCAAATCAAAATATCACTTTTTCGGATTTTATCAATTCTCAAGTAACTAAATTTTCAGTTGCATAACTGATTTTGTGCATGCAATTGTCGCAAAATAATATCAATTTTCATATTGATGATAATACTGTTAATATTGTATGTTTGTCTATTAAACGTGCTCTCTGAATATCACAATATTTTCGTATGAATTGGTAGCATCCGAAAAAGTGATATTTTGATTTGAGAAAAGTGATTATTGTACTGTAAAAGCTATTTAGAAACGTTTCCGAAATAGACGGACAGCTAATAAAAATTAATTTTTATAAATTTTTCTATAAATTTCGAAAATAAATAGCTTTTTGGGATTTGTAAAGGTAAAAGAACGGTATTAGAAACCTTAGGTGAGTTAGAAGAGGTTACTGTATATTTTCGTTTTTGATTACAGTGCATTTTACATATTCAGAAACATCTGACATTTTTTACAGTGTACTCTCTACCAAATAAACTATACCAATGGAAAGACTGTATTACAAAGTAAGTACTTAACTTCTATTATGATATCAGACCCCTCATGTTTCTCGAGAATAGAGGAGCGTTGTAAACATCTGATTAACCTTAAACTAAGGGGCCTCTATTCTACAGCATAAGCAAAAATAATCAAAATCTGTGATTATGAAAGTTGTACTTCTCCTTTTAAGTACTTTTTTCATAAAAAAACATATCGCAAAAAATCTGACATTAAAGCTTGTTAATTACGTTTTAGTCTTCAAGGGATCAGCGATTACTTCTAGTTCCACATCTGTTACACAGTAAAAAGTCTATGAATGTGTTTGAATTTTTTTTAATTTTTTTAATTTAATTTATCTTTTTTAATGTTTTCAATTATGTCTATTGGTTCATAATTAGTTTTAAAATATGCTACGAATTAATTCTTTGAAAACCAAATAATTATTTATTTAAGTTACGAGAAATCCCTTAAAGTTTCAAATGTAAGTTTTAGCTATAAAAATTGCTTAATTGAATAATATTTTATAAAGAACTTAAAATAAAGTTTAAAGAAACATTAAGTAATAAAAAAAAATACTCTTTTAAAACATGTATTGCTATTTTTTTCACTTACAAAAGAAATTCATTTCAAACAGTCCGTATGAACTTACTTTTTGAAATAATGGTAGATTTAAAAAAAAGAGATATATAAAAACTACACTTAAAACAAGATCCTGAAAATTCTATCTGAAAAATGATGTTGTGCACTTTATGCATTTGTCAATTCCATGTGGCGCGAGTGATTTCCATTCTATCAAAAGTGACGCACGGTTATCATACTTCAAAGCCATTTGTTTTCAAGTGTCAGTGTGTAAATCCATTACGACTTTGTTGTTATAGTTATTTTTTATTCCACGAAAGAAAGAAAAATATATACAGGGTGTTTTATATCCTACAAATGTCGTAAGCGATTTTGAGCCCTTCTATTTCCATAAAACCAGAATTAAATTAAGCGTGCCATAAAATTTTTACAAATATAGTTGAATATTATTTATTTAATTTCATTTTGTCAGAAATTTTAAGAGTTAAGACGACATAACTGATATGCAACACAATAAAAAAAACGAATTAATAATATGGATAAATATAATAAATAATTCTTTAATATCTGATACATTACAATTTAAAAAAAAATATATTCACTGAGATTTACTTAAAGAAGTAAATTTTACACAAAAGATAATAATTTTGAAAATATTAAACATACAATTTTAAAAGTCTGAAAGCTTCAACTACTGCTTGGTTCTAATCATGGTCATATTTCAGTATCGATACAAACGAATAATTACAGTTTGTAAATGTAAAAAAATATATATACTAAGTTAAACCGCTATCATAGTGACATTTGTACAGCTGTAATTTAACTATCAATTCATCTAACTATCCTCATAAAATACAGCTGCACAGATGGCGCTATGACGATGGAAGGATCATTCAAGTATGTTTAATTTTTACTTTTAGAAACAACTTTTCTTCTCAAGGTGTATACCCTAATGGTGGTCACAGAGTAGTAAAAAATTTTCGGTTTTTAGAAATTTAAAACTTTATGTGTAATGTTTTGAAAGTTTGTACATTTTGTGTATGATATACGTATTTAAATAAAACTTGTTATTATATGTGGTATGTTAAATTTCAAGATGTAATTTACTCACAGAGGTTTAAATTTGGAAGTTCACAACTGTATTAGACCAAGTCTCTTTTCTCTGTTGTGAATAATAATTTTAAGTTCTTAATAAATAATTAATTCAGGTCAAATGATTTATAACCACCTCAGTCTTGAAGATACAAAAGAACACCTTTCAAATGAATTTAAATAATTCTACACTGTCAAAAAATGTAAATTTATGTTAAACCGTAATTTTTTCAGTAAATTTAAGGAAAATGTCCATTTTTTTTACATAAATGGTGTATTTTACAAATTTTTGCGTTTTACGGGCAAAACTCGTTAATGTAACTGCAAAGTACGTTGATATAGGAATAAAGTCCGTTTTTTACGGACATTGTCTGTAATCTCTGCTGCTGTAAAATTACTGCACAATTTTTTTACAGTGCTGAATTGTTAAAGTAAATTCTAAATATTTTTCACAAATAAGTGTTTATCATAAACAACAATATGATAAGTGTTTGATACATCCTTCGACACGTTTTTTTTTAGTAATTTTAATTAAAGATTTTTTCGTCACTCGGAAAATTTGACTCAGAACTGAGAAGGATAAAGATTATATGTGTCAATATTCAACTCCAAGTATTATTTTTATATTTCCATACTTTTACAAATGAAACATCGATATTTCTACTGTAAATTTACACGTGCTTAAGAAAAAACAAGAAAGAAAAAATCACGTGTCAAGCATAATTATGACACACTTTTCAACACTTCCTGAAATCTTTAACAAAACTGCGCTATTGAGGGAAATATGGTTACTGTATAAATTTTTACAGCCAATTGTATTTCATTATTTCTGAACAGCCCTATATTTGATCTTTCAGTTGATATAAATACTATATAATGAGAAAATTTAGTTTAGCAATAAAATGCCTAGCATGTTGAAATTCCTCTTTCAGCAGTTTATACTAATAGATTGAAAATTTCTTGAATACTTTTGTTCAGTTGAAATTCTTCTTTCAGCAATTTATACTAATAGATTGAAAACTTCTTGAATACTTTTGTTCAGTTCTGTAGTTTACCTAGTACTTTTATAACACGTCATAATTGATTAGCTAAAATTTATTTTTAACTCAAACACTCTTAAAATTTTTGAGGATATAGTATCCTCAGAAATTCATAAACCATTCATAGGCGTTTATGTATCCAATTTTTTGCACGGCCGTATATATCACATTATTTGTATTCTACAAAATAAATTTAGTTTAGCGTAATTATATATATATAATATAAAAAACACTTTTGAGTAATTTAAACTCATATTGAGTATATTGTACTCATATTTCATATTTTGCGACCTTTTTTGTGTAGCCCTATAACATTTATATACACCATATAATATACATAGATGTAGTGAAACTTAAAAGCGCATACCATAATTAAAATGTACTTCATCCATGTATGAGCCATCATCGGATACATATACAGTACTTCGGAAATAAAATAATATTTGGAATGTTCTGTGTGTCCCTGTAAATGTTATGCACTTCACATTATGCACGACTGCATCGTATAACTGAAAAATAAAGAAAAAGAGATTGTGCTGCTATAATCCATGATAAGGGTGCCATGTGTACATATTCTAAATTAAAATACCTGTGGTTTTTCTTGATTTTATTGCACAAACACAAACACTAACACAAAACACAACAATGTAAAATTATCCGAAAATTATGATCAATATTATTATAAGTAATTCCAGAAGAGCACACCAAGATTTGCTCCATTTTCAAGTGCAAAATTATTCCAACTAAAGGAAAAACAATAGCTTTCTCCACAGTTCGGGAGTAATACGTAACGGAGTGAGAGAAAGTTAACTTCGCCCACAGACATGGGATACAATAAATTCGCAACATAACTTTTGTTAAACTTCAGCGACGTATATTAATTTTATTATTCATAAAATAATTTAACACAATTAAAATATGTCGCACACAATTCCTTTACAATTATACAATGGAATTCTTTTCTGTGCCCCTGTAAATGAATAATAGCTATTTTTTTCACCGCATATTTACAGAATGCATATTTTAGTACACTTCGTAAATGCATGTACATTTTAATATGTTTGGCAGTGTGTAACATCTTTAAAATTTATTTGAAACGATATTTTCTCTTAAACCGTAATGTAACGGTGAAATTTTGATTGCCTCTGAAAGTAAACTAATCATGCTAGAAACTTCATTTGAAATATGGTACGTGCTAGGATAAACATGAGTAAAATCTAAAAAATTCAGGACTATCCGAGTATATTTGCGGGAGTTAGAGCGCGGAAAGACGGACAGACAAACCAAAATCACTTTACAACTTTACTGAATAGTGTAAAAAATGAAGACTTGGTCCAGTATGATTGTGAAATGTCTATGTTTAAATAAATATTTGTTATCATAATTATTAAACTCTTAATTTTGTTTTACTTGCATCAGTAACAGTTCCCTTACCTTCAGAAAGATAGATGTGTATTTCTTTCGACTTAATGCAAATCTTCTTTAAAATGAAAAATAATGGCATCATAACTTCTGATATTTAAATTGAACACCAAATCATTGTTTTAATTTCATACGCGAAAAATAAAAAAATGCTAAATGGCGAGTTAAAAAATACTATTGTGGATATTTCGCCCAAATAACTTTTTTTTTTTAAAGTGAAATTTTTTGAAGTCATGGAAACTTTTTAAAAGTTTTGTTCAAAAATTAACTTTGATTAATGTATGTCCCTACGTTAGGGCACTTTTATTTTGCAAATACGTGGAAATTTCATTAAATCCGTGTGTTTGTAGTTAGAAAAGGCAACCAAACTATGCATTTACTTTTAATAAAATTTTCAAATTTCTGCAATATTAATTCTAATTGTAACAAAGGACTGCGTTTATACCAGATCTTCTTTACCGATATATATTCAATATATATCGTTTTTTTAAGACAATCTATTCGCAAATACGCATGAGTAAAGTAGCTATAACAGATAGACAAATAGATACATGAGTGATTTTATAAGGATTCCTTTTTCTTGAACACGGAACTCCCAAAACTAGTAAATTTTATCAGAATATATACATCTCATTAAAGCTCCTTTTACTCTGAACTATTATCGTCAACTATTGTATGATAGGATTTCAAATATACAGTGATATGTACTAGTTGATATAACAAATGATGAGTTTAGTATTATACGTTGGACAGTAAATGATAGATATTTATTCCATAATCTCCGAAACAGATCATAGTTACACGAATACATCTTAGAGTGACTCTAAGTGCAATAGTTATCGAAGCATTAAACTGGAATGATGACAGTGCTTATCTTTCTATATTGGTCAGATTTAATGTACCAATGTAACTATCGTTGTTCACGTAAGAAGAAGTATGCGTTAAGAACTTTTTAAGGTTAAAAAGAAAAAAAATCTAAAGTTTCTTCGTAATTAAAATTTTGTCCGCAGCAAAATGATACAAGTTCTATTTTTAAAATTTCGATTTCGGATGAGTTTTAGTTAATAAATAAAATGTAATAAAAGTACCGTAATTTCGGGTGTATAAGCCGCAGATCAAACAATTTTTTATGGACCCAGAATTTTTTAACAAACAAGTATAACTAGTTAGATCGCCGTAAATATTTGTATTTAATCACTAAATAAGATTTCTGGGTCCAAAAATAATTGTTTGATCCGAGGCTTATACACCAGAAATTACGGTATGTGTATAAATTCTACAACTTGGAAATAATATCCAGACATCCTCTAAATTTACTTTTGTTTAGAAATATTTAAATTAAATGTCCTGTAATTTTATATTTTGTCAAATTATTTGTATAGAAAATCTATTTAGTATAATATTACATTAAGAGTAATAAAAGTAAGAGAAAACTAAGAAAATTATGCATTATAGAAAATAAATTCTACCCATCTTCAAAATTTACATTTTATTGGACAATTTTAAGCATAAGGAAGCTAGAATTTTAAAAATTAATTATTCTTAGTAAGATTCTCTGGTTTAATAACAAGAAATTAAAAGAGAAAATGTGCACCTGACATCATTATTAAGAAAATTTATATTTTCTAAAACGTTTTCATACTTTTAAAACAAACATAATCAGTGAAAGTAAAATATACTTCAACTTATCCAAAACAGTAATATATTTTATAAATTTTAGCTATGTATGAGTTAAAACATAAAAAAAAAATTTGAATATTTAAAATGCATTTCAAATACCCAAGCTGTGGGTATTACGCTACCATGGTTAGATATATTAGATAGATGTTATCTGTTTTATTGAAACTTGTTAAAAATGAAATGTTTAGAGTAGAGTTTTCAGTATTTTTTAACCTTTTCCAATATATAAATTCTTATGCAAATTTTAGTCGGTTAGAAATAGTTTTTTAAAGGATATTACTTTCAACTACTCAATTTCGAAAATATTCTGTTAAAATAAGGAAAATTTTATTTTCCTTTATAATTGATGCCAAAAAAAAAATTTCCAAACAAAAGTTATCTCTATTGAGACTACGGGTTTGATCATAAAGATTGATCGATTGATCGGAGTTGAATTATTGGAGCTCTAAAAATAAGAAAAATACTTATTGTTTCATTTTCCAAGAAAATGATAAATGTGAAAAAAATATATAAAAATAATATGCATAATATAAAATATACGTAACAAACTTGAAGTCCTCTATAATAATACTTAATAAACAGTTTTTCTAAATCTCATTATAGATTTTATTGTCATTTTTTCTGCACCTTAAGCGTGTTTTCATTTCAGTGCTCAACAAGCATAAAATTTTCTCTTACAATAACGTAAACATTTTTAAATGTAATGACATAAAATTGGTAAATTTTACCGATATAAATTTGGATGGATTTCAATTTTAAAATAAAGAAAAGTTGGCTTGTTCATATGTAATAAAAATTAAAATATTAGATGTATATTTATTTAAAAAAGGTAAAGTTTTAATTGTAAAAATGATGTATAATTCAAGCACATTTTTCAATAAATTATAGATTGAATATTTATATCAGTCTTCATTTATTACAAAGGGTTGAATTCATTGGAAATATCGAAAAAAAAGAAAGTAAAATAAAAAATTTTAATTATAACTCATAATAAAAAAATATGAATTGCAGACATTTGGATTTTAAATATCGTCACTGTATGTTATTGTTTACTTTTTAAAAATATATTTATACAATTAAGATTTCAATTAAGAAAACTTTAAGATTTCAAATGTATACTTTTACTTTAAAAATACTATAATTAATAAAACTTTTATGCAAAATTAGAAATAAAATTTAAATAATTTATAAAGAAGAAATATTTCTTTATAGGCAAGTTTAATAATTGTATTTCAATTACGAAAAATAAAGGCTTTACTTTTTTATCGTTAGTGTAAATTTAACTTTTAGATTAATGATGACCATTGTAATAAAGGGTTTGTATATTTTACTCCTTTATATTTAAAAAAAATGATCATGGATAGTCCTTTTAAAAAATGATGTGATGTACTTTATGCATTTATCAGTTCCATGTGACATGGGGGATTTGCACTCTGTCAAAAATGACGTACTACTATCATCCTATAAAGCTACTTTATTTTCAAGTTGCGTGATAATAAATTATTATAACTTTGATGCTAAAGTTTTTTTTTTTTTTTTTTTTTTTTTTTTTGTATTTAAAAACACAAGTAAAAATTATATGATAAATTATGCCTTACATTTTTGATTAGAGATTTTTTTACATTAAGCAGTCATTATTTTTTACACATTATAATTTATTTAGAAATTGACTTGTATTTCGTTGTTAGACAATTAAAGAATTTGGATAATAAAAGGCGATTTGCGACAAAATAAAAAAAAATTAAAATTAAAATTAAATTAATCATAAGATTAAAAATAATCAGTGGATTTCTAACATCCTAAATTGCTATTTTATATAAAAAAAATGTAATGCTGACAGAGATTTTATTTATTAATGAAAACGTATGACAATATTCAATAAACTTTTAGCTGATGAAATGTTCTAAAATTGTCCATTAAGTAGAATTTAATTTATGCAAATCACAACATATTTGCAAACGAAATTGACTTGTATTTTGCTGTAAGACGATTCAAGAGTTAAGATGATAAATTTCGTATGCCAAAAAAATATAAACAAAAGTTTAATTACTCATACAATTAAAGATAATTAGTGGTACTATACAATCTGTTAAATTCTTAATTGAAAAAAATCATACTCACAGTTCAGAGAAGTTATAATTCATAAAGAAGTTATATGAGAATATGAAATAACAATTTTAGTTGATAAAATTTCCAAAAAATGTCCATTATGTACAATTTAAATTATCCGTATGGTGACATATTTGAGAAAGGGAATGAGTTGTATTTAGTTATTGGGATTTTATTAAATCGTCTTTTTATGAGTCGGTAAATGTAAAAATTATTTATGGTTATTAATTTTATAAAAAAATTTAACATTCAGAATTTTTTTTCAATAATGAATAAAGTGTATAATAGGATAAATTCTACGCATAAGGGTGGAACGAAAAAATAATTTTTCTATTACTAAAAAAGTATAGGTGCAAAAAGTTGCTTTTATATTAGTGCGTCAACTGCGTGAAATCTTACCACTAAAAGAAAATGGCTTCATTTTGCAAATTTGGTCCAAAATGCAAAATTTTGGGTGAAATTTGAAGGATTTTTTTTCAAATAAAAAATTCCTATAGAGATGGTTATTATTTAAAATTCTTTTTAAACCTTCACTATTAACTACCTAATATATTTAAATTATAAAATAGTATATTTATTCTGTTTAATTGAGGTAAAACTGACAAAATTTGGTTAAAAAAATAATAATATTTAAATTTTATAGCGTACAATGAGTGTTTGTTTTGAATACAGTTCTTACATAGCTGCTGTTAAAACGATCCTACAAATACCTCGTGGAGATGGCTGGATTTCATATCCCACGTGTCCCAACCGCCCAATTATCTTGGCACAGTGTTTTTATGATACATTTTTATTCTGATTTTCTTAAATCGAAGAATGACTTATGTTCATTTTGTATCAACCTAGGTCAATTTTCTTTGTATCCATAGATTTTGGATGCTGCTACTGTGACCTCCATCACGTATATTTTTATGGCTTTTGTAAAAGATGTCACGTAGAGTAACGCTCGAGAATGTAATAAATGGAATCTATTCAGTCATCTATTATCTTTTTTAAAACTGAAAACATTTAATGCATAGTGATTGGAAGTTCTATTATCACAACATTTTTCAGTGAATTGTATTCTTTACATAATGATCTGCTTCAAAGAGGATTTTAGGTATTTCAACTTTAAATATACCATCCCTTACTCTTTCCTTTTGTATTTATTATATATTGAGAAGCGTGCTGTTTAATGTGATGGTCATCATCAGAGAGCATTTATCATCTACTAATATTTATAATCATTTATCTTCATTTATACATTTATCATTTCAATGTGCCACAAGAGATTTGCACCCTGTAATTTGTTTTTAAGTGGCAGAGAATAAAGCTGTATCCACTTTTCTGTTAATGTTGCACTTTATTTTACACAAGAATAAGAAATGTATGTTTCTTTTACAAAAAATATTGTATTATGTATATTTTTGGTTTTCTTTCATACAAAATAATACTTTGATGGGCTCTAATAAGTGCTCTATTAAATACGCTTTTAGGTAAATCAAATAATTTCTAAACATTGCATATAGTTTGTTTTACTTTTAAAACTACACATAGAAATTTATTCGAATCGTTTGTATAAAACAAACAAACATATATTTTAATATATAATTACTGTCTTTGGATTTTTTTAATGACAATTGTATAACAAAATCTCATTATTTTTCAAAAAAAAAAAAAAAAAAAAAAAAAAAAAGATGATGTAATCTGCTTTATACATTTATGATCTCAATGTGACACAAGAGATTTGTGCCCTGTGTAAATGAACTATTACTAACATACATTAAAAGCAATTTGGTTTCAAGTGACACAACCTAAATAAATCTTCATTTTTATGTTATTATTAGAATTTATGTAACATAAGATTAAGAAATGCCTGTTTCATTTAGAAAAAAAATTGTATATTGTGTATTTATATTTTTATTTCATAAAAGAAAACATTTATACACATCATTAAATAAATTGTACATATATCAGGTATTTTCAAAACATTCACACTTTGTTTTGTTTTATAATTATGTTTAGAATTTTAATTAAACTGCTTGTATAAAGGATAAGAACGAACATATTTTTAGTTAATTGTAATGCATATGAAAGGAAATATACATGAAAATGACATTTGTATAACAAGATTTTATTTTTTCTAAGAAAAATGATTTGATGTACTTCATCCATTTATCATTTAAATGTCACACAAGAGATTTGCACTCTGTATAAAATGATGTATTGCTTTTATCCTTTAAAAGCAATTTGTTTTCAACTGGCAAAAAGTAAAGCTATATTCAATTTTGTGTTAATATTTTTGCACTTTAATTTACATAATAGTAAGAAATGTATGTTCCATTTGTAAAATTATTAGTTTATTATGCACTTCTATTTTTTTACGAGAGGAATACATCTATTTCATTAAACATTCGGTCAAATATTCGATCAAATATTTTCTTGGGGCATATTTTAAGAAATAATAATAATCATTTATTCTATTTGCATTATTCTGTTGCATAAATGGTCACATTATATCTTTTTAATGGATTAGATATAATATGTTAGATCATAAATCCACTGAAATATATTTATAACGTTACCTAAGTAAATGAGAAAGATTGGTATTCATGAGACTTTTTTATAATTTAAAAAATGAAAAAAATCAACATTTTAAATAAATAAATTAAGTTTTTCAAGTTTTTCAGATAAAATATAAAAAAATAAATTAATTAATTAAAAATTCATTAATTGTTTGTTGGTGCAATTACATAGCATTATATTCAACGTCTAATTTGTCTACTTGTCTGCCCGTGTATATATATAGCAGTGCAAACAATATCCAGCAAAATAGTTCTATTATATTTAATTGTTGAAGAATTTGTCGAGTCATTTCAAACATCATGAAAAAGAAATAAAAATTTAAAAGATTTTTAAAAAATTATTTCTGCTATTTAATTTTATCATATGTTGAGAAGTTCAGTGACATCGCATTACATATAGTCATTTCAGGTTGTCATAGTTACTCCACCCATTTAAGATCAAGTCGTATTATTTCCGTGTAACTGAATTTAATATGTATAATTCTAATAAATTTTGCATTCATGCATTTTTGCATAAGTGTGCATCAGCTATTATAACAAAATTTGAATATTTATAAAAGCACATCTCATTTGTCAACTTTGACATATATTTTCCGACTTTTTTTTTTCTTGATATATTATAGTGTATTTAACAAAGCCTCGAAACGTCTTTCACAAACCAAAATGCTACTTGATGTCCTTCTTTTTAAACGAAATTATACGAAATTTCAAAAGGATAAACGTGGTTTGAAAAAAAACTAAAAAATGAAACACTTCATTTCGAATAACAAAATATGTATAGATATATAGATAAATAGATAGATAGGTAATAAAAATACAATCTAATTCAGCTTTTAGTTTTTATTTTATTCTGAATGGAAATAAAAAGACTATTTAAAAATGTCCAAGCTTGTAATGATTGTGTATGATAATTTGATTTTTTAATCTGATAATTTAAAAATTCAGAATCAACCATTACAGAAAAGGTTGGAATTTTTAAATCTTCCAACATTTGAAAAACTTTGTAAATAATTTTTAAAAAATGTGCCAGATGTGGCAAAGATAGGTGATTTTCGCCGTTACATTTCGACAGCATTCTTCGCCTTATTATATTCCGGAAAGAAAGCCATGAATTAAATCAATGCTATTAAAACTTAGTGGTTGCGATCAGCCTGTTATTGCACATTTTTTTTCCACCTCAAAATGTTGATTGTCCCAAAAACTGCGCCCAAACTCTGAAGAGAATCCTCGTTCGGACTAGTTAAAAATGGTCGAAAAGTGTAAAAATACAATCCATAGTTTTCGAGAAAAAAATTTAAAAACACAGTATGACGAGACAGCCAGTGCAAGGAAAAAACGTCTTATTGGACACATCCACACAATCAGTTGCATACCATCACGATAGCATTCAAAATGTTTGTTGTGCACGAGCATATATCGTCCTGCATATACGCATTGTAGGCTGATGCTAATCCACCGTTCAGCTTTTAATTAAAAACTGCAAATCTCTTTTATCATTATTTAGTAACTGCTTTTATGGTACATTTTTCTATCAACATTTTTTAACTCAATTTGTTGTGGTATATCCCATTACGAATGAAAAATTAAATTGAATTCTATAAAAAAATGTCACGCAGCAATTCAGTGATGATCATGAAAATTTTAGTAATGACACTCGAAACGAATATGATGTAGCAATCTCAAAATTTTCTTCTATTTCATACACGTTCATACTTCCAGAATAACGATGCATAGTAGTGTCTTCTAGGTTATTTTCACCGAAATCTAATCAGCAACTATCTATGTAAGGTTCTAGCTAAATCTGAAGTTTGATGAAAATTCATTTGAGAAATTGTAAAAAAAAAAAAAAAAATCTCCATAAAAATACCATCTGTTGAGCAATTTACTCCAAAAAATATAGAACACTAATTTACATCAGGAACTAATTGAAGCTGAAGTTTCATTAAAGTTCATGCAATAGTTTCTGAGATATAGCTAGTGCCAGAATCATAAGCAATGCCGCATAGCAGCTCCAACTATCGGTAAAATTACACAAAAAAATCAGCATCTTTTCAAGGACTAATGGAATTGAAATTTTTATGAAAGTCCGTCCATTTTTACGGTATAGCTATTGCAGAAATCATGAAAAGGGAAGCACTCTAATGTCACTTGTTGAGCGATATACAACAAAATCTAATAAACTTCCAAATATATCAAGGCGTAACTGAATCCAATTTTTTTAGAAATTCTGTGCATTAGTTGTGCAATAATTACAAATAATGCCGCATAGCATCACATCATATTATAGGAAGGTCTACAGAAATTGACGATTTATAAAAATCCTTCTATTAGCTCTTGCAATATAGATACTGCGTAAATAATGAAAAATGCAACAAAGAAGCATCACCTATTAGGCGATGCACACCAAAAACTAATCAGCACCAGTATATATCAAAGCATAACTGAACCTAAAAATTTGTTAAATTCTGTGCATTAGTTCTTGAGATTTTTGTAACAGACAGAATGATTGAACACTCCGAAAAACTTTTGAAAACACACGTTTGAAATTATTTAGGAAATTATAAACAATATTAACAACACATTATTATCAGGAACAGCTTTGTTTATGACGAGATGAAATATTGTGTTACATATCTAATGATGCATTAACATCCGAACAAAGATAGATACATCCGAACAAAGTTGATAACCTTTGCCATCGTCTGCAAAAGCGTTGAAGTGGTTTTGACAAGCACATTCGATTACGGGAATTTATAATGAAAATTTATCATTATCAATTACATTCCTTTACTAATTAATGTCATGTTTGCGAACGAGTGTAGTACATCAAAAAGGGGGCTATTGTATTGAAATATTATGTCACCGCGATCGTATTTACGTAGGTTAATCATGTTCTCCTTGTCTAAATTTGTTAATAGAACATGTAAATAAACAAACAACATGTAAAAAGAAACATGTAAATAACTATGTTTTTCCATAATTTTTCAAATCAAATATGTCAAAATATTACAACTTATCACATTTACAACTTATCACGTCGTTTTGTCATAACATTCCTGAATGATGAGGTAATTAACGCAATTAATTAACAACAAATATTAATGTTTTTGTTTGAAATGATCTAATATTTTATGTCTAAATATTTTTTGCATACATCCTCGTTTGATATACAAGAGAAAAATCTGTAAATGAATAATGTTGAATGCGTGCTTTTGAATATTAATGTATTATCATTAAAACAAAACAAAAAAAGTGAATATTATTATTCATATTTCATAGCTTTTTAATTATTTTGGTATACTATGTACCGTGCCTATACTTTGAAAAAGGGTATACTATTAATCTGAGCTTAATATAATGACCAATTTTGTATTATGATTGCATAAAATTTTTATTTTATTTTTGTTATGTGTAAATGCAAAAATAATAGTAAATACTAATGTTAAATATTTATATATCAGTAAAGCATATTTTTCTCAATTAGAGGGGGAAATATTATTACTCATAAACAGAAGAACATTGCATCAATGGGATTCAAATTTTCATATCTGAGAAAAATAATAAAGCAGGTTTCGAACCGGAGGATCCCCTGAGGGAAGCCCCCAATTCTCTACCATTTAAAAAATCCCGGAATGAATTGCTGGTTCTAAATCACCCGGCTAACTGAAATGGTAATAGCAGCGGCTTTGTCACGCGTTACACTGCTGAAAAAATCGTTAAGAGCCCACACTAGTGAGTGATAAAGACCCGGATGATAATGTTTAGACTATGGAGGCGTTCTTTTCAAATATCTCGCTCAATTTTTAATATTTTTACATGATTTATTTTCATAGGATATCTAAGGACGATCTGCAACGGAGTAGTTTCTTATTTTTCGATTTTGGTTGCATAATTTTTATATTATTATAGTTTCAAATTCAGAACCGTATCAAACCGGTTTCGAAAGTTAAAGTGATAGACATTTTTTAAAATCTAAAACCAAAATTGAAAAAATAAAAACTAGCCCAGTTGTAGATCGCCCTCAGCTATACTACGCAAAAAAGTCAAGTAAAAATATTAAAATTTGAGCGAGGTATTTGGAAAGAACGCCTCCATAGTCTAAACATTATCATCTGGGTCTTTATCACTCAGTAGTGTGGGCTCTTAAATTTATTAAAATTTTGTAAAGAAGCTGAAATCTTAAAACATTTTAAGATTTAATTTTAACAACAGTAAAATCCTTGAATCCGATATACGTTTGGACTGTAAATCAAAAAATCTCTTAGGTTATTAAGAATTTTTTAGAAAATTTCGATGCTCAAAATTTTTAATGTAAGTGCAACAAAGGTTACATATACAATTTTAGTGATATTTCTGTAATTATAGTTTATTCTTTCGTAAAGCTACGATTTCTGCAGCTTTAAAAAAATTGTTTTGTAGACTTGCTTTTTTTGTACAGTGTACAGATTAAATTTTAGTATGCATACAGATGTCTGCAACTTTACATTTGTAGAATTACAGATTTATTTTACTGTTTTGGATATTGTAAACACAGCATTGCGTTATTTTGTTATAAAATCATTTTGTATTTGAACATAATTGTTTATGTTTAATTGTAACTGGTTATTCTAAATAGCTTTATAGCTCTCCGTCCACAACCCTGTCTTTAATGAGTGTATAAAAATCCATGAATACATGCTGTTTCTCTGTTTTATTTTAATCATCGTTGTTTTTTATACATATATAACTCAATATATTCAATATGATTCAGCTTATTCGATTCCGATATCTCTTGCTCCGACTCAATTAAATAATTTTTAATAAACAATTTATTTTACTGGAGAGAGGTATTGAAAAATATACTAAAAATAACTAAGGTACGTTTCGGTCCTAAATATGATAAGAATCATATTCATAATAAAATTTAAGTACACAACATCTGGCATTTAATAAAAATGACACGCGAGAATGAAATTTAAACAAAACCAAATGCTCTACAGTAAAAATGTAAATTAAAAATAGACCTTGATCAGAAATTACTTTCCAATAGTGGCACACCCCATTCAAGCTTCCCACGAGGAATTTATTAAATATAATCTTAACGTAGAAATAATAAAAGAAACAGCATCATTGCGAACGAACCTTTTACGTGCATAAAATTCAATGGATTCTCTTATAATGGACTTACGGAAAAAAATAATACAGGGTGGTTAGTTGTTAACGTCAGGTGTTCAGAGCCCTCTAGAGAATAAAGTTTTGGTCAAAACATAACCAAATTTGATCAGCATACATAATAGACCATGGGATTTCGAATCCTCAAAAAAAAATTAAAATAAAAAGTTTTAAAAATCGCCACTAGGGGCAATTTTAGCGTTGTTTACCGACTAAAATGCATTAATTTGCATAAAATGAGTTGTGTTTAGCAATCATGAGTATAAAAGGAAAGACTGGGAGAGTTCTCATCGTTATCAACTCTTACCATACTTTACTAGGCAAGCTGTGTTATCAGCAGAACGATAATTGCAATGATTCTCGTCCTGAATTTCACTGATTACAGTATTTGCCAAAAGAACCCATAAGCATAACAAATTTACAAAAGATGATTCATCGATTTGAAACTATGCGGCAACAAGGCGTAGGACGCAAAGTGACTAGTCAATAACAAGTTGACGAATTTGTAACTGCTAATGTCGAACAAGAGATGAAAAATGTGCAAGCACCATCAGCGCTCGGGCAGTATTCCAGCAGTATAAAATTGATCTGTACTGTATTTTTTGCCCTTTTATCATTTAGCATTTACACTAATACACTTTTGGTGCGGCAAAATTGCTAATTTTATGCAAATTAAATGCATTTTAGTCGCATTTTAGCTAAAATTGCCCCTAATGGCGATTTTTAAAACTTTTTATTTATTTATTTATTTATTTATTTATTTAAGAATTCGAAATCCCATGGTCTACTATGTTTGCTGATCAAATTTGGTTATGTTTCGCCCATAACTTTACTCGCTGGAGAGCTCTGAACACCTGAAGTTAATAACTAACCACCCTGTACAAAACATAATTTGCTCTCATTGATCAGAATTTTTATAACTCATCTAAATGTAATCTAGGTAAAGTAGTGCTTGAACGACCAAATTTAATATCGAATTCATATTAACCTTTTTTCTAATTCGAAATTTTCTCCTATTAATGCCTTTGCAATAAATTAAATAAATGAGATTAGCTGAGTGAATTCGATCCACCAAGTTCGTCCGGGATAGCACAGATTATACAGAATTGGTGACTTCTATCAAGATATTCCTTGTTCAAATCCTGATTAGGCATTTTTCAAATTAAGTAAACTTATAAGCATAATTAATTAAACTTAAAGCTATTTTTTTCACACCTACATTTTTATACATAAAAAATTTAAAATTTTGAAAATTAGCAAATAACTTATATTATATTTGAGGTTTATTTCAGTTAAAATTCCTCTTCTTGAAAAAGAGTCGATTAATTTTAAAGTATATATAATTAGTATACCTTGATTACTTCCAATTACATATTCATTAGATGATCTGAACATCTCATACAGCCATATCTTAGATTCTCTGTAGACACATTATCAAATAGCATGTCTAAATGGCTTTCAAGGATCTTCCAATTGATGCTGCCAAATACGTTTTAAGGTACTAACAATATCTTAATGGAATTTGCTAGTATGAATTATAAAATATAGTATCCTAATTGAGTACATTAAAAATATATTTTTAGGTCAGAATTTGCACATTGCAGTTGCAGAAAATTAAAACATATTTTAAAAATATTTTTAAGTTGAAAGAATTTGAAAAAAAATGGATTTTTTACTAAATACAAATTCTTGTTAATGTACAAAAAAATTTGAAAAGCCGCGTTTACAATTTTAATATTAACATTAAATAATTTTCATATACGATAGCAGTATGGACTAAACTGCTACTTATGACGAATTTAAGCAAGTAAAAAAAGTTCCGAATTTTGATCAAAGGTGCCGCTTGTTCGTTTATTTTTGAAATGCATTTTTGTTTCAAATTAGTTTCGAATTGGTTTTTGTAAATGATCTTCATCTCTTTTATTACACCTTTCTCAGAGAACACTAGAAACACGTCCACAGTTTCAAACTAAAAGGAAAATCGCTTTAGATCTGCGGCTTTTAATGTGCACGTAAAAAGCGTCTTCAATGTTTAGTCATATATATTTTTTTTGCTTGAAAATTTGCCCTCGCCAGTCATGATGATACATTATAAACTATATATTTACACCACTGAATAAAAAGTATCTCATTTGATCCGATACAGCTCAAAGCAACGAGTAATGTTGAAAAAACTAGAAGGAAGATACGAATTTTCGAAGACAGATAATGCACGACTATGAAAGGCAACATACAAGATTAGTCTGGGAATAAGTCTGGGAATATATTATTTCTAGAAACAACTAATATAACTATTATTTACATCAATTCGTTGGTTCAAACACTGTATTTCCATTATAACACACAGTTTTCAGTTTAAATTACTTATCTAATCACAACATACTTTAGCGGGCAGCTTGTATATAATTATTTGAAAAACTATTTCGCATTTTTACTTAATTCCTCAGATATATTCGGTCTCCATATCTTTATGATGTCGAGACATATTTGAAAATATAAAGTTTTTCACATCATTTGAATAAATATAAACATAATTCATCCATTACATATGGTGTAATTTTCATAATTCAATTTCACAGACATCTTTATATCACAAAAACGATATAAAAATAAACGATGGAAATGAAAGGAGTACATAACACAAATAGTCAAAATATTAAAATTACCCTAGAGAAAAATAAATCTCATTTTCTTGCATATTCTTGTATATGTTATTATTTCAAGAATGTTTTCAAAGAAAATTCATATTATACAGAATCTGGCATATTTCCATGTCTTTTTCTAATACATTATCCGTTTGCTAAACATAAGAAAACTTCATTCATTGATTTTAATTTTAAAATTTTTACATAAATTTTTTAGTTAAATGTACAATTTAAAAATACAGTAACACCTCGATTTACTTCAGCAATTCATTTCAGCAAGATTAGCGATGCTATTTAAAAACGATGTAAGCCAAGATACATTGAAATAAGTTATTAAAATTATGCATAATATAATGAACTAATTTTATTGTATGTCTGATATTTTATCTTATATTAATAATTATACTGTACACATTTAACATTAATTACAAAAAATTCCTTTCCAATATAATAATCTGGAATAGATCAATAAGTTTATAAATTACACTTTAACACATTGAGTGGCAAATCTGTTTTAATAATCTCCCCGGTCTATATATTAAAAGTAAAATCATTTTTCGTTAAGTAAGGAAAGTATTACTTTACATATATTCTGTAAGAGGTGCTTTAAAGTCTTTGAAGTGCATAAACCCTGTAACTTTTCGTATTTTGAAACGCGCGCGTTTAATAAAGCAATCTTATATACAGCATCTCTGAGGGGGTAGTCAAAAATTTCCATACAGTCAATGACATATTTTACGCTTTTATGGCATATAAACGCATAAGTTCATCGTTTATTCTATGACACCCTTTTTTTAAAAAAATTAATTAATTAATCTATTTTTGCAATAAGTTTTAGTCTTACCAAAATTTACAATATAAAATTTGTAGACAGTATAAAAAAAATTTATAATATATGTAATGGATTAGACGTCTTATGAATTGTCAAAGCTATGAATTTTTTTGTTCTTCAACAGTCCCATTTTTTTTCTAAATCAACCTAAAAAGGCAAAAAGTTCTATACAAAAAATTATTTTGTTACTGTTCGGTTTTAAAATAAATATAATGTATTTTTATAAATTATTATAGTCTTGCTTAATAATACTTTCTATATGAACCCTTAACTGTTGAAGTACTTCTTCCAGACAAAGAAAAAAAGCCATAAATGACACAATGGGATCAATGTCAATTAAAGATAAAGTTTAATTGTGCATATCTAACAGCTTTTATTCGAGTACACTGTAAAAAAAAATTCAAGAGGTTACTAAAAATTTTTTAATACATTTGTATTCCACAGAATTTTTTAGTAACCAATACAAACTTTTTTTTTTTTTTTTTTTTGCAAGAGAAACAAGCATTTCTTTTGTATTCTGAACAAAGAATTTTTTGTATAACTAACTTAAAAATTTTTAGTATGAACCATCAAGCAAAATTTAGTAATAGCTCCAAAATGATTTTTAATAACCTTTACGTGCGTCCAAGGGCAGGAGCTTCCTTCGAGCTGCATCCAGACTTCTGAAACGATAGATTTTTGGCAAAACCGCAATAGATGGCAGCACCAAATATTGCTACCTGCTCCGACAGGATGTTCATAATCCTTTTATTAACGAGTACTTACACTACATACATTCGGGGGGGTATTTGGCTGTGTCCAGCATCGAACCCGGGACCTTTCAGCCTGGAGTCAGTTACTATAACCACTATGCTATCAAGGCCACACCAAGCGAGTTTTAGTAATAGTTATTAAAAATATAAAACTAATAACTCTATTCATTGCTAACTTTTTTCTAGTAATTCTTACAGATTTTCTAGTAACCGACTAAGATTACTAAAAATTTTTTAGTAATTACAAGGATCACTAAAGTTTTTTTAGTAGATCGACCTTTTTTTTACAGTGTACGTTAGAAATGAAAAAAAATGTTTTTAAATACTGATATGCGACATTAGTTGATTAAAATTAAATAAAACCACTCTCATTGCACCGATTGCATAAGAATTAAGTGTGTATAAAATAAATTTTTACATAACTATAAAAGAAAAATGTTTTGTCACTATGACCAAATGCTATTTATCTTTTCCTTGCACTTTCCCTCAGACGAACGTAAACTCGAAGAACAAGCCGCAACGGTCATACAAAATCTTCAGTGTTCATATCAATCTCATTTTACGCTTTTGAATGTCTTTTATTTAATAAAATAAGCTATTGAATTGTTATAATGGCATGTGTTGCAATCCATGTTAAGGTGCCGACACACACTTTTTCTGTTAGAAGTTTGCGCATTTTATGTTCGCAAGCGACATGCTTTATGTATAATGACATTTCCATGTCAAAGAAGGAAAACTTCAATTCAACTTTAGGACAGGTATCTTTCTCTTAAGAGCCATTATTTTGAAATTCAGACAAAGAAATGATGTTTTGATAGTTGTATTTTTTGATTTGCTTGATTTTTTTTATATGTTGAAGTAGATTATATTTGATGAATAATCTGCAATTTTGAAGCCCTGAAAAAATTTCATTTTTTCTATAGAAAATGTCAAAGTTCAAGGTTGTGAATGCCATTTTTCGTAAAAAGTGAAATGCTGGTATATTTAGAGTACTATATCTCTCGCAAGCAATAACATCCCAAAATTCTTTCGGCATAAACTGTTAGTATAACCATACATACTTATTAAAATTTATTTGCACATTATTGACAGATTACAACGATACCAAAAAATTCACAAAATGTCTGCCTGTGAGTCTGTCAGTCTGTGCGAATGTGACACAAATTTTGTGTGCGCTCTATCTTATGAGCAAATGTACAAAATTTAATAAAATTTATATTCCGTTATTCTCTGGTATAAACTAGTAGTGATTAGATTTTGATGTAAATCGCTCGACCGGTGGAGCTGCTATGCACCATTATCGCCATTTCCGTAATGGCTCAATCTCCAGAATTAATGCACGGATTTTCGTCAAACTTCGGATTTAGTTAGTCTTTGACATGACTTGACATTTTTACATTTTGGTGTAAATCACTCAAGACGTGGTGCAGTGGTTTTTCACGATTTTCTCAACAGCTCTATCACTAGAACTAATGCACAGAATTTAATACAAATTCAGGCAGTCCCTGATATTCATTGATGCTGATTAGTGTTTAGTGTAAATCGCCCAACAGGTGGCGCTGCTATGCTGAATTTTTTACTATTTACGCTACAGCTCTATCTCAATAGGTAATGTACTTATTACCGCTAAACTTCACATTTAATTAGTTTCTAATATGAATTGACGGTTTTTTTACATTTTTGTGTAAATCGCTCAATTGGTTGAGCAGCTATGATGAATCTTGTGCAATTTCTGCAATAGCTCTCTCTCGCAAACTAATTTCCAGATTTTCATCCACTTTCAGATTCTGTTAGTCCTTGACATGAATTGACTTTTTTTTATATTTTGCTGTAAATAGATCAACAGATGTCGATGCCATTCTGCATTTTGTATTAGATGTGCAATAGCCCTATCTCCATAATTAATGTATGGAATTTCACCTAACTTCAGATTCAGTTAGTCCTTTACATGGAATGATTTTTCATGCTATTTTGGTGTAAATCACTTAGTAGGCGGAGCAGCTATTGTGCTATTTTTAAGATTTTTGCAACAGCTCTATATCAAGAACTAATGCACGAAATTTCCCAATATTTCAGATTCAGTTTGTCCTGGATCTACAATAATATTGTTTAGATTTTGGTGTAAATCTCTTAACAGATATCACTGCTATGCTGCACTTTTCACGATTTTTCAATAACTGTATCTCAAGAACAAATGCATGGATTTTTTATCGAGCTACAGATTCAGTTCGTAAATATAAAAAATTATCATATTTACATTTTGGTGTACATAACCCAACAGGTGGCGCTGTTATGCAGGATTTTTAAAAAAGATTTTGCAATAGCTCTACATTAGAAATTAATGCATGGATTTTCATCAAACTTCAGATTCAATAATAAGTTGACATGCATTGTTTTTGACTGGATTTTGGAGTAAAATGTAACATGTGGTACTGCTATGCTGCATTTTTCAAGAAGTATTAACGTGTATAAAATAGAAGAAAGTTTTGGGATGTCACAACTAACTACTTATAACTTATCATTACATAATTATTATTTAGAACAAATATTTCAAGCGCTAATGCATTAAATGATTCTTATTTACTGATTGATCACTAAAACTCTTTTTTTAAGATTGCAAAAATATTTGCGAATAATCCAAATAAAAATTCTAACATAATATGCCGCTTGCAAGTTCAAACTAGTCAGATGTAGCAATACCAATACTTTCTTCTGTCTGACACATGTTAATATTTCCTGAAAAATGCTCCATAATAGCACTAGTAGTTAGTTGATTTATATCAAAATTTATTCAGCAAAAATATACGTCAACATCTAGCTGAATCTGAAGTTTGGTGAAAAACCTTGCATTAGTTTCTGAGATAGCGCTATTGCGGGAATCTTAAAAAATCCCGCATTAAATCTCAACTTGTTAGGTGATGTACAATAAAAACTCATAAGGAAAATTTTTTATCAGGTATTAATTGAATCTGAAGTTTGATAAAAATCCATGCACCAATTCTTGTGATACAGCTATTGCGAAATTGTTAAAAATGCAGCATAGTAGCAATTTACACCAAAAACTGAAAAACTCTTATCTATATCAGGAAAAAACTAAATGTGAAGTTTTATAAAAGTCTGTGAATTAGATCTTGAAATAGCGATATTGTGGACATTGTGAATAATGCAGCTTAGCAGCACCACTTGTTAAGCGATATACACCAATAACTTATCAGCTCCAGTTTATTTTATGGTCTTACTGATTATAAAGTTTTGTGAAATTCCGTGCGTTAGTTCTTGTGATAGAGTGCCAACATAATTTTTGTCATATACAGACTTGCTGAATGACAGACAGAGATTTTCTGAAATTTTTCAAATCGTGTTCATTACCTTGTTAAACGTAAAAATTGAAAACCGAAAGTCGAATTTTTGTCCCAAATCTAATACCTTCTTCGTATAAAGATAAAATAAAATAAAAACATACGGACTAAATATGCACTTTTATTTTCAGTTAGTAACGAAGAAAAGGTATAAGAAGCATATACAAAGACTGTAAAACATATATTCCGAATCAAAATATACAAAAACCATTTATAATTCATTCAAACGGTTTTCGTGTACTATCTTTAATATTTTAACGGTTAGCCAATCGTTGTTCTATAAATTAACTTGTTAAATCGTATAATCTTATTATTTTACACACTTGAACGGATTTGATTTGTTATTTTACGAAATAACGGATTATATGCTTTAACGGTAACATGTACAAAAAAAATCAAAATGCTGTAGTCCAAATTCTTTTAATCTCTTAAAAAGAATTCTCTTTTATGAACGCACGTTTACAATAGGTCAAAAACAGGCTCTCATTATCTGATCTTTTTTTATTATTTTATATGCAATATTTTTCGAGTCACGTAACATAAAATGATTTCTATTTTCTATTTTTTTTTTCAAGCTTTAGATTTTTCTAAACAAAATAATATTTTATTTTTTAATATTAAAAAAAAATATTTTTTTTTCTTTATATAAACGCATTTTATGATATGTTCCATATTGATGTGATGATTGTGTATTCGATTTTTTATTTATTATTTCACAATGAAGTAAAAAAAAATACTTACTTTTCCTCAAGCATGCTTAATTATTATTCTAAAAAAAATTTCCTTTGTTTAAACGTCGAATTCTGATGCTGGTTTTAACTCGCATAATTCCAAGATAAATAACGATAAAATAAACACATAAAATTAAATTTTTTATAAAAATCAGATACAAACTATACATTTTTATCTGCATGCGAAATAAACCTCTGTCCTTACTGATAAAAATTGTTTAAGGGTGTATTTCGATTCAAATTGCTTATTTTCCGAATTATTTTAAAAAATATTTTTGCTCTCAAATGCATCACATTGGCAAATTGTCTTTTTAGGTGCGTTCGTAATTATGTAAATACGTAGCACCTATTGTTGTCACTCAGTCCGTCCGACTGTCCGTCTATCTGTCTGTCTGTCCGTCTGTCCGTTTGTCCGTCCGCATATAACAAAGCAAAAACTAACCAACCGAATCGTTTGAAATTTAAAATACATAATTATTACATAATTTTGTCGAGTCTTTTCAAATTTTATGAAAATCGGATGGATAGATCAATTCCAGGGACAATCAAAATGATTCCGTTACATTACGGTCAATGGGAAAAAAGCTTCAAATGCATTTTAATCGTTTGAAATTTAAAACGTATATTTATTACATAATTTTGTCGAGTCATTTCAAATGCTATGAAAATCGGATGCATTGATCAATTACAGGGACAATCAAAAGTATTCCGTTACATTACGGTCAATGGGGAAAAAATTTCAAATGCATTTTAATGGTGTTACACTCATTGACGCAATGTACAATCTGTGACGCAAAGAATATTTATTATTAAATTACAGGGCCACACAAATGTATTCCACTAAATAATGTTATACGGGGAAACATTGTTTGGGGGTGTTTTAATTATATTAAACTACTTCACATTTCATGAATAAGATATACGTTAATGAAGTATAATAAAAATTACTCCCTGCATATTTACAGGAACACAAAGATTTTGACCACTATACTTTATCCAAAGTACGTTCTACTATATCAGCAAGATCTGAATATTTAAAACTTTGTTATCAACGAACGCACCTCATTTGCTACGCTTTACGTGCGATTTCCAACTTGTTTAGAAAGTACACAAGGTGCCGTGCTTGTCGATTTTTTGATAAATGCAGAAAATATTGCAAAAAAAAAAAAAAAAAAAAAAAAAAAAAAACAATCAAAAGGGGCATTTTGAACTGGGACTTTTTGGGAACGAAAAAAAAGTGTCATACTGAGAATATAATTGTTTATAAATTAAATTATAATGAATTGAGTGCAAAATGACATCACACGGCACCTTATACGTCTCTTCAAAAATCCCCTCACCAAATTTTATGTTTCTACTTTCAAAAAATGTATCTGAAGTTGTATCAGAAATTTTCGAGTTGTTGAAGGTGGAAAAGCGTTTTTTCGAATACACCCTTAGTACATTACGAAGATCGAATATATAACTAACTGAACGTACTGGTTTGCAATTATGATGATGTGCTTCCAAAATACATACTTCGTGATGCGATACATTGAAAAAAAATAATTAAAATATTTTTATTTACTTGCGAATTGAAATTAATATTAAATAAACTACTAAAATATTTTTAAGGAAAGAAAAAATTTATGTGTGTTCGCTTCATGCATCCCAAAACACATTTATACGAAGAAAAGATTTTATGACTATAAAAAATGAAACTGTAAAAACATATAATAATGTGTTTATAAAGAACATAAAATTGCTTATAACTGCGAAAGAAAAATTACCTTTTTTTAAGACTGTGTAAATATTATTTTATATAAACACTTTAAAATGTATAGAAAAAAAAATGATGTAGTCAAATTCTTTAAGGGGACCAGGTAAGCAAAATTCGACCAAAAAATCGATTTTTATTTTTTTATTGCATTAAATAAATTAAACTTTTAACTTTCCAACGATGTATCACACTTGTATATCCACGAAACAGAAGTGTTAGAATTTCACATTCTTTCTCAAAGCACTTTAATGCTTACGCGTCATTTAAAGAGCTGGCGAATGTAAACAAACCGCTCTTCCCTCATGGAGCCTCCGTTAGCACGAGCCGTTAAATGTTAAATTGGCTCAGTAAAGTTCTGTATTTTGATTGGCTGAAACTAGATGAAGTGACGTAGTTCGAACCGGTTAAAAAAAAAAAAAAAATCAGTTTCAGCCAATCAAAATACAGAACTTTACTGAGCCAATTTAACATTTAACGGCTCGTTCAGTTAGCGCTTTACTTATATTTTTATCTCTGTTGAACCTTTTCTATTTTATTACGATGAAGGAATTGGCAACAGGAATGTTAACTGTAACCAGTATTTACAGTTTTAACTGTTTTTAATAGCTCCTCGTGTGTTTATTATTAGTGATTTTTGTTGCATCTCGATTTATACACGTGTGCTGCATATTTACGTAAACAAATTGTATTTTACTGATTTTTATACAGCGAATTAGTTTTTTAGAATGCCGCGAAGTAAGCGTGTGTTTAAAAAACGTAAATGTGTTGGAAAACCAGCCGTGAAAGATACCGACACTGGCGCTGAGGTAAATGAAACTGTGGTGACTGAAAGTGCCAAATTAGATAATTCCTTTCTACAATATAAGGAATCCGATGAAAACAGGGAATTCGGATATGAATTTATATCCTTAAATGCTTTACAGAATGTTTTTGATGCATTTGCTGCTTGCAAGAACTGTAATGAAGGCCTATCTTTGGAAATAAAAAGGCGAATAGGCCTTGCATCAGAATTGCAGGTCTGTTGCAAAAATTGTAAAAGCTGTTCTACATTTTTCAACTGTGAGAAATTAGAAAATGCTGAATCAAAAGTAAACTTATATGATTTAAATATGAGATTTGTGTATGCTCTTCGCAGTATTGGAAAAGGTCAAGCAGCTGGCAGAATGCTGTGTGGTGTGATGAATCTACCACCTCCACCTGCAAAATTTTCACATTACAATAAAGTTTTGACTGCTGCATCAGAACAAGTATGCACTGAGCAGATGAAAGTAGCAGCTGAAGAATGTATATCGGTTAATGATAACAACAGAGATTTATGTGTTGCCTTTGATGGCACTTGGCAGAAGCGAGGTCATCTGTCACATAATGGGGTTGTAACAGCGACAAGTCTCGACACAGGCAAAGTGATAGATGTTCAAGTTATGTCTAAATTTTGTAAGTGCCCTTCAAGAAATCACTCGATTCATTTAGACACGTGCACTGCGAATTATAGTGGAACAAGTGGGGGAACAGAGGTCAGTGGCGTGAAAGAAATCTTCAACAGATCACAAACATTGTATGATGCTCGATATGTCAAATATCTTGGTGACAGTGACTCCAAAGCCTTTAAAACTGTAATGTCGTCTAAAGTTTATGGTGATCAAGATATTGAAAAATTAGAGTGCATTGGGCACATTCAAAAGAGGATAGGAAGTAGATTGACTGAACTGAAGAAAAAGTATTCTGGGAAGAAACTTAGTGACGGAAAATCATTAGGTGGTAAAAACTGGTTAACCGACATTATTATTATGAAAATCCAGAAGTTCTATGGTTTAGCCATTAGAAGAAATGTCGGATCTCTTCAAAATATGCAACAAGCTGTATGGGCTGAGTATTTTCATTTGCTGTCCAATAATGAAAATCCAAATCATGGACTTTGTCCAGTTGGATCCGAAAGCTGGTGTGGGTTTCATCGTGCCCAAGCAACAGGCAAAACATATGACTACACTAAGCATACCCATGTTCCTCTTCCAATAATGGAGGTCATAAAGCCAGTATTTAGAGACTTGGCAAACCCTGAGCTTCTAAGAAAATGTCTGCATGGGAAAACACAAAATCCCAATGAATCTGTGAACAGTATCATCTGGGCCCGTGTGCCAAAAAATGTGTTTGTGACCATTGAAACTTTAAAATTGGGAGTTTTTGATGCTGTTTCTTGCTTTAATGCAGGAAATGTAACAAACTGCCTTACGTTATCCAAAATTGGAATTAACCCTGGTCACCACTGTGTCAAAACTATGAAGAATCTGGATAATGAACGTGTTATCGACAGAGAGCGAAAATTATCCGAATATCACAAAAAAGCCAAAATTAGAAATAAATTTCAAAAAAGGAAACTTGAAGAGTCGTATGAAATTGAAGAAGGTGATGATCCTTCATATAAACGAGGATTTCATTAAATTTTTCTTATCACTACCAATAAAAATGATAATTTAATCTTTAAATCTGTTTTTTCAAAACATGGATTTTTCAGGTTCGTGTTCCTTTTTCTTAATATCTATGAAACTTAAGAACTCAATTTTTTAATGACACATATATTATGTTATATTACATACTTTAACACAAGGATTTGATGATATGTTGAATAGTTTTTATTTTAGGTGGTGAAATTCCACCAAAAATGCAAATTTAATAATTTTTTAATTTTACTCAGAAAAAAAATGGCCTGTTAAAGTATGTAAAACATGTTGTTCTAACTACCATAAAAATTTCATAACCATATCTTTCTTCATTTCTGAGAAAAAGGTACATAAAGTTGATGAATTTAACATGGCGGAGATAGGGCTTTCCTGGTCCTCTTAAACTTTTTCCAAACATTGTTTTTTATGAAAGCACGTTTACAATAGGTCAAATGCAGACTCTCTTTATCTGATCTTTTTTTTTCTTTTATATGCGTTCTTGTCCAAGTCACGTAACATAAAATGATTTCTTTTTTTCGGATTTAGTTCATGCTTTAGACTTTTCCAAACAAAATATTATTTTATGTATAATTTAAAAAAAGTTTTTATTGTATTTTTTCCTATCTAAACATATTTTACGAAATACTCCATATTTACGTAATGATTAGAAGTTCGATTATTTTATTATTATTTCACAATGAAGTAAGATAATTTTGTTATTTTTACTCAGATATGCCTAAATATCATTCTAAAATATTCATTAGTAGTTTGTTTGATTCTGATGCTGGTTTTAACTAACGTAATACCAAGATACATACCGAGTAAATAAAACTCATAAATTTAAAATTTTAATGTAAATCAGAGATACACTAAACAATTTAGATTTTCTGCGCGCGAAAGAAACCTCTACCATTAGTGATAAAAACTGCTTAAATAACACTTGCTGGACAGTTGCATCATAAAACAGAGTATACTATTTGACAGCATGGTTAGAAATCAATTGAAATCATTGCATATTAGAATAATGCCTGTAATGATAATTTATTTTATAATATATTAAAAATTTGGGAAAGTATTATAATGTCTTAATTTTCTGTCTGAATTAAAATATTAAAACTTTTTAAATAACTTTTTAACAAAGTTTTATATGTGTTCATTTAATACATCACAAAACCCTTTTAAAATATGAAATTTAGCGACTAAAAAAATTAAATTGTAAAAATACATGATAGTGCATTTAAAAAGGACATGAAATTGCTAATAACTGCAAAAGGCAAATTATTTTTTAAGACTCTGTAAACATTATTCTATGTGACATTTAAAAAATGTGCAAAAAAAAAAAAAAAAAAAAAAAAAAAAATTACAAATGCTATAGTCTAAATTCTTTTAACCTTTTCCAAAGAGTTTTTTATTAAAGCACGTTTACAATGGGTGAAAACTGTGTTTATCTGATGTTTTTCCCTTCTATATGCATTCTTGTCTAAGTCACGTAGCATAAAAAGAATTCTGTTTTCTGATTTCTTTTTACATGCTTTAGATTTTTCCAAACAATATACTATTTAATGTATATATTTTTTAAATGCTTTTATTGTATTTTTTAACTATCAAAATAAACTTTATAATATTTTACATATTAATGTAATGATTGGGTGGTTTATTTTCAAATTTGTATTATTATTTCACAATGATGTAAGAAAAAAGTTTTTAATTTAACTCAAACATAGATACTCAAACATAATTCTGTTGTTTGAACGTCAAGTTCTGATACTGGTTTTTACTCGCATAATTCCACGATAGGTAAAGATAAAAATAAATCACATAAATTGAAAATTTTAATAAAAATCAGAGATAAACTGCAGATTTTTTTATCCATTCGAAATAAAATTCTGTCCTTACTGATAATTATTGTTTAATTCATTTCGAAGATCGGACATAGAACTAGCTGAGCATTCTGGTTTGTGGTTATAATGATATCCTTCCAAATGACGTAATTCGTGATGCGATGCATTGAAAAAAATAAATATTTTATTTGCCTGTAAATTGAAAATAATATTAATAAAAATAATTTTAAAAAACTCATAAAATAAAATTTGTATGTGTCTTTGTTTAATGCATTACAAAACACTTTTATACGAAGAAAAAATTTATCGACTATAAAAAATCTAATAAAAAAATACATAATAGTATTTTTATAAAGAACTTTAAATTGCTTACAACTGTCTTTCTTTATCTCTCTTATATATATGTATGTATATATATATATATTATATATATATACATATATATATATATATATATTCTTATAAGATTAAAAATAAAGTCTGAAATAAAATGAAAATTCTATTGCACGACGCAACAGAGTTAATTTTTATTTCTTTGAGATCGTGACATTTTTCTAAATAAGATAAAGATATGCACCAGAGAACAAAAAACAACCTATCCAACGAATGGGTTAACGAAGCAGACATAAACTCATCTTCTACATATAGACAGCGCATTGACTTAGGTGGATTATAGTTTGGGTGATGAGTCTCTCCTGTTGATTTATTATGCAGGAGGACAATAGATAAATAAGGAATGATATGATCGTTTGTTGTTATAACGTAAAATTGAACGTAACGTTGATTTAACGTAAAAATGTATGACGGATGGTGTTGGGGGGGCGTGGTCAACCATTTACATCCGCCCCGGATGTCACCCATTCTAGCTACGCCACTGATCCCCTTTTTTGTTTACATTTCACTTTTTTGCTAAAGATATTTCTGGTTTAAATCAATATGAATACGTTTGCTAAGGATCAAAATGGTTTCTCATCGCTTTTCTAGTGTTAATAACAATGTTTATTGCATAAAAAATTTTCCGATGTCTCTAACGTCCATAAGTTACACGTATGTCGAAAATCGTATGCCAAAAAAATTCTATTTCATTCATTTATTATAGTAGATAAAAGAAAGTTAAAATTGAGAAAGCCACTTTAATTGAAAGAGTTCGTAGTACCTAAAAATATCGTTTAGCAAAAAATATAAAAAAATGAATTTCTGAATATTACCATGTGTATGTACCATCAATTTTGTTAAAGGCTTAATAACCGTACTAATTTCAAATCCTTTGGGATAATTTAATCAAACTAATTATATCGTAATACTGTTAATATTTATATCATTCTTGCTTCAATTCCAGTTTTAAAATTTACGAATGTAACTCGGATATAAATGTCTAGGGGACGCTATCCAAAAATAAAAAAATAAAATCTTCTTTTTTGCAAATACATTGTATACATTTAAGAGAAAAAAATAAGCCGTTGAAAACTTTACAGTTATGCAGAAAATTTATGAGCATAAAAGTTTTATTTATAATATGACACTGATTCTTTAACTATCTAAATATTAAAAATCTTGTATAAGAAAGAAAAAAGATTTCAAAGAATACGTTTTAAAATAACCTTTTGTATATCGTTTCTGTCCTTCAAAAATATTTAAATGTTTAGTATGTAGAATTGACGCATGACATGATAAAATCTTCCGTCACATTCAACATTTAAGCGCGGAAGAAATACTTTTGAATGCGTTCTTTGAAATAATTCTGCCATAAAAGTATTCTTTAAAGCATAAACTTTCCTGAAAATACTTTCAGGACAAAATACTTAAAATTTAGAATGTCTGCATACAGACTAAAGTATGACGTAAAATAGTGCATGATACAAAATTATTTTTTTTTTATATTTTCGTGTAAAACTGCTTTAAGTCTTTCATTTTAATACCAGCAAAAATATTAGCTAACATAATAGTTAAAATATGTCAAGTAGTATTTATGCGCCTTTTTTTCTTACACAAAATTATACTGCTACGATTAACTCGAAAATTACAAATTAAGCCACATTTTGAGTAGACTTCATTATTGCACTGCATTAGACGAAAGTGGTAATTAATTTAATCAAAAAAATACTTAAAATAATTTTAAGCAAATGACAATTTAGAATGCATTTTAAACTTTGAAAAAAAAATGCTTGTGTGACAGTAATGAAGTTGCCAGAAAATTTGTTCCCAAATTTCTTTTCTCGCCAAGGACTTTTCTCTCTTTCGTCATGTACCTATACTGGATTAGTATTTTTATTTATTTATTGTATTTTAAACGAGATGAATGAAAGACGCACATTTCAAATATATATGAAGTATGTATTTAAATTCATGTATTTTGAATGGAATGAAAAATAGGTTTGGATTGTCTAATTAGAGAACTTTCCTATTGTAAATTGTTGATTTGGACGAGTGGGATATCAAAAGATAGATCTCATAATGTACTTTACAAAGTGCAATGGAACAATGCGTCCGAATCCACCCGTTTCGGAGATATCAGCATTAAAAATGCGAAAAACCACCCATTTCTTTCAAAATAACAGCTACTATGCATATAACATAACCGCCTGCCTAAGAAAAGCATTCTATTGTACACACTATGTTTACATTTAGTTTATCAATTACGCCACACTGCGCAGTTGCCAAAAAAAATTGCATAAAGCGAGGTGCTAGAAATAACAAAAACATATTGAAAAACTCTCCGAATGCAACCGTAAGCGAAAACATCGTAGAATGCAAAGTCTTGTCTAAAAGAGGGGAAATAGCCGATAATGTATGAATGTAAAGGGTTTTACTCGTAGCTCGGGAAAAGCTATTGGCAGGAGGGTTAAAAACAATGCAAAGAAAATTTTAACTTGCGAACAATTTATACACCTGCCTGTTTATTTATCTATTCCTTCATACTTTAAATGCTGATATATCGAAAACCCGGGACTAATAGTTCCACTCGGACATTCGGACTGATAGTTCCATTGCACTTTTAAACGTAGATGACGAGATCTTTCTTTTGATACCACCCTCGTCCAAATCACAACTTAGACCTGAAAACGTTTCCTAGTAAGATGGACTACTTAGACAAGGAGACCATATTTTTCGAACATGGTGTACCTCCCGGTCTCCTTTATTGAAGTATAAAAAATACAGTTTTCAGAGAGAGATGAAACCGCCAGATTCTCGATAGTTTGCGGTATTTCCATAATTTTTCGTGTCAGGGAGGGACCTGCCAAGCGGAAAAGAACGTAAAGTGATAGTGGGTGAGTGCGAAAAAATTTCGGAGAAATTAACGAAAAAAAAATTCTTTCCGCCGGGGAACAGATCTGTGCCATAAGAATTGGAAGGATTTACAAGAGATGCCGTAGTAGGTAATGTAAGTAACAGCTGTCGAAGTACAAAATTTTCTCGCAACAATGAGCTGTTGAAACTCTTGCATTCAACGGCTACGTAATTAGTATTGAAATTACAAAATCTTCCTTTTTTTATTTCGAGGGTGTGTGTAACTATATTATAGAGCTAGACTTCTCGTAATGAAGCCAAGCATTTGAAGTCCCATCATCGAAGGAGCTCACATTGAACGTAAGTATGGCTTACCCTGACCACTTCATCGAACTCATACAGGATGGTAGAAATGAACTTGAATCTCTTAAGAAATGTGGGTGGTTACGCCACTGCACTGTGAAACATTTGTGTAACGTTACTCCATAAAACTGGTGGCGGAGGCTGCCTCCAATTTGGTGGAGTACTTTAACCGATATAATCGGTGTAACATTGCAATGTTACACCAGTAATGCATTTTTGTGTTACACCATTATGTAAGTGAAAAATTACTCAACGAAATGTAAATCGTAGCTGTCACCAATTTTATGGAGTAACGTTACCACAAATGTTTTACACTGCGGGTTCATATGGTAAAGAAAGAAATAAGTTAATGACATCTGAATAAAAACACAATTATTTATTTAATTAAAAGCATGATAACAAGTTAAGAAATTAGCCTTTCAACATCCATAGACATGAACAAACCTTTTGTGACATAGTGCAGCACATGTAACAAAATGTAAAGAAAACAGAAGAATGAGACTCCGCTCTTCAAGCGTATTTATAGTGCTCACAAGCAGTTTAAAGCATGCGCAGTCTCAGCATCCAATCAAGAACGGCACGTGGCGATGACATAATACGGAGTTAAAGAATGTACACTTTCTACAACCGGAAGTTACGTCTGTAGACAGAAGGAACTAGAAACAAGTGAGAATGTTTACTTTAGACATCGCGCATATACGATAGTATGATCGCGATCGATATGCTATGCAGAAAAATAAAGAAAACATTTTAGGGACGCGAGACCTAACTAAGATTACAGGTGAAATATAAAATTTTTCTCAACAGAATCGACCTAGGTAAGCCTTCAAGGAGATGGAAAAAACGTCGTATGCCACTTCAGAAAACTGGTCATATACGATATGAGGTTGTAAATTTGAAGTGAAAATTTAGAAATGAAATAGTGTATATGCCTGTCCTTTGTTGATATGTTCAACAGCTACTGCTATGGGATCATCTCGTCAGGATCATTTCGACCTATTATTGGGGCAATAGGAGATTGTATCTATGGTAGGTTTTTGTAATGTCGTCAGATAGTTAGACGTGTTAGACGTAATTTAAGTTTATGTCTAAGCTTCAAAAAAAATTTTATGAGATGCAAAAAATAACGGTAAAAAATAGTCCTACGTTACTCCAAAGTCTAAAGCGCCCTCTACCGGCATTTTTTGAATTTGATCTTTATAATTTATTTTCAAGATAATACTGACATAAAGAATAATTTTAGTGAAAATTGCAAATTAATTGACCAATTTTTCCGTTTTTTATAATCATTTGGAATTTGAACCTCCTTCCACAGTTCGGTTTGCGCTGCTTAACCACTCCCAACGATTTAGAGTTTGAGCTCAAAATTTAAGTTTATGTCTAAGCTTCTAAATAAAATTAATGAGATGCAAAAAAAAACTGTAAAAAGCAGTTGTTCGTTACTGCAAAGTCTAAAGCGCCCTCTATCGGTATTTTTAGAAATATATCTTTACAATTTATTTTCAAGAACAATACTGGCATAAAGAATAGTTTTAGTGAAAACTGCAAATGAATCGACCAATTTTTCTGCTTTTTATAATCATTTGAATTTTTGGACCCTAAACTTTAATGGCGCCCATCTCCTTCGGAAGACGTTTGGGACCCTTAGTTTCCTATTTAATATTGTTTGTCTTGATTTGAACTATCACCCCTTAAATTTTTTACCGTAAATTTAGAAACATCTTAATTAATCTTACATCTAGAAACATCTTTACATCTTTAGAAACATCTTAAAACATCTTTAGAAACATTTTATTGTAAGATTTTACTGCAAAAAGCGATTGCAAAGCGTTCTTCAAACTTTGGAATAATGAACAACCAGTATATTTTGACGGGATATTTGTAGTTATGTTGAATGTTTAGCAAAGTTTGAACATTCACTTAAATGATCCCGTCAAAAATATCACGTCAAAAAATATTGGTTGTTCATTACTCCAAAGTTTGAAGAACGTTTTGCAATCGCCTTTTGCCATAAAACCTTACAATAAAACGTTTTGTATCACATTCACCTTTTGCTGATTTTCTTCTTCTTTCTGTTGCTATTTTTTCCGTTTCTTTTAACCATAACTCGCAAACAAAGCATTTCCAACATTACATTCCCATGCGATTACAAGTAGTTTTTGTTGGAATGTTATTCCATAAGGCGTGAATAAGTGAGTTCCTCAATAATAAAAAAGAGTTAAAAGCTTTACCTTTTTGTTGACACACATTTATTTGAAGAATAAAGTAGAATAATGATGAACAAATACTTTGAATATTTCACAACACAAAAGAACAGATGCACAGTCTTCACAATATTTACAAAACATAACAAATAAAGAAAAAAATAACTTTGAAAACATATATTAGCTTCAGTTTGAAGCAGTTCTTGATAAATAAATATTATTCCTTTGGAATGAAAATGTATAATAATGGATTCTTAATCCCTGACAGCATTTTGCTGCCTAAGCCAGCTCAGTCACTACATCAACTAACTGTTCTAAAGTTCTCTTCCAGTCAAAACAGAATAATGTCTGGTGCTGCCATCTGGCGGTAGATTTTAGTACAAAAAGAAGCAATTGTTTAACATCTCTCCCGTTTTGTGATAGAATCTGACACCAGATGGATAAGGTTTCTGAAATGTTCAAATTTGACCTTTGGCAATGGCTTTGTCATTATGTCTGCTATCATTTCATTTGTTGACAGATATTTGACATCTATTATATTTTTCATTTTCAAATCTCGTATGTAGTGATACTTTGTATCGATGTGTTTAGTTCGCGACTTGAACTTTTCACTTTCAACCAATTTAATTGTTGATTGATTATCTTCAAAAATTTTAATTGGGTAATGTTGTTGTAATTTGAGATCTTTACATGGTTTTAAAATCCACAACACTTCTTGAGTTCCTTGTGACAGTGCCACATATTCCGACTCGGCTGACGATAATGTCACACATGTTTGTTTTCTCGAGAACCAAGAAATGCAGCTATTGCCTAAGAAGATTACATTTCCTGAGGTAGATTTTCTATCTGTAATATCTTGACCCCAGTCAGCATCTGAGTATGCAACTATATTAGGATAATCTTTTGAAGAAATATGAAGTGCAAGATCTTTTGTGGTTTTTAGGTACCTTATTACTCTCTTTACAGCATTCCAGTCCTTTTGTCTTGGATTATTGCATCTTCGACTTAGTATATGCGTAGGAGCTGTAATGTCTGGTCTTGTGCATGAAGAAATACATAAAAGACTTCCAATAGCTTGTCTATAGTTATCATTTGATGATAAAAGATTTTCTTCTTTGTCTAAACTATAATAGTTCGTTTCCATTGGGGTATAAGTTGGTTTGGCTTCTTCAAGCTGAAAATCTTTAACTAATTGATTTATTTTATTTGTTTGTGACAGCAGTGTTTGTTCCATCTTCTTTTCTATGAATCTCTATACCTAAGAAGTATTTTGCTTCTCCTAATGATGTTATGGGATAAGACTTCTTTAAATAGTTTATTACTTCATTGACTTCATCTTCATCTTCTGAGCTTATCAACATATCATCTACATATAGTATGAGATGAATTGTCTTCTTTGATTTCTCTTTTGTAAACAAACATGGATCTGCTTCACTTTGTTTAAATCCATATGCCTTTAGAGTATTTTCTATTTCTTCATTCCAGCACTTGGCGGCTTGCTTGAGACCATATATAGCCTTTTTTAATTTATAGACTTTGTCTTTGTTTTCTTGATCCTGAAAGCCTTCTGGTTGAAGCATGTATAATTCTTCATTATCTAATTTACCATGTAGAAAGGCTGTTTTAACATCTACTTGGAATACTTTGGCTTTACGATAAGCTGCACAGGTCAGAAAAGCTCTAATACTTGTATGCTTGACGACAGGAGAGAAGGTTTCATCATAATCAGTGCCTAGTTGTTGAGTGAAACCCTTGGCAACTAATCGTGCTTTGCATTTTATTTCTTCACCATTTTCATCACATTTTGTTTTATAAACCCATTTACAGCCAATTGCGCGCTTACCTTTTGGTAAAGTAACAAGCTCAAATACTTCATTTTCTTTAAAAGAGTTAAATTCTTCTTTCATAGCTTGAAACCATTTCTGTTGATCTTTTACAGGTAATTTTAGAACATCTTTAAAAGTTTCGGGATCTTGATTTTTGGAACAACAGTCTTCAGTTTTGTAAGAAAACCTTTCGGGTGGAATTCCTTTTGTCTCTCTGCTAGAAATTCTTCTCTGTGAATTAGCTTCACTTTCTTCTGTTGTTGGGCTATCTACTGATTTTTCATCAGTTTCTATTTCTTCTGCAGCATTTTCTATTGGAATAGATTCACAATCATTTTCAAGATTTTCTTCTGAAAAATTGAAATGAATTAAATCAGAAGTTTGCTCTACAGGATTTTCTGGGGAAAAGTTTTCACCGTTCATATTTTCAAAAAACTTTACTGTTATGCTTATCACAATCGATATCCCTTGCTTCTTAAATCATAACCAACAAAGATTCATTCAGTGGCTTTTTCATCAAATTTTTGCCTCTTCTGTTTATGAACATACACAAATGCTTTGCATCCAAATACTTTAAGGTGACTCAAATTTGGCTTATGCCCATTCCACAGTTCATATGGTGTCTTTTCAGTTGATTTTGTGGGTAATCGATTTTGCAAATAAGCTGCTGTAGCTACGGCTTCTGCCCAGAATGTTTTTGGTAATTTGGCATTTATAAGCATGGCTTTACACATTTCAATTAGCGAGCGATTCTTTCTTTCTGCGACTCCATTTTGGGACGGCGAATATGGCGATGTTGTTTCATGATGTATTCCTAAGTTCTTTAAGTAGTTACTAACATATTCGTTGCAATATTCTGCTCCATTGTCAGTACGCAAGGATTTAATGTTCAATCTAAATTTATTTGTTGTTGATGCAACATACTCCTTTAATTTATCAAATACTTCATCTTTAGAGGAAATAAAATATACCTGTGTATAACGAGAATAATCATCGATAAATGTAACAAAATATCTTTTTGATCCCATACTATTTGTTTCAGCGGGGCCGCAAATGTCGCTATATATCAGATCAAGTGGTTTTCTACTTCTATATTGCGTTTCTTTTGGAAATGATTTTTCTGTTAGCTTAGCTTTTATACAACTTGAACATTCAGTATTATGAGAACAATTATTCACAGTAATACCTAAAGCTAAATCATCCTTTTGAATTTTCTTGATGGATTCTAAATTTCTATGACCCAGCCTTTGGTGCCATTTTAGAATGCAATTGACATTAGAACATACTGGTAATATTTCTGAAGCGCTGTATACTTTTTCATTTGTGGGTTTTATTTTTAATCTGTATAACCCCTCATCAGCTTTTGCATCTGCAACTAATATGTTACCCTTTTTAATTAAACACATATCATCTTTAAATGTTACAACAAAACCTTTCTCAGTGCAAGACTGTACAGACAACAAATTACTGTCTAACTCGGGAACATAAAGCACATGATCTAGTGTAACTTTATTTGTTTGACCATTAACTGTTTCAATATTAAAAGTACATTTACCCTTTCCTTTTGCAGTTAATTTAGTTCCATTAGCAATTGTAATTGTATCTTTACTTGAATTCTTTAATTCTGAGAACAATTCTAAAGAATTAGCTAAATGAACAGACGCGCCTGAATCAATAACAAAAGTTAACTTTTTGTTTTGATTTCCATTTTGTTGAGATTGCATAACAAAACCTGAAGAATTTGATTCTTTCGTTAATTCATGATAGTTTTGAGAATTTGGTGGATTTTCATTTTGACTAGCAGTAGAAGCAGAGAAATTATTTTGTTTTTTAAACTGTTGACGTGATCTATTTTGAGTAAAATTTGGTTTTGTTTTGTTATTGTTGTTATTCTTTAAGTGAAAACAATCTTCACGGTTGTGATTGGTTCTTTTACAATGAGAACAAAACTTTTGTTTATTCAAGTGTTTTGGTTTATCCCTATTACCCTTTAAAGCAATAGATTCAAATTTTGTTGAAATTTGTTTAGTTTCAACTCTTCTAAGATATTCATCAATTAACTTGTTTTGAACATATTTTAATGATAAATCTGTGTCATATTTGCTTTCAATAGCAGTTATAAAGGTACTATAAGAATTTGGTAAAGAATAAAGCAAAATAGCTATTAAATTATCATCTTGTATTACTTCACCTATACTTCTTAATTTTTCTGCCAATTCTAAGACAGAATTTATATGTTCCTGCATTTTAATACTTTCATTATATTTAATGGAATACAACTTCCTAAGAAGATAAAGTTTATTTGTAAGATTTACCCTTTCATGCACAGATTTCAATTGATCATATGTTTCTTTAGCACTTTTAGCATATCTAACATGCACAATTTGAGAATCTGAGATATTTAAACAAATTAATGCTCTAGCATTTCTATCATTTTTCACCCAATTGTCATCATTTTCTTTTTTAGGTTCAAACACAACATCATATAAACCTTCTTTGATTAACAATTGTTCAATTTTGAACTTCCAAACAGAATAATTATCATCAGTTAACTTATCAATATAATGAGATTCTTTTAGACTAGACATTGTTATATAATAATATTTGCCTATTTTACAGAAAATAAGTGATTATCTTATTAATTTACAACAATAAAATATTATAAACTCAAATATAATACTAATGAGGAAATAAAAACATAATAGAATTCTTGAGAACAATTTTAAAAGTTACTTCTGGTTTCAGAAAAATCTTTCTAAATATTCAAAATTCTTTGTTTAAAACATGAATTTGTATTTCCAACTAATAAATAATAAATTTCAATAAAAAACAAGCAAAATAATTTCTTTTCATATCAACAAATAATAGTTTTGGTTTCAAAACAAGAACAATTCTTTGAATTTTCTTTTCTATCATTCACTTCTACAAATACAATATTCAGAAAATAATCATTTTAAATTATTTCTTTTGAATTTAAATATTATATTTTCTGTTTTGATATTATTATATTTAAATTTTGAGACTCATTTCTCAGTCTCATAATCAACAATGTTGGAATGTTATTCCATAAGGCGTGAATAAGTGAGTTCCTCAATAATAAAAAAGAGTTAAAAGCTTTACCTTTTTGTTGACACACATTTATTTGAAGAATAAAGTAGAATAATGATGAACAAATACTTTGAATATTTCACAACACAAAAGAACAGATGCACAGTCTTCACAATATTTACAAAACATAACAAATAAAGAAAAAAAATAACTTTGAAAACATATATTAGCTTCAGTTTGAAGCAGTTCTTGATAAATAAATATTATTCCTTTGGAATGAAAATGTATAATAATGGATTCTTAATCCCTGACAGCATTTTGCTGCCTAAGCCAGCTCAGTCACTACATCAACTAACTGTTCTAAAGTTCTCTTCCAGTCAAAACAGAATAATGTCTGGTGCTGCCATCTGGCGGTAGATTTTAGTACAAAAAGAAGCAATTGTCTAACAGTTTTTACATCCCTAACACTTCCTGCAAGTATGCTGGTCTGTTAGTAACACACCCAGGGATAAAATCGATGAAATGTCGGAAAAGTATCGGCGGCGCCCTGTATCTAAAAATGAGGGCACCAAAACTATACGTCATTTTGAATAAATCAATTACTAAGGGAATGACCTGCACTCAAACTGCAACAAAATCGATTACTTTGCTCATTGATTATGAGCGTTTTAACCCCCCCCCCCTTGTTCACAGCTCAATTTGCACATCTTAACCGTTTGAGATGATTTCAATTTTGTACTCAAAATTTAAGTTAAGGTCCAATCTTTAGAAAACTGTTAACAGAATAAAAAAGAAATCAGTAAAACGTAGTTGTTCGTACAAAGTCTACAGCGTCCTCTACCGTCACTTTTTGACAGTTCCCTTTAAAAAATTTTTTGGACAAACTTTCAATGTAAGTAAAGTTTACAGCGAAAACTGGAAATGAATCGACCTTTTTTCCGTGTTTTATCATCGCTTGATCTTTTGGACGCTAGACTTTGATGTCCCCTGGCTCCTACAGAAGACGTTTACGCCCCATGGTTTCCTATGTCCTAATGTTCGTCATCATGCCTTCTATCACCCCTTACAATTGGTCCGTACTTCATTGAAACACCCTGTATATATATATATATGTATATGTACATATAACATTATATTTATCACAATAATTTGTTTAAAGTAAACTTTTCGAACATAGATGATGAGTCCCAGCAAACACAGAGCTATCGGTAAGCAATCGGACGATAGCCGCTTTCCATTGCCAGCGGTATTGGACCGATGGCAGTTGCCGCTACCGGTTCCGTATATTTTTTGATATGCTGCGCGAATGCCGCCCGACTCATGAGGCACGCAGCCGGTCAAGTATTGGCAAAATCTGTGCCGATAGCTAACCACACGAATACCGGCTGAAGCCCGGCACAAGGAAATAAATCACTGGTGGCGCCATCTGTTAAACACTCTAGCAAGTATTTTGAGAGCCAATGAACATACCTCAGTGCGGGAACACGCAGAATTAGATCCCGCAACCCCTAGCTCAGAAAGTGAACGCGTTAACCACTGGACAAGTCAGACTGGTTTGGGCAGGATTATGTTTGGTAATAAGGGTGTGGCTTTTCAACAAATGCTACGTGAATGGCAAGTGTCATTGACGTAAACGACAGATTGGAAAATTGTAATATTAAAGTGCTTTTATTTTATTTATGTATTTATTATTTTAATATTTAAATTATTATTTTAAATTATTATTTTAATATTTAAAATAATTTTTTTAATATTTAAAAAAAATTTAATATTTAAATTATAAATTTAAATTATTATTTTAATATTTAAATTAAAGAATTAGCAAATTAATTAAAGCAAACGAATTGCTTTTCTTATAAATTTTAGAATCATTATGTAGAACATTTAAAAATTTAAAAATTGTATTTTTTTTTCAGAAGTATTGCTAAATAAATAAAATTCTTTATAAGAAACTAAAACATAATTACATGCTTTGTGTTAATTTCTAAAGTGTATATTTTCAATGTAGAAAAACTTATTTTAAGTAATAATAAATTGGTAATAAATAACTTTTAAATAGAATAAAAAAATTATATCATGCCATTTGATGATTTAAAGTAGTATCTATGTTTTACGACTATGTTGTAATGTTATTTTGTTGATTATGTATATTTATTAAGTAAAAAATAAAGTAAAATTAACATATATATTTGAAAAATGCTTAAGTATTGGATATAATAAATGAATTTTAAAGGTTTTTCTGTTAATGCAATTTTCTTTTTGGGGATTATAAAGTTATTAAATGTATTAAAAAAGTAAATAATAAAGTAAAAAAATAAGAAATATATATTTGTAACATAAAATAACTAATTTAATAAAAAATATGTTGGTAATTAATCACTTTAAATTAGAATGAGAATTCACTTTAAGTCATTTCATAATTTAATGCAGAATATATTTTTTTATGTAGCAATTTTGATTCCGAATAATTGTTGCAATAAAAATTTTTTAATCTTAAAATAAAATAATAGTGAATAACAATTCCTTATGGTGAATAACAATTTAAAAGAGAGAATTTAAAAATACCTTTGTGATTAAAATAATTGTATGTCATTTAAAAAAATTAATTCAAAAACAAATTTTCAAGTACATAAATATAGGTTATTTTTGACATATTTTCTGTTATCACTGTCAGAATTTTTAATGAAATACATGAAATATATATTTCTTATTAAAACTCAAACTCTAATAAAATTGAGAAAATGAAAAAAAAATCTCTTAAGAATAAATATTCTGAATTCGGACCGATGTGGGCAAATCTGATCGAACCACTTTCAGAACTTTGATATCGGTCCTGTGTCACTTGCCGGTTAAGTCGCATGCCGATATATAACCAAATGTGGACCGATTACCGCAATCGGCTGTCAAAACAGCAGATTCTTAAGTTTCAGTTGCCTGCCTGCTACCGACACATAACCATCATTGACGGCTCCGGTCTGATCGTATGCCGAAAGTTATGTGCTTGCTGGGGTGTTTATGGTTTTTTTTTGTCTGTCCGTGCTCGAACTCATGTTATTATAGTATGATTGCCTAGAAATTCATATATTTTCTTTGATTTTCGTTTGGCCTTTTCGGTAATAAAAATAAAGTGTGTAGTGCTTTCGATTCATTTACCGAGTCGATCAAAAAATTGTGTTTTCTTATAGTCTGTGAAGAAAAATCGCTTATCGAATTATTTTGCGATATTCCAATATTTAAATATATTACTGATATATATCCTTGAGGTACACTAGAAAGCTCTTATCATAGAATATGGTGTGAAAAAAATAGGTTTTTTTAATTATTGGTTATATTTTCTAAAGAAAAAATGAACAATTACTGAAGTATTGAAACAAACTAACAATACTTGGTCGAAGTGCGTTTTCAATTGTAGTTACTCTTTTAAATTTAATGTACAGTAATCCCTTACAATTTGTGGATTTACACATATGGTTTACACATGTTTTATTTTCATATTTTATATTATGCATACCAATGATGGGTAAGTATTAAGGGAATCCCAAAATATAATATTACTTGGTATGTATCAATCCTATTGATCATACACGGTGTCTCACAAAAGTTTTCAACGACATCTGTTTATAACGGAAATCTGAGTGGAAATTTCCAACTGCGCTATGCGTTTAATTACACATTTAACGTATTACTAGTGGACATGACAGACGTTGTCCTGTAGTCGCGTCTTTAATTCGAAAATTTAAAACTTTTTTGAATAAGCTGTAACAATCTGGACCATTTTGATGAATTTTTTTATTAAAAATTTATTACAATATCTAATGCCATTATATGTACATTTATCATAATTCGACCAATCGATATTGTGAGAGTGTATGCATACTATGACTTTAGTATTTATCATGCGTATTATTATATTTATGTATATTTATTTGATTTTTTGGAATCGGTGCTAGCCCAGTCAAGTCAGTTAACAGTTAATGATTTTCTTAAATCGGTTAGTTAAAATTATAATACAGAAAAAAATTATTGTACATTATACACGTGTGTCAGGAGGGGGTTCAAAACCACGCTATCTTTCGAAAAACAGAGCTTAAATCTGGCGTCTTAGACCGCTCGTCAATCCTGACTACGCTCCATACGGCGAGCTTATTCAACGTCCATGTTACTTTTAATTTGCGAGAAATCCCTAATTTTATTAGTTTTTGCCTAATTACTTAAAATGTACTGAACCTATTTCGATGAAATGGAAGTGGTACCAATTCGAGAGTAACCTGTAATTTAACACAAGAACGAAACTAATCTGTTGGATAGTTTTGGAGTAATTGGTGAACATACATAAAAAATACATACGCCTCGAATTGATAACCTCTTCCTCCTTTTTTGAAGTCGGTTAAAAACTATAATACGGAAAATGTTATAGTATACATGTATGTCAGGAGTGGGGTTCGAACTCACGCTCTCTTTCGAGAACCAGAGCTTAAATTTGGCGCTTTAGACCGCTCGGCAAACCTGACTACGCTGTATTCGGCAAGATTATTCAACGTCCATGTTACTTTTAATTTGCGAGAAGTCACTAAGTTTATTAGTTTTGCTAAATTACTAATAAAGCACTGGACTAATTTCGAAGTGGTTCCAATTCAAGAGTAACCTCTTTAATGTAATACACACAAAATAATAATAATAATAATAATAATAATAATCGATGGGATAGTTTAGGAGTAATCGGTGAACATGCATAAAAAATACATACGCGTCGAATTGATAACCTTTTCCTCCTTTTTCAAGTCGGTTAAAAACTATAATAAGGTTAAGAACTATAATATATATACACATAATAATATTTTTAAGTTGTTTTTTCCTCACATGAAAAAATTCTTAATAAATACTTTTAAGTTATCTTTTTTGAGAATATCACTTTTTATTGCTAGTTGTCAAAATATTTCTAAAATCTATGTTAAATTTAATGTTTTTTGTTTTAAGGTTTGAAAGCTGGCAACAAAATTTTAACATTTCATATAAATTTATGCATATGATTCAGAAAAAGTTTTAAAACTAAGAAAAAAATGCAACTTTTTCTGGGGGGGACTCGGACAGCATCAGTCCCATAATACATGGAGATACGCAGAGATGCTGTCCGACCCCCCCGCGTAAAGGTAAGAGAACACTGACAGAATAAGTAAAAACTATTAAGTTCGAGAGGAGATATTTTGTATATAAAATGCATCAGACGTCCATAGACGTAACAATACGGAGGAGAATTCGACCACCGAGTGTCCAGCCGCTTTGACAATTATTTATTAATTTCTTTTATTTCCTTAAAATTTTTAAATTCTGGCTTTCGACAGATTTACACGTTTCAAGGGTTGGAGAACCAGAAAACCATTCTTTCACAAATTTTCTTTGAGTGAGTCTCAGATTCTGTTCGTCAGTTGGTATGCATGGTACATAAATTCTGTGGGTGCTCTATCTCAATACCTAATGCACGAAATTTAATAAAAAATATATTCAAGTAGTCTCTGCATAAATTGGTGCTGATTTGGTGTAAATTGCTAAAAAGTTGGCCTTAGCTCTATCTCCAGAATTAATGAACGGAATTTCATCAAACGTCAGATTCTATTATTACTTAACATATAAGATAATGTTTGTTTACATTTTAGTGTAAATCGCTCAATAGGTGGAGCTGCTACGCAATATTATTGCCGATTTCCGTAATCACTCAATATCCAGAACTAAAGCACGATTTTATATGTAACTTCAGAGCACGTTTGTCCTTGACATGACAATATGTTTTTTTATGTAAATGATGCTTTTTATGATTCTGATATAAATCGTACAACTGGTGTAACTGCTATACTGCATTTTATGCGATTTTCGCAATAACTCTATCTTCAGAATTAATGCACGGAACTTCCTCAAACTTTAGATTCACTTTGACACAATTTGTCTTCAAACTTTGACACAAATTGATTTTTCGTATATTTTAATGTAAATCGCTCAATAGGTGCCGCTTCTATGCTCCATTGTTTAAAGATACACTCAACATTTTTATTACAAGGAAGAATTCACGGATTTCTATCAAACTTCAATTTGATCAACCATTGACAAGATGCTGTTTACACTTTATTGTGAATAGCTCCACAAGTAGTGTTTCTGTACTGAATTTGTTACAATTTCTGTAATAGGTCTATCTCAGCAACTAATGCACGGATTTCCAATAATCTTCAGATTTATTTAATTCTTGACATGAATTGTTTTGTTTACATTTTTGTGTCAGTCGCCTTACAGATGGCACTGCTATGCTGAATTTTGTAGGATTTGCTGATTTGTGTATTTTAGTGATGATCTTGTCTCAAGAATCAATGCACGGACTTTCATATGTCTAGAATCCTGAACATATACATAGAGTTGCACATAATTTCGGTAATGCGATAGCAAATTTCGGAATTTTAACATGCATAAGATAGAAAAAGGTTTTGGAATTACTAAATTCAACTAATTTTTCTTAACTGCTATCTGCATTATGCTTCATTCATTAGTTTTTCAAAACAAGAATTGCGTCAATTACAGCATATTTTCATCATATTTATTGAAATAAAACTAATAACAATATGTAGATTTTTTTGAAAATTTCAGTTTTATATGTAATTTTACTGTACTTTCAAAAATAAAAATAGCAATAAGACAAATCTAAAACTCTGTAATAATTATTGGAACAAGGAACAACTCTTCAGAAGCTACTTATTAAGAATTTCATTCTGTATTTGTTGTAACAAAAAACAGTATTAAATTATTTGGGGCCTTTGATACACTGCAGTATTCTGATGATGATTGAACACAACGATAAATTAGTTGATAACCATTGCCATGATCTTACAAAACCGAGAAAATAGTTCTGAGGGACACTTTCGATTATATAGAAGATTTATCAGCTACATTCTCAAGTTATAATGACATTTTGGGGGCATTAATTAATGTGTTACATGTTCTTATTAAGACCCTTATGATACCATAATCGACTTTAAATTTATAAATATTATTTCGCTATTTTTTAAGAATGCATTTGGAATTAGATATATATGTATAGGTAGCTGCCTATCCATTTGTACGAGATATCGGCTGGTTAATTTTAACCTCTTCAGACCTGAGGTACACAAATGTGTACTTCCATTCTTTTCCTCATAAAAACTAAACTGTTCGAGTTTTTTTGCATTTTTACATTACTTCTATGCAGCTGAATGTTTTTTGCTTTAAAACAAAACCAATAAATGAAAATTACATCATAAAATAAATATTATTTTCATCCGAATTTCGAAAATAACTTCAAGACGCCATTGTAGTCAAGAAAGGGAGAAATATTCATGATTATTTAACTTAAATGCTTTAGGATTTGCTGATCATTTACTAGTTTAAAGACCTTGATTTTGTTATTGCGTAAATTTATATTAATGTTAGTTAAACTGATGTTTTAAGGGGATTAGTAATTTTATATCCATATTTCTAAACCTAAATTAATAGTCTACTAAAATACTGATTTCATAAAAATGACTCTTTCTGCAATCCACGGTGTCATTTCGATTATGCAAAAGCAAAAAATGTGTATTTTTAGAGGTATTTTATGCTCAGGTCTGAAGAGGTTAAAGGATTATAAATATTCCTTTTCGGAATAATTTACTAAAATATATAAGTAATGTCCAAATTCATTAAATTTAATTAAATAAATACAAAATATTTTTAAAATGCAATAAAAATCTAATGCGTATAAAGAAGTTTTAATAAACTAAAACTTTAAATATTCTATAATATTTTTAAAGACATTAAATGTAAAAATGTCAATCAAGAAATTTTTTTGGCTAACAGGCATCATTATTTAATAATGAAGTTCAAGAGTAACACAATTTTTAATAATCATACAAGGTGATTGCATTCAAAAGTTTCTAGAATAGCATAATTTTGAAAACGGTACTTAATGCGCAGCTTCTGATACGTATGAATTCATATCAGAAACTCTCAAGATCGTGTTCAGTGGAGTAGAAAACAACAACCGGTCAGAAACCAGAGTCAACCGGTTAGAAACCAGTCATTTACCAAGTGACGTCATGTAACCGGTGACATTGTTCGCTTTGATAAGTTTTACTGAACGCGCTCCGCTATATATGAAAGTGTCAGAATTTTTCGGTTGATTATTTTTCGTTAAAACACAAACATATCCTTTTTTTGTACATTTACTCTCAAAATAAAAATCATCCCACCTATTAATACGCAAAAATTATCTACAGTCCCTGGCCAAATTATTAGACGCACTCATATTTTCTTGTGTCGAATCATATTACAAGTTTCATAGAGATATTACTATGCCAATAGTTACAATTGATTATATACATCATCTGTAGGATTATAATAAATGAAAAGTATGCCAATGACTTTAAAATTGTTTATTTTTGTAAATTAAATTAACAATTGCTAAAATTGTAAAACTTAAAACATGAAATTCCAAAATATGTCAAAATTTTTAGAGTCTCCTTTGGCGGCAATCAGTGCCTCTATTCTTCATGGCATGCTATTAGTACAAAATTGAAATGTTTCTTGCATGTGTGAGTGATGTTTCCAGACAAGGATAAGTTTTTCTATGAGCTGTGTTTTGCTCGTTATGAGCTCTTTGTGAAGTTTTTTCTTCATTAGCTCCGAAACATTTTCAATGGTATTCCTGTCTGATGAATTACCGGGAGCAGTTGAACTCAGGGATATTTTTAATTGAAAGTAGACCTTGACGGATCGTGCTATGTAACAAAAAGTGTTACCTTGCAAAAATACAAATGGTTCTTCATTTGGAAACCATCATTTTAGCTTTAGAATAAACCGATTTTGAAAACCTCTTTATATTGGTCTGGAGATTTGACTAAGAAGTCATAACAAACAAAACCCAGCTCATAGAAAATCTTATCTATATCTGGAATCGTCACCCACGCATACAAGAAACTCTTCAATTTTGTATTAAGAGCATGCCGCGAAGAATAGAGGCACTGATAGCCGCCAAAAGAGGCTCCAAAAAATATTGACATTTTTTTTAGCTTCAAGTTATAAATTTTGCAATTTCAGCCATTTTTAATTTAATTTTTAAAAAGAAAGATTTTTAAAGTCATAGGCGTGTTTTTATTTATTATAATCCTAAAAATGATGTACATAATTAATTGCAGTTATTCACACAGTAATATTTCTATGAAGCTAGTAATATGATTCGACACAAGGAAAAGGGAGTGCGTCTAATAATTTGGCCAGGCACTGTAAAGTCCTCTTAGCTAAAACATAATTTCCGTCAACTCAAAAAAGTGTTCCGGCATCTCAGCTATTTTCTATATTAAACAATAATTTTACGAATGTTCTTTCCCTCTCAAAACACAAAAAAATGTAAGCTTTTCTTGAAATCATCTTAAAGATCTGCTTCCAAAAGACGGAAGTTTCTTCAAATAACATAAAAATATTCTGAAACCTCATGAAACTGGCTGTAAATCTTTTAAAGAAAAAATACTTCCTGAATTAACTGCTTGCTTATTTTGCATTACAGCCAACTTTTTGTGCTTTTGTTTTTCAAAATAGTGATTATTTACACCAAAAATAATTTTTCATTTGATTACAAAACATAGTTTTCTATCGCAAAAGTTATAATGTACAAATAACATAACTCGAATATCATTAGTTTATAAATCCATTTTCCATGAAATTTATTCAAAGAACCACAAATAAATGTCTTTTAAGGCTCGAAATATGAAAGAAAAATCGCAATTCTCATAAATACAATTTTATCTTGAAAAGTGTAGTCGTACATATCTTTTACAAAAATTTTGCTTTATCGCAATTATGCATTTATCCCCCCCTCTTTAAGATAGGAAATGAGGTATAAAAATTAGAATATGGCCACTGGTGGTAAATCTTCCGATTTTGGAATAAGATTATTTACGAAAAATAATTTTCGTTTTTTTACCGAGTTCTAAAAAGAGTACCATTATATAATAACCTCTTGGACGACTGAATAGAAGTATAAATATACAGCTACTATCAAAATATCTCCCAAAAATGCAGATTATCACTAAGTATACTACATTGTTAAAATTTTGCCAAAAAATATCTGTCATTAATCGTTTTTTATAGAAAAAGACTACATATTTAACACTATTTTGACGACATTATTGCCCATTGTTATGGTCAGAATAAGCTTAAATTATGGTTATGTTTTCATTTTTTATATAAAAGGACGAACTAGCTGACAGTTTTCTGTAAAACTTTAACTGTGTATTACATAATACAACAGAATCTATACGAAATAAAAAGAAAATATATTGTAATGTTTAGACACATATTGCATTCAATTACGGCGTGCATTATGTGCATTTAACAGATTATATGCGTTTCCAATGAGTCAACAATCTTGTCAGGCAGAAAAACATCCTGAAAATTCCGAATAATACGGGTAAATATTATTATTAGTATTATTATTATTATTGAAATAATTAACCAAACTTGATGAAACAATTTTTATGACACGATTTAACTATGATCATTAATTTTTATGAATATGTAAATACCAGGAATACGAGTAAATAACTTTTGGTCAGAATAATTAAATAAATAAATAAAAGATTAAAAAAAAATGTAATTTTGTATTTTCAGAATTTAATGTCGAAAGAAAAAAAAGTGTACATAAATATAGATAGTACAAAATATATTTTAATTTTAAGACTCGTAAGATACGTTTTTCTTTTATATGAAATAAAGTCATTTGTATCCGCTGAAAAACTCCACATTTACGATCCTGATATAAAGAACATCTATAAAAAGTATGCATATAATGACACTATTGCCGAATAATATACGAATCTAGCAAAAATTATCGTCAATCAAACAACTATCAAATGATTTATGTGTTTTCATATGCTTTTAATATTAATTACGTATTTAAAATGAAATATAGTTTATATTAACTCTATTTCTTATAAGAAATATTTCTTTATATTTTTCCAAAATAGTCCGTATTTTAATTACATTTCTTTTTCGGTTGTTATGAGAAAAATGGCAAATAAAAAGACATAATTTGCATTTTCCAATATTTTCGGCAAAAATCTAAATTTTTTTGCAGATCTACAATCTACAAAAGTGGAGTAATTCAACTGCACACAATAAATATGTGGCGCTAAATAACTTAAAAATATATTGAGACTCAATTCAGACTGAATTCTGAAGCAAATTGCATTTAAAAGTACTTATTAACCCAATACGACATAATATATGAAAATATGCGATGTATAGAAAAAAATTGTAATATAGATTATCTGCATTTAAACATACGACATCATATCTGCTTTGTTTTAGAGGTGACTAATATAACGTAAGGTTATTTTTAAAGACGTTTTTTTAAGGTATGCGAACACATTTAAAATGTAATTTTCGATCAAAATATCGATTTTTCATTTTTGCAATAATATTAACCATTAAGCGGTAACCATGGGTCACTAGTACCTCGGTCAAATTTTCTTTCCTTGCTAGCTTACAGGAGAGAGTGGGGAGCGGGACTTAACTACCCTGAAAAAAATAGTATACTAGTAGGCTATTAGCTCCATAAACGCCGATGTTTTAGTGCGTTCACAGCCGACGTAAGAGCCAGTCAAAATTTCGAAAAGGCACGAGTGACCCAGGGTTACCATTTACGTTGACGAAAAGTGTAAGGTAAGAAAAATTGTGTTTGGTTAGGAATTGATGTTTTTTTCATAAAAAAATCGATACATTACACTCACTTGGGTTTCCGAACCTTACTTTTTATGCAAACACGTGTTTATGAAAAACCCTTATTTGCTGCAGCAAGTGTCACAGACCTGTGTGCGAGGAACACAGACATCAAATCTGTTTCGATTGTTTATAAATGATGATATCAGTGTTGCTGTAATTTTTCATTCTTATATTTTTTGTTTAATTAAATAGAGTTTAATAATTAACATCATTTTCATAAATAAAATTGATTAAAAACTAATAAAATTTCTATTTTATTGTCAATTGTACCTATTTATAAGTTAAAAAAACGTCATTTTTATGCTCAAACGTAAGCATTTTTTAAATTTATACCGGCTATTTTTATTTTTTTCGTGAAAGTAGCATTCTTGATCTTCAATATCCCGTTTCAAACAGTAAAAAATGTCAATTCTATTCAAAGTTTTGATTTTTTAAAGAAAATGTGCATTTTTCATATTTTTATTTGTTTATTTAAACATATTGTTTAAACAAATTAATAAATCAACAATATTGTGACTGATTCTTGTTCAAGGGTAGTTGATGTAATATCATGATTTTTTTTTAGAATTTTTAAAACACTTTAAACCACTTTTTACAGCGCTAAGCACGAGTGACCTATGATTACCGTTTAAAGGTGCCAAAAAACACGTTACCGTTTAAGGGTTAAAAGTAATATTTTCTCTATGGAAATATAATTAAATTTTGTCTGTATCTAAAATAGAATCCTAGTTACAACCATTTAAAATTACGTCTATTACAGCTTTTGAAATTAGTTTAAAAGTTATTTTTAGCTTTTCCTCAAAATGAAGTTTTACAGATTGTTTCTATCCGCAAAACGCCCTAAAACGAAAAACGTATGCTGAAATGCTATGAAATTTTCTGTATTTCTTTCACAAATATCTTTTGAGGGAATAGGCTACAGTCTTGATTATAAATTAAATAGTTTTATATTTACGCTGGTATAAATGGCTAACTTAAGACAAGTTTTGCGAATTCTTCATTACATTAATACCTTGACTGTCATACATTAAAAAAAGAGATGCGATTTTAAAGTTTGTAGTCAAAATCCTAGAGGAAGTTATTCTGTTTATTATGTAATTTACAAAATGTCAAAGCATTTTTTTTAATTATCACGTTTTGCTGAAATAACAATATTACTGCATAATATTGACTATCCTTCTCATAAAAATATTTCTGGGTAATTGCTAGATTTTTTTTATTTTTTTTTTTACAAAGTTTTTAAGTAAATGCCATTGTACAAAAGAGATAACAAGAGAAAAAATCAAAATTAAAAAAATCCTTTCAGAAGGTGTATCGGAACCTTAATTTCTAGCCGAATAACATAGCAGTGACTGAAAACAGATAAATATAAAAAAATGCTTTTTCAATCTTAAAATTAAATTTATTCTGATTTTTTTTCTTTGAAATTGTTGTAACCTAAATAAATATATTTAAAGAACGTAGAAAAATCCAATGCGTCATAATTATAATCACAAGAGATCTCGAATGATAAAACATTTAATTTCACCCATAAATATAATTCGTATAATCGGATTAGCTCTAATACTAAAAATGCATTCTTTGTCCTGTGTAAAATATAAAAAAAATTTGGAACGTAAAATGAGATGATTTCAGCTATTATACAAATTTAACTGTTATATTTTCTTCAGGCAATTTGGTTTTACTTACCCATCATACGTAGTATAGGATAAGTTTTGCAATCGTTTTGAAAATCGAAAAAAAATTTTTTGACGGATTTACACGTTTCAGATACTGGAGATTCCAACAATCCTATTTTTAGAAAAAAAATTGCCGTCCGTCCGTCTGTGTGTCTGTGTGTGTCTGTCTCTCTATCTGTAAACACTCTATCTCCCGAAAAAAATTGAGATAGAGATTTTATATTTTGCATGTTCTTAGCATGTACGAATGGGACGAACCTTTTTTAATATCAGTAATCTCGACAATCCTGAACTATTTTTTTCGGACTCTTGAAAAATTCGTTCTGATGAAAAGTATATAAAAATTTTCTAATTTTTTTATTTTAAGGAGTGGACGTAAAAGTTAATAATACAAATTTTTCATAAAGAAAGAAGTAATTCGGGTTATAAATTGCAGAGATATTTGTAATCTTGTTTTTTCATTCTTCGATTTTTCATGACCCTCGCTCATATCATGCATGGTCACAGTGACGTCACAATCAAGTCACTGTGAGTCACTCTGGTCACATCACATCTGTGACCAAAATACCACCACTCAGTGATGTCAAATTGTGACTGAGATGTGACTTTCTTAAAAATCTTTAGAAAATTACAAAAGTTCTTCAAAACAGGTTAATTACTTTAAAAAACACTTTTGTCACAACGTCGCTTTTATCACAATGTCGTTTTTATCACAACGTCGCTCTTGTCACAGTTTCGTTACGATTTTAATGTCAAAGTAGTCACAAATGACACATTTTTAGCAAATTTGATACACGTGACTTCCCAAAGTGGTCACAATATGCGTCACAAACGAGCTCTAAAACGGCCATAACGACTTCACATTTTAGTCACTGTAACTTCACATCGATGTTACGTGACGTCACATCGACAATTCATGGTCACAAAGACACAGTGTGACTTTATAACGATGTCGCAGTGAAGTCACCATGCCTTACGGACTGACGGATTTCATTCAAATTTCAATTCAAAGATATATTTTAATTGAAAATGAGACTCTTATTCTGGCGCAGTAAATTGTTAGTTAATATAATTATGATTTTTGGAGCTATACGAATGTTTCTTTTACGCAATTCGATACTGCTTGATTAATTTGGCATTTTATATAATTTGCCGAAATTGATTCATCAGAAATTCGTTAATAGATCATTACTGAGTGTTAAAAATATTTAAATATACGTTTACATTTTATTTTGGATTTCCGATGCATTTTGTAAATAGTTTACACATGTTTCATATTCATACTTTATATTATGCATATCGATGGTGGGTAAGTATTGCGGTGCCCCCCCCCCAACAACTAGTTTAAGAATAAAATTGAAAATTCGTTTTCAGATTGTTTAATTTCCGGTTAAACGAAGGATTTTCTACAAGTTTAAACTACACATACTTTCAACATTTGTAAAGAAAAGCTTTGGATCACATTAGTATCGATTTTAGTTGATATTAAAAAAAATAATGAAGAAGTTCCTCAAATGAGAAGTTCCTCAAATTGACTCCAATAATTATTTATTATAATATAATATAATACATTTTTATTATTTAACATATATATTACTTAATACAAAATTACATCTTTTTCACATTTTTCATTATTTTGTCAAACAAAAATTAGAATAAATAAATAATAAACATATAGAAATATTAATTTGTTTTTAGTTTAAATAAATGCAGTAACAATATAAGTAGCAATATTTAAGAATAACATAACAGTTTTCTTAAACCACCTTATATTAAAAATAGTTTGAAAAAAGAAGTATTTAAGCACACAAATATAAAACCTTAAAACATTAAATAAAATCCACAACTATCAAGTTTCAGTCTCCCCGAGGCCTTTATCAGGGTAATAAAGTCATGTGACACATGTGATAATTGTGTGAAGGACATCTGATCATTTAATGTACCGGGTGTCCTAAAAATGACTGATGGATTTTAAAATTCAATAACTTGCAAACGGTGACAGCTATTTAAAAATTTTTTGCAGGAGGTTTATGTATAATGTCAGGAGTTTTTTTTACCGCAATTTTTTATTTTAGTTCGAATTTTAAACAATAGGTGGCGCTGATAGCGATTGAAGGCCAGGTGATCAGTGCTGAGTGAAACGTCGACCTGGTCTTCAACTGCCGCCAGCGCCACCTATTGTTTGAAATTTGAACTAAAATAAAAAGTTACGGTAAAAAAAAACTCCTGACATTATACATAACCCTCTGAATTTCTTTTTTAAATAGCTGTCACCGTTTGCAAGTTATTGAATTTTAAAATACATCAGTCATTTTTGGGACACCCTGTAAAAGTAAACTTAAAAGGGCACTTAACGGAAATGTAAAAGTTTTCTCTTCATCGTACGAAAATTAGAGAAAATTTCTTGGTCATAACTTTCCTTCTAAGGTGATTTTTGCACGTGCATTCTTTGAATGCGGTTTTAAAAAACACGGTTTTAATATATAATATTAAAATATCACATTTGTGACACTCTAAAGAGTACTTGATTACTTAACAAAATAAAAAATAACATCTTCATTTTATGATAATATCTCAAACTTTCATTCACATAATTTCGTCTTTAAAGTGAATTTTTAAGTGCGAATTCTTCAAATGGGCTTTTAAACAATACATATTTAATATATATTATTAAAATATGACGTTTCGACATTTGAAAATTGTACCAGTTTACAGAACGAAATGTAAAATATAACATTTATTATACAAAAGAAATTTTGCTATAGTTTAATAAGTTAACTTATAATTACATGAAAACTATGTTTTTTGGTTACATTGAAAATATGTTGCGTCTTTTTACATTTTATGTGAAGTATGATAACTAATTTATTATCATCTCGACTTACCAAATTATGATTAACAATAATATTACTTTAAAATGATTATCAAACAAAATCTTAAAAATTCTAAGTTACTTTTGTACAAATAATAGTGTGATATTTTCTGTATCTAGCATGTTTATAGCATCTTCAGTCAAAGTTGTAAGATTTTCTATCAATTAATCTCGTTGAAATCATGCGAGAAAAGACCCTCCTTTTAATTAAACTTACTTTAACGTTAAAGAAATTGATCGTATAAAAACAGCACAAACTTTTTTTCGTAATAAGTTCTCTTCTGGATTGAATTTTTGCATGAGAAAGCTTTTAAAATGTTTTAAACAATCCAGCTTTAATATAACCTAAAAAAGTGAATTTATGACACTTTAAAAGACAAATGACCATTAATGTGATGAAAAATAGTACTTTTATTTGAAGAGGAATAATGAAATGGTCTTCTTAATTCACTTATATATATATGAAAAGACATTATGCTGCTTGACGACGGCGGAAATATTCTGAATATCTTTGCAATTTATCAGAAATGCAATACTGTTAAGCAAATCCAATAAACACACGTAAATTTAGAGAACGAAATACTTATTATCTTAAATAATGCAATGATCTTTGATGATATTTTTCTCTTTTAGGTACTATGTAATTTCCGTATTAGTTTCAATATGACACAACATCGAATTAATGTAAGAGTATAAATATCTAATAATTCAATTAAATGTAGAAAACTAACATGACTGCTAATGATAATTAAACTGCTATTAATACTGAAGCATAATAAAAATAGTTTTTCTTTCATAATATATTACGTTACTAAGGAATATAAGTAATAATGGCTACTTCGAATAAATGTTTCAATCTGACACATAACTGAATAATTGTAACAGTATCAGAAACTAATGATTCATATCAACTGAATGTACGAAATCTTATATATTACGAAATGATATCAACTGAATGTACGAAATCTTATAATTTACGAAATGATATCAACTGAATGTACGAAATCTTAAAATACTATAGTACCTCAATGTAAAATAAAGATTATTTATTTTTAAAAAGTACTTAATATAATGCACTGTTGAGTAACATAAGCAATAAAATTTATTTTCAGTAATTATTTTAGTGTGACACACAATTAAATGTAAGGCAGTAGAAAACTATAAATTGTATATGAAAATCTTACAATGCTATTGATACTTCTATATCATATTAATATTATTTAAATATATATATATATATATATTGTTTATTTTGTTATTGACTATTGTAAGCAATAATAATTACTGTCAATAATTATTAAAATATGACACATAATTGAACAATTGTAAGAGTGTAGCAAACTAATAATTCAACTGAATATAGTAAGTCCAACAATGCTATTGATACGTCTATGTAATATAAATGTTATTATTGATATTTAAATGTAAAATGTATTACGTTATCAGGTAATATATGCAATAATAGTTACTTTGAATGACTGACTAAAATAAAATCTATAGATCTATAAATTGCATTTCAAAATTAAATCTTAGATAGAAATTTATATCATTTATTATTTTTTTTAAGACACATATAGATAGACTAACATTTTTATCTTTTCAATATATATCAAAACCATTTCAAACTTTGAAAAAAAAACTTCTATCATTTTCTAATCTCATGTTTTAACTAAAATCTGGCCATATTCTTCTGCACTCCATTTTGATTAGTACATTTTTCAGTATATGTATATTTATTTATTTTTAACAAAAATAACTTTAAATGAAAAATACACTTAAATATTAATTTTAGTGCTCATAATATCTCTATATATGTACATTCTCACTATATATATATTTAAATGTAAAATGTAATGTGTTATTGATTAATATATACACTAATTGCTATTTTGAATAATTGACTAAGATAAAATCTATCTGTAATGCATTAAAATATAATCTTTGAAAGTAAGATGTATCATTTAACATTTTTCATAAAAAAAAGAAACACATATATAAACTAGCATTTTTCTTTTCAATAGCTATCAAAACCATTCGAAACTTTGAAAAGGAAAAATCACATGATGAAAAACTTCCACCAGATGCACCAGCAGAATAGAAAAGAACATTCTTATATATGTACTCTTTGAAACGGATGCAATATAAAAAGTATTTCTTCACGCTAGAAGTTTGAAGTTTTCCTAGAAATATTTTAAGAACACGGAATGTTAACCTTAAAAGTTGATTGCAAAATCACTACAAAACTTTGTGATTGTACTTGTGAATAAACTTTGAATTCTGTTTTCTGTTATTCAGTTGTAAAACAGAAATAGAAGTTTTTTTCTCTAATGTTATTGTCTTCAGTGTTTTTGGTAGCCATGGAATGGGCATTCAGCCTGGATATGACCTTAACATATGACATGTTATATATAAAAAATATAAATTGTGATGCAAAAAATCTTTCTAAGAATCGTTAAAAATCTTAGTAAATTTTCACAAAAGTACTAAACCTTATGTAATTACATATCTAATGGTTTTTAACGAATATTTTTACTATTTGTCACTATTTGAGTTAAATAACCCGAATCATAGGATATTCTGAAATTCTATATATAGTTTCTTTTCTTTTCATCAATTTATTATGAAATTCTAATTTTTATGCAGCAAACAGTTTATTTTTTTTAGATTATTAAATCTGAGAAATTGTTCCTGTATCAAATAATCAATGTTAGTACAAAGTTTATTTGTGTCGCAATTAAGACATTATTAACATGAGAATAATTAAACTGTTTAAATTATTGAGAATCTTTATGCATCTTTCTTCATGTGTTATTGATATAGGCTATTATTAAGGAGAAGTTTCATAGAAATCTGTCATCATGCAAAACTTGGCACGATTATATTTCAATTCCCATGCTGTTCTTCCTAAAATTTTGTCATTTTTTCTGCATTCGATTTTGTTAGCAGATTTTTCAATGTATATTTTTAATTATTCCTAACAAAGGTAACTTTAAATAAAAAATACACTTTATTAGTAACTTTTAGTGCTTATAATAGCTTTTTATATAAACATTTTTATATAATTCTTTTATAATATTTTCACATATTTCCTCTGTAAAGTTTAATATATATACTTCAATTTTTTAAGATACCGTAAAATGGGGTGAATCGGAACACTTTTCAACTTTAACGTTAAAAAAAAGCAACAAGTGATTTTTCAATTTTTTAATTTTTCTACTAGAAACTTCGGTCTTGTTTTGTTGTTTACTTTTTAAGCAAAAACGAGACACTTTTACTGTTTATATATATATTATTTAGATTTTTAATGGTGTTCCGATTCACACCGCAGATAGGGGTGAATCGGAACAAATGCTATAATCTTTATTTATTCCGATTCAAATTTTAATAGGGTTGATAAAAACAGGTAATAATGATAAGGGAGGAATAGGAACACGTAGTTACTGTGAAACCAATCCTTTATATTATATAGAAGTAAAGATATGCCTTTTTAAAAATTAGGAAACAACTTTTAAAACAAGAAAAATAAAAATTTATTTTAAGAAATTATATTCGAATTGGAAATGTAGAATTTAATGCAAATTTAGCCCTGTTATGTGTTATCCATTACTAGTAGTCATTGGGTAAGTGAATCTATTGAGTAGCCCCAATCGCTGCATGTATTAATGCGATCTACTAATGCGCCCTCATCCCCAGCCCTTAGTACTGTTTGCATCCCTCTCTTTTTTAATTAGTTTTTCATCTTGAGATGTTTGTGCAATGTTGTGGATGTCAGAGAAAAATTCTGTTCAGTTTTTCTAGCTAATTTGCTATTTTTAAATTATTTTATTGTGTGTTACATGTCTGTTGGATTAGGCGTTGACTTTTTTGTTTAACTAAGTAATTTCTTAGCACCTTTAAACTCTTCAAGTAATTAGAAAAAACAAAATATTGTTACAATACATATTCCTACATATGTTTTCAGATATTACATGAAACTATTACTATAATGAAAAAAAAAACCATGAGAGAAAACGTGTTCCGATTCACCCCGTAAATCTTAAACCTCTGATGTTACAAGCCAGTTTTCATTTTTTCATTATGTAGTTTAGAATAAGTAGAATTTAATACAGAATATCGTTTACAGGACTATCATTAATTAAAAATCCCCTCTCTCAGGATCAGAATACGAAAAACACTGTAGTTACATACAAAGTTTTGAAGACGTTGCAAAAATGAGATTTTTGAGGATCCACTTGAAGTTTTTTATATACCCCAGTAGTTGTACAAACATGTCAAAACTGAATTTCCCAACTCTTAATGTCATAACCTTCTTATAAAAAAACTGGCAACTATATATATATATATATATATATATATATATATATATATATATATATATATACATATTCAATTCGTATGATAAATTTACCAATCAGTTTGATTTTGTTAAAATATTATTATTTCTACGTATCTATCGGTATATGGAGTTCCTTTACCTGCGGTTTATTCTGTTGAGCTGTTTAAATGACAGACCAGATGTTGTGACCAGTTAGGTTAAGGTTTTCCTTATCTCTTGATGTGATGTAAAACAGTACTTTTATTTAAAGAAAAATACTGAATGGATGTCTTCATTCCCTCATATTTATATGAAATGACATTCTACAGCTTGGCGACATCGGAAATATTCTCAATATCTTTACTATGTATCATAAATATTATAATTGTATTATTATCTTCTCTCACTACTGTTAAGCAAATCCAATAAGCAGATGTAGATTTAGAGAATAAAGTATCTATTACCTTAAATGATGCAATTGGCTTTGATGACAATTGATTTATTTTCGATGCAATCCAGCTTTAATATAACCTAAAAAATAGCGAGATTGAGACACAGTAAAAGATACTAGATCACATAATGTGATGTAAAATAATACTTTTATTTGAAGAGGAATTCTGAAAGGGTTTCCATAGTTCACTCAAATTTATATAAAAAGACATTAAGCTGTTTGACGACATTGGGAATATTTTGAATATATTTACAATTTACCAGAAATGGGATAATTGCATTAATATCTTCTCCAAATAATATTAAACCCCATACAAAATCCAATAAACACATGTAGATTTAGAGAACGATATATTTATTATCTTAAAAAATGCGATGACCTTTAACGACAATAACTCTATTTTTGGTCAAATGCAATCCCCTCATTTGTTTCGATGTGGCACAACTTGAATTAATGTAAGAAGATAAATGTCTAATAATTCAACTAAATGTAAAAAAAATAACAACGCTAATAATACTGATACATAATATAAATACTATTTGTTTTAAAAGATACATAATATATTCCGTTATTAAATCATATAGGTTGTAGTAGTTACTTGGAATAAATGTTTCAAAGTGATACATACATTAAATAACTGTAAGAGTATATGAAAATAATGATTCAAACAAGAATTATTTCAATATGACGCAAAATTAAATAATTATAAGGCAATAGAAAACTAAAAATCAAACTAGATATCTCGGATACACTGTAAAAAAAAAGAGTCGATCTACTGAAAAAACTTTAGTAATCCTTGTAATTACTAAAAAATGTTTAGTAATCTTAGTCGGTTACTAGAAAATCTGTAGGAATTACTAGAAAAAAGTTAGCAACGAATAGAGTTAATAGTTTTATATTTTTAATAGCTATTACTAAAATTCACTTGGCGTGGCCTCGATAGCATAGTGGTTATAGTAACGGACTCCAGGCTAAAAGGTCCCGGGTTCAATACTGGGTAGCGCCAAGTACACCCCGAATGTATGTAGTGTAAGTACTCTATAATAAAGGAGTTATGAATTTCCTGTTGGAGTTGGTCGTAATGTTTGGTGCTGCCATCTATTGCGTTTTTGCCGAAAATCTATCGCTTCAGAAGTCTGGATGGAGCTCGAAGGAAGCTCCTGCCCTTCGGACGCACGTAATTGTTATTAAAAATAATTTTGGAGCTATTACTAAAATTTGCTTGGTGGCTCATACTAAAAAATTTTAAGTTAGTTATACAAAATATTCTTTTGTTCAGTTTACAAAAGAAATGATTGTTTCACTTGCAAAAAAAAAAGTTTGTAATGGTTACTAAAAAATTCTGTGGAATACAAATTTACTAAAATTTTTTTAGTAACCTTTTGAATTTTTTTTACAGTGTATCTAACAGCACTATTGATACTTCTATATAATATCAACATTATTTTTTTAATTTATATGTATAATATATTTTGTTATTGAGTAGTGTAAGCAATAATAATTACTGTCAGTCATTAATGTCGCAAATAATTGAATTATTATAAGAGTGTAAAAAACTAATAAAGTCAACTAAATAAAGTAAATCTAACAAACCTGTTGATTCTTCTACGTAATATAAATATTGTTATAGTTATTTACATATAGAATGTATTACATTATCGAGTAATAAATGCAATAATAGTTACTTTGAATAATTGACTAAAATATTAGCTATGGGTATATCAATTGTATATCAAAATCTAATCTTTGATAGTAAGCTGTATCATTTACTATTTTTAAAGAAAATAATAGATAAATTAACCTTTTATCTTTTTAATATATATTAAAACCATTTCAAACTTTGACAAGAAAAACTCCCATGAAGAAAAACTTCTATAAATTTCTAATCTTCCGTTCTAACAAAAAAAACTTTAAATAAAAAAATACACTTTATTATAAATTTTAATGCTCATAAAATCTCTTTATAAGTACAATCTCACTATATATATTTTTTATATATAAATTGTAATGTGTTATTAATTAATATGTACACTAGCAGTAATTTTGAATAATAGACTAATATAAAATCTATCAGTAATACATTAAAATCTAATCTTTGATAGTAATCTGTATCATTTAATATTTTTTAACAAGAAAAAAAACACATAAATACACAAGCCTTTTTCTTTTCAATAGCTATCAAAACTTTTCGAAACTTTGACAAGAAAAACGCACATGACAAAAAAACTTCCGCCAGATGCACCAGTAAAAGAGAAAAGAACATTCTTATATATGTACTCGTTGAAACGGATGCAATATAAAAAGTACTTCTTCATGCTTGAAGTTTGAAGTTTTCCTTGAAATATTTTAACCGTTTAGACGCCGAATTAATATAGCAATGCAATTTTAATTGTTTTTCCTATATTACACCTCAAATGTTTTAATCTATGCATACAAATTTAGAAAATAGCAAACAAACATATTTCTGCAGTTTTTTTTTGCTGTTTTCATTCCAGTGTTTGCATTTTGGAACGTGATTATTGATTGACAATCTACGCAAATATAATAAATTATTTTCCACTATATGCTATTGTATATTGTTCTTGAGTATTTTCCCGAATTACAAAAACATTTAGATTTTTAGCAGTCAAATGTAAGTAATATAAGGAAAACGATAAAAGCAAATAATATACTTTTTATGCAAATTAATGAATTTACATATTCCTTAATACCTGTGATAAATGCTTAAACACAAATATTTTCATTTCAAAAGTTCAAATCAAACTTATATTTTATAGGAAAAATAAGGACATCGTTATTATGTTGGAAAAATATATGTTTTGTATTACAAATAATGCAATGTTCCCATTTGGGAACATTGACGTTTAAACGGTTAAGAACACGAAATGTTAAATTTAAAGAATACTACAAAATCAATAAAAAACTTTGTGTTTGTAGTTGGGAATAAAATTTTTATTCTGTTTTTAATTATTCAGTTGTAAAAAAGAAATAGAACTTTTCATTTTTTTCTCTCGTCTTATTTCTGCAGTATTTTTGGTAACTAGGGAAGCTTAGGTATGATCACCTTTTCTAGAGGAAAAGTTTAAATTCTGATATAAAAATAGGTTAAAAATCACAGTAAAATTTAACAAAAGTACTAAACATTAAGTAACACCATAACTAATGTTTTTGTACTATTGTCTTTACTATTTGTCAGTGTTTGGAGCTACAAACTCGAATCATGGGACATTCAGAAAAAAAATTAAATGTAGTATTTCGTTTTCCAATTTCTGATGAATTTCTAATTTTTATGCAGCAAACATTTTAAATCTCATAGATAAATAAATAGGAAAAATATCTTCTGTGTGCAGAAATCAGTGTCACTACAAAATTTCTTTGTATCGCAATTAACTCATTATTAAAACACGAATAATCAGACTGTTTAATTGAATCAGATTATTAAACATCCTTCTGCACGTGTTTTTGATTTAGGCTATTATTGAGAAGTAATTTCATTGACATCTGTTATCATACGAAGCTTAGAACTTTTCAATTTCAATTTATAATCTTATGCTCTTTCTAAAATTTTGTCTTTTTTTTCTGCACTTTATTTTGATTAGTAGATTTTTCAGTACATGTATATTTAGTTTTTTTTAACAAAAAATAACTTTAAATAAAAAATACACTTTATTTTTAACCCTCTAAGCGTCCGGAACGTATTATTCCGTATACTAAGCTCCAGTTTTCGCTGCAATATAAGCAATATTTAAAATACTATGATTCTATAGATTTAATGAATTTTCAATGCATCGAAGAATGATTCATACTCTGGATGATTGCATTTATGCTTATAATAAAGTTTTTTTTTTCTTTTTTTTTATAATATTGAAATAATCATATTTTCTTAACATTTAAAACAAAATGTTGAGAAAACAACATTACAATTTTACCCTTTTGCAAGACGCTTGGAGGGTTAATTTTAATGCTCATAAAATATCTTTATATGTACATAACAGTTATATATATTTATATTTAAATATAAAATATAATGCGTTATTAATTAATATATACACTAAATTCTGAATAACTGACTAAGATAAAAATCTATCAGTAATGCAATAAAATCTAATCTTTGATCGTAATCTGTGTCATTTATTTTTATTCTAATTTTTTAAAGAAAAGAAACACATAGGTAAACTATCCTTTTTTTATTTTCAATAGCTATAAAAACCATTCTAAACTTGGACAAGAAAAACGCACATGACGAAAGACTTCCCCCAGATGCACCCGTAAAATAGAAAAGAACATTTTTATATATGTACTCTTTGAAACGGACGCAATATAAAAAATATTTCCTCATGTTTGAAGTCCGAAGTTTTCCTAGAAATATTTTAAGAACAAGGAATGTTAACCTTAAAAGATGACTGCAAAATCACTAAAAATCTTTGTAATTGTACTTGTATATAAACTTTTTATTCTGTGTTTTCTTTTATTGAGTAATAAAACAGAAGTTTTGTATTCCTCTCAGCCTATTTTCAGCATTTTTGTTAGCCAGGAAAGCCTGGATGTAATCTCTTGTTATATATAAAGAATTTTGATATAAAAGTGGGTTTAAGATCACAGTGTAACACAAAAGTACTAAACATTATGTAATTACATACCTAAAGGTTGTTTACTATTGTTATTACTATTTTTAACTATTTGATTCATCTAACCCGAATCATGGGATATTGAGAAAAATCTAAATGCATTAACTTTTTTTCTTTAATTTTTTATGAAATTCTTATTGTTATGAATCAAGTAATTTAAATTTCTTTCATAATTAAATCTGATAAATCAGTCCTATATGCAGCAATCAATGTTACTGCAAAGTTTCTTTGCATCGCAATTATGACATAATTAACGTATGAATAATCAAACTGTTTAAATTAATCAGAATAATTATTCATTTTTTTGCATGTGTTTTCAATTTAGGCTATTATTAAGGATTAGTTTCATAAAAATCTGTCATTATGCAAACTTGGAATGGTTCCATTTCAATTTCTAATCTTATGTGCTTAATATTATCTTGTTATACTTCTATGCATTCTATTTTGATTAGAAGATTTTACAATGTATGCATATTTATTTATTCTCAGCAAAGATAACTTTAAATTAAAAAAAAATACACTTTATGTTTAATTTTAGTACTCATAAAATCTCGTTATATATACATTCTCGATATATTTATTTAAAAGAAAAATGTTTTTTGTTATTGATTAATTTATGCAACCATAGTTATTTTGAAAAATTCACTAATATAAAATCTATGGGTCTATCAGTTGTATATCTATGGGTCTATCAATTGTATATCAAAATCTAATCTTTGATAGTAAGATGTATCATTTATTATTTTTTTAAAGAAATAAATAAACAAACTAGCCATTTTTTTTAATAGTTATAAAAACCATTCTAAATTTTGTCAAGAAAAACTCACTTGACAAGAAACTTCCGCCAGATGCACCAAAAAAATACAAAAGAACATTCTTATATATGTACTCTTCGAATACGGATGCAATATAAAAAGTGTTTCTTCACGTTTGAAATCTGAAGTTTTTCTAGAAATATTTTAAGAACACGGAATGTTAATCTTAAAAGATGACTGCAAAATCACTAAAAACCTTTGTGATTGTACTTGTTAATAAACTTTGTATTCTGTTGTCTATTATTTAGTTGTAAAACAGAAGTTTTTCTTTTTCTCTCAACATATTTTCTGTATTTTTGGTAGCCAGGGAAGTCAGGGTGTAATTTCTTTTTATATACTAGCTGACCCGCCCGGCGTTGCCCGGGTCCGTATTAACAATATTAAACGAACTTGAAATTTGTATGATTTTATCATTAACTGGAAGCATGCAGAAATACATTGTCTGAAATACGTCGCAGCTGACTTTGTGAAAAATCGGTTTTAAAAAGAACAACTAATATTGAGCTCTAAAAATACTTAAAATGAGCAATGAGAAACACGGGAGGGAACATGTATCCAACGATTGCGTTAGTTTCGTGTTAAAGTGTTGATATTTACCCGTAAAAATCACTGTTAAATCACGTAACTAATTATTTTTTTCGCATAGAAATCCCAAGTGAAATATTTTGAATTTCAAACTAATTATATCACTCTTAATTCCGTCTATACCGTGAATGAAATCGATACGCGATGATAAAAGATTGGTATATAGTATTATAATTTCAGAACCATTTAACAAAAGTGTATATTTTTAATCAAAGCATGCGTAATGTATACACTGTGGACAAATTCCTAACCGTAAACTTTTGTACCATAACCATAATCTGTCTGTAACCTAACTGCGACTTAACATTACCCTACCGTAACTTAAATATAACATAAATGTAACCTAGCCGTCACTTTGAAATACCAATATAGAAGCATCATTTAAGATTTTGCTTGAAAAGTTAACATTCTTTCGTTAATGTCTTAAAATCGTCTGCACTCTGAAATCTAGATTTTAGATTAATATTTGTTATTTAAGTTTTCGCGCATGATTTTAAAAGATTGTTTTCATAAATATATTTTATATAATGACATAGAGTTATTAATATGTTGTTAAATTAAAAACATTTTTTCATCTACGTTATAAAGTATTAAAAAGTTCTGAAAAAAAAGAAAACTTTTAGTAATACAATTTTTAGTTCAAATCAAATGTTTTCAATATTCTTTTTTATTTTATTTTGATATTTAATTATTTCGAATTTATCAATTCCAATTATTTTAAAAGCAAACATTTTTTTAAAAATAAATAATATAATGGAAAAAAGACCATTTTAAAAAATTACTATTTCTTCGCAAAATACGCTTCAGCTGTAATTCATTTCTTTCAATTCGTCTTATTAATACAAAATCTCTTCTACATGCTTTTGTTTGGGACATTAAAATTTGAGCGATAAATGGTTTAATATTGCAACCCTTTTTTCGGTTTACTTCACCACCACCTATCTTTTTCCTCCATGGTTTACAACCGCTGTGATAAAAAATCATCTTTTAAACTGACAGCTTGCCAGTCTATAAATTTTAAAGGTCGGTTCCAGCTTTTTTAATTATTTATGCCAAAATTTTATGCAACCAACCAACCATAACTAAATGAAGGGAAAAAAAGAAGAAAAAAGGCGATTTTTTATGAGAGTGATCTTTGGAATTTAATTAATTACTCAGTTAATAAATAGAATTTCGAAATTCTGAAGCTCAGGTGCATCAGGAGAGATATTGGGCTACTCTCATAAAAATTTTGAGCTTCGTACGTCCCATAGATTTTGCTAGCCATCGCAGACACACACACACACACACACACACACACACACACGCAGACAGAGCGATTTGTTATTTTATTAGTATAGATGAAAAATTTAAATTGTGATATTAAAATGGGCTATAAATCACAGTATAACTTCACAAAAGCACTAAACAATAGGTAATTGCATACCTAAAGATTGTTTACTATTGTTTTTACTATTTTTAACTATTTGTAACTATTTAAACCATCTAACCCGATCCATGAGATATTTAGAACATTCTAAACGTATTACTTTTTTTTAAAATTTTCTAGTGTTATGATTCAAACAATTTAAATTTCTTACATAATTAAATCTGACAAATCATTCCTTCATGCAGTACTCAATGTTACTACAAAGTTTCTTTGTATCGCAATTGTCACATAATTAACATATGAATAATGAAACTGTTTAATTTAATCTGAATCATTATTCATCCTTTAGCATTTGTTTTCGATTTAGGTTGTTATTAAGGATTAGTTTCATAAAAATCAGTCATCATGCAAAACTTGGAACGGTTCCATTTCAATTTCTAATCTTATGATCTTCCTAATATTTAGTCATATTTTTCTGCATTCTATTTTTATTAGAAAATCTGTCAATATATGTATATTTATTTATTCTCAGCAAAGATAACTTTAAATTAAAAAAATACATTTTATTATTAATATTAGTATTCATAAAATTCCTTTATATATACATTCTCAATATATATATATACTTAAATGTAAAATGTAATGTGTTATTGATGAATATATGAACTATTCGTTATTTTGAATAATTGACTAAGATAAAATCTATCAATATGTATCGTTTATAGTAAACTGTAGCGTTTAATATTTTTTAAAAAGAAAAGAAACACATAGATGAACTTGCCTTTTTCTTTTCAATAGCTATCAAAAACATTCGAAACTTTGACAAGAAAAACGCACATGACGAAAAACTTCCGCCAGATGTACCGGTAAAATAGAAAAGATCATCCTTACATAGGTACTCTTTGAAAAGGATGCAATATAAAAAGTGTTTCTTCTTTGTCTTAAATATTTCTAGAAATATTTCAAGAACACGGAATGTTAACCTTAAAAGATGACTGCAAAATCATTAAAAAACTTTGTGACTTTGTGATGTGTTTTGAATAAACTCTGTATTCTGTGTTTTCTATTATTCAGTTGTAAAACAGAAAAAAAGTTTTCTTTTTCTTTCTTTTTTTTTTTCTTGCATTTTATCTTCTTCAGTATTTTTGGTATCCAGGAAAATTATGATCTCCAGTTATGAATAAAACAATTAAATTGGAATGTAAAATGGATTTAAAATATCAGTGAAATTTCACAAAAGTACTAAACATGGTGTAATTGCCAAACTTAGTAGTTTTTTACTATTTTTTTCATTATTTGTCCCTATGTGAGTCAACTAAACCGAATAATGGAATATTAAAAAATCCAATTATAGTATTTTTTTCAAATTATTTTAAGAAGTTAACTTTTATACAGCAAATAACTTAAATTTCTGACACATAATTGAATAATTGTAAGATTACAAGAAACTAATGATTCCACTGAATATACGAAATCTTACAATACTTTAATATAAATATTATTCATTTTAAAAAGTACATAATGCCTAGCGTCATTCAGTAATATAAGCAATATAGTAGTCAAAAAAATTTTTGGTGTCACACATAATTAAACAACTGTAAGGCAGTACTGAAAGTAAGAAATCTTGCAATGCTATTCATATTTCTATGTTATATAAATATTATTTATTTTTAAAGGTACATGTTATATTGAGTAATATAAGAAATATTAGTTAATTTCAATAGTTATTTCATTGTGACACATAATTAAATAACTTCAAGGCAATAGCAAACTAAAAATTTAACAACATGTAATAGGAAATCTAGGATAATATTTTTATATAATTTAAATAATATTTACATACATATATATGTAGGAACTATGTGTTCTTGAGTAATAGAAGCAATAACAATTACTGGCTGTACTTATTGCAATGTGACACGTAATTGAATTATTGTAAGAGTGTAGTAAACTAATAAATTCAACTAAATAAAGTAAATCTAATAACACTATTGATACTTCTATATAATATAAATGTTATCATTGTTATTTAAATATAAAATATATTGCGTTATCGAGTAATATATGCAATAATAGTTACTTTGAATTTGACTGAGATAACATCTATGGGTCAATCAATTGTATATCAAAATCTAATCTTTGATAGTAAGCTGGATCATTTATTATTTTTTTAAGAAAGACATTAATAAACTAACTTTTTTTTCTTTTCAATATTTATCAAAACCATTTGAAACTTTAAGAAAAAAAACTCACATGACGAAAAAGTTTAATTTCTTATATTATGTTCTTATGAAAATCTGGTCAAATTTTTCAGCACTCCATTTTGTTTAGTAGTTTTTTAAATATATGTATACTTATTTATTTTTTACAAAAATAATTCTAAATAAAAAAAATACATTTTATTATTAATTTTAGTGCTCTTAAAATATCTTTATATGTACATTCTCACTATATATATATAGGTATATTTAAATATAAAATGTAATGGGGTATTGTTTAATATATACATGAATTGTTATTTTGAATAATTGACTAAGACAAAATCTATCATTAATGCATTAAAATCTAATCTTTCAATAGCAATCTGTATCATTTAATATTTTTAACAAGAAAAGAAACACATAGATAAACTAGCCTTTTTCTTTCCAATAGCTTTAAAAAACATTTTAAATTTTGACAAGAAAAACACACATGATGAAACACTTTCGCCAGATGCACCGGTGAAATAGAAAAGAGCATTCTTATATATGTTTTCTTTGAAACGGATGCAATATAAAAAGTATTTCTTTATGATTAAAGTCTGAAGTTTTCCTAGAAATATTTTAAGAACACGGAATGTTAACCTTAAAAGATGGCTACAAAATCAATAAAAAACTTCGCGATTGTACTTCTGAATAAACTTTGTATTCTGTATCTTCTATTATTCAGTTGTAAAACAGAAATAGAAGTTTTTCCTCGTATTTAACTTCTTCAGTATCTTTGGTAACCACGAAAGTTATGATCTCCAGTTATATATGAAAATTGTAATTGGTATATAAAAATGTTAATAATCTCAGCAAAATTTCACAACACTATTAAACATGATGTAATTAGCAAACCTAATGGTTTTTTCTACTAAGGTACCCTGGGGTAATAACGCCACATTAAGGTTTTACCAATTTTCATGACTCAGTTTTAGTTTGTATTTTTCATACAAATATATGATTTGATACAGCAACTCATTGACTATCTATATAAAAAAAATAATTTAACAGATATGTATTTATAAAATGTAATGGCGTGATTTCTTGACCAATGCTATTTGGCGTTATTACCCACCTATATGGGTAATAACGCCATGCAAACAAAACTATGAAATAAGATGGAATAATTGCATGTAGATTGCCCAATTCTAAAAATACAAACTCTACCAACTTAGAAATTGACAATTTGCATTCTAAGCTATTGAAAATGTTAAATTTTTTGTGAAAGTGTAAGAAAAATAAAGGTGTGTGTGTGTGTGGGGGGGGGGGAGTATGAGGCTAAAGAATATCAGACCGTGAACTTCTTTTTGCTTAAAAAGGACCGCTTAAATAGAATTATTAGAAAAATTGCATAGTTTTAACTGTGTTTATTTGAATCAGCATTTAGGATGTAGTTCGGACACTGTAGGGAAAAAACTGGGGTATTAATGCCAATGATTGGCGTTATTACCCCGTATTATAGTTATTGCGCTGTACATTTTAAATTACAAAGTTATCTCGAGAAGATATCCAAAAACCTCAGCAACATTTTGAAAGTCCATGAAATGTGCCACAAATTTATGTAATTAACAAAGTATTACCGGATAAAAAAAAAGCCTTCACATCACATAACGTATCTCGCAAATTTTAGATCAAACGTTAATTTTAGTTGCTTGTAAAATCAATAAGACCTAAAAATGAAACAAATTAACTTGAAGCTGTTTTTTGCGATTTATATGACTCAAAACCCTTCTGCGCAGAGCACATGGGTGTCATTTACCAGATTATTTCATAATTATGCAAAATATTAGCACTTGGCGTTATTACCCCGCCTGGCGTTATTACATCAGACCACCTTATATATATATATATTATATTATATAATAATTTACTTTTATAAATATTTTTCCCTATTTGAGTCAACTAACCCGAATAATGGTATATTAAAAAATCTAATTATAATTTTCTTTTCCATTTTTTTTTATGAATTTTTAATTTTTATGCAGCAAATAATTTAAATTTCTGACACATAATTGAATAATAGTAAGAATATAAGAAACTCATTATTCAAATGAATGTAGGAAATCTTACAATACTATTGATACTTGTATGTAAAGTACATAATGTATAGCGTCATTTAATAATATAAGCAATGTAGTATTTTTAAAAAATTTTTTCAGTGTGACACACAATTAAACAACTGTAAGGCTATACTGAATGTGCGAAATCTTACAATGCTATTTATACTCATGTGTAATATAAATATTATTTATTTTAAAAATTACATGATACATTGTGTACTATGAGCAATATTAGCTACTTTCTATAATTATTTCATTGTTACGCATAATTAAATAACTTCAAGGCAATAGAAAACCAAAAATTTAACAAGATGTAATGAGAAATCTAACAATGCTATTGATACTTTTATGTAATATAAAAATTATTTATATACATACATATGTAGTACATTGTGTTATTGAGCAACGCAAGCAATAACGTTACATCCAGTAATTATTACAATGTGACACATAATTGAATTATTGTAAGAGCGTAGTAAACTAATAAATTCAACTGAATATAGTAAATCTAACAATGGTAATGATACTTCTATGCAATATAAATGTTATTGACATTTAAATATAAAATGTATTACGTTATCGATTAATGTATGCAATAATAGTTACATTGAATAACTCACTAAGATAAAATATATAGGTCCATCAATTAGGTCCATAGGTCCATCAATTGTATGTTAAAAATTAATCTTTAATATTAATCTGTATCATTCATTTATTTTAAGAAAAGAAACATATAAACTAACCTTTTCCTTTTCAATAGCTATCAAACCATCATTCAAAACATTGACAAACATCACATGACGAAAACTTCCGCCAGATGCACCCGTAAAACAGAAAAGAACATTCTTATACATGTACTCTTTGAAACGGATGCAATATAAAAAGTCTTTCTTCACGCTTGAAGTCTGAAGTTTTCCTAGAAATATGTTAAGAACATGAAATATTAACCTTAAAAGATGACTGCAAAATGGCTAAAAAACTTGTGTATGTATTGTACTTGTGTATGTATTGTACTTGTGAATGAACTTTTTATTTTGTGTTTTTTATTATTCAGTTGTAAAACAGAAATAAGAGTTTTCTTCTCTCAGGTCAACTTACTCAGTATTTTTAGTAGTCAGCAAAGTTATGATTTCTAGTTATATATGAAAAATTAAATTGGGATAAAAAAATAATTTAAGGAGACAGAGGACGTTAAATTTTTGTTTCAATTTTCATCATAGCAATAAGAAATTTTGTGCATATATACATTTCACTAAAAGCATATATATCTTTAAAAATAATACATCTTAAAAAAAAATCCAATCTTATTGAAATTTGTATTTTTTTTATTTAAATTTTAAAATGCAATAGAAAACTATTAATTTAACAAGATGTAATAGGAAATCTAACAATGCTATTGATACTTTTGTACAATATGAATAATATTTATATATATATATGTAGTAAATTGTTTATTGAGTAATGTAAGGAATAGCAATGAATATCAGTAATTATTACAAAGTGACGCATAATTGAATTATTATAAAAAACTAGAAAACTAATAACTTCAACTGAATATAGTGAATCTAACAACACTATTGATATTTTTATGTAACATGAATGTTATTATTGTAATTTATATATAAAATATATTGCGTTAACGAGTAATATATGCAACAATAATTACTTTCTATAATTGACTAAGATAAACTCGTCTTTTTATTTTCAATAGCTATCAAACCATTCGAAACTTAGACATGAAAAACGCACATGACCAAAAACTTCCGCCAAATGCACCAGTAAAATAGAAAAGAACATTCTTACATGTGTACTCTTTGAAACGGATGCAATATAAAAAGTATTTCTTCACGTTTGAAGTCTGAAGCTTTCCTAGACTGCCAAAATCACTAAAAAACTTTATGATTGTACTCGTGAATAAACTTTGTATTCTGTATTTTCTATTATTCAGTTGTAAAACAGAAATATAGGATGCAAAATACTGAATGTACGATGTCTTACAATGCTATTCATACTTATATGCAATATAAATATTATTAATTTTAAAAAGTACTTGATATATTGAGTAATATAGGCAATATTACTTACTTTCAATAATTACTTCAATGTGACACATAATTGAATAGCTGCAAGACAATACAAAACTAATAATTTAAGAAGATGTAGTAGGGAATCTAATAACAGTATTGATGCTGTTATATAATATAAATATTATTTATATACATCTATATTTATTAAATTGTGTTATTGAGCAATGTAAGAAAAAAATACTGTTAATAATTATTACAATGTGACAAAGTACTAAACATCATGTAACTACTTACCTAAAGGTTGTTCACTGTTGTTTTTACTATTTTTAATAATTTGAACCATCTAACCCGAATCATGGGATACTTTGAAAAATGTAAATGCATTACTTTTTTTTAAATTTCTTATCAAATTCTTATTGTTATGAATCAAACAATTTATATTTCATACATAATTAAATCAAATAAATCACTCCTGTATGTAGTAATCAATGTTACTGGAAAGTTTCTTTGTATTGCAATTATGACATAATTAACATCTGAATAATAAAATTTTTTAACCCTCTAAGCGTTTGGCCCGTAAAATTCCGTACACTATGCTCCAGGTTTCACTGCAATGTAAGCAATGTTTAAGATATTATAATTCTATAAATTTAATGAATTTTCAAAGCATTGAAGAATGATTAGGACTCTCAAGGATTACATTTATATTCCTAAATAAGATTTTTTATGTAATATTGAAAGAATCATATTTTATTAGCATTTAAAACAAAATGCATAGAAAACAACATTACAATTTTACCCATTTGCAAGACGCTTGGAGGGTTAAATTAATCAGAATCATTATTCATCCTTTTGTGGTATTTTCGATTTAGGTTATTGTTAATTATTACTTTCATAAAAATCTGGCATCATGCAAAACTTGGAACGGTTCCATTTCAATTTCTAATCTTATGTTCTTCTTAATATTTAGTCATTTTTTTTGCATTCTATTTTGTTTAGAAGATTTTTCAATATACGTATATTTATTTATTCTCAGCAAAGATAACTTTAAATAAAAAAAATGCACTTTATTATTAATTTTAGTACTCATTAAGTCAATTTACAAATACATTCTCAATATATTTATTTAAAAGAAAAATGTTTTTTGTTATTGATTATTATATGCAATCATAGTTACTTTGAATAATTGACTAAGATAAAATCTATGGGTCTAATCTATGGAATTCAACGTAAAAAGTGCTTCTTCACGCTTGATGTCTGAAGTTTCCTAGAACACTGAGAGAAAAATATAGTTCTGGCATCTAGAATCTAAATTGTGGCTTTAGAAAAAATAGTTCCATGTCATCCTTATAAATTCTAACTCACTTAGCTTTAGAATTCTAGAGTCTCCTACTAGAATTCCCAAGTATTTTCCCATAATCTCGTTGTCCAATTTATTTAAAAATCTCTACAAATAAATGCGAACACAAGAGCTTTGATTTAAAAACTATAATTCTAGTTTATGAAACCATTCCCGAAATTAAGCGAGTATTTCTCGTTACTGAAATGATTCAATATCGTTTTGTCACCAAGAAAACGAGAGACTAGAAATGGTATGTTATTTCATCTATTCAGCTTAGTTGTTTAACCTATTCGCATAGATTCTTCCTCTATAGTTCTAGTTTAGGTGTTCAGAAAGTGACTAACTATTCATTCTAGTTGAAGGATGTATATTTTTTTTCTCAGTGAAATATTTTAAGAACACGGAATGTTAACTGTAAAAGATGACTGCAAAATCACTAAACAACTTTATAATTGTACTTGTGAATAAACTTTGTATTCTGTTTACTATTTTTCAGCTGTAAACCAGAAATATAATGTTTTTCCTCGAATTTTATCTTCTTCAGTATTTTTGGTAGTCAGGAAAGCTTGAGTAGGATCTCCTGTTGTATACGAAAATTGTAAATTGTAATACAAAAATAGGTTAAAAATCGCAGTAAAATTTCACAAAAGTACTAATAATTAATTCAATGTGATATATAATCAATACTTATTTCCATGTGACAGATAATTAAATGAGTGTAAGGCTATCGAAAACTAAATATAAACTGTATGTATTGGACATTTTTTTAATGCTATTTATACTTCTATATCTATACTAATAAAAGAACAAAACGCTCTGTCTGTTTGTGTGTGTGTGTATCTGAGATGGCTAGCAAAATCTACAGCATGTACGAAACTCAAAATTTTTTTGAGAGTAGTCCCAGATCTCTCCTGATGCACATGAGCTTCAGAATTTCGAATTTCCAATTATTAACTGAGTAATTAATTAAAATCGAGAGGGCACTATCATAAAAAATCATCTTTTTCCCATTTTTTTCTTTCTTTTTTTACAGTTGGTTGGTTGTGTAAAAATTTTCGCAGAAGTGATAAGAAAGCTGAGACAGAATTAAAGAAACCCATGGAGGAATGTGATAAGTGGAGGTGAAGTAAGCCTAAAAAAATGTTTGCAATATGAAACCATTTATCGCTCAAATTCTAATGTGCCAATTAAAAGGACATGGAAGGGATTTTGTATTTTAAGACAAATTGAATGTAATGAATTACAATTGAAGCATATTTTAAGAGGAAATAGCAAATTTTTAAAATGGTCTTTGTTCTATTATTATTTATTAAAATAAATATTCTCTTTTAAAATGATGGAAATTGGAAAATTAGCAATAATTAAATATCAAATTAAAATTAAATGAGATGTTGAAAACATTTGATACGAACTAAAAATTTTATAACTAAAATTTTCCTTCATTAATGTAATTTTCAATGTTTATAACGTAGATGAAAAATGTTTATGACTTAATAATTGCATATAAATAAATATTTACTATATAATGATGAAAACATTCTTTTAAAATCATGTATGTAAACTTAAGTAATAAATATTAATCTAAAATATAGATTTCTGACTGCAGACGATTTTAATGTATTAACAAAAGAATGTTATATTTTAAAGCAAAACGTTAAAATACTTTTCTATATTGATATTTAAAACACATATGATAAAATAATTAATAAATTTTTACCGGTGAAGTAATAGATTAGTTCTTTTTAAGAAACAAGAGCAGAAAAATACGAGTTTAAACCTGTTTCAATTGATAGGCGTGTCAAAGCACGTACTTTTGTTGGTACTTAATTGGACTTAATGTAGGGTTACATTTTTAGCAGTTTTTTTCCACAAAGACCTTTAAAATTCATAGACTGGCAAAATGTCAGTTTAACTTAGGATTTTTGAACACAGCTGTTACGTCAGATCGTTGGTACTTCGTACATTAGAATGTATGTGTGGTTAGCTATATTGCAGTAAATAATATGTATAAGTATATATGAGGCTTTTTTAGCAGTTTTTTTTTAATCATTGATTAAGTTTCAATGCAATTTATTTAAATTAAATTTTTGTTAAGATTTACTTTGTTTTTAAAACAAAAATGAAATGGCTGTTTGACGTATAGTTCTTCGAATCAACAGACGATTCATACACAGTAATAAATTATCAAATAGCAAAATAAATTATGTATAAAAAATAGTCATTAAAAGAATAGTAGCAAAACAAAATGTTTAGGTGTAACATAACCCGATTCCAACCAGAAAAATCAGTCCATACTTCGATCCAAGCAAGACAAAAATTCCATAAGCATAAACCAGACCAGAACCTAAAAATTTCATTTGAAAAATAAACTATGGATTTGATACCTGATCCGAATCAAATCGGAATCCCACAAAAATATTCAAATGAAGCATACCACAATCCGATCAAGGAAAAATTATGTCACTTAAGTCACTTAACAGTAGCGTTGCAAAGGTTAGAAAGAACCCAGTTTAAACCCGGGAATAAACCGGGCTTTTAGGAATAAACCTGGAAAAAACCCGGGATTCTTTGGAATAATTCGGTTTTTTGGGAATAAACCTGGGTACAAACCTGGTCTATTGGAAATAAACCCGAGAATAAACCGACTTTTTGCAACTCTACTTAACAGTAATGTTAAGGATAAATATCAACACATTAACACGAAAATTACGCAATCGTTGGACACATATTCCCTCCTGCGTTTCTTATTGCTGTCATTTTGGGTATTTTTGCAGCTAAATATTAGTTTTTTTAAACCGATTTTTGACACAGTCAGGGGGCACGTATTTAATAAAATGTACACTGTAAACAATTTGACCCTTTTGCTGCATCTTCTCTCCCCCGCTTTTATAGAATATCTCTCTTTTGACCTATGAGAATGCTCCATAATAGGCTGAAGTAATCATTTTCTATAAAAGCGATGGAGTGACGATGCAGAAAAAGGATAAAATTTTTAGCAGTGTATTTACACATATTTCGAGTTAAAGATAAAATCATAAAAATTTCAAGTTCGTTTAACTTTATTATTACGGACCCGTGCAACGCCGGGCGGGTCAGCTAGTAATATAAATTCTATTTAAAAAAATATATAAGTATAGCATATTGTGTTATTGAGTAATGTAAGCAATAATAATTAATGCCAATAATAATTAACTAATCTACCTAGCTATTAGCTAAATTAGCCTTTTTTTCTTTTTATAGCTATCAAAACCATTCGAAACTTTGACAAGAAAAACGCACATGACGAAAACCATCTGCCAGATGCTCCACTAAAATAGAAAAGAACATTTTTATATATGTACTTTTTGAAACGGATTCATTATAAAAAGTATTTCTTCACGCCAGAAGTCTGAAGGTTTCCTAGAAATATTTTAAGAACACGGAGTGTTAACCTTAAAAGATGACTGAAAAATCACTAAAAAACTTTGTGATTGTACTTGTGAATAAACTTGTATTCTGTTGTCTATTATTCAGTTGTAAAACAGAAATGGAAGTTTTTTTTCTGCATCTTATACTCTTCAGTATTTTTCTTAGTCAGGGAAGTCTGGGTGTGATCTCCTGTTATAAATGAAAAAAAAGTTTAAACATCTTAGTGAAATTTAACAAAAGTACTAAAGATTATGTAATTACATACCTAATGGCTTTTTGCATTTTCTAGTAAAATTGAAAAGTGTTTATGCATGCGGTTTGTCTGTCAATCTTTCCGCTCTAACTCCTATAAATAATACTCAGATTTTCATTGAATTAGTAAGCTTATATAGGGTCACAAAACTACATTCGGTATTGCATATGAGGTATTTACGATAAATGGTTCTTTTACAGGGACACACAAAAAAACCCAATTGCATGTTATATGGGAAAATATTGTTTAAGGAGTATTTTCATGATATTATGACACTTCAATTGTATTGAAAATTATAGAAATAATTGAAGTTCACTAAGATCACGTTAAAATAAAGCATTCATAACATTTAAAATTAATTTACTCGGAAACACAAAAGTAGTCGGCTACAGTAATGTCTTTGCGTAATAACCGTTAGAGCGGCACGACAGTCGTGGTGATACATTTATAGTGGACGCACGTGTCTTTTGCGCCTGACAAAGAAAGGCTAAATTCTTTCGAAAGCCCTTGCTCAATTTTATTTATTTTATGGTGTTTTAAGTACGTTTTTTTGCATTTCATTACACATCCTTCTGCATGTGTTGTTGATTTAGGCTATTGTTAAGGATTAGTTTAATAAAAATATGTCATCATGCAAAACTTGGAACGATTCCATTTGAATTTCTAATTTTATGTTCTTCCTAAAATTTGGTCAGATTTTCCTGTATTCTATTTTGATTAGAAGATTTTTCAATATACCTATATTTATTCGCTCTCAGCAATGACAATTTTAAATCAAAAAATATTACACTTTATTATTAAATTTAATTCTCATAAAATATCTTTATATATACAATCTCCATATATTTATTTATTAGAAAAATGTTTTTGTTATTGATTACTATATGCAATCATATTTTCATTGGATAATTGACAAAGATAAAATCTATTGGTCTATCAATTGTATGTCAAAATCTAATATTTGATAGTATTCTTTATCATTTATTCTTTAGAAACACATAGATTAAGTTGCTTTTTTCTTTTCAATAGCTATCAAAAACATTCGAAACTTTGACATGAAAAACAAACATGACGTAAAACTTCCGCCAGATTCACCAGTAAAATAGAAAAGAACTTTGAAACGGATGCAATATAAAAAGTATTTCTTCATGCTTGAAGTCTGAAGTTTTCCTAGAAATATTTTAAGAACACGGATTGTTAACCTTAAAAGATGACTGCAAAATCACTAAAAAACTTTGTGATTGTACTTGTGAATAAACATTGTATTCTATTTTCTATTATTCAGTTATTAAACAGAAATAGAAGATTTATCACTCTCATGTTATCGTTTTCAGTGATTTTGGTAGCCAGGAAAATCAGAATGTGACCTTACGTTACTTACAAAAAACATAAATTGTGATGTAAAAATAGGTAATAAATCTTATTAAAATTTCACAAATTTACTAAACAATATGCAATTACATATATAATAGTTTCTTACAATTTTCTTTTTACTATTTGAGTCAAATTAGCCGAATCGTGGTATATTCTGATATTCTACATATAGTAACTTTTTTTTTCAATTTATTATGAAATTCTAATTTTTATGTAGCAAGCAATTTAAATTTTTTAGATTATTAAATCTGATAAATTGTTCCTGTATCCAATAACCAATATTATTACAAAGTTTATCTGTATCACAATTATGACATTATTAAAATGAGAATAATTAAACTGTTTAAATTATTCAGAATCTTTATACATCCTTCTACATGTGTTTTTGATATAGGCTATTATTAAGGAGAAGTTTGATAGAATTCTGCCATCATGCAAGTCTTGGCATGATTCCATTTCAATTCCTAATCTTATGTTTTTCCAAATATTTTTGTCATTTTTTTCTGATAAAATAAAAATAAAATAACTAAATACAAGTGGAATTTGCAGAACCAAAGCATAATTCTTAGGCCCGAATTACTCTCGAACTACAAATGAAATGTGTGGTTTTATCTTCCTGTTAGCCATGAAAAAGCAAAATAATACGAATTCGGGGCTACCAATACACATAAAACCAAAATTAAATGAAGAAGAAACATCAAAATCAAAATAGAAAGAATTAGTAAATTGGATAGAAAAACAAAAAGAAATAAATAAAAAAAAAATTAAAATTGCATTTGTAATGTAAATAACTGAAAAATAAATTAAAACAACTGAGCGAAAAAAGTCAAGGATATGAGTTCGATTCCCGGCCGGGGCAATTTATAGTTCAGTTGAAAATATTCAATTCGTATGATAACTTTACTAATTAGTTTGATTGTGTTAAAATAGTACTATATCTACTTATCCATCATTACATGGAGTTCCTTTGTCTGCGGTTTATTCTGTTGAGCTGTCTATATTGCAGACCAGATGTTGTGACCAGTAAGGTTAACTGAGCGAAAAATGCTCGCCGGCTGTCGTGCCCTGTTAGCTAAAACGGTAAAGCATTGGCTGTATAAGTCAAGGATATGGGTTTGATTCCCGGCCTGGGCATTTTTTCTCTTTGTTAGAAATATCTCATTCATATATATTATCAATTTTATATTACGTTGTAAAATGAAAAAAAAAGAAATACGATTCTTGATCAACAAAATGTTAATATAATCAAAAACTAAAATATACATTTGCCTCATCTGAATTAATCAAGATTCCAAAATACGTTCAGACACTCATTTTATCTTAGAGATTCAAATAAATATATTATAATGATTTTTCTCTCTTTCCTGTATAAACAATAGATTTTTCTATAAATGTATTATCCAGTGCTATATGGCACACCCAAATCTGATATTTTAACAGTGGTTGTTCCAACTAGGCAGACATACCGCGCCACCTATAGTTAAAATCTCAATGTCCAGAAACTGAAGCGAAGTGAATTGCTTTTTATATTTTTATTCTAAAACTAGCGGACCCGACAGACGTTGTCCTGGCACCGACTCCAAAAAATCAAACAAATGTACATAAATATAATAATACGCATAATAAATACTATGCTCTTAATTTAATTTCTTATTGCAATTCTGTAAAAAAAAATATTTTTCACTTTGCAGTAGTTTTTGAAGTCTGTTCAGTTTTTGATAGAAAAGTTTATTTTTCTCTTTTTAATTAAAAGTTAACGATTTTCTGAAGTCGGTTAATTAAAATTATAATACAGGAAAAATTATTGTTAATCATACACGAATGTCAGGAGTGAGGTTCGAACACACTATCTCTTTCATCGAGAACCAAAGCTTAAATCTGGCACCTTAGACCACTCAACCATTCTGTCTGCACGCTATTAAAAACTTATTAAGCACTTTTACTTAGCTAAAAATCACTAACTTTATTAGTTTTTGCCTAGTTACTAAAAAAGTACTGAATCAATTTCGATGAAATGTGAATCTAAACCATACGAAAATCCCCTGGAACACGCACAAAAAATTTCATTAAAATCGGTCCAGTCGTTTATGAAGAGTTTAGTGACATACACACCCACAGAAGAGTTATATATATATATAGATTGCTTTTGAGATGTGTGCAGACAATAAAGCGGCACTGAGCTGCTAGTGATTTATTCTAATTAATAAAGTGATTTTAATGTAAACAGCGCCTGTGGAATAATTGTTTAATGAGTGAAATTAATACAACAGTGATAATAACTTTATTTGATTCATTTGAGCATTTTTAGTCTGTTTTTTATAGCTCTATGTTTATATAAATAATTTTAAACTTAATAATTGTGGCAATATGAGCAAATCCTTTCTTAGTACCTTTTAAAATTCTTGTGTCATTGCTGGCATCATTGGATAAATACATTCTTTAATTCATTTTATCTGTATTATTCATTTTCTATATTTTAATTTATTTTATGTTTGTCTAAATCTATTATGTTTAACAGCCTAGATTTCGTATTACGTAACTTGTTATGACTGTTATATGTTAGGTTAAAACAAAGTTCTTATTACTTTATTAACTTAAAGTAATTTTAGGTCTGAAAATCCTCTTTTGGATCCATAAAAATTTTCAGCTTTTCATTTTTTACCGCAATTTTATTTGGTTATTTCGCTTAATATACTGGTATGTTAAAAATAATAAAGCATAACACTACATTTTTAATTTTATAAACCTTTTTTTGTCTGGTCATTATTGTAGATGATGATTTTCTTTGCTTTATAGTGGTTATATATGTATGTAATAAATAAATGTTGAACTCGACGAAAATAAACTATGTTGCATAATTTCTAGGAATTCTTAGCAGCACGGGCAGAGTAGTCGCTCCGACAGTTGGCGAGCAGTAGAAGAATTTCATTGGGAACTTATAAAATAGATAATATCTTCCCCGCAATCACCTTAACACACATCGACACTACAACTTCTGTTATCTAGTCCACATCATCTGATATTCTAATTCAGCGGAGAAATGAAATGTGCGTCTTGATAGTTTGAAGGGCAATCGCATTCTAACCTCCTAAAAAACCAAATGAATATGGGACATTTCCACGACAAACTAGCTCCCTCCTACTCCGCGTCAATCATTTTAAAAATCCAATTAGGATGAACTCGAGCCTCAACGGACAAAAATGATCAATTCTGATTGGTCTTAGCAGGCGGTCCTTATCAAGAACTAATTTTTTTCCTCGGAAGTAACAAGCCCTTTAGCAACGCGTATTAACACCTGTCACGCGATGTTAAAATAAAAAATAAAATTAAAATCCCAGGAATATTCCAGAAATTAAAAAGGTTACGAAATACCTCCCGCCGTTTTGAGAAGCAAGCAATAATTTATTAATAACTAAAGTAAGAAAAAGAATTTTAGCTGTTACAAGTTACGAAACTAAGATTGAAATATGTTCCACAAATTTAGAATTGAAGCTATGAGAGAACAAAAATGGCGCAATTTTTTTTTATTTTATTACATGTATATATTTGTATATAATATAATAATAGTAGTTATGGATCATAAACATATTAAAGTTTGTGAAATGAATTTTATAAAATAGACTTTGATTGACATGTTTAATTTTACATAAGTATGTAGAACCGTAAAACACAATAAGCTATCATTATTATAAGTATAGCATTTATAAAATGAAACAACTGTTAAAATAAACATTAAAGGATTTTTGAAACCTAAAAAGAGACATTTACTTTTCTAAGTATGAGAATTTATTATATTAAAATATATAAACTTTAATCAAACGTCCTTAAGATTTAAATCATAAATAGAAATTGTAATTTCTCTAGTTGTCATTTGTTAAATCATGTATAACAATTATCGATAAAATTTAAAATTGTTTGTTGATGGTGCAAACAAATTTGAGTCAAGCCTGTTACAGCAATATCTATTAAATGATATTGGGCTAAGTATATTAGATGTCCAACATTGGAAAAATGTCCAAAACCGTCAGTTTAAATTCCTATTGGAAAATATCTACTATCCTTGAAGAATACTCTTATGCTTCTCTCTTCATCTCAGTTCTTTTAGTGATTTGAATGACTAGAAAATCAGTAGGATGTGAGCCAATACAGTATACAATAGTTTTCAGTGGACTTGCGGTTGTCATGTACTGCTAATGTACCAAATAAATAAAGTTTACTGGATAGAGCAAGGTTTCGATTGAGATATCAAATCCACCAGCTACTTTTTAAAAATAAATGATATGGTACTATTATATAATTATAATATAGCTTTTACAATGCAGTGAAACTTCCATTTAATGGTGTCTCACCGTTCTACTTAAATATTTCGTTATGTAGAAAATTCATTAAACATAAATCAGTTAAAACTCCTGAAATTTGTGTAATAAAATACACATGGAGTAAACGAAACATACCTATAAATTGGAAACAATGGAACTATGTGTTTTGAATTAGATACTAGCTTTTTTTAATGCAATGTTGACTTTTTAAAAAATAATAAGAAGAATAATAACTAAAAAATACATAATAAAAAGATATAAACAAAAACTGGAGCATAGAGTTCATTTTTTTCTTATTCCTCAGTATTCCAAATTTTCAACTTTAAACATGGTGTAATATTACTTTGTACAGATTCCTTGCAAAATATTTTTTCCAAAACCTATTCGCCTTTTTGTTAGTACTTGAACATCTGTAACATTCTGGAGAATTTGGAATCCCCTTCTGTCGTAACAAAGAATTTTAGCATTTCTTCTGTTAAAAAGAAATTTAATAATAAACAAAAAGTATCATTTTTATACAATTTTTTGAAATTAATTCGTATAATCATCGCAATAGGAAACACTCCATTTCTTTATTATACACTCAGAAAAGAGAGATAAATGTTGTTAGATAGAATATGTTAATTTGTATGTTAATGGTATTTGTATGTTAAGAGCTCTAAATCAAGGTTCAGTATAAAATTTTGTTAGATAGAAAACTTCATTAAAAGGAAGTCCGACTGTGCAATTAAAATTATACCATAATACCTGAAGAAAATTTTACGAAAAAAACCACATAACCCACACATAAACATATGTTTATTTAGTTTTCGGATTAAATCTTGTAAAATTTTGTAACTATAAAGACAAATTTAAGTATATAATTTAGGTATAATTGAATGCAAAGAAAATGTTTGTATAATGTACCATTCAGTACTTCAAACTAATAAAAAATACAGTTTTATTTATTAACATAAGTGTAAACTTAAAAATTACCTACTAAAAAAGTGTATTTTACATCCATTCAATATTCATCTTCTAAATGATGCCAAATATATTATACTGCAATTTGTGTTCTTCTAAATATATTCGTGAACAATGCATTACTATGTTGTTAGCACCGAATACGAGTATGGAAAAATATTCTTCTTTTATGCTTTTCGCAAGCAAATTTTTTTTTATAAAAAAATAATTCCCGCTCTGTTTTTATAAGAGAGAGCAACACGAAAGATAATCTTGTTTTCATTTTGTTTCTAAATTGTCTAACAATGCATAACGTTAAATTATTATTAAAGCATTGAATTATAAAAGAGTATTTTTTTTAATATTGCATACTTCATTTTTAATTTTTTTTCTCCTTTTCGCGCTTTAAAATATTTCGTTGTTTCATTTTTGATGCCACTTGGCATTTTTTGTTTATTGGCGCATTTTAAAATCCATCGTTGTTTCAACTTGTTTACAAATAAATGACATGCCTAGAATGTTTGGAGATTTATCACCTATGAGGAGCTCACGAAAATGGTGCTTTAAAATTTAGGTATTAAAATATAATTAAATTCAAAAACTATTAAAATATTGAATTGTCTTCAAAAGTACTGCTGTGAACGCATTTTGTTATGATTAAAGCACTGTATAAGTTAAAGTACTGTACATAAAATATGTAAGTGAAATAAAAAAAAAATACGAAATTCCATTTTTTTCATACAAAAAAAAAAAAAAAAAAAAAAAAAACATTGAGTTTAATGCAGGAGTATAAAAAAGAAACTTACGCTTTCACCTCTATTTTATCTTCACAAGAAAAAATAATATGGATTTCGAAAGAATTTTCAAATTTTAGTTTTCGACGGATATACAGGTTTCTGAGGTATTTATTTAGAGGAACTAATGTGCACATATGTTCCTTAAACTTGAATATCAGTTAAATGTTTACGTAAATTCTTGCTGATTAGATTTTTGTGCCTGTGGCGGTACCTCGACGCATTTTTTAAAAGTATTTACGAATACAACTAAGTAGAAAATTTTGTATAGCCTATCTGCCAAATTTTTTTCTTATATTATACTCAAAGTAAAGGCCTCCCCTATATCTATTAAACTTTAAGGCATCGACTTTGCCAAGTACAAATAATTTAACTAAGAAATGCATAGTAAGTTGAATCCTTATTTTAGAATCATTTCACACTAGGTTACAGTGAAATTAACAGTAGTAATATATAAATTAAAAGGTGTTTTAGTAATCTGTAATAAATTATATCAAAAATATTTATTAGATATAAATGTACGCAGCTTGAACTTGGAATTTGTTTCGAAGGTAATAGTTAAAAAAATATTTAAACTAGACATACCAAGTGATAATGTGCAAAAAAATCAATATAAGTGCTTAAAAATTCGTCAAATGTAATTAAGCTCATAGAATGTAACCCTAAAAAATTTTCAGACTTATACAAAATGATATAAGTATACATAATTAGAATTATTACTATTGCTATTTTACTATTTTGCTATTAATTTATTACTGTTTTATTAATAATAGAAAAAATATTACATATAACCTTTAAAAAAAGTTTGTTTCATCAAAATGACATAACCAACCTCTGAAAGAAGCATATAAAAAATCTTCCTATATGCTTATTCACATGAAAACTTCAAAAGCATTATACTGTTTCGTGCGTGCAACTGACGCGACGAAAACATCCACGACACCTAGCATTTAGACTACTAAAAGAAGAATCTTGAATACGTTCTCTAAAATGACTCTACACTGAAAAAATAAAATACTCAAAAATGAGTACATCAATGTATTCATACTGAGTTCAGTATGTTTGGATAAAAAATGATCACATTGCTTTCTCAACTTTGAAGTATCATATGTTATCAAATCCAAACAAACGATAATGTTTGGCATAAAAGATGCTTAATAATGCAAATATTGAATTATACACACTATTTTGAAATAATTTAAAAGATCATCAAAATAGTGATCTTGCCATAAAAATAGTCGATTTGGGTATTTTGCTAAAAATTTTTGCTTTTTTTCTTAATAAACAAACAATTAAACTTTTATTGTTAATAATTTTGAGCAAGAAATAAATGCTAGCATATTTTTACTTTAATTTATGAGTTAAGGGGGGCGATATACATTTGATATACGTTTTGGTTTCATAGCGATATACATTTGAACACAACCATTGAATTAAAAATGAGCATATGTGTTTCTCAGTTTTGGGTACATTTCGATCGGAGCTATTTTGAGTATGTCAAGTACTAAAAATTGAGTCCTTTTTACACTATTTTGAGAAACCATTTTTTTTTCAGTGTAACATAAAAGTTTATATAAAGTTGTAATTTTTTTATAAAATACTTTTGGATAAATAAAATTAAAACCCATAAGTTGAATATACAAGCACCATAAAAAAAATTAAGTTATGATTTATTTATTATTTAATTATCAGTGTTAAAAGTTAATCTAATAATTACCAAAGGCACATTCTGCATTTACCTCAGTTCATTTTGTTTTGTTCCAGATTTTTCTGGGATATCTTAAGTGGCAGAAAACTTGCGACATCAGTTAAAACATCCCTGGTTTGAATCATCCTCGGAAAATTTATTATTGTTATGATCTATTTATTTACCAATTGAAAAGTTGTATTAAATATTAATGAAATTATAATGTTAAATGAATGAAAACTATTGAATAGTAGTTTCTATTATTATATCATACTAACCGCAGTATGAAATTCCATTCACATGTTTAATCGTCTTCAGAAATACACCCGTGAGTTTGTTCTAGCATATCATGAAATTAGTTAAAAGCAGATTCGTACTTTTGAGAAGTGAAAAAAGTTTTAGACGTATAGTACCAGAAATTTTGTCGCTACATGTCGCTTTATGTGAAGTTAGGCATATTCTTAATTCAGAAGTAGCTACAACTAGAAATTTCTAGTACTATAACCTCTAAAACATTTTTCAATCTCATAAATATAAATCCTGGTTAAAACACAGTTACAAAAGCCCTTTTTAGATGCGTTCGTAAATATATAAATACGTAGCATCTACAGTCCTCGTTCAGTCCATCCGTCCGTCTGTCCGTTTGTCTGTCTGTATATACTACGCAATAAATAACCAACCGAATCGTTTGAAATTCAAAATATATCATTTTTCCCCAATTTCCAAACCTTTATTACATTTTTTCCACAATTTTGAAAGTTGGATGCACAGTTCATTTAGAAGGAACCATACAATCAAAAGTGTTCCCTTACATTACGGAAAATGGGGGGGGGGGAAATTTCAAGGGATTTTTAATGATGTTACACTTTTTCGAACACAATAAAAATGATATGCATTTATGAATACATTCTAAAATATGCATTCTGCACAATGTGTGGCGCAAAGAATATTTTTCATTAATCTACAAGGCCACTACATGTTGTGATATGAAGGAAAATTGTTTGGGACACGTTGTAATTATCGTTATGTGTTTCACATTTTATGAAATTTATATACGTTGTTGGGGTTTACTAAAAGTTATTTCCTGTATAGCAGAAAGTATAAAAGTTACTAAAAGTATAAAAGTGTAAAAGTTACTAGTATAAAAAAGTATAAATGTTACTACAATAATAAGAAAGTATAAAAGTTAATAGTATAAAAGTATTCCTGTATAATAGTATTTAATGGGACACACTGAACATTTTAGTACGACCCCACCGCATTTGTTACGTTTGACGCGCAATTTATGACTTGTTTATATTTAAAAAATAGGTTGAGTCAAATAAGAGAGTTAGCAAAACATCAATAAACAGCACATGAGAACTTTTTTTACTTCCATCAAAGCAGCAAAAGCGTTCTAATGTTTGGTGCATCTAATTGACGTGACTAAAACATCCACCACATCTAACATTTACAATACGAAAAAGAAAATCTAGATTGCGTGCTCTGAAATGACTCTAACTTAAATGTTTATCCAAAGCGGAAATTGTCTTGAAAAATATTTTTAGATCCGAAAATTTAAAACGCATATGTATACTTTAAAATCACAATAGGATAATAAAATGTTACTTGTTGAAATGTTACTGAATTTTATTTAACAATAATCTATTATTTCGAAAGAATAAATCAAGTAAAATATATTGACTTTTATATTAAAAAATATTTGAATTTTTAGCTCCACTATAGGTTTTACATTGCAAATGATATTCTTTCAGGATTAGAATTATTGAAAATTTGATAGCGTTTAGTTTATTTCAATATAAAAAATATTAAAATAATAAAATAAGAAATAAGAAAAGTCAAGCACGAAGCGCATATTATGTAACGCTTTATAACACATTAAGAATGCAATAATAAAACTTTTCTCCTTTAATAAGGTTTAAAATAAACTTTAGCAAGGGATTTAGAAAAAGAAAAGGGTATTCAAAAATGCAATAAGATTGTGTTCAGGGTCATTTAATGTTTGATAAACGTTGGTGTCAGGTGTAGCACAAAGCAAGCGTAATGAAATGAAAGAATTTGGCAATCCGAAGTACAAGCTGTGTATTAAAGATATTACCCGTTTTTAATACGAATTCTATAAAGAAGTTGAGTTAAATAAAAAGTTTTAAAAATAACATTAATAAGCAGCATATGAGAACTTCTTTTAGTTCAATCAAAACATCAAAAGTATTTTAATGTTTGATGTATCTAACTGACGTGACTAAAGCGTTCACCACAAGTAACATTTAGAATACGAAAACAAAAATCTTGAATGCGTGCTCTGAAGCGACTCTAACGTAAAAGTTTATTCGAAGCGGGAACTTTCATGCAAAATATTTTTAGATCAGAAAATTTAAAACGCATACGCAGACATTACAAGCATAGTAGTATATTAGAATAATACAAATGACAAACTTACCGAATACTAATTTACAATAATATATTGTTCCGATAGGACTGAATATTAGTATGTATTTTAGTATGCATCAAATTATCAAATACATTTACTTTTTATATTAAAAAGGTTTGAGTTTTTAGCTCTAAAAGGGCTCTACATTGCATATGGCTTTTGTAGGATTATAATTCTAGAAAATATTATACTGTTTATTTTATTTGACAATAAAAAGTATTAAATTAATAAAATAAGAAATCAGAAAAATCAAGCATGAAGCCCACATTGTGGAACTTTTAAAATACGTTACGAATACTGTAAGAAAACTTTATTTTTTAATAAAGTTAAAAATATTATTATTGCGCATAATCTTAACGCGGATTTGATTACTTTCATTTTTGTTCTTAGTTTTGTGATTATACCTTGGAGAAATTACCTTAATTGGCCTTAAAAAATGACTTAATTTCCTTAAATGGGTCATTTTAAATTACTTAAATTGGAAATTCTTATTGTTACATTTTCACTTTATTTTACTTGGAAGGTCCTCATGTTAAACACGAGCAAAGTCAAGTAGTTCTGTTAGTTACTCATAACAATGATTTAAACTTTGAATGTATTTTGATTGAAAACAATACCTCTTACTTTGAGGCATATCAATTCATTATATTCCATTGCAGTTGTTTTTAACAGTAGTTTGCAGTTTTTTGTTGTTATTATAAAACCTCTAAAGCTTTATTTAATTCCTTATAAGTTCGAACCCTTATTAAAACTCAATAACAAAAGCCTATTTTAGGTGCGTTCGTAATTATACGAATACGTAACACCAATAATTCTCATTCAGCCCGTCCGTCTGTATGTCCATCTGTCCATCCACATGTAACAACACAAAAAATACCCAGCCGAATAATTTGAAATTCAAAATATATAATTTTTCTAAAATTTTATCGAGTCATTTCAGATTTTGTGAAAATCGGAATCATAATTCCTTTACAGAGAACCTTACAATGAAAAGTATTCCGTTACATTACGGCCAAAGTGAAAGGAATAGTTTCAAGTTCATTATAATAGTGTTACTCATTATAATGGTGTCGAACATAATAAAATTGATATGCATCTATGAAGTATATACTAATATATGCATTCTGTAAAATTTAGTGGTGGAATTATTTTTATATTTATTTACAGAGCCACACAAATGTATTCCATTACGTAAAGTGTAGGAAGAAACATTGTTGGGGCACGTTTTAATTATATTAAACTGCTGCACATTTTATAAAATTTATATACGTTGTTGCGGTTTACTAAAGGTGTAAAGGTAATAAGGTATAATAATAAAGGTATCTTGCATAATAATAAGCCGATAGTATTTCCGCGGACACGCAGAAAAATTATACTACGAACGCACCGCATTTGTTACGTTTGACGTACAATTTACGACTTGTTTATAATTAAAAAAACAGCTTGAGTTAAATAAAAGTATTTAAAAAAGGAATATTTTAATGTTTGATAAAGTTGTTTAAATTCATACTGGCAGGTGTCGCAAATACAGATGTACTGAATTGTAAGAATTTTGCAATCAAAACTACAAGCGGTGTGTTAAAATTACAACCCTTTTAAAATTCGAAATATAAAACGAAGTTGAGCTAAATAAAAGAGTTTAAAAAACATCAATAACCAGCATATGAGAACTTCTCTTCCTTCCATCAAAACATCAAGAGCATTTTAATGTTTTTTATCTAACTGACGTGACTAAAACCTTCACCACATCTAACATTTAGAATACGAAGAAAAAAATCATGAATGTGTGCTCTGAAATGATTCTAACATAAAATTTTATCCAAAATAAAAAAAATTCCTGAAAAAAAAATCAAAAAATTTAAAACGCGTATTTAGAATTTAAAGTCACAATGGAATATTAAAATATTATCTGTGGTAAAGTTTTTGAATAGAATTTAACAATAATTTATTGTCCCGATACCAGTAAAACTTTATAATTTATTAAGTAACAACTTAACAAATATATAAGAATTATTGGAAATTTGATATCGTTTATTTTATTCCAATATAAAAAGTATTAAAATAATAAAATAAGGAATAAGAAAAGTCAAGCACAAAGCACAGGTTGTGTAACATTTTTGAGCACAATTAGAATAATATAACAAAACTTTTCTCCTTTAATAAGGTTTAAAGTAAACCTTAAGCAAAGAATTTAGAATAAGAAAAACTTACAAGAACTTGTAAGAAATACAATAAGATTGTGTTTAGGATCTTTTAATGTTTGATAAAGTGTTCTTTAAATTTATACTGGCAAGTGTCACACAATACAATTGGAATCAAAGTTAGAAGTTGTGTGTTAAAATTACTACCCGTTTTTAATTCGAAATATAAAACCAAGTTGAACTGAATAAAGCAAAAATTATGTAACACTTTCTAACTCATTAGGAATGCTGTTTCAAAAATTTATCCTTAAATACGGCTAAAATTAAACATTAAACAAAGGATTTAAAATAATAAAGAATACTGCCCAGTTAAACTGATGGCATTGAGCTCACAGGCTACGCATACTAATTGTACATTAAAGCCTTATATTTTCAAGGGTTAATTCCGTGCGAAAAAAAATTAAGAAGGGGAAACAGCTCTCCCTTTCTTCTTTTTTTATACTTAATCATTGAACCTCCTATACTATTAAAGACATGCTTTATCATATAAAAAATCTATTCAGAGCAAATATGATAATTTTTAATAAAAACCCATTTAGCATTTATATAATTTAAAAGGAGTTATCCCCCTCTTTTATACTTAACCATTAAACTTCCAAAACTATTCAGATATTTGAACGAAATCTGAAAATTCTGTTTGAAAAACCCATTTATATAAATTAAGGGGGGTGCATTAGAACCCCTGTTCTCCCTATTTATACTTATTCAATGAACACCTAATAACAGTCACGGAATCGCCTCATCAGAATGATCCTAATCTAAATTTTGAACGAAAACTTAATTCTGCATGAAAATCTTATTTATATCAACTAAGGGGAGGGGCATGAGTCCCCCGTTCTTTCTCTTATACATATCGAATGAACTCCAAAAGCTAACCAGGGAAGTGACTTGTACAAACAAACCTAGGTGTATGTATATACCTGCATACAAAATTTCAAGTGGATCGGATATTTTTATCACGAGTTATCGCGTTACGCACGAACCAACATACAGAACGGACGGGCACATAAGTTTCAGGCTATGATAGCTTGTGAGCTAAAAACTTATAAACCGAAAATGCAATCAAATCGTGTTCAAGATCTTCTAATGTTTGATAAACTGTAATTTAAATTTCTACTGGCAGGTTCCTCACAATTCAGAAGAACTGAAATGTAAGAATTTGACAATCAAAACTACAAGTTGTGTGTTAAAGATATAACCCTTTTGTATTTATTCGAATTCTAAAATCAGGTTGAGCTGAATAAGAGAGTTTAAAAACATATAAATAATAGCATATGAGAACTTTCTTTACTTTCATAAAAGCATTAAAACCATGTTAATGTTTTCTGAATATAACTGACGTGACTAAAATATCCACCACATCTAACGTTTTGAATACAAAAAAGAAAATCTTGATGCCGTGCTCTGAAATTACTCTAACATAAAAGTATATCCAAAGCGGGAATTTTCTTGCAAAATATTTTTAGATCTGAAAATTTAAAACGCAATAGTAAAATATTACTTGCTGAAATGTTACCGAATACTATTTTACAATAATCTATTGTTCCGACAGCAGTAAAACAAGTAAAATATATTAACTTTTATACTTAAAATATATGAGTTTTTACATCCACTATAGTTCTTACATTGCAAATGGCATTCTTTTATCATTAGAATTATTGAAATTTTGATAGCGTTTATTTTATTTCAATATAAAAAATATTAAAATAAGAAAATAAGAAATAAGAAAAGTCAAGCATGAAGCACATATTATAGAACACATTAAATATAATGTAACAAAACTTTTCACCTTTATTAAGGTTTAAAATAAACCTTAAGCAAGGGATTTAGAAAAAGAAAATCTTATCCAAAAATACAATTATATTGTGTTCAAGATCTTTTACTGTTTGATTAAGTATTGTTTAAATCTATACTGGCAGGTGTCGCACAATGCAGGTGCGCTGAATTGTAAGAATTTTGCAATCAAAACTACAAGGTATGTGTTAGAATTATTACCCTTTTTTAATTCGAAATATAAATCCAAATTGAGCTAAATAAAGAGTTTATAAAATATCAAAAACCAGCATATGAAAACGTCTTTTACTTCCATGAAAACATCAAAAACATTTTAATGTTTGGTGCATCTAACTGACACGACTAAAAGATTCACCGCATCAAACATTTAGAATACGAAAAAGAAAAACTTGAATGCGTGCTCTAAAATGACTAACATAAAAGTTTATCCAAAGCGGAAAATTTTCTGCAAAATATTTTTAGATCAAAAAATTTAAAACGCATATGTAGACTTTAAAATAACCATAGGATAATAAAATATTACTTTGTGAAATATTACTAAATACTATTTTGCAATGATCTATTGTTCCGACAGCAGTAAAACTTTATATTTCAGTAAATAACAATTTAACAAATATTACGAAATATTTGAGTTTTTCGCTCCACGTTAGATTCTTCATTGCAAATGGCATTCTTTTAGGAATAGACTAATTGAAAACTCTATAGTGTTTACTTTGTTTCAATATGAAAAGTATTAAAATAATAAAATAAGAAATAAGAAAAATCAAGCTATAAGCACAGATTATATAACACTTTCAAACACATTAAAAATACGGTTTCAAAAATTTATCCTTTAGTAGGGCTCAAATTGAACCTTAAGCAAGGGATTTAAAATAAGAACATATTCGAAAATGCAATCAAATCGTGTTCAGGATTTTTTTATGTTTAAGAAAGTGTTATTTAAATTTATACTGCCAGGTTCCTCACAATGCAGATGAACTGAAATTTATGAATTTGACAATCAAAACTACAAGCTTTTACCTAAAACTAAAATTTAAGCTAAAATAACTTTACATTTAAACTAAACCTTTAAACTAAAATTATTACCCTTTTTTATTTATTCGAATTCTAATACCAGGTTGAGATAAATAAAAGACTTTAAAAATATAAATAACCAGCACATGAGAACTTTGCGATGTTTGAAATGTTTGCTGAACATAATTGCCGTAACAAAAACATCCACCGCAGCTAACATTTAGAATGCGAAAAAAAATTTTGAATGTGTGCTCTGAAATTATTCTCCAAAGCGGGAATTTTCCTACAAAATATTTTTAGATCAGAAAATCTAAACCGCATATGTACACATTACAATCACAATGGGATAGTTAAATATTTCTTGTTGAAATGTTACCGAATACTATTTTACAATAATGTATTGTTCCGATAGTAGTAAAACTTTATAGTTTAGTAAGTATCAACTTAAAACAAATAAGGTACCCTGGGGTAATAACGCCACGTTAAAATTTCTACCAATTTTCACGGCTCAGTTTTAGTTTGTATTTTTCAAACAAATATATGATTTGATACAGCAACTCATTGACTATCTACATAAAAAAAATAATTTAACAGATATGAATACATAAAATGTAATGGCGTGATTTCTTGACCAATGCTATTTGGCGTTATTACCCACCTATATGGGTAATAACGCCATGCAAACAAAACTATGAAATAAGTTGGAATAATTGCATGTAGATTGCCCAATTCTGAAAATACAAACTCTCAGCTCTAGAAATTGAAAAATTGCATCCTAAGCTATTGAAAATGTTCAATTTTTTGTGAAAGTGTAAGAAAAATAAAGGTGTGGTGTGTGTGTGTGGGGGGGGGAGGATTAGACAAAAGAATATCAGATCGTGAGCTTCTTTTTGCTTAAAAAGGACCGCTTAAATAGAATTATTAGAAATATTGCACAGTTTTAACTGTGTTTACTTGAATCAGTATTTAGGATGTAGCTCGGCCACTGTAGGGAATCAACCGGGGTAAAAAATGCAAGGATTGGCGTTATTACCCCGTTATAGTTATTGCGCTGTACATTTTAAATTACAAATTATCTCGAGAAGATATCCAAAATCTTCAACAACATTTTGAAAGTCCATGAAATGTACTACAACTTTATGTAATTAACAAAGTATTACCGGATAAAAAAAATAGTCTTCACATCACAAAACGTATCTCGCAAATTTTAGATCAAGCGTTATTTTTAGCTACTTGTAAAAACAATAACACCTAAAAATGAAACAAATTAACTTGAAGCTGTTTTTTGCGATTTATATGACTCAAAACCCTTCTGCGCAGAGCACATGGGTGTCATTTACCAGATTATTTCATAATTATGCAAAATATTAGCACTTGGCGTTATTACCCCGTCTGGCGTTATTACCCCAGGGTACCTTATATTGACTTTTATATTAAGAAATATTTGAGATTTTAGTCCCACAATAGGTTTTGCATTGCAAATGGCATTCTTATAAGATTAAAATTATTGAAAATTTGATAGAGTTTATTTTATTTCAGTATAAAAAGTATTAAAATAATAAAGTAAAGAATAAGAAAAGTTAAGCACGAAGCACGAATTATGTAACACATTAGAATACATTAAGAATAATCTATCAAAGCTTTTCTACTTTAATAAAGTTTAAAATAAACCTTAAGCAAGGGATTTAGAAAAATAATAACTGATCCAAACTGTATTCAAATTCTGTTCAGGATCTTATAATGTCTGATTTCGTGTTATTTAAATTTATACTGGTAGGGATTGCGCAACCAAAATCTGATGAACGTAAGAATTTTACAATCAAAACTACAACCTCTTTGTTAAAGATATTATCTTTTTTAAATCGAATTCTCAAACCAGGTTGAGCTAAATAAAAGAGTTAAAAAAACATCAATGTATCAAACATATGAAAACTTCTTTTACTTCCATCAAATCATCAAAAGCATTTTAATATTTGGTGTATATAACTGACATGACTAAAACGTCCACCACATCTAACTTTTAGAATACTTGCTTTAACGTAAAATTTTATCGCAAGCTGGAATTTTCCTGCAATATATTTTCGGATCAGAAAATGTAAAACGCATACGCATACTTTAGAAGCACAATAATATAATAGAATGTCACAAAGAACGTCCATAAATAATGTCACACGTTTTTTTTTATATTTTTGACTCTCCTCGCCCCCTTTGTCACAAAGTGTCACACTTTAGTTTACCCCCTCCCCCCCTCTTGTTACATTTCGAGCTATATTATGTAAACATATACTTGCAGTTCAGAAACAAAGCACAACGTGTTATATCACATTACAAATTTTATTTTTAAATTTTAACTATGTGTTTTAATGACACTTGTGATCTGAACAACAAAAATGATCCGTATTTTGTATGAAATAAGGTTTACAAAATAATAATAAAAAAAAAACTAATAATAATAATTAATATAGAATAGTAATAAAATATTAATATCAAAGAGCAATTGAAAATAGTAGTATTTTAGAATTCCAAATAGAACTTAAATCTTATCTTTATGAAATTATGCTTTAAATCTTATCTTTATGATCACAAAATATTTTAATTTTAAAGTAATTTCATACTTCATAATTTCATCTTCTGATTTCAAATGCTTTTACTTTAATCGAAATGTGTGATGTCACATTTCTTATTATCCTCTCCCATCCCCTTTCGACAAACTGTCACAGTTTCATGACCCCCCCCTCCTCCACTTCAAGCGTGACACCATTTATGGACAACCCCTAATGAGAAAATTACTAAATACTCTTTTACAATAATCTATCCTTCCGATAGCTGTACATCTTTTACATTTTAGTATATATCAAGTTATCAAATACATTTACTTTTTATATTAAAAAATGTTTAAGTTTTTAGGTCCAAAACGGCTATACATTGCATATGGCGTTCTTTTAGGATTTGAATCACTGAAAATTTTATAGTGTTTATTTTATATGAATATAAAAAGTATTAAATTAATAAAACAAGAAATAAGAAAATCAACATCAAACACAGATAATGTAAGGTTTTAATACACGTTAAGAAGGCTGTAAAAAAACTTTATTGTTTGATAATGTTAAAAATATCATTATTGTACATAATTTTCGCGCTGATTTGTTTATTTTAATTTTTGTTCTTAGTCTTGAGATTATCTTTTGTCAAAAATATCTTAATTGGCCTTAAAGACTGGCAAAAAGTCCCTGATTGGACTACAGAAACTTGACTTTGTTTAACACGGACAAAGTCAAATAATTCTGTTAGTTACTCATAACTTTGATTTATACTTTGAAATTATTTTAATTGAAAACAATATCTCTTACTTTGAGGCATATCATTTCATTTTATTCCATTGCTGTTGTTTTCTTTGCTACTTTCATTAATCACAATTATTGTTATTAATAAAATTAGTTATATTATTTACGCAATAAAAGAGTTAAATTATATTTATTCCAACTTAGGAGACTAGAGATTCATATTCGCGATCAATTGCTGTATATAGGTCATTTTTGAAAAATGTTTCAAACTAAAATAAAAGTTAAGAGATTCAGAAAGAAATTGTTCTACAAATTTATTTAATTAATTAAAGTATCACGATATTCTAAAAATGAAGTGATTTACATCTAAAAATAAGTAGTGTGGTACAAATTCCACTACTCCCAAATTCCACTACTATGCTCGTATTACGTGTTCTTTATCATAGAACTCAAAATCATAAATGCTCCACTGTTTTAAAATAAATTCACTGTCATTTGTAAGCAAAAATTTTAAAATTATATCAATGTTTAAGTGATTTTTAGATATTATGTCTTATTTTCCACACTTAAAATATCTGCCGGATTCCACATTCAGAAATCATACAGAAAATATCTCAAGAATATTATTTCTTTATTTTAATCATCGAATGTCTATCAGTATATAAGGTATAAAGAAATATTAAAATTTTCTGATGCTAATAATGAATTTCTGAATAAAAGAAAATTTGCTAGATGTGGCAGAATTATTTATATCACTTTTTACTCATAAGGATATTTCCATGCATCTTAATAAAAAAAAATATTTGAAATAATCAGTTGCTTTAATTTATTATTGAACTCTAAGTATAACTTTGTTGTTTACCCGTCATAAATCTTGCAATCCTTTTGAAAGTCGATTTCTTTTGACGGATTTACACGTTTCAGACACCGCAAAACATATTCTTAGAAACAAAAATTGACATCCGTCTGTGTGTTTGTCTGTTAGTGCGTCTGCAAAAACTCTATCTCTGAAACAAATTGAGATAGAGACTTGGAATTTGGTGTGCATTTAGTATGCTAGAAAGGAAAGTAGGCTTTACTCTAACAGTAACCTCGATTATAGGAACTATTTTTTCGGACTCTTAAAGTATTCTTTCCGTTCTGATTAAAGGTATGTAATCATTTTTTATTTTTTGTTTTATGAGAATAATTTAAAATACAATAAAAGAAACCCATAAATTTTACATAAAGAATAAAGTCGTGTAAGTGGACGTAAAAAGCAATAAAATAACACAAATTTTGAATAAAATACAAAGTCGTTTGGATTATTAGTTTCTGAGATATTTGTAATCATATTTTCTACATTCTTTGATTTTTCATGACCCAATGTTTAATTCAAATTTAAATTCAAATTCACATAGTTATTAGAAATGAGACGCTTAATCCGACACAGTAATCTGTAATATTATTATTGTTTTCGGAGTTATAAGGATGTCTATTTTACACAATTTGGTATTACCTGATTATCTTGTTGACCATAAAAATGTCGCCAAGTTCGTCACAAACGTTATATATCGCCAAATCTGGTGACAAAAAGTACTTGCCAAAAGTGAGAACAACTTGGTGCTATTACCGGCATTTCACGAAATTTTCATAGGCTTCCATTCTAATCCAATAGGGTCCCGTTTTGTTAAAAATATTTATGTATAGGTTTAAATTTTATTTTGGGATTTCAATACATTTCATAAATATTTTACGCATGTTTTATTTTCATATTTTATGTTATGTTATAATGATGAGTGGCGCCCAACGATTATAAAAATTAATAAAAATATATAAATTTGAAGTGTATTCTGAAATATTGAAGAACATCTGAAATTCAAAATTCATCTCAAAAACTTTTGAATAAATTTTTTTTTTCTTACCTGAACCACAGAATGTCTTTCATTACAAGTAATGTAAAAATAACTATTCAGATTTTCTGGTCAGATTTCGAAATTTCGGAAAAAATAATCTCTAAATTTGGCAGTGCAGCATATCTAAATTTTTAGTCAATACGTTATTTTCTTACACTTTAAATACAATTCTTAATCTAACCAATTTATTTAATATTATCATAGACCACTTTAAAAGTGAAACGCAAAAGTAGATGTACTATGTTTTATAAAAATTAAATAAATATGTTAAGTATTCTGAAAACTTCAAGACCAGTTTAGTTTATTGAATATCTTTAATGCACTCAACAAGACTATGGATAAATCTAACCATAATAGATTACTTGATAACCCTTACCATCATCGAATAAACTGATGACGTACTTCTGACAAGTACTTTTGACAAGAATGACATATATACAGAAGATTTATCATTATCAATTATGTCAAATAATTATTTTGCGTCATGTTTCAAAACACATCTTACACGATGGGGGAATGCATTAATAAATTTCTATGATATGTAACAATAATAAATTTCACTTGATTAAACTTAATTTCTTCTTCAAAATTTATTAAATTTATTTGAAATAACTGACTTTGAAAATGCTAATTATTCGTAAAAAAGTGATGTTGTAAGTGTCTGAGATTATTATGTTCATTGCGTTTTATACTTAAGGTGAGCATCGCATTATATTAATACTAGTGCAAATTCATTTTTTATCAATTATTGCCTGAATTGGAGAAAAATAAATAACATAAAACATATTGTTACTGGAAAAAAAAAGAGAAAATAATCTTAAAATTCAATGTAGTCTAACATTTACTGACATAAGGAAATAACGCTTTTTAATAAAATTTATCAATTTTCCCTCGATATAATAAACTAAAAACTTATGATTTATTTTTATTTTTATAGTTTGTAAGACATGATTTTAAAACAGCAACTCTACACATAGTCAGACTAACCTGGATGCATTCCCTTTTATAAAGCTCCTTATGAGAATCCTCATGTGGGTTTTCTAAAGATCAAAGAACACTTTTCGGAGCCTTAGGTTACGCGGAAAAGGTGTATATATAACGTTTGTGATTATAGTACATTTTCATAAAGTATGAAAACACTGTATGTTTTTTGCAGTGTAGACTCTGATCCTTTATAGTTCGTTTAGTTTCAGGGCGAACATTATTAGCCGTTTTCTTTGAAAATGGTGTAAATGACTGGACAGATTGTTTAAAATTGCCAACAGTATGGAGTACCAGTACCTGTAACTTTGCTAAAAATTACGAGTAACTTTTCCGTTCGTTATTGTGTGAAAAACACAAAACTTGTAACCATTCAAAAAGATGTAATGACTTAACTGTAAATTTTATTTTTAGTGATATATAAATTTAAAATATCTCTTAATCTAAATTTTAATATGTGAAAGAGATACATTTTATTTTTAATTTTAAATACTGCTTACCTTTTTTAAAATCAAAATCAATATGAAACAATAGAATTAACTTTTCCATATTTTCTCTTAAAATAGGTAATATTTGAAGAAAGAAAAAAAAATAGTTTTTTTCAACATAAGAGCTATCTTCAAGAAACCTGTAAGAAACTAAGAAAAAAGTCAGATAACGTATTTTCTTTTCCTAGTAATGTCAGCGGTGAATCTCGATAGTCTCTTTAAGATGAAGCGATAAAGATACCTACATGTTTTTTCCATATATCAAACTGATCTAAATGCGTCCACAAGGGAATTGTTTTTTTTTCCTATTCTATGCTGTTGCGTGTCTTCTGTGTTACTATTTTCGTTATCTATACGCTGAGAAGAAACTTGTGATGTTTGGGTACGGATGTGCTTCATATGTGAAGCAAAATAACTAATTCGCGTATCGCTCCATGACCCATGATGTTTTAACCATTTAAAAATAACCACTGAATATCTCCTATATTTCTACTTGATGTATGAAATCCTGCGGGTGCTTTGAAAAACTATTTTTTAAACAAATTATATTACCTACTTTTTTACACTTATGCAGAAGAAAATACGTTTTAAAAATTTAATAACTAAAAAAATAAATTTCACATTCGAATAATTATTTTTTGATTTAAAAGTTTTATATTAACGAAAATTACGAAAATGATACATAACAAACTGAATTTAGTGATGTTAAAACTTCAGTATGATGTTAAAACTTTAGTGAAGCTTTAACATTACAAAAATGTCAAAAAAATATATATATTCTAATTTTTGTGCAATTTAAAATCCGGTTAAGTAATATAATATGTTATATTGTTTATAAGTTTATATATGTAATATAATATATAATGTTTACTCATTCTTACGTACAATTATTCGGATTATACCTAAATCAACAATATTTTTTGAAAAACTGTAAGACTAATGTTTAAACAAGACTAAAATTCTTTAATAAAATATTACTTGTTTCTTTTTAAAAATATCTATTTACTTTAAAATGTTATATAATTTATTTATTTTTCATAACAATAGAAAACTTTTAAATCATACATTAAATTATTATAAAAATATATGTTTAAGCCATGTTAGGACACCAATTTGTCAGCTTCGAGACGCGATTATTTATCTATTTATTTTCCTTCTCTGATGCTAATAATGGCTAGAATATAACACAAAATGGATCTGTTTTTTTAAAAAATTAGAATATTAATCTCAACTAAATTCAAAGGGTCAAGGGATAAATATTCAGCTGTGACAAACTTCTACTAAAGCAAAAATTCTTTTTCTTTCAAAAAACATATATGGTATTTTTTAACTTACCGTTCAAATCAATCGTGAGCTATTCAAAGAACTTAGTTGTAGGTTCATTGTCCCATATTATGTGGAATTTCGATGGTACTACCTATATATATATATATATATATTCATATTTTAATTTTTCGATAGTTTAAAAGGCAATTTTTATAGGCACGAATATTTCATTTTTCCGAAACATTTATACCTCACAAATACTTAATTTTTTATAAAGAATACGTTGCAAATACTCTAAATATTAAGAGTTTTTATATTTCTTTTGATGATTCAAGAATGCCGGTGCAAATTGCCAGGTGATGCTGTTTTTACAGGACAGCCGCAGTTGCTGATATGAAAAGAAGGAAGTATGAAGATTGCTTTGGCTGAAAAAAAATTGTGAAACGTATATCAAACATAACTTTACATTTTTCCATTCAAATATTTAAATTCTATAATTTCACATATCCTAAAATTTTGAACATGTCTACTCACGGCAATTCCAAAAAAGCTATATAATTTGATTTGGTTAACCAAGAATGTCGATGCAAATTGCATGATGATGCTATTTTACAAGGATAATCTTGGTTACTGAAATGCCACGTACGAAGTCAAAAAATCTTTTTTTCCTTAAAAAGAACGGGAAAAAACATATTTCCAACATAACTTGATAATTTTAAACTCACTCTCCTATAACAGTTTCAATCATTATGAAAAAAATAAGCAACGACTTTTATTTGGACATTCAAGCTTTTCCATAAATACAGAAATTAAGTATTACGAAAATAAAATAGCTAATTTATCAATGCTATTAAATAATATGAGCCATATTGTTCCAATATATGATAGAATTGATTCACATTACTAAGAATTAATACGAGAAGTTTGCAGTAGAAAATGATGTACATCACATTTATCAATAATTTAACTTGTTAAGGTTAACTAACTTTTAATAAAATATAAATTCAAAATATTTTATAATCTAAAATTAAACATGTCAAAGAACAATACTTTATTATTATCATTGGTTACTGCCTTCCTTTTTTGAAATAAAAATGAATATGAAGCAAACAAAATAAAATTAGCTCTTCCATATTTTCTCACAAAAAAGACATCGATATCGATCTGTATCCTATGCATTCTCGATTAAGGAACAGTTTTGAAAGCGCATTTTCAGATACTGTTTGCGTTTTACAACTTTTACACCCTGCGGGATGTCTATAAGGTGTTTAAAAAAACAATGGCCAAAATGAAGAGGGAACAGAGTTATTTAAAAGAATAAATAAAAAAAAACATTACCCAGTTAAACTGGGGTCATTCAACTCACAACCTATTCCTACTAATTGTACAGCCTTAATTTTTCAAACAATATGCCTCTGGAAAAAAATATTAAGTGGTTATTAGCTCCGGCATTTTGCCTGTTAATACATAATTGCACACCCCAAAAATAATCTGAGATACGCCTTATCAAAACGAACCTATATCCAAAATTTGAAGCAAATAGGATGGTTCTGAATAAAACCTATTATTAAGAGGGGAAGTTGATTGTCTGTTCCCCTTAAACAGAATAACTCTTAAAACTAATCAGGATTGCGCCTTATCAGAATGAACCAATGTCAAATCATTGAAGCAAATCGGTAAATTCTTCTTAAACAAACCCATTTATCTAGATTTTAAAAGGTTTCCCTTAGAGGTCTGCACGGGACGAAATTTCCAGGGCCGCCCCGGCCCGAAAGTTAAAATTTCGGCCCGAACCCGGCCCGGCTCGAGTGAATTTCTACAGAACATTGATCTTTAATCTTATGGAAGAGTTCTGACCAAAAAAATTTATATTAGTCTTTTTTTTCCATGTTTATAATCTACATTTATGCAGAAGTGCCTTAGGCTGCGATATTTATGCTTTTAAATGAATCTTTGTTTGTTGTATGTAAATGTTTCAGTTATCACTAGTATTATTAATCTATATTCCCTATAATGGAGAGAAAAAATCGAAAAAGCGGTTTATGGTAAAATTTCCAAAGACGAAATCGCTTTGGAACGAAAAAAAATGCATTCCCTTCTTAACAGATGTAAATGTTTAATGTATTTTTTTCTCCCGTATTGTTGTATTCATTTTGCATGAATGAACATTTTAAAAGAAACTTTCAGTTTTCAGTTTAAAAAAGAATTCCGTCATAATCATGGTTTTTTTCTTTTTTTTTGTGTGTGTGTTTAATTGTATTTTAAAACGCCTAGTAATCTATGATTCTTTAAAAGGAATAAATTCTAATGTTTAATTGTAGAATAATGACGGCTTAAAAGTATATGCTTTTTTTGCAGAAATTTTTGGACAAAGTCAAATATTACTGATTTATAAAAAGTCGAGAAAGGGATTTTCATATAGGAAGATTCAATACAAACTGATTATTTTGGTCTATGAAAACTAGGAAGGATGGAATCAGTCTCGGCTTCGTACGGAAAAAAAGAAGTTAGACCCGGCCCGATACTCCAGCAAAAAAATTGAGGCCCGAGCCCAGCCTGGCCCAAAAACATTAGTGACTAGGCCCGGCCCGCCCCGAAAGGATTAGTGATTAGGCCTGGCCCGGCGCGGCGCGGTCCGTGCATACCTCTAGTTTCCCTTACCACTGCCACCCATTATACTTAACAAAAGAACACCCAAAACTGTTTTTGGAACGACTTATCAGAATATTCAATATCAAAAACTGGAACGAAATCTGATAAGTCTGCATGAAAAGATATTTATCAAAATTAAGATGCGGAATTAGCCTCCATCCCCCCCCCTTATATTTATTCAATGAACTCCCAAAAACAACCAGGGAAGCGCCTTTTCAGTATAAACCTATATCCAAAATTTTAAACAAATATAATATTTTTATCGAGTTATCGCTCTACATATATACAGAGCCTGCGGGCACATTAGTTCTCAGGCTTTGGGGTGGACCTATTGCATTGCTACTGCGATCACCAGATTTGTTTCCAGTAGATTTTGTCTTATTGTTTTATTAAAAGGACTTATTTGCTTGTAAAAATCAAAATGCGTAACATGTATGAAATACATTAATCTTAAATGATGTAGAGTGATTATTGTTTGTTTTCTTTGTCGTAAAATAATTGCTACGCGTATAGTGATCTCATGATCTTATTTGACTTTTGATTCTGTTTGTGTGCCTGTTTCACCGTTTCAATTTTTTTCACGTTATTTTGAACCAGGCTAATTCAGTAGAACATATACACGTCTATACAAAGGAATTTAAAAACATTACTGTGTATGCGGATGAATTCTTTAAAGAATTTAAAGCTGTACTATATTAAGTATTTCAAGGATTGTTTGCAACACATAAATAAAATCATATACTGGGTTTTGCAAAAAAAATGGAAACTCGGATACATATAAATAAAAATTGCTTAAAGTGTGATTTCAATAGTTTAACTATTTTTTCCTTTTTTTTTTTTGCCTTTCTTAAATTTCTGCTTTATATGTGGCACATATGAGAATCTGTAGACGATTTATTCAAGCAAATCTATGTCTATTGGGAAAAAAATGTTGAAAACAAATTTTCAGTTGTGTTATAGCTTTCCTAACTAAAACAAACCTTTTCTAAACTAAATTTTAGCACACTTTGTAAAATATATATAGATATTATTTAAAAGCATGATAAGTCATTTTCTTTGCATTATTAAGTGGAAACTTTTGTTGTAGTATCCTGTAAGCTTTGGAAACTGTTTCGTAATCTATATCGTATGCATGATTTTACTTATTTGTTTACAAATGGGTTAAATGTTTCAGAAAATATGCCCTAAATGCTCATTAACCATGCAAGTTACTGTTATTCAGCATGAAGTCTGTATAATACAATAATTGTTTCAACTGTTTTCAATTTATAGCAAAGGGTAGTTTTGTTCTTGGAGAGAAATGCTGAGATAAAGACCTGGATAATAATAATAAAAAAAAAAATTACTGCACCACAAATGAATTTCTATGCTTTACCATATTTTACCTCAAATATAAATGTAATTTCGAATTTTTGCATAAAATACAACAAAAATTGTTTGATACCACTTCAATGAAATTGGAAAATAAATTAGATCAAAAATCTCTGAAGTTAGCAGTACACTGTTAAAACTAATGGTGACACATTGCACCTTTTAGGGGTGAAAGGCTTGTCTCACTGGTGACACCCTAAAGGAGCCAGAATGGCACCTTTAATTAGGGTGAAAAGATGACACCTTTAATCCAGAGTGTCCAATAATAAAAAATTAAAAAATATACAAACCGACTTTTGGCCCTCAACGGTTTCGAACCCACAACGTCTGATTACAAGCTGAGCGTTCTAACCACTCGGCCATCGAGCTCACTTTCATTCACTCATAACCATAGATTTTACTTGCCGTCACAGAAAACAGAAAGACAGGTCACAGCGCATGCCCATGGTTCCAGTCACCCGATAAGGTGCCACATTGCTGCCAATACGAAGTGCATGGCACCTTATTTAGCTCCAGTCACCCAGTAAGAGACATGTTGGCACTGCAACCACAAATCCAAGTCCCTGATGCACCCTAAGGTTCCAAATGGCACCGCCGTTTCACCTCCGGGTCCCAAATGGCACCGGTTTGTCACCTTTACTTTTAACAGTGTAGGAGACAATCTGTTTGTCGCCTAAAGATATATACTTTTAAAACTTTCTAAGCAAGTTGAAAAATGTTTATGCATTTGGTTTCTTTCTCCGTATGTCTCCTGTTCCTCTTCCCATGCTCTATCTACCGTAAATATAATTGGATTTTCATGCAAATGGAAAATCTTATTTAAGGACCCCTATGCGTGTTTGATAATGTACACAAAATATGCGATTTGTGTACAATATCATTTGACCCACGTTTCGGGACCCAAAATAATCTCATTACATTATGGTATACGAAGAAAATCGTTTGCAGAGTATTTTAATGACATATCGCTATTACAAACGTCATGAAACTGTTAAAAATCCCAGAATTTCATTTACATTACGTTAGAACAGATCATTCATGGCATTTTTCATACATTTACAGGGACACACAAAAAAATCATTTTCAATACTGTCTTTCAGGTATAATTGTGGAATTAATTTCGGCATGCTTTTTTAAATTAAAAAAAATTGAGATGGATTCGTAATTATAATAAAAATATATAATAATAAAAAAAAAAATTACTGCACCACAAATGAATTTCTATGCTTTACCATATTTTACCTCAAATATAAATGTAATTTCGAATTTTTGCATAAAATACAACAAAAATTGTTTGATACCACTTCAATGAAATTTGAAAATAAATTAGATCAAAAATCTCTGAAGTTAGCAGTAGGAGACAATCTGTTTGTCGCCTAAAGATATATACTTTTAAAACTTTCTAAGCAAGTTGAAAAATGTTTATGCATTTGGTTTCTTTCTCCGTATGTCTCCTGTTCCTCTTCCCATGCTCTATCTACCGTAAATATAATTGGATTTTCATGCAAATGGAAAATCTTATTTAAGGACCCCTATGCGTGTTTGATAATGTACACAAAATATGCGATTTGTGTACAATATCATTTGACCCACGTTTCGGGACCCAAAATAATCTCATTACATTATGGTATACGAAGAAAATCGTTTGCAGAGTATTTTAATGACATATTGCTATTACAAACGTCATGAAACTGTTAAAAATCCCAGAATTTCATTTACATTACGTTAGAACAGATCATTCATGGCATTTTTCATACATTTACAGGGACACACAAAAAAATCATTTTCAATACTGTCTTTCAGGTATAATTGTGGAATTAATTTCGGCATGCTTTTTTAAATTAAAAAAAATTGAGATGGATTCGTAATTATATAAATACGTAGCACCTATAGTCATTGTTTGATCCATCTGTCAGCCCATAACTACTCAACCAAAACATTTGAAATTTTAAAAATGTATTTTTTGCAGAATTGTGTTGTATTATTTGTAATTTTAGTAAAATCGGATGTACAGTTTATACAGGAACAGTAAAAATCATTCCACTGCATTACTACCAATGGGATAAAATAGTTTTAAGGGATTTTTAAAGATGTTACACATGTCGAAACATACTGAAACCGATATCAAATTTAAAATGTAATTAAACTACACATTATTTAGAATACGTCCACAAAGAAGGTTTATTATTCATTTTCAAGGTAGCACAAAATAATTCCGTTGCATAATGGTACAGTTGATGCGGATATTGTTTGCGACATATTTTAATCATGTTAAACTATTTTACATACAATAAAATTATTATATGTTGCTTAGGTTTACTACAAATTACTTTCTGTTTACTAAAAATGAGTTTCCATATTGTTCAATTAGATATAATGTTTTAACTTATTAAACGGTGAAATTTTGTAACACTTTTAGGAATGTGTTGGAAAGTGTTTCATAATGTATGCTTGAAGGGTGAATTTTCTTTCATTTTTATATGGTCGCACAAGATGTAATGAGTTTTCCGTCTTTTGATATTGAACAATGTGTTTTGTTATTTTCATTTTCTTCAAATAGATATTCTGAGTTCTATTTCTCTTATTGGTCTTGGAATAACGGAACTATGGTCCAATATCTGTTACAAAATAATGTGGATAATTCTAAGGAATATCAAAATTCATGTCTATAAGTTGAAATATCAGTTTTGCTTTCAGTTATAAATCGATCAAAATTTAAGTAAATAAATTATAAGAAAAATATTATAGATATAATAATGTTTTACAATGACAATACAATATATAAACAAATTCATGGTTTCACATAAAAAATTAACAAAATGGGATAATAAACAAATCTTTTGCTAAGCGGGTGAACCGGAAAATTTGCGGAACAGTTCTGCGATCACAGTTTATAGTAATAGTGCCCACGAAAAAAGATTTTATTAAACTACAGCTGTCAGTTCTATCTGTTTATATTATCCGTTCTCCTACAGACAGTTAAGTACCGACAGATGTAAGGGAAAGACTGATAGAACAGCACATTTTTTAAAATGTTTACTGCTGTTGTTATATTTATGTACGCGGTTTCGTTTAGTTCATTATTTAGGTTTAACCATTGTAGTATTTATTTATTTCATGTTTTTGTTTAATCGTTGTAGTATTTAGGACAAATGCCAAGAAAGAAAAAAAAACATACATATATATGTGAATTCGCCTCCACCCGGATATTTTTAATGAATTTTTGTAAAATGTTACAGGAACAAAAAACGTAAAGTTTTAAATAATCTATTTTTAAATGCATAAGTTGTTATAAGTATAATAATAAAAATAACCGTAGAAATTTAGATTCGCAGTATGTAAAAAATAACCATTAAATTAAAACGCATTTTAATATGCTATTAAACTATGATATTAATGATATTAAAATAACTTTAATATGATATTTAGATACATAAACATTTTGATTTAAAAATATATAAAAGTCTGTTTGGTAATATCTCATGTGTAAATAATCGCTATAATAATACTATATTGATTTTATTTTGCTTCTTAGGATAAAAATACTGAAAAAAATATCTAAAAAAAATCTGGTAAATATATATTTTTTTCAATGTATAAAAATTTAATCTCTTTCCTATTTTCCACGTGGTTTTTTTTTACGGTTGAAAGTTAAAGATAATATGTAGAAAAAAAACATTTAAGTACTTATCTGATTTTGGATGTTTTGAGGAAATAACTTAATCTTTTAAACAAACATAATTCATGTAACAGGATTATCCCTAACACCGAAAATATTTTTGCTGTGACTAAAATATTTTAGGTGCTTGGAACATAAATTAGGATTATCTATGATGACATGTTAAACACTTGTCAAAATGTCCATTTAATGCGGTTGCGAGTTATTACCAAGATATTTTATTTAATTATCGTGATCCATATGGTTTAACATAACACATTATATTTCTTCTAATTAGATGTATATTTTAAAAAAATTAAATATATTTTTTAAGGACGATACTGATAACCATAAGTTAGAAATTTTGAAATTAACAAGTTTGTAAAATATTAAGAAAAATACATTACAGTTGCGATCCATTATTTGTCTTCATATATTTTTTGTACATAACACAGTAAAAAAATGAAAAATCTACAAAACTTTCTTTTTAAATGCATCGGAAATCGGTATGCTTAGTGAAATTTTATCTATACTCTGTACAGAATATATATGAAAATTTACAAAAGTATATTTGTAAAGCTACAGTATATGGAATGTTTATTACAGTGTTAAAGGCAGCCTGAAATAAATATATGGATTTTTCTTTTCTTTCAAGTACATAAAAAGTTCTAAGCATTGCGATCCTTTTTTTTCCTATTCTAGTTAAAGAAAATATTTTAGTCATTTCAGTTTCCTGTAAAATCTTAGTAACCATACAAATTATTTTCTACTCTGAATATTTTAAAGAATATAACTAATCGAACAAAAATATTCATATACATCATGTAAAAAACATTTTTATACAATGCAGATATCTTATGATAAATTCTTTTTACAATAGAAAGTTTATTTGTTTCGTAAACTGTGTATTAATTTGAGTAGTATGACTGAAATAACTTAACAAATATAGCAATAAATCTCTTTAAAAAACTGATTGACTAAAACAAAATAAATCAAAAGTATCTTTGAATTTAACGCGTTTTACTATTTAAACCTGCCAACAACAAAGCGATTTCTCTGATTTTATTAATAAGTAAAACATTAAGAATGAAATAATTGTCTTTTTTTATTATATTATGTACATCAAAACACTTAACTTTTTTTTGTGGTAATCAGATTTTTACATACATAATGATTATAATTAAAGTTCTACATTGAAATGGTCACGACAGAAAAACTATTGTATTGTGTGATATCAAACTTGGTATTGGTTTTAATAAAAATATTAGAATTAATGTCTACCTAAAAAAAGTTCAAATACTCAACACAAAGTGGGGGATGTCATGGTATACAATATTGTTAAACGAAATAAGGCAAGACGATATCGGTTTAAAATGTGTTTGTTTCTGTATTATGTTATAAAACATGTCCAATGTGTCGTTTATAATTTTCTGAAATCAAATAAAATCACATGTCTGGATTCTCATCAATAGCTCTAAGCATATCAAGAGGAATGTTACAGACACGTTTTTGTATCACTTCTTTCAATTCCATCAAGCTGTTATGATTATCAGCATAAACAGTATTTTGGGGATACAGTCGACTCTCGTTAATTCGCACTCGTTGGGATCACGAGAAATGTTCAAATTATCCGAAGTTCGAATTATGGAAAGTATGAAATTAAAACATGCTTAATAGGGTACTATTACAAAGGAATTAATGGTAGAGTGTTTTTTAAATTTATTTCGTCTGGTATCATTAGAATATGACTTAATATTAAATTAGAATGTATAAATGCATAAAGTAATTAAAAAATTAGAAACAAGCACGATGGAAGAAAAATTTGAAGCGTCACTGATGGACAGACGGGGCTTTAAGAAAGTGGATATCAAATGTATGAGATTATGTGTATACTCGTTCGGAACAATTTTCACAAAAATCAAAGAAAAAAAGTTATTCAAATGATCTGAAATACACGAGAAAGAAAAGAAAAATGAAAAATCGGAATTCTCGTTAGTTCGAATTAAACGAAGTCAAGAGAAAGTGAGTACGAATTAAAGAAAATTTTTAACGTTATTCTGCCGTTGAAAATTTCGGGACTTCATGCTTAGTTCGAATTAAGCGAAGATTTGAATTATCCGATTTCGAATTAACGAGAGTCAACTGTAACTCCATAGCAAAATGTCACAGGGATAGAAGTCTATTGACAGAGGTGGCTAAGAGGTTTTGTCCTATAATCCGTTTATTCGTGAAATGTTGCATTAGCATGTGTGTGACATATGTACTCATGCGCTGTGGGATGTCCTGCGCAAAAATCGTGAATTCTAAAATGTCAAATTGCTGGAGTTCACGCATGACCAAACGTGTTTACTTTGACGCTAAGGGAGCTGCAGTGAGAAAACATGTGACAAGTCCAGCTGTCATCAGCTCTTAAAAAATGGTTCAATTATGAAACTTGCTGTGATACCACAAAAACGCTAACTTTAGGAAAATGCAATAAAAAAGGGCGCACAACATGAGGGCCATGTTCGGTCAAAATTCCGCAGATATGCGTTTTTCCATCTCCACTGAGATAAAGATGGGCTTCATCGCTCTACAAATTGTTCCATGGCAAATTTCTTCCACTTCCATCCGTGCAAAGAATTCCAAATCTATACATTCTCTTGTGACAAGAACGTTACGTTGTGTTGTTGAGCATGTGTTATTTTGTAACGGTAGAACTGCAAAACTTTACGGTCAACTTTGTACTCAGTCGTCTGTCCATTCAACGCGCGACAGCACTTATGACAGCACACTGATTCTCATTGTTGCCTTTTTACTTTTAAGGCAGCAACCTCCTCGTTTTCCACCGGAACAGTTTTTATTCCCCTTATTAGATATAACAAATGGCTATTTCCATGAGTACTTGTAGTGTAAGTCACAGGCTACGATTTTCGGCTACCAGTATTATAGAACGAAAAAAAGTGATTAATTTTATTGGCACATTCTCATTAATTGGATGAGGCCAAGCAGACATTTTGAATATAACGGTGGCTAACAAGCATAGCAATTAATAAGTAATGTGACTTACACTACAGAATCCATGGAATTCGCCAAATAAGAAACTCGTTTCTTCAAATTTTCCTTAGGTGTATTTTTCTTACTTCCATACCTATGAAATGAATAACTTTAATTATTATAGCATTCGTGATAACATTTAACGAGAAAAGCAAGGTTTTGCATGGTTAGAGACAATGTCGACTTGTAACAATCAGATCTCTCTCAAACAGCCTCCTTTTTATCTGCCAAATCAAATGTCGTGTAAAGCGCACTTACATAAATCTAATTTTCTCCTGCTTGTCGTAGGACAATTACAAGTCATTGCGGTTTTGCATAATTCTATAAACATTTTCGTTTTTAAAAACGATTAGAATATTTTAAAGAGATATGTTTGTGCCTTAAGGCCATTTTCAGGCTTCGAAAACCACAATTTTGAAGAATTTGAACGGATTTGAAGGAAAACGATACCTGGAATGCGCGCACATTTGCAAGAGATCTGTGATCTCAAATTTTATTATCGCTAATTTGTAGTTTGAAAATTTAAGAACACGAACAGATTTTGTTACACGTGTGGCGTAATTGACTTTTGGTGCTTTTAACGTCTTTAAAGGGTAAATTTGTTAAGGTTACTGTTTTATGTTCACAAAAAATATTAAATAAACGGTTAAATTAGATTCCTTTAATTATTCCGTGTTACGATATTGCATACATAGCCGTTTACCCCCTGGTGTTGAGTAACTGAACGTCTTTCTTTTGTCGAAAAAGAAATTTCCATGACCTTCTTTAAACTATTACAAAGTTTTAAAACATTTGGTTCAGTAGTTTTTATTTTATGACCATTTCAATGTGTAACATTAATTATTTTAACCACTATGCAGTTATTTCATGAAATTTTAAATCGTTTATGTGATGATAATAACTGCAACATGCATCTTAAATAATTTACATTTATCTAAAATGGTGTTATACTGTTTCACAAAACTCATAATATTCTGAATATTTATAGCGCTTACCTGAAATGTAATAATTGATTTAATACTGCTCTCCATACATTGTTATACAAATTCAATAGATAAATATGGATTCCCGAAACGAAATAACTATTTTCCTAAGTAATGCGTCGAATCTATCTTATAATGGCTCTCTTGATAGCACAATATAATTTCCTCTGTTCTTTCAAGTTCACATATTTGTCGAATTATTGTGAGAAAATAGAAATCTAAAAAGAATTTGAATGTCGGAAATCTGTCAGTGTCATTAATGGTTTGTTACATTTCTCTCTATTCTATATATATATGCAAAGTATCTATGTTTAAATGTAAAAGTATATATATTTGTATGCATATATGTATAAATATACATAAATATAAATAGAGGACGTATTTGGGTATTATAGGGAAAATCTCTTTCAAACTTTCCAGGTTTTTTTTTTTTTTTTTTTTTTGGTTGTATGATCATTTAAAAAGATTGAATATTTTTGTATAACGACCCTAAGATAATGCAAGTTCGAAATTGCTATTAATTTAATTTTACTTTTTTGAGCATTGTTGTTATCGTTCTTTCATCGTGTGCAGCAATTTTCTCACGTAGAAGGATTAACGAAATTTTAAATATTTCATATTATATTTCTCCAATTCAAATAGGATTTCAAATATTTGTTCATAATAATGCGAGCTAAAAGTTTGGCAATAACTTTTTAAAATAAATTTTTTCTTACGAAAGTTTAGAAAAAATTTGGGAGTTTTTTCCAAAATCTGTTCGTTTACAAGAGGGAATTTTTCATGCAAGGAAGAGTATCAACATGAAACATTTTGTTTTACAATAGGCAAAAGTACTTGCACTCAAATACCAAGTCTTACATCTGGGAGTTGATGTCTCTTTGCAAAATAAATTACTAAATGTGTCAAAAATGTCTAAACTTACAGTTTTTAGGCTTTGATAATATCAAAGATGATATCATGATGAGAAATGCTATTACGCGTACGCAAATCTGATTTATCTATTTTCTTACAATATTTGCACATAAAGTGTCGTTTGTTGAATACAGTTTAATAATTTTTTTTTAAATTTATTAAGTTACTATATATGCTCAACAAAGAGATGAGAAATATCTTCGTACTATTTCAGACAGATGTTACGAGCTATACCAGTTAATGTTGTAGTTTCATAGGGTTGATCTTTCTCAAAATTTATTTGAAGCGACGCAAGTCTTGTTATCTCTTAATAACTTGAATGAAGTCCCTGGCCCTGATAAATCATAGAAATGAAATTCAAAATCTGTATCTTCAAAGCTCACTTCATTATTATTTCCAAGATACCACTTGTTATCATAGATTCATGCAACTATCTCATGTTTCTGCAGTATAAACTTTTAAAGGCCTTTGGCTATCTTTACTTACCGAAAATTACTTTAAAAACAGAAATATGGTTATGGAAGGGGCATATTTCATGGGACTGGCAAGCAGCATTGAAATCCATTAGGTAATTCATTTGCATGGTTTGTCACTTTTATACTTAAAACATACATGAACTTAATACCGAGATAGTTTTTGTCACAGAAATTAAACGTTCTTTATGAGATAGGATCTAATATTAATTTGTCATCTGTCGACCCTTCTTAGCTGCTTCTCTCTTTGGGGTTCCTTCTACCCCATCACAATCATTTTTCCATGACTAGTTGGGAAAATGTACCTTTCTGCTTGAGGCCTAAAGACTCTTTCATGAAGAAGAAAATTTACAAAATTCTGTTTATTTTTGTAGTGTCTAGGAGCTCCGTCCATGAAAACGATCATATTTGATACTGAAGGGAGAGCGATTTTTATGTCATTTATCATATGTTTTTTTTTAATTTATTGAATGCTATGTATCATGTGTAACATGATGTATGATAACACAAAAAGTTCCAATCTTGCATTTATCAAAAATCAAATATCTTTATAGTAATATACAAAGAGATGGACAATGGCCTGCTTCGTCACCTAGTAGAAATTTTGTATATCATTTTCAATGACAAATGTAAAACTTTCAGAAAACTCACCCACTATAATGCATTATGAATACAATAGATTTTGCTTCTTGTGTTTAAGAAATATTGAGTGTATTATATACATATAGTGATGCTTTTTCAAAGCACATAGTAATTCCACAAAATTCAGCACACATTTACAGCATCAGTCAATAATTTAGCATTTTGGCGATATGAATAAATGATATGAGTAGATTAAAATAATTTGGCAGTATTTTTACATATTGTCCATGTCGTATCTCAGCTTGTAGACAAATCTCATACTTGACATTTTTTGCACATGACACTACCATAAAATAATATCAATGGCCAGAATTTCAGATTTGCACCTTGAACCCCACTAAAGATTCAAAGTATAGAAAGGGCATTTTTTGAAATTTTTATCTTTTTTTTGAGCAATTTACTCCCAATTCTGGGACTTGTTGTGCGAGTACAAGTACTTTCAATCTATTTGTAAAAAAAAAAAAAAAATGTGTGATGTTGAAATTTTTATTTGGATGAAAATTTTCCTTTTAAAAACGACAGATTTCAGAAAAACTCTTAAAATTTACACTAAAATTTTTGAAGTAGGAATTTACGTTTTAAAACTAATTTATAGCCATACCTTTAGCCTATACTATTCTGAAAAAATTGCTGCAGATCCCATTTTAAATTGAAAAAATAACCCCAGACGAGATATTTCCAATTTCAAATACCCTAGTATGTCAGAAACGCGAGTAAATAAAGATGGCTGCCATGCATAAATAAAATTTAATAAAATTAAAATAATACTGATTTTGACCTTCCTTTATGTTAGGGTGGTTGTACAAAGAAATTCGTTGAATGACTAGTGCTGGATCCCTTGAAATGGATTGAACCTATAGAATACCAGTTTATTTATTTTTCAAAATAATAACTGAGATTACATTAAAACGTAATAAAGAATATAAATACGCTATTTTTCAATACATAATATTTAATGTGTTTATTACTCAGGAAAATGCATAATGGCAAACTTATGTACAATATAAAAAAGCTCAGGGGTAGAATAAAAATAAATAAACAAATAAATGCGATTTAAAAGAATACACAATGAGTAAACCTTAGTACCTTATATATAAATCAACAGAATCTATGATTTTTTTTCTATTTTAGAATTTTTTTTTCTTGAAACAAATTATCATCGAGGAAAAAATGACTAACACGACAATAAATTTAACTGCGGAACTTTAAATTAAAATTAAATTACTATAAAAGTTCTCAAAATTAAATTTCGAATAGCATTTACATTAACATTATTTCGATATAAATTTAAATTTATTTTACTTAATTATTTATTTATTTAATTCATTCTCAACTCATTTATTTATTTAAATCATTTATGTAATCATTTCTGTTATTAAATTAAATCTTGATTTAGTAACTATTTCATTTTGAAAAAGAAAACACTTTTAAGTATTTAATAAAATTGGAAATAAATAAAAAATATATACGTGTTTTTATATCTTTTACATCATAGCATGCAATACATATTTCTTGTCTAACAATTAAGTAATCATTAAATTTTAAGTTATAATATATATCTTTTTTTATTATGTAAAACAAAAAACATGAAAAAAACCTATTTTAATTTCTTAGAACCATAAAAAACACCGCAAAATTTCGTAATCAAATATTTCTTACACGTAAGACACACACACAAAAAAAAGAAAGAAAGAAAGAAAAGATTTTTTAAAGCATGTTTTGTAGTAGCTCAAGAATAAAAGTGTTTTTTCATAATATCTACATTTAACTTCATAATTATTCTAATGTAACATTGTGTCTTTACAAAATCATGTATTGTATGCATTTTTATTCATTTCTGTAAAATGTTTTTATTTTAACTATTATAAAAAAATAACGTTTTAATAGTTATAAAAGACGAAATTATTGAATGTTTAGAAAACTGAAACTTCCAACAAGCTTTACTTCCGTAGAAGAGAAAAGTGTAGTTTTAAATTCGCATGTTTGGAAATACTGAACTCTAGAACTACCGATGTTAGGTACATACCTAGTTTACCGCACCCGTCAAATTGACGGATTTTTTATCATTGCATTCATTGTTACTTCTGACTTAATTAATGTAAATAAAAGAATATAATTTATGAAAAATAACATGTAACCTCTTCAGTCCCTGAGTACCCAAATGGGTACATCAGTTCTGTCTCATTTTATTAATGATACTCAAATATAAATGAAATTTCGATAAAAGAATAATATGTTTCGAATTCTAAGGTTCGAGCTAATGAAAATAAAACAAAAATCTCGTTCTGAAGTCAAAAGAGAGAAGAAATAATTCAGTAATAATTAAAAATACTGTAATAATCGTCAGTAGCGAAGAGGTTAATACAACAATTCAACAATTATTAATAAAAAAGCAAAAAAAAAAAGAACAGTTTTTATTTGTTTTTATAGAACAGCATATTTGATACGTATGAAATGACGATGAAGCAGATATTTTGCAAGAACATATTACTTTAGATGAACCCTTGCCACAAATACACGTAACTTAATAATAAAAGATGTAAATAAAATAATATAATTTAACAAAACAATATTTAATTTAATAATTCATTAATTATTATCCACCAAGCTTTACTTCCGTAAAAGTGAAAAGTGGCGTTTTAAATTCGCGATAATTCATAAATTTTTATCTTCTCTAAATTTAGCTATTTCCGGCAATTCTATTTTATTTGCTTGCATATTGTAATAAGTCTTTATTTTTTGGCCAGAAGATACTTTGCGAGTTGCATACATGAAAAAAATATCTGCTGTTATATTTCTCTCAAAATTTACATAGTTTTATACAAGATACAAAACTTCAAATTTATTCAAAGTTACTCCTGATGGTCTAAGTCCATCTTTGTCTAAATAGAAGAAGCCATTTATACGATACATACTTTGCTTTGCTTTTACTTGTCCCTATTATTTTACCACAAATAGGATGATTTTGTATTTTTTGTTTCGTATGCTCCTTGAGAATACAGAATAGCTACAAACGCATATAATTCGCCAATAGTAATTTTCAAATCGTCTTTCTGTTAAACCTTTCTGTTCTCGAGCTCAGTGCAAGCTTTTATGCGATTCATCATTCCATTACCAATTATAAGTCTAAATGCACTGCTAACATTACCAAGCGTAATGTTTCGCTTCGCGTTACTAGTTTGCCTGAAGTATCCTTGACTATACACTGGTGTCCAAAAGTTAAGCATAATTGGAATTAAGTAATTATTTTTAAGTAATGAAAGAAATATGAATCGGAATGTGCTGAAACTCCAGGTGTGTAAACAAAATAGTACGCGTCACATATTTTCGCGAAGAGTTTTCCCCGAAATCGAACAGGGGACCGTCAACAAATTGAAAAGAACGAAGATCTTTTGGATAACCCTGTCAAAACTGACTGCCCTGTCAAAGCGTTCAAACTGCACATTATGATTAATCTGCTTATTTTAATGTACTGTGTTAATTTTTACAAGGGTAGCATATACTCGTAGAGAAATTAAGGTTTTTATAAAAACAGTCCTAAGTTTTTTTGTATAATTTGCAGAGTTCTTAATATAAAATAATGTTCTTTTTTTAAAAAATGACAAACATCATTGTACACAATACCCTGTCATCAGAATTAAAAAATAATAAAAACTGTATGACAAATGAGCAGGTTTACTATATAATTTTCTACTGCGCATGCGTGAACGCTATTAAAATTTCATTTGCATATTATGTTAGTTAAATGTATAGAGCAACTTTTGTGAAAGTCTCAAAAACATAGCTTAAAAATTCTGAAAATTATCGTATATAGAATGAGATCAAAATCCTTTATTCCCTAAATGAAGCAAAATGATAAGGGGCTGTATCCATATTCAATTGTTTAGTGCCTACACAATATTGCAAGTACAACTATATTTATTTAAAACCCCTGATTTTTTTGCTTCTATTAGGAATAACGGATTTTGAGTTGATTCTATAGGCGACCATTTTCAGAATTTTCAAGCTATGTTTTTGAAACTTTTACAGAAGTTGCTCTATACATTTAGCTAACACAATATGCAAATGACATTTTGATATCGTTGACGCATGCGCAATGAAAAATTATTTATCAAACATACTCATTTTTCATACAATTTTTATTATTTTTAAATTCTGATGACAGGGTATTGTGTACAATGATGTTTGTCATATTTTCAGAAAAGAACATTATTTTACAATAAGAACTCTGCAAATTATAAGCAAAAAACTTGGAAAAATTTAGGACTGTTTTTATATAATTTAGGACTGTTTTTATACTTAATTTCTCTACGAGTGTACATGCTATCCTTATAAAAATAAACACAGTACATTGGAATAAGCCAATTAATCATAATGTGCAGTATAAACACTCTTGCTATATTAGTTTTGACAGGGTTATCCAAAAGATCTTCGTTCTTTTTCAATTTGTTGACGGTCCCCTGTTTGATTTCGGGGAAAACTCTTCGTGAAAATATATGACGCGTACCATTTTGTCTACACACCAGGAGTTTCACCACATTTCGATTTATATTTCTTCATTACTTAAAAATAATTACTTAATTACCAATTATGCTTAACTTTTGGACACCAGTGTAGTATGTGCTATGTGATGGCAGTCTACCAACACAACAATAAGTTGGGGGAGGATTGTACTTTGTGCTTATATATAACTAAATAAATAAACAACGTTACAGAGCTCAAATATTATAAAATAAAAGATGTTAAAAGCATACAGCCGTTTCGGGACTTCTAAAGTCCCATCTCAGTGCTAAAAAGTGTAAAACGTAAAAGAAAGTCACATCGTTGAATAAAATAAAATAAACCGGGCATCTGAGCTTGCCGCTAAGGCGAACCGACCATGAAACGTCGCAAAGCAACAGTAAAAGTAAACTGGCACGCGTACTCAGAAGGAGACCAATCATATGTCTCTTCCCACTGGAGGGTCCAAATCAATGAGAAAAGGAGGGGGAAGGGGGAGTGATATTACAGGAATGGAAACCAGGCATCAGAAAATCTTGGAGTATTGGACATGTCATTAACCAAATTACTAGAGTTTTTGCTATATATGAAAAGCTTCCCAAAAGTCTAAATCATAAACAGATGAACAATATTGCATTATCGAAGCTTCGGAAAATTTAAAATTGTGACTATTGGACCAGCAATGGTTAGCGATAGCGGAACGTTTTATTTTACAATTTTATAAATACTCCAATGTGATAAATCATCTATTGGATCTTTGAGATTTGAGAATTGTATTTTATTGAAAGGAGTAAAGGTTATTTTAAAGTCAAATCTTGACAAAATTTGACCTTCGAACTTCAACTCAGACCGCAATGTTAATTTAATTATTCTTCCATATTTTCCAAAATTCAGTCATGAAATTTCTAAAATTTTGTCGAAATTTGATTTTAAAATAACCTTTACTCCTTTCAATATAATTAAATTCTCTAATCTCAAAGATCCAATAGATGATTTTTCACATTGGGGTATTTATAAAATTTCTTGCGAATGCGATAAAATGTACATCGGTCAGACGAAGCGTACCTTGAAAAAAACGTGTGGGAGAACAAAGTGCTAACGTTAAAAATTGTGAAATAAAACGTTCCGCTATCGCCAACCATTCCTGGTCCAACAGTCAAAATTTTAAATTTTTCGAAGCCTCAATAATACAATATTGTTCATCTGTTTATGATTTAGACTTTTGGGAAGCTTTTCATATCCGGAAAAACTCTAGTAATTTGGTTAATGGCATTCCAGTACTCCAAGATTTTCTATGTCTGGTTTCCATTCCCGTAATATCACCCCCCTCCTTTTCTCCTTGATTTGGACTTGTCCAGTGGGAAGACACATATGATTGGTCTCCTTCTGAGTGCGCGTGCCAGTTTACGTTTAATGTTGCTTTGCGATGTTTCATGGTCAGTTCGCCTTAGCGGCGAGCTCAGATGCACGGTTTATTTATTTTATTTAACGATGTGACTTTTTTTACGTTTTACACTTTTTTAGCACTGATGATGGGACTTCAGAAGTCCCGAAACGGCTGTATGCTTTTAACATCTTTTATTTTACAATATTTGTGCTCTTTAACGTTGTTTATTTATTTAGTTACCAACATAACTATTCCCTAATTCTTCCCATTGGGTACAGTCGAGAGCAACGTTCTTTCTTTTGTCTCTTATCAATTTCTGTTTGGCTATCAATGCTATATCCAAACTTATTCGCAATCGCTTTTTGCGTTTGAAGCTCTTTTTTGGAATTTCATCTTCATCCCCCGAATCTTTACTCTCATTTCATCTTCTGAAATATCTCGTACTTCAATTTCATTTTTAAAGTCTGAGAAATGAGTTTTATTTTCCACAAAAGATATATCAAAATTATTAGTACTTGAATTAGTGTCCGAACAGTCCTAATTTATAGTTGTAAGTTCTTTGAATTCTTTGAATAACTTTTTCTGGAAATCGTTTCATTGTTGCCCAGAACTTATAATAAATAAATTTTATTTTTTATACAAAAATATGTTCATACTATTTTCCGAGATTGGACTTTTCACAGATTACACATTGCACAAATTGCACTATTTATCAAGAGCAAGATTTTTTCTTGTGCTCACTTTAGAAGTACAACCGATAATGTTTACGTCCTGTTTACAAATACTAATTAGTGTTGTACTATGTTTGACAGAGACCTGAAGAGAACTGCGCATGGGCAGAAAGAGCTAGCCCATGTCGAAAATGAAGAAGTCCTTTTCAACTCCGGGTGAGTTAGTTAATTACCAAAGCCGTCAGTTTGACGGGTCTTGGTATAAATAGTTATAAGTCATACTAATTATGGAAATTAAAATGGGCGAGTTAAAATTGAATAGGATTATTTAATTATTGTTATACTTCATTAAAAGTCGTGTCATGGAATTATAGATCAATACATAAATTAGAACAAAATTTTAAGAATGAAATTTGAAAACCGTCAAAATGACGATCTTGGTAGTTCTAGTGTTAATGTATCAAATAGTTTCGTCAACGAATAAATCTGAAATATTCCGTCAAATGATTTTTAGAATATTAAATGATAAATTTAAGCGATTGCTGCATAAAGATAAAATAAAAATAATAGCTTACTTGTAGATTTTTTTATATGTTTTAGATTATTTATTAATAAAAATTAATAATGTAAATATTATTTTATAATTTTAGTTAAAAAATAATTTTAAATATAGTAAAAACACTTATTTTCGCGATTCTTAAATTTTCGTGATTTTCGCAAGCCCTTCGTTTTCGCAAAAATTTAAGCATCGCAAATTATTATTTCGTCTCAAATAATTATATAAAAATATTATTATTTTTTATTTATCCAAAGTTTATTTATTGTAGTTACTTAAATAAGAAATACGTATAACCATTTCTTGAATAAAAACAATTACAACACTAATAGAATGCAGTAAATTCTTCTAAAATATTTATTAAAGGTTTTTTGAAGCTATTCAGATTAATATCATGTTTGACTTCAATACCTTTAAAGGTGTTTGGAGATTTTACAACTTTCGGTTCTATTCATAAAAAATTCGCGAAATCCCTTGTATCTTCAATTTCGCGAAAATAGCCAGTTGCGGAAATATGTACTTTTAGAGTAGTTGATGATTGTTGTACATTATTTCATTAAACTAAGTAAACAGTCCTCATAATTATTTGATGTAAAATTAAATCTTATTACATATTATTTAAAACAATTTAAAAGATAAAATGCATTGAAAAAATATATTCATATAAAAATATTTTACCTGAAAGTGCGTGAAAAAGAATTTGAAAATTTAGCAAACAAAAATGTAAACAATTCACGTACCTAAAAAGAATAAGTGCATTTTTGAATCTGCATGCTCTAAAATGCAAAACAACTCAGGTACAAAAGTATTTCTTCAAAGCACACTTCAACACCATTAAAAGTGTTTTGAGATTCTTCAACTTTCATTTCTATGCACATAAAATTCGCGAAATCCCCGATAGCTTTAATTTCGCGAAAATCACCACTCGAGGTAATAAGTGTTTTTCAGTAGTTGATGATTCTTGCACATTGTTTAATTAAAACAAGTTAACATTCCTATAATTATTTGATAAAAAAGTTAAATCTTATTTCATTAAATAATTGCTAATGTATGTTTTTACGTACATAACGTATGTAGATTACGTACGTAATAACGTAATTGTTAACAATTAACTTTTAACAATTGTAACAATAGAACAATTTAAAACATAAAATGCATTGGAAAAAACTTGTTCATATAAAAATATTTTCACCTGAAATAGCGTGAAAACGAATTTAAAAATTTAGCAAACAGAATTTAAACGACTCACACACCTAAAAAGAATAAGTGAATTTTCAATTTGCATGTTCTAAAACGCAAAACATCTAACGTACAAAAGTATTTCTTCAAAGTATCATCTTAAAGTTTTCCGAAGAATGATTTTAAGACACGGAATGATAAACTTATAAGATGACTGCGCAAAATAACTTCTGCCAGAGTTCTTGCTGAGTATTGCTCTTGTCGTTTTCGATTGTTATCAAAGTGAAAAAAATATATATTGCGGCCAATACCCGGAGCCTGTCCAATTCTAGAACTGGCCGGCCAAAACCCGAACTGGCCAAGCTTCCTGGCCAAAACCCGAATTACATGAAATGAATAGCGTATTTCGGGTTTTGGCCGGCCTATTCGCGAACTGGCCGGGAAGCCTTGGCCAACATCCGAACTATGATGCATAGGTACCATTTTTTTTGTAATTAAGATAATGTAAGATTAAAATGTACAGTAAAAAAGATTCCCATTGATTATATTGAAACGAAATATTTTTGTGTACCCAACTAAATTAACCAAAAATAGTACACAATTCCCTTTCAATATCGAAATTAATTGATAAACCAAATACGATGACAATTACAAGTTAACCGGAAACTTTACTCGAGTTAGATCATGGCCAGGCAGACGTCTAGACAATTTGAATTCATAGACACTTTCAACTATGTTAGAAAGGATTAAGCCGAGTGCTTATATCTATTTCGCGAATTGGCCAATCGCATCTGGCCAATTCGCGAATTGGCCAATTGCATCTGGCTAATTCGCGAATTGGCTTATTGCATCTGGTCAGTTCGCGAATTGGCCAGTCATTGTTTAACGTTGCTGGCCAATTTCGGGTATTGGCTGCAACATATATATATAAACTAGGTTGTAAAAAGCGATGAATTTGCTTATTTTAAGTGGTAAAAATGATTTGTAAAGAGTATTAATTTTTATTTATTTAAAAAATAATAAATGTTATAAACAACTACTTATTAAAAGTTATAAAAAACAATACTATTACCTTTTCAAAACACAACAAAATCTGCTAGAAAATTTGGAAATCTGAAACTTTCAGCATTGATATTCCGTAAAGGGACAAAGTGTCTTTAAATTCGCATGTTTGGAAATAGTTAATGTTAAGTTGATGATTATGATGTATTGTTGAGATATGAATAAATAATCAGTCCACAAAATTATTTGACATTATAATTATATTTTATTCCTTTTAGTTAAATACAATTTAAAACATAAAATGCATTGAAAAATATATTCATATTTTCACCTGAAAAAAACGTAAAAAAGTATTTGAAAATTTAGCAGACAAAAATTTAAACGACTAACATACCTAAAAAGAATAAGAGTATTTTTGAATTTGCATGCTCTAAAACGCAAAACAACTCAGGTACAAAAGTATTTCTTCAAAGTATCATCTTAAAGCTTTCCGAAGAATGATATTAAAGCATGCAATTATAAATTTATAAGATGATTGCAGAAAAAAACTTTGTGATGGTTCTTGTAACTTACGGTTGCTATAAAAGTGAAAAAAAAGAGAATATATATAAATCGATTCTGTAAAACCGATGAAATTCCTTATTTTATTTGATAAAAAATGATTTGTAAATTGTCTTAATTTTTATCTATTTAAAAACTATTAAAAGTTATAAAAAACTAATTATTAAAAGTTATAAAAAACGATACTGTTTCTTTTTCTAAACACAACAAAATTTGCTTGAAAATTTGGAAATCTGAAACTTTTAGCATAGACAGCGCGTAAAAGAAGAAAGTTTCTCTTTGATTTCGCGTGTTTGGAAATAGTTAATGTATATAAGAGTTTTTCAAAGTAGAAATCTAAAATTTTCCGTCGAATCATTTTAGTATACGAATGGAAAACCATATAAGATTACTACATAGTGACAACGCAAGAATAACATCTTACTTTTAGCTAATATTTTGTAAGTTTTTCAAGTTTTAAATGTAACATGTAACGCTGGATATGATAATTAACAGTTATAGTTTTAAAGCTTAGTTTTAAATAGTTGATGATTATGGTGTATTGTTCAGATATAAATAAGTAATCAGTCCTCATAATTATTTGACATAATAATTATTTTTTTACATATTGTTTAATACGATTTCAAACGTACGATTTCAAAAGCATTCAAAAAAACGCGTTCATATAAAAATATTTTCACCTGAAAGAGCTGGAAAAAGTATTTGAAAACTGAGTAAACAAAATTTTGAACAATTCACATACCTAAAATTAATAAGTGCATTTTTGAATTTGCATGCTCTAAAACACAAAACAACTCAGGTACAAAAGTATTTCTTCAAAGTAGAATCTGAAATTTTGCGAGAAATGATTTAAAATACGGAATGATAAACTTATAAGATGACAGCACAAAATAACTTTGCGATGATTCTTGCTAAGAATTGCTATTGCGTTTTCAATTGTTGTAAAAGTGAAAAAAAAGGATATATATAAATAGGTTATAAAAAATTTATTAATTTACTTATTTCAAGTGACAAAAAGAGTTGTTTTCTGATAAAATGCTGCTCATTAATTTACAATATTTATTCCAGGTTCTTTGAAGCTATTCAATATTATGTAATGTTTGGCTACAACACCATTTAAAATGCTTTGAGATTTTTTAACTTTCGGTTCTGTTCATATAAAATTCGTGAAATCTCCGATATCTTCCTCATCGTAAAAATCACCACTTGCGAAAATAAGCGCTTTACAATAGTTAATGTTTGTTGTACATTGTTTAATTAAAATGAGTAAACAGTCCCAGAATTATTTGATATAAAAATTAAATCTCAATACATATTATTTAAAACAATTTAAAATACTCAATGCATTGAAAAAAAATATATTTATATAAAAAAAAATTCACTTGAAAGAGCGTGAAAAAATCTTTGAAACAAAAATTTAAACGAATCACATACCTCAGAAGAAAAAGTGCTTTTTTAAATTTGCATGCTCTAAAATACAGAAAAACTCCACCATATGTAGCACTTTTACTATATATATCACGTAAAAGGGTTAAGTATTTTTTTAAATTTTCATGTTTGGAAATATTTTAACTATAATTTTTTTTTAATAATTTCCTAAAATCTTGAATCGAAAAATAATTAGAATACGATTACTACTCAATGACAAAATAAGAATAAGAGTTTATTTGTAGAAGTTTCTTTATAAGTTTTCGATTATTTAAATATAACGTGCAACGCTGGAAAGGATACTCTATAATTTTAGTTTAAAGTTTAATTTTCAATTGTTGATAATTATCGTGTATTGTTTAGATAAAAATAAGTAATAAATCTCCATAATTATTTGATATTAAAATTACTTTTATTACATATTATTTAAAAAAAAATCAGAGATAAAATGTGCTGAAAAAATCTATTCATGTAAAATATTTTCACTTGAAAGAGCGTGAACAACTATTTGAAAATTTAGCATGCAAAATTCAAACGATTTACGTATCTAAAAAAAAGTAAGTGCATTTTTGATTTTGCATGCTTTAAAATGCAAAACAATTCAGGTACAAAACTATTTCTTCAAAGTAGAATCTTAAAGTTTTCGGAGTAATAAATTTAAAACACGGAATGGAAAACTTACAAGATGGCTGCAAAATATAACTTGGTGACGGTTCGTGCAGAGAATTGCTCTTGTCGTTTTTGAATGTTATAAAAAGGAAAAAAAGAATATGTATAAATCGGTTGTGAAAAATCTTTGAATTTCTTTACTTTATTTCATAAAAATGATAGTTTCAGAATACTTTAAAATTTAAAATTGCAATTAATAGCACATAAAAAAAATACCTGATATTGAGTATAAATTACATCTTCCCCTTGTGAATAAAATTTTGCTTTATAAAATTAACCGTAATATACAGTTAAACATGTTCTCAAATAAATATCTTAGTTTGCTACAAACATTCAATTTTCGTTTTACGTAAAATTTATAAAGGTCTAAAAATTACTTTCTATAAATTTTCTAAAAAGAATAAGTGCATTTTTGAATTTGCATGCTGTTAAACGCAAAAAAACTCGGGTACAAAAGTATTTCTTCAAAATAGAATCTTAAATTTTTCCGAGGAATACTTTTAAAAAACGAAATGATAAATATATAAGATGATTGCACAAAGTAACTTTGTGATTCTTCTTGAAGAGAATTGCTTTTAATGTTTTCAACTGTTATAAAATTGAAAAAAAAAAGAATATATATAAATCGGTTGTGAAAAAACTTTAAATTTGCTTATTTTAATTGATATAAATGCTAGTTTTACAATACTTTAAAATTTAAAATTGTAATTAATAGCAGATGAAAAAAATTACCTGATATTGAGTTTCCCCACCTTGTGAATAAACTACTTTGCTTTTTATAATTAACCATAATGTACAGTTAAATATGTGCTCCTGTATCTTAGTTTTCTATAAACATCCAATTTTTTCTTACGTAAGATTTTTAAAAAAGTCTGAAATTTACTCTTCATAAATTTTCTAAAAAGAATAAGTGCATTTTGAATTTGCTTGCTCTTAAACGCAAAACAACTCAGGTAGAAACGTATTTCTACAAAGTGGAATCTTAAATGTTTCCGAGGAATGATTTTAAAACACGGAATGATGAACTTATAAGATGGCAGCACAAATAACTTATTGATGTTTCTTGAAGAGAATTGCTCTTATCGTTTTCAATTGTTATAAAAGTGAAAAGAAAAATAATATATATAAATCGGTTGTGAAAAATCTTTGAATTTGGTTCTTTTATTTTTTAAAAATGATAGTTTTACAATACTTTAAAAGTTAAAATTGTATTTTAATACCGCATAAAAAATAGATGAAATTGAATTTATCCCTCCTATGGATAAAATATTTTGCTTTTTCAAATTAACCTTAATGTACCGTTAAACATGTTCTCTAATAAATATCTTAGCTTGCTATAAACATTGAATTTTCTTTTTACGTAAAATTTAAAAAGGTTTGAAAATTACTTTCTATAAATTTCCTGAAAAGAGTTAGTGTATTTTTGAATTTACATGCTCAAAAACGCAGAACGACTCAGGTGCAAAGTTATTTCTTCAAAGTAGAATCTTAAAATTTTCCGATGCATGATTTTAAAACACGGAATGATAAGCTCATAAGATGACTGCACTAAATAAATTTGTGATGGTGCTTGTAGAGAATTGCTCTTTTCATTTTCAGTTGTTATAAAAGTGAAAAAAAGAATATACATAAGTCGGTTGTGAAAAACAATAAATTTGCTATTTCAAGTGATAAAATTGATAGTTATAGGGTACTTTAAAATTTGAAATTGTAATTTATAGCAAATAAGAGAGAAAAATATCTGTTATTGTATTTCTCACACTTGTGAATTAACTAATTTGCTTTTTTTAAATTAACGATAGTGTACAATTAAATATGTGCTCCTGTAAATATTTTAGTTTGCTATAAACATCCAATTTTCTTCTTACATAAAATTTAAAAAGGTCTTAAAATTACTTTACATAAATTTGGTATTCAAAATGAAAAAAAACGTAACAAGAGTAATTTAAAACAAATTTGCTTTAAATGCGATATTTTATTCGTGTTTCTTAAATATTTTTCTTTAATGTATACACATAGGTCTTTCGTGCGTAAATATCACTTCTTAGTACAATAACAATGTTTTTAAATTAAAATGATGCTATCTGACCTGTTTTCGATATCGCTTAATTTCACATTACATAGATGTGATAGTATCATTAAAAGATTCATTTATTTCCATTCCTCGCTTTCATTAATTATCTATCCATCCGTTATGACTGCTGATTTGGTCTGCGATTCGGTCTTCTAGCATGACTAGACACACCCATCATTGGAAAATTCGATAGCAGTAAAATGAACTTCGGCAGTGGTGTAGTCGTAAAAAAACGATGTATAATGCTCTAAGCAGAGGGTATACGCTCAAGGCAGAGGGTATACCCTAGGACGTATAAACTATAGCTTTTTTGTGAAACACAAATTATATACGGCGTTCCTTAAAAAATCTAGAAGGTATACGGTGTATACCGCCGTATACCTTCCACTGGATCCGTGAACTTCGGTATGGGTAGTTCATTTTTTAGTTATTGGATGTTCCAATGAGGACGTTATCCAATGTCGACCACATATTTGGTCGGACAGACGGACTGTGGTGGTGACTGACAGACAGACAAAGAACTGGATTGAAAGTGTTTTGTCAGAAGAACGAAACCATAAAGATTCAGAATCGGTATATTTGACGTTTTCGTAAGGAAGACTCTTTATCTCCATAGACTCGAAGATCACCTGATTCAATGTCTTGGGATTTCATTTTTTGGGGGCTATATGAAGGATTTTGATTTTGTACCGATAGTGTCAAAACATTAAAGGACCCCAGGAAACGGAATATAGCAGAATTATACACCATTGGAAGGTTGCCTCTACAAATCTTATGGATAAAGGTTACATAATGTCTCGAGGAGATCAGTGTGATGTCATGGCCACAAAGTCCAGAATTTAAGGCCATTTCAATATTTTACTTACATTTGTACACATTACTTTTGAATGTATTTTTTATGAATGAATCCTTTATTGTAAGCTTGTATAATATATGCACATGTATATGCAACATACATATATATCGCTTAATGTTAAAGAGAGTAGATTAAATTTCAATTCTCATAATTGGAAATAAATAAGTGTTCAATAACGCAACATATTAAACTGCTGAATATCCATCTCAGAAGTATCCTAATTTTATCATGTTAAGATTGCATTTTTGAAAATAAGTGTTAAATTCTGGTTTTTTTTATTATCGGTAATATCCAAGATTAATGTATCAGTATGTTTAACTTTAAATCCAATATTGCGAACAATTAGGTAAATGTTATTAAATTCATTATTGAAACTATTTTCCGTGCATACTAGAGAGTTTATTAGAAATAAAAATATAGTTTTAATTGCTTCAATATATGTTTTTTAGCCAAACCACTTCCGAAGTAAAATAATATCATTTGCGCTACAATTAATCCAATTATTATTATTATTATTATTATTATTATTTTTTTTTTTAATAATTAAAGCGTTTATGAAATACTACTTATTAGAGCAGACGAATCAAAAATTAGTGAATTGCTATGAAAAACAGGTAATTTAAATCTGGAAAAAAGAGCGTATAGCTCATACTAACTATAATAGTTTAAACAATAGCACATCCAGGATTACGTTTTGGAGGTTGCTAGAATATTTTATATATGTGCCCAAATCTGTCTTTTTTTTACGGCACTATTGGATTATATATTGGCTTACATCTTTTCTGCTGTCTTAAGTAGAATTTAAACAAGCCAAAGAAAAAAGAGGAAGTTCCAGAAAGTTTTAGTGGGGCTAGTTCTGAATGCTTTTAACATCTTAAATGATGAAATACTGTACTAAAATATATTTTAGTTTTTACGATATTTTGGTGTGTTTCTGTATTTGGTTAATTTGGAAAAGCGTTTGCGACTGAACGATTTATCATTAAAACGATTCCGTCAAGAAATTTATTATTAAATTATCAAAATACTATTAGGTTAAATTGAACAAGAGTTTGCACATGGTTTTAATTTTTTATCAAGTAAATTTTAAACATACTAATGCTTCGAATTTTTTAATAAACTTATAAAGAAGAAAAAATCGGTTGACAAAATTAATATCTTTTCAAAAATTCCGATATTTTAAGGACTTATTAAAGGTAATCATTGTATTATTTCTTACTTAAAATAAATAAGTAAATAAATAAATATCTAGTTTAATCTGGGAGGGGCTTCAGTCCTCTTAGCTCCCCCTGTGTATGTGCCAGTGTAGATAAACCACAACCCTAATCAAGAGTATATAAATAAAAGAATGATGCCCAGTTAAACTGATAGCATAGAGCCCACATGCTATGCAGACTAATTGTATATTACAGCCTTATATAATAAAATATAAGGCCTATTTCGAAAAATTAAGGAAGGAAGTAACCCCCCCCCCAATTTTCTTTCTTTATACTTGTCATTGAAGCCCCAAAATTAATCAGGGATACGCCTTATTATATAATAAACCTGTATCCGAAATTCGAAGCAAATCGAACAATTCTGCATAAAAACCCATTTCTATAATTTATGAAACGTTTTCCTCCGTTCCCTCTTTATAATTAATCATTAAACCTCCAAAACAGTTCAGAAATTCAACTTATTAGAATAAAACCTACATTTCAAATTTAAAGCAAATCGGATTACTCTATTTAGCTAACTTAAAGGGGAGGTAATCGCCCGTACCCTCCTTTATAATTAACAAAAGAAAATACCACAAAAAATGAGCGAAGCTTCTTACTACTATGAAACTGTATGCAAAAATTAAAACAAATAGGTTACTTCTGTATGAAAAACCATTTACTTAAAATATGAGGGGCAGTTTACCCTTTACTCTCTTTATACTTATCCAGTGAATTCTATAAACAAATCAGGCAAGCGCCATTTCAGAATAAACCTTTATATAAAATTTGAAGCAAATAGATAAATTTTGCATGAAAAACCTAAATTAAGACGGGAGGGGGGTTGCCTCCCTATTCCCCCTCTTTAAACTTATTCAATGGACATCCAATACTAATCATGAAGGCACCGCATTAGAATGATTCTACATCTAAGATTTGAACGAAATCTACTAATTCTGCGAGAAATTATCAGGCATTGATAACCTGTGAGCTAAAAAGAAATAACCCAAATGAATTTCAGTGAATGTAAAATAACTTACTCCTGCAGCAAATATTATTCATTTATTGTACGTGAAACAATATAAATTATAACACGCATTAATTTAATATATAACGATACAGAATCACTCTACTTATCAAAACTAATGCTTAAAAGACAGCTCATGGTTAACCCAAGTAAAACAAACATCGAACTAAAATAAAAATAACGTGCATTTTATGAAAGAATGCGTCAAGAATTGTACAATGCAATTTCTTAGACCTTGAAATTTTAGATTTTTTTTTTTCAAAATGGCTCAGGTGAGTTCAAACATGCAAACAGAGAAAATGATCGTATTTTTACTGGTTTTAAAATATAATTTACAGCTGTTATCAAATGAAATTAATTTAATGTTACAGGATGCTAATTTTCTGAAATTTTAACGACCAGTGTTGAATTCAGGTATTTTACTACCAAAGGGCTTCGCAAAACTTCGGGGAGGGAGAGACACTTTAGAGTTCAGGGGGCGATCACACTTTTGTCAGTGAAAAAACATAATATCTCAAACCGCCCGGGGGGATATTCCATTTCTCAGTGTGGAATGTTCTCCCGGGTCACTTCCTTAATTGAATACTGCAAACGGCATCCTTTTTTAAAACTGATGGCAATAGTTTCAAGAGTAAGAAAATAATTCTAATTTTGCAACATATTATGCTTTATATTCGTACATCTCTATCTTTTGTAATATATATATATATATTGTGATTTTATAATTCTTTTAGGATAATATCGAAATTTATACCATAGTTTCACAATCTCGCTCTGTTGCGCAGTAATTTGCAGGGAAGAATAATGCATCTTTATACACGTTTAGCATTCATTTGATTCTATGAAAAGGAAAAAAGTTAAAGTACTTTTAAATTCAAAGATATATCTAAATTCTCCATTATTTTCCTTTTCTTCATCATTTTGGTGGTATTTTTCCTTTCCTCTACTAGATACTAAGATGATTTGGCATTACTTTTATGGGGGTTGATATATCACAACTTAATTTACTACATTTTACGGCGCATTTCACAAATATTCAAACTTGCAAATATATTATCGTTGAGTGAATACATTTCATTGTTCAGTGGCTTCTTTAAACATACGTCTTTGTTTCTTTTTTTAACATTTAAATCAATTTGAATGTGATATGCATGCACTGAAATGTTTTCTCATATTTATTTTATTGATTTGAAATTTTGCACTACAAAAATGTTTTATGTAGTTTTTTCTTTCCCAACAAAAAGATACAAAGATTACCTAGCTTTACTTTTATGGGAAGATATGATATCATTCCATACTGATCTTATACACTTTTAGCATATCCCTGATTCTTTCAAAGGGAAAAAAAATAAAGTACCTTGAAACTCAAAGATATACGTAAGACATCCATCATTTTCTTTTCTTCATCGTTTTGATGGTGATTTTTTCCCCTACTAGATACTAAAATGATTTGGCTTTACTTTTAGGGGAGTCGATATGATACTATTTCAGAATCTTTATGAAGCTACCTGATTTATTACTTTCTACGGCGCATTTCACAAATATTCAATATTTTAAATAATTTATCGTTGAGTGAATACACTTCATTGTTGAGTGGCTTCTTTAAACATAAGCCTTTATTATTGTTATTTTTTTTAATGTTTAAGAGAATTTGAATGTAATATGGTTGCATCGAAAAGTTTTCCCTTATTCGTTTTATTGATTTGAAATTGATTGAAAATTTTGTACTACAAAAATATTTTATGTAGTATATTTTCTTTCCACTACAGATAGGTACAAAGATTACCTGGCTTTACATTTATGGGAAGATATGATATCATTCCATACTGATCTTATACACTTTTAGCATTTCCCTGGTCCTATCAAATAAAAAAAAATAAAGTACTTTAAAATTCAATGATATATGTAAGAATCCATCATTTTTTTTCATCGTTTTGATGGTGATTTTTTTCCCCTACTACATACTAAAATGATTTGGCTTTACTTTTAGGGGAGTCGATATGATACTATTTCAGACTCTTTATGGAACAACCTGATTTACTTCTCTTTACGGCGCATTTCACAAATATACAATACTTTAAAGATATTATCGTTGAGTGAATACATTTCATTGATGAGTAGCTTATTTGAACATACCTCTTTGTTTCTCTTTATAATAATTTAAATGCAATATATATGTATTAAAAAGTTTTCTCTTATTTGTTTTATAGATTTAAAATTAATTGAGAAAATTGTACTACAAAAAGGTCTTATGTAGTAATTTTTCTTACCACTACATGTTGATACAAAAATTACCTGGCTTTACTTTTCTGGAAAGAAATGATATTATTCCCGACTGTTTACAAAGCAATCCGATTTATTCCTTATTTCGGGGCATTACACAAATATCCAATCCTTTAAAGATATTATGATATAAGGATATTATTATCGAATAAATATTATCATATACATTATATAGAATATACATACATAGTGGAGCTTTCTTGTTGAAATGTGCTTATTACAACACAAATTTTATTTATTTTATCATTTTTTTCAACATTATGTAATAAAATGAGTAGGATAATACAAATAAACAAATTTACCTTGATGATGTTCTAAGGAATTTGATTGACTGAGGCATTATTAATCAAAAACTTCTTTTGAGTTTAAAGTTTCTTTATATTTAGCCTTATTAATAAAAAATAAATTTCCCTGGTTTCGATAACATTTACAACATTCAGAGTTAAGAAAATGTCCTTTTTCTAATCTACATACCTTAAATCGCTGAATTTCTGTATTTTTTCTGATACTCAAAATCGCATATACCTATTTTAGTAAAATTTAAAATGGTAAATTCATGCTGAAGTTTTGCAACTAGTATCTTAAATCACTTACATTTATCTGATATTGTGTTTTGCTATTTCACAACACTTATAATATTCTGAATATTTATCGGGCTTATCAGAAATGTGATAATTCATTTAATACTGCTATGAAAATGTTGGTATGCAAATCCAATAGATAAGCGTAGATTCCCAAAACGAAATAACTATTTTCTTAAGTAATACATTGAGTTTATCTCATAATAGATTTCTGGGTAACATAACGTAATTTCTTTGGTACAAAATAAATCGTAGAAACAGGAACTGATTACATAGTATGTAAAAAACCAAAGTATATACCGGGTTTCCCAAAAATGACTGATGGATTTTAAATTTCAATAACTTGCAAATGGTGACAGCTATTTAAAAAAATTTTGCAGGAATGTTATGTATAATGTCAGAAGTTTTTTGTACCGTATTTTTTATTTTAGTTAGCAACTCAAACAATAGGTGGCGCTGACGGCGATTGAACACCAGGTGATCAGTGCTGAGGGATGCGTCGATCTGGCCTTCAACCGTCCTCAGCGCCACCTATTGTTTGGGATTCGAACTAAAATAAAAAATTACGGTAAAAAAACTTCTGACATTATACATAACCCCCCTGCAAAAATTTTTTAAATAGCTGTCAACGTTTGCAAATTATTGAATTTTAAAATCCAACAGTCATTTTTAGGACACCCGGTATAATGTACATATAAGACAACTGTAACAAAATATCCAGCCAATTAAATGTTTTAGAAGTAAAATATTATGATAAATTCTTTGGTAAAACCCTTGTCCCATTCGTAAATATTTGCTGTAATAAGAAGAATATAAATAAACTTTATCTCGCTTTTCACAATAAAAATTCTAGAAAAAATGTAGAAATAAAATGTATGTATTTTTTCCAAGCATACAAAACTACACTCTTTTTTTCTTTCTTTTTTTTCATGGTGTAAATAATTTACGCCTGATAATGTATATATAGAAAGGCAATATCTGTTTCTTTAGTTATTACGAGATGTTTTGAAGTAATTTAATCTTTTTGAACTTTTAAAATTCGTGCATTACATAGTATTTATATAGTATTAAAAATTAAAAATTGTCGATTGATACTAAATTTTGCGGCTAGTATCTTACATTTATCTAAACTGGTGTTATGCTATTTCATAACACTCATATTATTTTGAATATTTATCGGGTTTATCAGACATGTGATGAATGATTTAATATTGCTCTTCAAATATTGTTATGCAAATCCAGTAGACAAATATGGATTCCCGAAACGAAATAACTATTTTCCTAAGTAACGCATCGAGTTTATATCATAATGGTTCTCTTGATAGCATAATGTAATTATTTCGGTTCTTCCAAGGGTACATATTTGTCAAATTATAGACAAAATAAAAATCTAATTATGAATTTGAATGTAGGATATCTGTCAGAATCATTTATGATTTCTTATATTTGTATATAACTACAAATACACAAATATAGCTACATCTATCTATCAATCTGTCTATCTCTATCTATATACAGGGTGTCCGAAAAGTCTGGAAACGGTCAAATAACTCGAGAAATACATATGAGATTGAAAAACGAAAATAGAAGTGTTAAATATCTTTAAATAAGCTACTCAGTGATATCAAATTTGATCTGCGCAACAGACCCCCTGGAGGTCACAGGGGGTGTAACTTTGAAATCTTAAGTTATAACCCCGTAACCGTTTTGTATAAAAGCTGTGGAGTGACGCTGCAGCAAATAATTAAAAAAAACATACACACACATCAGCCGTATTTAGAAACCATTCGTTATTTAGAAACCATTTACCGGATAAAATAAAAATCTAAATAGAAAACTAAATTAATATATATTCAATGAATTTTTGTAGAGAAAAACATAAAAAAAACCTATACACTGTAAAAAAATTAACTCATTTGCTACAATGTCCCTCCACTGCTTTTTATAGAAAACGGTTACTTTACTGTGTTATGAAGCATTCTCATTGGTCTTAAAAGAGATATTCTATAAAAGCTGTGGAGTGACGCTACAGCAAATGGGTCAAATTTTTAACAGCGTAGCATTACCGAAATAATCGCTACGGGTGATTTTCAAGAAACCACTATTCCTGCAAAAGACGAGGAATTTAACGTCAAAATTCTGGCAAATCAGGCAACACCTGGTTGGGAAACACGAAATATGTATCGATTTAATATGCTCAATTACGCGAAATTTTTTTCCAAGCATCTTCGTCGTTCCAGGCCCAAGCTCGCACTCTGATTGGTTGTTGCTCTCGGCACTGTTTTCACGTAACTTGGCGATAACCATACTTGGCGAAAAATACTTCGATCGTAAGTGAACTTGTAAACCTAAAACCTAACGTAATCATTCTTATTCTTCCTTCATTCTTATCCTCGTGGTCTTGTGCTCTTGTGTGTAAAAACTTTTAAAGAGTACAGCTTTCAGTAAGACACGTTCCATCCAATCCAATGCTGCAAGAGAAAAGTTACTTTGCACTCGGTTCTGAAGGAAATCAAACTCCTCGACGGAAGCATCTATCGCTACGCCAACTATGATTATCGCCAAGTTACATGAAAACAGTGATGAGAGCAACAACCAGAGTACGAGCTTGGGCTTGGAACGATGAAGGTGTTTGGAAAAATAAATTACCCCTCAATTACACCTTGATAACCGAGGATTCGAAAAGAACATTAAGGCCCGGTTCACACGTCCGGTTTTTTCAAGTTCCAGCGCCGCTGCATGCCCGCAACATATGATGCACATGTCCGATTTTTCCAGCTGCGGCAGTAAGAATCAGACCGTCGACAACGATGAACGTGTATTCTAGAAAGCGGGTTATTTTTGCGTTATCCAATCAAAAGTTTAATGTCAACGTCTGCCATCCTTGCCGTAGTTACGTATTTTACCGGACGTGTGCAGCGCTCAGTATGCAACAAGGTACTAGGAACCGCAATTGCGTGTGCGGCACCGCTGCGGTGTGGTGGGGAAAAGCTTTGAAAAACGACCGCAAGGTGGACGTACGTCGCTGCAACGGTATGTGTGCATGCCATACCTGTTTTCTTTGTATTCTGCGCCGTAATTGCGGCACTGCAACGGCGCCGGAGCTTAAAAAACCATACGTGTGCACCGGGCCTAAATACAAAAGTTACGCATTTTTGTCCTTAGAATCTGAATCTGCAATAAAAAATGGAGGTTATAATTTAAGATTTCAGAGTTAGACCTCCTCTGACCAACAGGGGGTCGGTTGCGAAGGTCAAATTTGGTATCACTGAGTAGCTTATTTAAAAATATTTAACACTTCTATTTTCGTTTTTCAATCTCTTATGTATTTCTCAAGTTATTCGCCCGTTTCCAGACTTTTCAGACACCCTGTATATAGCTAGCCCTCTCCAAATAAATACATAAATATATATAGCCATAGTAATTTTGGGTATAATGGAAAACGAATTTTTTTTACTTTTATTTATTATTATTATTATTTTGCTAGTCAACATGCAAAATTGAAATACGTTAAACTAAGTAAAGAAAAAAATTACAACTTCTTAACCGTTGAGCAGTTGTTAAACTATGATATAATAGTTTAATTAAAATATATTTACAGTGTGGCGAGTGGATAGATATGAACACAGTCAATATAGATGATAAATACCAGTATTATTTTAAAGATAAATTCAGTTTACATAATCTCTTTACATTATTTGAAGTATTTTCTGTAAGAAAATACTGGTAGTTTTCTCTTTTCTTGTCTGTATTTTTCCCGGTTTTCCCTGACAACTCGCCACCCTGATTTAATAAGCAAACCTTAGTACATCATGCATAAATCATCAGATTCATTGGTAAATTGTTTTAATTTTTAGACACCTCGTGAAACACTTATGTAGATAATATTCCAAAGATGGGGGACATGGTTTTTGAAAACATAATTTATACACTTGCCAATCAATTACCTTGCAGAAAAACTATGATATATTAAGGAAGATTAAACAATCTAAGTCTGAAATTGGGCGCATTTTGAATGTTTAAAACAAATTTTGCTCTGAAAATATTGCTGTATTAGGAAGAACATAGAATTAAAGTTTATCATGGAAATAAATTCGAAATTTTTTTTTCTTGAACTGTTAGCCTCTTTAAATCCTAGGATTAATTTACGTACTGTTTTAAATGTCAGTTATGGATTTATATCAACAAAGAAAGATTAAACAGAGAAAAAAATTAAATTTTATTTCTTGTACCTAAAATTTCATGATACATCGGACTGTAAAAATACAGTTTTTGACAATTTAGGATTCTTAGAATTTTTTTATATTATTTTACTTCTACATAAAATAAATATGTAATTAATAATTTTTTATTACTAATAACCTTTATAAATGGTAACATAGCGCACGGTAAAATTACTTACGTTTCTATTTTTGAATATTCGTATATTTCTGCTGCAAGCTTTTTTCATATAACATGTAGATTGCTAAAATGATTTATAATAAACAAATTGCTTATTTGTTTAGTTCTGATATTTTGTTTTTTTTACATTATTTATATACGTGAAAAACTATTTGTAAAAGTGTGTATCCTTTTCTATATATCAGGTTTGAATAGGTTACCTTTCAGCACGTATTTAGTTCAAGTTCATATTTGTAATGGTTACTGATAAATAGGTATAGTAAATTTTAGTCAAATGGAAAAATTACAATCAAGGATAAACTTTATGTAGATGTAACTCAAAAATGTAAAAAATATACACTATCCACTTGAGATTTGAACACTTCATATATCAGAAATGACACATCCAAAATTTGGCCACTCTATTATTCCAAGCACGAGAACTAGAATTAGCTAAGTCATTGGTTCTATTAAGAGCGTACACTAGTCACGCGGTAAGAGCCGAGCGCTAATGTAAAGTCTATGGGGGCGTTATTTTCTAATACCTCGTTCAAACTTTAATATTTTTACATGATTTTTTTTTGCATAGGATAGCTTAGGACGATCTACAACCGGCCTAGTTTTTACTTTTTCGATTTTGCTCATATATTTTTTATATTATGATAATTTCAATTTCAGAACCGGTTTAAACCGGTTTTGAAAGTTAAAATAATTTTTTTTAAACAATCTGAATCCAAAATTGAAAATTAAAAACTAGGCCGGTTGTGGATCGTCCTAAGCTATCCTATGCAAAAAAAATCATGTAAAAATATTAAAATTTGAACGAGATATTAGAAAAGAACGCTCCCATAGACTTTACATTATCATCCGGCTCTTTTTGAGTACTTTTTCTGTGACTATTGTGAGTTCTTAAAATCGTTTTATATGTTTACTTAATATAATACTATAAAAGAGACTTATTGCTGAAAATTTTGTAAAATTGGAAAAAAAGTTTCAATATTTTTCATCTATTTGTTTTATTCAAATTCTCGAATAAGATATAACAAAGTCTCGGCATTGAAAAACCCTCATAGCATGCATAGTCGCAGTGACGTCACAATCACGTCACTGTGAGTCATTTTGGTCACATCACATCTGTGACCAAAATGCCACCACTCAGCGACGTCACATTGCGACTGAGATGTGACTTTTTTAAATATCTTCAGAAAATTATAAAACTTGTTCAAAATATGTTATTTACTTTAAAAACGTGTTTCTGGCAATTTAAATATCGTCGCTTTTGTCACAGTTCTGTCACAATGTTAATGTCAAAGTAGTCACAAATGACACATTTTTCACAAATTTGTCACATTGTGACTACTTTGTGAAGTGCTCACAAATGAGTTCTAAAACGGCCATAACGACTTCACATTTTAGTTACTGCGACTTCACATCGACGTCACATCGACGATCGATGGTCACAAAGTCACAATGTGACTTCACAACGATGTCGCAGTGACGTCACCATGCTTTACGGGAAAGTGACACAGTCTTAAACATTTTTTTAATGATCAGTCAATATGAGTAAATGAAATTTTCGTGATCAGTCAGCTTCAGCATTGCAAATGATATCGAGTGCTTTTAAGAAATGGACAATCTATCTATAATGAAGCATTAAAAAAGATTTAGTTAGGAATAAAACACTTTTACAAATAAAAAGACAAACTCAAAATGAAAAATACCAATGTAAAATTTTGAAATCAGGAATGCTTGGGGCAATCTTCATGACATAAGATTTTGATACATATTCCAGTATGAAAATGGCGTTTAACCCCCTGACTGCCCGACAAAAGGGTAAAATTGTAATGTTGTTTTCTCTGTAATTTATTAAAAATATTAAAAAGAGATTTTTTTTTTCCAACCTGATACAAAATATGTTATTATGTATAGGTGTATAATCTTTGGGAGTATTAATCCTAACTTAATTTTTCAAAACTGGGTTTTATTTGTAGAATTATATTATTTTAAATATGCTTATGCTGCAGTGAAACCTGCAGGTTAGTGTGCGAAAAAATCAGCCAGCGGCAGTCAGGAGGTTAACTAGAAATCAAAGTGGATATACTACTCTTTAATATGTTTACGCATATTTTGTCACTAAGCCTTAAATGAGTGAATTTTTATATCCATTAGAAAATGCTTTTTGGATTTCTTTCTTAAATAAATTACGAGAATAATACTTACTCACATTTACTCTTAAATATGATTTACAACTAAGTATCACACAGTTGCTATTGGGCAATGTAGGGTTTTCATAAAAAAGTAATTTCCTTAATAAAATTATGCAATAATGAACACTCACGTATTTTAAGAACTGAGGTATAGAATAAATTTTCCTTGCTCAGTGCAGAACGAAATACGATATTTTGCAATAATCCAAACAAAACAAAAAAAGCACATATAGTAAAAATTGAAAACAAATAAATCTATGTTTATTCTTCAACAGCACTGTTCTGCTTTCCACATTTTGAAAATTTATTTAATAACATTTAGACTTCGTATTTAATTGATAATATTAGGCATTAAAACTTCAAAATTAAAAATATATATGTATTGCATTTTTTTTAAATTTGTTAAAGTTACAAAATTTATAGGGAAAGTTAAAGCAAATTTATATAAAGTACTTTGTGTCATAGTAACCTAATAGAAAACAATATATTTGACTTTGACATTTATACGCATTCAGCATAATAAGGCAAATTTCTTTCTACAAAATTTAAATAAAGACTCATAATTTTTTTAAATATGTAGTTTGCATATATATTATATAATATATAAAGAAAAATAATGATGAACTTTTAATGTACATATACGTGGTACGATTAAAAAGTTCGGGACTGTGGCCATTGCTAGCCACGAAAGCAATCGATTAAAGTTAAACCATTTAAAATGGATTCTTCCAACCTTCCCTAACAGCCCATGCTGGTTTAGCCAATGTCAGGTGATCGAGCTGCACACGCAGCTGTTATTTACCTTTACTCCATGAAGTAAGAAAGATGGCTTTTTTCTACAGTTTTGCAACATTACATTCTGACAACATTTATTTGAAACACCAATGGAGACTTTGGAAATTCTAAGGAAGGTATACAGTGAATCTACCATGGTGAAATACCAGGGTTACAAATAGCATCGGCGTTTAAGAAAGGCCGAGAATTCCCCGATAACGATGAACGCGTTTAACGACATCCACTTCACGGAATACGAAATTTATATTATTGTTATCTGAATGTGTTCACAAAGATCGTTTCCAGACACTTGCAAAAATCGTTGTTTAGTGGTTTCTCATACACACTGATATCTTTTGTACACAGCTCACCGGCACATCGATCGCAACTGGTAAATTAGATCCATGCCAAAACGCACACTAATGTGCTTTCATGTCCCCTTATTCACCGGACTTAGCACCATATGACTTTTACCAGTTCTCATTAGTGAAAAATCATTTACATGGACGCCGTTTTGTGTCATCATACGAGATGAAAGCAGCTTAGTAGTACGTCTTATGGCAGAAAAATGGCTTTTAGCAGTGCTTCCAGTAGTGAAGTGAACGCTGGCAGAAGTGTATTGTCACTCTAGGTGACTATTTATGAACGCGGATGTACGTCGGTGTTGTGAACTATTTAAAATAGTTTTTTACACCTTGTCCACGGTTTTGTTGATCATACGATAGATATATAAACGTTTATTGTTGAGTTAAGATATTGTTGAGTTAATTTAAAATGTTTGTAAACAAAAATTATTTGAATACAGCACGAAGTTTTTAATACAAATTATGTCAAATTAGTTATAGAAAAATAAATTCATCATATATTTTTAACGGTCAAGAAATTTAACGATAGCCTATAAACGCAGATTATTTTTTGTTCGCGAATGCGGAAGAAATCAATGACGAATTAATAAAAAGATAAATTCATATCTATATAACGTATCGTAAAAGATTTAAATTATAGTTTCCTTTTCATTATTTATTTCATTTATGAAATTAAATCTCTGATCAGTAACTAATTAGCATGGAAAAAATAATTTAAGTATTTAATAAACATTGAAATTAAAACGAAATATACATTTGCATGCGATTGCGTTTTCACACACGCTATGCATTTTTTTTTTATTAAGTAATCATTACATTAGTTTTACTAATTATTTAACAAAAAATAAAAAAAACGAAATGTATGAAAACATCTTTTTTAAGAAGTAAAAAACGCTTTAAAATTCTGTAAGCAAATATTTCAAACATACATAGATTACTCTGAAATAGTTCAAGTATAAAACCGTTTACTTTTTCAGAATAGGTTATATTTAAGGTAATTATCATCTAATGTACAATTATGTATACAGGGTGTTTCTAAATTCATGGTAAAAACTTTAAGGGGTTATAGTACACATCAAGACAAACAATATTAAATCGGAAACTAAGGGTCCCAAACGTCTTCCGAAGGAGACAGGCGCCATTAAAGTTTAGGGTCCAAAAATTCAAATGATTATAAAAAAAAAACAGAAAAATTGGTCGATTCGTTTGCGGTTTTCACTAAAACTATTCTTTATTTCAGTAATGCCTTGAAAATAAATTATAAAGATAAATTTAAAAAAATGCCGATAGAGGGCGCTTTAGACTTTGGAGTAATGAACAATTATTTTTTACCGTTATTTTTTACATCTCATTAAATTTTTTTTAGTAGCTTAGACACAAACTTAATTTTTGAGCTCAAAATCTGAATCGTTGGGAGTGGTTAAGTAGCACAGACTGAACTATGGGGGAGGTTCAAATTTCAAATGATTATAAAAAACGAAAAAATTGGTCAGTCTATTTTCGATTTTCACTAAAATTATTCTTTATATCAGTATTATCTTAAAAATAAATTATAAAGATAAAATTTTAAAAAATGCCAATAGAGGGCGCTTTAGACTTTGGAGTAACGTATAACTATTTTTTACCATTATTTTTCGCATCTCATAATTTTTTTTTAGCAGCTTCGACATAAACTTAATGTTTGAGATAAAAATCTGAATCGTTGGGAGTGGTTAAGTACTACAAACTGAACTGTGTTTTATGGGAAAGGGGAAGTTAAAATTTCAAATGATTATAAAAAACGGAAAAATTGGTCGGTTATGGCTAAAACTATTCTTTATATCAATATTTCTTTCAAAACATATTTTAAATATAAATTTCAAAAAATTCATTAGAAGGCGCCTTAAACTTTAGAGTTACCAACAACTATTTTTAACCGTTAATTTTTTCTATCTAATTAAATGCTTGCAAAAGCTTAGACTTAAAATTCGAGCTCAAATTCTAAATCGATGGAAGGGGTTAAGAAGCGCAAACTGAACTGTCTTCAGGAGTTGAAATGTTATCCTCCCCACCCCTCGAACACAGCTCAATTTTCCGCTACTTACTCACAACAATGCAGATTTTGAGTTCAAAATTTAAGTTTGAACTTTTACAAGCATTTAATTAGATACAAAAAATAACGGTTAAAAATAGTTGTTGGTTACTCGAAAGTTTAAGGCGCCCTCTGACGGAATTTTTTGAAAGATATCTTTAAAATTTATTTTCAAGGAAATATTGACATAAGAATAGTTTTAGCAAAAACCGACCAATTTTTCCGTTTTTTATAATCATTTGAAATTTAAACTTTCTCACTCCTATTGAACACAGTTCAGTTTGCGTTACTTAATCACTACTAACGATTTAGATTTTCATCTAAAAATTTAAGTTTATGTCTAAGCTTCAAAAGAAAAAAAATGAGATGCAAAAAGTAATGGTAAAAAATAGTTGTAGGTTACCTCAAAGTCTAAAGCGCCTTCTATCGGCATTTTTTTTAATTTTATCTTTGTAATTTATTTTCAAGTTAATACTGACATAAAGAATAATTTTAGTGAAAATCGCAAATCAATTGACTAATTTTTCCGTTTTTTATAATCATTCGAAATCTGAACCTCCCCCCACAGTTAACCCTCATGCATGGTCACAATGACGTCACTGTGAGTCACTTTGGTCACATAACATCTGTGACCAAAATGCCACCGCCCAGTGACGTCACATGCGTGAGATTGAGATGTGACTTTTTTAAAAATCTTTAGACAATTACAAAAATTCTTCAAAACATATTATTTACTTAAAAAAACATGTTTCTACCAATTTAATTATCGTTGCTTTTGTCACAATTTCGCCACATTGTTAATGTCAAATTAGTCACAAATGACACATTTTTCACAAATTTGTCACATTGTGACCACTTTGTGAAACGTCATAAACGAGCTCTAAAACGGCCATAACGACTTCACATTTTAGTCACTGTGACTTCACATCGACGTCACGTGACGTCACATCGACAATCGATGGTCACTATGTCACAATGTGTCTTCACAACAACGTCGCAATGACGTCACCATGCCTTACGGGCTGTTTGCGCTACTTAACCACTCCCAATGATTTAGTTTTTTAGCTCAAAAATTAAGTTTGTGTCTAAGCTTCTAATCAAAATTTAATGAGATGCAAAAAAATAACGGTAAAAAATGGTTGTCTGTTACTTCAAAGTCTAAAGCGCCTTCTATCGGTATTTTTGGAATTTATCTTTATAATTTATTTTCAAGACATTACTGACATAAAGAATAGTTTTAGTGTAAACCGCAAACGAATCGACCATTTTTTCTGTTTTTTATAATCATTTGAATTTTTGGACCCTAAACTTTAATAGCGCTTATCTCCTTCGGAAGACATTTAAGACCCTTAGTTTCCTGTTTAATATTGTTTGTCTTGATGTGTACTATCATCCCTTAGAGTTTGTACCATGAAATTAGAAACACCCTGTATAAGCCTTGTGTGTTTCATTATTTTTAGACTAAAATATCTTAACTATGTAAGTATTTTCAAAAGAATTTAAAGAAATTATTTCCTTTTCTTAACATTATAAAAATTGTTTGAAAGTATATAGCACATGAAAAAGGAAAGAGACTTTATAAATTCGCATACTGCGAAAGTATAAAAATGTATTTTCAGAACATAAAACTAAACTCTTCCAGTGAATGATTGTAGAACACGAAATGATATACTTATAAGGTGTTTGCACAATGATAAAGTAACTTGAAGAATTTACTAGAAGATGTATTTGATTATTTGTATATAGATGTTAAACTGGAAAAGATAGTGCTATTGTTTTAGCTACAAATATTTCACGTAGTCGGATATTGTGTTTTTGTTTAGTTATAAATAAATAATATGATACTGTGTTTTTTATATAAATATTAGTTTTCGTTAAACATAGTTTATAAGTATTTAAAATTAAAAAAATATGCTTTCAAATATTCCTATTTTTTTTTTTTTTTGGCAGAAAGTGAAAAGTATTCAAAAAATCTAAAATAAATCTTTGCCAAAAACACCATCTGAGAACAGTGAGTATATTTTATATTATACTAGATGAAAAACAGGTTTAAATATATTTCTTCAATGTAGAATCTTGAATGTGTATGAGAAATAACTTTCAAACACGAAATGATAAATTTATAAGATGATGCACGGCAGCAAAATAGCAATGACAAATTACTTATAGAATTTTTCGATTATTTATTTACATATATTAAACTGTAAACTGTAGTTTTTTAGTTTTAACTATAAATGATTAATTTTACTCAGTCAAAAATGTTGGTATCGTTTAATTACAGTTAAGTAATCAGACACAATAATTATTTGGCATAAAATTAAATTATTTTATGTATAGTTCATAATTGTTTGAAATCTAAAATGCATTGGAAAAAACCCACAAACATATAAATATATTTTTTTTAGCAGATATTGAAAAGGCTTTTGAAATCTTAGCAAACAAAAATTTTCTCCATATACATACATCATCTAAAATGAAAAAGTGCATTTTTGAATATGCATGCACTAAAACATAAAACATCTTGGATGTAAAAGAAAAAAATCTTCAAAGTAGAATCTTGAATTCTTTCATGGAAGAATTTTAGAACACGGAATGATACACTTAGAAGATGAGTAAGCAATCACAGAATAACTTTTTGATTCTGTTCGAAGGGAATAGCTCTTGTCGGTTTTTAACTTTGTAGAAGTTAGATATACAGGGTAATTCCAAATTCATAATATAAACTTTAAGGGTATTGTGCGGTGCAATATTACAATCATTTATTGAATGGGAATGTATGGGTGTACGTTGTTGTACATTCAGGTAGAAATACAAGGGGGCAATTTGGCCTTTTCTTTACTTCAAAATTACTTATTCATACCAAAAAACAGTTATGCTATTCTTTTTTATGATCACATAAAGAAAAAAAATCTTTGTAATTTTTCGGTATGAAATAAAAAGCAGTGGTAAAAAACAAAGGTACATTGGGAAAGATGACATAAAGATAATTTATTATAAAAGCTTTTTGAAAATTATTTATGCATATAAAAGTAGTCAAGAGGTATTACTAAAATTGTTTTAACATGTAAATATTGTTAGCAATAATTTGCTTAACATTTAAAATTGCCTGTGTACGTTCTCACTAGTTCTACTAAAAACAATAATATAACAGAAAAGTCAGGTAAGATTGACTTACCTTCATTTTGTTTTCATCTCAGGGCAGGCCGTCTCTAGATTGGCATTGTTGTTTCCGTATGGTGTATCCGCTTGCGATCACGTAAAGTTATGAAGATACAAAAAACACTGGACCATTGAGAAAAAAGGAATATTGTATTAAACTAGATTAAATATTTACGGAGCTCTCATAAAAGCTCCTTTCTCTGCTGCTACATACTTTTATCTGTGAAATATACAAGAAAAATTATTATTTCACATCGAAAATGAAAATTTATGATATAATAGTTTATATAATGTGAAAGTTAATTCAATGTTTATTAAAACAAATAAGGTCTTCATAATAATGTTCTTGACGGTTTTTCATCACTTATGTATAATAAATCAGGTTGATGATATGCAGATTACACTTTTTATAAACATACGAAGGTTTATTTTGCGTATGGTGTTATTACTTTCATTTTCGATAGTAAGAGAAAATCGTTCTTGCAAAAAGTCATTTCCTGATTGCTGTTTAAATTATATGATGATGGCTGAAATCAAATTAAAGATTTTGCTTAATGTTTTCTGAATCCTTCATTTAGAGTTTACACTATAATGTTTTTAACAAATATTTTATCAAAACACATTTTAATAATTTTCTAATTTTCATTCAATTAATCACTCATCTTGAATTGTTTCTTTTAACTAGAACCGATACCAGGCAGTAAGTTTTACATTTCTATTAATAATGCAACTGCTATATAGTTGTTGTTGCTTGTACACGGTGTTCTCTTAGGCTTTCGAGGAACATTTGTAATTTGGGGAACGGTAAATAAAAAACAGTAGCCAAATGAAAAAAATTTAGTGAAATAAATTCACGTGAAACCCTGAATAATCTTTAGCCCTTGATTGTATCTCTTTTTGTTTTCAATAAGTTCTGAAATAACTAATTTTTTTGCATATGCTGATAAAATAAAAATTTGACTATCCGCTAAGGAATATACTAAAAATTTACATTATAAATATCTAGTATATATATATAAATATTTAAAGTATTTTTTTTTAACAATTTATATAAAAATTCCAAACAGCTATTTTTATTAACCAGGCGAAAATATACACTAAAGATTGAATGAAATTTCAATTCTAACCGATAGAGAAAATTTAAATGACTAAAGGTACTTTGCGTAAAACTATCAAATAGTACAATGAATGGCTATTTCAACATAATATTCGAGAAATATTTATTTGGCTTATTTCTTTATTTGGCACTTGATGCAAGTAATTTTTTTTTGTGTTTTAACATCCACGGAGCTACTCGATGCCGGCCCATATATAGTGATTAACTGACAGCGACGAAATAATGTCTATCGCATAATGTTTCCTTTACTTTTGGATGATGCTAAACTGAATAAGTCTTTTATAATTATCTCTATAAAAAATCATTATAAGTGGCACGCTACGTTTTAACATTTATTGTCTCACCAATCGTTCAGCAATGTGGGTACAAATCTCGACTGTATTGATAAACACGTACGCAGATTAAAACAAAAAAGCATAAATTGAGCAGCCGCAATTTGGCGAATCTGATTGTTCATTTACTCCCCAAATGAAGAATTTTGTCATAATTTGGCGCAATGGCGGGTGGCAGTGAGAACTCTGCTTGTACTATTTATTATTTCAAAAGTCGTCCAAAGTTTGGTATCAGTTGATTAATTTGTCAGAGATCATATCAATTAAACGCGTCGTCAGATGGGAAAGATGGGACGAAAGCAATAGTAAAAATTCTGAAATTATTATTACCAGAATGTAAAAGGGAGGCAAATTTTCATCCGAAGAAGCGAAAGCGTATAACTCAGCTAATTTTTAATATCAGAGACCGCCTATTAAAACGTTTAACTGAGGGAAACGTACAAATTAAGCAACTTATAAGTCTAATTCCTCTGTATATATATTTTTTAAATCATGTTTTTAATATGTTACTTGATTTTTTTCAATTTCTTTAATTATCATGTCTATTACACATACTATTTGCCCATATCATATTTTTAATATGGTACTTATTTATTTATTTATTTTTTTGTTTGCTTTTCAAATATTGTTCTATAATTATTACGTATGCTATTTGCTCTAAAAATTTGACACTTTACTATACAAATAATATTTTTAAGTCAAAAAGAAGTTCTATAAATGTTTTCAAAAACGATTATTGTATTTCTGGATTGGACTTCACATCGATGTCACAATACTATAAAAACATAATAATAATTCATTTTCATTCATTCATTTCATTATTTATTCATTCGTTCTTCATGAATGTTGATTCTAGGGATTTGGTCTATTAACATTACGGGTTACTTTACTCAAAAAATATTGAAGTTCGTCGATAGTTGAAAGATGAATTTCAGCATCGATATAACGGGCATTTTAGCGAGGAGGACCTCTTTGTTTCTTTGATGTTACTTTATTTAACACCTTATGATTGCTACCTATGGGTGTATATTAAGGATTTTGATTGTATATTAACGATGTCAAAACCATCGGGAAAACTTAGGTGATAGATTAATGCTGCAGATATGATCACTAGTACGATGACACTACAAAATTTGTTAAATGAGATTAACTATCGTCTAGATATATCCCTAATAGCAAACCAATATTGGTTCAACGTTACGCCAATATTTCATTTATTGGACATATTACTAATAAAATGCAAATATTCATTATACATTGGCATTCCACTGGAAATATTTCCAATGAATTCCCAAACTTGTACAAATGTTGGCGTTGCATTGGAAAATTTTCTAATGAATTCCCAATAGTGTACAAATGTTGGCGTTACATTGCAAATATTTCCAATGAAACCCTAATATTTAACCAATATTGGCGTTTTATTGGCAATATTTCCAATGAAACCCCAATATTGGTATAATATTGGCTAAATGAGGGAAAAATGTAAAACCCCAATATTGGAGGAATATTTCATGCCAGTATTGCGCCAATGTGTCAATATTGCTCCAAGAAATAGCCAATATTTCTCCAACATTTAGCCAATATTGCTCCAAGATGTAGCCAATATCGGAACTATATTGTCTATCTATTAGGGATGTAGTGCGATTGAAGAAATGCGCACAGAACATATGTAGTGTGTGAAAGTTTGATGGGTTTGTGGTTATTTTCATGTATCACTCCTATGTGTACATGCAATATCTTTTAATATATAGCCTTTTGAAAATAAATAAATATTTTATATTAATGTTGCATAATGCAAGTATTAGTAAATGCATGAATAACGCTTATCACTTGATGTAAAAAAAAAAAAACTAATAATAATTATTTAATATATATAAATAAAAATAAGTGTATTCAGCAATGATATACAATAAACGGATAGTACTGATTTCAAAAATAAATTAATTTTTACGTTTTTTGTGATAAAAAATATGTTAAAATACTTCATCATTTTGATATGACGATCATTTGCATGTGGAAATTTTTTAGTGTATAACTTGAAATTTTGTACGGCGATTTTTTATTTTGGCGTATAACATGGAAATTAGTGAATTATTTTTTTATTTAACATTAATATCGTTGATAATAAATCTTGGTATAAACCATTCGATCTTTAAAAACCTTAAAATCTGTTTCTTTTTACTGATTTAATAGTGATAATTCATATAAGTACACGAATTTGTAAAGAATTAGTATTGGTTTAAGTGATACTAATTTGATATTTTACTAAACTTAACAATTTGGAAAAAGTTTATTATATTTTTTAATCATTAATGAAAAATCTATGTTTATATTATGAATGATAACTAAACTTAATGACATCTGTCTTTGTGATCTGAAAATCAAAACCTTAATAAATGACGGAATTCATGTAATTTTGAATACAAATGCCACCTCAAATTGTATATTTCTTGTTTATTGTTGTTTACCTTGTCATTGTATTATTGATGTTTATTGTTCTCCTAATTTTTAAATCTATATTATAGTTCAACAATTGTGCTCATATGAGGAATAATTTGCAGTGGACAATAATGGCTTCTTTTTAGTATTCCTTGATTTTATTTGTGGGAAAAAAATACTCAATATTAGTTCATTTCTAAATTTTGTAGTATTTTTAAGTTATTTTATAATTCTCCTAAGATAATATTGAAACTTATATCATAATGCCCTAAGCATGCTCGTTTATGGAATAATTTGCAATGGACAATGATGGCGTCAATATATACATTACTAGCATTTCCCTGATTCTATCCATGGAAGAAAAGTTAAAGTATTTTGAAATTCAAAGATATATGTAAGTCCTCCATCATTTTCTTTTCTCATTCGTTTTGATGATATTTTTTCCACTACTGATAAATACTAAGATGATCTGGTTTTACTTTTACGGGGAGATATGATAGCATTTCAGACTGTTTAAAGAGTAACCTGATCTATTCCTTTTTACGGCGGATTGCACAAATATTCAATCCTTTAAAGATATTTTCGATGAGTGAATATATGTTTGTGTTGAGAGGCTTCTTTAAATATACAATTTTTCTTTGTATAATATTTAAAAGTATTTGAATGCAACATACATGCATTTAAAATAATTTAGCATACTTCTTTAAGTGATTCTAAACAGTGAAGTTGTAACGGTATGAGGAGTCTGATGGGTGTTGAATGAATACATAACTCGAGATATAAGTTAAAACCAGTTTATTTAAACTGTTACGCGTCAGGGGAAACTGAAGCGTTCATTTCATTAATTTCAACACTAGTCACAATACTAAAGGATTAAACTCATAAACATACTCACAGCTCCGGCACTACACTCAGTCGGAGCACTTCAAATCAACTCCTCACTTAAACTTCAGCTAAACTGCTAGACAAAAGCTTTATTAGACAGCCCGTGGCTGTAACACACTCTTTATTGTCTAAAATATTCAACGTAACCAAATTATCTCTTACCAACGGCAAACTTCTGGAATAGCTCCGCTCTGAATGAACTAAGTCGGCAAATGCTGCTGGCGGCTCACTGCAAAACTTCTTGCTATCTAACTGGAGGCTCAATAATAACTTGCTATAACTCCAATCCAATTCAATTTACTGCTTCTCCACACACTACTAGCGGGCTTGTGCCGCTACACACACACTCCTTCACACTCAAAGCTTTTATATGCTGCAAACTGAGATACTATAAATTTGCATATTGCTTCTAACCGCGACATAACTTGTAGAACCGAGGAAGACAGACACGCTCTAGAAAGTTAAAGTGAAAGAGAGGATAGATGTCGCTTCCACGCTACACATGTTAAATCATTGATGTTACGATCTCACAAAAATCCTAGAGTGCCTTTATCACAAAGGTCACTCCTTTTGTCTTTTGACACTGAAGTTTTAGTTGCGCTGCGAACACCGTAAAGCATATCTTCAGACTATGTGATGAATGAAAAATTAATAAATCTTATGATACCGCATTAATCTTACAAATTGTTTTGCTTTGAGAATGAGCAAGCTTTGGCAAAAATTGATGTACCTTTCTTAGCCTGTTCAGTCATGTTGTGAGAAATCAAGATCCAACAAACACGAGTGCAACAAGCAGCCTCAATCAGCGACCATCAGGCAACAATTGTCTCGTTGATATTTAGGCCGAAAATTCAAGCGTGGAAATTAAAATTTATCCATCCTTTGCACTGCCACCTTAGAATCACATTGCGTGCGGAAAAATGATGCTCGAACACTTATCAGGCAGATTTAATTTGTAAAAACATTTTGTTTTATTGTAAAAAAAAGAATTTGAACATTAACTTTGACATAACTTGTAGAACCGAGGAAGACAGACACGCTCTAGAAAGTTAAAGTAAAAGAGAGCATAGATGTCGTTTCCACGCTACACATGTTAAATCATTGACGTCACGATCTCACAAAAATGCCTTTATCACAAAGGTCACTCCCTCACAAAGTAAGATTTTGTATTATAAAATTTTCTAATAAATTATATAAATTATAAAGAATAAAAATTGTTAAAATATGTCCAAGAAGTGGATAAACTAACGAATATAAAGTATTATTTTTGAATAAGTATGTGTCTGTGTTGAATGCATTCTTCAAATATATTGTCCTGTTTATGAAATAGTTTACGTATATTGAATATACAAATTCATGTATATTTAAATGTTTTTGAGTGCAATTAGTAAACATATTGAATGGATTCTTTTATATACGATCAGGTTTGTAAAACGTGTTTATGAAAGGTTTTATCAGGTTTAAATTATTTAAATGCAATATGCATTAATTTAATCTCTTACGACATTCTATGAACTGAAACAGCACTTTGATTAAATTGTAAAGAAAACAATTGTACATTGTAAAGAATGTATTTTTTAAAGAAAACATTCATTTAGAAATATTATATATGCGGATACCAGAAGCCAAGGGGTACAAGTGACAAAATTTAGATTTCGAGTAAATTGAGTTCAAAGTTAAACATCAATTGTAATTGAATGAATTGAGATATGAAACTTTTGCTTATATCTTAATGATCGTTGAACTCTTATTTCAATAACATATGGAATACAATTTAAAATATGTGGAATACAATTTTTCTTTTTATTTATAACTGAGCTATGTTTATCACAATTCGGCACTTGTATCCCTTGGCTTCCAAGCAGTAATGAAAAATGCTTTAAAGCTAAAGGTACAAGTGCCGAATGAGCACAAAAAATGCAAAAATTATGAAATAAAAAATTGTATTTATGAAAAAATTAAGAACAATGTTGATACACATAAATAAAAAAAGGACAAAATTTTGTTTTAACATAAATTCTAAAAACGGAAAAATTATGAAATAAAAAATGAATTTATGAAAAAAATGAACGATGTTGATATAAATGAATGAAAGGAATTTTTTTGTTTTAATATAAGTTTTAAAATTTTATTATAAATTTTGAAACATTGAAATTTTATATGTTTTAACACTTTCCAACAAAATTGAAAAGTGAATGTGATTTTAGTTTGTCTGTCCGTGCCTTAACTCTCCTAAATATACTCGGATTGCCCTGAAAATTTTGGGAATTATTCACGTTTACCTCAACAGGAACCTATTGCAAATAAAGTTTCTAACACGATTAGTTTATTTACAGAGACAATCAAGTATTTTCCTTTAAATTACGGGTTATGGGAAGAATCGTTTAAAATGAATTTTTAAGAAGTTACAACCTGTCAAACACATTAAAATTTCTATGCATTTACGAATTGCATTAAAATAAACGTTCTGTAATATATGAGATGAAAAGAATAGATATTTTTTATTTACAGAGTTACACAAAAGATTTACATTACCTAATGATAAAGAGGGAATTTTTTACAACATATTTTAATTATATTACAATTTTCATCCATAATAAAATTGATATACATTGCATACTCTTAATATAAGTTATTTCGCGCATAATGCGAAGTACTCAGTATTTACAATGACACAAAAAAGCTTTCAAACAGTATATTCTATCCGATGTACTGTATATTATCGATGGTGATTGATGGATGGACGAAATGTCTTTTTAATTATGATTTGCGCTTTTAAGTACTACTAAATTTATACATATTAATATATATGCATATGTTCATATAAATTCTATAGTTCATATACAGAGCTATGCAAAAGATTTCGTAAAGGTTACTGAATAAGAGCGTAATTTACTTAAAGATTGCTTTTAAATAAGTAATATATTTCTATGCTGAACTACATTCAGTTTGCTAAGAAATGCTTGGAAAACATTGATAAAATGATATTCAGTGTCATGCACAAAATTTTATGCATTGTCATCTATTTATGGTAATTTCTGGAAATGTGATTTCAGTAGTCTTAAGAATGTTTTAGGTTTAACTAAATTTTAGCTAAATACTGGCGTATAATAAAGGTTCAAGGTAAACTACAGGATAAATAAAAGTATACAAGTGTGTTTCCATCTATTAGTGAAAACTGCTGAAACAGAAATTTCAAACTGTTATGCGTTTTCCTGCTAAACTAAATTTCCCCATTATGCAGTGCATAGCAACCGAGAGATAAAACCTAGGGCTGTTCAAAATTATTGGAATACATACTTGGTTATGGACATTAACACTCTATTACCCTAAATAGCAAACAATTTTAACACTTTCGCTGCCGCTTACGTGAAGATGTGATGATAGTTAATGCCGCACTGTAGAAGTGGGTTTTTCCCTGAAGCCGATTTACTTTTTATAACAAAGAAACAGCGAAAGATTTTCCCGTGCCAGCGCGTGACTGGCTATTTAGACATTGCCCCACATCACGCGCTGGCTCGTGAGTGGCCCCTTAATGTTAGCTCGTGATCGGCAGCGAATTTGTTAAAGATTTCAGAGAGTGTTGGAAAGTTTATCAAAATCTACACTTAAAGCATGATTTTCTCACATGTTAACAGTTAAAATGCATTTATTTAATGTATAAAAAAGCAAATGGCCTTGTATGCCGTTGGTCGCGCTTCTGCTGTAGACGTTAATGGATACAATTGCACTTATACCCTTTGGCCTCCAAGCGTTTCACAGTTTTGGGAAAGAGGTTAAGTAACTGACTCCCAAAACACAGTATATAATTAAAAAATCACCCATAACTTCTTACCTACAAGTAAACAGACTTATTTCCAGATAGTCTGTGCACTTAACTCATTTTTTCCAATTTTGTCACTTATACCCCTTGGCATCTGGGCTCCTCATATTTCCATACTTCGAATATAATTTACAAAAATGTAACGCTAATGTACATAATAATATATTTTTTTAATTTTTTAAATATATCTTACGATAAAGTGATAGACGATATTTTAATACATGGTTCTATTCTCAAAACTAGATATTCAGATGGTCTATAATGTTTGAAAGTATTTATATGCAATGTACACATATTTTGCATTACATAAATGATAATAAAAGGACTATGTCATTGGATTATTGAACTATTATTAAGGAATATGTTTTATAATTATAATGTACACAGAAAAATAATATATAACTTTTGGGAACATGTCTTTTAAATTATAAGAAAATAATAACCATTCTTAATTTCATTAAAATGGGTTTTGAATGTGGCAGGGCAGAAAAAATACTTTTCAGCAACATTATTCTAGAACAATAATGAAGAGTTTAGCTTCGGGGTTTGTGCATATTACTTATTATCATTTTAAAATTATTAAAATTATTTTTAATAAAAGAACGATGATCTCGCTCGAGTTGCTTGGGGTAGATTTCAATAACGTTCATTTCGGCAACTTCGAATCTGTCGTGATATCTGTCTGACATTACATATTCATTTGCAATAAAGTTTCGTTAAGGATTATTAATGTATGTAATATTGTCTGGAACTTCAACCACTTAAAAATAATGATGTAGAAGCGATTTAGAAGAAACGCCTATTCCCGATCACATTACTTTCGCAATTTGGCATGCTTCTGTATATCATCATCATCATCAAAATCTGCCGTTTTCGATCTTCTGCTGTATATAGGTCTTCCCAAGATTTTTTCAATGTTTCCTGTGTAGGGCTTTCGTCATCCAATTTACACCGGTCACTTTTCTGGTTTCGTCACTCCACCTTACTTGGGGTCGTCTTCTTGGTCGTTTTATATTCCTGGGATAATTCATATGTATGTATATTCAATTATTTCTATTGCATCATTCGGAAAGTCTTGTCTGTATGGAAAAATTAGTTACTACATCAAAAATCTATGATTTAATTATCAGATTGTTTCCGATATCTAATATTTTTTAATTAATGGGCAGTACTTGTCGGTACTAATTGATTTTCCAAAAGAGAAATGACTTGCCGAACGACCCAAAATATAAACATAACTGCAATCTATCCTATCTCCAATAAGTTATAAAAGTTTTAATTAAAAAAAAGCAAGATCTGTTTATTGTTTTTTGTTTTCTAATTCTACTAAGTTTAAAATGAGTCATTTTGCGTAAAATGCGTTTAAATTGCCTAAAAACGTCTTAGGCATACAAAATCATTATGAAACAATACTAAATAAATACGAATTTACTTAATTTCTGCCCCATCATTGTGCATGATTCATATAAATACTATAAGGGATTATTAGTTTTTTTTCCAACAGAAAAAATAATCTTCAATTAGTATAAACAGAAAAAAGTACTGATATTTTACAACGTTATTATTCTTCTATTACAACTATATTGTAAACGCTATGGTAGTTTCTTACAATTTACATTTTGGTCCTTAAATAAAGTAGAGATTTTTAGAACTCATAAAAAAAAATAAATATATTTGCTTTATTTAAACGCTGGCGTAACTAATGGATGGAGTAATGTAATAGAAAACTTAAAATATGGTGTTAACAAATGCAAATTCGATGAAGATAAAATTATTTGCAATGATTGCCAGAATTGTTTGTTACTTGACATAATAATGTTTTACAAAATGCTAGACAATGGTTGTACGCATTATTGTGTTTCAAACTTCGAACAACAAATTCAAAAGGATGATAGTAGGCGTTAATAAGTAAAAAATCACTATAGAACATGGTGTCACTAACCATGAATTTGATAAATAATACGGGGCGATATATACAGTCCTACTTCGATTTGAAATTACTTTCAAAAACTGAAGTATATTGCAATAATGCAATAAACATAGATTCTTACTTTTGTCGTTAGCGTGATAATACCAAACAAAAGTCGCAGAAGTTTGTATTATAAGTGTCAGCAGTGTGCAGTTGACGCCCCACAATTTGGGGTCTATTCACAATACGCTTCATTGATTGTTTGGATAACATGTTTTTCCAGTGCTTTTCGTGATGTTAAAATATTTGACAGAAAAAGAGGAATATTGGTGCTTTTTCATTTGAATATTTTAATTTTTCTTGAAATGATTACCGTGAACACAAGTTCGATTAAGATGACTATCCTTTATTTATGATTAAATAAATGAAATGTGACCCCATATTCTTTCAATTAAAAAAAAAAAAATTAATGCTCATTTTCAACACCCCTGAATTTGTTAGTTGAATTTTGTAATACCCTGCATATTTACATCATGGCTATATTAAATAAGAAATACATAAAAATTATTTTAAATTTACGTACATGTAATAAGAAGATTAATGTGCAATAAAACTCACGATTGATTGTTTTAATTAAAGCAAACATTCATACTTAGATTTACTCAATCTTTATTTAAACCAAAGGCTAAAAAAGAAAGTTCAAAATTCATGAATATAATTGGATAAAGCAGAATCGTATTTGCATCCCAATAGACATTAAAACAGTCAGCAAGTAAACGAAATATGTTTACAGCTAGTAAATTAAATTTTGTTTTACCATAAAATTGCAGATGGAAATAAAAAATATCGTGATTCTGGAAAAAAGGTTAATATAATGAAGAGATTCATTACAGTTTAGTATTTGAATACAGACACTCAATTTTCAATGTGTATAAGCAAAATCGAATTATAATTAAAGATATAGAAAAACATCATGATATATTTGATTAAGATGAAATATTATGCTGGTTTGATATTAAACGTAATATCTTATTTCATTTTGAAACGGAAATCATATCGAGAAATCTTTTTAATGTAATTTAATGAGAGTATATATGCAAAATAAAAAGGCATTAAGATAAGAAAAACCTTAAATTTTAAATCGAGTAGTAGTTTTGAATTTGATGCATTAATGTAAATAGATAATTATTATTATTTGTAATCGATTGTAAGGTATAATATGCATTAAAATATCAGTATACAGAAATTTAATGAAAATTTGTTAGGGTAAAGTATATAATATTTCAAAGATATTTATTTTGCATAGGTAAAGAAAAATTATTTTTTTTTTTTTACATTTTGTTTCAGATTTTCTAGCAGTTTTATTAAAGTAAACTTATCAAAGTAATCCTAATACTACTTTATATTGATTTAAAAATTGTAAATCGAAGTAAATAATAAACTATTTTCATATTATGATTTAATTTCTTTAATGATATATTTTATTCATGTTTTGGACTTCACTAACTTTATTGTATCCAACTGGGTCGAAGTTATTTGTTGATTTCCTTTAAATGATTTTTAACACACAAGCAATATTTATGATTATTTTCTCTCCTTTCCTTCATTAATTTAAACGCGGATTAGTGATAACTTAAAATCTCCATTTTTTTTAGATTTCTCAAAATACCCTCACCTCCCAATATATATATATATAAATATGAATTATTCTCTAAAATATTTTTAGGAATTGAAAGTTCGTTATTAACTACATTTGCATTGTATTTACATTTCCTTTATCATTATTATTAAAATTATTACGGCTTAAAATCATTAACTCAGCTCTACATTCCTTGTGATTTAAATATAGGTTTTCTATTTTGACTATATATATTTATATATATTTGATTTTCTAAACTAGTACTTGATGTTAGTTATTTATAATTCTATTTAGAAGATATTTCTGATCCCGTTTTAATTTTTAAAAAATAATTTCTGAATTTTTTTAATAAAAGGAAAAGTGAAATGTCTTTTAAATTCCTTCTAATCCTAAATATATTTCCAAAAATATATTTATCCTTTCAATAGTAACGTATTAAGCCAGGTTTATTATTAATATTATTATTATTAACGCTATAAATCATTAACATACCTCTATATCTTTGTGATTTAAATAAATGTTCCGGTTTAACTGATATCCAGCAATATTCAATATTATATATATCATAAATTCAGTTAGAAAGTATTTTTTTCACCGTACATATTTAATAAGTAATATTTTTCTGAAAAGATTTTTTATTAATGAAAACATGAATCTTTTTTCAGGATTATTTCTAATCCTATAATTTATCAAAAAATACATTTATATTTTCAATAAGAAGAACGTAAACTTCGTTTATTATTAATTCTAATATTATTACGGCTATAAGTAATTATATTAGCTCTACATTCTGTGAGGTGATACTTGAGGTTTTTTTTTACTGATATCGTTAAATATATATAATTTCGATTCCTGTTAGAAATTGTTTTTTACTCCCTTTTTATTTTATAAGAAATAATTTTCTGAAAATTTTTTTATAGATGGAAACATGAATGATTATTCAAGCTTACTTCTAATATTAAATGTATGTTTATATTTTTAATAAGAAAAATGTAAACTTCTTTTATTATTATTTATAACATTATTACGGCAATAATTATTTAAACTAGCTCGATATTCTATGAGGTGTAAATTCAGATTTTGATTTAACTTATATCAATCACTATTTCTTATTATTTAATTTTCTAGGTTGTCACATAACTTTTGATTTGAATATTTTTCTAAATAACAAATAATTCCAGTTAGAAAAATTTTTTGCTCCTTTCTTGTTTATTAAAAAAAAGACCTTTTGAAAGTTTTATATAAATTGAATACTTGATGATTGATTGATGCTTGAATGCTTTTGAAATTCATTTCAAATCCTAAAAATACTACTAAATACATTTATATTTTGAATTACAGGGACATAATCAATTTTAGTATTAATATTTATTTCATCAAGACTACCAATGCTTATTTTAGCTCTGCATTCACTGTTACTTACATGCAGGATTTGACTGATATCGACCAATATTTCTTTTTAAATTACCATTAAAATACCTTTAAATTCACTTTTTAAATTACCACTTAATGTTAATTATTTACACTTTTCTAAAGAAACAAATACTTTCAATCGATCGATATCTAATTTGAATTGATTTTCTTAATTACAATGGATCATTACTTATTCATACTTTACCAAATTATAAATAATCTAACTTGAAAATTTGTATTTAATTTTATTTTAAGAATGTACTAAGTTAAAACATATGATGTACCTTTAAATAATGGCTTTTTTCAGTAAACTCGTTCATAAAAATATAAAATACTGTATTTTTCATCATTCCTAACTTTCATCTAAAAACTTTTGATTTAATAAAACGCAAAGAAAGAAAGAAAAAAAAAGAACGATTAAGAAAACCTGTACTTGCCCAGAACAGATCAAGTTTAACGGCAGAAAAATGATGTATGCCTTCATTTTCTATAACCCCCCTCTGTCATTAATACATCCACTCCAGGTGGCGTTAGTATTCTCCACGTGATATTCTTAGCAGAGATTCGCTCTGCTCTCCCGCATCCCTCGGCATCAGTCCGGCGGAGATATGCCTTTCGATGCGGTCCTTCCGAATGCGGGATCCGACGGACGTTACCAACATCTTTTGCTGTGGCTGGTGCTTTTACCGGCACAGTTACCGTTTGGATCACACGGCTACTGTCAGCTGCTGATGAGTTGGACGCCCGACCATTGGTGTCGTGTGTCTGAAGTGGACGCAGTGACTAATGTCAACAGCAGCATGCTTTTGTATGCCAGACTCAGACTGTACTTAGCACGCGAGTTCAGAGACTGGGAATTGTTGCATAGTCAGTGCAGAATTAACCGGACGATTTACGCACAGGCTTTGTATCAAGAAGCGGGTATATCGGTCAAGTGGAATAGCAGCAAGGAGTTTGAGTGTAGTGTGGACGGCTGGTATTACAACAAGAGTCGTGAAGGGAGTGAGCTGGAGACCATTGTTAGCAATGTAAGTAATTGATTTAAGAAATTATCTGTACGATATTTAGAATAAAAATTTTGTAATTAATCTTAATTTTGTAACCGGAAAAATTGTATAAAACGATGTTTTAATTAATACTCATTGGATAAAGCTGTGACATAAGGATAAAATGTGATACGTCGAAAAAAACAATTACGCTCTTACAAATAAACGTAGTGGGGACGGGTGGCATTACAACAAGAATCGTGAAGGAAGTGAGCTGGAGACCATTGTTAGTAATTAAAGTAGATTCTTAAAATATATATGCACTTAAAAATGACGATCATATGAAAATTGCACTGGTAATCGGGAAACAGCACAGTTGGCTGTTTTTTAACGGATTTTTTCCCGTAAATTCCAGACATGTTTCGGTTTTTTTCGATTTGTTTTGTGGTATTTTCGTAATTTGTTCCATTAAAAACAGATAATTTTACAGTCGTTACGATTACCATTACAATTTCCATAAAATCATCCGTTTTTCTTTTCTTTTTTTTTTAGTGTGTGTAAAATATTTAACGTAAAACATTTTGAATTTTAATTTCGTGAACCGAGAAAATAACATGAAATGATGCTTTATGTAACGCTTATGAGATAAAGCTTTCGGATAAAGATAAAATACGGTAAGTGAAAAAAAACAATAACAGCGGTATTTGGAAAAAGTTACGCTCTATAAGACATAAACCCTTTTTTTATACAGATAAATATATACATAATTGGTCTTTTTCCAATACCGAAATTTTTGGTAGTGTAAAAAAAGTAATTTATATATATTGGTATACATTATTCTAGCATTGCTTTATAAATATCTGTATTGAGATCTCAGCGACAAACTATTTATAACAAAGTAAATAATTTAATTACAAACATTACATGAATGCAGATAGAACTTTTCGAAATGAACTTTAATTTTCTGAACTGTAAAAATTGAGGAAATGATGTTTTAAGTGAAACATATACTATAAAATTAGACAGTTATGATGTGAGACATAAAATACTAACATCGATATTTGTAAAAAACTAAGTACGTTTTATAATCAACTATTTTCCTACAGAGATATTTTAGATAATATAAAAAGATATATTGTATCTCTTCATGTATATCATAAAAAAGTCCTTATTAATATATGTATCGCGATTACTGTCGGAAACTGTCGTTAGCAAAGTAAGTTTTTTTTATATTATATATTATTCAAAAAAGTACATTTTGAACATTATTTTAATTTTGTGAACCATAGAAGAATTTCATAAAAAATTGCTTTAAGTCATAATTATCATATTAAAATTATAAAGCTAAAAATCGGGATATTTAAAAATAATAATAACTTCGATAAGAACAAATTTCGAGCTAAACAAATTAAATGGTTATTTTTATTTTATTATATATATATATATATATTATAATTCACTATCTTTTATGGAGATTTTCTCGGTTGTAGAAAAAAGTACAGTACATACATCTCTATAAAAATTGCAATTAAAGCTGTAAATCATTTTTTTAAATGTTAACAATTGCTCAAAAATATTACATGTTAATATCGATAAAACATTTCGAAATAAATTTAATTTTTGTGAACCTTGCAAATTGTGTAAAATAACGCTTTAATTAATACCAGTGCGATAAAATTGGAAAGCTGAAAGGAGACCATTATCAAATATTAAATAACACCGGTATTTTGAAAAAATCGCGTATTTTTTTACTTACAATTTTATACCTATAGATATTTTCAGCAATTTTTTTAAATAGAGATATTTTTGGTAGTATAAAAAAGTACTATATATATATATATATATATATATATATTGAAATTAAAGATGTAAATCATTGTAGGCAATAGGAGCTGTTGTTCAAAAATTTTAGAGGTAATATAGATAGAACATATTTAATTTAATTTAAAGTTTGTGAAGTTCGAAAATTATGTAAAATAACGCTTTATATAATGCTTGTGTGATAAAATTGAAATCAGAAATGAGGCCATTAGAAAAAAAATAAATAAATAACACCGGCATTTTGAAAAAAAAATCGCCCCAAAAAGTTTCTTTTTTCCTGATAATTTACTATTTTTATCTACAGATATTTACGGCTACGGAAAGAAAGTAGAATTTGTATCACTCTGTGTATTGCAATTTTTTTAAATTAACATTTGCATTATGAATACCACGGAAAAAAATGTCGTTTAGTGAGTTCTACATTAACTGCAGATTTACACACAGGCTACTTACCAAGTAGTTAAGATCAACATTGAAGAGAGTATATCAGGAGATATTAAATGTGAAATTAAAGAATTTAAATACTGTGTTATTGAGATAATTTGCTAAAAAGAGACGTTTGCGATAAAATAATAACAAAAAATTATTATAATGTACATACTAAAATTCTTATATTGTAAATAAACGAGAAAAATAATTAGTACGAATTACGTACTTAAAATGAGATTTTGTATATTGATAGATTAAAACCATACACATAATATTTAAAATCAAGTGTAATATTCTATGAAACAAATTATTGCATACTTCTCTAAATCAACAGTTCTCCAATAGTTATTTTTGGTTAAATAATATCTCTGCATTATTACTTGTTATGATAATTTGATAATAAAATATGAACCGATACATGAAAACTGTTTTGTACTAATTTTTATGTGTTGGTCCATGTTGAAAATTATAATTAGGCATTGAAATGCATTAAATTAGCTTTTTTTCAAACTGTTTTTGAATTACATTGTACATAAAAATAATTTCATACATATAGAAACTCATTTATATCATTTTTAATGATATATAGCTATATTCACTCTTTTAAAGTCCAATATTCCAAGAAACACTGGCTAAAGAATAGTTCTCTTCTTTTGGTATTAAAAGTAACCGAGAAATTAACTATAATGAGTTACTTAAATTAGTATCGTTATTTTCCCACTTCATAACATGTAATTTAAGAACACGGCGTAAAAAAATATTATTACATATTCATAAAGTAGAATCAAAAAAGTTTAATCAAAAATGCAAAATATTTTGCACAAATTTAAATTTTCAATTCAAATCAATATTAATAAAATGAAGTAACCAAGAAATTAACTATAATGAGTTACTTAAATTATTATCGTTATTTTCGCACTTCATAACATGTAATTTAAGAACACGGTGTAAAAAAATATTATTACATATTCATAAAGTAGAATCAAAAAAGTTTAATCAAGAATGCAAAATATTTTGCACAAATTTAAATTTTCAATTCAAATCAATATTAATAAAATGAAAATTATGACCAAATAATAAATTATATTAAAATTCCACGAAATATATCAAATATATTTTAAGAAATTATAAGCACAAATTTAGTTTCTACATTACATAATTTATTAAGATCATTGTGATAAATTTTGTAAAATTTTGCTACTAATGGTTATGTGATTATAACGGTTATTTGATTAATAAAGTTTGCAATTTCAGCTTTATTCAGATTTAACTTCGTTTGAGTTATTCAAAAAGTATTTTGAGTGCATTTGACTAATATCTAATGCGGTTTTTTTCAAGTTTTTAAATCAAAAGTTATGAAGGGAGAAAACCATGATCATAACATCATTGCATATCGCGAACTAATCCAAATTTTTATTGAAGAGAAATAACGGAATGCATTTTGAAATGAATCAGGGCATTTTAAATATACCAAAATAGTAGAGTAAAAATACATTTTAAGATTTTGCATTTCTCGTAAACTAATTGTTTTAATATAATTAAATAAATTATGTATTAAATGAAGCATTACATAAATTTAAAATTATCTTTCATTCGTTGATTGTTGGAAAAAATGCATGCGACTTTTATTCCATTCTAAAATAAATATTTTTTTTCGGATAGAAACTCTTTTGGTTAAATGTTTTCTAACTGGATAATAAAAAAATACTGGTATATGGAAGCAAATCTAAAATTTTTGAACTGAATAAAAATATTTTAGAATAGATTTGAGTTTTAAATTGTTAATTACCTCAAATTTTAGATGATTTCAACTTCATTACTGTTTAAACGTAAAATAATACGAAAAAAATGATTTATATTAAAATATGCACTACATGTGAATATTTTAATTTACGATCCGAAAAAAATAGAATTATCACATAAATTAATATATAAACAGTAACGTAAATAGTTTTTTTTATTTCAGAATTTATAATTTTCGATCACATAAAATTTATTTTATTTTTAAAAAATTGCCTGCATATATATATTTAATTTAAAAAGAAATTTTTTAAATTCAAGAGTGCATTTTAAACTACACAAAGATTTATTTTTCTTTTTGAATGAAAAATGAGATTTTATCTTTGTAAAAGATATTTCCAAAATTAAACTTGTTACCATTAAACTTGTTTTTGTCAATATATTTTAAATTTTCAAGATGTGTACGTATTTTTTCTGAAAAATGTAATTAAGAAGAAATTAAGTATACTTATGGTTGGTATAGATTAAAGATATTTTAATTATTTTTCTATAGAATATTTGTTTATTTTTTAGAAAGTTTATTATTTCTGTTAATTGATTTACAACAAATTATGCTAAAATTTAACTAAAGCATATAGAAGATAAATTATCATAAAATAATTATACATTAAGTCACATTATTTTCCATACATATAAAATGTACAGAAATAGTAAAATATATTTTAAAGAATAAAGAGATTTAACAAATCTCATAATAAAAACTGTTTTTAAATGGAGATAATAAAAAATTTATAATGTAAACTCTATTTTTTTTGTAGCTTTATAAAGATGCATTAATATAGTTTCGTCTGGGTTAAAAATAAATATCAGAAGTACAAAAACGGTCATAAAAATTCCGTATAAATAAATACTTAAGAAAAAGAAAAAGAATAGTAAAATTGCAAAACAATTTAGAAAAGAACGCATAAACACTTTAACACGAGGAGTTTATTTTTTTAAGCAAATATGGATAATTAAATAGTTCTGTAATTTAAATGATAAGTTTAAATTTAAATAAAGTAAATTTGTTTTTAGCACAATTAGTCTTTATATGTGAAATGATAATAGTTATTATCCTATGAACAAAAAACTCGCATTCAATTAACATTAAATAAAAGTCATCCTTTTCCCTTTAAGCATTTCCACATACCTTTAATAGTATATTATTTTGATGATTGAATTTTAGTGCATTGTTAAACATTTTTAAAAAATAATTTTGAACACTCTTTTTAAGTAGAAGCAACGAGAAATTTGCAATGGAAATACAAATTTTTATCGAAACCTTGAATTTTTTTTTAATAATTTCCTTTGGTTAACAGTATATGTAAAAAATATTCATAAAAGTATTTTCAGTATAAACAAATATTAAAAATAATGAAAAAAAAAGAATACAAATAGATGCTCTAATTTTAATGCTAGCTATAAATTTAAATTAAGTAAATTTATTTTTCCTGTACTTATGCTTTAGATGTAAAATGCGAATATTTAAAAACTTGTGAATAAAAGAATCATCACTTTCAAATAATATAAAATGAAATTAATCCTTTCTGTTTTATTTTTACCCCCCCCCCCCCTTTATGATTGAATTTAAATGCGTTACTAAATACTCTTCTTCATAAAGCCGTACACTCTTTTTAATAATACTGAACATTCCTTTGAAATTCAAGCAATAATTAAATTGTAGTGCAAACATAAATTTTTGTTGGAGCCTTATGATAAATATATTAAAATAATTTCCACTGGGTAATAATAAATGTCACAAATACTAAATATTTATAAAAATAATTAAGAAAATGAAAAAAATAATTTATTAAAACAATTTTGAGAACAAAAATTAAATCCTTTGAAACGAGGCGTCTATTTTGTTTAAATAAATTTAAAATAAATTAAGAATAGAAAATGATGCAGTAATTTAAATACAAAGTATAGATTTACATTAACTAAATTTGCCTTCAGTATAATTATGCTTTAAAGGTAAATTGAAAACAATTGATAACCTATGAATAAAAGAACTATCACTTTCAAATAACATTAAATAGAATTCCTCCTTTCACTTTTATGTTTCGAACTGCCTTTTATGATGCGATTATTTTAATGATTGAATTTAAATGCATGACATATATGCTAATTCTATTAGCTCGGAATTAAACATTTGAATATAATTAGCAATGATGCATAATTAAATACCACGATTCCTAAGCTGGATAATAATATCACATTCTTCCTCATGTCAAATTAATTTGTTTAATAATTCATATTAATAGCAGGTTGTACATTACGTGAATGATATTTTTGTAATGTTTAAAAATTTGTTTTGTTTACTTAAATATGTCCATAAATATGTTGCGTGATTTAGATATAATAACATGCTTTACAGTAAAGATGAATGAAGAAAAATTCAATCTTTTATTGTACATAAGAAAGCACAGAATATCTGAAAAAAAAATCTGTGAGTGACATTTTTGAATATATTATTATAATATAATTGATATTAATATATTAATCTATGGAAAAAAAAATATTGCTAATTATATTTATATTTATATTTCACTTCAATAATTATATTTAATATAGTAAATTCTAAATTAAATTCCTTTATGAATTAAAAGACTGATACATCTGGAAAATTAGCATCGGACATGTAATAGAAATATTAACTTAAAGAAGTATATGAAAAACAAAAGGTAAAACATTTAAAAATATGAAAAATAAGTTTTTGAAGTCTACAAACCGACAAGTTTTAACCAGTCAATGGGCATGATCAATTGACAGATTTCCGATGTGGAATTTTGTAAACATTTAATATATAATTTTAGAAATATATATATATGCGGATACATTTTATAAAAAGATGTTTATATATATGCATATATATATATATATATATGTGTGTGTGTGTGTGTGTGTGTGTGTGACAATTTAAAGTTAGGGGGCAGAAACATCATTGCCAGGTTTCCCTTTCTCCGCACAGAAGTCATGACCAGCGAGAATAAAACAAAATAAATAAATGTAGAAGGTCCAAATAACTACTTCTTGGCTGCTGCAAGTTCATTTTATTAAACGGTAGCTATAATATAGGAAAAAGCTCCTGTTGCAGACGATATTTTACCGAAACATCCAAAAAGTTTTCCATCCTTTACTACATCAAGCCGTACTCATGCAAGAGCGCATGCAAAAATTCTTCTTCTCATCTCCCTTACCACCTCTCGAGCTTCCTCTTTTAAATCTAAAAAGAAAATTCTAGAACATTCTCTAACCTCAAACCATCATTCTTTTATGTGAACAGAACTCTTGTCCAGCTACGAGACTATTTTCCACAAACGATAATTTTATTTAAAAAAAATTTTTTTAACCAATTTATAATCGAGTCAGAATTTCTTAGGGCAGACGATTTTTATAGATGATTAATTTTAAGAGAAAAAGAAAAGAAATGAATTTATTGATATGCACACTATCAAAGGTTGACGGAGGGAAAATAAATAAATAGATACAAAAAATAATGATATTTTTTTAAAGGTATGGTTTTGGAATAAATTTAATAAGACTTTCTTAAAAAGTGTTAATAAAAACATAGAAGAAATGAGTTTTATTTGGAATATTAAGAAATAAAGTTTAATTAAGAATATTTTTAATTTAGAGCCATCTTTTTAAATTTACGCATACTGGAATAATATTTTTTAAGGCGAATTAAGAATTTATATCGTCTGCATAAAGATTAACAGATTAGATCTAGAAACAAGATTTTAATTTAATAATTTGAAGTAAGTACGGAATATTATTATAAGAAAATTAAGACAGTATAAAGGTTAGTTTTGGCGAAAATTAAAATTTGTAATATATATATATATATATATACATATGTATTATTTTCTCACGTATTTACACTGATCTAGTTTTTTAAATTATTTCAATAAGGGGGGACTGGAACACATTTTAAAATAATTTTTATTTATTGAGTTAAAATTTTCATTTTTTTTCTATTTGACGGTAAAGAATATCTTTTGTAAACAAAAGCACATGATAAAACTTCTCATAATTAAATAAACTTAAATTTATTAAAAAAGTGTAGTAATTAACTCTCGCTATTATTTGTGGAAATTCAATTTTTCACACTTAAATAAACAGAATTATCAAAATTTTAATTTTGCTTCAGCACTTTTCAAATATGAAGTTAAAAAAAAAAAATTAAATATTTAAAGTATAATTTTGAAAAAAAAATGCTGTAACTTTCATAAAGAAAAAAACATTTTAAAAAAATTGCTGAATCAAAATTAAAGTGAGTTGTTTCACTTTTGAAACATTTATTTAAAACAGTTCTTGAGATGTAACAATTTAAAACCAAGAAATTATTAATAATAAAAAAAAATCATTATGAAGAAGAACGAATTTCATTCAAGACATTTCATCATTGCAATTTGCATGAAAGCTACATTTTGAAAAAAAACTAAGACGAGAAAATTAATATTTACTCTTCCAATAAAGATTGGAAAATGAGTTAGATGCCATTTTAAGAATAGAAACACTGAAGAAATTTTTAATCCCATAAAATATTTTTGGAAAATTTAAAGTTTTTTGAGTTCCGGAAACTCTTAATATAGATTGTATTTCCTATTTCATTCATATATAAATAATTTTCGAAATGTTCCTAAATTAGGAAAAAAGAAAATGCGCGTATTTTGTCTGTTTTTAAGCAAATGATCCTTTATCTGGTAAAGTAAAAATCACATTTTGTTTCAACTGAAAAGTAACCAAAATATATGAAAAGCAATAGTCAGGAAGACATATATCTCGACAAGAGCAAAACCATTTTATTAAATGTCGCATATATTTCCTACCTTTTATACTACAGATACATTTCAAAATGACGTATTAAAAAGGAAGGGAAGAAAATATCCTTCTTTTTATTTCAGCTCTGTTGATAGCTACACTCAATTATTACGCTATGGCATATTATCAGAACAAATAGATTATCATTAGCGTTTGTTGCTTGTTACTTTTTTAAATAATTAAATGTGGTATGATGGTGTAATTTTTCGATGTGGATTTTCATATTTCTTGGCAGCAGTTTTTATTATTCAAATGTTACAGGAATTGTTGGAGATATGCTAATTGAAATATAGAATCTATACGTCATCAATTCTCGATCGTTAATATTACTTGGATATATTTCCAGATAGTAAATTAAATATTATTTAGATTCTATCTAAATTGACGATAGGAAAAGTAAAATTTTCATTTGCATTTCATCATGATAATATTATTCTATTTTTATCATCTTATTATACCAATAATACGATTTAAAAATATCCCAAATAAAACATTTGAAGCCTTAAAATCGACAAGTTTTAACCAGTCTATTGGCATCACCAATTTTCCCCCGATGTCGGGGATTGCAAAATTGTGGAATTTTGGTAAACATTTAATCTATTGTTTCAGCGACAAAAAAATTATATATAGATGTATACATTTTATAAATAGGTATTTACATTATACATTTTTTATCGTACTTTTACACTGATACTTGATACATTATATCATTAGTATAAATTGTATTTCCTACTTCATGCATGTATAAATAAATTTTTAAAATGTTTCTTAATAAGAAAAAAAATGCGTGTATTGTGTCTGTTTTTAAGCAAATGATCGTTTTGCTGATAGGGTAAAAATCACATTTGTTTCAATTCAAAAAGTAACCCAAATATTTGAAAAGCAATATAATCTGAAAAAGACATACATCGCGAATTTAAAAACCATTTTATTAACTGTCCACATATATTTCCAACCTTTTATTCCCCAGATACATTGCAAAATGACGTATTTAAAAAGAACGTGGAGAAAATATCATTATTTTTTATTTCAGCTCTATTTTTTGCTACATTTAATTATTACGTTATTACATATCGTCAGAATAAATCAATTATCATTAGTTATTGTTACTTTTTAATTTTTAACATAATTAAACGTGATATGATGGAGTAGTTTTACGATGTTGATTTTCCTATTTCTTGACCAATGTTTTTATTATTGAAGTGTTAGGGAAAATGTTGGAAACGGTTTAATTAAAACATATTATCTGTACGTTATCAATTCTACGTTAATATTATTTGGACATTTTTTCCAGATTATAACATGAATAATGTTTAAATTCTCTCTAAATACATGAAGAGAAAAAAATGCATTTTCATTTTATCACAACTTTATTATTTTATTTTCATCATCTTATTTTATTAATGCCGTGACTTCAAAATATTAAAAATAAAATTTTTGAAGTTTAAAACCAAACAAGTTTTAACCAGTCTATGGGCATCACCAGTTTTCCTCTGATGTTGGGGGATGTTTAATCGTGGTATTTTGGAAACATTTAATCTATACTTTTAGCGAAAAAATATATGTACACATTTCATAAATAGATGTTTACAATATATATTATTTTGTCATACATTTACACTGACACTTCTTACAATATTTTATTAGTATACAATTTATTTCCTACTTCATGCATGAAAAAATAATTTTCGATGTGTTTAAAAAAAAAAAATGCCTGTATTTTGTCTGTTTTTAAGCAAATGATTCTTTAGCCAATAGGGTAAAAACCACATTTTATTCAAATCGAAAAGAGACCGAAATATGTGAAAATGAATATTCAGGACAATATACATCCCGAAATATAGATAAACTATTTTTTTTTAATTTCACAAATATTGCTTACCTTTTATGCCCCAGATACGTTACAAAATGACGCATTTAATAAAAGGATGGGAAGAAAATATCCTCCTTTTTATTTCAGCTCTATTTATAGCTGAGTTTAATTATTACGCTATGACATATTATCAGATTAAATCAATTATCATTAGCGTTTGTTGCTTTTTACTTTTTAAAATAATTAAATGTGATATGATGGTGTAACTTTTCGATGTTGATTTTCATATTTCTTGACAGCAGTTTTTATTATTGAAATGTTACAGAAATTTTTGGAAATATGTTAATAAAAATATATTATCTTTACGTTATCAATTCTACGTTAATATTACCTGGACATTTTTTTTCCCAGATTCTAACTTGAATTTTATTTAGATTCTATCTAAATAGATGATAGGAAAAATAAAATTTTCATTTGAAATTTATCATGTCAATATTATTTTATTTTATCATCTTATTTAATTAATACTAGGATTTCAAAATATTACAAATGCAACTTTCGAAGTCTGAAAATTGACAAATTTTAACCAGTCTGTGGACATTACCAGTTTCCATCCGATGTTGATAGATGCTTATTTGTGGAATTTTGGTAATTATTTAAGCTATAATTTTAGCGAAAAAAAAACTATACATTTTACAATTATACATGGACTGTGTAGACACAACATGTGTACATAGCCATATGTACATTTATATACATATTATTTAATCACATACTTATACTGATATTGGTTACATTAGTTCATTAGTATAAATTGTATTGCCTAACTTCACGCGTGCATCAATAAATTTTCGAAAATTTTCTAAATAAAAAACAAAATACTTGTATTTCGTCTGTATTTAAGCAAATGATTCTTCATCTGACAGGGTAAAAATCACATACTGTTTCAATAGAATATTAACTGAAATATGTGAAAAGCAATATTCAGGACGACATACATCACGATGAATAGAAAAACCATTTTATTAAATGTCACATAAATTTCCTACCTTTTACGCTCCGGACACATCACAAAATGACGTATTTTATAAAAGATGGGAAGAAAATATCCTTCTTTTTATTTTGGTTCTATTTTTAGCTACATTTAATTATTACGCTATTACATATTGCCAAAATAAATCAATTATCATTAGCGCTTGTTGCTTTTTACTTTTTAACATAATTATATGTGATATGATGGAGTAATTTTTCGATGTTGATTTTCATGTTTCTCGACCGTAATTTTAATTACTGAAGTATTACAGAAAATGTTGGAGGCATTTTAATTAAAATACCGTATCTAAATGTTATCAATTCTTCGTTAATATTACTCGGAAAATTTTCCAGTCTCTAACATGAATATTATTTAAATTCTATCGATATAGACGAAGCAAAAAAATTAATTTGCATTTTATCATGACAATATTATTTATGTTTCATCATCTTACTTTATTAATGCTATGATTTCAAAATATTATAAATATAATTTTTGAAGCCTAAAAATTGACAAGTTCTAATCAGTCTAATGGGCATCACCAGTATTACTCAGAAGTTGATGGATGTTTGAATGTGGAATTTTGGTAAACATTTAATTTATACTTTTAGAGAAAAAAAATGTACGCATTTTATTAATAAATGTTTACTATATATATTTCTTTGTTATATATTTACACTGATACTTCTTACAATATTTTAGTAATATAGATTGTATTTCCTACTCCATGCATGTATAAATAAATTTTCGAAGTGTTTAAAATAAGAAACAAAATTGCCCGTATTTTCACTGTTTTTAAGCAAATGATCTTTTATCCAATAAGGTTAAAATCACGTTTTGTTTCAATCGAAAAGTAACTCAAATATGTGAAAAGCAATATTGAGGATGACATATATCCCGACGAATAGAAAATGATTTTATTAAATGTCACATATGTTACCTAACTTTTATGCCCCAGATACATTACAAAATGACGTATTTAAAAAAGAATAGGGAGAAAATAATCTGCTTTTTAATTCAGCTCTGTTGATAACTACATTTGATTATTACGCTGTGACATATTTTCAGAACAAATCAATTACCATTAGCATTTGTTGCTTTTTACTTTTTAAAATAATTAAATGTGACATGTTTTGTAATTTTCCGATGTTGATTTTCATATTTCTTGGCAGCAGTTTTTATTACTGAAATGTTACAGAAACTGTTGGAGACATTTTAATAAAAATATATTATCTTTACGTTGTCAATTCTATTTTAATATTACTTGGACATTTTCTTTCCAGATTCTAAATTGTATATTATTTAGATTCTATCTAAATAGACGATCGGAAAAATAAAATTTTCATTTGCAATTTATCATGACAATATTATTTTATTTTCATCATCTTATTAAGTCAAAAAATTGACACATTTTAACCAATCTATGTACATCACTAGTTTTCGACTGATGTTGATAGATGCTTATTTGTGGAATTTTGATAATTATTTAATCTATAATTTTTGCGAAAAAAATATCGGTACATTTTACAAATGTTCAAAGACTTGTAGCAATAGCATCTGTTTATATCTATATGTATATTTATACACATAATTTTTTATTACATCTTACACTGATACTTGTTACATTATTTCATTAGTATAAATTGTATACCCTGACTTCACGCGTGCAAAAAATCTGCGTTTATTTTGACTGTTTTTAAGCAAATGATCTTTTATCCAGTAGGGTAAAAATCACATTTTGTTTCAATCGAAAAGTAACCCAAATATGTGAAAAGCAATAGTCAGGACGACATACATCTCCACGAATAGGAAACCATTTTATTAAATGTCACATATATTTCCAGCCTTTTATGCCCCAGATACATTACAAAATGATGTATTTAAAAAGGATGGGAGGAAAATATCCTTCTTTTTCTTTCAGCTCTATTTTTAGCTACATTTAATTATTACGCTATTGCATATTGTCAGAATAAATGAATTATGATTAGCATTTGTTGTTTTTTACTTTTTAACATAACTAAATGTGATATGATGGTGTAATTTTCCGATGTTGATTTTCATGTTTCTTGACAGCAGTTTTTATTACTGAAGTGGTACAAAAAATGTTGGAGACATATTAATTAAAATATATTATCTATATGGTATCAATTCTCCGTTAATATATTAGTTGAACATTTTTTCCAGACTAGGACTTTCCTGAGAGGGATTATTCTGAGCGATATTGCTGAGAACATATATTTAATAAAAATTTGCCAAAAGTTAAAAAAAAGAATACCACATTTAAAAAAAAAGTAATTTAACAAATTAGAACGACTATTTTAAAAGTAATATTCAAAGACTATAATTTTAGGCTTATAAAAAATTTCAATATAAAAAAAACAATAGCAACACCATTTTCAGGGTGATCAAAACGCAGCTTACGTAATAACAGAGTTATATCAATATGCATGGACATTTAGAGTCATGTTAATATTTCTGAGCTAATCAAAAACAAATATTAAATTAACTTTCAGTTTAACAAATTTCGATACTGTAATTTTTTTAATTTCTAAACGTTGCACATTTTTAATTTTTCTACCGTTGTATAAAAAATATTACTTTTAAATGCAACTTGTTTGAAACTTGTATCTCAAATTGTTATTGAATTGAATTTGCTATTGAATACATTTATTGTCATCGTGGCAACAGAAGTATTCCATTTCTAGACATTAAGCACGGACCCATTAGAAAACGAGTGAAATAAAAAAAAGAAGTATTTTATTTTTGGACTTTAAGCATAGATAAATTAGAAAGCGAATAAAACGAAATTAGCTGCAAAAGTCAACTAATAAAAAACATTCAGATATACTTCGGATTTCCAAATTCTCTACCGAGAACAACTATGTACCAAATAGTTAATAAAAAATGAGATGTTATTTTTAATTGATTATATAGTGCCACAAATTTAAATGTGAAAAATGAGAAAAGTAAATGGTAGAAATGCAAAATACTATATAAAAATTTCTATAAACGGTTAAAAAATGGGAAAGCAAACTATTCAAATCATCCGTGCATGAGTATAAAATTGGAAGTACGCAATGCATCAAAAGTAAAGTAGATAATAAAACACTAAAATATCTTGATTCGGAATTTGAGCTCTTTGAAATGGCGTAAAAATATATACAAAACAAAAAATTGCACAAATCATGATGGCTGAGTAGAATGAGGGAATTCTTTTACATGGTGTGTGGTCCCCTTATATCGTTAATACAGAATAAATAATAATATAATATCTACATCTGTTTTCTATGGATATGATCAGGTTCTCGATAAGAATTTAGGGAATTCTCTCTTTAAAAAAAGATATATAAAAATCCCGAAAACGCCAACAGAGGAATGCCATGCGTCGTTCGAGTGTGTCCCAGATATGCTCAATCGGATTTAAATGGATTGTGCATGCTGGCCACGGCATACACTGTTTTTCTATATTTTCAAATTTGTTCTCATGAAGTTGAGCAGTATTTCATTGTAGTATGCATCAAATAAAAGGAATATGCAATGTCTGTAATATTAGATACGAACGAGATGTGAATATTTCATCTGCATAAGCCTTGAGCTGTAAAAATGTCACCACAAGTGACTTATAAATCTGCGCATATTTTTCGGCAAGACATGCTGGCTCAAATACGCCAATATGTACTCGATTATCCAGTTTTACCCCATACGTTATTTAAAAAGCTTGCTAGTGACAATTGAGAAAATGGTAAAATTCCCAGATTATTAAAGCTGAAAAATTAATGTCCCCCCCTTGTACCATTTTGTTATGGAATTCTTTTGTGGTGTCCTGCAAATGAATAATCAATATTCTTTGTGCGGCATGCTCTAGAAAATATACATTCTAGTGCTCCTCATAAATGCATATCAGTTTCATTATGTTTCGATGGGCGCGTAACATCATTAAAATGTTCTTGGAATTATATCATCCTATCGGCCATAATGTAACGGAATATTTTTGATCGTCACTGTATTTTAACTATTTATCCAATTTTACTAAAATTTAAAATGATTCAAAAAAATTCGGCAACAAATATATACTTAAAATTTAAAACGATTCGGTTGGATGGTTTTTGTGCTGTTCTATGCGGACAGAGAGACGAAAAGTTCAGACGAGATTATAGGCACTACGTATTTATATAATTATAAATTCACCTAAAAACAGTTAAATTTCAAAGCACATTCCGAAATCGATAGCATATGACCAGAAATTATTGCACAAAGAATGTTTTGTAACCGATTTCTTTTCTGTGTCCCTGTAAACGAATAAAAAATTATATGAATGTCCTGTTCAAACGTAATCGTAAAGAAAATCTTTGATTTACATAGGTTTCAATACTTTGCAATAGTCTAATTTCATTAAAATACTCTGTTAACGATTTTTCTTATACACTGTAAAATATTTGATCCTTTTGTGCCAAGGGGACCCTAAATAAGGTTTACCAATTGCATAAAAATCCGAGTATATTTACGGATGTTAGAGAGTGGACAGACAGACAGACAAACTGAACCGAATGCTTCAGCAACCGAATGCTTTTCAACTTTGTTGGGAAATGAAAAAAGAAAAAGAAAAGCAACCGATTCATTTAATGCAAAAATAAATAAATAAATAAATCAGTTGAATGTAGATTCTGCCTTGCAGAATTCATTTTCGCCTCCGATTAGAAAAAAAATCGATAGAGGTCTTTTAGAAGGGCGACCTCGTTTAGAATGCATTGAACTAACTTCATTTTTCTTGTGTTTATCAATATAATAGCAAACAGAACGGCGTGAAATACCCAGTTGATTAACAATTCCTCTCTGAGACATTGGAATTGTGGAATAATAAAGAGATACAATTTGACGTGCTACTTCTTCAATGACTAGATTCATCAAAAAAGGATTTTTTCTATAGTTTAAACGCCTTTTTATAGACTGTGAGAAAAATGAAATGCATTTGAACAATAAAACAAGTGGAATCCCGTCGAATTCGACAAATGAAATGTTTAAAAGACCTGATCGATTTGGTTTTTAAAAACGCAAAAGTAATTACATTATTGAATCAATATATAATAACTATATTTCCAAACTTAATGTCAAGTTTGCCAGTTGCAATTTTGAATGCAAATATTCACACATCTTCAATTAAATTGTAAGTGCCGGCGAAATCCAGAAATTTTATTTTGTATGCACTTGCAGAAAAAAAAATATTAAAAAAAAGGTAATTTCATTTTTACTATGACATTATTTTCAGTAACTGAAGTCATCTGAAAGTAAAATCTGAATCTCAGTGTCCATAATCAAAAGAAATATTTAAATGTAATATCGTTATGAGTAAAAATAAGATGTTTTAAATAGGGACGTCATTTTCTCTTCAAACGTTTTTTTAAAAGTTACTGTTATTAGTAATATGAAAAAGGCGTCCGTAATAATATTGTAAATTCATTTTATCTGGTTGCTGAATGTCATCATTTTCCTCATTTGAAATTTTTCTTATTTTGCTTTAGACATTAAATTTATCATACATTATTTTCTGTTATTTTATTTACATTATTAATATTATTTCTCAGTAAATATATTTTTTACGTCAACTAGTGCATAATTATACGCAATCATTTTATTGTGGTTAAATTTTACGAAAACAATTAACTTTTTTTTTAATGCAAGGACATGTTCACTGATGAAATAAAGCTTCTGATTGGTGGAAAGTGATAATGTACTTAATCATACTTCATCGTACACTTGTATGGAGTTATTTTTCGATGTCTATTTTCCTAGTTCTTGAGCACAGTCTTTAATACTCATATGTTTGAAAAATTTATTGAGAATGTTTGTTGAATGTGATTGAGAATGAATTGATTGTTAATTAAAATATATTATCCGCACGTTATCAATCGTCCGTTATTTTTACTCGAACATTTTTCCAGTTTCTAAATTGAACATTATTTAAACTCTGTCTAAATAGATAAAGTGGAAATTTTTTCATTTGCATTTTATCATGACATATTATTTTATTTTCATCATCGTATTTTATCAATACCGCGATTTCAAAATATTAAAAGTAAATTTTTTGAAGTCTAAAAACCGATAAGTTTTAACCAGTCTATGGGCATCACGAGTTTTCCCATGAATACATATGTATGCATAAAAATTAAATTAAAAATACATATGTATACATTTTATAAATAGATGTTTGGAATATATACTATTTTATCATACACTTACACTGATACTTGTTACATTATTTCATTAGTATAGATTGTATTTCCTACTTCACGTATGTATCAATACATTTTCAAAATGTTTCTAAAAAAATTAAAAATGCGTGTATTTTGTCTTTTTTTAGCAAATGATTCTTTACCTATTAGGGTAAAAATCACATTTGTTTCTATCGAAAAATATTTCCAAATGTGTGAAAAGAAATATTTCGGACGGCATACATCCCAAAGAATAGAACAGCCATTTTAATAAATGCCGCGTATATTTCTTACCTTTAAGCCCCAGATACATTATAAAGTGACGTATTTAAAATGGATGGGAAGAAAATATCCTTCTTTTTATTTCAGCTCTATTTTTAGTTACATTTAATTATTACGCTATTACATATTGCCAGAATAAATCAAGTATCATTAGCGTTTGTTGCTTTTTACTTTTAAACTTAATTAAATGTTATATGATGTAGTAATTTTTCGATGTTGATTTTCCTCGTCCTTGACCGCATTTTTTATTACTGAAGTGTTACAGAAATTTTTAGCGACAGTTTAAATAAAATACATTATCTGAACATTATCAATCCTCCGTTGTTATAATTATCGGGAAATTTTCCAGTTTTTAACTTGAATATTATTTAAATTGTATCTAAATCGATGAAGATAAAAAAATGCATTTGCATTTTATCACTAAGTTATTATTTTATTTTCATCATCTTATTTTATTAATGCAGTGATTTCAAAATATTATAAATAAAATTGTTGAAATTTAAAAATAGAGAAGTTTTAACCAGTCTATGGGTATCACCAGTTTTCTCTTGCTATTGAGAGATAATTAAATGTTGAATTTTGGTAAATATTTAATCTATAATTTTAGCGAATATATATATGTATGTATATATTTTATAAATAAATGCTTATATGTAGATTATTTTTTCACGTACTCTGATTTAGCTTATAGAATAATTTCAGTAATATAGATTGTATTTTCTACTTTACATATGTATCAATAAATTTTCGAAGTGTTTCTAAAAAAAATGCGTGCATTTTGCTTGTTTTTAAGCAAATGATTCTTTAGCTATTAGGGTAAACATTTTCAATTAGTGTATCACATTTGTTTCAATCAAAAAGTATTATAAATATGTGAAAAACAGTATTCAGGACGACATACAGAGAAAAATCAGATTCGAAAAACAATTTTATTAAATGTCACATATGTTTCCTACATTTTATGCCCCAGATACATTGCACAGTGACTTGTTTAGAAAGGATGGAAGAAAATATTTTTTTTTATTTCAGCTTTATTCATAGAAATATTTAATTATTACGCTATTACATATTGCCAGAATAAATCAATTATCATTAGCATGCGTAACATTTTACATTTAAGCATAATTAAATGTTATAGTATGGAGTAATTTTTCGATGTTGATTCTCCTATTCCTTGACCGCAGTTTTATTATTGAAGTGTTACAGAAAATGTTGGAGATATTTTAATTAAAATTGATTATCTGTTCATTATCAATCCTCAGTTAATATTACATTTGCATTTTCCCCTGATTCTAGCTTGAATGTTGTTTACATTCTAACAAATTAGATGAATGGAAAATAAACTTTAATTTGCGCTTTATCATGGCAATATTATTTTATTTTCATCATCTCAGTCCAATATTAATATGATTTACCAATATTTGTGCTTTGGAATATACAAAAAATATACATGTTGAAACAATTAGATTTTAGAAATTGGGCTTGTTTTACCATTTAGTGATTTCGCCATGAAATACTCCATTAATATTACTTGGACATTTTCTCCGGATGCGAAATTAAATGTTATCGAAATAGATGAAGGGAATCAATTGACGCATTTTCATTTGCGTTTTATCTTGAAAATATTATTTTATTTTCATCATCTTAGCTTAATATGATTTTCCAATATTTGTAGTATGGATCATTGAAAAAAATATGCATATAGAAACTATTATATTTGAAATATTCTGCTAGTTGTATGGTTTAATGTTTTGATCATAAAATACGACAGATTATATTTTATACACTTAAGGGCACATGGAACATGTCGGTAAGTAAAATGAAGCAGTTTTGCTAAGCATTTTACAAAAGGTTTACACACATATATATACAAGTTTTGAGCTAAAAGTGAAAAACAATTTCACAGTAAATATAGACAATATAAATAAAACCATATATTAATCATTGTTACACCAAGATCGGAATAGTTTTAAAACGTAAAGATAGCGTGCTACAGTTGCTACAGTTGACGTGCAATTTCAGGTTTGTTTTATCTATTATAACAATTAAAATTATGATGAAATTGTTTATAAAGCGTTTTATCATTATATACTAAATTTGAATGACAAGTATAAGAAGCAAGTCAAATTAAATTTCGGTAGAACACCCTGTATTTTTATTTAATGTGTGGTTTACGAACCCATGTTCTATGGCAATTTTCCATCTTCATGGTGCCTTCTATCACACCTCGTAATTTTTCGCTCGAATTTTGGAACACCCAGTAGATAGAAATGAAAGAAAATCTTTAAGAAACAAAATAAAACCATAAATACGTACTAAAATAAAAATTATCAAGAGACTGAAATAAAATTTTTATTCTAAGAATTTCTCTAATAGTAGACACCATAGATACAATAAGAATTAGAAGAGCGGCAAGTTAAAAACATTTACAGAGGCATGGAAAAAGATAACTAATGATGAATTATAATGAATTTTTTTTCTTTTTTTTACTATACTTTTCTCATAATATGATTTGTTGAATTTTTGTACATTTATTTTTTAATTAAATCAGCTTGGAGAAAGAAATTCTAAAAAGATCCTCCTATGTTCTTCTTTAAAGTAACATATAAGGGCATGCCAAAACAGGAGTTTTGAATTTTTTACAATTCCGGATATTTTCATTTTCTTGCATTCAATTATTGTGCATTTTTAAAAATAACTGTAACATCAAATACACAAACAAAAATTCTACAGTTCTTGTGCAGAACAATATCAAATGTATATTTCTCATATTTTAAAGAATTCGTATGTCAATTTCAAACATGTTCAGAGTACACGGAAATTTGAAGATTTAGCATTCCCGTACTAAACGCTACCTATATATATATATGCACTAAATTTCTTAAAAAGAAAAATCTTAATACGGCTGAATTTTTGTTTTGTATACCTGAGATTTCTCTACATTACATGAGATTAAAACCGTTGCTGTATGGAATAAAATATTTCATTCTTTCTATATTTTACAGTTTTTGAAATGTATGAGTCAACAAATAAAGAAATATTTAAAATTTCGATAGAATGTTGTGCTTTTCATATGATTCTTCTGTTTGATAGACTGCTAACAAAATAGATATTTCAATTTCTAAATTAAGGTATCTTGGGGTAATAACGCCACGTTAAGGTTCTACCAATTTTCACTGCTCAGTTTTAGTTTGTATTTTTCAAACAAATATATGTTTTGATGCAGCAACTCATTGACTATCTATATAAAAAAATAATTTAACAGATGTGTATTCATAAAATGTAGTGGCGTTCTTTCTTGACCAATGCTATTTGGCGTTATTACCCACCTATATGGGTAATAACGCCATGCAAACAAAACTATGAAATAAAATGGAATAATTGCATGTAGTTTGCCCAATTCTAAAAATACAAAGTCTACAAACTTAGAAATTGACAAACTGCATTTTAAGCTATTAAGAATGTTCAATATTTTGTGAAAGTGTAAGAAAAAAATGGTGTGGTGTGTGTGGGGGGTGGGGGAGATGAGGCAAAAGAATATCAGAGCGTGAGGTTCTTTTTACTTAAAAAGGACCGCTTAAATAGAATCATTAGAAACATTGCACAGTTTTAACGGTGTTTATTTGAATTAGTATTTAGGATGTAGCTCAGCCACTGTAGGGAATCAACCGGGGTAATAATGCCAAGGATTGGCGTTATTACCCCGTTGTAGTTATTGCGCTGTACATTTTAAATTACAAATTATCTCAAGACGATATCTAAAATCTTCAACAACATTTTGAAAGTCCATGAAATGTACTACAAATTTATGTAATTAACAAAGTATTTCCGGATAAAAAAATAGTCTTCACATCACAAAAAGTATCTCGCAAATTTTAGATCAAGCGTTAATTTTAGTTGCTTGTAAAAACAATAAGACCTAAAAATGAAACAAATTAACTTGAAGCTGTTTTTTGCGATTTATATGACTCAAAACGCTTCTGCGCAGAGCACATGGGTTTCCTTTACCAGATTATTTCATAATTATGCAAAATATTAGCGTTATTACCCCGCCTGGCGTTATTATACCAGACCACCTTAGTAAAATCCCATCTTTCCACTGCTATTAATAAATATGATTTAAAAGCAGCATCAAATATTTATTGGAGAAATTTGAACAACGTAAATAAAGGATTTTTATTTTAAAGTTGCGAAAGTCAAAAAATTCCAAACACGAAAGGTCGTGATTGAGGAAAATATGTCGAAATATTTTGCAACTGTTTTTCTCATGATGGCTGCTGTAGGTAACGTCTTATTTTTTATAATCTTAGTTAACGAACACAATATATATTTAAAATATAATATAATTGAAAATATGCTGTTAAATGAAATTTATTTATTAAAAAGTCCAAAGATAAAGATAGTACTTACAAATAAATTTGTATTTATTTGCAGACATGAATATTTATGAATGCTTTTAAATTTAGGTTAAAAAAAGGATGGAAAAACTATATATATATATATAACGTTTATATCATTATACACATTCGCAGAGTTTTTCTTCAGGTTATAGCTAAGCAACACTAAAACAATAACTAATAAATAACATAAAAAATAGTATAATAAACAAAACTATTAGTATCCTTTCTTACTATAATTCAGAAGAATGAAGCAACATTTACTGGAAAGAATGTATATATATATATATATATATATATATATATATATATATATATATAGGTTTGCTCAAATCAATGTATTATACTATTAATAATCATGCTACATATGTTGCTTTTCCTTTCCTCCGGTAAAGCGAAATAATTGATCAATTCTACTTTCATTTATTCCACTGAAGCTGAATTAAGCAGACAACTTACATGTTGGTATGGCTGTTTTTCTTCAGTAGTTTTTCTCCAAACAAAAATTCATGACAGATATTTTGTTCCAAAGATATGGGATAAGAAAGCATTAATTTTCTTTTTACGCTTTGTTTATTATAGTTATTTATCAGATATTTATGACATAATGGTTATACTAATAAATCATTTTTAACAATTTTATATCACGTTTGATTCAATTCAGATGTAACATCTAAATTAAAAAATAGTTTCGATTGCAGCTTATTAATTACTTAATTAATTTATATTATGTTTGTATATAATTAAAATGTTTCAAAAAGAGCGTTAAATAGTTATTGGAGAAATATGAGAAATGTAAATAAAGGATTTTTATTTTAAAGCTGCAAAATTCGAAAATGCCAAATATGAAGTATGTGATTGATGAATATATGCTGGCATTTTCCGTAGTTGCTTTTCTCTTGACGACTTCAAATTGTAGTTTTCATTTTTTTATCGTTAAAATACATTTATAATATAACTAATACAATTTATTTAATATATAATAACAGCCGGAATAAGGACAGTACTTATAAAGTAAATTTGCGTTTATTTGCAGACATGAATATTGATGTGTGTTTTTAAATTCAAGTAAGAAAACAAAAACATGGAAAACTGTAAAAAATCACATTTATATCATTATAAATATCCATAGTGTTTTTATGGAGTCTATAGGTAAGCAACAATAAAACAATAACTTACAAATAATATTAAAACTAGTACAATAAATATAATTACTAGTATGTTTTGTTACAATAATTCAGAAGAACGGCGCAACGCTTACTGTAAAGAATATATATAAATATGTATATAGATTTTCTCAAATCAATGTATTATAGTATTAATAACCATGTTACATATGTTGCTTCTCCTTATCCTGTGATAAAGCGAAATAATTTATCAATTCTACTTTCATTTATTCCACTGAAGATCATTTAACTAGACAACTTACATGGGGGTGTGACCGTTTTTCTTCACGTAGTTTTTCTGCAAACTAAAATTTATGACAGATATTTCGCTCCGAAGATAGGGGATAAGAAAGCATTATTTTTCTTTTTACGGTTTGTTTATTATAGTTATTAATAGGATATTTATGACATAATGGCATATTTAAAAATCTTTATTACGAATGTAATCTCACATTTCACACAGTAAAAGAAAAATAATTTCGATGACAACTTATAAATTCATATTTTTTTATATTATGTTTGTCTATTATGCTCAAATTATGTAGATTGGATTGATTGCATTTTCACAAAAAATAAAAGGGTGCAAAAGAATAGTTTTGGATTAGTTTTGACACGTGGTAGATTTATACCTGTCGTACTTTTTAAATACCAGACGCATATTATTATATAATAGTATTACATGATATTATAATAGTTTAAATCGTTTGTCTAATACCTTTAATTTTAAATTAGAAAATATGTTAAATGTGTAACGCAACAGTTCTTCGCTATAACAATATTATAAGAAGCACATTTTAAAATTTTATTAAAGGAAATTTTCTTATTAAATAACGTCAAATGAAGGATAACATAAGAAAATAAATTTATTTTACACGGATATATGGCTTTGTGTAAATTTTTAAATTCCTCTAAGAAGAGAAAAAAAATAAAACATCAAAAGTTTCTATTTAAAAACAAAAAAGTATTTTGAAACACTTATGTATATTATAAGAGACTATTCCTAAACAAAGATAAAGCCATAAATTATAAATAATATTAAAAATAATTTTTATTACGCAAATCATGAAGAATAAAGCAACATTTAATAGAAAGAATGTACATAAATAAATATACACATAGGTTTCTTCAAATAAACTTATTATGGTGTTAATAGCCATGCTACATATGCTGCTTTTCCTTATCCTCTGATAAAGTGAAATAATCGATCAATGCTACTTTCATTTATTCCACTGAAGCTCAATTAACTAGACAACTTACATAGTGGTATGACTGTTTTTCTTCACGTAGTTTTTCTCCAAACTAAAATTTATGACAGACATTTTGTTTCGAAGGTATGGAATAAGAAATCATTAATTTTCTTTTTAATTAATATCGATGTCAACTTATAGTTTTATTAATTTATTTATATTTTGTTTGACTATTGATCTCAAATTATTTAAATTGGATTCATTGTATTTTTATAAAGTATATAAGGTTGCTTTTGTTTAGTTTTGACACGACTTAGATTTATACTTGTCGCACTTTTTACATAACAGACGCATATTATTAGATAATCTTTAAAATATTATGTGATATTATAATAGTCTACATCGTTTTTCTAACACTTTTTTAATTTTAAATTAGAAAATGTTAATTGCGTAACGCATCAGTTCTTCGCTATAACAATATCATGAGAAACATATTTTAAACTTTTATTAAAGGAAATTACTTTATTAGATAACATAAAATTAACGATTATAAAAGGAAATAAATTTTGCTTTTATACGGATATATGGCTTTGAATGCATCTTTTAGAAATTTCTCTCAGGAGAAAAAAAACGAAACATTATCAAAAGTCTCTATTTAAAAACAAAAAAGTATTTTGACGGCATTATGAATATTATAAGAGACTATTCCTAAAAAATGATAAAGCAATAAATTAGAAATAATATTAAAAATAAATTGTGTATAAAGAAATTTACGTTTATTTTTATTAGACAAATCATGAAGAATAAAGCAACATTTAGTGGAAAGAATGTAAATATGTACATATATACATATGTACGTTTCCTCAAATCAATGTTTTATGGTATTAATAACCATGCTACATATGTTCCTTTCCCTTATACTCTGATAAAGCGAAATAACCGATCAATACTACTTTCATTTATTCCACTGAAGCTGAATTAAGCAGACAACTTACATGGTGGTATGACTGTTTTTCTTCACGTACTTTTTCTCCAAACTAAAATTTATGACAGATATTCTGTTCCGAAGATATGGAATAAGAAAAAATTAATTTTCTTTTTACGGTTTGTTTATTATAGTTATTAATCAGAAAGTTATGATATAATGGCATATGTAGTAAGCTTTGATAGCAATCTTATATCATATTTGATAGAATCTGCTGGGTTCGAACACAATCGCGACCGTCGGCCTAACCCTTCGGAGTTTTCCGTGGTTTTCTTAGAACCTGGGATTTCCTTGCGTAAATTCGGGTTAGGTTCCCTTAGAAATACCCCCACGGAGGGCACACACTCCTTAGGGCCTATATCATACAGTGTAGATAATTGGCCGACATAAATAACAACAACAACAACAAATTATATTTAGAGATAGTTTGTTCGGACGAAACAGATAAGAAACACATTTTTTTCTCTTTACGGTTTGTTTATTATAGTTATTAATTAGATGTTTATGACCTAATAGTACATTCAGAATTACTTTATAGCAATATAATAGCACATTTGATAAATTCAAGGTATAGCTGTTCAAATGAAAATTAATTTCGATGGCATCGTATTAATAAATTATTAAATTAATTTATATTAAATTTGTCTAGTATAGTTGATTTATGTAAATTAGATATATTGTATTTTCATAAAAAAATGTAGATGGAAGAGCAAAATGATTGAGGGTATTTCTGAGACCTGGTAGATTACCTGTCTTTATTTTATGCATCAGACACATATTTCTTAAATACTCTTTAAAATATTTTATGATATGGTGCTAGTTCTGCATCGTTTGTCTAACAACTTTTAATTTTAAATTAGAAATTACGTGTAACGCAAAACAGTTGTTCGTTAAAGTTGTATAATTAAAAACATGTTTTTATTAATTTAATTAAATTAAACTATGTTTATTAAACAACATAAAATAAAATAAAATAAAATAAAATAAATTTTGCTTTTACATGGGGATATGCCTATTTGTGCTTTTTTTTAGTTCTGAGAAAAAAAAAAAAAAAAAAAAAAAAAAACATAAAATATTATGAACAGTTTTCCATAAAAAAATATCATTTTGAAGTCATTATGAACATTCTAAGCGAATGTTGCTAAAAAAAATAAAGCAATAAACTATAGAAAATATTTAGAACATTTGGTGATTAAATATATTTACTTGTATTTTTAGCACACATATCATGGAGAATAAATAAATATTACGAAAATGAATGTATAAATAGGTTTCTTAAATGCAATGTGTTCCGCGGGCCACAATTATACCACTATTTTTATGCAGAATAATTTTCCTTATAGTAGTGACAGAAACTTTGCCATTAAAGTAAAGAAACTACACTTTTCAAATATTCTGGTGTCAACCGATTTTCTGGTAAAAAGGTTGTGCATCCCTGCGTTATAGCATTAATAACCGGATTACATGTAGCCTTTTTGCTTACAATATGATAATGCGAAGAATAGCTCAGTTCTACTTCTATTTATTTCAAAGTAGCTCAATTAAGCAAACAGCTAAGTTGGTGGTATGACTGTTCTTCTTCACATACTTTTTCTCCAAAGAAACAATTGTGACACATATTTTGTTCGGAATATATGGGATAAGAAACACATTATTTATCTTTTTTCACAGTTTGTTTATTATAGTTATTAATCATATATTTATGGCATAATGATATATTTATAAATTTTTTTTGCGATCTTTTATCACATTTGAGACAATTCAGATTTAGCTTTTAAAATGAAAATTAATTTCTGTGACATCTTATTAATTAACTAATAAATTAATTTGTATTTTCTTTCTTTATTACACTCAAATCAGTAAATTGGATTTATTACATTTTTATAAAAAGAAATATAGGAAAGTGCAAAAATATAGTTTTTATTAGTTTTGAGATCTAGTACATTTATACCTATCGTATTTTTAAATTCTAGACACATACGTTTACATACTCTTTACAGTATTACGTGATATGATATTAGATCTATATTGTTTGTCTAAAACCTTTTAATTTTAAATTAGAAAATGTATTAAACGAATAACGCATAACAGTTCTTCGTTACAACTGTATCATTAGGAAATTTTTTTTAAATTTTATTTATTCAAATTATCTTTACTTAATAACGTAAAATTAAAGATAATAAATTATTTTTATTTACTTATTTATTTATTTATTATTCATGAAGGTATGACTATTTATGGAATTTTAAAAATTCTTTAAGAAAAATAAAACATGAAACAACATTAGAGGTTTATTTAAAAAAAATGAAATCGTTATGAACATTGTAAAACATTATGCCTAAACAACATAAAGCAATAAATTATAAATAATATTAAGAAAATTTTGTGAATAAATATATTTGCGTATATATATATATATATATATATATATATATATACATATATATATATATATATTTCTTTTTACAGAAACCATGATGAGTAAAGAAACAGTAACGAAAACGAATGTATAAATAAGTTTTCTCTAAGCAATATGTCTTCACATTAATAACGGGATTACATGTGGCTTTTTCCTTATCATGTGATAATGCGAAGAATTGCTCAGTTTTAATTCCATTTATTTCACTGAAGTTCAATTAACTAGACAACTTACATAGTGGTATGACTGTTTTTCTTCGCGTAGCTTTTCTCCAAAATAAAATTCATAACAGGTTTTTTTTTTCGGAATATGGGGGATAAGAAACATACAATTTATCTCTTCACTGTTTGTTTATTATAATTATTAATCAGATATTTATGACACAATGATATTTAAAAATCTTCTTTAGTAGTCTTTATCGCATTCGATACAGTCCAGATATAGCTTTTTGAATGACAATTAATTTCGATGGTATCTTATCAATTAATTAATTAATTAATAAGGTGGTCTGGTGTAATAACGACAGGCAGAGTAATAAAGCCAAGTGCTAATATTTTGCATAATTATGAAATAATCTCGTAAATGACACCCATGTGCTCTGCGCAGAAGGGTTTTGAGTCATATAAATCGCAAAAAGCAGCTTCAAGTTAATTTGTTTCATTTTTAGTTCTTATTGTTTTTACAAGCAACTAAAATTATGGCTTGATCTAAAATTTGCGAGATACGTTTTATGATGTGAAGACTATTTCTTTTATCCGGAAATACTTTCTTAATTACACAAATTTGTAGTACATTTCATGGACTATTAAAATGTTGTTGAAGATTTTGGGTATCTTCTCGAGATAATTTGTAATTTAAAATGTACAGCGCAATAACTACAATGAGGTAATAACGCCAATCCTTTGCATTAATACCAGGTTGATTCCCTGCAGTGGCCGAGATACATCCTAAATACTGATTCAAATAAACATAGTTAAAACTGTGCAATGTTTCTAATGATTCTATTTAAGCGGTCCTTTTTAAGCAAAAAGAAACTCACGGTCTGATATTCTTTTGGCTCATCCTCGCCCCCCCCCACATCACACTTTTATTTTTCTTACACTTTCACAAAAAATTGAACATTTTCAATAGCTTAGAATGCAATTTGTCAATTTCTAAGTTTGTAGAGTTTGTATTTTTAGAATTGGGCAATCTACATGTAATTATTCCATCTTCTTTCATAGTTTTGTTTGCGTGGTTATTACTACCCATATAGGTGGGTAATAACGCCAAATAGCATTGGTCAAGAAATCACGCAATTACATTTTATGGATACATATCTGTTCAATTATTTTTTTATACAGATAGTCAATGAGTTGCTGTCTCAAATCATAAATTTGTTTGAAAAATACCAACTAGAACTGAGCCGTGAATATTGGTAGAACCTTAACGTGGCGTTATTACCCCAGGGTACCTTATAATGTTTCTTTTAAAGACTCAAATTATGTAAATTGGATTTATTGCATTTTTATAAAAAATAATAAGATGCAAAAGCACAGTTTTGGATTAGTTTTGACATATGGTAGATTTATACATGTCGTACTTTTTAAATACCAAACACATATTATTAAATAATCTTTAACGTATTATAAGATATTATAATTGTCTACATAGTTTGTCTAATACCTCTTTATTTTAAATTTAAAAATGAGTTAAACGTGTAACACAAGAGTTCTTTGCTATAACAATATTATTAGAATCATACTTTAAATTTTATTAAAGGAATATTTTTTAATTAGATAACATAAAATTAACGATAACAAAAGAAAATAAATTTTACTTTTACACAGATGTATGGCTTTGTATGTATTTTTTTTTTAATTCCTGTAAGAAGAAAGGAAAATGAAACACTATCAAAAGTTTCTATTAAAAACAAAAAAGTATTTTGAAGTCAATATGAATATTCTAAAAGACTATTCCTAAAAATGATAAAACAATAAATTATGAATTATATTAAAAATAATCGGTGTATAAACATTTTTGCGTGTATTTTTATTACACAAATCATGAAGCATAAAGCAACATTTAATGTAAGTAATATATATATATATATATATATATATATATACTCTTTTATGAAAAATATGAAAAATGATGAAAAGATGAAAAAAATGTAAAAATGGGTGAAACAACAACAATGAACCACAAAAGAGCAACACCAAAAAAACAAAACAAAATAAACTCCCTGCTCTTCAGAAGGTGGGAGGAGCACAGGTATCAAAAAATTGTAAAAAAGTGTATCCTCACAGGTTTCGCAAGGTTACATTTTTTTCATCTTTTCATCATTTTTCATATTTTTCATAAAAGAGTATATAAACTTTGTGCAAAGACAGAGCTGCTATGCGCCGGTTGCATAAAGATAGTAATATTTTTTTTCACTTTGTCAAGATATATATATATATACATATGTTTCCTCAAATCAATGTATTATGGTATTAATAGTCATGCAACATTTGTTGCTTTTTCTTATACTGTGATAAAGCAAAATAGTTGATTAATTCTACTTTCATTTATCCCACTGAAGCTGAATTAAGCAGAAAACATACATGGTGGTATGACTGTTTTTTTTTTTGTTTTTTTTTCGAGTAGTTTTTCTCCAAACTACAATTTATAACAGATATTTTGTTCCTGAGATATGGAATAAGAAAGCATTAATTTTCTTTTTACAGTTTGTTTATTATAGTTATTAATCTGATATGACATAATGGCATATTCAAAGTTACTTTTTAGCAATCTAATAGCATATCCGATTAATTCTGGATACAGCTGTTCAAATGAAAATTAATTTCAATGGAATATCGTGAATTAATTAATTAATTATTTTATGTTATATTTGTCTTGTATAATTAATTTATGGGATAGATATGGGATGATATAATATAGAAAGGGTTTATGGAAGAAGAAAGATGATATGAGATAAGAAAAAATTATTATTTTTTTACGTATTGTTTATTATTGTTATTAATCAGATAGTTATGATATAATGGCATATTTAGAAATCTTTATTAGCAATCATTTATCACATTTTGATACAATCCAGATATAGCTTTTAAAATGACAATTAATTTCGATGGCATTTTATTAATTAATTAATTAATTTAATGAATATTATGTCTGTTTATTAGACTTAAATTATAATGAAAGATAATTTGTTCGGACGAAACAGATAGGAAACACACTATTTTTCTCTTTATGGTTTGTTTGTTATAGTTATTTATTATAGTTATTATTATAGTTATTATTAATTACATGTTTAAGACCTACTGTGCAGTCATAATTACTTTTTAGCAACGTAATAGCATATTTGATAAATTCCAGGTATAGCTGTTCAAATGAAAACTAATTTCGTTGGCATCTTATTAATAAATTAGCAAATTAATTTATATTATATTTGTCTATTATAGTTAATTTGAGTAATTTAGATACATTTCATTTTCATAAAAAAAAGGTTGAAAATACAAAAGGATTGGGGATAGTTGTGAGACTTTGTGAATATTCTGTCATATTTTTATATATCAGACACATATTATTTAAATACTATTAAAAATATTTTTAAGTATGGTATTAGTTTCACATCGTTTGTCTGACAACTTTTAATTTCAATCTAGAAAATACATTAACCGTGTAACGCAAAAGAGTTGTTCGTTAAAATTGTGTAATTAGAAATATATTTTTATTAATTTTATTAAATCAAACTATCTTTATTGTATAACACAACAGAAAATAAATTCTGCTTTTACATGGGGATATGTCTATTTATGCTTTTTTTTTTAATCTTCTGAGAAAAATAAAACTTAAAATATTATGAAAAGATTTCTAGTTAAAAACAAAAATCATTTTGAAGTCATTATAAACATTCTATGAGACTGTTGCTAAACGAATATAAATAAATAAACTATAAATAATATTATGAAATTTGGTAGATAAACATATTTGCGTGTATTTTTGTTACACAAATCATGAAGAATAAAGAAATAACTGTAAATACGAATATATATATATATAGATTTTCTCGAAGCAATACGTCATAACCGGATTACATGTGGCTTTTTCCTTACCGTGTGATAATGCGAAAAATTGCTCAGTTCTACTTCCATTTATTCAATGAAGCTCAATTAACTAGACAACTTACATGGCAGTATGACTGTTTTTCTTTACGTTGTTATCTTCCAAACTAAAATTTATGACAGTTATTTTGTTCAGAATACATGGGATAAGAAACACATTATTTATATTTTTACGTTTTGTTTATTATAGTTATTAATCCTATATTTATGACATAAAGGCATATTTAAAGAATCTTTATTAGTAATCTTTATCACATTTGATACAATCCAGATATAGTTTTTAAAAAGAAAATTAATTTCGATGACAACTTATAAATTTATTTATGTATGTATTTATATTATGTTTGTCTATCATACTTAAATTATGTAAATTGCATTTATTGCATAAAAAAATAAGAGTGTGCAAAAGCATACTTTTGGATAAATATGAATTTATTTTATCCAAAAACATTTACATGTATTACGCAGGGTATGAAGAATAAAGCATCATTCACTAAAACGAATGTGCAAATAGGTTTTCTCAAAGCAATATGTCATGGCATTAATAACCGGATTACAAGTGGCTTTTTCCTTAATACGTGATAGTGCGAAGAATTGTTTTATGCTGCTTCCATTTATTCCACTGTAGCTCAATCAAACAGATAGCTAACTTAGAGGTTTTTACATTTTTTTTCACATAGTTCCCGGCAAACTGAAATTTATGACAGATAGTCTGTTCGGGAGAAACATAGAAGAAATAATTATTTTTTTCATTATGGTTTGTGTATTTTAGTTGTTAGTGATATATTTATGGCATAATGGCATATTTAAGAATTCTTATTAGTAATCCAACAGACTATTTCTATACAACATTAAAGCAATAAACTATAAATAATATTAAGGAAATTTGGTGAATAAATATATTTATTTCTATTTTTATCACACAAATCATGAAGATAAAAGCAACAGTTACTGAAAGGAATATATAAATAGGTCTCTTCAAAGCCATAAGTCATAGAATTAATAATCGGATTACATGTGGCGTTTTTCTTACCATGTCAGAATGCGAAAAAAAATTTGTCCAAAGCTACTTCCATTTATTCCACTGTAGTCCAATTAAATAGACGGCTAACATGAAAGTTTGACTGTTTTTCTTCACATAGTTTTCCGACAAACTGAAATTTATCACAGAAAGTTTGTTCGGAAGAAACAGATAAGAAACAATTATTTTTATTCTTACGATTTGTTTATTATGGTTATAAATGAGACATGCATGACATAATGGCATATTTAGAAGTCTTTATTAATAATCTAATATCACATTTGATACAATACAAATGAAACATTTAAAATGAGAATTAATCTCGATGACCCCCTATTTATTTATTCATTTTTGTTTTAAATATATTTGTGTATTGTACTTAAATTATATAATTTGGATTATTGCATTGTCATAAAGACATTAGGAAGGTGAACATTTTCATAACTGGGTTAAATTTTGAAATCTGTTAGATTTATTGCAGTCGTATTTTTTATACAACAGTCATATAATATTTAAAGACTCTTTAAAACATTATATGATATCTTACGAGGTCTATATCTTCTACTGAATACATTTTAATTCCAAATTAGAAAATACAATAAGAATATAACGCACAATAGTTCTTCATTATAACAATATCATTAGAAACAAGTTTTTATAAATTTTACTAAATCGAACTACGTTTATTAAAAAGCAAAAGAACAAAGATAATACAAGAAATGAAATTTTCCTTTTTAACGAAGAGTATGCTTGTTTTAACATTCCTCTGAAATTATAAAAGATAAAATATTAATTTTTTTAAAAAATTATTATATTTTAAAAACAAAAAAGGATCTTGAAATACTTATGAACATTCTACGGAAAACAAAACACTATGTGTCATCTGGGATCACACTTACCCACTTTTTTATTACTTTTTTTATTATATTGATTTTATATCAATTGGATTATTACACTGTCATAAAAATAATCTAGTGAAAATGTAGTTTTTTAGTCAGTTTTGAGATCTGGTAGATGTTTACTTCTAGTATATTTATATACCAGATATATATTATCTAACCCTTTCGGGTGTACTATTAATAGCACATGCCTTTTCACCGAGTATTATTTTGTTATATTCACTTTCGTTACTATAAACTTATAGTAATGATAATATATTAGTACACTGTTAAAAATAAAGCTGACAAACCGGTTGCATTTGGCGCCCAGGTTTGAAAAGGTGTTACTATTTGACACCCGCGGGTTTGAAAATGTGTTTGGGGTGCCATTGAGTGTTTTACGCTAATTAGAGTACCGCGCAATGCATACCGTTGGACATTTTTCAACCCTTAGTCATTTGCGCATGCTCTGTTACATGTATCCTTGCCTTTCAACTCGCTATCACTGGTGGATCAACACAGCAATTTTTTTCTATGATGACTATCACCGCTATACGCTATCCCAATTTCGTTTAGAACTTCGCTCGGCTAACTTTTGGCGAGCTTTATTATGTAAAGCAACCTTTGAATTTCAGGACATTTGACCATTTCAGGAAGACTTTGAAGGTGACCTTGATGGCCGAGTGGTTAGAACGCTGATCTTGTAATCAGACGCTGTGGGTTCGAATCCTATGAGGGCAAAAAGTCGGTTTGAATATTTTTTAATTTTTTATTATTGGGCACTCTGGATTAAGGGTGCCATCTTTTCACCCCAATTAAAGATGCCATTTAGGCACCTTTAGGAGTGTCACCAGTGAGACAAGCCTTTCATCCTTAAAAGGTGCAATGTGTCATCATTAGTTTTAACAGTGTATGCATTTCTTATTAAGGTTCATTTATGTCTTGGTTTTTACTAATAACAGTAATAATAGAAGTTTTCTTAGCTCTCTTTGCGCCATTCACTGTTCCATTGATTTAAACATATTTTTTCACTTGTTAAATTTGAAATATAGGTATTTTTACAAGCGAATCATGTGTAATAAAATTTAAAAAAAAAAGAAAATTGCAACATGTGTTAAAATTTGTAAAATGCGTTCTGTAAGATAATCTGTGTAATATGGCCTTTTTCAAATGTCTCCAAAAAACCTTTTTTAGGCTATTATCATATAAATATAAAAATAAAAGTACACAAATTAATCCTCTAATTTTTTGACACATGATATTCTATTCACTCAGCTCCAGATTTCCCTACAATATAAAAATATTTTTGGTAATATAATTCTATAGATTTAATGAATTTCAAGTACATTGAGGAATGATTAATACTGTCAAAGATTACACTCATATTTGTAATTAAGTATTTTTTCTTATGTTGGAGGAATTACATTTTCTTAGCATTTAATACAATGTCCAGAGTAAACAACATTACAATTTTACCTTTTTGCAACACGCTCAGAGGGTTAAGTACATTCGTTAGCTTTTAGGTAATGAGATATTCTTTAAACTTCAGTAAATCAATTTGGATAACTACAATTAATATTATTAACATAAAAGTAATTGTTGTTCACAAAAAGAAAAAAAATAAACTGAAAGCCTTAAAGGCTTTTTAAAGTTTTGTATGATTTGTTACTAGTTATCTAACTTTTGCCTAGTATTTTTTAATTCTAAATTAGAAAATACATTAGATGTGTAACGCAAAACAGTTCTTCATTATAATTGCATCATTAGAATTTTATTAAACCAAATTATGTTTATTAAATAACATAAAATTAAAAATAATAAAATGAAAGATTTTTTTCTTTTACACAGAGATGCATTAAATATGCATGATTTTAAATTCCTCTTTGAAAAATAAAACACGAAACAGGTTTCTATTTGGAATCAAAAAAGCACTTTGAAATTTGACTTTTCCTAAACAATGATAAAGCAATAAATTAAAAATAATTTGTGTATAAAGATATTTACGTTTATTTTTATATTTACGTTTATATATATATATATATATATATATATATATATATATATATATATGTATATATATATACATATATATATATATATATATATATATATATATATATATATATATATATATATATATATATATATATATATATATATATATATATATATATATATATATATATATATATATATATATATATATATATATTTATATATATATATATATATACACATTGTCTATTCCTAAACAATCATAAAGCAATAAATTAAAAATAATATTAAAAATAATTAGTGTATAAAGATATTTACAAGCAACATTTAATGTAAATAATATATATACACACACACACACATATATATATATATATATATATATATATATATATATATATATATATATTAATATATATATGTGTGTGTTTACTCAAATCAATGTATTATGGTGTTAATAGTCATGCAACATTTGTTGTTTTTTCTTATACTGTGATAAAGCTAAATAATTGATTTATTCTACTTTCATTTATTTTACTGAAGCTGAATTAAGCAGAAAACTTACATGGTGGTATGACTGTTTTTCTTCGAGTAGTTTTTCTCCAAACTAAAATTTATGACAGATATTTTGTTCCGGAGATATGGGATAAGAAAGCATTAATTTTCTTTTTACGGTTTGTTTATTATTGTTATTAATCTGATATGACATAATGGCATATTCAAAGTTACTTTTTAGCAATCTAATAGCATATCCAATTAATTCCATATATAGCTGTTTAAATGAAAATTAATTTCATTGGCATCTCGTGAAATAATTAATTAATTATTTTATGTTATATTTGTCTAGTATAGTTAATTTATGGGATAGATATGGGATGATATAATATAGAAAGGGGTTATGGGAGAAGAAAGATGATATGAGATAAGAAAAAAACATTATTTCTTTTACGTATTGTTTATTATTGTTATTAATCAGATAGTTATGATATAATGGCATATTTAGAAATCTTTATTAGCAATCTTTTATCACATTTGATACAATCCAGATATAGCTTTTAAAATGACAATTAATTTTGATGGCATCTTACTAAAATTTATTTATTTATATTATGTTTGTTTATTAGACTTAAATTATATTGAGAGATTGTTTGTTCGGACGAAACAGATAGGAAACACATTGTTTTTCTCTTTATGGTTTGTTTATTATGATTATTTATTATAGTTATTATTATAGTTATTATTAATTAGATGTTTAAAACCTACTGGTACAGTCATAATTACTTTTTAGCAACGTAATAGCATATTTGATAAATTTCAGGTATAGCTGTTCAAATAAAAACTAATTTAGTTGGCATCTTATTAATAAATTAACAAATTAATTTACATTATATTTGTCTATTATAGTTAATTTATGTAGTTTAGATATATTGCATTTTCATAAAAAAAGGATGAAAATACAAAAGATTGGAGATAGTTGTGAGACTTTCTGAATATTCTGTCATATTTTTATATATCAGACACATATTATTTAAATACTATTAAAAATATTTTTAAATATGGTACTAGTTTCACATCGTTTGTCTGAAAACTTTTAATTTTAATTTAGAAAATACATTAGCCGTGTAACGCAAAAGAGTTGTTCGCTAAAATTGTGTAATTAGAAGTATATTTTTATTAATTTTATCAAATCAAACTATCTTCATTGTATAACACAAATTAAAAGATAACAAAAGAAAATAAATTCTGCTTTTACATGGGGATATGTCTATTCATGCTTTTTAAAAAAAAAATCTTCTGAGAAAAAAAAAAAAAAAAAACTTAAAATATTATGAAAAGATTTCTAGTTAAAAACAAAAATCATTTTGAAGTCATTATGAACATTCTATGAGACTGTTGCTAAACGAATATAAATAAATAAACTATAAATAATATTAGAAAAATTTGGTAAATAAACATATTTGCGTGTATTTTTGTTACACAAATCATGAAGAATAAAGAAATAACTCTGAATACGAATATATATGAGGACGCCAGAAGCCAAGGGGTATAAGTGACAAAATTGAAAAAATTGAGTTAAGTGCACAGGGTATCTGGAAATATAATTTTTCCATTTCAGGTAAAGAAATATAGGTCATTTTCTGATTATTTGGGGAGTTATAGAGATAAACCACTTTTTTCGAAAAACAAGCAATATTGATTAATTATACACTTGAAGAATATTTGAAGAATAAAAATACTCTATTTTTTTTACAGTTTTTGAAATGAGAGTTCAAAGATTAGAATGCAACAAGCAGATGTTTCCTATTTCAATTTAGTCAATTGTTATTCATGTTCTAATTTAACATCAATTGTCTTTAAACTCAATTTACTCCAAATCGACATTTTGTCACTTGTACCCCTTGGCTTCTGGGCTCCTCATATATAGATTTTCTCAAAGCAATACGTCATAACCGGATTACATGTGGCTTTTTCCTTACCGTGTGATAATGCGAAAAATTGCTCAGTTCTACTTCCATTTATTCAATGAAGCTGAATTAACTAGACAACTTACATGGCAGTGTGACTGTTTTTCTTTACGTAGTTATCTTCCAAACTAAAATTTATGACAGTTATTTTGTTCAGAATACATGGGATAAGAAACACATTATTTATATGTTTACGGTTTGTTTATTATAGTTTCTAATCCTATATTTATGACATAATGGCATATTTAAAAAATCTTTATTAGTAATCTTCATCACATTTGATACAATCCAAATATAGTTTTTAAAAAGAAAATTAATTTCGTTGACAACTTATAAATTTATTTATGTATGTATTTATATTATGTTTGTCTATTATACTTAAATTATGTAAATTGCATTTATTGCATAAAAAAATAAGAGTGTGCAAAAGCATACTTTTGGATAAATATGAATTTATTTTATCCAAAAATATTTACATTTATTACACAGGGTATGAAGAATAAAGCATCATTCACTAAAACGAATGTGCAAATAGGTTTTCTCAAAGCAATATGTCATGGCATTAATAAACGGATTACAAGTGGCTTTTTCCTTAATACGTGATAGTGCGAAGAATTGTTTAGTACTGCTTCCATTTATTCCACTGTAGCTCAGTCAAACAGATAGCTAACTTAGAGGTTTTTACATTTTTTTTTCACATAGTTCCCGGCAAACTGAAATTTATGACAGATAGTCTGTTCGGGAGAAACATAGAAGAAATAATTATTTTTTTCTTCTTGGTTTGTGTATTTTAGTTGTTAATGAGATATTTATGGCATAATGGCATATTTAGGAATTCTTATTAGTAATCCAACAGACTATTTCTATACAACAATAAAGCAATAAACCATAAATAATATTAAGGAAATTTGCTGTATAAATATATTTATTTCTATTTTTATCACACAAATCATGAAGATAAAAGCAAAAGTTACTGAAACGAATATATAAATAGGTTTCCTCAAAGCCATAAGTCATAGAATTAATAATCGGATTACATGTGGCGTTTTTCTTACCATGTCAGAATGCAAAAAAAAATATGTCCAATGCTACTTCCTTTTATTCCACTGTAGTCCAATTAAATAGAAGGCTAACATAAAAGTTTGACTGTTTTTCTTCACATAGTTTTCCGACAAACTGAAATTTATCACAGAAAGTTTGATCGGAAGAAACAGATAAGAAACAATTATTTTTATTTTCACGATTTGTTTATTATGGTTATAAATGAGACATGCATGACATAATGGCATATTTAGAAGTCTTTATTAGTAATCTAATATCACATTTGATACAATACAAATGAAACATTTAAAATGAGAATTAATTTCGATGACCCCCTATTTATTTATCCATCTTTGTTTTAAATATATTTGTGTATTGTACTTAAATTATATAATTTGGATTATTGCATTGTCATAAAGACATTATGAAGATGAACATTTTCATAACTGGGATAAATTTTGAAATCTATTAGATTTATTGCAGTCGTATGTTTTATACAACAGTCATATAATATTTAAAGACCCTTTAAAACATTATATGATAACTTACGAGGTCTATATCTTCTACTGAATACATTTTAATTCCAAATTAAAAAATACAATAAGAATATAACGCACAATAGTTCTTCATTATAACAATATCATTAGAAACAAGTTTTTATAAATTTTACTAAATCGAATTGCGTTTATTAAAAAGCAAAAAAAAAAAAAAAAAGATAATACAAGAAACGAAAATTTCCTTTTTAACGAAGACAGGACAGGTTATGCTTGTTTTAACATTCCTCTGAAATTATAAAAGATAAAATATTAATTTAAAAAGGATTATATTAAAAACAAAAAAGGATCTTGAAATCATTATGAACATTCTAAGGAAAACAAAACACTATGTGTCATCTGCGATCACACTTACCCATTTTTTTATTACTTTTTTTTATTATACTGATTTTATATCAATTGGATTATTATAGTGTCATAAAAAATAATCTAGTGAAAATGTATTTTTTGGTTAGTTTTGAGATCTGGCAGATTTATACTTCTCGTATATTTATATACCAGATATATATTATCTAACCCTTTCGGGTGTACTATTAATAGCACATGCCTTTTCACCGAGTATTATTTTGTTATATTTACTTTCGTTAATATAAACTTATAGTAATGATAATATATTACTACACTGTTAAAAATAAAGCTGACAAACCGGTTGCATTTGGCGCCCAGGGGTGAAAAGGTGTTACCATTTGACACCCGCGGGTTTGAAAATGTGTTTGGGGTGCCATTGAGTGTTTTACGCTAAATAGGGTACCGCGCAATGCATACCGTTGGACATTTTTCAACCCTTAGTCATTTGCGCATGCTCTGTTACATGTATCCTTGCCTTTCAACTCGCTATCACTGGTGGATCAACACAGCAATTTTTTCCTATGATGACTATCACCGCTATACGCTATCCCAATTTCGTTTAGAACTTCGCTCGGCTAACTTTTGGCGAGCTTTATTATGTAAAGCAACCTTTGAATTTCAGGACATTTGAACATTTCAGGGAGACTTTGAAGGTGACCTTGATGGCCGAGTGGTTAGAACGCTGATCTTGTAATCAGACGCTTTGGGTTCGAATCCTATGAGGGCAAAAAGTCGGTTTGTATATTTTTTAATTTTTTATTATTGGGCACTCTGGATTAAGGGTGCCATCTTTTCACCCCAATTAAAGGTACCATTTAGGCACCTTTAGGAGTGTCACCAGTGAGACAAGCCTTTCATCCTTAAAAGGTGCAATGTGTCACCATTAGTTTTAACAGAGTATGCATTTCTTATTAAGGTTTCATTTATGTTTTGGCTTTTACTAATAACAATAATAATAAAAGTTTTCTCAGCTCTCTTTGCGCCATTCACTGTTCCATTGATTTAAACATATTTTTTCACTTGTTAAATTTAAAGTATAGGTATTTTTACAAGCGAATTATGTGTAATAAAAAAAAATAGAAAATTGCAACATGCGTTAAAATTTGTAAAATACGTTCTGTAAGATAATCTGTGTAATATGGCCTTTTTCAAATGTCTTCAAAAAACCTTTTTTAGTCTCTTATCATATAAATATAAAAATAAAAGTACACAAATTAATCCTCTAATTTTTTGACACATGATATTCTGTTCACTGAGCTCCAGATTTCACTACAATATAAAAATATTTTTGATAATATAATTCTATAGATTTAATGAATTTTAAGTACATTGAAGAATGATTAATACTGTCAAAGATTACACTCATATATGTCATTAAGTATTTTTCTTATGTTGAAGGAATTACATTTTCTTAGCATTTAATACAATGTCCAGAGTAAACAACATTACAATTTTACCTTTTTGCAACACGCTCAGATGGTTAAGTACATTCGTTAGCTTCTAGGTAATGAGATATTCTTTAAACTTCAGTAAATCAATTTGAATAAGTACAATTAATATTATTAACATAAAAGTAATTGTTGTTCACAAAAAGAATAAAAGGTAAACTGAAAGCCTTAAAGGCTTTTTAAAGTTTTGTATGATGTGTTACTAGTTCTGTAACTATTGCCTAGTATTTTTTAATTCTAAATTAGAAAATACATTAATAGTTTAACGCAAAACAGTTCTTCGTTATAATTGCATCATTAGAATTTTATTAAACCAAATTATGTTTATTAAATAATATCAAAGTAAAAATAATAAAATGAAAGATTTTTTTCTTTCACATAGAGATATGATTGAATATGCATGTTATTAAATTCCTCTTAGAAAAATAAAACTCAAAAGAGGTTTCTATTTGAAATCAAAAAAGCACTTTGAAATTATTATGAACATCTTAAGAGATTTTTGCTAAAAACTCATAAATCTATAAAATAAAAATAATATTAAGAAACATTGGTGTATAAAGATATTTACGAGCATTTGTATTACACAAATCATAAAGAATAAAGCACTTTTCACCAGAACGAATATATAAATAGGTTTTCTTCAAGCAATACGTCTTGGCATTAATAACCGGATTACATTTGGCTTTTTACTTACCATGTGATAATGCGAATAATTGCTCAGTTTTACTTCCATTTATTCCGAAGTTGCTCAATTAAGTAGACAGTTAAGATTGAGGTTTAACTGTTTTCCTACGCATAGTCTTCGGGCAAACTGAAATTTATGAAAGATATTCTGTTCGAAAGGCACGGATTAGAAATTACTATTTTTCCCTTTATGTTTTGTTTATTCCAGTTATCAATGAGATATTTATGACATAATGACATATTTAGAAACAATTATTTGTAATCTAATAAGTATTGTTTTTGGTTACTTTCGAGATTCGAAGGATTTATATTTTTTCCTAGTTTTATATACCTGATGTAAATGATTTAACCTCTTTAGGGTCTGATGTACTATTAATAGCACATGTGTTTTTATGGAGTATTATTTTGTTTTAACAATTACGTTTGTTATCATAAATGTGTAGAGAAGAATTATGACTGTGTATTTCTTATTAAGACCTCATTTGTGTTGTGGCGTTCTGTGTTAACACTAATAATAAAAGTTTGCTTAATTATTTCACCTACATTTTAATCATGCATTTCATTCTAAAAGTTAAAAATATAAGTTTATTTTCTGAGCAAATCATGTGTGATAAAACAAAAATTCATTAAAATGATGTAGTATGTGTTAAACCCTGTTGCAATAATTTTACAAATGTCTCCAAAAATTTTAATTTATCATATTATCATATGAATATGAAATGATTAGTACACAAATTAAGTACATTTTCAGCTTTCAGGCAATCTTTAAACTTTAGTAAAACTATTTAGATAGCTATAAATAATATTATTAACCTACAAGTAATTAGGTGCGTTCGTAATTATGTAAATACGTAGCACCTATTGTTGTCGTTCAGTCCGTCCGTCTGTCTGTCCGTCCGTCCGCATATAACAACGCAAAAACTACCCAACCGAAGCGTTTGAAATTTAAAATATATAATTATTACATAATTTTGTCGAGTCATTTCAAATTTTATGAAAATTGGATGCATAGATCAATTACAGGGACAAACAAAAGGATTCCGTTACTTTACGGTCAATGGGGAAAAAAATTTCAAATGATTTTTAATCGTTTGAAATTTTAAATACATAATTATTACAAAATTTTGTCGAGTTATATCAAATTTTATCAAAATCGGATGCATAGTTCAATTACAGGGACAATCAAAAGTATTCCGTTACATTACGGTTAATAGGGAAAAATGTTTCAAATGCATTTTAATGGTGTTACATTTATTCGAACGTAATAAAATTGATATGCATCTATAAAGTACATATTATAATATACATTTTTCATAATCTGTGGTGCAAAGAATATTTGTTATTGACTTACAAGGCCACACAAAAATATTCCATTGCATAATGGTATTGGAATAACATTGTTTTTTGCGCATTTTAATTGTAATTATTTATAATTTTATGAGATTAATATATGGGAGTGATATTTTTAAAACTTCGCTACCGTACGAACGCACCTCATTTGCTACGCTTCACGTGCAATTTCCAACTTGTTTTGTTCTGAAAATAAAATCAGACATGAAAGGTTTAAAGACTCTTCAATGTATAATATAATGTGATAGTAGTTCTCAATATTTTCCCAATACTTTCTAGTTTTAAATTAGGAAATGCATTAGACGTGTAATGCAAAACATTTCTTCGTTTTAATTGTATCTTTAGAAACATATTTTTATAAATTTTATTAAATTAAATTGCTAATAAAATAATAATTTAAAGATAATGAAAGGAAACAAATTTTGCTTTTATATGGAGATATGAATATTTATGCATGTTTTTAAAATCTCTAAAAAAATAAAACGTGAAACATTATTACAAGGTTTCTATTTAAAAATAAAATTTCATTTTGAAATGATTATGAACATTCTAATAGACTATTGCTAAATAACTTTAAAGAAATATCATACTATAAAGAAAAATTGGAGCAATAATAAGTATTTACGTGTATTTTTAATACACAAATAATGAAGAATTGAACAGATTTTATTGGAAAAAAATATATATTCTTTCCAGCGAATCCTGTTCTATTCTTAGGCTCCATAGGTTTGCTCAAAGCAATACGCCATGGCATTAATAACTGTATTACACCTGGACTTATATTACCTTCTGATATTACCTTCGGATATTACCTTCGGATAAAGCGAAGAATTGCTCAATACTACTTCCATTTATTTCAGTGTAGCTCAATTGACAAGACAGCAATATTTAGTTCGGAAGAAGGAGATAAGAAATCTTTTTGTTTGTTTGTTTGGATTACAGTTTGTTTATTACAGTTATTAATAACTGTAATAAACAATATTTATGATATAATTGTATATGATATAAGATATACGTATTGTGATGTTATATTATATATTAAATTATTATTATATTCTATTATGATATATGATATATTTATGTGGCGATGATATATCGAGAAATACTTTTTTATCACTCTTATGGCACATTTGGTACAATGTTGATATAACTTTTAAAAACAATTCGATAACACCTTATTTAATTTCTTCATATAATTTTCTATTATGTTTGTCTATAATACTCAAAAAATGTCAAATAGATTAATGCATTTTCATAAAAAATAGATAAAGTGAAAAAATATAGATTTAGGTTGATTCTAAGACATGACAGATTTATACCGAATCTGTGTATTATTTAAAAACACTTTGAAAATTTTGCTTCTTATTTAACATTAGCTATATATTTTATAATATATTAGTTCTATATCTTTTGACTAATACTTTTTAAGCAAATTAGAAAGTACATGAACTGATACAAATGAAAAATACATGAACAGCAAAACCGTTATTCGTTATAACAATAAAATTGGAATCAAACTTTTTTTACACATTATGATTATTGATCAGCAGAAAAATAAAAAATAATACATTGTAAGGAAGATATTTTACTTTTACATGGAGATATGACCTTTTATTCATTCTTTTAATTTTCTTTAAGAAAACAAAAGCTAAAAAAGTATTAAAAGGTTCTACATTGAAAAAAGCATTTTTAATTCATTTTGAATATTATATAATTTAAAAAAATCTTTTTCTAAGCAACAATAAAGCAATAAATTATCAATAATATTACAAGCACTGATCTGATAAAGATATTTAATCACATTTTTATTGCACAAATCCTAAAAATTTACTGAATCAAAATAATCTGAAATAAAAATTAGGAATACGTTTGTTCAAAGCAGCACGTCATGGCAATAATAACCGGATTTGTTTTTTCCTTAGCTTCTAATAAAGCAAAGAACTGCCCAGTTCTATTTCCATTTATCCCACTGTAGCTCAATTAACAAGACAACTTACATGTCGGTTTAACTGTTTTTCTTTACACAGTTTTTCGGCAAACTGAAATTTATGACACATTTGGAAGAAAGAGATAAAAAATTATCACTTATTTTCTTCTACGTTTTTATACATTTCCGGTATCATTATAGTTAACGAGATATTTATGACATAATGGTATATCTAGAAATTCTTTTTAGCAATATTACACAATTATTACAACACATTTGATGCAATTCAGGTATAGTTTTTAAAATCAAGATTAATTTCGATCACACCTAATTGAATTTAATTATTTTATTATCACATTTGTCTATTATAAAAAGAATATGCCAATTATATTATTACGTTATCTTAATAACTAAAAATAATGTAAAATCGTAGTTGTGTGTTAGTCTCGCGATCTGATAGAATTATACCATTTGTATATTTATAAACTGGACACCTATTATTTTAAGAATTTTAACTTATATATGATTCGATGCTAGATCTATATCATTTAAATTCCACTAAATAATGAAACATGAAAAATTATTAAAAGTTTTTTCTTTTAACTCGAAAGAACGGGAGCATCTCTAAGGGTTCATCTAAAAGGTATGAATAGATTTTACTTTGTCACCAAGAAATGTAAATAATAATAATGACTGGAACCTGAAGATTACTTAAAAATATATTGGTGACAGGTATAAAAACCATACCCATTTTGGGCTTATCAGCATGGCGCGCATACTCCAGTCTTAAAAAAATAAAGCACTTTGAATTCATTATGAATGTTTAAAAGTTTTTCCTGGAATCTATTTCTAGACAATAATAGAGCAAGGAATTATAAATAATGCATAAAAAATGATGTGATGAAACTATTTGCATGTATTTTTGTTACAAAAATCGTAAAAAATGAAGAAACATTAACTAGAATGGTTGTACAAATAGGCTTCATCAAAGCAATACGTCGTGGCAGTAAATAACCAGATTACATGGTGCTTTTTTCTTTAGCTTCTGATAAAGCGAAGAAATTGCTCAATACTACTTCCATTTATTTCACTATAATTGAATTAACAATACCAGTGACATTGTGTTATGCTTGTTTTCTTTGCATTGTTTTACGGCATGCTGAAATTTATAAAAACAGTGTTTTGTTCAAAAGCAGTTTATAAGAAAGCATTATTTATCAGTTTACGGTTTAATTTATATAGTTATTAACGCTAAATAAACATACATCACAGATATTTATAACATAAGTTTATATTTTTAAATACTTTTTTGTTATTTTATGACACATTTGATAAAATCGAGATAAAGTTTTAAAAAATAATTTCAATGACACCTTTTTAATTTTTTTATTTGTCTATCATACTCAAATTATGTGAATTGGAATATTGGATTGGATTATTGTAATCAGTTTTCGGTTACTCTACAATATGATAGATTTATTGATATAATACTATTTCTATTTTTTTAAGAAGTAGGGAATACATTAAAAGTATAAAGCAAAGTAATTCTTCGTTATAATGAAATTGTGTTTAGTAAGCAGCGTAAAATAAAAAAATATAAAGGAATGTTGCCTTTTTAGTAGTTAATTTATGATAGGACTGTATGCATGTTTTAAATAATTTTTATAAAAATAAAACACTCAAAAGTATTACAAGATTTTTATTTATATTTTTTTAACGAAACATTTTGCCTTAAGGCTCCGCTTCACTGAAACTCCCCGATCGCGAAATCCCATGTTAGCCTATGGGAAAACTTTTAAGCGCGATTACTCATTGCTTAATATAATTATTAAAATACCGTTTTCTCCGTCAGAAAATAAACGTCAAATGCTGATGATGTGCGTTTTTAAAAATTGTCTACGCAAATTTTAATATCTTTAAGAAGATGATAAAATTTAATTAAATGAAAATTTCAAAGTTTATAGGGATTTTTTATGTACTTAAAATTTATGGAGACAATTTTTAAAAACACAACTTTCTGATAACGAAAACGATATTTCAATAATTATATTAGGTAATGAGTCATCGCGCTTAAAAGTTTTCCCATAGGCTAACATGGGATTTCGCGAACGGGGAGTTTCAGTGTAGCGGAGCCTTAACAGAAATACTCAAATATTTTTCCTAAATGTATTGCTAAGCAACAATAAAGTAATATATGATATAAATGAAATTAGTGTATTAAAGTTACTGACATATATATATTCTATTATGCAAATTATGAAGAACGCACCGGCATTCACTGGAGAGAATGCATAAATATATTTGCTCAAATCAAGACGTCAAGGTATTAATTACTAGATTATATGTTGGAGTTTCCTTTTAATCTGATAAACCGAAACATTTGTCCAATTATTCTACAATAGCTTAGTTAACGAGACAGTACAGAAGGTAGTATGACTGTCCTTTTTCTGGCAAACCAAAATTTATGACACACTTTGTTATGAAGGATGGGTTAAGCAAACAATCTATTTATGGTTTATTTGTTTTACTTATTAATGAGACATCTACTTATAATAAAATGCGTTCTTTAGATTTGTGTGGAACAGTTCCAGGATTCGCCACTCCTATCTGTGAATGGACCCTAGCAATACGCCACGTTAGGCTTAATGGAAAACAAATGCAGACATATGACAGCTAAAAGATAATTTCTTTTACTTAAAATAACGTTTAAACAGTATATTTTTCTATAAAACATGTATATCATATCCAATTATAATGTCCAATTATGGCTCCAAATTAAAAATAAGTAATTGTAAACATCAGATTACGATATAAACAAACGAACTCTGTTGCCATTCAGATTTTCCAAATCTTGAAACAAATGAATGACTCTTTGAATGCATTATTAAAAAAATAGTTTTTCCAGAGATTCTTTTCTAAGAAAAATACATATGCCAATAATTTGTATGAATTGCAACAAAAATCAAAGCAAAGCAGATTCTTCCCGTGTTGCCAAACAACCTATCCAGCGTAAAATACGATCTACGGAGAAAAAGAGGTTTATTTCTTACTCCCTGAACGCACCTGCTTTTTTATGACGTCATATGTTAGCCAATCAACGCCGATTCCAAATAAAGGTCTGTTGGAGAAAGAGCGGAAAAGTGTGTTTACGTTCAGATGGACGATAAAATCGACAAAAAAAAGCTAGATTTTCGTTGAATTTTACACTTACCACAGACATGTTATTCACACATTTTTGTTTTCATTTTTTGTGAAGAATCCGTTTTTATAAAATTTATTTTTGTGAAGAGTCCGTTTTCGTAAAATTTATTTTTGTGAAGAGTCCGTTTTCATAAAATTTATTTTTGTGAAGAGTCCGTTAACGGACTCAGTTTTTCCCCTGGATAGATCCCTGAGTATTCTATTATTAATGAAAAAAGTGTTTTTATTGCATCTAAATTTTTGTGGCTTTTGAAAGGTTTTGCTATTTGTTTAATATTTCGTCATTATGAAAACTTTGCTATTCAAAAAACATTTAAATTGAACTCTTTTCTACTATTGTATGAGAAACAGATACTTGCAATAGTCAAGTTTACAATATATTTGTTATTATTTGAGGTAAAGGTACATACAATTTTTTGTCTTTTTATCTGTATGCAATTGACAAAATTCATGTCCTCTGTGAGCATGATCGATGATATTTAAAATATTTTTAACCCTGCTGTTCTGTTCGGGTCTATTTGACCCGAAAATTTTATTGTTCACTTATAAAAAAAATTAGCGCAGAGATATTTCCATGAAACTTTTTGACTTTGTTCATTAGTAATATAACTATCTATTCCTAGAAGTATTTACGTTTATCTATATTTCCAAGAGATATTTTTTAACTTAGTCCTAATGTACTGTTCGGGTCATATTGACCCGAGTTAAAATAATTTTATCATGCACTTTTAATTTTGTTTGGAATCATTCAATAAAAATAATTACTGCAACGTATCTATTTCGAAATCTGTTTCGTTGGCACAGGTGTTAGATCACGTGACAGGAGAGGAAAGTCAAATGTTGATATCATTGGCGAAAGGGAAAAAAATGCACCTGTTAGTAGCGTTTCTTTGCTGCATTTCATTTTCTAATAATCTAAAGAACAGTTGTATCTCTGAGTATTAGTGAAAAAATGGCAAATCGTAGAAATTTGAGCGACGCTGATATTTCTAAATTAATGGAAGCCTCTGACAGGGAAGAGGAAAATGCGTCTGAGTATGAAAATCATACAAGTGAGAAAATTGAAAGTGAAAGTTCTGAGAACGATTTTGATATTGATATTCAAAAGACGCACAATATAGAGTATTCAGTCTAAGAATCGTGAAATAGTATGGAAATTTAATCCCCTTCTTCATTCTGGTCGATTAACGTCTGGTAATGTTATAAAAACTACTCCAGGTGTCACAAGATATGCAACTACAAGGATAACTGACATAAAAAGCGCATTTGCGACGGCATTCAATTCTACAATCGATAACGAAATCATAAAAATGACTTGTATAGAAGGAGGAAAAGGGAAATGAAAAAGAGTGGAAAGATATTAGTACTGAAACTTTTCAAGCATACATCGGATTATTATTATTAGCTGGTGTGTACAAATCATATGGAGAATCAACAAAAAGTTTGTGGAATCAAGAAACAGGCAGAAATATATTTCGTGCTACAATGTCCCTCGAAACCTTTCATATGATATCGAGAGTTATTCGTTTTGACAATAAATCTACCAGGCAAGAAAGAAGGTCTGTAGAAAAATTATCTGCTGTTTGAGATATTTGGGAAAAGTGGATAGAAATTTAACCTAAATTGTATAATCCAAGTAAAAATGTTAGTGCAGATGAACAATTAGTAGGATTTCGTGGACGATGCCCTTTCAAACAATATATACCTAGTAAACCCTCCAAGTATGGGATAAAAATATGGACTTTATGTGATAGCAAAACTTCGTATTTACTGAATGCACAAATGTATGCTGGAAAAAATCAAGGATCAAAGCCAGAGAAAAGTCAGTGTATGCGGGTAGTGAGTGAATTTACTTATGGGTATTCGGGCACAATGTTACATGTGATAACTTTTTCACATCCTATAACTTGGGAAAACGTCTTCTAAAACGGAAAATGACTATGCTTGGCACCATTAGAAAAAATAAGCCCGAACTTTCTGAGACAACAAACAAAAAAGTGCACCTAAACAAAGAAGTGCACAGCTCATCATTTTATTTTACAGAAGATACAACAGTTGTAAACTACATCCCTAAAAAGAACAAAAATGTTATCCTTACGAGCACTTTCCATCATGAAAATGAAGTTAGCGACAGACCTCACAAAAAACCACAAATAGGTTATAATGCAACTAAAGGGGCGGTGGATAGTCTTGATCAACTTTTGAGTACATACAGTTGTAAGAGAAAAACAAATCGCTGGCCTATGATAGTATTCTATAATATGCTTGAAACATCTGCTTACAATGCATTTATTCTGTGGATTTCAATAAACAGCAAATGGAATGAAAATAAATTAACCAAACGAAGGCTCTTTTTAGAAGAATTGGGGAAATCTCTATTTTTTTCCACAAATTGAAGTGAGACAGCATCTTCCCAGAAGCGAAGATTCAGTCAAAATTGTGAAGAGAATGTGTAGTAAAAAGCAAACGTACCCTCGGAATCAGATGAGAACACTTCATTGTGTACTAAACGTGCAAGATGCAACGTTCTCTCCATCAACCAACGACAACAAAACTAATATATTATGTTACAATTGCAAAAAACACACTTGAAAAATTTCACGTAAGCTGTTTTTGTCCAAATTGTAAATAAAAGTAAGTATTCAAATATTTTTAAGTTATTTTACTGGTGTTTTGTATTATTTGACATATATTTAAGTTTATTTTACTATTTTTTTAATTATTTCTAAAATAGTTATTTTCATTTACTGCTAGAAAAGGTAATATTCTAAATCGGGTCACATTGACCCGAACGCTACATACGTATAGTAAATGCGAACAGAACAGCAGGGTTAAAACAGTGACTGACAAAATTCTCAACTTAAGAATTTCCTATATAAATAGCTATGGTATTGGTTACCTATATAACAAAATTCATAATTTTTAACTGGCTCGATAAAACTTGCAATTTTGTCATGAGAGAAAATGTCGAAATTCATGATTTTTTTTTTCTGCCATGAAAAAATCTGCATTTTTTAAAAATTATAAATTTAAGAAATTTGCAGACCACATACTTACATAACCCATCGTGGGTCACAGGTTCATCCCTACCATTGTACTATTAACCTAAACAATTACTTAAAATAACATAATTTTAATCGTTAGTGTAATCGTTAAACTATTTGTGAAACTCATTTTGATTTTGCTTATGTAACATTATGATTAACAATGTGATGTGTTAGAAATTCATTGATAACACATTTCAAAAAAACTTTTGTACATGTTTTTTTTTTTAAATGTTTTGTCCATTTAAATTTGTTGAACTGTATCGAAAATTGAATGTTTAGTTAAAATCCTGTCATTTTTGACAGGGGTTATATACTAGTTTATAATAAAAATGCATCACCTCACAATAATAAGGTGCTATCTTTGTTTTGGAAAAAAATACTTATCGATATAGAAAGGTTCTTTTTGTATCCTTGAAGGCATTTTTGCATAAGAATGATGTTATATATAATTTACAAATGACCTTACAATTATATTATAACATTATTTTTATCCAGAAATGCCTTTGTAGATACAAATAGAGCTTTTTCTATATCGATAAGTCAATTTTTTCAAAAACACAGGTAGAACCTTATTATTCTCAAGTGACGAATGGTATATTTAAATTTGCTTTTTAGAACTTTTAAAAGGTTCTGTAACGATCATCTTTTGCTTTTAAAATTTGCAAAATTAAAATTAATGTCAATGATATCTTTTTAATTTTTATTATGTTTGTTGAATATTTAAAATCTGTATATCGGATTATTGTATTCACATAAAAAGAGTAGAGAAATTAGAAAGCGATAGTTTAGTTATTGATCATACATTTTAAATACAATTTATGTCAAATGTATTTTTATTTGCTAGCTATATTTTATTTTGAGACTTTTTAACAAACAATATTCTTTTTTAATTTGTAAATAAGACGAGATAAGGGTGTATTCAGATCAAAACTGCTTATTTTTAGATTTATTTTTACATTCATTTTTGCTCTCAAATTCAACAAACTTTCAAAATCCCTTAATTATAAACTACATAATGTGCCGTGTTTGTCGATTTTTTGGTAAATACAGAAAATATTTCAAAAATTCTGTCAAAGTTGCCGATTTGAACAGAAATTTCCAAACCTGCAGATATAGTTTAAAAATTAGAACTAAACTAAAAAAAGAAATTATAAAATCAAAAGAAAGGGTCCTACTGAAAAAAAAGTTTATCAATCAAATTCTAATAAATGGAGCGAAAAATGAAATCACAGGGCATCTCATACATCTTTTAAAAAATCCCCTCAGCAAGTTTCATGTCTTTAACTTTAAAAATGAGTATGTATGAATATATCTGAAAATGTATCGGAAAATTTCGCTCTTGAGGGTGAAAAATTATTTTTTGGAATACACACTTAAGAAATTCATGTCTTCACACATTTTACTCATTTCATTGAAACAACTGGGTTAGCATTAGTCTAAACATATTAAGCGAGTGAAATGGTCATAATGGCAAGAGATAACGCTTTAAGAAGATCCGGGACGCATTTTCAGAAAGAATCACGTTTTGAGCACCATATCGCCAAAACAAAGATTGGCGCGGAGATGAAGACAATGCTATGCACCCTTTCTTATTTGTAAAGTCAAACGCCTAGCGAATAGCAACCTGTCCTTCTGCAAAGAGATCGCGCTTATTGTTCATTTGTTTTTCCGTAAATGTTAGCAAGCAAAGACTATAAAATGAGAAAATGTTATTCACCGTTGTTTACGATTAAAACATAGTTTAAAACAAAGAGCTTTTTCAGATTAAAATGCTTTAAATTTCACAGAACATCTAAACAGTTTTCCCGCCCTCCTCAATTTAAAAATATTATTTCCTTAACTCGCTATGTTCGATTAAATTGAGAACTTAATTAAAAACAGTAGTAAAGATTCGCTTGTAATAAATATAATTCTATTAATCATATATTTTATGACACATTTGAACTTAGTTAATTTTGTGTTTGGCGATGCAGCTAGCTGAACGTTCTCGCTTCCACCAACTCGCCAAGCCTGGTGCTCAAAACGTGATTCTTTCTGAAAATGCATCCGGGACACTTAATTTTAAAATTTTCTAAAAAATAATATATTTTATTAAAAAATTCAGTATTTTTTTATGATTAAAATGACATTTAAATCATTTTTCTATCTTAATTACAATAGGGAATATTATATTTTTCTTTTTGATTTGTTTTAAAATTCTTTGCTCAAAATCCATTTAAGCAATGATTGTCATGGAAATAACTTCTTGCGTTTTTCTTCATAATGATTTTTTTAACCTACTGAGCGGCATGTAAATGGGTAAAATTGTAATGTTGTTTTCTCTTTATTTGCTTTAAATGCTCAGAAATTTGATTTTTTCAACATTAAAAAAAAGGGGGGAGGGTAATTGCAGTTATGTTGCAGTGAAAACTGGAGCTTCAGTGAACAGAATATGATGTTCCAAACACTTAGAGGGTTATTCTCTAGGATTTAAATTGTAAGTCAAAAGAATGTTACAGGTAAATATTTCAAACTTCTGACATATATTTCTTTATTATATTACTTTACTTTTTATTCAGAAAATTAGAAAAAAAAAATACTTTTCAAAATATGATTTATTTTTAATAAATAATTACACCTTTTTTTCAAATTTTTACTTTAAATATTTTTAGTTTTTTTTAATTAATATTTTTAAAAACGCTGAATCCAAATTACAATTTTGACATTTATGTTTATTTAAACATAAAATAATTGAAATTCTACAAATAATATTTTGAATTATAGTTATTTTAAATTACCCGACTTTTTAAATAAATTTTTAATTAATTTAAAAAAATATGAGAAATTTTGTTATGTGATTTTGTTAATAAATGATATGGTTAGCTATCACACAATAAATTCAAAATTTCAAGTCAGAAAACATTTTTTTTAATGTGTCTCGGACCCCCTTTTAATAAAAGTGACTTAGTCATTCTGTAACATCTTATCAATAGAGTACTGAACTTTGATTTGAATACCAACTAAAATAATCTCATTTTAAAATTAATTAATTTCTTAGAAATTAAATGTACGAGTTTAGTTTAATTTTATCTTTAGAAATGTTTCAGCATAATAATAATAATAATAATAATAATAATAATAATAATAATAATAATAATAATAATAATAATAATAATAATAATAATAATAATAATAATAATAATAGTTTGTTTTTGTTTTGATATGCAGACGTCCCCCTAAGCCAATTTATGCGCAACATTTAAATGTAGACTTTATTTAACATTGTTTGATACCAATATTTTTCTTCTACAATAATTGGCCGCGGAAATAGTAGGGATGATTTTTTCCACGACTATACGTATTGATTTCTCAAATCAATATTTCATGGTATTAATAACAACATTACAAGTTAATTTTACCGTTTCTTCCGATAAATAAATAAGAGAAGTCTGATAAAGAGAAAGAATTGCTCAGTTCTATTTCCATTTATTACTCTGTTGCTCAATTAAACAGACAGCTAACATGGAGGTTTGGACTGTTTTTCTTCACATAGTTTTCCGGTAAACTGAAATTTATGACAGATATTTTGTTCGGGAGAAATAGATGGGGCGACATTAATTTTCTGTTTATGGTTTATACATTATAGTTATTAATCAGATATATAGGACTTAATTGTATATTAAGGAATGCCCTGTAGAATTTTTTTTAAATATTTGTAAGAATCTTAATGCACTTGCTGAATTTTTTTAAAATAAAAACTAAAATTTTATGATAACTATTTTGGTTTTAGATTTTCTTCCGTTTGTGTTATATATTCTAAAGATACATTGTAAAAAAAATCTGTAATTCTACCGATATAAAGTTGCCGAAATCTGTCTGGTTGCAAACATTTTATCTGTACACTGTATAACAAAAAATGTAAATCTACAAAACTAGTTTTTGTAAAGTTACAGAAATCTGTTACTTTACAAACGAGTCTACTAAAATTATAGTTATCTTACTAAATTTTTATCTATAACCTGGGTTACAGTTACAAGAGAAATTCTTTGAATCCCAGTTTCCTATTAAATTCTTAGTAACCTTACTGATTTTTTTCAGTGCAAATCTGTATCTGTTACATACGTTTTTGCAGCTGTCGTTACTTAAAAATTTTTGGAATCCCAGTTTCCTAGAAAACTTTTAATAACCTTGCAGTTTTTTTTCTTTTTAATATTGCGTAAAAAAGTAAGAATACAAGAGACTTTTAATAAGGAGAAAACAAAAGAAAAATGCAAAATTCTTTATTTTTGTAAAATTTTATAATTAAATGTATATAAACTATCTATAATCAAAAAGAAAATGTAAAAATATTTTTTCATAACATAGTTTATTGCATACATGAAACTCTGTAAAAAAGGTAGAAAGACACATAGTACTTTTATGAAAATTAAAGTATTAGTAAGAATTTTTCCTTCCATTTGTTTTTATTACTACAGAATTCTGTCATATTAATGAGACCACCTTGCGATTTAATATATGATGTAAATGAAATTAGTGTATTAAAGATACTGACATATATATTCTATTATGTAAACTTTTTAGAACGCACAGACATTCACGGGAGAAAATGCATAAATATATTTGCTCAAATCAGGACGTCACGGTATTAATTACCAAATAATATGTTGTGTTTTCCTTATAATCTGATATAATTAAATTCTCTCCCTTTTTTTATTAATGACAAAGTTTTTTTTTTTCTTATAGAGATCTATATTCTTGATAATGGTAGAAAAAAAGGAACAAAAATTGTAGATCAATTCAATTTATGCTACTGATAGCTGCATGTAAAATATTTTAGCTTAAGTATTTTAATAATTATTTTTTATAAAATTAAATAATTATTTTCTTTTCAAGATATTGTTCAGTGTTAAATTTTGTTCAATTATAAAGCATTCAAATAATAATAATAATAAAAATCCTGCAAGTTTTCGTACTAATAAAATATGCTATTATTTAAATGAATTATCGGCAAAAATTCTACACGAATCATTTTGTCGGGTTAGGATTCAAACCTGCATCCTCTACAAAAACCTCAAAGCTTAAAACAGCTTCGTTACCCCAGTACTCTACCAGGAACTCTCTGAGTAATCTTCTGTAATGGAGAAGTTGTACAATCAGTTGACGCATGCGCAATTGTCCGGAATTTAGATTTTGATTTTACAGAAACTGTTTTTTGTTTTAATGTTTATAGTAACTTTTTTTTTTTTTTTTTTGATATATTGATATCAACTACAACTTGAAATGCTACCATTTCCAATCTTCGTGTGTAACGGCAATTTATAAGAAGGATTACCAGTCGTAACATTTAGCCTCAGATCACTGAATTTATCTTCTGTGTGTAATACGACACCCACCGAAATAAACCATATTTTTGAATTGCTAATAACACTGAAAGTGACAAAAAAGGCTTTGTGATAAAAAGAAGAGCTTGTTTACAATAAGATCGAATAAATTATATAAGAGATCTAAACACATTTAAAACTAAACTTCTAGCTGTGAAGTAATAGTACAACTGAGCGAGGATCTCTACGCATGTGCAGAGCGTCACTCCAGAGGCAGACTTGTAGTTATGTATTACGCATGCGCATACGTGAAATTTTAATTGAAAATTCTGGCTAATTAATAAAATTTTTGAAGAAACGAATGTACGATAACAAATCTGTGACCAAATACCTTTCGCTTAGCGTTTTAAATATATAATTTTTTCTCATCTTTTTTTTCAAATTTTTACTTTAAATGTTTTTAGTTTTTTTTATTAACATTTTTAAAAACACTGAATCCGAATTAAAATTTTTATATTTTTGTTTATGTAAACGCAAAATAATTGAAATTATACAAACAATATTTTGAATTATAACGATTTTAAATTTCCCCACTTTTTTAATAATTTTTTTTTAAATATGAGAAATTTTGTCATTTGATTTTGTTCAGAAATGATATGGTTAACTATCAGAAAATAAATTCAAAATTTTAAGTCAAAAAACTGAAAAATACTTTTAAAATGTGTCTCGTATCCTCTTTTAATAAAAGTGACCTAGTCGTTCTGTAGCATTTTATCAAGAGAGTAGTGAACTTCAATTTGAATACAACCAACTAAAATAATCTCATTTTAGAATTAATTCATTTCTTACAAATTAAATTTGTCTTTAGAAAAGCTTCAGCGTGTAGAGTTTACTTATGTTGTTAAAGTTGGGTATTGCTACCGAAAAGAAAACCCCATAAAACCCCATAGTTTTGATTTGTTTTGATATGCAGACGTCCCCTGAAGCACATTTATGCGGAACATTTAAATGCAGTCTTTACTTGCCATTGTATGGGACCAATATTTTTCTTCTAAAATAATTGCCTACAGAGTTCGTAGGGCTGATTACTTTCTTTTTTCCACAACTGTACATATTAGTTTTATAAATCAATATGTCATGGTATTAATAACAGCATTACAAGTTAATTTTACCTTTTCTTCCGATAAAAAAATAAGAGAAGTCTGATAAAGGGAGATAATTGCTCAGTTCTATTTCCATTTATTACTCTGTTGCTCAATTAAACAGACAGCTAACACGGAGGTTTGACTGTTTTTCTTCACATAGTTTTCGGTAAACTGAAATTTATGACAGATATTTTGTTCGGGAGAAATGGAAGGGACGCATTAATTTTCTGTTTACGGTTTATACATTATAGTTTTTAATCAGATTTATAGAACTTAATTGTATATTTAGGAATGTCCATTGGAATTTTTGTAAAATATTTGTAAAAATCTTAATGCACTATTGAATTTTTCGAAATAAAAGTTATAATTTGATGATAACTATTTTGGTTTCTGATATTTTCTTCAATTCCTGTTATATAATCCAAATATATTACGTTAAAAAGTATGACAACATTAGACATTTTTGTAAGAAGAAGACAAATGGTTATATTAACGCAAAATTCTTTATTTTTGAAAATGTTATAATTAAACATATGTAAAATTTTTATAATCGAAAAGAAATTAATGTTTTTTTCATAGCATAGTTTCTATTCCATACATGAAACTGTGTAAAAAAGTAGAGAAGACGCGTAGTACGTTTATGAAACTTAAAGTATTTGTAAGAAATTTGCCTCCCATTTGTCTTTATTATTACACAATTCAGTCATATTAATGAGAACATATTGTGATTTTTGACTTTGTGTTAAATATCTGGAAAAATATATGAGAAATTATCCTGAAACTCCAGAATTGTTAACAAAGTAGTACAGGCCATATATTTCTGCGATTTCTTTTTCCGAAATCCCATTGGAGATAATCAACAAATTGGAAAACAATGAATATCTTTTGGATAACCCTGTCAAAACTAATGTAGCAAAAGCGTTTAAACTGTAGATTCAATGGATTACTGTAAAAAGCTGTGTTTATTTTTATTAGAATATCAGGTATACTCATAGAGTAATTAAGGTTTTCACAAAAACTATCCCAAATTTTGCCAAGTTTTTTGCTGGTAATTCACAGAGTTATTAATATAAAAAAAAACTTCCTTGCAGGAAACATGACAAACAATATTGTACACAAAACTCTATAATCAGAATTAAAAAATAATAAAAAAATGTATGATTAATGAACAGGTGTACTAAATTACTTTCACTGCGCATGCGTGATAGTAATCAAAATTTAATTTGCTTAACGTGTTAGCTAAATTTATAAAGCCACGTTTCGGAAAATCGCAAAAACATAGCTTGAGAATTCTGAAAAAAATCATTGATAGAATAAGCTCAAAATCCGTTGATCCCAAAATAAAAAAAAGATCATTGGCTGTATCCAAATATATCAAAATCAATAGTGAATTTAAAAGTGATTGAAAATATAAGCAATTTGGATTTGAGGTTTTTTCTCCAACTCCTATTTTTGTTTAATTTATTTTTGCTATAAGAATTGGTCCTATGAAAAACTTGTTAATATAAAAGTTGTAGATATTATTGAGAAGATGTTAAATAAATTTTATTAGATTTGATTGCTTAAGAATTGACTAAGTTGTGGATTTTTTTCTTTTTCCACCCAAGAAATGTCAATATTGGATGATCCTAAATGTCACATTCATTTGACATTAAATATGTTACACGTGTTTGTTACGTTATTAACTACTTTTTAATTTGACATTTAATTTGTATTTCTATTAATATTTTAATAATTTATTCAATTTTTGGTTATTTAAAATAAAAATTATTCCATTTGTATAATTTATGCGCGGATTTGATTTCGGGATTTGTACCCAAAATATCATGTATACTGTTTTGACACAAATCAATGGATATATGGATACATCACCTCGTCTTTTTTTTTTCTTTTTGGGTATAACGGATTTTAACTCTTTAAGCGTCCTGGAAAATTTTTCATTCATGTTTACCAATTCATAAAATAGTAGCAATGAAAAGTATTAGCGTGTGACCAATATTTATGTGAATGGCTGCTAGATCGTATTGAAATATCTTATTTACTTAATTCTGTATCATAAATTGGGAAATTGGAAATCCAAACATTGGAAGTAATTTTTATGGCTCTGTTGAGCATTCGAGAATCTAGACTCCTTCTTTTATCATATCCGACTTCTAGTCAGACAATCGAATATCCTCCACTTCATTGTGGGATCTCCTATTATTCCTTTTTTGTTACAATGCCAATAGAATTGACATTTTTCGCGATTATTTAAATTGATCTTCGTTTCATTTGAGAAAATTCCGTTCCAAGTCCATCTCTTGGTCCAATACAAGTTGTCTTGCGCCCAAGATAAGCGGCAGCAACATTCACTTTTGTCCACTTTGAATGGTATTGTCTCTAAAAATCAATACTTTAGACATTTTTATATACTTCCTTACAATAAGTAATAGGTTCTTGCCTGGTGCAATATGATAAAGTTAACGTAACAGTTTGAAGTAACACATGTGTTAGTCATGCTTGCATTTGGAAGTTTGAAATTGTAAAATCCTTTTTTGTCAATTCACGGATATTGCTTCTTTTCTTGCGAGACTCATGTGTTTTCTTGTCTTTTAATAGTACCAAGGGTCTCTGGTTTTCTTAGATTGTGTCATATTGCGGGTTTACCAACTTTAAGCAATTTAGCAATATCTCTGATGCTTTTAGCTCTTTTTCCAGTGTATTGGGCTGGCCTTTTAAAGATTATTTAAAAGTATTTCCTCAGGCATTCTAAAATAAATCAATCTAAAAAGAAAGAAACATAGTTTCTTTGACAAAAATAAGAAAATTGTAATGTTTATTTACAATATCAATAGAAGAAGTGTCGAATAAATTCAATTTTCCATATTTATTCTTCTACTTCTTTTACAGTGCGATAGCTATCTATGTTCATTTTCCTACAAGTTAATTGCAACAACATTTATTTTTTACTTCATTTAAAAAGATTGATAAAAAATATTCACTTAGAAAATCAGATCTTAAATGAAAATCAATATTAAGTAAATTAGAAAAGTAATCTAGATTGTCTTAATTTTTTACATAGTGTTTTTAATGGATTTTTGCATGTCATAAAAAATCGATAACGTGGGAGCTTACAGTTTTTCTTAGTGCTAAAATCTGTCAGATTTTCATCCACCGCTGACATTTCTGGCATTCTCATATTTATTAAATATACTTCTTTTTGTGCATTTATTCTATTGTTTTAGTTATTATATTACTCAGTTGAAATAAACTACTTTATTACGATTTATTGTTTTCATCTAAAAAATTCGTTTTATTTTATTTATTTTTATTTTAGTTTACTAATTAAAAAAATTTCGTGATTATTCACAATTTTTCACTACATTTTTTACTAATTCTACCGTCAAAGTTCTATATAAGATTCATTCAGGCATAAAGTTTAATGTGATTTTTATGTAAGAGGAACTCATTTTCGTTGTTTTATTTTTAATGGTACTTTTCCTCATAATTCCATTAAATATTTATAGCAACTCTTTTTATAAACGATTTCCAAAATCGCTGTTTTATACTTCATTTTTTACCATCTTTCTTATCAAAATTTAATGGAAAAATTTTTTATTCATAAAATTTTATATAGTTTTTATGCAATTAGCACATATTTGTCTTTACATCTTTAATAATATAATTTCTCATAACTACATTAAAACGGTTTATTAAATATTTTAATGTAGTTATGTAGTTATGTAGTAGTTACTATTAAACGTTTCGAACTATGTTTTATAAAAGATTTTTTGAAGATAAAGTAATTATGTATTACGTTTTGGTAATCGTTTAACTTGTTGATTAGAAAATCATATTGTTATTTTTTTTCAAACTTATAGATAAAACATAACACGAAAAGTTTTCGAAGTCTTTTATGTATTAGATCATCACGAACGTCTTCCTGAATAGGCAATATGAGTCAAAAAACATATAATATATTGAAATTTAGAAATTTTAAGGGGACTCAATGCCTGTCATCTCGTTAACAAAATTACAAAAAAGATGATTGTTTATTTTACAATGTAAAGATAAAAAAATAAAAATAATAAAAACAAGAAAGAATATTAAAATTGTTATTTTGTATTTATTTTTTTAAGTTATTTCTATTTTTAGAATTTAACATTTATATGATACCGTGTGTCCCAAAAATGACTGATGGATTTTAAAATTCAATAACTTGCAAACGATGACAGATATTTAAAAAAAATTTGCAGGAGGGTTTGTGTATAATGTCAGGAGTTTTTTTTACCGTAATTTTTTATTTTAGTTCGCATCTCAAACAATTGGTGGCGCTGACGGCGATTGAAGGCCAGGTCGACGCTTCACTCAGCACTGATCACCTGGCCTTCAATCGCCGCCAGCGCCCTCTATTGTTTGAGATGTGAACTAAAAAAAAATACGGTAAAAAAAACTCCTGACATTATACATAACCCTCCAGCAAAAATTTTTTAAATAGCTGTCACCGTTTGCAAGTTATTGAATTTTAAAATCCATCAGTCATTTTTGGGTCACACGGTATGTTATGACAATAGTTTATTCATAAATTCACACCAAAAATGTAATATAAATAATATATTTTTAATCCAACTTTTCTTTTAAAAAATCTTGAAGTAAATAGGTTTTTATATGATAAAAAATATTATTTGAAAAAATATTACAATTAAAATCTTGCCTTTAAAACTACCGTTTATGCGTTGCATTATAGCAATAAATGACAACACTGTGAGAGATAAAATTTATGCATTTGCCCTGTTAAGGGTTTGAGGTATTTATTAAAATTTTTGCATTTGAGTTAATTAATATTTTTGTTTTTAATTTACTTGCACATAATTTTTATTAAAAGGCCAAAATAATGTACTAATAAAATATGCTGCAATACCAAATTTCTTATTGTCAGTGATTTATAAAAAATGAGAACAGTTTTAGAAAACTAGTGTAATAGATATAAAGACGGTTAAAAGTGTTTATTTTATAATGTAATTACACACACTTTTAAACATATATCATACATTAATGATTATTTTATTTTATTTTATTTGTAGTTTATTGATTATAAATAACGCATTTGGAGATCCGTATTGTAATGATAATAATTTAAGCTATACACTTTACGCATTTCTTTGTAAAGTGTTTTAAATTTTAAAAAAATATGTAAATCCAGAAAATCCACCAACCACCTGTACTTGTTTAATAAAAAATATTTCGAGTAATATACGATTTAAAATACTATAAGTAATAAACCACAGTATAGAAACAGTTGAATTAAGAATTTTCCTTCAGAATATAACCTATACATGTACTGGTATCAAAGGTTCATCTAAATTTTATATAAAATTTACATTACACATTATATTGATTTTGTAAAAAAATAAATTTGATGCGTTTCTTCATACATTATAAATGTAATTTTGTGTATAAAAGGTATAATTTTTGCAGTTTCAATTACTTTCATTCGTGAAATTTTAAATAAAAAATTATTTTTTTTTTAGTTAAAAAATCAAATAATTTTGCTTTAAAATATCATTAATAGTTTCAATGACATTTCCATAATTTCACACATCATTTTAGCTACAATATTCGTAAAGCGTTGATTCAAAATAATTGTTATAGTTACAATCATTTCATTCATGAAATTTACATTTATTTGTTGTATGTATCAATGTGTCAAAAAACCTTTTAATTAATGCATCAATTTTTTTATAATTTCTATGTGCGGATTTGAATAAAGTTTTATCCAGGTATGAATTTAATAATATTTACTTTTAAAGTTTGTTTTAAACATTTCTTTTAAAGTGTGGTAATTAATAAGAAAATAATATATTATTAGTGTAACTTATTTAAATAAATAATTTATATTGTAGTTGCACAATTCATCGTGATTTATGATGCGATTACTCGTAGCTTGTAATTTTATACATAAAATAAAATACCTTTTTTTTTTCTTTTTGTGTAGATTTTTAAAAAATACATGTGTTTTTTTCTATACCTTAAATCTTAATATTAAACGTTAAAAATTCAAACAAGAATTATATTTCAGTTTTTTTCTATAATTCTCATTACTTTTACATAGTTTGTATTTATCGATTGGCAATTAAAAGACAGATTTTCAATGAACTACTATTAAAAGTCTCATTGGAAATCTATATGAAATTTAATTAATCTAATACAGACATTTAAATAATATAACAAATAGCTTTTCAATTACAATAAGTATTAAAATAAATAAATTTAATATAAATAAGTTTAAATTTATATTGTTAAAATAGAAATTTATTCAAATACCAGCATACTTCTAATATATATTGCATATTTTAAGCTAGCAATTTGTAAACTCATAAGTTTTACATAATTTGTATTTATCTATTAACAATTAAAACCTAATTAAAAGTTAAACAGCCTTTGAATTATATCAAATTACAGATCTATGTAAAATTTAATTAGTCTAATCGAGTCATTTAATAATATTTCACTTCAATTTACTATTCAATTTTAATAATTACAAAAAAATAAATATAAAAGAACTCTGTTGTTATGTATATATTTAAAATGGAAATATGTGCAAAATCAAGTGCGCTTTTAGTATATCTTATCTGTTTTAAACTAGCAATTCTATTCATCGAGATTATACTTTTAGTCTTTTCGGTAACACCGTAAATATGCAGATTCAGTTTATCGTCTGTGTGTTCTTCCATTATTTGCGCCAATGCTTTGTAATGTTTACTTACGACAGCTTGATTAAATTTTATTCAATGGGCTGTTAGGAAACACTGTAGTAATCTCTTTAAAGTATGTAGATTGCGAAACGTATGTTTTCGCAAGAGATAAACTTAGATTTCAAATAGCTGTACTTTAAATACATGTATTTAAACATTTTCTTCAACATGGTTTATTTATTTCATTAAATATTCGACTTGTAAAATGATGTAAAATACAAAGAATTTTGTTTTATGGAATAGAAGAACATTTAATGAAATTAAATTTTGCATACATTACGCACTTTGAAATATCTTAAATGAATACTTTTCTAAAACTATAAATACATTAAAATAAATATGTTTATTATTCATATTGTTAAAATGGAATACATTTAAATACCAGTACTATTCCAGTATTTATTGTCTATTTTAAGGTAGCAAGCCTTTAAACATAATTAGTATTTAGCAATTTGACCTCAAAGTTCTCTTTAATTGCATCTCATTATAGATCTATTTAAAATTTAATTAATCCAATCGAAAGATTTAATTTTTTTACTACAAATTACTTTTTAACTATAATAATTACTAAAGAATAAAAATAAATTAACTCTATTATCTATATAATTAAAATGAAAATCTGTGCAAATTCACCTATGCTTCTAGTATAATTTATCTGTTTTAAACTAGCAATTCTATTCATGACGATTTTACTTTTAGTCTTTTCTGTAACACCGTAAATATGCAGATTCAGTTTATCGTGTATGTGTTCTTCCATTATTTGCGTCAGTACTTTATATTGTTTACTTTCGAGAGGAAATAAATTTTTTCTTTGTTAGGAAACACTGTAGTAATATCTTTAAAGTATGTAGATTTTCGCAAGAGATAAACTTAGATTTCAAATAGCTGTACTTTAAATACATGTATTTAAAAATTTTCTTTAACATGGTTTATTTATTCCATTAAATATTCGACTTGTAAAATGATGTAAAATAAAAAAATATTTTGTTGTCAGTACTTTATATTGTTTACTTTCGAGAGATTGATTAAATTTTATTCAATGGGCTGTTAGGAAACACTGTAGTAATCTCTTTAAAGTATGTAGATTGCGAAACATATGTTTTCGCAAGAGATAAACTTAGATTTCAAATAGCTGTACTTTAAATACATGTATTTAAACATTTTCTTTAACATGGTTTATTTATTCCATTAAATATTCGACTTGTAAAATGATGTAAAATAAAAAAATATTTTGTTTTATGGAATAGAAGAACATTTAATGAAATTAATTTTTGCATACATTACGCACATTGAAATAACTTAAATGAATAGTTTTCTAAAACTATAAGTACATTAAAAATAAATATGTTTATTATTCATATTGTTAAAATGTAATATATTTAAATACCAGTACTATTCCAGTATTTATTGTCTATTTTAAGGTAGCAAGCCTTTAAACATAATTAGTATTTAGCGAGACATTTATTTTTTTTTACTACAGATTACTTTTTAACTATAATAATTACTGAAAAATAAATATAAATTAACTCTGTTATCTATATAATTAAGACAAAAACCTGTGCAATTTCAACTATGTTTCGAGTATAATTTATCTGTTTTAAACTAGCAATTCTATTCATGAGTATTTTACTTTTAATCCTTTCTGTAACACCGTAAATATGCAGATTCAGTTTATCGTCTGTGTGTTCTTCCATTATTTGCGTCAGTACTTTATATTGTTTATTTAGAGAGCTTGATTAAATTTTATTCAATGGGCTGTTAGAAAACACTGTAGTAATCTCTTTAAAGTATGTAGATTACGAAATGTATGTTTTGGAAAGCAATAAAGTTTAGATTTCACATAGCTGCATTTTAAATGCATGAAATTAAACGTTTTCTTTAATATGGTTTATTTATTTCATTAAACATTCGACTTATAAAATGTTGAAGGATACGAAATACGCTGTTTTATGGAACAGGAGAATATTTAATGAAATTAAATTTTGCATGGATTATCCATTTTGATTTATCTTAATTATATACTTTTCTAAAGCAAATGTTTTCATGTCATTTTGTGATATACTTAATTTTGAGTCAGGTTATATTTAAATGAAATAAATACTGTGAAATTTCTTAACCTCACCAGTAGTTTTTTAAATTAGGTGCCATTTTAGACAGAAATGATTTATTTATGTGGCACAAGATATTATATTTTTGTTTAAATGTTGTCAGTAATTTGGTGTAAGACACATATGCAATTTTTTTTTTAATTAGAAAGTGCAAACATTTAGGTTTTGAAAAGTTCGAAGGGATTACGGTAAAATAAAAATAAAAAAATCCCTTCCTTCTTGATTCTTTCAAATAATATTTTTATAAGAATTATTTTTTAAAGAGTATTTTTTTTAATTTTCTATTGACTTCATTATCCTAATCAACCACCGGGAAAAAGACAATTAAAAAACTATTTATTTACAGTTTTGTTGCTACTTAATTTCACAGTATTTCATTCTGTTCTAGTATAGAAAATCCTTTAAGGGTTGTAGAAATCATGGTATTTTACTTTTAAAATTTAAAAAGAAGGAAATAAATAATTAATTTTAAAAAAGTGCAGTGTAACACTTAACTTTATCTAATCAGATACTGATCACCCATAATCCATAATCTTTTTCCGTAAATTTTAATTTAGTATACCATATAGGAAGTCCACCTGTCAGGTACTTTTTGAATTAGGAAGTTTTATATTTTGGAATTTTAATAAATGAAAAAAAAAATTAATGATCAATATAATGTCTTAACCCGCGAGTAGTCGCAACTTTTTTCACAACGTCATTAGTCGCGCTCGTCTTTTCGCCGCTGGCCCCCCATATACTAAATATGTAAAATAAGAAATATTTTTCACCTAATATACGAAAATAACATTTCAATGAAGGTGTAAATTTGCAGTTTTCTTAAATTATGCATTTTATTCATGAGGTCTGGAGTAATTGAAAATGTAAAAATAAACTGACATTAGTGATTGTTCCATAGACTTTTTCGCCAATTTCAACTTTGTTTTTAAAAATGTACCTGAAATAAAATCAGAAGCGTCCTGTTACTTCACTAAGATGGTCGAGAAACCTTCAAAGTCAGCTACATGGTATATCTCCGTTGTATTTGTAATGTGATACAAGTTAGGTGAAGATAAGTTATACGGGCGGCGAAAAGACCGACACGCGACTACTGACGGGTTAACTTTCTGTACATAATTACAATTTCTCACTTTCGTATAATATTAGTAAAGTGATGACCCCCTATATTCTTTTATTTGAAATTGAAAAATAAATAATATCAAGATTATGTATTTCATCTTTTTTACTGTAACAATTTGAACATAAAAAATGCATTGGATGTTTTTCTTTGTCTTATGTTTATCTGTGGTTATGATACCTAAAATGAGCATAGTTATGCTAGATTTTTTTTAAATTTATACATTCATAAATTAAATGAATTACCGAAAAATACATTTAAATTATTTGCAATCAATCAACAAATAAAGAAATGGTTTATATAATTGACGATCTGGAATTTTTTAAATAAATTATTCTCAAATTAAATTCGGAAAATCAAAGACACTTTTCTAGAAATGAAAAGTATTTTAAATAATTTCTAAATATACTGTTTTTATATTACATAAAATAATGAAACCCATTTAAATCTGTTTTAAAAGTAAATCAAATGTTTTTCGGAAATTATTTTCGATATTGGAAAACATGTTTTGGGAATAAATTCATATTGACAGAGCAGGTAATTTGGGAAAAGAAATCCCATTAAATTCGTCTGAATTATTCAAGATCGAGATTTCGTATTTCGAGAATATAGCAAAAAGTGTCATCAGATTCTGAAATTTTATGATGTTGGAGGATCGATTTAAAATAAAATGTTTATGAAAAGTTCATTTTATTTCATTCTTTCAATTTTCTCCTCGTTGCAGAAATAGTCATTGCATGTAATTTTTAATAAATAATTAGTAAAATAATTATTAATTAATAAATTAATTTAAATTAAGAAAAAAATCTTCAAAAATTTCAGAGTAACAGCATGATAAATTTCAGACATATATACACACATATATATATATATATATGTAATATATAAATATGTAAGATTTAGCCTCTCCTTGGCTTGTAGAATAAATAAATAAAGGTATTTATAAAACACCTGTTAAGTTGCGTCGTAATTATATAAATACGTAGCACTTTTAGTCGCCGTATAATCTGTCTGCCTTTTCTTTTGTCTATCCGCATATAACAGCGCAAAAACCACCCAATCGAATAATTTGGAATTTAAAATATATAACTGTTCATAATTGTGTCGAGTCATTTCAACATTTATGAAAATTGTATATATAGTTTTAATACTGAGACATTCAAAAATCATTCCTTTACATTATGGCCAGTGGGAAAAATAATTTCAAGTATATTTTAATAATGTTATACTCGAACATAATAAAATCGATATGCATCTATGAAGTATGTACTGCAATAATCATTCTGTACAACCTGTTGTGCAAATAATATTTATTTATTCATTTACAGGGCGACACAAAAGTATTTCTTACATAATGATATAGGTCGAGACATTGCTTGGGGTGTGTTTTAAATATATTAAATTATTTCAGTAAGATAGATGCAATTAAAATCATAAATTTCTTGAGGAGATATTTTAACTATACAAATGCATCCTGTGTCAATAAAGTTAGCATTCACGAGGGGAATACGGAAGACGTTTAAAATACTTCCACTATTTATTTATTTATTTATTCAAATTGCATTTTAAAAGCAGCCTTTAAAAAAAGTCCTGGAAATATTCCCGGAAAAAATATTTATATGAATTTAAAGAATAAAAAAATAATGATTCTCTTTATTTAACTTTCTCGAAGCACGTTGTCTGAAATCAAAACACATTTTTAGATGTATACATTAATTTTTGAAAATATTTTCAAATGATATAGACTTTGTTTTAAATCAATGAGCAGTAGAAAAATATGTTTTAAAAAATTTGTTAAAAAAAATTGAAATTTTACTGACTAAGATTTAATTGTTTAATATGATTAAAACTGTTTATTTTTATAGAATTTAATTTCTTAACATTTTACAAGGAAAAAATAGACAAAGTTATAGTAGATAAGCACTTTATTTAAGGTTATAATACAAATACAATCTTAAAAATGTGTATTATATTTGTTATAAAGTTTCTTTTTTCGATTTTGAATAATATTTGTTGAAATTTAATTCACAAATATAAAGTAATTTATATCAAACTAAAAAAAAAATATTTCAAAGAAAACATTTTGCAATTATTATTTCTGTTCTTTCAGAAAACTATGTTTTGTTAATAATCATCTATATATTTTTTATAATTTTATTAAGACTTTTCTATGTTAAATTTTCAAATTATCCACCAAAGCAAACAATCCTTTTGATGTTAAAATAAAATTTAATACCATTTTTTAAAATATTGATAAATAAGTTAAGATTTCCGTTAAATTGTTCTTTTAATCCATGAATATATTTCTTTAGTCATCTAATATAAGGAGAAAACATCAAAATGTTCAAAAAGTAATCAATATCCTTTTGAAGTATTTCGACGCTGAAACCTTTAATAGATGCAAGAAATCTCTTTGCACCAAAAGCAATTTATTAAATGTCAGGATCGTTAAGATTTTATATATCAAATGTAAACGCTAGGAATTTAAGCTATTTTTGTCAAGTAATTACTTTTATGTAAGGCCTATTTGAAACATCTGCTTGAAAAATAGCTAAATGGAGATTTAAAAAGAATAGACACGCAATATATTTTAAAAAATAAAGTAATTTAAGGGGATCGTGAATCTTTATTTGAGCAAAATCATCTATTGCAAAATCGTCGCAAAAAAGGTCTATTATTGGGGTATAATAGTACCAAAGCAGTTTTTTCTTAATAAATTATCATTCATGAAGGTTTTAAGAAGTAAATAATAAAGGTAACTGTATTTAAAGGTAGTGTATCTGTTTTTCTAAAAACTAATTTTTTGGCGTTTTTAGATTTTTGAAATGCTCCTTGTGACGTAATTTTTATCATTATTTATGAAATTGATAAGGAAGTATCCTGATAACTTTTTAAAATTCCTCTTTATTAAGATAGTCAAATTTGATTTTTTACTTATAAAAAGCTAAAATTTTGATTTAAATCTATATGGAATTTAGAAAAAAAAATCTGTAAAATATTAACTATTCAAGAGATTTTAAAAAAAAATCTTACACAAATTTGTTTATTATAGAGTTTTTAATGATAAAAATGCAAATGCAAGAGAATATCTCAAAAATTAAGACACGAGGGCATTTTAAAATATCGTTTAAAAATTTAAAATTTTGAAAAATTTTAATATGATTGGAAAATTTTTGAAGGTGTTCTATATGCTTTTGGTGAAATGTATATATGCACAAAATTTCATATTGCTATGATGAAAATTTAGAAAAAAAATAACGCCCACTGTCCCCTTAATAACTACAAAATAGCTGCACATCGGTACGGAAGAAAAAAGTAATAGGATATATCCAAATCATAATAATCATAATAACAATATATATTCTACAATTAAAAGGTAGTACTTATATATTAAATAACTATTTTTTAAATAAAATGTCAATTTAATAATAAAACATTTAAAAAATATTAAAAATTGTCATGTTTCAACACATTTTTATATAATTTAATATATTTTAAATTATTATATTATATTATATTTTATATTATTATTTTTTAAATATATTCTCAATGTTTTATTGTAAAAATGATGTCTTCTAGGCAAAACTCTTATCTATAATATAAATTCTTAACTTTTCGTTCTAGAATACATATTCATATTATTATAAAATGATCATTAATGGCCATAAACAAGACATACCGCTTTTATAGATCACATTGAGGATCTATCTAGTTTAAAATTTGCAAGAAAAAAGGAACTTACAATATATTACATATAATCGAAATTTTTATATTTCTTTATATTTTTTAAGGAATATTGCTTTCAATTATATGATTATTCAACTTTTGATTATATTTAAAGATCGATGAAATGATATTTTTGTTTTAAAAAGAGTAGTGATTTTATTCAAAGATATTATTATACAAATAAAAAGACAAAATACATGTTATGTAAAATTTTAGACGATTTTCGTTAATATAATGTTAAACTGATTAAGTTTTTTATTGTTATTTTGAAATTTTTTAGTAGATTCCTTATGCCAATTTTCCTGACTATAATATGTTTTTTAATGTATAATGATTAACGTAATTTTTTTTTATATTATATACAATCTTCATAAATAATTTTTCTAACATTGTTCAATGAACTTGTAAGAAACATTTTTATTCAAAGATATTTCATATATATATATATATATATATATATATATATATATATATATATATATATATATATATATATATATATATATATATATATATATATATATATATAAAGATAGCACTAATGATGAGAAGAAATTTCAAAATGAATTTTTGACTAGCAAAATTGCTTTTTTCCTATATTTTCTTTTTAAGTTATTGTGTGTTGATAAACCTAAATTCGTATTATATTACTTATTTTAAGCCTCAAACAAAGACGGAACTATGCACTTTAATTGTAGTGACAAGGCATTTAGGGTCTGATAGATCTATCTTTCAATTACAGATTTCTATTATATTCCTTTTTTCCTACTTTTACTACCCTAATTTCCTGCGTATAATCCGTGGATCAAACAATCATTTTTCAACCCAGAAATTTTATTAAATGAAATGTTACTTCTTAGATCGCCGTAAATATTTGGTTTCAAATACAAAATAAAATTTCTGGGTCGAAAAACAATTGTTTGATCCGCGGATTATACGCAGGAAATTAGGGTATGTTTTTATAAATAATGTTCAAATTGTGTCCTTAATATTTATAATCCCGAAACATTTGTTGTTATTAATTGTTAGATATATACGCACATACATACATACAAATATGTATATATATATATATATATATATATATATATATATATACATATATATATATATATATATATATATATATATATATATATATATATATATGTATATGTATATGATATAACATATATTTAAAATAAATAACTCAAAATGTATTTAGACGTTTTACAGGTTTTTCCATATTAATCAATTTTTTTAGCTATACATGGTTACGCAGAAAATCGGAAAAGCCACTTGTTAAGTAGATAAGCAAGGTTAAAGCACCAAAATAATTTGGAAACCAGTTTGAGGAGCTATAGCGTATCACAATCAGTGCAAAACATTTTGCACTGCTGACGATATACTGAGGCTATCGAAACTAGTTTGTCAAAAATAAAACTGTTTTAGGGCTATAAATACTGCTTTCTATCTTATTATATTGTACTGAGCAAAGTAATTTCGTGTTATAAACTCACTGTTTACTGTGTAAAATGTTTAAGAATTATCTGTCATGTACAGCTTTAACCCTTTCGCGACGGAAGCCTTTTACAAACTTGTTAATGTTTTGTTACCGGTATTTTTAAAAAAATTGTATCTTATTAAATCGAGAAAATGTTCCAATTAAATAATGATAATTTTACAGTAAAATTTTACTGATGGCCGTAAACAAGAATCCTTAAGTCATTTTGTATGACACGTATACATGTCGCTCGTTCCTAAGCCTTTAATGAAACCTTTTAATATGTTGAAAAATATTTATTTACATGAATTTTATGATTAGAACAAAGATTTCTATCTTTATTATATTTTGCAAAGACTTCTGAAATCAGAGCATTTTTAAACAGATATTTTTATTTAAACGGTTTCTTAATAACATAACCATTTTGTTTGTTTTATGAATGATTTGAGAGATATGATAATATAGGAAAGGAGTAGAATGATATGTCTAAGCTAAATGAGATATAAAATCTGTAAATGAATATAATCTTACAGAATGAAATTTTGTTATATTTAACTCAATTAAAATTGTTTAGTAAATGGAGACATTTTTATTAACCCATTAAAGCCGATTGGTACATTACTTTAAACATTTTGCTGTAAGAATACTGGTTAAATTGAATGGAAACATTATCTTTATTTAATGGATTAATTTGTGATAAAGTTAAACAAAAACTGCTATTTTAATAAAACGGGTGTTAAATGCAAGTTTTCTATTTTAAAGAGAAAAAAATGGACTTAACGGGTTAATGCTCTGTACTAACACTTTGCAAGACAACTGCACTTTGTGAACACGCTTTTCAAGTTGTTTATTTAGATTCAAGGTACCACAAATTTATTAAGAATATATTTGTTTTCTAGTAAAATATATGCACACACAGTGAAACCTCTTACAACGATTATTCTGAACAGAGTTAACTCGGAATACCGGTCATGTTTTAGTGTTACCGAATCTCTTTCATAGAAATAACATTACCATAAAACTCTCAATAATGAGGTCTGAACAACGGCCACCACACACTTTTTTTAAGTATTAGTTCTTTTCACACACATATATATAGAGTTGTAATTTTTTTTTTCGTTAGCTAAATTGACTACAATTTTCTAGAATTAAAATTGAAATTTAATGAGATATTTCAGTAAATCAGTAATCTTAGAATACAGAAATAATGATAGAAGATACTGAGTTAAAAGGTATTTTAAATAGTGGTGAAATGAACATTAAATCCTGTGAGTACATAAATGTGGTTAACGATTTTGCAGTTTCTACATTTTACGATTTAAGAAATTTAAGAAAACAAAGACAGAAATAATAAATATGTTGCAAAAAACAAAAAAAAATCTGAATAAGTGATTTTATTTATATAAAATAATGGTATGTGTTTTTTACCAGTAAAAATAAAATAATTTTTCACGCATATAAATTTATTAAAAGAGTTTAATGTAATGCAATTTTGACCTTTGTAAATATGGAATCACTTTGTCGTGCACCCAGTAGTGGCACACACACACGCATATAAATATATATATATGTGTGTGTGTGTGTGTGTTACATTAGAGTTTTCTGAAAATTAAAACATACATATGAAGCAATTGAATTTAATACAATTATCAATTTTAATTGAAAAATACCTTCAATATTTCAACATGTTTAGCATAATTCATCTTCTTTAATGTATGCGTTATGACATCAAACTGATCTCATAATTAAAATTTTATTTTTTTTAATAATAAAAAAATGATTAATATCATTTTTTTATCTCTTTAATATTTCTGAATATTAAAATTACAACTCACTTAGAAAATAAAAAATAAAAAAAATAATTTTGCAAACAAAATAATAAGTAATACGGCACTTTAAAGTAATGACTATTAATTTGAAAACATAAAAATCAATGAAAAATAACATGATATTTTAAACTCACAAATACGTTTCTATATTAAATAACATTAGAAAAAAGTATAAAAATTTTCAAATAGTAATCAATAATCTTTTGAAGTATTTCGACGGTGAAATTTTTAATAGATGCAAGAAATGTCTTTGTAAAATATTTTATACCAGAAGCTATTTATTAAACGTCAGGGTCGTTAAGATTTATGTATAAAATAAAAACTTTTCAGAATTTAAGCTATTATTGGCACGTAATCATTTTTATGTAGGGGTTATTTGAAACATCTGCTTAAAAATAGCTAAAAAATAGATTCAAAAAAGGAAGGCGCAAAATATATTTAAAGAAATATTTGAAATTCTTTAATAGCTATATCAATTCTGTACTTCAATTTAAAATAAAAAAAGTCCAGGTACACACAGTTTAAATTTTTGAAGAATAAGGGTAATTATAGTATATTTCTTCTGTGTTTGGATAATCCTTCATATATTTAGAGATGTGAAAATCTTTTCTACATCTGTAAATATATATATGGGTGATTCTCAAAATAGGGGACAATTTCAAAAGTGAAATTATTTCACGCGATATATTTCAAAGAATATTTAAAATTACACGGTTAAAAATGTTTCTGTCAAATTAAGGGCAGAAGCCAGTAGCAGAGTTTCCAGTCATACCACGTAAAAAAGAAAATCCCTACCCATGATTTTGTGCAGCCCGTAATTTAGCGAAGTAACGTATTACAGCAGGATATAATGCACTCTAAAACGCAATAAAGCTATATTTACTGTTCTGTAGTACGTAGCACTTTAGATAATCATCACTGAATCACTTTTTTCGTTTGTTAAAAATATGTTAAGATCGCGGTTAAGTAATGCTATTTTTCGAAACACTACTAAAATGAAGTGTTACTCCCTAGTGGAGGTAAATTTGTGAGGTCGTATCGTATTTTTAATAACGGATGGTCTTGAACTGTAAAAACATGTGTATTGCATTTAATTTTCTAATTATTTAAGAAATAAGACGGCTTAATGGATCAGATCATTTTTACCAAATAAAGCTGTTTTCCGTGAAAATTTAAGGGCAAACGCTCATAAATTTACACTTTTGTCTAAAAGTGTATTTAACTTCTGTAACCTAATTGTACATAGTTTAACGTTGAAACCTTTAATAGACAGAAGAAAAAAATGTTCGTAATAATTATTATAGCAGAAGCTTTTTATGCTTTTTCGCTTTTTCGCTTTTTTGCTTTTTCGGTTTTATTACATATATATATATATATATATATATATATATATATATATATATATATATATATGTAATAAAACCGAAAATATTAAAATCTGATTTTGAAAAATAAAATTTAAAATTTTAAACTAAAAAAATACAAAAAAGGAGCAACTCTATTACTTAACATTAAAGGCCTTTACTTTTCCTTTAAATGCATTCTTAAATTAGATTTATTAAAATATTTTTCCAAACTGTTCCTAATGTAACGGAATTCTTCTGACTATCTCTGTAATTGAACTATAAATCAGATTTTCATAAAGATCGAAATTACTCGACCAAATTATGCAGTAATTATATATTTTAAATTTCAAAAGATTCATTTGGGTAGTTTTTTTTTTTTTTTTGTGTTGTTGTTGTTAAATGTGGACGCACAGAAGGTCAGACAAACAGACCAAGGACGGACGGACACATGGAAGGATAGACGGACGTATTGAATGAACATCGAACATAGGTGCTATGTATTTACACACTTACGAACCCACCTAAAAAGTGCTTTAGAGAACTCTTTTCTTTTTATTTAACTAACATATAGGAGTTAAAATTTTACGATCTCTTAAATTCATTTTTAAAATACATTTTCGATTCAATTATAAAATTTATGATAAAGTAACAATGGTTATTTAATTTAAAATCCTACTTTTACAGATGCATAAACCGTATCTTTGAGAATTACGGATTAATGAATATAATCTTACTTTTCCTAGACAGGAAATATCTCAGAATGTACGAAGATTAATGCGATAAATGTCCAAAACGCCTGGCAATTCAATTGAATAGAATTTAATCAAGTCTTCAAAGCAAATACTCCAATGTCTTTGACAAATAACGAAACATCAGTTTGAAAATCTAAGTACATCTTCACATTTTATCAATTAAATTGGAAAACGAAACGTATTATAACAAATATCTAAATGCTGTCTTTTATAATTAAAAAAATATTTAATTACAACTTTGTTTAATAACAATACTCTTTTAGAGAATAACGTACTAAAATAATATTTTATTTTATTGTTTATACAATAACAATTTGTGTACTATTAACCTTTTCGAATCCATTTTTTTTTCAATTTTTAGAAAATATTACTTTTACGTAAATAACTTTAGCACTAGCTAACGAAATGGATTAATTAGTGTTTAATGAAAATTTCGTTGTATGAAAGTTAACAAGTGTTATTGTTTTGCACACAATTCAATTAATATTCATATGACAATAGGCTAAAGAAGATTTTTTGGAGATATTTAGAAAATGTTGAATTGCAATAACATTTAACTTAATATTGCAACTTTTATAATACTTTCTGCGGATTATTACACATGACTGTTTTAGGAAAGTAACTTTTATTTTAAATTTAAAAATCGAAATATATGCCTAAAATAGAAGAATCGCAAACGACTCAAGGAGATGTTTAATTCTCTTTGAGATGTTTAAATAAGAATTATTATTATTATCATTATTAAATGCCTAAACATAAATGAAGTCATATGAAAATGACACATTTTTTTTTTATTTATACATTTAATATTTTTCACTTTACATAAAAATACCTCATTGATGTAAAAAATAGCAAAATGATAAAGTTATGTAATGTCCACAAGCCGCCCCGAATCTTATCACTGGAACTTTCAGCATTCTAAATTCCACTTCGTGTAGTCTATTTAGCGTTTTCCAGTTAATCTCGTACGGCACATTAAATCAGCGAATTTTTTCTACTCTTTTTTCGACTATTTCTATGAAGATTGGCACTTGAAGAGTTATGCTGATAGTTAAGCTTAACATTTATGATATTTTTTCGCATATATATTTTTATATTTGTTGGTACTTTCATTGTTCTCAATTTTTAGTCCTCATTTTTAGAAATACTATTATTTTTATACTTAAAGCAACCTGAAATTCTTGCAACGCTTTTACTGTAAACCGTATTTCTATAAACGCATTCTGCTGTGTTCCAATTAATTTTTAAATTGCAAAATAGTTTTTTCTAATGAGGAATTTTACATTCTTTATAATAGAGAAAGAGAGCGAAAACTGAAAAAAAATAAAATTTGTATGTTATTATTTACGCTGTATATACATATGTTTAATTTTGAAAAAATATATAAAATGATGTATTAGGAAATGACATTTGAAAATTTTATATATTCCTGATATTCCGCATCTTTCAATGATGAAAGATTTCACATGATTTATCAACGTGCCACATCACAAGAAGCTTGACGTCTGATATATTATAGCTCTTGCGAAAGCTTTATGACTTAAAATCTGTCACATTTAGTATATTACTTATATAATAATGTAAGAGTTTTTACAGGTCTACATTAGGGAACATGCCTTATATTTTTAAAGTTAACATTCATTCTCACAATAAAAAATAATTTAAACTTCTACTCATTAATTACTACTCAAATAAAGCAATACCATCAATTGAAGCAATTTTCTTATTTTTTTCATGTGGGAATGAAGAGTTAAGCATGACAGTTTTCTAAGACAATAACTTTTACATATTTCTTCTATCTATGAACATAGCATTAGCAATAAATCGTAAGAAAAGACAATACACATCTTTACAAAACATCACAAACTTTAGCAACGTTAATGAATTGCGTGATTTTAAAAATATATACATGTGTCTGATTGTATATCTGATGCATCTAAATGTATATCTGATTATAACATAAAGATATAATAAGTATCACAACCCCATTAAGTCCCCCCATTGTTAAAAGATATACACACGCAGAGAGAATAAAACAGTTTTACAATCACAATTTGTAGGGTGTTCAGGAATTGAGTTTTCATTCTCTTGATTTTAAAATCCTTTTATATATATATTTTTTAATATATATATATTTATATTCTATTATTGAGGGATAATTCGAAAATTTCTTCACAAAATAGGTAAGAAAACAAATTCTACCCAAACTTTTACATATTGTATACGATTTTCCAATATTGAATAACTTTTTCTTAATTTAATGTAATTAAATATTAGTTTGCTTATTATTTATTACATTTTTCATGCAATGAATATTTCTAAAACAAAAATAAAATTGAAATAATGAAATAAAATGGAACGTTTCATCGACATTTTATTTTGAATCGATCGTCTAAAATCACAAAATTTCAAGTATCTGATGACACTTTTTTCTGTATCCTTGAAATACGAAATCTCGATCTTGAATAATTCAAACAAATTTAATGGGATTTCTTTTCCCATATTAACTGCGCTGTCAATATGAATTTATTTGTCGGAATTTTTCTTTTAGTGTCAAAAATAATTTCCGTAAAACTGATATATTTTCATTTGATTTACTTTTAAAGTTCCTACTTTGTTTCGATAAAGGAAACAGAGTTAAGCGAGTTTTATTATTTTATGTCATTTAATTGTTTAATAAAAATCGCATGTTTATTAAAAATTAAATGCTTTCCGTGTATGGAAAATTATCTTTGATTTTTCGAATTTAATTTGAGAAAAATAAATTCAAAAAATGACCAGAGCTTTAATTAAGTAAAGTATTTCTGAATGTTTGATCGATTGTAAATTATTTAAATATATTTTTCTGCAGCAATTTATTTTAATCAGCAATTCTACAAGTAAAAAAAAAAGTCTAGCATAAACACGCAAATTTAATGCATCATAAGCCCAATTAAATAAGCACAACAACATCCAATGCATTTTTATTTTCAGTGTATTATAGAAAGAAAGCAAAAATAGTCAATCTGGATATCATGTATTTTTCAATTTCAATTAATGGATTACAAGAAATCATCTCCATACTAAAATAATACAAAACTGTGATAAATTCATAACGGGCATAAAATTATAATATTATATTTGCCCATTTTGGTTAATTTTATCTTTGGATATCAAATGGAAAAACTTCAGGACATTTAAGATTTATGAGACTTTAAAATTTTGAAGTCTTAACTTTTCAACAATTCGTAAACCTCGTTACATGCAGATGGTTACAGAGAGGAAACGAAAATAACCAATCCAATGGATATTATGACTTTTTCCACTCAATCTCGAGAACACCCAAAACTATTCTTGGAGATGCCTCATCAGAATGTCCTTATATCGAAAATTTGATTGAAATCTGAAAATTCAATGTAAAAAATACATTTATCTTAATTAAGGGAGATTAGGCCACTGTTACTAACTTTATACTTATCATGAGCTCTTAAGACTGATCAGGGATGTACATTATCAGTACAAACCTATATCCAAAATTTGAAGCATACAGGATATTTTTATCATGAGTACATACGTTACCTACAGAACTTGCAGGTTTATGAATACATATATACATACAAAACTTGCGGGTACATTATTTCTCAGGCTATGATAGCTATGAGTTAAAAAGTAATCTTTCATGTATCATCCTTATCAGTAAGTATCAATAATTCTTATGAAAATATTATTTTAAAGAATTAAGAAGGACGGGGATTATTTTAACTAAACGCAATTGTTTCGAACTAATCATAAACTAATTGTTTCCTATTTCTATATGAAAGAAAATATAAAATGCATGTCTTAAATCTTACTACTCACAACAATTAAACAAAAATATCATATCTGGAGACGTATATGAAACTCAATTTCTAAATTATTTTCACGTTGTTTATTTCAATCCAGTCAACCGATTTCACTTTAGTTATTTCATTTAAATAAAACTTACCGTAAAATGTAAGTAAAGTAAAAAGTAAAATAAAAACATTTTATTTTAGGAAAGTATATCATTGATATATTTCAAAATGTGGAATGCATGCAAAATTGTATTGCTGTCCTTACTGCTGAAAACAATTAAGCAAAAATTTCGTATTAGTTGCACGTATTATACTCATTTCTGTCTGAAATGGCGTCTTATTTAAAAAAAAATCTACTACTGGGTCAACAGATTTCACATTATTTATTTCATTTACATAAAACTCACGGTAAAATTTAAGTACATTACAAAATAAACGGAAGCATTTCGTTTTAGAAAAGTATATCAAAGATATTTCAAAATCGGAAAGGCATGCAAATTATATTTTTTAAAAATATTCTTCTATTCTATAAAACAACGTTTTTCATATTTTATAGTATTTAATAAGTGTATATTTAATGAAAAAAAACAATTGTTTAAATGCATGTATTTAAAATGCAGCTATTTGAAATCTATGCTTCACCACTTGCGAAAACTTATGTTTCGTAATCTACATACTTTAAAGAGATTACTCCAGTGTTTCCTAAAAGCCAGTTGAATAAAATTTAATCAAGCTCTCGTAAGTAAACATTATAAAGCACTGGCGTAAATAATGGAAGAACACATACACGATAAACTGAATCTGCATATTTTTGGTGTTACAGAAAAGACTAAAACTAAAATTCCGATGAATAGAATTGCTAGTTTACAACAGATAAGATAGATGTATCAGAAGCATACTTGAATTTGTACAGACTTCCATTTTAACTATATAGATAATATATATTTTTTAAAGTAATTATTATAATTAAAAAGTAATTTCTAGTGAAAAATGTATTAAATATCTCGATTAGATTAATTAAATTTTACATATATCTGTATGTAGATACAATTAAAGAGAATTTTAATAACTAATTGATAAATACGACCTATGTAAAACTTATGAGTTAACAAGATTGCCAGCTTAAAATGGACAAGATATACTAGAAGTATACTGGTATTTGAATATATTAACATTTTAATAATATGAATAATAAACATATTTATATTTAATTTATTTATTTTAGTAATTATTATAATTAGAAAGATATTTCTTGTGACATATTACACAATATCTACAGGGTGCATCTAAACTATGGGGCAAAACTTTCAGGGATGATAGTACACATCAAGAAAAACAATATTAAATGGGGGACTAAGGGTCCCAAACGTCTTCCGAAAAAGACAGGCGTCATTAAAGTTTAGGGTCCAAAATTTCAAATAAACATAAATAACGGAAAAATTGGTCGATTGATTTGCGATTTTCATTAAAAGTATTCTTTATGTCAGTATTTTCATAAAAATAAATTATACAGATAAATTTTTAAAAATGTCGATAGAGGGCACTTTATACTTTTGAGTAACGAACAATTATTTTTGCCGCTTTTTTTTTCCATCTCATTAAATATTTTCGGAAGCTTAGACATAAACTTAAATTTTGAGCTAGAAATCTCAATAATTGGGAGTGGTTAAGTAGCGCAAACTGAACTGTGTTCAAATGTTCAAATTTCAAATGATTATAAAAAACGGAAAAATTGGTCGATTCATTTGCGGTTTTCGCTAAAATTATTCTTTAACCCTTTCCGGCGCAGTGTTACCACTCCGGCAACACCTAATTTTAATTCGAAACATAGAAATAACACAAAAAATTTTACTTTTACGATGACAGTTTAAATCAGGGAATTCTTATTTTCTAAAAAAGTATTTTGTAAATTCCGGTGTCAGTCAGGAATTTCTCATTTTACGAACAGAACTTGTCTGCGCCGGAAAGGGTTTAATCAGTATTTTCTTGAAAATAAATTTTAAAGGTAAATTTCAAAAAATGCCGATAGGGGGCGCCTTAGACTTTGGAGTCCCCTCCTGTAAAATTTGTGAGATTTGTGTAATAGATACTTTATTACATTTTGACACCCCATTCACGGATACAGATATCTCGTTTTTAAAGTTATTGAAAGCAAAATTGACTTAAAGTAATAAACTGAAGAACATTGTCCAAAATTATTAATTTTTGGTTCTCATTATTATTTGGTAAGCGTGTTTCATCTGTATTGTGGAGACCGCTAATCCACCAGATTCCAAATTTCCTTTACCAGTGCTAATTAAAACAGTGGCAAGCATACGTATATTCAAATATCTCCTCGGAAAATTAATATTTAAAAAAAAAAAATTCTGTGTATTCTTGTCTAAAACTTTTCTCTTTTTTTCTTAGTACTCAAAATGTTGTTTAATTTTGTACTTGATTTTATATGAAGTGTTAAAATCTTACCCACAGTTCGTAAGCTTTTAACACATGATATATTAAATTAAGTATAGATTTTATAAAAAAAAATTGAAAAGTAAGAAAAATTAATATCTTTTAAGAAGAGTATTAAGAAAAACGCACTTAAAAATATTAATTTCGAGAGAAGATATTTTAACTACAATGCATCCTATGTTCATAAAGTTAGCATTCATGAGTGGAATACGGAAGCCGTTTAAAAAACTTCTTCTATTTATTTATTTATTTATACAAATTGTATTTTAAATGCGGCCTTGAAAAAGTCCTTGAAATGGGCTCAGAAAAATTATCTATAAGAATTTAAAAGATTTAAAATAATGATTCACTTTATGTAATAATCTTAAAGCATGTCGCCTGAAATCAAAACATCTTTTTTACATGTATATTTTAATTTTTGAAAATATTTTCAAATGGTAAAGACTTTGTTTTTTAATCTCTGAGCAGTAAGAAAATATGTTTTAACAAAATGAGTTATAAAATGTAAAAAAATAAGCTCAAATCTTATAGACTAAGATTTATTTGTTTATGATGATTAAAGCTTGTAACGTTATATACACGTTGAGTGTCATTTGTAACGATTGGTTGATCGTGGTGGAGGTTAAATGCACACATACTCAGTAATTAAGATAAAACAACAAAGTTTATTAGAATGATGAGGGCTGAAGGGAAGTGGAGCAAGTCTTAATTTTACACAACTGAGAATACTATGAAAAAGCTAAACGCATACTCAGAGGCTCCGGCCTAGCTCAATCGTGGCACCTTCTAATACTTCTCACTATCTCTTGGCTGAGCTGCTAGATAAAGCTTAATTAGACAGCCCGTGGCTGTGTGTAATTCTTTATTCACAAATAATCAAAATGAAGTTTCTTACCACGGCCAACTCTCAAGTCAAATATCGAAACTCCTTTACACTTCACTGGAGGCCCGCTGCTACCTTCAATTTGCTAGCACTTCGCTATCTAATGTCGATGCCAGAGATACTCGCTGGCTAACGCCACAGATACTCACACGCTGGCTAACGCCACAGATTCTCTCTCGCTGGCTAATGCCAGAGACACTCACACCCAAGCTTTTATATGCTGCAAACTGAGATACTTCACATTAACATATTACTAATAACCGCGAGCTAACTGCAGAATCCGAAAGAGCACACACACTCTAGAAAGTTAAAGTAAAAGAGAGGATAGATGTCGCTTTTACGCTTACACATGTTAAATTATTGACGTCACGATCTCAGAAATACTAGAGTGCATTTATGACAAAGGTCACTCCCTCACAAGCTGTTTATTTTTGTAGAATTTCTTAACAATCTGAAAAGAAAAAATAACACAATTAACGTAAACAACAATTCTTTATTTAAGTTCATAATGCAACTAAAGCTTTTAAAGTGTATATGATTGTTATTATAAAGTTCTTTTTTTTTCTATTTTGAATCATACTTGTTGAAAGTTAATTCACACTGCGGAATAATTTAATTCAATCAAGAAAAAACGTTTATTTGGATGAAAACATTTTACAATTATTATTTCTAAACATTCTGAAAATTATATTTTGTTAAAATCCATTCTTCTTTTTATCATTTTATTAAGACTGTTTTATGTTAATTTTGGAAATTATCCACAAAAGGAAACAATTTTTTAAAAATTAAAATAAAACTTATTACGATTTTTTTAAAAATATTGATAAATAATTTAATATTTAAAAAGAAGTGAAAAAAACGAATTTATCTTTTAATCTGCGCGTATTTTCTAATATAAGGAGAAAAACTTAAAACTTTCAAAAAATAATCAATAGTCTTTTGAAGTATTTCGACGCTGAAATCTTTAATAGATGCAAGAAATCTCTTTGCAATATATATTGCACCAAAAGCTATTTATTAAATGTCAGGGCCATTAAGCTTTTATATATAAAATGTAAGCGCTTGGAATGTAAGCTATTTTTGGCAAGTAATTACTTTTATGTATAGCTTATTTGAAACATCTGCTTGAAAAATAGCTAAATAGAGATTTAACAAGAATGGAATGCAATATATTTAAAATGAAAAATATATATATTTCAAATTATTTAATATCTACAAAATAGCTGTGCATCGTTATGGAAGAAAAGAAGAATAGTTTCTATTCATATCATAATAATAATAATATTTATTCTACATGAAAATGCAAGAACCTATATTATAAACAATCATTTTGCTTATAAAAAATCGTTTTAATAATAAAAAATTAAAATATATTAAAATTTGTCATGTTTCAACTCCTTTTCATGTAATTTAATATATTCTAAATTATTATAATAGGTTATTATTTTTCAAATATATTTTAAACATTTGACTTCTTCTAAGCAAAATAGTTATCTATAAAACAAGTTCTTACTTTTTCCTTGTAAGAATATATATTATTATTATTATTATTATGAAACCGTTCTTAATGGGCGCAATCAAGACTTACTGCTTTTATGTTTCACATTGAAGATCAATTCAGTTTAAAATTTAGAAGAAAAAGGGAAATTACAATATAATATATATCTTCGGAATTTTTTTTCTTCATATTTTTAAGGGATATGAATTTCAATTATTCTTAAAACGATTGTAGGAATAATATTTATGATCTGAAAAGAGTAGTGAATTTATTCAAAGTTATTCTTATATTATTACAAAACAAAATATATCTTATATGTAATTTTATACGATGCACGGTAATATCATATTAAAATGTTTAGGATTTATTATTATTATTTTGAAATTTTTTTGTGGATTCTGTATTATATTCTAACTTTAATGTTTTTTATCAATATATATATATATATATATATGTGTGTGTGTGTGTGTGTGTGTGTGTGTGTGTGGATGTATATTTATGTTAAGAAATGTAAATGATAGCTTTGATGATAAAAAGGAATTTCAAAATGAATTTTTGACAGTAAAAATTGCTTTTTCCGATATTTCATCTAAATTCAATCTAAATTCGTATTTTTTATTTTTTTTACGCATCATACAAAAATGAAAACACGCACTTTATTTGTAATGTTAAGGCATTTAGTATCTGAAATATGTGTCTTGGTATTACAAATTTCCATATATATAACAGATATTTAAATAAAATAATTCAAACAATGTTTAGATGCTTACAGACTTTTCCATTTTAATCGATTTTTTTAGGCATGCATTGTTGCGCAAAAAAATGAAAAAAAAAAAAAAAAAAACACTTGTTAAGTAGATAAGCACGGTTATAACGCCAAAACATTTATATATTTTTTGCAAATTAGTTTCGGGAACTATAGCGTAGCATTTTGCACTGCTAACAATATACTGCGTCTATCGAAACTAGTTTGTAAAAAATAAAACTGTTTTAGCGCTATAAATGTTGTTTTTAATCCACTTATATTATACTGAGCCAAGTAATTTCTTATCGTAAATGTAATGTTTACTGCACTGTAAAAAATATTCAAGAAGTTACTAAAAGTTTCTTAGTAAATTTGTATTCCACAGAATTTTTTAGTAACCATTACAAACTTTTTTTTTTGCAAGTGAAACAAGCATTACTTTTGTAAACTGAACAAAAGAATTTTTTGTGTAACTAACTTAAAAATTTTTAGTATGAGCCACTAAGCAAATCTTAGTAGTAGCTCCAAAATTATTTTTAATAGCCATTACGTGCACACGAAGGGTTTAAAGGACAGGAGCTTCCTTCGAGCTACATCCAGACTTCTGAAGCGGAAGATTTTCGGCAAAACCGCAAAAAATGGCAGCATCAAACATTGCGACGTGCTCCAACATAATTTTTATAATCCCTTTATTAACGAGTACTTACACTACATACATTCGGGGCGTCTTCGGCGGTGGCCAGTTTCGTACCCGGAACCTTTTAGCCTGGAGTCCGTTACTATAACCACTATGCTATCAAGGTCACACCAATTGAGTTTTAGTAATAGCTCTTAAAAATTTAAAGCTATTAACTATTCGTTGCTAACTTTTTTCTAGTAATTCTTACAGATTTTCTTGTAACCGACTAAGATTACTAAAATTTTCTTAGTAATTACAAGGATCACTAAAGTTTTTTTAGTAGATCGACGTTTTTTTTACAGTGTGTGCAAGATGCTTAAGAATTACCAGTCAAATACAACTTTAACCCCTTCGTGAATGCATCCTTTTACGAAATTGTTGATGTTTCGTTACCCGTTTTTAAAATCAGAAATTTGTGTCTTATTAATTCGAGAAAATGCACCGATTAAAAAAAGCTAATTTTACAGTAAAATATCACTAGTGGGGATAAACAAGAAATATTAACCTTCCAAGCGTCTTGCAAAAGGGTAAAATTGTAATGTTGTTTTCTCAACATTTTGTTTTAAATGTTAAAAAAATATGATTCTTGACATTGAAATATGAAACATCTGCTTGTTGCATTCTAATCTTTGAACTCTCATTTCAATAACTGTTAAAAAAATAGAGTACAATTTTTATTTAAATGTATAATTAATCAATATTTTTTGTTTTCGAAAAAACTGGTTTATCTCTATAACTCAGCAAATAATAAGAAAATGACCTATATTTCTTTACCTGAAATGGAAAAAGCATATTTCTAGATATCCTATGCACTTAACCCAATTTTTTCAATTTTGTCACTTATACCCCTTCGCTTCTGGGGTCAATATTATTAAAAAAAAAAAAAAAAAAAACTTTATTATAAGCATGAATGTAATCCTCCAGAGTATGAAACATTCTTCGATGTATTGAAAATTCTTTAAATCTCTAGAATTATAGTATTTTAAATATTGCTTATATCGCAGTGAAAACTGGAATTTAGTATACGGAATATTACGTTCCAGACGCTTAGTTCTTTGTACGGCACGTATAGGTATCGCTGGTCCCTAGCGGTTTAAATGAAACCATCTAATAAATATGTTGAAAAATATTTATTTAAATGAATTTGATGATTAAAATAGAGATTTCCTTCCTGTTTACATTCTGCAAAGACCTCTGAAATTAGAGCATTTTTAGATGGATTTCTCACTTTTATTTGAAAAATACTTTTATAATATTATTTCAGCCTTATCAGCATAATTTTTCTTTTATTGCATGCGTCATTACATGAAAACGGATCTCATAATTAAAATTTTTAATTTGTAATATACTGAAAAAATGATCAATATTATTTTTTTTCATCTCTTTGATATTTCTGAATATTACAATTACACCTTATCCAGAAAAGGAAAAAAATAAAATAATAACTTTGAAAGCAAAATTATAATTAATACCACTCTTCAATGTAAATTATTAATTTGAAATTATTAATTATTAATATACAAATATAATTATTAATTTATTAATTTAAATTAACTATTATTATTAATTTAAACGATTATTAATTTAAAAACATAGAAATCAATGAAAAAAAGTTTTTTTATTTTATTTTTTTTTTTAAATCCACAAATACTTTTCTTATATTCAATAATAGAAAAAAAGTATAGAAATTTTCGAAAAGTAATCAATAAAATTTGAAGTATTTCGAGGATGAAATATTTAACCTCTTCGGTCCCTGGGTACTCGAATGGGTACATCCGTTTTGTCCCATTTTATTAATGATACTCAAATATAAATGAAATTTCAATAAAATAATAATATATTTCGAATTCTAAGATTCAAGCTAATGAAAATAAAACAAAACTCTCACTCTGAAGTCAAACGAGAGAAGAAATAATTCAGTAATAATTAATAATGCTGCATTACTACTCAGTAGCGAAGAGGTTAATAGATGAAAGAAATCTGTTTGCAATGCATTTTAGACCGGAAGCTGTTTATTAAATGGCAAGATCGTTAAGATTTATGAAAAAAATAAAAAACTTTTCAGAATTTAAGCTATTATTGGCAGGTAATCATTTTTATGTAAGGGTTATTTGAAACATCTATTTCAAACAAATAGCTAAAAATAGATTCAAAAGAAGGTGCAAAATATATTTAAAAAATATTTGAAATTCTTTAATATCTACAACAAAGCTGCATTTAACTGCAGAAGAAAAAAGACTAGGTACACACAGTTTAAATTTTTGAAAAATAAGGGTAATTATAATATATTTCTTCTACGTTTTTATTATATTTTCGGAGAATAAATGAAATTACAATACGTTAATTATTGTGTTTAGATATTCCTTCATATCTTTAGAGATATAAAATTTCCAATAATAAAAGAATAGTTATTCCAGATGTTATAGATAAATAATAATATAAAAATATTATTATATATTTACAATATACATATCTATCTTTTTTATATCTGTAAATATATAAATAAACATATCAGATTTTTTTACATTATAAAATCTAAGCAATGACACGCGTATAATATTTGTAAAAAAATTAATCACCATTTGCTTTTGAAAAGCTATTTATATCAGGTATGATATAGCTATTATTGAGCTACATGTGTCAGGATTGTTAGGCTTTTATATATTTATTGAAAGCTCTCAGAATTTTAGCTATTTTTGGCAAGTAATTACTTTGATGTATGGTTTATCCAAAACATCTGCGTGAAAAACAGCTAAAATCTTTATTTAACAAGGAAGAGTACGTGACACGTTAAAAAAATTAAAACTGCACTGTTAAAATTTCCCTGTCAAATTACGGGCAGAAGACGGCAGTGAAGAATGCAGTCGTACCACGTAAAAAAGAAAATTTATTCCCACCGTTTAGTGCAGTCCGTAATTTTGCGGAGCAAAGTAATAATCAGTATGTAATGCACGTTAAAACGCAATAAAACTTAAGTTACTGTTCCGTAGATAATCGTTACAGAACGTTACAGAAGCGTACGTCGCTTTTTTCGAGTAGTATTAAAATATCTTACACTTGTGGTTAAGTTATATTATTTTTTGAAACACAACTAAAATAAAGGGTTATACTCTAGCAGAGGAAAATGTATGGAGTATACTATATTTTTTCTAAGAGATGAGCTAGAACTATAGGAATATGTACATTACCTTTAATTTTCTAAGTATCCGCTTATTTGTGGATCAGATCGTTTTTCACCGTTTCCTGTGAAAATTTAAGGGTAAACATTTATAAATTTACTGTTTTGTCTGAGAGTGTATTTAATTTCTACAACTAAACTGTAAATCATTTAAGGTTGAAAAGTTTATTAGACGGGAGGGAAAAGTTTTAGCAATATTTTTTTATACCAGAAGCTTTTAATTTAATGTGTTGTTTACTGAATAGAAAATCTTAGAAATTTCAATTTATGGGAACGGATTCCTTTTATGTAGGCTTTATATTAAAACTAAAGGTGGCTTTCAGATGAAAAATATTAAAACTTGATTTTGAAAAATGAACTTTAATTTTAAAAAATACAAAAAAGGAGCAATTTTAATATTTAATATTAATATTTATCATTAATTCATTAATTGCACCCTTAAATTAGCCCTTGAAATGTACATTGAAAATCTTTTTACATAATAATATAGCTTTCTTTGTCGTTTTATTCTTCAAAGCCTTCGTTTGAAAGCAAAGTATTTTTTATTGATAATTTTTTTTTTTTTTAAACAATTTCTAAATAACATAGACGTTGTTTTTAAAATGATTAGAAACAGAAAAATATGTTTAAGAAAATGAGTTTCGAAAAGTATCAGTAAATATAAATCATACAGCCTGAAAGTTTCTTACCAATAAAAAAAAAAGCTGTTTATTAGTGCTAAATTTATTTTATTAGCATTATATTATAAAAATCAGCACAATTTTTTGCATGCAAGTTCTTTCTACATGCTTCATTATATTAAATCTGATTTTCTAATTCAGACTGTATCACGAATAAAATACTAAATAAAATAAAATACAAAAAAATTAATTTGGATATTATTAAACGAAACTATAATAATACTCTTCATGTCGAAATAAAACTTGATGCGACTCTTTAAAATATTGATTATTAGTTTAAGATTTAAAATACCAATAAAGAAAGAAAATACTTATTTTTTTCACTCAATATTTTTTTTTCTATTCTATAATAATAGAAAAAAATCGATGGATGGATATGGTTTAAAGTAATCAAATATCTTTTGAAGTATTTCGACGCTGAAAGCTTTGATACATGCGAGAAATCTCTTTGATCTATAGGTTGCACCAGAAACAATTTATTAAATGACAGGAACGTTAAGCCTTTATCTATAAAATGAAAAACTTGGAATTTAAGCTATTTTGAGCAAGTAATTACTTTTATGTATAGCTTTTATGTATATTTGAAACATCTGATTAAAAATATCTGAAAAGTAGATTTAATGTCAATGGGCACGAAATACATTGTAAAAAAAAAAAAAAAATACTTTAAATTGATTTACCGACCAGCCTTCCTCGGGTACGTGTTAATAAGTTGAAAGGAACCTTGAATCTGTATGATTTTATATTTTTAACTAATTTTTGTAGGAAATCCTATTTTTAAAAGAAAACATCTCAAAAAAGTATTCGTTTTTAGCAGATAAAGTGGCCTTTTTTTTTTTTTAATCTTTTGAGTAACAGTATTCTACTTTCATTAAATATGTTAATTTCCCCCAAAATAGGATGAATTTCACAATCCATAATTGCCCAAATACTTAGATGCCCAAATCTTTAGAATTAATTAAATGCACTTTTAATCAAAAGTATGTATGGTTAATCTTATTATAAAATGCACGTAAAAAGGGGACTTCGGGGAATTAATTTTTTTCCAATTGGTTATTTTTTGCATTCATTTTCAAACAATTTGTAATGTTGTCAAGAAAATTGAAAGTAAAAAGCGTATAATATATATATATTTTTTAGAATATTTAAATGCTTGGATTTGATGCGTAATTTTGAATGAAATGATATTATATTGAATATCTTTAGTCTTTACTTTTTCTTTTTTTTACAAGAAAAATCTACTGGATTAGTGAAAATTTTCGAAATCAAGTTTCAGACGGATTTACACGTTTTAATAGTCAGAAAACACAAAAACATGCTTTTACGAAATTTCAGTCTGTCAGTCTGTCTTTATTTGACAAAAATTTTGTGGGCACTAAATCTCGAGAACTAATGCAAGGAATTTCACAAAACTTTAGATTCTGTTAAATCTTGATGTAAACTAGATCTGGTTGCTTTTTGGTGTATGTTTCTCAACAGATATTGGTGTTATGCTGCATATTTCAGAATTTCCACAATTGCCATATCTTAAGAACTAGTACATGGCTTTTATTAAAACTTTAGATTCAGTTAATATTTGGTGCTGATTACGTTTTGGTACAAATTGCTCAATAGCTGGGAATGGTGCATTATTCGTGGTTATTGCAAAATCTCTAACACAAGAACTAATGCACGGGAAACTCAAAAAACTTTAGATTCTGCGAGACCTTGATATTAAATAGATATGATTAGTTCTTGGCATACATCGCTCAGCAGGCGGCGCTGGTGTGATGCAATGTTTATAATTTCCACAATAGAAATTTCCACTTAAGAACTAACGCATAGATTTTTGTAAAACTTTAGATTTTATTAGTATTTGATATGACATGGTGATGATTAAGTTTTAGTTCAAATTGCTCAACAGGTGGCGCTGTCATCGTGCATTATTCCTGATTATCATAACACCTCTATGGCACTGTTATCCAGATTTTGCAACAGCTCTATTTCAAAAACTAATGCAAGGATTTTCAAGAAACATCAGATTCAATAATAAGTTGACATGAGTTGTTATCAACTAGATTTTTGCTTAAAATATCTAACCGGTGGCGCTGCAATTCTGAATTTTCAGGAAGTATTAACATGTTTAAGATCAAATAAAGTTTTGGGATTGCCATATATGACTAGTTTTATATTTTTTGCATTTGGGGGCCATACAAATTTTCAAACCGTTCTAAAAAATCTTATGAAAATAATATATATGAATTAAAAAAAGAAATTAAGTTATAAAAATGCTTATATATTTACAGAAAAAATGTATCTCAACTATTAAAAAAAAACAGTTTATTTCTAATTTTTATTATTAGCATCTATATTATTAATCTCTATTTTATGAAGACTCTTTGCAAAATAATCAATGAGCATTTGATTTATTTTAATGCTGGAGACTTTAATGGACGGGAGAAATTCCCTCGCTATATATCTTATGCTAGAAGCTATTTATTAAATGTCAAAGTCGTTAGGAATTTATCAGTGAAAAGGAAATCTCAAGAACTTAAGCTATTCATGGCAAGTGATTTCTGTGTGTAGGTTTTCTTTTAAACACAAAGCTGGTTTTATATTAATCTTTTACAGGCCAAATTCAGATCTAAGCATATTTTAAATTAGTCCTTTTTTTTCACATTATGCCTTCTAATGCTTTAGTCAAGGTATATTAGTCATTAATATGGTGGAATTTTTATATGTATATAAATTTCAGAATGTTTCCAGTTGTTAACGTTGGTCACTACCTTTCGTCATTTTCCAGTGGACATTGGTCATTTTTACGATTTGCTATACATTTCTCTATAAATGATAGGAATGTCACTTCTATTTAAAAAAAAACAATTACCTAATTTGAAAAATCTATTTCAAAAAATGATTTTTATGACTGATCATTTTCAGTGGTCATTGGTCATTTTTATGTTTTTCTGTACATTTGCTCATTAAAAATAAGAATGTAACTTTTATTTCATTAAAAACTTGATTTTAAAAAGGAACTTCTTAAAAGGAAATCTAAAAATATATTTAGATTTTTCAAAGGTTATTTATGTAACTCGACTTATTTATATCAATATTCGTCGTTAATGAAAAATAAAACCAGGAAAGGTTTCGTGTAATTAATTCTCAGAAAAGTAGTTTCCCTCTTTCTCCTTTCTCTCTCTCTGCAGCTATATATTTATAAAGTTTTCTTTTATGCATTTTTCAATATTTTTTTAACAACTTTGGATATTAAACATGCTAAATTTATTTATGGGAAATTGGAAAAGGAAAATCATTTTTAAATAAAACTATATAAATTTTATTTAAAAGAATGTTTATTGATTTAATATATTTATGTAGAGTGCTTGATTATTAGCCTAAATAAAAAATATTCGCTTATTAACCTATTTATTTTTATCTTAGAATTTCCTGCAATTCTTACTTTTTTCAGTAATATACACATAATCATTCGATACTACTTGGTTATGCCGTCAACCAAAACAATATCGCCAAACTATAAGATTAAATGCACATAATGGATGATCGTGAATGTCACATCAATGACATTAAATACAATACATCTGTTTAAAACGTCATTACGTGACTTTTATTTCGACTTTTTATTTGTATTTTTATTAATATTCTACTAAATATTTGTTTTTTCGTTATTTAAAATAAAAATTATGTCAGTATGTATAATTTGGCTATTAGTTTGGCGATTTGTATAATTTGGCGAAATTGCTCGACTGGGTAACAAAGTAGTACGATTCATTTTTATTTTAGAGTTGCACCAATACAAGCTTCTCTTTCATTATTCTTTCCTTTTAATTTTCTTTTCGAATGCTTTGCTATCGGCCTTTTTTGAAACATTCTTCCCACTAAAAGGGAAACCAAAACACAACAATTTTCTCAATCAGAAGTTTCCGCTTTTTACATTGATTAGCTCCTCTTGTCAATTGGCAGATATTTTTATTCATAACAATAAATAATTTCTGCACTAGTTCAGAGGAAAAAATGTAAGTGATTTTGGCTAATTCAACATCACTGCAACTTCAGGAGCAGAACGTCCACTTGATTTACAATATTTCCAACTTAACAACCTTTATAAGAACCTGACCCTTAAAAAGGTGTATCAAAAACCGCAATACGAAATTTTTCATGGATCAAGTACATTCTTCTTGTAAACAGAAAAAAAGTATTAATGTAAATATTTAACACGTGTTACTTTTGTAATTTTAAATTATTTACAATAAATACAAATGTTTATTAAAGACAGTAAACGAAACAATTTATTTTACAATTTATATAACACTTTTGACACTTTTGGTTTACACTAAATTATCATTAGAAATTTAATTAAAATATTTCTCTTGATCATTAAAAATCTAAATTTAAAAAAAAAGTCAGGAAAATTTTAAATGTGATTAAATATTTATTTTTTATTGTTTAAATTTTTTTTTAATAAAATTCACCGTTTTATTTTAAAATTATATTAAAATAAATTGTTAGAAAATTAAAGATGGAAGAACACAGTACTGTTTCCGTTTACAGAGCTTTGGAATTACCATTAAAGAGTATTTTTTCGAAATGTCCCTTGAGACTTTTGCTAAAACTGTAATTAGAACTGTTTTGTCTTCTTGATAAAACAGCTTAGTCAGTTTTATAAACTTTTATTCTTTATTTTGAAATACAATTACTCCAATTATAAATATCGTATTTGATCCTTTCCATTATCAGCGTAATGGTTTTTATTTTTTTATACTGAGAAAGCGGAATAACTCATTTTTCGTTTAAATAGTTGCATAATAAATCACAAGTTTGCGCATTTATCAGAAAAAAGATTAATGTTTATTATATATTCTTTTTTTAATATTTTTAAACAATTACCAGTTGCGATCAAAAATTCTAATGACAGTTTTAAATTCGTTGTTTCATTTTTTTGCGGATAGAAATCTTTGGATTTTTTTTTTTTTCAAAACAATTTCAAAATAATTTCTTAGAGAAAATATAGACAGAAGAACACATTACTATTTCCATTTAAATTGCTTTATGATTACCATTAAAGAAAATTCCTTATTAATGTAACTTGAGACTATTGCTAAAACTGTAATTAAAACTGTTTAATCTTGTAGAAATAAAAGTATACTCAATTTTATAATTTTTAATTCTTTATTTTGATGTAAAATTACTCAAATTATAAAGATTATATTCGATCCTTTGGATTATTAGGATAATGGATTTTATTGTTTTGTATGCTAAAAAATAATTAAAATGACATTTTTTTCTCAAGTAATTGCATAATGACACAAGTGTGGATATTTATCAGAAAAAAATATTTATTATACATTCTTTTTTAAATATTTCACAACAGTTACCAATTGGGTTTAAAAAAAATAATGAAAGTTTTATATTCATTGTATAACTTTTTTTTTTCATAAAACGCAATATGTTTCATGTCTTAGAAATATTTCAAAATAATTTCTTAGAAAAAATGTATACTGTAAGAACACCGTGTTATTTCCATTTAAGGAGTTTTATAATAACCATTAAAGAACATTCTTTCGAAATGTCCCTTGAGACTTTTACTAAACCTGCAATTAGAACTGTTTTGTCTTCTTGCTATAAAAACTTAGTCAGTTTTAAAAACTTTAATTTTTTATTTTTAAGTAGAATTACTCATTTTATAAAAATTATATTCTTTGAAATTATTTTCAAAATGCACTTTATTATTTTTGTGAATGAAATAAGATGCTTAAAATGATAATTTAATAATAAATAATTGCACAAAAAATCTATCTTTTCAGTATTTAATAAAGAAAGAATAAAGTTTATTATAATTTACATCTTGTACTATTATTTATGATTTATCAACTGACTAACACATTTTCATAATTTAACATGAAAAATACTATGTTGCAATAAACATTCTATTAATTCTTTTTGTATGATTTATGCTTTCACCAATAAAAAAATATATAAAGATGTCTTAAAGATATTCTTCTTAACAATTATACTGTATAATTCGAAATTTTAAAGTGCAGTCCTATTAAGCTTATGAAATAATAAAAAATTAAATAGAAAAATGCAAAACACTTAAAGTAAATTTAAAATACTTACAATAAATATAACTTTTTATTTACGACAGTAAATACAGCTATTTATGTATCAATTTATTTAATACGTTTGACAATTGTGACGTGTCGGTCGAATGAGGACAAAGTCTAAGTAAAGTTAGAATGAAAAACTTTTATTTACTGTAGTTGGGAAATGGGGGAGTGGAGACAGAATTCCGTATTTCTGACAATTAATCACACTACTAAGAGAATAAACTGTAGCTAATACTCACATTTACTCACAGTCCGGCTCAAAGCACTAACCCGGCTCTTTTCTTCAGTTCGCGGTCTCCTTTTACTCTAACCTGTAAATAAACAGCCGTAGCTGCACAAATATTTTTATTCTCAAACATTCACAGTGCTGAACTAACTCTTACCCAATTAGATAGCGGTGGCTCTCTACCTTCACACGGCAGCTCTGGTATTCTTTCCTGGAGGCTCTAACGGCTCACCACGCCACACACTATTTACAGATTTTATACCTTGCATGCAATCTAAAGACGTAGCTTGAAATTTGCAAAAAACTCATAGCCGCAGTTAACTGTAGATCGAGGGCGTCGCACACACTCCGGAAAATTAGAGTTGCGTAAAGGATAGATGTCGCTTTTGTGCAACACATGTTAGAATCTTGACGTCACGATCTCACTCAAAAGACCAGAGTGCCTTTATTGAAAGTGACATTCCTTCACAACCCAATTCGGAATCTACAGAAAAGAAGGACTGGGCAAAATGCATGCCCTGGAATTTTGCTTGAAATAAATTTTGATCCGCACAAGAAACGAAGGTGATGGGTAAAATTTGGTGCAGAACAACAACTTCCAAAATATCAACTCTTAACCCATCACGAAAAAAATCATCGAAAAAAATCATCTGCATAAAAAATCACATACTCAATAGCAACCATCCTCCTAACTTATGAAGGCCTCCTAAAACTTACTACTTTTTAAAAAGAATATTTCACTGAGAGTGCTAAAATTCAGCAACACACTAACCCCAGGAAATTTCCTCAACAAATGAAAATAACTTTACCTTTGCTAAAAATCTTTACACGTAAAAAAAACCTCATGCGCAAAATTTTCCTCACCAAGACTCATAATTTGTCCCAAATAAAATTTACTCACATGCTACTTCGCAAAATACTTAAATCACAATATTCTAATAAACTATTACCCAAAAATTTAATAGAACCTGCTCCACTTTACAATACTCAGGATACATACGTACAGCTTCATATTGCTGTGCTTATTAAAAAAAAATTGACGTCATTTTGTCTTGTAAAATAAAATTTACAAGACAAAATGACGTCCTCAAACATCAGTCTTCATCTGTATGAACGATAAAAGAAATATCAACATCGAAACATAACATAGGTATACTTCCCTGGAAGAAATTTACATTAACATTCAATTTTTAAACAATACAATTTGAATACACCAGGGTGCCTTTATTCCAAAGGGACACTACCTTACAACTTTTTATTTGCACTCATTAAATTAATATTAGAAACTTGATTAAAATAGTCCTTTTGAAAATTAATTTGTTATTAAAAATCTAAATAATAAAAAAAAAAACATCAGGATAAACTTAAATGTTGAATGAACGCTTAACTTTTATTGTATAGATTTTTTGCTAATAAAACTCCAGTATGCCTTATATCGCAGATTGTTTTTCTTTTAAATAATATCTTAGAAAAAATATAGATGGAAGAATGTCGTACCTGTTTCCTTTAAAAGAACTTTTTAATTACCATTAATGAACATTACTTCGAACTGTCTCTTCAGACTTTTACTAAAACAGTTATTAAACTGTTTTGTCTTCTTATTATAAAAGTTCACTCGTTTTTATAAATTTTATTTCTTTATTCTGAAGTACGTGTACACCTATTATAAATGCTCTATTTTATCATCTAAATTATTATTATAATCGATTTTTATTATTTTGTATGCTAAAACGCTGATTAAAATGTCATTTTTCTCTTAAATAATTGCATAATAAATCAAAACTTTGCATATTTGTCAGAAAAAACAAAAATGTTTATTATATATTATTTTAGTATTTCTCAACTATTACCGATTGGGATAAATATACTTATTACTGTATTAACAATATAATACAAAATTATTTATTAGAAAAAATGTGACGCAAGAGCAACATATTATTTCCATTTTAAGAATTTTATAATTACCATTAAAGAACATTCCTTCGAAATGTCCCTTGAGACTTTTACTAAAACTGTAATCAGAATGCTTTTTTATTCTTGATGTAAAGGCTTACTCAGTTTTATACATTTTATTTCTTTATTCTGAAGTAGAATTACTCATTTTATGAAGATTATATTCGATGTTTGTAATTATTTGTAAAATGGATTTTCTTATTTTTTATATAAAAAAAAAGATCAATACAATGTTAATTTAATTCTAAATAATTTCATAATAAACCATACTTTTGAGAATTTAACAAAGAAATAATAATATTTATTATGTGTTTTATCTTTTAATATTACTTATCAATTATCAAATGACTAACACATTTTCATAATTTAACATGAATAATAAAATATTTCAATTAACATTCTATTAATTTTTTTCTGCTTACACCAATAAAAAATGTGAAGATATTTTAAAGATATTCTACTGAAAAATTATATTGTTGAATTGGAAAAATAAAAATGTAACTAATAATAACACATTGCTCAGTGATGCACAAAACAGGAATTTTATTATACATTTGTACATTTTAAAATAAAATAAAACTTTCAACGTTTCGCGCCGTCTTCTGCGGGCGTCTTCAGGAAATATGGTAATGGAAGGACTACGTTTGCATCTTGATCGAGAGATAATATTGTATATATATGAGAGATATATTATCTCTTGATCAAGATGCAAACGTAGTCCTTCCATTACCATATTTCCTGAAGACGCCCGCAGAAGACGGCGCGAAACGTTGAAAGTTTTATTTTATTTTAATATGTACAAATGTATATTAAAATTCCTGTTTTGTGCACCACTGAGCAATGTGTTATTATTAGTTAAATTTTATGGTTCAACTGTCCTACATATATTTAATAAAAATGTAGTTCTTTTAAGAATGATATAAAAATATTGAGTAGAAAAATGCAAAACATTTAAAGTAATTTTAAAATACTTACAATAAATACAACTATTTATTTACGACAGCAAATACAACGACTTGTGTAACAATTTATGTAACAAGTTTCACACTTTTGATTTGCACTTAAATTAAATTAATATTAGAAATTTAATTAAAATATTCTTCGTGATAATTAATTTGTTGTTAAAAATCTAAATTGAAAAAATCGTAAATGTGAAAGAACGTTTAAATTCTATTAATGACACAGGCCTGCAAATTGAGAGTCATAACTTCCTCTCTAGAATTTGAGAGCTGATTCTAAGGTATTTTGGTGCGCTGATTACGAATATGTACTTAGTTTTTTTCCATCACCTTCAGATTTTTCAAAAAAGATACAGATAGAAAATAGAAAAAAAAACACAAGTTTTCACATAAAAAATATACATTTAAAAAAGTACATTACTTTTAACATAAAAAACAACTAAAATATAATAATAACTTATTAATAATCTAAATTACATGTAAATTTTATTTGTGGAACTTGATCCTTTTTTCCTGGAAGCTTCGGTTGTACGATTTTCGCTTAAATTTCCGGTTTGGATCGTCGCGCTTCAACAACCAGCAGTAGTCCGCCAACATGCTAGTATTCCATCTTCCTTGATACCGGACTTTTAGCTCTTTCAAATTTTGGTGAAATCTTTCGCCTTGTTCTTCGCTAACGGCTCCTAGATTTTCTGGGATGTAATCTATGTGCGAATTTAAGAAATGAATTTAATGCTCATATTACAACCCATTACACCAAAATTTGTAACCATTTTGGCCACTATTTGTTTATAGTCGGAGCTTTTATTGTTCCCCAAAAAGTTTTTCACCACTTCCTTAAATGACTGCCATGCTTGCAACTCGATATCATTAAGTTTTTCATCGAACTTTTCGTCCGACATTAATTTTCTTAAATCAGACTTAAAACGTATCCAAAATAACTTTTGTAAATATTTTTTACAAAGTCTGTAACGCTGTTTCGTTGTTTTTTTTTACCCCAAATTTCCCTCAAATAAAACAAAAGAATTTAAACAGCTTCGCGATGACATTTTAAAGGTTATGTTGCACGATGCGCACTTCAACTGTTAATTTTCTAAATCATTGCGAGTACTTATACAAAAACCCATTGGTTTATCTTTATTACACCCTTTTCGACTAATATTTACAACAATTAGATTATATTACCTAATCATTATGCATTAATGAGCTCATTACTATATTAAGCCAAAATGACCCGTTTTCAACATGGTTAATGTGAATTAGTTATACTTATTATGTAGTAATTAACAAATTACTGTTTTAAAGTAATTTCTATGTCACTTTACACTAATTAAATGCAATAAAAATTAAGTTGAAGTAGTTTAATGACGTTTTATAAATTTTAAAATGTAGACGCTCAGACATTTTTCAGTAAAATCTTAAATGTTCAATATCAAAAAATCCTGACGTGATGGAATTCTTTTTATTATTTTTCTCGTAATCAGCACATCAGAAGCTATAGAAAACGTTACTCAGATTTTAAAGAGGAAAAAACCACTGCAGACCCGTGTTATTTATTTTACAAATAAAACTCAGTGCATTTAGTATCGCAGAACTATTTAAAAAATTTTTAGAGAAAATATACATGGTATAAAACCATACTATCTCCATTAAAGAGCATTCCTTTGAAATGTCCCTTGATATTTTTTTCTAAAACTGTAATTAGAACTGTCGTGTTTTACGAAACATTACTCAGTTTTATAAATTTTATTACTTTATTCTGAAGTAGAATTACTTCTTTTATAATGATTATATTTTGATCTTTGAAATTATTAGCAAAATGGATTTTATTACTTTGTATGTTAAAAAAGCTGATTAAATTATCATTTTTCTCTTAAATAATTGCAGAATAAATCATAAATATGTGTATCAGAAAAAAATAACGTTTATTACATATTCTGTTTTTAATATTACAACTTTGTTCAAAAATACTAGTGAATATTTTACTTTTTCATTGTTTGAATTTTTTGCTTAAGAAGCGCATTCTGTTTTATATCACATAACTATTTCAAAATAAATTCTTAGAAAAATATATAGACAGAAGAACACCATACTATTTTCATTTTAAGAGCTTTAAAATTACAATTAAAGAAAATTCCTTCGAAATGTCGCTTGAGACTTTTGCTAAATCTGTGATTGAAATTGTATTGTCTTCTTGATATTAATCAGTTTTATAGTTAGTTTAAAATCTTTAGTCTGCTAAGTTAAGCTGCAGACTAAGCTTATTAACTTTAGGTTTATAAGCTTAGTCAGTTTTATAAACTTTAATACTTTATTTTGAAGTACATTTACTCCCATAATAACCGTTATATTTGATCCTTTCGATTATTAGAGTAATGGATTTTATTATTTTTTATACTAAGATAACTGATTAAAAAGTCGTTTTTCGTTTAAATAATTGCATATTAAATCATAAGTTTGCGTATTTTTATTTTAAAAAAATAATGTTTTTTTTTCCTTTTTTAGTATTTCTCAACTATTACCAATTGGGTTCAAAAATACTAATGAATATGTTAATTATCCATTGTTTGAATTTGTTGCTTATAAAGGTATTCTGCTTTAAATTACAGGTTTATTTCAAAATAATTTCTTAGAAAAATGTAGACGGAAGAACACCAAACTATTTTCATTCAAAGAGCTTTATATTTACCATTAAAGAACATTCCTTCGAAATGCCCCTTTACTAAAACTGTAATTAGAACTTTTTGTCTTCTTGATATAAAAACTTACTCAGTTTTTATTTTTTTTTATTTTATTTCATTATTCTTATGTAGAATTACGTATTTCATAAAGATTGTATTTGGTCTTTGGAATCATTTGCAAAATGGATTTTAATATTTATTGTATTAAGAAAAGTCATTAAAAGGTCAAATTACTCCTAAATAATTGCATAATAAATAATACTTTTGGGTATTTTACAAAGGAAGAATAATGTCTATTGGTATTTTAATCTTTTAAAATTACTTATCAATTATCAACTGACTAACAAATATTCATATTTTAACATGACAAATAAAATATTGCAAATAACATTATTCATTCTTTCTATTTGATTAATGTTTACACCTATAAAAAATATGAAGATATCCTTCCTAACTATTATACTGTTGAATTCGAAAAATAAAAATGTAGTCCCTTTAATTTTATGATATAACACACATTTAATTAGAAAAAAGCAAAACTATAATTATTTAATCACGGCAGTAAATATGTATACAGTAATACTCTTAAGGTAACGATTTATTTAACACGTTTGACATTTTTGACTTTCACTTACATTAAATTATTATTAGAAATTTAGTTATAATATTCCATTTGATAATTAATTTATTTTTAAAAATCTAAATAAGTAAAAAAAAAAAAAAATCAGGAAAAATTTAAATGTGAATGAATGTTTAATTTTTAATGTTTAATTTTCTTACTAATAAAACTCAGTACATTTTTTGTGGAGACTGTTTCAAAACAGAAATGTTTCAAAATAATTTCTTAGAAAAATATAGATGGAAGAAAAACGTACTATTTCCATTTAAGGAGTTTTATAACTACCATTCCTTTGAAATGTCATTCAATTCAGAACAGTCCTTCGAAATGTCTGTTGGGACTTTTACTAAAACTATAATTAGAAATGTTTTGACTAATTGATATAAAGGATTGCTCAGGTTTAAGTATTTTAATTTTTTTTATTCTTAAGTAGAATCCTTTTATTAAAATTATATTCGATTTTTGTAATTACTTGCAAAATGGATATTCTTATTTTTTATAAAAGACGATTAAAATGTCAATTAAATCCTAAATAATTGCTTAATAAGTCATACTTAAGTCTACTATACAAAGAAAGCATAATGTTTAATAATAATTTCACCTTTTAATATTACTTATCAATCATCAATTGACTGACAAATTGTCATAATTTAACATGTAAAATAAAATGTGTCAATTAACAATCTAATAATTATTTTTGCATTATTTATGCTGACATCAATAAAAAAAAGTATGAAGATGTTTTAAAGATATTCTTCTTAACAATTATAGCATAGAATTTGAAAAAAAAATGCAGTCTTTTTATGTTTATTAAATAACATAAGTTTAAATAGAAAAATGCAAAACACTTAAAATAATTATAAAATATTTACAATAAATACAATTATTTCTTTACGACAATAAATACAACTACTTATTTATCAATTTATTTAATACATTTGACGCTTTTAATTTGCACAGTCATTAAATTATTATTAGAAATTTAATTAAAATATTCCTCTTAATAATTAATTTATTATTAAAAATCTAAATTAAAAGAAAAAATCAGGAAAAACTTAAATGGGAATGAACGTTGAACTCTTTTGTTAATAACACTCACTACGTATTATATCGAAGAACGATTTAAAAATAATATCTTAGAAAAAAATACCTATGAAAGAATACCGTACTATTTCTATTAAAAGAGGTTTGCAATTAGAATTAAAGAGCATTCCTTCGAAATGTCCCTTGAGACTTTTACTAAAACTGTAATTAGAAATGTTTTGTCTTCTGATTACAAAAGTTCAGTGAGTTTTGTAAAATTTAATTCTTTATTCTAAAGTAGAATTACTGGTTTATATATATATATATATATAAATTATATTTAATCTTCGAAATCATTAGCAAAATGGATTTTATTATTTTATATAATAACAAAGCTGATTAAGATGTCAATTTTCTTTAAAGTAATTGCATAATGAATCATATGCTTGTTTTTATCAAAGAAAGTATAAAGTTTATTATTATTATTATTCTCTTTCAATATTACTCATTAGTTTTCAGTTTCCTACAGGTTCCGTTATTTTCCAGAGGAAATAACAGTATTTTTATGTAAAAAAGATAATTCTTGTTGAAATGTGCAAATTTTCGGGTTATTCAATGAGAGATTTTTGGATACAAAATATTCATACCGAATAATTTTCTGATCTGAAAATTCCAGGATCCGTATAAACATCGATTATCACCAGAGTAAAAATTATTTTTAGATATTATTAAATATTTTTAGAGCAAATTACTGTATAATCATATTTGTTTATGATATGTTTATGATATTTGTTAAAATTGCAAAAATGTAAGAAATTATTAAAAAATTATCTAATAAACCGAATGAAATTAATATAAATAAAAAAAGTAGTATACTAATATCATAATATAAAATGTGTATTTTCAATATTAGTATTAAAGTAATAAACTAATATTATTTGAGACACATAATCTTATGAAAATAATGAGAATAAATAATGCGTAAAGAAAGAAAGTATAAGTGCGACAAAACATGAAATTATATTCATTTAATTAACAAATCAACCTGATCTATTTTGAATTTTGCTTGTAAATTCCAGTTGATACTAGTTTTATGTTTGTATATTGTAATACTGACAATTTCATTAGGTTAGTGAATGTATTCAGTTTGAAATAAAATAAAATAATCATACAGAAGAGACCAGGGGAAAGACTAATATACTTAACACCTGATTATCTTTCATATTTTGTCTGACTAATACTGGAGTTATATCGTTAGTAAACTACAATCTGCGATATCTGTTACTTTTTGCACATATTTGTATCACCTTTTAAACACGAAAACTATATCTACTTTGTTTTTTGAGTTTGTATCTCAATCTTTCTTAATGTTACACAGTAATTTCACCTAAGAGATAAATGTCACATTTTTTTTTTCAAATCATATCTCGTTATTTGTCAAAAAACGATATTTACATTGTGGAACTTAATTAAATTCTGTACACTATGGTTGGGTTCGTAACTTTTCGCGATCATCCGCCTAACCGTACGGAATTTTTCGTGGTTTTTCATTCAACCTTGGGTAACCTTGCGTGAATATCAGTTAAGTACCCTTCGAAAGACCTCCATGGTGAGCACCCACTCCCATTAGGGCGATATCTCTCTCGCAGATAATCGTCCATCATCAAAAACACGACACCACAACAACTGTATACTATGATATTGAAAATTCTGTTCTCTTATCTCTCAAATCTACTCCTAATATATAATCCAGAAATATAAAGTTTATATATTAAAAGTTTAGAGAGAATAATTTATTTATAAGATCATTTATATACAATCATATGATTGTCTACAACAGATAGGGTTCATGTAAAACCTGTAGTTCGTTATTTTGCCTTATACTTCTATTTTAAACACCAATGGAATTGATGTAATTTAAGGTCTACATATTTTTTTTTGTTATTTGTCAAATTCTTTTTGCTTTCTGAAAATGAAATAACAATTAGTATGATTGATAATCCTTTTCAAAAGTACCATAGTAAATTCGCTTGTCAAAATCTTAAATGTTACCTCATAAATACAAAGAATGAATGGTCTACATGCATATCCACCTGAATCATTCTTTATTTAAAATATACTACAAATAAAGAAAAATACTTACCAAAGTGTTTGAAATTAGGTCGTTCTGCTGATTACCATGTTATTTCGTATGTTTGTCACATTTCAATATGCATCTTATTTTATGAAACAGAAAAAAACTGAAAATCATGATTTTAAGAAAGTGATTTATCGAAAGGGGAATAATATTTGTAATTTAAATGAACAATTTATTAAACATTTATCACATTTAAGTTATTATTGTCAAAATTACGACGGATAATTAAGCCCTAAATGCGATATTGGCACGATTAACTATATCAGAAATGAGATTCTCAAAGTACATTGTTATTAGTGTCTTGTGTTCATGTTAATTGAATTAGTTAATTTGTTATCCTTTCCTAAGTACTTGAAACAGCATTAAATCAGTAAATATTAAGAAATAAATCCGTTATAATTCGTAATTTATTATCATTCATTTGGATAAATAATAAACAATAATCTACCAATAAATTGTTAACACAACATATTTTTTTTTTTTAAATAATGTTTTCTAATGTTTCATAAAATAGTATATCAAACTAATTTAACTTTTTTAAAAAAAATTATAAATAAAAGCAAAATAATACGTTTATTTATTCATATTAAAAATGTTTCGTTGTTCTGACATCAACGTCCTCAATTTTTAAAACGATACCAATTTTTTCGCAATAATTATAATAATAATAATAATTGAAAACTGAAAAAAGAATCATTCGATAAAATTTTGTAATAATATTAAATTTGAAACATTTCGTATGGGTTTGAAACATTTCGTATGTTCAGACAGATGAACACACGGGTGAACGAACCAAGCAATAAATATTGGTCCAATATACTTGTATTTATGCAATTTTCGAGCTCTCCAAAATATGTGAGGATTACTATTTAATCTATTTCAGTTTTATGATACACATTCACAAATAAACAAAGTTTATAAAATACTGAAAGAGAAAGTATTATATTTGAGACATTTAAGTACACATACATGTGATCCTTAGTCGTAATTGTATGTATTTTGCTTTTGGATATTGCATCGCAATCAATCGCTTTTTGTTGCGCTATCCTTCTATTTAAGAGATAAATAGTGTCACTTCGTTTTCCAAATGGTATCGCGTTGTTTGTCAAAGTCTTTGGTATATTTGCTTGTAGAAGCGTAATTAAATTCTATTCAGATGGATGTTACATTGTTTATACTCTTACCTGGGCAATATATTTCAGTTTTAGGATGTATATTGATACAGAAAATAAAGCACATAAACTGCTTGAAGTGTGTTAAATTGTTTTAAGTTTTTTTAATAAACATACTTGAGCATCGTGTTAGATAGATAGTTTTTTTAACAGTTTCTGATATAATTGATAAGTGTTTGTGAATACTGTTTCGTTTTCTGTCTGTCTGTCCGTCTTTCCATATCTAATTCGTGTAACTATAATCCGATTGACGTTAAACGTGTATATGTTATTATAGTTTACTTCGGGATGTGCGTTATTGAAAACGAACTGTGTAACATTTTAAGTTCATTTACAGGAACACGCAAAAGAATTTCGTTACAGTAAGTCATATTTAAAACATACACTGTTACAGATATACTTTTAAAATTGTTAGTATAACTATTTTATTAAATTCCAACAAGTAGATCACTGCAACTCCAGCGGCATATGTTTCATTGTATTTGTGTTTATAATTCTCCGTTAATTACTAATGCTGTATCATAATTTTATAAGTTATATGTTTCTATTATAATTCAAACCAAGTCAAATGATTCACGAAAAAAATGTATAAATTACTTGAACATTATAAATAATATATTTTTAGACGTAGAACCCTCCACCCCCTATCCAACTTAGAAGTCTGAAATGAATGTTAGCAGTGTATGTCATTCTTCAATAACAAGTATCTAAATTATTCTACTCTAAAATTTTTCTGTTGGTTGCACTGCTAATCAAAATGCTCATTGATGTATTCATATGGGAGTCTTTTTATGCATTCACAAATTTATAATTTAGAATGTATAACTTACAAATGATTTTTACATATGCACGTTTTTAGAAATGCTCACTTTTTTCATCTGAAATAAACGCACAATCGTTTTTCTGGAAACCAATTTATTATTTGTATATTATGAATGAGTTACTAATTTAAAACAAGTTTTGTTTAAAAGGTGCTGTGCGGAATAATATTAATTAATATTGTAGTTCTATATATTTGCATTATATCAAACATTTATTGCGATAAGAGATTATTTCTCTCACACAAGAGATTATATTAGCACAGAGAATGTGTTATGTAAAGTTTTTTAGTACTACTCTGTTATCCCGTCAACCGATTTCGCCAAATTATACAAGTCGCCAAACTAACAGCCAGATTATACATATTAACGTAATTTTTATGTTAAATAATAAAAGAAAAACAAATAATTAGTAGAATATTAATAAAAATACAAATAAAAAGGTCGAAATAAAAATCACGTAATGACGTTTTAAATACGTGTATCGTATTTAATGTCATTGAATTGATATTCACGATCATCCATTATTGGCATTTAATCTTATAATTTTGCGATAGTATTTTGCTCAACAAGTTATCATAATACTAGCAGTTTTTTTTTTTTTTTTTTTTTTTTTTTTTTTTTTTTTTTTTTTTTACGTTATCGGATTAAAACAAATTCTGTTTGGGGAGGAGTGAGATATCTGTTAGCCTTTTTCTTTATACTTGTTTCGCTAGATTCCCAAATTTGCTATAAGGAAAGAATATAGCGGTTGCAAAACTATGAAAAAAAAAAATGCGAGCTTTATAAACCGTTTCCTTGGAAAAAACGCAACCGATTTTGGTGAAATTTGGAATCTATATTCATTGAATATTTTCATGCTTAATGGCACACTTTTTTTCAGTGACTAAAACATTTTACTTTTGGAAATGACTTTTTTTTAGAATTTTCTGTTACAGATTTTTTTTCCTTCTAAAACTGATTTTTTTTTCAAAACTGACTGCTACATACAATCCTATATTTATACTCTAGCACCAATTTTTTTTTTTTTTTTTTTTTTTTTTTTTTTTGTCGAAATCACTCAATTATTAAAGGAGTTAGTGGTATTTTACTGAATACTGCGAATTTTTCAGAGCTTTAAAAACTTTACACACTTCTTTCACTGAATATTCAAACACATGAATTAAAATACTTATAAACACTTTAATGATATTTAGTTACATGTAATAAATAAGTATAGCATGTTAGAGTAAAATTAATCTGAATTGTCGTAGCTTCCCAGATGTAAATTTCTTTAATTCTTATAAAGGTAGTTTTGCAGTAAATGTCTTAATTATGTTTTCCTGTGTGATACCAAATTAACCTCGCATTAAAAGCTATGTTAGAAATATGACGAGGAATGCATTTTCATATTTAAAATTTATCTTCGTGATAATAATATTTTCAACTTTGGTTTAAGGATTTGTCTTTTTGAAGGATGTTTTTTTTATCTTTCTTTAATTTACAAATTATGTCTAGTGAATGATGTTATAAAATGTGCTTTAGAAACAACAGGAAAAGAATATCGTATGTGTAATACAAAATAATCTCGGTTAAATAACACAATTTTTGTCAAAAATTAGAAGATTTAAAATTCTTGTTAAATTAAAATATCGTTCTTTTTTTAGAAAAATACATATATACATTTTTAAATGAATTTCAATTAAGGAGGTTATATAATTCATTTATACACTACGTTTTTTGTAGATGCATGCATAATTTCTTGACAAATATAGCAACTTTTAAAACTGGATACTTTTTTTTTATTTTTTAAATAATCAGTTTTAGCGATGTTTCCAGTTGAATTTTTATATGTATCCATACAGTGTATATTTGGCTGCTTGATTCTTTTTGTCTTTACTCGAGTTTTTACGATTTAAATTTTATAAAATTTGGACAATAAATATTAATATGCTGTTAAAATACTCAGAACTATTTTTATTTGTATGACTGTAGTGCAATCGTGATTAATATGTTTATAGAATTACGTGATTTTTTCCAATTTTTATTCCACGTCAGAATGAGCGAAGTTAATAAAAATGATATTGGAAGTAAATACAGTTAAAAATAATTGGCTAACACAAAATAATCTTTTATAAAGATCCATTCTCACAAAAAGCGTACCACTTCCAGTAAATAAAAAACAAATCAAGAAGATAAGAATTAATCTCCTGGAAAAAGGTTTTATATATTTTCCTGTTATATGAAGTAGTATTTTTTGATGTTTTGAGCAAAATCGAAAGTATCTTTTAAAACTTTATGAGTAACCTTCTTAAATAAATATTATTTGAACAAATTACCCTAAACATGTAAAATAGATGTATATATATATACATATATATATATATATATATATACATATATATATATATATATATATATACATCACGTTATATTACTTTTAGCTATAAATCGATCCACGATTTTACATTCTAACGCATCGTCGTTTTAAATTATTATTATACAAACTCCATTTAATTATAAGTTCTTGTTTTAGAAAAATAAATTCAGTTTCTTAAAATTACTCAATATTGTACTTTATTAAAATTCCCTTCTTAAAATTATTAAGAAGACTCTTCAAATACAAGACTCCAAGATACGGCAGTAACTTTTTGTATTAATATGTAATATTGATAGTTATATTGAATATTACCAAATCTTGTGTGTGTTTATGTGCGCATGTAATTTTTTTCTTAAAAGCGGTTCTAACGCTTACACTAAATTTTACATCCATTTTCATGCACGAGAAAAACAATTGGATATATCATATCTTCGAATAAATTCGATTAGTGGGCAATTTTGGTCAAGCTAGTGTTAATTATATCTAGAATACTGCTCAGACAATTTTGACTAAATTTTCTATTTTATTACTTTTGGTTTCAAGAAGACCAATGAACTGCATCACATTTTCATAGAATTTTGACTAGAGGGTCATTTTCTGGTCACTTTGGGCAAGTTAATTTTATCTAAAAATGTCTCAATAAATTTCAAATCCTACCGTTTTAGTTTGCGATAAGACCATTGCTCTAATTGACACACTTGAGATAATTCAATTAGTGGATCATTTTTGGATCACTATGGGTCAAGCTGATTTTATTTTTAAAAAATGCTTAAATAATTTGGATTAAATATGGTAGCATTTCATTTTGTATTAAAAGTAAACCATTGGGCTTGGTCACAGGTTTAAAAAAAAAAGTCAATTAGTGGATCATTTTAAGTCACTACTGTTCGAACTATTTTTTACTAAAAAACGCCTGAAACAATTTAAAGTAAATGTTGTATCCTACCCTATTGAATTGACTAAAACTCTCAAGGATAAGTCACAGGTTAAAAAAAAATGAATTAGATCAATTTTGAGTCACTACAGGTCAATCTACTATTATCTAAAAAACGGCATAAAAGAATTAAAATAAATTTTGCATCTTACTATTTTCGATACTAGAAGACCGCTAGGCTGATTCATATACTGAAAACATTTCTTTAGGGAGTCATTAAGAATCAATATCAAGTGGATTTTGTCATAAAAATGATTCTAACAGTTAAATTTTGTATCCTAAGATTTCGAGATAGTAGAAGATCATTAGACTAATCGGTTCGTGAAAATTTGATTACTGGGTCTTCATCAGTCAGGATCAAGTTACTTTTTCCTTAAAAGTGACTCAAACGTTTTTAACTAATTTTTTACACGACAATTTTGAGATGCTAGCAGTCTATATAGCTGAGTCACAAGTTCGAGAAATTTGGATTATCGGGCCATTTTGGTTCACTTCTTCTATAATTAAGCACATTTTATCTTAGAAATGATTCAAATAATTTTTATTAAATTTTGCATCTTGTCGTTTTAAGTTAGGGAAGAATCATTGACCTAAAACATTTTCAAAAAGAAAAAAAAAAAAAAAAAAAAAAAAAAAAAAAAAAAAAGTTGATTATATTGGGTTTATTGCAAGTCAAGTTACTACTATTTGAAAAATGGTTCTATTGATTTGAACTAAATATTTTATCTTGTCGCTCTATGTTACAAGCTCCTGCCACATTCGTAATGGCTTTTCCCCTGTGATGGAATTCAACACTGCAGTTATCCGCTGATTCAGTTCCTCTAAGTCTTGACGAAGTTGAGGCACAAACACCTTTTCTTTAACGAAACCCAGGACGTTAGATCTGGTGATCTCGGCGGCCAATGAAGACATGTCAAATCCTGTGGCCCAGCACGGAAAATCCAGCAATGGGGTAGACGTTAGTTCAGGAACTCACGTAATTTGTTACTCTAATGTGGAATAGCACCATCTTGCTGCAAAATGAAATCAGGAACAGCTTCCTCAAACTGGACGACATTTTTTGTTTAACAGCGCCTATAGTGGTGAATTCGTCATTTGACGATTTTGACCTGTTGCGAAATAAAACCTGTATAATTGTAGTTGCAGAATAAATTTGTTTCGGCTGAATAAATCCATTACGGCAGTCACACAGCGCTATAATTTTTGCCCATTCATTTTTCGGTATATATTTACAGGAAGATAATGTATACAAAGACAATTTATTGAATTACTTGAATGAATGGGCATTGGAATAACATCCTATGAAACATTAATATAACTACATACAGTCAAATTTACTTGGTACATTCTTGAAATACATTAAATTTGACATCTATAAGATAGAATAAAATGTCCTTAGAGTAAAACAATTAGAATTAAACATACGCTCATTGACATTTTATGTATCGATGCTTGATAAAATGTAAAAATTACAGGACTGACTCTATTTTAATTTTCAAAATCAGATCCTGTGTTCGTACTCGGGAATTTTTCATAATCAGTGGTTTTAAATTAGGGATTATAAAAATTGCAGAGTATATACACTTTATAGTCAAAGGTGACCAACCACTTGCGTATAAAAATACACCAGGAATTATTCTGAAAATCCAAGCGAATAGAACAATTCATATATTTCTGGGATTTTTTTTTTAGAAATTCCATTACAGACCGTCAAAATATTTAAAAAGAACGAGGATCTTTTGGATAGCACTGTCAAAACTAATATAACCAAAGCGTCCAAGCTGTAGATTATGCTTACGTGGTTGGTTGTAATAAGCTGTGTTCATTTTTTATAAGGATAGCATGCATACTCGTACAGAAGTTAAGATTTTTATAAAAACAGCCCAAACTTTTTAAAGTTCTTTGTTTATATTTCTTAATGTAAAAAAAAAATCAGAAAATATAACAAACAATATTGTACATAATACCTGGTAATCACTATTAAAAAATAATAAAAATGTAGGGAAAATGAGCAGGTTTTCTAAATAATGTTTCCCTGCGTATGCGTCACCGTAATCAAAATGTAATTTGTATAAAGTATTAGTTTAATGTATAAAGCAACATTTATAAAAGTATCAAAAACATAGCTTGAAAATTCTGAAAGTTATTGTCGATAGAATAAGCTCAAAATCCGTTGTTCCGAAAATTAAGCAAAAAGATGAGGGGCTATATCCATATATCCACTGATTAGTGTCATTATAATATACACAATATTGCACGTTCTATTATTTTTGGATACAAACTCCACCATTTTTCTGTAATTTGTAAATTACGCATTTTGAGCTTATTCTAACGACAATTGTTTTCAGAATTTTCAATGTATGTTTTTCAGACTTTTACAAAAACTGCTCTATACAATTAGCTAACACATTATGTCAATCATATTTAGATTGTGGTGACGCATGCGCTGTAAAATATTATTTAATAAACCTGCTAATTTTTAATACATTTTTTTGTTATTTTTTAATTCGGAGTAAAGAGTGTTATGTACAATATCATTTGTCATATTTTTCGAAAAGATTTTTTTAATACATTTTTTTGTTATTTTTTAATTTGGATTAAAAGGGTGTTATGTACAATATCATTTGTCATATTTTTCCAACAGAATTTTTTTTTATGTTAAGAACTCTGTACATTATAAGAAAAAAACTTTTAAAAAATTGGGACTGTTTTTATAAAAACCTTAATTTCTCTACGAATATACATGGTTTCCTCATTCAAATGAACACAGTTTATTACAATTATCAAGTTATCATAAACTATGCGCAAAAGATCTTCATTCTTTTTCAATTTGTTGACGGTACCCTATGGGATTTCAAGAAAAAAAAAACCCTTACGGAAATATATATACCTGTATAAAAAAAAATGAAATGTGTACATTCACACAGACGAAAATTCTAAAATTATTTCCTCTTTATGAAAAACTATTAAGAAAGAAGAATAATATGTAAACGAAAAATAAAACGAAACATAAAGCATTAAAAAATAATTTACATCCAACTTTTTTTATGTATCATGTTATGACACTGTTTTTAAGAAAAAGAATTTTAAATAATACTATAAACGTTAAAAAAAATCCTGAATTAAAACAAATGAGAATAAAAATAATCTTGGTAAATTTCTTCATAAATATACTATAAGTGTAGTGAAAACAATTAAAGAGATCACATATTTAATTTATTAATTTAATGTTATTATAAAAAATGGTTTATTTATAGATCGATTGTTTTATATTATGAACTATTCGAGTAATTTTACTTATATAAAAAATAAATTATTTGAAATAAAAAGTTAGCAGGATATTCTTTTTATTTAAAAAAACGATCTAATTATAAAGTGAATGGTTTATGTTTTGAAGAGTTGTTGAGTAATTCGTTAAGTCATTAATATACAATCATCTGCATGCGATAGTTGAAGCATATTGAACTTCACAAGTAGTAAATTACACTGAGTGCATCAAAAACTGTATGTGTTTCGAATTTGAAATAATGACACTTAAAAACGAATTTCCTTTTTAATTCTATCAGTCAATAATTGTATATTGAATTGCTATTTTAAAGGAAAACACTAGTTCTAGTATATGGATATTAAAAAATATCAAAAAAGAAGAAACATAAATTAGAAATTATTAATAATTAATGTAAATAAAATACTAAATGCCTTTTTTTAAATACATTTGTCTGACTATGTTACGATTTACAAGCTTAAAATAGGAAAAATAAAACATGGAAATTTACAAAAATTGAGATTTTTCAATAATTAGCTTTCATATATTTAACTTCTACTTATAAATATTTATTTTTTTCTGATGGGAATGATAATTTAAAATATTTAAACATACTTTCTTTTTAAAATTGCAAAACAACAACAAAACATTTGAATGAGATGCGTAATGACATATTTTGTTTAATGTAAAGCAGTTTAAGATTTTTTTTTTTAATTTTTAGTATGGAAAAATATTATTATTAATAAATGTAACAATTATACTAAAATTTAAAGCAATGAGTTATTTTTTTCATTTAGAAATTTTCTTATGATATTTAACTTTCATAGACTAAAGTAGGACACACATGTATTCAAAGTAGTCTTATAAATGCCAAAAACATAACACACAAAGTCTATTGAACAAATAGAATACTTGATACATTTTCAATATTGAACTGTCTGTCTAAAGAGTGTAGAATACTGTATAGAACAACTATTAAACACATTGCAAACAACTCATGTTGACCAAATCTTTCATCCATATTCAGTATGGTGAATAGAATATCATATAATGATTTAGAGAAGTACTATCTGTATTACACTATATGCATCAAAATATCATATATACAAAGTTTCCAATTTAGCATTTGGTGTATCTAAATATGTAGAGAAGTTTCAAATAGTAACATATGCTCTATTTAATCAAAGGATGTCTTCAATTAAATATAGCTAATATTATTACTGTTTAAAAATTTTAGTAAATAATTTCAATCGAATATCACTAATTTTGAAATACTGTAGGTATGGTTGTTTGTTCGAAATTAATTTGAAATATGTACATAAAAGTCTTAATATATCTATGTTTAAATTACAATTTTTTTTATTATATTTGTTTTGTGTGTGTGTGTGATTTAAACATAATAATCCATTGCGGCATTTTGTATGTTTTTCTTGATCACGTATTTACATAAGATTATTTTACACTGTTAAAAAACTGTAAACTTACTAAATTTTTTTTTTAAAAAATGAAACAACAAAAAAATGCATGCAAAAAAAATACATTTTTCTACTGTAAAAAAAATCAACTAGGTTGCTAACATTTTTTTAGTTAATTCGAACGCCTACAGCTGTTTATGTAAATTCATAAAACTTATGTAAGAATTTTATAATTTTAGTAGATACTTTTGTGAAACTACAGATTCCTAAAGCTTAAAAACTGTTTTGTAGATTTACATTTTTTATTGTACAGTCTAATGATAAAATTATAATAAGTACCGTATATATAGCAGGGCTCGAAAAATATACATGCCCGACATCAGTGTTCCTATACAGTCTACGTTTTAAAAATCAGACTGACACCACTTTTTTCAAATGGTGAAATTCGGTTTACTTAGATGTATATTGCTTAAGAAGAATTTTATTCTTTAATAAAAGTGGTGCCGATCAAATAAAAAAAAAGCAGCCGTCTGGAAAATGTATGTCGGGCATGTAGATTTTTCGAGCTCTGATATATAGTCACATATAAGACAAGTAATTTCTGATAACTTTCGGCAAGCAAATTGTGAGTTCGAATTACACGCGAGTCTATAAAAAATCCAAAACAAACACTTCGAATGTTGAAAAAATTCTGGCTTTTTATGAGTATGAATACTAAATTAAAACATGAAATATACAAATAATAAAAATTTATCACTAAAAAAATTTCAATGATTTCTAAATTGCCTAGTTATTACCTTTTCCCATTGGAAAATAGCACATTTGTTTTGAATATGTGCAAAATTCAAGTAAAAAATTGAGCAGGGTCAATTTAAATACCGGTTTTTGATTTTTTACAGAATTAGTATTTGAAAATTAGGAGGTCGAATTATATGCAAGTGTATACAGAATACAGATTTCAGGAAATTTTACATATTTCTGTAGAACTATGATTTTTTTACAATGTACCATATTTTTTTTTTAATTTAAAGAAATGTTATAATTTTATCAAATGTGGATTTTATACATTAACAATAAAAATAAGGTTTATTTTCAGATAAAAAATAAATTAGTCTTTTTTTTTTCGTTTTACATTTGTTTCTTTTGTTTCACCTGAAAATGATGTATTCTAACATCTAAACAAATGCATTTCAAAATGAAGTTGCTTATCATATGGTTTTAATATAATAACTAACTCATTGCAGTATTTTTGAATAAATGTGTAACTTTTTACTTCATAATAACGTTTTAAATGATATGAACATCTCAACAAGTAAAATGAAGCAATTTATGTGAAATATTTAGCATCATGTATTTAACTTGAAAATAGAGATACAAATAAAAAAATAATAATAACAGTAAATTTCCACATTATGTCCCATGTATAAATAGAAAGAAAGAAATCGCATACGTTATAAACGACTAAGTAACTTTTTACATATCTGTATAAATTTCTTTGAACAATATGTCCGCTAGGTTCAGTTTTCGAGAAAAATGCTATGCATAACCTTAAAATTTATTATGTTGCCAGAAAACATACTATTTTACAAACATAAAAATATTTAAATTTTGGCAAATAAAAAAATAAAAACATTTTACTAAATAACTGTAAATATCCTAAATACTTATTTTCATTACTTCAAATATTTTTTCACTCAAACTTGTAATGATTGATTTTTTTTAAAGAAACAAGTTAGTTACACAATTTGGAATTTTTCAATTGTTTACCTAACATTGAATTTTAGAAAAATGTACCAAAGTATAAAAAGACCATACTTAGAAAAAAAAAGCAGAAAACTATATACACATCTACGACACATAAAATATATTAATTCAAAACTTTCTAACATCATAATCTTTTCCGTTCATAATCATTTAGCACATAATATGTTAGCTCTATTTTTTTTAAACCGATAATTGAAAACTCAAAATATGAACAAGCAATGTTCCATTGCTCTTAAGATAGATATATCCTTACATTTATCTTGGATTGATTAAAGATCAAAGAAATGTCGCAAAGCATTCATTAAAGCATAGGAGTCATTGATCAACCCGGATTTTAGGTACATATTCAACATTGCTAAATTATGAGAAACTTTGCAGAGCACTGTAGTGGACAACTCATCAGAAATTCATAATAACTCATTGAGATCTTTCATTAGTATTAAATGCAGCATCTGCTATAGGATATTATATATGTTATAGTATATTCAGACTCGTATTCCAGAGTCTACATTAAAATAGCTTTTATGTGTTTCTAAAATATAAACTCCTGGGTAATATATTCGTGTAACCCATTTAGAAACCAATATATTTAAATTTTCCAATCCTTTAATATTTCAATTACTGGTGTATTAATTATTCATTATTTCTTTTCTTTGTACTCTGCACATTTAATCGATATAGAGGAAAATAAAATATTGTTAACTATTAAACAGAAATTTAATACATACTTTAAACTTTTTTACGTAAATAAAATTTTGTTTCTCAGTCTGATTGTTGAACTAATCTAAAAAAAAGTATTTTTCAGCTGCATGGGATACTAATTATTAATTACATGTCTTTTATGTTACTGAATTAAAAATAACCTTAATTTTACTCAAGACCAGTAAAATTTTTACTAATGTCTTTTTTTTTTTTTTTTTTGCTAAACACAGGAAATATACTTTAGAAAAGTACAGGTGTGCTGAAAAAAATCATTTTTTATTATCAACTAAGTTAAACATTATACAACAAATTACAAATTATACTTTCCCCCTTGAAAACTTTACATTCCAATAGTTGTTCTGAGACTCGTGGTAGAAGCATATACCTGTGTGTAAATGTTTTTCCTTTTTCTTCAAATTCCTAGCATTTTTCTATTTTTTTTTTTTCCTTTGAGTCCCACTCTTAGAAATGTGATATTGATATATGGACTTATTATTGGATGTGTATTTTTTTTACTCAGGATGACACCATGTTCCAGGTTTTAAAATGTAATTTTGCTCTTGATTAATTTAAAAGCACAAGTTTCACAAGAAAAACGGACGTGATAGAATTTATTAAATATTTTTCCCTTTTTCAAAATCTAAGATCACCTTAAGGTACATAGATTCATATATTTATCTGGGATTAATTAAAGATCAAAGATTTTCCAAACAGTCTCAGATATATCAAAAAGCATTGATTAAATCATGGAAGTCATTGATCAACCCGGATTTTAGATAGTTTTTTAACATTGCCTGAATTCTGCGAAACTTTACTGAGCACTGTTGTGCTTACTCATATACAATTTTTATTACCTTATTGGGAGTAATACTGATACTTAATCTTTTCTCAGTATTAAATGCAGAACGTGCTATTGGATATTATACAAGAGCTAGGATATTCGGATCTGGATTCAATAATCAACGTAAAAATAGCTTGTATTTGCTGCTAAGAAATTAACTTCGGGTTAAAAAATTCATGTAACCCTTTTAGAAATTCACATATTTAAAATTTCTAATGATCCATTATTTCAATTACTGGTGTGTTTATTATTTCTTTTGTTTGCAGTCTACACATTTGATAAATATATTATATTGCAGGTTTTCATGATACTTCTATATGTATGAAAATAAACAATGATGTATGGCTTTAAAAGACACACACATATATATATATATATATATATATATATATATATATATATATATATATATATATATATATATATATATTATACTTCGAATACGTAGAGTTTTGTTACAAAGCATGGGAAATTTGAGGTAGAAGCATGTGGAACTATTTACGTTTTTTCCTCTAATTCCTGGCTTTTCTATTTGTTTTTCTTTGAATTTCACTGTTAGAAATATTATATTAATACATGCAATTATTATTGGAAGTGGCTTTTTTGCTCAGGATTGATTGATAGCATTATTTCAGGTTTAAAAGAGGAATTTTACTCTTAATTAAACTACAAACATAAGTTTCTCAAGAAAATCTGATGTGGTGGTATTCATTAAATATTTTTTCGTATTTCAGTGATTGAGATTGCCTAAATACATACATAGATCTATACATTTATCTTGGATTGATTAAAGACCAAAGATTTTCCAAACAGTCTCAGAAATACCAAAAAGCATTGATTAAATCATAGAAGTCATTAAAAAACTTATTTCAAATTCATAATAACTCAATGATATAATATTTCATTAATGCTAAATGCAGAACAGGGCTATTGAATATTATACATGAAATAGAATACTCAGGCCACTATTAAAATTTCTGCATCAAAATAGCTTGTATGTGCGCCTAAGAAATTAATTTCGGGAAAAAGAATTCATGTAACCAGTTTGAAAATTCTTAGCCCTAAATTTCACAAACCTCTAGTATTTCAATTATTGCTATATTTGTAATTTTATTTCACTCCGCACTAGTCAATATAGAATATTGCAGGTATTCTTTTTTGCTTCTTTGTGTTTGAAACTATACAATGATGCGAGAAAGTAAAATACAAAAAGATATTATAAACTATTAAACAGAAAATTTATTACTTTTTTAAAACTGTTTTACATTAAAAAAATTCTATTTCTCAACCTATAAACTAGTTTGCAAAAACTATTTTTCCCCCTGCATGGAATATTTTGATTCATTGTCATTTTAAGGGTGCTGAATCAAAATATAATTGGTATTTTCCTCAAACACGTAAAGTAATTTTGCAAAACATGGGAAATTCGCATTGAAAAACATAACAACGATAATAACGGATATACTAGCAAACGCCTTGCCTGTGTTATGAAATAAAATATTTGCAATATCTCTTAAATTTATTAAAATATAGCAAATTTTGTATGCATAACATGTTTTTTCCTTTTAAAAAATGTGTACTTTCCAATAAAAACAAATGTTAAATTTATAAATAAATACCCGAAATCTTATTTTGCGTCAGATTATACAAGCAAGCAAGCAGAATCTTGTGACTAAATTCTATTTCAGTATCTTACTTTAAAAAAAAGTAATGCTCTTTCTTTTAAACGAAAACAATGCAAAACTCAGTTTCCCTGAAAACAGTAACTAAAATTTTAATATAGCACAGAAATTGATGTATAAAGGTTTATATTGTGGACTGTAAATTTACTTCTAAATATCGTAGAGTCAAACGTAAGGTATTTTTGGAATATTAAATGATTGACGTTTACTTTAAATTAATAGAAATAAAAGTGATTTTTTTTCTTGCAAAAAACGTGGTTTGAAGTTAGGCGCATACCTTAAAGTAATGTGTCAAAAGAAAAAATAGCCTTTGAAATTAAAGTTATTATAGTAGCTAGAATTTTACTGATTAAAGCAGTATCATATAAATTCCCCAAATTTAGAGTTTCTTTCTTTTATTACAAAAATATTTTTTCACGAAAATAAAATTTATTGAATGGAGTTTTTTAATGTTTTCGAAGTCTTAAAATATTTAATTTTCACTTCACATCACTTAAGAAAATCCTTAAATACTGCTTAAAAGAAACAAAAAAGAAAAAACATATTTCTGCTCTGTGTTTTTCGAAAGCACAGAAATTTTAGATGTGTGGAAATGTCGGCTACCTACACCCACGAGTTCTTTAAAAGAAATATTGAGAAAATCTCATTAACTAAATTTTTGAAAACTGTATATTTTACATTAAAAAGTTTTACTCTCATTTCAGTATACAGTATACACTTTGAAAACTTCCGTTTCAAAATATAAGTAACCTAATGAGTTCGATATTTAGCTTCCTTCTTCGGAACACAATTAAAATATAAGATTTTTTTAATGTACATTTTTTCCTAACTTCGAAGGTTTCATTTTTTTAAGTAACAGGATGCTCATTAAATCGGTATGCGGTGACTTGACATTTTTTATATTCTAAATAATAAAAGAATTTAAAAAACAAAGGAATTTCACTATAAATTAAAATTAAATGACGAAATGTTTAATAATAAATCATTAAAAAAACTACGTTCTTGTAAGTAGTTTTTAAAGTTGATTTTAAGTTTTTTATTTAATGGTAAATTTTTCAAACAATCAGAGGGCATAACTATGGTTAATTCTTTATCTACGATTCCTTGTGATATTTATGTGCATTATTTTAAAGAAAATAATTAAATCATATTCATTTAAATGTTGAATGCGTGATGCCTGCGAAACTTTTGTTTTATTCGACATTCTTTTTGACATTTCTACTATTCTTCTACTTGTCGAATCATATTCTTTTTACTTAAAAAAAGCTCCTCTTCCTTGATGTATTAGTTACCAAATGTGATTTTTATTTCACAACTTATATTTATAGACAATCTTTTTCTGTCTCTGATCCTCCTCATACTCTCTCAAATCATCCTGTCAACTCGAAAGTTAGTGCTTTTTATACATATGTAAATCTTGTTCTCAAAACTTGTTCCGATTCTGAATTCATTAAGGGTGAACTGAATTACATAAAAACTGTTGCTATCAAAAGAGGTTTCAATCTTTCTATCATTAATATTGGTGTGAACTAATTCAATAAACCTAATAATAAATCTACTTTTCCCACTTCTAGTAAAAGTAATCCTGATAATTTTGTCGTTCTCACATTTTATCCTCCTTTATGTTTGAAATTAACTAATCTTTCAAGACTTTTCATTTCTAACGTTATCTTTAAACTTGTCAATAAATTCAAATTCCTTCCACTAAATATCCTGCTCCTGATCTTCAAAAATGGGGAATTAATAATGTTTTTTGTAATGGGTGTAATTAATCTTATATTTATCAAACTAAAAGAAATTTTGAAATCAGCTTAAAAGAACATTCTCGTTAAGTCGATAATCAATGAATTTCTAAATATTCTGTTGCTAAGCACTATCGTTATTCCGGCAATAATTTAATTTTTTAAAGTTTTAAAATTACCTTTAATGTCAATAGTATCTCTGAATTAGATTTTCTTCAAAAGTTTAGGTATTCACCTTAATCATGAAGTTTTCGATATGATAAATCTCATTCTAAAACGCCCTCCGTAACTTTGGAAAACCTTTTTCAGCACTACCATATACATAACTTTTTGTATTATTTATATATGTATACTTATTTGGATATATGTATGTGTGTGAAATTCCTATAATGCATACTTTAATTTTATTATAATATATTATTAACTTCTTTTTTTTTCGTTTCTGCATACATGTTTGTTTATATATAGGTAAGTGTGCATGTGTGTATATAATTATAATTATATATTTTTTAAATTGAGCTATCATATATGTATGTATTTTCATTTTAATTTATTTTGTTTTTTATTTCCTTCTCATTATTTTGCTTCTTCCTTCCCCTGTTTCACTGTGTCCGTTGTCCGTTTTGGTTATACATTTCCATGATTGGCTGTTGCCTACTTCTTTCCTATTGGCTTTCCCTTCATCTTGTTCCTTTTTCCCGACTTTTCATTTGAGTCGTAAAATTGCTTTCATAGCAGAAGCACCAGTTCTTTTCTCTTGAAGAAAAAAGTCTCAGCTGTTTTGAAAGCCTAGCAAATTTAAGTTCTTAAAGTTCGTTTAAGAAATTTTTTTATCTTCATTTTAAATCACACCAGTTTCAACATATTTTCTTTCCTAAATAATATATTACTATATACTAATTTAACGAAATAGTAAAATATTTACTGATATGTAGCAATTTTTAAATGTGTACGAAGACTTTTGTGAGGTAACATTTTTTTTACATGATTACCGACTTCTCCAAAATAAATGTTTATATCATTTTTTTAAAATATTTTATTACATTTTGTAAACAAATAAGTCATAAATCTTATTCTTAAATACCTATTGTGGATACTAATTTTAATTAATATATAAATCACTTTTTCATTGAAATCCCTATATGTACGAAAAATTTTGGGATCCACTGTACATATATGACCTTTAGTAAATATCGATAAATATGTATTTTGAAATTAAATCTTCAATTCAACGTCACTTTTTAAAAGCACTTTTAATTTAGATTTTTTATGCATTTTTACAAAAATCAGTACCAATGAAATTAAAGCTTAAGAACCCACGCTGCTGACTGAAAAAGACACTGGTGGTAATGTAAAGTGTATCGGGGCGTTTCTTTCAAATATTTCATTCGAAATTTAATATTTTGACACGATTCTTTTTCGTAGGATATCTGAGAACCATCCACAACCGGTATACTTACCGGTATACCGGTATACGTCTCTAAACATTGAGCGTTTTAGATTAACTATTAAAATTCCTTAAAGAAAAACAATGTAGTTTTCTTCTATTTTCCTTTTAAAACGCCACACTATTGACTGAAAAATACCCGGATGATAATGTAAAATGTATGGGCTTTTTTTGAAATACCTCGCTCAAATTTTAATATTTAAACGTGATTTTTTTTATATAGGATAGCTGACGATGATCTACAACCGGGATAGATTTTACTTTTAAATTTTGGTTTCATATTTTTTTTAATATTTAACTTTCAGAACCGGTTATGAAACTGAAACTATCCTAATATAAAAAGAATATAACCAAAATCGAAAAAGTAAAAATACTTTTCCGACAGAGGGCGCTTTAGAATTTGAAGTAATGAAAAACTATTTTTTTGCCGTGGTTTTTTGCATCTCATTAAATGGTTTCGTAAGCTTAGGCTTAAAATTTGAGCTCAAAATCTGAATAGTTGGAAGAGCTTAAGTAGCACAAACTTAACTGTGTTCAGAGGGTTTAAATTTCAAATGATTATAAAAAACGGAAAAATTGGTCGATTTATTAATTTAACACAGTTAAATTTGTGCTACTTAACCGCTTCCAACTATTCAGATTAAAGTCTAAAGCGCCCTCTATCGGCATTTTTCGAAATTTATCTTTGTAAATTATTTTCAAAAGATACCAACATAAAGAATAATTTTAGTGAAAACCGCAAATCAATCGACCAATTTTTCCGTTTTTTATGTGTATTTGAAATTTCGAACCCCAAACTTTAATGGCGGCTATCTTCTTTGGAAAACGTTCGCGACCCTTTGTTTCCTATTTACTATTACTCGTCTTGATGTGTTCTATCACCCCCTAGCGTACATACCATTTGTTTAGGACACGCTGTATACATATATATATATATGTGTGTGTGTATGTAAATTGTTTTAAAGTCCCTTTATCAGACAACTTCTAAAGATTAACTTCTGTCATTTAAAAAAAGATTTAATAGAAACGGAATCAAAACTACATAATTATTCTTTAAGAAAATATACTAATTAATTCTAAAAATACATTCTTTTTAGATGTCCTTAGAGGCTTCCAAGAAAACATTAATTATATAAGAATAATATTCATCTTGATAATAAGATTTTGCGCACTGTTATTTTTTCTCTTAAATTCTCTCTGCAATATATAAAAAAGCTTTTTTTTTAAATATACACGCACCTTTCTGGATAAATATTTAAAGTTTTTTTTTATTGTTTTGTTCTAATTAAGAGGAATTTTGTTCATTTAAAGAATAATTTCTGAGTACATTGCGAAAATTGATTAATATAAAACAAAACTATAAGACTAGTCTACTCAAAATATTAAGAAATGATTAAAACTGTTTTATTTATTAGCATAAAGAACACAAAAAATATGTGCCCTCAATGAATTCATTATAAACTACCACGATTATTTAATATAAAGATAGACTTAGTCACTTTTATTTTATGCGCAAATGTCTGTTTTTTAACTTTTTGTATGTAATACACTGTTTTAGGATAACAAAGGTAATTACAGTTATTTTAAAACATGTATTTTTGTTTGTTTTTTTCTGTCTTCGCAAGAATCTAATATTGGATTTGGGAAATTTTTCGGCTTTCGGTTCTCGAGGAATTTTCACGTCTTAAGAGTCATTATTTTGAAGCGCAATAGTTGTATTTTTTTTATTTGCTTGATTTTTTTTACGTTGAAGTAGATGGTATTTAATAAATAATGTGCAATTTTGAAACCCTGAAAAAAATTTCCTTTCCCGAAATGTAAATACCATTATTCATGAAAATTCAAATGACAATATGTTTTGAATGCTATATATCTCTGGAAAGCAACAACATCCCAAAATTATGTTGTAATAAACAATTCGCCTGCTAACTGAAATTTACTTGTTTCTGTGGGCTACTGTTAATTTACATTGTTATGTTGCCAGGAAATGCAATCAAAATGACATTATAGTCCGTTTTCCGCTCTTATTAGTTTATTTAAACAATAGTACCCCAAATTTCTTCTTATAGCATATGACAGTACATTACTAGGAGAAGCTAAATAATAATGAACTTTAAGGAGATATCACTGCAGTTAGCAGATCTAATCTGTTAAACATTCAAAAATTTCAAAATCTGTAAAACTTCAATTACATAACTTAAAAAAAAAGCGGCACATTTGGATCGAACAAAATATATCATGTAGTAGGTGACCATGAATACAAAAACATGGAAAAGAAAAATAAGTGGAGTATGATGGTATTTTTGGAAAAAAAAATTGACAATAGTTTTCAAAAAAGCTATGGTACTTCTCCCCCTATCAGAAAATGAAACATTTCATTTCTCTTAAGAAATCGAAAAAAATGTTTCACTTTCTGATAGGGGAGAAGGGACATTGGTTTTTTCTTAATTTTGTCATTTTTTTTTTTCGAAAAGTATCATGAGACATTACTTATTTCTCTTTTCCAAATTTTTTTACATAACATAACCTACTACGTCAATAATTTTTCAAATATATATAGTATTTCGCTCGTTGAATTATCATATTTTTAAAAATTTATTAGTATCTAAGCATGAATAATTTTGTCTTCAATTAGTACTTTTACACAATTTTTTTTTCAATTATTTTTTTTAAATATTGTTTATACAGGAAAAAAAAATGAGATGACTAAATGAAAAAAATGATAATTAATGTGAAACAAATTCTTTAAAATAGCATTTTTTATATTACTTTCAATTGACATTGATTATTTTGCATCTTCAATAATATATTTGTCTTTATAATTATGCATATTCTGAGAATTGGTGTTATATTGAAAAGAAAGTGAGAAAAACAACAAAAGATTCTTTGCGAAACTGTAATAATCTATTGAAATTTGTGCATTATTTGAAATGTCCTTAGAGGCATCCAAGATTGCCTAATTGTATTAGAAGATTCATCTATTAATAATTCATTTTGTTTATTGCCATTTTTTAATTCTTCTTGAAATAAACAAAAAGTACGTTTTCGAATACACAAATTATCTCATTGGAAGAATTATCGAATTAGCTAAAGATTACTATTATTATTATTATTAAAAGAAAATCGAAAGAGAATCTGTTTGCTTACAAAATAAACTATGGTACGTTATTACAATAATTTAATATAAATAATATTATGCTAATATTAAAATATTTAAATTTTAATAATAACATGTATTTAAGAAAGTATTTTTAAAATATGCAATAAGAAAAATAATTTCTTACTTTTAAAACATTCAATGAATAATAATAACTAAATCGCAAAAAAATTTCTAAACTAAACATTTTGCTTTCAAGCGTTTTCTTTCTTTATCTTCTTAATTCAATATTAGTCAGTTGTACGTAGTACGATTCAAAAGTTCGGGTAAAAGTTGAAAAAAAATTACTCTGAATAGTTCACAGTATAGAATCATATCCACTTTCAAAGTTGGGAAACGATACACTTCTGATACAGTTCTTATAACTTCTACAAGCACCACTGCAAGTCATTTTCCGCAACCTCTGATAAAGCCACCTGTGATGTTGTTTTTACATCATCTGATGAACTAAAATTGGCAAATATGTAAATGTTTTTCATTGATGGGAATATGTAAAAGTCACACGGAATTATGTCCAGTTGATAGGGGTGTTTTATTTTATTTTTTAACAGAAAAGAAAAATTACATTGTTTAGAAAGCTATCATAAAGAGAAATAAAATTTAGATCACAGTTTAGTACAGCAATAAGATTATTTTACATCTTTCTATGTTAAACGTATAGGTTAAAGCTTTTATGATCATAAATATATGTATTTTTGGATAGAAAAAGTAAAATAGTATAATAACTCAAATAAAACTTATCCTTTTTAAATTCAACTGTTCTTTTGTACCTGCGAAATATACTTAGAAAACATGTCATTAATTAATAGTTCAGTATGCTTAATAAAATACAAAAAATTGATAAAATTTCTGTATTTTGTGTAGTAAATCATTCAATAAATATAAATAATAATTTGAATACGATGCATGTAAAATAAATAAATATAAAAAATAGACTAAGAAAAATTGACTAAAATAGACTAAAATAGACTGAAAATAGAATGAAAATAGACAAAGAATTTATTAAACCGGGAGGCGGCAGCTCATACAATCATTAGGGCGGGGCGTAAAAAGCTTTTTTTCAAATTATTTTTTCTCCCTAGCGTGGAAAAGTTGTCTAGTGGTATCACTAACATACTCACAAAATTTCACAACAATCAATAAATATCTTCCGGTTCCACTTTTGGGTTGAAATGGGCAATTTTAGCCGAAAATCTTGTAAATTTTCACATTTTAGCAATTATTTTTAATTTCTGATTTTTTTCTTCGCCCTAGAGCGGAAAAGTTAATAGAGTACATAAGGAACATAAGTCTAAAATATTAAAGTAAATAAAAAATATCTTCCGATTCCACATTGGACTTTAAATATGGGAAATGTATCGAAAATGATGCAATTTTTCACTTTTAGTGATTTTTTTTGTTTTAGATTTTCTATTCCTGCTGGCACGGAAAAGTTGGAAAAATATTATAGAAACACAAGGGAAAAACTTTAGAATTATCAATAAATATCTTCCGGTTTCCCTTTCGGCATCAAAAAAAGGTCAAAGTCGCCAAAAATTATGTAAATTATCTTCTCTTAGGGACTTTTGTTCTATCAATTTTATCTTCTCGCTGGCACGGAAAATTCGGAAAATCATTTAACAAACATAAGTGTAAAAATTTAAAGTAATTAATAAATATCTTCTGGTTTGACTTTTATTAAATTGGAAAATACGTAGCATTAACCTCCTGACTGCCGCCGGCTGATTTTTTCACACACTAAGCTGCAGGTTTCACTGCAACATAAGCAATATTTAAATTAGCATAATTCCACAAATAAAACCCAGTTCTGAAAAATTAAGTTCGGATTGATGCTATCAAAGATTATACACCGTTACTAATAACGTATTTTGCATCAGGTTGGAAAAAACATCTTTGTTTTATATTTTTAATAAATTACAGAGAAAACAACATTACAATATTACCCTTTGGCTGGGCAGTCAGGGGGTTAATGTACACAAAAATCATAGAACAATTGGATTAAAAGCGATCTGAGGGAAATTTCTCTAATAAGTTCAGCTTTCTATTCGTTTACTGTAGTGTTACCGTTGGTTTAATGCTCTGCTCGTGATAGGTTCGTAATGAGGATATTCAATTTTAGCTTCTATATTTTATTGAAAAATAATGCATCTAAAAGTGTTTACAAAATTTAAATTTTTAATATTGTGTTGAACTAATAATGTGCATAGAAAATATTACACAGAAATATTACAATTAAGGCGCAGTACACGGGATTTTTCTGATACCATTTTTTAGGATCCTACAGAAATAAGAACTGGCCTTCTACCAACTTATGAAGATATAATGTACTTTTTTGATGGTGAGAAATGAATCGAAATATAATTAAAAATCCAACTCACCTTTGGGGTGATAGCGGATTATGGGCGGAATGTTTGAAGAAATTCGGCAGGCTGCCTCAATTCCAAAGGTTTCTAGGCAAAAGAATAGTCCAAATAAATGGTTCATATAATGATAAATGCAAGAGTATAAAGAAGTTTGACCGTAAAGGACAGACGAAGTCAAAATTGAAAATTTTCCTAATGGAAGGGAAAAAACAATCTGCTTGATCTATTTTTTTACAAGTGTACATCTCCAGAAGGATTTAAATGCCCACGTGGTATAAAAATTCCAGAATTGGAAGACAGTTTATTGAGGATCAAAGAACTTTAATGAAATTGTCGATATACCCAATTGATACTCTCGGGAACATGGCCCATAACACGGAAACTTAGTAAATGAACGAGTAGGCTCGAAAAAGAATAAGAAAGTTTCAGAAAACGGTATAAAAGGGAAAAAACAATCATTATTGCTTCATCGAAGACTTATAGTTACTTAAATCTTTTAGTCTTGTTCATGAACAACTATATCACGATCTTAGTGATAAAGCTTTAGCGTCATTGTAATCGAACATAAATACTATAAGTATATCACGAACAACCCGTCGTCCTGCCCTAGTCAGAACTTGAGACACAATGGGAGTGACGACTAAGTTGCAGTATCAGTAACAGGCGCACTTCTTGAAAACATAGGAGTTGTGACAAATGACGACATGTCCAATGTTATAGACAGGCATAACACAAGAAGAGAAATAAATAAATATCGCATGAAAGGCCAAGTCCAAAATTAGAGTTTCATATCCATCAATACCTTGAAAAGATTGTATTTTGACCGTCGACAAAGTCAAACTTTAATTCAGAGGAATATTGAGGGAACGTTCTAACAACAAAGAGTGCTTGTAGAATACTTGACACATATAGAAGAACCTGGCTGCGATTACATTGGGCAAGTGTTAGCAATAATCTTTTCTGCTATATTTCTCATATGATTTTCCATACTTTCCTCTCCAGCGAGAAGAGAAAATTGATAAAAAAAAAATAATCCCTGAGATGTGAAAATTTACATACTTTTTGCCTACTTTGACATTTTTAGACCCCGAAAGCGAAGCCGGAAGATATTTGTTTATTATTTTAAAGTTTTTTACTTATGTTTCTTGCATATTCTTCGAACATTTCCATGGCAGAGAGAATAAAAAATAAAAAAATAAAAAATGACTAAAATGTGAAAATTTTTATCATTTTCGACAAATTTCTCATATTTAGAACCCAAAATGGAACCGTAAGATATTTTTTAATTACGCTAATATTTTGAACATGTGTTTCTTATGTACTCTTTCATTTTTTTTCTCACTAGGGAGAAGAAAAAATTGAAAAATAAAAATATTACTGAAATGTGAAAAATTACAACATTTTTCGCTAAAATTGCACATTTCGATCCAAAATTGGAACCGAAAGATATTTATTGATTGTTTTGAAATTTTGTGAATATATTACTGCTACCACTCCACAACTTTTCCGGGCTAGAGAAAAAAGAATTTCCAAAAAACTTTTTTTACGCTCCGCCCTAACAATCATCTCATCGAGTTTACAGATGATATTTAGGATTAGTTTAACATCGATTTGCATATAAATCTCGATTCATGTATGATATTCGTTAGTTTACCATTGTGCATTCCTGCACCATAATGAATGAAAATATGGAGAACTGGGAGCAGGAAAACATAATAATAAATCAACGAGTCAACCGCTAAAATCGTTTTTTTCGGGGGGGGGTGTCTTCCACCAAGATATGACATGGCTGACCGATTCAGTTTTGATATGCGAATTATAATTTAACTAATCCCAGATTATTATCCGTTAATTCAATGAGGTGATTGTCTGTGCTGACACCTCCCGGTGTATATGGATTTAGTAACTCCCATCATTCCGGGTATACCACAACGAAATCAACATAATTGTGTACTTTGGTACGAATTAAATGCTAAAACAAATTAAATACAAAATGTGCTTCTCAGATCAGAGGTATGTATAAACTTCAGAATGTCTGGATACTGTCTAACATCATTAAAATATTCCGTAAAGAAATTTTTTTGTTGACAATAATGTATCGGAATTCTTTTGGGCGCTCCTGTAAATAAACTGTAAATTCTACTATATTCGTTTTCAATACCAAACTATTCACATGGATAAATAACAACATCTATGAATTTCATGACAACCGGACTATATCCAAGTGCATTGGAGCACGAAGAGACCGATAAATTGATTTCTAAAACACTTTTCAACTTTGTTGGAAAGTGTTAACAATTAAATATTGTTTACTCCAACTATTTCCCCTCTATTTGTTCATATCCTTTGAAACTATTGATTGGAGAAAGTGATTTAAATTCTTCCGTTTAATACTAGAAAATCAATAAAAATTCTGTTAAAACTTTGCGTTTCCCAAAATTATATCAATACGTCTGATAAAGCATAAATTGATTTTAGACTACGGTTTCTGAGTTCACAAATACTGTTGAAGCAGGATGTTTTGAGTTTAAGAATGAATGGTTAAGAATAAGTCATGAAGTATTTTATTTTTTATCGTTTTAAACAGACGTATAACGAGAAATTATACCAATATATATTCTTCGTGGTTGTTTATGCTTGTCCTACATCGTTCAAACAAGATTTTAATACCTCAGAGACAGAAATTTATCTGTCGATGTGAAAAATAAAAACAGTAAGTCTTTATTATGTAAATTAATAACTATATTACTATAATAATAATGCATATTCTACAAAGAAAAGGTAAAAACTTATATTATAAATAATTATTTTGCTTTAAGTCATCAATTTACTAATAAAACATTGAAAATATATCAAAAATCGACAGGTTTAAAGAAAAATTACAAACACGATGAATGCGAAAAATTGGAATAAATAATTATTGAATTCAAATTAGGTATAACACCTTCTGTATTTTCAACATCGTCCACGTTACATAGTAGGGAAGTGTATACATAGCACACATAACTTCTAGAAGGATGCACATACTGGGTGTCATTTGCGACGGTCGTGGGGGTGTACTGGTTGAATGAATACATAACTCGAGATATAAATTAAAAACGCAGTTTATTTAAACTGTTAGAACTCAGAGGAAGTGGAGCTTTCAATTCGTTAATTTCGATAACTAGTCACAATACTAAAAGATTAAGCTCATAAATATACTCACAGCTCCGGCACTAGACTCAGTCGGGGCACTTCCAACCAACTCCTCACTTAGACTTCAGCTAAACTGCCAGGTAAAAGCTTTATTTAGACAGCCCGTGGCTGCAAAACACTCTTCATTGTCTAAAATACTCAACGTAACTAAATTATATCTTACCAACGGCAGACTTCTCGAATAGCTCTGCTCTGAATGAACTCAATCGGCAAACGCTGATAGCTATCTCACTTCGAAACTCCTCGCTTATTCACTGGAGGCTAATAACTCGCTCAATCCAATTCAATTCACCGCTTCTCATTACCAACTAGCTGGCTTGTGCCGCTACAGACACCACTAGCAGGCTTACGCCACTACTCACACTAGCTGGCTTGCGCCGCTATTCACTACTAGCTGGCTTGCGGCTTACCCACAACCCCACTCTCTTCACACTCAAATCTTTTATATGCTGCAAACTGAGATAGTATAAATTTGCATATTGCTTCTAACCGCGACATAATTGTAGAACCGAGGAAGACACATACGTTCTAGACATTTAAAGTAAAAGAGAGGATAGATGTCGCTTCCAACCTACACATGATAAATCATTGACGTCACGATCTCACAAAAATGCTAGAGTGCTTTTATCACAAAGGTCACTTCCTCACAAACTATTTTTACATAGTGTATATTAGATTCGATTTTTTAAAGCGATTTCGCTTTTTTAAATCGATTTAATCGATACTACGGCAAACTCGATTTAATCGATACTTTAAAATTTTTAATCGATTTCTCTGAAGGTAATATAATTTTCATTTTCCTTCAAAAGTCGAAGATAAAATAGTCGGATGTGTCGATTCCAAAATTTCAGTGTAGTAGATAGAAAAATTAAAGAAACCTCAGAACCCCCCCCCTCCCCCTGCAAAATAGTGTTTTTTGTTGAGTGATGTACACCAAAAATTGATCAGGATCAATTTTTATCACGTACCAGCTGAATCTGAATTTTGATGAAAATCCAAGAAAGCGCGAGATACAGGTATTGCGAAATCATAAAAAATGCAGCGCATCAGCGCCACCTGTAGGGCAATTTACAGCAAGAACTAAACAACACTAATCAATGTCAGGGATTTACTGAATCCGAATTTTGATGAAAATTCGTTCTTGAGATAGCGCTATTGCGTTAATCATGAATAATGCAGTATAGCAGCGCCATCTCTTAAGCGATTTCCACCAAAATGTAATTAGCATCAAATAATATCAAGGACTAATTGAATCTAAATTTTTTTATGAAAGTCCGTGCATTAGTTCTTGAGAGAAAGCTAAAATGGAAACAGGGGCGTGCGAAAAGAGAATTGTGCCCGGTTCAAAGTTCCAATTTAGCCCCCCCCCTTATTAACTTTTTCTTGTGAAAGGCTAGAAGTGATGTTAGTAGTAAAAATTCGGCGCCCCCTAAATTTCCGCGCTCGGGACGACCGCCTCCTTTCGCCTCCCCCCCCTTTCACATGGCGCTGAGTGGAAATTGTGAAAAATTCAGCATAGCAGCGCCATCTGAGAAGCGATATACATCAAGATACAAAAAACATCAATTCATGTCAAGGAATAACTGGATCTGAAATTTGATGAAAATCCGTGCATTCGTTATTCAGATATAGCTGTTGCACAAATCGCAAAAAATGCAGCATAACAGCGCCACCTGTTAGGCTATATACACCAAAAATTAATTAGATTCAGTTTATATCAAGGTAAAGCTAAATCTAAAGTTTTGTGGATTTCCGTACATTTGTTCTTGAGATAGAACGGTCAGAAATTTTTGTCATATACAGACTCACAGAGTGACAAACACACACACAGACAGATATTTCTTAAAAACCATAAAATCGTGTTAAAAACTTTCTAAAATATATAAATCCATCGGAAACGGGAAGTCGAAATTTTTCACGAATCTTATACTGTCTTCTTGTAAAGTTACAAAAGAAAGTAAAAGTGTAAAATCGATTCTGCCCGTAAAATCGGTCTTTAGATTCGATTTCGATCTTTAGATTCGATGTCGATCTTTAGATTCGATTTCGATCTTTAGATTCGATGTCGATCTTTAGATTCGATTTCGATCTTTGAAATCGATTTCATTTTGATTTACTAAAATTGAAAGCGCATTTTGGGAGATTCTTAGATACCAATAGAATTGTAATTTTTTTTGATTTACTTTAAATGGATCTTCGTTTCAGATCGAATTGATTTTTCCAATTTTATTGTTTTAATGGTAGTATTGGTGTAAAATTACGTATAAGAATGGATTTTTTTTTCTTTCTAGGCTAAATTAGTGTTGAATGCAGGTATTTTTCTGCGACTCCACAGGAAGGCATAATGTTTTACAGCTCTGTAAGAGAGGGAGAATCGCAATTTATGCATTAAAAAACATAAAATCTCATAACTTCTGGGGGGGGGGGGGGTATGACCCATTAATTCGACACTAGGTGAAATTGTTATATTTTTGTTTAGAAGTCCAGTTATTTGAAGTATTTGTTTATTATGTTTTATTTTTCACTCTCGTCTCTTCTAATCCCCCCCTTCCGCGTCAGTTTTAACTTACAGGGCCGTTCGAAATATGCATACAGTTTTTAAAATGTCCAATTCTCGGTCTATTTTATTTTAGATCAACATTTTAAATCCTTGACAAAAGATAAATAAGGGATCGCCCTTCCGCCCGTTTGGGGTTTATCTGCGCCCCGCCGGGGGGCATATTTTTTTGTTTTTTCAAAAGAAACAAAAAACTTTTTTTTTGGGGGGGGGGGGGCAGAGAGCTTTTTTCTCATTTCTTGATACAATATGTCTATTGAAAGCTTATGCTTCATACATTACAAATCTAGCATAATAAATTTTCTCCCATCATTTTAGGTCACGTTACGGACCCATAGTGGGTTAAAATTTTAATTTTTCAAACTTTTTCAAAAAAAAAATGATACATATTAGCGAAACTGGGGTTCGACCCCGCAATCTTTTGATTGCACACGCAATATTGGCCACCGAGTGCTCGGCAGCGCTATTATTTCTTTAGATTGTCATCTTTAAATTCGTAATATCTTTTGAATGGAATGTCCGATTTGAATAATTCAAAAGGTAATCTACAGATTTTGTAACAGTCATTAATACAAAATGATTTATTTGGATAAGGATTAAGGTATTGATAGTATGGTCTAATTTTGGTTGGTGTATTTATAGCGTTTTAAAATGTAAGAAAGTTATAGTGAGTTAACTACAAAAGCTGGGCATATGGTATCGCGCGGTTTTTTATAGGTATTGATATGTTCTTTAATATTATAAAACCTTTTTTTTATTCACTTAAAAGTATTTCCTGACGATTCAAAATTATATATCCTAATGATTCAAAAAATACACACGTAATTGTGCAAGGTTTCACTTCTGTCGGCACTCTCGGAGTGCCACTATTTTATTTTATTTTTCATGTTCGCCCGTCCTAACACCCCCCCTTCCTCACCAATCTTAACTTACAGGATCGTTCAAATTATGACTGCGATTTTAAAAAAGTCTAATCCTCGTTCTATTTTGTTATAAATCCATATTTTGAAACCCCAACAAATTGAAATTTATCAATTCAAAAGATACATTTAGGCCGGGGTCGCCCTTCTGTCCGTTTGGGATTGCCCCCCTGGGTGGGGAGGGGGCATATTTTTTGTTTCTTCCACACCATCTCATGTAACATATCGTTATAAAGCTTTTATCTCCTCGTTTGTTTTCTGTTACTACCCCTCTCTTTACCTAGTTACATGCTGTTGGTACTTTTTATAGTTTCAAAGAGTGCATGTTCTCCGCGGGCAACCCCATGAATTCAACACTAAGTTAAACCCTATATTTTTGTTTAGAAGCTCAGTTATTTGGGTTATTAGTTTATTATGATTTTTTTCCATGTTCGTCCGTTCTAATCCCTCGCCCCCCCCCCCCCGTCTTCGCCAATCTTTACTAAATGGGCCGTTCAAAGTATGCATGCAATTTTTAAAATGTCCAATTCTCGTTATATTTTATAGTAAATCCTCATTTTGAAACTTCCACAAAAGATACATTTTGGGCCAGAGCCGTAGCTAGAAGTGATCTAAAAGGGGGGGCTCACGAGATTGTAGGAGGGGGCTCATAACTTTTTTTCTCTCTCTCTGCAGCAGAAAGATAAATTAGTGAATGTTCACATTGCAGGTCCTACGTTTCTTATGAAACTGTTTTAATAACTTCATTTTATGCTAAGAAAAGTATATGATGATGAAAATTTTGAGTGTATAAATGGTGCAATATTAAACATCACGTTAGCTTCCTTTGTACAAATAGGATGAGGTAGTGTTGAATTACTTATTTTAGATACAATTTAGTAGTTCTGAAAAGAAGGATCAAAATATTTTGAGCCCCCCCCCTTCCCTGGAAAAGATTCCAAGGTCACTAAATGCATTTCTCTTCCTAAAATTCAAATGTAATTCTGTTCAAAAATCTAATTTAGTTTTAATAAATTAGATTTTTGAACAGAATTCCATTTGAATTTTAGGAAGAGAAATGCATTTAATGACCTTGGAATATTTTCCAAGGGGGGGGGGCTCAACATATTTTAGGGGGGGGGACTGAGCCGTCCATAGCACCACCTTAGCTACGGCTCTGATTTGAGCTATGGCCGCTCTTCCTCAAGAGGGGATTTACCTGCCCCCTGGGTATGGGGCATATTTTTTGTTCTTCCAAACTATCTCGTGTAACATTTCGTTGGCATTAGAAAAAAAAGGTTTTTTTTTTTTATCTATACTTCTTGTTTCCCATCCTAGATACACGCTCTTGGCACTTTTTATCCTCGGTTTAATGCCAAGTTACTCAGTGTTGTTATTAGTTGATTTATGTCTCTCAAATTTGTCAAAGCTTTTGTGTAAGTCACAACCATAAGTGACAATCATTTTAAAATTTAAAATTCTTATTATCCGACTCTAAAATCTGCAATAGCTTAATTCTATGCCTCCCTAAATGGGGATGGGGGTAGGAGGCGGTAATTACGGTCCTGCTGATTGTCTAAGTTTTGGAATTAGCAATTCGGATCTTCTCTGTGTGAATCTAAATATCGAAATATCGATTCTAGTATCGATTCTAGAACTGAGAAATCGATTTTTATTATGATCGATGTTGTTTTATACGATTTCGATTTTAATCGATTGTCAAAATTTTAAAAATCGCCCATCACTAGTGTATACGTAGTAGGGATACGGGCGATGTCAAAAAAAATATTGAGGGCGCTATATCTAATTTAAATTCCATAATTATTTTTTCCCATTTTTCACGTTCATTGTGTTTGTAATTTTCAATTTACATTCTGAAGAAAATTCAACTAAAATGATTTGAAACATATCAATTTTTAATATATTTTTTTAATGCTTTTATTATTAGAATGACAGAATGACGATTTATGAGCAATATATATATAATAAAAAATATCACATTTTATTTGGATATCCCATCGACAAAACAAATAAAAAATTAAAAAAAAACATCAACAAATTGTAAGAATAAATACTAATAGTGGATGATCGTTAATGTCGCATTAAATGACATTAAATACGACACGTGTTTAAAACGCCATTAAGTGATTTTTATTTCGACTTTTTATTTGTATTTTTATTAATATTTTGCTAATTATTTGGGGGTTTTTTTTTGTTATTTAAAATGAAAATTATGTCAATATGTATAATTTGGCTATAAGTTTAGCGATTTATATAATTTGGTGAAATTGGTATATCGGGATAACCAAGTACTACCTAAAATGTTCTTACCTTTTCGTTGTAGAGTATATTTTATTATTATATTATGATGTAAAAATTTACTTGTTTCCCTAGTAGCAAACCAATATTGGTTCAATGTTGCATCAATATTTCATCAATTGGCTATATTGCCAATTAAACATCCATAATTCTCCAATATTGGTATGTTTACATTTTGCCCTTATATAGCCAATATTGGAGTTTCATTGGAAATATTACGAATAAAACGCGAATATTGTACAGATGTTAGCGTTTCATTGGAAATATTTTCAATGAAATTCTAATATTTAACCAATATTGGCGTTTTTTGGCAATATTTTCAATGAAAACCCAATATTGGCATAATATTGGCTTAAAATATTGGCTATATAAGGGCAAAATGTAAACATTCCAATAATGGAGCAATATTTCATTCCATTATTGTGCCAATGGGCAAATATTGCTCCAAGATGTAGCCAATATTAGTCCAATATTGTTTGGCTACTGGGGTTGTGCCAATAAAACCACAAAGCCTTCAATTCTATGCTTTGATAAAAAGGAGCAAAAGCAAACCATTGAAATACAAATGAAACAGATGCAAATATGACGGGGAGAAGTCTGCATAACAGAGAGAATAGAAATAGCAATTGTTGCCAAATATCTTAGTTTTTGGCCGCTTCACATTATTTTTTAATGATATAAAAATACACAAATTCCGTAAAATAAAAAATTTCTCACCTAAAAAAAATCCCTTTTTAAGTAAAAAAAAAAATCAATGCGTTTAATTTTTTTGTTTATTTTTAAATTTATAAAGCTTTTACAAATTGTTGTTAAACAAATATTAATTATATACGTGGGTTTTACGAAAAGCGCAGTCTAATAAAAATATTCTAATAAAAATGTAAATAGAATAAACTGATAATTCAAATTTCGAACTGTAGTCTAGAACATTTTTCTTTTAAGATATACGTAAGACTCAAAATGAAGTTTATGTATTCAAAGCAGTTTGACATATATGTCAGTAGCCCAAAACATCTAACAGGAAAATTGGCTTAACTCATTAAAGCTGGTTGGCAAGATAACTTGCGACGTAAGGCGAACAAATTTTTTACATTTTTATATAAAAATTTTAGTTTGGAATTTTTCAGATTATCTCATCCCGAATTTTGTGCTATTAAACAACTCAAAATTACAATGTGGAGAAAACTGGTGTCCAAGAATTACAGGAAGTGTGAAAGATACTCATCATGGGTTAAACAGTATTTTTTATGATTACTTTTTATTTGCTTGTTTGATTAATAACTACTTGTGTTTTACTAAAACAAAAAGCAATATTTAAAAGAACACAACCATCTAGTAAATCTAACTAGTGCATTTTCATACATCCATATACAACAAACGTCAAAAAAGTACATTTCATGTAATTCCAATTATGCAAATATTTGATAAAAATGAAATATAATATTGGGTGCATTAAACTGTTAAAACGATGCTTGTAATAATCACAAAAATTGTTATTTCATTAAAAAAGTAATATGTTCATGGACTTTTTTACAAAACTACTGTTACGAGATCAATAGTTATTATTATTTTTAAACAAAAATTATTAAGAAATATTGAATTGAACTATAAGTTTTGACGATAAAGTTTTATTCTAATATCTTTGAAGTTCAAATGCAAATATTAAAATTAAAAAATAATCACTTAACATATTGTGTTATTTTGAAATAATTATGACATTGCTTACAGTTTTTTAAAACGTATAATGTTATGTAACTCCCTGCATTTATCTTGAATTCTAGTGTGTAAAAACCTTTATGAGCAATTTCATAAATACCATAAAACTACTTACAAAACAGCTATTGGTCAAATTTAACATTAAGTACATATCCTACATTGATAAACTCTGCGAAACTTTATATAGACATATGTAATATACATATCATAAATGTCAAATATATATGTATATATTGTGACGAATCTTTCATCAGTATAGAATCTACTGTTGAATACTATGCATTAAATAGGATATAAATACTACTATTCGAGTTTCTACAATAAAGTAGCATGTATTTGCTGGCAAGAAATGAATTTGCATGGAAAGTAATCATAAGTCTATTTTGGGAAGATATTATGCAATACGTATGTATTTTAATAATAGATTTATATATAAAGTCTGTTTTCCGGTAAATACCTTATGTTTATTTCATACGGTACATTTAAACGATGTATCATTATTCATCTTTATATTGTAAATCATGTAGTTTTATACTATTATATAAGTTGTAATTGTGTGTATCTGTTGTTGTGAATGTATATATGTGTTGAAAACGTGTATATGTGAAGAAATGTTGAATTTAATTATGGCGATTATTAAGAAATTAAAATTAATTAATAATTAAAATTATTAAGAAATATTGAATTGATTTATATGTTTTGATCGATAACGTTAGATTCAAATATGTTTCAAATTCAAATGTCAATATTCAATTTAAAAAAAGCAATTAACATATTATTTTGAAATATTTATGACACTGCTAACAGTTTTTTAAAAGTCTCACGTTGTGTAATTCCGTACATTTATTTTGAATTAGAGTACGTAAAAGCCTTTATGAGCAATCTCATATATACCATACAACGTACACAACAACCATTGATCAAAGAGAACTTAAGGTACATACTCTACTTTGTTAAACTCGGCGAAACTTTCTATAGAGGTATGTATTAGACATATCATAAATGCCAAATACATATGTACTTATTGTGATGAATCTTTTAACTGTATAGAATCTACTGTTAAATGCTATACATTAAATAGGATATTAATACTACTTTTCAAGTTTTTACATTAAAGAAGTATTCATTTGCTGACAAAAAATGAATTTGCAAAGAAAGTAATCAAAAGTCTATTTTGGCAACATATTATGCAATACGTCTGTATTTTAATAAAAGACATTTTTTTTCGGTAACTATCATATATTTATTTCATACAAGATTCATAAAAGATGCATTATTATTCATTTATAAATTATATAACATACAGTTTTGTAATGTATTGTTTGTATGTATTGTTTAATGTATTCTTTGTATGTTGTTGTATAACATACAGTTTAAATATGTTGTAACTCCGTGTATGCGTTGTATAGATTGAAAAACGTGTATATGTTAAGAATTGTTGAATTGAATTATGACGATATATTTTGACCGATAAAGTTAGATTCAAATATTTTTCAAGTTCAAATGCAAATATTAAATTTTAAAAAATATCATTTAACATGTTTTGTTATTTTGAAATCATTATGACATTGCTTAAAGTTTTTAAAAACGTATAATGTTATGTAACTTCCTGGATTTATCTTGAATTCGAGTGCGTAAAAATCTTTTGCATCAATTTCATAAATATCATAAAAGTACTTACCATTGATCAAAGAGAACATTAGGTACATAATCTACATTGTTTAACTCTGTGAAACTTTCTATAGAGATATGTAATAGACATATCATACATGTGTAAATACATATGTACTTATTGTGACGAATCTTTCATCAGCATAGAATCTACTGTTGAATACTATTCATATTAAATGGGGTATCAGTATTAGTATTCGAGTAGCATGCATTTGCTTGGAAGAAATGAATTTGCATAGAATGTAATCATAAGCCTTATTTGGGAATATATTATGCAATATGTTTGTATTTTAGAATAAGAATGTATTATGTTATGTATTATTGGAATTTATGTAATGGAATGTAATATTAGAATGTATTTTGTAATAGATTTATTTATATTGTATTGATTGATTATTTATATTGATTTATTTTGTAATAGATTTTTTTTTGCAATAGATTTATTTATAAAATCTTTTTTTGGTAACTATCTTATATTTATTTCATACAGTGTATTTAAAAGATGCATTATTATGCATTTATATTTTATATAACATGTAGTTTTATAATAATAAATATGCTATAATTGTGTATATCTGTTGTTGTAAATGTGTATATCTGTTGTTGTAAATGTGTATCAGTGTTGTATATATGAATAACGTGTATATGTGTGGAAATATTAAATTGAATTGTTAGAGGTTGCGCGTAGGGGTTTCAAGTTGGATTGGACTCTTTAAGCACCGCGATTTCATGGTGTCTTGATATGTTTTCACCGATTATGTTAGATTCAAATAACTTTCAATTTCAAATGCAAATGTTCAATAAAAAACAGCATTAACATATTCTGTTATTTTGGAATAATCATGGCATTGCTTAAGGGTTTTTAAAAGTATTTTGTTATGTAATTCCCTGCATTTATTTTGAATTCGGGTGTGTTAAAGCCTTTATGAGAAACCCCATAAATACCGCAAAACTACTCACACAAAAACCATTGATCAAGGAGAACATGCGATGCATATTCTACATTGTTAAGAGTTATGTAAAAGACATCTCACAAATGTCAAGAAGCATACATTTGCTTGCAAGAAATGAATTTGCAATGATATGTTTATTTTGGAAATATATTATGCAATACGTTTGTATTTCACTAAAATATTTATTTATAAATTATTTTTTGGTAACTATCTTATATTTACTCCATACGGTACATTTAAAAGAGGTATTATTAGTCATTTATATATTATAAAACATGTAGTATTATAAAATTTAATGTGTTGTAAGTATGTATATGTGTTGTTGTAAATGTGTAAGTGTTTTATGTATAGAAAAACGTATATGTGTGAAGAAATGTTGAAGTGAATTAGAAAAGTCGAACGTTCCTCTCAGCCCGCACAACTTTGAAGAAAGTCCGTGGTAGTTATAGCTGCCACCACCGATATTATTAGGTGATATCGGTCACCCACAGTGAGGATTGTGTAAATAAACACTGACGCTGTCAATTAACTGAATCAACAGTTTATTTAGAATATATGTACACAATAAATACGCTATTTACAATTATATATAGTTACAACTCGGATATAGGTGATCCGGTTCAACATTAAATTAAATACAGTAAAGGTTGGGTATGTACTGTTCAAATTACACCTTCTCCCTCACACTCAATGCACGTTAGATTCACTTTATCGGAGATAAATTTCGAATCTCCCAACACATGGATACTCGGCCTACGCTATCCGGCCCAGAGCACAACACACCAGGACGTCTGTGTCCCTTGCTCTCCAGATACGAACTGCACACTAGGACCTCTATCCTGCACTCCTCTAGGTACGAACCTCAGATACGAACTGCCAAAATCTCAGACCAGACTTGCCCTTCTCAAATCACTGCTTTTCCCAATGTCAACCCCCTGTGGAGCTTCTCTATTGGACACATTCCACATTGCTTTCTTGATTAGCGGCATGTTCCTTTTTTGCTCCTCATTCGCATACATCATTAACGGATGAACACGCCTCTCAGAAATCTCCTCTTTCTCTCACCGCACCACCTGCACATGATCACCTGTCAATTCTGACTTTACAAAGAACGAATGTCACCTTGAAAATTCCAGTACACAGCCGGTAAAATACATAAAATATTAAGATAGAGAAATAACAGAAATTCCAATCTGTTGCAGATGTTTACTCAGAACCTGACAATAACGATATGTTTTGACCGATAAAGTTAGATTCAAATATATTTCAAGTTTAATTGAAAATATTAAATTAAAAAAATTAATTTATCATATTATGTTATTTTAAAATAATTATGATAATGCTGACAGTTTTTTAAACGTCTAATGTTATGTAATTCCCTGCATTTATTTTGAATTTGAAAAGCCTTTATGAGAAACCCTTATGAGAAATGCCTTTATGACCCTTTATGTGTTAAAACCTTTATGAGAAACCTCATAAATGGCATAAAAACCACTCACACAAAAACCATTGACGAAAAACAATATTAAATGCATATTGTACATTGTTAAACTCTGCGATATCTTATATAGAGTTAAGTAAATTTCTTCTCATAAATGTCAAATACATATCTGCTTATTGTGACGAATCTTTCATCAGTATTAAATATAGAATCTACTATTGAATACTATGTATTAAACAGGATATTAATTTCACTATTCGAGTTTCGACATCAAAGTAACATGCTTTTGCGTGCAAGAGATGAATTTTAAATGAAAGTTATGATATGTCTATTTTGGAAACATATGCAATACATCGGTATTTCAATAAAAGATTTATTAATAAAGTCTTATCTCGATAATTTCTTATATTTATTTCAAGCAGTGTCTTGAAAAGTTTTATTATTATTTATTTATATATAATATAACATGTAGTTTTATAATAATAAATGTGTATAAAATTTTTACAAAGTCTAAAACAGGTGATTTATATATTTTAAGACCGTTAATTGGATAGGATTTTTTGGTCGCTTATTATTTTTTTTTATTTTTTTTTAAATGGAGTTCGTTTGATTAAAATCTGTCGCTATACTTTATAAAAACTTGTATCAACATAAGCTAATTTAGGATGTAAGAAAAGAACAACTAAAATAGCCAAACGAATTAAAAATACAACATTTTATTATTTTGCTTAAGGGGACAGTACACCTTTAAAAGCCGCAGAAAACGTAAAATTGTATCATGTGCTGTACATTTTTGAAAAAAAAGAGTAATGTCTCTGGAAACACAAAAATTTCAAACTATCTTTATATGGTATTGAACTTTCTTTAAAAGTTTTTAGTTTAGATATAATACAGCAATTTTTTTTTTTTTATGGGGTCGATTTCGAAATGATATTTAAAAAAAATTACGACGTATAACATTTCACTGCGAGCAAGATATTTCATGCGATTTCCATAAATTTGATCTTAAATTAAACATAATACCTTGGACTAAAATTTGAACTAGAATGTTTATAAATGGCTAATTAGATACAGAGAAATTAGATTTTAATTATAGAAAATGAAAAAAATAATGAATTTTTGCATACATTCAACCTTGTAATTTTTTTCATACTGAACACAGCTGCATAATTCTAGTTCATTTTCTGCATTATCTATACATGTATGCAGGGTAAAAATTTTGAAGCTATACTTTGAACGGTTTTGGATATATCACGCACGCAAGTGTAAAAAACATCATTTTGAGTAAAAGCCGTTTAAAGATTAAAATGTATTTTACAAATATAAAACTCATAAAAAAGGAAATAAAACTATTAATAATATAACATATTTAGTATTAAAAATAAAATTTGATGCTTGTTTAAATTGATAAATAAAAAAATAGTTTGAAAAATGGAGTAAAATGTAGGAATTTGTGTACTCACTTTGTGTGCCGCAATTTGAGTTTGCGACTCGCAAAAAATACGAAATTCGATTATATGGTTTGCATTTTTTTTTTTTTTTTTTTTTTTTTTTTTGTAAATAATAATGTTTCTAGATGCACAGAACTTTCAAAATATCTTTATATGATATTGAAATGCATTAAAAATATTTAATTTGGATATATAATGTGCAAAAAATACCAAAGAGTATGTTTTAAAATGATTTAAAAAAAAATGACGTCAAATAAGCGTTGAACAATCGCTTACTGCATGCATGATATCTCATGCAGATTTCATACGATTTGCACAATTTTTTTCTTAAAATAAATATAATATTCTATACTATGATTTAAACTTAATTTTATATAAATGGTTAATTAGAAAAATAGCAATTACTTTTGAATTATAAAAATCAGAAATCATTATTTTTTGCACACGTTCAATCTTATAATTTTTTTCCAACTAAACACAGCTGCATAATTCTAATTTATTTTCATGTTTATATATATATTTAGATAGGATAAAAATTTTGAAGCTATACTTCTCATGGTTTTGGAGATATGATATGCTCAAGCATGCAAAACTTCATTTTGAGAAAAAGCCGTTCATTTTTGCACACATTCAGCCCTATAATTTCTTTCAAACTATACATAGCTGCATAACTTTAGTTCCTTGTCATCTTTGTATGAACATTTAGGTAAGGTAAAAATTTCGGAGCTGTACTTCAAATGATTTTGGAGATATGCTCAAAAGCGCAAAAAAAAAATACATTTTTAGAAAATTCCGTGAACGGGGGGAAACGGAGCGTGATGCTCGGAACTTATGGAGTGATGTTGACATTTTCAGCAATATCTCGGTAAATAAGAATCGCCCAATTAAAATATTGGTATCAATTTTTTCAGAATAAAATTATCTTTATAAAGAAATTGAAATTGAAAAATCGATGTTTTGACCATTTTAAAGGTGTACTGTCCCCTTAAAGATAGATATCCTATAAGAAATTAAAAATCGTGGCTTATTGTTCTATACATTAATCCTTTATCTACCGACGGTACTTATAGGTACCATTGGGGAAAATTTAACAAAAAAATCTTATTTAATCAGTCTATTAATGAACGTTCTTTTTCTTACCACACAATATGCTTCACTCGAGCTAATTTAGACAGAATAGAAGAATTCGAAGTTATTTTTTTTAAAAACAGGTAATTTTGTTAATCATTTTCATAGGTATATATTTTATTTCCTTGAAAAAAAAGTTATATGCAATATTTCCGACTGTAAAAGCCTTTACATTTGCAGAGAGTACCATAATACATTCAAATACATTGCTTTTTTAAGAATTGTAATATTTTCATAAGAGTATTTTTGGTTAATAAATTTGATTTTTTTTTTGGTAAATATCTTACAAAAAAATTATAAATAGCGATATATTTAATCAGTTTTGATGAAAAAACACTTCGAAATTTCACATTATTATTATTTAAAAATTCCAGTATATATTCAGATGTTAAAGAAGACAATTATTGATATGAAACTATTTCTTGATTACTAATTCCATAGATAAAGGGTTAACGTAGAATCCAGAAAAAACGAATTTATGATAAATTTCTGAAAAAGCATAATTTTCCGATTTTTTTTTATTTATAACGCACTAGTTGGTAGTAATTTTTTTATATTTTCATTTTGGAATAGAAATTTTAAATTTATTCAAACATATTTTAATTGATTGATATTTTATGCTATTTTACGCCATTTTGAGTGTCTAGCTATTTCAATTCAGTCTGCATATTTATTATTGTTGTGTTTGGTTGGAACGTTTCAAGCCGTTCCGAAAAAGAATTAATAATTTTCAAAGTAGCATTGTGTCTTGTGGCCGCAAAAGACCCATAAAAAACGCACATGACAGTTTGTGTTCATCAATTTTTGGACATATGTAAAGAAAAATAAACAGAATAATAGAACAATGCTTACCTACAGGAACTTAAAAAAATAGAACACAAAGATATTAATAAAACATGTAGAGAAATTTCTTCTTTGAAAAGAATTTTATTTTTTTTCCAAAATCTTGTTTTTATTCTTATAAAAAAAGAGCTGACAAAATATATCGGGGGTCTCTCATTTTTCTAGAGACCTGGCAATTTAGGATCACTTTTAAGACCCAATTCTGACAACTAAAAAATATACTCGAAATGAAATGAACTTCTCCTGGGGAATTAGGGGTGACACCTTTTTTGGAATCATGATGTAATCCTTCGAATACAATGAAGTGCATCTGGAATAAATGATTATGGTTCGACGAAGATTTTCCTTACACCTCAGGTACAATTTTGCGAGGACCCATCTAATGCCGCAAGGAATTTCATTAGGGGTACATCACCACATTTTTATTGTAAAAATGTTACTTTTAATTTTAAATTATTTTTCGTATCATAACAGACGATGTCTTCCGTCCGTTTGGAATAATCATCGCAGACACCGGACACACTGTCTCTCGCAGGATTCTCTTCAGTTCTGCCAAAGAAAACGAACGCAGCAGCAACGTTAAGGGGAGGGGTTGCCACAATCTCATAATACGCCAATTGGCAGGGCTAGAGAAGTGGCGATGAAACAGATAGGCGAAACGATTAAACACTGATAGAGAAATTGAAACTAGTTTTAATTGAAATTACTTTTAATTTTAAATTATTTTTCGTATCATAACATACGATGTCTTCCGTCCGTTAGGAACAATCATCGCAGACACCGGACACACTCTCTCTCGCAGGATTCTGTTCAGTTCTGCCAAAGAAAACGAACGCAGCAGCAATGTTAAGGGGAGGGGTTGCCACAATCTCATAATACGCCAATTGGCAGGGTTAGAGAAGTGGCGATGAAACAGATAGGCGAAACGATTAAACACTGATAGAGAAATTGAAACTAGTTTTAATTGAAATTACTTTTAATTTTAAATTATTTTTCGTATCATAACAGACGATGTCTTCCGTCGGTTTGGAACAATCATCGCACACACCGGACACACTCTCTCTCGCAGGATTCTGTTCAGTTCTGCCAAAGAAAACGAACGCAGCAGCAACGTTAAGGGGAGGGCTTGCCACAATATCATAATACGCCAATTGGCAGAGTTAGAGAAGTGGCGATGAAACAGATAGGCGAAACGATTAAACACTGATAGGGAAATTGAAGTTTTAAGATTAAACTTTTATATCACCTGAAAGATGCGAAGCCAATAAAGTATACAAGGATTCACCTATTTTAAATGACGCATCAGTAAAATTGAGTCCGATTGGACGGGAGGAGGAGTTATAAAACGGAATTACATCAGCCTTCGAATATTCGAGAAAGTACAGGAACAAACCACAACCAGAAGTAACAAATTGGAAATCATTTTATCATTTTGAAATAAACGAAAAGTTACGTAAGAAAAGAAACTTTACAGGAAAGTTTTAAAAAGGCGAGAATTAAAACAAATTTTTAGTATGCAATTTTTTTATAATAAATGAATAAAGATTAATAAAATACATGATAAATTAAATTGAATAAAAAATATGGCAGTGGTTATGAGTAACCACAACAATTATTATTATTATTTACAACACTTATGTTGTCTGGTTAATGTTTATCAATTATGATATTATGACGAATTTGGAAATAAAATCAGATGTAATTAGATATTTTTTATGATTATATGTTATTTTTAAACTCAAAATCTACATCGCATTTTCTAAAGAAAAACAATATAAATTTCAAAATTTTAAATATTTGATTTTTTTAATGTACGAGCCTGAATAGGATACAAATGCTTTAGAAACAGTTTAACTGACACACTATTATCAAAGCATACAAATGAAGTATTGTGATTTCCTACCTTTAAACGTATTAAACCATATTAAATATGTATGTATTGTGTTTTACAGTATGAGTGCTAAATTATCATTTATACAAAGACATTTCATTACACTTTAAAAGAATATTTTTTGGACACATAGCATTTTTATATAAATTATATGTTATCACTGAATTATAATTTCTAATAAAATATCCTGAAAAAATATTTAAATTTTGGAAAACTTTAATAAGAGCATATTGTTAAACACAGATGAATATTTTTTATTGGATATCTATTCACAGAACTTTTATCAAAATAAATTATTTGGAGTTCAAGAAAAGTATTCTAAAAATATGATGCTCTGAAACAGGAAGTGAAATAGAAACTCATTATGTTGTTTATAATTTGAAGTAGGAGTTTCCAAAGTTACTTTAAAAACTATTACGTAAAAAAACTCGTAGTAGTTAAAAGTTTAAAAACACGTAAAAGCTTTTAAAGTTGCGTCGAATAAGATTTTTTCTTTATTATTATTAATTTTTTAATGTTGGGTTTGAAAATTATATATATATATATATTTTTTTGCATCTGTTTAATAACATATGTATATATATATATATATATATATATATATATTGTATATTACATTATTAGTACGCTAGTCGAAATACGTGGTAATCTAAAATTTGGAGTTTCTGTTTTTAAAAAATGGGATAACATTAAAAAAATGATGACAATCATTTTAATAACTCTGTATTTTGCGTTCATAATACTTAAGTTGAAATAAGACATGTTTTCTAGTTTTGGGTGAGTATTCATTCATATCGCTGTAAAATAAAAAATCCCTGCCGTCTTGAATTATAGATGCAGGTAGATTTCGAAGTTAAGTACGAATTAAACTAACCAAAACAAATTGAAGATTAGAGAAAATCTCAGTTTAACAATTTTATCTAGTCACTTTATTTGAGATTTTTTTCCATCTGCAACGTAGTTGTTGTCCTCGATAGAGTATTAGAAAATCTAAAATATACCTTTTTTTTAAGGGAGGGGGGGTTGAATTCAGCAATTTATTCGTTTTCTAATTGATTCACGTTTAATATCCAGAAATGAAATACTTGTGTTGCCAAGTTGATAAAAAAAGTATTGAAAAACAAATACAAATAAATTTAATAACTTAAAAACAAGTTGAGATACAGCTTTTAAACAAATTGCATTTAAAAGTGTATTCTGTTATTACATACCCCATTGCCCACCCCCCACCCCCCCGCAAAAAAATGAATAGACTATTCAAATTAAAATGTAATAACGAGATTAAATTCGGTATAATATGTATGTATGTGTAAACAGTGTTTTAAAATTTATGATTTTGTAATAATCTACAACTGCAATTTTATGTAATTAAGCATAGTTATTCATATTCGTGCCCAGAAAAATAGTTAAAGTGCGGGATGGATGCGTGGTTTCCTCTAAAATGCTGCAAGAATTTAAGATGGAATCTAATGTAAGTAAAATTAAATCCATAAAGTAAAATTCTAAAACCACTGGAAATAATTCTATGTACAAATTTTTGTGGGACCTCTAAAATAATTTACGATAAATAATTTTACATTAAAAAAAGCTTACATACTTTCACATTTCCTAACTTTTTTGAAATGCATTTGATGGAATCAATTAAAATATAATTAATGTCGGTATACCTAAAATACAAAAAACATCTCGTCAAAATGCTTTTTAGTTAAACCTGTTAACAAGTCCAGCAAAATTTCTTTCAAATAAGAGAAATACTCATTTCAAAATCCAAGTAAATTAAGAAATTCCAATTTAAAATATTTTACTAATTGGCATGAAAGAAATGTCGAAGAATTCTTAATTACAAATTTAAAAAATAAATTAAGATTCGATAACTGTGAAAAAGCTTTTAACGAAACGTGGTTCTCTCTTTTTATTTCATTAAGATGGAAAGACTAATTGCATATTTTACTTTTTCAATTCCTTGAAATTGCTATATTAGAACGAAATAACGTTCTATAGAATGAAATTAAAATGCCAGTTTCTATAATGAATATGTCACGGTATTTCCAATTACTTAAATATTTTTTAAGCATTTATATTTAATTATTCCCTTTTTTGGAAGGGAAGGAGATGAGTCGTAGAATGAAAAGGGATACCTTTAAGTGAATGATTCGGGGAGTATATTTTAAATAAGTGAAAATAACTGTATATTATATTTTAATGAATTGCAAGTTTCATATTATTTTTTTCTATTCTCAGGCATTACTCATGTTCCAGGTAAAAATTCATGATTATATTAACATTAAATTTTAAAATGCGTTTTTTTTCTACACTTTCTTTTCTTATAAAATACTTCAGGCAGTCGGCATTTCTACGAAATTACTCCTATATTATGTTTTCGAAATAAGTTGTTTCATTTTTACAAAGAACAGCGAAAAAGTTCACGAAATTTCTTTGTAACATTTTTATATCATTATGTAATGTATTTGTTTATTTATTGCCACTATAATTTTTCAATACCGAAATTCATTAACGGAATTTTATACTAGATTGACGGCTGGATACTTGAAGGTAGGAATCACTTGGTGCGATGACGAATTTTGAGAAAAGGGAGAAAATCATGTTCCTGCACAGATTGGAGAATTATTTTTCAGGAAAAATGTCATTATTTAAAACTATGTTTTTTTTCACATTTTAAAAGTTTTAAAGGACTTTGACCCTTTAAGGAAATCTATGATTCACTAATTTATTAAAAACGTAAAAATATCAAATTTAAGTTAAAAAAGATCAAAAGTTTCAGACAAATGTCACTATTTTTAATTATAAATGCAATAAACAGTGTTCTATAGGGTATGACGATAATTGGATTTTGTGACCTAAATGACGAGCTATGAGACAAGAATTGGTTAATGAAAGCATTGTATACGATCTTTCAAGGTAATAAATATGAAATTAACACTTACATAAATGACACTAAATGATATTAACAAAAGGATGGTTACAATCGCTACATTCAGATATTGATGAATAATTATTATAAGATCTTTAGAAACACTGAAAATGGTATGTCTCAATATTACTTTCACAATACTGCAATAGTATCAAAAGATATTCTGTAGGCTTCAACTTACCTTTAGATCAAAACACTATACAATAATAATTGTAATGTCGTACGGTAATGGCAATGTCATAATGGTAACGTCGCGGTTCCCCATTCAAGATTCATCTAGAAAAAGCAGTTCAAACCATGCAAGTAATTGAATCCATTGCAAAATAACCCATTCAAAAATAATGTAAAGTGCTTATCTAAAATATTATGAGTTATGAGATATCCGACAGAAAACTAATACTGATCACTTTTCGGTGTATTTATACTCACCAGACGGCCACAGAAATACAATTAGCATACAACTACAAAGTAACTGCGAGAACCAAAATGATGAAGATTTAATGAAATTTAGCGAAAGTGGGAAAGATAGGACAGAGGTTTGTTAACGCATAAAATGTTATATTCTGAACAACAATTTCACATAATAACTTAAGTGTCCTTTATTTCCTAAACTACACTTATAAGCCTTTTAGAGTATATATCTAGGAATTAAGCTTCAGTGTTATTGTTTGGTTAGAATTTTTATGTTTAAAAATTGCTTTTTTTTTTTGGGGGGGGGGGGTTCCATGTAGTTAGATTATAATGTTAAAAGTTTATTATCACAAAATTTCAATGCAAAGGATTTTTATATGTAATGCGACGTAATCATCCATGCTTTGACATTCCAAACATTCATTTTCTTTATGAAAAAATAAGAATTTCAAAAATATACACTCGTGTAAAAAAAGTTTAAATCGTGTAAAAGTTAAAACCCGTAATATTTCTGACACTAATTATAAAAGAAGATTAGTATTCATACCAGACAATTTGAAATAAAGTCTACTTTTAAATAGTGTACACAAAATTTTCCTAGGGGGGCCATCTAAAAACTACAATCTTATTAAACGCTGTTTTTTAATGGCAACGTCCAATTTAGACAGTATAGATCTTCGGTTCACATTATGCATAGAAAAATTTTTCATGTCATTTGGATCATAATCATTTGAATTATAAACATTCATTCATTTCATTTGAATTATAAACATTCAAAATTCCGTATGTCTAATGTTAAGTTACATTTTTATATATTTATTACTAACTCCGCAAATATAATCCTAAATCGATAATTTTATGTATAGTTGTGGTACTAAAGTACCCAAACATAAATATATTAAATGTGTAATTGAATAAAATTGAAATTGGTATTTATTATAAAGTTATGTTTATATTAAGTGAATATATTAATATAAATCTATATATTTAATACCGAACATGCACCTGTATAAAAATATTTTCTTTTATTTATCAGAAAAGTTTCAGATCATTACACATCTTTCTGATGAACTTGATGAAAGAAGTCTTGATAGAAGAGCTTATTTTGAAAAAAAAAAAAAAAGGAATGATACGCTAATGGTGTTCCGGAAAGATACTCTAAATATCACCTTCGTTAGGTAGCTTATCAGGTGAAAAGGAAGTATTTAGAGTTTTAGCCGTACATCGCAAATGAGAGGTAGGATTTTTTTCCCCTATATTGTAAAGAACTCGAGTTTCTGAGGCATAGAATTGAGAATTTTTTAAGGGTTATTTTTATAGAATTCAAAGGATATGCGTAATTATATGACACAAAACATTCCGGTTATACTTTGAGTTCCTATAATGAGTTGCTATACATGTACGGAGACTTATTAATGCTTCTTTTTATTCATTAAATCTTTATTTTAAATGTAATATTACTAAAACATTTAAGTTCATTTAACGAAAAAAATATTTAATGTTTTGAGAATTTGAGTATAACTATTTTACTACTAATAATATTAGTTATTCATTCATTATATTAGATATCGGATGACATATTGATAACATATACCATTTTTAATTACTTACGAAGTTTGTTTTTTATTTAAAGGCTGGCTAACATGGCTTTCGAACTACTAGAAAAATTATGTGTTAATTCCAAGTTTATATTAATTTTTATTTAAGAAAATATTAAAAAAGATTATTTTATTTTTTCGACAATTTACAATTTGCAAGATTTTATACGTTATCGGTGTAGATTAGAATCTATATTAAGAAATTTATTTTTCTTTTAGGTACAAAAAGAATTAAAATAATAAATGTTTCAATTAATAACTCATTTTTAATTAAATTTAAAATACTAAGTAAAATTAATTTACTCACGATATAAATCTATTTTTATTTTAGTTATAACAATAATAAAAATTATAAATATTTCACTTAAATAACAATGTTAAGTAAAATGTTCTAACTCTAGATATTATCATTTAAGATTGATTAAAAATTGAAATTATCTACCATTAATTAATATAAATTAATTGGCAGCATTTGTAAACTAACGACACTTAACAATCTTCAATAAAAAATAAAATTACGATTTTATTTAATTAAATAATTGAGGGCTATTGCAAAAATGAAGAGAATGGATGCCATCAGGGATTTATTATAACGGGTGTTAGACTCGGTAAAATGTACTTATACAAATAGTATTAATGTGTATTTGAAAAAAAAAACACATACAGCTTGTTTGTCACATTCACCTTTAATTATTTAGAAACAAAAGTTTAAAAAAAATTCCTTAAGATGTGCATTAAATATGTTACAAACATATATTTTTTCCTATAATAATACAGTTTTTCAAAAAACATAAAAACTTCCTGTTTTCCGCGTCAAAGGTTGTCAATATTTAAGATGATTGAAGACGTAGAGGCTGTCAAAAATTGGTGTTCAGAGAATGGCGGCATAATGAAATTGAATCCACAGAAGAAATTAAAGAAAAAACAGTCATTTAAAAAAATAAAAATGGGTATCACTTGGTTATCCCGTTGCCAAATTATACAAATTGCCAAACTGTTCGCCAAATTCCTTAAACTGGCCTCATTTTTATTTTAAATAATAGAAGAATAAATACATTTTTAAAGCATAATCATAAATACATATTAAAAGTTGAATTAAAAATCACTGGATGAAGTAACAAGCACGCGTATTGTAAATAATGACAAGTGAATGTAACATTTATGATAATCCATTATTGACATATAAATCTTATAGTTTGTAGATAGTTTTTTGGTCGATGGGTAACCAAGTACTTCCGAAAAGTATTTAGTCTTTTTATTTCAGACCTTGAAACCACCTTCTGCAATTTATTCATTTTCAGAGGACATTATGACTGCGCTACTAAAATCGATGTTGTAGGGGTTTCGCTAATTCTGCAATAGAAGTTTACCCCAAACAGCCATAATTTATCTTAACAATTAAAGGTCGACAAAAAGTGTGCTCCAAACTTGATGGCAAAGCTTGTGTTAAGCACATGAAAGTTAATTTCAGAGGACTCTGCGCGCTAGGTTACCGACGCCACCGCACAGATTAAGACAAATCACAAATCGGCGCTAGCTAAGAGTCTAAGCAGAGATTGCGGATTTAATATTGAAAAGTGCGTTAAATTCGTAGTTATATGTTGCTCTTAGAAAGCTCGAAAGTATAAGTTGAGAATAAAATAAGAAAGAAAAAGAAATAGTGAAACAAAAATATTCAAAATGCTTTGGCGTCTCCGTTTTAGGATTCTGAAACATGAAAGCAATAAGAAAAAAAAATTACTAAGGAAAAACTTTTTAGAATCGAAATTTTAATAAAAATATTGTAATATTCGTTTTAAAATAAAATTATTTTAAAATCAAATAACAAACTAAACATTCGTAAGGTACAGGTGAATAGTGAGTACGCGCAAAAATACCTTAATAATGATGTAGATTACATTTTTTGCATACACACAAATTTATATATATGTGTGTGTGTATTCATATTGTTGTTGCACAGACAATATTGAAATATTTACTCTATGTTTGCCTAAATAAGTTTTTTTTACAGGTATCTGTACCTTTCAAAATCAAACATCATAAAAACTTTATCTTTTACCATTAAAATACAAACTAAATATAACCTAATATAAGCTATAACAGCTTTATTCATAGGGGGAACTTGGGCACATTGATACACCCCCTGTACTGCACAGAGGGTCATTACAGGAAGTTACACAATAACTCCAAAAGGTGATACTAGTGCACTCAACTACATACAGAAAGTCTTGAAATGATTCAGTAGTTTGATGAAATGGGACGGTTGATTAATTGTTTGTGTAGGTCAAAAGTAAATTTGAGTTGTACAATCGAAATACTATTATACAACTGTTTCAGTATTTTCAACCGAAAAGAATACACTACCTGGCTCGTAAAGCTGCTCTTTATCAGTTCCTCATTCTTTATTGTTAGATAAATTATGAAGTGTTGGATTTGAGACTCATTTTATTCAAAATGACTGTATGGGGCACATTGATACAGTCTATGTCGGGGCACATTGGTACAACTTAAATCCCCTTCTAGTTAATTTTTTTCATTGCCTTTCATTAGTATTTTACGATACACTCCTTAATCCAACGATGTTTCGCCAAAAATTTCTAATATTGATTTTTATTGAAGTGAAATAGCTCTAATTTTTTATATTAGAACATTTTATAGTATTTTTGCAAACAGAATACGTACGAACTTACCCAACATCTAGTACTAGTAGAATTAACAAAAGAAAAGAACGGCAACCTGGAAAACCTCAACTTTATATTAATTCTCCAGAGAAAAACAATGTATTATCGACATGAAAAATATTAAGTAAGAGAAACAAGCTGCAGGGTAATTATATTGTAAACAGAATTTTTAATATAATTATCCTTTATTTTCTGTTTATAAACCAATTTATAAACAGAAAACTTGGTAATTTTTCCCCTTTCCTATGATACAAGATAATGCTGGGATTGAAGTGCCAGATATGACAAAGTTACCATAGCCAGCAATCAGACAAGGAACAGCCAGAAAATCAGGTCATTATACATTTCCTTTTGATTGCTTTAATATTGCTTACAAATAAATTGTGGGCGATTTGAATTTCTATAAATAAATATAAAATGGTTTGCTAACTATTTTTCTATGAAAAATATGCATTGGTGTTATTTTATTTCCATTTTTCCAGATGTATCAAAGTGTCCCATGAGGTGTATCAATCTGACCCGGGGATGGGGCCCACTGATAAAAATGACTTTATTTTATTTTTTAATTAAATGCAAAACTAATATATAAAACAACGATTGTACATTTCTATAACACACTACACAAGTTTTGGTAACACCACGTGGAAAAATAACTTGAAATTTCTGGTTTCTGGACACCAAAAAATTCTTATAAAAAAGCTGTATCAATGTGCCCCAGTTCCCCCTACATAATATTTATTTGAAATCCAATTTTGATTGATTTCTACAGAACAGAAGTCAAAACAAACGATATTAGATACAAATATAATTATGTACCACGTAAATCGTCGCCTTGAATTACATTTTTGAGACCTACGTCTTTTAAAAATATATTATTACGGTACAGAAAAAGTGTATCAAAATTAACATGTAAATAATTTACTAATTTTATGTTTGTCTGTACATATAAAATCAGATGAATATATTTTGAAAATATATTAAATTTATTCGAAAATTATTTCTTAATGTATTACTTTATTTAAAAAATCACATCTTGTATCTAAGAGAATAAATAAATTTTTAAGTTTTTTGATAATATGTTACTTAAATTTATGAAAATCTTATTTTTCCAAAAGCTTTATTAAATTTCAGTTATTGGTTTATATTAATAAAAGAATTTATTACGTGGGTGAAGTTTTTAAAAGAAAAATTAATTAAAAGTAAATTTCGTTCTGAAACAAAGTTATAGTATCTGATAACAGCGGTATCAAATCTCACCAGATAATGTATTAAATGAGAAAAAAAAGTTATTTTATCAACATAACAATGTTTTATTCTTATTTTCAATTAGTTTCTCTGATAATATCGAATACAAATAACGTTAAGCTTTTGTTCATGCTAACCTCTTACATTAATTAGATTTCTATTTATCAACAACGTGAATTATATTATTACTCTTATTAATCCCAATTAATGAAACAAAGAATTGTCATTGAGACTTTTTACAATTTTATGCAGACTGAAAATATTTGAAATAGCCTTTAAGAAGATCACTAATTTTAAATATTATCAAAGCTTAATTTTTAAATGATGGTACATAATTTTCTATAAACTTTACCACAGTTTTTAATGTATTATTTTAGAGATTATAAAACAAAAGTGGACAAGTCGTATAGGGAACACATGTATAAATAGAAACAATAACTGTTACAAAGTAATGTTAATATAACCAATATTAACATTTATATCATTAAGCTATCTCCGTTTTTAACACTATATTTAATTTTAATTTTAAACTACAGTAAAACCCTTCTAATCCGAACTAACTGGGACTTGTTCGGATCAGGAAAAAAATCGGTGTACCCGAATTTCAAATTCTTTCAGAAAAGAAAAAGGTGTGTGCTAAAACAAATGAAAATTATAAGTACTCAATACATTAATACAGATGAGCATTCTTTGATTCGGCAACTTAAATTCCGGAACGACTTTAGGAAGGAAATTATATTTTAATCACTTCTGATATTTTCATTAGTCTAATGAAATTTCACAAGGAGAGATTACGCAACAACCCTTTTAGTCTAAGGGGCAAAAACATAGACAGCCACCTCATCGAGTTTGTGACTGAAATTGCAAAATGGACCACAAGCATTTATGACAATGAACGTCAGAGAACGTCATGATGGATTATAGCTAATCAGCTTCTCGATTTATCTTAAAAGCGTTCCCAAAAGCCAATCAAATACCACAATGCTTGTGGGAAACATTGTAAACCCCGCCCAATGCTAGTGATCAATTAGTTAAAACTCGATTCGCATTTCCATCGGTCTGCCGAATCATATCTTGGTGGAAAACATCTGTCAACAGTTGACTGATAGGTTTACCACTGTGCTGTCCAGCACCCAAAGGTATGAAAACTTGGAATACTAGGAGAAGAAAAATATACTTGTAAACCTACGAGTAAACTGCTCGAACGGGTTTTTCAATTGTTTTCTACCAAAATATGGCTTGGCAGATTGATTGTATTTTAATATGCGAATCAAGTTTTAATTAAGTCTGGAACTTCATTCGTGAACTTGATGAGGTGATAGTGCTGGCGCCACTCGGTCTATATGCAAACGATTCAAAATTGTGATATTTCAAATAGCTCAGTCACTTTGGTGACGAGGAAGGATTTAAATATATATATATTTGTGTAGATAATGTGCGAAATCAAACTGTTGAAAAGAAAATCAATTTTTATCCTTTAAATAAATGATAAAAATACTGTTCTGAATTTTAGAAAAAAGAAAGAAAAAATTTTTTTTGAAATTTTGTCCAATGGTTTCCTAACGGTATTATTCAATCAATGAGCTCGGTGGTTTGCATTCACATTTCACACTCTTATGTTATAACGGAAGGAAGGGTCTGGTGGGTGAATGAATACATAACTCGAGTTATATAAGTTAAAACCACAGTTTATTTAAACTGTTAGGGCTCAGGGGAAGTGGAGCTTTCGGTTCGCTAATTTCGATAACTAGTCACAATACTAAAAGATTGAACTCATAAATATACTGACAGCTCCGGCACTAGACTCAGTCGGTGTACTTCCAACTAACGTCTCACTTAGACTTCAGCTAAACTGCTAGATAAAAGCTTTATTAGACAGCCCGTGGCTGTAAAACACCCTTTAATATCTAAGATACTCGACGTAATAAAACTATCTCTTACCATTGCGATCTCCTTGAATAGCTCTGCTCTGAACAAACTCACTCGGAAAACGCTGCTAGCTATCTCACTTCGAAACTCCTCGCTAACTCACTGGGGGCTAATAATAACTCGCTATAGCTCAGTCTCATTCAATTCAATTCACTGCTTCACTACACTAGCTGGCTTGCGCCGCTACATACCACTAGCTGGCTTGCTTCACACACTCTGCTCTCTACATACTCAGAGCTTTTATATGCTGCAAACTGAGATACTATAAGTTTGCATATTGCTTTTAACCACGACATAACTTTTAGAACCGAGGAAGACACACACGCTCTAGAAAGTTAAAGTAAAAGAGAGGATAGATGTCGCTTCCACGCTACACATGTTAAATCATTGATGTTACGATCTCACAAAAATCCTAGAGTGCCTTTATCACAAAGGTCACTCCTTTTGTCTTTTGACACTGAAGTTTTAGTTGCGCTGCGAACACCGTAAAGGATATCTTCAGACTATGTGATGAATGAAAAATTAATAAATCTTATGATACCGCATTAATCTTACAAATTGTTTTGCTTTGAGAATGAGCAAGCTTTGGCAAAAATTGATGTACCTTTCTTAGCCTGTTCAGTCATGTTGTGAGAAATCAAGATCCAACAAACACGAGTGCAACAAGCAGCCTCAATCAGCGACCATCAGGCAACAATTGTCTCGTTGATATTTAGGCCGAAAATTCAAGCGTGGAAATTAAAATTTATCCATCCTTTGCACTGCCACATTAGAATCACATTGCGTGCGGAAAAATGATGCTCGAACACTTATCAGGCAGATTTAATTTGTAAAAACATTTTGTTTTATTGTAAAAAAAAAGAATTTGAACGAGAATAACTTTTTGTATCCTTTTCATAGCGCAACAATTAGGCATTCATAGATTTTTTTATCAGTATTCCTCTAAAATTTTCATCATTTTAATGCTTAACTACTAAACATCAATTTCCATCCCAACGACAGTTTATTTGAAATTAATTGAAAAATGCCCTTACGCATAAAACCTGAAGTATTCTACAAAATTCTGCTGTTTATCCCTAATAAATTATAGAAAAAGAAACGATAAAAATATAACTATATTACTACTAACTTCAAAGAAAATTTCTAGAAACTTTCTTACTACAAAAGAATACATTTTGTGAAGCTTATTCCTATCTCAAACAATTAATAAATTCGCAAGGCTTCTAATAATAAGTTATTGAATAACATGAAAAATCAACAGTAAGAAATTTGTCACTGCAAGTCAGTTTATTTTACGAAGGAAATTTATTCTCAGGGTGAACTTTCGTTACAGAATTTAATTAAAAAGTTTTACTTTCTACGAGAACTTTTATTATGATTCTTTCATAACAAAATATTTATGATTCTTCAATATTAGCAACGATTTCGCATGGAATGTTTTCCCGACCGGTATTTGTTATTTAACATTAAAAAATAACTTTAAATATTCTTTCAATTTTCTAATTTCTATATTTTTATTTTAGATATTTATAGATGGATTTTTTTAAATAATAAGTTGCATAAAAAAAGTTATTGCTTCATATGACTTGAAATGTTTCAAAGAAACATTTAATTTTAAAATTTTTGATACTAAATTAAAAATTTTATGCTAATACAATTTTTTTTCAGTGTATATGTATATATATATATATATATATATACACTTACACTTACACAATATATATATATATATATGTATTATTTTTAAGTTTTATGTACTATCAGTTTGCAATAAGAATTAAAAATTAATATAAATAAACAATCAATAGTATAATTAAATTAATACAAATTACATAGATAAATATTCGGAGTCAAAACCCAATACCCAATACAAATTTTGGGCGTGTAAATATATATATATAATATATATATATGATAAGGAAATGTATTAAGACTAATTTCAAAAGAAGCCCACCAGCAAATTTTTTTTGTACAAAAGAATACATTTAGTAAAGCATGTTCCCATATCAAAGTAATAATAAATTCAGAAGGCTTCAAGAAATAAGGTATTGAATTACATAGGATTTCAACATCAGAAACGAACCATTGAAAGTTATTTCTTCGTTTGTATTGTAAAAAGTATTTAATCAATCTGTGTATATGCATAATACAATTTAATAAAAATGTCGTTTTCTTTTCCAAACATTGTTTTTATTCTTCTCATTAAATATATATATTTTTAGGAAGAGCTAATATTAGCAGCATTTTCTTTCTTCTTTTTTTTCAAATATGTGTTACTTGATTTTTGTTTTCATTGTACCAGTGTTTTAATATGCACATAAACTCAAAAATATAAGAATTAAGAGAATAATTTTAAAATAATAATATTTTGCGATATTTTCAATAATTTGAAATGTTAATTGGTGATTAATTTTTACTTTTTTGGAGGGGGAGAGTATTCCTTAAACATTATCTAACAAACATTGCAAGTCTCATCAAAATCCATTCAGTATAAATCAAGTAAAAAGATGTCAGAATACCTTTCTCATGTGCATTAGATATATGCTTAAGAAGAAATACGTGAAAGTAAAAAACTAGTGCCTAATAGAAACTTTGGATGCATAATTTTAATAATATAAAAAATTTATGAAAAATAGCAAAAAAAATTATGATATTAAGACGAATTTCAAATAATTTATGATTATATAAGAAGATTATATTTCAATAAGACGATATAAGATTATATTTCAATATATTAAGACGAATTTCAAAGGAGTTCCACAAAAGATTTCTTTGTATAAAGAAAACTTTTGAGAAAAATAAGAAAACAAAGAAAAAGAGTTTTCTTCGTTTTAAGGCATGTTCCCATGCCAAAGCATTAATAAAGTCACAAGTGTCAAGTAATAAGGTATTAAATTACATTAAAAAAGAGAACAGTGTCATTAAAAGTAAGTTCCTCCTTTATTTTGAGAAAGTAATTTATTTATATGCATAATACTCGGTTTATATGCATAATACAACTAAAATAAAATAATATTTTTAATTTTCAGTCATTGTTTTTATTATTCTCATTATATATATATATATATATATATATATATATATATATATATATATATATATATATACATGTTACAGGCCAAACCCGATTTTAGGCCAAACTAGATTGGCCTAGGCCAAACTAGTCTATCCTAACGCCCATCGGATAAACTAGTTTTTCCTAGGCCAAACTAGTCTATCCGAACGCCCATCGGATAAACTAGATTTTCCTAGGCCAAACTAGTTAAGCCGAACGGCCATTTGGATAAACTAGTTTAGCCTGCTATTTATTGGTCTGAACTAGTTTATCCTAGGACAATCTAGTTTATTCTAGACCAATTGGATTTGGCGTGTTTTTATTGATTCCAAAGACCCGCTTCGGCGCCAATCTTCTGGTTTAGCCTAGTCCAATCTAGTTTATCCTAGGACAATCTAGTTTATCCTAGGCCAATTCAATTTGATGTGCTGTAATTGATGCCAACCACTGTTTGGCACGCTCACACACACAAAAAAAATTATTTCAAACTCAAATTCAATTTCTCAAAAATTAATCAAGTTTAAGCTCAATTTCAAAATATTTCAAACGAATCCGCTCAGCTCAAACACATCTATTGAAATAAGCGACGTTCATTTAAAATTCATTCTTTTATTTATTTTACTTTCTTCTATCTTTACAATAAGTGTTTGATTCGTGAAATTTTTTTAATTCTGGTTTTTGACGCATTTACACGTTTTAGGGGTCAGAGATTCCAAAAAACATATTTTTGCAAGATGTGAGTCTATGACTCTGTCTGACTGTCTGTGACATAAATTTTGTAGGTGCTGTAGCTGAAGAACTAATGCACGAAATTTAATAAAATTTTACATTCAGGTAGTCTCTGATCTAAACTGGTGCTGATTAATTTTTGGTGTAAATCGCTCATCAGGTGAAGCTGCTGTTTTGCATTTTTTATGATATACGCATCAGCTTTATCTTAATAACTAATAAACATATTTCCATCATACTTCAGATTCAGTTTGTCCATGACATGGGTTGCTGTTGTTTCTATTTTGAAGTAAATCACTCAACATGGCTACACTATGCTGCATTTTTCACAATTTTCACAATAGCTGTATCTCAAGAACTAATGAGCGGAATTCAATAAAAATTTATATTCAGATAGTCCCTGATATAAATTGATGCTGATTACTTTTTCATGTAAACCGTTCAACAGATGGTGCTTCTAAACTGCATTTTTACTGATTTGCGACAACACTATTTTAATAACTAATTTACGGATTTTCGTCAAACTTCTGGATTCAGTAAATCCGTGATATGAACTAATTCTGTTTACGTTTTCATGTTAATTGCCTAATAGGTAGCTCTGTGGTGCTCAATTTTCCCGATTACTGAAATAGCTCTGTTGCACGAATTAATGCACGAATTTTCATCAAACTTTAGATTTAGTAAGTCCCTGATATAAATTAGTACTAACTGATACTTTTTCATGAAAAACTGATTTAACTAAATTAAGTAGGGGACTGCGGATTAGCCTCTTGTTTCCCTCCCCTTATTCTTATCCAATGAACTCCTGAAACTAATCAGGAAAGTTCATTATCAGGATAAATCTATGTCCAAAATTTGAAGCAAATTGAATATTTCTATCAGGAGTTATCTCATTACGTACATACGTACGTACATACATACGTACATGGTTACATACACACACACAAAATCTGCGGGCATATTAGCTCTCAGACTTTTATAGTCTGTGAGCTAAAATCGCGTCAATTATCGGCCTAGGATAAATTAGATCAAAACTAGAAAGTTGGCGCCATGACGGTCTTTAGATTCAATAAAATTACGCCAAACTGAATTGACCTAGGAGAAACTAATTCAGACCAATGAATAGTAGGCTAAACTAGTTTATCCCAATGACCGTCCGGCCAAACTAGTTTGTCCTAGGAAAATCTAGTTCATCCGATGGGCGTTCGGATAGGCTAGTTTGGCCTAAAATCGGGTTTGGCCTGTAACATACATACGTATATATATATATATATATGTAAATGTATGTCTAAACTGTTGAATTACCAGAAACGTTTGATCTCGTGCAGTCACGTTGATTAAGATATAGGCACTGAATGGAAATCTTTGGGTATTTTTATCATAAATACAGCTAAAATCAGCTAACAGTATTAGACATCTGACGAAGTCCTTTTTTAGAAAAAAAAAACCCACCTTTATTTGTGTTTCAAAGCTAAGTTACAATTCCACTAATGACTCTAGTTTAAACTTGGTATTACTGTAAGATACCAATATAATAATAGAATGATGTTTTCGCAATATAGATTCACCCATTAAACGTCATATTCCACCAAGTGACAATTAGAAAATCAAGACACACACAGAAACTAAACTAAAACTGACTGAATTCCGAAGCCGATGTGTTCCTTTATATACGTTATCAGAGCGAGAAAAAGGGGATTTCACGACAAACTCCTAATTTACCAATGACATTTTAAGAATTTACTTTTAACCTATGAAATCTAACCCACTGACTGGTATTGAATTACATGAAAAACCAACATGAGAAGAGTGTCGCTTAAAGCTAACTTTGATTTCGCTTTATAATTTATTTACTCTGTGTATATGAACAATAGAAATTCATTGCATCTGTTTTTTTTCAAACACAGTTTTTTATAATCTCAAAAAATATATTTTAAGAACACATTTATAAAAAGAATTTTTTTCCAAATTCGAGTTATATGACTTCTTTTTATTGTACACGTGGTTTAATATGCACATACATTCAAAAGCATTAAAATTAAGAGGATAACTAATATAATAATATTTTATAATACATTATATTATTGCAGAGTTTTATTTTTTAATTAGTGATTACTTTTTCCTTCTTATGTGACATGCTTGGGAGGGCCAGAATGTTCCTAATATATTTTTCTGTGATAGAAACATGTCAAGTTTCATCAAAATTCATTTAGTAGAATTAAAGTTAAAAACTGCCGTAACATCATACAAAGCTTCAAGTAATGAGGTATTGAACTTCACGAAAAATCAGCATCAGAAGAGGGTCATTGCAAATGTATTTTGCGAAGATATATTCTACTCTGTGAACGGTCATAATAGAATTTAATTAATTCTGATTTTCCGTTCCAAGGACAAAAATAATGATTTTTTATGGTATTTCCAATCACAGTAAAGTGTTAATTTTGGATGGGATATTAATGTTTACTTTTTTTAGCGGGGAGGGTGGAGTATTATTTTAACTTAATCTAACAAACAGTGAAAGCCCCATCAAAATCCATTTAGATTAACTAAGGATAAAAGCAACTTGAACACGATTCTCATTTGCATTTTATACAAACAGTACAAAATATATGTGAAGTTAAAACATGATATCTGATTCAAAATTTGGACCTGTAAATATAACAACTTAAGCATTTATGATAAGGGATTATTGCTGCTAACTTCAAAGGAAACAAACAAAAAATTATTTTGTATAAATGAATACATTTTTCGTAAAACATTTTCTCATGTCAAATAGGTAATAAACTCAAAAGGGTATAAAAAATAAAGAAATGAATTATATTTAAAATCAACTTGACAAGAGTTCAAACAAGAACTCAACATGAGAACGTGTGTTCTTCGTCTATTTTGCGAAATTAATTTATATTATCTAATATAAAATAGAAGAAATTTGTGAAACTAAAACATGTTTTCTGATAGAAAATTCGGATGTGTATCCATTTTAATTACGTAAACAAATTACTATAAGAAGAATATATTAAGAATAGAAAATTTCTTTCGACAAAAGAATACTTTTTGAAAGACATATCCCCATGTCAAAGTGTTAATACATTCAGATGTCTTCAAGTTATTAGGTATTGATTTACATGAAAAATCAACATGAGACAAATGTCAATGAAAGTCAGTTCTTTGTTTATTTTACAAAAATTAATTTGTTTATTCCATACACATATAAAACCGACTTTAACTAAATCCAATTTTCTTTTTAAAAACAATAAAAATAACAACATTTTATGATATTGTCTGTCACTGTAAAGTGTTGATTTATATTTTATGATAATTTATTACTTTTTTTGTAAGGAGGGGTCGTGGTATTCCTTAAACAATATCTAATAAATAGTGCAAGTCCTTTTGAAATCCTTTCGGTAAAAATCAAATTAAAAGTTGCCGGAACATAATTCTCATTTGCATTTTGTTTACACAGCAGAAAAAAAAACAGCAGAAGAAACATGTTAAGTTGAAACCTTGTATAAAATACAAAATTATGGGGTGGAATTTGCCCAAACAATATAAAAATGAGATTATAACGAAAATATATTAAAAATAACTTCAAACGAATTCCACAGAAATTTTCTTTGTACAAAATAATGCGTAATGTAAAGCATATTCTCATGTGTAAGCTTTAATAAATTCACAAGACTTCAAGTAATGAAGGTCTGAATTACTCGAAACATGAATACCAGATTTGTGTCATGGAAATTAATTCCTTCGTTTGTCTTGCGAAAGGAATTCTTCTACTCTGTGCACCTACATTAAACAATTTAATTAAATCTGGTTTTCTTTAACAAACACTGATTTTATTATTCTCATAAAAAATATTTAACATACACTGATATTAGCAGATCTTTCGCAATAAAAGATAATTTTATCTAAATTTGTTTCATACGACTTATTTATACACGTGTTATTTAACTTGTGCATAAGATCAAAAAACATAACAATTTAATATGTAATTTAAAAAGTAATATCATTTTATTTTTTTAATCACTTAAATAGTTATTTTTGACTTAGTGGTTGAGATTTATTTATTTATTTATTTTGATGGGTGGAGGGGAATATTCCTTAAAATTTTTTTAACAAGCAGTGCAAATCCATAAAAATCCAATCAGCTTAACTCAATTTAAAAGCTGCTAGAAAATCATTCTCATTTGCATTTTGTGTATGCAGTAGAAGACATATATGAAACAAAACGATAATATCTAATACGAAATTTGGACGAGCAAATATAACAATGTTATGATAAGAGAATGCATTACGACTATCTCAAAGGAATTCCTTGTAAACATTCTTAGTTAATATATTTTGTAAAGCATGTTCCAGTGTCAAATGGTTAATAAATTCACAAGGCTCCAGGTAACGAGGTATTGAACTACCTGGAAAATCAATACGAGAAGGGTGTCATTGAAAGTTATTTCTTTGTTTATTTTACAAAAAAGAATTTTTTTACTCTGTGTTCTTACATAATAGAATTTAAATACATCTAATTTTTTTTTCATTGTTGCCAACCACCGGCTTTTAATAAAAGAAATGTACTTTCAACCAGAAAATTTTTTTAATTAAATTTTAATTGCATTAAATATAATACTCATTTGAAATCCATTTAATTTCATTCGTTTATTAAATTTCTGGTTCGAAGTATAATTTCTCGATTTAAAATGAGCCGGAGGTTGGCATGTGTGTCTTTTACAAAATAACAAAAATAACAACACTTTATGATTTTGCCAATTACTGTAAATTGTTAATTTAGAATAAGTGATAAATTGTTACCCCTTTTGTGGAGAGTTGGTGGTATTCCTAAACAATATCGAATATATAGTGCAATTCCCATTAAATCATTTCAATAAAAATCAAGCTAAAAATTGCTGCAACAACAGTCACATTTGCATTTTATTTATATAGTACGTGGAAATGCCTGGACATAAAACCAGATATCAAATATAAAATTTGGACTTGAATTTAGTACAAATAATATAAAAATGGGATGATAACGAAAATATATTAACACTAACTCCAAAAAAATCCCGTAGAAATAATCTTAAGTTTATCTGAAGAAATTGCTACTTTTTTCAGAAATCTTACAGAAATTTGAAGATATTTTGCAGATTTTTTAGAACCTTTAAAATAACTGGAGAATTTTTAAATATATTCTTAAAAATATCTTCAGAATGGCCAAATACCTGCACAAATTTCCTGCAGATTTTTGGGCCAAATAAGTACAGATTTTCTACAGATTTTTTTAGTATGGGATCCTATATAGAAACATATATTATGCAAAGTAAAGCATATTGTAAAGCATGTTCCTATGTGAAAAAATAAATAAATTCGCAAGTTTATAAACAATGAGGCAATACTCATTTACATGAAACAGGATCACCAGTAGACAGCGATTGAAAATCAGTTGTTCGTTTATTTTGTGAAAGGAATTTATTTATTCTGTGCACTTACATTAAAGAACTTAATTAAATCCCGTTGTAACATTGTTTTTATTATTCAATCAAACACTGGTTTTATTATACTCATAAAATTATTTAGGACGCTCTGATATTAGCAGTTCTTTTTTAAAAATGTTATTTTATCGAAATTGGTTTCATAGGACTTTTGTTTTTTGTTACAAGCTTGGTTTAAGAGGTACATAAACTCGAAAAGCATAACGTTTTAATACAGAAAGGAAAAAAAACTATGTGCACTTACATAATACAATTGAATTTAATCTAATATTCATTTTTAAAGCATTTTGTGACATAATTAGTGACAAATTTTTACTCTTTTTCTGGAAAAGAAAGCGGGTCTTGCTTAAACATTATCTAACGAATAGTGCAAATCTCAGTAAAATCCTTTTAGTATATATCATGATAAAATCATCATCAACACCATTCTTATTTGAATTTCATTTATACAGTAAAAGAAATACATAAAGGTAAAACGTGCTATTAAATACAAATATTGAACGTAGATTTGGCCCAAGCAATATAAAAATGGGATGATAATGAAAAATTATTAGGAATAACTTCAAAGGAATTCCATGGCAATTTTATTTGAATGTGTCTGTAATGTAGAGGAGCCAGTTCGCATGTAAAAGCATTAATAATTTGCAATGCACATACATTTAACGTCTGAATTAAAAAACAAAAAACTGTTAAAAGGTTGAACAATATAAACTAAGATAGACTTAAATATTTTAAAAAAAAATAAATAAAACTTTATATACAAAAAATAAAACGCTAAAAAGTATTTAAAAATACAAGAGTAAACGTTTTGCCAAGCTACACGCAAGACCTCATCAGTACAAATAATGTTTCATTGCATAATAAGCATTGGAACAAATCAAGACAATTACAGTTCGTTATTATTTTTTAGAAAAATATAGGGTAACATCCCCAGTAATTGGCAGGCACCAGTGATTGGTACATCTTACAAAAATGTGCTAAAATGAAATTCTATCCCGTGTTTTTAAAATGCAAGACCATATATCAGTTATATGCTCATTTACTTTACAGATTATAACTTTGATTTATGCTAATAGATGACAATAGTGCCTAGGAAATGGAAAGAATTATGGCTTGTATCAAATTAGCCATTTTTGTTGCAAATGCTACTTCTCCAACTTAAGAAAGGCATGCATTTCAATTTATTATTATCTCATTTATAGTATATTTTAAATTTTAATTGACAACCGTTTTGTTTAGTTGAAAAGGGTTACTTTAATTGTGTAAAAGTCTAAGTGCCAATTACTGGTGATAACAGCAACTTTTTATAAATATATTTTTATAAAAATACTCTTTCAAATGTTTTTTCTTTTAGTGGGCAAAATAGATGCACAGATATGCACTCTTTAATTTAAAAATATTTGCAATTAAATGTTTTATTTCTTGGCAATGTAATTTCTTGGCAAATAGAAGTAAGTTTAAAGACAAATCCTTAATGGGTCAATTACTAGGGATGTTACACTATATGCTATCCCGAATAAATATTACACCCTCTGTCGCAAATTAGTTGCGACGTTTGAATACTTTAGCACTGATTATTGAAATTTATGACTTTATGATTTTGTGTGAACATTTTTCAGAGAGCTATACTATCAATCAACAATATTTACGTACCTAACATTCCCTCCATAATTCCATAAATAAGTACCCAGCAAACACATAGCTATCGGTAAGCAATCGGACGATAGCCGCTTGCCACTGCCATCGGTATCGGACCGATGCCAGTTGCTGCTATCGGTTCCGTATCTTTTTTGATACGCCGCGCGAATGCCGCCCGATCCATGAGGCACGCAGCCGGTCCTGTATCGGCAAAAAACTATGCCGATAGCTAACCACACGAATACCGGCTGAAGCCCGGCACAAGCAAATAAAAAAAACTCTGGTGGCGCCATCTGTTAAACACTCTAGCAAGTATTTTGAGAGCCAATGGGCATACTTCAGCGGGAACAGGAGCGATTTGATCGCGCAACCCCTAGCTCAGAAGGTGAACGCTTTAACCACTAGACAAGTCCGAGCTGGTTAGGGGAGGATTATGTGTGGTAATAAGGGTGTGGTTTTTTCAGTAAGTGCTACGTGAATGGCAAGTGTTGTTGACGTAAATGACAGATTGGAAAATTGTAATATTAAAGTGTTTTTATTTTATTTTTTGTAATCATTTACTTGTAATTGTCTTATGCGCCTGATTTTAAAAATCAATTTAATATTTAAATTAATGAATTAGCAAATAATTAAAGCAAGCGAATTGCTTTTCTTATAGATTTTAGAATCATTAAATAGTATATTTAAAAAATTAAAAATAATATTTTTTGTTCAGAAGTATTGTTAAATAAATAAAATTTTTTATTAGAAACAATAACAGAATTACATATTTTGCGTTAATTTCTAAAGTGTATATTTTTAACTTAGAAATATCTTATTTTAAATAATAATAAATTGGTAATAATTAACTTTTAAATAGAATAAAAAATTATGTTATGCCATTTGATGATTCAAAGTAGTATTTATGTTTCAAACCTATGTTCCAATGTTATTTAGTTGATAATGAATATTTATTAAGTAAAAAATAAAATAAAAGTAACATATATTATATATATATATATATATATATATATATATATATATATATATATATATATATGTGTGTGTGTGTATATATATATTATTTTTTATACACATTTTTTTAAATAGGAGATATTTCATATTCCTTTTTATAAATTTAAAAATGCTTAAGTACTGGATATAATAAATGAATTTTAGAGGTTTTTCTGATGCAATTTCCTTTTTGGGAATTATAAAGTAATTAAATGTAATAATAAAGTAAATAATAAAGTAAAAAAAAATAGGAAATATATATTTGTAACATAAAATAACTAATTTAATAAAAAATTAAGTTGGTAATTAATCACTTTTAATTAGAATGAGAATTCACGTTAAGTGATTTCATAATTTAATGCAGAATATTTTTTTTAGCAATATTAATTCCGAATAATTGTTGCAATAATAATTTTTAAATCTTAAAATAAAATAGAAATACTATTTTTTTTTCGTTTGTGAGATAATATTTTGGGAAAAAAAAAAAAAAAAAAAAAAAAAAAAAACTAATTTTTTATGTAAAAAAATGGGTAGATTTCTTTTATATGTTTTACATTGAAAAATAATGTTAAGCACTTTTTAGTAATTATTTTTTTAAAATAAAATAAGAAAGTGAGTTATTGCTTTTAAAATGAATAGATAAATAGAAAAAAAATTCAATTACCTTACAAAGTATTTTTCTGTTTTCTATGATTAAGTTCCTAATAGTGATTAACAATTTAAAGGCGAGAATTTAAAAATTATTTTGTGATTAAAATAATTGTAAGTCATTTTAAAAATTAATTCAAAAACAATATTTTTAAATAAATAAATATAGGTTATTTTGACATATTTTCTGTTTATCACTGACAAAATTTTTAATGAAATACGTGAAATATACATTTCTTATCAAAAACGCAAACTCGAATAAAATTCAGAAAAAGAAAAAAAAATCGGTTTAAGACTAAATATTCTGAATTCGGACCGATGTTGGCAAATCTGATCGGTCCACTATCAGAACTCAGATATCGGTCCTGTGTCACTTGCCGGTATAAGTCGCTTGACGATATATAACCAAGTGTGGATCGATTATTGTGACCGGCTGTCAAAATAGCAGTTTCTTAAGTTTTAGCTGCCAATCAGCTACCGACACTTGACCGACATTGCCGGCTCCGGTCCGATCGTATGCCGGAAGTTATGTGCTTGCTGGGTAATTAATTAATTTAATAAATCCCGGTTCACACGCTCTTAAGCCACGCCCCATTAAGATTCTTTTAACAGTAATCACATAAAACTGTCTTCAATCTAATCAATCGTGAATTTATTTAAGAGCATTTTATTCAAACTATTACTTCCCTTTTCTTTTTTAGTATAAATTTAAAATTCTAGTGTAATTTTACTGGTGTCGATCTAAACTGCATCAGAAATTATTTATGACTCCACCTACTTGAAATGTAGCAACTAATTTGGGACAAACCTTTCAACCTGAATGTCGCAACTAATTTGGGACAGAGGGAGTATCTTTTTCAAAAAAAATGAAAACTAACTGTAACTGTCTTGATTTGTTCCAATGTTTGTTATGCAATGAAGAATTATATGTATAGGTAAGGCCTTGCGTGTAGCTTGGCGAAACGTTTATTCTTGTATTTTTAAATGTTTCTGGTGTTTTATTTTTTGTATATAAAATTTTATTTATTTTTAAAAAATGTATTCAAGTCTATCTTAGTTTATACTGTTCAATCTTTTAAATCATTGTTAAATTCACAAGGCTTCCTGTAATCAGGTACTGAATTATTTTAAACATAAACACTAAAAGATTGTCATTGAATGTCAGTTCTTCGTTTATTTAGTGAAAGGTATTTGTTTACTCTGTGAACTTACATTGTAGAATTTAATTAAATATAGTTATAATTTTCAAACATTGATTTTATTATTCTCATAAAAAATATTTAAGACACTCTGATAGCAGCAACTCATTCCTAAATGTATATATATATATATATATACAGTCGAGTCTCTATATAACGAAATCCCCCGTTCCAATAAAAAATTCGTTAGAGAAATTCGATGTATAGAGAATGATGTTAAAAATCGTATTTAATGTGTAAATTTTGAACAAATATTATTTTTGATTTTTTGAATTAAGAATTAGAAATGTTTAAACGTAAATATCAAGCTAGCATTTTATTTCTTAATTATTTAAGCTGTTTCAAAAAAGAAAACAGACATTTATTTGAAAGCTTAATGAAAATGAAATAAGGAAGACTTGCATTATTTTGAAGTGAGAAACACTATATATATCCAGTAAAATTTCAGTGGAATAAATTTATTTTTAAATAGGAGAAGTTTCTGTAAGCTCCTCTAAAATCATTAAAAGTTTAAATTTACTCATATTTAATTACTAATTTTTTAATTGTTGTGCTTAAGATTTTGAAAGTGTACATTTAACAAAGCATGTTCCAAAGTCATAGTATTAAAAACTTCGCAAGCCTTTAAGTAATAAAGTATTGAATTGTATGGAAAATCAACTTCAGAATGTGTAGTTGAAAATCAATTCATTATTGATTTTGCGAAACGGATTCATTTACTCTATGCAGTTACAGAATAGCAATTAATTAAACCAAGTATTCTTTTTCAAGCTCTATTTTATTATTTTCATAGAACAAAAATATTTGTAATGTTCAAACAGTAGCACTTGTTCTAAACTTGTATCTAAATTTGTATTACATGACTTTTATATTAATTAGAAGCATGGATTCAAAATGTACATAAACTCAAATTATAACAAATTAAAACGTAGAATTAAAATAATAATATTTTGTCATTTTTTTCTATCCCTGCAAATTGTTTTATCAATTTTATTAGTACATTTTTTATCAGTGATCAGGGATATTCCTTAAACCGTATCTTATGAACAGTGCAAGTTCCATCAAAATTATTCTGCAGTACTCAAGTTAAAATATTTCAAAACTTCATTCCAATTCGCATTTTATATTTACAGTAGAAAAAATATTTGAAACCAAATTCCAACATATAATACAAGATTAAGACTTGTAAATATAATAATTGTGCTAAAGATTGACAATTATATTTTGTACAAAAGAAAGCATTTTGGAAAGCATGGTGTTATGTCATACCTTTAATACATTCACAATATTTCAAGTAATGAGGTATTGAATAGCATGAAAATCAACATGAAAACAGTGTTATTGAAAATCGTTCCTTCATTTCCTTTGTGAAAGGAATTTACTTACATTTTACACTTACGTAATAGAATTTGACTAAATTTAGTTTTCTTTTTAAAAAATTATAATGTTTCAAAAAATATTTATATATTTTAATTTTTTCAGGCACTGTCAAGTGTTATTTTTAAATAAGGGATTAATTGGTAACTTTTTTGGCGGATAGGGTTGTAGTTTTTAAACGTTATCTCACAAAAAATGCGAGTCCCATGAAGATACATTGAATATAACTGACGAAAAGAAGTTGCCTAAAAATTATTCTCATTTTCATTTTATAAATATTGCAGAAGAAATATGTGAAGCTAAAACTTACTATTCTACACAAAATTTGGACGTGGAATATTAACAATGTAAAAAAAAAGTGATAAGGATAATAAATAAAGACTATAAATTTTCTTTCTACAAAAGGATACTTTTTGTAAGGCGTATTCTCATGTCAAAGTATAAATATATCCAGAAGGCTTCATATAATGAGGTATTAAATTACATGAAAAATTAGCATAAGAAGATCAGTGAATGCCTGTTTTTCTTATACTTTACGAAAATAATTTGTTTACTCTGTGTTACTTTGTTATCTACAAAATAACAAAAATAATAACATTTTATAATATTGTCTATCACTGTAAAGAGTTAATTTATAATTAGTAATAAGTTTTTGCTCCTTGTGTGGGGCCGGTGTACTCCTTAAACGTTATCTAACAAATAATGCCAGTCCCATGAGAATCTTTTTAGAATAAATGGAGTTAAATGTTACTGGAAAATCATTCACATTTGCATTTTAATTATGCTGTGCAAGAACTATGGAAATCTAAAACCTCGTAAAAATAGAAATTTGGACTCGGATTTGGCCCAAACAATATAAAAAAGGAATTATAACGAAAATATATTAAGAATAACTTCAAAGGTACCTCCCAGAAACTTTCTTTGTATAAAAGAGTACGTAATATAAAGCATGTTCCCAACGGAAAGCATTAATACATTCAGATGTCTTCAAGTAATGAGGAGTTTTATAACCTGAATTATGTATTTTATTTTTATAGCAAGAATTATTTAATTTAGTTTTATAACAAGACTTATTTTACAACAAAAATAACTTGAAATATGAACACCAGAAGATGTCATTGAAAAACGGTTCTTCGTATATTTTGCAAAAGGAGTTTCGTTACTCTGATCACTTACGTTATAGAATTTAATTAAGTCTAATTTTCTTTTTCAAATACCAATTTTCTTATTCTCATAAAAAATATTCAAGATGCTATGGTATTAGCGGCTCTTTCAAAAAAAAGACATTTTTTTTTTTACTTTGTTTTAATTTAAATTTGTCTGAATTTTTATGGAAATTTGTTTCATATGATTATAGTTTTAGTTACACGCTTGATTTGATATGTACATAAACACAATAAACGTAACAATTAATACATCATTTTAAATAATAATAATATCGGGTTATTTCAATCACTGAAATTGTTAATTTTTATTTAGTTATTAAATCTTACATTTATGGCTGGTGTGGGAAGAAATATATCCCTTAAATATTTTATAACAAGAAGCGAAAATCCAATCAGCTTAATGCAAATTAAAAGCTGCTGAAATAACATGCTCATTTGCATTTTATGTATACAGTAGAAGGAATATTTAAAACAAAAACACAATATATGATACGCAATTTGGACGTATAAATATAACAAGGTATAAAAAGTTATGATAAGGAAAACACATTATGAGTATCTTCAAAGTAATTTATAAAATTACTAATACGCATTTTATAAAACCGTTCCCATGTCAAAAAATTAATTCAGAAGGCTTCAGGTAATTAGATATTGAATTTCATGGAAAACGAACATAAGAAGAGTGTCATTGAATGTATGTTTTTCGTTTATTTTACAAAAGGAATTTGTATACTCTGTCCACTTACGTAATAGAATTTAATGAAATGTAATTTTTTTTTTTTTACAAAATAACAAAAATAATAACATTTTATGATAGTGTCTATTACGTAAAGTGTTAATTTATTATTAGTTATATTTTTTACTTTTTTGTGGGAAGAGGGGTGGGGGAATTCTTTAAACTTTATCTAACAAACAGTGCAATATAATAAATTAAAATCTTTTCAGTAGAAATCAAGTTAAAAACTGACAGAACACCATTCTCATTTTTATTATATATTTACAATAGTAGAAATATGTGAAACTAAAATATGATATCTAATACAAAATTTGAGCCTGTAAGCTTAATAATATAAAAAAGTGATGATTAGGAGAATATAGAATAAGGCTAGAAACCTTCTTTCTGCAAAAGAATACATTTTGTAAGGCATTCTCCTATGTCAAAGCATCAATAAATTCAGATGGCAATGAAGTATTGAACTACATGGAAAATCAACATTAGAGAGTGACGTTGTTGGTCTTCGAGTGTGTGTACTATGTACATTTATGTAATAGAATTTAATTAAATCTAATTTCTTCTACAAAAAGTAATAGTAATAATAAAAATATTTTATGATATTGCCTATCACTATAAAATTTTAATTTATAATTAGTGATAAATTTTTACTGTTTTTGTTTGATGGGAGGGAAGGTATTCCTTAAAAATTATTTAACAAATAGTGAGAATACCATTAAATCCTTTCCGTATAAATCAAGTTAAAAGCTGCCTGAACATCATTCTCATTTGCATTTTATTAATACAGTACAAAGAATATGTGTATCTAATACATGGTATCGAATACAAAATTCGAGCTTGGATGTGGCACAAACAATATCAAAATGTGATGATAACAAAATATATTAAGAATGACTTCTAAATTATCCCAAAGAAACTTTCTTTGTAAAAAATAATGCGTATTGTAAAGCTTATTCCCATGTGAAAGCATTAATAAATTCACAAGGCTTCAAGTAATGAGGTACTGGATTACTTGAAACCAAAAAAGTGTCCTTAAAATCAGTTCGTTTATTTCGCGAAAGCAATTTGTTTACTCACTGCAATTACATTATAGAATTTAATTAAAACTACTTTACTTTTTCAAAAATGATAATTTTATCTACATTTGTTTCATTCATTTTTCACTTTTGTTTTAGTTACATTCATGGTTTAATGTGAGCATAAACTCAAAAAGCATAATAATATAATGCATAATTTTTAAAAAATTATATTTTTATATTTTCAACCACGAAATTATTAATTTTTATTTATTGATAAATTTTTACTTTTTTTGCGTGTAACGGAAAAGAGGAAGGATATTCCTTAAACATTTTATTACAAGCAGTGCAAGTCCATAAAATTCCAATTAGTTAACCTCCTGACTGCTGCGACCGGATTTTTTTACACACTAATCTGCAGGTTTCACTGCAACATAAGCAATATTTAAATTAATATAATTCTACAAATAAAACCAAGTTTTGAAAAATTAAGTTAGGATTAATGCTATCAAAGTAGCAATTATTTAGTAGCTTTTTTTAATATTTTTAATAAATTACAGAGAAAACAACATTACAATATTACCCTTTGGCTGGGCAGTCAGAGGGTTAAACACAAGTTAACACTTCCTGGAACATCCTTCTCATTTGCATTTTATGTATACAGTCGAAGAAATATTTGAAACAAAAACCTAATATTCATTACAAAATTCGGTCATGTAAATATAACAATGTGAAAAAGTTTTGATGACTAAAATATATTGCGACTAACTTCAAAGGAATCCCACAAAAATTATTTTGTACAAAAGAATACTTGTAAAGAATGTTCCCATGTTGAATCTTTAATAAATTCACAAGACTTCAAGTAATGAGATATTGAATTACACCGAAAATCAACAGAAGAACTATATCATTGAAAATCAGTTATTTGCATATTTTACGAAAATAATTTATTTACTCCTTGCGCTTAGATAATAGAGTTTAATGAAATTCAGTTTTATTTTTCAAAAACTGTTCTTATTATTTCATGCAATAAAAATGGTTAAGATTCTCTAATATTTTTATTATATATCCTTTCTTTATGAATAACGCTCATTCCGTTACTTAATAATCCCTATCTGGCGATAAAAAATTATTTGTTTCAGTACGAAATAAATTTCTCTAAAATAGAGTTCTTTTATGTGCTCCCCTGAAACCTTTATACTTTTAAATTTAGTCTTATTTAATTGTTGTTTTTAAGCTTTTGCAAGAATGTAAAGTATTTTATCATGTTATAGTCTTAATAAAATCACAATTTTTAAATAACGAGGTATTCATTTACATGAAAAATCTATTTCGGAATGTGCAGTATAATGTCAATTCATTGTTCATTATTTGGAAAAGAGTTCTTTATGCAATTTACATATTAATTAACTCATGTTTACTTTTACTTTTATGAATTAATACTGTTTTTATTATTTTCATAGAATAAAATTATATATATAAAAAAGATAATCTTATACAAATTCGTGATATATTACTTTCATTACAGCGAATTGTATGAAAATGATATTTTAAATTTAATCATTTGTATTTATAAGAAAAAATGCTAAACATTTTAGATATAATAAAAAGAAAATTCGAGTTTCATGAAAATGTAACAGATATACAGTTGTTCGGATATTTATAAAAAGTGTGAAAAATTTTATGAACAGTTCATTTTTTAAAAGACCTGTGCAAAGTAATATTACAGAATTTTTTTTTAAGTTAAGAATTCGAAATACTTAAAAAAGAAAGAAAACAGTACGCCAACTTTCACTTTTTGTTTACATTTCTTTGTTATATTTTTATTCCATTAATTTTTCATGTGAGTCTACTTGCATAAAAAAAGTTGCTGCCAGAAGAAAGAAAATATATATTTTTTTAATATTTAATTTTCAATATTTAATATTTTTAATACTTTTAATAAATTTATTTATTTGAAGTAGAAATATAAAATTAAAGTATTTCATACAGAAATAGTTGAGTATGGTGCTTGAGAGCATATTTAAGAAACCGTTTTCACTTGAATGAGTTCGTGAAGCGAGAGCTAGCAAATCCATTGATAATTCTATAATTCACACATTGGTATCACAAACTGGCGGAAAGAGTACATGAAAAATGAATATCATAGAGACAAATTTTTCTCTTACACCTTAAACAATTAATATAATTTTGAATTTAGTGGCAGGGTAACCAGAAATAGCAGTCCAATATGCCAAAAATAATTCGAACGCCAATTCGTACGTTGAGATCAAATATACTGTGAAAGACAAAATATACCGCACGTACAAGAAAAGATTATGATGGAACGGGGAAGTTAAATGCTCAAAAATTAAGCAGGCTAAAGATTTATTTCTGCTGGATGAAAGCAAAGTCGATCTTTATATTTTATTTAGCGAGGACGAATATTCACCTAATCGGTTTTTTTGAGAGTTGTTTTAATGATAAAGGCACGTGTATAACTTTTTGAAGAAAAATTATTGTTGGAACGAAATAAAAGTGAAGATAAAAATGGATAACTAGTTAAAGATTAGTTTTAACTGAAATTTAAAAAAAAGTATAATTCAAGAAAACTATATGTGATTCTCTATCATAGTGATCACGGGAAATATTAGACGAAAGTACTAAGAAGTATTAATCCTTTTGGGCCCGAATTTATTTTCAATTTTCATCCAAATAGATTAATTATTGTTTAACGAATATTTCAATATCTGAAAAATAACGAATGTTGTTGTTTTGGATATTATTCGTATGAATAGGCTAAGGAAAAATTCTTGAAGATGTTTAGAAAATATTGCAATACAATAAGATTTAAGTTATATTACGCCTTTCTCATACTTTTGCGCTTTATTACACATGATTCTTTCAGAAAAGTAACCTTTTTTTTATTTAAAGCGTAAAATGCATGTTTAAAATAAAAGAATCTCAAACGGCCCATAGAGAACTGAAAAAAAACAATTATTATTATTAGTACTACTAAATGCCTAACATAAATGAAGTCATATAGTAAATATATAGACATGTAATAATATTACTGCATGCAAAAAGTAACAAAACTTTTCTTAAAACAAAATAATATTCCATGAAAAGGCATGTACTATTAATAGTACACCAGATCTGGAAGGGTTAAAATAAAACGTATGCTTTTAACTTATAACATCCATTTACGCTCTTCGCCTAATAAATGAAACAATGGATACAGTAGAGCTTACGGTGAAACTTGAAACGGTGGGCTTCTTAAAATTCATATTGTGCATTTTGTTTTTAAATCAAAGTGAATTAATATATTTCCTCTTATATTTTTATTTGAAAACAAAACCTTTTATTATATGTTTCCTTTAACTATACATCATTTTTACATTTCATTTAAAAATCCACTTTTAAATTGCTTCGTTATTCTAAAGTATGAATATTTAATGGAAGAAATCCCTTCATAAGACACGTTTTAAAACAATTGTATCTTCATTCTTTCTTATAACTCTTGTACTATAATGGTTACAGATAAATGTTTGATTTTATTTTTAAACTTTGGCACAATTGTACCGCAAACGGGCTTCTGTAACACGTATTGAATAGATTTTTATTGATTTGCTTTTGACGTTTCATATGGTTTTCGGAAAAATAATGGTGTATAGTAAAATCCGGCATTTTTAATACTAAAAACATGGTTGATATTGACGAGGTGCGTTTTACGCCGAATGTAAACTACTATTTATTGGGCCATCATAGTACTTACCTTTCATGCATATGCAGAATATAAATTATGAAAATAAAACATCTGTAAACTATTTATAAAATGCACTGTAATTCCAAAATAAAATGTAAGCAGATTTTTGGACACATATTTTAAATTTATTATTATTATTTATTTAAAAAATATATCAAGGTACTATTACGGAATTGCAGGTACTTAATTATCTTATCAATCCATTTCGACAAATTATATAAATTACTCATTTACTCGTAATCTGTACAGATCGGCATAATTTTTATGGTAAATTGCAAAAAAATCAAATTAATAAAAGATTAACAAAAATACAAACAAAACGAATAAGGAATTTTATAGAAGTCTATAATTAATTAGTAGTTTAACTATTGCCGTAATATTTGTTATTTTTATTACCATAAAACTTATGCTTAATAAATCAAAAAGAAAAATTTATGAATTTCTTATGACTATATTGGAAAAATGTTTTCGGTTTGATGCATCAATTATGTTAATAAGAATTCAGCAAGAATAGAAATAATTTTCCTATCGATGCTTTTTTTTTATCGCCACACTGAGAAAAATGGCACATATCAATTTGGCCATGTTGTTTCATCGCATGTTGTCATCGATGTTTTCATTTTCGTATGAAACTTTTGGTTCAAATATGACAATCTAATGCTTTAAGGGGACTATGGACGTTATTTTCTTTTTCCTCATAGCAATATTAAATTTTGTGCATATATATATTTCACCAAAATGATATAGAGCATCTTCAAATTTTGAAATTTTTGAAAAAAATTAAATTTTTAAACGAAATTTTAAAATGCTCCTCGTGTCTAGATATTTTCTTTCTTTTGCATTTTTATCACTTAAAACTTTGTTATAAACAAATTTGTGTAAGATTTTTTTAATCATTGTATAGTTAATATTTTACAGATTTTTTTTCTAAATTCCATATAGATTTTCATCAAATTTTTGCCTTTTAATAAGGAAAAAATAAAATTTGACTATCTTAATGAAGTTGAATTTTAAAAGCTCATGCAATTTCTTTTTAAATAATGTCAGGAAACTTCTTTATAAATTTCACAAATATTTATCGAAAATTACTTCGCAAGAAGCATTTCAAAAAACTAAAAACGCTGAAAAATTAGTTTCGAGAAAAACAGCTTCTAAGTATACAAAAAAACACTTACCTGTATTATTTACTTTTTAAAACCTTCATAAATGATATATTATTCAGAAAAACTGTTTTGGTACTATTATACTACAGAAATATACCTTTTTTGTGACGAATTTGCTCAAATAAAAGTCCACTGTCCCGTTAAATTCTGAAATACAAGAAATTCCCCGTTTCAAACAAAATTACTTTTTATACGTTAAATGCAGGGGGAACTGGGGCACTTTGATGCAGTTTTTCTCAAAAAATTTTTTTTGATGTCGAGAAAGTAGAAATTTCAAGTTATTTTTCAATGTGGTGTCACTAAAACTTGTGTCGTGTGTTGTGAAAATACACAATAGTTGTTTTATATAGTATTTTTGCATGTAATTAAAAAAAATCAAAAACAGTAATTTGTATCAATGTGCCCCAACCCCGGGACATATTTATACACCTCATGGGGTACTTTGATATGCTTGGGGAAATGGAGACAAAATAACACTAATCTATATATATATATAATTTTTTTTTTTTTTAGAAAAAGAGTTAGCGAACCACTTTATATTAATTTACAGAAATTCAAATCACCCACAATTTATTTGCAAGCAATATTAAAGAAATCAATATTAAATGCATAATGACCTGATGTTCTGGCTGTCCCTTGTCTGATTGTTGGTTGTGGTTACTTTGTCATATCTGGCACTTTCACCCCCACATTATCTTCTTTCTTATTAAAGATGGAAAAATTATTAGGTTTTCTGTTTATAAATCGGTTTATAAACAGAAAATAAAGGGTAATTATATTAAAAATTCTGTTTATAATATAATTTGCTTTTGTTGCTCTGCGTCTTGTTTATTTTAGTTAACATTTCTCATGTCGAAAATACTTATTTCTCTGGAGAATCGATATAATTTCAAGATTTGCCAGGCTATCGCCCTTTTCTTTTTTTTTTTTTGTACTATTAACACTAGCTGTTGTTGCAAAAATATTATAAAATGTCCTTATATAAAAAATTAAAGCTATTTCAATTCAATAAAAAATAATATTAGAAATTTTTGGCGGGAAATGGTTGGATTAATAAATGTATGGTAAAAATATATAAATAAAAGGTAATGAAAAAATAGACTGTCTCAACGTGCCCCATACAGCCATTTTGAATAAAATGAATTTCAATTCCAACACTTCATAATTTACCTAACAATAAAGAATTAGGAACTGATAAAGTGTAGCTTTACTTTCCAGAGAGAGAATTTTTTCGCTTGAAAATACTGGAACAGTTGTAAAATGCCATTGCAATTGTACAACTTAAATTTACTTTTGACCTACAAAAACAATAAATCACCCGTACCATTTCATGAAACTACTGTATTTTTCCAAGCCTTTCTGTATGTAGTTGAGTACACTAGCATCACCAGTGAAACTTCCTGCAATGATCCTGTGAGCAGTAGAGGGGGTATATCAATGTGCCCCAGTTTCCGTAATACATTTTACCGATGTAGTTGAATATATTGATATTATTTATTTTTTAACTGTTTCAAATGAAATGCCCATTTTAATAATATTTGTTTACGCGAAATGGAGCGAATTATATTTTTAATGTAATTGCACAAGAACACAAAAATGTCTTCCTTTTTTTATGTCAGAAGCGTACAGTTTGTTATTCGGACTTCAAAACCAAATAAGGGACGAATTCATAAAAAAAAGATATTGCAGATGCAATTGCAAAGTGTTTATTGAAAATTTGAATGCGATTTAATTAATTTTGCTGTTTTGAAATATGTATAGCTATTTTAACGGGAGGTGGACGTTAATTTTTTTTTCATCATACAAATATGAAATTTTGTGCATATATATATATTTCATTAAAAGCATATAGAACACCAACAAAAAATTACTAACCTCTTTTTAAATTTTTTAAAAAGTAATTCATCAATTTTGTTGTTTTGAAATATGTATCACTATTTTAACTGAATGCACATTTAATTTCTATATATTGTCTTACGATCATTATTAGCTTTGAACCATGTTGTGTACACTAAAAACTGTCCAAAAGATATTCAAATCTGAGTGTGCAGTATAATTAAAATTGCTCCGAATCAAAATTACTCAAGTTTTAAAGATGCATAGCATGTACACATTGCTGAAAACATGAACAAACTACAGAATAAAACATCATGTGAATATACTTGAAAATGTAAAAAATAAGTATACACGGTTTTCAAACTTAAGTAATTTTCCTTCGAAGCCATCTTAACAAAGCGAGATACTGAGATTTATAGTACTTTTTACTCAGTTTTGATAATGTCGTTTTTAGAGCGTGGATTTCTGCAAAAGTCGTATTTATAAGTAGTAATAAATTCTCAAGATCTATAACAATACGTTATTGCACTATATGGAATCCTTATTCTTCCAAAAGACTCGCTAAAAGTCAGTTGCGCTGTTTATATTAATAAAAGAATTTATCCCACGATTAGCTTTAACTTACAAATATATAATTAAAATGATATTTATTTCTCGAAATATGTTGTGTTCGCTTTAGAAATAGCAAGGAGCATATGTAATTTTAAATACAACCTGGAAATAATAGCTATATAGAAATTATGAAAATAAAATGAACAAAAAATAATACTAATAGTAGATAAACTAATAAAATGTTTATTTTTCATATCTTTTATATCGTCGTTTCTGAATGCGGAGTATGCCTATCATCTGGATAAATGTGATTATTCAAATATGTTCGGATAATACTGATAACACATAAAAAAGCAAAAACTAGTTTTAGACCAAATTTCACAATTTTTTAATTGATTACTTTCACGGTGATTTTTTAACCTACAATTTTAGATATATACACCTATAAAAATACATAACATCTGTGTTTTTTAGTTTTATTGTAATACTGAATTATAAAATAATAATAATAATAATAACACCCGTAAATTTCTAGTAATACCTTCATAACATTTTTAAAAAATTGGGTTTTTTTCCCTTTTTTAAAACTAAATGTATTGTCTATGCACATTCATTTCGGTTAAATATATTTAAATTAATTTTATACTAGATAACTACAACTACACTTACATGTGAAATAAAAATAAATTTTAAAAATAAATTTTATAACATATTCCAGCTTAGTTAAATTATTTCAAAAAATGTGCAAAAATACACAGTTTTTATTACAAATTAGTATTTGTTTTATATTGGAGTATCTAAAGAATATTTACATTGTCACATTATTATATTAATCAGATTATGCACTGTAACTATACTACTGTAATTTAACTATAGGGATACTACATTATAACATTATTCTAATTCTTTAATTTTAAAGATTTTTTAAAAGATTTAATAGTTTTACAAATGGCAAGTTTCTGTTTGTGCTGCGTATTTTTACGTTTCCGTTTAAAAGTTAATAAAATCTGAGTTAGAAACAACTTTTTTAGATTTCTCACGTTCATTCTATAGTCATTTGAGTTAATTTTCATAGCTTCTGTTTATTAATTTGGCAATATTTCTTTTTCTACTATTATTTAATCAAATCATTGAGAATAGCATTATTAATAGTCGAAAATAATAAATTCACAAGACTTCTAAGAATACGTTATTGAACTACATAAAATTTGTTTTCTTCTGGAAGCATCGTTAAAAGTCAGTTCTTCCTTTATTGATAAGATAAAATAATAAATTCACAAAACTTCTAAGAATACGTTATTGAACAACATAAAATTTGTTTTCTTCTAGAAGCATCGTTAAAAGTCAGTTCTTCCTTTATTGATAAGAGAATTTATTCTATGAGTACCTTTATCTTACATACATTTAATTAAATAGGAATTTCTTTCTCAAAAATTAGTTATGCTCGCCTTTTCACGGGAGAAATTGCGGTAAGCAAATCTAATTTTAAATGTAACCTAGAGGAAGAAGTTCAGCCATATCCCAATTATTGAAATGAAATGAGGAAAACAAATATGATATTGATTATCAAATTAAACTTTATATCCTGATGTTTCAATAAAAAAGAATAACTTCACCTTAGTAATTATTTACGATAACATCTAAAATATCCAGAAGGATATGTATAATATTAATTTAATTTTTAGATATATTTTCTTAAATAAAACATATTTAATAAATTGGTAGTTAGTGCTCTTTTTACAAAATATTTTAAAGAAAAATTAGATTGGTTATGAAAACATACTGCTATGGAAGTCTTACAAATTTTGTAAGAACAGACGTAATAAATGTATTGTGATTTTATCTCTAAGAGAAAAAGTAGCCTTCTATTGCAAATTTTTTGCACAACATTTTTTAATAGAGTAAAAGTGTTTAATAGGATAAAAATGTTTTATAGAATAAAGGTTGAGAAGAAACCACATAAAAACAATATTCAGCTTCGATTATTTCGTTTTTTTTCTATAAAAAATCATTGACTTTTCATATTGATTACATAAACTAGTTAAAAATTAAAATTGATTAAAAAATAATAAATATTACGCACCGGTTTAGAATAATGAAAAATAAACCTTTTACAAAACTTCTAACGAATGTATTGGAAACGTAATCTTTGGAAATTGTAATAGATATTTCCCCGCTGAGTCATAAAAACATATTAGATTAATTTTAAACACGATTATTCAATCGCTAAATTAATTCTAATCGATGTTGATTTTCCAAGTGAGTAAAAAAAGGCCGGGATGAATTGGCTGAGGCCACCATTCCGGACGAACACTGGAGGACTATTTCACCAAAATGTCCTCAACGATCACAGAACTCGTTCTCTAATAATAGTATGAACTTCATTAATAAAATTGTTTAGAAAAACACTCATATAAATCGAAAACATTTAAAGAATAGATTATCTCTTTTTTTCACATACTGCAAGAAATGAAGTTATCAGACTAATTTTATAATGTAATTAATTTAATTTTTGTAAAATACATTAATTAATTAAAACATTAAAGTGTTACTATAGTGGCCAAAAACTCAAAAATTGATAGTACAACAACATATATTCGTTTTATCTTACAGGTAGTATTTTATTAAGCAAGAAATAATGAACTAATATAAGTGAAACGCATTTAGACTTTCATAAAAGAAGAACTCTGACTGTAAATGTAGTAAGTTATACGTCCATCATTTTAAGAAAATAACTTTAAAAGTTATAAATATCTCTTTGCGCTTATTGATTTTTGTTTCTTATATCAATAAAAGTCCCGGTGAGCATTAGTGTTTTCAGTCATTAATTTAAAAACTTTAGAGGACCATTGATTTATCATCAGCCGAAGGATTAATTATTTTCTTTTTTAAATAACACCTTTAAGTCCAATCTTTTAAATGTTTTATTTGTATTTTGATGCATCCAATTATAGCAAATGTAAAAGAAGATGCCACTGGCATATAAGTGCCATACAAGGTTTTTCAGTACAGTGGTTACAAAGTTTCAGGAGAAGTGCAGTATGTCTACACTATAGAAGATCACATAGCAATGCATGGTCGAAAATGTTTTCATGGCGTTGTGGAAATGACACGAAACATAAAATAGGAAGGAAAGGAATAGGATGAGTAAACTTGTTTATTATTCTTATTACTCAAAAAATGCCGTAAGGTGCTTACAAGCTACGTGGCAGCGGCTATGGAATTCCAGGACATGCCCGGTATTTTCAAAAACATTAGATCTCCCATTCACCGAAGATGTGAATCTTACATGACGGGTCGGGGTCTTATTTTAAATACTATCTTTGATGACTATCATTGTGTCTCTTTTGTTATTATTTCTTAGTTTTTTATTGTACTAAAAATAATAAACATGTTTCGCCGTTTGTTAGTTTTTTTTTCGTTTTTTGTGTCGTCATTACCGTTTCGCCAAGAAAGCGTCTTTAATGATGCATTGCCGTGTTATTTCCCATATTCTACAAATAACTTATCTCTCTTTAAGCGTTGTAACCGCTAAACTGAAACACACTGTATAGTGTTTTTGGTAAATACCGAATATTGATATATAGTGTATTAAACAGGTAAAATAATGCTTCTTTTAGTAATGCACAACAATCTTATTTCAATAAAACTTTATTCTTTTGAAGGTCAAAATTATAAAGCTAGATCAAGTGTTAATAAAATATTTATAAAAATTTAATGCATTTTTTTCTGTTATTTGCTTTTATTGTCAAATGCCACATATATCAATTAAAATATTTGTAAGTATTAGTTTGTTTTTCAAAAAGCAATTTAAAATACGGTAGATGACCATCATATTTTTACAATTACATAATTAAGTGTTTATTTATTTTTTTTCTGCATACTATCATATGAACTCCTCAAATAATACAACTGCTCAAATAATACAGCGTATCTTTCAGATTAAAACACTGTTGATTTTGTATTTACTTACTATTTTTATTGGCAATATAATGAGTTATGATTCACAACATTTTATTAGCGCTTTGTTCATTTTTTTTTTGGTTTTCTAAAAAAGTAATGATTTCTGTATGTCATTATTTCATGTTTAAGATGTTACAGTTAGATAATTACTTTTTATTACACCGACGGGAAAAAGTCCACGAAAACGAATACTAATTTTTAATAAAAAAAAGGTACTACCCGTCAACCAAAATACTATCGCCAAATTATAAGATTAAATGTCAATAATGGATGATCGTGAATGTCAATTGAATGACAATAAATGCGATACACGTTTTTTAAAACGTCATGTAGTAATTTTTATTTTGACTTTTCATTTGTATTTTTATTAATATTTTACTAATTATTTGTTTTTTTACTGTTTAAAATGAAAAATGCGTCAGTATGTATAATTTGGCTATTAATTTGGCGATTTGTACAGTTTGGCGAAATCGGTCAACAGGATAACAGAGTAGTACAAAAAAGACTAAAAAATATACAATAAAATATATAATAAAAGCCATAAAATAAAAATCTTCAAAAGAATTCTTCAGAAAAAGTATAATTAAAAAAGGTTACATTTTGAAAAGAATGTTTCTATTTCAACATCTTTAATTTTTTTTCTATATTATGTTCTATTAGTTTATGTTCATAAATTTTTAATAGCAAAATATTAAATTACTATAATGTCACTGAATGTATCTCCTTCGTTTATTTTGTTAAATTAATTTATTTCCTACGAGATTTTTCTAACAAAATATAATTAGAGAAATTTTGAAATATTACGGTAAAATAGATTATACTTTAGAAAGATTGTTATTATCTCAAAATATTCAAAAGTTCACAAGTCTTCTAAAAATAAGGTATTAAATTATATGTCAAGTTCAATATCTAATAATATCGCTGTGTGTCTCACCTTTGTTTATTTCTTTAAAATAATTTATTTCCCGATACATTTCCTAACATAGTTTTATTATTCTATGACTAACATAGTGAAAACGATCGGATTAAAATAAAATATATAGGAAACTCTTTTGAAATATTAGTTTCTTCCTGAATATCTTTAACAACTGTATTTTCTATAAATAATTTTCATTGAGATATTTGTTTGAAATTCTATGTGTACTCGTATTTATATAAAATATAATAAAATCAGTTTAGAAGTACAGGTTTAAAACCTGAATAGAATTGAATATTATAACATTTTTGTTGGAATTACGTTTATTTTCAATTAAGATTTTTTGTATAATGCAATCATTTATCATTATATTTTATTCTTCTATATAATTAAAATTTCATAATAAAATTGTAATAAAGTCAAATTCATTAAAAAGGTCATTTTGAAATCAATTTTAAGATTTTCTAGACTATATAAACAGCAATCATTGTACGAAAGGTTCTCAAACATGAGATCTTAACATGATATTTTATTAAACATAGTATTAAAATTTCATATTTTCAAAATTAAAACAAAAATATTCATTAAATTTTGAATTCTATCAATGAAATCAGTCAGCGTTTATTATAAAGCATTATTTTTTGGCTTTTTTTTATAAGCTTATTAAATGTATACATGTAATCAACCGACGAATGTATTAAAATATTTTTTTAATTTCTGATCAGGTTTCTTTTTAAATAATTAGATGACATTCAATCTACTTGCATCATATTTTATTATTATTTTAGTTTTGGAATCTCGTTTAGGTTTTGGATCATTATATGTATTGTGATACAATAGCTTGGTGATGTTTTCACTTATGGCTAGTATTGAAACATGTAAATGCACTTTAAAAAATTGCAAGGTTACTCTATAAAATTGACGGCAACTTTGATAATTTAACGGATATTAACGCCATTCTAATGTGAAATCTGATACATTCATTTTTAAAGATAGAATATTTCACCAAATATATCAGTTTAAATCCAACAGTTCTATCAGCTTGAATTACATGAGTTATGTCTATTTGATTTACATTGTTTTAGTGAATTAAATCGCTCCATAAAGTAGGTCTGGTGAATACCCAAGACATGGAAGAAGCTGTATATGTTCAACTGACATGAAGTCTTAAACATTTCTTGTAACATTTGGACGAACAATAAGATCTTCAATAATAGCTCTTGGAATGGTTTAAAGGGAAGACTTTGTGCTCCAGTAACTCAAAGGCGAACTTGTTGCTGTTCAGATCACCCAAAATTCATCGCAGCTGCGGACGTTCACGATACACATTCGCATTCGTATGCCAGACCAAAAATCTGATATTCATCCACCATGACGTTCTATAATGCTTTTCGGAAAGCGGTGTTTAAAACAAATTTGGCTATGGTACCACAGATTAAATCGCGATTCGTGGGATAAAACTATTTGTTGTCAATCTGCATGTAAGTCTCTACATAGATGAACACATTACAGCCGCAGGATCAGAAGTGTTGCCAGTGGGCTACCTTTTAAAAAATTCAGATTTCTTGATTCGCGCCACTTTTTTGAAACGACAAAATTCCGTTTGTTTTCGCCTTATTAATATGTCATTAAATAAGGCGCATTTTACTATTTCAAAAATAGGGTGCCATTCAAGAATCTGAATTTAAAATAAGTAACAATGGGTCTCAGGTGATTTTGCGGGAGGGAAATCACGTATAAAGATTGTCTTGCATACAGCCCACGATGTAGCTCATGTCGACAAATTGACAAAGCAGGTGGTGATACAGCTGTAATAATCGACTAATGTCCTTCCAACGGTCTAGATGAAACTGTTCGTTTCATTTATTCGGATCTTCTGCTACCGTCGCGTATCATTCTCGGTCTACTCTCATTTTTACAATCTGTCCAATCCTCGTAGATATATTGCTTCAAAACTTGCATCATTCTGCTTCTCTCTCACTGCGCATGAGCTGCTATTGTACAATAGAAAAAAATCGTGCTTCACGAAGGCCGAAGATTATCCTCCATTGAAACTCCGTCTGTTATTGAAACTCCGCCTCTTCCATTGAAAAGACGTAGTTAAGTCTCACCTGACATTTAAAATTAGAAAATAGCCATAGACTATTCTAAACGTCTCATTACAGTCCATTATTCATACGGTTTAACCAGCGCATGCGTAGAAACATGGAAATTGAAATCATTTCCGTAACACAATATAATTTACTTTCTCTGAAATTTCCAGCTCACCCGTGCCAATCCTTCATGGTGTAGCAATTTTCACAAATATTGTTGTAAAAAAAAGGTGTGTAACGCTACAATAATATTAAAACCAGAAAAAAATGTAATTGTTTTTAAACATATAAAAGGTGTCTACATTTCTAAGAATTCTGGTAAAATTTGGATCCTCAACTTTTAAGTGGAAACCTTTAGAAAATTCATTTTTATTTAAGTACCGTAATTTCCGGAGTAGAATCAGCGGATCAAACAATTCTTTTTGGAACCAGAAAACTTATTTAGTTTATTGTGGTTAAATTGTTACCACGACATAACAAGTTACATTTTATTTAAAAATATTTCTGAGTCGATAAATGATTGTTTGTTCCGCGGAATTATATGAGGGAAATTACGGTATACCTTTTATTAAACTTTTCGATTCTGGTTTACTATTAATAATGCTTGTATTTTTATCGAATATTATTTTGTCTTAACAGTCAATCAGTTACTTCTGACATATATAAAGCATAGTATGTGTCTAGGTCTTTCTTATTATGATTACATTTATGTTTTGTGTTTATTTAAGTACCGTAATTTCCAGAGTAGAATCAGCGGATCAAACAATTCTTTTTGGAACCAGAAAACTTATTCAGTTTATTGTGTCTAAATTGTTACCACGATATAACAAGTTACATTTTATTTAAAAATATTTCTGAGTCAAAAAAATTATTGTTTGTTCCGTGGAATTATATGCTGGAAATTACGGTATACCTTATATTAAACTTTTCGATTACGGTTTACTATTAATAATAATACTTGTCTTTTTATCGAACATTATTTTGTCTTAACAGTCATTCAGTTACTTCTGACATATATAAAGTACAGTATGTGTCTAAGCCTTTCTTATTATGATTTCAATTATGTTTTGTCATTTTGTAACAATAGTAAAAGTTAACTTAATTCTCTTTGCATCATTGGCGAATCCTCTATTTTATGCTTACATTTTGCCTTTTAAATTTAAAATAGAAGTTACTTTTCTGAACCAGTGATGTATGATAAAACGCAAAAAGACATGAGAATGTTTTAATACCCAATCGAATCGTGTGTTACGTAATGTATTTGATATTTTTTATCAAATATCAAATACATTGCAATATCTTTAAAGCTTTTATTATTATGTTTTCTGAGTTCTCTTACAAAGATTTTTTTAATTCATAATTTTTAATAAATTTTGTGATACTTTTATTATTCTCGTGGAAAACAAATATTAGAGAAATTATATATTTTAAAATTTCGCAATGTTCGATTCGAAATACATTGGTATAAGTTTGTAAATCTAAAAAAACTGCGATGATCTAACATGCGCAGTTTTTTGTTTGCGCACGACTGCATATTTTCATCTAAATGAAATAGTTAATGTTTTTATTCATTATGTTTTAAGAAATTTGCGACTTAATATTTATTTCACTTTATTAATATTCAGCTTAAGAGCATATCAAATATATTTTAGGTAAAAATTAGTTTAGACATGCCTTAAATAATAATTTCAGTGAATTTTGTCAGGTAGATGTTATAAATTTAACAGTTACAAAAAATAGTTAAACTCATTTTTCATTTTGAAAAATTGTTTTTCAAGCAAAAACAGTGCCGTAAACTCTAACTCAGTATTTAAAAACAGCCAAAGAATATTTCTTATATATAATTATATATATATATATGTGTGTGTGTGTGTATGGTGATAATAATGTACTACACACACGAACATCTATATAAGAACAAAGGTACGTTGTAGATATATAGGTATAGATACATGTATAATAATTATATATGTACATATATATATTTTATAAATTTAATGTCTCTTTAATAACTTAAAAAATGTAAATATTAAGGTAAAAGTTAATTAATATAAGTTATGTACACTGCTCAAAACAATTAAAGGATATTTGAAGTTTTATATAAAATAAAGATATACACGAAATTTTTTTTTGCCGAAAATAGAAGAAGAGAATCACAAATGTAAATTTTTCTGGTTTCAAACTGTGGAGTATGAAAATTTTGAGTTCGACGTCAAAAACGTCGCTTCAGCGGAAGCGAATGAAATTTGACTTTCAACTGGATAAAAGAGAATGAAGACAAGGATGATTGGCATTCAGTGATTGCTTTGTTTCGATGAATACGATGTCTCAGCAAAGTCATTTGACAGATTCAAAATTTTGGAGAATTGTTGGTAGGTTAGAAGGGGGCCAAACTCAAGCCGAAGTAGCGCAAGCCATTGGAGTGTCACAAAGTGTCATTTCCAGGATCTGGAACCGTTTTTTGGAGAGTGGATGTGCAGGCCGAAGACCAGGGCAAGGTCGTAGACAGGCAACAACGCCCAATGAAGATCGCTATTTAGCGTTAACAGCTCGGGGACACCGAAACATGAACGCTACTCTTTTCCAACAACACTTTCACTCGGCTACAGGCACCACGATTTCAACTCAGACTGTCCGAAACCGGCTCCATGCTGTAGGTCTGTATGCTTGCCGACCGATGGTATGTGTTAGAATAATATCAAGGCATCGTCGCGACCGCAGGGAGTGGGCAACCGAGCATGTCAACTGGAGGAGAAATGAATGGAGCAATATTCTGTTTTCTGACGAGTCTTGTTTTTCTGTGCATCCGGATAATAGGCGTATTTTCATCTGGAGGGACCGTGGCAGTAGGAATAATCCTGCGTTCGTGCACGAAAGTGTCAGATTTGGCTGTGGAGGAGTGTTGGTGTATGGTGGCATCTCAATTGACGGGCGCACTGACCTCTACATCATTCGAGATGGAGCTCTGACTGGTCGCCGATATAGGGATGAGATCCTCAGACCTATTGTAGTCCCTTACGCTGCAGCAATCGGAGATAACTTCATTTTAATGGGCGATAACTGCAGGCCACATCGCGCAAACCAGGTGGTGGATTTCCTTTTCAAAGAAGGAATCGTTCGAATGGAATGGCCAGCGTGTTCTCCAGACATGAATCCAATCGAGCACGTTTGGGACACTCTAGGAAGACAAGTTTCTGGCCGCCAACAACCCCCACAAACTCTCCAAGAACTGGAAAGAGCTCTTCTGGAAGAGTGGGGCAGAATACCCCAACTCGTCATTAATAGTCTCATTGAGTCCAAGCGTCAAAGGTGTTCAACGTTGCTGGCCGCCCTTGGAAACCACAACCCCTACTGAAAATGATTTTCTTTGAAGAAACCACCTTTTCTTATTATTTTTTTCTCATATGCACAATTTGTGTTTTTTTCCTTTTGTACACAAATGCGCAATAAAATGCATTTTTTTCTGCCAAACATGTGTGATTTATTCTCATATAACCTACTATGTCTGTCGACCATTATCAATCAGCTAAAAAGTTTCCCAGATACAAAATCCACCTGCAATATCCTTAAATTGTTTTGAGCAGTGTATAATTTCTATAGTATATTTCTAGATTAAAACTGAGTTGAAATAAACTGTCTAGCTTTTCACCTGAATTGTTTTGTTATTGTTTAAGCTTAAACTTCACTATATTATATTTCACATTTCTCAATTTTTTTCTGGGCTTTTTGATTATTCTAAACTATGAATATTTCATTCTAGAAACGTAAACAGAAGTTTCTAGCATATGCTCGTTAAACAGAACCCCCGTTTTCCCATTTAAAAAATATTTTACTTCCTTTTAGTCTTAACATTCTTGTAGAAGAATTGTTTGAAATGAGGTATTACCAGTGTTTTATAATTTAATACGTATGAATTTTAAATGGTCTTTGGGAAAAGAAAGTAAAATATATAATTCTTGTTTCATATTTTAAACCATTATGTTTTAATAGACGAAAAAAATATATAAAATTTGCATCTTTCACATTTATAATATTGTTAATAACGCTATTCCCGAAAACAGAACAAAAAGTAATGTTTAATAATACAGATACATATTTAAACTGAATCAAATATTACATGTAATCCAATTGTTTTCTTATATAATTAGACTTTTAAATAAATAGTTTTGAATTTTGTTTTCATCTGAAATCCCCAGTTTTGTATCTGCATAAAACTGTATATTTTAAATATGATTAAATAGGTAACCTTTGTAATCTTAATTTTCTTTTAAATTTCGTTCATAATATTCAATTTACTGTATTAATAATCACCGAAGAGATGTTTAAACATGGTTCCGAAAAACCAGAAGTTTAATTATATCACTAACTGTATATTAAAACATTTTTCTTTATGTCTGTCTATTATTTGACATTTACGAAACTATATTAAAAATAATTATGCATTATGAAAAATATTAATATTTATCACAATTCAAAATATTCCTTAGATATTTATTTTCGTTGTTTTCATCTGAATTTGCATATTGATCTTTTAAATAACAACATTAAAAATTAATTAATATTTAACATTATAAAAATGTACAATTATGAATTTTAAACATATAAAGGATCTAATTATGCATATATAATGAAAGTGCCAACACGCTAAAATTAGATTATCATTATCTACAATCAGTTACATCATGTGTCAAAAATTAAGCTGAGTTAATAAAATGCATGTATTTGTAATAAACAGTATTTTGATTGCTATTCATTTGTAAACATTTTGTAACTCTCCAGAAGAATAAAATTTTAACGAAAACATATGTTTCAATCCCGGCATTCCCGGTTATAGAACAAACTCTTTGCTTTAAAATACATGTATGATTTATATATACATACATATGCTTTCTAATGCACTTATATTTTCCTAGAAAATTAGGTTTTACAAGAGAAAAAATCTTCTAATTTAACATGTAGACTTGTGGGCAGCATCATTACAAAAATTATTTTCGTTTTTTTCACCTGCGCTTTATTTATCCTCTTCATATCCATTCATCATTCTGTATCCAATGTTTAAAATTCAATTTCGTATGTTATGCTCTTTTTGCAACTATTACTATTAAATTATTATTGGCGAACGGAATATGTGATACGGAATAGGTATTTGAATATTATATTGTACAGTGTCTTTCAAAAGGTAAAAATTACAACCGGATGCTTTCGACTGCGCACAGTTTAATAAATAAAAAGAATATTGCCCAGTTGAACTGATGGCATTGAGCTCACAGGCGACGCATACTAATTGTACATTACAGCCTTGTATTCTCGTTAATTCCGTTCGAAAAAAAAAATTAAGAAGGGGAAACAGCTCTCCCCTTTCTCCTTTTTTATACTTAATCATTGAACCTCCTAAACTACCAAGTACATGCTTTATCATATTAAGAAATCTATATGCAAAATTCAGCGCAAATCGGATAATTCTTAATAAAAACCCATTTAGCATTTTTAAAATTTAAGAGGAGTTATTCCCCTCTTTTATACTTAACCACTAAACTTCCAAAACTATTCAGAGATTTGAACGAAATCTGACAATTCTGATTGAAAAATCCATTTGTACAAGTGAAAGGGAGGGGCATTAGAACCCCCGTTCCCCCCGTTTATACTTATTCAATGAACACCTAATAACAGCCACGGACTGGCCTCATCGGAATGATCCTATATCTAAATTTTGAACGAAAACTGTTAATTCTGCATGAAAATCCCGTTTATATCAATTAAGGGGGGCATGAGCCCCCCCCCGTTCCCCCTGTTTATACTTATTCAATGAACACCTAATAACAGCCACAGTACCGCCTCATCAGAATGATCCTCTATCTAAATTTTGAACGAAAACTGTTAATTATGCATGAAAATCCCGTTTATATCAATTAAGGGTAGGGGCATGAGCCCCCGTTCCCCCTGTTTATACTTATTCAATGAACACCTAAAAACAGCCACGGAATCTTCTCATCAGAATGATCCTATATCTAAATTTTGAACGAAAACTGTTAATTCTGCATGAAAATCCCGTTTATATCATTTAAGGGGAGGGGCATGAGCCCCCGTTCCCCTTGTTTATACTTATTCAATGAACACCTAATAACAGTCACGGAATCGCCTCATCAGAATGATCCTATATCTAAATTTTGAACGAAAACTGTTAATTCTGCATGAAAATCCCGTTTATATCAACTGGGGGGGGGAACATGAGCCCCCGTTCCCCCTGTTTATACTTATTCAATGAACACCTAATAACAGTCACGGAATCGCCTCAACAGAATGATCCTATATCTAAATTTTGAACGAAAACTTAATTCTGCATGAAAATCTCGTTTATATCAATTAAGGGGAGGGGCATGAGCCCCCCTTTTCCCCCTCTTATACATATCGAATGAACTCCAAAAACTAATCAAGGAAGCGCCTTATCAGGATATACCTACATGCAAAATTTCAAGTGGATCCGATATTTCTATTATGAGTTATCGCGTTACGCACGAACATACAGTACGGACGGGCACATAAGCTCTCAAGCTAATGATAGCCTGTGAGCTAATAACTACAAAAATTCTTCACTCCCCATTCTTGTCTATGAATTTAGAAGTCGCACGTAACATCTTTGTCTTCGTAATTCTCAGCGAAAACTTTGTTCAAGATTATTTGCGGTACAAACAATAATATAATAATAAGACTTTAGAATAAAAAAAACTTTAAATAATAAAAAAAAATATTTCAAACTAAAACTAATATACAAAGTGTTGGTTGGATAATTGTGGAAAAAACCCTACAGTAGAACTACTTTTAGAAAACGAGATGAAATTTAAAAATATATACGTCTTTACATGACGTCTTTATGAGTATACATACATTGCACAAATATTGCATAGAGGCATATCTTTTGTCAATTTCTGATGCATGTTTTTAAATTCTACTATATAATAACCCTGGATATGTAAATAACGTTAAAATTAATTCAAATAACCAAAGAATAATTTTGACCGGATTTTTTCTTAAAAAATAGCAAAGATTCTACATTGCTTGTATGCATAAAAATTAATAAATTTGCAAAAATTCTAATAATAAGTCATTGAGTTACATCAAAAGAGTATTTTTCAAGAAGCATCATTAAAAATCAGTTGTTCGCTTATATTGATAAAATAATTTATTCTATGAGTACCTTTATTTCACCGAAATTAAATTAAAAGAGAATTTCTTTCAGAAAACCAAGTCATGGATGCCTTTTAAAAAGATAAAATAGAAAGGAAATCTAATTTTAAGTGAAATTCGAGAAGGAATTGTGGGCAAATCATAATTTTTGATAGCGTATGAGAGAAAAAATGTAATTTGGAATAAAATTTAGAATAATTAATTTAAAGTTTCATGTGGAAAAAAGATTTTAGACACAGATAAGTTATAATACAGATTGAACTAGATATACAGGGTAATTCAAAATGTCTGTATAGCGATTACAAATATATATATATATATATATATATATATATTCCGGGTGTCCCAAAAATGTCTGATGGATTTTAAAATTCAATAACTTGCAAACGGTGACAGCTATTAAAAATTTTTTTGCAGGAGGGTTATGTATAATGTCAGGAGTTTTTTTACCGTAATTTTTTATTTTAGTTCGCATCTCAAACAATAGGTGACGCTGACGGGGTTTGAAGGCCAGGTCGACGCTTCATTCAGCATTGATCAACTGGCCTTCAATCGCCGTCAGTGCTATTTATTGTTTGGAATGAGAACTAAAATAAAAAATTACGGTAAAAAACTCCTGACATTATACATAACCCTCCTGCAAAAATTTTTTTAATAACTGTCACTGTTTGCAAGTTATTGAATTTTAAAATCCATCAGTATTATATGTATAAAATACTTATATATTATATAACATTATAAAAATTGATAATAAGAGATAAAATACGGGTAATTTCAAAATTAATCTCGAACAACAATGATACTAAAATTTTTTGAGAACTGTTTCTATCTCAGATAATGAATAAATTCATAAGACTGCAAGTAATAAGATATGATAAGATATCAAATTTAAATATTTAAATAATGTTGATGAATGTCTTCTGTCTTACAAAATGTAAATTAATTTAAAAATTATTTTGTCTAACATTTCTAAAAGGACATTATTAAAATAAGCTATTTAAGACACTAAGATATTAAAATTATTTTCTTACGGAATTTATGACCGAACAGCATTTTTATTCTTTTATTTTTAATTTATAAAAGATACGGTCATAATAATATATAATTATATTAAACGTATTTGAATTTACACCAAATGGTGTCAACAAATATCAATTAAAGTGATGAAAAAAAGGGTTTTTTTTCGATAGTGAATTAATTTTATTTAAAATATATATATATAAAATATATATATAATAAAGTACAAATATATATATAATATATTATATGTATATATATATATATATATAAGGCGTGTGTACTATATTGCTTTCGGTTTATATATCGGTTTTATAAAGCATAAACGCTCGATTTTTAAGCAATTTATTTTATCTGAATTTCATAAAACAAAGTTAACTAATTTACATTTAAATTAATAATAAGGATATCTTTTAAATCTGTGATAATTTGATTTTAATTAATAATAAAACTTTTGAAATATGCGCTTCTGATTTAATGCGCAAAAACTTGGGCTTGCATTGTTTCCCTCACAAGAACTAAACTGTTTAATATTTTTAAATTTTTACTTCACTTTTAAATAACTAAATTTTATGTGCTTTGAAACAAAACCAAAAAAATTCAGCCCTGATGAATATTTCCGCATAAAAAAGTATTATTTTCTGTGCAATCAAGAGAGTCTTAACAAAATACGTACTATACGTAAAAAGTAACTATTTAATTTAAATCCTTTAACAAAAGTTAAATACGGCAATTTTCAAAATTCGTTACGACGACAGTACGAAAGCTAAATAACAATGTATACTTATCGTGATAATTATAAGAGCATTGGATTAATTGCAATAGTTCTTGAAATAGAACTATTGTGGATATCGGGGAAATTGCAACATAAAAGCGCCATTCTTCTTATAACAGGAGATAAACAGAAAGGAATATTTATCAAGCTATATCTGAATCTGAAGTTTCATGAAAATTCGTAAATTAGTTCTTGAGATAGAACTATTGCAGGAATCGGAAAAATATTGTACATAGAAGTGCCACCTGCTGAGCAAAAGACAACAGTTTGCAAAAAGAACTAGTTCATATCACGGATTAGTAATCTCAAGTTTCATAAAAATCGGTGCATTACCTCTTGAGATACATATATTGATTGAATAATGATTAATACAACATATCTGTACCACTTGTTGTGTGATTTACACAAAAGTATTATAAATACCAAATCCTATTAAGGGCTAAAATAATCTGAAATTTTATGAAATTTCACGTATTAATTTCAAGGATGTCTCGAAATGAAATTTTAAAATATATGCGTCTTTACAAAATGGTATACATGCATAGTACAAATATTGCATAGAGGCAAATCTTTTATTAATTTCATATGCATGTTTTTAAATTTTACTTTATAATAATCCGGGATATGGTAATCACGTGAAAATCAATTCAAATAATCAGAGAATAATTACGACCCGATTTTCTTTCTAAAAGTAGCAAAAGTTCTACATCGCTTGGATGCATGAGAATTAATAAATTCAGAATGATTCTAATAATAGGTCAAAGAACTGCATCAAAAGAGTATTTTTTCAAGAAGCAACATTAAAAGTCAGTTGTTCGCTTATATTGATGAAATAATTTATTCTATGAGTACCTTTATTTCACCTAAATTAAATTAAAGGAGAATTTCTTTCAGAAAACAAAGTTGTGGATGCTTTTTGAAAAGAGAAATACCGGGAAGCAAATCTAATTTTAAGTGTAAGCTCGAGAAAGAAGTACAGACATATCTTAATTATTGAAATCAAATAAAAGAAAAAATGTAATTTTGAATAAAATTTAGAATAATAAATTAAAAGTTTCCTGTGGAAATAAAGATTCTAGT